>JASJET010000103.1:220000-2752500 GCA_034092305.1 Diaprepes abbreviatus
TGATAAATGCAATTTGGAAAATATTTTTCAGCAATACTGGGATCTAGGATAGATCTCGAGCTGCCTGTGTCTACTAATAATTTTAAAGGTGGGTTGTTTATTTGTATATATGCTAAGGCGTTATAAGACGAAATATTTATTTCAGCTATGGTGGTTGCTTTTCCTCGGCTATTTCGGGAAAATTTTGGTTTGCTTTTAGGTAAAATCAGGATTATTTGGATTATCGTGTATCTCTTGGATCTCTACGGAATTTTCAAAATCTGGCTCGTTGTCATAAAAATAATTTTGACTATCATAGTGGTTCGGCTCGTAGTAGTAACTTTCGTTATATTTCTCCTGTGGAGATTCATCGTTTTCTTCGTATTCATAATTAAATAATTCTTCAGCTATAAAGATTGGTTTCAGATTGGGTTGGTTTCTAAAGTAATTTTGATTACCTCTATTCGGATAGTTATGCTGATTAAATTGTCTGTTGGTTTGTACTGTCGGGTTTCGTGAAGTTGTCGACATTGGAGTTGGTTTCGGTAGTTGATTAGGAGGAATTTGGTTTGGTTTGAAGACGTTTCTTGGAGGACCAAACACTTGTCTATTACTGAAATATTTTTGTGGTATTTGTTTAGGCTGAATATGTATTGGCTGATTTGGCCAAACTGGTCTTGGTGAAAAGTTTTGATTTGGGAAATACATATTTTGTGTATTTTGATATGGGTTGAAATTTGGGTTATTAAAATTTTTGACTAGGTTTAACTGATTTGTTTTTGGTTTATTAGATTCATGAAAATTGCCAAATAACTTTGCGAAATTTTCATATTCATTAACATAAGCAATGGCATCCTCTAGGCTTTTTGGTTTTTTAATATACATATTATTTCGTAAATTACCGTCACAACCTGCAATAAATGTGTTTAAAGGTGTTTTATTATAGTGTTCAATCTGACAATTTCTTTGTTCATTGGACAAGGAAGTGTTATTGCTTATATGCTGGATAACGTTACTACTTATTGCTAATAATCTATTACCAAAGTTTATTAAATTTTCATTTTTGAAAGGTCTAGCCCTAGTGAGTTCTTGTACTAGACAATCAATATCCCTACGATCGGCGAAACATTGTAAAAGAACGGGTTTTAACTTTTGCCAAGTGTTTAATTCAACGCGCCTGCCTACCATAATTTCGGCTTTTCCGCATAATTTTTCTTGTATGCATTGAAAAACATGTCCATTGAATTCTGCATTATTCGCTACAGCGTATTTTTCTATAAAATCCTCACTTCTATTGATGAATTTATTTAGCATATTACTGTCACCATCGAATGGTTTAATATTATCTAAGCGGGATTTAAGGAGGTCCCAGTTAACTTTTACTTCTGACATCTTGTGCAGATTATTTATATATATTAAATTATTTATTCAAGTTTTGGGGTTTATTTTAATTTTACTTTCACTTTGAAACCTGCGGTTTCTTATTTTATTTTCAATTTAATTATTAACTTTTTACTTTCAATTTAACTTTTACTTTTTTGAAATCTGCGATTTCTATTTTTTCTCTTAATTTAACTTAATCCTAAGCTTTGTTTCCAATAGACTGAATGTTTTTGAGTACTGCGTACACGCTTAACTTATCCGTACAAAATCCTCAAACAAAGGGGTTTGAAAGGGGCGGAAAGGAATTTTTTAGGCACTTACAGTATCCAAGCGTTGGCGTCCTGTCTTTCCCTGCCTTTCCCGAATCCTTGCGTCTCGTTGCTCGTTGTGGTGTTCTTTTGGGTGGTTCCGGATGTCCTCCCAGGGTTCTGTTGGATAGCACTGAAGAGTGGATACTCAGGTGGCGGTCTTCGACGTATGCGAATCTCTGGATAGCAGGAACTGGATTCCCGTGGTGGTTTCCAACGGATGCGAAAATTCACCATGTACTATCTAGATTTTTCACCACTGCGCTACCCTACCGACTGCGCCAATTATGTTTTTGAATCACCAACTTGTGTTTTTAAAAATTATTTTATTTTCAAAAATACAATCAGAGCAACTACAAGATTACAATTTAATGCTTTTACATGTATTGAGATCACAAGAATTAAAGAATATTAATATTTAACTTATATTTATAGACTTTCTTGAAGGTCTTCTTAGTAAGCGGTTTTTGTGGGAAGCGCCCAGTCAGCATGTTCCCATGTATGCTTCCTTAGGATTCTGTGTATGTAGCTTAGGAAACAATTCAAATTTATACATTCATGTTTTTTTTTAATTAGATCAAAATTTCATCAATACTCATTTTATTAAATTCAATGTATATTAGGCTTATTTTATAAGATTCATCTTCCTCATTATCTGCTATATAACTATTAGATATATCTTTTTCTTTTTGGTTGTCTATTATATAACCACTAGATAAAGTACATTCCTCATAATGTACATTTACGCTTACAGAATCATAATCTTCTACCAGAAAATTATCAAATACACAATCAAACATATATGATTTAATTACTTTAGTACAAATTAATTCATTATTTTTATAAAATCGCAACTTTACAAAACATAGGGAACCCATTTTTATTTAATATACAACTATGTTCAAATATAAAATAAAACTAAATAAATAATTATTTAAAAAAAATACTTTAAATTAATAAAAGCCTCCGCGAACCAGGATGAGGTCATGCATGTAGTCATCTAGCCGAGCCCAAGTTTAACCTGAACAAACATGAATTTATATTATTAATCACACTTTATGTATGAATCATTCAAATTACGACATATTTACTTCTTTCAATGTATTGCAGAACAAGTTATTTTTAGCTGTGATTAAGTAAAATTCTTGGAAAACTTGGACACACCCAATTATTACAACCTCGCTGACGCTTCGGCTTAGCTCGGTATTCTTCGACTTCTTTCTTCTTGCTTCTGGTTCTTTCAAGGTCATTGCTGAAGAAGTAAAGAAGTCGATGGAAAAACCACCCCCTAAGAACCTCGATACCGAAGAACTAATTACGTCACTGGTATTTCTTGGAATTCCTTGTTTTTAAGAGTAGTTATTTCAAGGTCATTGCTGAAGAAGTGAAGAAGTCGATAGAACATGCTATCCGGAGTCACAGTAATGCCCCAGATCCACTACTCGAGACAATGCCAATTTTATTATTATGTTTAAACAAGATGAATTGAATATGAAACACATATTTTCCGACCACGTTTCACCGGATCTAACTTTTACTCAATTTCAAGAAATGTGCTCAAAATGTTGGGATAATAAGTATGGATTTTTAGTAATTGATAAAGACAGTGATGTGAAATCGGGAAGATACCGCAAATGATTTGATAGCTATATATTACTGTAATAATAAGAGAAAACAGTCATTTGATTGTTGAAACGTCCTTTGTTAACATCATGAATAACGCGATCGACTTAAAACGTAAACTAATGGAAGCTACTACTGCTCTCAGAAAAAATTTAAATAAATTAAAGCGGCTAAAGAATTTCATGTTGTGGAATTGGAAAAGTTTTATGAACCATTTCTAAGCCGTTGACAACTATATCTGATGTGGTCAAGCAACGTCAATAGCAACAACAACAACAACAACAACAGCAACATTATCCAGCTACAAAGTCACATAGTCCCAGTACATCAGTGCAGTCGACTCAAATATCAGGTTTTCCCCAACCTACACATTCCTTTCAAACCTCCACACCTATTCAGCAGCAGCAGCATCGCATTTCAAAAGAATATATTAGTCAATCGGTGTTTGATAAACTCTCGACTTCAACTAATAGATCTCTCGCATCCGTTGACACCACAACTTCCGATACTTTAATTGCACATCTGAAAGGATTACGGTCGAAACCATCCCTATACGATACTGTATATGGTGTACGTTTTGGTTCAAAAACAGAATATACCAAAAATTTTATTGGTAATCTAGAGGTGCGTT
Organism: Diaprepes abbreviatus; assembly: GCA_034092305.1. Taxonomy (NCBI): domain Eukaryota; kingdom Metazoa; phylum Arthropoda; class Insecta; order Coleoptera; family Curculionidae; genus Diaprepes; species Diaprepes abbreviatus. The sequence continues at coordinate 223,925 of JASJET010000103.1, forward strand.
TTAGAAATGGAAATATTGTCTTATACAAAAAGGGGAAAATATTGCAGGATATGGTGGATCATCGGCACTTTATGATTTGTTATTTCTTAAAACACCCCCAAGTTTGGGCAAGAAACAACAATTAAGTAATAATGTACTTTCAACGTACAAGGAAGTTTTGGAATCAACGAGTGCTGTCTGCAACAATTTTTAAAAAAGTGATGGTTTACGGGAGACCAGATGGAACAAATATTTACGAATTATTAAACCTCTGATAATGGACATAAAATTAGGTGGTACTATTACAAGAAAAAATCTCTCTGAAAAACTATAGTTACCCACAAAAAAGAAATTATCTTCGAAAACATTTCAATATGTCTACTGGAACAAAGCTAAAGAGTTGGTGGATCGTTTACGTTTGTTGTGGAGTTCCAAAATGGCCGGTCACACTGGAGACGAAAATGAAATTATGTCAATCATAGAGGAATTACGAGAAGAAGATATAATATATTAAGCTAATATCTAATGATATTCTTCAGTTCTTCCTTCGATCTGAAACCTTTAATATTACTAATAATATGGAGCCTAGTCTAGAAAAAATCAAAATTGTTAATGTAGTTCATTAAATGTAATGTAAATTGCTACTCTAACTTTGTCCATACAAAAGCGATAAAAAACAAGACCGGTAAAGAAGTTACTAATGCGATGAAAAGCATCATTGAAGAGGCATCATATACACCAACAAATCTGCAAAGCGATCAAGGAAAGGAGTTCTATAATACAAACTTTCAAGCCCTGATGAAAAAATATAATATAAATCATTATTCCACTTACAGCACAAAGAAAGCTGCAATTGTTGAGCGAGTCATAAGGACTTTAAAAAATAATTTATATAAACAATTCTCGACAAGAGGATCTTACAAATGGATACATATAATATCGACAGTAACAAAAACCTATAACCATTCGCAACATTGCACCATTGGAACGAAGCCTGCCGATGTGCAAGAAGAAACACAAATTAAAGCATACGATTATTTAAAAATTGTACCTAAAAAATTTAAGTTTTCTATGGGTGACAGTGTGCGTATTAGCAAGTAAAAAAGCTTATTCGAGAAAGGATATACGCCCTCTTGGTCAACTGAATTGTTTAAAGTTGTAAAAATTAACGTTACAAATCCACCTACATACTAGTTGGAATCGTTAGAAGGTCAGCCTATAAGAGGGTGTTTTTACGAGTCAGAACTACAAAAAACAAGCAGTCCTGGCGTAGAAAAGGTCCTTAGACAACGCAAGAAAAATCACTCCGATCAGTTGTATGTCAAATGGCTAGGATTTCCCAACCATTTCAACTCTTGGATAGGTAAAGCTAATATTGTTTAAATAACATATTGTATGACCATAATTTTAATTTAAAATGTAAAATAAATAAACAATATATTGTAAAACAAAGTTTTTTATTTCAATCTTCATCATCAAAAACAATGGCAATAAAACATCATGCACATAGATAACATTTCCATATTTTTGGAGGGAAGGTCCAATTCACCGACGACTACGGCGTTATCTTCAAGGCTATGCCACTCGGAGTGTGTTCTCCTATTCTTTAATCTGCTTTCCCTTTTTTTAGATTTTTTGGAAGTCGAGCCGTACGATAGTGCGCTTAATGATCCATTTAAAGGCTGATGATAGAGTATTTTCTGAATAACTTCAATTTTTGTTTTAAGCTCACTATTATTTTGGTATATCATGGGGAGGACTTGTTAAATATGTCACATATTATAACTGCAAAATTGTAAAACTTTCTATTAACTAAGTGTTTTGTCATAGCATCGTCATCATCTTTAGGTTCGCCTAAGTTGGTTGTGATTTTTCCACCCATATCATACTGCCCATCCGCTGTAAGTTTAAAACCAATCCCTTGTGGCCCAGATAATATATGATATTTTTCATTACATTTCTGACGACCAAATTTATCAATTGTGGTGTTTCCTCGACTCATTTTTAATTTTTACTAAACTATTTTATACTAAATATTTCAGAGAAAAAGAAACACTGACTATGATCTACTGGATTGGTATGTTTATAAAAGAAATAAAACAAAACTGTGATTGTAACAGATATTTATTTACAGTTACTTAATTGCACAAATACAAAAATTATAAAAAATTAATTTTCCATGTCTTCATTTTCGTTGCTCAAAATTCTATCCCATCTGACACTATTTCGATCGTCAACGTCTTGGGCTGTTGCTGTTGCAGAAACCAATTCATATTTTGCAGCAAGCTCACCTGGTAAATGTGGAATATTGACGAGGTATTCTTTTAATTCTTCTTCAACCATTTCAGCACAAAATGTATCCATGTCTATGGAACCATATAAAAATTTGTCGCACAAGTGTGCCCCAGATATAAAAATTGATTGCATCCCTGATCTCGTTCTTGTATTGATCTTTGGTTGCCTCAATATGCGGCCAATCATTTGCGCTATCTAGCATATCGTGAGTCATATTTCTTAATTCTCTTCCCAACCAAAATATGTATCTATCTACACATTCGTTGACGGTCGTCGTCGCATCAGCAGACATCTTTAACAGAAATAATGAACACGCGTAAGTATTCAGACATGTGCAACTATATTTTAAATTTAATTACATCTTTTTCTCAAACAATTTACATACAATTTACTCCAATGAGCCAAAACGTAATAATGTTCGAGTATTGTTTCCAAAAACTCTAGTGCCCTGCCCCAAATAAGTTAGAGTGTATTTCCCTTTAGTTTTACTCATAATATCTACAATATCGTCAGACAGTGTTTCGGCCACACGTTTTGGCAAAAAGTCTCAAATGTGCTATTATCACCGTCATCGTGTAAAGCCACTAGAAGAGTTTTACCAAATCGTGTAGTCATTGAAACCATCTTTACAATTTTATACACTTTGCCCACAATCATTTCGGTAACCTTTTTTCTCTCTAATACCTCGAACTCTTTGCTGAACATTTCAGTAATTTCATCTAGAGTTTCTTTTGCAATACGCATTATTGAAAAATTGTATATAAATCCAAAAATTACTGTGTAAAAGCACTTTCAGAACACTACACGAACATAATATTTGATGTTTATGCCACTGATATCTGCGACTGTTTGAAGTCACTTCTTTTCCCACTAACTTTTATAGCGAGTTTTCAAGGTCGAATTATAACAATGGTGGGGGTAGCTTAATGGTAGAAATAGTGGGAAGAGCCTTCAAGGTCAAATGACGTCACACGTTTAAATTGGTATAAGGATAACTTCAAGGACAAAATATAATGAAACAAATAACTACATTTTATGTATTTTATTGATTGACATTTTTCTATCGTTCTTCTATACGTGTAACATTATCGTTTAAACCTAAATTTCTTAATGTGTTCAATAATATTTGTTCGTTTTAATTTCTTAAAAATTTTCTACAAACTATACTCGCTAAAATACACACTTCAGCATGGTCCATATACTTAAAAAATACACTTAAATCCTGAGCCTCCGAATCTTGCATTTCATATGCGTAAAATTCCGAACAGGCTGCAGAAATTAGAAATTCTTCGTACATTTCTCTCACTAAACTTTCCATATTAACTACTACTACATTAAACTTAAGTCCTACGCTTTAATTTCACTTAACACAACCTGATCTGCAATGAAACTAATCAGTTTTTCCAAATAGTCACTAAAGCCCAACTTTTTTATTTCACAAACAAAGTCTAGTAAATTTAATGTTTTGCTGCAATATTTACGACATGCATTCGCAGCCTTTTCATATTCAAAAGTCAAATCACAATAGCGCGACGCCCATTCTGCTCGACTTTTCATTGCGTTATTGAAATAATTACCAGCCGTTTCGGTGAACTCATCGCCCAATTTTTTTACTGTCTCTTGCAAAGCACTATTCATATAATTCACTTATTTTTACACTCACGACACTTTTTTATTGCTGGTGGTGGCCCATCTATATAATGACGATATATTTGTTCATAGTGAATGTAACAGGGTAAGCTTAACTGTAGTTCCTTGTCACACCGATATGGCGCTGGCAGCTTATCCGAAATTTGCCATAAACTCAGTCTATCAACGTAAGTTTTTAAACATTCGAGAGGAAAAAATGCTAGATCCTTTTCTTCAAAATCACATAAATTTTTTAAATTACTCTGATATAAACACAGTACTCTGCCGACTTGCTTTATAATTTTTTCTTTAGGTAGTTTCGTATCTGACATTTCACACTGAATGAATGTAAATAGACTCATACAATTTTATAGAAGAATTTGCTAGGTCAAAATCATTTCAAGATCATCCCACACTATTAACAACTATCAAGGTCAAAGCAAATATCATATTCAGGCCGATTTCCAAATCATAACTCAATGACCTTGAAAAACTTTCGGCCTACAAAAGTCCTTGACATTGGAAAAACCTGGCCTTGGAAAAACTTGGCCTTGAAAAAACCTGACTTTAAAAATTCGACCCTGGAAAAAATAGAACAGTCAACGTGGCCCCCGAAAGCTAAGCTCGATCGGAAAAAGGACATGTTGACTTTAAAAGAACAATCCGTAATGTATTTAATTACGCCACTGTCTTCTCGCTTTTATAGCAGTGGTGACGTAGCGTTCTGAAATCGAAGGAAGCACCGAGTCCAACCGCCGCCACCGTGCCGTTTAATGTCTAGGTTTCCCTGTTATCGAAGAATTGTTGTTTTAGCACTGTGTGCCGTATTATTCAGATTGTTTTATTTAGGGAGTTTTTGGGGCAATATTAAATCTGAAATTTAATATCTTGTCTTAAAATAAGCGTGTATTCACAACACCCCTCCCCTTAGACGTGATACTGTAGGAATTGTCTTTCAGAAAAGATTAATCAGAAAGATTGACGCTAAGTGATTTTCCATTAATCATTTTGCTAGACAGGACACGATGCAAGTATCACGTAAGAGCTTATTTTATCTAATTTTTTATGAAAAAGTTTTCACAACTTAATTCATAAATTCATAATTTTAGATCCATATCTATAACGATTTTTTATGGGTTCAGTTCTTAGAACCAAGAACTTGAGTCATCTGGGCAATTCTATCCCCACTCTGCAATTTTATTTAATTTTTTCCGGACATTACCGAACTTCCCAATTCAGCAAAGTCCCAGCTCGGGCCACATGTCGTATTAACGGAGTACAAGTGTTTTTTTTAATTTCATTTTAACGAGATGTCAATGTATTTCGCCATTATTCGGTATTTTTGTATCCATCTCCGAGAACATGGATCTATTTTCACGGATTAATATATTTAAAGAATTTTTTGTACTATCAATTATTTGTGAAAAACCGAAATTTCAACACAAATCAGGGGTTATTCGTGAAGTCCCGCCAAACCTCACGACTAGAATGAAAACTCTAGCCGCATCAACTTTTTTCTCGCTCACCGGGATAGAAGGGGAATGAGTGAAGCTCAGAGTTAACGAAGGTTATTTAAATTTTATTTCATTAAAGGAACACTTCTAAGGAATAAGCCATTTAGGTTATCAAATAACACTCGTCCATGACTCTTTTACTAATTTTTTTATTTTTTTTTTGATCAAGTACTGTTTTCCGTCAAGTTCGGGATTGTTTTACTCTCCACTGTCACGTTCGGGATTTATTTGTCAAGATCGGTATTCATAACTTTATAGCCAACAGAAGTTTACTATTAGTCGCAATATCAACATCAGGTTTTCTCAATTTGGTTACGTTTTGGTCATTATGTTTAAATCAAGACGCGTCGGTTCAGTAACTCGTACACGTCGGTAACCTCGTCTTTTTTTCGACGGTGTCAATTTCAGGAATTGAGATACGTGCACGATCTTTATTTTCTGTAGAATAGTATGTTGTCAAAGACAACCCACTTTTAGAACCACGAGTTACCTAAAAAATAGAACAGTCAATGTGGCCCCCGGGAGCTAAGCTCAATCGGAAAAAGGACAAGTTGACTCGAAAAGAACAACCTGTAATGTATTTAATTATGCCGCTGCCTTCTGGCTTTTATAGCAGTGGTGACGTCGCGTTATGAAATCGGGGGAAGCACCGAGTCAAAACGCCGATACCGTGTCGTTTAATGTCTGGGTTTCCCCGTTATCGAAGAATTGTAGTTTTAGCAATGGGTGTCGTATTATTCAAATTGTTTTATTTAGGAAGTGCTTGGGGCAATACTAAATCTCAAATTTAATATTTTGTCGTAAAATAAGCATGCATTCACAACATCATTTTTTAGGGAAATACGTAAATATCTCTAAGAATATAAATTTTTTGGAATATTTTAAACATTCTGCATTTTAAATATTTCTTTTACAGATTAATTACGAAAAACAAGAAAAGTACAGCACTAAATGCGAAATATTCATTGAAGTCAGACTTTTCGTTCTTATTTCGATTTTATTTTTTTACGAAAAGTACAAGATTCTGAACTTAGCTTATTGACAGAAAGTTACAAATACACTGTTTGTATTAATTTACTTCCCGAAATCCATTTTTTAGAGAAGATTATTGGATTTATTTTAAATAATATCCTTCATTTTCGTTAACTTTGTTATAACATCTTTAGGAAAACAAGGAAATTATAGCACTAAAGGCGAAATAATCATTGAATTTAGATACTTCGCTTTTATCTCGACATTATTTAACCTATATCTTTTGGTTTCTGTAGAAGAAATACAAGATTCTGAACTTAGCTTATAGACAAAAGCTAAAGGATCAGAGTTTAATAGGATCTATAAGAACAAAATGCATTTGTAAAAAAATCCATGATATTTGAAAAACGGAAATAATAAAGAGGCTTTTTCTCCTTTAAATACTGCGAGAGAAATTTGAGGAGTGTTTTTCGGAAATAGTACCTTTACAAAAGATTATTTTTGAAAAGTACACAGAATTTTATTAAAGAAGTCAATGGTAAGAAACAAAAAGCAAAATTATCAAAAAACTTTCAAATACTCGCTGTGGAAAAATGTAATAAATAAAAATTACCTGTAACAACAATCACTTCTAAAATATGCACTACAAACGAAATATTTTAAAGTTAATGCCACTGATATGAACGTGGCATGGGAGCGTTTATAGTGGAATAATTCAGGGTCAAATAACGTCATATATATTCATCACATATGTTAGGTCGAGCACAAGTTTTCACGGCATCGAGGAAGCGTGCATATTTTCAAGGTCGAGATTAAGTTTAAAGAGTGGGGAATGAATTATCTTACCAGCTTTCAAGGACATTAGCATATACCCGAATATTTTTCAAGGCCGTGACCAAGTTTAAGACTTAGAACTTGTGAATTACTACCCAACCGACAATCCGATTTTTGGAACTGTTATATAAAAACAAATCAGTATTAATTACATTATTTTTATTAAAAAGTAATGCAGCTCAGGCAACGAAAATTTTTGTTATTATATTTCATGACAGCAACATCTGGTTTTATAATTTAAATAAATATTATTACTAGTCGTACCTGTAACAAAATTTCTAATTGATAAAAATATTTTCAGGGGAATCGCTTTACAGATAATATTTTAAGTGCATCAGGATGATTTTTAGTTAATTTCTAATTAAAGAGCATTGTCAGTGTGATCATTTTTATGAATTCTTCACGTTTACAAGGTTTAGAGTATGTGTAGGAGATGGCGCTCTAAAAACTGTAGTTTATACCTATTTTACCCACACACACACATTTTACTTGTTTATAGTGTTTCACCTTCAACTTAGCAACCTAAAATAAATTATAGTCTACTTAAGATTCCCACAATGTTATTTTGTTGATAAAAAATAGAAGTAGACACAATTGGAATTTAAAAAAGGTAGGTATTCAAATTAGAAAAAAGTTTAAAAGTATGGATTCTAATACTGAAAAAATGCTGATGGCAATTGTAATTCATGGAACTTCCGATGTGATCGCAGGTAAGAAACCCAATCTTTTTATCGATTCACTGCTAGAACTGCTTTTAACCAGTGTGTCAGTTTGATGTCAATATTCGAACCACAACCATATTGGCCGATAATGTTCTTTTTATAACAAATTTTAAGCGAATAAAGTAAATTTTTATTTGAATTTTATATGTTCAGTGTATTTTTAATCAGTATTTGTTCGGATAAACCCTTAAGAAAATTTAAAGAGGTACGTTTTACAACAAATTTTGATATAATTCCAGTACGAATCGTCTTATAAACAATCGTTTTATTTTTATTCATAAAATCTAAAAATATATCTTAAAGATCGGTAATGGGAAATTAAACCGTTAGCGTTATTGTATTGTTAATTTAACGTTATTGCTGCGTTAGTGAGGTGTTAAGGTATCGCTTCTGTATATTAATCGAATCTGACAATGAGGAACACAGAAAATTTTTAGATTGTACTTTATGTCTGTAATGGCTTACATAGCTGACACGAGCAATGGATGCCGGTAAATGATAGAGATCTGAGATTTATTTTCTTTTATTTTACAGTTTGATCGAATACTAATTGATTTCAATATGTTTAGCCTGCATTTTTAATTATTTTCTGTTGGAAAAAAGGCCGTATATTTTTATTTTACGTAGTTAAATAGTAATTTTTATAGTAAATATCTGATTGGAACAAAATGCTTTATAAAAATCGATATGATAGATACACTATGAATTGCACGTGGAATGGATAATACTGTTCATGAAACCTCTTGTACAGCTTGCACGACAAGAGCGTTCAAAAATGGTGGATTTATTTTTCTTCCATTTTATAGTTTCATCCAATGATCGATGATTTATTTTTGTTTAGAGATCATTTTAATTAGTTTCTGTTAGAAAAAATGGTTAAAATTTAGAGAGGCAAGTTTTTAGATTATTTTTTTTTGTCAAAAATAAAATATTTTTTCAAATTAAGTTATTGATTTTTATATGTTATGCACATTTTAGTGTTTTTCTGACAAAATACTTAAGAAAACTTTAAGAGCTAGCTTTCGTTATTTTTTTTTTTCTTAAAATGTCAATGTAGAAAACTTTTCAATGATGGAATTTCAAAAATTACTTTTTAATAGTATTTAAGACATATAAGTACATTTTTAAATCTTTGAAAAGGTATAAGAAAGCAGAACTAGTTTGTAAAAAAGAGGGTTGTTAAAAAACTGAAATATTGATTTTCCTAATTCTGCAAGAGGATGTCCTTCTTCTAGCTTTACTTTTTTTTTAATAAAACATAATGGAAAATTTTGTAAAAAGTTATTTTTTCAGGTATGTCGTACTTTAAATCGGCAATGGTTTAAGTATGAACTAGAAATACATTCAAAAAAGAATTTGGCATGTAACGAGTACTCCCAATGTGAAATAAACAGAATATAGGAGCAGATAGATAAGAATAAATCTATCTGAAGTCAATTTTAAGCGAAAACAATCAAATATGCAGACGTTTGTTTCGTTTATTTGTAGTGGTGGGGCGACGGGGATGTCAAGAATGACAGCTTATTTACCAATAATCCATAAAAAGTAATAGGAAACTTATTAACATCAGACCAAACTTTATCCTAATATATAAATTACCTTTTTATTTGGTATTTAAAAATTATACACATTAGTGCTATTTAATTTATTACTAACTCGAACTTTTTAGAATAAGCTTGAATTTAATTAAATCATAGAAGAAATATATCAAGAATTCCTATCCTGTGCTATAATTTTGACGCTCCTAAATGGTACGCCAAACTGGTACGCCGTCTCATTCATAAAAACAATTTACAATATTGTCAATGATTAGATATCAGTATTTTAATGTGATATACATACTTTTATTAGAAACAAGTATAAAAGATTTAAATTTTCAGATTTATGTTGAAAATGTGGCAATACTGCATATCCCTTCCTACCGACTATGGGGGGTAAGCTCAACCTTTTTTTCGACTTAAATGCAAGGTTGCCGCAGCCTAGCGAGGTTTTACTGAAAGGTTGGATCATTACAACGTTGCCAATACTTAAATATTATTAATAAGATTCTACATGTTTTTATAGAGTGACAAGTACAAAAGTACGGACAACAAGATAGCATAAGTATAATTGTTGCTTGTGAAAAGAAAATTCTGAAACAATGGTATAATATATGCATATTATTAAAATAATGCATTTATGATGCAATAAACACACTGTTTTCTCTCACATTTCTTTTATAAGATTCCGGTTTAATTCTTGTTTTGAGGTGACGTCGTTTTTATGTGAAGTCTCGTGATGTACAATTTATTTTGTTTCTTTTCAGTTTGGTGGTGCAGAAACTTTTTATTATAAACTTTTGTGTAATAAATATATTTTGCCATTTTACGGCGCTTTATATATAGGTAAGTTTGCATAATACACATTTTTAAAGAATATTTACAAATTACAGGAAACGTTCTCACCGATCGTCTCCGATTTATCTCATTTATTTATAATTAGTATAAAAACTACAGTCTCCTCAAATTTTCAGTTACAAGCATATTGATATGACTAAACGAATAAACATGACGCCACATTTCTAAAATTCATAAGTACTAAGTATAAAATTATCATCATATAAAATATAACTAGACATATTAAAATCAGAATCTTTTATACAGAGAGTTAGTTATAGCACACCCTATACACAGTACCATATGAGGGGAAACACCAAGGAACACGCGTCCTCTGGATTATGCCAATACAACATTTTTAAAGATAATACTTTAATATAAATAGTTGTCAAGTAAAATTTATTATCAACTCTTTACTTTGTAACCTGCAAATAAAGTTGTTCACACTTCCTGTAAAATTTATTTTTTTTAAAAGTCACTGTTCCAAAGAAGAACCAAAACTGGCGCAGTCGGTAGGATGTGCTAAACGAATCGACAAAATCGCGAGCAGTGGCCAAAAAGAAAAAGTAATATTTTCGGGAAGGCTAACAGAGGACAAAAATCGCCAAAGCTAGTTAGGTAGGCCTGGTGGAGGACAAACATCGCCAAAGCCAGTTAGAAAGTAAGAATCAATCAAGAAACCAAGAAATCAAGTCAATGGAATTAGAAATAAGTGAAAATTAGTCAGTCAAGAAGCTAGAAGTAAGAAGACATCCTAGTCCTAAGTGCAACGGGTAAAGTGCAGCGAACGAAAGTAAAAGAAAAGAAAACAGTGAAAGTGAAGGAAAAGTTTTTTCGTGATTGTGTGAATAAATGCTACAGGAATGATACTCCTAATGTAAGCAACTTATTTTAACCATTTATATTTTTTGTTCTGCTCAAAATAATTATTTTTTCCCTCTCCTCTCTCTCGAAAAAGTTCAATTAAAATTGACTCAGTCAATTTGAACCTTAAAAATTAATGTCAGATTCGGAAGAGGAAATTGAAGACATAATTAATAGTTTCAGATTAACAAATTTATTCAATAATAACCCAAATAATATTACCAGAATTACTAATTATCGAAATAATCAAGTTAATATTAATAATAATTATAATCAAAATTTAAGCATGGAAGCAAATGCAGCCGCAGGCATAAATTACCAACTATTAAGACTATATATCGATACGATCCCAAAATTTAATGGAGATCCACATACTTTGACAATATTTATAAATAATTGTACCGCATTTACAATCAATTTTTCAGACAAAACGATGACGCTCATAACACTTTCATAGTAAGAGCAATAATTGGCAAATTGTCAGGTCGCGCTTTAATAAATTTAATAGGTTCTAGAATAAATGAACTAAAAACTTGGAACGATGTAAAAGAAACCCTCGAACTAAGCTTCGGTGATCAAAGAAACTTGGATTGCCTTGTTCAAAACTTAACATCTTTAAATATTTTAAAAAATGAAACCCCATATAATTTCGGCATGCATTGTCAAGATGCCCGTTCTTTAATATTTTCCAAATTAAATGCTACTATTATGACAGATGACGAACGTAAAATCAGAATAAAAAGCTACGAGGAATTAGCCTTAAAAACATTTATTAGAGGTCTTTCTGGTCAATTACAAAATAACGTAAGACTAAGAAACCCCCAAAATTTAGAAGCCGCAATGTCACTTGTAATTGAAGAAGAAAATTTCCTTTATAGTCAAAATAGAAATAACACTTTAAACACTCAGAAATTTAATCGTAATCAAAGAATAACACCAATCAGTACTAATATTAATATGCAAAGAAAACCAGTAAACTACCAAAATAACTATCCTAATTCAATCCAATTTCCAAAACCAACATTTAATAATAATAATTTTACAAGACCACCAATGTTTGTTTGAAGGTCATAGACAATGATGTTTCTTGCGAAATAGTAGATATCTGTTGGACTTCCATTGTCTTTATTTTTGTTGAATATCACGACGTTTCGGCTAGTAGTTATCTCTAGCCGTTTTCAAGTGAAACTGAAAACGGCTAGAGATAACTACTAGCCGAAACGTCGTGATATTCAACAAAAATAAAGACAATGGAAGTCCAACAGATATCTACTATTTCGCAAGACCACCAATGTTTAATACTTTCCCACAAAGACAATTTATGGCGCAGCCATTACCAATTTATAGACCGCAATTTAAACCTAATAATTTTCAGATACAAAGACACCCTTATTTTTTGCAAAGAAATCAAACAAATTTTAATAATCAAAGACTACCCATAAACTTCAATAACAGACCCAACTATAATAATAATAATAAACAAAATCAACCAGAACCAATGGATACCTATAGCGCCCAAACAAGAACTCAAAAATCTATTCAACAAAATCAGAAATATATAGCAACCGAATTATATCAGAATAACGTCGATAATAATGATAATTTCCAAAATGAATATATTGATCAAAGTGATTTTAATCATAATAATAATCCAAATGACTTAACTGAATATATCGACTTTAATAATGCAAATCAATATTCTGACCCTAATGTATATTCTAATGATAACTATCAACATTACAACTACAACCCTGACCAAAGTCAATATGAACAATATTATGGCCCACAAGAAAGCAATACCTTTTATAATACCCATGCATATTCTGAAAATAGCTATCAAGACGGAAATTTTACGATAAGCATGTCTCGAAACGAGACGACTTAATTGTAATGAATATAACAATAGCTAGTTTACCATATATTTTTATACTATAAATTAACGCTAAATTACTTATAGATACAAGTAGTACAAAAAGTTTACTTTCCCCAAAAATTGTAGAAAAATTTTATAAAAATTATATTTTTAATGAAGAATTTAAAATACAAACAGTCCATATGATATCCTATCATAATGAAGATATTGTAATACCAATTTTTAAAATATTTAAAATTAATGAAAAACATAAATTTTATATATTTAATTTTAATGAAAAATATGATGGCTTAATAGGAATCGATCTATTAAAACAACTAAAAGTTATATTAGATATCGGTAATAAAGCGTTAATAACGGCCTCTACAACAATTTCTTTAATATACGAAACAGAAAAACCAAACGAAATAACCACTAATATAAAATTAAACTATAAAATAGAAGTCCCGGCAAGAACAAAAAAAGTTGTTAAAATACTAGTTAACTACGAAAATGGTACAGCTCGAATTAACTATATTAAATTTGGAAATCAAATAGAATCACCACAAGCTATAGTCAATATTCAAAATTATTTTGCAACCACTACAATAACTAATTCTAGCGAAGACGAGGTAATAATTACTATTACAGCCCCTTTTAAAGTTGAATTATTGGATACTAATGAAGTAAATTTCATAGAAAAAATGGCCGTGGATAATACGTCAGAAATTGATCAATCATTAAACAATATTTTAAAAAATAATTTAAAAAACTTAAGATTAGATCATTGCAACCCTGAAGAAAAGAAAGCTCTGAGAAATGTTATGTACGAATATAGAGACATATTGTACTGCGATAAAGTTCCATTAACAGTCACCAATCAAATTAGACACATTATTAAGCTAAAAGACGGTACTCATATATTTACTAAAAGCTATAGATATCCGAAAATCTATAAAAATGAAGTGAAAGATCAAATAAATAAAATGTTAGAACAAGACATTATACAGGACTCAGTTTCATCCTGATCAAGCCCTATTTGGATTGCCCAAAAAAATCGACGCCTTAAGCAAGCGCAAATGGAGATTAGTAATCGATTATAGGAAACTTAACGAGCGCAGTATTGATGATAAATTTCTCTTACCCTAAATCGCCGATATATTAGACAAGTTAGGAAAATGTCAATATTTTTCTACACTTGATCTAGCCAACGGGTTTCACCAAATAGAGATGAATCCAGAAGATATTCAAAAAACAGCATTTTCCACAGATAACAGACATTATGAATTTAAAAGAATGCCATTTAATCTTAATAATGCACCAGCAACTTTCCAGCGAATAATGAATAATATTTTAAGAGGACTTTAAAACGAAGAATGTTATCGTAATTCTTAGTACGTCTTTACAAGAACATATTGAACGATTAAGGAAAGTGTTTGATAGATTAAGAAATGCAAATTTTAAAATCCAATTAGATAAATCTGAATTCCTACGTATGGAAGTTAATTATTTGGGACATGGGATGGAGTTAAACCAAACCCAGAAAAAATAAATACAATAAAAAACTTCCCTATACCAAAAACACCAAAAGAAATAAAAAGTTTTCTAGGATTAATCAGTTATTACCGAAAATTCATAAAAGACTTTGCAAAAATCACTAAACCATTAACTCAGTGTCTCAAAAAGAATTTTAAAATAATACACGATGAAAAATTTATATCAGCGTTTGAAACATGTAAAAATTTATTAATAAATGCACCAATACTTCAATATCCTGATTTTAGGAAACCTTTTATATTGACTACGGATGCTTTAAACGTCGCGTTAGGCGCACTTTTATCTGAAGGAACAATTGGATCAGACAAACCAATAGCTTATGCTTCAAGAACTTTAAACAATAGTGAAACAAAATATAGTACTATTGAAAAAGAACTACTAGCCATAATATGGGTATGTAAATATTTTAGACCCTATTTATATGGTAGAAAATTTACAATCTATACAGATAATAGACCTTTAATTTAGCTATTTAAACTACGTGAACCAAATAGTAAACTAGTAAGATTAAAACTTGAAGAATTCGATTATGATATAGTTTACAAAAAATGAAAGTTAAATCTTAACGCAGATGAACTATCCAGAATTCAATTTAACGCCTTAGAAAACGAATCAATGATCAATAACCCTGGTGATATAGATTAAGACCATTTTGATACTTTAGAATACTTACGAGATATGGCAGAAAACTTCGAAACTTATGAAATTAATCAATCTAATGAAAATCAACCTTCAATAAGTAATTAAATAACCAATCAGTCAGAAAACCCAATCACTAATAATAAACCAAAAATAAAAATTCTTTCTGATATACAAATTAAACAGCCAAATACTCAAACTGATTCATAAATACAACATTCAACTCTTAATGAAACAACTAATAACGGAATTAAAATAGTAGAAGAAATAATTAATAATAAAGTCAGTCAAATATTAGTATTTCCCCATATCTACCCTAAGCTCAAGGTAAAATAAGAAAACTATGAAAATCATAAGATAACTACGGTGTATATACCCAAAATAGAAAATAAAAATTTTATATTACATTTTCTAAAAGAATATACAGTACCAGAAAAACTTATTGTATGTATTTCTATACCGAAGATCTATACTCAAAATTCAACGAAGTTTATTTAAAACATTTTTCCATTAAAGGTCCAAAATTATTAAGGTGTACTAAATTAGTAAATACTATTATAGACATAGGAACAAATCCTATTAATCAAAAATCACTATGAAGGAAAAGTCAGTCACCGCGGAATAACGGAAACAATTGAATATTTAAAACGAAATTACTACTGGATTGGAATGAAAACAACTGTATCCCAATATATTAACTCGTGCAATATTTGCCTAAGAGCAAAATATGTCAGGAAAAAACCCTATACACCTTTAATGCTAACCGATACTCCATCAAAATCATTTCAAATAGTACACATTGATGGATTCTATTACGAAAACAAAATATTCCTAACTTTAGTAGATGCATTTTCAAAATACGCATAAGCTATTCAAATTCCAGGGAAAAATGCTATAAGTATTGCAAACGCGCTTATAAAATATTTTAGTTACTGTGGAATACCCGAAAAATTAATAATTGATAACGGAACTGAATTCAATAATGATACTGTTAAAGAAATCCTAAATGTGCATAAAATCAAAATACATTTTACTACACCGCAACTTCACGAATCCAATAGTAACGTGGAACGATTTCATTCAACAATAATCGAACACTTAAGATTATTAAAAGAAAATTTTCCCCAAGACATAGATAACCTAATGGACTACGCAATAATAGCCTATAATAACTCTTACATGGCGCAACAAACTATACACCATTTGAACTAACATACGGACATACGAATAGCAGAGATCCAAATGAAATTTTTATATTAAAGAATTTTAGAGTGATTATGCCGAAAACCACAAAAAAAATTAAATTGTATATATAAAAATGTACAGGAAAAATTAGAAACTGGGAAACAAAATATTGTAACCAAAAAAAATACCGATGGAAATCAAAATAAAGTATTTGCCATAGGCCAAACGGTATATAAATAAAATCCTCAAATAAGAAGTAAAAAAGTAATAAATTCGTAGGACCATATATAATTAACGAAATATTAGAAAGAAACCGGGTAGAAATAATTTTAAAAAATAACCCAAATAAGAAAGAAATTATTCATATAACAGAATTAAAACGTCCACCCCATACTGTTTCAGATTCTACGTCAACCTCCTCGACGGACTAGAAATTCCAAAATTTCACGAAATAAAGGATAATCCTGAAATACTACCCTTAAAACTTGGGACGGCTCAAAACAAAATTAATGTATGGTCATTTATTCAATTATTTGACATAGCTAATTTAATTGATGAATTTACTGAATTGTAAAACCAATATGTACGTATTAAAACGGTATTTGAAAATGAAACAAATATTGCTTTAAGTTATAAGAAAAATTTTTAAAATTCCTATAATCTCGCACAGTCCTTCAAGAACAAAATATTAACACAAATAAATCAGTTAAACCCTTCATTTAAAAATAGATAAAAAAGAGGATTAATAAACGGGTTAGGCTCTATAATAAAATCAATCAGATGCTGATAAATATCAAAACGCTATTAAATCACTATCAAATAATCAAAATAAAATAAAAGATATTGTAAAAGAACAAATAACCTTAATGAGTAAGTCAATCCAGAGGTTCGAAAATAATGTTAAAAGTTTGTCAAAAAAATCAAATTCTTTTAAAAGACCGGACCAATCAAATTGAAGACTTATTACATAAATTGGAAGTCGAAAGTATCGGTACTTACTATTATTTTTTCGTCGAAATGGCAATTTCCCAAATAATAACTGAATTTCAAATAATATATGACATTTTAGAAAAAATAGAAGTTGCAATCACCTTCTCAAAACTAAATACGTTTCATAATTCAATAATTGAACCAAAAACCTTGCTAATCGAAATAGAATCAATAGGGAAATATTTAATTAATAATAATAAATTACCATTTGAACCTAAAGTAGAAAATCTATTATATTTTGAAAAAATTATGGAAATCAAAAGTTATAGTAAGGGGAATCAAATAGTTTTTATTATTGAAATCCCAATAGTAGAAAAAGAAAGTTATAACTACTATCAGCTAATGAAGATTCTCCGTGCGAAATCCAATTATTGAAATATTCAAATAAACTATCGAATTGCCATGCAATACAAGCAAAAATCGGAAAAGTAAACCGTTCCAAAGAAGAACCAAAACTAGTTACAACATTATATAATTTTTAACAGGCTTATTTTTTGGAACAAATACACTTAATTTTGTCAATAAGGGCCAGCAATCTTTTTTTTTGGGGAGTCAAAACATTGTCTCTTTTCACAGTTTTCATTCCACAAATGTATAATTTTACACTCGTTAGTTGTGAAGAAATTAAGTAAGTATACTTGTCACATATTTGTATATCCTCATCATCAATTTTATTTTAAAGAGGAATTTTTTCTTATAAAATCGCTTAGAAATGCAGGCTTTACAATGTGGTTTTGAACATAATATAATATGAAAAAAAAAGGGAAAAATATAAGTTTTAAAGGTTAACTTTGGAGACACTTTTCCTTCATAGACATGAATCACGGCATGAAATGTAAACTACGATCTATCACAAATATGATGTAGCACAGGTTAATGGGAATTAAAGACTAATTTCTCGAACTTTTTTCATAAAGCTTTAAGGGAGTAGTTTAACCCTTCCAAATGGTAGATTTCGATTACATGCTACATCCTTGAAGTTCCTGATGCTTTCTTTTACTGTTCGTAATGAATTTCTTTTTAAAAATTTTAAAAAAGGTGTAGTTGATCTGGTGATTAATTTTAATGTCAATCAATTAAAACTGAAAAAAAAGTTTTTGGCAATGTGGTTTTGGGATGTCTATCGCTTCCTAGAAACGAAATTCGGGAAGTAAAAGAAAATTTGTATTAGATTTTTTTTTTGGTATATTTCAACATATTAAAGACAAACAAATCGGAGGCGCACCCATGTGAATTTACCCTTGTTAGTTTTTTTATATTGTAACTGAATATTTGATGTATTTCTGTAGACATGAATCGTCACATTCATAGAAACAAATGTTATTTTTTTTTAATTGTGGAGAAACCAGAAGAGATAATGCCAATCTGCACCAATATCGATTTTCTAAAGAGGAGTTTTTGTCCAAACAATGGGTTATTAATTCAGGTAAGTTAAAAAATGTTTCTTATGTATGTAGTAACATTAAAAACATTAATATATGGAGTAAAATAGGTGAATGAAGGCAGATATAAATTCACACAACAGATCATTAAAAATTAGGCTTATTTCTAAAAAATATATACACACAGAACTTTTAAAACCTATCATAGTCCAGAAAAATAAATTTCTGTTCGTTCACTAGCAATATTTATTTGGCTATTAGACTAGTTCATATTTACTCGAAGAACCAGATAGTCTCGGCGCCAAAGCGACGTGGCCTCTTAGTATTTTATTGATCAATCCAAGTTTTTTTTTGTGTTTTGGAGCCCCGAATACCAATTTTTTTTTGGTAGATCTTCGTCACAGGACCCATAAGATTATTATAAAAAAATAGTGTTCCAAAAGTAAAATTTTCAATAGCATTTTATATAGACATTTTCACCTCAGTTCTGTAAGGTTCAAATTCAGATTGTCGGAAATTATGCGGCATGGCTGGTTGTGGTTTCGAAGTTATTCCTTTAGCAGGGATGCTATGTCGGAATAAATGATGGGACATGGTTGGTGATGGTTTTGATGTATAATATGGGGTTGTTTGATATTGTGTGGTTGGTTGAGTAACCTGTTCCAAACTTGGAACGCCATGTCGGCATATGGGGTTGACTGAGTTGTCGATGTATGATTTTTCGGAGGTATATAGTTCATAGAGCTCGTCTTGGTTTCCGATTACTCTTATGCTTGTCAATGGATAGTCTTCGTATGACGGGGCTTCGTCATACGTAGCATATGTTTGTTGAGGTTGACAAGGGTGAACTTCAGCCAACGCCTCTAAACTTGAATCTATATGGTGTTGTCCAATGCTGGGTGATATATATGTTTGTCCTGTAGAACGCCATGGATACTCTATGTCCGAAGGTCGTGTTATGAATGGGGCAAACCTGTTAGAAGTTTCCTTGTTGACGAACGCATGACTGTCAACCGACGCGCCGCTGATCTCGGCTTCGGATATTGTCCTATAGTCTGCGAGGAAATCCTCTAGATCCATGTCAAAAATGTTCCGAGCAGGTTGATGCTGGAACGGGGATTGAATGGTTTGATTATGATTAAATGATGTTTGAGATTCGCTGTTTGGGTTGGTAAGAAAGGTAGGGCACCGCGCAGGCGGTGCCTGAGAGGACCCACCATATCCGCCGGACCCAGAGGAGACCCAGGCCGCCTCACCTTTCTTCTTGGGGAATTGAGGTTGAGAAGTTTGAATGGGATTCATGATGATTGAAAAATGAAATGTGAAAAATTATTGACTGAGAACTTGGTCTAATGTAGATGAAATGTAAATGGAATGAGAACTTAGTCAAGTGATAATGTTAAGAAACTTGGCCAAGAACTAATGATATGATAATGTGTCAATGAGCAATGGTATGAGAATTTGGTCAATGGTCAATGGTAAGAGAACTTGGCAAAATTTTGTGACAAGTCTGGCACCGAGAAAAATTAAAAAAAAATTTCTTATTTGAAAAATTATTTTGAAATGAAAATCAAAATATTTTTATGAAGAAGTAATGACTTCTGGGAAGAGAGCCAAAGTGCTTTAGGGTTTTGACCAAATAAAATATTATTTAAATAAATTTATTTGACAAAACTGATATGAGAGAAAACAGGAAATATTTTCTCTTATGGAAGAGTCTTGAAATAAAATCCTTTTATGTTCAAGATATGTCTTGGAAGTGAGCTAAAGTGCTGCAAGGTTTTGACAAAATAAAATTTATTTGGCAAAACTGGTTTAAGAAAAATTGGATTTCTCTTGAGAATATGTTTTAAGTTCAAGGTATGATTCTTGAAAGTGAGCGGAAATGCTTTAAGGTTTTGACGAAAATAAACTGGTAGAAATTTATTTGGGCAAAACTGAATTAAGAAAAATAGGAATTATTTTTCTTTGAGGAAAATATTTTATAAAATAAAATATTTAATGGCAAATGTATGTTCTGGAAGGAAAGCTGAAGTGCTCTACGGGTTTTGATAAAATAAAAGTTAAGAACTTTATTTAACAAAACGGGCTCGAGAAAAAATTAAAATTAATTTTATCTCTGATGAAAATATTTTCTGAACAAAATATTTTGCGAATGAAGGCTTCTTGGAAGAGAGCTGAAATGATTTCGGGTTCTTCGGAAAAAATCTAAGAATAGGAAAATTGAAGAATAAAAATTTATTGGATGATGTAGAAAAAATGCAAAGAAAATCTGGGCAAATTGGAAATGATTGAAGACAAAAATTGTTTCTTCTGGAACTGAAAAAATTCGTAGAAAAATTGTCTATCAGTCAGTCTTCACGACACTCGCGAAAATTTAATGCCAAATTATCCCGACACAAATTGTTTATCGAAAATTTGGAATAAATTTCACTCGCAAATTTGTCCAAGAAATTCTAAGTTTTTTTCCCGAAGAGTTTAAAGCCTGAATTTATTGTTTTTTCTGAATTTGGAAGAGTACACGTTCGCAGATACCGATTTCCTTTTTTCCTGAGTCCTACGATTTAAATTGGCTAAGAAAAACCAAGAAAATCTCGGAAACTCAAGTGTTTGTGTTCTGGATCCAGAGATGGCGCCACAAACACTGAAATCTTGGAATTAAGTTTTTCAACGAAAAACCAAGATTTTGATGAGGAAATTTATGTTAAAATGTTTACAAAATTTTTATCTAGAGGCTAATAAATAGTCCTTGTCGATAAATGAAGTTGATAAAGCTGAAAGAGAAAAATAATGTTTATGATGATGGGTAGGGAAAAGCCCGGTTAATGTTATAAAATTCTCGATCTTTATGTCGGTGATCCGTGATTGCAACCTCAGTTCAGGTATGCAATCGCGAATAGCGCCCGACTTTCGAACTGTAGTACAAGGGGCTCTATTGGATGAAACCTAACGTTACCTGAAACACTCTATTTTAAACAGAGAGATTCCCTTGTACCGTATTTAACACCGGATTTGCCTTTCGCTTTATGGTCTTCAGGTCTCCCAGCCTTTCGCTATCGAAGTGCAATGATAGCTACTAGTTCGTCCAGGAAAGCTTGGAGGTATTTTTAGATTTTTGATTTAACACTACACTACACACTCCTGCAGCCACGTAGCCGTCAATAAGATAGTCGGTGTTGTGCAATTTCTTGGCTGAAACAGCCTCCACAAAGCGGCAGCAACGATGTCTTCTTTCTTGTAGTTAACGAATTTCTTTTAGGACGGCATTTTTCAAGGTCATTCGCGTCAAAATAACCTATTATTTTGACCAAAAAATCCTCATTTTTAATACGTTGAAATTCAACGAGGAAAAACGACTCTTACTTAAAACTTTCAAAAAAATGCTTAGGAAAGGCATAGTGAAGGGGAGAGTTACATAATATGCATGGAAAAAAAGTTAAAAATAGCATTTTTTATTATTTGAGTACACACAAGTTTCTAGCCGTCAGAAAAGACATGTTTTTTAATATCATTTAAAATCTAGCCAACATTTCACAACTTTTATTGAAGTCTCCCCTTGTATTTTTATAAACACTATTCAGTCTAAAAAATCACAACCAATGAATATTTATTTTAAAAAATTCAACGTATATAAAAAAATTAGTAAAAAGTAACAAATCATAATTCAAAAACTGTAATTGATGTGACCTGAACATTGGTGTTCTTTTTTTATTTGCACTCAACAGAAGAAGACATTCGACTATCAACTAATAGTCGGTGTAGAAGGTCACCGTTAGGATGCCGGCAGTTGATTTCGTTCGGCCTTGTTGGCGCAGCAGTCACTGCCGAATTATGAATGGAAATATTTCAAATGGGAATGATTTCTCTAGATTAGGATTCTACAAAAATAAATTAAAACAAAATGTCATAAAAAACATCTTGCATCTTCGTTAACTTTGTGGTAATGCATAAGTATGTCACTGTCTTGAACAGATACGGAAAGGAAAAGTCAAAAATATGCTACAAGAACTTTCTGAACCTTATTATAAGAGGTTTTTAATTTCTTACTTATTGTTAATTTTGTTACAAATAAACCTTTATTTGAAGTTTAAAAAATTTGTAGAGTTCTTCCATTTCAGGGGATTTTTTCATAACATACTGTCAAATAGTAAGAATTTTACTTGTAATCTTGTAAGGTTGACCACATTGAGGATATTTTTTTTTAACATTGTGGTATTTGATAATACTTTTATATTATTTGTGTGTTAAAACTTTCTAGCATCATATAGTTATTTGGAAGCGATAATAAAGTCATTAAAAAATGGCGAAAATGTATTGTAGTCCAATCACATGAGAAAATTCAGTTTAATGTTTATTGAAAAAAAATCCCTTGCTAGTCTGAAGAAAAAATCAGACAACGTTGAGGTAAATTATAAACCTTTGTTCAGCGTTATTAATTATGAATTATAATTTTTTTATTACAGATTTCATTAAACAGATCTGGAGATCTTGAAATTACAACTTATGCTTGTCCAAGGGAGATAAAATGTCACCATATTGGTACTTTGGACAGGAAACATGCCAGTAAAAATGTATTGAGGTGAAAATGAGCCAGAAAGAACTAAAGAAAAAAAAATGAAATTAAGCGTAATACTGTAGGATTTATTAAGTTGTGGCAAACATATACTACAACAGGGATAAGATGTAAATTTACCCATTATTGAAGACAATCTTTCTCTGATGGTTTTGTCAACTCATCTGACAAAATTAAATATTTGCCATTAATTATGATATCATTAAGAAAATTGCAAAAGTTGCCACTAGACAAATTTGTAATGAAAATTGGTACCTAAGAACAAAGTTCACTTAACTGCGAGCAATTTGATGACCATTTTATCAGCTTGTATAGGAAATCGATGTCCTGATAACCTGTTTAAAAATATTATTGGTATATAAGTATATAGTTAGAAATTATGAAACATAAAGCCTTTTTGTCGTTTTCTATACTACTGACATTTAATACTTCCTTTATTATTACAGTTCAATAATATTTTAGGTTTCTACAATCTTTGTGGTATCAAATCTATTCAGTGGAGAAGAACCTATAATAAAAATACCATAGATTTTCTTAAAAAAGAATTAAATTTAGATGTCAGGCAAACTGGTATTTGGTTCTCCAATTCATGAATTTTGAGACCAAGTCCAGATTAGTTATTGTCAAGATAAAATATCCATATTCATTTAAAAATTACTTTATCACAGAAAACTCTAAAAACAATGAGAAACATATCATCTTGTGTAACGATAATGAGAAATAGTTACCTATACAAATCATAATTATTATCAACAGATACAGGAAAATATTCGTATTTTCAAAAAAATTGAAGTGTTACCTCTGTCTCTGAACATTAAGAGAAGTAACAGTACAGATAGAATTCATCAGTATTTAACAAAACTTTTAGGAAATTAAGTAATTTATCAAAAAATTTGTAAACAAATGCATATATTTATGTAAATTTATTTTTTAATTGTAAATATACTATTTTATCTATGGTTTATGCATATTTACTCATTATCATTTAATTAATTGCAATTTGCTAGATTTAAGTAATAAATACATATGTTATTGTTAATATTTTAGTTTTATATAAATGCCATTAAAACATTTTTATTTTGAACGTATACAAATTTCATATATTTTTTTTATTGTAAAAAATAAATTAGTTTTTACCTGCAAAAATTAAATTAAAATGTTTTAATCTTAAGAAATAAAACAAAAGCTACGAAAAAATTTTTCTTTTTATTAATACTTAAATAAAATTATATGGTTTACTAAATATAAAAAACAGCAAAAAATATTTATAATTTGAAAACATTTATTTATTCAATAATATTCCCCATCTTCTTTTATGAGAGGATAATGGAAATTAAAACACATAAATGATATTCAAAAATTCTACGAATAGCTCTTTCAACATGTATTTTTACACTTGCTATATTTTTTGTTTCATACACTTTAAATTCTGTGGAAGATAAAAATAGTGGGATATTTAAGGATGCCTGCAGGAAGTAATTCCTTGATCAGGAATCACTTATCAGCTAGTATAAGATCACTAAAAAATTATCTGTTTCAAAATGTTCTATAACTTTTTTGTCCTACATAGATTCTGGATATGGCTTGCTCACAAAAATACTTACATCATTAGGTGATACACCTTCAAGTCTTTCTGTGTTTATAAAAACTGTAAGTCTTCCTTGGACTTTCTAGGTTTGTTGGAATCGATGAGTAAATTTCTGTGCAGTGTAATATTCTACAATTTCTAATTGTATAAAATGCTGTTGGAATCAAGCTTTTGTCTTCATTAATTAGTTGAAAAGAACTTAACGCAGTGCTATATTTGTTACTGTAGTACTTTACAACTAAAGCAGGTGTCCCAAATCAATATTTGATAACAGTTTAACTTGCTATGCTACATAATACTTAATAGCTAATATTAATTATTTAATAATTAAAAGTGTTCATAGTTTTGAACAGTGTGCCCCTGAATTTCTGCTTACACTTTTGGATATTGATGGCATATCTTCTACAATGGAATTTGCCCGTTTACATCTTGAAGGGCCTAAAGATTCAAAAACAATTGCTATATAAGGCCCAGCTATTATTATTGTTTTCCACTGTGGAAAGAATGACTTTGTCATCTGTTTCTTTCAAAGCTATTTTCCTGAAAAAAAGAAAGTTTATATAAATATGTAGTACTCTTAAAAAAATACTATTTCTTAAAAGTTCATTTCTAAATATTTTCTGTTATATTTGTAGATTTCAGCCAAAAAAATATGATGAACAGGCCTCTTAAAAAAAAAGTTTATATTTTGATACAGATACATACCATTTCTCTGGAGAAGGAAATCTAAGTTTCCTTTGAATGGTAAATTTAAATATGTTGATCCACTTCTTTGGTCCGTATTTACAAAATGACAGTTGCATAGTAATCAACATTTTGAGGGTTCTCTGTCTTCTGTCCTACAAATTTGAATTTATATATAAAATTGTAATAAAATATATTACCAGGTTTCTTCTTCAACATATTTCCTGCCCTAAATGCTATTATAAGTAGATTCTTTATAAAAAAATCCATTTTTTTTTTGTTTCTCTTAAATCTGCAGCAAATGCAAAAAGTTTCATATGTTATGGTCACTGTAATGCTTACAGCCAGGTACAGAATCATTTTGGCGAATTTATAAAGCTAAAAACATAATAATTAATAAGGATTATCATAGAAACAAACACTGATTTTTGCATGCTATTTTTTGTAATGTAAAATGTACCATATTGTATCTACCTATTATTTTTGCAAAAACACTCGAGTCCCCATCTGCGATGAAATGCTTCCGTCGTTTTATTTAAAGCCTTTTTTACAATTTTTTAAAATATCTGTGATTTTCTGGCTTCGTGTTTCTATATCCGATCTTGAACACATCACACAAAATTTATTCTTTACTCCTAGAAACAAGGATTCTTATATGTCAGCCTATAACCTAACTTTTAGGTTTTACAAATATAAAGTTTACATTATTCAGATTGAAATTAAATATGCTTTCAAGGTCAAGTGGTTTGTCTGGCCAGATCATTATTTTCATTTTGCTAAATAAAATGAGGATATCAGAAGTAGTGAACATAACCCGATCCTCTCCATCCCCCCACTCCTCGACTTTGACCATGACCTTGCCCCACCCCTCTTTGGCCCCGCCCACATGTCCTTGTCATTGACCTTGAAAGTGCGGGTGTGCTTTGCCCTTGGCCTTGACCTTGTGTTCAAGGGTCTGTGTGTGACCTTGACCTTGACCTTGGCCGAGACGGCCTTGACTTCGTTGGAGGTCATCTTGGGTGTGTGACCTTGAAGTAGTTATTTGTGCATTGTAATAGTGTGGGATGATCTTGAAATGATTTTGACCTTACAAATTGTTCTATAAAATTGTATGAGTCTATTTCCATTCATTCAGTGTGAAATGTCAGATACGGAACTATCTAAAGAAAAAATTATAGAGCAAGTCGGCAGAGTAATTTGTTTATATCAGAGTAATTTAAAAAGTTTGTGTGATTTTGAAAAAAAGGATCTAGCATTTTTTCCTCTCGAATATTTAAAAACTTGCGTTGAAACGCTGAGCTTAGGACAAGTTTTGGATAAGCTGCCAGCGCCATATCGGTGTGACAAGGAACTACAGTTAAGCTTACCCTGTTACATTCACTATGAACAAATATATCGTCATTATATAGATGGGCCACCACCAGCAATAAAAAAGTGTCGTGAATGTAAAAATAAGTGAATAATATGAATAGTGCTTTGCAAGAGACAGTAAAAAAATTGGGCGATGAGTTCACTGAAACGGATAGTAATTATTTCAATGATGCAATGAAAAGTCGAGCAGAATTGGCGTCGTGCTATTGTGATTTGGCTTTTGAATATGAAAAGGCTACGAATGCATGTCGTAAATATTGCAGCAAAACAATAAATTTACAAGACTTTGTTCGTGAAATAAAAAAGTTGGGGTTTAGTGACTGTTTGGAAAAACTGATTAGTTTCGTTGCAGATCCGGTTGTGTTAGAAGAAATTAGAGTGTAGGACTTAAGTTTAACGTAGTAGTAGTTAATATGGAAAGTTTAGTGAGAGAAATGTACGAAGAATTTCTAATTTCTGCAGCCTGTTCAGAATTTTACGCATTTGAAATGCAAGATTCGGAGGCTCAGGATTTTAGTGTATTTTTTAAGTATATGGACCATGCTGAAGTGTGTATTTTAGCGAGTATAGTTTGTAAGAATTTTCTAAGAAATAAAAACGAACAAATATTATTGAACAAATTAGGAAAATTAGGTTTAGGTGATAATGTTACACGTATAGAAGAACGGCAGAAAAAAGTCAATCAATAAAGTACATAAAATGTAGTTATTGGTTTCATTATATTTTGTCCTTGAAGTTATCCTTATACCAATTTAAATGTGTGACGTCATTTGACCTTGAGTACTCCTCCCACTATTTCTACCGTTAAGCAACCCCCACCATTGTTAAAATTCGGCCTTGAAAACTCGCTATAAAAGTTAGTGGAAAAAGAAGTGACTTCAAACAGTCGCAGATATCAGTGGCATAAACATCAAATATTGTGTTCGTATAGTGTCCTGAAAGTGCTTTTATATTCACGGTAATTTTTTGATTTATATACCATTTTTTCAATAATGAGTATTGCAAAAGAAACTCTAGATGAAATTAATGAAATGTTCAGCAAAGATTTCGAGGTTTTAGAGAGAAAAAAGGTTACCGAAATGATTGTAGGCAAAGTGTATAAAATTGTAAAGATGGTTTCAATGACTACACGATTTGGTAAAACTCTTCTAGTGGCTTTACACGATGACGGTGATAATAGCACATTTGAGACTTTTTGCCAAAACGTGTGGCCGAAACACTGTCTGACGATATTGTAGATATTATGAGTAAAACTAAAGGTAAATACACTCTAACTTATTTGGGGCAGGGCACTAGAGATTTTGGAAACAATACTCGAACATTATTACGTTTTGGCTCATTGGAGTAAATTGTATGTAAATTGTTTGAAAGAAAGGATGTAATTAAATCTAAATATGGTTGCACATGTCAGAATACTTACGCGTGTTCATTATTTCTGTTAAAGATGTCTGGTGATGCGACGACGACGACCGCCAACGAATGTGTAGATAGATACATATTTTGGTTGGGGAGAGAATTAAGAAATATGGCTCACGATATGTTAGATAGCGCAAATGATTGGCCACATATTGATGCAACCAAAGATCAATATAAGAACGATATCAGGAATGCAATCAATTTTATGGCTGGGGCACACTTGTGCGACAAATTTTTATATGGTTCCATAGACATGGATACATTTTGTGCTGAAATGGTTGAAGAAGAATTAAAAGAATACCTCGTCAATATTCCACATTTACCAGGTGAGCTTGCTGCAAAATATGAATTGGTTTCTGCAACAGCAACAGCCCAAGATGTTGACGATCAAAATAGTGTCGGATGGGATAGAATTTTGAGCAACGAAAATGAAGACATGGAAAATGAATTTTTTATAATTTTTGTATTTGTGCAATTAAATAACTGTAAATAAATATCTGTTACAATCACAGTTTTGTTTTATTTCTTTTATAAACATACCAATCCAGTAGATCATAATCAGTGTTTCTTTTTCTCAGCTGAAATATTTAATATAAGTAGGGCAAATAAAAATAAAATAGTTTAGTAAAGATTGAAAATGAGTCGAGGAAACAACACAGTTGATAAATTTGGTCGTCAGAAATATAATGAAAAATATCATATATTATCTGGACCACAAGGGATTGGTTTTAAACTTACAGCAGATGGGCGGTATGATATGGGTGGAAAAATCATAACCAACTTAGGCGAACCTAAAGATGATGACGATGCTGTGACAAAACACTTTGTTAATAGAAAGTTTTACAATTTTGCAGTTGTAATATGTGACATATTTAACAAGGATGTCCTCCCCATGATATACCAAAATAATAGTGAACTTAAAACAAAAATTGAAGTTATTCAGAAAATACTCTATCATCAGCCTTTAAATGACTCATTAAGAGCACTGTCGTACGGCTCGACTTCAAAAAAAATCTAAAAAAGGTAAAGCAGGTTAAAGAATAGGAGAACGCACTCCGAGTGGCATAGCCTTGAAGATAACGTCGTAGTCGTCGGTGAATTGGACCTTCCCTCCAAGAATATTGAAATGTTATTTATGTGTATGATGTTTTATTGTCATTGTTTTTAATGATGAAGATTGAAATAAAAAACTTTGTTTTACAATATATTGTTTATTTATTTTACATTTTAAATTAAAGTTATAGTCATACAATATGTTATTTAAACAATATTTGCTTTATCTATCCAAGAAATCCTAGCCATTTGACAAATAATTGATCGGTGTGATTTTTCTTGCGTTGTCTAAGGACCTTTTCTACTAGATAAACGCTAGGACTGCTTGTTTTTGGTAGTTCTGATTCGTAAAAACACCCTCTTATAGGCTGACTTTCTAACGATTCCAACAAGTAAGTAGGTGGATTTGTAACGTTAACTTTTACAACTTTAAACAATTCGGTTGACCAAGATTGCGTATATCCTTTCTCGAATACGCCTTTGTACTTGCTAATACGCACAATGTCACCCATGGAAAACTTAAATTTTTTAGGTACAATTTTTAAATAATCGTATGCTTTAATTTGTGTTTTTTCTTTCACGTCTGCAGGCTTCATTCCGATGGTGCGATGTTTCGAATGGTTATAGGTTTTTGTTACTGCCGATATTATATGTATCCATTTGTAAGATCCTCTTGTCGAGAATTGTTTATATAAATTATTTTTTAAAGTCCTTATGACTCGCTCAACAATTGCAGCTTTCTTTGTGCTGTAATGTAAGTCTTGGTTTTTATGGCTTTGGTATAGATAAATTTAGAGCAACAATTTATACAGACCAAAATATAAGGATAACCATCGTTTTCATCAGCATACTATTGCATTTCAGCCAATTCAATTTGCCACAAATTTCTGTTTCCTTTTATTATCGTGCGCCGTCTTACAAAAATCGTAAAGTGCCGGTGATCCACCATATTCTGCAATATTTTTCCCTTTTTTGTATAAGACAATATTTCCATTTCGAAAACGCACCTCTAAATTACCAATAAAATTTTTGTTATAATCTGTTTTTGAACCAAAACGTATAGAGATGGTTTCAAACATAATCCTTTCAGGTGTGCGTTTAAAGTATCGGAAGTTGTGGTGTCAGCGGATGCGAGAGATGTATTAGTTGATGTCGAGGGTGTATCAAACACCGATTGGCTAATATCTTCTTTTGACATGCAATGCTGCTGCTGCTGCTGCTGAATAGGTGTGGAGGTTTGAAAGGAATGTGTAGGTTGGGGAAAACCTGATATTTGAGTCGACTGCACTGATGTACTGGGACTATGTGACTTTGTAGCTGGATAATGTTATTGCTGTTGTTGTTGTTGTTGTTGTTGCTGCTGTTGACGTTGCTTGACCACATCAGATATAGTTGTCAACGGCTTAGAAATGGGTTCATAAAACTTTTCCAATTCCACAATATGAAATTCTTTAGCCGCTTTAATTTGTTTAAATTTTTTTCTGACGGCATTGGTAGCTTCCACTAGTTTACGTTTTAAGTCGATCGCGTTATTCATGATGTTAACAAAGGACGTTTCAACAATCAAATGAGTGTTTTCTCTTATTATTACAGTAATATATAGCTATCAAATCATTTGCGGTATCTTCCCGATTTCACATCACTGTCTTTATCAATTACTAAAAATCCATACTTATTATCCCAACATTTCGAGCACATTTCTTGAAATTGAGTAAAAGTTTGATCCGGTGAAACGTGGTCGGAAAATATGTGTTTCATATTCAACTCATCTTGTTTAAACATAATAATAAAATTGACATGGTCTCGCACAAGCTGTTTAGGCACTCGCGAATATGTTTGCGCTAGGTAAAAGGAGTCGATATTTTTATAACGTCCCGTGCTAAAGTACGATCTTATAACATCTTGTTTTTCACATATAACATCATCAAAGATAAATATAAAGTTTGGTTTTGCATCGGACGATTCCACAATATTACTGGAATAACTAAAGGCATATTATCCTAAACCTTTGATGGGTGCTAAAATTTTCCTTAAATACTCATATTTCGGTTGATACAGAGATTTCGAGTAAATATAGACATTTTCGAAATGCAGCCCAAGGGGGTGTCTAAGCAGTGAAATCATGACATTAGTTTTTCCACAATTGGATGGACCAATTAACAGGCCGCGAATAGAGGAAGGAAGTAGAGGACCGTGTATCTTCATTATCTTCTTTTCAAATCCAAGTCCGACTTTTCCATCGAGATTATCAATAGGAAGTTTTTGTTTAAGATCGATAACGCGCATCTTAAAAAAATTTGATATTTTATAGGCAAATTTTCACAAAAACTGTCATTCAGATGCCGAGCGTCAAACGAAGTGGACGGTCTCACGTTTCCAATAAAACTGAACACGGTATTGTGAATTCGTTAATAAATAAATTAACATTCGAGGTACACATTCCCGGTTATCAATATTACGGACCCGGAACAAAAGTAATAAAACGTGTAACAAGAGGTGATCAAGGCATTAATCCTTTGGATGCCGCATGCAAAAAACACGATTTACCCTATTTACATAATAAAGACAACATAAGTGTGAGACATCGAGCGGATTACGAGCTTGAACAAAGTGCTTGGAAAAGAGTAAAATCGAAAGATTCCAGTTTAGGTGAAAAAACAGCAGCTTGGTTAGTTACAAACATTATGAAAGGAAAACAACGTTTTGGCATGGATGTACCATCATCATTATCAACAAAAAAAATCTAGTAAAGACACACGTCATACAAAAAGGAAAGGTGTTAATAAAAATCGACATGTTCGGAAAGTCAGTTTCGGAACAGCTATTCGACAAGCAGTTCGAAAGGAATTATTAAAAGCCGGAAGTAAAAATGTGTTGAAAAAAATGTCATGAATGCATCTAAAATAGCTCTGTCGGCAGCACGTAGATCGGTAAAAGCGACAGGTGGCAAAAGGAAGGTTCGTACACCGAGAATAATACCGATTCCTAAAACTGGTGGAATATTACCATTAATACCAATTTTTGCCGGGTTATCAGCTTTGGGTTCATTAGCCGGTGGGACAGCGGGAATTGTGCGCGCCATAAAAGCTGTAAAAAAAGCAGCGCAGATAAAACCGGTACCGGCCTGTATTTAAAATGGAAAGGAAATGGATTGCTTCTAAAGCCATATCGTAAAGGTATGGGATTATTTTTAAATTGTAGATCAAAAAACTAATTGAATCCCTACCTCGAAGATCACTATCTAACATCGATATAGAAAAATATGCCAAAAAGAAAAGAATAGGATACTTTCGAGGCGTTTATATGAGGGATTCATTACCTAGACAAGGTCCTCGACGTTACGAAGCAGCAATAGTGAATTTGGATAGTACGCGTTGTGCAGGGACTCATTGGATAGCTTATAGAAAAAATAATTCTAAAGTAACATATTATGACAGCTTCGACGTTTTACCCCCACCGATCGAATTGGCACGATATCTACAAACGGGATCGGAACCATCAAAAATTATTTACTATACATACGATCGTCAACAGGATTTTGGAACAGTCTGGTGTGGACATTTGTGCTTAAAGTTTCTTGTCGAATCATCAGCGTAAAAGATGTCATCATCGTCACCATTAACACCGCAAATGGATCGCAATAACCATACTAAAATGTTGCAATCACTGAAAGCATTTCATCTAGCCGGTGGGTTAAGGAAAACGACCGTGAAACAGTTAGAAAACATGCCCAAGGAAGTAATGATTGCATTAGACCCAAATGAAATTCCATTCGTTTGGGATAAGTTGCCCGAGCACCTCAAAAGCGATATCGATATATTATAATATCAGTGCGGTTGCAAACATTATTTCAGCAGCAGCAGCAATTTAAACGAGGTTACGGCTGATGAGGATCTTACGGCTAGAAAAATATTTTGTTGTTATTGCAAAATCAGCGATGTGCGCATAAAAGCAGAAAATAGCATAAAAACATCACTATCTAATGCAGTGAGAAAAGGTGTGAAGATGAATCTTTTTAAATGTTGCCGCTAAGAATAAAACTGAGATGTGTGATGTTTTAGTGGTTAGGCATGTCTTATACGTTCACACTAATAGGACACTCGAGCGTCTTAAGCGCCGATTTTTATCCACCAGTCGAATTAAATAGAGAATACAAATATGGTCTGGCATTGCTGGGATTTTACACATACAATTCAATTTTTAATGTGGACGAAAGCAACAATAAGTTTGCCTACATGAAGGAGGGTTACACCACCGAGCCGATACAATTGCAGATTCCACCTGGGGCCTATGAAATAGATGAGATAGGTAAAGCTATGTCGGAGGCTTTGAGGATTTCAACTGAAGAAAAGAACGATGGATTCCATCTACCATTTACTTGGTCGCTAATAATAATATGCTGAAATGTGAACTGAAATCCCAATAAACTATAGATTTCCGGGGAGAGGCGAGTATCAGTAAAATGTTTGGATTACTCATACAGTGTTAAAAAGAGACAAAAAGCACGAATCAACCGAGATGGTGGAAATAATGAAAGTACGCATCATACGCGTAGATTGTAATATAATTTCCGGAGCATATATGAATTCTGTGGAAGGTCATACCTTGTTCGAATTCGATATCGACGTGGAGCCCGGTTACAAAATCAGTAAAGAACCACAAAATAATATTTATATGCCGTTAATGCCGGCAGGACGTCAGTTTATCGACAACATTACTCTTCGCATCTTGGACGATAGCGGTGATCTAATCAATTTTCAAGGCGAGAAAATAATCATGAAATTGGAACTGAAGAAACTTTCATAGAAATGGGTTTTTGCTTCAATCGTCAATTGTGTATGCTGTCGACTAAGATGGGGGAACCGCCGAAACATAATAAAAGTAAAAGAAGAGTTAACGTCAAGATTAGTCGTCGTCCAGACGTTGGATCACAAACATCTCAACAGTTATCTGCCGAAGACTATAAATTTTTAAAATCAGTCGGTCTTAAAGTGCGAAAATGATTTCCACCACCAGCGATAAAATAGAGGTTTTCTCCGAATCCATCTTGGACAATTCCATTATTAGTCTAGAAGAGCATACGTATAAACTATACGGATCTCCATCATTCAACAATTCGGATGAAGACCGTATCCCCATTAATTTTCAAGATATTATACTGGATATCGCCGAAAGTTACATATATATCGAAGGAAAATTTAAACCCATAGACGCAACAAAAAGATGTTTTTTATCAAATAATGCCCTCGCATTTTTGTTCGATGAAATTCGCTACGAGATGGGAGGTAAGCAGGTCGCCATGGTTCGTAAACCTGGAATTACGATCACATTAAAAACCATGGTTTCATTCGGAAGTTTGCAACAAAGATCTCTCATGACGTGCGGATGGGGTCTCGACGAAGCAAACCAAGATATCGTAGACACGGCAAGTAACGTATTCTCCGGGAAATGACCCTTAAAATATCTTATGGGATTCGCCGAAGATTATGCAAAAGGTGTTTTGAACGTAAAACAAGAGCTTATTATGATTATAGCTCGCACTTTTACCAATTGCTACGTCGGTGAAGTAGAGACAGAAATTAATATCGACAAAATCGAATGGAAAATTCGTCACATCATTCCAGACGACAAGCAAAAATTGAAAATACTGTCTCGCATTAATAAAGGTGGAAACAATGTCAGTATTCAAATGGCATATCGTAAATGGGATCTGCATGAATTGCCAGCTTTAAGACAAACATCTTCCGACTTGAGAACGAGTACAAGTTTGGAAAGACCGCGCTATATAATCGTCGGATTTCAAGACAGCAATGATTGCGACAAGAAAGAAAAAAACGCAACCCAGTTTACCCACGCCGACGTATGCGACATTAGACTGTATCTGAATTCAACCGTTTATCCATACGAAAGATGGAATTTAGATTTCGCCAAGAAACTGTACGCAGCAGCCTATTACAATTACGAAAACTTCCAAAGCAGCTACTACGGGCGCGAAATAAACGATCCAATGATAACGTTCGCGGAATATATGAAAAACCCCGTTTTTATTACCAATTGCAGTCATCAACCAGAGGCGATTAACTCATCGACAGTGGATATGAAATTGGAGTTCCAAACGAGAAAGAGTAAATTCCCCAAAGATACTAAAGTGTACGCATTAGTTATTCACCACTCATTTTTTAGTTATAATGTATTAAACGGTTCGGTGACCAATAAATCTATATTTTAATGTATCTATTATATGTAACACAAAATAATGTTAAAATAAGGTACTTGAATCAATAAATTTGTAATGAGTGAAGTAGTAGTTTTATATTTATTTGAAACCCAACAAAAAAAAAAAAAGCGGACGGAAAAGCCCGCTCTTTAAGAAAGGAGTACGGGAGTTTAGATAATGGTGGTTTATTAAGTAGAAAAAAGAGCTTAGATAACACAAGAAAAAATTTTTAAGGCAAAATATGAAAACAACTATTTAGAAAATTTGTAGGAAAGTAACGGTTAGGAATAAGGAAAAAGTTATAGGAAAAAATTATTGAGGCGATCGAGTACTATAAGCAAGCATTTTTTTCGATAGTAAAAACGTAAAAATTAAATTTTTCAAAAAAATTGAAAAATGGTGAATGCGCGCTAAAGTTGAAGTTTTAGAGCAAAATAATATTAGGAAATTTTTCAAAATTCTGAAAGATGTAATTTCAAGAAAAGGGTTATAGTAAGTTAGTAATTTGGATTTTTTAAAGCGCTGTAGCTCGGGAACCGTTCAAGATAGAAAAAAAATAAAAGCACTTTAATTACCTAGAATTTTGAGGAGAATACAATGGTGAAAAAAAATTGAAATATCTTAAAAATGAAAAAAATTTAGACGTTGTAGGGGAGATTCTTAGGGTTTTTTTTAGTGTGCTGCTCTCGCGCTAACGCGCTGCGCACCACACGCCTCCTCCACTCCCCTCACCACCCAATCTAGGGCGAAGAAGTTCATTTTTCATAGTTTCAGAGCGATTGCGCAACTCATTC
The DNA here is from genome assembly GCA_034092305.1 of Diaprepes abbreviatus. NCBI lineage: Eukaryota > Metazoa > Arthropoda > Insecta > Coleoptera > Curculionidae > Diaprepes > Diaprepes abbreviatus. Next base: position 260,410 of record JASJET010000103.1, read on the forward strand.
ACCATTTTTTCGCAATTATGAAATATCGATTTTTTAAATTTACGGTGACACAAGTTCGGAATTTTTTTTTTTTTTTTTGGATTCTAGAGAAAATTTCCCACAATATATGTGTTTTTCCAATTTTTTATCGTCAACCGTTATGACGCCAGAGCCCACCCAAAATGAGACAAAATTTTTTTTTTAATATTAGCGAATCGGGAAAAATAGTGTGATATACTTCAACTCTTCCTTATTACGATTCCGTCAAAACATTTTCAAAATTTTCCTTACCTTTCCTGAAAATAATTAAAATATATGCATAATTTGCATTTTTTTAAATATGTAGCAAAGTAATGGTTAGAAATATCAACAGCAGAACCTTCGGCACCACCCGCAACACCGACACCACCAGCGACGGCGACACCGCCAGTACGACTTTGGCAGCCCGAGCTCGTGGTGCCGCCAATGAGAAAACCAAGGGCTGCACCTAGGTCGGTGTTAATATCGTTGGGTATTACTCCACGGTAGGCACCCGACCCTCCTCCCAGGCCCTTTTAGGGTCACAAAAACGGTCCTTTTTCAGGACCACATTATATTTTGATCGTAGTTTAGTAATCGTCACTTATGGGGCGAGATATTCGTTTAACGACGATTTGTCTCGTAGCTTAAGTGCCAAGTTATATGCTTGAGAACCTATGAAAATGTTAACAGTCCAAACAAGGTTTCTATTAATTTTTTTTTGTAATGTATTCTTCACAAAATGTTAAGAATAAGTCTTATTGTCTAAAGAAAAAAAAAAAGAAATCTAATTTCTTATTTAAAGTTTTTGAAAAAATCAATAATTCTATAAGCTCTCACCAATACACAACATTTAGAATCCGTTGGTGGGGTGGGGGTAGTTCTATATATATTAAACTGGGCCAGTTACACAGTCATATATACATCAACTCTCATACGATGAACATGGAGGAAGAAAGACCCGCCAGCAGAGGCTCATCCATCTTTAGCGATGACACCGTCGCCGGCAACGTTGGAGACCTGCAAGACTTCGACGACGAAGAGGTGGATTTCGAAATTGACGTCCTGCGTTGGGACGACTTGGATGAGCCGATTCTGCTGCTGTATGACCACGATCCGGGTCTCTTGGAATTAAACGATGCAGGCGATTGGGCTTATAAAGACTCGAAACTCCGTCGTCGCAGCCAGAGCTGGACTCGACGGAAGATGCGGTGCTGGAAATTCCAGCATCACCGACACCCGACGATCCGCAGGGCCCCTGCGATTCGTCAAGCTGGTGGTCGACCAGCGAGGATGGGGCACCATAAGCCCCACACTCTCCCTAGTCCTTTTTAAGGACACACAACAACGGTCTTTTTCAGGACCACAAAATACTTTGATCGTAGTTTTAGCACATATTAGTACTTTGTTACTAATATGGTATGTATAGAATATACAATATTAGATAAAAGTAATAAAAGTTTAAGTGCTGGTGGAACCCAGCAAAATCGTTCGTTCGTATTTGAGACCACAAACAACTTTTGGTCTCAATACGTAATACGACATTTGTTTTCACCCCCCACCATTAATTTGTCTCTATATATACGACCACCAATACTTATTACAATCATTTCAGTTCAACATGTCTGCGAGTGAACAGCAACCTATCCAATGTCCTGTGGTGGATTCTACCACAGACGATTGTCTTGAGTGGGAGTTGGACGATCCCAGATGAAAAGAACTTTGGCGGTTCATAATCGAATACGCTGAGGACAGCACCGCGACCACCACCGTTGATGATGACGGGCCGTGAGACTCCACAACACAATAAAGAGTCGCATGTTTTTACAACAAAACGGTCCTTTTCAGGACCACAAAATACTTTGATCGTAGTTTTAGTTCTACAAAATATATATATTTACAAACTTAATACTATAAATTAAAAGCTAATACCTACAACTACCTAACACCTACTACATAATTTATTAAAGTCCTCTAATTGTCTTTTATATTGCACACATTCCATCTTTTTTAACTCTAATTGTCTTTCCAGTTCTAAAATGTCACTCTCACACGCACTCACTTTTTTCACTAAGTTTTTTTTTCATTATATAAATATCCGATAGTTTGCTCTTCTGCGAGTTGGTGAAATCTTCAACCCACTCCGGTTGAGATGTCTCGGAACATATTAAAGAAGAAGAAGCGGTTTCGTTTGGTGAAGACGACGACGACGAAGCAGCGGAAACTTCATCGCCTTCAAAACACCGCTTAAACCACTCCTTCATAGGTTTCCGGCATCCCAATATCGGCGACAGTGGTGCTGGGGAAGACTTTATCTCCGACACTACTGCCTGCTCTACGCTGGCCGGTGTTGGTGGCGTTGGTGGTGTTGGTCCATCGGGACCTTCGATCACTTCCACTTGTAAGGACAACAGCTCTTGCTGTGCTGTTTTCAGAAAGTCGGGTAATGGAACAGGGGTGGAGGGACGCTTACATTTAAACTTCTTCTTTCCTTGCCCCACACCTTTAATCGCCGAATAAAAGGTTTTTTTATCGGCGATTTCCGACTTCTGCATAGTCAAAAGCTTCTTTAATTTGGAAGCTTTCGGAGAAGATTCCCTGTTAGGCCGCGATGCTTTTCGCACAACCACATCACTTATTATGTTGATTTTCGGCTCCTTCTCCTCCGTCCAACATTCGAGGAATTGCGCAGCCGACTCCACCAACTTTTCGTCGCGACCATCATTCAGGGCTTTGTCTTATGCATCCTCTTGCTCCGTGCCGTTCCAATTTTCAAATACCCCTGCACTCAACACTTCCAAGCCACTGATGTTTTCCAACATGCCTTGTTGGGATCCGCAGCTCACGTCAAGAGCATCCAAAAGAGATCTTTCACTTGATGACATCTTCGATACTACAACTCACACTAAAACTTTATCTTACTACTGCACTGTTTGGTGTTCTGACGAACTGTGAAGAGCTCGAGCCAGCAAGTCTGCTTTTATGCCCATTTCCCCCACTACACCACCTTTATTCATTTTGTTCGATGCATTAAGTATAACATTTAAACTTGTCAGATGCAAGGCCAAGACCAAGGCCGACGTAACCGGCAATACCAGAGTCGTTTTCAAGGTTGTAATTTCCATGGATTTTTTTGTCCCTGTCAAGGTTATATTAAAGAAACATATAAATATAGTACTAAACTTGTCAAATGCAAGGCCAAAGCCAAAGTCAAAGTACCCGTCAATGCCAGGGTCGTTTTCGAGGTTGTAATTGTCAAAGATTTTTTTTTTGGTCCTGTCAAGTTTATTTTAAAAAGTAATACATAAATAGAGTACAGCGATTGAAAAGTACAATATATTCACACATCATGTTGCCAACTGATGAACAACCTAGTGAAGCAGCCCAAACATACACTCATATACCAAAAGCTTTTTATTTAACTTGTCATCATTGTAAAAGACTAGGTATCTACTGGCGGAATGATCTTACGTACGACTTCAACTATATTGACCTTTTCAGGGTTAAATTTGTACAAGGCGGCTTTTGTGGACTAGTTTACTACCAGTTCAAGGACATTAATGAACGTGCCATCCAGAGAAGAAATTGGGTCATAGAAGATGCTTACCTGTACAGAAGAAATTAACATGTATTTTATTTCTTTATTTTTTAATTTTTTTGTTTGTTATATTTTTTTATTTTTTAATAATAAAAATTAAAGTCAATCTTTTGTTATATTTTAATTTTTTTTTTCCAATAAAACAATAATAAAATGAATCTGTATGTGTATTTATTAAACATCACCTAAAATACATTTTGCAATCCATATTTTTCTGCAGAGTCCGTTTATTAATGAAATAGAACCATATATTAGGGTGAAATCTAATGGTTTCAAATCAGTCTCACATAACAATGTCAGAAGTAAACACTATTGATAAGTTCGGTCGCAAAAGAAAATTTAAGGATTTTAACTTTATGCGAGGTCCTTCAGGAATAGGTTTTAAACTTACACCTAATGGAGATTACGACATGGGAAGCAAAAGATTGTGCTATTTAGCAGAACCTCTTGAAGGAGACGATGCGACCACACGAAATTATGTTGATAATAACCTTGCTCAGTGTGTGCAAGATACGCAGAAAGCTTTACATGACTCAACAATTGTTACTAAAAATATATTCAGAAACCAACTTGAAGGTTACGTACGCAAGAAATTAATTGAAACCGGTCAAGAACTTAGAGGATACATTGATGATACTGTTATTGCAATATTTGAACTTAGGCAAGACGAATTGCGTGATGAACTTAACTCTAGAATGTTGAAAATTGAAAAGACTATGGAGAATCTTGTCAACAAAACTGTTTCACATTAAACATTTGCTCGTAGACCTGTGCGTTTAATTTACTGTTAGACAAATTTTTCAACAATAACTTTTACAGTTTGTTATTTGTCGACACTTCATTATATTTATAATTTTAAAATAAAGGTTCAATAAAAAGCAATCAAGTAATGAATACATGTTTTTTATTTAAAAAACAAAATTACAATACTACCGTTACATATTAATGTTGTATGTTCAATAGAAAAAATAAAAACAATACAAATAATGAAATATGGATTTTCCAGATTAAGTGCTGTCCTGACTTAGAAATGATTCCAACACCGTGACTAAATTTGCTAAGTTTTCTTCCGGGTGTGTTTTGTAAAAATCTATGTCTGCATGCCCCCAAGGTAGAGTTTTGGTTGAATTGGGAATTACGTAACGTTTATCATCGCTATGTGACAATGCTACTTTATTTATTATGTTGGTATAAATGTTATGTAATTCACTTCTAAATGTCATCTTTCTTAATATCAAACCACCCCGTTCAACAATTCTTTGGTAGTCTTCCTGATGAAGGTCTTTCTCGATAACACATTTTTTGATACTTTTGGCTTTTTTAAATTCATTATTAATGGACTTTACATAATAAGCCTTCGCGCCGGTACCATAAAAACTTATTATCGGAGCACCAGGAAACTCATCTTTCATTCTACCAACTATAGAATGACTTTTAATTATGTTGAAATTATTAATTTCGGGGTAATTTGATGTATCAAATTTTTCGGGGTTTTCTGATATAGTTTGATAAAAGTTTTCCGAATACACTTTTAATATAAGCGAGTCAGTATCGGTGTAAAGTAACGAAGCATCATCGCCAAACTTGGATTTAATAAAATTATAATAAAAATGGTATATTACAGTCTTTGGTATATCTAATATGGAAAATCCGATATAAATTGGTTTATTGTACAATATTTTAACTTTATTTATATGTATAGCAACAAAGTTCTCGGTAAATATCGGGCTACTATTGAAATTGGGGCGGGATATTAGTGCTTTAGCTCCGTTTCTGCCTACACTGTTATCCCAATGTGTTACTAATTTTATATCCTTTCGATTTTCCACATTTTCCATAGTTTTACCAAATATCGCGTTATTTTTTAATTTAAAAGTGTCCTTCGCAAATTTCGTGGTGGCCTTGTTACGTAAAATAGTATTAAAATCAATATACGATTTTAGCCATTTTGATTGCTTAAACTGTAATACTCGATGCGTTTGCATTACCACTAAGCCGTTGGCGATGGCTTGTTTTAAAGTTCTATAGTGTACAATGTATTTTTTTTATCTTGTAAATTAGGAATTAATTTCGGCAATTTAGCGTTTTCTGTTGGCGGTATGATATTTTCTACTAGAAATGGAAGATCAGAATGTGCATCATGCAACTCAGTCGGATAATGCACATCCACTTCCAAAACGTAGCCATGTAAACTATCATCACCAACAGCCATAATATTTAAATCCAGAATTTCGCGCTCGCTTAACCCTCGAAAACTACCATATGGTAATGCTTGTGACATACTATGACCATATAGATTTGTAGCATCAATGTATGTTATAAATGAAGATGGTTTTATTGGGTCATAGTCTGGTAAAAAAATATTATTAGCGATGTGCTTCCTTTCTGTACACTGGCTTATGCCGCCGCGTATACCTTTCTTAAGAAAATGTATCATGTCTATATCAGTTAAGAGCTCTAATTCTACCTTAGTCATACGCAGCATACAATCAAATGATAAACTTAGAAGGGTATAGTAATGTGCTGGATCAAGTTTATCGAATTTTAAACAATTATTCCAAAATTGCTCAAAAACATCACACAATAGCAACACATCTGATTTTAAATACACGTCCGAATAGTCCCCCAAAATTTTACACCCAAACAAGCGCCGTACTTCTTTTGCTCTTCTATAACTTTCATCGCTAATATGTTCTTCCCGTAAATTATCATAAAATTGATCTTTACTTGGAAGACATGTATTTTTCATTTTTTCGATAGAGTCAATAAAGCTATAGGGAAAAACACCCTTTTGACGCATCAAATTAAATTGCTTGATATTTGAAAAATGTTTCCGTGTTTCAATAAAATCGTAGTCGTTTAAACCATTGCCTAAATTTTCCAAAGACGTTGACAGAAATTTAAAACTGTCAATAAGTTGCAACTTTAAATATTTTCTCTTGACTTTTCCACATTTACTATCAAAATAATCGTACACATAAATGCTTTTGGTAAATGATATGTACTTTTCCTTACTTTGAGCCAAAACACCAATTTTATCCCCATATTTACATAACTCTTTTATAAATAAATGGCTGTCGTAGCCGCTTAAGTTATGAAATATGATAGGGATAAAAGAGGGTAATTTATAATTTAAATTACAAACGGAATGTGCAGCACCAAATCTTTTTGCACCAGTTATGTGACAGTGGTCTCGTACTTTAATCTCACCCTCTTCAACAGGGCATTCACATATACCACATATTTTAGCATCATTAAACTCTCTTTTTTCTTCAGGCGTTAACGGTTTCATAGGCTTAATATCTTTTAAATATGTGTTATATAGAGCCCTTAAATCACACTCGATACGATCTACAAAGACTTGAGCTGCATTATTACCACGAAATAGCTCAAATTTCGAAAGTGAGTCGTCAAAAGAACATTTAATTAAATAAGCAAAAGAATATGGTTCATGTTTAAAACTTTTTACAGTGTAAGAATTTTGTAGGTTTGGTTGTACCGTTTCAACGGGTTTTAAAACAGATTCGAAATCTGCATAAACCACGAATGGAACGCGCATTTGCTTTTCTATACCCTCGAATTTTAAAATATTTTCCGGCACACTCTTTCCAAATTTATCGATTTTTAAATCCACTGAGGGTGTTTGCGTGAAAATGTGGTTACAATCGTAGCTTTGATGTAAAGTTAAAGCTGACGGTGTACTAAAATAAATGAGGCAACCATCACAGAAATATATTTTATGTTGTTGACAACTAACTTGACATGAAACTAAACGTGATAAATCCCGAATCCAACTATAATGACTCTTTGAACAAGTCGTATCACAAAAATGTTAACCGCTATCTTTACTACTACAGTCTTTTGTAATTAACAATAAATTTACATGTCTATCCAACTTTTTTGACGCATACCTCAGCGGACCAATAACTTCATGTATTACTTCATTATTTTCATATTTAGATTCCAGACCGTATACGTTAATTGATATGTTGTTCATTTCCTCAAATTTTTTAATGTCACGTAATTTTACTGGAAAATCCATACCGGTTAAATTTAGCACTCTTGAAAAATGGGGGTAGGATGTCTTCTGTGAAGGCGCTGCTGTTGGAGGAAACAATGCTGATGTTACAGCCCACGCAAAGCAAAATTCGTCCTGGTTAATAACATTGACGACAGCTTCTTTCTTTTCAATAGAACACGGTAACTTGATGTATGATGAGCCACCCATAGGCATATACTTGTTGATACTAACTTCCAAGTATAAAATTCGCACAAGAGCCCATCCTATAACAAGAAAAATAATATATAAAAATCAGTTTAATATATCGGGTTTTGATTTTTCCATACCTGAATCTTTCTCCTGGAACTCTGTCGCTTGCGTTTTTATTAATTCGGTGAAAGAATGGTAAACGGCATAAAAGTCACTTTCTACACTAATTATTTGATTAGCAGTGTTGAAGGATTTTTCACTGAATATTTCATGTGATGGAAGCATGTACTCGCCAACAGCTGTCATGTTAACTTTTAAAGCATGATGCACACGTAATAAATTATTAACAAGTTCCACCACCTTGGATTTAATGTCTGCAAAGAACATTACGTAATCAGAATGCTCTATATCACTGCTAACCCGATAGGTTGCAATTCTCCTTTTGAGGGCACATTCAACGAGTTGCACACCATGACATACCGGCAAACATGAATTATTTTTATGTTGTTGTGTTCGTTTATGCGCTGGCATATGATTTATTGGAACATCTACATTACATGTAGCGCAATTAATTACCGGAATCGTCGATGTATACTCTTCAATTCGGAGCCGTTTTCCTCCAGGCACTTCATTAAATCTCGCCGCATACGATTCTCTTTTATTGCGCGTCAAATTATAACTATTAGTAAACTTAGAACCGCAATTTTCACAAACATATGCCATGATTTGTCAAATATTAACACATGTACTACCTATACAAATCAGAGCCAACTGATGAATGAAACTGCCCCATACCCTATATAAAACCATTCAAGGTCACTCCAAACCACGTGACATATCTTCAAGGTCACACATCCAAAATGGCCTCCAACAAAGTCAAGGTCGTATTGACCAAGGTCAAGGCCAAGGTCACACATACAGCCTTGAACACAAGGTCAAGGCCAAGGACAAAGCACACGTGCACTTTCAAGGTCAACGACAAAGACACGTGGGCGGGGCCAAAGAGGGGTGGGGCAAGGTCATGGTCAAGGTCGAGGAGTGGGGGGATAGAGAGGATCGGGTTATGTTCACTACTGTCAGATGTTTCAAAAAAAGAGACTCATGGATCGATAATAATAATAATATCTGTCCATTTCAAAATCCAATAAAAACTGTTGAAATTCTAGACATTATTTACGAAATATTTCTTCAGTTTTTATTCTGCAATATTTTAGATTTTGTGCTTGAAAATGATCAAAAAATCATTAAATTTAGTTAATGTAATGTAAAATGTGTAACGAAGTTACTAATTTTTTTGGGCAAGAGTATGTTCGCCGGGATTTAATTTATTTATTTTACATCCGAAGAATCTGATTCTTGCGGGAAAAGATTGCTTAAAGTTTCAATATTACCGGAATATAACTAGATTTACCGCGCTATGCCGGGAAATATCATTTTCCGAGATTTTCAGAGCGTCCGACCATAATAATCGCACGCCGCATACAGCAGTATTGTATGTGCGATCACCGCAAACCGTCACACGGCAGCGTAGTGGGAGCTCGGGCCGTCTACTTAAGCCTGAGCAGACCATTATTTCGCTGAGAACTGCACGTTCTCCACCCGGGTCAACAGTCCAAACGGACTTCCTGGTCTAGCAATGTAAGTGAGGCTAGGCTTGTGTGTATATGGTGTTTTACCATACACTTCCTTCCTTACGTCCTACCCCTCTAATGGCCAGCATTGCCGAGGACCCTTATAAGAACGGGCAATGTTGTGTCATTCTACCGTCACTGCCGAGGACCCTTATAAGAAGGGGCAGTGTCGGTTCCTTTCCCAATTTCCTACCGCTATTGGTCGGCATTGTCGAGGACCCTTATAAGAACGGGCAATGTTGTTCCATCCTGCTGACGCTGTCGAGGACCCTTATAAGAACGGGCAGCGTCAGTTTCTTTCTTTCCTTCCTACCGTCTCCTATACACACACGCACTAATGTTGTAAGTGTAGTTTTGTTTCCGTATTGACCAGGAATGTGATTTACCGCCAGGTGCCCTCCGATGTCCGTTGACAAGGGCGCTAAATAACTGCTGCCCCGATGCTTATCGCCTCCGCCACGTGTAGCGATTGCCGCCGTGTTGAGACGCCGCCTATCGCCGATCGATGCCGGGTTATTGTTACATACCGCGTATACCGCCGTCGGTCGAATTTTAATACGAAGCGCCGTGAACCGTGAACGCGGATTTTAGATACAAAACGCGATAATTTGTGTACGAGCGTGGCAACCGTGTAGTACGAGGTACGTGAATAGCGTCGTGAATGATACCGCCGGGTTACCGTCTTTAGCGCAACTGACCAATATGAGCTACCGTAAACAGCTCTCAAAACATACTCTTGCCCTCCAGACCGTTTATTTGTTTATATTATTGTCCATCTTAGATTATAGGTTAGATTTAGGTCATGTATTTGTATAAAAGAATGGAATACAGGATACAGGATATTTTATAACCGTTTGTTTCATTATCTAGTCCCATTTTTAACATTACATATAACAATTGGCAGCCGGAAGCCAGCACTATTACACGAAATTGACCCCTGGCTTGCCGTTTCTCCACTGTAACAACGTGTCCGGTGCATAAGTGGGCCCTCGACCACATGAATCTCGAGGGTGGCGCCCGAGAACCGACCACCGAGTGGATGTTTTGACCTTCAGGCAGTCAAACCGTTGATCAGTTGAGAGAGCAGGGATATCCCGAATATACGTAGATACCGCCGACCCGATGCCCCTGCGCTGAGCATTTGACCGATGACTGTCTGCACGAGAAATATCCACTGACCGATGTTCCGCTGCCGTAAACAAAGAAGATCCGAAGAGCATGACCTGCTCCTTGCTCCCCGCCTACGTAAAAACGCGTCACAAATGTAATGTTTGATAACGTCGTCTTCATCAATGGAGATTTCTTAAATTTAGGATTTACTATTTTTTACGCTAAGAAATTTATTTCTTCTTTTCTGCATAGGGGTGACATCTAGTATAAAACATCGGAATTAGTTGTGAATGACAGATAAATGGGCAAAAATGGCGGACTTAATGCCCCCTTAATAATGTGCGCTTATCTGGTACAGAGCCGTGAAAACAACACTGTACGATTAGCTGCGTTGCCTTTTTACTACTTTCACTTGTACTTCTTCTTTCTTGATCTGTCGTTATTCAGGAACCACAATAAACTGACCTTCTAGCCGGTTTCGTGCTACCTTTATAGAGCTTTTTGGCGGAAAACGCAAAAATCCGTTCTGACCAACGAGGTGCCGTATGCCATTTATTCGTTAGTTCTATGCATATTGTTGTATCAATAACATCATATTTTTTGCGTTCCTCTGATGGTAATGTTTAATGTGGCAGTTTTTCCTGATGTAATTTAGTTTTCCACACATTCTGGTGAAAATTTCATGCCAATCCGTCCATAAATAAACTTTTTATTAGCAAAAAACTGCGATTATTTCTCTTGACCGCGTACTTTCTGCACGAAGAATGAAACTTTCTTATTTGGACCAATCACAGGCCAGGACCGTTTAATAAAACTATTTGTCTCTGCACATGTGTTGATTATTCTGCCTTTGGCAGTCGAACGGTGATTTCCGTCCCGGCAGTCGACAGATGGTGCTGGCGAATGCATAATTGCTCGGATTTCTAATACGACGTGCATATGGTGTCTTGCCGTGTAAACCAGCCACGTTGATGTTTGGTCAAGGAAAATTTTTTTGTTTATTTCATGGCTAGGCATGATATGGATGTTAATTAAATGATGTTTAGACAATGTTTATGATGTTATTTTAATTTTCAGTAACAATGATTTTTTGCCGTAGGCGATATACTATCTGATCCGTTTGTATATCTGTTGAAAGCATAAACTCAATAATCTTACCTTTCTGACTCTCGTAAACGTGTCGGGTTAGAAATATCAACGAACAGACGAACCAATGAGAGCGCTCCAACGCGATCATGCGAAGTTGGAGGCGCATATAAATATGAATGGTGTTTCTTAGCTGGAATTTTTGATGTCATTTTTTGTTTATATATTTCTTTATGATGTAATTATGTATATTTACAACAAGATGCAAAGCTAAGCAATAATCGACCTTACGATAGGCAGAAATTGATTTTGAAGTCCATGCGTTTTTCCCCTTCTCTGATATTGATTCTTTAATATTTTTAAAATGAACTATATGCTTCCAAAAGGGTTGATAACAAGAATCAATTTAAACCTTTGAGAAAAAAAATCGGTCTAAATTTTTTTCAATAAAATGATTTTTTTTCTCGGACATAAAGCATAGTAAAGAAAAATGTTATAGACCCAAAATATAGGAAAAACAAATTAAAATTCGACTTTAAAGGCTTAATTTGTTTATAACAATATTATGTGCTACCTGACGAAGATTCACCCGAAAAAATCATGTTCGAGGTTCCAAAATATATTTAAAAAATGGGGGGATGAATAAAACGGCAAGAGGCTACGGAAACCAAAATACATTTTCGCTGCAAAATACTATGCTTTTTTGTTCAAAATTTTTTTGAACCGCTACGCGTTTTTCGAAATTATTTTTCGTTAGTGCTAGATCACATACTGTAATACTAACTTCTTTACAACTTTTGTTTTGTTTTTCCCAGTATTAATATTTAAAGCTGTAACGTATGCGAGGCCAACGAGTCGATGATCACAGCGTAACAAATTGTAAAAAAAATATTCATTGCGACGCAGAAAAATTAAAAAATAGTGCAAAAATTAGACACTTTCAAATATTCATCATTTTAAAATATTAAATAAAAAGGAAGAGCCCGAGACAAAGATATCAATTAAACTTATTTTTGAAATCTATGTTCTTTACCCTAATTATCTATTTTAAACCCATTTTTGTAAATGTTACTAAGCTATGAAATTAAAATATTTAAATTTTAATTTTATGCAAAATCTAGATCTATACAGAGTCTCAATATGAGGGATAATATTGCAGTGATTTATGAACTTAGAAAAATGTTTTGTTATTTACACTTCTTTTATATGCAGTTTTACAAGCTCCAAATAATATTTGGAGGAAAAATTTAAAATTTTGCACAAACAGTTAATTAATTAAGATAAAACTTTTACAGATATACAACTTTTGTTTTCCTTGTTGGCGCCATAAATTTCCAAAATATATAACTGCACCCACCTGCAGTTTATATATTTCAGATTATTTTGTAAGACGAAATATTAACATAAAACACAAAATAGAAATACGTAACACACTTTAAAAAATATTTTACATTTATTCTAAGGTAATGTGCTGTAAGCGAAATCCATAAACCTTTTATTAAAATCATTTAATGTGAAAGCATTAAATTTAATAATTTTTACATTAAATCTAAAGTAATTATATATTAAATGTCATTTACTTTATTGAAATTTAAGGTAACATTCAATTAAATTTAATGTACAAAGCTTTAATTTCAAAGTACATGTAACTTATTCATGATTTAAATTACAAAATCATTAAATTAAAATAATGAACATACCTTCAATTTATGGTTATTTTTAACAGTATACACTACAATCAGGGGCGGATCCAGCCTCTCTCTTTGGGGGAGGGGGCGGTGATATCACAAAAGTACAGTATAGCAAGCAAAAGCAAGTTGTCGCCGGGAGGGAGGGGGGAAGAGACACCAACAACACTCCCATTTCTAGTGTAAAAAGGTCGGGTCTATTTTTCTGAATTTGAAACTCTTGGAGAGAGGGAGGCAATCACAAGAAAAAACAAGTTGCCGACAGGTGGGGAGGATGCGAGCAGCACACACATTCCTAGTATAAGAAGCAGAATCTGGTCTATTTTCCTGAACTGAAAGCTCTTGGGAGGGGCAATCGCAATCATATACCATCCTATACTCTATTCAAGAACTAGAGAGAGTAATAAAACTGTTACCGAAACCCCCAACGTACCTGCTCCAGTGCCGCAGGTAACTGAGGACTGCCGTAAATCTAATTATATTTAATTATATTTAAATATTATAAGCTTTTATAAATTTACTGCAACAATAAAATTTCTGATAGTTCAATTTAATTTCTGTCAGTGAGCAAAGTACACCTTACAGTGTGTCCTTAGTGATTTATCTTGTTTGTGCTTGTTTTTATATATTATTTGACATTAGTAAGATACCCAAAAGATATGGCTTTCACATCTATATTTATTCCAAAATCGTTAAACCAGGGTATTTTTTCCTCAACGAAAAACTAATTACGATGAATGTTTATGATGCCTTAAAATATCAATATCTAGATAATAATATTAAAAGCTCTGTTGAGATATGTTCCAATATGACAGGAGTGGGAAAATCTACTATGTACCGAATATTGAAAGAGAAAAAAACGACTGGAATAGTTAGTACTCCCAAGCTACATTCGATCACAGGTAAACTGCAATAAAAGTTGTACATACATTTTATTATGAGAAGCAGATACCAACCGTCGACAAAATTCTAACTAAAATCAATGAAGATCGAGATTTACCTGAAATTAAAAGAACTGAGATCTGGAAATTGCTCAAAGAATTTAATTTTTACTGGAAAATAACAGATAGGAAATCTGTTCTTATAGATCGTCCGGAAAATATCAGTTGGAGAAGGAAATATCTCTCTCAAGTAAAAGGTAGAATATCTAGAACTAATACAACTTACATAATTAGTAATTTAACTGAACTTTTGAAAGATACTGCAAAAAATCCACATAATAAAAGAATAAAAGAAAATGTAGAAACTCGATCTCATAATCGGTGAGATAGAGGAACCAATTATAATCAATTTGAGCGAAGATAGCTTCACTTACTTTGATTACGAATTAGATACATAATGTTTACCAGCGTAAACACAATTTATTATTTAAATTTTCTGTAACATATAAAAATTAATTACATTTGAATCCCTTTTTAGTCTTTAATTGCAATTCTGCAGATGGTTTAAGAAATAAATAAACTGAAACTTCAAATGTCCTTAAAATGTTTTTAATTAATAATAAAATGAAAGATAGTCCAAAAAAAAATTTTAATATTATATGGACAAATTTATTTTTTTATATATGTTTAACTTCTCATATTTTTTACAATGGGTATTTTGTAAGCATTTAAATTATAACTTTTTTGAGAGAAAAAGGCTACGTTTTAGTCTGAATGTGCCTAAAACGGTTTCTATGCCAAAATTGAAAATAATAAAAATATAGTTGTGATTTGTGCTAAATATGTCAAAATTATCTATATTTTCTAATGTACGTGAATTATTAAAAAATCATAAGAAAAAAAAATAATATTTTAAAAACTTTTTATTTTAAGTTTATTACCGAAATAATATTCTATGCCATAAGTACTTAGTGATAAAATAAGCCTCCTTCCGACGCCTATGACAAGGATTAAAATCCTTTTTAACACTACACACATCCAAATATCTATTGTTATCCAACTCAAATAGTCCATTATTATAGACCAGTATTTTTGATCATAAAATTTCTAACTCATTCCTATGAAAAATGTATGTGTAGAACAGATTTTGCCAAAGACACCGGACTAAAGAACACAGGTAGTTTGCGAGGAAAAAAAAGGGTAAAAAATGATATATTTCTCTCCCTAGTTCTTGAATAAACTATAGTAAGAGGCAAACTCGGGTCTATTTTCCTGATCTCCAAGCGATTTTAAGTTGCGATTGCCCCCCCCCCCCCCTGGATCCGCGCCTGACTACAATACGGTACTCTCTTTCAGCACAGAAGATCTTTTTTAATGTATGGGTTAAAACACTCTCTACACATCGATATTTTTATGTAAAAAGGCAGAGAAAAACAGTAAATATGTATTTTTTGCGAAATAGTCCAGGTCCCTTTGCTTTAAATTAAGTTGCCCAATAGGATAGGCCATAGAACATACACTACCGCTTAAAAGGGTAGGCCATAATAATAAAATAAAATATTTTGAATTGTTATGACTACAGTATTAATACTGCTTAAAGATTCCTATTTTAAATCATTTTAGAGCCTGGTTTTTTAAATATATTTATTAACTTAAGATTATTTAAAAAATGATGCGTTATAATTATAGTGAATAAGATTTTTATATAAAAAATTGAACCGACTTGTAAAAGTGCGCTAAAAAGTGAAAAATAAATATAAATTTTTATATGAAATTGAAATTTTTGAAGTCCGGGCAAAACGAATACCTGACAAAATGTGATTTGCATAAACAGATTTAAAATACTTGATTTGTAAATGCTTTCTTACCATAATTTTCATATATTAGTAGCTATTTATTTCATTTAGAAATAATTTGACGCCCACTTCAAAAATTTCAATTTTATATAAAAATTTATAGTTATTTTTCACTTTTTAGCCCACTTTTAGAAGTCGGTTCAATTTTTTTTATAAAAATTTTATTTTTCGATTTTTAGTTTGGAATTCATTATGATATCCATAAAGCATTTGAACTAAGAACCAATCGAGATTAGAGTACCTCGCAATGACTCCAAAGTGGCAAAAGTAAGAGTTCTCCAAATACCAACGAAATTGTATCAAAGACATCTGTCACAGTAAATCCACTATCTTAAATTTCAAATTAATTTTAGAATGGCAATATAGGCCCCAAAACCTTCCAATATCGATATTTAAAGAACTTGAGACCTAAATCCCCTAATACCGAATCTGAAAAAATGCGAATAAGGTGAAATTTTCAACCCACCATATTGGATCAGCCATACGGAATTTCAAAAAAGTAATTTTGAAGCCTAAATCTAATCTAAATCTAAACCCTTCAAAGTCTGCTAGTACCAATTTTAGATGAAATCCATGAATTTGGAATTTCTAGATCGTCATATTCCATCTGACATATTAGATTTTCTTAAAATAATTTTATATCCGCTATTTACATCCTTAAAAACAATTCAGTACCACCTTTGAACAAAATCGAAAAAAGTAAAATTTTTATTCCGCTATATTGGATTTGCCATATTGAGTCTTGAAAAAATACTTTTAAATTCATAATTTACACCTTCAAGAACCTCCTATATTAGTTTTGGAGAAAGTCGAAAAATGTAAAATTTATAGGACGCCATATTGAATTCTCCAGATTGAGTTTTTCAAAAAATATTTTAAATTCGTAATTACCACTAACAAACATCTCCCAATATTGATTTTAGCCAAAATCGGGATATGTAGAATATTTAATCCGCCATCTTGGATCCGCCATATTTAACTTTTTTTTAAATAATTTCAGATTCATAATGTGCGATCTCAAAAAACTCCCTCATATCAATTTTGAAAAAATCGGATAAAATTAATTTTTAATTGCCATATTGAATACGCCATATTGAGTTTTAAAAAAATAATCTCAGATTCGTTATATGCAACCTCGAAAACTCCTCCATACAAATTTTGGACAAAATCGGACAAAATTGATTTTTTCGTCCGCCTTACTGGATCCGCCACATTGATTTTTTTAAAAATAATTTTAAATTTGTTATGTGCAACCCTGAAAACTCCCCCGTACCAATTTTGGAGAAAATCGGACAAAATTGATTTTTTTGTACCCCATATTGAATTTTTTAAAAATATTTTGGATTCGTTATGTGCGATCTCGAAAATTCCCCCATACCAGTTTTGGAGAAAATCGAACAAAATTAATTTTTTTGGCAGCCATATTGTCAATACCATCTTGGATTTTATTGCACCAATTTCGTCCAAAAAAATATGGGACCACCGCAGCAACTTACTTTTCATAACGTAATAAATTTCATCCAAATCGGTGCCGCCGTTCCGGAGTAATCGGTGTACATACATAAAAAAAATACATAGCCGACGAATTGAGAACCTCCTTTTTTTAGAAGTCGGTTAAAAAAGTTATTTATAACAACTGAGATAGATAATGTCCGAAAAAAATCCATTATCATGGAAAACCTTTTTTTTTCATTTCAAAAAATTTAACGAAAGATGGATGTGCCTCGAAAAAACGAGGGAAATATCGTATGAAAGTTATAATTCCTGAATTTTCTTCAAGGTTCATTACAAACGAATAAGGGTAATCGCATTTGGAAATTCCCAAACAACACAAATATCATGATTACAATTGTCCAGAAACTGCATCCTAAAGATTGCGAGCGTCGGCTTGTCTTTTACGTCTTAACAAGAAATGTTTAACGAAAACCAATTATTTTAATACACTATCTTATGGACATTTGAAACAACATACACAAATTCTCGATAGAAAAAATAAACATTTTTATACAACAAATAATAAAGGTTATTCAATGGCCAGAATTCTATTAACACTGCACTATATCCTTAGCTTATAGAAGATATTTCATTTCAATTCCTCGAGGCAAGTATCTCGTAAACTAAACGGGAAAAACAAAAATTGATCGATAAAAGTTGACCGTCACCTTGAGGGTCACACTCTTAAAGTTCATCTCAGGGTCATTTTATTTTTTTTTTTTGAAATAGTAAAGAAAAAAATTACCTCGAAATATTTGGATTTTTATCCATAATCTTGTCATTACCTTCAAGGTTATATGTATGTAATGGATGATTATCTTATAGACTTCTGAAAAATGTATCTCATCGTCATATTTCATAGAGGGACTGCGATGGTTATTATTTCTTGAACCATGGGGCGTCGGTTAAGGTCAAAATAATTTTATTTAACAGGATAATACATGTAATAGACAAAGTTGTAAATTTTATATAAAGTCCTGCTTTGGTCGTAAAAAGCTTGCAGAAAGCTTTCAAGGAAGTTTTGAGACCTTAAAAAAAGCTGCGTGGAAGCTTCCAGTAACTACAAAATATCCGCAACCAATCACTGATGAAAAGATTGCGCTTACGCTTACTAGAAAATTACACAGAACTTTTTTGAAAGTATTAATTTAGAATAACGAAAACTTTTCTTGAAATCTTATTACAGAGTTATATTAAGCTTCCCAGTTTGCTTACTTGTTAGATTGCAGTATCCTTTCTTGGGAGATTGTATGTGGTTTCCCAAAACTTTCAAAGTTACTTTCAGCTTAATTTTTCATATAACCTTTCTTTAAGTTTCTTATTATCTTTCATGGAAGATGACATGGTATCATTTATGAAATTTATTCATTAGCTTCCTGAAAAGTTCTTAGAAGGTTACTTAGGAAGCGTTTATCCGAAACCTTTCATGATAGGTGGAGGGTGGCAAAAATGGATATTATCTTGTTCAATAAATTTATTCTAATCTTCACTAGGGACATATCGTTGAAGAAAAGATTACGATCGTATTTACATACGGATATCAATATGATTAAATACACATAACCTTCGAAACAATGATAAGGCCAGAAGTAATAATTCAAGGATTTCAACCTAAAAAGTTTCGCTCTTTCCATCGGTGTCAAAAATGGGTCATTCCATTTGATAAAACACGATACCTTCAAGATCACGGTTTAGGTCACCATCGGATATTCTCCTCCAATCCAAACAACATTTTTCTGTCATTCGTTTAGATTAGAAGATAATGGCCCGAGGAAGCTAAAATGATACACCCTGTCTAAAATTTGTAATATATTGTTTTTGTTTTAGGAAATATAAAACTTTTGGAGTTGTCTCTTCAGTCTCTTTATAAGAAACATGTGGTATATTCTCGTCATTTTGAAGAGAACGATTTTGTATACCCAAAAATCAAAAAAAAGCTAAAAAAATGAGTGATACCAAGACCATATAATGTTTCACTCAGACTGTCAACGTCTAAAGTTAAAGAAAAACAGAACAAGGCGATTTATTAACTGACAAAAATGGTTTCTGATAGTGGTAGAACATCAATTTCTCCAAGTGATAAATCAACAAAAATTTCACCAAGAACCCAAAAATGGCTAGTAGATGTCATTAATATGCCAGGAGAACCGCCAAGAAAATCTGAAAAAAAAATTAAACTTTAAAGCGTTTGAAACGCCAAGCGTTTGAAACGCCAAAAGAATTGAAACTAACAACTAACCTGAACATCTACGTAGACCTTTGAAAAATAATTGATCTACAATTTCCAAATTAAAGGCAACGATTAAAAGAAAGCTGCAACATGCCACTTTAATCAATCCTATAGGAAATGTGCCATTTGTTTCAAAGGGCTCCTAAGTTTTAACAAAAATGCAAATATTACATAAGAAAAAAATGCAGTGGGCCAAAGAGTTTGCATTACAAGTATTTTATAGGTCACCATTTACATATAAATTTTTGCGAGAAAAACAGCAAATAGATTTGCCTAGTTTATCTACTGTACGCAGGTGGATTGATAATTCCAAATTTAAACTAGGATTTAGCCCCAGACTACTTAAAAATATAAAGTGGATAAGATGGAATGCCAGGCCAGAAAGTGTACTCTCTTGACGAGATGAATATGAAAAAAAATTAGAATTCTCCAAGCTTCTGGATTTGGTAGAAGGTTTTGAAGATTTAGGCCTTTTTGGCCGAATCTCCAAATTTGGGACGCGAGTAATGGTTTTCATGCTTAGATGTCTTTATACATCAAGGAAAATGCCTCTAGCATATTTTGTTTCTAGGTGTTCTATGAAGGATGTAGTGTTGCAGGATTTACTGATTAAGGCCAAAAATGAGGTGTTTTTAACAGGACTAGATATACGTGCCCTTATTTGTGATCAAGGCACCAATAATCAAGCCGCTCTAAAAAACCTTTTTGTAACTGAAGAAAATCCATATTTTTTTGTTAATGGGATGAAAATATTCGCAATTTTTGATGTCCCTCATCTATTTAAAAATTGGAGAAATCATTGGATACGAGACCTTTTATTTTGTGGCAAGCGGGTATCATTCAGTGATATCAGAAAAGCTTATGAAATTGATTTAAAAAGTGCAACCGGAAGAAGCTTGACCAAATTAACTGTTAGTCACTTACAACCTGGTTCATTTCAAAAAATGAATTGCGCTTTGGCATTACAGATTTTTAGCTGGTCTGTAGCGGCTACTATAAGAACGGCTGTTGGTACAGGCCAACTAAATAGCCCCGCCGCATTACATACCACAGCCTTTGTTGAATTTATGAATGATCTTTTTGATACATTAAATAGAAGACATTTATATTCCAAGAACCCTTATAATTGTGCCATCTCTAACGGAAGACCTCTAATCGAAACCACTATAAAAATGCTAAAGCTAGAATTCAGCATACGTATAAAATAACTGATACCAGATACACCACCTCGTTTTCATGGTTCGGTTCAATCACTCGGCGGAATTTTGTCCCTATATAATTGTCAAAAAGACAGAGGTTATCCATATTTACTAACTAATAGAGTATATCAAGACGTTATTGAAAACTCTTTTTTCAGCATATAGGCAAAGAGATGGTTTTAATCCCAACCCGACATTAAAGACATTTCGATGTACATTTCGTCTAGTGCTAAAATGAATTTATAGACATCATCTGAACTGTCCAATTGTGAGCCAGATACAGATATTAATATATTATCAGAACCACCTGCTAAAGAGTGTACTGATAAGACAAACCTCAGTAATGGAAATAACAGTGAAAAAAATTCAGAATCGGATGTGGCTTCTTCAACGTCTTCGAGTACTTGAGTAGTGGGAATAGGGGGCTTGTACTTCACCCCCCCCACCACTTTTTTGATTGGTCAGCCAAGAATGACCTTGTTTCTGATTGGCTGCCCAAGTTCGCCCCCTATTCCGATTGGTTTCATAAACTCCGCCTCTTTTTGCTCCACCTCCTACCTCCTTCCTAACCACCACAGTAGTTGGAGGGGAGCTGGTATTTTAAAGGACTGAATCTGAGCGAGCTACATTCATTCACAGTTAGTCTTAAGCTTACATAGAAGATTCACCACTAATAACGAAAAGTGTTAAATTAAAAATAAGTGGTAGTTATGAACAGTGATTTGCAAAATGAAATAATCAAATTAGGTAAACAGTTTACTAAAATTCAAAATTCCGAATTAAAGAATGCAATGCTAAGTAAAACGCACCCCGAGTGGGCACAGGTATATTATGAGACTGCCTTCCAATACCAATTAGCTGCAGAAGCCTGTTTAAATTATAGAAAAACACAAAATTTACTGAAGTTCGTTCATGAAATAAAGGAAATAGGATTCAGTTACTTTTTAAGGATATTGAAGGATTATATAAAATATCCTGATATATTAAAAGAAATCGTGGAAGAGGAAGAGAGAGATAAAGAGATATTGAGAAACAGGGAGGTTTTAGTGTAGGATTTATTATGGAATCATTAATAAGAGAAATGTATGAAGAGTTTTTGATGTCCGCAGCCTGTTCCGAGTTTTATGCATATGAAGGTCAAGAAAGTGAAGCGCAGAATATTATATTGTTTTTAAATTATATGGAACATGCAGAATTATGTTTACTAGCAGCTAAATGTTGTAGCGAATATTTAAAAAATAAAAATATAGATATTTTAATATGTAAACTTCAAGAACTAGGATTAAATAATAATATTTCATGTATTAGAACAATGTTAGAAAATAAAACACATAATTTGTAATCAAGTCTTTTATTACATAAAAAAATTGTTGTAAAGGTAATAAACATTTGATAATGCACATACACATGGTATTTTTTGATGATAAAAGCAGCAAGGATCCATTTTCTTTAGGGTGGGTTGTTCATCAATCTCGATAACTGGTTTCATGGAATATTTCTTTACGAAATCTGCCTTTTCTTCCCCTTTTACATAAACATAGTCCACCTTAGCACTTAAATCTCTTATGATATCTCCACATTTGTGTAATGGCGTAAATCCTTCACACCACTCAATGCAATGGTAATTTTTTATTAACCACAGAGCTTGTTTGTGTAAATAGGATGGTAAATGACCCATCGGAAATGGAGCTTTGAAAATAAAATGACTTGCCTTTTGCCCATCGTAAGCTGCTAATTCCTTTACAATAAATTTATTATTTTCAATTTTGAATCCTTGAAGATCTAGAATAAGTTTCATATTTTCAAATATTTGAATTTCTTGATCATTTCTACTTTTAATTGATATTCACTTATTTGTTTTTTTAATTTCTGCAACTTAAGTTGAAAATCTAATACTCGAACTGAAATCTCGTAAGACATTATATAAATGAAGAATTCTGGTTTGGCTACGTTAATAAATATCAAAATTGACGCATGCGCTCTTAAGCATAAGTAGCGGTTTGTTTAAAAGGAGTATTTTATCTTAAGGAAATTGTATTACAGCTGTTTCACAATTTTTGTTAATGGATTATAACTGAAAACTTTATCATGAATTATAACACAATATGCCGCTGTTTTAGCGGGAATTTTTTCCTTGGTTTCAAATTCAATTCTCATGGTTACTGGACCTGTTTGTAGTAAATCTCTTTGATGTGAACAATTAATGTAAACTATAGGAGCATTTTCTTTAAATTCTTTTGGATTAAAAATTGGTTCCACTGGAGAGTTATAATACCCTTGACGAAAGTCTGTAAACATTTCATACAGAGTAGCAAATTTATTATTTTCAAAATCAAGTTGAAGATCATTGTAAGGATATCTTTCTGAATTTAAAAAGACATTCATATTTCTTAAATTACAATGATCAAATTTAC
Organism: Diaprepes abbreviatus; assembly: GCA_034092305.1. Taxonomy (NCBI): domain Eukaryota; kingdom Metazoa; phylum Arthropoda; class Insecta; order Coleoptera; family Curculionidae; genus Diaprepes; species Diaprepes abbreviatus. The sequence goes on from JASJET010000103.1 coordinate 283,804, forward strand.
TCATATCCATTTTTAGATTACCACGTCTATTTTTCTGAAAAGCAATTAGAACATGACGTGGCGTTTCGACTTTTGTAGATGTTTCTACGGGCCAGTTGTGCCTCGTAGTTTCCAATAACTCTGGATATTCAACTAATTCCCAGCTTCGGAAGGTTATTAGTATATCACTATTTTTGTCAATAATTTTAGTAAGTGCTAATTCTTGCGGAATCGCTACAGTAAGATGAGGAACTCTCCAACACAACTTTGTAATTTTAATTTTGGGTTTTTCATCTTCATTACTGGATAATAATGCATTTGTATCATCATTACTTCTTATTAGAATAAGTTCTTGTTGTGAATTAAGAATAATCTTATTATAATCTTCAAAAAATCCTGAATACATCTTTAATGGTATACATAATGAAACATTACCTTTGTCATCAGTCATAATTTTTTCTTTAGATTTTGTTTTCGGATACCAACCGGCATTTTCCAATTTAGCACTTTCATTTTGATTAAATGAAATATATCCCTTAAGAGTTGAAGTTATACCAATATCCCGAACGGAGTCAATAGTAACACCATTTAAAATATAGCGCAATTCTTTAAATAAAAATGCCGGAGCATTATTAATTAAAACAGTATTAGCTAAAGGGGAATCATCTTCTTTAGTTACTTGCAATTCCACATAAATTTCACTTTTGCAAGGTAAAGGATATTTTCCTGTTTGTTGCAAAGCAATTCTGATTTCATCATTTGGTCCGAGTTTTGTAGGATTAAAAGGATCGAAAGAAAGAATTTCCCAGCTTAATATTGATTCATCAACCAATACATTTTCTCTTACATTTAAATAATCCATTTTTATTTAAGTTTAAAACCCAAACTTTGAAGAAATTTTCTATTAGAAGGTGTTAACCTTTGGAAGTTTGATTTCCTACTAAAGGAAGTTGGTTTCTTTCTTGTCTTATTAATGTTTTTATTATTAAATTTTCTAGTAAAGTTTGCAGATTTATTGTTATATAATATTACCATCTTTCATCTACTTTTTTAAGATGTAGTCTGATGGTTATGGTTTCTTCTCTAAAATTAACCAAATCACCTTCTTGATCTATTATTTTAATGGCTATTTTATCAATTACTTTAACGGTGACTGGGAAATATATGACGTTTTGAGGTGACTCAATTATTTTGAACCCTGGAGCAACGCTCGGGAAAAATTGGTGTATTATATGAACAGGTTTCCCGTTTAAATATGATCCCTCTGCAATACTGCAGTCTATATTTATTGAATTTACTTTAATTATTTCCGCGGGAAAATCTGATATATGTTCAATGTTGGCTTCCAATCGCCCATTTTTAAACCCTAATAATTTACCAATAGTTCCTTCACGAAAAGTTATGGGGGCTGAACATTTAAGATGTGTACGCAAAGTATTATTATTTGCATAAAGACTAAAACTAATTTTATCCTCATTCAAGTGTTTTTTTAAAAAATCTGTTATGTCTTCTAATTCGTAGCTACCTGGGGGTATGGCTATTTCTAAATTTTCATCATGAATTAATACATTATTCCCAACATCAATATTGGGAATTGCATTAAATGTTTCGAAATTTACAAGACCGATAACATATTCAACATCTTCATCTAAATATATTGGAGGATGTAACTCTGATGTTAAAATAGCGGAATTGCCGCTAAGAACAAAACTATATGACATTTTACTTTAAAAATGTGTTTAATAATAAACTAAAATTACGTGTTACATATGGTTATAAAGAAATTTTAGACACAATTGACCACAATTTGTTTTGTTAAAGTTTTGATAACTGTTATAATTATAATTAACAATATTATTATTTTCGTCGCTATAAAAATATTTAATTAATTCATAAGGGGGTCGCAAATTACCATAACTATCAAAATATATTATGTTTTTTCCTTTTTTTGTATATGCTATCCAGTGAGTACCAGCACCACTATGATTATCTAGATTGACAATTGCACTTTCAATTATCTTTATCTTTTTTGGTAATTTATCCCTCATAAAAATACCACGAAAGTTGGGAATTTGTAAATATTTAACGTATTTAAGTAAATCATAATTTGTAAGTGCTTTTCGAGGTATATGTTTTAGCAGTTTTTTGAATAAGGTTTCAAGTATAATCCACATCCTGTTTTATAGGGTTTTAAATAAAGTCCACTTCCTTTTTTTCCTACCGCAATGGACTCCATCATTTGATTGTGTCGTTTAGATTCTTCTAATTTCGCTTTGGCTGCTTTTGCATCATTTACTGCTTTAGCAATACCTGCAGCCCCTCCTCCAAGAGCACCAAGAGCGGACAAACCAGCAAATAAAGGTATAAGTGGAAGAAATCCGCCAGTCTTTGGGATTGGAATTACCCTTTTCTTTGGAGGTAACACTTTACCTGTTTTTTTAATAGCTTTTAAAGCAGTTTGAATACTTTCATTTAGGTCTTTAAAACGTTTCCCCTTAATTCCTTTTCTAGCTTTTGAAATTACCTGAGATAATGATAGTCCTCGTCCTTTTCGGGTTTTTCGCTTGAACTTTCTTCTCGTTCGAAGTCCCATACCTAATTTTCTTTTAATTTTCATAGCACCAGTAATTCCTAGTGCAGCAGTTTTTTCCCCAAAACTCGAATCTTTAGCTTTGAACCTTGATAAAGCTTTGTCAGCTAATATTTTATCAGCTAAATGTCTTCTTTTTATATCATTTGATTGTGAGTAAGCAATAGCGTGTTCTTTACAAGCCTCATCCAATAAATTTATACCTTTATCACCTCTTGACAATCGTTTTTCCAATTTTGTTCCAGGTCCACAAAAATTATAACCAGGAATATGCAATTCAAAGGGTAATTTATTGATTAATGAGTTTACTAAACCACTTCCTTTCCTTTTGCTGTTTGTCTTGTAAATGATTTGTTTATTATGTGATGGAAACATTATATATAGTCACAATCCTAGTGATAACTAACCAGTTACATCACAATACCGAATATTAATAGTTTGTTTTATATATAAAATGAGAGTTGAGAAACAACCATACTCTATAACAATTAAGGATCATGAAAGTTCAGTGAATAGTTTTAGAAAACATGGAAAACTGTTTGAGGGAAATAGTAAAAGAGGGTTAATTATTGGCCCGTCAGGCTGTGGCAAAACCAATGTTATTATTAGTTTAATTGAAGATCCGAATGGTTTGCGATTTGAAAATCTGTATGTTTATTCAAAATCCTTATATCAACCAAAGTACAAATATTTGAGAACACTTTTTAAACCTTTGAAAAAAATTGGATATTATGAATCTGAAAATGAAGAAACAATTGTTTCACCAAAACAAATTAAACCAAACTCTATAATAATATTTGATGATATAGTGTGTTGTAATCAGAACGTTGTAAAAGATTATTTTTGTTTCGGAAGACATAAAAATACTGATTGTTTTTATTTATGTCAAACATATTCTTCTATTCCGAAACAATTAATTCGTGACAATGCAAATTTAATTGTTATATTTCAACAAGATCGAACAAACTTAAAACATATTTATGATGATCATGTTAATATTGATATGTCATTCAACCAATTTAATGAGTTGTGCTTAATATGTTGGAAAGATAAATTCGGATTTTTGGTAATAGACAAAGACTCTAATGTGAAATCTGGCCGATATCGAAAAGGATTTGATTCATATATTTACTTATAAAAATAAACGTTTGATGGTAAATTATACCAATCATGGATGAACGTTTAGCAAGAGAGCTAGTTAAATCAAGAAAAGCTGTTAAACAAAAATATCAGAGTTTAAAAAATGCGGAATTTGAGGTGCAAACTAAATTGGAGGTAACATATAAACCGATAACTCAACCCTTACAAGAATTAATTTCAACGATTGGTAAAATTGAACCTGTTGAAATAAAGGAAGAGCTACACACACCAATTAAAAAAATTTATGAAACACCACAAAAAAGATCAATTCAAACACTAACACCAAAGAGAAAATTACAATATGGAACATCAACACCAGAAAAAAGAAAGACGGGAAAAACTCCACTCCTTCCTACAGAAATATCATCGATTATTGACTGGGACGCGAGTTTAGCTTCAGCAAGTCAAATGCCATCTATACAACAAACAAATATTATTGCAGAAACTACCCCTTCTTCAGATTCACATTCCACAATAGGAGATCTTTCAGATATACTAGAACAAACACGGCAAACAGTTCGAACATTTGTTGATACAGATTTATATAAAGAATATTTATCAGGATTTGATGAATTACCGCGCCAATATATTGATGGCGGTGTAAAAGATGTTGAACATGAGTTTTATCACCAATATGGAATAGTTCATGATTTGGAAACCGAGAAATTCTTTTTGGGTTTAACTCAAAAACCTGTCGAAATTATTGGTAGAAACATCAAAATTGAAGGAATAACCTATACAGGTACACCAGGTTTATATGAGTTATTATTTAAAAAAGAACCAATAGGGTATAAAAAACAAGATTTGGAAAATTATATGGATATTTTAAAAAGAACCAATGCATACCGAAGAAATAATGATCCAAATGAGCAGGTGCAGGGAAATGGATCACATAAATATATTTCTATAATAGGACCTTATTTGCAAAGCAAAGGAATTACAAAAACTAAAACTCTAAATCCCGAATCACAACAACCAATCCAGGGATTTTTTGAAAGACGCAAAGCTCCATATAGAGAAAGTCGAATGTCTTCAAAAAAAAACCGGATTTGGTATAACTTTAAAAGTTAATAAACCTAATACAGATTACATATATTGGGATAATGTAAACGAACTTGTTGAGAGACTTCAACTATTGGTAGCATCCATGCTTGCGGGACACACTGGTCATAACAATGAAATTATTTCCATTATTGAAGAACTAAGAGAAACGAATATTATTATATAAAAGAACATAATAGATACTTTTAAACATTTCTAAAATGACCATCGATAAATTTGGTCATCATATTTCAAAAAAATCTGCTCTAAACACATTATTATCATTAGAAAATAAAATATTATCAAATGTTGAAATAATAAAAAATTTTGAAAGCGATGTAAAATATATTGAAAACAAATTAATTCAAAATTTAGATCCCGGGTTGAAAAGTGACGTTAATAATTTAAATAAGAGAATAAATGAATATGATAACAACATACAAAATATTGCAAAAAAGATTAAGTTATTTGAGGATAAAGTTATTCCTGAATATAATGACAAGATAATTAATTTGAAAAATACTGTTGATGGAAATGATGAGGTAGTAGAAAAATTTTCTCAGAAAGTTTCTAAATATGCAAATGACTTTGACGTAGTGAAGTTAAAATATGATAAAGTTGATGATTTTGAAAATGAAATAAAAAATTAAATTACATCAATTAAATCAATAATTAAGGATATTTCAGCAATTGACAACACCAAGAATAGTATTTCCAAGGAAATTACATCAAAGTTTCAAAATTTTACTAATATGCTTAATGATAGAGTAGCAGAAGAAGTAGGGAATTTTAAGAAAATACATGACGTTATGGATAAAAATACACAAAATCTTGAAAAATCAATGAACACTCATTTTCTAATTCACAAAACAGATACCGACAAAGTTAATGAATTTAAAGAACAAATTAAAGAATTTGAAATTAAAATCAATGCATATAAATCAAATTTACAATATTTAGAAGACAAATTGAAGGAGGATTTTCAAAACGAAAATGAAAAAATTGAAACAAAATTCAAAGATCAAATTACAAAAAATAATGAAAAAATCGAGGATATACTAAAGCAATTAAACCATCTAAAAACCAAATCTGAAACTTCTTTTGACGAGGGAAATTTTACAAAGGTAATTGATGAAAAATTACAAAAAGAATTAGAATCCTTACTACAAGTAGTGCAAGCTATAATGGAAGTTTCTAAAAAGGATATATTAATTAAAATTAAAAATAATAGTTCAAAAATCGAGGAGATTTCTTTACTGATAAAAGAACTTGAAATATCTTATACAAATATATTACACAAAGCTGAAAAGACAGCGTCAGATATAAAAAACATAGAAAAAAAAATTGTAAAAATGACATTAGATATAACAAATGCAGAATTTCAATTAGGAAAAGATAAAAAAAATCTAGAAGATAAATTAGTAAAAGAAATAAAATCATTAAATGAATTAGTTCAAAGAGCTGCTGAAGTTTCTAGAAAAGAATTTAATGATACAATGAATTATGCAAGAGAAGAAATGAATTCAACATTAGGTGGTTTCAAAAAAAATTATACGTTATCAAATGTTGTTTTGGAAACTAAATTTAATGTGAAAATGTCTGATCTTAATAACAACATCACCCAAATAAATTCGTCAATAAAAGAAATTAGAAATGAAAATAACAAATTATTTGAAACAATGGAAAATAAATTTAATGTAAAAATTTCTGATCTTACTAACAACATCACCCAAATAAATTCATCAATAAAAGAAATTAGAAATGAAAATAAAAAATCATTTGAAGCAGTGGAAAATAAAATTAAAGAACTTACTAAAAAAAACTGAGATGACTTTTTCATATTTTACACAGTCAGCGATAAAGGGTTTTTATAAACGGTTTAGAAGGAGGTAAAGTTATTTATGGGATTTATTTTCGAGAGTAAGGTATAAATTAATAATGAGTAAAATTAAGCAAGACGTTGTAAATGAATTACATAAACCAGCGAGAAGGTGATATAGAAGGAGACGAACAATTGTAAAAGGGCTTAATGATCTATTTCAAGCTGATCTGATAGAAATGCAGCCATATGCGAAATTTAATAGGGGTTTAAGATGGTAATAAATGTGTTTTCTAAATTTGTATGGGCAGAACCTGTAAAATCCAAAACTGGTAAAGATGTAACAGCTGCAATGAAAAAAATTCTATTAACTTTAAAAACTCCCCCAAAAAATCTGAATACTGACCAGGGTAAAGAATTCTTTAATCAAGACTTTCAGAAACTTATGGAGCAGTTCAAAATTAATCATTACAACACATTTTCTAATATGAAAGCTAGTATTGTAGAGAGAGTAAATAGAACTATAAAAAACAAAATGTGGAAAAAGTTTAGTTTACTAGGTAATTATAAATGGATCAGCTTTCTTAAAGAAATAATTACAGAATACAATAATACTAAGCATTCAACAATCGGAAAAAAACCAAACGAAGTTAACAAAAAGAATGAAATGGAAATCTTGAAATCAGCTTATACCCATAGGAAAACTGTGGATCCCAGATCACCAAAATTTCGTGTCAGTGATAGAGTACGAATAAGCAAGATTCGTGAACAATTTTCTAAAGGTTACACACCCAACTGGTCAAACGAAATTTTTCAAATAAAAAAAATCCAGCTGACTAATCCAACAACGTATTTGATTCAAGATGGAAACGGGATAGATATTCAAGGAGGTTTCTATGAGGAAGAACTTCAAAAAGTAAGACACCCAAATGTATATCTGGTGGAAAAAGTGTTAAGAAAGAAAGGAAACAAAGTATTTGTAAAATGGTTAGGATTAGATAAATCTTATAACTCTTGGATCTTCAAGGGAGATGTGATGTAATAGTAATTAATGCTGTAATAATAATTGATGTTTGTAATAAAAAAATGAATTTTTATATATATATTTGTTTTATTTAAAAATAAGCTTATTACATAAACATTTTTTTAAATACAATATTCCTATAATCAGAGTCTAATATGGGATTTAAAATTTCTTCAGTCAATTTAATCCTTCTTCTAAAATGTTTTTAATTTATAAATTCTTCAGAAGTCATACGAGCTTTTCTGTTTTCATCAATAGAAACTGTCTTCTTCATAATAGTGCTTAGACTTTAATTTTTGTTCTAGTTCTTCGGGATGATTCAAAAGCAGTTCCAGCATGGAGCATACATTTTCACTATTTAGATTTTGTTTTGGAGAAAGGACATTATATATTTTGTCAAAGGAATCTCCATCGTAAAAGTTGTTATTTCTAAAAACATTGAAATAACGTCGAAAGTTTTGTTTTTGTAAAACGTTTAGTCTATATTCTATAAGTGGAATTTGTTCCCATAGTCTGCAGACAGTTTCATTTCCATAGTAAATAAATTCACAGCTTTTCGCAATCTTCACTATTGGTAATTCACCAATCTTTTCAAAATGAATAGATAAATTTTGCAAATATATCGGTTCATTGAAAACATTAGGTGAAAACATATAATTTGTTATAACTCCTTGATATTGCAATAAGTTCTTCCAATCATCTTCATTTAATATCACAGATTGACCATTTTTAGCACCAAGTTCAATGCATGGTAGAAAATCACTTTCCACCCACAAACCAATCGCAGCATATTTAGAGTTAGAATTATTTAAATTATATTTTGTAGAATTTATAATTGTTTTTTTTATTTTCTTTTTTAATGGTGAATTTTCAAATATATTTTTACTCTGATTACTGAACATCTTGAATGATGTATTTCAAAAACTAACTAGCTATCTGTTTACTCTCAAAAAACTAACTATCTATCCGTTTGCTCCTAAATTTTATACATTTTCCCTCTCCTCTCAAGTGGAAGGGTAAACTTATTTTCCTTCTCCATTTAAGAGGAGGGGATAAACTTTAAATGTCTTTATAATAACAAGAATCAATAAAAAACAAAATTTATATTATTTTTAAACATTTATTAAATAATTTTATAGATATTTTTTTTATGAAATACAATAAAATTAAACATGTACAAATAAATATTGCTGCTGCAAATATAATAACCAATATATAACAACAGACACAATGACAGGATTCTTCTTTTTTATTGTTGAAAGGAATCCAATCTAAATATTGTAATGGTTTGTTTGTCATGGAATATTTAATTTTTATGAATGTATTTTCACATAAAGCAGAATCAGTTACATTATAGGTAAAAAAGTGTGAATTTCCAACAAGATATGTCATTTTCATCTGTTTGTAGCAATCGGTTTCATTTTTGAGGGCATTTATACATATATCAGCCCTAACTGCATTTGGAATGTAATTTACATATAGCACATTTCCAACAAGGGAAACTAAAACTATTAAAGATGCAGCAGTCATTGTTGTAATATTACTAGCAAATAGTGGTATTTGTATACAATATATATGTCTTTGGATTCAGTTCCCCCTCCAACTTTTAAAGCTTCAAAAACGACTTACATATATTATCATCATATAAATTGATGATTTTATAAAGATGAAAAATTACTAGGAGTAGTTAATTCTAATCGTGGTTTTTTATTTTTAGATGCATTTTCGTTTTCGGAACTTAAAGAAGTTAGAGTATCATATATCATTTTCATATCTTTATCAAAAAAATCTGTTTCCAAAATATCTTTATGTCCCCATGCAAGAGTTTTTGTGGAATTTGGTATACAATATCTTTTATCATCATGAGTTGTTAATGCCAATTTATTTAACAAATTAGTGTATATGTTATGCATATCTGACTTGAATACATACATGGTGCAAAATATTTTGTCACCTTTCTCAACAACATCTTTATAATCTGATAATGTTAATTGATTTTTTATACATGATTTACTAACACCTTTTGCTTTTTTATCTACACTATTTTTGGATTTGATGCAATATGCTTTAGCACCAGTTCCATAAAAACTTTCAATGGGAATCCCTTTGTACTCATCTTTAAATTTACCAACAACTGATGTTGTAATAGGCATGCAATGAATATTTTGTTCAGAAAAATTAGAAGTATCAAATTTATCCAGATTTAGCTTCATATCTTCATAAAAGTTTTGGGTCTGAACTTCAAGAATTAAGGAATCAGTATCCGTATATAATAAATTTAAATTATTACCATATTTAACTTTTAAATACCCGTAATAAAAATTATACATCACAGTTTTTGCAATATCCAAGATACTCATCCCAACATAAATTGGTTTATTGTATTCAATGCGAACCTGTTGAAGTTGAAGAGCAACTAAATTTTCAGAGAAAATTTTAAAATCCTTTAATTGAGATTTAGAAATAAGTTTTTCGGCACTAAATTTATTACCCTGTCTTTCCCATTGAGATACTAATTTAATATCTGCTCGCCTATCAACATTTTGCATGGTTTTACCGAAAATTGAATTATTTGCCAATTTATAACAATTTTTATCAAATTTATTTTTAGATAAATTTCGTAAATTTGTATTTAAATCTATATATTCCGCTAACCATGGTGATTGTGTAAACTTAACTGCTCTGTGTATTTTTATGATTTTGAGTCCAAATTCTAGACATTGTTTCAGATATCGGTAATGAATGATATAGTTATATTTATTATGTAAGTTTGGAATCAATTTGGAGTGGTTTGAAATTGGCGGTGTATATTGTTCAGGACAAAATGGGAAATCATTATGACTATCATGTAAATAATTTGGATATTCTAAATCAACTTCAAATATGTACCCTATAGATGATGTATCTGAAAGTTCGGATAGATTTAAAGTTTCTATTTCGAGCTTAGGTACCCAAGCAAAATTTTTTTCAGGCAAATATTGTTTCATAGCATAACCATACAAATTCGTGGCGTCTAAGTAAGTGATATATGTTGTAGGTCTTTCAGGATTAAAATTTTCTAAGAATGGATTATTTGCTTCAGATTTCCGTTTGGAACAAGTTCTAACCCCACCACGAACACCTTTTTTGAAAAAATGAAGCATATCTGGTTCCGTTAATAATTCTAATTCTACATTAGTTAATTTCATCATTGCATCCCAGCACATAGAAGGGCTAGTAACATAATTAACAGGATCTAACTTATAGGTTTTAATACATGTGGATCTATAATTTTCAAAAACATCAGCCAAAAGTAAAACATCAGATTTTAAGTAAATATCGGAATAAGCCCCTATTGTAGAACACTTAAATAGATTCCACACTTCTACAGCACGATTGTAGTCTTGAGGAGAGATATTTTCATCGGTTAAGTTATTATAAAATTTATCAATCGATGGTAGAGATTTCTCATTTAATTTTTCGTTGGAATCTATGTAAGAGTATGGAAATACCCCTTTTTGTCTAATGTATCGAAATTCATCAGCATTTGAGAAAAACTTTTTAATTTCAAAACATTGTGAATCTTGTAGAGTTTGTGATAGCGACTCTAAAGACTCTGGGAGAAATTGAAAAGAATCTATAAAGCGTAGTCGCAAAGAAACTGGTTTCTGCTTTTCTGACACATAACTGTCAACGAAAATTTCCTTACTAAAAGAAATATACTTTTCTTTATTTTGAGCTATAACACTAATATTTTCTTTATTATAGCAAAGCGATTTAATAAATAGGTGAGAATCATAGTTTTTTAAATTATGCAATACTATTGGTATATATTTTGGAGATTTAAAATGCAAATTACAAATTGAGTGGGCAGCTCCTCGATATTTACCTGTAATATGACAATGATCTCTACACTTTATGAAATTTCCTTTTGAAAAAGGTTTTTCACATATGTAACAAATGCTAGAATTTTCATACTCAATCTGTTCTACAGATGACAAATCTTTCAATGGTACTTGATATTTTAAATATTTTTTATAAATTTCTTTTACATCATTTTCAATGTATTCAATAAATTTTAAAGCGCAATCTGTACCTCTATAAAGTTTAAGACAAACAACATTCTCATCAAATGATGATTTAATATAATAAGCAAATGAATAGGGTATATGGTCAGCAGTTTTAATAGTATATGAGGTTGTCGAATCAGGAGTAGATTGTTGGCACTCAATGTTTTTTAAATAACATTCAAAATCGGCATATATAACAAAAGGAGCTTTATACTGTTTCTGAATATTTTGAAACTTTAATATATTTGCAGGAATATAATTTCCAAATTTATCCAAAATCAAATTATCTGAAGGAAGCTCAATTCGAACAAAACTACAATCACGTTCTAAATGCGCGTTAAGTTTTTCATATGTTCCAAAATATTGAAGGCATCCATCACATAAGTATTTTTTTATTTTCTTTTTTGATAATTGTTTGGATACCAAGCAACCTAAATCTTTTATCCAACAATAGTGGTTATTTCCATCATCAGAACTTATTAAAAGCAAATTAATATGTAATTTTTTCTTTTCATTATTATAATGTAAAGGACCGACAATCTCATATACATTTTTATTATCTCTAAAAAATTTTTCAACTCCATATACATTTATGGACAAATTATTTTTTTCCTCAAACTTTTTTATATCTAATAATTTTACTGGAAATTCAATACCTGTAAAATCGAAAGCGTTTCTGAAGTCTGGATATGATGAGGTCTTTTGAGGATTACCAGTAGTTATGAAGGCGGGGTTCTAGCCCACCTCGATGGCATCTGTCCCTTTTCAGCCCTTTACCATCCGAAGGAGTGCTGAAATCCCGCTGAAACCCTAACCAAAACGACCTTATTGCCGAAGAATGTGACGTAATAGCCTAAGAAGTGCCTGAAATTTTCCTGAAACCCTAGCCAAAAAGGCCTTATTGCCGAAGAAGTCCTGAAAAAACCCTATCCAAAAAGGCCTTATTGCCAAAGAAGTGTCCTAGTAGTTTAAGAAGGACGAAAAGAGTCCCTAGCCAAAAAGGCCTTATTGCCGAAGAAGTATCGACAATGACGTCATTTACCAGACGCTGTTGAAATGACCTTGAATCGTAATAAAATAATATTGTTTCGTAAAGTAGTAGTTAGAAAAAATAAATTAGATTGGAATATTGGGTAAAATAAAACAAAATTTTATATATCAGAGTGGTATATTGGGTAAATTAAATTACAAAAATAATTACATATGTTATTTATATATATAAAATGTTATTACGTTTTAACACTAGAAAAAAAAATGTAAAATAGTCTTAGCAAAATGAGGTTGTGTATTTTTTCGTTCTTCTTTGTAACACTTGAGACAAAGATATTTCCCGCTTTTATAATGTGCCTTAACTTTGTAACCAATTAAAAGTTTTTTGCATAATTTACACACACTATGAGCTTTACATAAACGACGAAAACCTCTTCTTGCTACTTGAATTTTATAATAGGTATAATTTTTACAACTACCAAACGTACAAACTGGATTTTTAATCATCATCACTGTCGTCATCACCATCATCCTCGTCGTCGTCATCATCGTCGTCGTCGTCTTCTGAAGTAATTTCTTGTTCTGCGTCTTCTTCTTCTTTGTCACTGTTATAGTAATAAATTTCTACATAGTCATATTTTTCATTTTGATTAAAATAAAATCTTTGATATATACTTTCCCCTTTATAGGATGATAGATTTTCAGTTCTGACTAGTTCGTTGTCTTTGAACTAAAGCAATTTAATTACATAACTGTAACCCATGACTATAACACTGATAGAATGAACGTTTTTCCTCAATATCAACTGGTTTTATAAATGGTAGCGGAGCAGGGGGAAAGAGGAGGAGGATGATGATGATGATGATGATTAGAAGGTATAAAAGCATTGATTTCATTAAAAATTGCATCATTTTATTCAATTCAAGAAAAATGCCAGTACCAGAAAGAGTAAAGTGCCCCAAATGTAAGGGTGAAACCGATTTATACAATCATAAATGTGTGGCTTGTGAAGTACGTCAATACTTGAAAGAAATCCATGGTGCCAAACATTTACCATCGCATTATTTAAATAGTCAAGAAAACAGAGGCAATGATCGACAAAATGGACAGGGGCCATCCAATTCACGAAGATCATAAAATTTATATACAATATATATATTTAAAAAAATTAAAAATAAAAACTTTATATTAATTTAAATGGTTTTATTTGATATACACTACTACTACTATAAGGGAAAAAACTGAATAAATTAGGTATAGTGAAATAAAAAAATCAAAAAACAAAAAGGATATATTTACTCTTATTTTACATATATTGTACCGCTTCGTGTTATTAGAAGCGGTCCAACCTCTTCATATTCTGACTCATAATCGTCCTCATCATCATCGTCTGAGAATTTGACATAATTGAAGAAGAAATTGTCATCATCATCATCGTCTTCATATTCAGAGATTTGGAGGACACCATTACTATTACCAACATATTTCTTCTCTATTTTTTCTTTTTCATCCTTTCCCTTTTTTTCGTTCTTCTTCTTTTCCTTATTTTTCTTATCTTGCTTTTTTTCATTCTTTTCCTTCTTCTTCTCATCCAGAAATAAAAAAATCAAACAAGTAAATTTCGAATTTGAAAAATTTAGAATTAATTGTTTTTTAAAAATTATATCCCCAAGGTAGAGTGTCGGTGAAAGAATAATTTATATACCGTTTATCATCTCGAGGATTTAAGGCAATTTTCTCTTGCTGTACCGTAAAAACCTCATGTTTCGTTGAAACTATTTGATTTTGAATAATATGTGTTTTTTGATAATGAAACAATGAGTTAAAATAATCTTTAAAAGTTATTTCTTTAATGACTGACTTACTGATTCCTTTAGCGCGTTTTGTTATGCCAAAATTTGATATAAAACTGTCTATATCACGTTGTGTATGTTCAAGATTAATTATTTTTTTAATTTTTTCCATTTTTTCAACCTCATTTGATAAAATTTTTAAAGTGTATAATTTTGAACGTAAACCAATAAATTCAGTCATAATATTCCCATTATTTTCGTCCTTCATTAGCCCCAAGACTTTTTTATTTTTTAATGGAATGTTATATATATTATTAGGAGGATAGTCTGATGTATCAAATTTATCTATGTTGTTTTTAATGAAGGAATAAATGTTGTCAGTTTTAAAATGATAAATTAGACTATCAGTGTCCGTGTATAATAATTTAACATTGGGACCAAATTTTGGTAATATAAAATCGTAATGAAAATTATACAAAAACGTTTTAGAAATGTCCAAAATGCACATACCTAAGTAAATAGGTTTATTAAATTTTAATTTTAATCTTTTCATTTCAATAATAACCATATTATCATCAAATATTTCACAACTGAGAAAGTTAGGTTGTGATATATAATAATTTGCACCATATTTTCCGAACCACTTGTTAACAATTTTAATGTCCTTATATTTTCTAATATTTTCCATGGTTTTTCCAAAGCATGCATTAACCATTAATTTAGGATTGTTTTTTTCAAAATCATTTGTTGCTGCTTGGCGTAATTTTATGTTTAAATCTATATATTTTTTTAACCAAGCAGATTGTTTAAATTGTAAACATCTATGAATTTTGCTAACTTTTAGACCAAACTTTAGAGCTTGTTGTAAATTTAAATAATGTATAACGTATCGTTTTTTGTCAAAAAAGGTTGTTAACAATTTGGGAATATTAGATTCTGAATTGGGTGGTATCAAATGTTCCGGACACAATGGTAAATCTTTATGAGTTTCAAACAGTTCTTGGGGATAATGAAGATCAACCTCGAGAATATAGCCATGTGTATTATTTGCATCCAGGCTAAGAAGATAATGTTGAAAAGCAATTTCATCATTGGAATTTTGTAATTCCAACCATTCAAATTCACCTGTGGGCAAAGCAAAACTCATTGCTGTTCCGTAGAGATTATTCACATCGAAATACATTAGATATGATTCGGGAATTTCAGGATTATAATCATTTCCCATATATCTGTTATTTGCTTTACCATAATGATTGGAACATTGGGAAATACCACCTCTGATTCCACGTTCAATAAAATAAATCAAATCAATGTCATCCAACAGTTCCAATTCTACACTACTCATTTTAAGCATAGCATCAAATGCAAGTCCTGGAGCAGTATAATAATGAAGGCTATCCAATTCGTAATGTTTTAAGCATGTTTGGCGAAAATTTTCAAAGATGTCCGTTAAAAGAATCACATCTGTTTTTAGATATAATTCTGCATATTCCTGTAGTGTTTCCAGGGAAAATATACGCCAAACATTACAAGCGTGCTTGTAATCCTCTCCAGAAATGTCTTTATTATTAATTTTACTATAAAATTTTTCTAAAGGTGGTAAACATTTATCGTTTAATTTTTCCCAACAATCAAGATATTCATATGGGAATATACCCTTACGGGTTACTAATTTGAATTTTTCATCATCGTTGAAAAATTTCCGACAAACTGTTTTTTGTGAATCGTTTAAATACGATGCCAATTTATCAAGACTACTAGCCATAAATCGAAAAGAATCCAAAAATCGAAACTGAACTTTTGTGTTTTCTATGTGTTTCGTAAAAGATATATATTTTTCCTTGTTGAGTGGCAGTAAAGACATTGAACCTTTAATTTCCGTACACAATGGTTTAATTAAAAAATGGCTATCGTATCCAGATAAATTATGAAACACTACAGGAACAACATGTGAATCTTGAAATTTCAAATTACAATAATTATGAGCAGCTCCACGATATTTTCCTGTTAGATGACAATGATCTCTTACTTTAATATCACTAGAACAAAATGGTTTTGCACACAAGTAATATTTATCTGCGTAATAGAAACTATGTTTTTCCTGAGTAGTTAGAGGTTGCATGGGAATAGGATTTCCAAGAATATAATTTATATCATGCGCGATTTTAAAAAGCTGTTGAACAAACCACAATTCACAATTTTTTCCAGTAAACATGTCAAATTTAGAAAGTGAGTCATCATACGAGCACTTTAAATAATATGCAACGCTAAAAGCTTCATGTTTTTGTACTCGTTGTGATTTTTCAGTATAATTATTAGATAAGTTATTATTAGTAAGAAGAAGACTTTCAATATCTGCATATATTACAAATGGGACAAGATTTTGATTTTTAATATTTGTAAATTTTAAAATTTTGTCTTTGGGGAAAATAATTTTCGAACTATTTAACATTTTACAATCAGTTAAATGTCTATTTAAAATTGCTTCTGTCTTGAAATGATTAAGACATCTTTCACAAAACCATTTGCGATTCTTCAAATTCCCCACTTGATGATTAACCAAACGAGATAAATTTTTAATATAAGCAAAATTGAAATATGATTTTTCTTGTGACTTTTCATTATCGTTCTTACTTTCTTTCCAGCTATTATAATATTCACAAGATATCATAAGCAAATTAATTTTGGGTGTAAAGTCTGTTTTGCTTAGAGTTAGCGGAACAATTTCTCTCTTATTATCATCATCGTCATTATCGTTAAGAACTGTAAAAATGTTAATTGATAAATTATTCATTTTTTCAAATTTTGGAATATCCTTATGGGAAATGGGAAATTCTATACCGTCAAATTTTAAAACTTGTCTCACATTTGGGTATGATGAAATACGATAGGGTTTTTTACCAATAGGTGGTGGGTATAATGCTGCTGTAACAGCATACAGAAAACAATATTCATCATTATTTTGAATATTGATAACACTTTTAGTTTTTTGAATAAAATCAGGCAAAGGAATATAGGTTGAAATACCACCACCACCTCTAATGGGATTATAAGAATTAATATTTACTTTAAGATATAATATTTGATATAAACTCCAACCAGAGTCACGCTCTTGAAACTCTTCAAGTTTAACGAGAATTTTAGCAATTAAATTTTCTCTATACCACGAAAGCAAATTAGTTGTATGATCAATTACTTCGTTTTTACTGGAAAAAAATTTGAAAGCAGCCTCATTCGTTTGAGGTTTTATAAACAGACCAGCAAAAGAAGCGTTTACTTTCAATAATGATTTTGTTAATTCTTTTTTAATTTTCAATGAAAAGCTTCGAAAACATTTCTCTAAAAATTCCTTTGGATCTTTAATATTTATATTCGAAATAAGACCGGTTTTTATTCTTCCACTGAAACAAGAATCGATATCCTGCCAAACTAAATTTCTAATTTTTTTAACATGATTTGCTTTAATTCTAAAGTTAATTAAATAATTTTTCAAAATACTTAAGTTAGATTCGATTCTTGAAAAATTTCTTACACATTTTTTATCTTTAGATTTTATAGCTTTTTTCAAGTTCAAAATGATTTTTTTTAAGTGAATAATAAATCTTAGATATTCCCCCCTTGTTTTAATAATTCTACTAACTTGTTCGATTTTCTTTATTGCCTCGGTTGAGATTTCATCGAGGAAAAGGACATTGTTGTTGTCGTTGGTACTGGTAGTAGCGGTGGAGGAGGAGGAGTAGGAGGAGGCGTTCATATTCTTTTGTGAACTCATGTTTGTTACTACAAACATAAAATAAAAAAAAAAACATGCATGAGACTTTAAATAAATAGCGACAAAAATCTTAAATATCCCTAGCGTTGAACCTTCCGCGAACAGCGAATTTATACACATACACCCTGTATGGTAGGGTGATGTTACTCACTGTTCCTTGGGTCACGAAGCTAATAAAATATCCCTAGCGTTGAACCTTCCGCGAACAGCGAATTTATACACTTACACCCTGTATGGTAGGGTGATGTTACTCACTGTTACTTGGGTCACGAAGCTAATAAAATATCCCTAGCGTTGAACCTTCCGCGAACAGCGAATTTATACACATACACCCTGTATGGTAGGGTGATGTTACTCACTGTTCCTTGGGTCACGAAGCTAATAAAATATCCCTAGCGTTGAACCTTCCGCGAACAGCGAATTTATACACATACACCCTGTATGGTAGGGTGATGTTACTCACTGTTCCTTGGGTCGCGAATCTAATTTTTTTTTCACTTCACTTCACTTCTTAAAATTATAAATAATAATAAAAAGAAAAAACTTACCAATGGTTCTATTTGGTCTTTGTAATTATAGTCGGCTACTGATTTGTTTTCTTTGGACTGTTGAGTTGTACTGTATGCTCGACTAGGCAAATCGAGCGCTTTTATATGTTTGATGACGACAAAGAATCATGCACAAGATAAGTTAAAATTAATGCAAAACATGTGAGTGATAGATAGTTTCTATCAATAGAATAATGCAATCAAACAAATAACACATGATCTAAATATTGCAACTATAGGAAAATTTTCCAAGATACATGTGTTTAATTTTATCAAGCAAGAAACGCGTGTTCAATGCTATTACAAGTTTAGGAAATTTTCTGTTGTATGACTATCAAACGTGACGTTGGTTAATTTTTTCAAAAATGTGTTTAAATACGACTCGAAATTGTTAGAGAAGCATAGTTAATCGACAACAACAACATTCAAGACTTGAAGAAGAACCAAAAAAGAAAAAATGACCAACAACCCTCTAGTAATGTCGTCAACAATTGTGGTCCTGAGTGAAGACCCTGTGAATTTGCCTATTAAGTGGTTGGCGGTGGTGGTTAAGCAATTATTCCCGTAAGTTTATTTTTTGACTATTTTTTTTAATTACTTTTATTTTACCTTTGTTTCTATAGAACATTTTCCAAATTTTCCAATCAACTTTGAACAAATGTCAAAAATATTAAATTTTTCGATCTAACCAATAATAATAATAATGACCATAAGTTCGATTTTCTTGAAAGATCGTTATCAGCCGGAATGACGAAGTCACTTTTTTTGCTATTTGCGCACGTCTCACTCTTTTGGTTTCGTCAGAAAACGCCTTTTGGTCAACTGCGCACTTTGGAAAAAATTTTTTTTTTGCTGTTTTCGTAAAATTTAGATCTGGAGAATTCGAAATAGAGTATTTTTAAGTGATTTTGAGCCTCATTTTACCTATGTATATAGCGTAAAAAGGGCACTATTGTTTTAAATGTAATTTTTTAGCTGTTATGAATAAAACATGGTCTTTTAACTTTAACAAACAAAATTTATGATAAAATATTTATTTATTTCTTTTTTGATTTTCAGATGGGGCCTTAAAGAAATCAAGATTAAAAAAGATAAAATTTTCATTCATCTTAATTATACGCCGGCGGCAAAAACTTTAAAGCAAAAGTTTGGTCAGCTGCCTATCCGGTTCATGAGGGTCCATCTAAACAATGACGAGGAATTCAAAATTCTGGAACAAGTAGTTAGACGCTACAAATTCAACTTAGTAGCAGAAGATGTTCCCTTGGAGGCGGGCCCCATCAAAAAAATACTGCCCTCACCTTACTATCCAAAGTATCTTGGATCCACCTCATCATCATCATCAATTACTGTGGATGGTGATAGTGATGATGATGATGATGATAATGGGAATAGTAGTAGGAACGAAGAACCACCTAGGAAAAAGATGAGAAAATCATCTCATCAACCTCCACTACTACTACCACCTCTATCACCACCACCGCCACTACCATCAGCATAAACATCAGCAGCATCAGCTAAAGCAGTACCGTCAACATCGGTAGCAGCAGCAGCAGCGGAACAAGAGGTAGGTGGTAGTAGTGGTGGTGGTGGTATTATCGAAGAAGATGATGACTTAATATTTAGCCAGAAATGGTGAAATGAAATCGTCCGATGTAATTTTTTTTTTTTTACTAATAAATGTTATTTTTTTAATTGTTTTTTTTTATTTTTAAAAAACCAAATAGATTCCTTTAGTAAAATTATCATCATCATCGTTAGAAAAAATGGCAGCTAGAGCACAAATGCAGCAACAACAACAGGAGCAAGATTATCCCTGCTGTGTCACTCCAGAGTATAGAGATGGTTGTTTGACACCACCGAAACTTTTTGAAGTAGCTGCGAATCGAATAAGTCTACAGCTGAAAGATATCAATGATATATCTCGTTTGGACTTGCCAAAAGTATGTCAAAACGAGATAAGATCACAGTATTGGAAAAATAATTATTTCAAAATATGTTAAAATAAATCTTGTTTTTTTGTTGAATGTAGTATTTTATTTTCCCCCTCAAACCCATAGGATTGTTAGGTTACTAATTAATTAATTTGCTAAATAAATAAAACACAAAGTAGGTTTAGGTTTTTTTTTTTATTTATTTCAAACAATATACCATATACCAGTGATACAAATTATAAACATTTTCTAAAGCACAGTATACATTATTATTATAATCATGCATATGAGAGTGGTGTGATTTAAATAATTCCTTCATTTTATCAACTGTTTTATATTTTGGATCATCTGCAACATTAACAATGAGATTGGAACCATTTAGGTATTTCTGCAACCAGTCCATCTTTTCTTTGCCATTCACCATAACTGTCATATTCGTAGAACCAATATAAACATTTAAAAACGCAGACATTTCTTCTGGTTTAAGTTTAGCGTGATAGGCGTCAGTAGCATCATCAACATCTTCATCCCAAAAATTATTTTCTATTCCATGTATAGTATTAGCGGTATAATTGATAAAACTTTGTACCTTGTCACTAAATTCTCCCACATTTATTGGTAATTTCACTAATCTGTGTACATGTTCCTTGGTTAATGAATTGTAAATAGCTATTTCCTGACACATAAACGGTAAAACATCATACTGGAACCCTTGAACATCCACAAAGAGAATATTTGTTTTGTTTTCACACGACACTTTTGTTTTGTTTTCAAATGACATTTTTTTTTGTTGGCTGTTGCTGCTACTAGTATTGTTCTTGTTCACTTTAAACAAAATGTTGAAATAATTGCAGGATACAGTTTCAGACCAATTTATATACATCGTTTGGAGTGGGGATATCTTTAATCAGTTTGTATTTTGACAATACTTGTTAGAGGATTATATTTAAGTTTTTTATCGTGTAAAATCAATACATAGGCACATGTGTCTGCTGGAATATTTTCACTGGTTTCAAATTCCAATCTGATGTCAACAGTGCCATTTTTCAATGTGTCCACTTGATAACAGCAATCTATCACTACTAAAGGTGCAATTTCGATAAATTTTTTAAATGTCAAACAAGGTTGTCCAACATTTCTATAGTAATAAGACTGTTGAAATCTGGCATACATTTCATACAAAATGCTCACTTGTTGTCTATCAAAATGAACATTTAAATTATCGTATGGATAAATTTCCGAATCGAGATAGGCTTTGAAATTGGTTAAGTTACAATGATCAAAGTGACTAATATCCTCTGATAATTGATTTCGTCGTTTCGTTTGAAAACCAAAAATGAGATAACGTGGCTTTTCTAACTGATTAATCGATTTTACATTCCAAGTATGTTGCGTGGATTGTTGCAAAAGCGGATACTCATGCAATTCCCATCCTCGAAATGCCACCGTTAAATCTCTTCCTTTTTCAATGTAACTTAAAAGTTTCAATTTTGCCTCATCATCCACTCTAACATGTTCAATTTTCCATGTTATTTTATCGAGACGAATGTTTGGTTTTTCACCTGCCTTATTTGTAGTGACTGAATTGCTATCGGAAAAACTTCGTATAAGCGTTAATTCTTGTTTAATATTTATGATGATTTTTCGAAAATCTTCAAAAACACCCATAAGAATTTTTAGAGGAATACAAACATTAAAATGTCCTTTTGACAACATTTTCGGTTTTTCAAGATGATTCCAACCGGCATTGTGATAACGTAAACAGTCTTGTTCTGTAAAACTGACATAACCTTTTAGGAGAGATGTAATACCTGGATTTCTTACACGATCCACAACAGTTCCACCCAGTTCATAGCGAATTTCATCAAATAAAAATGCAAAAGCATTATTTGTCAATTCAATGGTATCACTTGCTTTCCCATGTTCATCTACAACGACACCTTCAAGTTCGAGGAAACTTTCAGCTGGATATGTATAAATATCTTGAGTCTGAATAGGAATGCGAATTTCATCGGATTTATTTAAACTTGTATTGGCATAGGGTAAATAACTGTGGTATTCTTTACTGGTAATTGAATTATCACTGATGATTCTTTCACTCACGTTCAAAATATTCATTATTGCTATTACTACTACTACTACTACTGCTACTACTACTACTAACAATTTCCTTTTTACAAAAACAAACTATAAAGAGTCTTCGTACACCAGATCTAAAATTCAATTTAAATCTGTACCAAAAGTTTTCCTTTTTAATTTTCTTTCTTCGAGCAATTTTTCTTTCTTAATGTAACAATCTAAATCCCAAAGACTGTAAAAATTTGCGATTTTGTGATGTTAACTGTTTCAAGTTCTTTCGTACACTAGTTTTATCATACACTGTGGTTTTATTTATACTGCTGCTGCTGCTGCTGCTACTACTACTACTGTTGTTGTTGTCATTTAGAGAATCAGAGTAATAAAGATGGTAATTATATCTAAATACCATTTTTTTTTTCTATGTTGACACTTCTTTCAGATGAACTCTGACTGTTATCAATTCCCGATTGAAATTAACTAAATCACCCTCTTGATCGGTTATTTTTATAATGATTTCATCCAAATAGTGAGTATTTATAGGTAAATAAATTACATTGGTGGGGGTTTCCACAATTTTATAACCTGGCGGTACAGTTGGATAAAACATGTGTAAAATATGAGACGGTTTATCATTATTGAAGGAATTGGTCACTAAATTACATTCACAACATATAGCATTAACTTTGGTTATATTAATGAGGTAATCGGATACATGAAGTTTTTGTGCTGTCAATGTTCGGTTTTTAAAACCTAGAATAGTATTGATAGAGTACGGTTTTTCAAAATGAATATCCTTTGTTGATTTTATCTCACACCTTAAAGTATTATAATTTACGCGAATTTTAACTAAATCACTGGCTTCTTTTAAATTAGTAGGACTGTCTCTTTTCTTTTTCTTCTTCGATGGAATAGGAGGATCGTTTAATTTTACAATTTGATTTCTAGCATCATCCTGATTACCATTATTATCATCATCATCATCACTACTCTCATTTTCTACTAATCTTTGTTGTTGTTGTTGTTGTGGTATTGGCTCCTTTTGTTGTGGTTGTTGTAATTTTTTAACACCTCTAAGAGAATCATTTATTGTACGAGAAATATCATTGATCTCGTATGTCCCTTCGGGTATTTCAATTACAGATTCACCAAAATAGAATTTATTGTTTGTTTTGTCAACATTTGGAATTGAGTTGTAGGTAACAAAATTAATTAAACCCAATTCATAATTTTTAGATTCTTGTAATATTATTGGTGGGTGTAATTTTAGAGATAAAAAGGATTGTCTACCCGATAAGGTAAATATATAACTCATGTTCTCTATTTAAAGGTTAAAATAAAACTAAAATATATTTGTTGTACAATATATATTTATTTATTTAAAAATTCTAAACATAAATGCCCACAATTAAATGTATTAAATTTCTGATAAATACCATAATTATAAATAATGTCTACTGGTCCATTTGAACGAAAATAGTCGAGAACCTCCAAGGGTGGTCGAAGATTGCCAAAACTGTCAAAATATACAACTTTATTTCTGAATTTCTTATAGGCTGTCCAATGTGTCCCATGTCCATTCAAATTATCCAAATTTATTATACCTCTTTCATTGTTGGATCCAATTTTCTTTGGAAAGGCATCACGCATAAATACACCACGAAAATGAGGAATACAAAATTGTTTGGCATACATAATCAAATCAATATTGGTTAATGGTCTATTTGGTAAATTTATTAACTGATTCGTGGTTGTAGTGGTGGTGGGTATAAAAAAACACCCAGTAGTGGGAATAGGGGGCTTCTAGTTGACCCCCCCACCACTTTTTTGATTGGTCAGCCAAGAATGACCTTGTTTCTGATTGGCTGCCCAAGTTCGCCCCCTATTCCGATTGGTTTCATAAACTCCGCCTCTTTTTGCTCCACCTCCTACCTCCTTCCTAACCACCACAGTAGTTGGAGGGGAGCTGGTAGCAGTTGGAGGGTAGCTGGTATTTTAAACGATCGAATCTGAGCGAACTTCAGTCATTCGTGCGCGATGTCAAATAGCGACCAACAACAACAACAACAGCAACTCATTGAACGTGTAGGCCAAGTAATAATTTCCTACCAAAATAACGGAAAAAATCTTACCGATTTTGAAGATCAAGACTTGGCCTTCTTTCCCATCAACTACTTGAAAACATTCGTCGATTCACTTAGTTTACAACAAATTTGGAACAGGTTGCCGGAAAATTATAGAAGTGACGAAGAATTGCAGCTAAATTTGCCGTGTTTTAAACACTATCCACTATATCAACACCACATAGACGGCCCACCATTATCAATAAAAAAGTGTTGTAAAATTAAAAAATAGTGTGAACAAGTGAATCGAGTTTCATCGGACAGTCTTCGAAATGGATCAGACACATGTATATTTAGATTCTGCTTGCGATGAAACGATCCAGTCAATGTACAAAGATGAAACAACTCATTTTAACTTGGCTGGAAGAGGAAAGTTTCACGCAAGACAGGATTCTCTGATCACTATTGATCGAAATAATTTCGAAGACGACGATGAAGATGAAGAAGATGATGGGATAGAGGATAATGGCGTTCCAAATGGGTGTGGAGAAGAGGGGCTCGTGAAAGTGGCAAAAATAAATGCAAGCGATACATTGACACCAAATTACCTTACGCGAGAAGTGTGCGTTTTTCAATCTTATGTCGTAATTATTTCATCTTCTGGCGGTGCATATAATTTATGTTCTGAATGTTACTATATACATGCTCTAAATTGCCCAAATGGGAAAAATAATTTTGTTAATAGCCACTATAAACGATCCTTTATATGTTGCGAAAAAGATCTGCAATGCAACACGTGTGAAAACGATTTATTCATAACAACTCCTTCACAAGCATGTATAATATGTAACAAACCAGAACTAAAGAATATGCAAAACCATCTAATCGAAAAATCAAATTTTAAATAAATTTATTTCACTTGCACTTATTCATGCACTATGGACTATATTAAGTTTAAGTTTAAGTTTAAAATATTTTATAAGAATTTAGATTTTGTTCTGCTAAGTTAAATAAATGTAAAAAACTATGTAAATAAATATAAGGGAATGATGTGAATAGATAAGAATTTGTATTTATTCCCATTGAAAGAATTTATAATTTTGTACTTTCAGTATAGAATAATTCTTTTCAAATATTATGCATAAATTCAAATAAATGAATTTGATACTCCACTTGAATTTATTCCTAGTAGTTTTTATATTAAGTTTAAAATGCCAACTAATTTAAATAAAATTTTATATAAAATATAAGTTGTAAGATATAAGTTATAAGATATAAGGTATAAGTTATAAGATATATATTAAGTTTAAGTTAAATAAATATAAGGGTACCATGTAAATAAATAGAAATTTGTCTATATTTAGATTCCAAGAATTAATGATTTTGTTCTTTCAGTGTAGAATAATTTTTTCTACATAATATGCACCATCAATCCTATTGATAAATTGAATTTTAAATAAATAAATTTGATACTTCACTTGAATTTATTCATGCACCCTAGTAGTTTGTAATATTAAGTTTAAAATGTCAACTAAGATATTTAAATAAGAATTAATATATAAGATAAAGAACAATTAGGTTTGATTAAATAAGATTCTCTGAAAATCGAGCTTATGATTTATTCTTCCATGTAGAATAATTCTGCCAAGTTAAAAAAAAAACTAGTTTTCGTTACTATGCTTGTAAAAAAATAAAAATATATATTATCATCCTATTAATAATAATTCTTTAAAGTTGAAGAAACTTGGTTATTAGGTGTGAAATAGAAAAAAATTTTTCCTCAACGATTTTGTTTTTTATTATTCCTAAATTAAAATACAAATATACATATATACATAAATAGATAAATACATATATACATATATAAATCATAATACCAAGTACCATTTTGGGATGGATCTCTGTTCCAGCTCTGCCATAGGTTGCTGCTGCTGCTCTGCCATAGGTTGCTGCTGCTGCTTTGCCATAGGTTGCTGCTGCTTTACCATCTGTTGCTGCTGACCACTAGAAGCTGCTGCTGCTGCTGCTGCTCTGCCATAGGTTGCTGCGGCTCTGCCATAGGTTGCTGCTGTCCGCCATAGGTTGCTGCTGCTTTGCCATAGGTTGCTACTGCTTTGCCATCGGTTGCTGCTGATGCACCAGAGATTGTGGCTGCCCACCAGAGATGTTGTTGCCCACCAGAGATGTTGTTGCCCACCAGAGATTGCCGTAAATTATAAATTATAATTTATAATTTATCGGCCTCTTGCATTTTCGATCGTATCTCTGTCTTTTCATTGCCAAAGGTTGCTCCGGCTCTGCCATAGCTTGCTGCTGCTCTGGTATCGGCCTCTTGCATTTTCGATCGTATCTCTGTCTTTTCGTTGCCAAAGGTTGCTCCGGCTCTGCCATAGCTTGCTGCTGCTCTGGTATCGGCCTCTTGCATTTTCGATCGTATCTCTGTCTTCTCTCCGGTATCGGCCTCTTGCATTTTCGATCGTATCTCTGTTTTGGGGTTGCCAGAGGTTGCTCCGGCTCGGCCATAGCTTGCTGCTGCTCCGGCTCTGCCATAGCTTGCTGCTGCTCCGGCTCTGCCATAGCTTGCTGCTGCTCCGGCTCTGCCATAGCTTGCTGTTGCTCCGGCTCTGCCATAGCTTGCTGCTGCTGCTCTGCCATAGGTTGTGGCCGATCTTCTTCCATAGGCTGTTGTTGCTCCATCATCAAAGGTTGAAGATCCATTGCTCGGTCTGGATCCCACTCAAAGGCGATAGGCTCGGGATCCAGGTCTGGCTCAAACATGTTGATAAATTCTTCATCTAAATAGTCAGCCTCTGATGGTGGCGGCCACATCACCGTGTTCTCGGAATTTGGACTCTGACGATCCATCAGATTAATCTGATTTTCCAAGAATCCCAGAAAGTCTTGTAGTGTTATAATTATGAACGTACTCATTTTGAGACTTTAAACTTAATGAATGCTAAGTCAAGACGCTGTAAATCCTTATATACAATACTGAAATACCACTTTTCCTACCTCCAGCGGCAAAACCAGTCCGAAGAATGAGAAGAAGAAGAAGGCAAAGATAGCGTGAACTCGAGAGAGGTCGTTCAACGGTCGTAAGTTGTTTTGTTCTTAAGAAAAAGACGAGTAAAGAGGAGAAGAAGAAAAAAAAAAAAGTTGTTTTTTGGAATAATATAAAAAAAAAAAAAAAAAAAAGTTTTTTATATTATTCCAAAAAACAACTTTTTTTTTTTTTCTTCTTCTCCTCTTTACTCGTCATTTTCTTAAGAACAAAACAACTTACGACCGTTGAACGACCTCTCTCGAGTTCACGGTCTCACGGTTCCCGTCGTACCATGCAGTGCCACGCCGTACCAGCCGGTACCAGGCTCTTGGCTGCTTTAAAAGGCGGCTGGGTACGAAGCGTCTCTTCAGTTTACATCTCGCTATTAGCGTACGCTTGTAAAATTATCGAATCGATTTTAATATATCTTGATAGTCGGATTTATTTCGTGTGACGTAGTGACATATTATTAATTTTCATTTGGTTTGTATTGTTGATTTCATATTTTTGATTTAATATTTTTGACTTAATACTTTGGATTTTTAATTCATTTTTATTTCATCTTTTAAAAGCCAATTTTTGATTGATTTTTTCATTTTTGTGGATTTTTTTTATTGATTTTTTATTGATTTTTTGATTTTTTTATTGATTCATAATTTTTTTATTTTTTAATTTATAATTTAAAATGTCATTTTTAAATGTAAAAATTGAAAACATCGACTTAACAGCCTTCGATTTAAACGACGCTTGCCTTGTGCATGATTTGATTGATTGTTCATTTTGTGGGCTAAGCGACGAGGAGCTAGATATTAAATTTAGGGAAATTGATATTAATACATTTAACAATTCATCTGAATCTGGCGATTCTTCCGAAATTGGTGAAAGCGATATTTTGACACAGCTCTTAAAAGTTTTGGATGAATCTATTATCCCTGATATTCCTCAAGAACCTCTTGAAACAATTAATTTCGATGATTTAAATAATGATATATTAAGGAAAAATTTAATTAACAATTCTGAAATAAATGAGGGATATAATTTGGAACAACTTTTAGATATATTAGAAGGGGGTGAAATTTGTGAAAATAGCTCAGGGCAAAATTTAATTAAGGGTGATGTGGAATATCAGGAGACTTTTGAGAGCTGTGAGGAACAAAATAATAAGGGAGTTTTAAACAATAATAATAATGGGGTTGGTAACGAGGGAGCTTTAAATAATGATAAGAGGATTGGCATTGGGGGTTTTTCGAAAAATAATATGGAAGAGGTTTATCGCCCCCACTATTCGCCAATTTCAGATGCATCGTCAGATTCATCAGAGGATTCCAACGACAGCGTTGAGACTGTTATAAACGTCTCAGCCAAAGCTCAGCATAATTTTATTAAAGGGTTGGATCAAAATTTAATTGAAGGGTTGGATCAAAATTTTATTCAGGGGTTTGAACAACCATCCAAATTTGGCTATACCAGAAATTCAGTAAATTCGGTAGATGTTTTTGATTTGAGTTGTGGCGAAATTGTGGGGGACATTGAGGTATATACTTATACTGAAAATTTTGAAGATGAGCAGCCTCAATGTCCCTTAATTTCTTCCTGTAATCAAAATCAATTTTTGAAAAATCCTTCTGGCCTAAATTTAGAACAAAGTTCTGAAAATTTAATTGAAAAAAATTTACCCAAAAAACGTTCTTTATCAGAAACAAATGATTGTTCAGATTTAAAAAAGTCAAAATTGGACGGTGATATTTCTAGTTCCCAAACTTTAGGGGCACAAATTTCAAAAAATTCTTTACCAGTCGCTGTAACAACAGCTCCGAAAATCAATCCAACAAATAAAGTCGCTATTGGAGAATTAGATAAGTTTCTACATAAGAAAACTAAGCCGAGCTTAAATAGGAATGAAACAAGGTGTGCCACATCTAGATTTAAGTCAATGGTTTATTCCTAATTAAACTTAGATAATATATGTAATAATTTATCTAATTCGACTTTAAAAGACGTTAAAAATTGTATTCAACGACAAGGCGATCTTCTTTTAAATTTGGGAAATATATTTTTTAAAAAAAATCCATGTTTTTCTTCAAATTAAAAAGTGAATCCAAAAGTTAATTCAAAAGTAAATCCAAAAGTTTTCTAAATTGCGCGAGCTGAAAAAATTGCTAATTATTCTATGTCATTGGGTCTTGATAGATCGAAATTGTATTTATTTAAAAGCGACACGGCCCTAACCGATTCCATTTTAAAATGACTCTCCTTTGCACACACTGCTTAAGAGAATTTAAAAGAAAATCACATATTGTACGCCACCTTCGAGAAAATGTTGTTAATAACGAAAACACCTTTAACTTGGAAGATTATATAATTAATCGTAAGTATTTTTTTATAACATATTTAGCTATAATTTTCCTTTTAATTTTTCTTTTTATTATTAATAAAGGTTTACAGAGGAATTAAAAAATAATAATTGTTTCAGTTGATGAACTACTTTCAAGACCTCAAATGCGATATTGCCAAGATTGTGAAGTAAATGTCAAATCTAATTCCTGGAGCACACACTTGAGGACAAATATTCATAAAAACAGGAGCTGCATAAAATATGGAAATGGAATTGACATTATCAGGAGTGCATTTAAATGTCGAATAGCTTCCTACAGAATATATTCGCAGAATTATCACATCGACATCAAAAAGTTTCAGCAAGATGTTGGTAATAAAGTGCAAACATTAATACGCCAGCGTCAACAAGAATTTACATGTGCTAAAGTAAATTTGGAATTATTTAGAATATATTATTCTCCAACTTTAACCTCTACTTCAATTAAGTCATTTAATACACCGTTCTTCATTGTAACCCATACAACTGATCTACAACGGCTTTACGATGATTTATTCAAGATTATTGAAACCAAAGCAGATGAATTGCCGGAAAGAGACTCAGGTAATTATTATTTAATCTCAAGAGCTAAGTTTTCTTAATCTCAAGAGCTAAGTTTTCTTAATATCACTTGTACATCTCTAACAAATATTATTCAGAACTAATTTTTTAATTCCTATTACAGGGTGGGCTCTACAAAGAATTCTGCATTTGGAAGTCAACATCAATAAGTACAACCCATTGAATGCCTCCTCCTACATTAAGTTGCATCACTTTTCTAAATCAATAGTGAATGTGATGAATGAGGACAATTGCTGTTTCGCCTGGGCAGTGGTTTTAGCAGCATACCAGCCAACCGGTAATCCTCGAAAGACCTCATCATATCCAGACTTCAGAGACGCTTTCGATTTTACAGGTATTGAATTTCCAGTAAAATTATTAGATATAAAAAAGTTTGAGGAAAAAAATAATTTGTCCATAAATGTATATGGAGTTGAAAAATTTTTAAGGGATAATAAAAAGGTATATGAGATTGTCGGTCCTTTACATTATAATAATGAAAAGAAAAAATTACATATTAATTTGCTTTTAATAAGTTCTGATGATGGAAATAACCACTACTGTTGGATAAAGGATTTAGGTTGCTTGGTATCCAAACAATTATCAAAAAAGAAAATAAAAAAATACTTATGTGATGGATGCCTTCAATATTTTGGAACATATGAAAAACTTAACACACATTTAGAACGTGATTGTAGTTTTGTTCGAATTGAGCTTCCTTCAGATAATTTGATTTTGGATAAATTTGGCAATTATATTCCTGCAAATATATTAAAGTTTCAAAATATTCAGAAACAGTATAAAGCTCCTTTTGTTATTTATGCCGATTTTGAATGTTATTTGAAAAACATTGAGTGCCAACAATCTACACCTGATTCGACAACCTCATATACTATTAAAACTGCTGAACATATACCCTATTCATTTGCTTATTATATTAAATCATCATTTGATGAGAATGTTGTGTGTCTTAAACTTTATAGAGGTACAGATTGTGCTATAAAATTTATTGAATACATTGAAAATGATGTAAAAGAAATTTATAAAAAATATTTAAAATATCAAGTACCATTGAAAGATTTATCATCTGTGGAACAGATTGAATATGAAAATTCTAGCATTTGTTATGTATGTGAAAAACCTTTTTCAAAAGGAAATTTCATAAAGTGTAGGGATCATTGTCATATTACAGGTAAATATCGAGGAGCCGCCCACTCAATATGTAATTTGCATTTTAAACCTCCAAAATATATACAAATAGTATTGCATAATTTAAAAAACTATGATTCTCACCTATTTATTAAATCGCTTTGCTATAATAAAGAAAATATTAGTGTTATAGCTCAAAATAAAGAAAAGTATATTTCTTTTAGTAAGGAAATTTTCGTTGATGTGTCAGAAAAGCGGAAACCAGTTGCTTTGCGACTACGCTTTATAGATTCTTTTCAATTTCTCCCAGAGTCTTTAGAGTCACTATCACAAACTCTACAAGATTCACAATGTTTTGAAATTAAAAAGTTTTTCTCAAATGCTGATGAATTTCGATACATTAGACAAAAAGGGGTATTTCCATACTCTTACATAGATTCCAACGAAAAATTAAATGAGAAATCTCTACCATTGATTGATAAATTTTATAATAACTTAACCGATGAAAATATCTCTCCTCAAGACTACAATCGCGCTGTAGAAGTGTGGAATCTATTTAAGTGTTCTACAATAGGGGCTTATTCCGATATTTACTTAAAATCTGATGTTTTACTTTTGGCTGATGTTTTTGAAAATTATAGATCCACATGTATTAAAACCTATAAGTTAGATCCTGTTAATTATGTCACTAGCCCTTCTATGTGCTGGGATGCAATGATGAAATTAACTAATGTAGAATTAGAATTATTAACGGAACCAGATATGCTTCATTTTTTCAAAAAAGGTGTTCGTGGTGGGGTTAGCACTTGTTCCAAACGCAAATCTGAAGCAAATAATCCATTCTTAGAAAATTTTAATCCTGAAAGACCTACAACATATATCGCTTACTTAGACGCCACAAATTTGTATGGTTATGCTATGAAACAATATTTGCCTGAAAAAAATTTTGCTTGGGTACCTAAGCTCGAAATAGAAACTTTAAATATATCCGAACTTTCAGATACATCATCTATAGGATACATATTTGAAGTTGATTTAGAATATCCAAATTATTTACATGATAGTCATAATGATTTCCCATTTTGTCCTGAACAATATACACCACCAATTTCAAACCACTCCAAATTAATTCCAAACTTACATAATAAATATAACTATATCATTCACTACCGATATCTGAAACAATGTCTACAATTTGGACTCAAAATCATAAAAATACACAGAGCAGTTAAGTTTACACAATCACCATGGTTAGCGGAATATATAGATTTAAATACAAATTTACGAAATTTATCTAAAAATAAATTTGATAAAAATTGTTATAAATTGGCAAATAATTCAATTTTCGGTAAAACCATGGAAAATGTTGATAGGCGAGCAGATATTAAATTAGTATCTCAATGGGAAAGACAGGGTAATAAATTTAGTGCCGAAAAACTTATTTCTAAACCTCAATTAAAGGATTTTAAAATTTTCTCTGAAAATCTAGTTGCTCTTCAACTTCAACAGGTTTGCATTGAATACAATAAACCAATTTATGTTGGTATGAGTATTCTGGATATTGCAAAAACTGTAATGTATAATTTTTATTATGGGTATTTAAAAGTAAAATATGGTAATAATTTAAATTTATTATATACGGATACTGATTCCTTAATTCTTGAAGTTCAGACCCAAAACTTTTATGAAGATATGAAGCTAAATCTGGATAAATTTGATACTTCTAATTTTTCTGAACAAAATATTCATTGCATGCCTATTACAACATCAGTTGTTGGTAAATTTAAAGATGAGTACAAAGGGATTCCCATTGAAAGTTTTTATGGAACTGGTGCTAAAGCATATTGTATAAAATCCAAAAATAGTGTAGATAAAAAAGCAAAAGGCGTTAGTAGATCATGTATAAAAAATCAATTAACATTATCAGATTATAAAGATGTTGTTGAGAAAGGTGACAAAATATTCTGCACCATGTATGTATTCAAGTCAGATATGCATAATATATACACTAATTTGTTAAATAAATTGGCATTAACAACTCATGATGATAAAAGATATTGTATACCAAATTCCACAAAAAATTTTGCATGGGGACATAAGGATATTTTGGAAACAGATTTTTTTGATAAAGATATGAAAATGATGTATGATACTCTAACTTTTTTAAGTTCTGGAAACGAAAATGGATCTAAAAATAAAAAACCGCGATTAGAATTAACTACTCCTAGTAATTTTTCATCTTTATAAAGACATCATTTTATATGATGATAAATTATGTAAGTCGTTTTTGAAGCTTTAAAAGTTGGAGGGGGAACTGAATCCAAAAACATATATATTGTATAGAAATACCATTATTTGTTAGTAATATTACAACAATGACTGATGCATCTTTAATAGTTTTAGTTTCCCTTGTTGGAAATGTGATATATGTAAATTAAATTCCTAATACAGTTAGGGCTGATATATGTATAAATGCCCTCAAAAATGAAACCGACTGCTACAAACAGATGAAAATGACATATCTTGTTGGAAATTCACACTTTTTTACCTATAATGTAACTGATTCTGCTTTGTGTGAAAATACATACATAAAAATTAAATATTCCATGACAAACAAACCATTACAATATTCAGATTGGATTCCTTTCAATAATAAAAAAGAAGAATCTTGTCATTGTGTCTGTTGTTATATATTTGTTATTATATTTACAGCAGCAATATTTATTTGTACATGTTTAATTTTATTGTATTTCATGAAAAAATATCTATAAAAATATTTAATAAATGTTAAAAAAATAATATAAATTTTGTTTTTTATTGATTCTCGTTAGTATAAAGACATTTAAAGTTTATCCCCTCCTCTTAAATGGAGAGGGAAAATAAGTTTACCCCTCCACTTGAGAGGAGAGGGAAAATGTATAAAATTTAGGAGCAAACGGATTGATAGTTAGTTTTTTGAGAGCAAGCAGATAGCCAGTTAGTTTTTGAAATACATCATTTAAAATGTTCAGTAATCAGAGTAAAAATATATTTGAAAATTCACCATTAAAAAAGAAAATAAAAAAAACAATTATAAATTCTACAAAATATAATTTAAATAATTCTAACTCTAAATATGCTGTGATTGGTTTGTGGGTGGAAAGTGATTTTCTACCATGCATTGAACTTGGTGGTAAAAATGGTCAGTCTGTGATATTAAATGAAGATGATTGGAAGAACTTATTGCAATATCAAGGAGTTATAACAAATTATATGTTTTCACCAAATGTTTTCAATGAACCGATATATTTGCAAAATTTATCTATTCATTTTGAAAAGATTGGTGAATTACCAATAGAGAAGATTGTGAAAAGCTGTGATTTTATTTACTATGGAAATGAAACTGTGTGCAGACTATGGGAACAAATTCCACTTATAGAATATAGACTAAATGTTTTACAAAAACAAAACTTTCGACGTTATTTCAACGTTTTTAGAAATAACAATTTTTACGACGGAGATTCTTTTGACAAAATATATAATGTCCTTTCTCCAAAACAAAATCTAAATAGTGAAAATGTGTGCTCCATGCTGGAACTGCTGTTGAATCATCCCGAAGAACTAGAACAAAAATTAAAGTCTAAGCACTATTATGAAGAAGACAGTATCTATTGATGAATCAAGAAACCAAATTCATCTGATGGTTGCTTGGAACTTCGCCTACAGAAAAGCTCGTATGACTTCTGAAGAGTTTATAAATCAAAAACATTTTAGAAGAAGGATTAAATTGACTGAAGAAATTTTAAATCCCATATTAGACTCTGATTATAGGAATATTGTATTTAAAAAAATGTTTATGTAATAAGCTTATTTTTAAATAAAACAAATATATATAAAAAATCATTTTTTTTTATTACAAACATCAATTATTATTACAGCATTAATTACTATTACATCACATCTCTCTTGAAGATCCAAGAGTTATAAGATTTATCTAATCCTAACCATTTTACAAATACTTTGTTTCCTTTCTTTCTTAACACTTTTTCCACCAGATATACATTTGGGTGTCTTACTTTTTGAAGTTCTTCTTCATAGAAACCTCCTTGAATATCTATCCCGTTTCCATCTTGAATCAAATACGTTGTTGGATTAGTAAGCTGGATTTTTTTTATTTGAAAAATTTCGTTTGACCAGTTGGGCGTGTAACCTTTAGAAAATTGTTCGCGAATCTTGCTTATTCGTACTCTATCACTGACACGAAATTTTGGTGATCTGGGATCCACAGTTTTCCTATGAGTATAAGCTGATTTCAAGATTTCCATTTCATTCTTTTTGTTAACTTCGTTTGGTTTTTTTCCGATTGTTGAATGCTTAGTATTATTGTATTCTGTAATTATTTCTTTAAGAAAGCTGATCCATTTATAATTACCTAGTAAACTAAACTTTTTCCACATTTTGTTTTTTATCGTTCTATTTACTCTCTCTACAATACTAGCTTTCATATTAGAAAATGTGTTGTAATGATTAATTTTGAACTGCTCCATAAGTTTCTGAAAGTCTTGATTAAAGAATTCTTTACCCTGATCAGTATACAGATTTGTTGGGGGAGTTTTTAAAGTTAATAGAATTTTTTTCATTGCAGCTGCTACATCTTTACCAGTTTTGGATTTTACAGGTTCTGCCCATACAAATTTAGAAAACACATTTATTACCATTAAAATATATCTTAAACCCCTATTAAATTTCGCATATGGCTGCATTTCTATCAGATCAGCTTGAAATAGATCATTAAGCCCTTTTACAATTGTTCGTCTCCTTCTATATCGCCTTCTCGCCGGTTTATGTAATTCATTTACAACGTCTTGCTTAATTTTACTCATTATTAATTTATACCTTACTCTCGAAAATAAATCCCACAAATAACTTTACCTCCTTCTAAACCGTTTATAAAAGCCCTTTATCGCTGATGTTGTAAAATATAAAAAAAAAATCATCTCAGTTTTTTTTTAGTAAGTTCTTTAATTTTATTTTCCATTGCTTCAAATGATTTTTTATTTTCATTTATAATTTCTTTTATTGACGAATTTATTTGGGTGATGTTGTTAGTAAGATCAGAAATTTTTACATTAAATTTATTTTCCATTGTTTCAAATGATTTGTTATTTTCATTTCTAATTTCTTTTATTGGCGAATTTATTTGGGTGATGTTGTTATTAAGATCAGACATTTTTACATTAAATTTAGTTTCCAAAAGAACATTTGATAACGTATAATCTTTTTTGAAACCACCTAATGTTGAATTCATTTCTTCTCTTGCATAATTCATTGTATCATTAAATTCTTTTCTAGAAACTTCAGCAGCTCTTTGAACTAATTCGTTTAAAGATTTTATTTCTTTTGTTAATTTATCTTCTAGATTTTTTATATCTTTTCCTAATTGAAATTCTGCATTTGTAATATCTAATGTCATTTTCACAATTTTTTTTTCTATATTTTTTATGTCTGACGCTGTCTTTTCAGCTTTGTGTAGTATATCTGTATAAGATGTTTCAAGTTCTTTTATGAGTAAAGAAGTCTCCTCGATTTTTGAACTATTATTTTTAATTTTAATTAATACATCCTTTTTAGAAACTTCTATTATAGCTTGCACTACTTCTAGTAAGGATTCTAATTCTTTTTGTAATTTCTCATCGATTGCCTTTGTAAAATTTCCCTCGTCAAAAGACGTTTCAGATTTGGTTTTCAGATTGTTTAATTGCTTTAGTATATCCTCGATTTTTTCATTATCTTTTGTAATTTGATCTTTGAATTTTGTTTCAATTTTTTCATTTTCGTTTTGAAAATCCTCCTTCAATTTGTCTTCTAAATATTGTAAATTTGATTTATATGCATTGATTTTAATTTCAAATTCTTTAATTTGTTCTTTAAATTCATTAACTTTGTCGGTATCTTTTTTGTGAATTAGGAAATGAGTGTTCATTGATTTTTCAAGATTTTGTGTATTTTTATCCATAACGTCATGTATTTTCTTAAAATTCCTTACTTCTTCTGCTACTCTATCATTAAGCAAATTAGTAAAATTTTGAAACTTTGATGTAATTTCCTTGGAAATACTGTTCTTGACATTGTCAATTGCTGAAGTATCCTTAATTATTGATTTAATTGATGTAATTTCATTTTTTATTTCATTTTCAAAATCATCAACTTTATCATATTTTAACTTCACTACGTCAAAGTCATTTGCATATTTAGAAACTTTCTGAGAAAATTTTTCTACTACCTCATCATTTCCATCAACAGTATTTTTCAAATTAATTATCTTGTCATTATATTCAGGAATAACTTTATCCTCAAATAACTTAATCTTTTTTGCAATATTTTGTATATTGTTATCATATTCATTTATTCTCTTATTTAAATTATTAACATCGCTTTTCAACCCGGGATCTAAATTTTGAATTAATTTGTTTTCAATATATTTGACATCGCTTTTAAAAATTTTTATTATTTTCTCTTCAACATTTGATAATATTTTATTTTCTAGTGATAATAATGTGTTTAGAGCAGATTTTTTTGAAATATGACGACCAAATTTATCGATGGTCATTTTAGAAATGTTTAAAAGTATCTATTATGTCCTTTTATATAATAATATTCGCTTCTCTTAGTTCTTCAATAATGGAAATAATTTCATTGTTATGACCAGTGTGTCCCGCAAGCATGGATGCTACCAATAGTTGAAGTCTCTCAACAAGTTCGTTTACATTATCCCAATATATGTAATCTGTATTAGGTTTATTAACTTTTAAAGTTATACCAAATCCGGTTTTTTTTGAAGACATTCGACTTTCTCTATATGGAGCTTTGCGTCTTTCAAAAAATCCCTGGATTGCTTGTTGTGATTCGGGATTTAGAGTTTTAGTTTTTGTAATTCCTTTGCTTTGCAAATAAGGTCCTATTATAGAAATATATTTATGTGATCCATTCCCCTGCACCTGCTCATTTGGATCATTATTTCTACGGTATGCATTGGTTCTTTTTAAAATATCCATATAATTTTCCAAATCTTGTTTTTTATACCCTATTGGTTCTTTTTTAAATAATAACTCATATAAACCTGGTGTACCTGTATAGGTTATTCCTTCAATTTTGATGTTTTTACCAATAATTTCGACAGGTTTTTGAGTTAAACCCAAAAAGAATTTCTCGGTTTCCAAATCATGAACTATTCCATATTGGTGATCAAACTCATGTTCAACATCTTTTACACCGCTATCAATATATTGGCGAGGTAATTCATCAAATCCTAATAAATATTCTTTATATAAATCTGTATCAACAAATGTTCTAACTGTTTGCCGTGTTTGTTCCAGTATATCTGAAAGATTTCCTATTGTGGAGTGTGAACCTGAAGAAGGGTTTGTTTCTGCAATAATACTTGTTTGTTGTATAGATGGCATTTGACTTGCTGAAGCTAAACTCGCGTCCCAGTCAATAATCGATGGTATTTCTGTAGGAAGGAGTGGAGTTTTTCCCGTCTTTCTTTTTTCTGGTGTTGATGTTCCATATTGTAATTTTCTCTTTGGTGTTAGTGTTTGAATTGATCTTTTCTGTGGTGTTTCATAAATTTTTTTAATTGGTGTGTGTAGCTCTTCCTTTATTTCAACAGGTTCAATTTTACCAATCGTTGAAATTAATTCTTCTAAGGGTTGAGTTATCGGTTTATATGTTTCCTCCAATTTAGTTTGCGCCTCAAATTCCGCATTTTTTAAACTCTGATATTTTTGTTTAACAGCTTTTCTTGATTTAACTAGCTCTCTTGCTAAACGTTCATCCATGATTGGTATAATTTACCATCAAACGTTTATTTTTATAAGTAAATATATGAATCAAATCCTTTTCGATATCGGCCAGATTTCACATTAGAGTCTTTGTCTATTACTAAAAATCCAAATTTATCTTTCCAACATATTAAGCACAACTCATTAAATTGGTTTAATGACATATCAACATTAACATGATCATCATAAATATGTTTTAAGTTTGTGCGATCTTGTTGAAATATAACAATTAAATTTGCATTGTCACGAATTAATTGTTTCGGAATAGAAGAATATGTTTGACATAAATAAAAACAATCAGTATTTTTGTGTCTTCCGAAACAAAAATAGTCCTTTACAACATTCTGATTACAACACACTATATCATCAAATATTATTATAGAGTTTGGTTTAACTTGTTTTGGTGAAACAATTGTTTCTTCATTTTCAGATTCATAATATCCAATTTTTTTCAAAGGTTTAAAAAGTGTTTTCAAATATTTATACTTTGGTTGATATAAGGATTTTGAATAAACATACAGATTTTCAAATCGCAAACCATTCGGATCTTCAATCAAACTAATAATAACATTGGTTTTGCCACAGCCTGACGGACCAATAATTAACCCTCTTTTACTATTTCCCTCAAACAGTTTTCCATGTTTTCTAAAACCATTCACTGAACTTTCATGATCCTTAATTGTTATAGAGTATGGTTGTTTCTCAACTCTCATTTTATATATAAAACAAACTATTAATATTCAGTATTGTGATGTAACTGGTTAGTTATCACTAGGATTGCAACTATATATAATGTTTCCATCACATAATAAACGAATCATTTACAAGACAAACAGCAAAAGGAAAGGAAGTGGTTTAGTAAACTCATTAATAAATAAATTACCCTTTGAATTGCATATCCCTGGTTATAATTTTTGTGGACCTGGAACAAAATTGGAAAAACGATTGTCAAGAGGTGATAAAGGTATAAATTTATTGGATGAGGCTTGTAAAGAACACGATATTGCTTACTCACAATCAAATGATATAAAAAGAAGGCATTTAGCTGATAAAGTATTAGCTGACAAAGCTTTATCAAGGTTCAAAGCTAAAGATTCTAGTTTTGGGGAAAAAACTGCTGCACTAGGAATTACTGGTGCTATGAAAATTAAAAGAAAATTAGGTATGGGACTTCGAACGAGAAGAAAGTTCAAGCGAAAAACTCGAAAAGGACGAGGACTATCATTATCTCAGGTAATTTCAAAAGCTAGAAAAGGAATTAAGGGGAAACGTTTTAAAGACCTAAATGAAAGTATTCAAACTGCTTTAAAAGCTATTAAAAAAACTGGTAAAGTGTTACCTCCAAAGAAAAGGGTAATTCCAATCCCAAAGACTGGCGGATTTCTTCCACTTATACCTTTATTTGCTGGTTTGTCTGCTCTTGGTGCTCTTGGAGGAGGGGCTGCAGGTATTGCTAAAGCAGTAAATGATGCAAAAGCAGCCAAAGCGAAATTAGAAGAATCTAAACGACACAATCAAATGATGGAGTCCATTGCGGTAGGAAAAAAAGGAAGTGGACTTTATTTAAAACCCTATAAAACAGGATGTGGATTATACTTGAAACCTTATTCAAAAAACTGCTAAAACATATACCTCGAAAAGCACTTACAAATTACGATTTACTTAAATACGCTAAATATTTACAAATTCCCAACTTTCGTGGTATTTTTATGAGGGATAAATTACCAAAAAAGATAAAGTTAATTGAAAGTGCAATTGTCAATCTAGATAATCACAGTGGTGTTGGTACTCACTGGATAGCATATACAAAAAAAGGAAAAAACATAATATATTTTGATAGTTATGGTAATTTGCGACCCCCTTCTGAATTAATTAAATATTTTTATAGCGACAAAAATAATAATATTGTTAATTATAATTATAACAGTTATCAAAACTTTAACAAAACAAATTGTGGTCAATTGTGTCTAAAATTTCTTTATAACCATATGTAACACCTAATTTTAGTTTATTATTAAACATATTTTTAAAGTAAAATGTCATATAGTTTTGTTCTTAGCGGCAATTCCGCTATTTTAACATCAGAGTTACATCCTCCAATATATTTAGATGAAGATGTTGAATATGTTATCGGTCTTGTAAATTTCGAAACATTTAATGCAATTCCCAATATTGATGTTGGGAATAATGTATTAATTCATGATGAAAATTTAGAAATAGCCATACCCCCAGGTAGTTACGAATTAGAAGACATAACAGATTTTTTAAAAAAACACTTGAATGAGGATAAAATTAGTTTTAGTCTTTATGCAAATAATAATACTTTACGTACACATCTTAAATGTTCAGCCCCCATAACTTTTCGTGAAGGAACTATTGGTAAATTATTAGGGTTTAAAAATGGGCGATTGGAAGCCAACATTGAACATATATCAGATTTTCCCGCAGAAATAATTAAAGTAAATTCAATAAATATAGACTGCAGTATTGCAGAGGGATCATATTTAAACGGGAAACCTGTTCATATAATACACCAATTTTTCCCGAGCGTTGCTCCAGGGTTCAAAATAATTGAGTCACCTCAAAACGTCATATATTTCCCAGTCACCGTTAAAGTAATTGATAAAATAGCCATTAAAATAATAGATCAGGAAGGTGATTTGGTTAATTTTAGAGAAGAAACCATAACCATCAGACTACATCTTAAAAAAGTAGATTAAAGATGGTAATATTATATAACAATAAATCTGCAAACTTTACTAGAAAATTTAATAATAAAAACATTAATAAGACAAGAAAGAAACCAACTTCCTTTAGTAGGAAATCAAACTTCCAAAGGTTAACACCTTCTAATAGAAAATTTCTTCAAAGTTTGGGTTTTAAACTTAAATAAAAATGGATTATTTAAATGTAAGAGAAAATGTATTGGTTGATGAATCAATATTAAGCTGGGAAATTCTTTCTTTCGATCCTTTTAATCCTACAAAACTCGGACCAAATGATGAAATCAGAATTGCTTTGCAACAAACAGGAAAATATCCTTTACCTTGCAAAAGTGAAATTTATGTGGAATTGCAAGTAACTAAAGAAGATGATTCCCCTTTAGCTAATACTGTTTTAATTAATAATGCTCCGGCATTTTTATTTAAAGAATTACGCTATATTTTAAATGGTGTTACTATTGACTCCGTTCGGGATATTGGTATAACTTCAACTCTTAAGGGATATATTTCATTTAATCAAAATGAAAGTGCTAAATTGGAAAATGCCGGTTGGTATCCGAAAACAAAATCTAAAGAAAAAATTATGACTGATGACAAAGGTAATGTTTCATTATGTATACCATTAAAGATGTATTCAGGATTTTTTGAAGATTATAATAAGATTATTCTTAATTCACAACAAGAACTTATTCTAATAAGAAGTAATGATGATACAAATGCATTATTATCCAGTAATGAAGATGAAAAACCCAAAGTTAAAATTATCAAGTTGTGTTGGAGAGTTCCTCATCTTACTGTAGCGATTCCGCAAGAATTAGCACTTACCAAAATTATTGACAAAAATAGTGATATACTAATAACCTTCCGAAGCTGGGAATTAGTTGAATATCCAGAGTTATTGGAAACTACGAGGCACAACTGGCCCGTAAAAACATCTACAAAAGTCGAAACGCCACGTCATGTTCTAATTGCTTTTCAGAAAAATAGACGTGGTAATCTAAAAATGGATATGAGTAAATTTGATCATTGTAATTTAAGAAATATGAATGTCTTTTTAAATTCAGAAAGATATCCTTACAATGATCTTCAACTTGACTTTGAAAATAATAAATTTGCTACTCTGTATGAAATGTTTACAGACTTTCGTCAAGGGTATTATAACTCTCCAGTGGAACCAATTTTTAATCCGAAAGAATTTAAAGAAAATGCTCCTATAGTTTACATTAATTGTTCACATCAAAGAGATTTACTACAAACAGGTCCAGTAACCATGAGAATTGAATTTGAAACCAAGGAAAAAATTCCCCCTAAAACAGCGGCATATTGTGTTATAATTCATGATAAAGTTTTCAGTTACAATCCATTAACAAAAATTGTGAAACAGTTGTAATACAATTTCCTTAAGATAAAATACTCTTTTTAAACAAACCGCTACTTACGCTTAAGAGCGCACGCGTCAATTTTGATATTTATTAACGTAGCCAAACCAGAATTCTTCATTTATATAATGTCTTACGAGATTTCAGTTCGAGTATTAGATTTTCAACTTCAGTTGCAGAAATTAAAAAAACAAATAAGTGAATATCAATTAAAAGTAGAAATGATCAAGAAATTCAAATATTTGAAAATATGAAACTTATTCTAGATCTTCAAGGATTCAAAATTGAAAATAATAAATTTATTGTAAAGGAATTAGCAGCGTACGATGGGCAAAAGACAAGTCATTTTATTTTCAAAGCTCCA
This sequence comes from Diaprepes abbreviatus, assembly GCA_034092305.1. Taxonomy (NCBI): domain Eukaryota; kingdom Metazoa; phylum Arthropoda; class Insecta; order Coleoptera; family Curculionidae; genus Diaprepes; species Diaprepes abbreviatus. Next base: position 328,038 of record JASJET010000103.1, read on the forward strand.
TTTCCGATGGGTCATTTACCATCCTATTTACACAAACAAGCTCTGTGGTTAATAAAAAATTACCATTGCATTGAATGGTGTGAAGGATTTACACCATTACACAAATGTGGAGATATCATAAGAGATTTAAGCGCTAAGGTGGACTATGTTTATGTAAAAGGGGAAGAAAAGGCAGATTTCGTAAAGAAGTATTCCATGAAACCAGTTATCGAGATTGATGAACAACCCACCCTAAAGAAAATGGATCCTTGCTGCTTTTATCATCAAAAAATACCATGTGTATATGCATTATCAAATGTTTATTACCTTTACAACAATTTTTTTATGTAATAAAAGACTTGATTACAAATTATGTGTTTTATTTTCTAACATTGTTTTAATACATGAAATATTATTATTTAATCCTAGTTCTTGAAGTTTACATATTAAAATATCTATATTTTTATTTTTTAAATATTCGCTACAACATTTAGCTGCTAGTAAACATAATTCCGCATGTTCCATATAATTTAAAAACAATATAATATTCTGCGCTTCACTTTCTTGACCTTCATATGCATAAAACTCGGAACAGGCTGCGGACATCAAAAACTCTTCATACATTTCTCTTATTAATAATTCCATAATAAATCCTACACTAAAACCTCCCTGTTTCTCAATATCTCTTTATCTCTCTCTTCCTCTTCCACGATTTCTTTTAATATATCAGGATCTTTTATATAATCCTTCAATATCCTTAAAAAGTAACTGAATCCTATTTTCTTTATTTCATGAAAGAACTTCGGCAAATTTTGGGTTTTTCTATAATTTAAACAGGCTTCTGCAGCTAATTGGTATTGGAAGGCAGTCTCATAATATACCTGTGCCCACTCGGGGTGTGTTTTCCTTAGCATTGCATTCTTTAATTCGGAATTTTGAAGTTTAGTAAACTGTTTACCTAATTTGATTATTTCATTTTGCAAATCACTGTTCATAACTACCACTTATTTTTAATTTAACACTGTTCTTTATTAGTGGTGAATCTTCTATATAAGCTTAAGACTAGTTGTAAATGAATGTAGCTCGCTCAGATTCAGTCCTTTAAAATACCAGCTCCCCTCCAACTGCTACCAGCTCCCCTCCAACTACTGTGGTGGTTAGGAAGGAGGTAGGAGGTGGAGCAAAAAGAGGCGGAGTTTATGAAACCAATCGGAATAGGGGGCGAACTTGGGCAGCCAATCAGAAACAAGGTCATTCTTGGCTGACCAATCAAAAAAGTGGTGGGGGGGTCAACTAGAAGCCCCCTATTCCCACTACTACACCCAATCCTTTTTTATATGGTTTTAAAACAAGACCTTTACCTAAGGCTATACTTTCCATAGAACGGTTATGACGTTGTGATTCCTCCAATTGTTTTCGAGCAGCTCGTGCATCATTGATGGCTTTTGCTACACCGGCAGCTGCTCCACCCAAAGAGCCTAATGCAGACAGGGCAGCAAATATTGGTATAAGAGGTAAAACACCACCAACTTTGGGAATTTTAATGACACGAACACGATTGAAACTTGGTTGTTTGAAATTTTTTTTTATTTGTTTTGCTGCATTCAAAGCTACTAAAATAGCATTTCCCAAATTATTGGGTTTAGTTTTTAAAATATGCTGTTTAATTTGTTTTAACACTTTTTCAAATTTAACTTTTTTTATACCAGCACTTTTTCGTTTTCCTTTTTGCTGTTGTTTATTTTTTATCAATTTTCGTTGCTTTGGTTTTTGCTAACGTTTAGTTCTAACCATTTTGACAATTTGAAAGCTACTAAACCAATCGTTGTCTTTTTTCTATACTTATAGTATCAGCATCAATATCATTATCGTCATCATCCATCTTACGTTTCTTATTGTTCTCGTTCTTTGACAATGATAATGATGATGTTGATGGATAAAGTATTGGTTCATTTAAATCTAATTTTAACATCTTGTTTTGACCATTTCTATCATCATCAACATTTCTAGTATCAAGTTTTCTTTTTGCTTTAAGTCTAATTGGTTTTGGTAATGGTAAATTTATACTTTCAGTATCAATATCCATTGGTTCTGCTTCGTCTTCTTTTTGTTTTTTCATATTTTTCCTCTTTTTTGTGGAATGATTACGAGCTTTTGGAATTTTTTTTTTGGTATTTTTTGTATTGTTTTTAGTATTATTTTTAGTTTTTACCAACGATGATGATGATGATGACGATATTGATTGATTTCTTTTAAATTCTTCAATACTTTTTCGAATATCATTTAATAAGTTCTGTGAAGTACGTTTTACTTTTTCCAATGTTGTAAGACATTTTTTAATACTTTGTTGTTGTTGTTGTTGTTGTTGCTGTTGTACACCCATTCCAAGTTTTACTTTTGCCTTCATTATACCAGCTACTCCCAATGCACTTAATCTTTCACCTATGGACGCGTCTTTCGATCTGAACCGTTTCAGTGCATTTCTAGCTAATATATTATCAGCTTGATGACGGTATGTTAAATCTTTATTTTGAGAATATGCAATGTCATGAGCACGACAATTCTCATCCAACTGATTCACTCCACGATCACCACGTAATAAACGAGTCTGTAGTTTTGTACCTGGTCCACAAAAATTGTAACCAGGCAAATGGATTTCAAATGGTAATTTATTAATCATATTATTCACAAATCCTGAACCTGAGTAAAATTTCATGTTGACAATTAATCAACAACTGACTATAAATGATATGTAACACGTTAATTTAAATCATTTCTGTTTGAGTTCACTCTTCTAAGTTATCTATATATATATATATATATATATATATATATATATATATATATATATATATATATATATATATATATATATATATCGAGATCATGAAAATTCTAAAACAAAAAACCAGTTTACCTATTGAGAACGCTGATGAGTTCAAACCACAAAATTCGTACAGAAAACATGGAATTTTATTTCCTTTTACAATACGATGTATCATTGTTGGTCCATCAAACTGTGGAAAAACTAATGTTATGATCTCGCTGATAGAACATGAAAATGGATTGAAATTTGAAAATGTTTATGTGTATTCACGTTCGCTGTACCAACCAAAATATTTATATTTAAATGAATTACTGACTCCTATAAAAGGAATAAATTATTATGCATTTAGTGCTAGTGAGAATATTGTGCATCCATCTGAAGCAAAACCTAATTCCATATTTATTTTTGATGATGTGGCATGTGACAATCAAGATATTATTAGAGAGTATTTTAGTATGGGTAGACACAATAACATTGACTCGTTTTATTTGTGTCAAACGTACGCAAAGATTCCCAAACATCTAATACGAGATAATGCCAATGTACTTGTTATCTTCAAACAAGATGATTTAAATTTAAAACATATTTATAATGATCATGTTGGTTCTGATATGTCATTTGATAATTTTAAAAATATGTGTTCGTATTGTTGGAGGAAACCCTATGGATTTTTAACTATTTTTAAAGATTATGATCTCAATAATGGACGCTATCGACTGGGATTTGATCATTTTATAATAGCATGATATCTCCAAAAATAGTTTAGTCAAGATCTGTACCCTATCACAAGCAGACAGCAAATCCTGTTTTCAACCTGATCAAACTTATTTACAATCAATCAATCAGATAAAACCTGTTCAAAGTAGGTCAAAACCTGATCAAACCTGTTCAAAGCGGATCAGAAGCGGATCAAAGCGGATCAAAAGCGGATCAAAGCTGATTAAAAGCGGATCAAAGCTGATTAAACGCGGATCAGAAGGCGGATCAAAAACTGATTAAACACTGATCAAAAATATGAAATCTAAAGAAAAAGAACTGAAAAAAAATTTAATTCTTAAACGAAAAAATGTTAAAAATAAACTAAACTTATTGAAACATAGTGAAATTGCACAGGAACAAGTTTTTTTACCCATAACCAAATATTTACAAAATATTCAAAGTGAGTTAAGTACAAAAGCTACAGCTGTAGCTGCACAACAACCAAAAATTGAAAAACAATCTGATGAAATAATTGAAACACCTAAACGATTCTATGGTAAAAGAAAAAAAATTATCTACGATGATGATGATGATGCTGATGGTGATGATGATGATGAAAATAAAAACATAGACAAAACATTGGATTCAATTAAGGGAAGTGATAGTGAAAACGAAACTGAAAAAGATGAAAATAAAGAAGAAGAAGAAAATAATTCATCTTTCTTACAACAAGTAGAAGATTTAGAACAATATGATCCATTGCCTCGAAAATACATGTACGATTTGCATAACGATTCGCAAAACAAGTTTGATCACAAATATGGTATTCGATTTAATGCTAATACTGAAAAATTTTCCATTGGTGATTCTAATCTAAATATTGATGGTAAAGATATTATAGTGAAAAATAAACGTTACAAGGGAACTCCAGGTCTTTACGAACTACTTTTTAAAAAACAACCTGTAAACTTCTCCAAAGATGATGAAAAAAACTATCGAGAAATTATATTTAAAACAAATGCACATCGTCGTTACTATCAGTCCAATCAACAAATTGATGGAAGTAAATTACAAAAATACAAAAAAATTATAGCACCATATGTAACAGGTGATGGTCTATACATGAATGTTACCGATCATGCAATAGATTATGTACATTGGGATAATCCTAATGAACTAGTCGATAGATTACGTTTACTGTTGGCCTCTCAACAAGCTGGACACACTGGTCACAATAACGAAATCAATTCAATTGTAGAAGAACTGCGAGAAGCTAAAATTATTGAGTAAAAAAAAAAATGAATACATTTGTTACAGATGCAAAGCGAAAACTTGTCGAAGAAATTCACAAACCAGCAAGAATCAATTTTAAAAGACGACAGGTAATTATTAAATCTCTAAATGATCTATTTCAAGCAGATTTAGTTGAAATGATTCCCTATGCTAAAATAAACAATGGTTACAAATACATTCTTATTGTTATTAATTGTTTTTCAAAGTTTGTATGGGCTTTCCCATTAAAAAACAAATCAGCTGTAGAAGTGTGCAAAAATATGGAAAAAGTTTTTAAAATACAAACTCCACAAAACATTCAAACAGACATGGGTAAAGAATTTTACAATAAAGAATTTAAGAATCTCACAAAAAAATACAATATTAACCACTATAGTGTATTCAGTGAAAAAAGGCATCCATAGTGGAGAGAGTTAATAGAACCTTAAAAAACTGGATGTGGAAGGAATTTAACATACAGGGAAACTACAAATGGATTAATTTACTACCTAAAATTGTCTATAAATATAATCACACAAAACACAGGACAATTAAAATGAAACCAGTAGATGTAACTAATAAAAATGAACAATTTTTACTTCAAACAGTCTACAACAAAATAAAAATAAGTGATTTAAACGCTAAACTTAAAGTTGGTGACTATGTACGTATTTCTAAATTAAGAGGTGTTTTCGATAAAAAATACAATCCAAATTGGTCTCCTGAAGTATTTATTATACGTAAAGTTCAACTAACAAATCCAACCACTTATCTCTTGAAAGATATGCAAAATGAAAACGTACTTGGAGCGTTCTACAAAGAACAGTTACAAAAAACCAACAATCATGATGTATATTTAGTTGAGAAAATTCTAAAAAGACATAAAGATCGAGTATTTGTCAAATGGTTTGGATTCACCGAAAAACACAACAGTTGGATTAATAAGGCAAACATTATATAAAATATATTTTATACATAATTAACATATGTAATTATTTTTGTAATTTAATTTACCCAATATACCACTCTGATATATAAAATTTTGTTTTATTTTACCCAATATTCCAATCTAATTTATTTTTTCTAACTACTACTTTACGAAACAATATTATTTTATTACGATTCAAGGTCATTTCAACAGCCTCTGGTAAATGACGTCATTGTCGATACTTCTTCGGCAATAAGGCCTTTTTGGCTAGGGACTCTTTTCGTCCTTCTTAAGCTACTAGGACACTTCTTTGGCAATAAGGCCTTTTTGGATAGGGTTTTTTCAGGACTTCTTCGGCAATAAGGCCTTTTTGGCTAGGGTTTCAGGAAAATTTCAGGCACTTCTTAGGCTATTACGTCACATTCTTCGGCAATAAGGTCGTTTTGGTTAGGGTTTCAGCGGGATTTCAGCACTTCTTCGGATGGTAAAGGGCTGAAAAGGGACAGATGCCATCGAGGTGGGCTAGAACCCCGCCTTCATAACTACTATTACCAATTGGCTGGTATGCTGCTGAAACGACTGCCCAGGCGAAACAGCAATTGTCCTCATTCATCACATTCACTATTGATTTAGAAAATGTTTGCATCTTAATGTAGGAGGAGGCATTCAATGGATTGTACTTATTGATGTTGACTTCCAAATGCAGAATTCTTTGTAGAGCCCACCCTGTAATAGGAATTAAAAAATTAGTTCTGAATAATATTTGTTAGAGATGTTTAAGTGATATTAAGAAAACTTTGCTCTTGAGATTAAATAATAATTACCTGAGTCTCTTTCCGGCAATTCATCTGCTTTGGTTTCAATAATCTTGAATAAATCATCGTAAAGCTGTTGTAGATCAGTTGTATGGGTTACAATGAAGAACGGTGTATTAAATGACTTAGTTGAAGTAGAGGTTAAAGTTGGAGAATAATATATCCCAAATAAATCCAAATTTACTTTAGCACATGTAAATTCTTGTTGGCGCTGGCGTATTAATGTTTGCACTTTATTACCAACATCTTGCTGAAACTTTTTGATGTCGATGTGATAATTCTGCGAATATATTCTGTAGGAAGCTATTCGACATTTAAATGCACTCCTGATAATGTCAATTCCATTTCCATATTTTATGCAGCTCCTGTTTTTATGAATATTTGTCCTCAAGTGTGTGCTCCAGGAATTAGATTTGACATTTACTTCACAATCTTGGCAATATCGCATTTGAGGTCTTGAAAGTAGTTCATCAACTGAAACAATTATTATTTTTTAATTTCTCTGTAAAACTTTATTAATATTAAAAAGTACAATTAAAAGAAAAATTATAGCTAAATATGTTATAAAAAAATACTTACGATTAATTATATAATCTTCCAAGTTAAAGGTGTTTTCGTTATTAACAACATTTTCTCGAAGGTGGCGTACAATATTTTGTTTTCTTTTAAATTCTCTTAAGCAGTGCGTGCAAAGGAGAGTCATTTTAAAATGGAATCGATTAGGGCCGTGTCGCTTTTAAATAAATACAATTTCGATCTATCAAGACCCAATGACATAGAATAATTAGCAATTTTTTCAGCTCGCACAATTTAGAAAACTTTTGGATTTACTTTTGAATTAACTTTTGGATTCACTTTTTAATTTGAAGAAAAACATGGATTTTTTTAAAAAAATATATTTCCCAAATTTAAAAGAAGATCGCCTTGTCGTTGAATACAATTTTTAACGTCTTTTAAAGTCGAATTAGATAAATTATTACATATATTATCTAAGTTTAAATAGGAATAAACCATTGACTTAAATCTAGATGTGGCACACCTTGTTTCATTCCTATTTAAGCTCGGCTTAGTTTTCTTATGTAGAAACTTATCTAATTCTCCAATAGCGACTTTATTTGTTGGATTGATCTTCTGAGCTGTTGTTACAGCGACTGGTAAAGAATTTTTTGAAATTTGTGCCCCTAAAGTTTGGGAACTAGAAATATCACCGTCCAATTTTGACTTTTTTAAATCTGGACAATCATTTGTTTCTGATAAAGAACGTTTTTTGGAAAAATTTTTTTCAATTAAATTTTCAGAACTTTGTTCTAAATTTAGGCCAGAAGGATTTTTCAAAAATTTTTTTTGATTAGAGGAAGAAATTAAGGGACATTGAGGCTGCTCATCTTCAAAATTTTCAGTATAAGTATATACCTCAATGTCCCCCACAATTTCGCCACAACTCAAATCAAAAACATCTACCGAATTTACTGAATTTCTGGTATAGCCAAATTTGGATGGTTGTTCAAACCCCTGAATAAAATTTTGATCCAACCCTTCAATTAAATTTTGATCCAACACTTCAATAAAATTATGTTGAGCTTTGGATGAGACGTTTATAACAGTCTCAACGCTGTCGTTGGAATCCTCTGATGAATCTGACGATGCATCTGAAATTGGCGAATAGTGGGGGCGATAAACCTCTTCCATATTATTTTTCGAAAAACCCCCAATGCCAATCCTTTTATCATTATTTAAAGCTCCCTCGTTACCAACCCCATTATTATTATTGTGTAAAACCCCCTTATTATTTTGTTCCTCACAGCTCTCAAAAGTCTCCTGATATTCCACATCACCCTTAATTAAATTTTGCCCTGAGCTATTTTCACAAATTTCACCCCCTTCTAATATATCTAAAAGTTGTTCCAAATTATATCCCTCATTTATTTCAGAATTGCTAATTAAATTTTTCCTCAATATATCATTATTTAAATCATCGAAATTAATTGTTTCAAGAGGTTCTTGAGGAATATCTGGGATAATAGATTCATCCAAAACTTTTAAGAGCTGTGTCAAAATATCGCTTTCACCAATTTCGGAAGAATCCCCAGATTCAGATGAATTGTTAAATGTATTAATATCAATTTCCCTAAATTTAATATCTAGCTCCTCGTCGCTTAGCCCACAAAATGAACAATCCATCAAATCATGCACAAGGCAAGCGTCGTTTAAATCGAAGGCTGTTAAGTCGATGTTTTCAATTTTTACATTTAAAAATGACATTTTAAATTATAAATTAAAAAATCAAAAAAATTATAAATCGATAAAAAAATCAAAAAATCAATAAAAAAATCAATAAAAAAAATCAAAAAAAATCCACAAAAATGAAAAAATCAATCAAAAATTGGCTTTTAAAAGATGAAATAAAAATGAATTAAAAATCCAAAGTATTAAGTCAAAAATATTAAATCAAAAATATGAAATCAACAATACAAACCAAATGAAAATTAATAATATGTCACTACGTCACACAATAATTCGAAATAAATCCGACTATCAAGATATATTAAAATCGATTCGATAATTTTACAAGCGTACGCTAATAGCGAGATGTAAACTGAAGAGACGCTTCGTACCCAGCCGCCTTTTAAAGCAGCCAAGAGCCTGGTACTGGCTGGTACGGCGTGGCACTGCATGGTACGACGGGAACCGTGAGACCGTGAACTCGAGAGAGATCGTTGAACGGTCGTAAGTTGTTTTGTTCTTAAGAAAAAGACGAGTAAAGAGGAGAAGAAAAAAAAAAAGTTGTTTTTTGGAATAATATAAAAAACTTTTTTTTTTTTTTTTTAAATTTATTTATTTATTTATTTTTTTTTTTCGTTTTTTATATTATTCCAAAAAACAACTTTTTTTTTTTCTTCTTCTCTTCTTTACTCGGCTGACTATTTAGATGAAGAATTTATCAACATGTTTGAGCCAGACCTGGATCCCGAGCCTATCGCCTTTGAGTGGGATCCAGACCGAGCAATGGATCTTCAACCTTTGATGATGGAGCAACAACAGCCTATGGAAGAAGATCGGCCACAACCTATGGCAGAGCAGCAGCAGCAAGCTATGGCAGAGCCGGAGCAACAGCAAGCTATGGCAGAGCCGGAGCAGCAGCAAGCTATGGCAGAGCCAGAGCAGCAGCAAGCTATGGCAGAGCCGGAGCAGCAGCAAGCTATGGCAGAGCCGGAGCAGCAGCAAGCTATGGCAGAGTCGGAGCAACCTCTAGCAATGCGAAGACAGAGATACGATAGAAAATGCAAGAGGCGGATACCGGAGCAGCAGCAAGCTATGGCAGAGCCGGAGCAACCTCTGGCAACGCCAAAACAGAGATACGATCGAAAATGCAAGAGGCCGATACCGGAGCGAAGACAGAGATACGATCGAAAATGCAAGAGGCCGATACCAGAGCAGCAGCAAGCTATGGCAGAGCCGGAGCAACCTTTTGCAATGCAAAGACAGAGATACGATCGAAAATGAAAGAGGCCGATAAATTATAAATTATAATTTATAATTTACGGCAATCTCTGGTAGGCAACAACATCTCTGGTGGGCAACAACATCTCTGGTGGGCAGCCACAATCTCTGGTGCATCAGCAGCAACCGATGACAAAGCAGTAGCAACCTATGGCAAAGCAGCAGCAGCAGCAGCAGCAACCTATGGCGGACAGCAGCAACCTATGGCAGAGCCGCAGCAACCTATGGCAGAGCAGCAGCAGCAGCAGCTTCTAGTGGTCAGCAGCAACAGATGGTAAAGCAGCAGCAACCTATGGCAAAGCAGCAGCAGCAACCTATGCCAGCAGCAGCAGCAACCTATGGCAGAGCAGCAGCAACAACCTATGGCAGAGCTGGAACAGAGATCCATCCCAAAATGGTACTTGGTATTATGATTTATATATGTATATATGTATTTATCTATTTATGTATATATGTATATTTGTATTTTAATTTAGGAATAATAAAAAACAAAATCGTTGAGGAAAAATTTTTTTCTATTTCAGACCTAATAACCAAGTTTCTTCAACTTTAAAGAATTATTATGAATAGGATGATTATATATATTTTTATTTTTTTACAAGCATAGTAACGAAAACTAGTTTTTTTTTAACTTGGCAGAATTATTCTACATGGAAGAATAAATCATAAGCTCGGTTTTCAGAGAATCTTATTTAATCAAACCTAATTGTTCTTTATCTTATATATTAATTCTTATTTAAATATCTTAGTTGACATTTTTAAACTTAATATTACAAACTACTAGGGTGCATGAATTAATTCAAGTGAAGTATCAAATTTATTTATTTAAAATTCAATTTATCAATAGGATTGATGGTGCATATTATGTAGAAAAAATTATTCTACACTGAAAGAACAAAATCATTAATTCTTGGAATCTAAATATAGACAAATTTCTATTTATTTACATGGTACCCTTATATTTATTTAACTTAAACTTAATATATATCTTATAACTTATACCTTATATCTTATAACTTATACCTTATATCTTATAACTTATATCTTACAACTTATATTTTATATAAAATTTTATTTAAATTAGTTGGCATTTTAAACTTAATATAAAAAACTACTAGGAATAAATTCAAGTGGAGTATCAAATTCATTTATTTAAATTTATGCATATTATTTGAAAAGAATTATTCTATACTGAAAGTACAAAATTATAAATTCTTTCAATGGGAATAAATACAAATTCTTATCTATTCACATCATTCCCTTATATTTATTTACATAGTTTTTTACATTTATTTAACTTAGCAGAACAAAATCTAAATTCTTATAAAATATTTTAAACTTAAACTTAAACTTAAACTTAATATAGTCCATAGTGCATGAATAAGTGCAAGTGAAATAAATTTATTTAAAATTTGATTTTTCGATTAGATGGTTTTGCATATTCTTTAGTTCTGGTTTGTTACATATTATACATGCTTGTGAAGGAGTTGTTACAAATAAATCGTTTTCACAAGTGTTGCATTGTAGATCTTTTTCGCAACATATAAAAGATCGTTTATAGTGGCTATTAACAAAATTATGTTTCCCATTTGGGCAATTTAGAGCATGTATATAGTAACATTCACAACATAAATTATATGCACCGCCAGAAGATGAAATGATTACAACATAAGATTGGAAAACGCACACTTCTCGCGTAAGGTAATTTGGTGCCAATGCATCACTTGCATTTATTTTTGTCACTTTCACGAGCCCCTCTTCTCCACACCCGTTTGGAACTCCATTATCCTCTATCCCATCATCTTCTTCGTCTTCATCATCGTCTTCGAAGTTATTACGATCAATAGTAATCAGAGACTCCTGTCTTGCGTTGAATTTCCCCCTTCCAGCCAATTTAAAATGAGTTACTTCTTCCTTGTACATTGACTGGATTGATTCATCGCAAGCGGAATCTAAATAGATTTGTTGTTGATCCATTTCGAAGACTGATGAACTGAATTTGTGAGATTTGATTCACTTGTTTAAACAATTTGCACTTTGACAACACTTTTTTATTGGTAAAGGTGGACCGTCTATATGATTTTTGTATAAGTTGTAATGTTCAAAACAGGGTAAATTTAGCTTCAATTCCTCGTCACTTCTATAATTTTCCGGCAACCTATTCCAAATTTGTTGTAAACTAATTGAATCAACGTATCTCGTCAAATAACTGATGGGAAAGAAGGCCAAGTCTTGATCTTCAAAATCGGTAAGATTTTTTCCGTTATTTTGGTAGGAAATTATTACTTGGCCTACACGTTCAATGAGTTGCTGTTGTTGTTGTTGCTGTTGGTCACTATTTAACATCGCGCACGAATGACTGAAGCTCGCTCAGACTCGATCGTTTAAAATACCAGCTCCCCTCCAACTGCTACCAGCTCCCCTCCAACTACTGTGGTGGTTAGGAAGGAGGTAGGAGGTGGAGCAAAAAGAGGCGGAGTTTATGAAACCAATCCGAATAGGGGGCGAACTTGGGCAGCCAATCAGAAACAAGGTCATTCTTGGCTGACCAATCAAAAAAGTGGTGGGGGGGTGAAGTACAAGCCCCCTATTCCCACTACTTACTTGTTCTACAACTGGAACAACTGTTACACTGGAAGATTTTTCTAATATATATTCTGCCGGGTATTTAGTAAAACTTTATATATATAAATATAAATGTTCAGATTGTCAAGCTACTCTCTTAGAAACAGATAATATTACTGGTAAAAAGCAACTTCTGATAAGTCACAAAACGTACAAGAGAACAAATTTGCCCGTAGGTGTTAAAAACCCAGTCACAAATCAGTTATTATTGTAGAAAAATCACTTAAAATAATTAAAAAATGTCTTGACACTACACCTCAAACTTATTGCTCAAATATTTAAAAAGTTAAATGTTAGTGTTCTTATAAGTAATACAAAATGTGAGAGTCATATCCGATTTTTAATTCAAAAAATGATTTTGGCAAAACTATTTAAAGAATGCAAGTGGCGTTCCGCTGCTTAAAAGTCTAAAGTGGTGAAGAAGAAACGGAAATTAAATATTTTACAAATTTATAAGCAATTTTTATAGTTCAGATGCAAGTGTAAACGCATTTAATTATAAAAGTAATATAAGATGAAAAACTGTGACTTCTTTATGATCAATATAAGATCTTAGTTGTATACTTGCTCAGTAATTATAGATCTAAATTTTAATTATCTACTTGTTATTATTTTAGTTAACTGCATTACCAGACAAAATTAATTACACGAATATCATATCATAATAGAAATAGTTCAAAGTCTAAAAAGCTGTAACTTTTAAACCGTATCTAATTGCCATGGAAGCTGGCCATTGTGTTTGTTTATGATATTGTTATAATATTATATATGACAGCAAATCTTTATATAACTAAATTAATAATAAAAACCTGGATGCCTTGAAATTCATAAGAAGAATAGTTGTTTCCCGAAAATAAACAAAAAATATCAATTTTTACAGTTCTGGTAATAAAAATTTTATAGCCATTGTCCATGAGAAATTAATATAAAACTATGAAAACCCGTAATAATAAAATAATCTTGTCATAAAAATAATAAATATAATTTAAGGACAATGAGAAAAATATATAAAAAAATAACAAATAGAAAAATTTTTAAAGCAAACTTTTAATTGAATAACATTAATAATTAAATAGATCATACAACAAAAATTGAATCAGGACCCTAGGATATATTTTGAGTTTTAATATTTCAGTAACAAAAACTTCCTTATATTTTTATAATATTTCATTTTAAAAGAAAAAATTGTAGCATTTTATTTATTACTGTCTCTTTTTAACTCATTAATGATACTGTCACGTTAAATATTAAAATATCAATGATTTTTTCTTACAAAAAGGCTCTTAGATATGATGGAGATTTTTAAAAATTTTATATTTTATTAAACATTGGACTTTCCAGTTTTGTATTCATATAGTTAATACTCAGGTTATTTATGTTGAAAGAAACTTGATCTTTACTATAGAGTTTTAAATAAAAAATTTTAAATGTTATCATAACAAATGTCTACAGAATTAACGTTTCAGTAAGTAATATTAAATAAATGTAAAGTACATCTAATTTTCAATTGGTAAAATAATATATAAAAATTGTATTGTAAATTGTAGTTGTGATAGTTAAATGTGAAAATATTCGTTTCTATATTAGTAAAAAAAGCACCTGTTATCTTCACATGTTCATAAATTTTGACCTTTTTCAGTGCCAATAATACACATAAAACCCAATGAAACATGATTAAAATTAAAAATTTTGACTCGCGGAGCCTCGTTCTCCTTCCATCACTTACTTGTAGTGGTCTATTTTGTCGGTATTTTATAGGTATTCTCTCCAATATGTTTCTATAGAGATCACTTTATTGTAAAAAGAACAATACAACGATTAACACTGTAAACGTTAGTTTACTTGGCTATTTTAATCCATCGCTTGTTAAGTTTCCATTAAAACAGTAACTAAAGGTCACTTGTCTAATTTTAATTGGCGAACTAAGTTACTTAAATGTGAAAACGAAATAACTCTTTCATCATTTGCATATAGTACATAAGTTCAAATTTTCTCTAATTTATTAACACCCTTTTAATTAAAGTTTCTCTTATTATGAAACTATATTACTTTGTAACTATTACTTATTTAGATATTTTAGCTTGGTGTTTTTTAACTGCTAATTTAAGGCTGGAGTCTACTGTAAAAAAATTTGCTGGCACGTAAAACATTGAATATATCGCAGTGTTAGTGTTTAAAAAAATACACTATACAACACTTGTTAAATCTCTATATATTCTTGCTAATCAACGAAAAAAAAATATTAAGTTGGTTCCGGCTTTTCAGAGTGGCTGACATGAGTAGAGAACGCTTAGCTAACATATCTAACTATGGGAAAAAATATAGTTGGCATTATGCTGTAATGTGGCGTATTTATTTTACGCTAATTTTGTGTATTTTTTTTCTGCTAAAAAAACTCGTTCCAATATATTTCTGCTGTTTTTATTACCATGATACATATGGAAAAGCACAATTTTCAAAAGCTGAGACATTTGTCATTGGCATATTTTCTACTAGAATACCATGCATAATTTTAAATTACCGACTTTGGCAAAACTTTGCACACATAGTACAAAATTGCATCCTTTGTTAAAGCAATATTAATTTTTAAGCTGGAGAGGAAAGACTAATAACTCAGAACGTCTCGATGGAATAACTTAAGGTATCAATGTAAACATAAATCAAACTAAATATATTTTCACAGGAATGGAACTATTATTTCATCACTTTTAGTCTTTAACCTCTACATAAGTTAAAAGTTTACTTTTGATAAAACTTTTTAATATATCAAGAACCAATAAGGTATATTCTTACCATTTTTTACTCGAATCTCTTGAATGAAATGTTTTCATTTGACATTTGAAATAAATGATATCTGTACAGCTTACTCCGTAGCGCTATTAAAAAAACTACAACTAGTACCATAAAAAAGTAATAACGTGAAAGCCATTGAAAGAGATTTTTAACAACCATGTTTTATTAATTAATTTTTCTAAAGACGTTAGTAATTTTTTTTAGATAAAACCTTAAACTTGCAAAAACGAGCATTAGAAAATGCTTATATTTCAAATATAAACAAATTTCCACATTAAATGCAAAAATTTTATAAACGACTGTAAGAATGATAATATTAAAAATAAAAATACTGTTTCTTTTTATTGTATATCATTCGACTACAAAATTATACTTTCCTTTAATTTTATTGAATAATAAAATAAAAATCGTTAGTTTAAATATGAAATATAAGAAGTTCACTTTTTTTATATGAAATGACTTTGAAATGTTTTAGATAAATAAAATACTGTGCCAATTAATGCCGTAAGTTTTTCTCCGTTTCGTTACAAAATCAGCATGCTGTCAATCTCTTATTGAAATATCTCAATTTTATTAACACTAAAATGCAACTTTATAACAAAAAAAAATGTATTTAAAAATTGATCCACCTTCTAAAAAAAAGTGCTTAAAGGCGAAAAATAATGTAAATTTTTATGTGGATTTGAGAGCCTTGAAGCTGGTGTCAAATTATTACATAAAACATATGAATAACAAAGGAGTGCAAATGATTTTTGAACTGACTTTATTTGTAATTGCTTTCCTGTAGATTTTTTTGCGTTCGTTGCTTTCTTACTATAACTTGTTTGTTTCTTATGTTAGTAGTTATTTCTACCCTTTAGTAATAGTTTTATGCCGACTTAAAAAATGTTAAAATTCCCCAATACCGATTTTGAAAGAACGTGAGACATGTTCATTTTTTAGTCTGATCTATTTGATCCAGCATATTGAGTTTGCAGAAATTAATTTGAAAACCGTAATGTATGCATCCCAATTTTGGAATAATATAATTTTAAAACTTTCATCTACGCTCCCAAAAACCTACCCAGTACTAATTTTGGATAAAATCGGAAAAAAGTAAAATTTTTAGTCCCCCATATTAAATTAAAAGAAAATTATTTCAAACTACCCCCTCAAAAACCCCCCGCACCAATTTTGGGAAAAATCTTGGGATGTTAAATTTTTAGTCTGCCATATTGAATTTTTCAAAAATAACTTTAAATTTGTACTTCATACCCTCAAAAACAATCCAGTACCAACTTTCAGGCAAAATTAAGACATTTAAAATATTTGGTCTGCCATATTTAATTTATTAAAATTAATTTTAGGTTCATTATGTGCCAGCGCGAAAACTCTCCATGTTAGTTTTGAAGAAAATTGGACACATTTTTTTTGCCCGTCATATTACTTACGCCATCTTGAAATTTACTGAACCAATTTCGACCAAAATTATATAGGACCATCGCATCAACTTTCCGATCATAACACAAAATATTTAATATATATATATATATATATATATATATATATATATATATATATATATATGTATATATATATATATATATATATATGTATATATATATATATATATATATATATATATATATATATATATATATATATATATATATGTATATATATATTTCTAAACGGTCATTATGAGACCCATACTCCATCCTAATAGTACTTTCATGAGCCCAATTTTACGCTATCGGGCCCGGCAACGGGCTCATGAAGGTATCGTACCCTATACCAAGTTTAAATGATTCGGTTCGATCAAAAACATCTATAAACAAATTTTTGGTTGGGCTTTATATTGACCGTTTGTATGAACACTTGAGACGAATTAGTTCATGGTTTCGCCATGTAGAGGGCGCTACCACTGACCCACTAAATACAGATACAAATATTTGTCTAAACCTAACGCTAATGAGCCTCCCATCCGGCAACAATGTTGGGCTCAGTAAGGAACAAAAAAATATTTATATTGTTTATAATACTAATAAGCTTACAATTTCTATTATTTTGTTGGCCGAAGCTGAGGAAAAAGTGATTGATATAATAATAAAATATTCTTTTTTTAACCGACTTCTAAAAGAAGGAGGTTCTCAATTCGTCGACTATGTATTTTTTTTTTTTATGTATGTACACCGATTACTCCGGAACGGCTGGACCGATTTGAATGAAATTTTTTACGTTATGTAAAGGAAGTTGCTGCGGTGGTCCCATATTTTTTTTAGATGAAATTGGTGCAGTAAAATCCAAGATGGCGCTTACAATATGGCGGCCAAAAAAATTAATTTTGTCCAATTTTCTCCAAAATTGGTATGAAGGAATTTTCGGGGATGTACCCAACGAATCTGAAATTATTTTTAAAAAATTCAAAATGGCTGATCCAATATGGCGGACAAAAAAATTTAATTTAGTCCGATTTTCTCCGAAATTGGTATGGGGGAGTTTTCGAGGTTGCACATAACGAATCTGATATTATTTTTAAAAAATTCAATATGGCGGATCCAATATGGCGGACGAAAAAATCAATTTTGTCCGATTTTTACCAAAATTGGTAAGGGGAAGTTTTCGGAGTCACATATGACGAATCTAAAATAATTTTTTAAAAATTCAATATGGCGGATTCAATATGGCCGACAAAAAAATTAATTGTGTCCGATTTTCTCCAAAATTGGTACGAGGGAGTTTTCGGGGTTGCACATGACGAATCTAGAATAATTTTTGAAAAATTTAATTTGGCGGATTCAATATAGCCGACAAAACATCGTTTTTGTATGATTTTCTTCAAAATTGGTACGGGGGAGTTTTTGGAGTCGCATATGAGGAATCTAAAATAATTTTAAAAAAATTCAATATGGGGGATCCAATATGGCGGACGAAAAAAATTAATTTTGTCCTATTTTTTCCAAAATTGGTATGGGGAGGTTTTCGGGGCCTCATATAAACAATCTGAAATTATTTAAAAAAAAAAATGAATATGGCGGATTCAATATGGCGGACAAAAAAATCAATTTTGTCCGATTTTCACCCAAACTGGTACAGGAGAGTTTTCGGGGTCGCATATGACGAATCTAAAATAATTTTTTAAAAATTCAATATGGCGGATTCAATATGGCCGACAAAAAAATTAATTGTGTCCGATTTTCTCCAAAATTGGTACGGGGGAGTTTTCGGGGTTGCATATGACGAATCTAGAATAATTTTTAAAAAATTTAATTTGGCTGATTCAATATGGCCGACAAAACATCGTTTTTGTCCGATTTTCTTCAAAATTGGTACGGGGGAGTTTTTGGAATCGCATATGAGGAATCTAAAATAATTTTAAAAGAATTCAATATGGGGGATCCAATATGGCGGACGAAAAAAATTAATTTTGTCCTATTTTCTCCAAAATTGGTATGGGGAGGTTTTCGGGGCCTCATATAAACAATCTGAAATTATTTTAAAAAAAATTAATATGGCGGGTTCAATATGGCGGACAAAAAAATCAATTTTGTCCGATTTTCACCCAAATTGGTACAGGAGAGTTTTCGGGGTCACATATGACGAATCTAAAATTATTTTTAAAAAATTCAATATGGCGTATCCAATATGGTGGATAAAAAATTAATTTATTTTCTTTAAATATCGATATTGGAAGGTTTTGGGGCCTATATTACCAATCTAAAATTAATTTGAAATTTAAGATAGTGGATTTTCTATGACAGACTAAATATTCGTTTGACCCAATTTGATTAGTATTTGGAAAACTCCAAGAACTAAAGAATTTTTAGTGGTTTATTTTAAGGTGATTTACAACTTTGAATAAAATGGGTACTTTTTGCCAGTTAGGAGTCATTGCGAGGTATATTAATCTCGATTAGTACTTAGTTCAAATAATTTATGAATATGAT
Organism: Diaprepes abbreviatus; assembly: GCA_034092305.1. NCBI lineage: Eukaryota > Metazoa > Arthropoda > Insecta > Coleoptera > Curculionidae > Diaprepes > Diaprepes abbreviatus. Next base: position 347,403 of record JASJET010000103.1, read on the forward strand.
AATGAATTCTAAAACTAAAAATAGAAAAATAAAATTTTTATAAAAAAATTGAACCGACTTCTAAAAGTGCGCTAAAAAGTGAAAAATAACCATACATTTTTATATGAAATTGAACTTTTTGAAGTCGGCGCCAAATTATTTGTACACGAAATAAATAACTACTAATATATACAAATTATGGTAAGAAAGCAATTACAAATAAAGTATTTTTAATCTGTTTATGCAAATCACATTTTGTCAGGTATTAGTTTGGCGCCGACTTCAAAAAGTTCAATTTCATATAAAAATTTATGGTTATTTTTCACTTTTTAGCGCACTTTTAGAAGTCGGTTCAATTTTTTTATAAAAATTTTATTGTGAATTGTACTTCTGTATTCTTCTACTTCTGCCGTTTACTAAGGAAGAAGTATATTTAAAACGATTTTTTTTGGAATAGGTATCTTGTAAAGGAGTAAATTAAATATGAAGAGAGGTGTCTAGTTCAAAGTAAGAATATCTCTTTAAACATTAATTTATGGAATTAAAAAATTTATTTAGCAAGTACATATATAATGAATCACTTTAAAAAAATGTTAAACGTATCCTGTACAACGTTTTTAACTATTTTTTTATGCATTTTTAGTCAACGTAATGATAAGATAAGTGTATTATAGAAAAATTAACAATATCCAAAAAAGTTGCAACTGCAATTGTAACATTTTAAAATAGAAAAAAATTAACTATGAAATATCAAAAAAAATTAATGTATGTGAATTGCAAATTGGGATTCATAATGATATTTCTATACTCCGGAGATTAAAAAAAAAAACTAACGGCATAGATAAAAACAATTTTTATTTTGAAACCACACACTAGGGCTTTTCTCTGTAGCTGTTGTAAATAAATGCTTTTATTTTGATCCAGTTAGAATATTTAAATAAATCTTTATATTGTTCGATGAACACTTCTACTTCTTTTTTTTTTTGCGGTGCTTTTTGATTTTGAATATGTTCTTTAAAATAATGTCTCATTATTTGTCTCTGATCTGCACTATATTTTTTTCTAATGATCTTCGGCTTGGTATGTGATGGCTGTGTATCTAAAAAAGGTATTATAGATTAGAATGTTAAATTTATATTTATAAGTGTTTAAAAGGAATGTTTAAATTTTAAATATTTTTTTTTATATTGAGCGTCAAGATTTAGTAATGCTTAAGAAATTAATATTTGAAAAATGATGAAATTGACAATTTTACTTTAATAAGAAAACAGTGCATCTAAGGGCGAAAAGTTTCTACTTGAGTTTTTAATTTTTTCTTTACAAAACATCAAATTCGAATTTTGCCAAAAGTAGAAAATTTTTAACTTTTGATCCTCTGATATTTAGTTGTTTTGAGTAAATAACGAAATATTAAGACAGGAATATTGTGTGTAAGAATTTGTGCTTTATAATACAAATACGTCATTTGATTTGTACATCCTGTCGGCTTCAAATTTCTCATATTTCGAACATTAATTCCTCAGAAAAAAAAAGTTTGCCCCTTCACCCGTTAGGTAGTAAAAGAAGTCATTTTTCTTATTCCTGTTTTTCTAGGGTTTAAAATTTGACTGAATAATTGTTACAGTTGTCAACTTAAATCCCTAATGATATTAGAGATTTTTTAAGCAAATTCTACTAATATACAATTTTTAAAATTTCTTACCGAGTCTAAGCTGGACGAGTCAGTCTCAGCTAATGTCGAATTTGGATTAGAGCTAGAAGAGCTTGAAGATTCTACTTCTACATCTGAATTGCCGGAATTTGATCGATTTTCTGCGTCATAATTTGGCTGAAAAAAATGTACACTTAATATTTTCTATTAAAAAAAATGTAAGGGACCTTTGTTACCCCATTTAACGATATTGAGTTATCCTTTTTTTTCCATTCAAAGTTTACGTTTTTCTTAAATACTTTTGAGGCATAAAAATATCTGTTGTGTATAATGGCATACAAAAAATAGTACTTACCAGACACGATTTCCGTTTTCTAAATGTGTAAGGCATTGAAGACGAAACTTCACAAACTTGTTCATATGTCATTTCTTCCTTTTTATTTTCTACAAATTTAAATTCAAAAATTTTAATAAATAAACCAACCAGAGTTGTTCAATTTTTAACTGTAAATAAAGATAAGTAGGGAAGTCGCTTAAGATATATGTGATGTGTCATTCTATAGCTAATAGCCAAAGCTATTCTTAATATTCTGCTTTGGAAGTAGATCTTCAAAATTTGTTCAGAACCAAAATATATATATGTACACGGTCAACTAAGAGATAAAAGGATAAAAATTGATCTTTTTATATTACCTTCTTTGGCCTGATTTCTACAATTTTATTTGATTGGAAGTGTCAAGCTGTGAATAGATTTTAATGTACCACCTGCACTGAGGACGGTTTCGGGTATTGAAACAAGAAAATACATTCAAATATTTTTATTAAATGTTTTTGCATAGTAGTGTATATTTTAATTACTTTTTTAAACAGAACCGCTTAAAAATGTGTGGTTTATTTCCTTAGTTTCTAGTTTTTGATTCTGTATTCGGTTTCACCAGAAGTAGTAAAATTTAGATATATTGTACGGTAACATTCTACTAAAAATTCAATAATTCTGCTGGATAAACTGGGTATATGTTTCTTAGCAACTGGAGGTTTGGCATAAAGTGCTTCGAACTAATTGGCCGGATTTCTATGGGCAAATATCTCCGAAACAAAATAAAATATCTTTAAAAATAATATTTAATGAATGTTATGTAAAAAAACTAATCTTTGGTATTGATATTATAAAAGTATGCAAGTCAGTAAATTTGTCATTTATAAAATTTTATATTCCTAAACAAAATATATTAAATATCTAAAAAATACTTTATTACTACCGCATTTGAAGTGTGGTCGTAAATAAAAAATAATATAGTTTTTTACCAAAAAAAAAAGTTTCTAAGTTATTTTAAACTAGCCTTTGAGCTTTTAATAATTTATGCTTTATTAAATATTGTTTAAGCCGCCGTCTTAAGCAAACAAGAAACATTTTAGTATATAATCTCTTTAAACCGTAATTACATGAAAAAAAATTTTTTAAATATATTTAATGGTTTTCCTACATCATCTTTTTATACTACTCTGTATATTCATGATTGTATGATCTTTCCGAGTACCTGAGGAAGCCAAATGCAAATTTTGCTGCCAATCAATGCTTATATACGAATTTCTATCCCGCCAAACAAGCATTGTCATTTTTATATATACGTAACTAGCTACCAGCATCGGTTTCGCGCGGGAGTTGTTTATAACTATGGTTGAACCCTCAAATCATAAATCTAAACCTTCCTCATAAAATACTTTCTCCGTTAATGAATACCGGAATAAAATCCTGTATAGTTAGGCAGAAAGACAGCCTTAGAATAAAACAATTGTTGGAAGTAAAACTATAATAAAACATTGAAGATGATAGCTTTTGAAACTAAAAAATTTTAAAACATTAACAAGTAACAAATTTATTATACCTACCGTTATTATCAACCATCGCCAACAACCTTTTTGTTCGATTTGAGTACATCTTTTTTTTCACTTTTTTCACACACAGATTTCTCAAGAAGCTGCAAAACACAGAAACCGCAAATTGCCAAAGAAATATTGTAGACTCATCAGAATTACTAAAACGTAACGGCCATATTGGATTACCGACAAAGAATACACATTTCCATATTAAAATAATCCCGTTTTTCTCTAATAGTTCAAAGAGAAAGAGATAGACAGTGCATTATTGCACAAAATAATAGTTCACACATGTATTCTATTAAATTTAACAAACTGGCAACCACGCTGGGCTAGTGAGAGTTATGTAGGGATATATACTAGATATTAACGGGCTTTATAAAATACCCCTGGGATATCCGGGTTTGGTAGGGTATTAAATGTATCTAAAATTTTTGTTAATGAAAAAAACTTACCCCTCACCGCGCCCCTCCCATATAAATCATATTTTTTTAATATAAAAATAACTTTTATACACGTCTAGCATATTTCCAAGTCTCGGGCTTATCATGGGTCTATAGATACCCAGGGCTTCATAAAGTATTGTCTAGCAATATATATATATATATATATATATATATATATATATATATATGTATATATATATATATATATATATATATATATATATATATATATATATATATATATAGTTATAAGGGAAATGCCCCTTTTATTTCTAAATTGTACTAAGTCCGTTATTTAACCGGATGCAGGTGTTTATCTTTAGATATCATATTACAAGTAATTCACATTAAGCTACGTCGACATAATTAAACTAAGACGAAGTTTCTCATATTAATAAGCTGATTTAGCATCAGACTTCCATAGAAATTATAGAACAAAGAAATAGACGTGTCAGCATAGGCAAAACCTATGAATACCTGCAGCCACTGAATAGGATCAATTCGATTTAACCATTCTTAAAGGAATATACTATTTTTGTAAATTCATACTCTTAACGTAAGATTCTGTACTTAAACTTAAATAATTAAACTTCATAAAATAAATTTATTTTGTTATATCTGTCCTAATAAATAAAGTTCTTTTTTTAAAAAGCAATTTTCCTCGGTCACGATATAACAAAATTGGCGCAGTCGGTAGGATGTTTCAACGTGATCAAAAAACACGGCGAATTCCAATTCTTAGTGAAAAACGAGCCAAGCACTCATCAAATCAAGAAACTTCACGGGACAAAGCAGCCCACATCATCCAATCTTCAATTCAAGAAATTTCATGGGACAAAAAAGCCTACATCATTAGAATAAGCAACACTTCAAGGGACAAAGAAGCCCACATCATTAGAATAAGAAAACTTCAAGGGACAAAGCAGCCCAAGGGACAAAGAAGCCTACAACATTAGAATAAGAAAACTACAAGGGACAAAGCAGCCCACAACAAATCAACAAAGAACCCACTCATCGTGAAAAGCTCCTAGGAACACCTAGTGACACCCCTGGTGTGAGAGCGAACACGAGAGGATTGGTTTTCCTTCAAGCTTCAAGCAACGCAACCCAGTCGGCGTGAAGAGCTCCGTGGAAGCTGGCGCGAAACAGCCTATACACCTCACGTGGAAGGAACACCTAGTGACATCCCTGGCGTGAGAGCGAACACGATCGAATTGGTCAACTTCAAGCTTCAAGCATCGTACTCCACAAATCTTCAAGCATCGCACTCAACAAATCTTCAAGTATCGCACTCAATCTTCAAGCATCGTACTCTACAACCCTTACGTGGAAGGAACACCTAGTGACATCCTTGGCGTAAGAAGAGAACCGAAGAACTTCAACTTAGAGTAAGTCAAATTCATTAATTCATTGTAAAATTGACATAATCTTACGCACAAATAATCAATTAATAATTCTTCAAATCAATAATCAAATCAAAATTAGTTCGAATTCAGTTCGATTATCTTATTAAATAAAACGCCTTTTAATTTGCTTAACCGAACTTAAAAATAAACAGCAACTCAAAAACCGATTAATCATTAAAAATGGCTAACAATCAAACTAACGATAACAAAGTAGCAATCGAAGCATATAAGTTATCAGAGATATTCAGCTTAATCCCTCAATACCAGGGAGACCAAATAGGTCTAAATACATTTACCACATCTTGCGACCAATCAGACCAATTATGCACAGACGAACAAGTACCTTTACTAGTAATAAAAATTAAAAATCAATTACGCGGAAGAGCGGCACAACTAATAAATTCCAGAGACCTAACCACTTGGGCAGACATAAAAGCCTTATTAGCAATTCATTTTGGAGATCCAAGAGATCTTACTTCCTTAATTCAAGACCTTCAATGCATGAGTCAAATGCCAAATGAAAACCCCATAACATTCGCGGGTAGACAACAAACTCATCACGCGAAAATGTACGTGGCAATTTCAAAACAAATTTTAGCTCAAAATCAAAAACACGCACAGATGATCCTAATTGATGGAATGTGCTTAAATACACTTTTAACAGGCTTAGAACCTAAGCTAGGGCAAATATTATGTGCAGGCAACCCTTCAACCATAGTTGATGCAATCAACAGGTTGAAACGCTAATTACAGTTATCGTATTTCGAAAATCAAAAATATCAAAGAGCAAAGGCGCAGCCACCTCAAATACAAATTCAAAATCAAAAAACAATGTCACTTTGCAAAAGAAACGGTCATAAGTAGTGAACATAACCCGATTCGCTCGATCCCCCCACTCCTCGACCTTGACCTTGACCTTGCTTCACCCCTCTTTGGCCCCGCCCACATGTCCTTGCCATTGACCTTGAAAGTGCACGTGTGCTTTGGCCTTGGCCTTGTGTTCAAGGTTGTGTGTGTGACCTTGACCTTGACCTTGGTCGAGACGACCTTGACTTTGTTGAAGGTCATCTTGGGTGTGTGACCTTGAAGTAGTTATTTGTGCATTGTAATAGTGTGGGATGATCTTGAAATGATTTTGACCTTGCAAATTGTTCTATAAATTGTGTGAGTCTACTTGCATTCATTCAGTGTGAAATGTCAGATACGGAACTATCTAAAGAAAAAATTATAGAGCAAGTCGGCAGAGTAATTTGTTTATATCAGAGTAATTTAAAAAGTTTGTGTGATTTTGAAGAGAAGGATCTAGCATTTTTTCCTCTCGAATATTTAAAAACTTGCGTTGATACGCTGAGTTTACGGCAAATTTGGGATAAGCTGCCAGCGTCATATCGGTGTAACAAGGAACTACAGTTAAGCTTACCCTGTTACATTCACTATGAACAAATATATCGTCATCATATAGATGGGCCACCACCAGCAATAAAAAAGTGTCGTGAATGTAAAAATGAGTGAATAATATGAATAGTGCTTTGCAAGAGACAGTAAAAAAATTGGGCGATGAGTTCACTGAAACGGCTAATAATTATTTCAATGATGCAATGAAAAGTCGAGCAGAATGGGCGTCGCGCTATTGTGATTTGGCTTATGAATATGAAAAGGCTGCGAATGCATGTCGTAAATATTGCAGCAAAACAATAAATTTACAAGACTTTGTTCGTGAGATAAAAAAGTTGGGGTTTAGTGACTGTTTGGAAAAACTGATTAGGTTCATTGCAGATCCGGTTGTGTTAGATGAAATTAGAGTGTAGGACTTAAGTTTAACGTAGTAGTAGTTAATATGGAAAGTTTAGTGCGAGAAATGTACGAGGAATTTCTAATTTCTGCAGCCTGTTCGGAATTTTACGCATATGAAATGCAAGATTCGGAGGCTCAGGACTTTAGTGTATTTTTTAAGTATATGGACCATGCCGAAGTGTGTCTTTTAGCTAGTATAGTTTGTAAGAATTTTCTTAGAAATAAAAATAAACAATTATTATTGAACAAATTAAGGAAATTAGGTTTAGATGATAATGTTAAACGCATAGAAGAATGGCAGAAAAAAATCAATGAATAAAGTACATAAAATGTAGTTATTTGTTTCATTATATTTTGTCCTTGAAGTTATCCTTATACCAATTTAAATGTGTGACGTCATTTGACCTTGAATACTCCTCCCACTATTTCTATCGTTAAGCTACCCCCACCATTGTTACAATTCGACCTTGAAACCTCGCTATAAAGGTTCGTGGGAGAAGAAGTGACTTCAAACAGTCGCAGATATCAGTGGCATAAACATCAAATATTGTGTTCGTGTAGTGTTCTGAAAGTGCTTTTATATTCACGGTAATTTTTGGATTTATATACCATTTTTTTCAATAATGAGTATTGCAAAAGAAACTCTAGATGAAATTAATGAAATGTTTAGCAAAGATTTCGAGGTTTTAGAGAAAAAAAAGGTTACCGAAATGATTGTAGGCAAAGTGTATAAAATTGTAAAGATGGTTTCAATGACTACACGATTTGGTAAAACTCTTTTAGTGGCTTTACACGATGACGGTGATAATAGCACATTTGAGACTTTTTTACCAAAACGTGTGGCCGAAACACTATCTGACGATATTGTAGATATTATGAGTAAAACTAAAGATAAATACACTCTAACTTATTTGGGGCAGGGCACTAGAGTTTTTGGAAACAATACTCGAACATTATTACGTTTTGGCTCATTGGAGTAAATTGTATGTAAATTGTTTGAAAAAAAGGATGTAATTAAATTTAAAATATAGTTGCACATGTCAGAATACTTACGCGTGTTCATTATTTCTGTTAAAGATGTCTGCTGATGCGACGACGACGACGACGACGACCGCCAACGAATGTGTAGATAGATACATATTTTGGTTGGGGAGAGAATTAAGAAATAGGGCTCACGATATGTTAGATAGCGTAAATGATTGGTCGCATATTGATGTAACCAAAGATCAATATAAGAACGAGATCAGGGATACAATCAATTTTATGGCTGGGGCACACTTGTGCGACAAATTTTTATATGGTTCCATAGACATGGATACATTTTGTGCTGAAATGGTTGAAGAAGAATTAAAAGAATACCTCGTCAATATTCCACATTTACCAGGTGAGCTTGCTGCAAAATATGAATTGGTTTCTGCAACAGCAACAGCCCAAGACGTTGACGATCGAAATAGTGTCGGATGGGATAGAATTTTGAGCAACGAAAACGAAGACATGGAAAATTAATTTTTTATAATTTTTGTATTTGTGCAATTAAATAACTGTAAATAAATATCTGTTACAATCACAGTTTTATTTTATTTCTTTTATAAACATACCAACCCAGTAGATCATAGTCAGTGTTTCTTTTTCTCAGCTGAAATATTTAATATAAGTAGGGCAAATAAAAATAAAATAGTTTAGTAAAGATTGAAAATGAGTCGAGGAAACAACACAATTGATAAATTTGGTCGTCAGAAATATAATGAAAAATATCATATATTATCTGGGCCACAAGGGATTGGTTTTAAACTTACAGCGGATGGGCAGTATGATATGGGTGGAAAAATCATAACCAACTTAGGCGAACCTAAAGATGATGACGATGCTGTGACAAAACACTTTGTTAATAGAAAGTTTTACAATTTTGCAGTTGTAATATGTGACATATTTAACAAGGATGTCCTCCCCATGATATACAAAAATAATAGTGAGCTTAAAACAAAAATTGAAGTTATGCAGAAAATACTCTATCATCAGCCTTTAAATGACTCATTAAGCGCACTGTCGTACGACTCGACTTCAAAAAAAATCTAAAAAAAGCAGGTTAAAGAATAGGAGAACGCACTCCGAGTGGCATAGCCTTGAAGATAACGTCGTAGTCGTCGGTGAATTGGACCTTCCCTCCAAGAATATTGAAATGTTATTTATGTGTATGATGTTTTATTGTCATTGTTTTTAATAATGAAGATTGAAATAAAAAACTTTATTTTACAATATATTGTTTATTTATTTTACATTTTAAATAAAAAATATAGTCATACAATATGTTATTTAAACAATATTAGCTTTATCTATCCAAGAGTTGAAGTGGTTGGGAAATCCTAGCCATTTGACAAATAATTGTTCGATGTGATTTTTCTTGCGTTGTCTAAGGACCTTTTCTACTAGATAAACGTCAGGACTGCTTGTTTTTTGTAGTTCTGATTCGTAAAAACACCCTCTTATAGGCTGACCTTCTAACGATTCCAACAAGTAAGTAGGTGGATTTGTAACGTTAACTTTTACAACTTTAAACAATTCGGTTGACCAAGAGGGCGTATATCCTTTCTCGAATAAGCTTTTGTACTTGCTAATACGCACAATGTCACCCATGGAAAACTTAAATTTTTTAGGTACAATTTTTAAATAATCATATGCTTTAATATGTGTTTTTTCTTGCACGTCTGCAGGCTTCATTCCAATGGTGCGATGTTTCGAATGGTTATAGGTTTTTGTTACTGCCGATAATATATGTATCCATTTGTAAGATCCTCTTGTCGAGAATTGTTTATATAAATTATTTTTTAAAGTCCTTATGACTCGCTCAACAATTGCAGCTTTCTTTGTGCTGTAAGTGGAATAATGATTTATATTATATTTTTTCATCAGGGCTTGAAAGTTTGTATTATAGAACTCCTTTCCTTGATCACTTTGCAGATTTATTGGTGTATATGATGCCTCTTCAATGATGCTTTTCATCGCATTAGTAACTTCTATACCAGTCTTGTTTTTTATGGCTTTGGTATAGACAAATTTCGAGTAACAATTTATACAGACCAAAATATAACGATAACCATCGTTTTCATCAGCATACTGTTGCATTTCAGCCAAATCAATTTGCCACAAATCTCTGTATCCTTTTATTATCGTGCGCCGTCTTACAAAATTTTTTCTAGCCGTTCTATGTAGTTCATTAACAATCTTGATTTTTTCTAGACTGGGCTCCATATTATTAGTAATACTAAAGGTTTCAGATCGAAGGAAGAACTGAATAATATCATTAAATATTGAGCTTAATATATTATATCTTCTTCTCGTAATTCCTCTATGATTGACATAATTTCATTTTCGTGTCCAGTGTGACCGGCCATTTTGGAACTCCACAACAAACGTAAACGATCCACCAACTCTTTAGCTTTGTTCCAGTAGACATATTGAAATTTTTTCGAAGATAATTTCTTGTTTGTGGGTAACTGTAGTTTTTCCGAGACATTTTTTCTTGTAATAGTACCACCTAATTTTGTGCCCATTATCAGAGGTTTAATAATTCGTAAATATTTGTTCCATCTGGTCTCCCGTAAACCATCACTTTTTTTAAAATTGTTGTAGACAGCATTCGTTGATTCCAAAATTTCCTTGTACGTTGAAAGTACATTATCACTTAATTGTTGTTGTTCCTTGCCTACACTTGGGGGTGTTTTAAGAAATAACAAATCATAAAGTGCCGGTGATCCACCATATTCTGCAATATTTTTCCCTTTTTTGTATAAGACAATATTTCCATTTCGAAAACGCACCTCTAAATTACCAATAAAATTTTTGTTATCTGTTTTTGAACCAAAACGTACACCATATACAGTATCGTATAGAGATGGTTTCGAACGTAATCCTTTCAGGTGTGCGTTTAAAGTATCGGAAGTTGTGGTGTCAGCGGATGCGAGAGATGTATTAGTTGAAGTTGAGGGTGTATCAAACACCGATTGGCTAATATCTTCTTTTGAAATGCGATGCTGCTGCTGCTGCTGCTGCTGAATAGGTGTGGAGGTTTGAAAGGAATGTGTAGGTTGGGGAAAACCTGATATTTGAGTCGACTGCACTGATGTACTGAGACTATGTGACTTTGTAGCTGGATAATGTTGTTGCTGTTGTTGTTGCTGCTGCTGCTGCTGCTGCTGACGTTGCTTAACCACATCAGATATAGTTGTCAACGGCTTAGAAATGGGTTCGTAAAACTTTTCCAATTCCACAACATTAAACTCTTTAGCCGCTTTAATTTGTTTAAATTTTTTTCTGACGGCATTGGTAGCTTCCACTAGTTTACGTTTTAAGTCGATCGCGTTATTCATGATGTTAACAAAGGACGTTTCAACAATCAAATGAGCATTTTCCCTTATTATTACAGTAATATATAGCTATCAAATCCTTTGCGGTATCTTCCCGATTTCACATCACTGTCTTTATCAATTACTAAAAATCCATACTTATTATCCCAACATTTTGAGCACATTTCTTGAAATTGAGTAAAAGTTAGATCCGGTGAAACGTGGTCGGAAAATATGTGTTTCATATTCAACTCATTCAAGGAATAAACGATCATGGAAATCAAAACGCAATGTCACTAGGTTAGGATGCTGGAATATAACCTCATGGAATGGGAAAGATCAAGAATTAATCATGGAAATGGAAAAACATAAAATAGACATATGCGGACTATCAGAAACAAAACGAAAAGGAAAAGGAACATCTCAATTTGGCCGATACATCCTAATTCACAGTGGGAAAGCCAAACATGAAAGAGCCCATTCGGGAGTCGGTATACTGCTCCACGAGAATTATAAACAATGCATTGAGGACATACAATATATCAACGATAGAATACTTAAAGTATCCCTAACATTAAAGCAAACCATAATACATCTTATTAGCACATACGCCCCGGACATATCAAGACCTATAGAGGAATCAGAAAACTTCTACCAAAAACTGCAAGACTCTATAGAAAACATAAACAAGAATGAAAAAATAATAATATTCGGAGATCTAAATGCTCGAATAGGAGATGAAATCATTCCAGGCGTTAAACAGAAATACAATGAACCTATAACTAACGAAAACGGAGAGCTCTTAATAGACTTCTGTGCTAGAAACGAAATGAGAATTACTAATACTTTTTTCACACACAAAGATCAACATAAGTACACATTTATGAATACCAGAGGTCAAAAGTCAATGATTGACTTCATAATTACCAATAAAGGAATAATGCCAACACAAATACTTGACGTAAGGACCCTGACTTCCGCTAACCTGAGAACAGACCACAATCTCGTACTGTGCAGGTTAGTCTTGGAACGACCGCACAAAGTCCGAAAAGCACCAGTCTTTATCGAAAAGTACAACATAGAATCTCTAGAGTCGGATAGCACACGAAAACTGTATGAAAACAGACTAACAGGCAAACTGAAGGAGTTCGACTGTAACGCATATGACGTGGAGACCTGCTGGACAAAAATTAAAAATACCATACATCAAGCGGCTGAAGAATCCATTGGAAAGAGAAAAATAAACATAAATTCAACAAACAACACCAAACCATGGTTTTGCCAGGAAGTAAAGGACCTCGCAGAATTAAAAAGAAGAAGCTACTTAACATACAAAAGCACACCAAACCAACAAAAACACGCAGAATATATAGAAACTAGAAACCGAGTCAATTCACGTATTAAGGCCATCAAAAGGGAGCATTGGAATAAATTCACAAGCGATATGGATCATGATATACATGGCGCCCAAAGAAAGGTGTGGAAAATGTTAAAGAAGAGAAAGAAGCCGGTGAATGAGTATGTTCAAAGTAAAGGAGTCGCAATAGAAACTTGGGAAGAATACTTTGGTACACTATATAACGCTGAAGAAATACAAGAAATAGAATACCGGACAGCATCAAACGCAACCGTCTCAGAGACGGAATCAAGAGAAAGACTAGGAAAGCTAAAGAACAGAAAAGCACCTGGGACAGATGGAATACCTAACGAACTATTAAAATATGGTGGCCCGGAACTTGTAACAAAACTTACCACTTTATTTAACAAAATCCTGAGTACAGCGAAAATTCCAAACGACTGGCACACGAGCATAACAATTCCTATATTAAAAAAGGGACAAAAGACATTGCCCGAAAATTACAGAGGAATAACTTTACTATGCACAACTATGAAACTGTTCACAGGAATAATAAAAGAGAAGCTAGAAAAGCTAATAGTTAATAGGGAAGAGCAACAAGGGTTCAGAAAAGGCAGATCGACTACGGACGCAATATTTATCATGAAACAAATTAAAGAAAAGGCCATAGAATATAACACACCAGCATTCGTCTGTTTCGTCGACCTCACTAAAGCATTCGACAAAGTCCAACTAGGCGACGTCATTCGAATGCTTATTGATAAACAAATACCCGCCAATATAGTAAAGACAATTTGCAATCTGAACACTGCCAATACAACACAAATTAAAACAGAACAACACACCTCAGGTAGCATACCAACGCCCGGAGGAATCAGACAGGGAGATAGTCTCAGCCCCTTCCTGTTTAACCTCATTATGGATAAAATCATAGAAGAAGTGGCAACATTAAACATCGGGTACAGAATAAATAACACACGTATCAGCTTGGTGGGCTATGCCGATGATACCGCAATCCTCGCAGAAACCGAAGACGATCTGCAGAGACAGCTCTTTAAATTATACCAAGTGGGACAACGACTTAATATGAATATCTCCATCGAAAAAACGAAAAGTATGACCATCAGTAAGGAACCCATTAGATGCAAACTAGTAATCCAGGACAGACCCATAGAGCAAGTGATGCAGTTCAAATACCTTGGCGTAAATATATCCAGCAGTCATGAACCTATAAAGGACGTAAAATGCCAAGTCAACAAAGCCGCAGCAATCACAGGATGCCTAAGAGAATTTGTATGGAAGAATCAATATATGCGAATGGACAGCAAAATTAAGATCTATAAAACATGCATAAGACCCATAATGACATATGGAATAGAGACGAGAGAAGACACTAGTAAAACGAAAAGTATACTACGGGTGGCTGAAATGAGGGTAATGAGGATGATAGTCGGTAAAACCAGAAGAGATCGTGTAAGAAATGTAGACGTCAGAGAACAATGCGAGATACAGGATATAGTAAGATGGGGAAGACAAAGAAGACGGGAATGGTATCACCACGTAAAAAGGATGCCCGAACACAGACTACCCCGCATAGTACTAGAGGGAAAACCAGCAGGAAACCGACCACCAGGAAGACCACCGAAAAGATGGAGAGATAGCTGGCAGTCCACATCACAGGAAATGATAGGGAGGCAAGACCGGAATTAACAGATCAACAGATCTCATACAAGTAGAAGAAGAAGAAGAAGATATTCAACTCATCTTGTTTAAACATAATAATAAAATTGGCGTTGTCTCGCACAAGCTGTTTAGGCACTCGCGAATATGTTTGCGCTAGGTAAAAGGAGTCGATATTTTTATGACGTCCCATGCTAAAGTACGATCTTATAACATCTTGTTTTTCACATATAACATCATCAAAGATAAATATAGAGTTTGGTTTTGCATCGGACGGTACCACAATATTACTGGAATCACTAAAGGCATAGTAGCCTAAACCTTTGATGGGCGCTAAAATTTTCCTTAAATACTCATATTTCGGTTGATACAGAGATTTCGAGTAAATATAGACATTTTCGAAACGTAGCCCAAGGGGGTGTGTAAGCAGCGAAATCATGACATTAGTTTTTCCACAATTGGATGGACCAATTAACAGGCCGCGAATAGAGGAAGGAAGTAGAGGACCGTGTCTCTTCATTATCTTCTTTTCAAATCCAAGTCCGACTTTTTCATCGAGATTGTCAATAGGAAGTTTTTGTTTAAGATCGATAACGCGCATCTTAGGAAAATTTGATATTTTATAGGCAATTTTTCACAAAAACTGTCATTCAGATGCCGAGCGTCAAACGAAGTGGACGGTCTCACGTTTCCAACAAAACTGGATACGGTATTGTGAATTCGTTAATAAATAAATTACCATTCGAGGTACACATTCCTGGTTATCAATATTGCGGACCCGGAACAAAAGTAATAAAACGTGTAACAAGAGGTGATCCAGGCATTAATCCTTTGGATGCCGCATGCAAAAAACACGATTTAGCCTATTTACATAATAAAGACAACATAAGTGCGAGACATCGAGCGGATTACGAGCTCGAACAAAGTGCTTGGAATAGAGTAAAATCGAAAGATTCCAGTTTAGGTGAAAAAACAGCAGCTTGGTTAGTTACAAACATTATGAAAGGAAAACAACGTTTTGGTATGGGTGTACCATCATCATCATTATCAACAAAAAAAACATCTAGTAAAGGCACGCGTCATACAAAAAGGAAAGGTGTTAATAAAAATCGACATGTTCGGAAAGCCAGTTTCGGAACAGCTATTCGACAAGCAGTTCGAAGGGAATTATTAAAAGCCGGAAGTAAAAATGTGTTGGAAAAAAATGTCATGAATGCATCTAAAATAGCTCTGTCGGCAGCACGTAGATCGGTAAAAGCGGCAGGTGGCAAAAGGAAGGTTCGTACACCGAGAATAATACCGATTCCTAAAACTGGTGGAATATTACCATTAATACCAATTTTTGCCGGGTTATCAGCTTTGGGTTCATTAGCCGGTGGGGCAGCGGGAATTGTGCGCGCCATAAAAGCAGTAAAAAAAAGCAGCGAAGATAAAACCGGTGCCGGCCTGTATTTAAAATCGAAAGGAAATGGTTTGTTTCTAAAGCCATATCGTAAAGGTATGGGATTATTTTTAAATCGTAGATCAAAAAACTAATTGAATCCCTACCTCGAAGACCACTATCTAACATCGATATAGAAAAATATGCCAAAAAGAAAAGAATAGGACACTTTCGAGGCGTTTATATGAGGGATTTATTACCTAGACAAGGTCCTCGACGTTACGAAGCAGCAATAGTGAATTTGGATAGTACGCGTGGTGCAGGGACTCATTAGGTAGCTTATAGAAGAAATAATTCTAAAGTAACATATTATGACAGCTTCGGCGATTTACCCCCACCGATCGAATTGGTACGATATCTACAAACGGGATCGGAACCATCAAAAATTATTTACTATACATACGATCGTCAGCAGGATTTTGGAACAGTCTGGTGTGGACATTTGTGCTTAAAGTTTCTTGTCGAATCATCAGCGTAAAAGATGTCATCATCATCATCGTCACCATTAACACCGCAAATGGATCGCAATAACTATACTAAAATGTTGCAATCACTGAAAGCATTTCATCTAGCCGGTGGATTAAGGAAAATGACCGTGAAACAGTTAGAAAACATGCCCAAGGAAGTAATGATTGCATTAGCCTCAAATGAAATTCCATTCGTTTGGGAAAAGTTGCCGGAGCACCTTAAAAGCGATATCGATATATTAAAATATCAGTGCGGTTGCAAACATTATTTCAGCAGCAGCAGCAGCAATTTAAACGAGGTTATGACTGATGAGGATCTTACGGCTAGAAAAATATTTTGTTGTTATTGCAAAATCAGCGATGTGCGCATAAAAGCAGAAAATAGCATAAAAACATCACTATCTAATGCAGTGAGAAAAGGTGTGACGATGAATCTTTTTAAATGTTGCCGCTAAGAATAAAACCGAGATGTGTGATGTTTTAATGGTTAGTCATGTCTTATACGTTCACACTAACAGGACACTCGAGCGTCTTAAGCGCCGATTTTTATCCACCAGTCGAATTAAATAGAGAAAACAAATATGGTCTGGCATTGCTGGGATTTTACACATACAATTCAATTTTTAATGTGGACGAAAGCAACAATAAGTTTGCCTACATGAAGGAGGGTTACACCACCGAGCCGATACAATTGCAGATTCCACCTGGGGCCTATGAAATAGATGAGATAGGTAAAGCTATGTTGGAGGCTTTGAGGATTTCAACTGAAGAAAAGAACGATGGAATCTTTTACTTGGTCGCTAATAATAATACGCTGAAATGTGAACTGAAATCCCAATATACTATAGATTTCCGGGGAGAGGCGAGTATCGGTAAAATGTTAGGATTTAATCATACAGTGTTAAAAAGAGACAAAAAGCACGAATCAACCGAGATGGTGGAAATAATGAAAGTACGCATCATACGCGTAGATTGTAATATAATTTCCGGAGCATATATGAATTCGGTGGAAGGTCATACCTTGTTCGAATTCGATATCGACGTGGAGCCCGGTTACAAAATCAGTAAAGAACCACAAAATAATATTTATATGCCGTTAATGCCGGCAGGACGTCAGTTTATCGACAACATTACTCTTCGCATCTTGGACGATAGCGGTGATCTAATCAATTTTCAAGGCGAGAAAATAATCGTGAAATTGGAACTGAAGAAACTTTCATAAAAATGGGTTTTTGCTTCAATCGTCAATTGTGTGTGCTGTCGACTAAGATGGGGGAACCGCCGAAACATAATAAAAGTAAAAGAAGAGTTAACGTCAAGGTTAGTCGTCGTCCAGACGTTAGATCACAAACATCTCAACAGTTATCTGCCGAAGACTATAAATTTTTAAAATCAATCGGTCTTAAAGTGCGAAAATGATTTCCACCACCAGCGATAAAATAGAGGTTTTCTCCGAGCCCATCTTGGACAATTCCATTATTAGTCTAGAAGAGCATACGTATAAACCATACGGATCTCCATCATTCAACAATTCGGATGAAGTCCGTATCCCCATTAATTTTCAAGATATTATACTGGATATCGCCGAAAGTTACATATATATCGAAGGAAAATTTAAACCCATAGATGCAACGAAAAGATGTTTTTTATCAAATAATGCCCTCGCATTTTTGTTCGATGAAATTCGCTACGAGATGGGAGGTGAGCAGGTCGCCGTGGTTCGTAAACCTGGAGTTACGACGACATTAAAAACCATGGTTTCATTCGGAAGTTTGCAACAAAGATCTCTCATGACGTGCGGATGGGGTCTCGACGAAGCAAACCAAGATATCGTAGACACGGCAAGTAACGTATTCTCCGGGAAATTACCCTTAAAATATCTTATGGGATTCGCCGAAGATTACGCAAAAGGTGTTTTCAACGTAAAACAAGAGCTTATTATGATTATAGCTCGCACTTTTACCAATTGTTACGTCGGCGAAGTAGAGGCAGAAATTAGTATCGACAAAATCGAATGGAAAATTCGTCACATCATTCCAGACGACAAGCAAAAATTGAAAATACTGTCTCGCATTAATAAAGGAGGAAACAATGCCAGTATTCAAATGGCATATCGTAAATGGGATCTGTACGAATTACCAGCTTTAAGGCAAACATCTTCCGACGTGTGGGCCTTGAGAACGAGTACAAGTCTGGAAAGACCGCGCTATATAATCGTCGGGTTTCAAGACAGCAATAATTGCGACAAGAAAGAAAAAAACGCAACCCAGTTTACCCACGCCGACGTATGCGACATTAGACTGTATCTGAATTCAACCGTTTATCCATACGAAAGATGGAATTTAGATTTCGCCAAGAAACTGTACGCAGCAGCCTATTACAATTACGAAAACTTCCAAAGCAGCTACTACGGGCGCGAGATAAACGATCCGATGATAACGTTCGCGGAATATATGAAAAACCCCGTTTTTATTATCAATTGCAGTCATCAACCAGAGGCGATTAACTCATCGACAGTGGATGTAAAATTGGAGTTCCAAACGAGAAAGAATAAATTCCCCAAAGACACTAAAGTGTACGCATTAGTTATTCACGACTCATTTTTTAGTTATAATGTATTAAACGGTTCGGTGACCAATAAATCTATATTTTAATGTATCTATTATATGTAACACAAAATAATGTTCTTGAATCAATAAATTTGTAATGAGTGAAGTAGTAGTTTTATATTTATTTGAAACCCAACCAAAAAAAAAAAAGCTGGC
The DNA here is from genome assembly GCA_034092305.1 of Diaprepes abbreviatus. Classification (NCBI taxonomy): domain Eukaryota; kingdom Metazoa; phylum Arthropoda; class Insecta; order Coleoptera; family Curculionidae; genus Diaprepes; species Diaprepes abbreviatus. The sequence goes on from JASJET010000103.1 coordinate 366,610, forward strand.
GGAAAAGCCCGCTCTTTAAGAGAAGAGTACGGGAATTTAGAAAATGGTGGTTTATTAAGTGGAAAAAAGAGCTTAAATAACACAAGAAAAAATTTTTAAGGCAAAATATGAAAACAACAATTTAGAAAATTTGTAGGAAAGTAACGGTTAGGAATAGGGAAAAAAGTTATAAGAAAAAATTATAGAGGAAATCGAGTACTATAAGCAAGCATTTTTCTCGATAGTAAAAACGTAAAAAAAAAATTTTTCAAAAAAAAATTGAAAAATGGTGAATGCGCGCCAAAGTTGAAGTTTTGGAGCAAAATGATATTAGGAAATTAGAAAGAGAATTTTTTTCTACATATGGTAGTACTTTTCAAAATTCGGAAAGATGAAATTTTAAGAAAAGGGTTATAGTAAGTTAGTAATTTGGATTTTTTAAAGCGCTGTAGCTCGGGAACCGTTCAAGATAGAAAAAAAATAAAAGCACTTTGATAGCCCAAAATTTTGAGGAGAATGCGATGGTGTAAAAAAAATTATAATTTTTTTTTTTTTTTGAAAATGCTGAATACGCGCTAAAGTTGAAGATTTAGAGAAAAACGGTATTGGGAAATTAAAGAGAGAACTTTTTTCTACATATTGTAGTATTTTTGAAAATTCGAAAAAATGAAATTTGAAAAAAAGGGTTATAGAAAGTTAGTAATTTGAATTCTTTAAAGCGCTGTAGCTCGGGAACCGTTCAAGATAGAGAAAAAATAAAAGCACTTTAATTACCTAGAATTTTGAGTAGAATACAATGGTGAAAAAAAAATTTGGAAAATCTTAAAAATGACAAAAAATTTAGACGAAAAAATTGAAATTCTCGAGTTATGAGGCTAGGGCCGCCGAACGGGAGTATGTGGAAGTTGTAGGGGGAGGTTTTTTTTTTTTTTTTTTTTTTTCTAAGTCCGGTGAGTTATAAAATCATATTATTCTCAAACTTATATAATGCATATATGCACTCCACCTTACCCCCTCCAACTTTTTGAATGTATATAGAGGCCGGTATTAGAATTATTTCATCATTACACATTCGATCGGCAAGATGGAAGATATACCAAAAAGGATCATTGGCATTGTCAGGCCATTCGTGCCCGGCAAGATATGCAAGTGTGAGGAGTGCGGGGGTACCGCACCAGGAGCGGCACCTTCGGCACCGCCTGCAACGCCGACACCACCAGCGACGACGACGGTGCCGCCAATGAGAAGACCAAGGGCTGCACCTAGGTCGGTGTTAATATCGTTGGGTATTACTCCACGGTAGGCACCCCACCCTCCCCCCAGGCCCTTTTAGGGCCACAAAAACGGTCCTTTTCAGGACCACATTATATTTTGATCGTAGTTTAGTAATCGTCACTTATGGGGCGAGATATTCGTTTAACGACGATTTGTCTCGTAGCTTAAGTGCCAAGTTATATGCTTGAGAACCTATGAAAATGTTAACAGTTCAAACAAGGTTTCTATTATTTTTTTTTTTGTAATGTATTCTTCACAAAATATTAAGAATAAGTCTTATTGTGTAAACAAATCTAATTCCTTATTTAAAGTTTTTGAAAAAAATCAATAATTCTATAAGCTCTCACCAATACATAACATTTAGAATCCGTTGGTGGGGTGGGGGTAGTTCTATATATATGAGACTGGGTCAGTTACACAGTCATATATTCATCAACCCTCATACGATAAACATGGAGGAAGAAAGACCCGCCAGCCGAGGCTCATCCATCTTTAGTGATGACACCGTAGCCGACAACGTTGGAGACCTGCAAGTCTTCGACGACGACGACGAGGTGGATTTTGAAATTGACGTCCTACGTTGGGACGACTTGGATGAGCCGATTCCGCTAGTATATGACCATGATCCGGGTCTAGTGGAATTAGACGATGCGGGTGATTGGGTCTTACAAAGACTCGAAACTCCGTCGCCGCAGCCAGAGCCGGACTCGACGGAAGATGCGGTGCTGGAAATTCCAGCATCACCAACACCCGACGACCCACAAGGCCCCTGCGATTCGTCAAGCTGGTGGTCGACCAGCGAGGATGGGGCACCATAAGCCCCACACTCTCCCTGGCCCTTTTTAAGGGCACACAACAACGGTCCTTTTCAGGACCACAAAATACTTTGATCGTAGTTTTAGTACATATTAGTACTTTGTTACTAATATTGTATGTATAGAATATACAATATTAGATACAAAGTATTAAAACTTTAAGTGCTGGTGGAACCCAGCTAAATCGTTCGTTCGTATTTGAGACCACAAACAACTTTTGGTCTCAATACGTAATATGACATTTGTTTTCACCCCCCACCATTAATTTGTCTCTATATATACGACCATCAATACTTATTACAATCATTTTAGTTCAACATGTCTGCGACTCAACAACAACAACAACAACCCATCCAATGCCCTGTGGTAGATTCTACCACAGAGAATTGTTTGGAGTGGGAGCCGAACGATCCTAGATGGGATGAACTTTGGCGGTTCATCATCGAATACACAGAGGACAGCACCGCCACCCCCGCTGATGATGATGACGGGCCGTGCGACTCCACAACTCAATAAAAGAGTCGCATGTTTTAAAACCAAACGGTCCTTTTCAGGACCACAAAATAATTTGATCGTAGTTTTAGTTGGTTATAATACTTTGTAACCAATATTTTATGTTTTTTTCATAAAAACATACAATATTGAGATACAAAGTATTAGAAGTTCTGGCGACAGAACCTTAACTTCATAAACCGAACCATGTTTTAGCATACTTGTAAATATTATCAGAAAATATTTACAACTATTGCTATTGCGTAGTTTTAGTGGATTATTCACTTTTTTTTTTTTTATTACCTAATATTATGTGGGACAGGGCCTATATGAAATAACACACAAAAATAAATTTTCAAGTCATTTTTATTCTCATTATAAAATATAAAAAATTTGATCAAACACTTTTTTATTAACTACAATATATATTTATATATATTTACAAACTTAATACTATAAATTAAAAGCTAATATCTACAACTACCTAACACCTACTACATAATTTATTAAAGTCCTCTAATTGTCTTTTTAACCGCGCAGATTTCACCTTTTTTATCTCTAATTGTTTTTCAAGTTCTATAATGTCACTGGCACACTCGTTCACTTCATTCACTAAGCGTTTTTTCATGGTATAAATGTCAGTCAATTTGGTCTTCTGAGAGTTGGTGAAGTCTTCGACCCACTCCGGTTGTGATGGCTCGGAAGAAGACGCGGTTTTATTTGGTGAAGACGATGACGACGACGACGACGACGAAGCAGCGGAAACTTCATCGCCTTCAAAACACCGCTTAAACCGCTTCTTCATGGGTTTCCGGCACCCCAATATCGGCGACAGTGGCGCTGGCGCTGGGGAAGACTTCACCTCCGACACTATTTCATTCTCGACGCTGGCCGGTGTTGGTGGCGTTGGTGGTGTTGGTCCATCGGGGCCTTCTATGACTTCCACTTCTACTGACAGTGGCTCTTGCGGTGCTGTTTTTAGGAAGTCGGGTAATGGAACAGGGGTGGAGGGACGCTTAAAGTTAAACTTTTTCTTCTTCCCTTGTCCCACACCTTTAATCGCCGAATAAAATGTTTTTTTATCGGCGATTTCCGACTTCCGCATAGTCAAGAGCTTTTGCAGTTTCGACGCTTTCGGAGAAGATTCCCTAGGCCGCGATGCTTTTCGCACAACCACATCACTAATCACATTAATTTTTGGCTCTTTCTCCTCCGTCCAGCATTCCAGGAATTGCGCTGCCGACTGAACTAACTCCTCGTCGCGACCATCGTTGAGGGCTCGGTCTTCGGCATCTTCATGCTCCACGCCATTCCAGTTCTCGAACACCCCCGGACTTAGCACCTCTAAACCACTCATGTTATCCAGCATGCCTTGCTGTGAACCGCAGCTCACGTCAAGAGCATCTAAAAGAGACCGTACACTAGACATTTTCGATATTCCAACTCACACAATTAACTTTTTCTTAGCACTGTACTGTTTGCTGTTCTGACGAACTGTGAAGAGCTCGAGCCAGCAAGTCTGCTTTTATGCCCATTTCCCCCACTACACCGCCTTTATTCCTTTTGTTCGATGCATTAAGTATAATATTTAAACTTGTCAGATGCAAGGCCAAGGCCAAGGCCGACGTAACCGGCAATACCAGGGTCGTTTTCAGGGCTGTAATTTTCATGGATTTTTTTTTTGTCCCTGTCAAGGTTATTTTAAAGAAGCATATAAATATAGTACTAAACTTGTTAGATGCGAGGCCAAGGCCAAGGTCAAAGTACCCGTCAATGTCAGGGTCGTTTTCGAGGTTGTAATTTTCAAGGATTTTTTTTTGGTCCTGTCAAGGTTATTTTAAAAACAAGGACATTAATGAACGTGCCATCCAGAGAAGAAATTGGGTCATAGAAGAAGCTTACCTGTACAGAAGAAATTAACATGTATTTTATTTCTTAATTTTTAATTTTTTGTTTGTTATTTTTTTTATTTTTTTTTAATAATAAAAAGTAAACTCAATCTTTTGTTATATTTTAATTTTTTTTCAATAAAACAATAGTAAAATGAATCTGTATGTGTATTTATTAAACATCACCTAAAATACGTTTTGCAATCCATATTTTTCTGCAGAGTCCGTTTATTAATGAAATAGAACCATATATTAGGGTGAAATCTAATGGTTTCAAATCAGTCTCACATAACAATGTCAGAAGTAAACACTATTGATAAGTTCGGTCGCAAAAGAAAATTTAAGGATTTTAACTTTATGCGAGGTCCTTCAGGAATAGGTTTTAAACTTACACCTAATGGAGATTACGACATGGGAAGCAAAAGATTGTGCTATTTAGCAGAACCTCTTGAAGGAGACGATGCGACCACACGAAATTATGTTGATAATAACCTTGCTCAGTGTGTGCAAGATACGCAGAAAGCTTTACATGACTCAACAATTGTTATTAAAGATATATTCAGAAACCAACTTGAAGGTTACGTACGCAAGAAATTAATTGAAACCGGTCAAGAACTTAGAGGATACATTGATGATACTGTTATTGCAATATATGAACTTAGGCAAGACGAACTGCGTGATGAACTTAACTCTAGAATGTTGAAAATTGAAAAGACTATGGAGGATCTTGTCAGCAAACCTGTTTCACATTAAACATTTACTCGTAGACCTGTGCGTTTAATTTACTATTAGACAAATTTTTCAACAATAACTTTTACAGTTTGTTATTTGTCGACACTTCATTATATTTATAATTTTAAAATAAAGTTTCAATAAAAAAGCAATCAATCAATGAATACATGTTTTTTATTTAAAAAAAAAAAAAAAATACAATACTATCGTTACATATTAATGTTGTATGTTTAATAGAAATAATAAAAACAATACAAATAATGAAATATGGATTTTCCAGATTACGTGCTGTCCTGACTTAGAAATGATTCCAACACGGTGACTAAATTTGCTAAGTTTTCTTCCGGGTCTGTTTTGTAAAAATCTATGTCTGCATGCCCCCAAGGTAGAGTTTTGGTTGAACTGGGAATTACATAACGTTTATCATCGCTATGTGACAATGCTACTTTATTTATTATGTTGGTATAAATGTTATGTAATTCACTTCTAAATGTCTTCATCTTTCTTAATATCAAACCACCCCGTTCAACAATTCTTTGGTAGTCTTCCTGATGAAGGTCTTTCTCGATAACACATTTTTTGATACCTTTGGCTTTTTTTAATTCATTATTAATGGACTTTACATAATAAGCCTTCGCGCCGGTACCATAAAAACTTATTATCGGATCACCAGGAAACTCATCTTTCATTCTACCAACTACAGAATTACTTTTAATTATGTTGAAATTATTAATTTCGGGGTAATTTGATGTATCGAATTTTTCGGGGTTTTCTGATATAGTTTGATAAAAGTTTTCCGTATACACTTTTAATATAAGCGAGTCAGTATCGGTGTAAAGTAACGAAGCATCATCGCCAAACTTGGATTTAATAAAATTATAATAAAAATCGTATATTACAGTCTTTGATATATCTAATATGGAAAAACCGATATAAATTGGTTTATTGTACAATATTTTAACTTTATTCATATGTATAGCAACAAAGTTCTCGGTAAATATCGAGCTACTATTGAAATTGGGGCGGGATATTAGTGCTCTAGCTCCATTTCTGCCTACACTGTTCTCCCAATGTGTTACTAATTTTATATCCTTTCGATTTTCCACATTTTCCATAGTTTTACCAAATATCGCGTTATTTTTTAATTTAAAAGTGTCCTTCGCAAATTTTGTGGTGGCCTTGTTACGTAAATTGGTATTAAAATCAATATACGATTTTAGCCATTTTGATTGCTCAAACTGTAATACTCGATGGGTTTGCATTACCACTAAGCCGTTGGCGATGGCTTGTTTTAAAGTTCTATAGTGTACAATGTATTTTTTTTTATCTTGTAAATTGGGAATTAATTTCGGTAATTTAGCGTTTTCTGTTGGCGGTATGATATTTTCTACTAGAAATGGAAGATCAGAATGTGCATCATGCAACTCAGTCGGATAATGCACATCCACTTCCAAAACGTAGCCATGTAAACTATCATCACCAACAGCCATAATATTTAAATCCAGAATTTCGCGCTCGCTTAACCATCGAAAACCACCATATGGTAATGCTTGTGACATACTATGACCATATAGATTTGTAGCATCAAGGTATGTTATAAATGAAGAAGGTTTTGTTGGGTCATAGTCTGGTAAAAAAATATTATTAGCGATGTGCTTCCTTTCTGTACACTGGCTTATGCCGCCGCGTATACCTTTCTTAAAAAAATGTATCATGTCTATATCAGTTAAGAGCTCTAACTCTACCTTAGTCATACGTAGCATACAATCAAATGATAAACTTGGAAGGGTATAGTAATGTGCTGGATCAAGTTTATCGAATTTTAAGCAATTATTCCGAAATTGCTCAAAAACATCACACAATAGCAACACATCTGATTTTAAATACACGTCCGAATAGTCCCCCAAAGTTTTACACCCAAACAAGCGCCATACTTCTTTTGCTCTTCTATAGCTTTCATCGCTAATATGTTCTTCCCGTAAATTATCATAAAATTCATCTTTACTTGGAAGACATGTATTTTCCATTTTTTCTATAGAGTCAATAAAGCTATAAGGAAAAACACCCTTTTGACGCATCAAATTAAATTGGTTGATATTTGAAAAATGTTTCCGCGTTTCAATAAAATCGTCGTCGTTTAAACCGCTGCCTAAATTTTCCAAAGACGTTGACAGAAATTTAAAACTATCAATAAATCGCAACTTTAAATATTTCCTCTTGACTTTTCCACATTTACTATCAAAATAATCGTGCACATAAATGCTTTTGGTAAATGATATGTACTTTTCCTTACTTTGAGCCAAAACACCAATTTTATCCCCATATTTACATAACTCTTTTATAAATAAATGGCTGTCGTAGCCGCTTAAGTTATGAAATATGATAGGGATAAAAGAGGGTAATTTATAATTTAAATTACAAACGGAATGTGCAGCACCAAATCTTTTTGCACCAGTTATGTGACAGTGGTCTCGTACTTTAATCTCACCCTCTTCAAAAGGGCCTTCACATATACCACATATTTTAGCATCATTAAACTCCCTTTTTTCTTCAGGCGTTAACGGTTTCATAGGCTTAATGTCTTTTAAATATGTATTGTATAGAGCCCTTAAATCACACTCGATACGATCCACAAAGACTTGAGCTGCATTATTCCCCCGAAATAGCTCAAATTTCGAAAGTGAGTCGTCAAAAGAGCATTTAATTAAATAAGCAAAAGAATATGGTTCATGTTTAAAACTTTTTACAGTGTAAGAATTTTGTGGGTTTGGTTGTACCGTTTCAATGGGTTTTAAAACAGATTCGAAATCTGCATAAACCACGAATGGAACGCGCATTTGCTTTTCTATACCCTCGAATTTTAAAATATTTTCCGGCACACTCTTTCCAAATTTATCGATTTTTAAATCCACTGAGGGTGTTTGCGTGAAAATGTGGTTACAATCGTAGCTTTGATGTAAAGTTAAAGCTGACGGTGTACTAAAATAAATGAGGCAACCATCACAGAAATATATTTTATGTTGTTGACAACTAATTTGACTTGAAACTAAACGTGATAAATCCCGAATCCAACAATAATGACTCTTTGAACAAGTCGTATCACAAAAATGTTCACCGCCATCTTTACTACTACAGTCTTTTGTAATTAACAATAAATTTACATGCCTATCCAACTTTTTTGACGCATACCTCAGTGGACCAATAACTTCATGTATTACTTCATTATTTTCATATTTAGATTCCAGACCGTATACGTTAATTGATATGTTGTTCATTTCCTCAAATTTTTTAATGTCACGTAATTTTACTGGAAAATCCATACCTGTTACATTTAGCACTCTAGAAAAATGGGGGTAGGATGTCTTCTGTGAAGTCTCTGCTGTTGGAGGAAACAATGCTGATGTTACAGCCCACGCAAAGCAAAATTCGTCCTGGTTAATCACATTGACGACAGCTCCTTTCTTTTCAATAGAACACGGCAACTTGATGTATGATGAGCCACCCATAGGCATATACTTGTTGATACCAACTTCCAAGTATAAAATTCGCACAAGAGCCCATCCTATAACAAGAAAAATAATATATAAAAATCAGTTTAATATATCGGGTTTTGATTTTTCCATACCTGAATCTTTCTCCTGGAACTCTGTCGCCTGCGTTTTTATTAATTCGGTGAAAGAATGGTAAACGGCATCCAAATCACTTTCTACACTAATTATTTGATTAGCAGTGTTGAAGGATTTTTCACTGAATATTTCTTGTGATGGAAGCATGTACTCGCCAACAGCTGTCATGTTAACTTTTAAAGCATGATGCACACGCAATAAATTATTAACAAGTTCCACCACCTTGGATTTAATGTCTGCAAAGAACATTACGTAATCGGAATGCTCCATATCACTGCTAACCCGATAGGTTGCAATTCTCCTTTTGAAGGCACATTGAACGAGTTGCACACCATGACATACCGGCAAACATGAATTATTTTTATGTTGTTGTGTTCGTTTATGCACCGACATATGATTTATTGGAACATCTACATTACATGTAGCGCAATTAATTAGCGGAATCGTCGATGTATACTCTTCAATTCGGAGCCGTTTTCCTCCAGGCACTTCATTAAATCTCGCCGCACACGATTCTCTTTGATGACGTCTCATATTATAAATATTAGTAAACTTAGAACCGCAATTTTCACAAACATATGCCATGATTTGTCAAATATTAACACATGTACTACCTATACAAGTCAGAGCCAACTGATGAATGAAACTGCCCCATACATTATATAAAACCATTCAAGGTCACCCCCAACCACGTAACATATCTTCAAGGTCACACACCCAAGATGACCTTCAACAAAGTCAAGGTCGTCTCGACCAAGGTCAAGGTCAAGGTCACACACACAACCTTGAACACAAGGCCAAGGCCAAAGCACACGTGCACTTTCAAGGTCAATGACAAGGACATGTGGGCGGGGCCAAAGAGGGGTGAAGCAAGGTCAAGGTCAAGGTCGAGGAGTGGGGGGATCGAGCGAATCGGGTTATGTTCACTACTGTCATACATCAAATGAATGCCGTTTACAACAATCACAAATTCAAAATCAAAGACCAACGTATGTACAAAATGTACCGAACGTCCAAAATACACAATTCCGGTATAAACCAAATTTTCAAAATCCACAAATAAGAAGTCCACAGTCGCAGCCAAAAAACAGCCGATTTCAGGCACAGTCACAAAACAGCCGATTCCAGGCTCAGCCACAGGGAATCCAAAGGCAAAACACTTACCAAAATAATCAAATATTTCAACCCCAACAAAGGTCAGTTATAGTTCCTAACCCGAATTACCAAAGACCGAATCTACAAAATACACATCACGTTAATTTTGAACAAGAAAATCAAAATTGTTATAATTTTTAACACGATTATAATAATTCAAATTTTGATTACTACAATAATGCCAATGAGACATTTAATCCTGATTACGAAACTTTTACTCCCGATTACGAGATAAATCCCGACGTTAATCTCGACTTAATGTATAACTCTAGTCAAAGTTATTGTCCGAATACTGAATTTTGAAAATAATTACGCACAAAATAATATGTCCGAAAATTTATTTTCTCAAAATAATGAAAATTTTCGAGTACAAGCCTCGGAAATAACAAAACTTACAGACCAAATACAAACATTACATGTCCAATAAAACAAACAATAAACTTCCAACAAAAACGAACAGAATTTCGTTTCACAAAATTTATTTTAGATATACGATACTTCTAAATCTTATAAATTATTGATTGATTCTGGAGCAGGCATAACGATTTTTAAACCAAAAACGTGTGAAAAATTTAAAGATAGATTTCCTGAAAATTTTACAATTAAAGGCATAACCGATGAAGACATCCCAATTTATGAATCTATACTTGTACCTTTTAATGTTTACGATCCTTTAAAATGCTACATATGCAATCTTCCGATAAGTTTTGACGCAATCCTTGGCATAGATTTCTTAGAAAAGTATGAATGTGTTATTGACTTGAAAAACAAAGTCCTAATCACAAATTTTTAAATAATACAATTAGATCAAGTTCCATCTTTGTCAGGTAATTCTCTCGAAAATGTACAAAATGAAATTAAAAATCAAAATTTTGAAAATAATCAGATTACAATAGAACCTCGTGTAGAGCAAATTTTTAAATTTAAAACAAATAAATTACATAACACAGAGGCAATACTTTTAGCGCAAACAGTTGAAAAAGTTAGAATTCCAACTGCAATTGTAAAAATCAACGAAAAAGGTGAATTTTTAATTTCCGTCTTAAATGTAAATGCTATTGAAAAAACAGTAAATTTTAATAACTTACAATTTGAACCATTTATCAAAAACGTCAGTTCATTATACAATAATAATAAAGAAATAATTTCACAAAATGATAGGGAAGATGAAATTTTAAATTAACTACGCATTGATCATCTAAACGATAAAGAAAAAAGCAAATAACTCAAGTCTGTCTCGATTTTTCTGATATATTTTATTTGGATGGCGATAAATTAACATTCACAAGCGAAATCAAACATCAAATTCCAACAGGAGACGCAAGACCTGTATATACTAAATCATATAGATATCCATACTTATACAAAGACGAAGTTAAAAGTCAAATAAATAAAATGCTCGATCAAGGAATAATACAACCATCTATATCTCCATGGTCAAGTTCTGTATGGGTAGTACCTAAAAAAATGGACGCCTCAGGAAAACAAACATTTAGAATTGTTGTCGACCTACGTCGCGTTAACGATATCCAAATAGCAGATAAATATCCACTTCCAAATATCAGTACTGTACTAGATCAACTAGGAAATTGTACTTATTTTACAACACTCGACTTAGCATCAGGATTTCATCAGATTGAAATTGATCCTAAATATGTACCTAAGACAGCCTTTTCAGTCGAAAAAGGACATTATGAGTTTCTCAGAATGCCTTTTGGAAGCAAAAATGCACAAAGCACCTTTCAACGAGTAATGGACAGCGTATTAACAGGATTACAAGACGAGAAATGCGTAGTTTATATGGATGACATAATTGTTTATTCAAAAAATCTTTATGAACACATCCAGAGACTAAAAGAAGTCTTCACAAGAAACGCAAATTTAAAAATACAACCCGACAAGTGTGAATTCCTACGGAAAGAAGTCGCTTACCAAGGACACCTTATAACTAAGGATGGAGTAAAACCAAATCCAGAAAAGGTAAGAGTTATACAAGAAATTACAATTCCCAAGAATGTAAGAGACATTAAATCATTCCTTGGACTCGTAGGATATTATAGACGATTCATTCCTGAATTTGCAAAAATTTCTAAACCCTTAACAGCTCTATTAAAGAAAGATACACTGTTTATATTCGATCAGCAATGCACGAAAGCATTTGAAAAATTAAAAGAATATTTAATATCGCAACCAATACTGCAATTTCCCAATTTTGAAGAACCATTCGTTCTTACAACAGACGCTTCACTCTATGCAATAGGCGTAGTATTATCACAAGGACCTATTGGAAAAGACTTACCAATAGCATACGCCTCAAGAACATTGTGTCCGGCAGAAACCCGATACAGATTAAGAGAAAGGGAATTGCTAGCTATAATTTGGGCAGTTAGACATTTTAGACCTTATTTATATGGAAGAAAATTTAAACTTATCACGGACCACAGACCCTTAACTTGGTTATTCTCAGTAAAAGATCCTGGATCAAAACTCTTAAGATGACGATTAAAACTAGGAGAATACGACTACGAAGTACAATACAAACCCGGCAGAATTAATAAAAATGCAGACGCCTTAAGTCGCATCAAAGTAAATCATTTTGAAAAAATGTGCTTTCAACAAAAATAAAAATAAGCCCTCAACTTCCAAAGAAAGTTCAGAATCAGAAATCGATGAAAATGAAATAGTTCTCATGTCACCACAAACAATGGAACACGAATGGAAACGTTTTGCGGAACTTTATCAAACTACGTCTCTAATAGACTATTCAAAAGTCAGATATTCAAATGAACAACTTTTAGACAAGGAACATAAAAATATAATAATTATTTTTCAAGAAAATAAATTAAAAGATTTACATTATAAAATTATTGACGATTTATTTGAGAATCACCCAACGTTTGACGACGATAAGATAAATATATTAAATTCCAAGACAGTAAAAAAAAGAAAATACTACGTCATCACTTTACCATTTCTGAATGAAGATGCAACACCAACTCTTTTTAAAGTGCTTACAAATTCATTAAATATTTTAGACGAAAGCAAAACGTACTAGGTAGAAAACAATGTCGATTTACTATTAATCGAACAATTATCGTCTATATTTTCAGATAAAGACTTAAAATTGTCGTATGTCAAGATATAATAACGCAACCCCCTCAGGTAGAAATTCTAATTATCGTAGAAAAATACCAACAGGTAAATCGAATTTTCACCGAGGTGTAAACGAAACGGTTAGAAGAATAACAGAAAGATACAACTGGACCAGTTTAAATAAAGACGTTGAAAATTATATTAGAAAATGTGAAATATGTCAAAAGCCAAAAGTTTTACGGAAAAATATGGATAGCCCATTAGTAATAACGGAAACGCCAAAAACACCATTTGAAAGAATTAACATAGATATACTAGAAATCCCGGAAAATAATTACATTTTAACAATCAATGATGAACTAACAAAGTTTATACAAGCATATCCGTTGATTGATAAAACATCGAAATCTGTTGTAAATACACTTTTACTATTTTTCCAACATTATGGAACACTACTTAGAATACATTCAGATCGAGGTTTACAATTTACCTCACAATTGATGAAAGATCTATGTAACAACATAAAATTGACATATTCCAGCGTGAATCATCCGCTGTCAAATGGATCTTTGGAAAGATTCCATGCTACCTTGTTAGAGATGATAAGAGTAATGATATCAGAAGACCCAAGAGAACACCCATGTCAACTAATTCCGTACGCATGCATTTGTTACAATAATTCAGTGAACAAAACAACAAGATTTACCCCATATGAGTTAATTTTTGGCTATACGTCATCTAGACCCCCTGAAACATTGTACAACCAGAAAGAATTTATCTCTAAATATATACGAGACCTCGACGCCAAAATAAAACACTACTACGATATTGCTAGACAAAAAACGCAACTAGCAAAACAAAAAGCAAAGGAAAGATTCGATGAACACGTTCCAGCTCACCCTCACTATAAAGTAGGTGATATGGTTTATGTGTGGGAATCACAAATTAAAAATAAACTGGTAAATAAATTCAAAGGACCATATGAAATCAAAGAAATCAGGTTAAATTACGCAGTTTTAGAAAACCCTGAAACAAAACAGACTACTAAAGTAAATTATGATCATTTAAAATTGTGCGACAGTCAGTCAGCCATAAAAACCGACAAGCGTAATATATAAGAAATATTTATCAAACCAGACGACAATAATGTTAGAAATCAAGAATAAATTCTTTGTTGCAGAATCTTATTCATCGTGGCCTTAATCTTCAATTTACATAATGGAACTTCAACGAAGCAGGAAGAAAATCAAAAATATCTATATACATTAACCCCAGTTGAAAATAATGTAGGAGTCTATTTTAGTCATGAATGCAGACTCAAAATCAGTAACGAAAGATGGACGTTACTAGTCTATAAAGATTTACATGACTTAAGAAAAACGTACGAAAATTCAATAAGAATATTACATTCAATAACGTCAACAGTTAGTCAACAATCTGACATAATGCGATCATTCAGTGTTGACATAAAAACACACGTAACTCTACTGGATCAAATTGCGAAAAACATAAATGAAAAATTGGAAGAAATCGAATTCAGCTTAAAACCAAATATTCGAGAAAGAAGTAAAAGAGGTTTAATTAATGCAGCTGGTAGCATCTGGAAATTTATCACAGGTAATCTAGACGCTACAGATGGAGAATATTTCAATAATTGTATAAATAAAATAGAGAAAGACGAACATGAGGTGGAAAACTTAATGAAAAAGCAAATTATGGTAACAACTACAATTATCAAAAATTTCAATGAAACTCTTCAAAAATTTAGAATCGATGAGGAAACATTTAATAAAGATATACATATAATCGAAAACAGAATTTACGGTATTATGGATATTCTCGAAACAATGGATGCAAAATTGCATGCAATTATGAACGTATTTGAACATTTGACAGAGTCATTCACTTTTATCGAAAACCAATTAAATGACGTATTAAACTCTATAACATTTGCTAGGCTAAACATAATTCATTCTTCTATAATAACGCCTAAAGACTTAATCTCAGCTATACAAACAATTGCTCAAAACTTACGCAAAAACAACTTATCCCTTTCACCAAATGAAGGTAAAATATCCACGTATTTGGATATAATAGAACTATCAGCATTCCAAACTGATAAAAAGCTAATATTTGTATTATACATTCCCCTGATAGAGCCAGAAATATATACGGTTTATCGGCTTTATCCAATTCCAATAAAAGATAACCAAACTCAATTACACTATGTTTTACCAACAATACAAAAATATATTGCAAAAGGCGAAGATTCTGATCAGTTCATATCTTTAGCAAATGTTGAAAAATGTAAAGAAATAATGTTAAATGGAAAACTTTGTAGAAATTTATATTCATACCCAATCGATTCAGAATCGATGTGTGAGGCTCAATTACTCAAAACCAATAATATGAATGCATTACCTAAGAATTGTCAATTGTCAAATTGTCAAGTAATTCCCTTCTTTGCATAAGAATATAAAGTTCAATTACTTAAAGAAAATATATGGCTTCTTATAATTTCGGATCAAGCTCCAATTACAATTGAATGCTCTGATTTTGATCCAATTTCCAAAATAATTAATACTAATGCTATTATGACATTACAACCAACTTGTGTGGCATATGTTGGAAATACAAAAATACAAGCAACTATAGCCAAAGTCTCTGAGTGGCATTACAACTATACAAATTTATTTAAAATACCTTTTAATTGTTGTCAAAATTATTCCAAAGATATTTAAAAATCTCTAAATTTGAAACCATTGAAAATAACAGAGCTAAATTTTGAAAATTTAGAG
Organism: Diaprepes abbreviatus; assembly: GCA_034092305.1. Lineage (NCBI taxonomy): Eukaryota > Metazoa > Arthropoda > Insecta > Coleoptera > Curculionidae > Diaprepes > Diaprepes abbreviatus. The sequence goes on from JASJET010000103.1 coordinate 382,464, forward strand.
ATAGCCAAACATAAGTTAGATCAGTACTCAAAAGAACTGTATAACTTGTTAAACGAGCCTATGATTCAAAAATATATACCCTGGTTTACCTATTTTTCAATAATTTTAATAATCTGTTTAATTATTATATACATTTTCTGCAAATGTAATAGACGCAAAAGAATGCTAACAATGGGGATAATGTCAAACCCTTCACCACCACCACCCCCTATGGGACCTAGACAATCTATTTTAGGGAAAAGATTTTCGAATATATTACCACGCAGACGATCTAGCATGAGAGATGTTAGAATTAATGAGCCAGTAGGAGAAAACTTTGAACTAATGGAAAATATAAATTTAAATAAATCTACTGCATAATTATATAAGTTAAATACTAATATAATTATTTTTAATGTAAACAATTAAATTTGTAATTTTATAATATACCATGTAAGTCAAAAGTTATTGCATGATAACAACTTTTTGATATGGCGGGGTGTAATGTTATAAGGGAAAATCCCCCTTTTATTACTAAATTGTGTCCGTTATCTAACCGGATGCAGGTGTTTATCTTTAGATATCATATTACAAGTAATTCACATTAAGCTACGTCGACATAATTAAACTAAGACGAAGTTTCTCATATTAATAAGCTGATTTAGCATCAGACTTCCATAGAAATTATAGAACAAAGAAATAGACGTGTCAGCATAGGCAAAACCTATGAATACCTGCAGCCATTCTTAAAGTAACATACTATTCTTGTAAATTCATATTCTTAACTTAACGTGAGATTCTGTACTTAAACTTAAATAATTAAACTTCCCAAAATAAATTTATTTTGTTATATCTGTCTTAATAAATAAAGTTCTTCTTTTAAAAAGCAATTTTTCTCAGTCACGATATATATATATATATATATATATATATATATATATATATATATATATATATATATATATATTTTCTGTAATTCCAAAAATTATATCACCTGTTAAATATAAAAACATTGATAATATACTATCCCACATCCATAAAAACTCATAAATATAAATATAAAATTATCCTCTGTTTCATCGCGTTATTCTCTTTGTAAACTTAAATAAATATAATAAACTAAGGGATAAAAAAAACTTGTACCCGTAGTTTAGATCAACTATCTAACACTGCAACACTGCATATATATCATTCCTTGCCGTTTTACTACTTAAGGGCTATTCTTTTGAGTAATTATCACTTTCACTTCTATCACTTGAAGTAATCATGATCACTTCAGCCCAATGACAAGTAAATGCATATTCAAAAGAACATGAAGTTATCAGTTTTATTTTGTTCACTTTGATCAATTGATAATTACTCAAAAGAATATAGCCTTAGTAGTAAAAACTACTTTTTATCACTGAGCGAGATTTAATACTTAGGAATTTATCATCCTCCGCATTCACCAAAGTAACAAAATATACTTCCAATCCTCCCATAAGAATGAGACGTCGTAGTATAATCCTCAATGGTCAAACATATTTGCATTTATTACAACAATACCCGCAACAGACCAATGGAGGTCAGTTTTTAAGTTGTTTATGGGTACTGTACAGTGGAAAAACTTATTAATATGATATAAATTCTCCTCTGATGCAAGTATAAATTTTAAAACACGAAATTTCATTTTTAAAAAGTAACAGTTTTAGTTGTATTTTTTTTGTTAATTTGAAGAAAAATATTGTAACTTTTCCAATTTTACGTAAAATCTAAATACCTGAATTCTTCTATTGTAGCAGCAGTTTCGGCAACAACAGTAACTTATGTGTTAACGTTGAAACATGGCTTTCACCTCTCTGTTATGAAAAAAAAAAGAAAAACATATCTGTGAGTAAGTTATGACTATTATCGATTTATTAAACCATGAACTCATTGTGATAACTATATATTTAATAGATAAAAACAATAACTGAAATTTTGTATTAAAAAATTGGATGTAGGTAAACGTAATACGTCCAGAAGAGATACATAATCGAACTGAAAGTTATAATGAAATATATGCTACTTGGGATTGTGTGGCTCTTTTGGAAGTTTATGGGGATTTTTTGTAGAACATATATCCTTTTATGTAAGTATTCTACAGAATATACCCTATTTTTATATAAAAAATCTACACAAGATACACATGGACCTTAGCACTTAGTGTATAATTTTTCTCGAGACATACCATATTTTGTATAAAAAATCCAAAAAGACATGTCATGGGTCTTTAATTTTCAAACAATACATTTTTAACATACCCAATTTCTATATAAAAATCTATTCAAGATACACTTGTACTTTTAATTTATTATCCATATCATTTAGGGTACAATTTCCCTCCAGAAAACACCATATTTTATATAAAAGATTCATAAAAGACACCTCATGGGTCTTTAATTTTCAGATTATACATTTTAATGTATCGAAATAACCCTTTTTGCAAGTATTCTACAGTTTTATATAAAAAATCTATCCAAGATACACTTGTACCTTTAATTTATTATCCATATCATTTAGTCAAAGTGTAACTTCTCTCCTGAAGACACCCTATTTCGTATAAAAATCCCCACAAAACGCCACGTGGACCTTTAATTTTTTAAATAGGACATTTTTAGCACTTGATCCACCATTTAAAATATTCTTCTGAACATACCCTATTTTTATATGAAAAATCTATACAAGATATATTTGGACCTTTAATTTATTGTCCATATTACTTAGTCTGTGTGTAATTTCTCTCTTGATAACAGCCTATTTTCGTATAAAAATCCACATAAGACATCACTTGAGCTTTTAATTTTTCAAATTACACATTTTTAACACTGGACCTAACCCATTATTATAACATTTTTTTAACTTTTATGCCTTTTCCAATACAGTAAGACACCCTTATAATATTATTTTTCACATTATTTGCAGCTTTTGGTGAATTTTTGAGTAGCAACAAAGGCAAAATATTTAACTTTTTACATCACAGTGTTTTTAGTTTTGATATAAGATGTTATATCCACCATTTGGAGTATTCTATAGAACATGCCCGATTTTTATATAAAAAATCTATTGGACCTTAATTTCTTGCTCATATCACTTAATCAGTGTGTACATTCTTTCCTGAAAACACTCTATTTTGTATAAAGATCCACACTGCACTTGAGCCTTTAATTTTCTAAATTAGACATTTTTAACACTTGACCTAACCCATTGTTAGAACATTTTTTTTTATAATATTATATCTTTTCCAATGCATTAAAAAACCTTTCAAACATAATTTTTCATATTATTTATACAACTTTTGAAGAATTTTTAAGTAGTCAAGAAAGGCAAGATATTTAATTTCTTACATCAAGGTGCATTTAATTTTAATATAACATCTCATATCTAAACGAAATTATGATCCACCATTTAAAGTATTTGACAGAAAATACCCTATTTTTATATAAAAAAGATATACTTGAACCTTTAATTTATTGTCCATATTACTTAGTCTGTATGTAACTTCTCTCCTGAAAACACCCTATTTTTGTATAAAAATCCACACAAGACATCACTTGAGCCTTTAATTTTTAAATCTACACATTTATAGCACTTGACCTAACCCATTATTATAGCATTTTTTATAATTTTTTGTCTTTTCCAATGCAGTAAGAAACCTTTCCAATATTTTCATACTATTTATGTAGCTTTTAGTGAATTTCCAGTAGCAACAAAGACAAAATATTTAATTTCTTACACCACAGTCTTTTTAATTTTGATATAAGATATCATATCTAAAACAAAATTATAACAATTTAAGAATATTTTAATTATATAATTTGTAAAAAATAGGAAATTATGTATTTAAAAGAGCAAATTAAAACCACTTTCATATTTCACGGAATATAAGAGAAAACCATATCAATGAGTTAGTCATGCTGTTATTGATTTGTTAAACCATTAGCTCATCGTGATAAACGAATCTTGTGGTTTTGCTGTACACTGTTCACTGATGAATAGTTTATTTCATGTTTTATATATACCAATGCTCAAAACCTTGTTTATGTTTATCTTGAACTTTTCTATTATATTGAATTAAACGAGACATAAACAAAAACTCATGCCTTGATTACTTTTTACCTCTTTAGTAACTCTAACTATTATGCTAGCATTTTAAATAGTCAATTTCCCCTTAACGACTTTTTACTTTTTTCGATATTTTATTAACTCTTTATCACATTAAATAAACGAGTCACCTATGGTTAAAAGAAATCAAATTTCATTATTTTTGGTAAAAATTGTTAATTTTTTGAGATATACCACACCTTATGCTGACAAAGACCTTCCAGATGATGTGAAAATCAATTCAAGAAACAATTTGGTTTGTGGATGGTCCTTCTTCTTCAATCCTAAACATTCTATACCCGGGAATAAAATCTAAATATGTGGCAATATATGTCAGATTAAGGATATGTTTGTATAAATTGAAAAAAATAATTTATAATTTTACGTTTTCAATTATTATTAAGGTAACTTGAATTTACCTATTATTTCTGTCAAAAAAGGTTATAACTCGAAATTTCTTGCCATACAGTCCCTTAAATATAAATTCGGATTTTTCATTTACCTGCTAAATGTTTGTTTATTATTTACTCTTTATCTTACAGTAACTTATATTTTACTCTTAGTTAGTTAATTGTTGGTTTACTGTATAGTCGTAAAAAATAGTGTTTGATGAAACAAAAACAAAGTATATATTTACTTTATCCCCCCTGCGTTCTAAGGGACAGAGCGTATAACTCCACTTTTTATTACATAAAATTCATATGTCTCGTAGCTTCGTCTCAACTGTTTTTTCCAAATTTTATCTTTTGAAATTAAAAAAAAACTTTACCACGCATTCACTATTTGACATGACAACTAACATGTATGACAGATAACCACTAGAAAATGGGACTCCCGGGGCGTAATCTTAAAATATAGGACATATAAAATAATGGCAATACAGTATTCTTATCATTATGTATAAAATTAGCTATAAACTTTTAAAATGAAATTGTAAAATGACTTGTTTGCGTCACCAAGGGCCGCCGTAAGTTCTCTACAGAATTTCCTTGTCAGACTCTCTACAAGTCTTTAAATCCAATGAAATATTTGTTAAAATCATAATAGATCATTTTTTACTGAAAAGCGTATTTTCACTCTAGAAAATGGTGCTTCATAAAAACGGGATTAAAGCCTAATGTAAATGATAGCTGACGTATATGTCAATTGACTGATGATGTATATGACTAAAGCCAACGCGTAAATTGGATCCTTGGGTGGGAGTTGTGATCTTTAGATTTTTACGATTTATGGGTGTTATTGCGCACCCGCAAAAAATATTTGCCTGACTAAAATAAAATTTAGGAAACTTTGTTATAATTTATTGCTGAATTTATTTTTTTTAATTTTCAAAATGTTGCCAAAATTTAATTAAAAGTTAGCATTCATTTGTTGAGCGCCATGTAAAAAAAACTTTATAATAAATTATAACTCTTCTTTACCAATTTCTGAGCTTCAATGAGATTCGCGTGTGGAGACCTAAAAATGAGGCCCTCGGTCGGAAATTGAACTGAGTCCTATGGGGCCCGCGGGTAGAGCTCTAGAAAATGGGACCCGTGGATGAAATTTTATAGAAGTTCTATGTGGTACCCAAAAGAGGCACTAGATAAGGGGAACTTATGGGGTACCCGGGTGGAGTACTAAAAAATGCAGACCCGGACGGGGCTCTGAAAAATGAGGATTCCGGACGGAACTTTAGCGGAGCCCTATTTGGTACTCAGGAGGAACACTAGAAAATGGGGTTCCCGGACGGTGCACTAAACATGGAACCCTATAAAAGAAGGGGCGCGGCCCTAAAATTAAGCCCAAGGCCAGTGGCATATGGGGGGCACAGCCCGGTCTATAGCGACGGTATGACTACGCGCACAGTCAGAGAGAAGAAATACGAAATTCTTAACTCTATATTTGAAATTGATTTTGGGGGTCATATGCCACTCAATACTATTATGTATGACATGAAGAGAAATTGTAAAAATTCATCAAAAAATGCAAAAATTCCAAAATGGAATCTTGTTTGCAATATATCCCCCCTAGAATTTTCCAATAGAAAATTTAGGAAAAACTGGAAAAAGTCGATATAATAGAACCTGGTAAATACAATATGAAAATGAATACGATGTTGTAGTGTTCAATAACTTGTGAAACATAATTTTTTTTTTAATATAACATCTAATATTTCAATATATCTTCCCGTAAAAAAATCCATCTTCTCCAAATCAGAGGTGCAATAAAATTGCAAAAAAAGCGATCAACGTCATTAACTGGCCGTTTTTTTTTCATGAAAAAGTACTTTTACACAGACGTTCAGTACTAAATTTTATTGGGTAAATAACCACCGCTGATTTTGGATACATTCCTTATTATCGGCAGTATATCCAGAATATCACAACCCTTAGAAGCGAAATCGATTCCATATTCGCAGCGTTGTCAGTTTGGATTGCCTGTAACTCATTTTTAGAGAAAGTTCAGCGCAGGCAGCAAATTATTCTAAAAATAAAACATGATATCTAGAAAATAGCAGTTAAATTTTTCCTTGAATTAATTTTGCGTAATACTTCTTTTCCAAAAGTTTTAGCTTAGAATCCCACCGATCCAAAATCCAAAAAATATGCCAACAATTTGTCCTGGTGTTGTGGTGTCTAAAATAGTTACTTCCTGGGATGAATCTCAACTATTTAAAAATGATGTTCCAATTTATAGAGAAATGATTCTTAAGTGACTAAATATCATTTTGGAAGAATAATGACTAATAGGGCAGTAATTAAATTAACATTGGAGACCTAAAGCTCAGTTTCTGAAAAAATGGTTTTTAAATATCTTAACGATCTAAAAAGTAGCAACGTCTTTAATATCCTAAAAGATTAACTAAGTTGCTTTTTTTAATTTTTTACTACTTCTGGACTCTATTCTACTCGAGGAAATCTTGCTTCTGGATTCTATCCAGAACATTAAGCTTAAAATTAGTCAAATTCTAGATATTATCGCTTTTCACAACCAGTCACTATAGAACTTGAAATTTTTTTCAGACCATACAGGCATTGGTTTAGAAATTGTTTTTGAAACGGCAACATGGCAGGGCTATGCCCGTATCATTCAACAAAAACACAATGTGACGGAAATGTCTTGAAGCAGAACGTAAAAAACCACGAACTATTAAAATGGAACGAAAAATTAATTTTATACAGCCAGTAACGCTAACTAAATGATTTAATTGTGTTTAAAACCTAAGTGTAATCGTAAAAAGTAAAAAAAAAATTAATGTGTAAAAAGTGCATCAGAAACACTAGTGTTTTTATTATGTTAATTTTAAGAAAAATTATTAGAAGGCCCGATTCTTGGTTGTAAAAATTTTTCTATTCAGTGTAAAAAATTACTTTCATTCTTTTTAACATTTTCATAAATAATGTCATATTTGACAATTACTGTAGTATTTCACGTCACTAATTTTTGATAGTGAATATTTATTTTTAAAACCATTTTTTGCCTTATAATATTGTTAACAATATTCAAAAATTTTTGCTACAAAATGACAGGTAAGCTTTGTAGATATTAGAGAGTTTTTGTTGTCAATTATTGTCTATATTTATATATGGATATAAAATTTTACCTACAGAAAAAATTCTGTATACTCTAGAGGTTTTGAAAAATTGTCTATTCTAAATATATAATTTTAAATTATTCAGAGGGCATAATTGAAATTTTTTTATTTAAAATCAGCAGCAATTTTAGTTTCACGAAATACTCATTTAAATAATGTTCTATGAATTTAAATATTGATGGGAAAGATACAAGTACTACCTACATACATTTTCTAGATAAGATGATGAAACCTTACTCAGGAAGCAAGCTAATATTAGATTTCTTTTCCAATATGAACTTGATTTTGCTATTTTTCGTAACTATACAAAAATGTAGAATTATATTCTTCATCTTCTTCGGGTGCCATGTGCTATACCACACGTTGGCCAGGATTTGTCCATCTCATGGTCACATTATAACTAGAGTGCCCTCCTCAGCCTGTGTAAATATGGTTGCGGCGTCTGATATACCAAACCAGTTTCTGATATTACGGAGCCAAGAATATTGCTCTCTCGACCTGGTCCCCGTCTGCCTTCAATTTTTCCCTGTAGTATTAGCCTTGATATGGAGTAGCGCGGTCCTCTTAGTATATGCCCTAGACATGACACTTTTCGTTGTTTTACAGTGTCCATTAGTTGCCTTTCTATGCCAGCTTCTCGTAGAATTTCATCATTCGTTATGTGAGCAGTCCAGGGGATACGCAGTAGTTGGCGGAGTGTTCACAATTCAAAAGCTTCTATCCAATTCAGCGTCCCAGCTTTAAGTGATCAAGTAAATTAATTATGAAAACAGAACAATGAGAATCATTAACGAAATATGACGTTGTCAAAATTCCCAGTTTTTAAAACTAAACTGCAAACTTCTGTGTGTCGTATTATAACTCGAGATCTCTGGACAGATTATAATAAAGTTGTGCAGTGAATAAAATGAAACATTAAACAAGAAAAGCCGCTGGCGAAAGTCCAAAGTTTATGGATAAAACACAAAGATACATGCATAAAACACAAAGAAATTGGATTATAGATATTATATGGAAGTAACTTTTTTAACATTCACAGTGTTTTTATAACATTGAGCCGTTCCTTTCTTGCAACCTCGAAATTACTTTTAATTCAAAATTTCTTTAATGGTTACTGCAACGTTTTAATATATAATTCGAATATCTCCATGGACATAATGTTTTAAAATTTCTTGAACCACGTAAGCAGAAATAATTTTCATTTTCGGGAATGATGATCTCCTTGGTATCAATTTGTTCTTCATTTTTTAGTATTTAAACATATTGAAACATGACGTCCAGAAAAATATCTTTATTAATAAGCCTTTAGACAAATTTTTAAGACAAGTTGAAAAAGTCTAAATATATTTTTAAGAAAACCAACTTTCAAAATGGGTAGTAGGTAAAACATAAATTCACCACTCTCTTTATATTGCAACTAATTGTATAAATGTAAATTTACTTGTCTTTTTTTTTAACTTGGCACCGTTGAAGTTGAAGGGCTTATTTTCGAATTAATTCTAGATAAATTTTTATTTTCTCCAAATCATTTCTATATTGTTTACATAACTTTTTTTCCCTCTTACCTAAGTTAAGAGTGTTTTATGGTAGTGGTAAGTATTTTATATAAAATTTAAATTTAGCATTTACTTTAAAAGGTATTAAATTAATTGCAACCTAACACTGTTAATAATTAATTTTTTTCTATCCAGTGGAATTTTTTCAGGCCATTTAATATAATAAAATAACGTTTTTTTTTAAATTTAATTAGTCATTAAGCTGGATAGCTCTCATAATACTGTTACACAAATGTGTAAATTGTGTTTAAAAGTTTGTGAGAATTAAAATAAATTTCGTTGAGATAAGATGGAAAAGTAACGGCTAAAAAAGATATACAGGACGAGATAAAGTTTGCTAACCAACAATTTAATTTGGTTATTTTCAGCTTTTAAGCTTTTTGCTTAGAAATATTTTTTCAGGGTCATCACTAGGTGATAGATTTTAAGCGTTGGGCGTGTCGACGCGTTTACTGAACAAACCTCAATATTATTAAAAACATTGGTCTGCCCTATATAAGCTGTGCTATCTAGTTGGCAACATTAAGCCGCTTTTCGGATGAAAAAAGCATTCTCTGTCCTACGTGAGCTTCGAGGTGACCGTGACTAGGAAGATTAGATATTGGGGCTGCAAAGGTTGCACGTAACTTTAGTTTCTGTATAAATCATATTGGAATGATATTGCTCAGTTTGAAATGGGAGTTTAAACCAGGAAAAATTATTTATTGCAAAATTTTCAAATTTTGACGCATTTTTCATACTCTTTTCCGTTATATCTTTGAAAATATCAATCTCGTAGAACAAATGCTTAGAACATAATATATTGGTTGAAAAATTTTCTTTGTCGAAATATGTAAAATTGTATTGCAAAACGAAGAATAGCACAAAAAAAGTTTAACTTGAACTAACCTAAACCAACCAAAATTATTGCTTTCATTTGGAAAAAAATCGTTCCGATCCAGTCATTATTTTCGGAGATATAACATATTAAAGTGCTTTATTGATACAAAGTTTATATTTGACGTATGCATCATCTTCAATGTTAAAAACGCGTTAAAAGTTCTTAAAAAGCAAGAAAGATGCTGACACATTAATGGTTCAAACAGTGATTTCTCAAACTCTAGATGTAATGCCAGGTAAAATAACAGATCATTGATGTGTTGGTAATTTTAACTCCAAATATACCTGATCAAGAAAAATTATACTTCGTAAAACCAATCAAAAGAATATCGCAAAATAAATTTACGATAGCTAAATCCCAATTTAAATCTTTTAGTCAAGGAAAGAAAATATGTCAAAATTTGTAAATTTTGTATTAAATTATGTTTTCTGTTTTGTTAGACTGGTCCAACAGTGAATTATCATTTCTGACATCTTTCCGGAGTGTCTTATCTAGCAACTAATGTTACGTGCAAACTTTGCATGTTTTTGAGCCTATATTGACTGGGCTATAAAAGCATTGCTCTGTTTTATGTAAAACGTCCTTGCAGTGTTGTGACATTGGATCACTTATAGTCGGAAAACTCATAACGAATTTTCGATAGGTATTTTACCGAGGTACTAAATACAGAATGACCAATAAATTTTTTTTAAGAAAATTGAACCTAAATCCAAAAATTCGCTAAAAGTCAAAAATAACAATACCAATTTTTATATGAAATTGAAATTGTTGAAATCATCATTGATTTGAATATAAAGATTGAATCTTGTAATTGCTTTCCTACCGTAGTTTGTGTTAGTAGTTATTTGTTTCATTTAGAAATAATTTGGCGCCGGCTTCAATAAATTCAATTTTATATTAACATTTATATTGTTATTTTTGTTTTTTAGCGTATTTTTAGAAGTAAGTAAAATAAAAAAAAATATATTTTCGATTTTCGGTTTCGACCCCGCCCCTTGATTTTGACCTTGATCTTGACTGCGAACTCAACCTTATACTTAATCCTGGACTTGACCTTTTAAAAGACCTTGCGCTTGGCCTTTAACGTGCATTTAAACTAGGCAACTGCTAACTTGACCTTGAGCGCGACTTTGAACTTGACCTTAGTATGACCTTCAATTTCGAGCATGACATTGGATTTGACCTAAAACTCGTCCTTGACAATGATCTAGAAGTTGATCGGAATATGATCTCGACTTTGACCTTGATTTTTTTTTTGATGTGGAATGACTTTAAAATGATTTTGACTGTGAGCATTCTTGTATAAGACTTGTGGTGCTGATGGTGGTGTAGAATGGTTTTGTATTGACGCAATAGGGTGTGAATAACCCATAATGATAGAAACGATGTCTTACGTGTGTGAAAAGTATGAAAAAGCTTTTACCCGTAATTACAGTTTATTACGGCATTAAAGGTTATCTTGTTTTACAAGATTTGAAAATTATGTTGTTAGAGGAAAACAGCAAAAAGCCGATGATGTTGCGTCAACGTAAATGATATAAAATTATGCTAGGTGCAATGTAAGTGTGCCAAAAAAACATATGTTGGCACATCAAAAAACATTGGAACATAAAATAAATGTTGTTTACCAGTGTCCCATGGTGTAAAGCTAATCCAAAGTGCTTTTAAAAATAGAATACCATAAGTGTGGAATATTTTTTAATTAAATCAAGCCAAAAGTGTTGAGTTTAATAGCGAACAAATTAAGGGATGAACACCCGTTAAAAATCAACATGGTTGCTGTCAGTGGTTATTGTCTACCATCACAGGAGACGATGAGCGAAAAGTTCAATATCACCAATGGCAATAGTGACTGTGAGAATTGTACCAATTCTTTGTAAAGGCTATAAAAGTGCTGTCTAATATTTTTTTTATTGTATTGCTGATTGGGCTTTGGAAAAAATTTTATATGTGGAAGGGAATATCGATATATGCGGGTCATCTTATGTGAAGCTACCAAAATTTATGGCGCTTAAACAAGTTATCAACGTTGCGAACCAGGATGAATATTGTTTTGCTTGGGCTGTCACATCAGCGTTATTTCCTGTAGTCGCAAAGATATTCCAGAAAACATCCTACACATATTTTGTCACGGTTTTAGGTGTAACAGGTATGGAGCTTCCAGTTGAATTGCGCGAGATTACAAAATTTGAACAATCTAATAATATTTCAATAAATGTTTATGGTTTAGAATCCAGCTTTGAAAATAACTGGATGAAATGTGAGGTTGTTGATCCATTAAGATATTCTACAAGAAAGCTACAGATGCGTTGCTAACAAATGACTGCAGCAATAAAGGTGTAGACAGTGAACATGACGCAAGCTGTTTAAAAAGTCAGAACTGTTGAATAAAGGATTTGTCTCGTTTGGTGTCAAGTCAAATATCAAATCGTCATCATAGTAGTTTTATTCACCAGCAACTGTATTATTGTATCAAAAAAAAAGGTTGTAAGCATGTCTTGTCATCGACATACTTAATAAATTTAGAGATAAATGTACCGGAAAATATATAAAAATTTGAAAATTTCGAAAAACAAATGCGAGTCCCATTTGTTGATTATGCCGATTTTGAGTCGATCTTAAAACCCGTTGATACAGTCGAAACAAACTTACAAAATTCTTACACGATAAAAGGTTTAAAACATGAGCCATACTATTTCGTTTATCTAATAAAACGTTCTTTTTAAGTTTGATTTATATCATAAAAGTGATGCAGCAAAAATCTTTGTGGATCCGATTAAACGGATTTAAGGTTTCTTGGCAACACCCATTTAAAAGAAATTAAACTCATGTATCGTCTAACACGTAATGAACAAGAATAGTTTGTAGATATAACGATTTGTGGTATATGTGAACGACACTTTGAAAAATGATATTAAAATGAAAGAGCATTGTCATATAACCGGTCAAAAAGATTTAGTGCCGCATATTCTATTTGTAATTCAAATTATAAATTATCTAATTTTGTTCTCATCATCTTTCATAACTTGAGCGGTTACGACAGTCATAAAAGAGCTATGTAGATATGGGGATAATATTGACGTTATAGCTTAAAGCAAGGAAAAGTATGTATCATTTACAAAGAGGATTTATATGCATGACTGTCTTGAATAAAGCAGGAAGAATTAAAAAAAAATTTAACTGAGATTTATTGATAGTTTTAAATTTTTATCGACATCGTTAGAAAATTTAGGTAATGAGTTAAATGTAAATGAAAGTAGTGAATATATGAGAGGACAAATGAGAAGGGGGAGGATGAAGAGTATATACTTTTCATCCTCCTCTTCATTTCTTCTCTCATTATATTTTGTGAATTATCTAGTATTCATGTCCCATTCGTCTGGTTATACGTTACCTTGAGTTTAATTTTAAAGTTAATAACCCGACCAACCTTGAGTGCGATTATGATAAGAACACTAACCTTATATTTGGCCTTGATGTCGTTACAAAATCCTACCACCAGTGACTTTTCAGTTTAGTATATCTATAAATTTGTACGTAGTCCAACAAAGGTTATTAAATTAAATTCAAAATAATAATAATTAAAAAATAAATATTAAATAGTAAATAGTAAGTAGTATACAGTAAATATTAAATGTAAATAGCAAAAAGTAATAGAATCTTTCCCAAATTTATGTAATTTAATATTGAAGAAAAAGCTCCAGAACTAGAAGAATTAATTCAAATGTTGGACTATAACAACTTTCTCGACGAAGAAAAATTGAAGAGGAACTCAAGAAAATGTTTAAACTATAATTTGAATAATTTTGAAAAAATTGAAGCGGGCTCTGGTAATTCTGATAATGGAGAAGATATAGAAGAATATAGTGCTAGTGCTGATTTTTGTTTAGTGAGAAATAAAATCAATAATCCGAGAGAAGCTGTGTTTTGTATTACACCAAGTTATGTATCAGTGTTTTTGGTTAAGGAAAATAAGGAAAAAGTCTTTGTCAGTCATGTTATTAAATTCTACAATTTTATAAAAGAGAAGGTTCTATTAAACGCGTTGGTCCCCATAGCACAAGAAAGTTAAAACACTAACGGGACGATTTACATTGTGACATGTACATGTTCTAGACAATTATATTAAATAACTACTCCAAAAGTTTGCTTAATTTGTAATTCTAACGTAAAAATATTGATTGTGATTGGGAAACAAACATTTTAATAGTGCCAATATAAAAAAAAATATTGCCTATTAGAAAAAAAAAACAAAATATAAATAAGGAGCTAGGAAATCACCTAGAGTAAAAAAGTTATAAACCAAATAATTAAAACTAATACTGAAGAATGTCCTATATGTCTAGAAGACATAAGGGTTGATTTAATGGTTGCAACAATTCCTATTAATCATAGATTTGCACTTATTGTTTAGCAATGTGGTCTTTAAATAATGACACACGTATAATTTGTCGCGAAAAATTTAAAAGCAAAAATGAAGATCTAATACTCCCAAAATATGTAATTTAGAATCTTTAATTAAATATTTACTATTTTATTCCAATATGTAATTTGAAATGTATAATTTAATATTTATTATTTTATCCTAATATATAACTTGGAATATATTATGTAATATTTATTATTTTAATGTTATTATTTGAATTTAATTTAACGTTTATTTTATATTTTTGAATAAATAAATGAACGATTTTAATTGAACAAACAATTATTAAAAATAAGCAAATGCACCAAAAGAAATAAAAATATTTTAAATTAACCATTCTGTACAAAGGCTTTTAATTTTTAATTACTTATAAAAAATTTAAAAAAGCAAATGCCCTCAAAAGAACTAAAAAAATATTTTAAATTAACCACCCTGTACAAAGACTTAATAAAATTATCTCAAAAAATAATTAGTTTATAAATATAAGAATAAACATGCTTTATGAATCTTAGGTATAAATATCTTCATTCTCTTTTAACTAGATAAATTAAATAAAATTATAGTACCTTCAATTGTCTCAGTCACTAGTTACCACCACTTAAACAGTTTATCTTAACATTAAAATAGTCTCACTTAACACTGTCCCTAAACTTTACCTTCTGTCTTTGTCTGTACACTGTTTTTCCACTGAACACTAAAAAGAATAAAATCAATTAATATTTTTGATATAAGAAAAATAAACATTTAATATAAACTATTTACTTAGTAGACGAATCCACTTCTTCAGATTGTATTGGATTATATGGATTTATCGCCTCTTCTTCATTCTCTTCAGGATTAGTTGTGGAGGTTATTGATGGATCCTGAACGGGGTGTTGGTTAATAACCCTTCTGATTATAATTCTGGGTCTATCGATAACCTGAACTTATCAATTTCTCAACATTTTAATAGAAATTTTAAAAAATTAAAAATTTCTGTCTAACATCAAGACTTGTCAACCACAAATGACGAAATTCACCTCGCGAAACATGCGTTTTTATAAAGGTAGGTCGTGGGTACCTCCAGTACCTTTCGAATGCTGTCAGCTCCCATCGGGGTCTATTGCCCCTAGGGCGGCCTCCGGCTGCCATTTACATAGAGACCGCCATGTATATAAAAAGAGAGGCGGCCGAAGGCCGCCTCCTCCCCCTCACGGCATTTTGCCCCATTCGACCTCTTCGTCCAAGGTCGATCTTCGTCCAGGTTCGGCATTCAACCAACCTGACCTCGGACTCCAACCTCTGAGCATTGTGTACGCCTCGATCCACTCCCACCTCGTTTTAAAATTTAATAAATTTCGGGGTCATTTTACTTTCAAGGAGAAAACAAGACCTGCTTTCATATAAAAGTTAGTTGGAAGATCAGTTCAGTTTAAGCTTAAGTCGATTTCAGTAACTTTTAGTTTCGCTTGATTTAAATTTATCCATTTTTAGTTTTGTTTGTGTTAAATTAAAATTTTTAAAGGTATGCCTTTTTTTATTTCCACTTCTCCTGAAGAGTTAAAGGTGAAAAAAATTAATATCATTTCAAATATACTAATTCAATACTCCACTTTTTAAAATAAACATCAAAATTTAAGTCAGAGGACGCAAAATTTTTATTATATAGTCAAAGTAATGTAAGAAAACAATTTAGAAAAGAAATTACTTCAAAATTCTACAGAATTTGACATTAATTTTTTTAATAAATTTGAAAATTTTCCCAATTTAGATAATATCTCATAAAGATTTTAAGATAGAAAATTCAATTTTATCTCAAAATATAGATTTAAATAATATTTAGACTCCGGAAACTACAAATATATTTAACCCTAGAAACTCCAAACATAACTTTAAAAATTTCAGACATAATTTCAGAGTCTCCAAACATAATTTCATAGACTTCTGTCGCAACTCGTGACATTTTAACTTAAAACCTAGATAAGATTGACAATTTTCAGAAACCAATATGAATTCCAAAAAATGTAACTAACAATGATACCAAAAGTGACCGCGATTCAGGTTAGTTCAGGTTCAAATGTATCCCAAAATTTCTTGGAAATTTGTGAAAATACAAATTTAAATGTAGAAATTTCTCAAAATAAAGACACTTTTGAAGTAATTTCCAACGATATTGCTATTTTTCCTTCAATTTCATTCAAAATTTCAAACGATCCAAAAAATTATAAAATTTTTAATTTCTCAGAAAGTGCTAGTATTATGAAATTTCGTATTTTAGTGAAGAAATTCCTTTGATATCCCATATAGTCAAAAAAGGTTTAATGAACCATTTAACCATTTCAAAATTCACCAAAAATTTTTGAATTTGTTTGTAGAAAAGAGCATGTGAAATTTATAAATACATTTTTTACTTTTTTAAACCCATCCCTTAACTTTCTCCTGTTTACACAAAAGCTCCGCCCATAAATTTTCCATTTTCTTTTAAATTCATACCTCAACACATTAAGTTTAGTTTGTTGAAATTCACTTAAGCTTTACAATAGGAGATTATTTTAGAACAAGATGATCTTTAAATGCAAAGACTATGCAAACATTTTTACGAGGAAAGATAATTTAAGGCGTCACATGAAAACCTTACACAACAACATCCCCGAGTTAGAAAATATGAGGAAGAAGTGTAAATTTAACTTTAAGTCGATGTTTTGTTTCAGTTTTACACAATAGTTATTACCTTGGGCAATATAGATAAATTTAATAAAGATGCATTTTTTAATTTTAGGTGAAAGATAATATTGTCAATCTTGTAAAACATTTATCAGGAAATCATCATGGTTCTGCCATTTGAGAACAAACAAAACTAATTCGTAGATTATTAATGATGCATATGTCTCTATAATAAAATCAGCATTTAAAGAATGAATCCTTTCATAAAAAATTTCTTCACCTCAATATAACATTAAAATTAAAGAATCTTTCTCCAAAATATTAGAAAAAATAATTGAGGTAATTATGAAGCTCAAAGTCACATCTGCATCAAACTCAATATATAGCCATTTGGTCTGTACTTAAATCCTTTTAATAAAATACATGAAGTGAAATCTCTGAATACACCCTTTAGAATTTTATGTAATAGTTCAGAATTAAATAAGGAACTAGATGATATTATTTCAATTATGAATCGAAAAGCAAGTGAATTGGCAGAAAAGGATTCAGGTAAATTATTTTTTCTAAAACATTTAGTAACTAAATTTGAACAGAATTTAAAATTGTTTTTATATATTCTTCTTTAATTTTAAGACAGATTTTAATAAAAATATTACTTGTGAAAATTAACATCAACAAATGAAACTCTTTCAAAAAGTCTTCTTGTATACCATTGCCATCGGAGATCCGAGATAAAAAATGCTCTTGCCAATGTTACAAACAACGATGAATGTTGTTTTGCCTGATCGGTGATTGCTGCTCTCCATTCATACAACGGCTCCAAAGAAAACGTAATATTTCCATATGACATCAAATGTTGTTTTGGTGATTCAATTTCCAAGATTCAAAATTATATGAGCCCTAATTGTGCTCAAATTTTTATATATTATTTAGATAGGGATGTTTTTGAGATTTACAATAAATATATGAAAAGTTCAGAACTTACGAAAAAATTAAATGTTTTGAAACAATTACATTATGAATATACAAATGATTGTCATTTATTTAATAAATCTATAATTTCGAATAATAAGGTTGCTGATCATTGTCATTTAACAGGTACTTATAGAGGTCGGTCACATTTTATATGCAACCTAAATTATAAAGGGGATTTTTCCTTACCAATATATTGATAATTTTGCAAAAATAAATGAAAACGAGTTACCAGATAAAAAAATTATAATGACCTCACAAATGAACATATTAATGGTGAATAATATGAGAAGGCTAAATATGTTTAGAATTTGTTTAGTTATAAAACGATTGGTTAATATTCTGATATCTTTCAGAATTTTAGAAAAACGTGCATGGAATCCTTTATGAAGAGTTTTTTTCATCTGTTTTTCTGCTTGGTTGTTGTTCTTAAATTTTTTTCATAGCTTTTGTTACATCTTTTCCGTTTTTACTCTCAACTGGTTGAGTTCAAAGATACTTTGAGAATGCATTCATTAATACCAAAATATGTCTCTACCCTTTATTAAATTTCGAATAATGTTACATCTCTAACAAATCAGCTTGCCATAAGTCAGTTAGGCTTTTAACGATAGTTCTTCTTCTGTCTCGTTTCTTGCCGGTTTATGTAATTCATCTACAACTGTTTCTTTAATATTTTCACTCATAGTACTAGTAGACCATTTGTAAAATATCGGGGTTTCGTGGATGTGAAATGGAACATGGCGATTTTTTCATGAGAGCCTTCAGAATAACGTGAATAACGATAAATTTGATAGGCGTACTTTCAAAAAGTTGGGCAACATTGTTTTTATTAATAAAATTTTCTCTCGTGTAACTTTGAAGCTATTCATTTTAGAGGAAAGTTGAAAGGGAAAAAGTTTCGTAATTAAATTTGCCATAAGATAGAGTTAGTGGGAAATCTCAAAATATATTTCCTCTATTGCAAGATACCAATAATTAAAAAAAAGGTAAAATAAGCAGGTTTTTAATCAATTTTTTTCGACCATATAAATTTCTCTGACTGCAACACAATATATCATCAAATATTATTATGCAATTTGGTTTAACATCTTGTGATCAAACAATATTTTCTTCGTTTTCGGATTCATAGATTCAATTTCTTTTAGTGGTTTAAAAAGTAATCGCAAATATTCATATTTTGGTTGATAAAATTTGAATTGAATAAATATATAAATTTTCAATTCGGTAACCATTAGAATCTTCCATTAAACTTATAATAATATTAGTTTTACCATACCCTGATGAACCTATAATTAACCCAGTTTTACTAGAACTTTCAAACAATTTTCCATCTTTTCTAAAATTATTTCTTGAAGCTTAACGGACTTTAATGGTAACTGAATAAGGTGGTTTAATAATTTTCATATATATAAGAGGATGTATAAAACGTAAGCTTTAATTTAAAACTAGTCAGTTTGTTCCAAGATTTCAAATATATTAAGCCCATCTCATAGAACCAACAATCCATTTATATAAGAAGGATCAGAAAAAGAGGTCGTGGTTTAATTAATACTCTAATAAATAATTTACCCTTTGAATTACATCTAGCTGGGTATAATTTTTGTAGACCTGGAATAAAACTAGAAACGATACTAGCTAGAGGCGATAAAAGTATACATTTATGGATGAAACTTTTAAAGAGCATAATGTTGCCTATGCACAATGAAATGATATAAAAATCCTATACGTTACTGATAAATTATTAGCTGACAAAACTGCCGAAAAGTTTAGAGAAAAAGACGCCACTTTTGGAGAAACAACCGCTGCATTTGTAATAAGAGATGAAATGATAATTAAGAGGAAATTTGTTATGGGATTAAAAAAATAAGTAAAAACAGAAATTAAACAACTCGCCTAGGTCGAGGAATAATTTTATTTCAAGCTATTTCAAAAGCGAAACAAGCACTAAACGGAAAACAATTTAAGGTTTGACTGATATTCTTCAAACCGCACTTAGATCTATGCCATTTTTAAAAAACTGGTGGATTTCTACCTCTTATTCCACTATTTGCTGGTTTGTCTGCTTTAGGTGCTCTTGAAGAAGAAGCAGCAAGTATTAGAAAAGCTGTAAACGATGCAAAAGCTGCTAAAAAAAGTTAGAATAATCCAAAAGACGTAATAAAATGATGGAATCTATAGCATTAGGAAAACAAGGAAGTTTAAGTCTTTATTCAGAACCATATAAAACTGAATATGGATTATATCTGCAATCTTATTCAAAAAACTGTTAAAACAAGTACCTCGAAATCCTGTTACAAATTATGATTTAAGTAAATATATTAATTTACTTAAAATTCCCAACTTTCGAAGTATATTCATGGGAGATAAATTACCGAAAAAAATTAAGAAAATGGAAGTTGTATTGTTAATCTCGATAAGAATAGTGCTGATGGAACCCATTGTACTGCGTACATAAAAAAGGGAAAAATACTTTACATTTTGATAGTTATGGAAATCTACCACCATCTAGCGAATTCACAAAATATTTTTTCAGCGATAAAATAATATTGTGAAATATAACTATAACAATTATCAATCATTTAACAAAACAAATTGTGGTGAGCTCTGTCTTAAATTTCATTATAATAATGGTTGAAAAACAATATTAATTCATTTTGTTAAAAAAATTTAAAGAGATATATTGTACAGTTTTGTCATTAGTGGTAATTCCCTCACGCTTTCTGTTATTATTCATCCTCTAATATATTTATATGAACATTTTGACTGAATTGTAAATTTTGAAACTTTTAATACTATTCCAAATATTGATGAGACTAATAATCTTTTCAAATATGACTTAAATAAAGAGACTAGAATACTATCAAGTGATTAAGGAATAGATGATGTTAATAATCTTGTTCAAAAATTTTTGGATAATCGTACTTTTCTTCATATTAATGCCAATAATAATACTTTACGAACACATTAAAACAGATATTCCTATCTCTTTTCGTGATGAAACTATAGGAAAAATGTTACTTTTTAAAAGTAAGAAATTAGAAGATCTTAAGGTGCATATTTCAGACTTTCCAGTAGAAATTATTAAAACAATCGCAGTAAATACCGATTGAAACATGGCCGAAGGATCATATTTAAATAAATATTATCTTATATAATAAGAAAGCTACAAATTATAATTTTTCAAAAAAACTTTATTCTCCTAGCATTGATAAAAAAGCGGCCAAACGACACTTAAATAGTAATAAATTAAACTCCCAAAGGTTAACCCCTTCTAACAAGAAGGTGGGAAGTACTATCATGTGAACCTTTCAATCCTACAAAACTTGGATTAAATGATGAAATTAGAATTGCCCTAAAACAAATAGGAAAATATCCTTTACCTTGCAAAAGTGAGTTATATTTAGATTTTCAAATTACCAAATGATCTATTGGCTAATACGCTATTAATCAAAAATGCTCCAGCATTACTTCAACCCTTAAAGGATGCATATCAAAACATAACAAAAATGCTCAATTAGAAAATACTGGATGATATCCAAAAACGGAACCTAAAGAAAAATTTATGACTGATGAAAAAGGAAACGTTTCCCTAATCATTTCATTAAAAATGTACTGGGGATTTTTTGAAGATTATAACAAAATAATTTTAAACACAACAAGAAATAATACTTACAAAAAGCAATGATGACACTAATGCTTTAGTAACTACAAGTCAGGATGAAAAACCCAAAATTAAAATAACCAAACTTTTTTGGCGAGTTCCATCCTGTAGCCATCCCGCAAGAATTAGAGCTAACTAAAATTATTGATAAAAACAGTGATATACTTCTTTCTTTCCCAATTGGGAATACTCAGTGTTATTAGAAGATACTAGACATAATTGGTCTGTCAAAACTTCCACAAAGATTAAAACACCTAGGCATATTCTAATTGCTCAAAACGATAAACGTGGTAATTTAAAATCAGATATCAGTAAATTTTGTTATTGTGACCTAAGGAATATAAGTGTGTTTCTAAATTCATAGAAATGAAATATCCTTACCAGGATTTTCAACATGAGTTTAAAAATAACAGGTTTGCTACACTGCATAAAATGTTTTCTGAACTTCGTCAACTATATTATAACTTTTCAATAGAAGCAATATTTAATCTTAATGAGTTTAAAGGTAATGCTTCTATCGCTTGCATTAATTGCTCTCATCAGAGAGATTTGTTACAACCATGAGAATTGAATTTGAGACAAAAGAAAAAATATCGGGAAAAACAGCTGCGTATTGTGTTGTAATACATGATAAAGTATTTAGATAAATCCATTAACAAAAATTGTTAAACGACTTTAATTTCTTCCTCCACATCATGTTTCATTATTAAAATTAAAATATACCGAATTGGATCAGTGTTGACAATAACTTTGTTTGTTACACACTAAAAGAAATGTCCAAAATACAAAAAGAAAAATACTTTTGAAAAAAATTAAACATATAAAGAGGCTTATTGAAGACTATTCGAAAAACAATTTTTAATTGAAAAATTTGGTAATTTAAAAATTCGACAAAGACAAAAAATTTGAGAATAGTTTTGGATTTTCAAGGATTTAGGGATGAACACAACAAATTTATTTCCAAAGACTGGCACTGTTTAATGGACATATTATGAGTCATTATATTTTAAACCACCATATCCACCAAATGCTTCCACCAGAAACGTACAAGCAAGCAGGATGATTAATGAAATTTCATCGCTACATCAACTGGAATACAGGATATATTCTTCTTCATAATTTTTCTTCTATAGTCAAAGACTTAACAGAAAAAGGAGAATTAATTTATATTAAAGGAGAAGAAAAAGCTAATTTTATTAGGAAATATTTTACTAAATCAATAACTGAATTGGATGAACAACTCGCTTTAATTAAATCATCTTCTAGATGTTATCATTCCCAATCACCTTCAATGTGTGCACTTTCTAATGTGTTAAGTATGAAAATTTTTTTATGAATGAATAAATTATCTATGAATGTATTAATATTTTTTTTTATTTATTCTCATCCTAACGGTTTTTACAGAAAATTATATTTTCTGATCTACACATTATGAAACAACTATAAACATATAAACATAATAGTACTAACAGAAAATTATATTTTCTGATCATCACATAATGAAACAACTCAACCTTTAAACATTTTATTTTACACCAACTTTAATTAATCGATAAATTGGTACACAAATTTATTACTTTATTGACTCCAAGTTCATTACAAACAAATTTTTTGTCTTTAAAAAATTACTACACAATTTAGCTGTTTTTTTACTACAATTTGCACGAGCAATATATTTTATATATAACAGTAAATCTTGATCATCACTTTCTTCTTCAGCTAAAACAGATAAATATCTGGAAGATGCTTCATTCATAATAAACTCGTCCTAAAGGCCTAAAAATTTTCAATTTTAGTCATCATCTTGACCATACGATTTGATTAGTTCTTTTAATACCACGGGATCACTAATATATTTTTTTAAATCACGAACTTTGTCATGAAACCAACTTAACTTTACTAATTCAAGTATAAACTGACCAATATCCTTGTTTTGAAAATAACATTCGTATGATTTCCCAGCTTTTAAAAGGTTTTTGAATATGTACAAATAATATGAAAACCAAGATAGACCACTATCAACCGCATAAGATTCGAACTCAAAAGCAGAACTTTTACATTTTTTATAAATTTTTGAATTTTTAAATTTAATGCACTTTCGTTAGGAGCAAAAGACATATTTCATTTTAATTTATTTTAAGTTTTTAAGTGTTGCTTATATAATAAAAATTTAAAGAGAGAATACAAGGTCATGTTACCATTATAATTTTGGTCAGATGTTTTGTAAGGACTTCAAGGCCAAATATAATGTTAGTGTTCTTAGCATGATCGCACTTAAGCTTAGCCGGGTTATTAACTCTGAGATTAAACTCAAGATAACATATAAGCAGACGAAGGAGACATGTATAAGAGGTAATTCGAAAAATATTATGAGATAAGAAATGAGGAGGAAGAGGAGGATTAAGAGTATAACTCTTTATCCTCCTCCACCTCCTCATCCTCCTCCTCCTCCTCACTTGTTCTTTCATATATTCACTACTAATAAATTTAGGGAAAGTCGTAAATATTTTTCCGACGAAGCTAAATTTCATTTAATGAGGAAAAAAGGTGTTTTTCCATACAATTTTATGGATTCGATGGAATAAATCGATAACCTAAATCTTCCAATGAAAGATGAGTTCTTTGATCAGTTACGGGAAGAACATATCACTTACAAATTATATCATAGAGCTAAAGACATATAGTACCTGTTTCAGAGTGAGAATTTAGGAGAATATTCGGACCTGCACTTAAAATATGACGGGTTATTATTCACTGATGTTTTTGAACAATTATAAACTGGATTTTACGCTGTACTACACTTTACCAAGTTTATCTTTTGGTTGCATATTGCGCATGACTCAGGTAGAGTTGAAGCTTTTGATGGATATCGATATAATTCACTTTTTCAAGAAAAGTATTCGCGGGTGCATTAGTCATTATACAGAAAGGCAGCACATTGCAAATAACAAGTATTTGCCTAACTATGACCCCACTAAACCTCATTCATTTATAACTTATCTGGATGCCACATATCTGTACGATCATAGAATGTCCCAGACATTTCCATTAGATTGATTTAAATGGCTGTCAGAACGCGAAATATTAGATCTGAATATACTGGATATTGATGATGATAGCCCATATGAATATGTTTTCGAAGTGGATGTACATTATCCAGAAGAATTACATGACGCTAATTGTGATCTTCCATTTTTAGTTGATAACATCAGTCCTCCTACCGAAAAACCAAAATTACCAAAACTGATTCTAAATCATAATGATGAAAAGAAATACATTGTTCATTACAGAACTCTAAACTTTACGGTCTTATGGTTATATCAACGCACTGAGTTTTAAAATTTAACCAGTCCAAGAGGCTGAAAAAAAATATGGATTTAACACATTATTACGAAATGCTGTAACAACCAAATTTGTCAAAAATTTGTTTAAGCTAATCTTTAAATCCAAATTTCGGTAACAACATCGGTAATCAGAAATTTCAATACTACGATACAATAATTGCAGATAGACGAGGAAACTTTTAATAAAGATTTAAACGAAATTATTCAATCCAGCTTAGATTTATCAGACGATCTAGCTTTCTACCATGCCCAAATAAGAACTTTGGAATATTGCGAATCACTAATGGAAAGCTTCATCGAGAATTTTCTCAATGACGTTCTAAACGCTATTTTTTTCACGCGTGTTAATATTTTACATAGCTCAATAATTATCCCGATAGATTTGGTCCAATTTCTACAACAAATTTCTCAATCGTTAAACAAAAATAATCTCCCCTTGCCTGTCTATTCTTTGAACATAGCACAATACATTAACATAATTGAATTAGATGCATATCAGTTTGATTCAAAGGTAGTTTTTGTTCTCAAAATACCATTATTCAAACCTGAATCTTATACTCTTTATCACTTGTATCCTAAGCCCGTACTCGATAATCGAACAGATCTCTATCACATTACTCCCGTTTCTCATAAATATATCGCGAGAGATGACGATTCAATGTTATATGTATCTCTTCGAAACCTGGAGAAATACGAGTCTCTAAAATAAGCCAGGAAGATATGTTCCGAGGTTCTACCATATCCTATTGATAGCGAAGCCATGTGTGAAGCACAACTTCTGAAGCCCAAACCTATCTTCCGAAAACGTGCCCAATTATAGCCCTCGCCGCTAAGGAATACAACGTCAAAGAAATTGACCAAAACTTGTGGTTACTTACAATTTCCGACCAGTAACAGCGAAATGCGAAGGCAAGGAAATGGAAGCCAAAATTTAAATAGTAATCTTTTTTTCCTATTTTTTACTGTTTATAAAAAGTAATCTATCCATATCAATTGCATACCAAGTTGTAATAATTGAATGTATTTTAAATATACGCACAAAGCTACTCTCAAGGTATGTACTAATTTTATAATTTTCACTATTTTAACCTGTGTATTGCTTTAATTTGAGACTCTTGTAAAATATGTTTTATTTTTATTAATTTCAATTAACTTAAAAATGTAAATGTAATGTGTATGTAGGACAATTACTGTGATACATGTTTATTGAATATATATATATATATATATATATATATATATATATATATATATGAAGTAAAATGCGAACAGTAAATGTAAACTTCTCTCCATCATATCCTTTCTGTGTTAGAGGTTGCACAGTTAGAACAAATTGTTATAAAACGCAATTTATTCTATTCCACCACCATCGAGATGATGGCCTACCTGTACCACCATACCGAGAAGAAAGTCAAAACTTACCCTCCCCGCCACAGTGATACGGCAGAGGTACATGTTTCATATCTACTAGACTCATCAGGGTACCGACATGCACCTGGCTGTGCAAAGGACAGATCGGAAGGAAGCATGCAAATACTGAACGCGGCTTCTCCGACCTCCCGCCGGATGGCGTATATATGTGTATGCGGATTTCACGGACTCCTCCGTGTGAGTTGCAATAGTAGTGGATATATCCACATTATGCCGTTGTAGTGCTGAAATCACATTCAGCAAACGTACAACTATATGCAGCTCCGCGTATGAATGAAGTAAAATGCGAACAGTAAATGCAAACTTCTCTCCATCATATCCTTTCTGTGTTAGAGGTATAATGTGGATATATCCACTGCTATTGCAACTCACACGGAGGAGTCCGTGAAATCCGCATACACATATATACGCCATCCGGCGGGAGGTCGGAGAAGCCGCGTTCAGTATTTGCATGCTTCCTTCCGATCTGTCCTTTGCACAGCCAGGTGCATGTCGGTACCTTGATGAGTCTAGCAGAGACGAAACATGTACCTCTGCCGTATCACTGTGGCGGGGAGGGTAAGTTTTGACTTTCTTCTCGGTATGGTGGTACAGGTAGGCCATCATCTCGATGGTGGTGGAATAGAATAAATTGCGTTTTATAACAATTTGTTCTAACTGTGCAACCTCTAACACAGAAAGGATATGATGGAGAGAAGTTTGCATTTACTGTTCGCATTTTACTTCATTCATACGCGGAGCTGCATATAGTTGTACGTTTGCTGAATGTGATTTCAGCACTACAACGGCATAATGTGGATATATCCACTGCTATTGCAACTCACACGGAGGAGTCCGTGAAATCCGCATACCCATATATATATATATATATATATATATATATATATATATATATATATATATATATATATATATATATATATAAAATTTGAAAAAGCTCCCTATGTAGAACGAGACCTCAGAAATATATATATATATATATACATATATATATATATATATATATATATATATATATATATATATATATATATATATATATATATAATTATGTATATGTTTATGTGACTTTCAAGGATTCCTCCGTGTGAGATGCAATAGCAGTAGGTATATCCACATTATGCCGTTGTAGTGCTGAAATCACATTCAGCAAACGTACAACTATATGCAACTCCGTATACGAATGAAGTAAAATGCAAATTTCGTTCCAACCATATCCTTTCCGTGTTAGAGGTTGCACAGTTTGAAGAAATTGCTAAAGAACACAATTTATCCTATTCCACCACCATCGATATGGTGGCCTACCTATACCACCATACCGAGATGAAAGTCAAAACTTACCCTCCCCGCCACAGTGATACGGCATCGGTACATGTTTCATCTCTACTAGACTCATCAGGGTACCGACATGTATCTGGCTGTGCAAAGGACAGATCGGAAGGAAGTATGCAAATACTGAACGCGCCTTCGCGTTTTATCGTAGGTTTTCACGGATGGTGGAATGAATGGTTTGGTTATTCAGGGATTCAATCCGTTCGTTCAAAAATGAGACTTTGGACAAAATTGCCACGAAAGAAGATTTACCAACCTACACAATTGAACTTGCAGAACACTGCCTAAAAACACATATTTCATGTTCAATAACCAAATATACAAACAAACAGATGGCGCACCTATGGGTCCTCACTCTCTGGAGTTATAGTTAAACTTTTTATGATATATTTTGAATAATAGGCACTGCAAAAGGAACCTTTAAATCTGAAATTTTGGAATCGCTATGTGGATGATATTTTTATAATATAGCCACATGGATGATTTCCTCGTATACCTGAACAATATCTATTATAGAATCCAATTCATGCTAGAAATCTAGCAACAAAAGAAACTTCCTTTTTTGGACATGTTATTAACTAGGAAACCCAACAACACCCTGAGTTTTAGCATATATCGGAAACCCACACATACTGACCGATATCTCAATACAGAGTCACATCATCATCCCTCTCAAAAGCAGGCAGTAGTCAACACACTAGTATCCAGATCTCTCCGCCTAACAGAACTCGACACAAAACAAGATGAAATAAGGCACATTTCAACAGCTCTAGAACGGAATGGTTTCTCACAATCAGATATAAAGAAAGCTATAAAAAGACAAGAGAAGACCACAACAAAAACTAAAGATCAAGATCAAACAAAGCCATAATCCCATACACAAAAGAAAATAACTAACAGAATCGGAAGAATCTTAAGAAAACACAACATGCAGCCCATATTTAAACCACAAAAAACAATAGCCAACATCTTGGGAAATCCCAAAGATAAGACCAACCTTGAAAATCATGGCGTTTACAGCATTCCATGTGCAGATTGCCATCAAACATATATAGGACAAACATGTCGTGTTGGCGTTAGCCTTAGAAACAAACAGACAACCTCAGCTCTACATCACCAAATCACCGGACACACCATCGATTTCGAAAAAGCAAAAGAAATAGCACCAGTACAGAACTACAAGGTACGCGTCATAAAAGAGGCCCTAGAAATCGAAAAAGCGGGGCAGCTGAATAAACGAGACGATGCTTTACGCGTTCCAATTACATGGAAAACATTAATAAAAAATCAAGACTCAAAATAACAAAAATCAACCAACACACGAGAGACCACCATGCAAGAATCAAATACATCGCATTCGATAGAGGGGAGGAGCCTGCGAAGCCGCCCGTCCAATCAGAAAGCGAGCCAGGTAAACAAAACTCGAAATTCGTCAGAGGCAACCATGAGTTCTCAGCGAGAAACTAGACGAACCGTACTTGAAAATGCCAAATGAGATTTTGGCGAAACGTCGTGAAAACGATTTTTTGAACGAACGGATTGAAACCTGGAATAACCAAACCATTCATATATATATATAC
This sequence comes from Diaprepes abbreviatus, assembly GCA_034092305.1. Lineage (NCBI taxonomy): Eukaryota > Metazoa > Arthropoda > Insecta > Coleoptera > Curculionidae > Diaprepes > Diaprepes abbreviatus. The sequence continues at coordinate 411,970 of JASJET010000103.1, forward strand.
TTAACAACCTTTGGCTCTCACTACGCGAAAGGTAAATTTGTCGGTCGTCACTTAAACGCGATCCAACGTCAGCTGGCATCGAATATGCAGCGAAAAGCGAGAATTTCCCTCTGGCAAGGGGGTTAGAAAGGCGAGTAGTCCCCTGGGTAGAATTTTCTTTACCTTTAATGATATTTTAAGGCATTTTCCAGTCAGAAAATAACAAAATTAACTGATCTCATTAGATCATTCATTATACGTTTAACTACTCGTTATGATGACAATATAAACATAGATGGACTTTTATGTCTAATTTTTTTAGGTTTTAGATAAATATAAAACTACTACTTGACTTTTACAGATTTATTAACAAACCCATTTTAATATGTTTTAATATTATTAAAATAATATGTATTACATATAACAGTTTAAAAAATGAGTCGTGAATATCTAATGCATACACTTTAATGTCTTTGGGAAATTTATTCTTTCTGGTTTGGAGCTCCAATTTCACACCGACGGTGGATGAATTAATATCCTGTGGTTGATGACCGCAGTTGATAATAAAAATAGGGTTTTTGATATATTCGGCGAACGTCATCATTGGTTCGTTTATTTCACGTCCATAGTAGCTGCATTGGAAGTTTTCCTAATTGTAATAGGTTGCTGAATTCGTCAGACCTGGGAAAAGACGACCACCGACTAGTGTTGTGTAAATACCGGTCCCAACAAAGTATAAACAGAACGCACAAACAGAAACATACCTTTATTAAATACAATACCGAATCATTCGCTAACGATAGCACAAAAGTATTGTATCAGCAGAGACTCTCGGAGAAAATAAAAGCTAATACAATCCTAGAAAATGACGGAGTGGAGAAAGCCTGGGAAAAACTGAAAAGAAATATACAAGAGAGCGCCAGGGAGGCGATCGGAACACGAACAGTTAGCACGAACAAGCGAAGCAATACAAAACCATGGTTCACAGAACAGGTGAAAATACTAGCAATAGAAAAGCGACAAGCATTTACAAAATACCGACAGCACAAAACAACAAACCATTTCGAAGAGTACAAAACGGTGAAAAACAGAATCAACAGTCAAATATCTCAACTAAAGAAAGAATACTGGGAAAAGTATTCAAATGAGATGGAACACGACCTATATGGAGGACAAAAGAAAATATTGAATAGGCTGAGGAACAGAAAAAAAAACAATCAATGAATACGTTCAACTAAGTCCAATCGACAGCCAACAATGGGTCAGCCATTTTAAGGACTTACTCCAGGCACCAGCTACAGAAAACAACATAGACGAAAACTAACAAATAACCACAGAATTAACAGATGTTAATATCCGTGAAGCAGAGATGCACTTAACAATTAATAAATTAAAAAACAGAAAATCACCTAGTACCGACCAAATTACGAATGAGATGTTAAAGTACGGAGGCCCTAACCTTGTCACAGAGCTTACTGTTCTATTTCAAAAAATACTCCGCACAACGTCAGTACCCAACGAATGGCGGAAAAGCATCACAATTCCAATCCACAAACAAGGATCAAAGAAACAACTCGAAAACTACAGGGGATCAACCTACTGAACAGTTCAGCCAAATTGTTAAGCAAAATTCTGTCACAACGGATCATAGTTAAGTTAGGGGCGTGCGAAGAACAGCAGGGCTTCCGGAATAACCGCTCTACTATCGACGGTATATTTATTATCAGACAGCTGGTTGAAAAATCTATCGAATACGATAAACCGCTGTTCATTTGTTTTGTGGACTTTATACAAGCGTTCGACCGAGTCAAACTGGAACACATGACAGAACTACTGCGAAGAAAATAAGTAGACGAAGCAATCATACGCACAATATACGACTAGAATTCCAAAAACACCATAGTAATTAAAACAAAAAACACTCTAACAGAGGAAATCCCACTATCCATAGAAATAAGACAGGGTGATAGCCTAAGTCCAACACTTTTCAATGTAATCATGGACGAAATCATTGATGAGGTAAAAAGCACGACTATTGGGTACCCAATGGGACACAACACCGTTCAGATTATATGCTTTGCAGACGATGTTGCCTTGACAGCAGATAGCGAGAACAACTTATAAAGAATGCTTTTCCATCTCAATCGAACAGCCAACAGTATAATATGAAGATATCTGTGGAGAAAACCAAAGCAATGGTAATAGCAAACGAACCGGTTAGATGCAAACTAATGGTTGTTGACAAACATATCGAACAGGTTGGGAAGTTTAAATACCTGGGAGCACATATAACAAGTAACAGGGCAGTAACGGAAGAAGTACGCACACAAGCCAACAAAGCGGCCATGATATCAGGCCAACTAAGAGACATAATCTGGAACAACAAATATATGACGGTTGAGCAAAGCAAGAATTTACAAGGTCTGTGTAAAACCGATACTGACCTACGGCGCAGAAACAAGAAAGACAAAACAAATTATGAGAACCACAGAAATGAAAACGTTGAGAATGATCACTGGAACAAGTTTAAGAGATAGAATAAGAAACGCAAAAATACTCGAGGACAGCGGAGTGGGGGATGTTGTGAAGTGGGTCCGAAACCGTCATAGACAGTAGAGAGATCACATGGAACGAATGGACGATGACAGACTAGCAAAAACCGTGATGAGAGAGAAACCAAACACCAAACGGCCGCCTGGACGGCCCCCCAAGAGATGGAGAGACAGCTGGATTTCGACCTCAAACGAGGATCGATGAGGCATTGTGTAGATAACAGAACTTGGTTCTATATAGAAGAAGAAGAAGAAGAAGTAATAGGTAGCTATATACAGTTTCTTGGCAAAATCCAAATTCAATCTTTCGTAGGGAAATACGGTTGAATTTAGTACAGTCTAACATCGCATACGTCGATGTTTGCCACAAAGCTAGCGATTCGTACAGATTCCATTTAAGATATTCCATTTGAATACTGGCATTATTTCCACCTTTAATAATGGAGAAAATGTTTTCAATTTTCTCAATCTGGAATAATAGGGTAAATTTGTCATTCAGTTTTGTCGATTCTAATTTCAGCGTCTACTTCGCCGACACAGTAATCGGTAAATCGGTAAAAATATGAGCTATATTCATGATAAGCTCTTGTTTTACATTGAAAACACCTATTGTATAATTTTTGCGAATCCCTCTAGATATTTTAAGGGTAATTTCCCGGAGAATACAGTACTTGCGGTATCAACAATATCTTGGTTTACTGCGTCGAGAACCCATCCGCATGTCATGAGAGATCTATATTACAAACTTCCGAATGAAACCATTGCTTTTAACGTTGTGGCAACTCCAGGTTTACAAACCACAGCAATCTGCTCACATTCCATCTCGTAGCGAATTTCATCGAACAAAAATACCAGGGCACTATGTGATAAATAGCTTATGTATTGGATCGAAATTTTCCCTCGATATATATCGACTATATCCAATATAATATCTTGAAAATTAATAGGAATACCGATTTCATCTGAATTGTTAAATGATTGAGATCCTAATGGTTTGTATGTATGTTCTTCTAGACTAATAAAGGAAACGCCCAAGATAGGTTCGGTAAAAACCTTAAGTTTTTCACTTGTTGTAGTAATCATTTTTGTGCCAATTGAAAAATTGTAATCATTAGCAAGCAACTAATGATATTTGCGGTCAAATATCTGGACCACTACTAATTTTCACTTTCATTCTTTCTTTACTTTTATTAGGTTTTGATATTTATGATGACGATTTCTGAATCTTGGCAGACAACATTCATACTTGGCGATTAAAACATTTTGTGAGATTTTTTCTACTCTAGATTTACAATAATTTTCTCACCGTGAAAATCAGTTAGATCACTTCGATCGTCTAAGATCGGACAGTCATGTTGCCTATAAACTGACGTCATTCCGGCATCAACGACACATAAATATTATTTTATGGTTCTTTACTGATTTTGTAACTGGTTTCAACATCGATATTAAATTCAAATAAGATATGACCTTAGACAGAATTCATATATGCTCTATATATTATATTACAATCTACCGTACTTTCTTTATATCCACCATTTCAGTTGATTCTTGTTTCATGCAACTTTTTAACAATATATACTTGAATTCTAACATTTTACCGATAATATCGGCTCATCTAAAATCTATAGTGAATTTAGATTCTAGTTTGCATTTCAGCGTGTTATTATTTTCTGTAAACAAAAACATATCGTCCTCAATTTCTCCAGTTCATTTTTTCAAAGCGGCCAACAAAGCTTTATTGATTTCATTTACTTCGTATGCTCTCGGTGAAATCCGCAGTTGTTTTGGATCGGTAGTGTAGCCATTTTTCATGTAAGTTACCCTATTGTTACTTGTATCCACATTAAATATTGAATTATAGGTGTAAAACCCGAGCAGTGCCAGACCATGTTGTTTTTTTTATAATTCAATGGGTGGATAAAAATCGGCGCTTAAGACACTTAAGTGTCCTGATAGTGGTGCAACATTTCAACAGACTTATATAAATTATACTGATATTTTAAGATATCGAGATCACTTTTTAGCTGCTCCGGCCACTTATCCCAAACTAATACAATTTCTTTTCGAGCATTATTTCTTTGGGTATGTTTTCCAACTCTTTCTCGGGCATTTTTTTAATTCACCAACTCTATGATATGCTTTAAGTAACTATAACATTCTTGTGTAGTTGGAACGATCCATTTATGGTGTGATCGATTACGTCATTTATGGTGATGTTTCCGTAAGAAACTTTAAACACAAATGTCCACATCAAACTGCCCCAAAATGCCGTTGACGCTCGTATGTATAGTAAATAATTTTCGATGCTTCGGAAGCAATTAGTAAATATAGCACTAATTCTGTAGGAGGTGTTAAATCACTAAAGCTATCATAATACGTTTCTTTTGAAATGTTTTTTTCTATATGTTACCCAAGGAGTCCTTACACTCGATAAACTATCCAAATTAACGATTGCTGCTTCTTAACGTCGGAGACCTTATCTAAGTCATGAATTCCTCATATACACTCCTCGAAACTGCGCTATTCCATTTTTCTTGACATAACTGTATATATCAATGTTAGATACCGGTCTTGAAGTGAAGATTTCATTAGTTTATTGGGTTGTGGCTTAGAAATAATTTTAAATCTTGACAGTACGACTTTAGAAACAAACTATCTCCTTTCGATTTTAAATACCAGCCGGCACCGGTTTTATCTTCGCTGTTCCGTTTTACAGCTTCTATGGCTGGAGCAATACCTACCGCTCCTGTTAACGATCCCAATGTTGAAATCCTTGCAAATATTGGTACTAGCGGTAATATTTCTCCAGTTTTAGGGACTGCTGCTTTCACCGATTTACGTGCTGCTGACAAGGTTATTTTAGATATTTTCATGATATTTTTTCCCAGCTTTTAATAGCTCCGCTCGAATTGGTTGCCTAAGAACTGGTCGAAAAGCTACTTTGCATAACAGCCAACGTTTGTTGATGCATTTGCCTTTTAATAGCTTACCACGACGTTTGCCTTTTCTGTGCGTTGTCCTTCTTGATTTTGAAGATGATGACACACCCATATCGAAACTTTGTTTTCCTTTGTTTCGCTACTAACGAAAATACAGTTTTTTTTCACCTAAACTAGAATTTTTTGATTTTATTCAGATCCAATCACTTTGCTCAAACTCGTAATCTCCTCGATATTTCGCATTTATATCGCCCTTGTTATGTAAATAAACTAAATCGGTTTTCTTACACGCGGCATCGAAAGAGTTAATTCACTAATCACTTCTTGTTACACGTTCTGTAACTGTTGTTCCGGGTTCACAATATTGATAACCGGGAATATATAGCTCTAATGTTAACCCATTAATTAATGAATTTACAATACCGTTTCCAGTTTAACGAGATACGCTAGACCTTCCACTTTAAACGACGAGCGGCATTTGAATGATGATTTTGCTTATAAGATACCAAATTTTGCTAACGATGCACATTATCGATCTTAAGCAGAAATTTCCTCTTAACAATCTCAATGAACAAGTCTGAAAAGAAAATAAGAGACACAGTTCTCTATTTCCTTCCTCTATTCATGGTCTGTTAATTAGATCATCCAATTGTGGAAAAACCAATGTCATAATTTTGCTGTTTACACACTCCTTAGGACTTCGTTTCGAAAATGTTTATATTTATTCGAAATCACTATATCAGCCGAAATACTAGTATTTAAGGATAATTTTAGCATCCAGAAAAGGTCTAGGCTACTATGCTTTTAGTGCTTCCAGTAATATTGTGGAACTAGCCGACGCAAAACCAAACTCTCTATTTATTTTTGATGATGTTACATATGAAGAATAGGATGTTTTAATATCATACTTTAGCATGGGGCGCTGGTGCCTAAACAGCTTGTGCAAGACAGTGCCAATTTTATTATTATGTTTAAACAAGATGAGATTAATATGAAACACATATTTTCTGATCACGTTTCACCAGACCTAACTTTTACATAATTTACTAATTTACAAAGATAGTGATGTGAAATCGAGAAGCTACCGCAAATGACTTGATAGCTATATATTACTGTAATAATGTGAAAAAGACTTATTTGATAGTTAAAATGTCCTTTGTAAACATCATGAATGATGCGATCGATTTAAAATGTGAACTAGTAGAAGCTACCAATGTCGTTAGAAAATGTTTAACCAAATTAAAGAGGAAACAAATTAAAAAATGTGGAATTGGAAATATTTAATGAACCCATTTCTAAGCTGTTAACAACTATATATGATGTAGTCCAGCAACGTCAACAACAATAACAAAATTATTCATCTACAAAGTCACAGAGTCCCAGTACATCAATGCAGTCGACGCAAATATTTGGTTTTCCTTAATCTGGATATTCTTTTCAAACCTCTACACCTATACAGCAGCAGCAGCTCACTTCAAAACAGGGTGTTGACCAGTCGGTGTTTGATGCACTCACAACATCAAATAATACATCCAATATTTTAAATATACACCTAAAAGCATTACGTTTAAAACCATCTCTATATGGTATTGTACATGGTGTATGTTTTCGTCTGCAGACATCTTAAATAACAAAAAATAAAGAAAACCTTTAAGTATTTTGATGTGCTATTTATTACAACACATACATTTTTTAACCTAAATACCAAGAACAAACTTATTAATAAAAATCATTCTAGAGTACCGAAACTTAACAAAGCTTTCATATTGTTACCAGCAAATACTCGAGTACCTTGCCCCAAATAAATTGTCTACACCTGTTTGAAACCACTTCTTTTCCAACTAACTATTATAGCGAATTTTCAAGATCGATTTATGTCAATTGGAGGGGGAGGGTTTAACGACAGACACACCTACGATAGTAGGAGGCATCTTGAAGGTCGAATAACGTCTCACGTTTTAAAATGGTATTAGGAGAACTTCAAGATCGAAATCTAATTAAACAATTGACTACATTCTATGTGTTTTGTTAATTAACATTTTTTTATTATTCTCTTATACGTGCAATATATTCATTTCAATTTTTCAGTTTGCTTAATAATTTATTTTCATTTTTATCTTTTAAAAATTCCTTACAAACTACACTTGCTAAATTACATAGTTCAACATAGTCCATATATCTAAAACATATAATAATTACCTGAGCCTTCGAATCTTGCATTTCATATGCGTATAATTCAGAATAAGCTGCAAAAATTAAAAACTCATCATTCATCTTTCTAACTTAACTTTTCATATTAAGTACTGTACTCTAATTTCATTTTATATAACGGGATATTTTATTAAATTAATCAATTTTTCCAGTCACTAAATCTCAGTTTTTTTATTTCACAAACAAATTTTGGCAAATTTAATGTTTAGTTGCAATATTTATGACATGCATAAGCAACCTCTTGATATTCAGAAGTCAAATCACAATGATACAGTTCCTATTCTGGTCCACTTTTCATTGCATCACTGATGTAATTATATGCCATTTCAGTGAACTTATCGCCTAATTTTTTAATTGTCTCGTGCAAATCACTATTCATATTTTTTAACTTATTTTTTACATACACAACACTCTTTTATTAGTGTTGGTGGACCATTTATATGATGACGATATATTTGATCATAATAAATGTAACAGGAAGTTCAACTATAGTTCCTTGTCACACCAATAAAGCTCTGAGTGAATCGATGTAACTTCTCAAATATTCGAGGGAGAAAAATGCTAGATCCTTTTTGTCAAAATCACACCAACTTTTTAAATTAATTTGGTGTAAACGAATTGCTTTATCTACTTACTCTATAATTTTATCTTTAGGTATTTCTGTATCTGACATTTCACACTGAATGAATGTAAACAGGCTCAAGCAGTTTTACAGAAAAATTTGCAATGTCACATTCACTTCAAGGGCATCCCACATTATTAACAGCCATCATGGCCAAGGTCAAAGTCAACATCATATTCAGGTTGACTTCAAGGCCATCCTCGAGAATATGTTCGGATTAGTTCCGGTCAATCCCCATGACGCACTCAAAATTCAAGATCACATCAAGATCGCGTTCCAGGCCAAGTTTACGATCAAGGGCAAGCCCACGCTCGTGTTCAAGATCAAATACCAATTCTCATCCGAGGTCAAGGTCAAGGGGCGTGGCCAAAATCAAGGAGTGGGAGAGACATGGGTATTTCATTACCACACTATTTGAATTCGTTATGATATATATGAATTATTTGAATTAAGTTTTAAGCGAGATTAGCGTATCTCGCAATGATTCCAAGGTCACAAAAAAGAACCCATTTTATCCAAAGTTATAAACTACGCTAAAATGACCAAATTAAAAATTATTATATTCTGAAAATTTCCCAAATGCCAGTTTTGAATGAAATTGTATCAAACCAACATTTAGTCTAGGCCCCACAACCTACAATAGTAATATTTAAAGAATCTACGACCCCGAAAACCCTCTGATACCAAGACTGAAAAAATGTGAATAACGTAAAATTTTCATCTGACTATATTAGATTTTCCATATTGAATTTCAAAAAAATAAATTTAACCTCTTAATATATTTTAAATCTGCACCCTCCAAAACCTCCTAATATAAATTTTGTAGAAAATCCAGAAATTTAAAATTTTTAGACCCACACAGTTCATCTGATATATTAAATTTTTAAAAAATTATTTTAAATTCGTTTTTTACAACCTCAAAATCAATGAAGTACCAATTTTTAGAAAGAAATAAAAAAATATAAAATTTTTAAGACGTCACATTGGGTCCGCTCTATGGAATTTTCCAAAAACAATTTTAAATCTGTAAGTAACACTCCCAAAAATCCTCCGCGAATTTGGACTAAATCGAGAGATGTAAAATTTTTTATCAGCCATATTGGATCCGCTTTGTTGATTTTTTAACAATAATTTCGGATTCGTTATGTGCCAATTTTGCAGGAAATCGGACAATTAATTTTTTTGTTCGCCATATTTTACTGCATCAATTTCCTCTTATCATTGTTGGTTTAAAGGCAGGTCAGAATTGTAAAGTTGATGTAAAACAAACTTTTGATGCATTGAACGTTTATGTGGCGCTGGACCAATTTACTATAAAAATTCTACCTAGTAAAAAACCGAGAAGCCTGTGCTTATGTCTTTCACTAACAACAGTTTAGGAAACAAAATACTACAACAGCGTTAATCTAAGTAGCTTGTGGTTAATGTCAAAATAATAAAGCATCGCAATTATCTGTCTTAATTGATTACTATGGCCAAACGGATTTTTTGAAAATTTATGTTTTTAAAATCTAATAAAAGAACCTTGGATTACTTATTAAAATAGATATAAAAGACAGTTTTATCTTATTACCTTTAAAAGTAAAACAAAATAGAAAGTCCGATAAAGAAAAAACATCAATAATAAGTCTACATGGTATTTTACTTTTGTTAGTCGATAAAGTTAATTGTTGGTTGAGCAAAAAATAAAAACAAATATTGAAAATAATATTTGTTCATCTTTACGCAGGCAGCTAGACGATTTCTCATTGAACTTCATACCTTCTCAAAATTGCTTTGTTGGTAGAAATTTCTTGGCAACAATGCATGATTAGGGACTTTAAATATCCCAAAAAAAAAGTATTGTCAAATTAGATCCAGTGAACGGAGAGGCCAAGCAATGGGCCCAATTTTGCCCATCCATCACTCTGAATACGTTGGATGCTTTCGCACACTGAAATGAGGGGACCTCCATCGTGCAAAAAAAAAAACGTTTCCAGTCTTTTGCCGTAGGACACATGCTCAAGCAAGCAAACATATTTCAAAAGGTCTAAATATGCGAGCTCATCTAACCGTTGAGACATATTATGCAGCCCTATTATTTAACCTCACAAGATTCCTAATCAAACATTGATTGAAAATCTGTTTTAAAACCGAACTTCGAAAATTACGTGGGATTTTCATCAATCCATACATGATTATTAAGAAAATATACAATACCCTGAGAAGTAAATCCTGCTTCGTCAGTAAAGAAAACTTTATTAAGAAAAAATCGGTCTTGGCGGCATTTCTACTGCATTCATTCACATGACTGAACTCGGAGAAATAGATCTTGAGGTTGAAGCAACTAAACTCTTTGTAGATGATATGGGCAAAGAAGTTGTTCATTAAAAATTTCCTGTCTAGTACTCTTAGGAATACTTCCTTGTAAAGCAATTTTTTTTACTTATACCTGGATTGGCAGCAACAAATTCTAAGACTCTTTCTTCTACTTGTGAGGTTCAAGTAGTACTGCTTCTCCCACAGTAATTTCTCTTTAGCATACATATATCATTTTGTCTTAAGTGCTGGTTTAATTAGATAAATAAATTCTTGGAAGAAATTTACCGGCTTAGAAAAGATTCTCGATAGCTTTCCGACCACAACCATTAGCTTTGCCATACATAAAATGAATATCAGCTAAGTCTGCGAATGAGCAATCTCAGATTTTACTTCAATTTACACCTTAAGATACAAATCAAAAAAGAATACTTTTAATCAGGGCCTTAAATAAGACAGATAATTATAATTCTTTACTATTTTCACATTAACCACATGCTACTTGATATGTCTTCGCTTCAAATCTATAATCGGCCTAAATCTACTTTGATGTTTAGTTTAAACATAAATAAATCATGGCTTATACATTGATTTAATTAAACGGATTTTCTCCTAAATTACTAATGTAGTGATTTTTTACAAGAATATATTTTTTAAAATGAAAATGTCATGTAAAAAAACAGGGATAAATTAATCACACCATCCTCTGTCGAAACGCCCCTAAATAAATTTCCAGCTCACTCTTAATACCAAAAAATTGCATTTATTGATGTTCGTTCGAATACTAGAAAATACATCGATGCTTTAAGCAGTTCCAAATATATTAAATAAAAACTCATGTTCGATGGCCATCCTTACACAAGTCATAGCTTCCTTTTGACGCATTTTCGGACCTATGTAGATATAAAAATGATTTCATATGTAGAATCTCCGTTCAAAGTATATGAACGGGATTTCCACGCACCCTATATAGCCAAAAAATTTTGTTACTGCTATATGTATCCAATAAGTCAAATAAAAATGAACCGATGAGGCGTGGTCGACCAACGCTTCGCTCATAGATCTTAGCTTTTGCTCCCACATTGATCCTTTACTAAATACTGGTATTGATCCTTCTTTTGAAATCACTTATGAATTATTAAAAAAGTGACAACTGCGGGTAAAATTGTCCAAGCCTAAACTTTCATTTATTACCTACAGAGATTTTTGATACTTTATTTATGATGGGTTCTATATAGACCTTATAACCGTGCCCTCTATAATAATCTTCAAATTCCTGAAATCAATAACAAACTAGAGACATTAAATGCTCACATCGTAAGTTTATTAATCCTTTCGGGACTGCTCTAATAACTAAAAAAGAAGCTTCGTCGATATCTCAAAATTTAAGATGTTTCATGAACCTTCGCGATAGGACATTGTAAAAATATAAACGAAATAATATATCCAGTGACAGTGAAAAAAGGCTTATCTTGAACATAAGTTGCCTGATTGCAATGAAAAAAATTCCAGGGTTCCTGTATCTATTCCTGATCATATTAGTAATATGAGGGATATCAATAGTATTTTTTGTTAATATTGCCAAGTCTTTAACTCCAGTTGCTTCTACCCTATATTATTACCGTTAAAACAAGATACTCGGCGTCGTTGTTTTCGAGCTCAGATTATTGACAACTGACGAGTCTGCTGTTGCTGATGGAGTTGGATTGTTTACATTATCTTATCCATACATAGTTCCGTTTATTGTACATCTAATAAACTGTTGAATAGATGCTTCATCATTTTCTAAAATTTGGAAAATTTCATTTTTGCTACCGATCCCAAAGATGAACTGAAGGATCTTAGACCTATAACCATACCGCTAATCTTGTCAAAAGTACTCGATAGGGTTTTTGAGGATCAAACAAGTGATCATGTTGAACGCTACAATTTATTTCCACTCGCTCATCCTGGCTTCGTAAAGATATCAGTTGTGCGATGGTACCCTTAAAGGTTACGGATAATCTCCTGGAGGTGTCTGATTATGATGAACTTATCGCGTTGATTCTCCTTGATTATTCGAAAGCCTTCTACAGACTGAACCATACGTTGTTTGTGGCTATTGTGGGACCTTGGTCTTGGAATTAATGCATGTTAGTTTGTTAACAATTATCCTACTGAAAGAATTTACTCTACAAAACCAAAGAGGAAAGAATCTTCAAGCGTGTATCGCATTTGGAGTCCATCAGGGATGAATCCTAGGTCCTCTGTTTTTTACTTTATATACGTCTCAATTAACAAATCATTTGAGTTATGCAATGGTACACTTATATGCACACGATACGCAAATATATATGTCGTTTGGCCCAAAAAATATCCCTGAAGCTAATAATATACTGACTAGTGACCTTGATATTCTTCTTAGGGCGTCTGTAAATCACTGTCTGGAAACTAACCCGAGGAAATCTCAGGTGCGTGCTTCTGTAGAGATGAATACGAAAACTTACTACATATTGCCCCTCAAAAATGAACTTTTTGAGTGCTCCTCCGTTGCTAGAAATCTTGAATTATTGCTCTATAATACTTTAAGGTTATCAGAATATGTTAATAATTGTTTAAAAAGGCCTTTGCTACCTTAAAAATATTATTCAATTAAATACATCTTCCTGATGAAAATTTAAAAAAATTTTCGTCTTCGCACAGTTTACTTTGATAGCCTTATCTTCTGGAACGTAGTTCTAGCCATATTCTACTAATACAAAATGTTGTGTATGTTTAATTACTTTTATAGGAAATTGTGATAAAGTTGTGAGTTCCAAACTGAGAGAAAATAGAATGTTGAATATGTAAGAAAGAGGAATGTTGCATAGTTAATATTATTTCATAAAATAATTCATAATAAGCGCCCAAATTATTTAATTTATAACAATATATATATATATATATATATATATATATATATATATATATATATATATATATACATATATATATATATATATATATACATATATATATATATATATATATATATATATATATATATATATATATATATATATATATATATATATATATATATACAACAACATGCTTTTAACAGACAAAGACAAATAGCCAGACCGACGGCATGCAGATACAGAGTTGATTCTATAAATGTTTCAGTTTTAATACACCTGTGAATATATTTTCAGAGAATGGACATTAAAAATTCATTCTATCTGTAAGAATGGGCAATACACAGACATCTGAGACAGGCAAAGGCATACAAAAAGGCGGACAAAAAGGTGGAGGTCGATCAAAAATGCGTCTTTTGGGTGGCAAAAAAGGAGGCAAATTTGAAGAATGGGCCAGCATCGTACCTGAAGGAAATGAGATAGAAAAAGATATTTTATCAAGAAATGAACTGGATATTGCTAAAGTAGTAGAAGGTGGTGAAGGTTGTAAGACTACATCAAGGTGATTTTGTTAAGTAAATTTATTTGACGATACTTTTTGTACTTGTACTTTTGTCGATTACTCCAGAAAAAGCAGCAAGTGCCTTTAATGTATTGAGGTTGAATGTACGTATATGCATATGTTTGTTGCTTGTAAACTTCTTCTCGGCTATATTGACTTTAAGGGACGTCTATCACTTACACAGACCCTCCGGACATAGAAATTAAATGTCATAAAAAAACCTCTTCAAATATTTATCTTATCTATACTTCTATATTAATGTAATAAAAAAGTAAGTTTTGTTTTTTGATCGTCTGCAAGAAGTTATCTCCGGAACTACCAATTTTAAAAATTTACTCGCTGTTGGGTGAATGAATTCTTTATTGATAAGCCATACAGCTATACAAAATTGTTGATTATGTAAAATAATAATTATAACTATTTTAAAAACTATATCTGGTCTCTGTGATCTACTCAGCCAAGTAAAAAAAATAGTAATATAACGAAAAACAAACAAACCCACGAAACCTAAATATAAACAAGCCAATTAAATGTAAACCAACAAATTGACAAAAATCTAGCGGTAAAAAAAATAAAATAGGGTCAAGATAAACAAGATAACATAAATAGTTTGAACATAGGCAACATTTCACTCGGATGATACAAAAGACAGTCTCAGAAATTCTAAAAGATTATGTGCATAATTAAGATTTAATATAATTGAAATTTGAGAGATAAAATCAAACTTATAACTTTCAATTTTAGAGTTGATTATGGGTATCACGTTTTTTTTTGTGTCTGTAGAGTATTAAATAAAAGCATATAAAATCCATTTTCTGAATAAATAAGTAATAAAATTTTTATAAAAAAAAATTGGACCGACTTCTAAAAGTGCGCAAAAAAATGAAAAATAATTATAAATTTTTATATCAAATTGAACTTTTTGAAGTCGGCGCAAACTAATATCTGACAAAATGTGATTCGCATAAACAGATTAACAATACTTTATTTCTAATTACTTCCTTACCATAATTTGTATATATTAGTAGTTATTTATTTCATTTACAAATAATTTGACGCCGACTTCAAACAATTCAATTTCATATAAAAATTTATAATTATTTTTCACTTTTTGCGCACTTTTAGAAATCGGTTTAATTTTTTTATAAAAATTTTATTTCTCTATTTTTAGTTTTAGAATTCATTATGATATCCATAAATGATTTAAACTAAGTACTAATCGGGATTAATGTATCTCGCAATGACTCCAAGGTGGCAAAAAAGTACCCATTTTATCCAAAGTTGTAAATCACCCTAAAATGAACCACTAAAAATTCTTTGATTCTTAGAGTTCTCCAAATACTAGCAAAATTGTGCCAAACAAATATTTAGTCTGTCATAGTAAATCCACTATCTTAAATTTCAAATTAATTTTAGATTGGTAATGTGGGCCCCAAAACCTTCCAATATCGATATTTAAAGAACTTGAGATGTACATTTCTTAGCTCGATGTATTTTATACTGCATATTGAGTTTGTATACGCCTCAAGAACCCCACAATATCAATTTTAGACAACATCGGAATATGTAAAATAGTCTGTCCCTCATAGTGTATCTTATCAACCTAGTAGTTGTGAAAAATTCACTTTATTTTCGTAATACATGACCCCGAAAACCCCCTAATACCAAATCTGAAAAAATGCGACTAAGATAACATTTTCAACCCACCATATTGCATCCGTTGTATTGAGTTTCAAAAAAATTATTTTAAGTCTTAATCTAATCGAAAAATAAACCCTTCAAAGCCCCCTAGTACCAATTTTGGATGAAATCCGGAAATTTAAAATTTCTAGACTTATATTCCCTATTTACCATCCTCAAAAACGATTCAGTCCCACCTTTGAACAAAATCGAAAAATGTAAAATTTTTAGTCCGCTACGTTGGATTCACCATATTGAATCCTGAAAAAATACTTTTAAATTCATAATTTACACCCTCCAGAACCCCCTATATCAGTTTGGGAGAAAATAATTTTTGAAACGTAATGTGCGATCCAAAAAACTCCCCCATATCAATTTTGAAAAAAATCGGACAAAATTAATTTGTTATCCGCCTTATTGGATACGCCATATTGAATTTTTTTAAAATAATTTCAGATTCTTTATGTGCGACTCCGAAAACTCCCCCTTACCAATTTTGAAGAAAATTGGAGTAAATTGATTTTTTCGTCCGCCATATTGGATCCGCCATATTGACTTTTTTAAAAATAATTTTAGATTAGTTATGTGCGACCTTGAAAACTCTCTCGTAATAATTTTGGAGAAAATCGGACAAAATTGATTTTTTTTCCGCTATATTGAATTTTTTAAAAATATTTTGGATTCATTATGTGAGACCTCGAAAACTCCCCCATACGAATTTTGGAGAAAATCAGACAAAATTAAATTTTTTATCCGCCATATTAGAACCGTCATATTGAATTTTTTTTAAATAATTACAGAATCTTTGTGTACGATCCCAAAAATTCCCCCATACCAATTTTGGAGAAAATCGGTTAAAATTAATTTTTTTGGCCGCCATATTGTCAGCGACATCTTGGACATTACTGCACCAATTTCGTCGAAAAAAATATGAGACCACCTCAGCAACTTCCTGAATATAACGTAAAAAATTTCATTCACATCGGTGCCGCCGTTCCGGAATAATCGGTGTACATACATAAAAAAAAAACATACATAGTCGACGAATTAAGAACCTCCTTCTTTTAGAACTCGGTTAAAAATAGGCAAATTTTTCTACTACTCGCGAAGGCAGTAGATAGGGAATGATCGCGTTACAGTCAATATTAATGGATTGTGACTTTGTTAATTACCTGTATCCTTCAAAAATACGATTTTTTGGTGTAAAATATGTATACATTAACTTAACAAAATACACGTCATTATAGTATACCATAAAGTTTCTCGGCAGCGTTATTCTGTATGTTCGAGTTAATCTTTAAAACTGACATGATCAGGCCCTGTTCTGAAAAAAGTTTTCGAATATGATATATCCATAGGCATAATATAAGGATACTAGACCGCGAATCCTATAGAAGAAAGTTGGCTCATATTTAGAAAGAGACAGAGTGTTTTCAATGGCGGAGCTAAGAACCATACTCCAAACGTTATTGGATATCCCTGCCACCTGACCGAAATTAGAAAGAGAGGTACTGTTCATCGAAAACTCTCTTTCTAAGGGTGAGTTAACTTTCTTTTATAGGTTTGACAGTTTATTAATTACTCTTATCTATGAATAGATTATATATTAGCCGAGCAGTGACGACAGGCTCAAATTACTAACGCTGACTAAACCCGTTTGAGATACATTAAAACAATGTATAACGAGCTAGCACGCTATAAGTTTCAAGCAAAATTTTATTGTCCTGAAAAAAAAACGCTTAAGGTGGTCGTTTAAGAAATTGTATAGAAATAAATTTTTTATGAAAACGGGAACTAACTTCTTAAAATGCACTAAAAAGCGAAAAATAACGATATAGATATTTTTATGAAATTGAAAATTTTGAATCCTGCGCCAACTGACAAAACGTGATTCACATAAAGAGATTGAGAAACACCTTATTTGTAATTACTTTCTTACCGTAACTTGTGTATATCTCGTGTTAGTAGTTATTTGATTCATTTAGTAATAATTTGGCCCCGACTCCAAAAATTTCAATTTCATATAAAAATCTATATTATTACTTTTTCTTTTTAGCTCTTTTTTTAAATCGGTTAAATTTTTTCATACAAACTTTATTTTTCAATTTTTAGTTTTGAAGTGTAGGTCACCAAAAAGTACCCATTTTATCCATAGTTGTAGACCACACTTAATTGAACAACAAAAAATTCTGGGAATTCATCCAATGCCAGTTGTTTTGAATGAAATTGTACCAAACAAATATTTAATCTGCTATACTTAATCCGCTATATTGAATTTTTTAAAAAGTTCATTTTAGATTCATAACCTAGGCCTTCAAAACCACCAAATACCTATAATAAAAGAACTTGAGACATGTAAATTTCTTTGTCCGACATATTTTATCCTGCATATTTAAATTGAAGAAATTAAGTTAAGATCCGTAATATACGCCCCTAGAAAACCCCATAACAATCTGGACAAAATCGCCGTATTAAACTGAAAAAAATTTACTTCAGATTCGTAACTTATATTTCCTAAAATCCCCTAATACCAATTTTGAAAAAAAAATGTAAATAAAACTCGAAATATTGGATCTGCCATATTGAATTTAAAAAGAAATAATTTTAAACTCTTAATCAAATATTAATCTTCACCTTCGAAAACCATAGCTATTTTGAATATAATAGTGAAATATACAGTCTTTAGATCACCATAATATTGAATTTTTTCAAAAGAATTTTAGATTCGTTATTTGCACTCTCAGAAACCCCACATCAACAAATTTTGAACAAAATCGAGACATGTTAAATTTTTAGTCCGCAATATTGGATCTACCATATTGAATTTTCTTTAAATAATTTGAAATTCTTAATTCACACCTTCAAGAACCCACCTATATCATTTTTGGACAAAATCGAGATATATAAAATTTTTAGTTAGCCATATTTAATTTTTATAAAATAGATTTAAATCCTAATTTACATCCTCAAGTTTTTTAATCCGCTATATTGGAGTTGCCATAATAAATTTTTTAAAATCATTCTAAACACCGGACAAAATTAATTTTTTTATCCGCCATATTGAATTGTTTGAAAATAATTTAAGTTCTTTATGTGCGATACTAAAAACTCTCCCATACCAATTTTAGAGAAAATTGGACAAAACTAATTTTTTTGTCAACCATATTATCTGCGCTACTTTGGATTTTACTGAACCAATTTCGGCCAAAATAATATGGGGCCACCGCAGCAACTTCCTAAATATAATACAAAAAATTAATTCAAATCGGTGCCGCCGCTCCGGAGTAATCGACGTGTGTACATAAAAAAAAACATGCACAGCGGTCGAATGTAGAACCTCTTTTTTTTTAGAAGTCGATGAAAAGGAACACGGCTTACTCAGAAACAATCATTTTATATTCTTGCACATATTTTCGTTTAATTATACGAAAGCATGATTATTACAGAGGTCTAACTTATTCGAAGCCGGCCAATATCATTCAATTCTTAAATTTAGGACAATTGGTTTGCGGAGTTTCGAGCGATTAATTGAATTTTTAAACAAATTTATTGACTAATAACTCGAAATTATCATCATTTCAGAAATTAGACGAGGTTGAACACAGAATTAAAATATTTTCTAAAAAATGTATTACTTGCCTCCATTTCTGTTTGAAAATTTTTAGATGATAATGCCCATATGATCCCGTATGACATTGCATATTTAAATTTTATATCCTAAAGAAAACACTACATAGATATTACTGGGTACCACTATCTTGTATGGTTTAACAGTTAGAAATGAGGGAGGGCTGATTTATATCCTATTTTGATTAATACATCTCACCTATCTTTTTTTTTTTAGCTCCGATTCAAATTTTACTTTGGCTCTAACTCCAGCTGCTGTAAATCAAGATTCGTCCTTTGGTAATGAATTACCCAATCAATTATCATTCTCAAATTTGTCTCCTTTAAGTGAAAGACATATTCCCTATAAGGAAAATGTATCAACACCAGTAGAAAACGGTGAAGACTTTCATTCACTCTTTGAAGTATTTCAACCACTGAATGTATTTAAACTAAATGAATATAGAGCAAGAGTTGATCAGGTAAAAAAACATTTTGTTTTACATTCATTTTCTCTAAATAAAAAAAAATACATTAGAAAAACCTGACATTCTTTCAAAGATGTTTCTGGAACTTTATCTTTAGGCATTAGAGTTGACTGTTACTTATAGTCGAGGAGCCTCGTGGGTTTTCGTACCTGATGACGAGACAGGGCTTCACCAAAGTTTTTTTATACCTATTATCGAAAAGCTGTATATAATTTTTCAACCCATGTCCATAATTCCATCTCTTGTAGTTGAGAATTTCCATTGCACGATATTTTCTCGCAAATAATATATTTGTTAGTATCCATAACATAACTATTAGAGCATCATGTGGATAATTACGTTGATATTGATTGTTGACTAAGCTTAACTTTTTTATGTTCCTCAATCTTATCTTTATTTAGATAACAATTTCCTCTTTTTAAATTTTCATTTTTGACTTTGAAACTATCTAAGGTTTGTTTATGTGTATATTTTTGTATAGCACTCACTGGTCATGCAGTGTTTGAACAAATCTAAAAATTTCATCAATTGCATTCAACAATCACATATTATATTCAATTAATCTTAATTTAAAGTTGTTTCAAACTAAATGAAATATTTGAAGTCTAGAATTATATGTATGAAGTTTGATATGAAGTAATTTTACCTTCTTTGGCTGTTATATCCAAGCGACAGAACACGATGTCCCCATGCAAATCGACAGCGTCACATATTCGACACCTACCTTAGTCAGTACTTGTTAAATTTATGCCTTTTTTATTTTCTTGACAAATAATGCACAAATCAGTATTAAAATAAATATTCTTTTTCGAATTTACTCGTATTGCCACCCTCAAAAACCTGTTTATTTCGAATATAAAATTCAACAGTGCATATGAACGAAAGTACTGGCAGTATCGCCATGAACAAGTTGCAACCCGATTTGTTATTAGTTCGCGAAGACATTAATGCGATCATAACTGTTCTAATCTTAGCTTAAAAATACTGTCTAACTGAAGTGATACTAACAAAATGTGTACGATATACTTACTACAGTGGAAATGCGTGGTGGAGAGGTGTCCATCGCTCCCCATGCAGACAGATTACATGGCGCCGTTTTTAAAACCCAACCACTCTCTTGAGATATTTCTGCCAGCTAAAGAGGATTGGTAGGAAGAACAAAATCTTCTGAGAAATGGATTCTGGTGGTATACAGATAGATCTCGACAAGATGTAAGAGCTGCTGGCGAAGTGTTCGGCAGGAGTACGGGAGTCAGGGAATTCTACTTTCTCGAACAACGTGCGATGAACTTTCCAGCGGAAATGTATGATATTCTGCAGTGTGTTCATCTCTGTGAGAGGGACATAAACAGAAATAGGGTAATAAACATATGCTCAGAGAGTAAGCCTGCGATAATAGCACTGAAGTCCAGTGTCGTAACTTTGCGACTGATGCCTGATTGCAAGGGACGGCTGCACAATCAGACTCGTGTGAGTCCCGGGTCACTCGGGCATACACGGGAATGAGGAAGTGGACCGTCTGACAAAGATCGGGTCCGAAACTGAACCATATGGATCCCAACCAATTCTACCTGTCTCAATTGCAGTTGTAAAAGGAAATTAAAATTATTACTGGAAAGGAAATTTATTGAATTGTGGAGAGGAGCTCCTGGAATGAGATGTGCCAAGGAACATATAACTGAACCTAGCGTACAGCTTACCAGGAAACTTCTCACCTTAGGAGGGAAAGAGCTATGAATTGTGGTGGGATTGTTATCAGGACATTGTCACCTAAAGGACTATCTGCATAAGATCGATGCCGTAGATGACTTGACGTGCAGTTGGTATCTAAAGGAAGATAAAATTGTTGATAATGTCCTCAGGGATTGCCCAGAACTCAACAGACTGAGACAAAGACATTTCGGAGATACAATTTTGTTTTCGAAAGTAGCTAGACAAATTCAATTAATGAGGCTGCTCGGATTCGCTAATGCGATCGTCTTCGAATGCCCTGCAACAATGGTGGGTTATAAAAGACCCAATGAGGCCTTGGCATCAATGATCAAGTATCATCACCTTTTGTTCATTCATTCATTCATTCATATAGTACGATATTGTATTTTATTCATTAAGCGATATTTTAAACAGGGATTGTATAGGCAAAACAAACATCAACCCGCCCGCTCCCATAGTTGTAATAACTGAAGTTGTTTATGCTAATGTATTATTTATTTTATGATCAGATGCTTATAATAAATAAATTACATTAGATATCTATTAAAATGTGCTTAAAATATTAATACAACGATGAGTATACGCTATAATGGATTATGGGCACTAGGTGAGTTCTTGTAAGTAGATTTGCACTTCCCTTCGTACTCGGCGGCGCGTACGTTATAATTGATGAAATGTTATTTGTTTATAGTGTTAAAAAGCAATAAAGATATTACATTTTCGCATTGCGATTAATTCCAGCCTGTAGTTCTTGATTTGAATTATTAATTGCTGGGTCCAGAATTTGAAAATATTTATTTAATCAAAAGTTATTAATGTTGAGATGTTTAACGATTTTTAACACAAAGACTAATCGCCGGACGGAAAAATCACAAGAGACGATTTTTACTTAGAGTCAACCGAGGAATACGAAAATAGTTTTTCAAATTTTTTTAATTATAACAAATTATCTGACCATTTTTCGGGAAACTACCCACGATATCCGTAATCAGGGGGTCAAAATACATATAAAAAGTTTATTGAAGCCATTTCTCTTCATCGGCTACGAGAACCCACTGGGCTCCCGGACTAAAACGAGACGAAATTTAAGACACAAGACCCAGCAAGTTCTAGCTTGCATTTAGACATGTGGGTTAAAACGTATGTTTCCATTAATCGCTTCGATTGTATTTTTTCGAATAATAAACAATGGACACTAATTAAAAATATAACAAATTATAGTCGTATTTGCAATATTTGAAATCATTCGAAACAAGTGTCAAATAATCTTAATTGATGGTAACATGAGAATAATTTAATTTTCACTTTACGGCATGATTGTCATTACAGAACCACATGTTATTTTTAGTTTTGATATTTTATAGATAAAAACTCCTTTTCTTTTTAGGAAAAAGCATCCAAATTAATCAAACTTGGTATTACCAATATATCTCAGATAAGTTTGGAAAGTGATGGAACTGGCTTTTCTACTGGTGTTTTAGAAGTTACTGGTGAAGGAAATGAAGGTAGAGATAATAAAGAACCCAGTGTTGATAAAGAAAATCATTGTAACCAAGGTAAGAGGAAAAAATAAGTACAGGGTGTTTTATTTTAATTTCCCCGTCAATTCTTTTCTAAATTAACGTGAAAAGAGGGAATATGACCCAAACAAATTTCACTTAAATTAGAGGAGGACACTCAATGATGCCACTTCGATAGCCATATTTGATTTTTGTTGTGTTTTTAGATTTGCAAAATTTGTATACTTCTCTTGTTCTTATTATTTTCATTAATGTCTGGAAAAAAGTGTTGTATACCTGGATGCACTAATGATGATTCTTTTAAAAACATCGTTTTCCTAAACCAGACCCAGTACAAGTTTCTTTTTTATAATATTATAGTCTATTAGAAAGGAAATTGCTTTGTCTAAATAAAAGGGTTAGTTTTGTAGTTATGTCTACTATAACATGAAACTGATTAATTGTTTTATGTTACATTAAAAAATAGAATTTGAGTCGATTAGTCAAAATAAAGATCAAACTGTGTCATAATTAAATTAAATATTACTTGACAATAGAAGAGAATACAGTATTTGCTTTCAATTTAACATTATCAACAATTTTATTAAAAGTCCAGATTGCCTATACCTTTTCAACTTTTATATTCCAATGCATTTCTGCACATATTTAATTGTAGAACAGTTGTTATCCAGTCTAAAAAAGTAGAATATATGCAAATGTAAATAAATATTGTGACATTTAGAACTTTTTTAGTTACAATCAGGTTAAATTCAAAATTAATGCATAACGGATAATATTCAGATTTAGACCTACGACAATTTATGTACTTGAAAATATTGGAAAGTTAAAGTATATACATACATAATTTATAAAGTTTCTTTGTATAATTACATATTACATATTTTGTCCCAACCCCCTTGTAAAAAATATACTATACATTTTTAATTTGCTGGTATAAGAATCTGTTAGTAGTATAGATAACAGGGTTCTGAGCTCCGTGGTCTTTCTCGATGAAATATTCCATCTGCCTATCCATATATGGAGTATGTCTTCAACTGAATAAGTGACATATCGACTTCTTGAGCTGAAAAAGTGATGATTAATTTAATTTGTCGTCAAAGAGTATACCTATCATTGTTTCTAAGCAGAAGGCATTCTATCTACCTATCTATATATGGAAGTATGTCTTCAGCTGAAGAACGGCGTGGTCAAGTTCTTGAGCTGAAGAAGTGATGACAAATTTTAATTGTCGTTAAGGAGTATGCCATCTGTTGGTTGTAGCCTGGAGACTTCTTCAAGATTTCCTTATATGAAGGTATGTCATAATTTGAAGAAGTGTATGGCTAAGTTCTTCAGATGTGTTTACGAAAGAATAAGGAAAGATGGCGTTAGTGAAGAAGTGTATATTTGGTTGCTTAAGAAAGCCTAAGCCTAGACCATAACATAAACAATTATAATTTTTATTAATTTTTGAAGCATCCGCCATAACATGAAGAAAGCAGTAGCCGCAGAAGCAGCTGAGATTGGATAAATATTGATGCGGGCTAGTGTAGCAAACAGTGTAAGCAAGAGCGGCCTTCGCCAAAATATAAAAACTTTTTAAATGACCTAATATGACTCATATCTGTTTCATAATTGTTATTTATTGTTAAGGGACACGTTGGAACAAGTTGAGACATTTTAAAAAAAGAAAAAAATTATAATAAAATTGTTTTTATTGAAAAAATTTCTTAAGACTTAGAACATGCCTTGATTTTTCTATAATAGAAATTAAAAATAACTTTTTTAAGCTAATGCATGATATTAATTAGGGCTTATTTTCTCTTTAATTTCCTTACATTTTTTCGGCAACTTGTTAGTTTAACAACATATTTATTTTTTTGATCTAAAATGAGTTTTCCCCTTTCCAGACAATCATTGAGATTTGTAACAATTTCGTTTTTCTCTATGAATTGAATGTGTATATTTTCTTAACACTGTTTATAATCATTGTTTAGAATATATAGATCGTGGTTTAAACCAGATATTTTGCTTTGCCAATTTGCGATTTCTTTATCTTTTTCTGCTACTATTGCGATAAGCGATTGAAAGTTTGTTTTCACATATTTGTTTTTTCTTCTTTTGTAAAAGTAAAATTGATCCCAGTTCAACATTTTCTTTTTGCAATTTAATTTGTATATATAATTTTTAATAAATTTCTGTGAATTGGTTAGATTTTCTTGTTTGTTTTCGTAATATTCAAGTTTTTCCAAACATAAGTCATTGACCATTAATTCATTGTCACATAAATCAATATATTTATCTAGTTAAGAACTGCATTCTTGATATAGTGTTTTACATTGTATTTGCACCAATACCAATTAAAGTAATTATTATAATTGAATAGACACACAACATTTCTGCTATGTAGGTGTGCTTATGTACAATATTCCAGTGATATTTTTAAAATGAATAAAATATTAAAATATACTAATCTTTTATAAGGGTTATGATGTCATATTTTTTCCATTTTTAGAAAAAGAAGAATAATGGAATTTTTAAATTGAAACAAAAATATCGACAACTGTGTGATGAGTTAAAATGCACTTGGCTTTTTTCAAAAATATGCAGATAGTATGACATTATGAAATATATGGGGAGAACTTCCTATAAACTAAAGAGAAAAATTTGAACATCGAATAAAATTACTACTATTACTTTCTTCATTATAACGGTTTGAATTTTGTTCGAGTTTTTATAATAAATACATTTTTGAGTGCCTTTGCTACTTCTTTAGCAATTTTATTTTTAGTTCATAGGCCCATGCATATTTTGGAAAGCAATAAATAACAACTAAAATGTATTTATAACCCCTATTTTCCTTTCCATATTCCTTCATATCGACTAAATCGATTTCCATCAATTCTAGTAAAGATTTTAGGTCGTTGAAAATTTTTCGAGCTGGTTTGTTAATTTCTTTAATTATTTGTCATTTTATGTCAGTAACAACTTTGGACAACATTATTCAATAATATTTGCTTCGTCATAATGAAATTAGTTTCGCTATGACTTGTATTGTCTGCTGTCTCGGTAGAGATAAAGAACTGTAATCGTTCGACAAGTGCATTTGTATCGTCCAAAAGTAAAAAGTAAACTACATAGTCCAGTGCTATCTTTATAAGTTTATCCAGCAATTACTAAATTTAGTCTTTTAAAATCGATTCGTTAATTACTATTGGAAACTTTTCAATCTCTGTCATATTTGACACAAATTTTTTTATCCGAATTACTACTATTGGGATCTCTAATAAATTTTTTAACATATTTTAAAGGAGGGTTATGATATTTGTAATAGTAAAATGGATTTTTCACTTATCGTTTTATTTAGTTGTTCTTCGTAGATCTATTGTTTTTGACCTTCTTCTTCTTGCGTTTCTTCTTCGACGCCTTTAATTATTAGTTTTCTAAGATCATCACCAGCATGTTCTAATATCATCACCAGCAGTTGTTGTTGGTGTTGTTTTAGCTTGTTCATTTTTTCATTAAAAAAATTAATTTTCTTTCCATATGAGGAGATTTTATAGGAGTGGAAAATTTTCTTTTTTCTGTCTAGATTTGAATTTTATCAGTTAATATTTTTACCATTTTAGGATTTAGAAAGAAGTTGAAGGAATTGTTTCAAATTTCATTAATTTTGTATCCACATCTTCATCGTCCTCGTCGTAGTCGTTGTAATTTTCACTATAATTTTTACTATCACTGTCACCAGAAAAATCATCTTCCTTCAGTATCGAATCCGTTTTAAGATGTTTTGTCGTTAGTTGAAATATATTTTCATATACAATTTGTCCATATTTTAATAAATTCAATTTATTTTTCTTGTCTTTTCAACCATTTTTTTTTCTCGTTTATTTGTTGTCGAGTTCTTAAACAGGAAATGTTGAAAAGCTAAATAATTTAGCCTAAAATTAAACACACACACACACACAGCTGCCTTATAGTCCTGAGAGGGACATACACGGGATGCCTGAAAACCTTCGATTACACCTATACATATACACATATATGTATGTATGTATATATATATATATATATATATATATATATATATATATATATATATATATATATATATATATATATATATATATATATACATACATACATATATATGAAGTAAAATGCGAACGGTAAATGCAAACTTCATTCCATCATATCCTTTCCGTGTTAGAGGTTGCACAGTTTGAATAAATTACTACAGAACAAAATTTACCCTATTCCACCACCATTGAGATGATGGCCTACCTGTACCACCATACCGAGAAGAAAGTCAAAACTTACCCTCCCCGCTACAGTGATACGGCAGAGGTACATGTTTCATCTCTACTAAACTCATAAGGGTACCGACATGCACCTGTTTGTGCAAACGACAGATCGAAAGGAAGTATGCAACTCTGAACGCGGCTTCGCCAACCTCCCGCAGGATGGCGTAAGTATGTTTATGCGGCTTTCACGGATTCCTCCATGTGAGATGCAATAGCAGTGGATATATCCATATTATGCCGTTGTAGTGCTGAAATCATATTCAGCAAACGTACAACTATATGCAACTCCATGTATAGATAAAGTAAAATGCGAAAAGTAAAGGCAAACTTCATTCCATCATATTTTTTCCATGTTAGAGGTTGCACAGTTTGAATAAATTGCTACAGAATACAATTTACCCTATTCCACCACCATCGAGATGATGACCTACCTGTACCACCATACCGAGAAGAAAGTCAAAACTTGCCCTCCCCGTTTCAGTGATACGGCAGAAGTACATGTTTCGTCTCTACTAGATTCATCATTAATCAATTTTTGAAAACAATCAGTAACAGTACGTTTACATTTGATAGAAATCTAACAGACGCAATATAGAAATAGTTTCTCTATATAGTCACAGTGTCTTCAATTTTGTTATTTCTACTAGTAGTATGGAATATTTATATGCCTATAAAAATCAGACACATTATAGAGACGCGTTCATTCAAAAATCTAAACTGAAATAACTTGCACCTGAAAATCAAAATATACTAATTTTATTAGTATTCAAATTGAGAAGAAACAACAAGAAAAATTGAAAAACTCGGAAAACATTCGTCTAATTTTAAGTCAGCTATCAATATAAATATACGGAAAATTTTATTTTTCATTAAGTGTATATATAATAAATATATAGAAGAAGAAGAGAAAAATGATCTATAATATATTAAAAATATCAGAAATGTGATTTATGATGACTCAATACTCATCAGTCTTACTTGTTTGCAACTCTAAATAGTAACGATGAAATTCGAATACCTATATAAACCCAAAATCTATACACTTTATCTAGTCAACGTTTTTTATTCAGAAAAAATTAATAAAAGAAGACAGCACTTTTAGTGATAATATACATTTTATCCACATTCGATGAAATTCGATATGAACTAGAAGGAGTTATTACGTTATTGATCGTGCTAGAAATCCTAGTATAGCTACAAATATCAAACGTTATGTTTCTTTTACAAAAATGCAAAGTGATATTCTACAAAATGCAGGATGGAACGATAGTTAAAATCCTTCTGGATGATAAAGGAAATTTTTCTCTGTATACCATTAAAAATACTAATGGGTTTTGCTGAAGATTTTCTCAAAATAATCATGAATTTACGTCAAGAATTAATACTAATAAGAAACCATTCAGATTTAAATGCAATAGTACAAGAGACAGATAGAAAGGAAAAATATAAAACCATTTTAAATAAAGTGTTGTGGAAAATGCTGCATGTTACAGTAAGCGATAATCAAGTGTTACGGTTACTTAAACTGCTTGAAACCAAAAGAGACTTCAATATTGCATTTAGAAGTTGGAAATTACATGAATTTCCACAATTACAACTATCGAAAAACACACTTGGGCCGTAAAAATATCAAACCAAATTGAGAAGTCATAACTTATTCTTTTTGCTCTTCAGACTAATAAGAAAAATGGCATTTCTTAAAATATGAGTCGTTTTAATCATTGTAATTTAAAAAATTTTAAAGTTTGTCTAAATTGAGAAGTTATCCAATATGATAGTTTAAATTTGAATAAATACGCTATTCTTTATGAAATGTTTGTACAATTTCAAAGGTCTTACTACTATAAACATCGAAGTGAACCTTGTATCTATCCAATACGATTTCATAATTTTACACAAATAGTGGTTATTGATTGTTCTAGATAAAGTGAAGACATTCTTATAGGAGGAGTCGTTGATATTCCTATAGAATTTCAGACGAATATAATTGTAGCAGCCAATACATCTGCTTATTGTTTAATTATACACGATCGGTTAGTTAATTATAATCCTCTAATTGAACTGTTTTTATTCTAGAAAATAAAAAAAAGTACATTGTGGATATTTAAGGCTTCCATTATAAAAGTAGTAAATTTACGTGTAAGGAAATTGCAATAATATTTGAAAAATCGAAAATTATTTCATCGGTACATTAAGATGCCATTACCGCTTCATTATTTAGATTAAACTATTATTGAACACATTGAATATCAACAAATTTTTCCCATGGACTCCCTTGGGATGGCTCTGATTCTAAGCCCTTTTTCTTTGTTTATAAAAACTGTCATTCGAAATAAAAATAAAAAAGTGTTCGTCAAACGTTTACAAAGAATATGTGGTTAAATAAATTTATTCGTAACGAAATTATTGATTTATTAAATTTAGACTGTTATAATTTAGATCAAGTAAAATGAAAAGAAAAACTAAAAATGTAAATAATTTTGATTGTAAAAAACGACCCTATAATAATTTAAATTGTGCTAAAGAAAATTCTTGTTAAAAAATTGTTATGATACTAGAGGTTCTTTTTTTATAATGCGTGTAAGTGTGAAATAACAACGCGATTTAAATGTTTAACAATGTTTATTATCTACTGTTGCTTGCACTGAAAGCGGATTTATTTTGAAGTGGATTCGAAGCGGGAAGGCTTGAAGCAATATAAAAACTGAACTATAACGGATAGAGATAACGAATAGAATATTTCACTTTAAACGGAGTATGACTAGTAGAGAATCGGAATGCAGTAGGAATAGAATAGAATAGAAATAGAATTAGAATAGTTAACTGCAAACGGAGTTAGACCAGTAGAGAATAAAGTAGAATAGAATAGCAATAGAAATAGAACAGAATAGAATAGTTAACTGCAAACGGAGTTAGACCAGTAGAGAATAGAGTAGAATAGACCTCTAACTTGGAAGTTGAGGGTATCTAAACCGATCTGCCTATAATTTACTAGTATCGTACGGTGTTGTCACGTTATCCAACTTTTCAGCGGTCTATTAGTTGTGATTAAGAAATTTGGAAATAATTCCGCCTAAATGGCAACACCGTACACATTTTGTTGCAAGCAGTTGGAAATCCCGAGTACACATTTGGTTGCAAGCAGTTGGAAATCCCGAATCATCAATGACCGCAAAAGGGCCCGATTTGTTTATTGGTACAATCCTTAAATTGTACGAAAAAGTGTAGCTTATTTTAGTAAAGTAAGAAATATCACGTTTTCAGTGCAGCGTAGTAAAATGAACTATAAAAAATATTGAATCTTAAATACATACAACAGGATAATAAAATATAACAAACAGTAAAATTGAAAAAGGTATGAAAGATGTTCTTGACAAAAGAGTATGAGGGGCTTAAAGCCGCCACAGGCATAATAATTTAAATTATACTAAAAAAAATTATTTTGTAACTGTATAATTATAAATTAAAAAATTGAAACTTTTTGTGTTTTTTTTTTTATTTTTCTTAACTTTCTATAAAATTTTATTACATAAAAATTATAATTTTAATAAGAAAGTGTTATGAAAAAAATCAGTTAGTAAAGGGTGTTTTTTATAGAGGTATAGAACTTTTAAATGGAATAAAACAAGATGAATTTTTTAAATTGACATGAAATTTACTTTATTCGAAAGATAACCTTCTGGCATTATAATTTAAATATGACTTCTGGCATATTACCGCCACGGCTGGCTCGGACGTAGTCTAATCTGGAGGTCCAATTTTCGATGACTTTTTCCAACATTTGTGGCCGTATATCGGCAATAACGCGGCGAATGTTGTCCTCCAAGTGATCAATCGTTTCGGGCTTATCGGCATAAACTAGCGACTTTACATATCCCCACAGAAAATAGTCTAGCAGCGTTAAGTCGCACGATCTTGGAGGCCAATTCACGGGTCCGAAACGTGAAACTGTGCGGTTACCAAACGTTTCTTTCAATAAATCAATTGTGGCACGAGCTGTGTGACATATTGCGCCGTCTTGTTGAAACCACAGCTCCTGCATATCATGGTTGTTCAATTGATGAACGAAAAAGTCAGTAATCATGGCTCTATAGCAGTCACCATTGACTGTAACGTTCTGACCAGCATCGTTCTTAAAGAAGTACGGACCAATGATTCCACCAGCCCATAAAGCACACCAAACAGTCAGTTTTTCTGGATGTAACGGTGTCTAAACATACACTTGAGGATTATCATCACTCCAAATACGGCAGTTTTGTTTATTGACGTATCCATTCAAACAAAAGTGAGCTTCATCGCTAAACAAAATTCGCTTATGAAAATCGGGCAACGGCAATCTTGTTTTGGGCCCATTCACCGAATCTACTCCTTGCTAGGTGATCGTGTGGCTTCAATTCTTGCACGAGTTGGATTTTGTAAGCACGCAAACCAAGATCTTTCCGCAAAATCTTCCAATAAGTGAATGGACACAAGTAGTGGAGATAGGGGGCTCTGAGTTGACCCCCCCACCACTTTTTTGATTGGTCAGCCAAGAATGACCTTGTTTCTGATTGGCTGCCAAAGTTCGCCCCCTATCTCGATTGGTTACGTAAACTCCACTTCTTTTTGCTCCACCTCCTACCTCCTTCCTAACCACCACAGCAGTTGGAGGGGAGCTAGTATTTTAAAGGACTGAATCTGAGCGAGCTACATTCATTCACAATTAGTCTTAAGCTTACATAGAAGATTCACCACTAATAACGAAAAGTGTTAAATTAAAAATAAGTGGTAGTTATGAACAGTGATTTGCAAAATGAAATAATCAAATTAGGTAAACAGTTTACTAAAATTCAAAATTCCGAATTAAAGAATGCAATGCTAAGAAAAACGCACCCCGAGTGGGCACAGGTATATTATGAGACTGCCTTCCAATACCAATTAGCTGCAGAAGCCTGTTTAAATTATAGAAAAACACAAAATTTACTGAAGTTCGTTCATGAAATAAAGGAAATAGGATTCAGTTACTTTTTAAGGATAGTAGTGGGAATAGGGGGCTCCTAGTTGACCCCCCCACCACTTTTTTGATTGGTCAGCCAAGAATGACCTTGTTTCTGATTGGCTGCCCAAGTTCGCCCCCTATTCCGATTGGTTTCATAAACTCCGCCTCTTTTTGCTCCACCTCCTACCTCCTTCCTAACCACCACAGTAGTTGGAGGGGAGCTGGTAGCAGTTGGAGGGGAGCTGGTATTTTAAAGGACTGAATCTGAGCGAGCTACATTCATTTACAACTAGTCTTAAGCTTATATAGAAGATTCACCACTAATAAAGAACAGTGTTAAATTAAAAATAAGTGGTAGTTATGAACAGTGATTTGCAAAATGAAATAATCAAATTAGGTAAACAGTTTACTAAACTTTAAAATTCCGAATTAAAGAATGCAATGCTAAGGAAAACACACCCCGAGTGGGCACAGGTATATTATGAGACTGCCTTCCAATACCAATTAGCTGCAGAAGCCTGTTTAAATTATAGAAAAACCCAAAATTTGCCGAAGTTCTTTCATGAAATAAAGAAAATAGGATTCAGTTACTTTTTAAGGATATTGAAGGATTATATAAAAGATCCTGATATATTAAAAGAAATCGTGGAAGAGGAAGAGAGAGATAAAGAGATATTGAGAAACAGGGAGGTTTTAGTGTAGGATTTATTATGGAATTATTAATAAGAGAAATGTATGAAGAGTTTTTGATGTCCGCAGCCTGTTCCGAGTTTTATGCATATGAAGGTCAAGAAAGTGAAGCGCAGAATATTATATTGTTTTTAAATTATATGGAACATGCGGAATTATGTTTACTAGCAGCTAAATGTTGTAGCGAATATTTAAAAAATAAAAATATAGATATTTTAATATGTAAACTTCAAGAACTAGGATTAAATAATAATATTTCATGTATTAAAACAATGTTAGAAAATAAAACACATAATTTGTAATCAAGTCTTTTATTACATAAAAAAATTGTTGTAAAGGTAATAAACATTTGATAATGCACATACACATGGTATTTTTTGATGATAAAAGCAGCAAGGATCCATTTTATTTAGGGTGGGTTGTTCATCAATCTCGATAACTGGTTTCATGGAATACTTCTTTACGAAATCTGCCTTTTCTTCCCCTTTTACATAAACATAGTCCACCTTAGCGCTTAAATCTCTTATGATATCTCCACATTTGTGTAATGGTGTAAATCCTTCACACCATTCAATGCAATGGTAATTTTTTATTAACCACAGAGCTTGTTTGTGTAAATAGGATGGTAAATGACCCATCGGAAATGGAGCTTTGAAAATAAAATGACTTGTCTTTTGCCCATCGTACGCTGCTAATTCCTTTACAATAAATTTATTATTTTCAATTTTGAATCCTTGAAGATCTAGAATAAGTTTCATATTTTCAAATATTTGAATTTCTTGATCATTTCTACTTTTAATTGATATTCACTTATTTGTTTTTTTAATTTCTGCAACTGAAGTTGAAAATCTAATACTCGAACTGAAATCTCGTAAGACATTATATAAATGAAGAATTCTGGTTTGGCTACGTTAATAAATATCAAAATTGACGCGTGCGCTCTTAAGCGTAAGTAGCGGTTTGTTTAAAAAGAGTATTTTATCTTAAGGAAATTGTATTACAACTGTTTCACAATTTTTGTTAATGGATTGTAACTGAAAACTTTATCATGAATTATAACACAATATGCCGCTGTTTTAGGGGGAATTTTTTCCTTGGTTTCAAATTCAATTCTCATGGTTACTGGACCTGTTTGTAGTAAATCTCTTTGATGTGAACAATTAATGTAAACTATAGGAGCATTTTCTTTAAATTCTTTCGGATTAAAAATTGGTTCCACTGGAGAGTTATAATACCCTTGACGAAAGTCTGTAAACATTTCATACAGAGTAGCAAATTTATTATTTTCAAAGTCAAGTTGAAGATCATTGTAAGGATATCTTTCTGAATTTAAAAAGACATTCATATTTCTTAAATTACAATGATCAAATTTACTCATATCCATTTTTAGATTACCACGTCTATTTTTCTGAAAAGCAATTAGAACATGACGTGGCATTTCGACTTTTGTAGATGTTTTTACGGGCCAGTTGTGCCTCGTAGTTTCCAATAACTCTGGATATTCAACTAATTCCCAGCTTCGGAAGGTTATTAGTATATCACTATTTTTGTCAATAATTTTGGTAAGTGCTAATTCTTGCGGAATCGCTACAGTAAGATGAGGAACTCTCCAACACAACTTGGTAATTTTAACTTTGGGTTTTTCATCTTCATTACTGGATAATAATGCATTTGTATCATCATTACTTCTTATTAGAATAAGTTCTTGTTGTGAATTAAGAATAATCTTATTATAATCTTCAAAAAATCCTGAATACATCTTTAATGGTATACATAATGAAACATTACCTTTGTCATCAGTCATAATTTTTTCTTTAGATTTTGTTTTCGGATACCAACCGGCATTTTCCAATTTAGCACTTTCATTTTGATTAAATGAAATATATCCCTTAAGAGTTGAAGTTATACCAATATCCCGAACGGAGTCAATAGTAACACCATTTAAAATATAGCGTAATTCTTCAAATAAAAATGCCGGAGCATTATTAATTAAAACAGTATTAGCTAAAGGGAAATCATCTTCTTTAGTTACTTGCAATTCCACATAAATTTCACTTTTGCAAGGTAAAGGATATTTTCCTGTTTGTTGCAAAGCAATTCTGATTTCATCATTTGGTCCGAGTTTTGTAGGATTAAAAGGATCGAAAGAAAGAATTTCCCAGCTTAATATTGATTCATCAACCAATACATTTTCTCTTACATTTAAATAATCCATTTTTATTTAAGTTTAAAACCCAAACTTTGAAGAAATTTTCTATTAGAAGGTGTTAACCTTTGGAAGTTTGATTTCCTACTAAAGGAAGTTGGTTTCTTTCTTGTCTTATTAATGTTTTTATTATTAAATTTTCTAGTAAAGTTTGCAGATTTATTGTTATATAATATTACCATCTTTAATCTACTTTTTTAAGATGTAGTCTGATGGTTATGGTTTCTTCTCTAAAATTAACCAAATCACCTTCCTGATCTATTATTTTAATGGCTATTTTATCAATTACTTTAACGGTGACTGGGAAATATATGACGTTTTGAGGTGACTCAATTATTTTGAATCCTGGAGCAACGCTCGGGAAAAATTGGTGTATTATATGAACAGGTTTCCCGTTTAAATATGATCCCTCTGCAATACTGCAGTCTATATTTATTGAATTTACTTTAATTATTTCTGCGGGGAAATCTGATATATGTTCAATGTTGGCTTCCAATCGCCCATTTTTAAACCCTAATAATTTACCAATAGTTCCTTCACGAAAAGTTATGGGGGCTGAACATTTAAGATGTGTACGTAAAGTATTATTATTTGCATGAAGATTAAAACTAATTTTATCCTCATCCAAGTGTTTTTTTAAAAAATCTGTTATGTCTTCTAATTCGTAGCTACCTGGGGGTATGGCTATTTCTAAATTTTCATTATGAATTAATACATTATTCCCAACATCAATATTGGGAATTGCATTAAATGTTTCGAAATTTACAAGACCGATAACATATTCAACATCTTCATCTAGATATATTGGAGGATGTAACTCTGATGTTAAAATAGCGGAATTGCCGCTAAGAACAAAACTATATGACATTTTACTTTAAAAATATGTTTAATAATAAACTAAAATTAGGTGTTACATATGGTTATAAAGAAATTTTAGACACAATTGACCACAATTTGTTTTGTTAAAGTTTTGATAACTGTTATAATTATAATTAACAATATTATTATTTTGGTCGCTATAAAAATATTTAATTAATTCAGAAGGGGGTCGCAAATTACCATAACTATCAAAATATATTATGTTTTTTCCTTTTTTTGTATATGCTATCCAGTGAGTACCAGCACCACTGTGATTATCTAGATTGACAATTGCACATTCAATTAACTTTATCTTTTTTGGTAATTTATCCCTCATAAAAATACCACGAAAGTTGGGAATTTGTAAATATTTAGCGTATTTAAGTAGATCGTAATTTGCAAGTGCTTTTCGAGGTATATGTTTTAACAGTTTTTTGAATAAGGTTTCAAGTATAATCCACATCCTGTTTTATAGGGTTTTAAATAAAGTCCACTTCCTTTTTTTCCTACCGAAATGGACTCCATCATTTGATTGTGTCGTTTAGATTCTTCTAATTTCGCTTTGGCTGCTTTTGCATCATTTACTGCTTCAGCAATACCTGCAGCCCCTCCTCCAAGAGCACCAAGAGCAGACAAACCAGCAAATAAAGGTATAAGTGGAAGAAATCCACCAGTCTTTGGGATTGGAATTACCCTTTTCTTTGGAGGTAACACTTTACCAGTTTTTTAATAGCTTTTAAAGCAGTTTGAATACTTTCATTTAGGTCTTTAAAACGTTTCCCCTTAATTCCTTTTCTAGCTTTTGAAATTACCTGAGATAATGATAGTCCTCGTCCTTTTCGAGTTTTTCGCTTGAACTTTCTTCTCGTTCGAAGTCCCATACCTAATTTTCTTTTAATTTTCATAGCACCAGTAATTCCTAGTGCAGCAGTTTTTTCCCCAAAACTAGAATCTTTAGCTTTGAACCTTGATAAAGCTTTGTCAGCTAATACTTTATCAGCTAAATGCCTTCTTTTTATATCATTTGATTGTGAGTAAGCAATATCGTGTTCTTTACAAGCCTCATCCAAT
The DNA here is from genome assembly GCA_034092305.1 of Diaprepes abbreviatus. Lineage (NCBI taxonomy): Eukaryota > Metazoa > Arthropoda > Insecta > Coleoptera > Curculionidae > Diaprepes > Diaprepes abbreviatus. The sequence continues at coordinate 449,105 of JASJET010000103.1, forward strand.
AAATTTATACCTTTATCACCTCTTGACAATCGTTTTTCCAATTTTGTTCCAGGTCCACAAAAATTATAACCAGGAATATGCAATTCAAAGGGTAATTTATTTATTAATGAGTTTACTAAACCACTTCCTTTCCTTTTGCTGTTTGTCTTGTAAATGATTCGTTTATTATGTGATGGAAACATTATATATAGTTGCAATCCTAGTGATAACTAACCAGTTACATCACAATACTGAATATTAATAGTTTGTTTTATATATAAAATGATAGTTGAGAAACAACCATACTCTATAACAATTAAGGATCATGAAAGTTCAGTGAATGGTTTTAGAAAACATGGAAAACTGTTTGAGGGAAATAGTAAAAGAGGGTTAATTATTGGCCCGTCAGGCTGTGGCAAAACCAATGTTATTATTAGTTTGATTGAAGATCCGAATGGTTTGCGATTTGAAAATCTGTATGTTTATTCAAAATCCTTATATCAACCAAAGTATAAATATTTGAGAACACTTTTTAAACCTTTGAAAAAAATTGGATACTATGAATCTGAAAATGAAGAAACAATTGTTTCACCAAAACAAGTTAAACCAAACTCTATAATAATATTTGATGATATAGTGTGTTGTAATCAGAATGTTGTAAAGGACTATTTTTGTTTCGGAAGACACAAAAATACTGATTGTTTTTATTTATGTCAAACATATTCTTCTATTCCGAAACAATTAATTCGTGACAATGCAAATTTAATTGTTATATTTCAACAAGATCGAACAAACTTAAAACATATTTATGATGATCATGTTAATGTTGATATGTCATTAAACCAATTTAATGAGTTGTGCTTAATATGTTGGAAAGATAAATTTGGATTTTTAGTAATAGACAAAGACTCTAATGTGAAATCTGGCCGATATCGAAAAGGATTTGATTCATATATTTACTTATAAAAATAAACGTTTGATGGTAAATTATACCAATCATGGATGAACGTTTAGCAAGAGAGCTAGTTAAATCAAGAAAAGCTGTTAAACAAAAATATCAGAGTTTAAAAAATGCGGAATTTGAGGCGCAAACTAAATTGGAGGAAACATATAAACCGATAACTCAACCCTTACAAGAATTAATTTCAACGATTGGTAAAATTGAACCTGTTGAAATAAAGGAAGAGCTACACACACCAATTAAAAAAATTTATGAAACACCACAGAAAAGATCAATTCAAACACTAACACCAAAGAGAAAATTACAATATGGAACATCAACACCAGAAAAAAGAAAGACGGGAAAAACTCCACTCCTTCCTACAGAAATACCATCGATTATTGACTGGGACGCGAGTTTAGCTTCAGCAAGTCAAATGCCATCTATACAACAAACAAGTATTATTGCAGAAACAAACTCTTCTTCAGGTTCACACTCCACAATAGGAAATCTTTCAGATATACTGGAACAAACACGGCAAACAGTTAGAACATTTGTTGATACAGATTTATATAAAGAATATTTATTAGGATTTGATGAATTACCTCGCCAATATATTGATAGCGGTGTAAAAGATGTTGAACATGAGTTTGATCACCAATATGGAATAGTTCATGATTTGGAAACCGAGAAATTCTTTTTGGGTTTAACTCAAAAACCTGTCGAAATTATTGGTAAAAACATCAAAATTGAAGGAATAACCTATACAGGTACACCAGGTTTATATGAGTTATTATTTAAAAAAGAACCAATAGGGTATAAAAAACAAGATTTGGAAAATTATATGGATATTTTAAAAAGAACCAATGCATACCGTAGAAATAATGATCCAAATGAGCAGGTGCAGGGGAATGGATCACATAAATATATTTCTATAATAGGACCTTATTTGCAAAGCAAAGGAATTACAAAAACTAAAACTCTAAATCCCGAATCTCAACAAGCAGTCCAGGGATTTTTTGAAAGACGCAAAGCTCCATATAGAGAAAGTCGAGTGTCTTCAAAAAAAAACGGATTTGGTATAACTTTAAAAGTTAATAAACCTAATACAGATTACATATATTGGGATAATGTAAACGAACTTGTTGAGAGACTTCGACTATTGGTAGCATCCATGCTTGCGGGACACACTGGTCATAACAATGAAATTATTTCTATTATTGAAGAACTAAGAGAAGCGAATATTATTATATAAAAGGACATAATAGATACTTTTAAACATTTCTAAAATGACCATCGATAAATTTGGTCGTCATATTTCAAAAAAATCTGCTCTAAACACATTATTATCACTAGAAAATAAAATATTATCAAATGTTGAAGAGAAAATAATAAAAATTTTTAAAAGCGATGTCAAATATATTGAAAACAAATTAATTCAAAATTTAGATCCCGGGTTGAAAAGCGATGTTAATAATTTAAATAAGAGAATAAATGAATATGATAACAATATACAAAATATTGCAAAAAAGATTAAGTTATTTGAGGATAAAGTTATTCCTGAATATAATGACAAGATAATTAATTTGAAAAATACTGTTGATGGAAATGATGATGTAGTAGAAAAATTTTCTCAGAAAGTTTCTAAATATGCAAATGACTTTGACGTAGTGAAGTTAAAATATGATAAAGTTGATGATTTTGAAAATGAAATAAAAAATGAAATTACATCAATTAAATCAATAATTAAGGATACTTCAGCAATTGACAATGTCAAGAACAGTATTTCCAAGGAAATTACATCAAAGTTTCAAAATTTTACTAATTTGCTTAATGATAGAGTAGCAGAAGAAGTAAGGAATTTTAAGAAAATACATGACGTTATGGATAAAAATACACAAAATCTTGAAAAATCAATGAACACTCATTTCCTAATTCACAAAAAAGATACCGACAAAGTTAATGAATTTAAAGAACAAATTAAAGAATTTGAAATTAAAATCAATGCATATAAATCAAATTTACAATATTTAGAAGACAAATTGAAGGAGGATTTTCAAAACGAAAATGAAAAAATTGAAACAAAATTCAAAGATCAAATTACAAAAGATAATGAAAAAATCGAGGATATACTAAAGCAATTAAACAATCTGAAAACCAAATCTGAAACGTCTTTTGACGAGGGAAATTTTACAAAGGCAATCGATGAGAAATTACAAAAAGAATTAGAATCCTTACTAGAAGTAGTGCAAGCTATAATAGAAGTTTCTAAAAAGGATGTATTAATTAAAATTAAAAATAATAGTTCAAAAATCGAGGAGACTTCTTTACTCATAAAAGAACTTGAAACATCTTATACAGATATACTACACAAAGCTGAAAAGACAGCGTCAGACATAAAAAATATAGAAAAAAAAATTGTGAAAATGACATTAAATATTACAAATGCAGAATTTCAATTAGGAAAAGATATAAAAAATCTAGAAGATAAATTAACAAAAGAAATAAAATCTTTAAACGAATTAGTTCAAAGAGCTGCTGAAGTTTCTAGAAAAGAATTTAATGATACAATGAATTATGCAAGAGAAGAAATGAATTCAACATTAGGTGGTTTCAAAAAAGATTATACGTTATCAAATGTTCTTTTGGAAACTAAATTTAATGTAAAAATGTCTGATCTTAATAACAACATCACCCAAATAAATTCGTCAATAAAAGAAATTAGAAATGAAAATAACAAATCATTTGAAACAATGGAAAATAAATTTAATGTAAAAATTTCTGATCTTACTAACAACATCACCCAAATAAATTCGTCAATAAAAGAAATTATAAATGAAAATAAAAAATCATTTGAAGCAATGGAAAATAAAATTAAAGAACTTACTAAAAAAAACTGAGATGATTTTTTTTTATATTTTACAACATCAGCGATAAAGGGCTTTTATAAACGGTTTAGAAGGAGGTAAAGTTATTTGTGGGATTTATTTTCGAGAGTAAGGTATAAATTAATAATGAGTAAAATTAAGCAAGACGTTGTAAATGAATTACATAAACCGGCGAGAAGGCGATATAGAAGGAGACGAACAATTGTAAAAGGGCTTAATGATCTATTTCAAGCTGATCTGATAGAAATGCAGCCATATGCGAAATTTAATAGGGGTTTAAGATATATTTTAATGGTAATAAATGTGTTTTCTAAATTTGTATGGGCAGAACCTGTAAAATCCAAAACTGGTAAAGATGTAGCAGCTGCAATGAAAAAAATTCTATTAACTTTAAAAACTCCCCCAACAAATCTGAATACTGATCAGGGTAAAGAATTCTTTAATCAAGACTTTCAGAAACTTATGGAGCAGTTCAAAATTAATCATTACAACACATTTTCTAATATGAAAGCTAGTATTGTAGAGAGAGTAAATAGAACGATAAAAAACAAAATGTGGAAAAAGTTTAGTTTACTAGGTAATTATAAATGGATCAGCTTTCTTAAAGAAATAATTACAGAATACAATAATACTAAGCATTCAACAATCGGAAAAAAACCAAACGAAGTTAACAAAAAGAATGAAATGGAAATCTTGAAATCAGCTTATACTCATAGGAAAACTGTGGATCCCAGATCACCAAAATTTCGTGTCAGTGATAGAGTACGAATAAGCAAGATTCGCGAACAATTTTCTAAAGGTTACACGCCCAACTGGTCAAACGAAATTTTTCAAATAAAAAAAATCCAGCTTACTAATCCAACAACGTATTTGATTCAAGATGGAAATGGGATAGATATTCAAGGAGGTTTCTATGAAGAAGAACTTCAAAAAGTAAGACACCCAAATGTATATCTGGTGGAAAAAGTGTTAAGAAAGAAAGGAAACAAAGTATTTGTAAAATGGTTAGGATTAGATAAATCTTATAACTCTTGGATCTTCAAGAGAGATGTGATGTAATAGTAATTAATGCTGTAATAATAATTGATGTTTGTAATAAAAAAAAAATGATTTTTTATATATATTTGTTTTATTTAAAAATAAGCTTATTACATAAACATTTTTTTAAATACAATATTCCTATAATCAGAGTCTAATATGGGATTTAAAATTTCTTCAGTCAATTTAATCCTTCTTCTAAAATGTTTTTGATTTATAAACTCTTCAGAAGTCATACGAGCTTTTCTGTAGGCGAAGTTCCAAGCAACCATCAGATGAATTTGGTTTCTTGATTCATCAATAGATACTGTCTTCTTCATAATAGTGCTTAGACTTTAATTTTTGTTCTAGTTCTTCGGGATGATTCAACAGCAGTTCCAGCATGGAACACACATTTTCACTATTTAGATTTTGTTTTGGAGAAAGGACATTATATATTTTGTCAAAAGAATCTCCGTCGTAAAAATTGTTATTTCTAAAAACGTTGAAATAACGTCGAAAGTTTTGTTTTTGTAAAACATTTAGTCTATATTCTATAAGTGGAATTTGTTCCCATAGTCTGCACACAGTTTCATTTCCATAGTAAATAAAATCACAGCTTTTCACAATCTTCACTATTGGTAATTCACCAATCTTTTCAAAATGAATAGATAAATTTTGCAAATATATCGGTTCATTGAAAACATTTGGTGAAAACATATAATTTGTTATAACTCCTTGATATTGCAATAAGTTCTTCCAATCATCTTCATTTAATATCACAGACTGACCATTTTTACCACCAAGTTCAATGCATGGTAGAAAATCACTTTCCACCCACAAACCAATCACAGCATATTTAGAGTTAGAATTATTTAAATTATATTTTGTAGAATTTATAATTGTTTTTTTTATTTTCTTTTTTAATGGTGAATTTTCAAATATATTTTTACTCTGATTACTGAACATTTTAAATGATGTATTTCAAAAACTAACTGGCTATCTGCTTGCTCTCAAAAAACTAACTATCAATCCGTTTGCTCCTAAATTTTATACATTTTCCCTCTCCTCTCAAGTGGAGGGGTAAACTTATTTTCCCTCTCCATTTAAGAGGAGGGGATAAACTTTAAATGTCTTTATACTAACGAGAATCAATAAAAAACAAAATTTATATTATTTTTTTAACATTTATTAAATATTTTTATAGATATTTTTTCATGAAATACAATAAAATTAAACATGTACAAATAAATATTGCTGCTGTAAATATAATAACAAATATATAACAACAGACACAATGACAAGATTCTTCTTTTTTATTATTGAAAGGAATCCAATCTGAATATTGTAATGGTTTGTTTGTCATGGAATATTTAATTTTTATGTATGTATTTTCACACAAAGCAGAATCAGTTACATTATAGGTAAAAAAGTGTGAATTTCCAACAAGATATGTCATTTTCATCTGTTTGTAGCAGTCGGTTTCATTTTTGAGGGCATTTATACATATATCAGCCCTAACTGTATTAGGAATGTAATTTACATATATCACATTTCCAACAAGGGAAACTAAAACTATTAAAGATGCAGCAGTCATTGTTGTAATATTACTAACAAATAATGGTATTTCTATACAATATATATGTTTTTGGATTCAGTTCCCCCTCCAACTTTTAAAGCTTCAAAAACGACTTACATAATTTATCATCATATAAAATGATGTCTTTATAAAGATGAAAAATTACTTGGAGTAGTTAATTCTAATCGCGGTTTTTTATTTTTAGATCCATTTTCGTTTCCAGAACTTAAAAAAGTTAGAGTATCATACATCATTTTCATATCTTTATCAAAAAAATCTGTTTCCAAAATATCCTTATGTCCCCATGCAAGAGTTTTTGTGGAATTTGGTATACAATATCTTTTATCATCATGAGTTGTTAATGCCAATTTATTTAACAAATTAGTGTATATATTATGCATATCTGACTTGAATACATACATGGTGCAGAATATTTTGTCACCTTTCTCAACAACATCTTTATAATCTGATAATGTTAATTGATTTTTTATACATGATCTACTAACGCCTTTTGCTTTTTTATCTACACTATTTTTGGATTTTATACAATATGCTTTAGCACCAGTTCCATAAAAACTTTCAATGGGAATCCCTTTGTACTCATCTTTAAATTTACCAACAACTGATGTTGTAATAGGCATGCAATGAATATTTTGTTCAGAAAAATTAGAAGTATCAAATTTATCCAGATTTAGCTTCATATCTTCATAAAAGTTTTGGGTCTGAACTTCAAGAATTAAGGAATCAGTATCCGTATATAATAAATTTAAATTATTACCATATTTTACTTTTAAATACCCATAATAAAAATTATACATTACAGTTTTTGCAATATCCAGAATACTCATCCCAACATAAATTGGTTTATTGTATTCAATGCAAACCTGTTGAAGTTGAAGAGCAACTAGATTTTCAGAGAAAATTTTAAAATCCTTTAATTGAGGTTTAGAAATAAGTTTTTCGGCACTAAATTTATTACCCTGTCTTTCCCATTGAGATACTAATTTAATATCTGCTCGCCTATCAACATTTTCCATGGTTTTACCGAAAATTGAATTATTTGCCAATTTATAACAATTTTTATCAAATTTATTTTTAGATAAATTTCGTAAATTTGTATTTAAATCTATATATTCCGCTAACCATGGTGATTGTGTAAACTTAACTGCTCTGTGTATTTTTATGATTTTGAGTCCAAATTGTAGACATTGTTTCAGATATCGGTAGTGAATGATATAGTTATATTTATTATGTAAGTTTGGAATTAATTTGGAGTGGTTTGAAATTGGTGGTGTATATTGTTCAGGACAAAATGGGAAATCATTATGACTATCATGTAAATAATTTGGATATTCTAAATCAACTTCAAATATGTATCCTATAGATGATGTATCTGAAAGTTCGGATATATTTAAAGTTTCTATTTCGAGCTTAGGTACCCAAGCAAAATTTTTTTCAGGCAAATATTGTTTCATAGCATAACCATACAAATTTGTGGCGTCTAAGTAAGCGATATATGTTGTAGGTCTTTCAGGATTAAAATTTTCTAAGAATGGATTATTTGCTTCAGATTTGCGTTTGGAACAAGTGCTAACCCCACCACGAACACCTTTTTTGAAAAAATGAAGCATATCTGGTTCCGTTAATAATTCTAATTCTACATTAGTTAATTTCATCATTGCATCCCAGCACATAGAAGGGCTAGTGACATAATTAACAGGATCTAACTTATAGGTTTTAATACATGTGGATCTATAATTTTCAAAAACATCAGCCAAAAGTAAAACATCTGATTTTAAGTAAATATCGGAATAAGCCCCTATTGTAGAACACTTAAATAGATTCCACACTTCTACAGCACGACTGTAGTCTTGAGGAGAGATATTTTCATCGGTTAAGTTATTATAAAATTTATCAATCAATGGTAGAGATTTCTCATTTAATTTTTCGTTGGAATCTATGTAAGAGTATGGAAATACCCCTTTTTGTCTTATGTATCGAAATTCATCAGCATTTGAGAAAAACTTTTTAATTTCAAAACATTGTGAATCTTGTAGAGTTTGTGATAGTGACTCTAAAGACTCTGGGAGAAATTGAAAAGAATCTATAAAGCGTAGTCGCAAAGCAACTGGTTTCCGCTTTTCTGACACATCAACGAAAATTTCCTTACTAAAAGAAATATACTTTTCTTTATTTTGAGCTATAACACTAATATTTTCTTTATTATAGCAAAGCGATTTAATAAATAGGTGAGAATCATAGTTTTTTAAATTATGCAATACTATTGGTATATATTTTGGAGGTTTAAAATGCAAATTACATATTGAGTGGGCGGCTCCTCGATATTTACCTGTAATATGACAATGATCCCTACACTTTATGAAATTTCCTTTTGAAAAAGGTTTTTCACATACATAACAAATGCTAGAATTTTCATATTCAATCTGTTCCACAGATGATAAATCTTTCAATGGTACTTGATATTTTAAATATTTTTTATAAATTTCTTTTACATCATTTTCAATGTATTCAATAAATTTTATAGCACAATCTGTACCTCTATAAAGTTTAAGACACACAACATTCTCATCAAATGATGATTTAATATAATAAGCAAATGAATAGGGTATATGTTCAGCAGTTTTAATAGTATATGAGGTTGTCGAATCAGGTGTAGATTGTTGGCACTCAATGTTTTTCAAATAACATTCAAAATCGGCATAAATAACAAAAGGAGCTTTATACTGTTTCTGAATATTTTGAAACTTTAATATATTTGCAGGAATATAATTGCCAAATTTATCCAAAATCAAATTATCTGAAGGAAGCTCAATTCGAACAAAACTACAATCACGTTCTAAATGTGTGTTAAGTTTTTCATATGTTCCAAAATATTGAAGGCATCCATCACATAAGTATTTTTTTATTTTCTTTTTTGATAATTGTTTGGATACCAAGCAACCTAAATCCTTTATCCAACAGTAGTGGTTATTTCCATCATCAGAACTTATTAAAAGCAAATTAATATGTAATTTTTTCTTTTCATTATTATAATGTAAAGGACCGACAATCTCATATACCTTTTTATTATCCCTTAAAAATTTTTCAACTCCATATACATTTATGGACAAATTATTTTTTTCCTCAAACTTTTTTATATCTAATAATTTTACTGGAAATTCAATACCTGTAAAATCGAAAGCGTCTCTGAAGTCTGGATATGATGAGGTCTTTCGAGGATTACCGGTTGGCTGGTATGCTGCTGAAACCACTGCCCAGGTGAAACAGCAATTGTCCTCATTCATCACATTCACTATTGATTTAGAAAAGTGATGCATCTTAATGTAGGAGGAGGCATTCAATGGGTTGTACTTATTGATGTTGACTTCCAAATGCAGAATTCTTTGTAGAGCCCACCCTGTAATAGGAATTAAAAAATTAGTTCTGAATAATATTTGTTAGAGATGTACAAGTGATATTAAGAAAACTTAGCTCTTGAGATTAAGAAAACTTAGCTCTTGAGATTAAATAATAATTACCTGAGTCTCTTTCCGGCAATTCATCTGCTTTGGTTTCAATAATCTTGAATAAATCATCGTAAAGCTGTTGTAGATCAGTTGTATGGGTTACAATGAAGAACGGTGTATTAAATGACTTAATTGAAGTAGAGGTTAAAGTTGGAGAATAATATATTCCAAATAATTCCAAATTTACTTTAGCACATGTAAATTCCTGTTGACGCTGGCGTATTAATGTTTGCACTTTATTACCAACATCTTGCTGAAACTTTTTGATGTCGATGTGATAATTCTGCGAATATATTCTGTAGGAAGCTATTCGACATTTAAATGCACTCCTGATAATGTCAATTCCATTTCCATATTTTATGCAGCTCCTGTTTTTATGAATATTTGTCCTCAAGTGTGTGCTCCAGGAATTAGATTTGACATTTACTTCACAATCTTGGCAAAATCGCATTGGAGGTCTTGAAAGTAGTTCATCAACTGAAACAATTATTATTTTTTAATTCCTCTATAAACCTTTATTAATAATAAAAAGAAAAATTAAAAGGAAAATTATAGCTAAATATGTTATAAAAAAATACTTACGATTAATTATATAATCTTCCAAGTTAAAGGTGTTTTCGTTATTAACAACATTTTCTCGAAGGTGGCGTACAATATGTGATTTTCTTTTAAATTCTCTTAAGCAGTGTGTGCAAAGGAGAGTCATTTTAAAATGGAATCGGTTAGGGCCGTGTCGCTTTTAAATAAATACAATTTCGATCTATCAAGACCCAATGACATAGAATAATTAGCAATTTTTTCAGCTCGCGCAATTTAGAAAACTTTTGGATTTACTTTTGAATTAACTTTTGGATTCACTTTTTAATTTGAAGAAAAACATGGATTTTTTTTAAAAAATATATTTCCCAAATTTAAAAGAAGATCGCCTTGTCGTTGAATACAATTTTTAACGTCTTTTAAAGTCGAATTAGATAAATTATTACATATATTATCTAAGTTTAAATAGGAATAAACCATTGACTTAAATCTAGATGTGGCACACCTTGTTTCATTCCTATTTAAGCTCGGCTTAGTTTTCTTATGTAGAAACTTATCTAATTCTCCAATAGCGACTTTATTTGTTGGATTGATTTTCGGAGCTGTTGTTACAGCGACTGGTAAAGAATTTTTTGAAATTTGTGCCCCTAAAGTTTGGGAACTAGAAATATCACCGTCCAATTTTGACTTTTTTAAATCTGAACAATCATTTGTTTCTGATAAAGAACGTTTTTTGGGTAAATTTTTTTCAATTAAATTTTCAGAACTTTGTTCTAAATTTAGGCCAGAAGGATTTTTCAAAAATTGATTTTGATTACAGGAAGAAATTAAGGGACATTGAGGCTGCTCATCTTCAAAATTTTCAGTATAAGTATATACCTCAATGTCCCCCACAATTTCGCCACAACTCAAATCAAAAACATCTACCGAATTTACTGAATTTCTGGTATAGCCAAATTTGGATGGTTGTTCAAACCCCTGAATAAAATTTTGATCCAACCCTTCAATTAAATTTTGATCCAACACTTTAATAAAATTATGCTGAGCTTTGGCTGAGACGTTTATAACAGTCTCAACGCTGTCGTTGGAATCCTCTGATGAATCTGACGATGCATCTGAAATTGGCGAATAGTGGGGGCGATAAACCTCTTCCATATTATTTTTCGAAAAACCCCCAATGCCAATCCTCTTATCATTATTTAAAGCTCCCTCGTTACCAACCCCATTATTATTATTGTTTAAAACCCCCTTATTATTTTGTTCCTCACAGCTCTCAAAAGTCTCCTGATATTCCACATCACCCTTAATTAAATTTTGCCCTGAGCTATTTTCACAAATTTCACCCCCTTCTAATATATCTAAAAGTTGTTCCAAATTATATCCCTCATTTATTTCAGAATTGTTAATTAAATTTTTCCTTAATATATCATTATTTAAATCATCGAAATTAATTGTTTCAAGAGGTTCTTGAGGAATATCAGGGATAATAGATTCATCCAAAACTTTTAAGAGCTGTGTCAAAATATCGCTTTCACCAATTTCGGAAGAATCGCCAGATTCAGATGAATTGTTAAATGTATTAATATCAATTTCCCTAAATTTAATATCTAGCTCCTCGTCGCTTAGCCCACAAAATGAACAATCAATCAAATCATGCACAAGGCAAGCGTCGTTTAAATCGAAGGCTGTTAAGTCGATGTTTTCAATTTTTACATTTAAAAATGACATTTTAAATTATAAATTAAAAAATAAAAAAATTATGAATCAATAAAAAAATCAAAAAATCAATAAAAAATCAAAAAAAATCCACAAAAATGAAAAATCAACAAAAATCAAAAATTGGCTTTTAAAAGATGAAATAAAAATGAATTAAAAATCCAAAGTATTAAGTCAAAAATATTAAATCAAAAGTATGAAATCAACAATACAAACCAAATGAAAATTAATAATATGTCACTACGTCACACGAAATAAATCCGACTATCAAGATATATTAAAATCGATTCGATAATTTTACAAGCGTACGCTAATAGCGAGATGTAAACTGAAGAGACGCTTCGTACCCAGCCGCCTTTTAAAGCAGCCAAGAGCCTGGTACCGGCTGGTACGGCGTGGCACTGCATGGTACGACGGGAACCGTGAGACCGTGAACTCGAGAGAGGTCGTTCAACGGTTGTAAGTTGTTTTGTTCTTAAGAAAATGACGAGTAAAGAGGAGAAGAAGAAAAAAAAAAAGTTGTTTTTTGGAATAATATAAAAAACAGTTTTTTTTTTTTTTTTTCGTTTTTTATATTATTCCAAAAACAACTTTTTTTTTTTTTTCTTCTTCTCCTCTTTACTCGTCTTTTTCTTAAGAACAAAACAACTTACGACCGTTGAACGACCTCTCTCGAGTTCACGCTATCTTTGCCTTCTTCTTCTTCTCATTCTTCGGACTGGTTTTGCCGCTGGAGGTAGGAAAAGTGGTATTTCAGTATTGTATATAAGGATTTACAGCGTCTTGACTTAGCATTCATTAAGTTTAAAGTCTCAAAATGAGTACGTTCATAATTATAACACTACAAGACTTTCTGGGATTCTTGGAAAATCAGATTAATCTGATGGATCGTCAGAGTCCAAATTCCGAGAACACGGTGATGTGGCCGCCACCATCAGAGGCTGACTATTTAGATGAAGAATTTATCCACATGTTTGAGCCAGACCTGGATCCCGAGCCTATCGCCTTTGAGTGGGATCCAGACCGAGCAATGGATCTTCAACCTTTGATGATGGAGCAACAGCCTATGGAAGAAGATCGGCCACAACCTATGGCAGAGCAGCAGCAGCAACAACAGCAGCAGGAGCAGCAGCGGGAGCAGCAGCGGGAGCAGCCACAACAACAGCAGCAACAACAGCAGCAGCAGCAGGAGCAGCCACAACCACAGCAACAACAGCAGCAGCGAAGGCAGAGTTACCCTCGAAAGTGCAAGAGGCCACAGCAGCAACAGCAACATCAACAGCATCAGGAGCAGCCACAACAACAGCAACAACAACAGCAGCAGCAGCGAAGGCAGAGTTACCCTCGAAAATGCAAGAGGCCACAGCAGCAACAGCAACATCAACAGCATCAGGAGCAGCCACAACAACAGCAGCAGCAGCGAAGGCAGAGTTACCCTCGAAAATGCAAGAGGCCAATAAATTATAAATTATAAATTGGCCTCTTGCAGAGCAGCAACCTCTGGCAGACAACAACAACCGATGGCAAAGCAGCAACCTATGGCAGACAACAGCAACCTCTGGCATGCAGCAGCAACCTCTGGCATGCAGCAGCAACCTCTGGCATGCAGCAGCAACCTCTGGCAGACAGCAGCAATTGGCAACCCAAAATGGTATAAATTATAAATATGTATTTATGTATATATGTATATTTGTATTTTGGATATAGGAATAATAAAAAACAAAGTCGTTGAAGAAAATATTTTATTTTTTTCTATTTCTTATACAGAATCACACCTAATAACCAAGTTTCTTTAACTTGAAAGAATTATTATGAATAGGATGAATATAATTTTTTTTACAAGCACAGTAATGAAAACTAGGTTTTTTTTTTTAACATGGAAGAATAAATCATAGTCTGTTGTCAGGGAATTAAACCTAATTGTTCTTTATCTTATATATAAAATCTTATTTAAATGTCTTAGTTGACATTTTAAACTTAATATTAAAAAATACTAGGGTGAATGAATAAATTCAAGTGCAGTATCAAATTCATTTATTTAAAATTCAATTTATCGATAGGATTGATTGTGCATATTATGTAGAAAAAATTATTCTACACTGAAAGAACAAAATCATTAGTTCTTCGAATCTTAATATAAACAAATTTCTATTTATTTAGATGGCACCCTTATATTTATTTAACTTAAACTTAATATATATCTTATAACTTATATCTTATAACTTATATCTTACAACTTATATTTTATATGAAATCTTATTTAAATTAGTTGACATTTTAAACTTAATATTCAAAAACTACTAGGGTGCATGAATAAATTCAAGTGGAGTATCAAATTCATTTATTTAAATTTGATTTATCGGTAGGGTTGTTGTGCATATTATTTGAAAAGAATTATTCTACACTGAAAGAACAAATTATAATTTCTTTCAATGGGAATAAATACAAATTCTTATTTATTCACATCATTCCCTTATATTTATTTACATCATTCCCTTATATTTATTTACATAGTTTCTTATATTTATTTAACTTAGCAGAACAAAATCTAAATTCTTATAAAATATTTTAAACTTAAACTTAATATTAAAAACACCATAGTGCATGAATAAGTGCAAGTGAAATAAATTTATTTAAAATTTGATTTTTCAATTAGATGGTTTTGCATATTCTTTAGTTCTGGTTTGTTACATATTATACATGCTTGTGAAGGAGTTGTTATGAATAAATCGTTTTCACACGTGTTGCATTGCAGATCTTTTTCGCAACATATAAAGGATCGTTTATAGTGGCTATTAACAAAATTATTTTTCCCATTTGGGCAATTTAGAGCATGTATATAGTAACATTCACAACATAAATTATATGCACCGCCAGAAGATGAAATAATTACGACATAAGATTGAAAAACGCACACTTCTCGCGTAAGGTAATTTGGTGTCAATGTATCACTTGCATTTATTTTTGCCACTTTCACGAGCCCCTCTTCTCCACACCCGTTTGGAACGCCATTATCCTCTATCCCATCATCTTCTTCATCTTCATCGTCGTCTTCGAAATTATTTCGATCAATAGTGATCAGAGAATCCTGTCTTGCGTGAAACTTTCCTCTTCCAGCCAAGTTAAAATGAGTTGTTTCATCTTTGTACATTGACTGGATCGTTTCATCGCAAGCAGAATCTAAATATACATGTGTCTGATCCATTTCGAAGACTGTCCGATGAAACTCGATTCACTTGTTCACACTATTTTTTAATTTTACAACACTTTTTTATTGATAATGGTGGGCCGTCTATGTGGTGTTGATATATTGGATAGTGTTTAAAACACGGCAAATTTAGCTGCAATTCTTCGTCACTTCTATAATTTTCCGGCAACCTGTTCCAAATTTGTTGTAAACTAAGTGAATCGACGAATGTTTTCAAGTAGTTGATGGGAAAGAAGGCCAAGTCTTGATCTTCAAAATCGGTAAGATTTTTTCCGTTATTTTGGTAGGAAATTATTACTTGGCCTACACGTTCAATGAGTTGCTGTTGTTGTTGTTGTTGGTCGCTATTTGACATCGCGCACGAATGACTGAAGTTCGCTCAGATTCGATCGTTTAAAATACCAGCTCCCCTCCAACTGCTACCAGCTCCCCTCCAACTACTGTGGTGGTTAGGAAGGAGGTAGGAGGTGGAGCAAAAAGAGGCGGAGTTTATGAAACCAATCGGAATAGGGGGCGAACTTGGGCAGCCAATCAGAAACAAGGTCATTCTTGGCTGACCAATCAAAAAAGTGGTGGGGGGGTCAACTAGGAGCCCCCTATTCCCACTACTAAGGATATTAAAGGATTATATAAAAGATCCTGATATATTAAAAGAAATCGTGGAAGAGGAAGAGAGAGATAAAGAGATATTGAGAAACAGGGAGGTTTTAGTGTAGGATTTATTATGGAATTATTAATAAGAGAAATGTATGAAGAGTTTTTGATGTCCGCAGCCTGTTCCGAGTTTTATGCATATGAAGGTCAAGAAAGTGAAGCGCAGAATATTATATTGTTTTTAAATTATATGGAACATGCAGAATTATGTTTACTAGCAGCTAAATGTTGTAGCGAATATTTAAAAAATAAAAATATAGATATTTTAATATGTAAACTTCAAGAACTAGGATTAAATAATAATATTTCATGTATTAGAACAATGTTAGAAAATAAAACACATAATTTGTAATCAAGTATTTTATTACATAAAAAAATTGTTGTAAAGGTAATAAACATTTGATAATGCACATACACATGGTATTTTTTGATGATAAAAGCAGCAAGGATCCATTTTCTTTAGGGTGGGTTGTTCATCAATCTCGATAACTGGTTTCATGGAATACTTCTTTACGAAATCTGCCTTTTCTTCCCCTTTTACATAAACATAGTCCACCTTAGCGCTTAAATCTCTTATGATATCTCCACATTTGTGTAATGGCGTAAATCCTTCACACCACTCAATGCAATGGTAATTTTTTATTAACCACAGAGCTTGTTTGTGTAAATAGGATGGTAAATGACCCATCGGAAATGGAGCTTTGAAAATAAAATGATTTGCCTTTTGCCCATCGTAAGCTGCTAATTCCTTTACAATAAATTTATTATTTTCAATTTTGAATCCTAGAAGATCTAGAATAAGTTTCATATTTTCAAATATTTGAATTTCTTGATCATTTCTACTTTTAATTGATATTCACTTATTTGTTTTTTTAATTTCTGCAACTTAAGTTGAAAATCTAATACTCGAACTGAAATCTCGTAAGACATTATATAAATGAAGAATTCTGGTTTGGCTACGTTAATAAATATCAAAATTGACGCATGCGCTCTTAAGCATAAGTAGCGGTTTGTTTAAAAGGAGTATTTTATCTTAAGGAAATTGTATTACAGCTGTTTCACAATTTTTGTTAATGGATCGTAACTGAAAACTTTATCATGAATTATAACACAATATGCCGCTGTTTTAGCGGGATTTTTTTCCTTGGTTTCAAATTCAATTCTCATGGTTACTGGACCTGTTTGTAGTAAATCTCTTTGATGTGAACAATTAATGTAAACTATAGGAGCATTTTCTTTAAATTCTTTCGGATTAAAAATTGGTTCCACTGGAGAGTTATAATACCCTTGACGAAAGTCTGTAAACATTTCATACAGAGTAGCAAATTTATTATTTTCAAAATCAAGTTGAAGATCATTGTAAGGATATCTTTCTGAATTTAAAAAGACATTCATATTTCTTAAATTACAATGATCAAATTTACTCATATCCATTTTTAGATTACCACGTCTATTTTTCTGAAAAGCAATTAGAACATGACGTGGCGTTTCGACTTTTGTAGATGTTTTTACGGGCCAGTTGTGCCTCGTAGTTTCCAATAACTCTGGATATTCAACTAATTCCCAGCTTCGGAAGGTTATTAGTATATCACTATTTTTGTCAATAATTTTAGTAAGTGCTAATTCTTGCGGAATCGCTACAGTAAGATGAGGAACTCTCCAACACAACTTTGTAATTTTAATTTTGGGTTTTTCATCTTCATTACTGGATAATAATGCATTTGTATCATCATTACTTCTTATTAGAATAAGTTCTTGTTGTGAATTAAGAATAATCTTATTATAATCTTCAAAAAATCCTGAATACATCTTTAATGGTATACATAATGAAACATTACCTTTGTCATCAGTCATAATTTTTTCTTTAGATTTTGTTTTCGGATACCAACCGGCATTTTCCAATTTAGCACTTTCATTTTGATTAAATGAAATATATCCCTTAAGAGTTGAAGTTATACCAATATCCCGAACGGAGTCAATAGTAACACCATTTAAAATATAGCGCAATTCTTTAAATAAAAATGCCGGAGCATTATTAATTAAAACAGTATTAGCTAAAGGGGAATCATCTTCTTTAGTTACTTGCAATTCCACATAAATTTCACTTTTGCAAGGTAAAGGATATTTTCCTGTTTGTTGCAAAGCAATTCTGATTTCATCATTTGGTCCGAGTTTTGTAGGATTAAAAGGATCGAAAGAAAGAATTTCCCAGCTTAATATTGATTCATCAACCAATACATTTTCTCTTACATTTAAATAATCCATTTTTATTTAAGTTTAAAACACAAACTTTGAAGAAATTTTCTATTAGAAGGTGTTAACCTTTGGAAGTTTGATTTCCTACTAAAGGAAGTTGGTTTCTTTCTTGTCTTATTAATGTTTTTATTATTAAATTTTCTAGTAAAGTTTGCAGATTTATTGTTATATAATATTACCGTCTTTCATCTACTTTTTTAAGATGTAGTCTGATGGTTATGGTTTCTTCTCTAAAATTAACCAAATCACCTTCCTGATCTATTATTTTAATGGCTATTTTATCAATTACTTTAACGGTGACTGGGAAATATATGACGTTTTGAGGTGACTCAATTATTTTGAACCCTGGAGCAACGCTCGGGAAAAATTGGTGTATTATATGAACAGGTTTCCCGTTTAAATATGATCCCTCTGCAATACTGCAGTCTATATTTATTGAATTTACTTTAATTATTTCCGCGGGAAAATCTGATATATGTTCAATGTTGGCTTCCAATCGCCCATTTTTAAACCCTAATAATTTACCAATAGTTCCTTCACGAAAAGTTATGGGGGCTGAACATTTAAGATGTGTACGCAAAGTATTATTATTTGCATAAAGACTAAAACTAATTTTATCCTCATCTAAGTGTTTTTTTTTTAAATCTGTTATGTCTTCTAATTCGTAGCTACCTGGGGGTATGGCTATTTCTAAATTTTCATCATGAATTAATACATTATTCCCAACATCAATATTGGGAATTGCATTAAATGTTTCGAAATTTACAAGACCGATAACATATTCAACATCTTCATCTAAATATATTGGAGGATGTAACTCTGATGTTAAAATAGCGGAATTGCCACTAAGAACAAAACTATATGACATTTTACTTTAAAAATGTGTTTAATAATAAACTAAAATTACGTGTTACATATGGTTATAAAGAAATTTTAGACACAATTGACCACAATTTGTTTTGTTAAAGTTTTGATAACTGTTATAATTATAATTAACAATATTATTATTTTCGTCGCTATAAAAATATTTAATTAATTCATAAGGGGGTCGCAAAATACCATAACTATCAAAATATATTATGTTTTTTCCTTTTTTTGTATATGCTATCCAGTGAGTACCAGCACCACTATGATTATCTAGATTGACAATTGCACTTTCAATTATCTTTATCTTTTTTGGTAATTTATCCCTCATAAAAATACCACGAAAGTTGGGAATTTGTAAATATTTAACGTATTTAAGTAAATCATAATTTGTAAGTGCTTTTCGAGGTATATGTTTTAGCAGTTTTTTGAATAAGGCTTCAAGTATAATCCACATCCTGTTTTATAGGGTTTTAAATAAAGTCCACTTCCTTTTTTTCCAACCACAATGGACTCCATCATTTGATTGTGTCGTTTAGATTCTTCTAATTTCGCTTTGGCTGCTTTTGCATCATTTACTGCTTTAGCAATAACTGCAGCCCCTCCTCCAAGAGCACCAAGAGCAGACAAACCAGCAAATAAAGGTATAAGTGGAAGAAATCCGCCAGTCTTTGGGATTGGAATTACCCTTTTCTTTGGAGGTAACACTTTACCTGTTTTTTTAATAGCTTTTAAAGCAGTTTGAATACTTTAATTTAGGTCTTTAAAACGTTTCCCCTTAATTCCTTTTCTAGCTTTTGAAATTACCTGAGATAATGATGGTCCTCGTCCTTTTCGGGTTTTTCGCTTGAACTTTCTTCTCGTTCGAAGTCCCATACCTAATTTTCTTTTAATTTTCATAGCACCAGTAATTCCTAGTGCAGCAGTTTTTTCCCCAAAACTCGAATCTTTAGCTTTGAACCTTGATAAAGCTTTGTCAGCTAATATTTTATCAGCTAAATGCCTTATTTTTATATCATTTGATTGTGAGTAAGCAATATCGTGTTCTTTACAAGCCTCATCCAATAAATGTTTGCCTTTATTACCTCTTGACAATCGTTTTTCCAATTTTGTTCCAGGTCCACAAAAATTATAACCAGGAATATGCAATTCAAAGGGTAATTTATTGATTAATGAGTTTACTAAACCACTTCCTTTCCTTTTGCTGTTTGTCTTGTAAATGATTCGTTTATTATGTGATGGAAACATTATATATAGTCACAATCCTAGTGATAACTAACCAGTTACAT
Organism: Diaprepes abbreviatus; assembly: GCA_034092305.1. NCBI lineage: Eukaryota > Metazoa > Arthropoda > Insecta > Coleoptera > Curculionidae > Diaprepes > Diaprepes abbreviatus. Next base: position 469,559 of record JASJET010000103.1, read on the forward strand.
CACAATACCGAATATTAATAGTTTGTTTTATATATAAAATGAAAGTTGAGAAACAACCATACTCTATAACAATTAAGGATCATGAAAGTTCAGTGAATGGTTTTAGAAAACATGGAAAACTGTTTGAGGGAAATAGTAAAAGAGGGTTAATTATTGGCCGGTCAGGCTGTGGCAAAACCAATGTTATTATTAGTTTAATTGAAGATCCGAATGGTTTGCGATTTGAAAATCTGTATGTTTATTCAAAATCCTTATATCAACCAAAGTACAAATATTTGAGAACACTTTTTAAACCTTTGAAAAAAATTGGATACTATGAATCTGAAAATGAAGAAACAATTGTTTCACCAAAACAAGTTAAACCAAACTCTATAATAATATTTGATGATATAGTGTGTTGTAATCAGAATGTTGTAAAAGATTATTTTTGTTTCGGAAGACACAAAAATACTGATTGTTTTTATTTATGTCAAACATATTCTTCTATTCCGAAACAATTAATTCGTGACAATGCAAATTTAATTGTTATATTTCAACAAGATCGAACAAACTTAAAACATATTTATGATGATCATGTTAATGTTGATATGTCATTAAACCAATTTAATGAGTTGTGCTTAATATGTTGGAAAGATAAATTTGGATTTTTGGGAATAGACAAAGACTCTAATGTGAAATCTGGCCGATATCGAAAAGGATTTGATTCATATATTTACTTATAAAAATAAACGCTTGATGGTAAATTATACCAATCATGGATGAACGTTTAGCAAGAGAGCTAGTTAAATCAAGAAAAGCTGTTAAACAAAAATATCAGAGTTTAAAAAATGCGGAATTTGAGGCGCAAACTAAATTGGAGGAAACATATAAACCGATAACTCAACCCTTACAAGAATTAATTTCAACGATTGGTAAAATTGAACCTGTGGAAATAAAGGAAGAGCTACACACACCAATTAAAAAAATTTATGAAACACCACAAAAAAGATCAATTCAAACACTAACACCAAAGAGAAAATTACAATATGGAACATCAACACCAGAAAAAAGAAAGACGGGAAAAACTCCACTCCTTCCTACAGAAATACCATCGATTATTGACTGGGACGCGAGTTTAGCTTCAGCAAGTCAAATGCCATCTATACAACAAACAAGTATTATTGCAGAAACTACCCCTTCTTCAGGTTCACATTCCACAATAGGAAATCTTTCAGATATACTAGAACAAACACGGCAAACAGTTCGAACATTTGTTGATACAGATTTATATAAAGAATATTTATCAGGATTTGATGAATTACCTCGCCAATATATTGATGACGGTGTTAAAGATGTTGAACATGAGTTTGATCACCAATATGGAATAGTTCATGATTTGGAAACCGAGAAATTCTTTTTGGGTTTAACTCAAAAACCTGTCGCAATTATTGGTAGAAACATCAAAATTGAAGGAATAACCTATACAGGTACACCAGGTTTATATGAGTTATTATTTAAAAAAGAACAAATAGGGTATAAAAAACAAGATTTGGAAAATTATATGGATATTTTAAAAAGAACCAATGCATACCGAAGAAATAATGATCCAAATGAGCAGGTGCAGGGAAATGGATCACATAAATATATTTCTATAATAGCACCTTATTTGCAAAGCAAAGGAATTACAAAAACTAAAACTCTAAATCCCGAATCACAACAAGCAATCCAGGGATTTTTTGAAAGACGCAAAGCTCCATATAGAGAAAGTCGAATGTCTTCAAAAAAAACCGGATTTGATATAACTTTAAAAGTTAATTAACCTAATATAGATTACATATATTGGGATAATGTAAACGAACTTGTTGAGAGACTTCAACTATTGGTAGCATCCATGCTTGCGAGACACACTGGTCATAACAATGAAATTATTTCCATTATTGAAGAACTAAGAGAAGCGAATATTATTATATAAAAGAACATAATAGATAATTTTAAACATTTCTAAAATGACCATCGATAAATTTGGTCGTCATATTTCAAAAAAATCTGCTCTAAACACATTATTATCATTAGAAAATAAAATATTATCAAATGTTGAAGAGAAAATAATAAAAAATTTTGAAAGCGATGTAAAATATATTGAAAACAAATTAATTCAAAATTTAGATCCCGGGTTGAAAAGTGACGTTAATAATTTAAATAAGAGAATAAATGAATATGATAACAACATACAAAATATTGCAAAAAAGATTAAGTTATTTGAGGATAAAGTTATTCCTGAATATAATGACAAGATAATTAATTTGAAAAATACTGTTGATGGAAATGATGAGGTAGTAGAAAAATTTTCTCAGAAAGTTTCTAAATATGCAAATGACTTTGACGTAGTGAAGTTAAAATATGATAAAGTTGATGATTTTGAAAATGAAATAAAAAATTAAATTACATCAATTAAATCAATAATTAAGGATACTTCAGCAATTGACAACGCCAAGAATAGTATTTCCAAGGAAATTACATCAAAGTTTCAAAATTTTACTAATATACTTAATGATAGAGTAGCAGAAGAAGTAAGGAATTTTAAGAAAATACATGACGTTATGGATAAAAATACACAAAATCTTGAAAAATCAATGAACACTCATTTTCTAATTCACAAAAAAGATACCGACAAAGTTAATGAATTTAAAGAACAAATTAAAGAATTTGAAATTAAAATCAATGCATATAAATCAAATTTACAATATTTAGAAGACAAATTGAAGGAGGATTTTCAAAACGAAAATGAAAAAATTGAAACAGAATTCAAAGATCAAATTACAAAAAATAATGAAAAAATCGAGGAAATACTAAAGCAATTAAACCATCTAAAAACCAAATCTGAAACTTCTTTTGACGAGGGAAATTTTACAAAGGTAATTGATGAAAAATTACAAAAAGAATTAGAATCCTTACTACAAGTAGTGCAAGCTATAATGGAAGTTTCTAAAAAGGATATATTAATTAAAATTAAAAATAATAGTTCAAAAATCGAGGAGATTTCTTTACTGATAAAAGAACTTGAAATATCTTATACAGATATATTACACAAAGCTGAAAAGACAGCGTCAGATATAAAAAATATAGAAAAAAAAAATGTTAAAATGACATTAGATATAACAAATGCAGAATTTCAATTAGGAAAAGATATAAAAAATCTAGAAGATAAATTAGTAAAAGAAATAAAATCATTAAATGAATTAGTTCAAAGAGCTGCTGAAGTTTCTAGAAAAGAATTTAATGATACAATGAATTATGCAAGAGAAGAAATGAATTCAACATTAGGTGGTTTCAAAAAAAATTATACGTTATCAAATGTTGTTTTGGAAACTAAATTTAATGTGAAAATGTCTGATCTTAATAACAACATCACCCAAATAAATTCGTCAATAAAAGAAATTAGAAATGAAAATAACAAATTATTTGAAACAATGGAAAATAAATTTAATGTAAAAATTTCTGATCTTACTAACAACATCACCCAAATAAATTCATCAATAAAAGAAATTAGAAATGAAAATAAAAAATCATTTGAAGCAGTGGAAAATAAAATTAAAGAACTTACTAAAAAAAACTGAGATGACTTTTTCATATTTTACACAGTCAGCGATAAAGGGTTTTTATAAACGGTTTAGAAGGAGGTAAAGTTATTTATGGGATTTATTTTCGAGAGTAAGGTATAAATTAATAATGAGTAAAATTAAGCAAGACGTTGTAAATGAATTACATAAACCAGCGAGAAGGCGATATAGAAGGAGACGAACAATTGTAAAAGGGCTTAATGATCTATTTCAAGCTGATCTGATAGAAATGCAGCCATATGCGAAATTTAATAGGGGTTTAAGATATATTTTAATGGTAATAAATGTGTTTTCTAAATTTGTATGGGCAGAACCTGTAAAATCCAAAACTGGTAAAGATGTAACAGCTGCAATGAAAAAAATTCTATTAACTTTAAAAACTCCCCCAACAAATCTGAATACTGATCAGGGTAAAGAATTCTTTAATCAAGACTTTCAGAAACTTATGGAGCAGTTCAAAATTAATCATTACAACACATTTTCTAATATGAAAGCTAGTATTGTAGAGAGAGTAAATAGAACTATAAAAAGCAAAATGTGGAAAAAGTTTAGTTTACTAGGTAATTATAAATGGATCAGCTTTCTTAAAGAAATAATTACAGAATACAATAATACTAAGCATTCAACAATCGGAAAAAAACCAAACGAAGTTAACAAAAAGAATGAAATGGAAATCTTGAAATCAGCTTATACCCATAGGAAAACTGTGGATCCCAGATCACCAAAATTTCGTGTCAGTGATAGAGTACGAATAAGCAAGATTCGTGAACAATTTTCTAAAGGTTACACACCCAACTAGTCAAACGAAATTTTCCAAATAAAAAAAATCCAGCTGACTAATCCAACAACGTATTTGATTCAAGATGGAAACGGGATAGATATTCAAGGAGGTTTCTATGAGGAAGAACTTCAAAAAGTAAGACACCCAAATGTATATCTGGTGGAAAAAGTGTTAAGAAAGAAAGAAAACAAAGTATTTGTAAAATGGTTCGGATTAGATAAATCTTATAACTCTTGGATCTTCAAGGGAGATGTGATGTAATAGTAATTAATGATGTAATAATAATTGATGTTTGTAATAAAAAAATGAATTTTTATATATATATTTGTTTTATTTAAAAATAAGCTTATTACATAAACATTTTTTTAAATACAATATTCCTATAATCAGAGTCTAATATGGGATTTAAAATTTCTTCAGTCAATTTAATCCTTCTTCTAAAATGTTTTTGATTTATAAATTCTTCAGAAGTCATACGAGCTTTTCTGTAGGCAAAGTTCCAAGCAACCATCAGATGAATTTGGTTTCTTGGTTCATCAATAGATACTGTCTTCTTCATAATAGTGATTAGATTTTAATTTTTGTTCTAGTTCTTCGGGATGATTCAAAAGCAGTTCCAGCATGGAGCATACATTTTCACTATTTAGATTTTGTTTTGGAGAAAGGACATTATATATTTTGTCAAAGGAATCTCCATCGTAAAAGTTATTATTTCTAAAAACGTTGAACTAACGTCGAAAATTTTGTTTTTGTAAAACGTTTAGTCTATATTCTATAAGTGGAATTTGTTCCCATAGTGTGCAGACAGTTTCATTTCCACAGTAAATAAATTCACAGCTTTTCGCAATCTTCACTATTGTTAATTCACCAATCTTTTCAAAATGAATAAGTAAATTTTGCAAATATATCGGTTCATTGAAAACATTAGGTGAAAACATATAATTTGTTATAACTCCTTGATATTGCAATAAGTTCTTCCAATCATCTTCATTTAATATCACAGTTTGACCATTTTTAGCACCAAGTTCAATGCATGGTAGAAAATCACTTTCCACCCACAAACCAATCGCAGCATATTTAGAGTTAGAATTATTTAAATTATATTTTGTAGACTTTATAATTGTTTTTTTTATTTTCTTTTTTAATGGTGAATTTTCAAATATATTTTTACTCTGATTACTGAACATCTTGAATGATGTATTTCAAAAACTAACTAGCTATCTGTTTACTCTCAAAAAACTAACTATCTATCCGTTTGCTCCTAAATTTTATACATTTTCCCTCTCCTCTCAAGTGGAGGGGTAAACTTATTTTCCTTCTCCATTTAAGAGGAGGGGATAAACTTTAAATGTCTTTATACTAACAAGATGTATTTCAAAAACTAACTAGCTATCTGTTTACTCTCAAAAAACTAACTATCTATCCGTTTGCTCCTAAATTTTATACATTTTCCCTCTCCTCTCAAGTGGAGGGGTAAACTTATTTTCCTTCTCCATTTAAGAGGAGGGGATAAACTTTAAATGTCTTTATACTAACAAGAATCAATAAAAAACAAAATTTATATTATTTTTAAACATTTATTAAATAATTTTATAGATATTTTTTTATGAAATACAATAAAATTAAACATGTACAAATAAATATTGCTGCTGCAAATATAATAACAAATATATAACAACAGACACAATGACAGGATTCTTCTTTTTTATTGTTGAAAGGAATCCAATCTGAATATTGTAATGGTTTGTTTGTCATGGAATATTTAATTTTTATGAATGTATTTTCACATCAAGCAGAATCAGTTACATTATAGGTAAAAAAGTGTGAATTTCCAACAAGATATGTCATTTTCATCTGTTTGTAGCAATCGGTTTCATTTTTGAGGGCATTTATACATATATCAGCCCTAACTGCATTAGGAATGTAATTTACATATAGCACATTTCCAACAAGATAAACTAAAACTATTAAAGATGCAGCAGTCATTGTTGTAATATTACTAACAAATAGTGGTATTTGTATACAATATATATGTCTTTGGATTCAGTTCCCCCTCCAACTTTTAAAGCTTCAAAAACGACTTACATATATTATCATCATATAAAATGATGACTTTATAAAGATGAAAAATTACTAGGAGTAGTTAATTCTAATCGTGGTTTTTTATTTTTAGATTCATTTTCGTTTTCGGAACTTAAAGAAGTTAGAGTATCATACATCATTTTCATATCTTTATCAAAAAAATCTGTTTCCAAAATATCTTTATGTCCCCATGCAAGAGTTTTTGTGGAATTTGGTATACAATATCTTTTATCATCATGAGTTGTTAATGCCAATTTATTTAACAAATTAGTGTATATGTTATGCATATCTGATTTGAATACATACATGGTGCAGAATATTTTGTCACCTTTCTCAACAACATCTTTATAATCTGATAATGTTAATTGATTTTTTATACATGATTTACTAACACCTTTTGCTTTTTTATCTACACTATTTTTGGATTTGATGCAATATGCTTTAGCACCAGTTCCATAAAAACTTTCAATGGGAATCCCTTTGTACTCATCTTTAAATTTACCAACAACTGATGTTGTAATAGGCATGCAATGAATATTTTGTTCAGAAAAATTAGAAGTATCAAATTTATCCAGATTTAGCTTCATATCTTCATAAAAGTTTTGGGTCTGAACTTCAAGAATTAAGGAATCACTATCCGTATATAATAAATTTAAATTATTACCATATTTAACTTTTAAATACCCGTAATAAAAATTATACATCACAGTTTTTGCAATATCCAAGATAGTCATCCCAACATAAATTGGTTTATTGTATTCAATGCAAACCTGTTGAAGTTGAAGAGCAACTAAATTTTCAGAGAAAATTTTAAAATCCTTTAATTGAGGTTTAGAAATAAGTTTTTCGGCACTAAATTTATTACCTTGTCTTTCCTATTGAGATACTAATTTAATATCTGCTCGCCTATCAACATTTTCCATGGTTTTACCGAAAATTGAATTATTTGACAATTTATAACAATTTTTATCAAATTTATTTTTAGATAAATTTCGTAAATTTTTATTTAAATCTATATATTCCGCTAACCATGGTGATTGTGTAAACTTAACTGCTCTGTGTATTTTTATGATTTTGAGTCCAAATTGTAGACATTGTTTCAGATATCGGTAATGAATGATATAGTTATATTTATTATGTAAGTTTGGAATCAATTTGGAGTTGTTTGAAATTGGCGGTGTATATTGTTCAGGACAAAATGGGAAATCATTATGACTATCATGTAAATAATTTGGATATTCTAAATCAACTTCAAATATGTAGCCTATAGATGATGTATCTGAAAGTTCGGATATATTTAAAGTTTCTATTTCGAGCTTAGGTACCCAAGCAAAATTTTTTTCAGGCAAATATTGTTTCATAGCATAACCATACAAATTTGTGGCGTCTAAGTAAGTGATATATGTTGTAGGTCTTTCAGGATTAAAATTTTCTAAGAATGGATTATTTGCTTCAGATTTGCGTTTGGAACAAGTGCTAACCCCACCACGAACACCTTTTTTGAAAAAATGAAGCATATCTGGTTCCGTTAATAATTCTAATTCTACATTAGTTAATTTCATCATTGCATCCCAGCACATAGAAGGGCTAGTGACATAATTAACAGGATCTAACTTATAGGTTTTAATACATGTGGATCTATAATTTTCAAAAACATCAGCCAAAAGTAAAACATCAGGTTTTAAGTAAATATCGGAATAAGCCCCTATTGTAGAACGCTTAAATAGATTCCACACTTCTACAGCACGATTGTAGTCTTGAGGAGAGATATTTTCATCGGTTAAGTTATTATAAAATTTATCAATCGATGGTAGAGATTTCTCATTTAATTTTTCGTTGGAATCTATGTAAGAGTATGGAAATACCCCTTTTTGTCTAATGTATCGAAATTCATCAGCATTTGAGAAAAACTTTTTAATTTCAAAACATTGTGAATCTTGTAGAGTTTGTGATAGTGACTCTAAAGACTCTGGGAGAAATTGAAAAGAATCTATAAAGCGTAGTCGCAAAGAAACTGGTTTCCGCTTTTCTGACACATAACTGTCAACGAAAATTTTCTTACTAAAAGAAATATACTTTTCTTTATTTTGAGCTATAACACTAATATTTTCTTTATTATAGCAAAGCGATTTAATAAATAGGTGAGAATCATAGTTTTTTAAATTATGCAATACTATTGGTATATATTTTGGAGGTTTAAAATGCAAATTACAAATTGAGTGGGCAGCTCCTCGATATTTACCTGTAATATGACAATGATCTCTACACTTTATGAAATTTCCTTTTGAAAAAGGTTTTTCACATATGTAACAAATGCTAGAATTTTCATACTCAATCTGTTCTACAGATGACAAATCTTTCAATGGTACTTGATATTTTAAATATTTTTTATAAATTTCTTTTACATCATTTTCAATGTATTCAATAAATTTTAAAGCGCAATCTGTACCTCTATAAAGTTTAAGACAAACAACATTCTCATCAAATGATGATTTAATATAATAAGCAAATGAATAGGGTATATGTTCAGCAGTTTTAATAGTATATGAGGTTGTCGAATCAGGTGTAGATTGTTGGCACTCAATGTTTTTTAAATAACATTCAAAATCGGCATATATAACAAAACGGGCTTTATACTGTTTCTCAATATTTTGAAACTTTAATATATTTGCAGGAATATAATTTCCAAATTTATCCAAAATCAAATTATCTGAAGGAAGCTCAATTCGAACAAAACTACAATCACGTTCTAAATGCGCGTTAAGTTTTTCATATGTTCCAAAATATTGAAGGCATCCATCACATAAGTATTTTTTTATTTTCTTTTTTGATAATTGTTTGGATACCAAGCAACCTAAATCTTTTATCCAACAGTAGTGGTTATTTCCATCATCAGAACTTATTAAAAGTAAATTAATATGTAATTTTTTTCTTTTCATTATTATAATGCAAAGGACCGACAATCTCATATACATTTTTTTTATCTCTTAAAAAATTTTCAACTCCATATACATTTATGGACAAATTATTTTTTTCCTCAAATTTTTTTATATCTAATAATTTTACTGGAAATTCTATACCTGTAAAATGGAAAGCGTTTCTGAAGTCTGGATATGAAGAGGTCTTTCGAGGATTACCGATTGGCTGGTATGCTGCTGAAACGACTGCCCAGGCGAAACAGCAATTGTCCTCATTCATCACATTCACTATTGATGTAGAAAATTTTTGCATCTTTATGTAGGAGGAGGCATTCAATGGGTTGTACTTGTTGATGTTTACTTCCAAATGCAGAATTCTTTGTAGAGCCCACCCTGTAATATGAATTAAAAAATTAGTTATGAATAATATTTGTTAGAGATGTTCAAGTGATATTAAGAAAACTTAGCTCTTGAGATTAAATAATAATTACCTGAGTCTCGTTCCGGCAATTCATCTGCTTTGGTTTCAATAATCTTGAATAAATCTTCGTAAAGCAGTTGTAGATCAGTTGTATGGGTTACAACGAAGAACGGTGTATTAAATGACTTAATTGAAGTAGAGATTAAAGTTGGGGATAATATATTCCAAATAATTCCAAATTTACTTTAGCACATGTAAATTCTTGTTGACGCTGGCGTATTAATGTTTGCACTTTATTACCAACATCTTGCTGAAACTTTTTGATGTCGACGTGATAATTCTGTGAATATATTCTGTAGGAAGCTATTCGACATTTAAATGCACTCCTGATAATGTCAATTCCATTTCCATATTTTATGCAGCTCTTGTTTTTATGAATATTTGTCCTCAAGTGTGTGCTCCAGGAATTATATTTGACATTTACTTCACAATCTTGGCAATATCGCATTGGAGGTCTTGAAAGTAGTTCATCAACTGAAACAATCATTATTTTTAATTCCTATGTAAAACTTTATTAATTAATATTAAAAGAAAAATTAAAAGGAAAATAATAGCTATATATGTTATAAAAAAATACTTACGATTAATTATATAATCTTCCATGTTAAAGGTGTTTTCGTTATTGACAAAATTTTCTCGAAGATGGCGTACAATATGTGATTTTCTTTTAAATTCTCTTAAGCAGTGTGTGCAAAGGAGAGTCATTTTAAAATGGAATCGGTCAGGGTTATATCGCTTTTAAATAAACACAATTCGATCAATGACATAGAATAATTAGCAATTTTTTCAGCTCGCGCAATTTGGAAAACTTTTGGATTAACTTTTTAATTTGTTGAAAAGCATGGATTTTTTAAAAAAAAATATATTACCCAAATTTAAAAGAAGATCGCCTTGTCTTTGTATACAATTTTTGACATCTTTCAGAGTTGAATTAGAAATATTATTGCAAATACTATCCAAGTTGAAATAAGAGAACACCATTGATTTAAATCTAGATGCCGCGCATCTTGTGTCACTCTTATTTAAACTCGGCTTAGATTTCATGCGAATAAATTTATCTAATTCACTCTTATTTGATAAATCGATTTTCGGAGCTGTTCTGATTGCGGCGGGTAGAGAAAAATTTTGATGCTCCAAATTATGAGAACTAGTATCGTTACCATCCAATTTTAGCCTTTTAAAATTTGGCAAATCTAACAATGTTTCCGAAGAGCGCTTTTTTGAGAAATTTTGTTCAAATAAATTAGTAGAAATTTGATTTGGTTCCAATACATTTTGTTCCTGATTTTGATTTGGTTCCAATATATTTTGTTCCTGATTTCGATTTGAGTTTGAAATGATATTTGAGGAACATTGAGGTTGCTCATCCTCAAAATTTCCATTGTAACTATATAGCTCAATGTCCCCCACAATTTCACCGCAGCTCAAATCCAAAACGTCTACAAAACTGTTTGTATAGCCAAATTTGGATGGTTGTTGATATAAAATTTTTTCATCTTTTGGTGAAACCTGTATGACGGTTTTCACACTGTCGATAGAATCATCAGATGAATCATATGATGATTCATCTGATGAAGCATCCGAAATTGGTGAATAATGGGGGCGATAAATCTCTTTCATAATATTTTTCGAAAAACCCCCAATGCCAAACCCATTATTATTATTATTATTTAAAACTCCTTCATTATCACCCCCATTTTGCTCTGAGCTATTTGGAGACCCTCCCAATACATTCAAAAGTTGTTTCAAATCATAAACCTCCCCTATTGTTGAATTATTAATTAAATTTTGCCCGGGAATTTCCTCATGCTCCCCATTAACCTTAATTAAATTTTGCCCCGAACCATTTTCAGTCCCTTCCATTATTGTGAGAAGCTCTTCCAAATTATCACCCTCATTTATTTCAAAATTATTAATTAAATTTTGCCTCAACATATCATTGTTTATATCGTCAAAATTTATGGTTTCTAGAGGTTCAGGAGAAAATTCTTTAATATTCGCTTCATCTAAAACTTTTAAAAGTTGTCCTAAAATATCGCAATCGACAATTTCAGTATTATCAATTTCTTTAAATTTAGTTTCTAACTGTTCATCGCTTAACCCGCAAAAAGAACAGTCCATTAAATCGTGGACAAGGCAAGCTTCGTTTAAATTAAATGCGGTTAAATCGATGTTTTCAATTTTTACATTTAAAAATGAAGACATTATAAATTAAAAATTCAAAAATCAAAATAAAAAAATTAGAAAATCAGAAAATCAAAAATAAATTTATAGCTCTTAAAATGAAGTAAAAATTAAGTTAAAGCAAATCCAAAATAATAAATAAAAAATATTAAATCAAAAATATTAAATCTGCAATACAAACCAAATGAAAATGAATATTATGTCACTACGTCACACAATAATTTGAAATAATTCGGACTAGTTCAAATACTATTCGAGAATTTTAATACACACGCTAATAGCGAGATGTAAACTGAAGAGACGCTTCGTACCAGGTCGCCTTTTAAAGCGGCCAAGAGCCTGGTACTGGTTGGTACGGCGTGGCACTGCATGGTACGACGGGAACCGTGAGACCGTGAACTCGAGAGAGGTCGTTGAACGGTCGTAAGTTGTTTTGTTCTTAAGAAAAAGACGAGTAAAGAAGAGAAGAAGAAAAAAAAAAGTTGTTTTTTGGAATAATATAAAAAAATGTTTTTTTTTTTCGTTTTTTATATTATTCCAAAAAACAACTTTTTCTTTTTTCTTCTTCTCTTCTTTACTCGTCTTTTTCTTAAGAACAAAACAACTTACGACCGTTCAACGACCTCACTCGAGTTCACGCTATCTTTGCCTTCTTCTTCTTCTTCTCATTCTTCGGACCGGTTTCGCCGCTGGAGGTACGGAAAGGTGGTATTTCAGTATTGTATATAAGGATTTACAGCGTCTTGACTTATCATTCATTAAGTTTAAAGTCTGAAAATGAGTACTTTCATAATTCTAACACTACAAGACTTTCTGGGATTCTTAGAACATCAGATTAATCTGATGGATCGTCAGAGTCCAAATTCAGAGAACACGGTGATGTGGCCGCCACCATCAGGGGCTGACTATTTAGATGAAGAATTCATCAACATGTTTGAGCCAGACCTGGATCCCGAGCCTGTCGCCTTTGAGTGGGATCCAGACCGAGCAATGGATCTTCAACCTTTGATGATGGAGCAACAACAGCCTATGGAAGAAGATCGGCCACAACCTATGGCAGAGCAGCAGCAGCAAGCTATGGCAGAGCCGGAGCAACAGCAAGCTATGGCAGAGCCGGAGCAGCAGCAAGCTATGGCAGAGCAGCAGCAACCTATGGCAGAGCAGCAGCAGCAGCTTCTAGTGGTCAGCAGCAACCTATGGCAGAGCAGCAGCAGCAACCTATGGCAGAGCTGGAACAGAGATCCATCCCAAAATGGTATTTGGTATTATGATTTATATATGTATATATGTATTTATCTATTTATGTATATATGTATATTTGTATTTTAATTTAGGAATAATAAAAAACAAAATCGTTGAGGAAAATTTTTTTTCTATTTCACACCTAATAACCAAGTTTCTTCAACTTTAAAGAATTATTATGAATAGGATGATTATATATATTTTTATTTTTTTACAAGCATAGTAACGAAAACTAGTTTTTTTTTTAACTTGGCAGAATTATTCTACATGGAAGAATAAATCATAAGCTCGGTTTTCAGAGAATCTTATTTAATCAAACCTAATTGTTCTTTATCTTATATATAAATTCTTATTTAAATATCTTAGTTGACATTTTTAAACTTAATATTACAAACTACTAGGGTGCATGAATAAATTCAAGTGAAGTATCAAATTTATTTATTTAAAATTCAATTTATCAATAGGATTGATGGTGCATATTATGTAGAAAAAATTATTCTACACTGAAAGAACAAAATCATTAATTCTTGGAATCTAAATATAGACAAATTTCTATTTATTTACATGGTACCCTTATATTTATTTAAGTTAAACTTAATATATATCTTATAACTTATACCTTATATCTTATAACTTATATCTTACAACTTATATTTTATATAAAATTTCATTTAAATTAGTTGGCATTTTAAACTTAATATAAAAAACTACTAGGGTGCATGAATAAATTCAAGTGGAGTATCAAATTCATTTATTTAAATTTATGCATATTATTTGAAAAGAATTATTCTATACTGAAAGTACAAAATTATAAATTCTTTCAATGGGAATAAATACAAATTCTTATCTATTCACATCATTCTCTTATATTTATTTACATAGTTTCTTACATTTATTTAACTTAGCAGAACAAAATCTAAATTCTTATAAAATATTTTAAACTTAAACTTAAACTTAAACTTAAACTTAAACTTAAACTTAAACTTAAACTTAAACTTAAACTTAAACTTAAACTTAAACTTAAACTTAAACTTAAACTTAAACTTAAACTTAAACTTAAACTTAAACTTAAACTTAAACTTAAACTTAAACTTAAACTTAAACTTAAACTTAAACTTAAACTTAAACTTAAACTTAAACTTAAACTTAAACTTAAACTTAAACTTAAACTTAAACTTAAACTTAAACTTAAACTTAAACTTAAACTTAAACTTAAACTTAAACTTAAACTTAAACTTAAACTTAAACTTAAACTTAAACTTAAACTTAAACTTAAACTTAAACTTAAACTTAAACTTAAACTTAAACTTAAACTTAAACTTAAACTTAAACTTAAACTTAAACTTAAACTTAAACTTAAACTTAAACTTAAACTTAAACTTAAACTTAAACTTAAACTTAAACTTAAACTTAAACTTAAACTTAAACTTAAACTTAAACTTAAACTTAAACTTAAACTTAAACTTAAACTTAAACTTAAACTTAAACTTAAACTTAAACTTAAACTTAAACTTAAACTTAAACTTAAACTTAAACTTAAACTTAAACTTAAACTTAAACTTAAACTTAAACTTAAACTTAAACTTAAACTTAAACTTAAACTTAAACTTAAACTTAAACTTAAACTTAAACTTAAACTTAAACTTAAACTTAAACTTAAACTTAAACTTAAACTTAAACTTAAACTTAAACTTAAACTTAAACTTAAACTTAATATTAAAAATGCCATAGTGCATGAATAAGTGCAAGTGAAATAAATTTATTTAAAATTTGATTTTTCGATTAGATGGTTTTGCATATTCTTTAGTTCTGGTTTGTTACATATTATACATGCTTGTGAAGGAGTTGTTACAAATAAATCGTTTTCACAAGTGTTGCATTGTAGATCTTTTTCGCAACATATAAAGGATCGTTTATAGTGGCTATTAACAAAATTATGTTTCCCATTTGGGCAATTTAGAGCATGTATATAGTAACATTCACAACATAAATTATATGCACCGCCAGAAGATGAAATGATTACAACATAAGATTGGAAAACGCACACTTCTCGCGTAAGGTAATTTGGTGCCAATGCATCACTTGCATTTATTTTTGTCACTTTCACGAGCCCCTCTTCTCCACACCCGTTTGGAACTCCATTATCCTTTATCCCATCATCTTCTTCGTCTTCATCATCGTCTTCGAAGTCTTGCGTTGAATTTCCCTCTTCCAGCCAATTTAAAATGAGTTACTTCTTCCTTGTACATTGACTGGATTGATTCATCGCAAGCGGAATCTAAATAGATTTGTTGTTGATCCATTTCGAAGACTGACGAACTGAATTTGTGAGATTTGATTCACTTGTTTAAACAATTTGCACTTTGACAACACTTTTTTGTTGGTAATGGTGGACCGTCTATATGATTTTGGTATAAGTTGTAATGTTCAAAACAGGGTAAATTTAGCTTCAATTCCTCGTCACTTTGATAATGTTTTGGTAACCTATGCCAAATTTGTTGTAAACTAAGTGAATCAACGTATCTCTTCAAATAACTGATGGGAAAGAAGGCCAAGTCTTGATCTTCAAAGTCCGTAAGGTTTCTCTTGCTGGTTTGATATAAAATTATGACTTGGCCTACACGTTCAATGAGTTGTTGTTCTGGTTGTTGGTCACTATTTGACATCACGACTGAATGAATGTAGCTCGCTCAGATTCAGTCGTTTAAAATACCAGCTCCCCTCCAACTGCTACCAGCCCCCTATAACTGCTGTGGTGGTTAGGAAGGAGGTAAGAGGTGGAGCAAAAAGAGGTGGAGTTTACGTAACCAATCGAGATAGGGGGCGAACTTGGGCAGCCAATCAGAAACAAGGTCATTCTTGGCTGACCAATCAAAAAAGTGGTGGGGGGGTCAACTCAGAGCCCCCTATCTCCACTACTGACACATATCCAATTCCTGTGCACGATGGCGGATAGACTGATTCGGGTCTTCCTCTACGCTACGCTCTACAGCAGCAATGACTTCTTCTGTACGCACTGTACGACGTCTCTGTGGATGCGTATTATCATTTAGAGTAAACGTGGTGCGAAAACGTTCCATAGTTAATCGAATTAATTGCTCTGATGGACGATTATGTTGACCGTAAAATGGACGTAGTGCGCGATACGTATTTCGAACAGAACCATGATTTTCAAAATAAATTTGCACAATTTGGAAGAGTTGTTCAGGCGTCAGTCTATTCATGTTGAAATGCCAAACCAAACTAAACATAAATCACTTGACAGCTGACAAAATGGCCGCCAGTTAAAAAAGTATTGCCAACTTAAAGTTCTTTACCTCTATAAAAAACACCCTTTATTACCACTTACTTTAATATCTTTGACACCAAAGCTAAAAATTTTTAAAAAAATTCCTGATAAATATAGAATTGTTTCACATTTGTCAAATATGTAAGAAACCTATATTTGACTACAAACTTAAGGCATGTTACTAAAGTGGAAATTATCTCTGCATAACGTATTACAAAGACGAAAAAAAATCAACAAATCATTCATCTGTAATGTTATTAAGATTTTTCAAAATAAAAAAAATAACATATGTTACAGGATTCGTAAGTTAAATTTTTTTTATAGCAGAAACTATTTACTACTTAACTATAACTAACCAAAGTTTTCTGTCATATCTTACAAAAAATGAAAGAGAGATATTAAAAATATTGCAATAATTTGTTTGTCAGAACATTTTAAAATGCACATCATAAAATTATGCACTCATTTTTCAGTTCCAAATTAAGTAGTAATATTTTCATTTTGCGGTTATCCAAGATTTATCTCATTTGGTAAATAATCAAAATGAAACGTACGGAATAAATCTTGGTTATGTGAGCTTTGTTTTAGTAGTTTTGTGTCTGAAGAAAATATGTTAAGACATTTAGTAGATGGTAAAAATATAAATACCGGTAAAATTACTTTATCAAAACATACTCAAAACATTTCGAAATTTAAAAATTTTAAAAATAAGGAACAAGTACCTTTTGTTTTATATTCGGATCTTGAAAGCATATTAGAAAAGTATAATGATGACAACATTTCTAAACCAAAATCTAAAAAAAATAAAAAACACATTCTATGTAGCATTGGTTATTGTTTAAAATGCTTCTTTGAACCTACTTTATTAAAATTTATTGGTACACTGGAAAAAATTTTATTTCATGATTTATTCGAGAACTTGAAAATTTAGCTGTTAATCAGTATTCGCACTTTTTTCCAAATCCTGTTCAAATAAATCCGTTAACTGCTAATGAAATAAATCAATTTATAGCTGCAACACACTGTCCCATTTGTTCTCAAAAATTTCAAAACGGCGCTTTAATTGTCAAAAATCGTTGCCATTTTACAGGTACATAAAGGGAGGGCCGCTCATAACAGTTGTAACTTAAATTATACCACTACACATACTATTCTAGTTGTTTCTCATGATCTATCTGGCTACGATAGCCACTTTTTGATTAGAACTCTTAGTACAGAAATAAAAGGTAAAATCACTTTCCTACCGGTCAATAAAGAAAAGTTATTTCTTTACAAAATATCTTTAAAACACCAATTTATGTTCAAGGTTTATTGACTTTTTTAAATTTATATCATCAAATATTAAAAAATTGACTTTTCAAATTAAAAATATTCAACATTTTGAACTTTACCTAAATCTGATATTTTTTTACTTGCCGACATTTTTGAAAATTTTCAATTTACCTGTATGTGTACCTATAAATTAAATTGCTTACATTCCGTTACTACCCCCTCATTGACCCCTGATGCATTTTTAAAAATGAATGGTACCGAACTTGAGTTATTAACAGACGTTGGTATGCATTTATTTATAGAAAAAGGTATACTAGGTGGAATTTTTCAATGTTCAAATATATATGGTAAGGATAATAACCCATATATGGGACAAATATTTAATAAAACTGAAACTATTTCATATTTTATGTATTTTGATATAAATATTCTTTATGGGGCTGCAATGAGCATACCTTTACCACAAAGCAATTTTGGCTGGATTCATGTTTTTTACCAGGACAACATCGATATTATGAATATTCTAGATGACGGTCCTATAGGATACATTTTTGAGGTAGATTTGTCATATCCTAAAGAACTCTATTAACTCCACAAAGATTTTCCTTTGTGTTCGGAACATCGAAAACCACCAAATTTTTCTATAAAAATTCCAAAATTACTTACAACTTTGTTTGATAAAAAAGAATAAGTTATACATTGTAAAAATCTAAAACAAGCTCTTAAATTAAAAAAATTCACAGAACTCGTAAATTTAAACAACCTGCATATTTTAAACAATTTATCGATCTAAATATCAATTTAGGAAAACAAAGCCAAAACGATTTTGAAAAAAATGTTTACACATTTATCAATAATGCAAATTACGGCAAAGCAATGAAAAATGCACGCAAATACAAAGATGTGAAATTAGTTAGAAAATGGTTTGGTAGATTTGGAGCAAACTTTTACATTTCTAAGTTCAACTTTCATAGCCTAATTATTTTCGATAAAGATATGGTTTTAATCGAAATGTCAAAATAAAACGTCATTTTTAATAAACATGCAGGATTTTTAGTTCTGGATATTTCAATACTCCATTTAATAATACTGTAAAAAATAAAAAAGTATTAGGTCTAAAGAAAGACAAAAACCATGGAAAAATAAGACCGCATTTATTGGTTTAAGATCAAAAGTGTATAGCTTAAAGATATTAAATGATGAAAATGAACAATTATTAAAAAAGGCTACGACCGTAAAAGCATCCTCTTTAAAATCAATTACTTTTGATGATTGTTATCAATGTCTATTTAATAATACAAGTATGGAATGTTCAAAACATTATAAAGTCTAAACGCATAGTATAAACACTATTGATCAGCAAAAGCCGGCTTTAAATCCATGTAATAATAAACGAATAATTAAATACATTTATACAGATACTCTATCTTGGGGCTATTATAATGAAATATAATATCTTTTATTTTTCAGAAAAATACTTGTCCTTCTTCTTCATACTATTATTGTCCACCCACTGGAACGCGACTATGCGCTATCTGCATAAAGTCGTTTTGCTTCTATACATGGTCAATTAACTGTCACAAAATTGTAGATAAAATGAACTCTAAAACATGTTTGTAGATCAGTTTCCGAGCCTACGATGTTATGAAAAAATGTCAGACACTATTCTTTTATCTAGTTTTGAATAGTTCTTCTTCATAAAGATATTTGTAACTATTGAAGTTATATTATTAAAATTTAATAACTTTTTATACTATAGTTATGAAAAATATTTTAGTGCTATCTTAAATCTTAGCTTCGCGTACAGGTTGACAATGATGATTATAACTCAGTGATTTGCTTCTTTCCCGGGGAAAGTAATAAAAATATCGCTTTTATATAATATGTAAACAAATTTTTTTGAAAGAAATCATTGAATATACAGTTAAATTTATTACAACAACTTGATCAAAAGTAGTTCTCTACTCTGATTATATAGATGAAAATATGAAAAATTTTATATCTCTTCCCATTAAATATAGTCTTACTCCTAGCAAATCAACAAGAATTTGAAATTTGGGAAATTTACGAATTTTTATATAATTTATAATTTTTATGTATACATAAGACTAATTTAAAATTACAAGTAGAATAAAACTTTTTAGAGTGTGATGTCTTGCCAGAGATTTTAACCCTGTAAAAATTTTGATTGAAAATCTTTAAACAATATTTAAATCTATAATCTTAAATTTGAAACTGATCATTATTTTGTGAGTACATTTTTACAAAAATACGACAACTTTATTCTCTTAATTTGTCTATATAGCTTTTGAAATGTAAAAATTATCATTGTGTTTGAAAATCTATTAGTACTAGGAAACTGCAATTCAGTTCAAGAAACTAGTTAAAACTTAATTAAATTTCACATGCTATAAAACTGAAATTTTAAACACATTTGATTGATAATTGTATATGAGATGGTAAAACAGCCAAGTTAGAATTAAATTATGTCTAACAGTACTTGTTTTCAAAATCATATACAGCCCTTAAATTTATAGTTCCTCATCTAGTGCTGAGTTAATTCTTCCATCAATGAATCACCTACTTAGTGTTTTTGATCATTTTTGGTTCGAAATTCAATTTTTTTGTCCTTTTTACATGCTTTAGTTTTAGTTTAATCTTAACTTAAACTAAATTTAAATATTTAAATTTGAAATAAAATAAAGATACAATGATGTAATTTTATTCAGAAAAAATATTTTTTTAATAAGAAGATTGTAACATGGATTATTTTAAAAATAAGAAGATTTTAATGTGCATAATCTTGAACACTCATCAAAACCTAAAGCTCTACACACAAAGAATTGATGACTACCAGACTGTAAAACTCTCAACGAACTTCTATTAACATTTTGTGCTTAGACTAAAGACAGTTTATTAACTGGATCTAGAGACAGTCAAGAAAGTTACCTGCAGGTGACCTAGAAGGTCAACTTATTTCTCTCGACTCTTTAAGAGTTGCCGAAGAAACCTATTACTTTTCTTTTTACACCGTACTCATATAGAAATTCTTCATGTTAATCCCTTCTTATTAAATTCCAGTAACACACCGGTTAAAAATCTATGTGTGTTAACTTACCTACATGTAAGTAGTACGACAATAATTCCACGATGCGCAGTTCTACTGCATTTAAGTAGGGTCGGTTCTTATTTTTCGGCTTTGAAGATGCCGTATCGGTCATGGTCAGATTCAGTTTAATCACTTTTATCACTCGGAAGTATTGATTATCTCTTCAACAACATGGCTAAATGTGTATTAAAAAAATAAATTCTCGCCGTTATTTCACAATTATCATTAATGATAGACTAACCAGGATAAGACTTATTTTGATTTCTAAAAATATGTCAATATATATTATATTTAAAGCGAATTTCGGTATGCGCACTGAAAGCCTCACAAGATCACACCGTTGATGAATTCGAATTTACAGACGAGAAAATGGAAATGTCTCCGAAATTTGTAATACGTCGCGACACCATCTGGAATTAGATTTGCACACTAAGAAAGACAAGTAACAGTTAAAATTCATTGCCTACAAATATCACTTTAGGCTCGTGCATATGTCATTGGTTTAAATTTGTTTATTTTTACGCAAAATATACTTTTTTTTAAATATGAAATTGAAATTTTTATGGCTTGTAAATTATATAAGGTAAACCCCCAGCTCCGAGATTTTGATATTTTTTGTTAATATTTTTTTACTAAAAACGTTTGGAAATTTTAATATGGTTCCCTCATGGTATTTGTATCGTAATCCATCAGTTAGTCCGACGATGGAGAAGAAATTACGGAAACTAATTCCGACCAAAAGGATAAAGGCAAGCATGCTGTCAGAGTTTAAAAATGTAATCTTGCAGCAAGTGTGCTGGATCTTAAAGTAATACCATGGGTGCGTTCCACTAAGCACTCACAACAATCACGCGCATGATCACGGTTTTTCCCGATCCACTAGCTTGTGAGCATTACAATCATAAACTTAAGTGGAATGGGATTGTGGACGTCTTAAGCGTTGAGTTAAATTTTACAAATGGCGGATGTGAAAATAAATCAGAAGCTTGAAAAGGTTATGTTATAATTTGTAACTTTAATTTTAATAATTGGATATAATTATTGGTTAACTTGCTTTATATTAAAAAAAAATAGTATTTAGTTTCTTATATTTTATTTCAGTAGAGTCTTCAAGTAATTTACGTTGAAATATAACCAAAATATCTTTTATGGGGACAGTTGGATATTTTTTGCTGAATCGTAATAATGTTTCATCTAGTTCAGATGAAAAATGGAATGCAGTATTACAAAATCGGGAAGAGCGAAAACTTAGGCCACGTAGTATTGATTATGAGAATGTTATTAATCGTTATTCAGATGAAGAATACAAAAGTCATTTTAGATAAATTTTATATAATAACTACATTCTATAAATCAACTTGCATATAATTACTACATTTTATAAATTTATTTTTTAATAACATCTTTTGCGGATTGGACTACACCGTGTAATTCAGTGTATTTTGAATCTAAACTAAATTACACTTATTTTCTCTTATATATTACACTGTAATTTTAGAATTCTTACATCCAATTATCTTTAAATTTAAAAAACCGCGCCAAAATTCTCAACGTCCACTTTGACCCACCTTTTCAGATGGGTCGTTGTAAGCTCGGAGTGAGCGAGAATAATCATGTCATTAATGACGTTTTCGCCGCGACCGCAATGACCGTAGTCATCATGTGGACCGGCTAAAGGAATATTTTGAGCGTTGTGAGCGCCTAGTGGAATGCACCCCATATCTGTGATATTTTTCGTCAATTTGATATTCATTCGTTGTTTCTAAGCACTTGTTCAACGCTGGAATTTTGGAAAAGTTTATTTTAAGTAATTTAGTAAAGATGTTGATTTTTTTTTTATATGTGAAACCTTTTTCGAGTCACTTTAGAATTTTTAATAGCCCCTAGGTGCCGAATCACCCCCAATAGGTCTCAATAAACCGAATATGTACTTTTTCAAATACATGTCTTTCAAAATGCAGAGCGATATTATATAATCCATTTCAATAAGCAAACATTTTAAGTTGCCAGTTGAATATCGTTTTTGTAATGATACTTTGGTCATCATCGATTTCTTTGGTGAATAGAAGACATTTTTTATCAGAAATTTTTAAATTGTGGAACTGAAGTCTTTTAAAAACTTGTCTTATATGTTCTAGATAATTATATCATGTAGGTTAACCATGACAGCACGTTGTATTAGTCCAATCAGGACTTCAGTTGTCATAACTCTCTACTAAGTGCATTTTTTAATCTTAATGACTTTGTATTAAAATGATATGCTCAACTAAGGATTTGCCATTATCTATTGCGTAAATCTAAGATCCAGAAATATCTGAATGAAGTTAATAAATTGAGATCGTAAAAGTCCACAGAATCTCGGTTCTCTTCATGTTCCACCAGAAGTAATGGAATCTAGAAAATTGTGGGATCTGAATGAAGTTAATAAATTGAGATCGTAAAAGTCCACAGAATCTCGGTTCTCTTCATGTTCCACCAGAAGTAATGGAATCTAGAAAATTGTGGGATCGATTACACTCAAGAATAACATTTCGTCAAGCTGTTCGTAAAAAACCTATTTCCTATTCCTGCTTGGCCCCATTATAAATAAGGGAGCAGTAGCTCTGTTACTGAGGCAATTCGCTAGCTCTTGCCGTATTCTTAGACATAGAGTCACTCTTCTAGATACGTTATACAAACTCAGGTTTGTAGACACTAATGGTGGAAATTTCAGAGAATCCCCTACTTATACACTTAAGCTATTGATATGTGTCACCAAAATCAAACATATGAAATGCATGAACTGCCGGTTATACGACATATATCCTTCTCTGTTACTGCGCAGAGATCCGTTTGTAGGGCAAAAACAAGCCACTCAGCATAGAGCACGCGACCACGCACTGACCTCCCTCTTTGTACCATCTCCCTATAACGAGTGCTCCCCTAACACCATACAATCAGTTCGGACTCCCGTTTTCATTCCAAAACGTCCCAACCATGCTTTTTCTTGCTTGCCACAAGCGCACACTGGCAACGTGTTGTCTGTTTAATGACCAAAATGGAAGTGTGAAAAAAACTACTTTTTGTGTTGGCGTTTTATTACAATTTGGTTAGAAAACTTTGCGAGGTTCTTTAATTATTTTTTAGATGAACTTTCCAAAGATTCGTATGTGAAAGTCAATTTATACCAAATTAGAGAAGATATTCAGGCAATCTTAACCAGGGAAAAACAAAAACAATCTACGAACAATTTTCTGCACGATTTTAATTTGCCTTTTACAGAAGAACATAATCAGCTGCTTAAAATCACATTATACCTTTAGGATAATGTAAACTTTAAAGATGCAGTAAGTATATTACATTTCTTCTAAAATAAAAGCTGAAACTTATCCTAGTAATGCTTTTATATGTATATCAGTCTATTGGTAAAAAGAACTCATCTTTTGGCGAATTTTCATAGTTTTAGGCTGATGCTCGTTTTTGTTAATCTATATCTCTTTGAGTTACCCATGTTAAATCGTAAGCGGCTCAAGAGATGTCTACGAAGTCTTAACCTCATTGCTGACTCCTGGGTAATTCTACGTAACATATGAAAGTTTCGACCAGTTCTTTGGTATCTTAATGCATATGGCCGTTTTTAAATTCAGCTGTGTTCTCCATACTAGAGAATTACCCTTTTAGTTTGGTGTAAAAATCACCAAAGCTCTAGATAAAGGGTTTAAAAGATTCAAACCTGTTTTCTTCTTTTCTGTACGTTACCTGCTGACCTAATATAAACCCGGAATATCTAGACTGTTCATGAATTATATTATTCCTCTGAGGAGCTTTGCTTCTTCAGGCGTCAATGTGAGGTCTTCCAGGAATTGAAGTCTCTTACAGAACAGTGGCATGCATTTACATAGCAGGTTTTCTATTATTTCGGCTGCCCGATCACAGAAACGGCAAATCTCGTTCTGAACTTTGCCCTATAAATGTTATTACTCGAATACTTCTTTTTGAGAGATTGAAAAGTATTCTTGCGTTCTTTATTTATGAATTTTTTTGTTTGTCTGAGACCAGGCCCCTTTTTCCGCCTTAATTTTTTCTGATTTTGTTCCCAGCTTCGGAGCTTCTCTTTTATGTGACTTTTTACTAGTCCACTGGAAGATTCCGGGCCAAGAAAAAGAGTTTCTGTCCTTCTTTTGCAGATCTGTCCACTTCCTCGTTTTCCTTGTATCCCTTGTGCCCTGGCACCAACATCAGAATTACCTAGTTGTTCTTGCTAAGTGCTTTAAAACTTGCCTGCTGCCCCAAGTCAACTTAGACTCGCTATCTGACAAAATGTATATTTTGACCTTCTTAGTGTTTTTATTTAGACACTCGTCCGTGCAAATTTAGACTTAATACATTTCTATTTAGAAGATGATTGAGTGTCTCCTAGGGATTTGGTAACCCCGAAACTTGGGCTTGATACTCCTACTCTGAACCCTACTTTCACCTTGGACTCGTAACCATATCATTGAATCCTTCTCTCGTGGAGGTAATCACTTCCTGTTCACTTAGTAGCAGTAAGTTACTACTTCAGAGTTCATGTTCATGTCAAAATCGTACCTAATAGACATGATATCTCTTGGTTACAATATGGATCCTGTTAGAATTAAATCTAGAATCTTCATATATCCAATAAAATTAGTAGGTTTGAGGCTCCCAATTTGAAACAGCTTGAGAGCATTTGTTGTTGCCACATTCATCACAACTATATGTAGTGGAGGGAGGCTTAGCAGCCTCTATGGCTGCAATGGGGCATGATGAAATCGACTTATTTAGAAATAGTAAGAACCTCCGCAGTCGTCTCCAGAAAATAAAATCCCAAACGAAGTTTTCTAATATAAATGATTAACAACTAACTTCATAGTAGTGTTAGGAACTTGGTATCTCTTTTTTGTTTTGGCTCCCTTTGTGATTAAATTTTTCCAAAATTACTTCTAGACGGACTTGTTTCGATTTTTGGATCCATTTTATGGAACTTTGTGCTCCACTGGTATAAAGGGACATCATCAGATATTTCCGTGCCTGTCTTTTCTTGTTTCAGGCGCAGCGACTAACACCTCATCTTTCTCGTCAATTTTCCTAGTTTCACACCATTATAAATATGAAAATTTAACAACACGCCCAATTTGATCGTAGGCTTTCAAAATCATATTTTGGTCAGCGAATTAATCAGCGTTTTCGCAAATCGTAAACCACATTATAAACGCAATTCGAGACTCGGTTCTGTTCATACAAACGGGTGAACGTAAAATAAGCCTTATAAAAAATTACAGTGCGTTTTCGAATTTGGTGACTAAGAGGTGGCACTGTAACAAACTACCTTTCTAAGGGTCAATTTTTGATATATATATATATATATATATATATATATATATATATATATATATATATATATATATTGTGACGATTAATATTGACAACGCCCACAAAATACGCCCGTAAATAAATTTAGAAAACTTTGTTATTATTTTGTCTCTGAATTTATATTTTTATATTTTCAATTTTCAAAATAAAAAAATATTGCCAAAATTTAATTAAAAAGTAATATTTATTGCATATATATATATATATATATATATATATATATATATATATATATAAATATATATATATATATATATATATATATATATATATATATATATATATACATGGTTATATTTTTGTTGTTGTTGAGCGCCAGATAAAAAATAATTATAATAAAATTATAATTATTCTTTACCAATTTGAAATATTTTCAAATATTCAAATTTTCTATATATAGATATAGATGTGTTCCTACCTGTAAATTGACTCCTCAGTTGAGTTCAGATGTTATTAGAATATTAAAAAAATAATCAAAACACAGAGAATAAAACACAAAATATGAACACTTGCAGTAAATATACTTTAGAGTTTTCTCGATATTTTGATTATATATATATATATATATATATATATATATATATATATACATATATATATATATATATATATATATATATATATATATATATATATATATATATATATATATATATATATATATATATATATATGTTTATACGGGTTTCGCGGATTCCTCCGTGTGAGATGCATTAGCAGTGGTTATATCCACATTATGCTGTTGTAGTACTGAAATCACATTCAGCAAACGTACAACTATACGCAACTCCATATGTAAGTGAAGTAAAATGCGAAACAGTAAATGCAAACTTCTCTCCATCATATCCTTTCTGTGATAGAGGTTGCACAATTAGAATAAATTGTAATATATATATATATAATTTTTCGTCGTCATTTCACGGACCCAGAGTTTTTCCAAGATCTTGGAGTTATCCGCACGTGAGAGTAATATTTATCAGCGATTTCTATGTCCACATAGCCGAGAATTTCCTATTTTATTTTAATATTTTACGGACGATAACTTCTCTTTTTTTATATTTTTTGGCTTAAAAAATACGCAACGGCTCTCTTAGGGAGATCATTGGTGAGACACTTTACTTAAACTGCGGAATTTGTGGTTGGTTTGGTTGTCGATACCGGGTAATGCGACCTCTATCCTTAGAGTAGCACGTTTCGTGTGTTAAGTTTTAATATATTCCTTTTTTGAATTTACCGTCGCACCGTCACATCACGGTTTTATACAACATTGTTGGTTTTTGTTATTCTTGTGTTATTGAGTGAGCTATTGAGATGTCGCCACTGTGTCTTATATACTATTTTTCAACCACAAAACTGTTTACAGTTCTTCGTACTTTTTAACATGAAAGTAATATTTATCAGCGGTTCCGCATAGCCGAAAATTTTCTATTTTATTTTAAAATTAAACGGAAGAATAGCTTCTCTCTTTATATATATATATATATATATATATATATATATATATATATATATATATATATTTATATATATATATATATATATATATATATATATATATATATATATATATAAAATAAAATAGAATAAAATATTGGCGAAGCGGACGTGAAAATCTGTCAATCTACATGATTCTCGTATTAAAAAGTGCGGAGCACTCCAAAGTATGGAATAACTCCGGGTCCGACAGATGGCGACAGCGCTGTTTCGTCCTAATATGGGACTCGTCAGGCCACCGCAGTCGGTACAAACCATCATCTCGCCTTTGCATCGTATAAGCCATACTTATAATCAAGATACGGCAAATAAGACGACAAAGGCGACATCTCGATGGTCCACTTGATAATACAAGAACCATACAGATTAACAAAGTTTGTAAGAGAACCGTCATATGGTGGCGCGACGGTGAATTAAAACAGAAATATGTAAAATCGAGTACACGAAACGCGCTGCCCAAAAGATAGGGGTCGCATTTTTCGGTACTGGCAAGCAAGCATACCGCTATTTAAGCAGCCAAAGCCACGTGCCGCACCAAACGATCCCACCATGAGAGCATCGTTTAGCGTGTTTCAAAGCCAAACAAGTAAATAAATATGTAGATAAGTTTTTGTCCGTGTAATTTAAAATAAAATAGAATAAAATATTGGCGAAGCGGACGTGAAAATCTGTCAATCTACATGATTCTCGTATTAAAAAGTGCGGAGCACTCCAAAGTATGGAATAACTCCGGGTCCGACAGATGGCGACAGCGCTGTTTCGTCCTAATATGGGACTCGTCAGGCCACCGCAGTCGGTACAAACCATCATCTCGCCTTTGCATCGTATAAGCCATACTTATAATCAAGATACGGCAAATAAGACGACAAAGGCGACATCTCGATGGTCCACTTGATAATACAAGAACCATACAAATTAACAAAGTTTGTAAGAGAACCGTCATATGGTGGCGCGACGGTGAATTAAAACAGAAATATGTAAAATCGAGTACACGAAACGCGCTGCCCAAAAGATAGGGGTCGCATTTTTCGGTACTGGCAAGCAAGCATACCGCTATTTAAGCAGCCAAAGCCACGTGCCGCACCAAACGATCCCACCATGAGAGCATCGTTTAGCGTGTTTCAAAGCCAAACAAGTAAATAAATATGTAGATAAGTTTTTGTCCGTGTAATTTAAAATAAAATAGAATAAAATATTGGCGAAGCGGACGTGAAAATCTGTCAATCTACATGACAGATTTTCACGTCCGCTTCGCCAATATTTTATTCTATTTTATTTTAAATTACACGGACAAAAACTTATCTACATATTTATTTACTTGTTTGGCTTTGAAACACGCTAAACGATGCTCTCATGGTGGGATCGTTTGGTGCGGCACGTGGCTTTGGCTGCTTAAATAGCGGTATGCTTGCTTGCCAGTACCGAAAAATGCGACCCCTATCTTTTGGGCAGCGCGTTTCGTGTACTCGATTTTACATATTTCTGTTTTAATTCACCGTCGCGCCACCATATGACGGTTCTCTTACAAACTTTGTTAATCTGTATGGTTCTTGTATTATCAAGTGGACCATCGAGATGTCGCCTTTGTCGTCTTATTTGCCGTATCTTGATTATAAGTATGGCTTATACGATGCAAAGGCGAGATGATGGTTTGTACCGACTGCGGTGGCCTGACGAGTCCCATATTAGGACAAAACAGCGCTGTCGCCATCTGTCGGACCCGGAGTTATTCCATACTTTGGAGTGCTCCGCACTTTTTAATACGAGAATCATGTAGATTGACCGATTTTCACGTCCGCTTCGCCAATATTTTATTCTATTTTATTTTAAATTACACGGACAAAAACTTATCTACATATTTATATATATATATATATATATATATATATATATATATATATATATATATATATATATATATATATATATATACATAATTTATTGATTTGTTTTGTCCGTATGCCGGACGCAATAAAACGACCCATGTTTTCTCGAGTTTCCCGCGCTTTTTAAAAGGTGAATTTAAATTTTTTCATCGGCTGTCACATGATCTTTCTGAATATAATTTCAGTTCCGCGCCATCTATTAAGACTGATGAAATAATAATATATTTACATTATTTTTCTAGATCCAACAATTTTAGCACTTTGAAAGCAAGAGTATCACGTTAATTCAGCGAACTTCCGTGTAGAGGAGCAAAAATATACATTTGTATACACTTTTCCTTACGCTTTTCTTTCACGTTCTTAATATTATTGCGACCGATGTTTGGCAACGTAGCATTCTATTTATAGATAATTTGAGTGACCTTCAGATTTATTTTAAGAAATAATTTTATATTCGCTTTATTTGGTATATATATATATATATATATATATATATATATATATATATATATATAGCATTCTATCATTATTGCGTCCTTTCAAAAAACTTACAGCGACCACTGGAAGGAGTGATGTTATACAAATTTAAGCCGTGTATGTTGGTAGAGAATTTAATTCTCTACCTGGATATCGTCTTCAAATTAGAGAATTCGTCTGTTTTTTATACATTTTTTTACAAATTTCGTACTTTGTTGACTCCTTTCAAATTCTAAACAATAACAGCTCCACAAGAATATATATTGTACATTATTGCTTCCAGCGCAATTGCCAAACTTTTATTTTTTATTAAAGTCAAGAAAAAATATTATATATTTTTGGATAATATTGTAATAGTGGTGTAGAAACAGCCACCTGAGGAACATCTCACCGGTAGTTTCCGACGCAAAGAAGATTCAAATATCAGAAATTACGTTATAAAAAGTATGTCAAAGAATGTCTGTGGAACCCACTGATGAGTCCACTGCCGGCATCAGAACGTAACACACGGAATTTTATTGGTCGAAAATTTGCAAATCGTTCTGGGTTATGATGAATTTCAACTATATATTCAATAGCAGTTCATTTAAGATTAAAATGGATAACTTAAATACAAGGTCTGAGACTCTGCTTTTGTCATCGAGTACTCAGGATTATTATATGCCATTTATTAACATTAGTTTAGCGTGTCTAATGTACAGGTTTAGTGATTATAAATGGATTATTCATCTAACTCATTTATTTAATAAGCTTCATGAAGATGTAATCGTAGTATATCTAAGGAATTTTTTACAAAGATAAAAGAGAAACAATCAAAAGTTAGATTTTAAATTTATGGGTGCATGTTTAGCTTCGACAAAGTTTAAATACCTCAAATCAGATAATAATATAGAGGATGTTCCCTTAAAAAATTTAAATTTTATGTCATATATCCAAAACCTGATGTTTGATTGTTTTTCTTTAAAATTTGTTAAAAATTCTTTAGAAACGCTACCAAAAGAGTTAATGGGTGGCTCATTTATAACGATACACCCTGTAGATGAAGAGGAGGTCTACAAGTGAACGGTGAACATTCTTGTTTGTATTATAACAAAATAGTTCGGCGTGACATACATATTGACATTTTATTCAAATATAATGAAGCATTAAGAAATAAAAAATTGACAGCAGAGGGCTTAAACTGACAAGAGCAACAATAAGCCAAGCAAACTTTAAACCCTAAAAATATAGGCGTAAGTAAATCATTTTTTTAATTACCAAACCGGCAAAAATGGAGAACTTTATTTATTTTCGAGATAGAACTATTTCTCTTACATACTTCAAGGCTTTATTGTCAGGTTCTTATCCTTAATATTCCTATATAATCATTTATTTGTTGATCGTAAGCAAAACAAAATTGATCGACTATAAGATTTAATTTTCATGGCAACTAGATTGGGTATAAGTTTTAAATCTTCTTATTGAATCTGGCTGATATACTTTCGGATTCACTAAAAAGTTTAAAAATTTAGACCTTATTTAGCTGTCATAAAAGTGAGAACTGCAGTTAGCCAGTTTACATTGTAAATATCACCAAAAATATCGTGTTTCAGTCGCAATAAAAAACGAGGGGTAAAATCTTGGAACTGTTAAATAGAGAGGTGATTTTACAGAATTTAGTAAAAGTTTTCATTGTTACCAATCAGTATTTCCTCATCATAGGCTCTTCTCGGAAAAACTTCTATATTTATAGTCTATGATGAACATATTCAAAACTTGACTGGGTTAGTGTTGCATATGTCAATTTAAAGCCTTCGTTGTCAAATTAGTAGGATTTAAAATTAGATAACTTTAGTGAATTAGAATGGTGGATTTTATACATTTTTTACGGGTATTTTTGCTCAATTTACAAGGAACGATACCTTCTTTAGAGACAATACCTACGCTTTGCGCTTACTACTCAAAAGTTAAATAAATATAGTTCTTAATAAAAATATAAAGTTATAAAAAACATTAAAAAATCTGTTCTTTTCTTTTAGAAAATATAGAATAAATATTAAAACTATAACTTTTTTTCTTGCATTCATTCTGCATAAACACTTTTATTTTGGTTGTCTTTATTTTCCATCAACTTAATATTTTTTTGATTTTCACATTCTCGCCTATTCGAAAAATTCTTCTTTCCCTTTTTTTGCGCAGGTGTCTAAGGAAATGGATTATGAGGTTTTCCTTGGTTTAAATTTAGAGCAGACGTAGCAACAATATCAGGAGATGTGGATAGAAATGGATCATCAAGATTTGGTAATATGTTTTCATTAATATCGCCTTCAGCATCACTTTCGTCGTTGTTACTATCTAACAAGTTTTCTTCCATAGCAATATTAACTTCATCGAGAGTTTTACTTTTAAATTCATCAGGTACACCTTTTTCGTTATGATTCAAAGCTTGAAAACTTTGGCTGCCATCATTTGGAAGTCTATATTATAGTGAGGACCACCTGAACTAATCCTGTTCTTTATAGAAATACAATCTAGAAACTTTTATTAGTCATTGTGTAGGGAGATTCAACACTTTTATTCCAGAATGTACTATAGGTGTATATAAGTAGAGAGAATATGAATTAAGAGTTAAAATTTAATAATAAAAGTGTAAACAAGTAGTTATTAAAGTGTTGAAGTGAACAGTAGTGTGATTTTTCGAGCAGAATGGGTCAATATAAACAGGGTAAAATCGTAAGAACTGGTGTCAGAAGTAAGGATTATCACCGAATTTCCGGAAAATTCTATTTGTAAAACAGAAGAGATAAAAAAACAGGCTTAACTATCGGATTTGTCATGAAATATGATGATAAAATTAATTTCAGATAAAGTTCAACATTCTATTTTGAATCAAAACATAGCGAAAAACCTAATTTACCATCGGTTTTGTCATCTAGAACGAAGCCTAGAATCGAATTTTCGACGAAATTCTACAACATTCCGCTTGGAACTTTAGAAGAGGCAGCGAGAAACTGACTTTACCATAGAATTTATAATCAAGAACATTTACTTGGAAACTAGAGAATATGTTGAAAAACTGTCTACACCATTAAATATGTCCTCAAGAAAAAAACATAGAATCGAATTTTCGACATATTTCTGGAACATTCTATTTGGACACTAAAGGATATAGTAAAAAACTGACTTCGCCATCGAATTTGTCATAAAGAAAGCAGCTCAGTACCGAATTTTCGACAAAATTTTAAATCATTCTATTTAGAAACTAGAAGATGGCGAAAAAGTGACTTCACCATCGAAAAAACAAGTTTGGAACCGAATTTTTGATAAAGTTTTAGAACATTCTCTTTGGACACTAAAAGATAGCGGAAAACTGATTTCATCATCGAATTTGTCATTAAGAAGGACGCTTAGAACCGAATTTTCGACATAGTTCTAGAACATTCTATTTAGAAACTAGAAGAGCTAGCGAAAATGAACTTCACCATCAAATTTAATATCAAGAAAGAAGTTTAGAACGGGGTTTTCAACAATATCCTAGAAGTTTATATGGTAAATACTTGACAACAAACAGCCGAAATGGAATATATAGAAGAACGTCGCTCTAAAGACAAAAATGAAGAAGAAGAATTACGTTACCGAAAGAAAAAAAAAAGATCAACATAAACTTTGCTAATGGATAAAAGGGACCTTTGTAAAAGAATTAGATAAACGCAAAAGTTTAAGAAGGAGAGAATTTAAGTGTGACAAGACATGAGAGAAGTACGCCAAGAAGTTAGTAGTATTGAATCAATTGTGGAACAAGACATAGGAAAAGTGTGACAAGAAGTGAAAGAAGTTGTAAACAGGAAAGAATCTAAAATGAAGAACCTTCATACAGAAATCAATAAAATAAAGAAGCATGGGCTCTCCTAAATACTGGACAGAACATCAAACACACAATTTACGACGATCTTGAATAATATGCAGATACCAATTAAATATGCCGCTACAATAAATAATTGAAAATACGAAGAGATGGATACTTTATCATTAATTACACTTCGTGAATCAGCACTGGAATTCTTGCAAACCATTTCTACAACCCAACAAATAGAACGTATGTTGCGTATAAGCAAGTTTGGTTATTGGAGTAAAGCCTTGCGCATGGCTTTGGAAATAGAAGGAGCCTATAATGTGTGAAGACCAAAAATAAGAGCGGTTTCCAGAAAAGATATCAAGGATTTATTGAGTCAGATAGTGGAGAAAATGATATATAAAATCTTTAAGGAACCAAATACAAAAAGCGATACTTTACACTATAGAAGAAACCAGATAGAATGCTAAATATGTGGACCAAAGTGTTGGCCAATATCGAGAATGCCCCCTGAGTCATTTTTATTCATAGCCTAAGAAAGACCGTCAATGGTCTTATAATTGAAGGATGTCAATGTTACGCCTTATGTCATAACTGTTGATACTGGTGAAGCAATACCTCTGATAAAGTCAAACCTTGTGGTAAAATTAAAATCTTACCTTGTCCAGAAGATCAACAATGGGAACTGTAACTCTAGAAGTAGATGTGATTGGAGAAAAGTTTGTGGAGCTTCAACTTGGAAGGCTAAAATTAAACTATTTGGTGTTAGTTGCTGATATAGAAGATGAACTTTTTCTGGCTATAGACCTGATTCATTAGTATCGATTTTCCTTCGACAACAAGCTTATCATCCTAAAGTTTAGCACCAAAGAATTTATTCTATCTATGAAATACAATACCGAGCTAATCAGAGACGTTGCCTAGTAACAAAACCAAAATAAAGGGAAGCACGGAGAAGATCGTTTACGAAAGACTGGACAGGAGTTCTGGCAGCCACATCGAATTGGTACAACACCTCAACCAGCCCTGTAAATATCTAGTACCGGAGGCAATAATCAATTCAAATAACGTCATATTAATAGGAGTAATGAATATTGTTCCTATGTCAAAGTTATTAAAGAAGACGAAGTAGCATTATGCGAGCCAATTAAATGTTTGGTATAATGTAAACAACTTGGCAAATCTATACGAAAGTCGTGATATAACGAACTTATAGAAGAGCTTCAGACGAATTAAAAACATCTTTCGTCTCAAGAATTTGAAGAAGCTAAGACGTTTATAAGGAGGCAAAATGATACTTTTGACGCCAAAAATGGCAATACACGTATGACGAACATCATCTAGCATGATATAAATACTGCCAGTGCACAACCAATACGGCAGCCATCCTGAACACATCCCATAGCCCAATGCCAGGATGTGTAGATAAAATGATGAATGAGGGGACCATAGAAGAATCATCTAGTCCTTCGTTATCTCTTATAATATTGGTAGCTAAAAAAGGTGGAACAACTAGATTTTGTTTTGACTACAGAACGTTCAAAGACGTTATTAAGAAAGACTCAGCGTTGGTTGGATCACAATGGTTTTCCACACTAGATCTAATAAATGGATATTATTGGCAAGTAGGCATTAAAAATAGATACGGGAAAGACTGCTTTTTCCATTGGCACTGATCTCTATGATGTTATGCCAAATAGAACTGCGAGGTCTTACATGGAAAATAAGTTTATGATGTCATGGTTATGGGAAAAACATTACATAATCTACGGGGAGTTTTTACAAGAATTGAAAACACCAAACGCCAACCATCGATTTAACCTCAAAAAGTGCTTACCATTTGAACAAAAAGTTGAATTTCCTGGGCATGTAGTATTCCGCAATGAAGGAAAAAAGCAAATAATAAAAGATAGGCCTCAACCACATGACCAACATAAATGGAGAAGTTTTCTACGGTTATACACATATTATAGAAGATTCATAGAAGGTGTTGCCAATATTGCTTCACCCTTACATAAGCTTATTGAAGAAAAAATTCTTTATTAATGAACTTATGATATCGATAAGCAAGGCTGCGTTATATTCCAGTCCAATTTTAGGCTATCAACAAGATCATGAAAAATTCATATTGGATATTGAATAAAGTGGTAGAAGCTGTATTGTCTCAGATTTAGGATGGCCAAGGACGAGTTATTGAACATTTGAGCGCAGTGCATTTAAAACTGGAAAGAAATTATTGTGCCACGAGAAAGAACTGATCGTCAGGACCAAAGCTGTCCAACGTTTTCATAAATATTTATGTGGAAAGGAATTTTTGATTAGGACGGACCACGCAGCTCTTAAATGCCCCCTAAATATGAAGCAACCTAAAGGATAAATAGTAAGATAGTGTGAAAAACTATTACAGTAATATTTTAAAATCAAACATAGACTAGAAAAATTGCAGAATAACTCAGATGCCCTGTCAAGAAGGCCGTGTAACGAAAAATGCAAGTACTGTAGCAAAATAATACAAAGGGAAGTGTTTCCTATTCAGTCACTTTTGTCGTTGATCCAGAGTACAGCTCAGATGAGAAAAGCTCAACTTGAACACAAGTGACATTTCTTCAACTTAAGGAAACTAATGAAAGGCATCGCAATTAGAAAGATATAGGTCAATGACTTACATTTAAGGCACTCTGAGTTTAGAGGGACCATTATCGATTGAAAAACCTTTACTAAAGAGATCCTGGAAACATACCGATGGCAAGGAAATCAGAACTCAGGTGTACCTAGAAACAAACTTACAGTAGTTTTAGAAGAAATTCACAATGGAAAATCTGGTCCTCATTTAGGAGTTGACAATACTTCAGACAAACTTCAAGAAATATTTTACTGAGTTAATTATTATCAAGACGTAAAATTATGGTATAAACAGTATTCTACATGTGCAGTCAGCCAAGGTTCAAGCACAAGATCTAAGGGAAAAGTAAAGAAATATAATGTTGAAATATCTTTTGACCAGATGGCTATTGATAAACCTGAATCCTTTCCAGAAACAGATATAGGCAAAAATAAATCTTGTTTGCTATTGACTGTTTCAGTAAATGGCTTGAGGTATTTGCTATCCTTAACAGTAGCTGAAGTCTTAGTCAACAATGTGTTCAACCGATTTGTAATTCCTTTGGAGCTACATTCTAACCATGGATGTAATTTGAATCTAAGCTTTTTTAATGGAATCATTCAAGAGTATCTCTCAAAAGTTGTGAATAGATATAAGAAAGATTGGAACAAATATTTGCTAATCTTCTTAATAGTTTACTGATCTGCAATTTACGAAGCTACTCCTCAAAAAGGATCTTAGATTGCTTTGGAGGTCAAAGACTGGGTGGATGCCTTATATAAGAAGTTGCAAGAAGTTCAAGAATTAGTTAGAGAAAGCATGGATCTGGCAACAAACAGAATGAAGACAAAATCTGACATCAAACCCGGCATGGTTTCAGCAAGGTGATAGAATTTGGTTATGGAATCCACAGAGGAGGAAAGGCAAATCACCTAACTTGAATCAGCTTGGAATCCAACGAAGTCCCAAGAACAAGTGAAAACCATTCCACGGAAGTATCGAAACTGATCGGGATGATTAGAATTAGGAGGGAGGTAGTGTAACGACAACCACCTGAATACTACCCCCTTATTTATAGAAACGCAATCTAGAAACTTTTGTTAGTAATTTTTCTTAGGAGATTCTAGACTTTTTATTCTAGTATGTTGTATAACTGTATATAAGTAGGTAGAGTATGAGCTAGGAGTTAGTTGTAATTTAATAGTGGATAAATATAAAAAAAGTGAAATCATAACAATCTAAATTTCTAAGTACTGTTGGAGTATGGCTCTTACATGTTACCAGTTGTTGGATTTCATTATTGAATGAAAATTGAGTAAGAGTGGCAAAGTGTTTTCCAAGGCGAGCGAATGTTATTGATGGCTCTACAGCGATGAGAATGTTTTCTTAATATTTTGTGCCCCACCATATTAGTTAACGAATTTGCTTTTGCGGGCAAGTAGCTATTTTTTGTTGGAACAAAATTGTCTCTTACATTAAATAGAATATTAATATGTGCCTGACTATCGAAACTAAATAAAACTGCTTCTCTTCTACCTTTCTTGCCTCTTATAACCACATTTTAAAGGATTTTTTATAGAATATGTTCAGCCAAAGAGACAACTTTGTTAAATTCTTCATTAGCGCCCTTTTCTTAAGAATTCATATTATTAACATGTAGAGGCATTCTTCACAATCTTCTGGAACGTTTTTGTTTTAATAATATGACTCTGCAGTAAAAAGACTCTATCAAGTTATTATGGAATCTTTATTTTCTGTTAGATTTTTTAAATAGCATTATCAGCAGGATTTATTAAATTGTGTCATCATATCTTTAAGTCACTAGTTAATGAAATGACAGTTACTTTGTAGTTTTATTAATTTTCAGATTATTCGCGGCTTGTGATAAAACCTCAAATCTCCAATTTGATTTAACGACGCGAATTAAAGTTTTATAGCTAGCTTCTGCTTCAGCAAAGGCGACAGAAAAATAATAAATATTTTTCCTATAAACATTTGTGATAGTCATATCACAACACTGATTTAGTGGATATTCATCGCAAGTCGGAGATAAATATCTTTTTCAGAATCGTGCTTTGTGGTACATTTAACAGCTTTAATAAATTATTCAAAGTTTCGTAGTATCAATGCTGACGTCATATCAATAGTAGTTAGCTCAAGTCTTATCAGTTCAGTGAGGATTTTGCACATCTGTATTATCTTTGTGGAAGCTACTTGTATAAAATGCTCTTCCCTGTGGGTACTATATTTATTGGCTATAGTTCGCAAATTAAAGCACCATTTTTCGCTGGTCTGCACGCATCTGAGGAAACACATCTTCTGATAATTTTGTCAACTATTTGGTTAGTTGCCAATTTTGATTGACAAGCACATGCGTATTATCTTAATCCCGCCCAATTTTTATGCCATAATTCACCGGACGCAATAAAACAATATACACGCAACCAGTCAGATACCAAATAAAGCAAATATAAAATTATTACTTAAAATAAACTTCAAGGTCACTCCAATAATCTATAACCTATAAGCCAAATATCAGTCGCAATAATATTAAGAAAGTGAAAGAACAGCGTAAGGGAAGTTATACACAAATGTATGTTTTCGCGCCTCTACACGGAAGTTCGCTGAACTAACGTTATACACTTGCTTTCAAAGTGATAATATTGTTGAGTCCAAAAAATTTTTGTAAATATACCTTTATTTCATCAGTCTTAATAGATAGCGCGGAAATGAAAATATATTCAGAAAGATCATGTGACAACCGATGAAAAAAATTTAAACTCACCTTGTAATAAGCGCGGGAAGCCTGAAAAGACAGCGGTCGAATTATTGCGTCCGGTATTCGGACGTAATAAATAGATGGTCACAATAATAACCGTAAATGGTCAATGTATGGCTGCAACAATGATAGCAGGCCTATATATATATATATATATATATATATATATATATATATATATATATATATATATATATATATATATATATATATATATATATATGTATATATATATATATATATATATATATATATATATATATATATATATATATATATATGCGCGTATATATTGTTTTATTGGGTCTGCCGAATTATGGCAGGCAATTCGGGAGGGATTATTAAGATGATGCGCATGTGTATCATTTTTGCAGTATATTCTTCGGTATCCATGACGACAGTTGCATTGTCTTTATTTGCTGGTAATATTATGATGTTATCATTTTTGTTCAGGTCTGTAAATTCTGCTCTGCTCAGGCTATGTTTCGGAGGATTCGATGTTTGGAGGATTCTTGACACATCTTGCCGTATTTACTCAGCCTTGTCGTTGTCTTTAGAAGAAAGAATAGACTCGATTTGTGTGATTATTTCCTGCGTGGGAATCTTTTTCGGAGCTATTGCGTGTTTACTTAAAAATATTTTTTCGGTTTCAGGCAGTTAGTGCTTGGATATGGCGTTTCATGATATTTTCAAATTTCTTTAAATACGTTTCTGTTTTTGTGATTTTTGTGGCTTCTGTTCGCCAATAGCAGTTTCTAAACGGTTCCATAAGACGGGATGCATTAATTTACTCAGAGACAGATGAAGTTGGTAGAGCGCCTGTTCCGTTGTGCTTAGTTGAATCCTTTTCTATCGTATTTCCTTTCTGAGTATGGCATTTCGAAATTTTTCCAATATTGAAACTCTTCTCCTAGGTATGATGTGGTAGTTTATCCTTGTAAAAGCTGGTTGCGCGTTGTTGTCTCTTCATCTTATTAAGAAGGTGAGATTGCATAGGAGTATGCAGACTTCCTCTCTCAGCTTTTCATATGCTTTGGTGTGTTTAAACATCTCCTCCCCGTAGAGGAGAACAATGTTGTTGCGTAGTGTTTCACGAATGGGAACATATGATTCAGTATTAATCATGATGAAGCACTGGACCAGATCACTCAAAGAGATGGTTTCCCAACTAATATTATAGATCTCACCAGACATTGTCTTAAAAACGCATATTTTTTGTTTAATGGTCAGATATGGACAGATACATAGCGCAGCCATTGGTTCTTCACTATTTCCAGCTGTGGTAAATCTATTCATGACCTATTTCGAAATGAAAGCTCTTGAAAAATTCCATCTCGAACCCAAACTCTGGTGTCGCTACGTTGATGATGTATTTATAATATGGCCTCATGGCAAACAACAGCTCAACTGCTTCCATGAGTTTCTTAATTCTATCCAAGCAAAGAAACAGTTTACTTTGGAACTTGAGAAAAATAATCTGCTTCCATTTCTAGACGTCCTCGTAATCAAAACAATGGATGGAGATCTGCGACACACAGTATATCGAAAACCAACCCACACGGACAAATACCTGAATGCTCATTCCCACCATCACTCCTCAGAAATACAGGGTGTAGCCAATACCCTAATATCAAAATCCCTTCGTCTGATGCCCAGGAAAAAGAAAAGGAACTGTCATATATAAAAAGGGCCCTAAAACAAAACAGCTACAAGGCATCAACTATAAATAAGGCAATAAAATTGCAACACAACCAACGCAAGAAACAAGGCCACCTGCCGGAGATAGATAAATCACCATACTTCCTTACATAAAAGTCACAACAGATAAAATCGGCAGATTGCTCCGGAAACATAACATATCTTCAGCCTGCAAACCTCACAAAATAATAGGTTTTTCTTTATAAAAACCAAAAGACAAAATCAATCTAGAAAATCAAGGCGTATATAAAATCGCATAAGGCACATGTAATAAAACATACATAAGCCAGACCAACAAGAATATCAGCGAGATTAGAAGAACATTAACTTAGTATAAGAAACAAACAGACAACATAGGCACTTTTTCAAGACCAGCACGAAACAGGACACAAAATTGATTTTGACACTTGCCAAGTCTCTAATATAGAACACTACAAGGCAAGATTGATTCGTGAATCCATCGAAATTGAAAAGAACGGCACTCTGAATAAGAGAGACGATGTACATAATCTTCTTTCTACTTGGCAAACTCTCTTTAAGCGGGACGATTGTACCGACACGCATGCCACCCTTAAACTGACACCAGCGGCGACGCTCGAGAGGGAGGCGGAACCAACGCCATTCGACCCTTACTATCTGCGACTGCGACACAGAAAGGATATGATGGAGAGAAGTTTGCATATACTGTTTCGCATTTTACTTCATTTACATACGGAGTTGCATTTAGTTGTACGTTTGCTGAATGTGGATATAACCACTGCTAATGCATCTCACACGGAGGTATCCGTGAAAGCCGTATAAACATATATACGCGACCCGGTGAGAGGTCGGCGAAGCCGCGTTCAGTGTTGCATGCTTCTTTCCGATTTGTCCTTTGCACAGCCAGGTGCATGTTGGTACCCTGATGAGTCTAGTGAGAGCCGAAACATGCACCTTTGCCATATCACTATGGCGGGGAGGGTAAGCTTTGACTTTCTTCTCGGTATGATCGTACAGGAAGGTCACCATCTCAATGGTGGTGGAATAGGATAAATTTTATTTTATAACAATTTATTCTAACTGTGCAACCTCTAACATAGAAAGTATATGATGTAGAGAAGTTTGCATTTACTGTTTCGCCTTTTACTTCATATATATATATATATATATATATATATATATATATATATATATATATATATATATATATATATATGAATAGTTTGGTTATTCCGGGTTTCAATCCGTTCGTTCAAAAAATCGTTTTCACGACGTTTCGCCAAAATCTCATTTGGCATTTTCAAGTGCAGTTCGTTTCGTTACTCGCTGAGAACTGATGGTGGCCTCTGAAGAATTTCGAGTTTTGTTTAGTTGGCTCGCTGCCTGATTGGGTGGGTGGCTTCGTAGGCTCCTCCCCTCTCCCGAGTGCGATATATTTTGTTCTTGTATGCAGGTCTCTCGTGTACTAGTTGATTTTTGTTTTTTCCTTTCATGATTTTTTATTAATGTTTTCCATGTAGATGAAAAATTTATAGCATCGTCTCGTTTATTTAGCTGTCCCGCTTTTTCGATTTCTAGGGCCTCTCTTATGACGCGTACCTTGTAGTTCTGTACTGGCGCTATTTCTTTTGTTTTTTCGAAATCGATGGTATGTCCGGTTGTTTGGTGATGTTGAAATAGAGCTGAGGTTGTCTGTTTGTTTTTGAGGCTATTTTTATGTTCTTGGATTCTGGCTGATATGCGCCTGTTTGTTTGTCCTATATAAGTTTGATGACAATCTGCACATGGAATGCTGTAAACGCCATGATTTTCAAGGTTGGTCTTGTCTTTGGGGTTTCCCAGGATGTTGGCTATTGTTTTTTGTGGTTTAAATGTGGGCTGTATGTTGTGTTTTCTTAAGATTCTTCCGATTCTGTCTGTTATTCCTTTTATGTATGGTATTATGGCTTTGTTCCTTGTTTGATCTTGGCCTTTGGTCTTTGTTGTAGTTTCTTCTTGTCTTTTTATGGCTTTCTTTATATCTGCTTGTGCGAAATCATTCCGTTCTAGAGCTGTTGAATTATTTCGTCTTGTTTTGTGTCAGGTTCTGTTAGGCGGAGAGACCTTGATACTAATGTGTTGACTACTGCCTGCTTTTGAGAGGGATGATGATGTGACGCTGCATTGAGATATCGGTCAGTATGTGTGGGTTTCCGATATACGCTGAAGCCCAAGGTGTTGTTGAGTTTCCTAGTTAATAGCAGGTCCAAAAAAGGAAGTTTCTTTTCTTGTTCGATTTCTAGCTTGAATTGGATTCTGTGGTAGATATTGTTCAGATATATGAGGAAATCGTCCAGGTGTTCTTTTCCATGTGGCCATATTATAAAAATATCATCGACATAGCGTTTCCAAAATTTCGGTTTTAAAGGTGCCTTTTGCAGTGCCTCTTGTTCGAAATATATCATGAAAAGGTTGGCTATGACTGGTGAAAGCGAGGACCCCATAGGTACGCCATCTGTTTGTTTGTATATATGGTTATTGAACATGAAGTATGTGTTCTTTAGGCAGTGTGCTGCAAGTTCAATTGTGTAGTCTGGAAAATCCTCGTTCATGGCGATTTTGTCCAAAGCCTCATCCAATAGTTTGCTTGGATACAGCCCATATTTAAACCACAAAAAACAATAGCCAACATCCTGGGAAACCCCAAAGACAAGACCAACCTTGAAAATCATGGCGTTTACAGCATTCCATGTGCAGATTGTCATCAAACTTAT
Source organism: Diaprepes abbreviatus (assembly GCA_034092305.1). Lineage (NCBI taxonomy): Eukaryota > Metazoa > Arthropoda > Insecta > Coleoptera > Curculionidae > Diaprepes > Diaprepes abbreviatus. Next base: position 513,389 of record JASJET010000103.1, read on the forward strand.
ATAGGACAAACAAACAGGCGCATATCAACCAGAATCCAAGAACATAAAAATAGCCTCAAAACCAAACAGACAACCTCAGCCCTATTTCAACATCACCAAACAACCGGACATACCATCGATTTCGAAAAAACAAAAGAAATAGCACCAGTACAGAACTACAAGGTACGCGTCATAAGAGAGGCCCTAGAAATCGAAAAAGCGGGACAGCTAAATAAACGAGACGATGCTATAAATTTTTCATCTACATGGAAAACATTAATAAAAAATCATGAAAGGAAAAAACAAAAATCAACTAGTACACGAGAGACCTGCATACAAGAACAAAATATATCGCACTCGGGAGAGGGGAGGAGCCTACCCAATCAGGCAGGGAGCCAATTAAACAAAACTCGAAATTCTTCAGAGGCCACCATCAGTTCTCAGCAAGTAACGAGACGAACCGCACTTGAAAATGCCAAATGAGATTTTGGCGAAACGTCGTGAAAACGATTTTTTGAACGAACGGATTGAAATCTGGAATAACCAAACTATTCATTCTACCATCCGTGAAAATCTACGATATAACATTTTACACCTTTACGGAGAGGAGCCCTTTTTAAATGTTAAACGTTTCGAGAAACTGAGATCCAAGAAATACGAACAGTAAATGCAAACTTCTCCCCATCCTATCCTTTCTGTGTTAGAGGTTGCACAGTTAGAATAAATTGGTATAAAACGCAAATTTATCCTATTCCACCACCATCGAGATGATGGCCTACCTGTACCACCATACCGAGAAGAAAGTCAAAACTTACCCTCCCCGCCACAGTGATACGGCAGAGATACATGTTTCGTCTCTACTAGACTCATCAGGGTACCGACATGCACCTGGCTGTGCAAAGGGCAGATCGGAAGGAAGCATGCAAATACTGAAACGCGGCTTCGCCGACCTCCCGCCGGATGGCATATATATGTTTATGCGGCTTTCACGGATTCACCCGTGTGAGATGCAATAGCAGTGGATATATCCACATTATGCCGTTGTAGTGCTGAAATCACATTCAGCAAACGTACAACTATATGCAGCTCCGTGTATAGGTACAGATAGGCCATCATCTCGATGGTGGTGGAATAGGATAAATTTGCGTTTTATACCAATTTATTCTAACTGTGCAACCTCTAACACAGAAAGGATAGGATGGGGAGAAGTTTGCATTTACTGTTCGTATTTTACTTCATTCTATACATCCGCGTTTCAGTATTTGCATGCTTCCTTCCGATCTGTCCTTTGCACAGCCAGGTGCATGTCGGTACCCTGATGAGTCTAGTAGAGACGAAACATGTATCTCTGCCGTATCACTGTGGCGGGGAGGGTAAGTTTTGACTTTCTTCTCGGTATGGTGGTATAGGTAAGCTATCATCTCGATGGTGGTGGAATAGGATAAATTTGCGTTTTATACCAATTTATTCTAACTGTGCAACCTCTAACACAGAAAGGATAGGATGGGGAGAAGTTTGCATTTACTGTTCGTATTTTACTTCATTCTATACACGGAGCTGCATATAGTTGTACGTTTGCTGAATGTGATTTCAGCACTATAACGGCATAATGTGGATATATCCACTGCTATTGCATCTCACACGGATGAATCCGTGAAAGCCGCATAAACATATATATATATATATATATATATATATATATATATATATATATATATATATATATATATATATATATATATACATTTATGCAGATAAGAAAAACAATTTACAATCGTTTTTTCCGCTGTTCCGTTTTTTTTTTTAAAACGTACATTTTCAACAATATATATATATATAGCATTTTTATTTTGCGGAATGCAGGAATTAGACAAAAAAATTATTTTTGTAGAAAGCAGGAAATCTGCAATAACTCTTTCTAATATTTTTATTGGACCTGAAGCGATGTCGCCTTCCTGTCTTCCGCGTATGCCTCCGCTTCAAATACAAGTACCTAGTGTAGGAGTCAGGTGTTCCGCAGTGGCCCCTTTAATCCCTGAACAATAATTTTTTTAGCATTCTACTTTTTGTTTGTTTTATGATGAGTGACATAATTAATTTAAAACTTTGTATTATTTGTGAAAAGAATGAGAAAATAAAGATTACTAGTATAGAAAATAGTCGAAATAAAATAAAACAAGCAACAAGTGTACATTTTGACGAAGTGCATTATAGATTGCAAGTCTTGAAAGACCCAAGTAAGTATTTTCGACCATTATAGTTCATTGTAGAAATGTATGTACCTCCTGGCAGGTGTAGTCTGGTATATTTTGTTCAAAAATATCAAGATGATATGAAACAAGAATTAATGACACTGAAAACAAGCCAAGAAGACTTTAAGAAAAATCAAGAGAGTATAAAACAAAAACTAAAAACAAGCCTGGAAGACATGAGACATGAACTTAAGGCAAGTCAGGGATATATGGAACAACAACTGAAAAAAGACATTTAAAAAATTTAAGAAGATATCAAGCACAAAGAACAAGAAATGCAACAGAAGATTAGAAAAATTAAAGAAGACGTACACGGCGAAGTAAAACATTTGGTAACTGAAACCCAGAAAGAGATGCACATTTGAAAATCGAGAAAGTAGCCAGTATAATATCGAGAAGGTATAATAAAGGTAGATGGTGTTTCTGCAACTAGTGTGCCACCTATCTTCGACAGCAAAGTATCTTGGCTTACCTATGTCCATCAATTTGAAGCCACCTCCGACGGCAATAATTGGAGTCCACCGGAGAAGGCACGTGCTCTTGTTCTAGCACTATGAGGTGGCTATGGATACTCTACCTAACATTCTCGAAGAAAGACATATTGATTATGAGTTTTTGTTACTTTTCCGGAGATGCGCTAATGGGAAGCCCATCTTCAAGAAGATTATAAGGCCCAAGTCCAAGGACGAAGACAGAAATTTGACGAAAGTCTTCAAGAATATGAAGCAGATATAATGAGAGTAACAAATTTGACTTACTTAACATATCCAGAAGAAATAAAGCAAGAGTTAGCAGTAAATAGTTTTGTTGAAAGTTTATGCGACCCAGAAACAGGTCAAACTCTAATAACATTCCCAATTGTATTAGCTAAGAAAAAAGATGGTTCAATTTGATTCTGTGTCGACTTCAGAAGACTTAATGACGTCACGAAGAAAGACCTCCTTTACCTCGTATTGATGATACTCTAGACACTTTAACTGGATCAAAATGGTTTTCCACATTGGGCTTAAAAAGTGGTTATTGGCAGGTACAGCTTCATCCAGGAGATAAAGAAAATTCCGCCTTTTTTATACTAGAATGGGGCTATGACAATTTAATTTTATATCATCTGGTGTATGCAATGTTTCAGTCACTTTTAAATGTCTAATGGAACAGAATTCCTTTCGTTTTCGTAGACATCTAACAGCCATTTTTCTAGACATCAACAGAGCTTGCAACAAATTTGACAGAAGGAGTGTCATCAGCTCACTTACCAATCTTAACATAATGGGCAATATCCTATCATATATCCAAAACTTCCTGCACAATAGAACCTTTGCCGTAAAAATAAGAAGCTCTTAATCCACTACTCTCTCTCATAATGGTCCGGCTCTTCCATTAGCCCCACACTATTCCTTTTAAGAATAAACGACGCCACTAAACACCTAGATCATTGAGCAGAAATAAGAATATTTGCTGATGACATCTTAATATACTATTTTTTGGCTAACTCTAACTATAGCTCCTCTATCCTTCAATCCTCTCTTAACTCCCTGGTCACTTGGTCTTCTCATAAAAATCTTACATTCACTTCTGGAAAATCAAACGTGGTTCATTTCTGTCGAATAAGGAACTGTCCCAAAATTTCCAACCTGGATCTCAATAATATCCCCATACAACCGGTAACAAAACAATTATCTCTCGGGGTTACCTTCGATCAATTATTAAACTTTAAATATCACATTGATAAGCTCAAGGATAAATGCAAGCCAGATCTATCAATCATAAAAATGTTGGCAGGCATCACATGGGGTTCTGATCGACATTCTCTCGTAAAAATACACCAAGCCTGCATTCTTTCTAAAATTGTTTATGTCTCCTTTATATATAGCTTTGCCCCCCCCCCCGTCCTATCTAAACATTTTAAATCCCATACATAATAGAGAAATTAGGCTTGCCATAGGAGTCTTTCATACAAGCGCCACTAACAGCATGATGTATGAAACCGAAACTTTACCCATATGCTACATCAGAGACACACAACTATTCAACTCACTCCTCACTAGGTCCAACCTCCCTATATCAAAATTATTCCACAGAACTACCTATCAATGGATAACTCCCTCCCCCAATTCTAGGCAAATATTCCAAGAGCTTAAGGGAAAATTCCAAATTTCTCTGCCGCCATGCGTTATACCGCATAACAATAGTTACATATTTCCTTCATGGAACAGGTCCCCTTTGTACAAGACCTCAATCTCACTATATATGATAAACATAGCACCTCCCCTCAATTGATCAGGAAAACCTTCAGTCAGTTAATTCAAACCACGTATAAGTATTACAATATTATCTACACAGGTGGATCAAAAACTGCCACTCACACCAGTGCACCAATCTACTCCTCAAGTACACAAAAATCATTTATAATACCTAAAACACCCAATATTCTAACTGCAGAAGTTTACGCAATATACAATACCCTTAGGTACATCATATCATCTTCCTACACAAAATGGATAGTAGCTACCGATTCACTCAGTTCTATTCAAAACATTTCTACTTACAATATCTCCACGAAAGCGGTCGCATACATAATAAACACATAATTCTTCCATGGGTCCCTAGCCACGTAGGTATACAGGGCAGATTCCCTCGCCAAACATCTCCTTAATCCCATCGTCAGAGACTATATCTTCTATATCAAGGATCTTAACACCTATACCAACAATTTTGTCAACAATCTCATGCAACTCGAATGGGATTTAACCCTAGAGGAAAATAAACTACACAACATCAACAATCCTACTTCAATAATAAACACATCACTCACTTACTAGAAGAGCACCTGTGATACTTACTAGACTGCATATCGGTCATATGCGAATACGAATACCTGATAAAAAATCAGGATCATCCGCTGTGTCTTATATGCGCTCTTCCCTTGACCATAAAATACATTGTATTTGTCTGCCCTACTTACCAAAATCAACGCAATAGACAAAAAATCTTGGATAGCTCTACTAACATTCTCTCTCCGCAAAATATCAACAACGTAATCTCTTTCTTAAAGGACATCCAATTGCTGGGCAAATTATAAGGAAGTAGAAATAATATTTAAAACAACCCAGATTAGATGCTAAAGATTTATATTGTCGACGCGTCAAAATGCACATCAATCTCTCTCTCTTTCCCTCTCTCTCATGAACTAACTTGAAAAACATACCTAAATGATACCATAATTCTGGGAAAAACATTTTACGATCGCCTGAAAAATGTCGAAGATATATCTTAAAAATTGAGAAACGCACAATTAAAGCTTAGACCGAAGAAATGTATTTTTTTTAGAAAGAAATGAAATAGCTGGGGTATATAATCACAGAAGCTTGTGTACGAGCCGATCCAGAGAAGACGGAAGCCATTCTGGGTTGGCCAGTACCAAAAAACAACCAAAAACTAAGAAGTTTTCTGGATCTCTGTACTTACTCTAGCAAATTCATAAAATGATTCGCATACTGCGAAACAGCTTTTAGGGAACTAAAGAGGACACTTTATAATTGTCCAATATTGTCATATCCAGATCCTGATCAGGTGTTTATTATGGATACTGATGCTAGTAACTCCTCTATAGGTGAAATTTTGTACAAGATAATAAATGGCCAAGAGAAAGTTATTGCTTATTTTAGCAAAATACTCTGCAAAGCTGAGCGAAACTATTGTATAAAAAGAAAAGAACTACTCGCCATTATAAAGACATCGGAACACTTCCATAAATACCTATATGGACAAAAAATTTCTTTTGGTGTAGGTGGCGGACAGTTAGGGGTTATGAAAACTCTTGAAAAAGTTCGGGAGAGGGTTCTATTGGTTAGGGAGCCGCGCAGATGTAAAAGCTTGGTGCAAAATCTGTACTGACTATGCTGGCAGTAAAGTACCAAAGACCTATAGCCATGGTAAAACGAAGCAGTAGAATGTAGGAATATCTTTTATAGAATTTCAGTAGACGTAGCTGAATTATTTCCTATTAGTATGTCCGGGAATCGCTATATTTTGGTAGCTATGGATTGGTTAGAAGTCTATGCGATACCAAATCAAGAAGCTACTACCGTTTCTGAAATACTGTTTGAACTAGATTTGTAGATATGAGGTACCAAATACACTCGGATCAAGGCAGAAACTTTGAATTTAAAGTTTTTACGAACCTTTGCGAGGTTCTGAAAATCCACAAAACTAGAACAACACCCCTACATCCAGGTCAGATGGAATGGTTGCGAGATTTAACAGATCGCTGGAGAATTACATCAGAATGTAAGTAAATGAATAACAAAATATCTGGAATAAATCCATTAAGCAATTTTTACTACCCTATCGTTCAGCCATTCATGAAATCCTTGGAAAAACACGTACTAGCATAATTTTTGGAAAATAATTACGTCATTTAATCGATTTGCTTACTGGACATCCACTCAATACTGAAGCAACATAAAAAATACTACACTGACCAAGTTAGTAAGCAGCTTCAGGTCTTACAAGAAGAAGTCCGTCAATAATTACAAATAGAAAGCGACAGAATGAAGACCCGCTGTAACCTCAAAGCCAATATTGATAAATTCATAATTGGTGAAAAAGCTTGGTTGTACAATCCGAAAAGAACCAAAGGGCCTTCACCACAGCTTCAAAAGTCATGGGGGATCGGTACAACGTAGTGACTCGACTAAACTATCTGGTGTGCCGAATTCAGAAAAGCCCTCATGCGAAGATGAAAGTCGTGGGTCTTGTCAGATTGGCCCATTATCAAAATCAAGGAGGTCAATCGACCAAGACTTGGAAGGGGGCAATGACTTTATAGCAGTATACTCTACATAGTATTAGTTTGTGTTTGTAGTTTGTATGGTTTTAGGTTTATTTTCTACGAGTTCATAATTTATTTAATTAATTTTACCTTTATTACAACAAACAAGTATATACATAAAAGGCGTCATGTTACATAATCTAATTTTTCTTCTATTAAATGTGCTTAATTAGTAGTATTTTTACCGTTCTCGCAGTAGTGTAACTAATAGTATGTGTACACTTACCCCGCAGATTTTTGAATCCGCCCTATTATTTTCTGATCCTTCGTATTTACACTTTGGTAAAAAATTATTTCTTGATTTTTTCGAAACATATGTCGGTCTCCACTTAATCTATTATTTGCAATAGGAGTTATTTACGTCACTGCTTCCTCGGTTCCAACTAGCAAATTTGTTCCTTTTTGCTACTTCTTCGTCAGAGGGCACAAAATCTGGATCACAACAAAAATCACCGCTCTCCTCCAAGTATTCAAGCTCAAACTTGTCATATGAACTTTTGCCTGCCGAAGTTGAACTACAATATAATATAAATTGTTACTGAAACATGCTTTAGTTGAGTAGCAAGAAATAATTTTAATGAATAAAAATTAAGTAGTATTAAAGTTCTAAGAGAAAAAGTGTTTCAATGATTTTGAGGTTGAGTTTTCTTTTATTGAAACTGTATTATTTTGTTTACTGTCATGTAATATTAAAGGCTAAGGTACTTATTGATTAATGCATTTTTTGGCATACACTACGTAACAATGTCCTAAACCAACATGAATGTAACACCACGTTGCTTTGTCATGGTTTTCTTGTTGACATCAAAACATAAGGTACTTTTGACATAAAACAATTTAATATTATTCCTTTCTTTGTTTGTAAGCGATATTGAGTAGAAATTTCAATTCACATAAAACAGTTTTAAATAGAACGATTTTCAATCAATAAAATCTCATTTCCCGCCAAAAATGTTAATAGAACACTATAATATTCAATCTACGAATTGTAAAAATGTTGCATGTACCTTCGTATTTAAAAGTAATGTAAGTTTAACTATTATTTCGCATTTTAGCCAGTCCCCCCACATATCGAAGACACATGTCAGTTCCCTTAGATGTTGGGGCCATTTCTGAAGGATCAAATTTACAAAAGACCCCATCGTTAGGTAGAGCAGAACTGGAGGCAAGACTACAGCGCCCTAAATTTGTACCTGAAAAGTTAGATTTCCGTTTATATGAAAAATTTGAAGGTGAGTTTAAATTAAAAACATATAAATAAAGCTTTTGAAATCTATTACTTCAAAAAATAAATAGACATGAATTGTTGCCAAATTTAAAAAAGAATTCAGTTAAGATAAGTCGATTAAAAAGGATTAAACAACAGTTATCAATATCACAAAAATATTTTACAAATATCTTATCAATAATATAAAAACCTTCTAAGATGCCAGTCTTGCAGTATATTTATTTCTTTGTGGTAATTTGCTTAATCTGTAAGGGACTGCGATCGAAACGCAAGTGATTTCACTACTGCAAATAATTGAGCGGGGTGGTGATGTAAATCGGCGTTGATGTATCTGTTGGTGTGTGTGAGTGTTCGGTAGACAGTGTGTGACAGCAAGCCATCCCCTTTTCTTTTCAGTAGGATATCTAGAGTAGTTAATATATGAGAGAACAAATGAGGAGGACGAGAATGAAGAGTATATAGTCTTCATCCTCCTTCTCCTCATTTATTCCCTCATAATACTTTTCGAATTACCTCGTATACACGTCCCATTCGTTTGCTTATACTTTACCTTGAGTGTAATCTTAAAGTTAATAGTCCGACTGGTCTTGAAGTCAATATAAAATATCTGACCAAAGTTACAATGATAACATGACCTTGTAAATTTTGATTATAAAAGCAACACTTCACCAGCTTAAAATATACTAAAATGTCTTCTGCTTTTAACGAAAATGCATTAAATTAAAAAATTTTATGAAAAATGCAAAAGTTCTGCTTTTGAGTTTAAACATTATGCAGTTGATAGCGGTCCATCTTGGTTTTCATATTATTTGGATATATCAAAAAACCATTTGGAAGCTGGGAAATTGTGCGAATGTTATTTTAAGAACAAACATATTGCACACTTTATACGTGAATTAGTAGTTAAGTTGGTTTCATGATGAAATTCGTGATTTAAAACAATATATTAGTGATCCCGTTGTATTAAAAGAACTAATCAAATCGCATGGTGAAGATGATGCCTAAAATTGAAAATTTTCTGAGAGACCTTTATGAAGAGTTCATTATGAACGAAGCATGTTCCAGATATTTATCTGTTTTAGCAGAAGAAGATAGTGATGGTCAAGATTTACTGTTATCTATAAAATATATTAATCATGCAAATTGTTGTAAAAAAGCAGCTGAATTGTGTAGTGAATTTTTAAAAACAAAAAATTTGTTCAAATTCTTTGATGAACTTAAAAAAATTGGACTTAATAAAGAAATAAATTTATGTACTGATTTATTGAGTAATTAAAGTTAGTGTGAAATAAAATGTTTAAATGTTTATAGTTGTTATTATGGGAAGATTTGAAAATATAATTCTCTGTAACTGCTGTTCTATTTAAATATTTCAATATGTAAACAGAAGAAAATAAAATTTTCTGTAAGTAGTGTGAGGATGTCGATAAATAAAAAAATATTAGTACATTCATTGTTAATTTATTCATTCATAAAAAAAGTTTCATACATAAACAATACATTTGAAAGGACATACATTGAAGATGATTGAGAATGATAAAAATATCTAGGAGATGATTTAATTAAAACAGGTTGTTCATCCAATTCAATTATTGATTTAGTACAATATTTCCTAATAAAATTAGCTTTTTCTGCTCCTTTAATATAAATGAATTCTCCTTTTTCTGTTAAGTTTTTAACTATAGATGAAAAATTATTAAGAGGAATATATCCTGTATTCCAATTGATGCAGTGATACAATTTCGTTAACCATTCTGCTCCCTTGTATGTTTCTGGTGGAAGCATTTGTAGTGGATATGGTGGTTTAAAAATTTAATGACTTATTTTATGACCATCAAACATTGCAAGTTCTTTAGGAATAAACTTGTGTTCATCCTTAAATCCTTGAAAGTCCAAAACTATTCTCATATTTTTTTTATTTAGCAAATTTTTAAGTTACCAAATTTTTTATTTAAAAATTGTTTTTTCGAATAGTCTTCAATAAGATTTTTTAGATGTATAATTTTTTTTTCAAAAATAGTTCAATTTTTTCTTTCTGTATTTTGTAGATTCCTTCTGATGTGCAACAAACAAAGTTATAGAAACAACTGATCTTATTCAATGTATTTTAATTTTAATAATGATACTTGGTGTGGTGGGAGAAGTTAAAGTTGTTTAACAATTTTTGTTAATGGATTATAACTAAATACTTTATCATGTAATATAACACAATAGGCTGCTGTTTTTCCCGCAATTTTTTCTTTTGTCTCAAATTCAATCCTCATGTTTACTAGGTCGGATTGTAATAAATCTCTCTGATGAGAGCAATTAATGTAAGCAATAGGAGCATTATCAGCAAATTCATTATGATTGAATATTGGTTTTATTAGAAAGTTATAATATACTGAACGAAATTCAGAAAACATTTCATACAGGGTAGCAAACTTATTATTTTTAAAAACGAGTTGAAGATCCTGGTAAGGATATCTTTCTGAATTTAAAAACACATTTATATTCCTTAGGTCACAATGATCAAATTTACTCATATCTGATTTTAAATTACCACGTCTATCCTTTTGAAAAGCAATTAGTACATGTCTTGGTGTTTCAATTTTTGTGGAGGGTTTGACAGGCCAATTATGTCTTGTATTTTCTAATAACTCTGGATATTCAATTAATTCCCAACTTCGGAAAGTAAGAAGAATATCATTGTTTTTATCAGTAATTTTCGTTATTGCCAATTCTTGGGGAATGGCCACAGTAAGATGAGGAACTAGCCAACAAAGTTTGGTTATTTTAATTTTCGGTTTTTCATCATCACTTGTGGTTACTAAAGCGTTAGTGTCATCATTGCTTCTTATTAGTATTAGTTCTTGTTGTGAATTTAAAATTATTTTGTTATAATCTTCAAAAAATCCCGAATACATTTTTAATGGGACGCATAGGGAAACGTTTCCTTTTTCATCAGTCATAATTTTTTCTTTAGGTTTCGTTTTTGGATACCACCCAGCATTTTCCAATTTAGCACTTTCGTTTTGATTAAATGATAAGTATCCTTTAAGAGTTGAAGTAATTCCTTCATCCCGAACTGAATCAATTGTAACATCATATAAAATATAACGTAATTCTTTAAACAAGAATGCTGGAGCATTGTTGATTAATACCGTATTAGCCAATGGAGTATCATCTTCTTTGGTAACTTGAAATTCCAAATATAATTCACTTTTGCAAGGTAAAGGATATTTTCCTGTTTGTTGTAAAGCAATTCTAATTTCATCATTTAATCCAAGTTTTGTAGGATTGAAAGGTTCAAATGATAGTACTTTCCAGCTTAATATTAATTCATCTACAAGAATATTTTCTTTTACATTTATATATTTCATTTTATTTTAGTTTGAAACCTAAACCTATAAGAAATTTCTAATCAGAAGGTGTTATCCTTGGTAGCTTTCTTATTAATAATTTTAGAATAAAGCTTTTTTGAAAAATTATAACTTGCAACTTTTTTATTATATAAAATAATCATTATTCGTCTATTTTTTTAAGATGTAGTCTTACTGTTACCGTTTCTCCTCTGAAATTGATGAGATCACCATCTTCATCTACTATTTTAATGTTTATATTTTCTATTACCGTTACAGTAATAGGAAAGTAAAGGAGATTTTTGTGGTGATTCTATTATTTTAAAACCAGGAACTACACTAGGAAAAAAATTGATGTATTATAATACTAACCTGAACAGGTTTTCCATTTAAATATGATCCTTCGGCAATGTTACAATCAATGTTTTTGACATTTACTTTAATAATTTTAGCTGAAAATCTGAAATATGCTCCTTAAGACCTTCTAATTCCTTATTTTAAAAACCTAATATTTTTCCTATTGTTCCATCACGAAAAGAAATAGAAATATCCGTTTTAATATGTGTTCGTATAGTATTATTATTGGCATAAATATGAATAAAAGTACGATTGTCTAAAAATTTTTGAATAAAATTATTCACATCATCTATTTCAAAACTACCTGGTGGTATTCTTATTTCTTTATTTGAGTCATAAACGAAAAGATTATTAGTCTCATCAATATTTGGAATATCATTAAAAGTTTCAAAATTTACAAGTCCAATGGAATATTCAAAATTTTCATCTAAATATATTGGAGGATGAATATTAACAAAAAGCATGGGGGAATTATCGCTAATGACAAAACTGTACGACATACCTCTTCAAAAAATTTTGACAAAATGAATTAATATTGTTTTTCAACCATTATTATAAAGAAATTTAAGATAGAGCTCACCACAATTTGTTTTGTTAAATGATTGATAATGGTCGTAGTTATATTTCACAATATTTTTTTTTTCGCTGAAAAAATATTTTGCTAATTCGATAGATAGTCGCAAATTGCCATAACTATCAAAATATAAAATATTTTTTCATCTTTTTATGTATGCAATCCAATGAGTTCCATCACCACTATTCTTATCGAGATTAATTATACCACTTTCATTTTTCTTAATTTTTTTGGTAATTTATCTCATAAATATACCTCGAAAGTTGAGAATTCTAAGCAGATTTATATATTTACTTAAATCCTAATTTGTAAGTGGTTTTCGAGGTATTTGGATAAACAGTTTTTTGAATAAGGTTTCAGATGGATGTGGTTTATCATCCAGTTTTATATGGTTTTAAATAAAGACCACTTTTCCTTTAGCAGTGTTTGCATCGTTTACAGCTTTTGCAATAACTGCTGCTCCTCCTCCAAGAGCACCTAAAGCAGGCAAAGCAGCAAATAAAGGAATAAGTGATAGAAATCCACCAGTTTTTGGAATTGGTATAATTCTATTTTTTGGTAATAATATCTCCTATAGATCTAAGTGCGGTTTGAATAATATCAGTTAAACTTTTAAATTGTTTTCCGTTTGGTGCTTGTTTTGCTTTTAAAATGGCTTGAGATAAAGTTATTCCTCGTCCTAGACGGGTTTTTCGACTTCTGTTTCCTTCCTTTTTTTAATCCCATACCAAATTTCTTTTTAATTTTAATTGCACCTCTTATTCCAAGTGCAGCAGTTTTTTCTCCAAAAGTGACGGCTTTTGCTCTGAACCCCTCGGCAGCTTTGTTAGCTAATAATTTTTCTACAGCATATCGGCTTTTTATATCATTTGATTGGGGATAGGTAATATCATGCTCTTTACAAGCTTCATCCAATAAATTTATACCTTTATCGCCTCTAGCTAGTCTCTGTTCTAGTTTTGTTCCAGGTCCACAAAAATTATATCCAGGTAGATGTAATTCACAGGGTAACTTATTTATTAGAGTATTAATTAAACCACTACCTCTTTTTCTGACCCTTCTTTTATAAATGGATTGCAGGTTATATGAGATTATCATTATATAATTGAAATCTTGGAACAATCTAACTAGTTTTAAATTTGAACTCACCCTTTATACATCCTCTTATGTATAAAAAATTGCTAAACAACCTTATTCAATTATTATTAAATATCATGAGGCTTCAAGAAATAATTTTAGAAAACTGGAAAATTGTTTGAAGGCTCTAGTAAATGGGGGTTAATTATAGGCCCATCAGCGTGTGGAAAAACTAATATCATGATAAGTTTAATTGAAGATCCTAATGATTTACGGTTTGAAAATTTATATATTTATTCAAAGTCTCTATATCAACCAAAATATGAATATTTGAGATTAATTTTTAAACCATTGGGAGAAATTGGATATTATGAATCCGAAAATGAAGAAAATATTGTTTCCCCACAAGAAATGAAACCAAATTCCATAATAATATTTGATGATATAGTGTGTTGCAATCCGAGTGTTGTAACAGATTGTTTTTTGGTTTCGGAAGACATAAAAATACTGATTGTTTTTATTTGTGTCAAACGTATTCTTCGATTCCCAAGCAATTAATTCGTGACAATGCAAATTTGAGTGTTATATTTCAACAAGACAAAACGAACTTAAAACATATTTATGATGATCATGTTAATATTGATATGTCATTTAATCAATTTAATGAGTTATGTTTGATGTGTTGAAAAGATAAATTTGGCTTTTTGGCAATTGACAAGAATTCGAATTTAAAATTCGGTCGATATCGAAAAGGATTTGAGTCATATATTTTCTTTTAAAAATAAAAGTTTTGTGGAAAATTTAACTAATCATGAATGTACATTTAGCAAGAGAGCTTGTTAAGTCAAGGAAAGCTGTTAAAGAAAAATATCAAAGTTTAAAATTGCCGAATTTGAAGCACAATCCAAATTGGAGGGAACCTATAAACTAATAACTCAACCCTTACAACAATTAATTTCAATAATAGGTAAAATTGAATCGGTTGAGGTAAAGGAAGAGCTACAAACGCCCATTAAAAACATTATGCAACATCAGAAAAATGATTGTTTTAAATACTAACACGAAAAAAAACTACAGTATGGAACATCAACACCAGAAAAAAGAAAGACCGGAAAAATTCCCATTCTTCCTACAGAAATACCAACAATTGTTGACTGGAAAACTAGTATAACTTCACTTAGTCAGATGCCATCTTTACAACAAACAAGTGTCATAGCAGAAACCACCCCTTCTTCAAGTTCACAATCAACGGTAAGAAATCTTTCGGATATATTAGAACAAACATGCCAAACATTTCAAACATTTATTAGTAAACCTTTATATCAAGAATATTTATCAGGATTTCATGAATTACCTTGTCAATATATTGGTGGTGGTGTAAAAAATGTGAAATATAAGTTTGATCACCTCTGTGGAATAGTATATGATTTTGAAACTGAGAAATTCTTTTTGGGTTTAACACAAAGACCTGTAGAAATTATCGGTAAAAACATAAAAGTTGAAGGTATAACTTATACAGGTACACCAGGTTTATATGAATTATTATTTAAAAAGGAACCAGTAGGATATAGAAAACAAGATTTGAAAAATTATATGGATATTTTAAAAAGAACCAATGCATACTGTAGAAATTATGATCCAAATGAGCAGGTACAGGCAAAAAGATCACAAAAATATATTTCTATAATTGGACCTTATTTATAAAATAAAGAAATTAACAAAAACTAAAACCATAACTCTCGAAACGCACAATATAGTTCAAGAATTTTTTGAAAGATGAAAAGCTCCATACAGAGAAACTCGAATATCTTCGAAAAGAACAGGATCTGGTATAACTTTAAAAGTTAATAAGCTTTATCCCACTATGTATATTGGGATAATGTAAATGAACTTGTTGACAGGCTTCGACTATTGATAGCATCTATAATGGCTGGAAATACAGGACATAAAAACGAAATTATTTCAGTTATAGAAGAATTGAAAGAAACCAATATAATTGTATAAAAAAAAGTAGTAAATATTAACATCTAACATTGTTAAAATGACCATTGATAAATTTGGACGTCATATTTCTAAAAAGTATATCGTAGATATACTTTAAATAGAAAATAAAATACTAGCCCATGTTGAAAATGGAATATTAAAAAGTGATGATAAATATATTGAAAATAAAATTTTTCCAAAATTTGAACCTGTGCCAAAAAATGATATTATAAATCTAAAAAAGAGAGTTAATAAAAATGATGAAAATGTGGAACCTATTTCAAAAAAAAAGTTATTTGAAGAATATGTTGATGTTAACAACATAATAAATTTAAAAAATATTATCAAAGGCAATGATAAACTATTAAAAAGTTTTTCGCAAAAAACATCAAAGTGTGAAGATGATTTTAAAACAATAAAACTAAATTTGAAGATCAAACTGTAAAAAGTAGTCAAAGAATTGAAGATATAGTCTCACAATTAAATAATCTAAAAATAGAGTCAAAAACGACTGCTGAAAATGAAAATTTTGAAACGACGTTGGATAAGAGATTCGAAAAGAATTAGGAACTTTATTAGAAGTACTTCATGCTGTGATTATTAGCGCTATTCAAGAATTGAAACAGGAACTTAAAAAACATAATTTAAAAATTCAGGAAATTTTATCAAAGGTAAATGATATCGAAAAATCTTCAAACAATGTAGGAAATAAAGTTGAAAAACCCATTATAGATTTGAAAAGTTTAAATGAGAAATTAAGCAAGGAAATAAAAACATTAAACGAATTGGTTCTAAGAGCAGCCGAAGTTTTTAGAAAGGAATTTAATGATACAATGGCATATGCAACAGTGAAAAATATGAGAAATGAAAGTATAAAGTCAAATGTGCTTTTAAAAATTTAAATTAATTTAAGAATTGGTAACTTTGAGGATAAAATAAGGAAATTCAAAGTTGCGAATAATACATCAAGTAAAACTCTGGAAAATAAAATTGAAGAATTACAAAAGAAGATAAAATAAATTATTTAAAGAAGGTTTGTTTTAGTACTATAAGTGAAAATATTAAAGAAACAGTGGCAGATGAATTACATAAACCGACAAGAAGAAGATATAGAAGAAGAAGAACTATTGTTAAAGGCTTAAATGAATTGTGACGAGCTGATTTGGTGGAGATGCAATCTTATTCCAAATTTAATAGAAATTTTAGATATATTTTGGTTGTAATAAATGCATTTTCAAAGTGTGTTTGGACTCAACCACTTAAAAGTAAAAAAGAAAAAGATGTAACTGAAGCTATGAAAAAGAATTTAGAAAAAACCCATAAACCGAAAAATTTACAGACAGATTTGGGAAAACAATTTTTCAATAAAGTTTTCAAAGATCTTATGAATTATTACAAAATTAATCATTATAATACATACTCTAATCTAAAAGAGAGTATAGTAGAACGTGTAAATCGAACTCTAAAAAATATAATGTGGAAATATTTTAGTAATAGAGGGAATTATCAATGGTACTCTATTTTATCAACTATTATTGAAAAATATAATAATATTTTTCATAGAACTACAGGATATAGACCTGAAGTTAATAAAAAAAATTAGAAAACTATATTGCAACATTCTTTTACTTTTAAAAAAACATTTGATTTAAAGAGCACTAAATTTAAAGAAAATGATTTTGTTAGAGTTTCCAAACAAAGAGACGCTTTTGAAAAAGGATATACTCCAAATTGGTCAACTGAAATTTTTCCAATTAGAAAGGTCCAGTTAACAGATCAACCCACCTATTTATTAAAAGGTAGTAAAAATGAATATATTGAAGGAGGTTTCTACAAAGAAGAGTTGCAAAAAGTTTACAGATGTATTTTTGGTTGAAAAAATTTGACGGAAGAAAGGTAACCAAGTTTTTGTTAAATGGTTAGGATTCGATAAATCACATATTTCATGGATTCCTAAAAAAGATGTATTGTAATTAATTTTAAATACTATTGCATATTAAATTTTTAAATAAAAGACTTATTTATATAACATATTTTTTTTAATTACGATAATCATTTTACAACAAAGATTAACAATATAAATTTATTTCTATACATATATATATATATATATATATATATATATATATATATATATATATATATATATATATATATATATATATATATATATTTTCTATGATCTATATCAAAAATATTTTTAAGAATACTTTCACATTTTTCAATTCGTCTTTAAAATCTTAATCTATCAAAATAAAATTTCTAATATTTACTTATTCGAGCTTGTGTAAATGCAAAGTCCCATGTCACTAGTATATAAACTTTATTATTGTTCTCACTGATTGTCACTGATTTTTTCATATTTCTATTGCAATGCACCTAACTTTCTTAGCTTGTTTTCTAATTCCTGTTTATGTAGAGCTACCATTTCTAAAACTGTTCCCACATTCTTACTGTTTAAATTCTGACTTGGATCCAAAATATTGTAAATATGAGAAAGCACATCTCTTAACTGACAATTATAGTGATTAAACAAATAAAAATATTTGGAAAATTCGTGCTTTTAAGATATGAATTCTGTAGTCAACAAGTTCGTCGATTTCAATTAATTTATCAATTGATCTTTTTTCAAGAATCACATAATGTTCATCCTTTTGAATTCTGATAACAAGAGAATCATTTACTTGTTCAATTTTTAATGGGATCCATATGCTTGAGAAGAATAAAAATAATTTACCAACACTCCTTGATTTTTAAATTTTTTTCCATTCTTCTTCATTCAAGTAAATGTGAAATCCATTTTGACCTCCAATTAGAAGTTTTAGTGTAAAATCATTTATACCAATTCCAACACAAACAAATTTTGATAAAGAATTGTTAGGATAGTAGATTTTTGAATTTAATAATTTTTCACTACACTAATTTTATCATTGATTTCATTAGAACTGGATTTATATCCACTAAAATTGCTACTATTAAACATGATGTCTTGATGCTAACTGAAAACTAAAATACTGTCTCTGAATATATCTTATCCACCCCACTTCTCTATAAATTTCAAGGTCAAAAAGGTTTATTAAACTTTTACCACCTATCTTGATAAAACAAGCTTGTCAAGAACGACAAAAGTGAAAAACTACCTATTGATAAAATTATATTGAAGATAAATAGAGTTAAACAGTTTTTACCTTCCTCATCATTTTTAACATGAGCACAGCTTGAAATCGAAAATGGTGTTTTACTTTTTTCAATTCAATTAGTGTCAAACATTGTATTATTTGGATAATAAAAATAAATTTTGAAAAAATTACTGTTAGATTGACTATTATTCATATTATATGTGAAAGCAGCTGCATAATTATTAATATTCATAACTTGCATATAATTATATATTTCAGGTTTAATAGTAGAGCGATCGTTATCAAAACACCCCATTCCATGTAAAACCCTTGGAGGATAAAGTCCATATAGAGTATTATTTATAATTGAATGTAAAAGAATACCATTAAAACACTTTCAGTTTTAAAAATGTCTATTAAAACAACAAAACAATAGGAGCTTGATTGATTGATTACTGGACAAAATTACAGTCATCTCTTCAATTCACAGTCATTCTTCACATAATAATTTTAAATAATGAGCTAACAAATATTGTTATTAAAATTATGAATACAATTAATGATTTTGACATAGTTTCCTTATCTTTAATAGGTTCAAAATTTATTTGTTTTTTACATATCTACAAACATTCAATTAAATCGCAGATTCTCCAATGATATTAATGCTCCTGAATGGGTCAATGATCATTCTTCCAAGAAAATATTTCTGCACCACAATAAAAACATTTACAAATATCTTGTACAGACAAACAGTAAAATTCCGATCGAGCTAATTCTTCCGGATTTAATTTTTCTTTCCAATACTTAAATAAACTAAGTCTTTTGCTATAACTTCTAAAGAATTTATTATCTATTTCTTTTTCAAAAGATTCTAAGCACATTATTACTGTAAACTTATCAAAAGTGTATTTTAAGCTGATATTTTCAAATTTAATCTAAACTTAATTACTTAAGTTTAATCCTTGAAAAATAAAAAGAAATGAGCTCTTTTAAACTTAAATTTAAAAATCATTTTCATGTTCTATAAACCACTGGTAAAGTATCGTAACCGTTTAGAATTTTAAATCTTTTTTCGTCACTAGAAGTAAGAGCTAATTTGTTAACTAATTCTATATAAATATTGTGAAGTCGAGATCTAAACAAATACATAGTACAGAAAGCTTTTGAAACTTGTTTTACCACATCTTTATAATGCGTCAATTCTAATTGCCTTTTAATACTACTTTTCTTAATACACTTAGCTTTTTTAAGTAACCCCTGTTCTGATTTAACAGAATAAGATTTTGCTCCTGTGCCATAAAAACATTCTATCAATTCACCAGTATATTCATCCCCAAACTTTCCAACTACAGATCTGGATACTGGTATTTCACGAATATTATTCACAGAGTAGTTTGATGTATCAAATTTATCAATATTTTTCTTAATATCTTCATAAACATTATCTGTCTCAATTTCCAAAATAAAGGAATCTGTATTAGTGTAAAGAAATATAATATTATCATTATATAACGGTTTTAAAAACCATAAAAAAAGTCATACATCACAGTTTTTGATATATCTAAAATCGAAAACCCTACAAAAACAGGTTTATCATATTGAACTAGTTCTTTTCGCATTTGCATAGCGACTAGATTTTCAGAAAATACCGTGATATCTTTAAATGGTGATTTTGTAATTAAATTTTCCGCACCATCTCTTCTATGGTTTTTGTCAACGTTTTCCATAGTTTTACCGTAAACACTGTTATTTGCCAATTTATAAAAATTTTTATGAAATTCATTTGTGGATTCATTTCTTTATTTGGTATTAAGATCAATATATTTTTTTAACCATTGAGACTGTAAATTGTATTACTCTATGTATTTTGGTTAATTTCATTCCATATTTTTCTTTATTTTGGGCAATTACAGATAATTGTTCTTTATTAGGACGTAAATTTTTTTATAAATAGATGACAAACTTAATGACGCAAATTATGTAATATTACAGGAATTAAATTTTGTAGGTTTTAATTTAAATTACATATAGAATGTGCTAGACCTCTGAATGAATCCGTTAAGTGGCAATGATCAGCAACTGTTCAGGAATCTAAGTTATTTTATTTTTTTTTGGGCAATAAATTATTTAATTTTTCCAATTAGGGACCATGTGACATAATAATGTAGTTTAGAATTACACATCAATTTATGTCGCCTTTATCATGAATACTCTTATTTCCGATATATTTTTTTTTATTATATTTTTTCTTAACTTTTTGCTGCGCACAAGTCGCATAGCCAATCCAAGCGATTTGGTCATATACAATCATCTCACGCTCTAAGTAGGGTCGAGTACGGTATCGTTCTTCCAGTCGGCATCGTGGCAAAGTAAGCAATTAATTTTAGAGACAATTTCTGCGAACCTTAAAGTGCGGGAAGAAACTAGGTGAATTGAGTAGCCTTGCGAACACCAGCAAGAGGGTACCCTCAGGATCAAGATTGTGCCCTATTGACCGTACGGAAAGGTAAGCGATTTGTGCAAGTTTTTCATTTCCTTTTTTTCTACCAATTCAAAAATTACAGTCCACTTTTCATATTTTCCGCGTCATTTATGTTCCTTCTACTGCCGGATGAAAAACCGTTTTTTAGTTTTTTTTCTAAAAGTTTTCAAAATTTAATATCTGTAAATTACATTGCATTATTTTGTCACAAACCACCATTTTCTTTTTTATATACTTAAGGTCACTTGCATATAATAGGTATAAACCCCAGAGTAATTTAACTTTGAGTTTTATTATTAGGCATCCAGGTTTGGCTGCAAAACTGGAACCTTCAGTACCTATAAATCTGTACCTTAAAAATTATATTCTCGCGCACAAGATTTCAGCGAGCATTTAAACCGCTGTGCGCAATTTAACACGTGGATTGTACTACTGTACCACACTATCTTTCTCTCCTTTTCATATTAAATAAAATTTCAGCTTTATTGAAATATTTATCTGCTCCATTTTGTGATATCTACGATATAAAAAACGTTTGTACCTTTTTATCAAATTACTTTCATTTATTAGTATTGGATGGTGCATATTTTGCGAATTTTTATAAACAATTTTTTACTTAGCCAGTTCGTTTAACATTGTATCGTTCAATATATATTTATCAATTTTTCCTTTTGTCTTTCATATGCCTATCAAACGTATTTCAGCATTGTCTGATGCATATTTCGCGAATTCTATATAAACAATATTAGTAGTGAACATAACCCGATTCGCTCGATCCCCCCACTCCTCGACCTTGACCTTGACCTTGCTTCACCCCTCTTTGGCCCCACCCACATGTCCTTGTCATTGACCTTGAAAATGCACGTGTGCTTTGGCCTTGGCCTTGTGTTCAAGGTTGTGTGTGTGACCTTGACCTTGACCTTGGTCGAGACGACCTTGACTTTGTTGAAGGTCATCTTGGGTGTGTGACCTTGAAGTAGTTATTTGTGCATTGTAATAGTGTGGGATGATCTTGAAATGATTTTGACCTTGCAAATTGTTCTATAAATTGTGTGAGTCTACTTGCATTCATTCAGTGTGAAATGTCAGATACGGAACTATCTAAAGAAAAAATTATAGAGCAAGTCGGCAGAGTAATTTGTTTATATCAGAGTAATTTAAAAAGTTTGTGTGATTTTGAAGAGAAGGATCTAGCATTTTTTCCTCTCGAATATTTAAAAACTTGCGTTGATACGCTGAGTTTACGGCAAATTTGGGATAAGCTGCCAGCGTCATATCGGTGTAACAAGGAACTACAGTTAAGCTTACCCTGTTACATTCACTATGAACAAATATATCGTCATCATATAGATGGGCCACCACCAGCAATAAAAAAGTGTCGTGAATGTAAAAATGAGTGAATAATATGAATAGTGCTTTGCAAGAGACAGTAAAAAAATTGGGCGATGAGTTCACTGAAACGGCTAATAATTATTTCAATGATGCAATGAAAAGTCGAGCAGAATGGGCGTCGCGCTATTGTGATTTGGCTTATGAATATGAAAAGGCTGCGAATGCATGTCGTAAATATTGCAGCAAAACAATAAATTTACAAGACTTTGTTCGTGAGATAAAAAAGTTGGGGTTTAGTGACTGTTTGGAAAAACTGATTAGGTTCATTGCAGATCCGGTTGTGTTAGATGAAATTAGAGTGTAGGACTTAAGTTTAACGTAGTAGTAGTTAATATGGAAAGTTTAGTGCGAGAAATGTACGAGGAATTTCTAATTTCTGCAGCCTGTTCGGAATTTTACGCATATGAAATGCAAGATTCGGAGGCTCAGGACTTTAGTGTATTTTTTAAGTATATGGACCATGCCGAAGTGTGTCTTTTAGCTAGTATAGTTTGTAAGAATTTTCTTAGATATAAAAACAAACAATTATTATTGAACAAATTAAGGAAATTAGGTTTAGGTGATAATGTTAAACGCATAGAAGAATGGCAGAAAAAAATCAATGAATAAAGTACATAAAATGTAGTTATTTGTTTCATTATATTTTGTCCTTGAAGTTATCCTTATACCAATTTAAATGTGTGACGTCATTTGACCTTGAATACTCCTCCCACTATTTCTATCGTTAAGCTACCCCCACCATTGTTACAATTCGACCTTGAAACCCCGCTATAAAGGTTCGTGGGAGAAGAAGTGACTTCAAACAGTCGCAGATATCAGTGGCATAAACATCAAATATTGTGTTCGTGTAGTGTTCTGAAAGTGCTTTTATATTCACGGTAATTTTTGGATTTATATACCATTTTTTTCAATAATGAGTATTGCAAAAGAAACTCTAGATGAAATTAATGAAATGTTTAGCAAAGATTTCGAGGTTTTAGAGAAAAAAAAGGTTACCGAAATGATTGTAGGCAAAGTGTATAAAATTGTAAAGATGGTTTCAATGACTACACGATTTGGTAAAACTCTTTTAGTGGCTTTACACGATGACGGTGATAATAGCACATTTGAGACTTTTTTACCAAAACGTGTGGCCGAAACACTATCTGACGATATTGTAGATATTATGAGTAAAACTAAAGATAAATACACTCTAACTTATTTGGGGCAGGGCACTAGAGTTTTTGGAAACAATACTCGAACATTATTACGTTTTGGCTCATTGGAGTAAATTGTATGTAAATTGTTTGAAAAAAAGGATGTAATTAAATTTAAAATATAGTTGCACATGTCAGAATACTTACGCGTGTTCATTATTTCTGTTAAAGATGTCTGCTGATGCGACGACGACGACGACGACCGCCAACGAATGTGTAGATAGATACATATTTTGGTTGGGGAGAGAATTAAGAAATAGGGCTCACGATATGTTAGATAGCGTAAATGATTGGTCGCATATTGATGTAACCAAAGATCAATATAAGAACGAGATCAGGGATACAATCAATTTTATGGCTGGGGCACACTTGTGCGACAAATTTTTATATGGTTCCATAGACATGGATACATTTTGTGCTGAAATGGTTGAAGAAGAATTAAAAGAATACCTCGTCAATATTCCACATTTACCAGGTGAGCTTGCTGCAAAATATGAATTGGTTTCTACAACAGCAACAGCCCAAGACGTTGACGATCGAAATAGTGTCGGATGGGATAGAATTTTGAGCAACGAAAACGAAGACATGGAAAACTAATTTTTTATAATTTTTGTATTTGTGCAATTAAATTACTGTAAATAAATATCTATTACAATCACAGTTTTATTTTATTTCTTTTATAAACATACCAACCCAGTAGATCATAGTCAGTGTTTCTTTTTCTCAGCTGAAATATTTAATATAAGTAGGGCAAATAAAAATAAAATAGTTTAGTAAAGATTGAAAATGAGTCGAGGAAACAACACAATTGATAAATTTGGTCGTCAGAAATATAATGAAAAATATCATATATTATCTGGGCCACAAGGGATTGGTTTTAAACTTACAGCGGATGGGCAGTATGATATGGGTGGAAAAATCATAACCAACTTAGGCGAACCTAAAGATGATGACGATGCTGTGACAAAACACATTGTTAATAGAAAGTTTTACAATTTTGCAGTTGTAATATGTGACATATTTAACAAGGATGTCCTCCCCATGATATACAAAAATAATAGTGAGCTTAAAACAAAAATTGAAGTTATGCAGAAAATACTCTATCATCAGCCTTTAAATGACTCATTAAGCGCACTGTCGTACGACTCGACTTCAAAAAAAATCTAAAAAAAGCAGGTTAAAGAATAGGAGAACGCACTCCGAGTGGCATAGCCTTGAAGATAACGTCGTAGTCGTCGGTGAATTGGACCTTCCCTCCAAGAATATTGAAATGTTATTTATGTGTATGATGTTTTATTGTCATTGTTTTTAATAATGAAGATTGAAATAAAAAACTTTATTTTACAATATATTGTTTATTTATTTTACATTTTAAATAAAAAATATAGTCATACAATATGTTATTTAAACAATATTAGCTTTATCTATCCAAGAGTTGAAGTGGTTGGGAAATCCTAGCCATTTGACAAATAATTGTTCGATGTGATTTTTCTTGCGTTGTCTAAGGACCTTTTCTACTAGATAAACGTCAGGACTGCTTGTTTTTTGTAGTTCTGATTCGTAAAAACACCCTCTTATAGGCTGACCTTCTAACGATTCCAACAAGTAAGTAGGTGGATTTGTAACGTTAACTTTTACAACTTTAAACAATTCGGTTGACCAAGAGGGCGTATATCCTTTCTCGAATAAGCTTTTGTACTTGCTAATACGCACAATGTCACCCATGGAAAACTTAAATTTTTTAGGTACAATTTTTAAATAATCATATGCTTTAATATGTGTTTTTTCTTGCACGTCTGCAGGCTTCATTCCAATGGTGCGATGTTTCGAATGGTTATAGGTTTTTGTTACTGCCGATAATATATGTATCCATTTGTAAGATCCTCTTGTCGAGAATTGTTTATATAAATTATTTTTTAAAGTCCTTATGACTCGCTCAACAATTGCAGCTTTCTTTGTGCTGTAAGTGGAATAATGATTTATATTATATTTTTTCATCAGGGCTTGAAAGTTTGTATTATAGAACTCCTTTCCTTGATCACTTTGCAGATTTGTTGGTGTATATGATGCCTCTTCAATGATGCTTTTCATCGCATTAGTAACTTCTATACCAGTCTTGTTTTTTATGGCTTTGGTATAGACAAATTTCGAGTAACAATTTATACAGACCAAAATATAACGATAACCATCGTTTTCATCAGCATACTGTTGCATTTCAGCCAAATCAATTTGCCACAAATCTCTGTATCCTTTTATTATCGTGCGCCGTCTTACAAAATTTTTTCTAGCCGTTCTATGTAGTTCATTAACAATCTTGATTTTTTCTAGACTGGGCTCCATATTATTAGTAATACTAAAGGTTTCAGATCGAAGGAAGAACTGAATAATATCATTAAATATTGAGCTTAATATATTATATCTTCTTCTCGTAATTCCTCTATGATTGACATAATTTCATTTTCGTGTCCAGTGTGACCGGCCATTTTGGAACTCCACAACAAACGTAAACGATCCACCAACTCTTTAGCTTTGTTCCAGTAGACATATTGAAATTTTTTCGAAGATAATTTCTTTTTTGTGGGTAACTGTAGTTTTTCCGAGAGATTTTTTCTTGTAATAGTACCACCTAATTTTGTGCCCATTATCAGAGGTTTAATAATTCGTAAATATTTGTTCCATCTGGTCTCCCGTAAACCATCACTTTTTTTAAAATTGTTGTAGACAGCATTCGTTGATTCCAAAATTTCCTTGTACGTTGAAAGTACATTATCACTTAATTGTTGTTGTTCCTTGCCTACACTTGGGGGTGTTTTAAGAAATAACAAATCATAAAGTGCCGGTGATCCACCATATTCTGCAATATTTTTCCCTTTTTTGTATAAGACAATATTTCCATTTCGAAAACGCACCTCTAAATTACCAATAAAATTTTTGTTATGATCTGTTTTTGAACCAAAACGTACACCATATACAGTATCGTATAGAGATGGTTTCGAACGTAATCCTTTCAGGTGTGCGTTTAAAGTATCGGAAGTTGTGGTGTCAGCGGATGCGAGAGATGTATTAGTTGATGTCGAGGGTGTATCAAACACCGATTGGCTAATATCTTCTTTTGAAATGCGATGCTGCTGCTGCTGCTGCTGAATAGGTGTGGAGGTTTGAAAGGAATGTGTAGGTTGGGGAAAACCTGATATTTGAGTCGACTGCACTGATGTACTGAGACTATGTGGCTTTGTAGCTGGATAATGTTGTTGCTGTTGTTGTTGCTGCTGCTGCTGCTGCTGACGTTGCTTAACCACATCAGATATAGTTGTCAACGGCTTAGAAATGGGTTCGTAAAACTTTTCCAATTCCACAACATTAAACTCTTTAGCCGCTTTAATTTGTTTAAATTTTTTTCTGACGGCATTGGTAGCTTCCACTAGTTTACGTTTTAAGTCGATCGCGTTATTCATGATGTTAACAAAGGACGTTTCAACAATCAAATGAGCGTTTTCTCTTATTATTACAGTAATATATAGCTATCAAATCCTTTGCGGTATCTTCCCGATTTCACATCACTGTCTTTATCAATTACTAAAAATCCATACTTATTATCCCAACATTTTGAGCACATTTCTTGAAATTGAGTAAAAGTTAGATCCGGTGAAACGTGGTCGGAAAATATGTGTTTCATATTCAACTCATCTTGTTTAAACATAATAATAAAATTGGCGTTGTCTCGCACAAGCTGTTTAGGCACTCGCGAATATGTTTGCGCTAGGTAAAAGGAGTCGATATTTTTATGACGTCCCATGCTAAAGTACGATCTTATAACATCTTGTTTTTCACATATAACATCATCAAAGATAAATATAGAGTTTGGTTTTGCATCGGACGGTTCCACAATATTACTGGAATCACTAAAGGCATAGTAGCCTAAACCTTTGATGGGCGCTAAAATTTTCCTTAAATACTCATATTTCGGTTGATACAGAGATTTCGAGTAAATATAGACATTTTCGAAACGTAGCCCAAGGGGGTGTGTAAGCAGCGAAATCATGACATTAGTTTTTCCACAATTGGATGGACCAATTAACAGGCCGCGAATAGAGGAAGGAAGTAAAGGACCGTGTCTCTTCATTATCTTCTTTTCAAATCCAAGTCCGACTTTTTCATCGAGATTGTCAATAGGAAGTTTTTGTTTAAGATCGATAACGCGCATCTTAGGAAAATTTGATATTTTATAGGCAATTTTTCACAAAAACTGTCATTCAGATGCCGAGCGTCAAACGAAGTGGACGGTCTCACGTTTCCAACAAAACTGGATACGGTATTGTGAATTCGTTAATAAATAAATTACCATTCGAGGTACACATTCCTGGTTATCAATATTGCGGACCCGGAACAAAAGTAATAAAACGTGTAACAAGAGGTGATCCAGGCATTAATCCTTTGGATGCCGCATGCAAAAAACACGATTTAGCCTATTTACATAATAAAGACAACATAAGTGCGAGACATCGAGCGGATTACGAGCTCGAACAAAGTGCTTGGAATAGAGTAAAATCGAAAGATTCCAGTTTAGGTGAAAAAACAGCAGCTTGGTTAGTTACAAACATCATGAAAGGAAAACAACGTTTTGGTATGGGTGTACCATCATCATTATCAACAAAAAAAACATCTAGTAAAGGCACGCGTCATACAAAAAGGAAAGGTGTTAATAAAAATCGACATGTTCGGAAAGCCAGTTTCGGAACAGCTATTCGACAAGCAGTTCGAAGGGAATTATTAAAAGCCGGAAGTAAAAATGTGTTGGAAAAAAATGTCATGAATGCATCTAAAATAGCTCTGTCGGCAGCACGTAGATCGGTAAAAGCGGCAGGTGGCAAAAGGAAGGTTCGTACACCGAGAATAATACCGATTCCTAAAACTGGTGGAATATTACCATTAATACCAATTTTTGCCGGGTTATCAGCTTTGGGTTCATTAGCCGGTGGGGCAGCGGGAATTGTGCGTGCCATAAAAGCAGTAAAAAAAAGCAGCGAAGATAAAACCGGTGCCGGCCTGTAATTAAAATCGAAAGGAAATGGTTTGTTTCTAAAGCCATATCGTAAAGGTATGGGATTATTTTTAAATCGTAGATCAAAAAACTAATTGAATCCCTACCTCGAAGACCACTGTCTAACATCGATATAGAAAAATATGCCAAAAAGAAAAGAATAGGACACTTTCGAGGCGTTTATATGAGGGATTTATTACCTAGACAAGGTCCTCGACGTTACGAAGCAGCAATAGTGAATTTGGATAGTACGCGTGGTGCAGGGACTCATTGGGTAGCTTATAGAAAAAATAATTTTAAAGTAACATATTATGACAGCTTCGGCGATTTACCCCCACCGATCGAATTGGTACGATATCTACAAACGGGATCGGAACCATCAAAAATTATTTACTATACATACGATCGTCAGCAGGATTTTGGAACAGTCTGGTGTGGACATTTGTGCTTAAAGTTTCTTGTCGAATCATCAGCGTAAAAGATGTCATCATCATCATCGTCACCATTAACACCGCAAATGGATCGCAATAACTATACTAAAATGTTGCAATCACTGAAAGCATTTCATCTAGCCGGTGGATTAAGGAAAATGACCGTGAAACAGTTAGAAAACATGCCCAAGGAAGTGATGATTGCATTAGCCCCAAATGAAATTCCATTCGTTTGGGAAAAGTTGCCCGAGCACCTTAAAAGCGATATCGATATATTAAAATATCAGTGCGGTTGCAAACATTATTTCAGCAGCAGCAGCAATTTAAACGAGGTTACGTCTGATGAGGATCTTACAGCTAGAAAAATATTTTGTTGTTATTGCAAAATCAGCGATGTGCGCATAAAAGCAGAAAATAGCATAAAAACATCACTATCTAATGCAGTGAGAAAAGGTGTGAAGATGAATCTTTTTAAATGTTGCCGCTAAGAATAAAACCGAGATGTGTGATGTTTTAATGGTTAGTCATGTCTTATACGTTCACACTAACAGGACACTCGAGCGTCTTAAGCGCCGATTTTTATCCACCAGTCGAATTAAATAGAGAAAACAAATATGGTCTGGCATTGCTGGGATTTTACACATACAATTCAATTTTTAATGTGGACGAAAGCAACAATAAGTTTGCCTACATGAAGGAGGGTTACACCACCGAGCCGATACAATTGCAGATTCCACCTGGGGCCTATGAAATAGATGAGATAGGTAAAGCTATGTTGGAGGCTTTGAGGATTTCAACTGAAGAAAAGAACGATGGAATCTTTTACTTGGTCGCTAATAATAATACGCTGAAATGTGAACTGAAATCCCAATATACTATAGATTTCCGGGGAGAGGCGAGAATCGGTAAAATGTTAGGATTTAATCATACGGTGTTAAAAAGAGACAAAAAGCACGAATCAACCGAGATGGTGGAAATAATGAAAGTACGCATCATACGCGTAGATTGTAATATAATTTCCGGAGCATATATGAATTCGGTGGAAGGTCATACCTTGTTCGAATTCGATATCGACGTGGAGCCCGGTTACAAAATCAGTAAAGAACCACAAAATAATATTTATATGCCGTTAATGCCGGCAGGACGTCAGTTTATCGACAACATTACTCTTCGCATCTTGGACGATAGCGGTGATCTAATCAATTTTCAAGGCGAGAAAATAATCGTGAAATTGGAACTGAAGAAACTTTCATAGAAATGGGTTTTTGCTTCAATCGTCAATTGTGTGTGCTGTCGACTAAGATGGGGGAACCGCCGAAACATAATAAAAGTAAAAGAAGAGTTAAGGTCAAGATTAGTCGTCGTCCAGACTTTAGATCACAAACATCTCAACAGTTATCTGCCGAAGACTATAAATTTTTAAAATCAATCGGTCTTAAAGTGCGAAAATGATTTCCACCACCAGCGATAAAATAGAGGTTTTCTCCGAGCCCATCTTGGACAATTCCATTATTAGTCTAGAAGAGCATACGTATAAACCATACGGATCTCCATCATTCAACAATTCGGATGAAGTCCGTATCCCCATTAATTTTCAAGATATTATACTGGATATCGCCGAAAGTTACATATATATCGAAGGAAAATTTAAACCCATAGACGCAACGAAAAGATGTTTTTTATCAAATAATGCCCTCGCATTTTTGTTCGATGAAATTCGCTACGAGATGGGAGGTGAGCAGGTCGCCGTGGTTCGTAAACCTGGAGTTACGACGACATTAAAAACCATGGTTTCATTCGGAAGTTTGCAACAAAGATCTCTCATGACGTGCGGATGGGGTCTCGACGAAGCAAACCAAGATATCGTAGACACGGCAAGTAACGTATTCTCCGGGAAATTACCCTTAAAATATCTTATGGGATTCGCCGAAGATTACGCAAAAGGTGTTTTCAACGTAAAACAAGAGCTTATTATGATTATAGCTCGCACTTTTACCAATTGTTACGTCGGCGAAGTAGAGGCAGAAATTAGTATCGACAAAATCGAATGGAAAATTCGTCACATCATTCCAGACGACAAGCAAAAATTGAAAATACTGTCTCGCATTAATAAAGGAGGAAACAATGCCAGTATTCAAATGGCATATCGTAAATGGGATCTGTACGAATTACCAGCTTTAAGGCAAACATCTTCCGACGTGTGGGCCTTGAGAACGAGTACAAGTCTGGAAAGACCGCGCTATATAATCGTCGGGTTTCAAGACAGCAATAATTGCGACAAGAAAGAAAGAAACGCAACCCAGTTTACCCACGCCGACGTATGCGACATTAGACTGTATCTGAATTCAACCGTTTATCCATACGAAAGATGGAATTTAGATTTCGCCAAGAAACTGTACGCAGCAGCCTATTACAATTACGAAAACTTCCAAAGCAGCTACTACGGGCGCGAAATAAACGATCCGATGATAACGTTCGCGGAATATATGAAAAACCCCGTTTTTATTATCAATTGCAGTCATCAACTAGAGGCGATTAACTCATCGACAGTGGATGTAAAATTGGAGTTCCAAACGAGAAAGAATAAATTCCCCAAAGACACTAAAGTGTACGCATTAGTTATTCACGACTCATTTTTTAGTTATAATGTATTAAACGGTTCGGTGACCAATAAATCTATATTTTAATGTATCTATTATATGTAACACAAAATAATGTTCTTGAATCAATAAATTTGTAATGAGTGAAGTAGTAGTTTTATATTTATTTGAAACCCAACCAAAAAAAAAAGCTGGCGGAAAAGCCCGCTCTTTAAGAAAAGAGTACGGGAATTTAGAAAATGGTGGTTTATTAAGTGGAAAAAAGAGCTTAAATAACACAAGAAAAAATTTTTAAGGCAAAATATGAAAACAACGATTTAGAAAATTTGTAGGAAAGTAACGGTTAGGAATAGGGAAAAAAGTTATAAGAAAAAATTATAGAGGAAATCGAGTACTAGCATTTTTCTCGATAGTAAAATCGTAAAAAAAAAAATTTTTCAAAAAAAAAAATGAAAAATGGTGAATGCGCGCCAAAGTTGAAGTTTTGGAGCAAAATGATATTAGGAAATTAGAAAGAGAATTTTTTTTTACATATGGTAGTACTTTTCAAAATTCGGAAAGATGAAATTTTAAGAAAAGGGTTATAGTAAGTTAGTAATTTGGATTTTTTAAAGCGCTGTAGCTCGGGAACCGTTCAAGATAGAGAAAAAATAAAAGCACTTTAATTACCTAGAATTTTGAGTAAAATACAATGGTGAAAAAAATTTGGAAAATCTTAAAAATGACAAAAAATTTAGACGAAAAAATTGAAATTCTCGAGTTAGGAGGCTAGAGCGCCGAACGGGAGTATGCGGAAGTTGTAGGGGAGGGTTTTTTTTTTTTTTTTTTTTTGTGTGCCTGCTCCGCGCTAACGCGCTACGCGGCACACTGCATATATGCATATATGCACTCCACCTTACCCCCTCCAACTTTTTGAATGTATATAGAGGCCGGTATTAGAATTATTTCATCATTACACATTCGATCGGCAAGATGGAAGATATACCAAAAAGGATCATTGGCCTTGTCAGGCCATTCGTGCCCGGCAAAATATGCAAGTGTGAGGAGTGCGGGGGTACCGCACCAGGAGCGGCACCTTCGGCACCGCCTGCAACGCCGACACCACCAGCGACGACGACGGTGCCGCCAATGAGAAGACCAAGGGCTGCACCTAGGTCGGTGTTAATATCGTTGGGTATTACTCCACGGTAGGCACCCCACCCTCCCCCCAGGCCCTTTTAGGGCCACAAAAACGGTCCTTTTCAGGACCACATTATATTTTGATCGTAGTTTAGTAATCGTCACTTATGGGGCGAGATATTCGTTTAACGACGATTTGTCTCGTAGCTTAAGTGCCAAGTTATATGCTTGAGAACCTATGAAAATGTTAACAGTCCAAACAAGGTTTCTATTATTTTTTTTGTAATGTATTCTTCACAAAATATTAAGAATAAGTCTTATTGTCTAAACAAATCTAATTCCTTATTTAAAGTTTTTGAAAAAATCAATAATTCTATAAGCTCTCACCAATACATAACATTTAGAATCCGTTGGTGGGGTGGGGGTAGTTCTATATATATGAGACTGGGCCAGTTACACAGTCATATATTCATCAACCCTCATACGATGAACATGGAGGAAGAAAGACCCGCCAGCCGAGGCTCATCCATCTTTAGTGATGACACCGTAGCCGACAACGTTGGAGACCTGCAAGTCTTCGACGACGACGACGAGGTGGATTTTGAAATTGACGTCCTACGTTGGGACGACTTGGATGAGCCGATTCCGCTAGTATATGACCATGATCCGGGTCTAGTGGAATTAGACGATGCGGGTGATTGGGTCTTACAAAGACTCGAAACTCCGTCGCCGCAGCCAGAGCCGGACTCGACGGAAGATGCGGTGCTGGAAATTCCAGCATCACCAACACCCGACGACCCACAAGGCCCCTGCGATTCGTCAAGCTGGTGGTCGACCAGCGAGGATGGGGCGCCATAAGCCCCACACTCTCCCTGGCCCTTTTTAAGGGCACACAACAACGGTCCTTTTCAGGACCACAAAATACTTTGATTGTAGTTTTAGTACATATTAGTACTTTGTTACTAATATTGTATGTATATAATATACAATATTAGATACAAAGTATTAAAACTTTAAGTGCTGGTGGAACCCAGCTAAATCGTTCGTTCGTATTTGAGACCGCAAACAACTTTTGGTCTCAATACGTAATACGACATTTGTTTTCACAACCCACCATTAATTTGTCTCTATATATACGACCACCAATACTTATTACAATCATTTTAGTTCAACATGTCTGCGACTCAACAACAACAACAACAACAACAACAACAACAACCCATCCAATGCCCTGTGGTAGATTCTACCACAGAGAATTGTCTGGAGTGGGAGTTGAACGATCCCAGATGGGATAAACTTTGGCGGTTCATCATCGAATATACAGAGGACAACACCACCACCCCCGCTGATGATGACGGGCCGTGCGACTCCACAACACAATAAAAGAGTCGCATGTTTTACAACCAAACGGTCCTTTTCAGGACCACAAAATAATTTGATCGTAGTTTTAGTTGGTTATAATACTTTGTAACCAATATTTTATGTTTTTTTCATAAAAACATACAATATTGAGATACAAAGTATTAGAAGTTCTGGCGACAGAACCTTAACTTCATAAACCGAACCATGTTTTAGCATACTTGTAAATATTATCAGAAAATATTTACAACTATTGCTATTGCGTAGTTTTAGTGGATTATTCACTCTTTTTTTTATTACCTAATATTATGTGGGACAGGGCCTATATGAAATAACACACAAAAATAAATTTTCAAGTCATTTTTATTCTCATTATAAAATATAAAAATTTGATCAAACACTTTTTTTTATTAAC
Source organism: Diaprepes abbreviatus (assembly GCA_034092305.1). Taxonomy (NCBI): domain Eukaryota; kingdom Metazoa; phylum Arthropoda; class Insecta; order Coleoptera; family Curculionidae; genus Diaprepes; species Diaprepes abbreviatus. The sequence goes on from JASJET010000103.1 coordinate 548,165, forward strand.
TACAATATATATATATATATATATATATATATATATATATATATATATATATATATATATATATATATATATATATATATATATATTTACAAACTTAATACTATAAATTAAAAGCTAATATCTACAACTACCTAACACCTACTACATAATTTATTAAAGTCCTCTAATTGTCTTTTTAACCGCGCAGATTTCACCTTTTTTATCTCTAATTGTCTTTCAAGTTCTAAAATGTCACTGTCACACTCGTTCACTTCTTTCACTAAGCGTTTTTTCATGTCATAAATGTCTGTCAATTTGCTCTTCTGAGAGTTGGTGAAGTCTTCGACCCACTCCGGTTGCGATGGCTCGGAATATATTAACGAAGAAGAAGCGGTTTTATTTGGTGAAGACGATGACGATGACGACGACGATGACGACGAAGCAGCGGAAACTTCATCGCCTTCAAAACACCGCTTAAACCGCTTCTTCATGGGTTTCCGGCACCCCAATATCGGCGACAGTGGCGCTGGGGAAGACTTCACCTCCGACACTATTTCATTCTCTACGCTGGCCGGTGTTGGTGGCGTTGGTGGTGTTGGTCCATCGGGGCCTTCTATGACTTCCACTTCTACCGACAATGGCTCTTTTGGTGCTGTTTTTAGGAAGTCGGGTAATGGAACAGGGGTGGAGGGACGCTTAAAGTTAAACTTTTTCTTCTTCCCTTGTCCCACACCTTTAATCGTCGAATAAAATGTTTTTTTATCGGCGATTTCCGACTTCCGCATAGTCAAGAGCTTTTTCAATTTCGAAGCTTTCGGAGAAGATTCCCTAGGCCGCGATGCTTTTCGCACAACCACATCACTAATCACATTTATCTTTGGCTCCTTCTCCTCCGTCCAGCATTCGAGGAATTGCGCTGCCGACTGAACTAACTCTTCGTCGCGACCATCATTGAGGGCTCGGTCTTCGGCATCTTCATGCTCCACGCCATTCCAATTCTCGAATACCCCCGGACTTAACACTTCCAAACCACTCATGTTATCCAGCATGCCTTGCTGCGAACCGCAGCTCACGTCAAGAGCATCTAAAAGAGACCGTACACTCGACATTTTCGATATTAAAACTCACACAATTAACTTTTTCTTACCACTGTACTGTTTGGTGTTCTGACGAACTGTGAAGAGCTCGAGCCAGCAAGTCTGCTTTTATGCCCATTTCCCCCACTACACCACCTTTATTCCTTTTGTTCGATGCATTAAGTATAATATTTAAACTTGTCAGATGCAAGGCCAAGGCCAAGGCCGACGTAACCGGCAATACCAGGGTCGTTTTCAAGGTTGTAATTTTCATGGATTTTTTTTTGTCCCTGTCAACGTTATTTTAAAGAAGCATATAAATATAGTACTAAACTTGTTAGATGCGAGGCCAAGGCCAAGGTCAAAGTACCCGTCAATGTCAGGGTCGTTTTCGAGGTTGTAATTTTCAAGGATTTTTTTTTTTTGGTCCTGTCAAGGTTATTTTAAAAAGTAATACATAATTAGAGTACCGCGATTGAAAAGTACAACATATTCAAACATCATGTTGCCAACTGATGAACAACCTAGTGAAGCAGCCAAAACATACAGTCATATACCAAAAGCTTTTTATTTAACTTGTCATCATTGTAAAAGACTAGGTATCTGCTGGCGAAATGATCTTACGTACGACTTCAACTACATTGACCTTTTCAGGGTTAAATTTGTACAATGCGGCTTTTGTGGACTAGTTTACTACCAGTTCAAGGACATTAATGAACGTGCCATCCAGAGAAGAAATTGGGTCATAGAAGAAGCTTACCTGTACAGAAGAAATTAACATGTATTTTATTTCTTAATTTTTAATTTTTTTGTTTGTTATATTTTTTATTTTTTTTAATAATAAAAAGTAAACTCAATCTTTTGTTATATTTTAATTTTTTTTTCAATAAAACAATAGTAAAATGAATCTGTACGTGTATTTATTAAACATCACCTAAAATACGTTTTGCAATCAATATTTTTCTGCAGAGTCCGTTTATTAATGAAATAGAACCATATATTAGGGTGAAATCTAATGGTTTCAAATCAGTCTCTCATAACAATGTCAGAAGTAAACACTATTGATAAGTTCGGTCGCAAAAGAAAATTTAAGGATTTTAACTTTATGCGAGGTCCTTCAGGAATAGGTTTTAAACTTACACCTAATGGAGATTACGACATGGGAAGCAAAAGATTGTGCTATTTAGCAGAACCTCTTGAAGGAGACGATGCGACCACACGAAATTATGTTGATAATAACCTTGCTCAGTGTGTGCAAGATACGCAGAAAGCTTTACATGACTCAACAATTGTTATTAAAGATATATTCAGAAACCAACTTGAAGGTTACGTACGCAAGAAATTAATTGAAACCGATCAAGAACTTAGAGGATACATTGATGATACTGTTATTGCAATATATGGACTTAGGCAAGACGAACTGCGTGATGAACTTAACTCTAGAATGTTGAAAATTGAAAAGACTATGGAGGATCTTGTCAGCAAACCTGTTTCACATTAAACATTTACTCGTAGACCTGTGCGTTTAATTTACTATTAGACAAATTTTTCAACAATAACTTTTACAGTTTGTTATTTGTCGACACTTCATTATATTTATAATTTTAAAATAAAGGTTCAATAAAAAAGCAATCAAGTAATGAATACATGTTTTTTATTTAAAAAAAAAAAAAAAAAAAATTACAATACTATCGTTACATATTAATGTTGTATGTTTAATAGAAATAATAAAAACAATACAAATAATGAAATATGGATTTTCCAGATTACGTGCTGTCCTGACTTAGAAATGATTCCAACACGGTGACTAAATTTGCTAAGTTTTCTTCCGGGTCTGTTTTGTAAAAATCTATGTCTGCATGCCCCCAAGGTAGAGTTTTGGTTGAACTGGGAATTACATAACGTTTATCATCGCTATGTGACAATGCTACTTTATTTATTATGTTGGTATAAATGTTATGTAATTCACTTCTAAATGTCTTCATCTTACTTAATATCAAACCACCCCGTTCAACAATTCTTTGGTAGTCTTCCTGATGAAGGTCTTTCTCGATAACACATTTTTTGATACCTTTGGCTTTTTTTAATTCATTATTAATGGACTTTACATAATAAGCCTTCGCGCCGGTACCATAAAAACTTATTATCGGATCACCAGGAAACTCATCTTTCATTCTACCAACTACAGAATTACTTTTAATTATGTTGAAATTATTAATTTCGGGGTAATTTGATGTATCAAATTTTTCGGGGTTTTCTGATATAGTTTGATAAAAGTTTTCCGTATACACTTTTAATATAAGCGAGTCAGTATCGGTGTAAAGTAACGAAGCATCATCACCAAACTTGGATTTAATAAAATTATAATAAAAATCGTATATTACAGTCTTTGATATATCTAATATGGAAAAACCGATATAAATTGGTTTATTGTACAATATTTTAACTTTATTCATATGTATAGCAACAAAGTTCTCGGTAAATATCGAGCTACTATTGAAATTGGGGCGGGATATTAGTGCTCTAGCTCCATTTCTGCCTACACTGTTCTCCCAATGTGTTACTAATTTTATATCCTTTCGATTTTCCACATTTTCCATAGTTTTACCAAATATCGCGTTATTTTTTAATTTAAAAGTGTCCTTCGCAAATTTTGTGGTGGCCTTGTTACGTAAATTGGAATTAAAATCAATATACGATTTTAGCCATTTTGACTGCTTAAACTGTAATACTCGATGGGTTTGCATTACCACTAAGCCGTTGGCGATGGCTTGTTTTAAAGTTCTATAGTGTACAATGTATTTTTCTTTATCTTGTAAATTAGGAATTAATTTCGATAATTTAGCGTTTTCTGTTGGCAGTATGATATTTTCTACTAGAAATGGAAGATCAGAATGTGCATCATGCAACTCAGTCGGATAATGCACATCCACTTCCAAAACGTAGCCATGTAAACTATCATCACCAACAGCCATAATATTTAAATCCAGAATTTCGCGCTCGCTTAAGCATCGAAAACCACCATATGGTAATGCTTGTGACATACTATGACCATATAGATTTGTAGCATCAAGGTATATTATAAATGAAGAAGGTTTTGTTGGGTCATAGTCTGGTAAAAAAATATTATTAGCGATGTGCTTCCTTTCTGTACACTGGCTTATGCCGCCGCGTATACCTTTCTTAAAAAAATGTATCATGTCTATATCAGTTAAGAGCTCTAACTCTACCTTAGTCATACGTAGCATACAATCAAATGATAAACTTGGAAGGGTATAGTAATGTGCCGGATCAAGTTTATCGAATTTTAAACAATTATTCCGAAATTGCTCAAAAACATCACACAATAGCAACACATCTGATTTTAAATACACGTCCGAATAGTCCCCCAAAGTTTTACACCCAAACAAGCGCCATACTTCTTTTGCTCTTCTATAGCTTTCATCGCTAATATGTTCTTCCCGTAAATTATCATAAAATTCATCTTTACTTGGAAGACATGTATTTTCCATTTTTTCTATAGAGTCAATAAAGCTATAGGGAAAAACACCCTTTTGACGCATCAAATTAAATTGGTTGATATTTGAAAAATGTTTCCGCGTTTCAATAAAATCGTCGTCGTTTAAACCGCTGCCTAAATTTTCCAAAGACGTTGACAGAAATTTAAAACTATCAATAAATCGCAACTTTAAATATTTCCTCTTGACTTTTCCACATTTACTATCAAAATAATCGTGCACATAAATGCTTTTGGTAAATGATATGTACTTTTCCTTACTTTGAGCCAAAACACCAATTTTATCCCCATATTTACATAACTCTTTTATAAATAAATGGCTGTCGTAGCCGCTTAAGTTATGAAATATGATAGGGATAAAAGAGGGTAATTTATAATTTAAATTACAAACGGAATGTGCAGCACCAAATCTTTTTGCACCAGTTATGTGACAGTGGTCTCGTACTTTAATCTCACCCTCTTCAAAAGGGCCTTCACATATACCACATATTTTAGCATCATTAAACTCCCTTTTTTCTTCAGGCGTTAACGGTTTCATAGGCTTAATGTCTTTTAAATATGTGTTGTATAGAGCCCTTAAATCACACTCGATAAGATCCACAAAGACTTGAGCTGCATTATTCCCCCGAAATAGCTCAAATTTCGAAAGTGAGTCGTCAAAAGAGCATTTAATTAAATAAGCAAAAGAATATGGTTCATGTTTAAAACTTTTTACAGTGTAAGAATTTTGTGGGTTTGGTTGTACCGTTTCAACGGGTTTTAAAACAGATTCGAAATCTGCATAAACCACGAATGGAACGCGCATTTGCTTTTCTATACCCTCGAATTTTAAAATATTTTCCGGCACACTCTTTCCAAATTTATCGATTTTTAAATCCACTGAGGGTGTTTGCGTGAAAATGTGGTTACAATCGTAGCTTTGATGTAAAGTTAAAGCGGACGGTGTACTAAAATAAATGAGGCAACCATCATAGAAATATATTTTATGTTGTTGACAACTAATTTGACTTGAAACTAAACGTGATAAATCCCGAATCCAACAATAATGACTCTTTGAACAAGTCGTATCACAAAAATGTTCACCGCCATCTTTACTACTACAGTCTTTTGTAATTAACAATAAATTTACATGCCTATCCAACTTTTTTGACGCATACCTCAGTGGACCAATAACTTCATGTATTACTTCATTATTTTCATATTTAGATTCCAGACCGTATACGTTAATTGATATGTTGTTCATTTCCTCAAATTTTTTAATGTCACGTAATTTTACTGGAAAATCCATACCTGTTACATTTAGCACTCTAGAAAAATGGGGGTAGGATGTCTTCTGTGAAGGCTCTGCTGTTGGAGGAAACAATGCTGATGTTACAGCCCACACAAAGCAAAATTCGTCCTGGTTAATCACATTGACGACAGCTCCTTTCTTTTCAATAGAACACGGCAACTTGATGTATGATGAGCCACCCATAGGCATATACTTGTTGATACCAACTTCCAAGTATAAAATTCGCACAAGAACCCATCCTATAACAAGAAAAATAATATATAAAAATCAGTTTAATATATTGGGTTTTGATTTTTCCATACCTGAATCTTTCTCCTGGAACTCTGTCGCCTGCGTTTTAATTAATTCGGTGAAAGAATGGTAAACGGCATCCAAATCACTTTATACACTAATTATTTGATTAGCAGTGTTGAAGGATTTTTCACTGAATATTTCTTGTGATGGAAGCATGTACTCGCCAACAGCTGTCATGTTAACTTTTAAAGCATGATGCACACGCAATAAATTATTAACAAGTTCCACCACCTTGGATTTAATGTCTGCAAAGAACATTACGTAATCGGAATGCTCCATATCACTGCTAACCCGATAGGTTGCAATTCTCCTTTTGAAGGCACATTCAACGAGTTGCACACCATGACATACCGGCAAACATGAATTATTTTTATGTTGTTGTGTTCGTTTATGCGCCGACATATGATTTATTGGAACATCTACATTACATGTAGCGCAATTAATTACCGGAATCGTCGATGTATGCTCTTCAATTCGGAGCCGTTTTCCTCCAGGCACTTCATTAAATCTCGCCGCACACGATTCTCTTTGATGACGTCTCATATTATAAATATTAGTAAACTTAGAACCGCAATTTTCACAAACATATGCCATGATTTGTCAAATATTAACACATGTACTATCTATACAAGTCAGAGCTGATGAATGAAACTGCCCCATACCTTATATAAAACCATTCAAGGTCACCCCCAACCACGTAACATATCTTCAAGGTCACACACCCAAGATGACCTTCAACAAAGTCAAGGTCGTCTCGACCAAGGTCAAGGTCAAGGTCACACACACAACCTTGAACACAAGGCCAAGGCCAAAGCACACGTGCACTTTCAAGGTCAATGACAAGGACATGTGGGCGGGGCCAAAGAAAGGTGAAGCAAGGTCAAGGTCGAGGAGTGGGGGGATCGAGAGAATCGGGTTATGTTCACTACTAATATTTTTTACTTCTGCAATTCGCTTAACATTGTATCATTCAATCTTCAATTTTTTTTTCCTTCTGCTTTCCATAAGCGTGCAAAGTACATTTATTTACATTAATTTTCTTCATATTTTTCTGATTTTTTATAATGGCGGATAAATTAACTAAAGCTAATTTAAAACGTACTACGGCTTTTAAACGCCTACAAGAAACTCACGAAGCCGGAATCAAAGCTTCTAATGACGACTCTTTAAAATCCACCTTTTTAGTTCGAGCGGATGCTATTGACAACATATATAATGAATTTCAATCGGCTCATAATACTATAATTTCTTTAATTGACGATAAAAATTTTGCAAATTACGATGGGATGCGTATTGCTGCAGATGAGGCCTACTATGGTATTAAATCTTTTAAACATGATTTCTTATTAAGCGATTCCGCTTCTCAAATTGCTAATATTTCAATTAGTCCTAATTTAAATGTGCCTACAGTTTCCAAAATTGTAGCTAAACTTCCAAAACTTAATTTACCAACTTTCAATGGTAATTACAAAGATTGGCCAAGTTTTTTTGATTTATTTAAAAGTCTCATCCACAATAACGCAGACTTATCTAATGTTGAGAAATTTCAATACTTACTCACTTCTTTAGATAAAGAGCCTTTAGCTTTAGTTAAGGGTATCCCTCTTACAGAAGCAAATTATATTATTGCCTTTGAAACTCTCGAAAAACGGTACCAAAATAAGCGCATTTTGGCTATACAATATTATAATGAAATATTTTATGCAGCATCTATTCAAAAGGTTACTTCTAAGGATCTTGGACATCTTTTAAATGTTTTTTTCTGAAAACGTAGCAGCCTTAAGAGTTTTAAAACTTCCTGTAGATCAATGGGATTTCTTGTTGTTTAATATGTTACTAAATAAACTTGATTCTAAAACCAGAACCAGTTTTGAGCTTGAAAATAGTCTAAATCAAGAATTACCTACCTACAGACAATTAATTACTTTCTTAGAAAGACAATGTATAGCTTTAGAGTCTGTTCAATATACTTCTTCAGTGAGTTCTGATAAGTCAAATTTTAAATCTTCTAGTTATCATGCATTGGACAACAAGAGATCTACATCCAATTTTGTTACGAATCCGCTTTTACAAAAAGCGAACCTACGTGTACTTTATGTTCTGCTTCTCAAGCATTATTTAAATGTAAATTATTCTTGGCTAAAACACCACAAGAAAGATTTTCTTATGCTAAACAGCACAAACTATGCATCAACTGTTTAGTATCTCCCCACTCTATTAAAAATTGTGGTTCTTCTCACAGATGTAAAATCTACAAATTTCCACATCATACAACTCTACATTTTAACAACAATTCTTCTTCTTTCGTGCCTTCTAATGACAATAACTTGCCTAAGTCTAATTCACACACTGTTACGGCCGTCGAACATTATTCTAATGATGATCAGTCTAATTTTACCGTCACGAATACTCACTGTATTGCAAACACTTTGTCTGTTCCGCAACAAACTATTTTATTATCCACTTGTGAAATAGATATCAAGGACATTCGAGGACATTTTCAGAAAATCCATGTACTTTTGGATACGGGCTCTATGGCAAATTTTATGTCTGAGTCGTGCGCTAGACGACTGGGTCTCCATCGTAAAAAATTCTCTATTCCAATTGAGGGTTTAAATGGAATGTCAACTTCCACCAACAGCGGTCTTGTTCAATGCGTCATCAAACCCTGTGGTCAATTGGATCCGATTTTTTCTTTTGAAGCTATTATCATGCCCCAAGTTTGTTCTAATCAACCAAAAATTCACATTAATATTTCCGAAATGGAACATATTCGAAATTTGAAGCTTGCAGACAGTCGGTTTCATATACCAGGACCAATAGACATGCTTATTCGAGCTGAATTGGTACCTTTATTTTTAAAATCAGGCCGTATTGTCGGCAATTCCGATCAACCTGTAGCTTTAGAGACTATTTTTGGTTATGTTTTACAGGGTAAAACTAGCTGTTCAGTTCCTTTCAGGAATCCTGACTCTTTCTTAAATTGTCTTACTTCTTTGGATGACTGTATCGATATTCAGTTACGTAAATTCTGGGAGGTCGAATAAATTACTAAAATCCCTTCTTGGTCCACGGAAGACAAGAAGTGCGAGGAAATATTTAAAAATTTAGTCTTCAGAGAAACTTCTGGACGGTTCTCGGTTCCTTTACCTTTTCGTCAATCAAAACCAAATTTTGTTGATACTTACTCTCAAGCATATCGTCGATTTTGTATACTAGAACAACGTTTTTCCAAAAATTCTGAATTATCTAGAAAATATACAGATTTCATGCAAGATTATCTCGACAGTGGTCACATGTCCTTAGTGCCACAAAGTCGATACCGATGTCCGTCTGCTTATTACATCCCACATCATGCTGTTTTTAAACAGGAGATGTCGGGCTCAAAAATTAGAGTTGTATTTGATGCTAGTCTTCGTGATATACAGGGTGTTTCTCTTAATGATACTCTTCTCGTTGGCCCAAAGCTCCAATGTGGTATTTCTGTTTTACTTTTAAATTTTCGATTTTTTCCTTACGTTTTCGTTTGCGACATAAAACAAATGTACAGACAAATAAATGTTCAGCCTGAATTCTGGGATTATCAACGCAGCTTATGGCGTTTCTCACCTGAACCTCTTCAGGAATATTTTCTACGTACTGTTGTTTACGGAGTTTCATCTTCGCCATACTTGGCCTTACGTACTCTGCAAGAGCTAGCGGTTCAAGAGGAATCTTCATTCCCTAGGGCAGCTCAAGTTCTTCGTCGCCAGTTTTATATAGATGACGGATTAATCGCTAGCCACGATTTAAAATCTGCGTTGTCACTTCAGCTTGAGCTCATTGAACTTATGAAGAAAGGAGGATTTGAATTAAGTAAATGGGCAAGTAACGATCCTGCTCTTTTAGCTCATATATCTCCTTCAGATATCCAGGAGTCTTGCAGTTTTGATAAAGATGATCCTTCTTTTATTAAAATATTAGGTTTAAAGTGGGATCCCAATTCAGACATTTTTTCCTATTATTATGTTCCCATGGAACGCCCCTGTACTAAACGCAATATTCTATCTGAGATTAGTAGAATATTTGATCCACTCGGTTTTGTTTCTCCTTGCTTGTTACTTGCAAAACGTCTTTTGCAACGTTTATGGGAATCCAAGGTTTCTTGGGATGAGTTTCCGTCCGACGATATTCTCTAAACTTGGACCAAATTCAAAGCCTAATTGCCCAAGCTTGCTGATATCAAAATATCTCGCTATGTAGACTCTAATTCGATATCTCGAATTGAACTACATGGATTCTGCGATGCTTCGCAGGTCGGATACGCTGGTGTTGTTTACTTTCGTGTAGAAGACACATTAAACAATATCAAAACTTTTCTTATTTGCGCTAAGTGTCGTGTTGCACCATTGAAGATTGTATCAATAGCAAGACTTGAGCTTCTTGCAGCAGTTTTGCTCGCGGATCTGGTGGCATTTGTCAAGGAAAGTTATGCTGATCTTGTTATTTTTGACGCCATACATGCTTGGACAGATTTCATGGTCACACTTGCTTGGTTGTCTTCTTCTCCTCATAAATGGAAGACATTTGTTGCCAATCGAGTAAGCCACATTCAGGAAATTTTACCTATTTCATCTTGGCACCACGTCCCCTCCAAGCATAATCCAGCAGATTGTGCTAGTCGTGGTCAAACTCCTCAGCAACTTTTGGATACTCCCATCTGATGGTCTGGCCCAGAATTCTTATCTAAGAAGCGAGTTTTCTGGCCGACACAGACCAATTTTGCGGGTCAATCTGGTTTAGAGATATCCAAGGAAGAAAAACGAATAGTTTTGAACATTTCGCTTCCTTGCGATGATTTTCTTGTTTTACTAGATAGATTTTCTTCATTATCTAAGATACAACGGATCATTGCATATACTCTTCACTTTATTTTTAATTCAAGGTCAAAACCTAAAGTTAAAAGTCATTTGTCACCTTTCGAGATTGAAGCTTCCCTGCGAGTTATTATAAAACGTGTTCAACGAGATTTGTTTTCGGACATCTTAACGAAGATTTCGCAAAATAGTTTGCTACCGAAACCGTTTCGAAAGCTTGCTCCATTTGTCGATTCAGATGGATTGCTTCGAGTAGGAGGTAGGCTGAGGAAGTCTCAATTTTCCTTTGATGTAAAACATCCTATTCTTTTACCAAAATCGCATCGAATAACAGAATTAATTATCGAACATACTCATTGTACGAATTTTCATCCAGGATTTAAAACTTTGCATTATTTGTTACTTCAACAGTTTTGAATTTTATCACCGCGAAGTGCTATTTATAAATGTCTCTCAAAATGTATTCGATGCTTTCGATGTAAACCAAAATCCTATAATCCCTACATGGTAGACTTACCAGCTCTCCGAATTTCTCAAATTAAGGCATTTTCTTCTATTTGCCTAGATTTTGCTGGGCCTTTTTCACTCTTGATGAGCAAACATCGAGGTGTTAAAACCTTTAAAGGTTATGTTTGCGTTTTTGTTTGTGCTTCCACTAAGGCTATTCATTTGGAGGTTACATCAGACCTTAGTTCTGAATCATTTTTAGCGGCCTTCAGACGTTTTGTCGCCCGTCGTGGCAAATGCGTCACTATAACTAGTGACCAAGGTACAAATTTTAAGGGTGCATACAGCTAACTTCTTGTTTTGGCGCAAGGTGCTGCTCAAAAATTGTCAATTACTTGGAACTTCAATCCTCCGGGCTCTCCACATTTCAATGGACTAGCAGAGGCCGGCGTTAAGTCTTTCAAGAGTCATTTTTACCGTGTGTTAGGAACTCAAATATTGTCTTATGAAGAATTCTACACATTATTAACCCAGATTGAATCTCTATTAAATTCACGTCCTTTATGCGCAATTAGTGCCGATCCAAATGACTTTCAGCCTCTTACTCCCGGTAATTTTTTGATTCAAGAGCCTTTAAACAGTTCTATCCCTGATCCAGATCTAAGCTCTATAAATTTAAATAGGTTAAATCGTTGGCAGCTTATTCAGCGCCTTCAGGGTGATTTTTGGAAACGGTGGTCTCAATAGTATATTCATTCTCTCCAAGAGAGGCACAAATGGACTCAGCCATCTCCTCCTATTAATGAGGGCGCTCTTGTCCTAATTAAAAATGAGCAAAATCCACCCCTTCGATGGGAAATGGGTAGAATACTTAAATTACATCCGGGACAAGACGGTGTGGTTCGCGTAGTTACGCTTAAAACGATCTACGGTGTTATGCAACGACCTGTGGTCAAAATTTGCCCATTACCTGGAAACTAAAATTTTATTTTTGCAACGCAACATTATTTTTATTTTCTTTTTTCTTTAAGTTATTAAAATTATTTTTTTCAACTGTTTTATTTTCCTCTATTTTACTAGGTTTAAAAACATTCGTTTTTGGTGGGGTGAATGTTCAGGAATCTAAGGTATTTTATTTTTTTTGGGCAATAAATTATTTAATTATTCCAATTAGGAACCATGTGACATAATAATGTAGTTTAGAATTACACATCAATTTATGTCGCCTTTATCATGAATACTCTTATTTCCGATAAATTTTTTTTTATTATATTTTTTCTTAACTTTTTGCTGCGCACAAGTCGCATAGCCAATCCAAGCGAATTGGTCATATACAATCATCTCACGCTCTAAGTAGGGTCGAGTACGGTATCGTCCTTCCGGTCGGCATCGTGGCAAAATAAGCAATTAATTTTAGAGACAATTTCTGCGAACCTTAAAGTGCGGGAAGAAACTAGGTGAATTGAGTAGCCTTGCGAACACCAGCAAGAGGGTACCCCAGGATCAAGATTGTGCCCTATTGACCGTACGGAAAGGTAAGCGATTTGTGCAAGTTTTTCATTTCCTTTTTTTCTACCAATTCAAAAATTACAGTCCACTACATTTTCATATTTTCCGCGTCAGCAACCTTATCCTAAATTATAGTTTTATCACATATATGGCAATCGTTGGTATATTCATAATGAAGTTGTTGCAAAATATTTTATTTTTTCATTGATTTTGAATGTTTTAAATATTTATTATAGATCCCAAAAACATCTCTTTCTGGATAAATAATAATATAAAAATTTGATCACAATTGTGGTCCGTATAATTTTGAAATTTTGAAAATGAATCATCAAAAAAGCATTTCATATAATATGCCAATGAATATGGAATGAGTTAAATTTTTTTCAGTATATGGAGAAGGAGGATTAAATTAATAAGTTTATTATTTTCCAAAGGTTTAAGAATACATTCGAAATCAGCATAAATAACGAACGGAATTTCAATTTGTTTTTGTATGTTCTGAAATTTTAAAATATTTCCAGACATAATATTTCCAAGTAGGTTTATTCTCACAAAATCGCAATCCACCGCATTATGTCTAACTAATTGCTGTTCAGTAGTGAAATATTACAAACACCATCATACAAACATTTTTTTCCATTATGTTTAGATATCTGTCGTGAGATTAATCTTGCTAAATTTGATATGTAACAGTAATGAAAATTTCCATTATCGTCTCCTAATAATAATAAATTAATGTGACGATCTCGCTTATTTCTAGTATAATGTAAAGGTCCTATAATATCGATTTCGGTTTTAAAATTCCTTTTAATTTTTTCTAAGCCATAAACATTAATATAAATAGCATTGAGATTTTCAATTTGAAATATTTCGTTTAAAGTCGTAGAAAAATGAATACCTTGAAAGTTTAAAATTGTTGTATAATGAAGATATCATTCCACTCTGTCTATTGGTCTTGTAGATGAATGCAGAGCTGCAACTACAGCCGGTGCAAAGCAGCATTCGTCGTTGTTTTGAATGTTTATCACAGCATTTTTCTGTTTTATTTCCGTTGGTAGAGGAATATATGAAGAAGTCTTAAGTGTGTTGAATTTGTTTATATTGATTTCCACATGTAAAATTTTCAATAAAATCTATCCTAAAATTATATAAAAAAATATTATAAACAATCTGATTTTTAAAATTTAAATTTAAACTTAAATTAAAGAGAAGTAGTGTACCTAAAACTTTTTCTGCCAGGTCATCGGCTTTTCGATCTATAATTGCAATCTTTTCATCTAATTATTGAGCTAAATCAGTGGTACTCCATAAAATTCGAAATGGCGTATTCAAAGACTTTACATCATGATTATTATTTGAAGGATTCAGGTAGAGGCAAAAAAGTTCCATGTTGAATTTAACACAAGTGTTTCTTTGAACTTCATAATTAATTGTGTCCATTATTTTTTGCAAAATTTCCGTGATAAATTCATTAATAGTTATGTGACATTTAGTAGCTGAAACTTTATATGAAATGATTCGTTGTTTAAAAGCTGATTTTAAAACAGAAACGTTGTCGTTCGTAATTACTAAAGAATTAGTCTTGTATTTGTTTGTTCACAAATGGCAGAACCATAATGATTTGATAAATGTTTTACAAGATTGACAACATTTTCTTTTACCTAAAATTAAAAATGCATCTTTATTAAATATATCTATATAACTCAAGTTAATATTTTGTAAAACTGAAACAACTACTTGAAGTTAAACTTACACTTCCTCTTCTTATCTTCTAACTTGAGAATGTTGTTGTGTAACGTATTCACGTGAGGATTTGAATTATCTTATCTGGTTAAAGTCTTGACACAGTCTTTGCATTTAAAGACCGTCTTATTCTAAAACAATCTCCTATCGTGGAGCTTAAGTCAATTTCAACAAAGTAAACTGAATGTGTTGAGGTATGAATTTAAATGATGGTGGAAAACTTGGGGGAGGAGCTTTTATGTGAACCAAAGTAAGTTAAGGGATGGGTTTTAAAAAAGTTAAGTGTGTCTTTATACATTTTAGATGCTCGTTTTCACAATTGCCATTTCTTCTCCTCGGTTTTACCACCACTTTGATTTAAAATTGTGTCTACAACAAATCTTAAAGATTTTAATTTAGACAATGGTTTGTTTTTCATTTTAAAATTTGTTTTGGAGCTAAAATTAATTTTTGGATAATTATTTAATAGAATTGTTACTCCCGCTATATCTGTTTGGGTAGAAACAGAATTTACAATTCACTAACCTGAACTAACCAAAATTAGGTGGAGGATTTTCAAAAATTTTTGGTGAATTTGGAAATTGTTGGAATGGTTCCCTAAATTTTTTTTGAGCACAGGGTATATCAAAGGAATTTTGACTTCTTGTGAATCATCCTCCCCCCTAGAAACCCCTCTATTACCACTACTAGCATTTTCTGATGGATTAAAAATTTTATAATTTTTTGAATCGTTCGAAATTTTGAATGAAGTTGAAGAAGAAAGAGCAAGTTTGTTGGAAATTACTTCAAAATTTTCTTCATTTATAGAAATTTCAAAGTTTATATTTGTATTTTTAATAATTCCAAAGAAATTTTGTGATATATTAAAACTTGAATCGCTATCACTATCGTTAGTTAGATTTTTTGGAATTTCCATTAGTTTTTTAAAATCGTCTACGTTTTCTAAGTCCTGGGTTGAAATTTCAGGAGTTGCGTCTGTTATATCTGTAGTCTCTGAATTTATGTTTGGAGATTCTGAGTTGAAATACTTACCATTTCCAGAGTTAAAATATTATTTAAATCTATATTTTGAGCTAAAATTGAATTTTCTATCTCAAAATCTGTTTGTGAAATAATATCTAAATCCGGAAACATCTCAAATTTATTTAAAAAATTTATATCAGTTTGTGTAGAATTTTGAAGTAATTTCTTTTCTAAATTGCTTTCTTGCATTTCTTTGACCATACTATTAAATTTTTGCGTCCTCTGACTTAAATTTTGATATTAATTTTCCAAAATGGCAGGTTGAATTACTATATTTGAAATGATATTATTTTTTTTTCATTCTTAACTCTTCAGGAAAAGTGGAAACAAAAGAAGACATACCTTTAAAAATTTAAACTAAAATGGATAAATTTAAATTGAACTCGCCACTTAGAGACGAAACTAAAACGTACTGAATTGGACTTAAGCTTAAGCTGAACTGATCTTCCAACCTCTTTTATATGAAAGCGAGTCATGCTTTTTCCATGAAAGTAAGATGACCTCAATAAAGGTCATTGATTTCAATAAAGGTTATTGACCTCGAATTTAAAAAATTTTAAAAACTTACGAGGTTTTACACACACACACACACACACACACACACACACACCTACACACACATACACACACCATCACACAAACAGACATATCTTCCGCCCTCTGTGAAATGGGAGTGGGGTGGGGTTGGTAATGGTGAGGTTGGTGGGGGTGTATCGAGGCGTAAACAATAATCAGGAACGAACAAACCGAAGGGAAGGCGTCAGGGGCGGCAGCCACCGACAGCCGCACCCGCTACCTTCCCTTTCCATAGATGCCAGCCGTAGGCCGCCAGAGGGGCTGCAGGTCCCGATGGATGCCGAAGTTTGCCAGAGGTACTCATGACCTACTTTTATAGAAACGCCTGTTCCGCGAGGCGAACTTCGTCATTTGTTGTCAACGAGCCTTAAAGTCAATCACAAATTATTAATTTTTATTTAGTTGTTTACGAAAATATTAAGAAATTTTAGAGTAGTGGTTAATAATAATAGGAGTTAATAGGAAGAGACCAGGAACCTACCCAAGACCCTCAACCCATCCAAAATCCTATTATATCTTCCACAACACACCCTGAAGAAAATGAGGTTGAGGGTCAAGAAAATGGAAGTAATGATCCCTTACAATCTTCGGAAGTGGATTCTACTACGGAGTAAGTAATTTACACTAAATATTTTTTTTCTTAATTCAGAGTTAATCTTCGTTATAACTAAAATACTAATTGATTTCTTTTTCCAGTTGACATTGAAAACAAAAAAAAAAGACAGTATAGGGACAGTGTTAAGTGGGACTTTTTAATTTTAACTTAAATAATTTAATGAAGTTTTAGTGATAGTGGCTAGTAGCTGAGATAATTGAAGGTAAATTAAAATTATTTAATTATTCTAGTTAAACGAGAATGAAGGAAAATATATTTATAAATTTGTTATTGTTTTGATATTTTTATTAAATTTAAAACTCGCGAAAAATTTGCAAGTTTGGTTTATTTAAAATGTTTTTATTTCTTTCGAGAACATTTGGTTTTTAAATTTTTATAAATTAGCAAGAATTAAAAACGATTTTATATAAAAAATAAAATTTAGTCCATTTGCTTATTTTTAGAATTAATAACCTTTGTATAGAATTGTTAATTTAAAATATTTTATTTAAATATTGGAATAAAAGAATTAATATTAAAAAAATACATTTAAAATTACATATTCGAATACAATAGTAAATATTGGAATTAAATAATTTATATTAAAAAATACATTTCTAATTACTTAATGGAATAAAATAGTAAATATTTAGATAAAATAATAAATATTTAATTACACATTCCAAATTTGCGATTAAATAGTAACTATTTTATTGTAGATTCTAAATTACATATTCTAAGACTATTACATCCTCATTTTCGTTTTTTAAATATACAAAGTTTTTCGCGACAATTTGGACATGTGTCATTATTTAAAGGCCACATAGCTAAACAAGAACTGTTGCAATCATTAAATCAACCCTTATGTCTTCTAAACATATAGGGCATTCTTCAGTATTAGTGGTTTTTTGGTTTTTAACTTTTTTTGCTCTTGGTGATTTCCTAGAGCCTTTTTTACGTACTATTCTTTTTTCAATATGCATTAATAATTTTTATACTGGCATTCTTGGAACATTTGTATCCCAATCATAGTCAATAGTTTTTGGGTTAGAATTAAAAACTAAATACATTTTTGGAATGGTTACTTGATGCAATTGTCTAGAACATATGTCACAGTGCAAATCGTCCCATAATGTTTTTAATTTTGTTTTGCTATGGGTACTAACGCGTTTGTGAGAATCTTCCCTTTTATAATATTGTAATATTTGATAACAAGAATGGCGAAGACATATTTCCTTATTTTCCGTAACCAAAAACACTGTTACGTAATTTTGGATAATACAAAATAGAGCGTCTCTAGGATGATTAAATTTATGTTTCACTAAACAAACTTTAGCACTAGCACTATCTTCTTCTGCATCTTCTTCAAGATCAGCTTAAATTTTCTCAAAACTATTTAAATTATAATTCAAACAGTTTATAAAGTTCTTCTCAAATTTTTTTTCATCAAGAAAGATGTTATAGTCCAACAAATAAATTAATTCGTCTAGTTCTGGAGCCTCTTCTTCAATATTCAAATGCATAAATTTGAGTATGGCTTTTTCTGTTACTACTAATATTTGCTACTTACTATTTACTTTTAAACATTTGTTTTTTAATTATTATTTTGAATTTAAGTTAACAACCATTGTTGGACCACGGAACAAATTTATAGATGAACTAAAGCGAAAAGTCACTGGTGGTAGGATTTTGTGTCGACATCAAGGTCAAATATAAGGTTAGTGCTCTTACCATGACCCAAAGTTAGTCCGATTATTAACTTTAAGATTAAACTCAAGGTAAAGAAGTACAAGCAGACGAATAGGACATGTATACGAGGTAATTCGAAAAATATTTTGAAAGAACAAAAGAGGACGAGGAGAATGACTTTAAGATTAAACTCAAGGTAAAGTATAAGCAATTAAATGGGACATGTGTACGAGGCAATTCGAAAGTATACGAGATAATTTGAAAAATATTATGAGAGAATAAATAAATTTTGTTCTCTCATATATTAACTATTATCTAGAAAAGGTAGCTTTTTTTGCTGTTCTGTCTCAATGGTAAATTTGATTTTTGTGTTTATGTGATTTACGAAATTTTTGAGATTTTGTGTCATCTACGTAACGCAGCCACAGTCGTGGTTTGTGTGAGGAGATGTCTAAAGCTTTGAATTCGAAGTCTTCCATAAATAAGTTAGCGAGTGCGGCGATCCCATAGGGGCTCACTCGAATTGTTTATATCGCTGACCTTCATCAGTAAAATAGGTGTTATCGAGGCAGTGTCTAGCTAATTCAACGATATATTTTGGCAGATTGTATTTGTTTTCTATTACAGAAAGAGCTTCTTGGGCTAGTATTTGCGTAAAAAGTGATGTTATGTCGAAACTAACTAGAAAATCTTTTTCTTGTAAACGTATCTTTTTAATTATTTCGCAAAAATATTGCGAGTTTTTAACTTAGGAGACTCTTTTTTCAACGAAGGGCTGGAGGATGGTGGCTAGATGTTTCTCTAGGGCCTGAGTTGGAGAGCCAACAGAGCTTACTATTGATCTTAAGGGGCTCCAGATTTGTGTATTTTGGGTAAGCCATAAAGTTTAGGACATATGGATGACTTTTCCCTTGGTGTGATCTTATACTTTATTTCTTCATTAAGTGGAGATGATCTAATCCACGTTTTGGTGGTCTTTTCTAGATAAGTGGTATGGGCTCTCTTTATTGGCTTATAGGCAGTATCGTTTGGCAGGGAGATCATTTTTTCATGATAGTCTGTTTAGGACTACTGTCGAATTTCCTTTGTCAGCTGGAAATATTACGTTCGAAGTATCTTTGCGCAGGTCTTGTAGGACTCGATGTCCTTCTGCGGATAGATTACTTTTTGGAGGTTTTTCTTTGCACAGAACGGCTGAAATTTTCTTTGCGGATAGTTTCTGCTGTATTATTTTTTAAGTTGGTTAGATCTATTTCAAGTCTACATATTATATTGTCGGTTGGGATACGTGATAGTTCTATCGCGAAATTAAAACCTTTGATTAAAACACTTTTGACGGCTGATGTCAAAACTTTGTCAGATTAGTTATGTATAACTCTCGCAGACACAATAAGGTACTCCTAACACCAATGACGTCTAAAAACTCTAAAAATAAGTCGGGGGAAACAGAAATCCTGGCAAGACAGCAAGTCACTTTTTTTATATTATCAGGATCCCCGGTTACCGCCCTAAATAAATTAAAAGTTTAAGCTAGAAGAGGTGAAAGTGTTTAATAAGTCGAGTGTTATGCCATCAACATAAGAAGCACACAATTTTTTAAAGAGTGTTTTGTTTTCTGATGACATTTTCATTGACAGGCTTAAGAAACATTGTGGAAATAAAGGTATGTCTTATATGACACTTATTGTTAGAATATATCTAACATATCGACATCTACATTCACTTAACCATCCTAAAAATGGTTTTAACATAATGTTCACTATTTATTATTTCTTGCCTGTTTTATTTAAAAACTTCTATATTTCTTATATTTTTCTAATTCATTTAGATCAACATTTTTTTTTTCATTTTGTCTTATTGTTGTATTGATTGTCTAATAGTAGACGTTATCCATGGTTTTATTTTTAAGTTTCCTTGTATCTAACAATCTTATGTTCTCCGAATTTTTCCATAATTTGAGAGATTATTATTTTAAGATTTTCAGAAGCAATTTCTATGTCATTACTACTAGTTATACTACCCCAATTTTGCTTAGCCAGTGAATCATTACAATGTCTTATAATTGATTTTTAAAATACTCTGCAATAAATTTTGCAGGAATCTGTAATTTATATATTTCATTGGTTTAAACATTTGTGAAAACCGGGTAATGGTCTGTGAGATCAGATTTCAGGATGAAGAAAGAATAGTTAAGTCAAAAATGTTTTTCTTTAATAAATATATGATAAATGCATGAACCTTTCGGTGTTATACGGGTTGGATTATTTATGAGAGATTTAAACTATGGGACAATAAAAATGGCAAGTAACTTTTAGTCCGTCGTTTCTCAATATAATGGTAATATATATATATATATATATATATATATATATATATATATATATATATATATATATATATATATATATATGAAGTAAGAAGCGAACAGTAAATGCAACTTCGTTTCATCACATCCTTTCCGTAAGAGGTTGCACAGTTTGAATAGATTGCTACAGAACACAATCCATCCTATTCCACCACCATCGAGATGATGACCTACCTGTACCACCATACCGAGAAGAAAGTCATAACTTACCCTCAACGGTACAGTGATACGGCAGAGGTACATGTTTTGTCTCTACTAGACTTATCAGGGTACCGACATGTACCTGTTTGTACAAAGGACAACATACAACACTGAACGCGGCTTCGCCGCGGCATGGTGGTACAAGTAGGCCATCATCCCGATGGTAGTGGAATAGGATGGAAATATATATATATATATATATATATATATATATATATATATATATATATATATATATATATATATATATATATATATATATATATATATATATTTCCTCAAATTAATTCTATATGACACTGAAGATTTTCAAACAGATATTTTTATAATCCCCAATAAAACATCGAACACTTGTAGAAGGTTGCCTATACTCGTAAATATATGTAACACCATACTTCACCAAATTAATTGTGAGATAAATCTTTCTAAAGGTTATTACAGATTGAACAAACCTTTTATTTTTAATACTAGCAAAGATTATAATAGCTTAGCTTTAGCTATAATAATCTTTGTTACTAGGAACTTAATAGCCATTCTTTATAAAGATGACAATACGATCGTGCTGATTAACATCACCCTGCTTACAAAATATATTATAACCATCGGTGTTATATATATATTTTTTTGTCCAATCCTCCATATCTCACTCAGCTTGTTAAAATTTCTGTTTATACTTCGAATACTAGCGTATAATATTTTTTTTACTAAGCTCAACGTATGTATGTTCTAAATTACAGTATATTTCGTTAAGTAGTTCAACTTTTGTAACATGTCCATTTCTTGTGAATTAGAAACCATTTTTATAACCATGCTCTACTTTGTTTCTCAATATATGTATAAGGTACTCATGTAAGGAATAGTCTCTATCATTTCTATAGTGAATTGTATTATAATTCAAGTCAAATTTCGTTTCTGTTTTTCCCAGTTTATACATCTTTTATACTTGATGGATTAAGGGTTCTTCTGCGCAGTATTCCCATATGGTATTATTTAAGCAAACATTATTTTTATGGTAATATTCCTAAAAATTAAAACATCACGAAACAGCTTAGATAAGCAAGCAATCTCCATAAATTATGTAGGTTTCAATTTATTAAAATTTTTTTCTAATAATGTTTGGGGAAAAAAAAGAATTCGTTACAGCAAACCGATAGTGGAATATTGTAGGTAATATTATAACTACTGAAGGAAAAATAATCCGAACCACCGGCGATCCACTGGGGTGAAATGATGGTGATTTTTACGGGTGAAAAACAATTTTTTGCTTTTTTCGGCTGAACTACGCATCTTATCGAAAAAAGTTAAATATAAGAGTTGTAGTTAATAAAAAGTCTACAATTTTTGTAGAAGTTATTTTTACCCTACCTCAAAAATTTTCAAGAAAAACACAAAAACCCGTTTTTTTGGTTTTTTGTTTTTTTCTTCCACAAAAATAATTTGATTAAGCTCAAACTTGGAAAGAGTGTACCTTTTGATGTCCCAAATAGGCTGTATTTTTTCTTGTGCAATCGTTGTGGTTTTATTTGACTTTTTTTTAAAAAAAAAAGGGTGAAATTTTTAATCGCATTTCCTCTTAAAAATAATTGTATGACAGGGTTCAGACTGGGTTCTTTTCTTTTTGTTTTTACTTCTATTTTCAATAAATGAACAATATATATAGTAAAAGGGAAAAATTTGACGAAAAATCAAAAAAACCGAAAAAATGGCTTTTTTCGACATGCGTTTTACGATTATTGTCAATAATTTGTTATTATTTATTAAAATTAATATAATGTTATAATGTCATTGTTTACTGCAAACAATGAGCAAAAAAATTATAAACTAGTTACATCGGTCAATTAGGTTTAAGTTATTAAATAAACAGAGAAGTGTGTTGTTAACCCCTATGCCTTCTATCATAATAATATAGGTGCGGCATATAAATGACCCCATTTTTGTATATTTGATAATCTCAATATATTTACTTTTAATTTTAATCGTTAATAACTTTTAAATTATTTATTTAGAAAAAAAAATTGTTAATTGGTTAATTCTCTACTATTAAACAAAACTAAAAAAAATATGCACTAAAAAACTAATTAATTTAATAACTAATAATTATTATCAGTGATAAAGTCATTTTACATTTTAAAAATAATAAGATAATTACTAATTTTAATGTAATACTAATTATTTATATTTAATAAACATACAATTGTCACACACTATGCAAAAATATTTTAATATATCATCATTATCAAGTCTAGCTCTCTTTGCAGAAAGTGGTGGGCCTTCTTCATCTGAAAACTAACAGGTTCTTCAAAAAATTCGGAATTATCATCAACTGCTTCAACATTGCTGGGCTCCATTTCTTCTGAGTCACTATCGTCAATTGAAATTCCTGGAGCTTCTGCATTTGTACAATTTTCCAAATCGTAACAACTTGAACATAAATTGGTACGTTTTAGACCATATTCCCTACGGTTACATCTTGCAGTAGAACAACCTTTTTCGTAACTGCAACAAATTATTTTAAGGAGACTATCGGGTATCAACTGATCTTCAGTTCCAATTCGTAACGATAATTTCATTTCTAAGGCATGTTTGAAGTTTATAATATGAACCAAAACAATGTTGTTTTGTTGCTCCTGATGTTGGTGGTAATTTGCCCAATTTGAAGGTTGATTTGATCGTTGCTGTTGGATACATGTGAAACCGCAATTCATGATGGGCTACATTTTTTTTTACTGTCAATCCATGATATTAATTTACAGTCACTTCAGCTATCAACTCCTTAACTGCATCTTTTTTGTTAAAGATGTCAGCCAGGGCAGCCAAATCGTTATTTTGCTGAAGGGTTTTTTTTTTATCGTCGTTACTTTTTTTTTCTTGCAAAATCTGAAGTAGTGTCGCAGCTAGTGAAACAATACAGAAAAGCCAAATATTTTCGTTGTGATGGATCTTGGAAACTATCAGAAGTGTGACAAGAATCGTGAATGTTACCCGTGGATGGTTTGTGAAATTATATTTCCGAATGTGTGTCATCTCATTAATTTAAAAGCACAAGTAGATCAATGTCTTGTTCAACAACTATCACAGTTTAATCATCTGCAGCCACTTCAGTTACTGTATTTATTATGAGAGTATCAGCATCTTGTGTTGCCTGTTTACATGTGAATCCTGCTGTTTCAAATTATTATGTTAATGTTTGTATTAATTTATTTTTATTACTTTCATTAGATAAAAATTTTTCTTCCAAATATGGTATATTTCTCCACTACACTGTTCCTTTAAACGAAAATTAATCTCATTGGTATAGGAGCAGCTCGTTTGATACTCCGAAACGAACTGACAACTCCCTCTACTAGTAGAAGCCGGTCCGTTTCCCTCCTTTGCTTACAATACAAGGGCCTGGTATTACTTCATTTTCATTATATTTCATATATATGTTCCAAAATTTCTAGAATATTGACAGTACTTTGGTGTTATTATTAGTTCAAAATATTATGAATTTAGTACATACAACGCCATTTATAATATTATTCTTAAAGTTATGTACTGTCATGTTCCTTTTGAATAAAACTTGAGTTAGTCTGTGTCAAATACTCGAATCGTGTGTTGCTTTTTCTTTATTCATTGTTTCACGTTTGCCTCATAACAGGTTATGGGCCCAGGCCACCCCATATAAGACGAAATGTTTCAGAAACGATTCGGGAACGTTTCATGCAAGGATCTTAACGTTTCAGAAAGATTGCATTAAAGGTTCCTAAAATGACGATATGACACAGAAATAAATTTTTAAAAAATCAAAATTTCAGTAAGAAATAAAGAAATTTTTCTGCCGTATTTAAATAATTTGTTATATATGTAATTCTCCTTTCAGGCAATGAATATGAAAAATATATGTACAAACAGTTTATTTCCTGCAAATATCGCTCTGGTCCTCTCTCCATACGCGTTTCGATCACCTCATGATCTCGTCAGTGGAGCTGTATCGTACCGAGAGCAACATTAGCAGGAAATAACTGATATATGAATCATAAATTTCAATCAGCTCCACTGACGAGATCATGAGGTGATCGAAACGCATATGGAGAGAGGACCAGAGCGATATTTGCAGGAAATAAACTGTTTGTACATATATTTTTCATATTCTCTGCCTGAAAGGAGAATTACATATATAACAAACTATTTAAATACGGCAGAAAGATTTCTTTATTTCTTACTGAAATTTTGATTTTTTAAAAATTTCACGTTACTCCGTTGATTCATAGATGTCGTTCGACTGACGATATTTTTCAGTCTGACATCGAAGTTGGTAGACGGCAGGTGTAATATCCTGCCGACATACCTTGAAATTTATGGTTCATATATCAGTTATTTCCTGCTAATGTTGCTCTCGGTCCGATACAGCTCCACTGACGATATCATGAGGTGATCGAAACGCGTATGGAGAGAGGACCAGAGCGATATTTGCAGGAAATAAACTGTTTGTATATATATTTTTCATATTCTCTGCCTGAAAGGAGAATTACATATATAACAAACAGAAATAAATGTTTCTGAAAGGTTTCCAAAAAAGATTGGACAATATTGTTTGAAAGCTTAATGAAATATTAAAATAAACGTTTCCTGAAATATTTATGGAAGGTTTAGTAATATTTTAATCAACTTTAATGCGAGTACTGAATACATCTGGAAAAGTTGGCGCAAGTTTTTAGAAACGTTTCATGCAAGGATCTAAACGGTTCAGAAAGGTTGCATTGAAACGTTTCTGATATGGCGATATGACACAGAAATAAATGTTTCTGAAAGGTTTCCAAAAAAGATTGGACAATATTGTTTGAAAGGTTTATGAAATATTACAATAAACGTTTCCTGAAATATTTATGAAAGGGTTAAGTAATATTTTAACAAACTTTAATGCGAGTACTGAATACTTCTGGAAAAGTTGACAAAAGTTCTTAGAAACGTTTCATGCAAGGATGTAAATGTTTCAGGAAAGTTGCATCAAAACGTTTCAGAAATGACAATATGAGACAGAAATAAACGTTTCTGAAAGGATTCCAGAAAAGTTTCGACAATATTGCATGAAAACTCAATGAAATATTATAATAAACATTTCCTGAAATATTTATGGAGGATTTAAGCAATATTTTAACCAACTTTAATGCGAGCTACTGAATACTTCTGGAAAAGTTTACGCAAGTTTTTAGGAATGTTTCCAGAAATATTTTATGAAACCTTTAAAATATATTGCGTGCTAAATACTTTGTAAAATATTTCATAAATGTTTCCCCAATTAAAAAAAAATGTTTCGCGAAATATTTTTTTGGAAATATTCTATGTATCTTAAGAGAAACATTTCATTAAATATTTTCAAAATCTTATTGTAACGTTACTCGAAGACTACTCTCCTGTCCTGAATCCGGAGTGATATTTTCGAAAATATTTCCGGAAAAACGGAAAATGTTTTTCGAAATATTTCTGCAGTCTATCCAATACGCTTTTTGAAGGATTATTTTACCTTTCTGAATTCATTAAGAAATGTTTATAAATGTTTTTAAAAGTATTTAAATGAACATTTCATAAAATATTTCCACAATCTTATTGAAATGTTACTCAAAGATTATTTTTACTTTCCCAAATAGGGCGTAATATGTTTCAAGAAGATTTCTACAATCAAAACGAGAATGCTTTTCGAGTTATTTTTGAAACTATTTTAATATTATATAAACAAACGTTTTATGAAATATTTGCGCAATTTTAGAACAATTTTTTGAAAATATTTTTAACTCTAAAACTGTCATATAATGTTTACCAAATGTTTCTGAAAATAAAAGGAGAAACGTTTCAAAGTAATTTATTAAATTTTTTTTTAACTTTATGCACCCCTTTTAGGGCATGCCTAACGACATATGCACACCCAGAAACTCTTTGAGACCTCTTAGTAAAGAGTTCTCAAAAAGTTTTCTAGTAGTAACTAGAAAAATGTCACTTTAGGCAAGACTCCACATCCCGTTTGAAAGGGCATTAACCTATTTCTGACTGAAATGCCCTAAACTTCACTACATTTTAATTGTCATATTTTTAGAGCAGTCAAACTTTAAAAATCTTCCCATAGTTTTCGACTATGCTCTTTCCGAATCCAAAGCCTGTTACGCAACACAACAGCGCGTTTGAAAAGACATGAACCTATTTTCGACTGAAATGCCCTAAATTTCACTACATTTTAATTTTCATATTTTTGTAGCACTCAAACTTAAATTATATTTCCTATAGTTTTCGACTATGCTCTTTTCGAATCCAAAGCCTGTTTTGCTATATAGGTGGCCGTTTTTCAAATACAGCGGCATAAAAACCAAAAACAACGGAACAATGTTAATTTTTCGTTCTGTATTTTATATTGTTAATCAGAATTTAGTTGACCAATCGTTCCAACTACGTAGATCTGGTGGTGTAATCAGTTTCACTAGAAGATGATGCGATGAAACATAAAAATATTTTTTTTTACGTTTTTTTCCACAGTAGCTAAACTGACCTAGTTTTTCTAGAATTGGACACCAATATGGAATTAGGCAGACCTGAAATTTGAAATAAAATTATTTTCGTAGAAAGAACCCCTGATCTGATTTTTTTGTTCAAATAATGTAATATTGCCGTCATTTTTGTTGTTTCCTTGAGTAGCATTGATAGTTAGCCAAATATATACTAATGAATTATGCTTGGAATCCATAACGAGTGCGTAATAATCCTAAATATGCGGAAGATTAAGAATTCGTCTAAAAATCCGCTATATTCAATCCATCATATTTTACTTTTTACATCTCATCGCATCATTTTCTAGTGAAACTGATTATACCACCAGATCTACATCGTTGGAGCGTTTGGTCAACTAGATTCTGATTAAAAATATAAAATGCAGAAAGAACAATGAATATTTTTCCGTTTTTTGGTCTTTATGCCGCCGTATTTGAAAAACAGCGACCCATATAGCAAAACAAGCTTTGTATTTTAAAAGAGCATAGTCGAAAACTGTAGGAAATATAATTTTAAGTTTGACTGCTACAAAAATATGAAAATTAAAATGTAGTGAAATTTAGGACGTTTCAGTCGGAAATAGGTTCATGCCCTTTCAAACACATTGTTGAGTCTTGCATAAAGTGGCGTTTTTCTAATAGTAAAGAGGTCTCAAAGAGTCTTTGGGTTCACATATGTCGTAAAAACGGTGCATTAAGTCACATAATAGACGCTCTGTGAATCCATCTGGGAATGAAAACAGTCTTTGAAAAACTTCGCCAAAAAATTGTAATAATATACTATGAAACGTCTCTCCTTTTATTTTCTGAAACATTTTATAAACATTTTGATACAGTTCTAGAGAGATAAAAATATTTTCAAAACTGCGCAAATATTTCATAAAACGTTTGTTTATACCATGTTAAAATAGTTTCAAAAATATGTCTAAAAACATTCACGTTTTAATTGTAAAAATCTTCTTGAAACATTTTACGATGGAATAGGAAAAGTAAAAATAACCTTCGAGTAATATTTCAATAAGATTGTGGAAGTACTTCATGAAACGTTCATTTAAATGGTTTTGAATATATTTCAAAAACATTTTTTGACGAATTCAATTCAAAAAGCGTTTAGAAAAGACTGCAGAAATATTATGAAAAACATTGCCCGCTTTGATTGTGGAAATCTTTTTGAAACAATCAACTCCGTATTAGGGAAAGTAAGAATAATATTCGAATGACGTTAATAAGATTGTGGAAATATTTAATGAAATATTTCTCTTAAAATATATAGAATGTTTCAAAAATATTAAGCGAATCCTTTCTTTTTAAATTGACGAAACATACTAACATGAAGACGATAACCACAATGTATTTTTATATTTATGCAAATAAATAAATCTATATATCTATCCAAAGTTTAGCAATACGATAATAGTCGTTGAATTCCAAAAACATCTACTTATAATACATGTTATGTGCATAACTCGAGAAATACAAATTATGCAAAGCATTTTTTGAAAAAAATATTTATTAATAATTGTAATTTAGAACAAATAACTACTTATAGTCTTTTATATCACGTTTTAATTGCCATGTTCATCCGAATTATGGCGTCGGTATATTGCCGGGATTGTATCTTTGGCGTTAAGGCCTGTAATAAAAGAACAATTTTTATATATAATAATACACTGAAGCAATGCAGTTAAACACAAAATAAAAGATTTTGGAAAAATTAACTCAATTTTTTTCGCACGACGAGCGTGTCATTATGTTTGAAAGCCACTATATTAGGTGTTTCTTGATTTCCTCATCTGCCATGTCTCCAAATACCAGCCTAGAATCCCCTATTAGATAACTTAATTTGATATTGTAAAAGAAATCCATTTAAAAGTGGAAAAAAAGCTTACTATATATGCAAGTGCAGAAGCACAACTGACTGATTTTATTTTTGATTCTTTTGTCCGAAAAATGAATAAGTGGACCCTACTTCAGTGGTAAGAGTATTGTCCAAGGTGTTATATATCAGATCTCGTTTATTTTGCCCACCTTTATTTTTCATGAACAGGATGAATGGAATATTAAAATATTTTCGCTTTAAAGAGTGTCACAACACTCGATTTATTTTTTTTCTAACCCCTTTCATCTTTTTCGTTGGTAAATATTTTTCGTTATTATAATTATATTAAAAATTAATACAATACCAACATTTAATTGCAGCTCGGTGAAATGATAATTATTTGACGTGATAAAACGAGATTTTTGTTAGCATTAAAAATTATTTTGTTAACATTAAATGATTGAAACAAATATTCAGGTCTAAATGAGTTATCCACTGACACATCCGTCCACTGTTTTAGATCCTTGTTCCATTATTTACCTATAATATCATCCTCACATTGTTTAACCAATCATGTTAATTCACCGTTTTACTTTTCATTCAACTATCTTTCATGCATGTGCTATATTTAGATTAATAATAAGTGGGGATTAATGTTTGTTTAATAAAATATCTTACGAGATTGTCAAAGAATTTTCTAGAATTTAATTTGGTTTATACGCGTGTCATGGTTTTTGCCTGATTATCTTTTTCTTCATCTGTATGTTGCGTAATCGGGAAGTATTGAGCCATTTCTTCGTTTATTTCTTGAGGCAATCCATCTTTCGCGTTGGTCGATCCAGCTTGTAGTAAACTTATTATCAAATCTACTTTTTGGTTTATTATATTGATTTCCTTCTAGTTTTTATTTTGATTTTCTAAACAAAATATTTATATATCTACCTTAAATACACCAACAAAGCTTCAACATAATAGTGAAATACAAGTACATTCCCTCCAAGGTCTCTGACATTTTGTTTAAATTGCCAACCTCAATTATAGATTCAAGTTTCTGCCGTTTTTCGGTTTCTACAATTTATTAAACAATTCATATTATTTGTTTATATTTATTGTTATATCTAAATTCATTCATCCATTCACAACAAAAACAATTTGTTTGGTTAACTAGAATTTTTAAATTGACTGTTTACTGCAATATACATGAAAACGTTTTATAAATAAACATGTTATAAAATATAAAGTATTTTTCAGCCTAGTTATATGAACAAATAGAGATTCAATTAAAAACAGCTTTAGGCAGTGTTCCTTTTAAAATTCTGCTTTGAACTGCTCGACACTGGAACTGCTATAGAGCAGCTCCTTTTGAATACCTACGTAAATATATATTTGATTAAATTATAAATAAAATTTTCAGATCAAAAAATTTACTTGTTCGAGCAAGTATCCGTAACCGGAATAACAATATATTTCTTTGCGTACAGATTCAAAATTGAAGTAACTATGTTATTTATGACCAAATCACATTCATATAGCATGATTTTATTTATTATATTCTACAAAAGAAACTGCTCTAGTGCTCAAATCCAGTATCAAATAATTCACTTATTTATTTGTTAATACATCCATCGAGTCTCGACTCTTTCTTGCATGTATGTATTCATTGACTTTTACGTTCATTCTTTTATTCGCATAATCACATCGCATCCATTCATACTTTTTAAATTAAAGTTAATCTTTACCTTTGTTTTCCGTCTAAAGTACTAGAGTTTTCGGTGGCATCAATGGCGTTAATGTGATCACATCTGCAGCGACATCTATAATCACTTCTTTATCCTCAGTATCATCCTCCTCTGCTTCTTTCGTTATGTTATCATTAGATTCGTCCTCAATTTCATCTTGGAATTCTAAAGGAAAATATGAATAGGGATCGATTCTTTTTTTCTTTAATTTACCAAAACTGTAGTCATCAGATTGTTTTGTATGATGCTTCCCTCTGCTTTGTTTCATTTTATCGTCATCACTAAATTCTGATAACTCTTCAATATTTTTGGTTTTTAACTCTTAACTCTTACACTGCATCATTATAATTATCTGAGATGAAAAGATGAGATGATAATTTTATTAAAACACACAATTTTTACTCTATTCAATTGGGTAATAAAATAGTATTGAATTTAGTCAAAAACTTTTACTAGTATTAATAATCATAAGAAATAATTTTTTTGCAACAAACCTTTGTTTATATTCTTAAATGTATATATATATATATATATATATATATATATATATATATATATATATATATATATATATATATACATAAAATCTTATTATATGTTTTTAGCTTTTTTCGACAATGCTAAGACGATTGATTCTGTTACATTGTCCGTAAATATTATAATAGTGTGACATAACGATGCCTTATCACACACGAACTTTTCCAACTATTTTGAAAATTTTGCATTTTCAGTTTTCCATAACATAAAAAATGTACTTTTAAAAAATTTTGAAAAAATGTTTTATATGATGAATATAAATAATTGAAATATTGCGTTATGATATACTACCCAATTAATTAAATAATTAAATTGGAAATTGTACCATTAAATTTAATAAATTGTTTTATATGGTAAGTTTTCCAATTTTCTTCGTTATCTGCTATTAATAATAGCTTTACGGACTTTTTCGTTGTCCAGCCGGGTCTGGAGGGCCATACAATTTCATTTCTTTCATTATTCAGCCACTTGGATGCAACAACTTGCTTCTTGCTAGTTTTATCTAGGATTAAGGTATATGCTTTTATACTGTTTCTAAGTGAAAAAATGAGTTGAGTTAATAACATCTTGAATTGTTACAGAATTTTCTCAAATACACTCATATGTAAAGAAAATTTGTTACGATAAAAACTGCTTCTAAAACTTTTGTGACGTGTGGGTCCCCTTCCGCATTATGACGTTCACGTTAGTTAAAGTAAGTCCATTGTGGTCTCATTATCTCATTACTGTCGTCGTCCGACGTTAAGTCGAATGCGAAGGGAGAGGGTGAGAGGTTCAGGGAGGGAGACAGAGGGGAAGAGCGGGAGGGGAACAAACCTGAACTGAGTAAACCATTTGCTTCAGCTAAATAAACATTTTGCTTTTATTTTAAAAAAATCATTTATATTTAAGAAATTTTTGTTCATTATATTTATCCAGTCGTGGTCGATGCTCATATTATAATGTATTTGCTTATTAATTAATTATGTTATTTACTATGTCGTCTTATCGCGTTCTTCGGGTTTTCGATATGTCGATTGCCGTCATCTATCTCTGTTACATCGATCGGATGAAAATATTTGTCGTCAAGGATGCCATGACGTCTGTTTACATCAAATTTTTGAATATTGGGATTTTCCCGATTCGCGCCATTAACGAACTCAGAAGCATTGAAAATTGAAAAATAATTGCAAGATGTATCTAATTTCACGGAGGACTGGTATGTTCAATTCGCAGTGGAATTTTTTCTTTTTCAAGGAAAATTTTTTCAGTGACAAATTTGAGAGCTGTTTGGAATAAGTTGTGATAAATTAGAGGAATGATTTTAGTAGAAAGACAAAGGGGGTTCAGCATCAAAAAAATGTGATACAGCTTCCCCATAAGCTTAAAAAGGTGCCTATAAACACCGATTCTCAAAACCAAAGCTCATCAAATCAAACAACCCATCTAACTTCATCACTTCCACACTCCCTGCTCATCCTCGATCTTCTACCCCCCAAAAAAAAAAACTTAACCGTAAAAAACCCCAAATCCGCCCAATTCCCAACCCGCAAGCAAATTAATTAGGACCAAACCGGCGAGCAGCGTTGTATGTGATTGGAGATGGATTTTTGGCAGAAGTGTGAAATTAATTTGGGAGATAGGCTATGTATTGATAGAAAGGTGATGCCCAATTCCCAACCGGTAAGCAAATTAATTAGGACCAAACCCGCGAGCAGCGTTGGATGTGATTGAGGATGAATTTTTGGCAGTATTGTGAAATTGCTTTGGGGTAGGATGTTTGTCCTTTGTAAAAGATCAAATTTTGTTTTAAGATTATTGCGTTGCATAAAATAATTAAATCGGGTAAATTGTTCCTTTCACTTTATAGGTTTGCATAAACTAGATTTCTTTCGTTATATAGCAAAACAACTTATGTATAATTTGAATTAACCTTGCGGTAATATAAAACAAATATGTACAATTTTAGTTATGATGAATAAATTATTAGCGGTTCAATAGTTATACTTGTAATTAATTACGGAACAATTTGTTTTATTGTCAATTAAATTTAAATACATGTTCGATGAAGTCGCGAAACTAATATGTGATAATATATAATAATTTAATTCTGTTTTATTTATGTTACATAATTACTTGCAATTTATATTGAAAATACAAGTGGACTTTCATAAGAGATTAGAATAAAAACGGGTTAATATTATTTAAAATTTTTATTGGAAAATGCATTTCAAAGTACATTTAAATAAATTATAGATTAATTGAATCTTCAGTAATATGTTTGACATTTAAATTAATTATAGATTAATTGAACTTTCTCTGGAATGTTGGTCGATATAGGATTTCATCTCATTACTAAAATCAGGGCTAATCTTTTGGAATTTAATGATATATTTCCAGTTAACTTCTTTTTTATGTCTTCTAATAAAATCCTCAGATAGATTTTGATAAGTTGAGATATAATCCCAGTTCACTATCGCTTGAAATTCTGTAATGAAATTTTCGCTTAATTCTTGATATTGTAAGATATAGTTCCAGTTAACTTTTGTAAGGAACGTACGTATAAAATTTTTATCTAGCCTTTGTCTTTTTGACAATATAGCCCAATTTAATTCTTGTTGGAAATAAATAATAAATTTAGTTGAAAGTTCCGGAAACCTTGAAATTTCCTCTCATAATTTAGAACAATTCTTCATTTTGACCCTGTGCTGTGCTCATAACCGTCTCAAAATAGATAATGTAAAAGTAAAACAAAAAAGAGTATATATAAATTCTAATGAGAAATGTTTTTTTTTGGGTAGAGGAAGATTGGAGTCGATTAAAAATATTTTTCAGGGCACTAGAAAAGCTCTCCTCTCTCCCTCTCTGAAAAGTTTCTAATACTAATAGAACATTTTAACATGATGTTACAAAATAAAAAATGTTTATAAGTTTATGTCAATTTTATTTATCATTTATAAAAAAATTATCATACATATATAATACATTAGAAAGTGCACACGTAGCAGGCTATTTGGAGTGATAACAACATTTTGGAGTTGATTTAACTAAAACTGGTTGTTCATCCAATTCAATTATAGGCGTAGTACAATATTTTCTAATAAAATTGGCTTTTTCTTCCCCTTTTACATAAACAAATTGTCCTTTTTCTGTTAAGTTTTTGATTATAGTGGAAAAATTATGAAGTGGGGTATACCCTGTATTCCAGTGGATGCAATGATGGAATTTCATTAGCCACTCGACTTGCTTGTATGTTTCTGGTGGAAGCATTTGTAGAGGATAGGGTGGTTTAAAAACATAATGACTGATTTTATATCCATCAAAAATTGCCAGTTCTTTAGGTATAAATTTGTTGTGCTCATCCTTAAATGCTTGTATGTCCAAAACTATTCTCATATTTTTAAACTAGCAAATTTTTTAATAACGAATTGTTTTTCTGCATAACTTTTAATAACACTCTTAAGATCTTTTATTTTTCTTAAAAAATCTTCTATTTTTTGTTTTTGAATTTTAAACATTACTTTTGGTGTGACACCCTCAAACTCTTAGCCACAACTGAGCTGTTTATGTACATTTAAAAATTTAATAATGATATATAGTGTTGAGAAAGAATTTGAAGTTGTTTAACAATTTTTGTTAATGGATTGTAACTAAATATTTTGTCATGAATTATAAGACAATATGCTGCTGTTTTAGCCGAAATTTTCTCCCCATACTATTTTGACTTTCATTTATCAGCCATTCTGATTAAGTGTAGAGCCAATTTCAATTTCTTTCTGTCTAATATTTCTTGAAAACAATTTAACCCTAAGTTTTTTCCTGATATCTTTTTTTATATATTTTTTTAAATCCCGAAACTTATTTCAGGTATTTCATTTTAAAAGTTAGTCTTCGCTTCAGTTTTTCATTAACATCCAATTCTGTGTTGAAGTTAGACCAATGTCTCGAACAGAGTCGATGGTGACACCATTCAAAATATATCGTAATTCTTTAAACAAGAATGCTGGAGCATTGTTCAACAATACAGTATTAATTAGCGGAGTATTGTCTTCTTTGGTGACTTGTAATTCTAAATGTAATTCCCTTTTACAAGGTAAAGGATATTTTCCAGTTTGTTGTAAAGCAATTCTGATTTCATCATTAAATTCAAGTTTTGTGGGATTAAAAGGATCAAAAGAAAGAATTTCCCAGCTTAATATTGATTCATCCACAAGAATATTTTCTTTTACATCTAAAAATTCCATTTTTACTTAAGTTTAAAACCTAAACTTATAAGAAATTTTTGTGTTAACCTTTGTGAGTTTAATTTATTACTAATCGAATGACGTTTGATCGCTTTCTTATTAATGGATTCCTTGTAAATGTTTTTAGAAAAATTAAAGTTTGTTGGCTTTCTATTATATAAAATTGCCATTATTTATCTATCTTCTTGAGGTGTAGTCTTACTGTTACGGTTTCTCCTCTTAAATTGATGAGTTCACCATCTTGATCGACTATATGAAGACTTATATTGTCTATTACTTTAACAATGACAGAGAAGTAAAGGACATTTTGTGGTGATTCTATTATTTTAAAACCAGGAGCTACGCTAGGAAAGAATTGATGTAGTATGTGAACAGGTTTTCCATTTAAATATGATCCTTCGGCAATATTACAATCGATGTTTATTGCATTTACTTTTATAATTTCTGCCGGATAGTCTGAAGTATGCTCTTTATTTCCTTTCAGTTCTTTATTTCTGAAACCTAATATTTTTCCTATAGTTCCATCACGAAAAGTGATGAGAACATCCGTTTTAATATGTGTCCGCAAAGTATTATTATTTGCATAAATGTGTATATAAATTCGATTATCTAAATGTTTTTGAATAAGGTTATTTAAATCGTCTATTTCGTAACTACCTGGAGGTATTCTATATTCTTTATTTGTATCATAAATGAAAAGACTATTGGTTTCATCAATATTTGAAATAGCATTAAAAGTTTCAAAATTTACAAGACCTAGAGAATAATCAAAATTTTCATCCAAGTATATAGGAGGATGAAAATTAACTGACAGTGTGGCAAAGTTGCCACTAATAACAAAACTGTACGACATCTATCTTTAAAAGTTTTGTACAAAATGAATTAAAATTAGTTTTCACGTATTATTATAAAGAAATTTGAGACATAACTCCCCACAGTTAGTTTTGTTAAATGTTTGAAAATGATTATAGTTATAAGATACAATATTTTTATTGTTATCGCTAAAAAAATAGGTAGTTAATTCGGAAAGTGGTCGCAAGTTACCATAACTATCAAAATACGTTATATTTTTTCCTGTTTTTATATAGGCAGTCCAGTGAGTTCCATCACCACTATCATTATCGAGATTAACGATACCGCTTTCATTTTTCCTAATATTTTTTGGTAATTTATTTCTCATAAAGACATCTCGAAAATTGGGAATTTGTAAAAGTTTAACATATTTGATTAAATCATAATTTGTAAGTGGTTTTCGAGATATATGTTTTAACAGTTTTTTGAATAAGGTTTCAGATACAATCCACACCCTGATTTATAGAGTTTTAAATAAAGACCACTTCCTTGTTTTCCTATTGCTATAGACTCCATCAGTTTATTATGTCTTTTGGATTCTTTCAATTTTTCTTTAGCAGCTTTTGCATCATTTACAGCCTTTGCAATACCTGCAGCACCTCCTCGAAAAGCACCCAAAGCAGACAAACCAGCAAATAAGGGAATAAGAGGAAGAAATCCACCAGTCTTTGGAATTGGGATAATTCTTTTCTTGGGAAATAATACCTTACTACTTCCTATAGTTTTTAGTGCAGCTTTTATATCGTCATTTAAACTTTTAAATTTTTTTCCCTTAAGTCCTTTTCTAGCTTTTGAAATAGCTTTATATAGAGATACTCCTCGTCCTATATGAATCTTTCGATTTCTAAGTCCCATACCAAATTTTCGTTTAATTTTCATTGCACCACTTATTCCTAGTGTAGCTGTTTTTTCCCCAAAATTAGCGTCCTTAGCTCTGAATCTTGCTAAAACTTTTTCACCTAATATTTGATCAGCAGCGTGTCTGCTTTTTATATTGTTTGATTGTAAGTAGGCAATATCATGCTCTTTACAAGCTTCATCCAATAAATTTATACCTTTATCGCCTCTAGCTAGTCTCTTTTCTAGTTTTGTCCCAGGTCCACAGAAATTGTAACCTGGTAGATGTAATTCGAACGGTAACTTATTGATTAGAGTATTTATTAAACCAGTTCCTGCTTTTTTGACTCTTCTTTTAGAAATGACTTGTTTATTATATGAGGCATATAGGCATTATATATAGCTGAAATCGTGAACGAAACTGACTAGTTTTAAATTAGAACTGCACCTTTATACATCCTTTTATATAAATGAGAATTGAAAAGCAACCTTATTCTATTATAATTAAAGACCACGAGGTTTCAACGAACAGTTTTAGAAAACATGGAAATTTGTTTGAGGGAGATAGTAAAAGAGGATTGATTATTTGTCCACCAGGGTGCGGTAAAACTAATATTATTATTAGTTTAATTGAAGATCCTAATGGTTTACGATTCGAAAATTTATATATTTATTCAAAGTCCTTATATCAATCCAAATACGAATATTTGAGAAGCCTTTTTAAACCATTGAAAGAAATCGGATACTATGAATCCGACAATGAAGAAAATATTATTTCACAACAAGAAGTAAAGTTAAACTCTATAATAATATTTGATGATATAGTGTGTTGTAATCAGAATGTTGTAAAATATTACTTTTGTTTCGGAAGACATAAAAACACTGATTGTTTTTATTTATGTCAAACATATTCGTCTATTCCTAAACGATTAATTCACGACAATGCCAATTTAATTATAATATTTCAACACGATAAAACTAACTTAAAACATATTTATGATGATCATGTTAATGTCGATATATCCTTTAATCAATTCAAAGAATTATGTTTGATGAGTTGGAAAGATAAATTTGGATTTTTGGTAATAGACAAAGACTCTAGTGTAAAATCTGGTCGATATCGAAAAGAATTTGACTCATATATTTACTTATAAAAATAATAGTTCTATAGCAAAATGCGCTAATCATGAACGAACGGCTAGCGAGAGATCTTGTTAATGCAAGAAAGGTTGTTAAACAAAAATACCAAAGTTTAAAAAATGCAGAATTTGAGGCTCAATCTAAATTGGAGGAAACCTATAAACCAATAACTCAACCCTAACAGAATTAATTTCAACAATTGGTAAGATTAAAACGAAGAGTTACAAACA
Source organism: Diaprepes abbreviatus (assembly GCA_034092305.1). NCBI lineage: Eukaryota > Metazoa > Arthropoda > Insecta > Coleoptera > Curculionidae > Diaprepes > Diaprepes abbreviatus. The sequence continues at coordinate 587,221 of JASJET010000103.1, forward strand.
CCCATTAAAAAAATTTATGGGACGCACTCACCACAAAAAAGATTGTTTCAAACCACAACACCAAGGAAAAATTACACTATGGAACATCAACACCAGAAAAAAGAAAGACAGGAAAAATGCCACTTCTTCCTACAGAAATACCAACAACTATTGATTGGGATACCAGTATAGCTTCAGTTAGCCAGATGCCATCTATACAACAAACAAGTATTATAGCAGAAACGACAGGGTCAGAGTCTACGATAGGAAATTTTTTTGACATACTAGAACAAACACGACAAATAATTCAAACATATGTCGGTACACCCTTATATAAAGAATATTTATCAGAGTTTCATGAATTACCTCGTGAATATATTGATGGTGGTGTAAAAGATGTAGAGCATAAGTTTGATCACCACTATGGAATTGTTCATGATTTGGAAACTGAGAAATTCTTTTTGGGTTTAACCAACAAACCTGTAGAAATTATTGGTAAAAACATAAAAGTTGAAGGGATAACCTATACAGGTACACCAGGTTTATATGAATTATTATTTAAAAAAGAACCAGTAGGTTATAAAAAATCAGATTTGGATAATTATATGGATATTCTCAAGAGAACCAACGTATACCGTAGAAATTATGACCCAAACGAACAGGTTCAGGGAAATGGATCACACAAATATATTCCTGTATTTTGTAAGTAAGGTCCTATACCTTACTTACAAAATACAGGAATTACGAAAACTAAAATTATTAATCCTGAGACTCATAATATAGTTCAAGGGTTTTTCGAAAAACGTAAAGCTCCTTACAGAAAAAGTCGAATATCTTCAAAGAGAACAGGATCTGGTATAACTTTAAAAGTTAATAAATCTAACACCGATTATGTATATTGGGATAATGTTAATGAACTTGTTGATCGACTTCGATTATTGATAGCTTCCATGATGGCTGGTCATACAGGACATAACAATGAAATTATTTCTATTATAGAAGAATTAAAAGAAGCCAACATAATTATATAAAAGAATTATGTAAACATTTATGTATTTCATTGTTAAAATGACCATTGATAAATTTGGAAGTCATATTTCAAAAAAGGCAAGGATAGATCTAATCTCATTAGAAAATGAAATATTGGCAAATGTTGAAACTAAAATAATTAAAAATTTTAAAAGTGATGACAAATATATTGAAAACAAAATAGTTCAAATGTTTGAACCTATGTTAAAAAATGATATTCTAAATTTAAATAAGGGACTTAACGAAAATAATGAAAATGTACAAAATATTTCAAAAAAGCTAAAGTTATGGGAAGAAAATGTTGTGTCTGAATATAATAGAAGGCTATTAAGTTTAAAAAATATTGTTAAAGAAAATGATGAACTGGTAAAAAATTTCTCTCAAAAAACATCACAACATGAAGTTGATTTTAAAACAATGAAACAAACGTATGATGAAGTAAAGAGTTTTGAAAACAACATAAAAAATGAAATAACGCTGCTTAAATCGAGAATAAATGATACTTCAGCAATAGATAATGTAAAACATATTATTCTAAAGGATTTAGTTTTAAAGTTTCAAGATTTTACAGACAAACTTAATACTAGGGTTGCAGAAGAAGTTGAGAATTTCAAAAAGATTCATAATAATATGAATAAAAATACACTAAGTATTGAGAGATCTGTTAACACACATTTCCTAGTTCATAAAAAAGATAGTGATAATGTTAATGAAATGAAGGGTAATATTAATGTAATTGAGAATAATGTCAACGAAACTAAATTAAATATAAAAAATTTGGAAGAAAAATTACTGATGGATTTACAAAGTGTAAATGAAAAAATTGAAAGTAAACTCGTAGATCAGATTGTAAAAAATAACGAACAAATCGATGACATAAAAACACAAATAAACAATCTAAAAGAAAAATCAAAAACCAGTCTTGGCGACGGAAATTTTAAAAAGGCAATAGAAGAAAGATTAGAAAAAGAATTAGGATCTTTAGTAGAAGTAGTTCATGCTATGATAGAAATGGCTAAAAAGGATTTAATAACAGGAATTACCAAAAATAATTCAAAAATTGAGAAAATTTCATTACAGTTAAATGATATCGAAAAATCTTCTAACGATATAAGTTACAAAGTCGAAAAAAGGATCTTAGATTTAAAAAATTTGGACGGCACATTAGGCAAGGAAATAAAATCATTAAATGATTTAGTCCAAAGGGCAGCTGAAGTTTCTCGAAAGGAACTTAATGATATAATAACATATGCAAGGGAATAATTAAACGCAACAGTAAGAATGAGAAATGAAAGTATGCAATCCCGTGTGCTTTTTGAAACTAAAATTAATGTGAGAAATGGTAAACTTGAAGATGAAATAAAGCAAGTCAAAGTTGCGAGTAATACATCGACTAAAAGTTTAGAATATAAAATTGAAGACTTGGTAAGTAAAGTCGATAAATTTATTAAATAATTCATTTAAAGTTATTTAAAGAAGGTGCCGAAAAGAAGTACATTAGTATTGAAAATGAGTGGAAACATAAAAGAAACAGTGGTGAATGAATTACATAAACCAGCCAGAAGAAATTACCCTAGGAGGAAAACTATTGTTAAAGGATTAAATGACCTATGGCAAATAGATTTGATAGAGATGAAACTTTATTCTAAATTTAATAAAGGCTATCGATATATCTTGGTAGTAATTAACGCATTTTCAAAGTATGTTTGGACTGGACCACTTAAAAGTAAAAAGGGAAAAGAATTATCGATAGCTATGAAAAGAATTTTAGAAAAAACAACTAAACCAACAAACTTACAATCTGACAGAGGAACAGAATTCATCAACACTGATTTTAAGAAGCTTATGAACCTTTATCAAATTAATCACTATAGTAGTTACTCTAATCTAAAAGCAAGTATTGTGGAACGTGTCAATCGCACTTTAAAAAATACAATGTGGAAATATTTTAGTAATAAAGGAAATTATCAGTGGTATTCCATTTTACCAACTATTGTTGAGAAATATAATAATACTGTTCATAGAACCACTGGATACAGACCTGTTGAAGTTAGCAAAAGAAATGAAAAAAATATATTAGTAAATTCATACAATTTAAAAAAAACAATTGATTTAAAACACACCAAGTTTAAAAAACATGATTTTGTTCGAATCTCGAAACGAAGAGAAGCTTTTGAAAAAGGATATACTTCAAATTGGTCTACTGAAATTTTTCAAATATGAAAGGTTCAATTAACAAACCCAACAACTTATCTTTTAAAAGATAGTAAAAATGAGAATATTGAAGGTAGTTTTTATGAAGAAGAGCTGCAAAAAGTTAAACATCCAGACGTATATTTGTTCGAAAAAATTTTGAGAAGAAAAGGAGACAAAGTTTTTGTTAAATGGTTAGGATTTAATAAATCACACAATTCGTGGATTCTTAACAAAGATGTGTTGTAATATATTTTAGATTTACTATTATATGTTAAAATTTAAAAAATAAAAGACATTATCATATATTCTATATCTTTTTTATTTTCTGTTGACATTAAATAAATGAAAGAAAACAAAATTAGCGCTAGTGTTAATATAATACAAAAACTAAAACTAATAAGCTTGAAATCTATAATATATTGAATTATGAATTACACTGCCATATTTATTTTACATCATGAAAGGCCAGTGATCTCGAAAATTTACAATTTTTAAAGTTTACAGTGTCTTTACAACATACGTGACAATGTAGATGACCTTCCAGATGAGTGTGATAATATATAAATAATATAATTCCGCCTTTTCTAAGTAATTACTAAATTTTTTTATGTCTTCTAACTCCACCAAATTTTCATAACAATTTACACAAATATTGTAAAGTTGAGGGAGTTTAGGAGCATGGATTAAATAGCCCTTCGAACAGGACTGGTAATCTGCATGACAAAAAATATTGCTAAATGTATTTTGAAAAGATTTGTACCCCAATTTACTAACCACTCTAGAACGAGCTTTACATAATGAATATAATTGTTTACCGGTAAACCTGTAGTCTGGCAAACTTCTTATAAAGGCTATTTGCCTAAACTCCTTCTTATCTGTCACGTCCACATAACACCTCATGCTGTCATCGCAGATGGTATAGGTTGATGACTCCCCGTAGTTTGGTCTTGAACTTTTTGCCTGTACCTCTCCACCTCGCTTTTGGGCAGCGTCTTGAGCGATTTTGGATGGGCCATTGTTCCTATTGATAGGTTGCCTTGGTTCAGTAACAGCAGCACCAGTAGCTTGTTGATTAAAAGAAGAAAAAAAAAAGACACTGATGAAGAGACTACTTGACTGGTCACAACACCATCATCATCATCATGATCCCCATCACTAGGAGCAGCACCAGCAGCATCAGTAGATGGTACAACTATTTCAAATTGTGAAAAATCACAATTGCAATTTGCCTCGGTGTGGATGGCGGCGGCAGCGGCGGCGTCGACAGCAATAGTTGAAGACATTTTTTGATATAAAGTTAACACTGTTCGATAACTTGTGGTCGATATAGCGGAAAACCTCTATTTATACTAACAGCAGCAATAGAGAAAGGAAATATTGTTTACTTATACAATCAAAAGACCTTTAGAAGTTGATATTTTTCCAATTAACTTGATTGTAAATTTATTCTAATAAAAAAGGTATAATTTTTGTTACAAGAGAAGGTCGGTTGAAAGAGAATGGACTGAAAATAGAAATAAACTGGCAATCAGACAGAGCCGTTGTCTAAAAATCGAATGAACTGAGCATCACATTCGTCTTGACATCACACACATTAACCCAACCACCTTTAGTTGCATTTTAGTCAACCTAACAAATAGACGTGTATAGTGTGTATAGTTTAATTTTTTTAAGTTGTAAATTCAAGAATAGCGAAAAAAATGTCTAACAGTGGTTATGCAACTTCAGTGGAAGAAAATTCAGATATTTATTGCTATAATTCTACGACTGATACTCTTGACCACGATTCTGTCAAACTTATTGGTGAAAATGGTACCTATAAACTTAAGGATATTTTTTTTTTAATTTCTACTGGTTTAGATTTCAATCGAAATTTTCAAACTAGAGTAAAACTGATAAATACAAACATTTTCGAATCGAGGCTGCCAACCATTTCCTTTGCCCATTCCGATTAGAACGGACTGTTGGAAAATTTAGAGGACGCTCTTCAGCATTATTTTGGAGAAGAAAATCGTGCATTTCGTTTAGAATTTGGACCTTATGGCCTTGTTAGTGAAGATTTTATGAACGGAAAAGTGGTGAAAATTTTTAAACGAGATACGTACTTTTACCTCTTTGAATTTACAGTGCGTGAAATTTTAGCATCGAAAAACATTATAAATGATAGACTGGACTATTGAAACAGTTTGAATTTTTCTAATTCTTACGAAAAATTCATTATTACATGTAATAAATTATTGAGTAGCTATTGTGAAAATAAATCAATCTTAGATATCATATTATTATTAAGTAATATGTCAAATTCGACAGACATGTGTTTGATCCGAGAATGTCTACAACATTTTCAACAATTAGTTTTGTTTGATTTATATTATAAAAAGTAAATTTAAGTAGAGCCTTTGACGTATTTTAATCTCAATATATTTTGAGAAAAATTAGCATGTGTTTTACTTCCCTCCCCCCAAAATTTATATATATTATAAGTATATTCTTTTGAGTAATTATCACTTTCAGTTCTGTCACTTGAAGTAATCATTATCACTTCGACCCAATGACAAGTAAATGCATATTCAAAAGAACATGAAGTTATCAGTTTCACTTTGTTCAATTTAATCAGTGATAATTTATTCAAAAGAATACAGCCTATATTTGATATTTTCCAAAATAAACTATTAAAAAAATTTAATACAACCCTGAAGGTTTAAAAGAAAAATAAAAAATATAAACATACCGTTTGCTAATCTTTTCATTTAAATTTACAATTATGCTACATTTTTCTGAAAATTACTTAGAAATAAGGAAACATTATTTCATCATACTATCGGTTTTATTAATTAATATAAAATAAATCATTGCAAATTAATTGACTAAATCTAAAAGCACCTTGAATGAAAGGTACCTTATTAATTTTGTGGGGTGGTATGAAACAACTATATAAATGTTGTAATAATGTTAATAATTAACAGTTTCCCAACAAAAGTACTTAGATACCAGCTCCATATCATTCAGGTAAGAATTTTTAAAATTTTTTTTTATTAACTTTAACCTACTAAGTAATGTTCTAATTTTTAGAAAATGGATTTAAAAAGAATTAACGAAAAATCTCTGTTAACTTTTAAGGAGACCAAAAAATCTTCGGAGTTAGAAATTAATAAGGAATATAGAATAGAGAAGCTTCAACTTATGAAGACAAGATTTGGTGAAACAATTATCACAGTGTTGGAAGATTTTCAAATATTTTTACCTCAACGCTTGGTAGAAGATTTAATTCCATTCATCGACGAATTCAACACAGGGATTTACGTGCTAGTAAATCCAGGTCTTATTAAGCTTGAGAAAGACAAGAAATCAATAGTTTCTCTGAAATTTTTGAAAAAAAATTAGGTAAAGTTTTTATATACCCTCTGTATAAAATAACATAAATTTGAAATATTATTATGGAACATGATTTTGGTCAGTTAAGTGGGGAAATAGTATAAACTATAAATAAAGCTTATAAATTATTAAAACAATCTAAGGATTGTAGTAAATTTGATTATTGGATTAATTATTGTAAAAATAATACTCGGTATTTTAATAGATTACTTAAAAATGATAACTTAAATGTTCCATTGATAAGGAAACTTCAATGTAATATAGGTCATTTGAAAAAAATTAAAATTCGACTAAAGTATTTGTCAACTAAAATCGGTTCAGGTTTATCTGAAAGTAGTAGTACTCAAAAGCGAAGCTCGAGAGTTAAATGGGAAGATGTAAATTCAGCATTTTCAAATAGAATCCATTCTGATTTAATAATTAATCTCTCTCACGTTGATATACATAAATTTTTAGTAGATGCATTTTGCAAGTGTAAAATTGAAATTAAAAATATATTAAAAAAATTTCCAGTAATTAAGGTAAATACTACGTTTTGTAGGGAATTTGTTAAAGAGAACAAGGATAAAATTTTAACGGAGTTTAAATATTTTTCAATTAAAAGTGAATTAATCGATGAGGGTGTGGAATTGGAAGAATGGTTTAAAACTAATGTTAGTGATAAAATTTTAAATAAACTGGAAGAATTTCAGGAACGCGATAGCGGATTTGCATTAAAAACTATTGAGAGTCTTGAAATTAATATTAATCATTTTAGTTTAGCAAGTGGTGGAAACTCCTATATTGACTTACCTAAACAAATTAAAAATCGAAAAGCTGTAATTAATATAGTGAACCGAGATAACTATTGCTTTGCTTATTGTATAATGTGTCATTTGTTTCCAACACATATCAATTCAAACAGAATTTCCTCATACCCCGACTTTAGAACTATATTAAACTTAAGTGATTTATTATTTCCTATGACCGTTAGTCAAATTCCTAAATTTGAAAAAAATAATAATATCTCAGTAAATGTCTATATACTTAAACTTAAAAAAAATCAACACTTAGTATATCCTGCTTACATAACGAGACATAAACAAAATGTACATGTTAATTTCCTTTAATTCAAAATATTTATTTGATAGATGATTTTGAAAATAATCAAGAAGTTTTTATTCCTTCCGAGGAAATAAAATATCATTTTACATATATTAAAAATTTATCCAAATTAGTACGAAGTCAGTTAACTAAAAGTAAAAATGCTATATATATATATATATATATATATATATATATATATATATATATATATATATATATATATATATTTGTGACAGATGTTTAAATTATTTCACAAATGCAAATTCTCTTCAAAAACATGAGGAAAGATGTGCCGATTTGAATATTTGTTCTATATCATTTCCTGATTATAAATGGATTGAATTTAAAAATTTTTCTTACAAATTTAAGGTTCCTTTTGTAATTTGTGCTGATTTTAAAGCTATATTAAAACCTTGGATTACACACTTCTTGCATTAAAAAATATCACCAGCATGAGGCGTATATGGTTGGTTATTATTTGCATTCGTTAGTGCACACTAACCAATCATATTATCGATCTCATACAGGATATGACTGTATGTTATGGTTTGTGAAAGAATTAGAAAGAATTGCAATTTTTTTACACAATATTTTGAAATCAAATATTCCAATGGATAAGTTATCTAAAACAGAAGAAAACAATTTTAGAATAGCCACTCACTGTCATATATGTGAAAATCCTCTAGATGGGATAAGAGTCAAAGATCATTGACATATTACGGGAAAATATCGAGGTCCTGCACATCAATTTTGTAACCTTAATTTTAAAAATTCGTTATCTGTACCTGTAGTGTTTCACAATTTAGGTTATGATGAAAATTTTATAATAAGAAATCTGGCTAATGCATTTCCAGGCTTTATTAAATTGCTTCCGGTAAATAAGGAAATATATATATATCGTTTACTAAGTATATACCAAATTCTCCAATAAAATTCAGATTTATAAATTCTTTTCGGTTTTTAGCTTCAAAACTATATACATTGGCTACAAATTTAAAGAAAGACAGTCTAAAAATTTTAGAAAAAGAATTCATCAATTTAGATGATGAAAAATTTGACTTACTTTGTAGAAAGAGCGTTTTTCCTTACGATTACATTTCATCAGATGAAAGGTTAAAGGAAACCCAGTAACCATTAAAAGAACATTTTTATAACAAACTTAATAATGAAATGATCTCAGATTCCGACTATAATCATGTTGTAAATATTTTGAAGAGATTTGGTATTAATACATTGAAAGAATGTTTTCAGCTTTATTTAAAAACCGATGTGTTGCTGTTAGCCGATGTTTTCGAAAATTTTAAGAAAAAGAGTTATGAAACATATCAATTAGACGCTTGCCACTATTTTACCCTGCCAGGTTATGCATTTGATTGCATGCTTAAATATTCAAAAATTCGCTTAGAAACCTTACAAAATATAGATATGCTCCTTTTTTTTATCGAAAAAGTAATTCGAGGAGGTTTAAATCAGTGCTCTAATAGATATTATAAAGCAAACAATAAATATATGAATATTTATGACTCTCTGTTAGAATCTAAATATTTGATGTATTTTGACGTAAATCATCTTTGTGGATGGGCAATGTCACAATATTTGCCCTATGGTAATTTTAAATGGGTTGACGATATTGAGAAATTTAATACTAATGAAATACCTAATAATTCTGAAATTGGTTATATACTTGAAGTTGATCTTGAATATCCAGAAACTTTACATAATCTTCATAGTGACTTACCTTTGGCACCGGAACATAGAATACCTCCATTGTCCAAATTATCAAAATTGATGACTACTTTTTATCCAAAAAAAAATTATATTTTACATTACAGAAATTTAAAACAATATTTGGAGCAACGACTTATATTAACACGTATACATAAGATCTTACAGTTTAATCAATCACCTTGGTTAGTACCATTTATTGAATTAAATGCGAAGCTTAGGGCACAAGCTGATAATGATTTTGACAGGGATTGTTATAAATTATTTATTAATGCGAACTATGGTAAGACAATGGAAAATACTAGAAAACATCGAACAATTAAATTATTAAATAAGTGGGAAGGAAGATATGGGGCAAAAAATTTTATTTCAAGTCCATTGTTTCATAGTCGTAAAATTTTTGAGGAAAATCTCGTGGCTGTAGAATTAAGAAAGGCAAATATTGTTTTCAATAAACCTATATATGTTGAAATGTGCATCTCAGATATATTCAAAACTTGTGTATATGATTTTCTTTATAATTTTATTTCAAAATTAAAAAATATTAAAAACAAGCTTTTATATACTGATACTGACAGTTTAATTTATGAATTTCAATGTAAAGATATTTATAAGGAACTAATTTTAAAACATTTGAATAGGTTCGATACTAGCAATTATCTTGAAAATAATTCCTATGGAATTCCTTTAATTAATAAAAAAGTTGTAGGTTTAATGAAGGATGAAATGAATGGTGTTATAATGACGGAATTTGTAGGATTAAGATTCAAAATGTATGCTACTAGATGTCAAGATAATAAAGAAAGGAAAAAAATGAAGGGTATAAAAAAAATATTATTCAAAAGTCCATAACATTTAATGATTATCTGTCATGTTTAAGGGATAAAAATGAAATCTATAGAACTCAACGATTTATTCAAACAGATTTTCTTAAATTATACAGTTCGGAACAAACTAAACTCGCTTTAAGTTCTAATGATGATAAAAGATATTTACTATCAAATAGCACAGATACGCTTCCCTTCGGTCATTTTAAAATAACAGAAAAATTATAAATTTTGATAAATGTAAAAATATTTTTCCAAAATGTACCCGAGTATACCTTTAATGATTAACAAAAGTTTAGGATTTAATATAATTCAAATAAACCTGACTAATCCCAATGTTTTAAAAATAAGTTATGTTTAATGTAGAATTCTATATATGTGTATATGTATAATTTGTAAGTAAAGTATTCTCTAAATATACCTTAATATGAACTTGCAAAAACTGTGGTTTTACTTTTGTTGGAAAACTGTTCGTAATTTTTTATAAAATATAATAAAAATTACCGTTAATATTGTAGCTTTTTCCCCCTCCTTAAAAAACATTCAATGGTTGTAAGAAATATATTATCTATCTATCCATAGTGTCAGTTGTATTTAAAACATGACGAACAAAAATCTAATTTTGTTTATTGATATTCAAAGGTATAACTGTTCTTCTGGATTTATTCCAAAAGAATTGGCAGTTTACGATGGAAGTCGTTGTGCAAACTTCTTTTTTAAACCTCCATTTAATAAAAACATATTAAAAGAACAAGAACTGAAAACAATAACTTGGCTTGAAGATAATTACCATGGTTTAAAGTGGGAATCCGGTCTCACTGATCTAAATGAAATTGAAAATATCTTTAAACATATTATGGAAAAATACAACTCACCTTTAATATTCGTAAAAGGAGAGGCGAAGGCTAATTTTCTACAAATGTTTATAGGTGACGAACATATTTTCAGAGTATCAATAAACAGTGAACCAAAGCTAAGCAACTTAAAAAAAAAATTCCAGATTGTCATTTTCATAAGAACTTAACTTGTGCGGTATCAAATGTTAAACTCTTATGTAAATATAAACATTGTTATATGACGTTATCCAAAATAAATTAATCACTTCTTTAAAGATCTTTTTATACCCCTTGCTTTTTGCTATAAAGTGAAAGAAACAATTTACCCGAGTTATTTATTTTATGCAACGCAATAATCTTAAAACAAAATTTGATCTTTTTCAAAGGACAAACACCCTACCCTAAAGCAATTTCACAATACTGCCAAAAATTCATCCTCGATCACATCCAACGCTGCTCGCGGGTTTGGTCCTAATTAATTTGCTTACCGGTTGGGAATTGGGCGTCACCCTTCTATCAATACATAGCCTATCTCCAAAATTAATTTCACACTTCTGCCAAAAATCGATCTCCAATCACATACAACGCTGCTCGCCGGTTTGGTCCTAATTAATTTGCTTGCGGGTTGGGAATTGGGCGGATTTGGGGTTTTTTACGGTTAGGTTTTTTTTTTTGGGGGGGGGGAAGATCGAGGATAAGTAGGGAGTGTGGAAGTGATGAGTTTAGATGGGATGTTTGATTTGATGAGCTTTGGTTTTGAGAATCGGTGTTTATAGGCACCTTTTTAAGCCTATGGGGAAGCTGTATCACATTTTTTTGATGCAGAACCCCCTTTGTCTTTCTACTGATTTTCAGTTAATTACGGGCTTAAAAGAAATTGGTAACTAACTGTCACGGTTATTGGGTTGAATAAGCTAGTTGTTTATTCGTAAAAACGCCGAATAAATGTTTTTGTTTCTATCTTTTCAAACGCAAAAAATTCGAATGCATATGCTTATAAAATAAAATCAAACGAAAATTAATTTTATAAAAATGAAAAAAGGAAATTTTCATCCGCACTAAAATTAACTAAACTAGTTAAAACTAATACAATAGCTTTTCTTAGCATAATTGTTTAACGCACAATTTGTTTAACACTGATAAATGTCTTTTTTAATTAGAAATCTTGAATTAATTCTTTATACGCAAAATGTCTTGAATGTTCTGGAGGATTTTGTTTCCCTTTTCACAAGTTTAATTTTAAACACTAATTATCTGTAATAATTTAAAATTTTGGCAATCTCTTTAAAATTCAGAGTTTTCTTTCTTTTTCACAATGAGTGAAGTATACAAAACTAAACTAACTAATATTAAAACAAGTCAAGCTCTGTTTTAAAATTAATTAAAATTTTAATCAGGATCTAATTAATAGAAAATGTTTTATTTCAAATTAATCTTAATGTCGAATAAAAATGTTTGTTGAGATGAGGAAGTAATTTTCTAGCAAGAAAATATTACTGACTGATCGTCAATGCAAAAAGTCTGATATCGCTTTGGAAGTTCTACGGTTAATTTTCTTATTACCGCATTTGATTATTAAAGAAAGTCAAAAGTTTAAATAATTGAATTTCGAATGACTATTTCATTTTTCGGAAAAAATTTGAAATTAGACGTGAAATAACATTAATCAATTTTGAACAATCAATTAATATTCATAATGGAAGGGAAATAAAATTTTAATTTTTTTGAAAAAATTTTCAAAAAATTAAATTTCTAGAAATGTGAACATTTAATGAAATTACTATCACGTAAAGAACTAAACAAATTTGCTAAATTTTAATTTTTTCAAAATTAAAACTTTCGAGAAAAAATCAAGAATCACTTTTTCTAAAGTGAAGTCATATCTAGAAAAGGTTCTAAAAGCAATCAAAAGTCGTTTCGAACTGAAATTCGAAATAAAAAAATTTTTGAAAAAAAAATCAAGAATCACTTTCTTGATAACTTTTGTTATCGATAAAAAGTGTTAAAAAAATCAATAAAAAGTCATTCTAAATCAAAATCTGGAATAAAAATTTTTTGTTCAAAAAATCATGTATCACTTTCTTGACAGTGACGTCATGAACTATTTTTCATATAAGACTCGAATAAGAATAAATTTTTCTCGAAAAAAACGAATTCAAAAATTTTCCAAAAAAATTACTAAAGTCAAGAATCACAGAATATTAATCACTTGTAAAAATTAAGCATAATTTTCCAAAGTCTCAAAAAGAATGTTATCGTGGAAAAATAATTTCATTGAATTACTTTTACCAGCCTCTCGTTTTTTCAAAAAACTAATTTATTTTCTATCAGAAAATTTCTAATTGGTTATTAATTAAGTTGTTAATTAAAACAAAGCTTAATTTGAGACGTGGATTATCGAATAGTATTAATTTAGAAACATGAAATCAATTTGTCAAAGTCTTATAACAAGATTTGTACAAAAATTATTGTTTTACAATGGATCTGATTTATTCTAATTTATACCGCTAAATTTACAAAATTCAGTATTTTGCTATCGTAAAATAAATGCATTTAATTTCGGTATTGAATCCGAAAACTAAACATAACTAGTGCCGTATATGAATGAATTGGTTTTTCAATGTTTTTTATGTGAGAAAGTCGATGTCAGAAAAGTCACTAATTGTAGAAATTGGAATGTGGATTTCACTGTCGAATATTCATGAATCTCACACTATTACTCGCACTCTAGTACGAAAAGTCAATCGTATAAACAACGAATTTCTAAGTCTTAATCGGTAAATGCAAAAAAAGTCTGAATCGGTATTTTCTTAAAACTGATGAACCGCCTTCAAAAGTTCTAAATGTCACATCCGCGAACATCCCGTACTTCGCTATTCACATTCGTATGCTTCCAGGGTGATCACAGACAATTTCCTGATTCACTACTAGGTCGGAATAACTAATGGGTCGCGCAGTACAGAAAGTCCAAGTTACATACGCAACAACTTAAAAGGGACACAGTCGGTAATGAAATAATGGTTTTTAGCTTTCGCCCGTGAAAAGATTAAGGAGTTTTTGGTAAAAGTCCGTAGAATTAAAAAACAATTTAAATCTAATGAAAGTTCCCTGAAAAATATACCCGTTGAAAAATCCAGAAACTTTACCGAAGAAAATTATAAACGTTTTGTGTACGTTTATCGAGATAAAAAATGTCTTTTTTTATCGGAACTGTGATAAAAAATTGTTTATCAGAATGTTTATAAAAAATGACATATCAATCCATATAAAAAATACGTAGAAACAGGGATAAATCGGTTTGCTTACGATTTAAGAAAAATTATATTGTTAATTACGAGAATTCCGCGATTTTTAACAATACTAAGAATGCTAAGTGAGGTTCATTCCCTGTATACTGTCATCACTACGTACAGAGTTCTCCGTCATCGAAATATGCTCATAAAATTAGGTTATTTTGGACCTTTTTGCTAAATCTTTGTTCTTGAGACGTCACTTCAGGATCTCTTCAGTCAAGTTTGTAAAATTTGTGAATTTCTTTTGAAATTATTAGTTAACGAATAAACCTAGGCGATTTAACAGAAAAAAACTTAGCACAATATCTTCTAAGATTTCTTGTTAGGGCGTCGTTTACAAATCTCCCCTCCAACGTTGCGTTAGCCTGACAGCTTAACGTTCCTTTTGATGAGCGCAAAAAGGTGGCGACCAAGATACCTCTTACTAGTTCTTTCCCTATCACGTGTTGATTAAAGAAAATCAAAAATCAAAATAGAGCATGGAATGGTAGACAAGGTTATTCGCCATTCAAAATCAAGCGCAGGTTGATATGGGAATGAAGCCAGAAACGTAAGAGAGATTCGAACGAAATTTTGCCCTTTATACGTGTCTGGAAGCTCCGCCCCCTTTTAACATAATTGACCAATCCCGTTCGTTTCGATTTCAGTGTTTGGAATCGTTTAATTTTGTTTAGTTTTTGCTAAATCAATGAATGTTTTTTGCAATTAACATATTTATTTCTGTTAAAAAGTGACTTGTACAACAACTACTTTTTTGGATTATCTATTAGAAAAATCATTAATTCGTACATCTGTTCACCCATCCACATAAACATACTAATTCATCCATCTACCAGTACATGTATATTCGTCTTTCATATCTCTCAAATCGTTTCGCACGCCTAGTTTTTCCTGAATAGAGATCGAGGAATGCTCATAAAGCGAGAACTCGAATAAACCTACGCCGAGTAGCTGTTGCACATAATAAAAAAGTTATAGTGACTTACATATACGCTGCTGGTACAAGATATGACATGAAACGACTAAGAGGAAAAAGAAATTGAAAAGTGTGTATAATTTGAAACGAGTTATCGCAAGTCAAGCAAATATAAATATATATTTACATAATTATATTTATTATCGATATAATAATTATTTATTAATTTATAATTTATTCGTTTGATACCATTTATTCAATGTTGTCAGTAAATGAATGACTCGTATAGTTACATCCTTTGAAATCAGAATTTGAATGTTAATATATAATTGGGAAATTTTCTATTATTTCGACTGTGTCCAATAGGGAAATCCGATCTTTAGAAGAAACAATAATATTTATTATATTACAAAGAATTAACTTTATTATTCAAGTTACTAAGTAGATATTGATGGTGAAAAAAGTATCTTTCTTATCCATAGAATTCTATGTTGAAATCACTATGGTTTTTTGGCCTTCTAAAAGTTAAGCTTCATTTTAATTTCAAACTTGTGTGGAAGTCTCCACCTTTAATCAATATACGGAAAGGATATGACAATTGTAAGGAAAAAAAGAATTAATAATGATAATTGACACACCATTTTTGAATTGTAGAAATAATATTTTTTATTAATAAATATCCTGAAAACAGTTAGTAACTTCCAGAAGATATTTACATAATTAACAGTCAATCGTATGTTTTAATGGGTAAGTTACAAAGCCTTCTGTACAAGGAACTTTGAATATTTTACACATGATTTCATCATAAGATCACTATTTAATTTCATTATCCCCTTTCGCGATATTTATGCCTATCGAAGCACTGCCAAGACCTGAACATGTAAATAGATCTTTTTGAATCAAAAGTTCTTTACCAGTTAAATATATCGTTGAACCAATCTTCGCAAAATTGATGACATTTATTATGCGTATTAAGAAAACCCAATTGTTTCGATCGTCGCTACTATTAAAATATAATGAATTCAGAATTAGAACTTTGAACTGCCTTTCATACACTCGTACGTATGTTACAATACCTGAATAATGTCTTTTTTGAACCTGAATATTTTTATTTAAACAATATCTGCAGTGTGCACTTCTACTATTTTCATACTCCGAAGTGGTTTGTCTCCTTTCCTTATTAGCCTTTTAAGCGAGCAAATGTAATTTTCGAAAGAAAACGTACTGAAAGTTTCTATGGTACCATACTTTAAAACTTCTTTCGGAAGATGTATAAGGTTATGAATGTTAAAAGTTACATTTTTGTTTCCGTACATTTTTTGAAAACTCACACCAAAATCTATTATTACGGATTCAGCATATTTAACATTAGCTTTATCCTCGACCAGCTTTTTATTGGTGAGAATTAACATACTCAAATGAAGTTTAACAAAATTTTAGTATACATTTGTTGGTAATACGTCAGACAATATGAATAAAGCAAAATATAATAAGAAATATCTATATTCTGTTGCTTTCCATTGTTTCCAATGAATAATTGATCTACAACGATTATTAAATTCGATTGGTAATCTGTATTTTAAATTCTCTAATCTTTCAGAAATAATTTGCACTTGAGAAGCGGATAGTTTATAATTTTAATTGTTACGTCCTTTATCACCCATTCAGTGTCTTATCATTTGTTTCATAACTCCTTTATATACTAGATGCATAGATTTCGAAACTAAACCAATGTCGGATAGGCCATTCAGAATAGTTTTCCCGCGTTGATAAATATCTGAATATTTAAATTTTCTAAATTTGTTGTCTGTTCTCAATACCCAATTGCAATAATTCAATAATTGTTGAATATCTTTAACAGAAAAGCAGACACAACTATAATGCGATCCAGTTATCGCGCATTTACTGCAACTATTAGATCCACTATGATGATATCCTGTGCATAAAATAAATGTTTTGCATCAAATATAAATCCATGAATTTATATTTTATGTTTTATTTTTGTATTTTAAACCACTTTTTATGAGCCCCGAGCTCTCCTCAACAAGATGTTTCAAAAATTGATTATAATCTTCCGGTTTTTTTACACCACAATAAACTCCTATGAGAAAAACATTTTCAATTTTTCAATCTCTACATAAAATGATCCAAAATCCTTTTTCACGAGAATTTCCTGAAAGTGGAGCACCATCAACATTAATAAACAAAGAAATCTTGTCGGATTGATGTTTTATTGTCATTCGCGTCTCAATAATATTCACAATAGCTTTTTTCATGCCCAAATGACAGTACTGCCCGCTACACATGTCAGTAACTTTGCTTAGCTGGATCGTTTTCAACAATGTGCTCAGATCTTTGCAAAATTTCGTCTGAGTATTGTCATTTAAAATGTCGAGTAATTTCCGTGCGTTGCGCTTGATTGCAAAATCTATCGCCTATTTAGTGATTAATTTACGGAACCTTTCATCTCCAGGTGTTTCTGAATTCCTAGAAAAGTGTCTCAAATAGTCTATTTCATCGAAAAGCTGTTCTTCATCGTCTTCAATTTCATCGGGTATGCTTTCAGCATCAGAATCGCTGTAGCGATATGAACAATCACTGCTAGTCTCACATTCTTTAATTACACCCAAATCTCATTTTCACCTGTAACGTCTTCGTTAATATCGCCAAAAACATTAGAATAAAAATGATATACACATGTTAGACACGTTACTGCAAATGAAAGGTTTAAAATGAAAACCAACACTATCGTTGCAAATATCTTGGTTGAAAGTTATAAGCAATGTAGGGTCGGCTGCTCTCTTTTCTTCGCTTCAATTATCTTGGTGAGACGAAGAATATGATGGAAGAACAGACTATTTCACAATCTTGGGATTCCTGTAAATCTGAGGCTGCTTGTTTTTTTTTTGCGAATCTATGAAAACTGCTTTTACTGTTTGGCGGTATTCCTTTTCTCTTTCTGATGAATGATAATTTTTATTAGAAGGTGCCTGTCAATCATTTTCTGTTCAACATAATACACCAGGATAATTATTAGTATTACCTTTTTCTTATTCGACTGCGGCACAATATTAACTCTAATCAACAAATGACGCTATACATACATCCTTTCATACTCAAATCCATTGCCAGAATCTATAGAAAATATCGGTCGAATCGAACGCAAAGTCGAATTCACATTTGATCCGAACGATAGGTTTAATTAAATACGACTCGTGAGCGACGGCGTAAAGTCGTTAATTTTATTAATCTGTTAAAACAATTTAAAATCAGTACTTTATTTTGTACTTGTTGGATATTACTAATATAAGCCTCGAAATTTGATTTGCGCACTCGCAGATCGATGTACGACAGTAGTGAACATAACCCGATTCGCTCGATCCCCCCACTCCTCGACCTTGACCTTGACCTTGCTTCACCCCTCTTTGGCCCCGCCCACATGTCCTTGTCATTGACCTTGAAAGTGCACGTGTGCTTTGGCCTTGGCCTTGCGTTCAAGGTTGTGTGTGTGACCTTGACCTTGACCTTGGTCGAGACGACCTTGACTTTGTTGAAGGTCATCTTGGGTGTGTGACCTTGAAGATATGTTACGTGGTTGGGGGTGACCTTGAATGGTTTTATATAAGGTATGGGGCAGTTTCATTCATCAGTTGGCTCTGACTTGTATAGGTAGTACATGTGTTAATATTTGACAAATCATGGCATATGTTTGTGAAAATTGCGGTTCTAAGTTTACTAATATTTATAATATGAGACGTCATCAAAGAGAATCGTGTGCGGCGAGATTTAATGAAGTGCCTGGAGGAAAACGGCTCCGAATTGAAGAGTATACATCGACGATTCCGCTAATTAATTGCGCCACATGTAATGTAGATGTTCCAATAAATCATATGTCGGTGCATAAACGAACACAACAACATAAAAATAATTCATGTTTGCCGGTATGTCATGGTGTGCAACTCGTTGAATGTGCCTTCAAAAGGAGAATTGCAACCTATCGGGTTAGCAGTGATATGGAGCATTCCGATTACGTAATGTTCTTTGCAGACATTAAATCCAAGGTGGTGGAACTTGTTAATAATTTATTGCGTGTGCATCATGCTTTAAAAGTTAACATGACAGCTGTTGGCGAGTACATGCTTCCATCACAAGAAATATTCAGTGAAAAATCCTTCAACACTGCTAATCAAATAATTAGTGTAGAAAGTGATTTGGATGCCGTTTACCATTCTTTCACCGAATTAATAAAAACGCAGGCGACAGAGTTCCAGGAGAAAGATTCAGGTATGGAAAAATCAAAACCCGATATATTAAACTGATTTTTATATATTATTTTTCTTGTTATAGGATGGGCTCTTGTGCGAATTTTATACTTGGAAGTTGGTATCAACAAGTATATGCCTATGGGTGGCTCATCATACATCAAGTTGCCGTGTTCTATTGAAAAGAAAGGAGCTGTCGTCAATGTGATTAACCAGGACGAATTTTGCTTTGCGTGGGCTGTAACATCAGCATTGTTTCCTCCAACAGCAGAGCCTTCACAGAAGACATCCTACCCCCATTTTTCTAGAGTGCTAAATGTAACAGGTATGGATTTTCCAGTAAAATTACGTGACATTAAAAAATTTGAGGAAATGAACAACATATCAATTAACGTATACGGTCTGGAATCTAAATATGAAAATAATGAAGTAATACATGAAGTTATTGGTCCACTGAGGTATGCGTCAAAAAAGTTGGATAGGCATGTAAATTTATTGTTAATTACAAAAGACTGTAGTAGTAAAGATGGCGGTGAACATTTTTGTGATACGACTTGTTCAAAGAGTCATTATTGTTGGATTCGGGATTTATCACGTTTAGTTTCAAGTCAAATTAGTTGTCAACAACATAAAATATATTTCTGTGATGGTTGCCTCATTTATTTTAGTACACCGTCACATTTTCACGCAAACACCCTCAGTGGATTTAAAAATCGATAAATTTGGAAAGAGTGTGCCGGAAAATATTTTAAAATTCGAGGGTATAGAAAAGCAAATGCGCGTTCCATTCGTGGTTTATGCAGATTTCGAATCTGTTTTAAAACCCATTGAAACGGTACAACCAAACCCACAAAATTCTTACACTGTAAAAAGTTTTAAACATGAACCATATTCTTTTGCTTATTTAATTAAATGCTCTTTTGACGACTCACTTTCGAAATTTGAGCTATTTCGGGGGAATAATGCAGCTCAAGTCTTTGTGGATCGTATCGAGTGTGATTTAAGGGCTCTATACAACACATATTTAAAAGACATTAAGCCTATGAAACCGTTAACGCCTGAAGAAAAAAGGGAGTTTAATGATGCTAAAATATGTGGTATATGTGAAGGCCCTTTTGAAGAGGGTGAAATTAAAGTACGAGACCACTGTCACATAACTGGTGCAAAAAGATTTGGTGCTGCACATTCCGTTTGTAATTTAAATTATAAATTACCCTCTTTTATCCCTATCATATTTCATAACTTAAGCGGCTACGACAGCCATTTATTTATAAAAGAGTTATGTAAATATGGGGATAAAATTGGTGTTTTGGCTCAAAGTAAGGAAAAGTACATATCATTTACCAAAAGCATTTATGTGCACGATTATTTTGATAGTAAATGTGGAAAAGTCAAGAGGAAATATTTAAAGTTGCGATTTATTGATAGTTTTAAATTTCTGTCAACGTCTTTGGAAAATTTAGGCAGCGGTTTAAACGACGACGATTTTATTGAAACGCGGAAACATTTTTCAAATATCAACCAATTTAATTTGATGCGTCAAAAGGGTGTTTTTCCCTATAGCTTTATTGACTCTATAGAAAAAATGGAAAATACATGTCTTCCAAGTAAAGATGAATTTTATGATAATTTACGGGAAGAACATATTAGCGATGAAAGCTATAGAAGAGCAAAAGAAGTATGGCGCTTGTTTGGGTGTAAAACTTTGGGGGACTATTCGGACGTGTATTTAAAATCAGATGTGTTGCTATTGTGTGATGTTTTTGAGCAATTTCGGAATAATTGTTTAAAATTCGATAAACTTGATCCAGCACATTACTATACCCTTCCAAGTTTATCATTTGATTGTATGCTACGTATGACTAAGGTAGAGTTAGAGCTCTTAACTGATATAGACATGATACATTTTTTTAAGAAAGGTATACGCGGCGGCATAAGCCAGTGTACAGAAAGGAAGCACATCGCTAATAATATTTTTTTACCAGACTATGACCCAACAAAACCTTCTTCATTTATAACATACCTTGATGCTACAAATCTATATGGTCATAGTATGTCACAAGCATTACCATATGGTGGTTTTCGATGGTTAAGCGAGCGCGAAATTCTGGATTTAAATATTATGGCTGTTGGTGATGATAGTTTACATGGCTACGTTTTGGAAGTGGATGTGCATTATCCGACTGAGTTGCATGATGCACATTCTGATCTTCCATTTCTAGTAGAAAATATCATACCGCCAACAGAAAACGCTAAATTACCGAAATTAATTCCTAATTTACAAGATAAAAAAAAATACATTGTACACTATAGAACTTTAAAACAAGCCATCGCCAACGGCTTAGTGGTAATGCAAACCCATCGAGTATTACAGTTTGAGCAATCAAAATGGCTAAAATCGTATATTGATTTTAATACCAATTTACGTAACAAGGCCACCACAAAATTTGCGAAGGACACTTTTAAATTAAAAAATAACGCGATATTTGGTAAAACTATGGAAAATGTGGAAAATCGAAAGGATATAAAATTAGTAACACATTGGGAGAACAGTGTAGGCAGAAATGGAGCTAGAGCACTAATATCCCGCCCCAATTTCAATAGTAGCTCGATATTTACCGAGAACTTTGTTGCTATACATATGAATAAAGTTAAAATATTGTACAATAAACCAATTTATATCGGTTTTTCCATATTAGATATATCAAAGACTGTAATATACGATTTTTATTATAATTTTATTAAATCCAAGTTTGGCGATGATGCTTCGTTACTTTACACCGATACTGACTCGCTTATATTAAAAGTGTATACGGAAAACTTTTATCAAACTATATCAGAAAACCCCGAAAAATTCGATACATCAAATTACCCCGAAATTAATAATTTCAACATAATTAAAAGTAATTCTGTAGTTGGTAGAATGAAAGATGAGTTTCCTGGTGATCCGATAATAAGTTTTTATGGTACCGGCGCGAAGGCTTATTATGTAAAGTCCATTAATAATGAATTAAAAAAAGCCAAAGGTATCAAAAAATGTGTTATCGAGAAAGACCTTCATCAGGAAGACTACCAAAGAATTGTTGAACGGGGTGGTTTGATATTAAGAAAGATGAAGACATTTAGAAGTGAATTACATAACATTTATACCAACATAATAAATAAAGTAGCATTGTCACATAGCGATGATAAACGTTATGTAATTCCCAGTTCAACCAAAACTCTACCTTGGGGGCATGCAGACATAGATTTTTACAAAACAGACCCGGAAGAAAACTTAGCAAATTTAGTCACCGTGTTGGAATCATTTCTAAGTCAGGACAGCACGTAATCTGGAAAATCCATATTTCATTATTTGTATTGTTTTTATTATTTCTATTAAACATACAACATTAATATGTAACGATAGTATTGTAATTTTTTTTTTTTTTTTTTTTTTTTTTAAATAAAAAACATGTATTCATTACTTGATTGCTTTTTTATTGAACCTTTATTTTAAAATTATAAATATAATGAAGTGTCGACAAATAACAAACTGTAAAAGTTATTGTTGAAAAATTTGTCTAATAGTAAATTAAACGCACAGGTCTACGAGTAAATGTTTAATGTGAAACAGGTTTGCTGACAAGATCCTCCATAGTCTTTTCAATTTTCAACATTCTAGAGTTAAGTTCATCACGCAGTTCGTCTTGCCTAAGTCCATATATTGCAATAACAGTATCATCAATGTATCCTCTAAGTTCTTGATCGGTTTCAATTAATTTCTTGCGTACGTAACCTTCAAGTTGGTTTCTGAATATATCTTTAATAACAATTGTTGAGTCATGTAAAGCTTTCTGCGTATCTTGCACACACTGAGCAAGGTTATTATCAACATAATTTCGTGTGGTCGCATCGTCTCCTTCAAGAGGTTCTGCTAAATAGCACAATCTTTTGCTTCCCATGTCGTAATCTCCATTAGGTGTAAGTTTAAAACCTATTCCTGAAGGACCTCGCATAAAGTTAAAATCCTTAAATTTTCTTTTGCGACCGAACTTATCAATAGTGTTTACTTCTGACATTGTTATGTGAGACTGATTTGAAACCATTAAATTTCACCCTAATATATGGTTCTATTTCATTAATAAACGGACTCTGCAGAAAAATATGGATTGCAAAACGTATTTTAGGTGATGTTTAATAAATACACATACAGATTCATTTTACTATTGTTTTATTGAAAAAAAAATTAAAATATAACAAAAGATTGAGTTTACTTTTTATTATTAAAAAAAATAAAAAAAATAACAAACAAAAAAATTAAAAATTAAGAAATAAAATACATGTTAATTTCTTCTGTACAGGTAAGCTTCTTCTATGACCCAATTTCTTCTCTGGATGGCACGTTCATTAATGTCCTTGAACTGGTAGTAAACTAGTCCACAAAAGCCGCATTGTACAAATTTAACCCTGAAAAGGTCAATGTAGTTGAAGTCGTACGTAAGATCATTTCGCCAGCAGATACCTAGTCTTTTACAATGATGACAAGTTAAATAAAAAGCTTTTGGTATATGACTGTATGTTTTGGCTGCTTCACTAGGTTGTTCATCGGTTGGCAACATGATGTTTGAATATGTTGTACTTTTCAATCGCGGTACTCTAATTATGTATTACTTTTTAAAATAACCTTGACAGGACCAAAAAAAATCCTTGAAAATTACAACCTCGAAAACGACCCTGACATTGACGGGTACTTTGACCTTGGCCTTGGCCTCGCATCTAACAAGTTTAGTACTATATTTATATGCTTCTTTAAAATAACCTTGACAGGGGCAAAAAAAAAAATCCATGAAAATTACAACCTTGAAAACGACCCTGGTATTGCCGGTTACGTCGGCCTTGGCCTTGCATCTGACAAGTTTAAATATTATACTTAATGCATCGAACAAAAGGAATAAAGGTGGTGTAGTGGGGGAAATGGGCATAAAAGCAGACTTGCTGGCTCGAGCTCTTCACAGTTCGTCAGAACAGCAAACAGTACAGTGCTAAGAAAAAGTTAATTGTGTGAGTTTGAATATCGAAAATGTCTAGTGTACGGTCTCTTTTAGATGCTCTTGACGTGAGCTGCGGTTCACAGCAAGGCATGCTGGATAACATGAGTGGTTTAGAAGTGTTAAGTCCGGGGGTGTTCGAGAACTGGAATGGCGTGGAGCATGAAGATGCCGAAGACCGAGCCCTCAACGATGGTCGCGACGAGGAGTTAGTTCAGTCGGCAGCGCAATTCCTGGAATGCTGGACGGAGGAGAAGGAGCCAAAGATAAATGTGATTAGTGATGTGGTTGTGCGAAAAGCATCGCGGCCTAGGGAATCTTCTCCGAAAGCTTCGAAACTGAAAAAGCTGTTGACTATGCGGAAGTCGGAAATCGCCGATAAAAAAACATTTTATTCGGCGATTAAAGGTGTGGGACAAGGGAAGAAGAAAAAGTTTAACTTTAAGCGTCCCTCCACCCCTGTTCCATTACCCGACTTCCTAAAAACAGCACCGCAAGAGCCATTGTCAGTAGAAGTGGAAGTCATAGAAGGCCCCGATGGACCAACACCACCAACGCCACCAACACCGGCCAGCGTAGAGAATGAAATAGTGTCGGAGGTGAAGTCTTCCCCAGCGCCAGCGCCACTGTCGCCGATATTGGGGTGCCGGAAACCCATGAAGAAGCGGTTTAAGCGGTGTTTTGAAGGCGATGAAGTTTCCGCTGCTTCGTCGTCGTCGTCGTCGTCATCGTCTTCACCAAATAAAACCGCGTCTTCTTCCGAGCCATCACAACCGGAGTGGGTCGAAGACTTCACCAACTCTCAGAAGACCAAATTGACAGACATTTACGCCATGAAAAAACGCTTAGTGAATGAAGTGAACGAGTGTGCCAGTGACATTATAGAACTTGAAAGACAATTAGAGATAAAAAAGGTGAAATCTGCGCGGTTAAAAAGACAATTAGAGGACTTTAATAAATTATGTAGTAGGTGTTAGGTAGTTGTAGAGATTAGCTTTTAATTTATAGTATTAAGTTTGTAAATATATATATATATATATATATATATATATATATATATATATATATATATATATATATATATATATATATATATATATATATATATATATATATAATGTAGTTAATAAAAAAGTGTTTGATCAAATTTTTTATATTTTATAATGAGAATAAAAATGACTTGAAAATTTATTTTTGTGTGTTATTTCATATAGGCCCTGTCCCACATAATATTAGGTAATAAAAAAAAAGAGTGAATAATCCACTAAAACTACGCAATAGCAATAGTTGTAAATATTTTCTGATAATATTTACAAGTATGCTAAAACATGGTTCGGTTTATGAAGTTAAGGTTCTGTCGCCAGAACTTCTAATACTTTGTATCTCAATATTGTATGTTTTTATGAAAAAAACATAAAATATTGGTTACAAAGTATTATAACCAACTAAAACTACGATCAAATTATTTTGTGGTCCTGAAAAGGACCGTTTGGTTGTAAAACATGCGACTCTTTTATTGAGTTGTGGAGTCGCACGGCCCGTCATCATCAGCGGGGGTGGCGGTGCTGTCCTCTGTGTATTCGATGATGAACCGCCAAAGTTCATCCCATCTAGGATCGTTCGGCTCCCACTCCAAACAATTCTCTGTGGTAGAATCTACCACAGGGCATTGGATGGGTTGTTGTTGTTGTTGTTGTTGAGTCGCTGACATGTTGAACTAAAATGATTGTAATAAGTATTGGTGGTCGTATATATAGAGACAAATTAATGGTGGGGGGTGAAAACAAATGTCGTATTACGTATTGAGACCAAAAGTTGTTTGTGGTCTCAAATACGAACGAACGATTTAGCTGGGTTCCACCAGCACTTAAAGTTTTAATACTTTGTATCTAATATTGTATATTCTATACATACAATATTAGTAACAAAGTACTAATATGTACTAAAACTACGATCAAAGTATTTTGTGGTCCTGAAAAGGACCGTTGTTGTGTGCCCTTAAAAAGGGCCAGGGAGAGTGTGGGGCTTATGGTGCCCCATCCTCGCTGGTCGACCACCAGCTTGACGAATCGCAGGGGCCTTGTGGGTCGTCGGGTGTTGGTGATGCTGGAATTTCCAGCACCGCATCTTCCGTCGAGTCCGGCTCTGGCTGCGGCGACGGAGTTTCGAGTCTTTGTAAGACCCAATCACCCGCGTCGTCTAATTCCACTAGACCCGGATCATGGTCATATACTAGCGGAATCGGCTCATCCAAGTCGTCCCAACGTAGGACGTCAATTTCAAAATCCACCTCGTCGTCGTCGTCGAAGACTTGCAGGTCTCCAACGTTGTCGGCTACGGTGTCATCACTAAAGATGGATGAGCCTCGGCTGGCGGGTCTTTCTTCCTCCATGTTCATCGTATGAGGGTTGATGAATATATGACTGTGTAACTGACCCAGTCTCATATATATAGAACTACCCCCACCCCACCAACGGATTCTAAATGTTATGTATTGGTGAGAGCTTATAGAATTATTGATTTTTTCAAAAACTTTAAATAAGGAATTAGATTTGTTTAGACAATAAGACTTATTCTTAATATTTTGTGAAGAATACATTACAAAAAAAAAATAATAGAAACCTTGTTTGAACTGTTAACATTTTCATAGGTTCTCAAGCATATAACTTGGCACTTAAGCTACGAGACAAATCGTCGTTAAACGAATATCTCGCCCCATAAGTGACGATTACTAAACTACGATCAAAATATAATGTGGTCCTGAAAAGGACCGTTTTTGTGGCCCTAAAAGGGCCTGGGGGGAGGGTGGGGTGCCTACCGTGGAGTAATACCCAACGAAATTAACACCGACCTAGGTGCAGCCCTTGGTCTTCTCATTGGCGGCACCGTCGTCGTCGCTGGTGGTGTCGGCGTTGCAGGCGGTGCCGAAGGTGCCGCTCCTGGTGCGGTACCCCCGCACTCCTCACACTTGCATATTTTGCCGGGCACGAATGGCCTGACAATGCCAATGATCCTTTTTGGTATATCTTCCATCTTGCCGATCGAATGTGTAATGATGAAATAATTCTAATACCGGCCTCTATATACATTCAAAAAGTTGGAGGGGGTAAGGTGGAGTGCATATATGCATTATATAAGTTTGAGAATAATATGATTTTATAACTCACCGTATCTCTGGTATGGACACAAACTACCCCCCTCCACTTTTCTAGCATATAGTACTAGACTTTCTCTACATTTTTTTCAAATAAATTTTTTTAATATTTCTAACCATTACGTTGCTACATATTTACAAAAAATGCAAATTATGCATATATTTTAATTATTTTCAGGCAAGGTAAGGAAAATTTTGAAAATGTTTTGACGGAATCATAATAAGGAAGAGTTGAAGTATATCACACTATTTTTCCCGATTCGCTAATATAAAAAAAATTTTTTCATCGCATTTTGGATGGGCTCTGGCGTCGTAACGGTTGACGATAAAAAATTGGAAAAATACATATATTGTGGGAAATTTTCTCTAGAATCCAAAAAAAAAATTTCCGAACTTCTGTCACCGCAAATAAAAAAATCGATACCTCAAAAATTGCGAAAAAATGGTGAAGGAGCCGCGCAATCGCTCTGAAACCATCAAAAATCGATTTTTTTTCCCTCCGCGGGTGGGAGGGTGTTGGAGGTGGTGGTAAAAAACCCTCCCCTACAACTTCCACATACTCCCGTTCGGCGGCCCTAGCCTCCTAACTCGAGAATTTCAATTTTTTCGTCTAAATTTTTTGTCATTTTTAAGATTTTCCAAATTTTTTTTTCACCATTGTATTCTACTCAAAATTCTAGGTAATTAAAGTGCTTTTATTTTTTCTCTATCTTGAACGGTTCCCGAGCTACAGCGCTTTAAAGAATTCAAATTACTAACTTTCTATAACCCTTTTTTTCAAATTTCATTTTTTCGAATTTTCAAAAATACTACAATATGTAGAAAAAAGTTCTCTCTTTAATTTCCCAATACCGTTTTTCTCTAAATCTTCAACTTTAGCGCGTATTCAGCATTTTCAAAAAAAAAAAAAATTATAATTTTTTTTACACCATCGCATTCTCCTCAAAATTTTGGGCTATCAAAGTGCTTTTATTTTTTTTCTATCTTGAACGGTTCCCGAGCTACAGCGCTTTAAAAAATCCAAATTACTAACTTACTATAACCCTTTTCTTAAAATTTCATCTTTCCGAATTTTGAAAAGTACTACCATATGTAGAAAAAAATTCTCTTTCTAATTTCCCAATATCATTTTGCTCCAAAACTTCAACTTTGGCGCGCATTCACCATTTTTCAATTTTTTTTTGAAAAATTTTTTTTTTACGTTTTTACTATCGAGAAAAATGCTTGCTTATAGTACTCGATTTCCTCTATAATTTTTTCTTATAACTTTTTTCCCTATTCCTAACCGTTACTTTTCTACAAATTTTCTAAATCGTTGTTTTCATATTTTGCCTTAAAAATTTTTTCTTGTGTTATTTAAGCTCTTTTTTCCACTTAATAAACCACCATTTTCTAAATTCCCGTACTCTTTTCTTAAAGAGCGGGCTTTTCCGCCAGCTTTTTTTTTTGGTTGGGTTTCAAATAAATATAAAACTACTACTTCACTCATTACAAATTTATTGATTCAAGAACATTATTTTGTGTTACATATAATAGATACATTAAAATATAGATTTATTGGTCACCGAACCGTTTAATACATTATAACTAAAAAATGAGTCGTGAATAACTAATGCGTACACTTTAGTGTCTTTGGGGAATTTATTCTTTCTCGTTTGGAACTCCAATTTTACATCCACTGTCGATGAGTTAATCGCCTCTGGTTGATGACTGCAATTGATAATAAAAACGGGGTTTTTCATATATTCCGCGAACGTTATCATCGGATCGTTTATTTCGCGCCCGTAGTAGCTGCTTTGGAAGTTTTCGTAATTGTAATAGGCTGCTGCGTACAGTTTCTTGGCGAAATCTAAATTCCATCTTTCATATGGATAAACGGTTGAATTCAGATACAGTCTAATGTCGCATACGTCGGCGTGGGTAAACTGGGTTGCGTTTTTTTCTTTCTTGTCGCAATTATTGCTGTCTTGAAACCCGACGATTATATAGCGCGGTCTTTCCAGACTTGTACTCGTTCTCAAGGCCCACACGTCGGAAGATGTTTGCCTTAAAGCTGGTAATTCGTACAGATCCCATTTACGATATGCCATTTGAATACTGGCATTGTTTCCTCCTTTATTAATGCGAGACAGTATTTTCAATTTTTGCTTATCGTCTGGAATGATGTGACGAATTTTCCATTCGATTTTGTCGATACTAATTTCTGCCTCTACTTCGCCGACGTAACAATTGGTAAAAGTGCGAGCTATAATCATAATAAGCTCTTGTTTTACGTTGAAAACACCTTTTGCGTAATCTTCGGCGAATCCCATAAGATATTTTAAGGGTAATTTCCCGGAGAATACGTTACTTGCCGTGTCTACGATATCTTGGTTTGCTTCGTCGAGACCCCATCCGCACGTCATGAGAGATCTTTGTTGCAAACTTCCGAATGAAACCATGGTTTTTAATGTCGTCGTAACTCCAGGTTTACGAACCACGGCGACCTGTTCACCTCCCATCTCGTAGCGAATTTCATCGAACAAAAATGCGAGGGCATTATTTGATAAAAAACATCTTTTCGTTGCGTCTATGGGTTTAAATTTTCCTTCGATATATATGTAACTTTCGGCGATATCCAGTATAATATCTTGAAAATTAATGGGGATACGGACTTCATCCGAATTGTTGAATGATGGAGATCCGTATGGTTTATACGTATGCTCTTCTAGACTAATAATGGAATTGTCCAAGATGGGCTCGGAGGAAACCTCTATTTTATCGCTGGTGGTGGAAATCATTTTCGCACTTTAAGACCGATTGATTTTAAAAATTTATAGTCTTCGGCAGATAACTGTTGAGATGTTTGTGATCTAACGTCTGGACGACGACTAACCTTGACGTTAACTCTTCTTTTACTTTTATTATGTTTCGGCGGTTCCTCCATCTTAGTCGACAGCACACACAATTGACGATTGAAGCAAAAACCCATTTCTATGAAAGTTTCTTCAGTTCCAATTTCACGATTATTTTCTCGCCTTGAAAATTGATTAGATCACCGCTATCGTCCAAGATGCGAAGAGTAATGTTGTCGATAAACTGACGTCCTGCCGGCATTAACGGCATATAAATATTATTTTGTGGTTCTTTACTGATTTTGTAACCGGGCTCCACGTCGATATCGAATTCGAACAAGGTATGACCTTCCACCGAATTCATATATGCTCCGGAAATTATATTACAATCTACGCGTATGATGCGTACTTTCATTATTTCCACCATCTCGGTTGATTCGTGCTTTTTGTCTCTTTTTAACACTGTATGATTAAATCCTAACATTTTACCGATACTCGCCTCTCCCCGGAAATCTATAGTATATTGGGATTTCAGTTCACATTTCAGCGTATTATTATTAGCGACCAAGTAAAAGATTCCATCGTTCTTTTCTTCAGTTGAAATCCTCAAAGCCTCCAACATAGCTTTACCTATCTCATCTATTTCATAGGCCCCAGGTGGAATCTGCAATTGTATCGGCTCGGTGGTGTAACCCTCCTTCATGTAGGCAAACTTATTGTTGCTTTCGTCCACATTAAAAATTGAATTGTATGTGTAAAATCCCAGCAATGCCAGACCATATTTGTTTTCTCTATTTAATTCGACTGGTGGATAAAAATCGGCGCTTAAGACGCTCGAGTGTCCTGTTAGTGTGAACGTATAAGACATGACTAACCATTAAAACATCACACATCTCGGTTTTATTCTTAGCGGCAACATTTAAAAAGATTCATCGTCACACCTCTTCTCACTGCATTAGATAGTGATGTTTTTATGCTATTTTCTGCTTTTATGCGCACATCGCTGATTTTGCAATAACAACAAAATATTTTTCTAGCCGTAAGATCCTCATCAGTCATAACCTCGTTTAAATTGCTGCTGCTGCTGCTGAAATAATGTTTGCAACCGCACTGATATTTTAATATATCGATATCGCTTTTAAGGTGCTCCGGCAACTTTTCCCAAACGAATGGAATTTCATTTGGGGCTAATGCAATCATTACTTCCTTGGGCATGTTTTCTAACTGTTTCACGGTCATTTTCCTTAATCCACCGGCTAGATGAAATGCTTTCAGTGATTGCAACATTTTAGTATAGTTATTGCGATCCATTTGCGGTGTTAATGGTGACGATGATGATGATGACATCTTTTACGCTGATGATTCGACAAGAAACTTTAAGCACAAATGTCCACACCAGACTGTTCCAAAATCCTGCTGACGATCGTATGTATAGTAAATAATTTTTGATGGTTCCGATCCCGTTTGTAGATATCGTACCAATTCGATCGGTGGGGGTAAATCGCCGAAGCTGTCATAATATGTTACTTTAGAATTATTTTTTCTATAAGCTACCCAATGAGTTCCTGCACCACGCGTACTATCCAAATTCACTATTGCTGCTTCGTAACGTCGAGGACCTTGTCTAGGTAATAAATCCCTCATATAAACGCCTCGAAAGTGTCCTATTCTTTTCTTTTTGGCATATTTTTCTATATCGATGTTAGATAGTGGTCTTCGAGGTAGGGATTCAATTAGTTTTTTGATCTACGATTTAAAAATAATCCCATACCTTTACGATATGGCTTTAGAAACAAACCATTTCCTTTCGATTTTAAATACAGGCCGGCACCGGTTTTATCTTCGCTGCTTTTTTTTACTGCTTTTATGGCGCGCACAATTCCCGCTGCCCCACCGGCTAATGAACCCAAAGCTGATAACCCGGCAAAAATTGGTATTAATGGTAATATTCCACCAGTTTTAGGAATCGGTATTATTCTCGGTGTACGAACCTTCCTTTTGCCACCTGCCGCTTTTACCGATCTACGTGCTGCCGACAGAGCTATTTTAGATGCATTCATGACATTTTTTTCCAACACATTTTTACTTCCGGCTTTTAATAATTCCCTTCGAACTGCTTGTCGAATAGCTGTTCCGAAACTGGCTTTCCGAACATGTCGATTTTTATTAACACCTTTCCTTTTTGTATGACGCGTGCCTTTACTAGATGTTTTTTTTGTTGATAATGATGATGGTACACCCATACCAAAACGTTGTTTTCCTTTCATAATGTTTGTAACTAACCAAGCTGCTGTTTTTTCACCTAAATTGGAATCTTTCGATTTTACTCTATTCCAAGCACTTTGTTCGAGCTCGTAATCCGCTCGATGTCTCGCACTTATGTTGTCTTTATTATGTAAATAGGCTAAATCGTGTTTTTTGCATGCGGCATCCAAAGGATTAATGCCTGGATCACCTCTTGTTACACGTTTTATTACTTTTGTTCCGGGTCCGCAATATTGATAACCAGGAATGTGTACCTCGAATGGTAATTTATTTATTAACGAATTCACAATACCGTATCCAGTTTTGTTGGAAACGTGAGACCGTCCACTTCGTTTGACGCTCGGCATCTGAATGACAGTTTTTGTGAAAAATTGCCTATAAAATATCAAATTTTCCTAAGATGCGCGTTATCGATCTTAAACAAAAACTTCCTATTGACAATCTCGATGAAAAAGTCGGACTTGGATTTGAAAAGAAGATAATGAAGAGACACGGTCCTCTACTTCCTTCCTCTATTCGCGGCCTGTTAATTGGTCCATCCAATTGTGGAAAAACTAATGTCATGATTTCGCTGCTTACACACCCCCTTGGGCTACGTTTCGAAAATGTCTATATTTACTCGAAATCTCTGTATCAACCGAAATATGAGTATTTAAGGAAAATTTTAGCGCCCATTAAAGGTTTAGGCTACTATGCCTTTAGTGATTCCAGTAATATTGTGGAACCGTCCGATGCAAAACCAAACTCTATATTTATCTTTGATGATGTTATATGTGAAAAACAAGATGTTATAAGATCGTACTTTAGCATGGGACGTCATAAAAATATCGACTCCTTTTACCTAGCGCAAACATATTCGCGAGTGCCTAAACAGCTTGTGCGAGACAACGCCAATTTTATTATTATGTTTAAACAAGATGAGTTGAATATGAAACACATATTTTCCGACCACGTTTCACCGGATCTAACTTTTACTCAATTTCAAGAAATGTGCTCAAAATGTTGGGATAATAAGTATGGATTTTTAGTAATTGATAAAGACAGTGATGTGAAATCGGGAAGATACCGCAAAGGATTTGATAGCTATATATTACTGTAATAATAAGAGAAAACGCTCATTTGATTGTTGAAACGTCCTTTGTTAACATCATGAATAACGCGATCGACTTAAAACGTAAACTAGTGGAAGCTACCAATGCCGTCAGAAAAAAATTTAAACAAATTAAAGCGGCTAAAGAGTTTAATGTTGTGGAATTGGAAAAGTTTTACGAACCCATTTCTAAGCCGTTGACAACTATATCTGATGTGGTTAAGCAACGTCAGCAGCAGCAGCAGCAGCAACAACAACAGCAACAACATTATCCAGCTACAAAGTCACATAGTCTCAGTACATCAGTGCAGTCGACTCAAATATTAGGTTTTCCCCAACCTACACATTCCTTTCAAACCTCCACACCTATTCAGCAGCAGCAGCAGCAGCATCGCATTTCAAAAGAAGATATTAGCCAATCGGTGTTTGATACACCCTCGACATCAACTAATACATCTCTCGCATCCGCTGACACCACAACTTCCGATACTTTAAACGCACACCTGAAAGGATTACGTTCGAAACCATCTCTATACGATACTGTATATGGTGTACGTTTTGGTTCAAAAACAGATAACAAAAATTTTATTGGTAATTTAGAGGTGCGTTTTCGAAATGGAAATATTGTCTTATACAAAAAAGGGAAAAATATTGCAGAATATGGTGGATCACCGGCACTTTATGATTTGTTATTTCTTAAAACACCCCCAAGTGTAGGCAAGGAACAACAACAATTAAGTGATAATGTACTTTCAACGTACAAGGAAATTTTGGAATCAACGAATGCTGTCTACAACAATTTTAAAAAAAGTGATGGTTTACGGGAGACCAGATGGAACAAATATTTACGAATTATTAAACCTCTGATAATGGGCACAAAATTAGGTGGTACTATTACAAGAAAAAATCTCTCGGAAAAACTACAGTTACCCACAAAAAAGAAATTATCTTCGAAAAAATTTCAATATGTCTACTGGAACAAAGCTAAAGAATTGGTGGATCGTTTACGTTTGTTGTGGAGTTCCAAAATGGCCGGTCACACTGGACACGAAAATGAAATTATGTCAATCATAGAGGAATTACGAGAAGAAGATATAATATATTAAGCTCAATATTTAATGATATTATTCAGTTCTTCCTTCGATCTGAAACCTTTAGTATTACTAATAATATGGAGCCCAGTCTAGAAAAAATCAAGATTGTTAATGAACTACATAGAACGGCTAGAAAAAATTTTGTAAGACGGCGCACGATAATAAAAGGATACAGAGATTTGTGGCAAATTGATTTGGCTGAAATGCAACAGTATGCTGATGAAAACGATGGTTATCGTTATATTTTGGTCTGTATAAATTGTTACTCGAAATTTGTCTATACCAAAGCCATAAAAAACAAGACTGGTATAGAAGTTACTAATGCGATGAAAAGCATCATTGAAGAGGCATCATATACACCAACAAATCTGCAAAGTGATCAAGGAAAGGAGTTCTATAATACAAACTTTCAAGCCCTGATGAAAAAATATAATATAAATCATTATTCCACTTACAGCACAAAGAAAGCTGCAATTGTTGAGCGAGTCATAAGGACTTTAAAAAATAATTTATATAAACAATTCTCGACAAGAGGATCTTACAAATGGATACATATATTATCGGCAGTAACAAAAACCTATAACCATTCGAAACATCGCACCATTGGAATGAAGCCTGCAGACGTGCAAGAAAAAACACATATTAAAGCATATGATTATTTAAAAATTGTACCTAAAAAATTTAAGTTTTCCATGGGTGACATTGTGCGTATTAGCAAGTACAAAAGCTTATTCGAGAAAGGATATACGCCCTCTTGGTCAACCGAATTGTTTAAAGTTGTAAAAGTTAACGTTACAAATCCACCTACTTACTTGTTGGAATCGTTAGAAGGTCAGCCTATAAGAGGGTGTTTTTACGAATCAGAACTACAAAAAACAAGCAGTCCTGACGTTTATCTAGTAGAAAAGGTCCTTAGACAACGCAAGAAAAATCACATCGAACAATTATTTGTCAAATGGCTAGGATTTCCCAACCACTTCAACTCTTGGATAGATAAAGCTAATATTGTTTAAATAACATATTGTATGACTATATTTTTTATTTAAAATGTAAAATAAATAAACAATATATTGTAAAATAAAGTTTTTTATTTCAATCTTCATTATTAAAAACAATGACAATAAAACATCATACACATAAATAACATTTCAATATTCTTGGAGGGAAGGTCCAATTCACCGACGACTACGACGTTATCTTCAAGGCTATGCCACTCGGAGTGCGTTCTCCTATTCTTTAACCTGCTTTTTTAGATTTTTTTTGAAGTCGAGTCGTACGACAGTGCGCTTAATGAGTCATTTAAAGGCTGATGATAGAGTATTTTCTGCATAACTTCAATTTTTGTTTTAAGCTCACTATTATTTTTGTATATCATGGGGAGGACATCCTTGTTAAATATGTCACATATTACAACTGCAAAATTGTAAAACTTTCTATTAACAAAGTGTTTTGTCACAGCATCGTCATCATCTTTAGGTTCGCCTAAGTTGGTTATGATTTTTCCACCCATATCATACTGCCCATCCGCTGTAAGTTTAAAACCAATCCCTTGTGGCCCAGATAATATATGATATTTTTCATTATATTTCTGACGACCAAATTTATCAATTGTGTTGTTTCCTCGACTCATTTTCAATCTTTACTAAACTATTTTATTTTTATTTGCCCTACTTATATTAAATATTTCAGCTGAGAAAAAGAAACACTGACTATGATCTACTGGGTTGGTATGTTTATAAAAGAAATAAAATAAAACTGTGATTGTAACAGATATTTATTTACAGTTATTTAATTGCACAAATACAAAAATTATAAAAAATTAGTTTTCCATGTCTTCGTTTTCGTTGCTCAAAATTCTATCCCATCCGACACTATTTCGATCGTCAACGTCTTGGGCTGTTGCTGTTGCAGAAACCAATTCATATTTTGCAGCAAGCTCACCTGGTAAATGTGGAATATTGACGAGGTATTCTTTTAATTCTTCTTCAACCATTTCAGCACAAAATGTATCCATGTCTATGGAACCATATAAAAATTTGTCGCACAAGTGTGCCCCAGCCATAAAATTGATTGTATCCCTGATCTCGTTCTTATATTGATCTTTGGTTACATCAACATGCGACCAATCATTTACGCTATCTAACATATCGTGAGCCCTATTTCTTAATTCTCTCCCCAACCAAAATATGTATCTATCTACACATTCGTTGGCGGTCGTCGTCGTCGTCGTCGCATCAGCAGACATCTTTAACAGAAATAATGAACACGCGTAAATATTCTGACATGTGCAACTATATTTTAAATTTAATTACATCCTTTTTTTCAAACAATTTACATACAATTTACTCCAATGAGCCAAAACGTAATAATGTTCGAGTATTGTTTCCAAAAACTCTAGTGCCCTGCCCCAAATAAGTTAGAGTGTATTTATCTTTAGTTTTACTCATAATATCTACAATATCGTCAGATAGTGTTTCGGCCACACGTTTTGGTAAAAAAGTCTCAAATGTGCTATTATCACCGTCATCGTGTAAAGCCACTAAAAGAGTTTTACCAAATCGTGTAGTCATTGAAACCATCTTTACAATTTTATACACTTTGCCTACAATCATTTCGGTAACCTTTTTTTTCTCTAAAACCTCGAAATCTTTGCTAAACATTTCATTAATTTCATCTAGAGTTTCTTTTGCAATACTCATTATTGAAAAAATGGTATATAAATCCAAAAATTACCGTGAATATAAAAGCACTTTCAGAACACTACACGAACACAATATTTGATGTTTATGCCACTGATATCTGCGACTGTTTGAAGTCACTTCTTCTCCCACGAACCTTTATAGCGGGGTTTCAAGGTCGAATTGTAACAATGGTGGGGGTAGCTTAACGATAGAAATAGTGGGAGGAGTATTCAAGGTCAAATGACGTCACACATTTAAATTGGTATAAGGATAACTTCAAGGACAAAATATAATGAAACAAATAACTACATTTTATGTACTTTATTCATTGATTTTTTTCTGCCATTCTTCTATGCGTTTAACATTATCACCTAAACCTAATTTCCTTAATTTGTTCAATAATAATTGTTTGTTTTTATATCTAAGAAAATTCTTACAAACTATACTAGCTAAAAGACACACTTCGGCATGGTCCATATACTTAAAAAATACACTAAAGTCCTGAGCCTCCGAATCTTGCATTTCATATGCGTAAAATTCCGAACAGGCTGCAGAAATTAGAAATTCCTCGTACATTTCTCGCACTAAACTTTCCATATTAACTACTACTACGTTAAACTTAAGTCCTACACTCTAATTTCATCTAACACAACCGGATCTGCAATGAACCTAATCAGTTTTTCCAAACAGTCACTAAACCCCAACTTTTTTATCTCATGAACAAAGTCTTGTAAATTTATTGTTTTGCTGCAATATTTACGACATGCATTCGCAGCCTTTTCATATTCATAAGCCAAATCACAATAGCGCGACGCCCATTCTGCTCGACTTTTCATTGCATCATTGAAATAATTATTAGCCGTTTCAGTGAACTCATCGCCCAATTTTTTTACTGTCTCTTGCAAAGCACTATTCATATTATTCACTCATTTTTACATTCACGACACTTTTTTATTGCTGGTGGTGGCCCATCTATATGATGACGATATATTTGTTCATAGTGAATGTAACAGGGTAAGCTTAACTGTAGTTCCTTGTTACACAGATATGACGCTGGCAGCTTATCCCAAATTTGCCGTAAACTCAGCGTATCAACGCAAGTTTTTAAATATTCGAGAGGAAAAAATGCTAGATCCTTCTCTTCAAAATCACACAAACTTTTTAAATTACTCTGATATAAACAAATTACTCTGCCGACTTGCTCTATAATTTTTTCTTTAGATAGTTCCGTATCTGACATTTCACACTGAATGAATGCAAGTAGACTCACACAATTTATAGAACAATTTGCAAGGTCAAAATCATTTCAAGATCATCCCACACTATTACAATGCACAAATAACTACTTCAAGGTCACACACCCAAGATGACCTTCAACAAAGTCAAGGTCGTCTCGACCAAGGTCAAGGTCAAGGTCACACACACAACCTTGAACACAAGGCCAAGGCCAAAGCACACGTGCACTTTCAAGGTCAATGACAAGGACATGTGGGCGGGGCCAAAGAGGGGTGAAGCAAGGTCAAGGTCAAGGTCGAGGAGTGGGGGGATCGAGCGAATCGGGTTATGTTCACTACTTACGACCTTCCGACCGCTGAAAATTAAGAAATAATAACCTCAGAAAGTTATTAACAAATACAAAACGTGCAAAAACTACTCAATATTTTTGTTTGAAATTTTGCATGCTTTTGCTGCAGTATGAAGTGGATGCAATATATTTTCTGCTGTTTAACAATTGAAAAACATATATTTTAACATGTTTTTTTGCAGTTGTCCATGAACAAATAACCCGATTTTGATGAAACCTTCATTTTGTAGGTATTTTTAAGGCACACAACTCAAAAAACTTTTAATTGTTTAATAAAAATTTTTGCCAAAAAAAAAAATTGAAACCTAAGAAACCAAAAATTACCTCCATCGTTTTGAACATTTTCCAGCCGGCTGATATTAGCAATAATAAATATCAAAATTACCTCATTTGTAAGCTAATTCGACAGGACTAATATTATATGGAATAAATACTTTAATCCTATTTTTACTTCTATAAACCACTTCAAACCTTTACTCACTAATGTTGTAATGATGAAAGGATTTGAAACAAGTTATTTTAAGTACTATCAAGCCCATACACAAGTAATAAAATATTTAAAGACTAATATTATATGCAAATATGGGCAATTTGTCAGATATATGGACACAAATGTCATCCGAACAGGCTTATACTCTTGAAATCATAAACACTCAAGTAAATATAGCAGACTTATGTAAACGTAGTACGAAAAGGAAACTTAAACATAGGGATGACTAATATAAATAATAGAAACCACTATTTCGTACGAATATACACAAATTATTGCATTTATTACAACACAACTTTGTTTCAAACGGATCAGACCACTTTTTTTCGCTATAGCACAGAGTATATATATATATATATATATATATATATATATATATATATATATATATATATATATATATATATATATATATAGGTAGTTACACAGGCGAAATTCTGAGTCCCGATGGCACATTCCATCCACATCTCCATATATGGTCATTCACTACTTCAGAAATGGATGGCTGCTTCCATTAACTTCTTGTATGTCTTAAGATGTCTAGACTTAGCCTTGTATGGTAGCTGTTAAGCCGAAGAAGGGTGTGGTCCCCTTCTTCGGCTGTGGATGTCATATTCCATCCAGTTCTTCAGATGTGGATGGCACATTCCATCGACTTCTTGTA
The DNA here is from genome assembly GCA_034092305.1 of Diaprepes abbreviatus. Classification (NCBI taxonomy): domain Eukaryota; kingdom Metazoa; phylum Arthropoda; class Insecta; order Coleoptera; family Curculionidae; genus Diaprepes; species Diaprepes abbreviatus. The sequence continues at coordinate 627,632 of JASJET010000103.1, forward strand.
TGTCTTAAGCTAAGCGAGGCTAGACCCGGATGGCATGTTCCATCGATTTGTTGTATAAATAGATCTGAAGAAGGGCGTGCCCGACTTCTTCTGCTGAAGAAGTGACGTAAGCACGCAAGAAGAGATCGACAATGACTTGAAGTGAGAAGAGATGTGACATCACATTACTGGTGGTTGTTGAAACTTCTTCAGCAGAAGAAGTAATATTAGCATTATACTAATGGTAAATATTTCTGTTGACCAGTTAGGTCTATATTGTTTGTTAAAAACTCCTCTCAATTTTGATATGCGTACATGGTCGCCAATCCTATATTTCGGCTTAAATAATAATAATAATAAAAAAGGTCTTTCAAGAATAATCAAGGAATCCCATAACTGGAAAGCTCCAGGTCTCGACGGGATCCAGAACTACTGGCCCAAAAAGTTCTGGTGTATGTATCATCAGCTGGCTAATCTTATTAATGATGTTTTCCTTAACCCAGCAAAAATGCCATTGTTCTTGACCGAGGGTATTACGTACCTCCTACCAAAGGACCAACATAACACACATGACCCAGCTGAATATAGGCCGATCACCTGCCTACCCACACTGAATAAGGTGATCACCTCCTGCTTGACCCAACGCATCTATGCACATTGTGAGCAAAATAACATCATTGCAACTCAACAGAAAAGATGCACGAGGGGAGCAATGGGATGCAAGAAACAATTGATTATTGACTCTGTCATATATAACCAAGCCTGTGCCAACCGAAGAAACCTCTTTGCTGCCTACGTGGATTATAAGAAGGCCTTCGACTCGGTGCCACATGAGTGGCTCAAAACTATATTGAGAATGTATAGAGTCGATAATAATTTTGTTTCCTTTTTAGAACGCATCATACTATTGCAAGTGCCATCCAGCGACACCATCGAAACTAACACCATTCCGATACGAAAGGGAATATTTCAGGGCGATTCACTTAGCCCATTATGGTTTTGCCTTGCAATGAACCCACTATCACGCCGTTTGAACTCAACCAGATACGGCTTTAGTGTTAGAAATAACAACGAAGAGGTAGTCAGAGTGAATCATCTTCTATACAGGGATGATCTTAAACTGATGCTACCAGAAACCAGCTAGAACAAATGCTTAAAATTGTAGACGAGTTCTCCGGAGATATCGGAATGCAATTTGGACTTGACAAGTGTCGTATTTTGAAAATCGTTAAAGGGAAGATACAACCGGGGGCTTTTGAGATGCAGAACGGTGAAACTACAGCTGCAATGCAAGCAGACCAAAGATACAAATATCTAGGTATGAAACAGGCTAAAAGAAATGACCATGGTACTATGAAGGCCGAATTGACAGCCGAATTTGTCAGGAGGGTAAGGCGGGTATTACGAACTAATTTAAATAGTAGAAATTTGTTTAAGGCGCTCAACACGTATGCTTGCTCTGCGCTGAGCTACTCTTTTGGAATTGAAAAGTGGAGTAGGATGGACATCCAAAATCTGCAAAGAAAAATAAGGACACTCCTAACAAAAGCACAAAAACATCACCCTCGGAGTGCTATTGAACGTACAATGCTTCCAAGACACCAAGGAGGAAGAGAATTGTTGGATATTGGTAAGCAGCTCGACCAACAAATCATAAACTTACGTTCATATTTCTACAGGTTAGCGGACTCTTCCACACTACATCGAGCAATATGCGAGGCAGACGTTTCAACGCCGCTACAGTTGAGGGAACAAGATATTAATTCTCACCACCAAACAGACCATGAGAAGTTACAAACCTGGCTACGGAAGCCACTTCATGGACGGCATCCAAATGAGGTCAATCAGGATAATGTCGACAACTCAGCGTCGAACTACTGGTTGATTTCAGGACAGATGGCTTCTTGTTAGCTATCCAAGATCAGGTTATTCCGACGAAGAACTATCGGAAGTTCATCATTAGAGATCCCTCAATAGAAAATGACCAATGCAAATATGGCTGTCGAACATCAGAGACAATCCAGCACATAACTGGAGGATGCCAAGCATTTGCCGCAACCGAATATAAGAAAAGACAAGACTCGGCCGCTAAGATACTCCACCAAGAGTTAGCAGAAAAGTTAAACCTATTGTAGGTAGGAAAAGTATCTTATTACAAATACAATCCAGAGCCTATTCTTGAGAACAACCAGTTCAAGTTATATTGGGACCGAACGGTTCTGACGGATCAAACAGTAGCTCATAATAGACCAGACATTATACTAATAGATAAAATTTCTAGGCGAACTACACTAATCGACATCGCTGTACCTAACAACAACAAACTAAGGCCAAAATACAACGAGAAGATCGTCAAATACCGAGATCTGGAGATGCAAATCCGAAGACAATGGGCAATGAAGAGCGTCCAAACGATTCCCATAATACTCTCAACAACTGGAGTGATACCAAAGAACCTCCTGCAGAACATCATGGAACTGGGTCTCAGTGAGCATCTGTACAAACCGATGCAGAAACCAACTCTCCTAGCAACCGCTCGAACGGTCCGAAAGTTGATGGGAAATTCAGCAGACCACGTCACCTAGGACCCGATAACATTGAAAGGGTTCCCACAGAGCTTCATGCTTTTGGTATATTTGTGTACCTGGTATGAGTCAATATTCCCTGGAGGGAGTGCGAAGCCGTTTGGCTTGTAAATCATAATAAAGGTCTTTTATTTCTAAATTTCCAAATAAAATTCAATAATCTTAATATGCTGGGCGAGGTTGAGAATAGCCGACCCGGAGGACGGTTGTCTGTTTTTACACCTAACCCACAAATAGTCCATAAATAACAAACAAAAATATTTTTTAGGCACATGATTACATATGTATATAGCATGAAGGAAATAAAATTTATTATTAGAAAAGAATTAACTAAATGGTTTAACAATTCCGTAAGAAAATAAATAGAAACTTAACAAGAAAGTAAATTTTTGAATTTATTAAGGCGCCAGCGAAGTTGAATAATCCTAAATAAATATTGAACAACAATATTTCTTTCTGGTTTTATCTATACCCCATCAAAACCAGTAACAATCCAACATGTATTACGATGGGCTGAAAAAAAGTAATCCAAAGAGCAACTTTTTTAATGTATATTTACTACTTATTTATTGTAGTCAAAAGGTATACTGTTCATTGTGTCTGCTATTTGATAAGAAAATTACCTTAAAAAAAGTTGTGTGAGACGGCGACGGAGAGTAAGAGTTCCCTTAAATCTAATATTTAAATTATAGACATCTGTCCTGTATCTAATTTTATTATGCAAATATTGGGGACTCTTTGTTTTAATAATAAGGAAGAACTGTGTCGCGCTATATAATTTTCTTCTATGAGGGTGTGGCTAACCTTCTAATACCATGAATACGACGTCGGCAGTAGTTTTGAATTTTTTGTACTCGTTTTATATCGGTTAATTTAAGGCATGATCTATAGATGACATCACAATAATTTAGTTGTGATAACACTAGTGACTCACAGAGCATATTTTTTATAGGTTTATTTAAAACTGATCTGTTCTGATATATTAATTTTAAATTTAAATACGCTTTTTGGAGGCATTTACTTATATGTTCTGTAAATCTTAGATCTGAGTCCATAATAAGACCTAGGTTTTTGATATTAGCATAAAATGGAATAACGTCATTTTCTAGATATATAGACCTTCTGTGTCTAGATAAAAAATCAGATCGATCTGAGCTCCTCCCAAAGACAATTAAGTATAAGGCAATGATCACCAGAATTAATTTTAGCTTACAGAGGTTATAATTAATTGCTTGAATTGCTTGACTTATTTCTTCTTTTTTAAAAGATGAATATATTTGAGTATGGTCGGCATAGTAGTGCTGCGTGCAGGATAAGAAAATTGAAGGAAAATTTGAAATATAAATAGAAAAAAGGAGAGGTGAGATTATTGAGCTTTGTGGGATGCCAGTTAAGATATTTAAAGATGTTGAGAGATGATTGTTAAGACTTACTGTTTGTGGCTCCAAGGAAGTCATTGACCATATCAACCGCCCTACGTGACAGATCGATAAAATGCAGGATAGAAGTAAGAAGTGAGTATCGAATGCATGTGTGTAATCTAATAAAACCAGAACTGTTAACTGCGTTATCGTTATCTGCGGCAGTAATTATGTCATCGGTAATTCTAAGCAGCACAGTTGTGTTGTTATGACCGGCTCTGAATCCAGATGGTGTAACTGATATAATACTCTTTACTCTTATGTGATTTTGAAGCTTGTTTTTTCTAAAATTTTCTAGAGCGTTGGTAGTCTACTAATAGGTCGAAGATTATTAAAGGATGTCGGGATATTTATCTTTGGTAATGGTATCATCCGCGCGTTTTTCCAGCATTTTGGGAAATTGGGAATTTGATAAACAGTAGTTAATAATAGGAGTTATTACTGGAAGCAAAAAAAAAGTAAACATAGATTTAGCGTTAACATATTTATTTCATCAAGGTCTGTCGCTTTAGTTTTTATTTTTGATATTAGGTTTTGAACTTCTATTTCACTGACAGCTCTAAATGAAAGCTTATTAATTTCATTATTTTTTATGTTATTTCTATAAAAATCTAAAATATTATTATCCACTGGTAATTTTTCAACTGATTTAACAAAATATTCATTAATATTGTCAACATCACTAAGACTGTCAGGTATCTGACCTCGCCTATTACTCTTTGAAATATTTAATAATTTTAATGATGACCAAATATCTCTTGTCGATTTATTAGCCTTAAAGTTAAAGTACTCTTTTTTTTCTCGTCTTACTGCCGCAGTAACCATATTTCTAAGATTTTTATATATATTCCAGTCGTCTTGATTTTTATGTTTTTCGTATTTTGCTAAAGTTTTATCTCTATCAAATATCATTGCTCGTAATGTATCCGTCAACCAGGGTGCGTATAGTTTAGTTATTCGGTAAGTAAGAAAGGGCGCATGAATATCGAGTAATAGTTTTATATCTTCATTAATAAATTTAACTTTATCATCCGCACTTTGGACGTCATAGATATTTCGCCATCGTATCGCCTTAAGATCAGCAGTGAATTGCTCAAGGTTAATATTTTTAAAGTTTCTACTTACTTTAAAAATGGTCGCAGCACATTCGCGCTCAACATTGAGACAACAGTAGATCAATTTATGGTCACTTACCTCTCTTACTGAAATGGTACCTGATGTCACATTTTCTTGTTCTGTCGTGAGAATATAATCAAGAAGGGTAGCAGAAGTTGCTGTTATTCTGGTGGGATTTGAATAATCTGCTTAAGCCCTACACCTTCCAAAATTTCATTAACGTATTTTGCCTCGGTACTGCTAAATTCTAATAAATCAATAATAAAATATCCTAGGCAATAAATTTTATCTACTTTTGGATAAACTATTGATAATGTACTTTCAAAATTATTCAAGAAATCGACATAAGAAAATTTAGGAGGTTTATGAACAATGCCAATACCGAACTTTAGCTTCTGGATTGTCAGCTGCAGCCACAACTATTCAATTGTGGTGGAACTATTGAAAAGTTGAAAATGTAAATTATCCCTCGGATAAACTCTCACTTCCCCTCCATGACCCTGTCTGTCGTTACTAATAAAGCTAAAGCCAGGAATAAATAAGAAGTCATCGGGGATAGAATTTGTCAGTCAGGTTTCACTAGCCCCAATTAAAACTTCAACGAAATGTGCGGTCAGAGACCTTACATTTAAACATGCGATTTTTAGAGATAAATGACTCATTTTTATAGTGTTTTTTTTTAATGGATTGAAAGTATAAAAAGTTGAATTTACCAGAATCAAGAAATTTACAGAGAGAAAAATAATGTAACTTTCTGAATGAGCGGAATAAAAGGTAAACAATCTCTAAATATATTTAATTCTAAAGATAATTGAAGTAATTGACTGTGCCTAAATGGAAATAAATCTTTAGTAAACTAAGAGTAAAGTTATTAATATGAAACTGACCTAGTTTTGTTGTTATCATTTTTTAAACAGAAACGGTAGCAATAGTCAATATCTTGGCCGGAAATATTTATGTTTAACTTATTTTTAATAATATTTGGAATTTCTTCTTACAAATTCTCGTTATTGGCCTCTGTAAGACCATTGATGACAACGCTGTTTAGGTAATATTGTTGTTTTTGATGACAAAGCGCGTCTTGCAATTCAAAAAAATCAGATTTTAACGCCGAAATAGACGCCAAACCTGCCTTTCAAATGCTGCAAGTTTATCCAGAATTGAAATGACTTCAGCCGATGTTTTTGGTATATCATTTAACTGATCCTGGAGCGCCTTTATTCCTGTTTGCAGATTTTCTTCTAGTTTATTATTATACTTGAGGCCATATTGTTTCTGTTTGATGTTTCGGTAATAACACTGTTATTATATATTCCCCTTCTTGTCAACATTTTGGGCATTATCGGTATGAATTTTCACAATTTTTTTATAAAACTGTCGTTACAACGAAACTTTTTCACTTTTGTTTATTTAATAGTATATAATAGTATTTGACAAAAAAAACATCAAACTATTAAGAGAGCTGAAACGTGCTACTTCACTCATGTGCCATAGATCGATCGATAATTTGTAATTTTAATTCTATTATATACGGTTTTTAATAAGAAATCTTCATGTTTGTATGTCACTTCAGGCGGTTTAGACCTATTGTTCAACGTTGTCTGTTATTATAGATAGTTACAATTTTTCCTAGTAAATTTAATCATTTGTATGATCCTTGCATGCTAAATTCTTTTCAAGTAGACCTTTGAGAGTTCTATTAACTCGTTCAACTATAGAAGCTTTTTTCTCGCTATAAATAACAAAATGATTATCATTGAACTTTTTCATCAAATTTTGAACTTCCATTCCAGTAGATTCACCACCAGCATCAGTTCCAAGATTGATTGGTTTTTGTTCTTTAAATACCAGTTCAAGTGCCTTAGATATTTCCTTAGCAGTTTTAGTTTTTAATGGATAAGCCCGTACATATTTAGAAAAACAATTTATTACAATTAAAATATATTTATAACCTTCATTTTCTTTTCCATATTCTCTCATATTAACTAAATCAGCTTGCATTAGGTCTAGTAGAGATTTGATAATTACTCGTCGTTGTTTGAAATTTATTCTTGAAGAATTATGTATTTCTTCAACAATTTGTTGTTTCATGCCAGTAACAAATTTGGCCATATTGTAAGTTATTCTATGATGTGTGCTTCACGTATTTCTTCAATAATTGAGTTGATCTCGTTCATGTGACCTGTATTGCCTGCTGTTTCAGAAGAAAGTAACAATTTTAATCGCTCTATAAGTTCATTTGGATCATCCCAAAAGACATAATTTATTGGATTATTGTTAACTTTCATAAGCATTCCATAACCTTTTTTTAAATTAGATTCTTCTTCCCCTTCCCCTTTCTCTCCTTCCTCTTCCTCTTCCTTCTCTTCTTCTTCTTCTTTTCCTGATTTGTTTTTGACTTTAAAATAAGATTGTGAATTAGAGGTTCAATGATTTTATATTTTCCACTTTTACTAGACACAATATTTTTAATACTGCTACTATTACTTATTATTTTTGCATATTTTCTTGCATCATCTCTTGTATAGACGACAGGTGGATTTTTATTAAATAATAAACCATAAAGTCCATTAGTTCCTTTAAATTTTTTCCCACCTATTAATTGATCAGGACCATCAAAATCTATTGTCTTATTACCAATAAAGAATCTTTCAATGTCTTGATCAAATGGTACTTGAAATTTACCATCAGATAAATGACCGTTTAGGTCTTTTATAAATCTTTTTTCATATTTTAAAGGTAGCACGTGATATTGATCATAATAATCAGATAACGATTTTTCATGTATAATTTTTTAAATTTATGTGCATAGTCTTGTTGTCTTTTCATTTCTTTTTCTTTAGATTCTTCCTCGATTCCGTGTACTATTAATTTTCTAAGTTCGTGGGGTTTATTTACTGAGCCAAAGCTTAATTTTCTTTTCATTTTTAAACGTGGTGCAGTTAAAGGAAAATCAGTTGTCAATACAGTCCCTTTTGGTGTGTTGATGAATTCAATAGGTGTAGATGTCTGGGTAATTGGTTCTGAAAAGACATAATTATTAAAATTAACTTCTTTTTGATATTTATTTTCTAGTTCTCAGCTTTTTTCTTTATTGAAGCCATCATTAACATTCAGCAAATAACAACAAAAATAATCAATAAATTAAATATATATATATATATATATATATATATATATATATATATATATATATATATATATATATATATATGAGGTATTTCTTATTTCTGTTCTGTTCTCTCAGTACCATCTTAACTTCAAGATGACACACGTGGTCATCTTGAACTCTGTGAATCTCGCGAAAATTAAATTTTCAATAGAACAAAATTTTTAAATAAATGTATACATGTAAGTGTAGTGTTGTTCCTGAATCATTGTTCAAGGTAAATACATAATATGTAAATAATTTAATAGTAAAATCAATCAAATACTTTTTTTTTAGCTACACACATTCTGACGAAGGTAAAAAAAATTACCGAAACGTTAATGTATTAAAAAAAATGTAATATACAGAAAATATAACACCACCATTACATTTAAATTCCATTTTTTAACAGACCCTAATCCAAGGAAAAACAAAAAAATAATATATATCTATATATATATATATATATATATATATATATATATATATATATATATATATATATATATGTTTATACGGATTTCACGGATTCCTCCGTGTGAGATGCATTAGCAGTGGCTATATCCACACTATGCTGTTGCAGTGCTGAAATCACATTCAGCAAACGCACAACTATATGCAACTCCGTATGTAAGCGAAATAAATGCGAAACAGTAAATGCAAACTTCTCTCCATCATATTCCTTGTGTGTTAGAGGTTGCACAGTTAGAATAAACTGTAATAAAACACAATTCATCCTATTCCACCACCATCGAGATGGTGGCCTACCTGTACCACAATACCGAGAAGAAAGTCAAAGCTTACACTCCCCGCCACAGTGATACGGCAGAGATACATGTTTCGTCTCTCACTAGACTCATCAGGGTACCGACATGCACCTGGCTGTGCAAAGGACAGATCGAAAGGAAGTATGCAACACTGAACGCGGCTTCACCGACCTCTCGTCGGATGGCTTATATATGTTTATACGGATTTCACGGATTCCTCCGTGTGAGATGCATTAGCAGTGGCTATATCCACACTATGCTGTTGCAGTGCTGAAATCACATTCAGCAAACGCACAACTATATGCAACTCCGTATGTAAGCGAAATAAATGCGAAACAGTAAATGCAAACTTCTCTCCATCATATTCCTTGTGTGTTAGAGGTTGCACAGTTAGAATAAACTGTAATAAAACACAATTCATCCTATTCCACCACCATCGAGATGGTGGCCTACCTGTACCACAATACCGAGAAGAAAGTCAAAGCTTACACTCCCCGCCACATATATATATATATATATATATATATATATATATATATATATATATATATATATATATATATATATATATATATATATATATATATATACAGGTGTGGAAAGTCGAGAACAGACCCTCTTAAAAAAAGGGAACGTAACAAAAAGCGACGGACAACCCGTTTAGCCATGTTGAAGAAGTAAAATAAAGCATACTGTTGTATCGTGGCTTGCTTCCTGATTTCTAGCAAAAATAGCATCGGGCAAGGACTTTTCGCTGATTTCGGGTCGTCAAAACACAGTGGGTCGAAAGCATGGATTTGATATTAAAAATAAAAATCGCAGACTGAAACTTTAAAATCATGAAAATAAATTCGAAAAACGTCTAATGTGGTTCAACGCTGTAAAAGTAAAATAAAAAGAATAATTGTATTTCCATGAATAAAATATTGCGCTTGACTTCAAGGTACATTTTAAATATAATACTATAATAATAAATACATGGATATCGATAATCGTTAAAAAGGCGAAAGTATTTTTTCCTCCATGCTCAAGACTTCTTAATAAATACCAACGTAAATAATTTGTAAGTAATGTAATATTTTTTGATTCACATAAATGAATAAATAATACGACTATTATAAAAATAATAAAAAGAACTTTTTAATCACTGCCTTCTTTGTTAACAGCTCTTTTCTCATTCTCCAATATGTATGAATTGTTATCCGAATCCTTAGTATGTCAAAAACAGTGTAAGGATCCATCTACGCCAAAAGTTTTGGAACACATCCTCCATATTTTTTTTCGAGAAGATTTTCGGGCAAAGTCTAGATCATAGTTTCTTATCAACTTGTCCGTTGATTATTGTACATCTTTCGATAGTTTACCTATCGGTATTTTTGCAAATGATGTCTGATCAATGAAGTAAATCATTTGTGGATTCCTGTTGGAATGTTGTACCAAGAATATCCTTTGAAGAATAATCTTGCTGTTTGAAGTTTGTATTCCCAAAACTTCTCTATTGCAGTTTAATGTCCGCTTCCAATAGTTTCCAAAATGACGGGAAACCGGATAATCAGTTTTCGCTTTACTCTTATTATAATGGCTGTAGCTTGAAATACTCTGTATTTACTGATACCCAGTATCAATGTTGTTGAACTGAGATGTTGTTTAGCAGTGGTAACAACGTTGGACCGATTTCGCTCCAGCCAAAGCATTCACCTAGCCATCTATCATCGTCATAGATAAGTTGTACTGTACTGAAGCTCGGGTGGCGGAGAAAACTCTATTATATGGTGCAAGTTGTCTGGTTCGAGTTCATAATTTTCTATTTTCGTTAAAGACTTTTGTTCGGTTTTCTTAATAAATTCAAATTTCAGAGACCCGCAATTCATAGTAGACGAGGGTTTGGAATTGTACAACACAATCTGTTCTTGTTGAGTTTGCGTGTTAATACCTGCTAGTTGAAGTGGAATAAGAGAGGTTAGGAATAAGTTTGTATCAGAAATAGTCGGATCAATGAATTTCATTTTGTACTGGCTCTGACCTGACGTTCCATCGAAGCCCCATTTGCAAATGAAACTCATATCTACAAATCTAATTTATCGGTTTGTTTTTTAAGGGCGTCTAATTCTAAGCAATATAATTCGATCCACTGTATGATCCAGTAAGCCTTGGAATTTAACCTCGGCTTTTGATTTAGTAAAAGTTAGATACTCGTCATATGGATAACATGTTTTTTTTTGTATTTTACACACCAGAGTACGGCGAAAATATATTTCTGCCTTTCTGTTTAGCCCAATTTTATAATCATTGATATTTGTTTCTCGACAATCCAATGTCAAATAGAAGAGCGGCGCACAAATATAACTGGGCGTGACGCAATCACAAAACTGTTGCCTTTAACCTGAGACGAAACTTTAGAAAGAAAAGACTGACCGTTCATATTACCGAGGTTTAATAGAAACGTTACTATAGCCAAACTTATATTTTAAATTTCTTAACTATAAATTATTTTGGTCGTTTCTCAAATTTTAACCCACTGAGCCCGTCTAACTTCTTTCAGATAGTTCGGACAGAAGATTGTAGGGAACGCCTACCGCAATATTACCCTCGCTAACTTCCATGTGACACGAAAACGAGCAGTACCTTGAAACGAATGAGAGGGTGTATTTACGTTTTGTCTAAACTTATAACGTAATCGACGGAATTTGGAATATTTAATGACTATTTGATACATTGATTGTTTTAAATACATCAAATAGTCGAAATACAAAAAAAATTAGTTTTTGTTGGGCGTTGAGCATAAAGAAAATTGATATTTGTGTTACAAAATAAACATTTATTATAATAAAAATACTAGGGAAACGCAACGGTAATTTCTAAGTAAATAAGCTAATAGACTTTTAATTTTAAAATTTAAAATCATTCTCAAAAATAAACTTTTATTCTGGTAAAAAATAAAAGTAACGTTCAGTAATTGTAAATAAATAAACAAATAATTAATTTCAATTTAAATCAACAAAAACACCTAAAAGTCTACAAGAGGTGTTCAAATAGGCCTCCACTTTGAGCGAGACAATAACCCAGTCTATTGTAAAATATGGTTCGCGTATTTGCCAAAACTTCAGGGGTTATATCCCTATTAGCTTTAAAATATTCCGAACTATTCGAGCGTTCATATCAAGTTCTTAAGCAATTACGGTACTTTTGCAAGGAATATTAATTTCTGCTAAACTACAAACGTCAGTCTCCCCGATTTACTCGTTCTTCAGTAATTTGAGGAACCGGTGCCTTCTTATTATTATCAGTGCATTTTTTACAATTTTTAGACAACCGGTTGTCTCAAATTTTTTAATAATTTACGAAATTCTAAATTTTCAAGGAACAGGATGATTTTCGCACATAAATACAAATCTGCCGATTATTTACCAGAATAGTGTACCACTTAATAATGTGCTCTTTTTGTTCCGTGGAATAAACTACCATTGTAACAAAAAAATTTGGCGCGAAACACGGTACTTACGCTTCGACGGCCGAATGAAAGCAAATAAATTGGAATCCTCTCGTTGTACTAGGGCGTGGCGTATGCTGCCGCCCGCTCTCATCGCGCCAGCATTGGATTACCCCTCCGAGGGCCAAACTGGTAATTTACATGTGTCTCGATACTTACGATGGTTATTCTTCTGTCTCATTCTGATGATGAAATATAGTATTTTCTTTATTTTACTTAAGAAACGTTCAGTTTCTGGTGTGGATTTTCCAGACCTGCATATATATATATATATATATATATATATATATATATATATATATATATATATATATATATATATATATATATATATAGTTATCAAAACAAAATCGATATCGACCTTCATCAATGGCATTATCCTTAAATATAAATAGAAATGCAAACGGTTTATTCCAACAATAAGAGCACATATGTTTTAATTTTTCAAATGATATGTCTGTTCCAACATGATCTGCATAAATATGATGTAAATTTAAATCATCTTGTTTACATATTATCAACATATTTGCGTTATCTCTTATTAGATGCTTTTGTATTTTCGCATAGGTTTGATAAAGATAGAATCAATATATATTATTGTATTGTCCCATTCTAAAGTATTCTTTAATAACCTGCTGTTTGTTACATGCAACATCATCGAAAATAAAAACCGAATTTGGTTTTGCTTCAGATGGTGAAATTATATTTTCACCATTATCAAATGCATAGAAACTAATACCTTTAATTGGCTTTAGTAGATCTTTTAAATATTTGTATTCTGATTGATACAGAGACTTTGAATAAAGGTAAATATTTTCAAATTTCAAACCGTTAGGGTGTTCAATCAGGCTAAGCATTGTATTGGTTCTTTCAGAATTATTAGGACCTGTAATAATACATCTTATCGTAGATGAGAATAATTTGCTATGTTTATTATTTTTTGTATTAGTTACATCATGATTGGTAACTGTTTTTTGTTTTATTATCTTCATGTTTGTTTGAAAACAATAATAAGAATAGTATATAAACAGACTTGTATTCAGTATATATTTAGTTTGTGTTCACTTTTCATTGAAATATGAGATATTATATAAATTACAACGATAATAATAATATTAAGGGGGCAGGTCTATTCAATTCAGCTATTGATAAATTACATCATAATTGGTAATTGGCAGAGTTGTTTTTTGTTTTATTATCTTCGTGTTTGTTTGAAAACAATTATAAGAATAGTATATAAACAGACTTGTATTCAGTATATATTTAGTTTGTGTTCACTTTTCATTGAAATATGAGATATTATATAAATTACAACGATAATAATAATATTAAGGGAGCAGGTCTACTCAATTCAGCTATTGATAAATTACCATTTGAATTACATTTACCAGGTTATAATTTTTGTGGACTCGGAACAAAATTGCAAAACCGTTTAGAGAGGGGGATATATAGAAATTAATCTTTTGGATGATGCTTGTAAGAGTCCCGATATATCATACTCAAATAGTAAAAAATTGCTAGATCGACACTAAGCTGATAAAATTTTATTAAAACGAATTTTCTCAAAAGATGCTTCTTGGAAAGCAAAACTTGCTGCGATGGGTGTTTCGACAGCAATGCATACTAAACTTAAATTGGGCATGGGCACACGTCATGATAATGACACTTTAGCTATGAAATTTAGGAATAAATTTAATGGAAGATTTGAAAAAAATCAATCTTCAAAAGTAATGCAAACGAATAACATTATTCGTAAAACATCTGCAATAATGAAACGAACTACAAAAGTTATGCAGAACTATTTAAGAGAAATAGATTCTTTGGTTGATAAATTAAACAACATTAGTGTAACAAATGTAATAAATATTCCTTTGAAAATGAATACGTGAAAAGTACGAGTGCAAAACCAAAAACATCTACAGATAATGTTGAAAAACTTATTGACAATTATCATGAAAAAAAAATTAAACATAAATCAGCTAAAATCGGTAAAAAAAAGGAAACCTGAAAGAATATATCTGGATGAGAGTGACAGTGGTAATGAAATGGATATTGATGATATTAATGAAAATAATATAGAAGAAAAAATATTACAAAATTCTGAAAGAACTGGTAAAAAACGAAAATATAGTAATGATTATGGTAGTGATGATGAAAATGATCATGGGATTGATTGTAATGAAATGTGGAAAAAGAAATTTAATACAAGAAAGAGAAAATTAGAAATTGAAAATTAATGATTTAGAAGATTTGAAATCTAATGTTTTACCATCTCTAAATAGATTGAAAATTATATATATATATATATATATATATATATATATATATATATATATATATATATATATATATATATATATATTTATTACTTTAATTTTTAATTAACATTCAAACTGGACAGTTTATTTCAACATGTCAGTGACCCACAATACCAATAAAAAAAGACACATTTCAGTTCGAAGTCAAGGAAAAAGAAATAGAAACATATCTGTAAATCACAAGAATAGAAAACGTACACAAAAAGCAGAAAGGAAGCAAAGGACATCATTTGTTTCTAGTAAAAAAATAAGAAAGAATATTCTAAACACATAACCTGCTAATTTAATAGGGGCCTTGGAAATAGCTAAAGTTGTAGGCAATGAAAAGAAAAGTATTAAGTCTCCTCGAATAATTAGAATTTAAAAAACTGGAGTAGTCCTACCCTTAATACCAATATTTGCAGGTCTCAGTGCATTAGGGGCCTTAAGTGGAGGTACAGCGGGTATTGCAAAAGCAGTCAACAAACCATGGAAGCTCTAGCAATGTGGAAAGGACTATATTTGAAACAATTTAAAAAAGGGTTAGGCCTTTTTTTAAAACCTCGCTCGAAGATAGAAAAACACCCCTATCGTTAATCAAACATGATTTATCAGAATTGAAATAAGTTTATTTGCAAAAAAATTGAATATCCCTTATTTTCGAGGTGTTGTTATGAAAGATTGTTTACCAAAAAGAATTAGAAAACTAGTATATTGTATTATTAATTTCAATAATAATTCTGGACCTGAAACTCATTGGACAACCTATAAGAAATATGAAAAAATAGTTATTATTTTAATAGTTTCGGAAATCTGAGACCACCGCAAAAAACACAACTGCACTTTAACTCCAGTGGACTTTGTAATATATTCTATAATCATAAGAGATATCTGACTTATAATTCATTTAATTGTTTACATTTGTGTTTACACTTTTTAATTAGTCCTTGCGTATATTTCTCATAAATATTTTTGATTGAATGAAAATATGTTATTTGTCTTAAGTAATTTGTCCAAACTACTTGAATAATATTAACAAGGTTAAAATGTCTTATACATTCACTTTATCAGATAGAGAAATAGTACTTTCTTACAAAATATATCCCTCTATTATACTTGATGAGAGTGAAGAGTATGTTTTAGGTTTGATAAACTTTGAAAGCTACAATTCAATTCCAAATGTTGATAAAACTAATAATAAATTTTATTATAATTATAATGAAGTAATGGATCAGGTAATCGAACTACCAAATGGATCATATGAAGTTGAAAATATAAATCAATATATTACAAATTATTTTAATTTACATTATCAAAACAAGATTACCGTACATTTAAAAGTTAATCCTAACACATTATAATGTGAAATAAAAGCAAATATGCCAATTGATTTTTCTAAAGAAAATTCACTAGGAAGTTTACTTGGCTTTGAAAAAATGAAACTTGAGCCAAACATAAGACATATAGCTAAGTATCCATTGGATATATTTAAAGTGAATAGTATATGTGTAGAATGTAAATTAATAATCAATTCCTACAATAATGGAAACCTGGTTCATATACTTCATATGTTCTATCGCAACAGTCCTCCTGGTGCAAAAATAGTGGAAAAACCTTCAAATGTTATATATTTACCAGTAAGCATGCGCATTATTGATGAAATAATACTTAAAATTACAGATTAAGATGGAAATTTAATTAATTTTAGAAATGAATTGATCACAGTGAGGTTACATTTGAAAAATCTCTCTCAGAAATAAATTAATATTATGTTTCTATATAATCATAATTATTTCCCTTTTAACTATCAACAAAAAGTCAATAAAAGCTATACATTTAATAAAAAGTCTTTCAGGAACTAGCGAAGAGTGAAAAAATTAACATCTAAGAATAGGAAATTTTTAAAGCAATTAGGATTCGAAGTAAAAATATAATTTTATTTTTCGATGAGATGTAAATATTCAGAAGAAGAAGAAGAAAATGAGTTACAATATTTTAAAAATTGGAGAAAATGTAGTAAATGATGATTCTATAATTAGCTGTCAATAACATACTCATCAACCATATTCCTCAACAACTTTAAAACACAATGATGAGATAAGAATTCCAAAACAAACCCAGGATTTATATATTTTATCTAGTCTCAGTTATTTGTATATTGAAGGTACATTACAAACAACTAATAATAAGACAAGTAAAAATGCCAATTTCATAAATAATGGAATTTACACCTTTTTGATGAAATTCGATATGATAGTTGATCGAGTCAGAAACCCAGGTATAACGACTACGATGAAAGGTTATGTATCTTTTACACCAATGCACGACAACCCACTAACAAACGCAGGTTGGGCCACCAACACCGATCCAGACATCTTGGATGGTAATGGGAATTTTAATGTTTGTATCAGATTTGATATTTTGATGGGTTTTGGTGAAGATTACAATAAAATTATAATGAATGTACGTCAAGAATTGGTATTAACAAGAAGCAATTCTAATTTAAATATTATCATCCAAATAACAGAAGATAAAAATAAAAAGTATATGGTTACGCTTAATAACGTGTTATGAAAAGTGCCCCATGTTATAGTAAGCGATAATCAGACATTAAGATTATTTAAACAGTTTGAAAATAATAAAGACTTAACTTTAGCCTTTAGAAGTTGGAAATTGCATGAATATCCACAGTTATAACTAAGTAAAAATCACACATGAGCTGTAAAATCATCAAATCAATTGGAGAAACACCGTTTCATAATTATTGGATTCCAGACAGACTTAAAAAATAAACTTAATTAATATATAAGTAGATTTCAACATTGTAATTTATCAAATCTTAAAGTGTATTTAAATTTAGAGGTGTTTCCGTATGATAATCTAAATTTAGAATTTGATAAAAATAAATATGTTATTCTTTATGAAATGTATGCGCAGTTTCCAGAAGCGTATTTTCATAAAAATTATTGTTAACCGTTATTTGATCCTGTTACATTTAAAACACACTCAGTTTTAGTGGTCATTCAGGTTCAAGGCAGAATGAAGATAATCTAAAAGGTGGTGCTGTAGATATTCGTATAGAATTTGAAGCCACAGATACGATTCCCGCAAATACTACAGCCTATTGTTTAATACTACATGATCGATTAGTTAGATATAATCCACTTACAAGTACTGTTAAATTATTTTAAATACAAAATAATGTACATTCTGGATGTTTAAGAATTTCAGTATAAAAAAGATTAGTTTTTTATGTAAAGAGATTACCCTTGTCAACATTAAAGATGAATTATATTATCATCAAATGATTAAAATACCCATAAAAAGAGATGTTTGAGTGATTTAACTGCAAATAAAAGCATCAACTTAGACGACATAGGTTGTGTGAATATGGATACATTAAAATTATTTAACTCTCATAATAATTATCATTGTAAACGTCATTTATATAATAATTTAAAGTATTCTAAGCAAAAAGCGTTTTTAATGAAAAAATGGTATTTAAAACAGTTTACTTAATCAATGTGTTTTATTTAAATTAGTAATTTTTTAAGTAAAATGAAATTAGGTGATATTGAAAAGTGCATTCTCATTATCTAATTTTATATAGAAGTAATAAGAGGATGCAAATTTAAAAAAGAAATAATAATAAAATTCTAATTTTTGTCAATCAGAATACAATTTTGAATGTGTTATTTATAAATATAAAGTAAAATTATATATGATTGAATATTTTAAAGATAGAAATAGATTATTTTTAAAGTAATGTCGTAATTGTTTATTAAATTATGTATATTGCAGAAATGGTATGATGTCCAATATGATTTTTTGTATGTATGAGAAATAAAATAAAATAGTACACATAAGGATGTTTTTTACTTAACGATATATATTAAGTCTTTTTGGTACAAATACAATACTTACTTACTTCTACATACAAAACATTTAAAAAAATCTTTGTGGTTCAAACAATAAATCAGGGTCATCTTCGTCGTCGTCATCGTTAATATTTATTATTTTTCTTTAGTAATTCCGGATGATAATAATGCTGATGTTGTAGCTTCATCCGTAACTGGAGCGGGTTCGGTAAATCTCACCTTTTTTCTGCCATTCGCAATTGATAATGTTCTTTTCCTCTCACTCTCATCTTCCTCATCAATTAAATTGAACGTATATTTTTTCAATACCTTCTCGAACAGAAGCAATTCCTCATCATTTTCCATTTTCGTTCTTATAAAGCAAATAGGTAAATTTCCGAACTTCTTCACCAGTGTACTCGCCTTTGGTAAATATGACAGGTGAATAAACACTTTATCACCTTTCATAAGGACTTCTCGAACTCCATGTCTGCAATTAAAAAAAAACACATATAATATTTTATTAATTCTAGTATAGAAACTAAATAAAAAAACACAATTATGGGAATATTATTTTAAATTATTTTTGAATTTGAAACAAATTTAACAAAAGTTATTCATTAGATTCCTTGAAAACAAAAAAAATAAATAAATAACACAAATTTAAAATTATCTTTTAAATCAGAGACAAATTTAATAATAAAAAAATTTAATAGAATATTTGAAAACTAAAAGATAACACAAAAATTATAAACAAAACTACTTACTGAATTAATTGGTTCATAGCAATATATACCATCTTCGGTGGACATTTCACAACATCGTTGGATAGAAAAATTAAAGTTACTGGCGGGGTGGCCATATTTACTTTCTTTACGTTCTTTAATATTATTTTGAAAACGCAAAATATACTGCTTGAAAGAAAATTCTTACTTTCTTTATATTGACGCCAAAAAAAATAACTGCTTAAAATGTTTATTTTGAAAGTTCAGAAAATAGATTGATGAAAACAACGATATACATTGTTGCATGTTTTAAAATTTCAGATAAATTACACAAATAATCTAAATTTTAATTAGTTTAAGTTTCAAAACATATTCTTAGAAAATATCTGCATACATTGTTGCATGTTTGAAAATTAAAGATAAATTACACCGGTTATATAAACTGTTACTGTTATTAGTTTAAAAACGAAAACCGGTGCAAAAACGAAAACCGGTGCCAATTTATACATTCTATTAGTAAAATAGTTTTATTTTAAAAATCTTAAAATATATAAACCTATTTTGCTAAAGGATATTTAAAACTTGGCTGCTGAACAATAAACAGATAATTTTACTTTGCTTTCAGTCAACAAAATATTCTATTTTAGTTAGAAAAACAATCCAATAAAATTTTATCGTTTAAATTTGTAAAACAAAAATCGATGTAATGGTTCTTCGTAAAATAATCTATCTTACAATATACAAACTTATTTTTGTAAAAGGATATTTAAAATTTCGTCGCTGTTCGTTTCAGTTAAATAAATGTTCTATTTTCGTCATAGAAACAATCTAATAAAATTTCATGAAAGGATATTTAAAATTTGGCCGCTAAACAATAAAAAAATCATATTATTTCCTTTCAGTAAAATAAACATTCTATTTTTATCTTGTAAACAATTTAATAAAATTTTATTATTTTATGTTCAGAAGACAAAAACTAGTGCAAATGTTTTTCACTTTTGAACTATGTAAACATATTTTATAAACTGATATATAATTTTTGTTGGAGAATAATAAATCTACTTGCCTTTTAATCGCAAATAATCTATTTTAGTGAACAGTCTATTTTGGTTTCATAAACATCCTTTACGTATAAAACGAACTGCATTTTAGATATTCATGCATAAAATAATAGTGTTAAGTAACAAGTAGACTGTAATGTTTTGTCCTGTCAAAAGAAAAGGTTTAAATAGTGATGAAGAGCTAGAATTGTTGACAACAAAGTATTTGTGCGAATGCCTTATTTAAAAATAAATTACGAGGAAGTCCTATATCCTGATTCTATTAAAGAAGAAATAAAAGGAGAAGAGGAAGAAGAAGAAGGGGAAGAAAAATTCCTGTTAATTCAAAGAGAAACAACATTTGCTGACTTCATCAAACAGGAAGAAGTCACAATTAAAGAAGAAGAACACGAAGAAGAATTAGAAGTAGAAGAAGAAGAAGCAGAAGAAGAACGTAAAGAGAGAAAACAAAAACCTAGCAGCATCAGCTTGTTGGATTCATCAGAAATTAATTTGTATGAAAACGTAAGTAAAGCATTCAAAAAAACACTTGTATAATCATGGACTCTAATTTATTTATAGATAAAATTTTGAATAGTTATTTAAGAAAAATTGAAGAAGCGTGTAAATTTATTAAAAAAATGATTATAAAAGATTAGTTAGAATAATAAGAAAAACAATTTTTATCATCAAATTAGCCATTAAGCGTAAAGCCAAATGTATAAAAAAAATTCATGTATTGGATCAGAATTAGCTCTTTTAAAATATTATCAAGGTTTTTTTTTAAAAAATGAACAAAAAAAATAAAATTTAATAAATCCAAGAATATTAAAAATTTGCTTTGGCAAGATATTGAATCGAGTTTTAACAAAAGGGTACAAACTGGTATTATAATAAACCTTAATATAAAAGAACCTAAAATTTTTTTCAAAAAAGCGTTTAGGATTTTTTTCATATAAAATTAAAAATAATCTCAAGCATTCTAGGTTCAAAGTCAACTCGATGTTTTATGCAAATTTTGTTAAATCTCAAACTGGTGACATTGACATTAAAACTTTCACCACAGCAAACCAAATCATAGATCAAAATTGGTATAAAGAAAACATTCAAGATAAGATTTTAACTAAACTAGAAGATTTTCAAGAACGCAATAGTGGCTGGGCTCTATGAAATTATGCTTTTAAAAATCCATATCAATCAATATAATCCAATTAAATATGAAATACCAACATATGTTGACTTGCCTCAACAGATAAAAAATAGTAAAGCTGTTATCAATATTAAAAATAATGATGAAGTTTGCTTTTTATGGTCGATAGTTAACGCACTTTATTTTGCTCCTGCTCATAAAAATTCTAGCAAAATTAGTTCGTATCCGGATTTTAGATCATTAGATAATTTAAATTATAAATGCTTTAAATTTCCGTTTCAGTTTAAGGACATCCCCAAATTTGAAAAATTAAATAATATGTCGATCAATGTATATACATTAATGAGAAAAGAAATATTACCTATAAGTTTAAGCAAAACCAATTTTTCAACTAAAATTAATCTTTTGGCAGTTGTTTGTGAGTCTAATGATGAATATGATAATTCTGATACTGATGAAATGGATATTTTAGAACAAAGATATTTACATTTTTCTTTCATTAAAAATCTATCACGTTTGGTTAACAATCAAATTGGTAGTATAAAAAATAAATCATGGTTGTGTGAACGATTTCTTAATCATTTTAAATCAGAGTCAAATTTAAAAAAAAAAACATTCTCTATATTGCTTTCAACTGAATACAACAAAAATTACATTACCAACTACTAATAACAATATTTTAAAATTTAAAAATTTTAAAAATAAAGAACTAGTGCCATTTGTAATTTTTTCTGATTTGGAATGTATTTTTGAAAAATATGATAAAAACCAAATTAGTTATAATAGCTTAAAAAGAAGAAAACCGCATAAATATATTCCGTGTAGTATAGCATTTTATTTAAAATGTGCTTTCATTGAAAAACAATCAAAATTTGAATGTTACACAGGAAAAAATTGTATCACTTGATTTATTAGACCTTTACAAAATATAGCGAATAAACTTAATGATATTTTTGGTAATCCTGTTCCAATGAAACCATTAACATTTAAACAATTGAAACAATTTAATTCTGCAACTTATTGTCACATATGTAATTCTAAATTTGACAAAAATGGTGAAAAGGTTAAAGATCATTCACATTTCACCGGTCTCTATAGAGGTGCTGCTCATAATAATTGTAATCTAAATTATACAGATACTCATAAAATTGTAGTAGTTTTCCACAATTTATCAGGTTATGATAGTCACTTTCTGCTGAGGGAATTATTCACTGGAATAAAAAGTAAAATAACCTTACTTCCAGTAAATAAAGAAAAGTTTATTTCGTTTATATATATATATATATATATATATATATATATATATATATATATATATATATATATATATATATATCGAAAATACTAAAGTTTGTATTAAATTTACTTTTTCGTTTAGATTTATGTCATCTAGCATTGAAAAACTTGCATATTATTTACCCGATAAACAAAAAGTGATTACACAAAGTTTCTATAAAGATATTAATGAATTTAATCTACTAAACCGTAAAGGAGTTGTTCCTTATGAATATCTAGATAATTGAGAAAAACTACAAGTTTCTTTTTTACCAAATAAAGAGAATTTTTATAGTTCTCTATGTGATGAAAATATATCAGATGAAGAGTGCAAACATGCTTGTAATATTTGGAATGCATTTAAAATTAAAAATTTACAAGCATATATGGAGATTTATCTAAAAACAGATATACTTTTACTTGCAGATATTTTTGAAAAATTTAGAATTACATGTTTGGATACATTGGATAGCTTTGGATTCCTTTCTAAAATTGGAAAATGTTGAACTTGAAGTATTAACAGACATTGATATGGTAATGTTTATTGAAAAAAGAATTCGAGGTGGTATTTCTCAATGTTCAAATAGGTATGGCAAAGCCAATAACAAATACATGGGAGAACAATACAGTAGCAATTAACCAAATTCATACCTTATGGTATTTCGATATAAATAATCTTTATGGTGCTGCAATGAGTTTGCTCTTGCTTCAAAGTAATTTTCAGTGGGTTGAAGATTTTTATAAGGAAAATATAAATATTATGGATATGCCTGATGATGGGCCTACTGGATATATTTTGGAAGTAGATCTTTCATATCCCAGAGATATTCCCAATTTGCATAAAGATTTACCTTGTTGACCTGAACACATGGTTCCTCCAACTAGTCGTGTAAAATTACCAAAATTATTAACTATACTATTTGATAAAAAAACTATATATTATTCATTATAGAAACCTTAAACAGGCTCCTCACTTTGGATTAAAAATTATTACTATTCATAGAGTTTTAAAATTTAAACAGTCAACTTATGTTAAAAGTACATTGATCTTAATACGTCACTACAAATGCAAAGTGGAAGTGATTTTAATAAGAACTTTTATAAACTAATGAATAATGCAAATTTTGGCAAGACAATTGAAAATGTCCGGAAATGTAGAGACATTAAATTGATTACCAAGTGGTCAGGTCGATACGGTGCAAATTATATTTCACAAGCCAATTTTCACTCATTAACAATTCTCAAAAAAGATGTAGTAATAACTGAAATGTCACGATTGAAAATTAATTTTAATAGACCAATTTATGCAGGATTCTCAATTTAGGATATATCCAAAACACTTCACTATAATTTTCACTACAATTATATCAAGACTAAATTTGGTGATAAAAGTGATTCACTTATTTATCAATTTTTTTTAACGATATATGTATATATATATATATATATATATATATATATATATATATATATAGATATATATATATATATATATATATATATATATATATATATATACATATATATATCTATTAATATATATATATATATATATATATCTATATATATATATATATATATATATATATATATATATATATATATATATATATATATATATATAAGAAGACATTGAGAAATTTGATACCTCAAATTATCCTGAAAATAATAAATTTGGTATACCTTTAAAAAATAAAAATATAATTGGTTTAATGAAAGATGAGAACAATGGAAATATCATGATTGAATTTATTGGTCTCAAATCTAAAATGTGTAGTTTCAGAGTTCTAAACGAGAATGAAACAAATTTAAAAACAAAGAAAAAAGCAAAAGGTATAAAAATATCATCTCTAAATACAATTACTTTTGATGATTATTTTCAATGCCTATTTCACAATAAGACTAATGAATGCTCCCAAACATTAATTAAATCAATAAATCATAACGTATATACAATTTCCCAACGAAAAACAACTTTAAGCTCAGTTGATGATAAAAGAAATGTAAATTATATATATATATATATATATATATATATATATATATATATATATATATATATATATATATACAGATACTTTACCTTGGGATATCTGTAGTAAATTTGCTTTTTATCTTAGTTTCAGAAAAACTATCTGGAATGTGGCGGAACAAAAGAATATTATCAGTGCTAGCAATATTTTTGCTTTTGTGAAAAATCAATTAAAATTCATAGTAATATAGATTCCTTTTTAGAAATAATCCCACAAAAGTTATTTTGTAAAACAGAAATACCGAGTAGGCTCGAATTTTAAATTTTAAGTTTCATACGTTATAATATTTTAAAAGAGTTTTATACATTTTTTTACCACTTAAAATAAAAAATTATAATTGTTATATTTTAAATATTTATGTTAGTTATTAAATAACATTCTTTGAAATATCAATAGTTTTATTTGACAAGACATTACAGTCTTACTTTATACTTAATACCATTATTTTTCTGTACTAGTTAGCTGTTAAATAAAATATATTGAAAATTGATTTTTACATGTTTTATTTAATAATTTCCCTTAATATTAAATAAACTCCTTCGAATATTAATTTCTACATGTTATATTCAAACAGTTCCCAGCGTGTTTACTAAAATACAGGTAAAAACAAGTCTGAACTCGCGTAGCATGACGTCAGACATCATAAAAAGCTGAGTCATCCTCTTGCGCACAAAAATTAAGAGCATGATGTCATCCACAATTTTGAAACAAGCTGGAACGTGTTAAAAATATATATTGTAGTAAGTAAATATCTATCTCTCTCTCGCTCTCTCTCTCTCTCTGATACACACAAATTTCTCTATTCATCTTTGTTACACACTTCTTCAGCAGAAGAAGTCAGGCACGCCCTCTTCAGATCTATTTATACAACAATTTGATGAAACATGCTATCCGGGTCTAGCCCCGCTTAGTTTAAGACATACAAGAAATCAATGGAATGTGCCATCCACATCTGAAGAACTGGATTGGATATGACACCCATAGCCGAAGAAGTGGACCACGCCCTTCTTCGGCTTAACAACTACCATACAAGTCTAGACACCTTAAGACATACAAGAAGTTGATGGAAGCAGCCATCCACTTCTGAAGTAGTGGATAACCATATATGGAGATGTTAATGGAATGTGCCATCAGGGCCTAGGCCCCCGCCTGCATCTATCTTGTTATTTGCACAATCCATTACTACATTATTTTGCAGCAGGAAAATTTATAATCTAATTTATTCTGAAGCCTTAGGAATTGCCAGCTGGAAAACTGGTAGATTTTTTCCGATGCTTCCCCATATATTAAAAAGCAAACACCACAAAACATCAGTTCGGTTTTATAAAAATATAATATTTAGTGGTAAATAAGTTCAAAAGATACACATACCCTCGGTCCTTATTTCATTCTTTTTATTAGACCAAATTCATGTTGCAATAGACACAAATGTACAAAATAAGCAACAGAAACAACCGCAACTTAATCTTTTCTCTGCTGCTTATTTTATATATGTATATTTATAATTTTAATGTGCATTTCAAACAATAAATAAGAGTAAAAGACAGGAGCCCTAAGAATATCATAATTAGGTACCCTTTTGAGGTTATTCACCACTAATTATTATTATACTTTTATAAAATTGAATTCATACTTTGAAGTATTTACTTTTCAATTTTTGGAGAAGTATCGAAAAAATCCAGCAGTTTTTCAGTTGGCCATTTTTAAGGCTTCAAAATAAAATAGATTATCAATTTTTTTGCTGAGAGATAATATAGTAATAGATTGTGCAAATTAGAAGTTAGTGTTAGGTTTCTGCGTTTTGTTTTTGTTTGTTTTCCGAATAGACTTGCCTAATCTTGTACTTTACTTCGATAGCTGGGATTTGTTGAAATAAACACTGATGTGCCATTGAACATGATTTTTAATTTGTAAATAATCAAAAACTTAAATTTAAGATTCTTGTGTTAACATGCTAAATAAATCGTAAAATCTGGAGTAAAGTCTTTTTCAGCTACATATCTTTGCAGGTACTTGTCGAATACTGCCCTCTTGTTCCCGCGCTAATATGCCGAGCGGTCTTTGTCGTGTAACATCGCGCCGAAGCGACCGAAGGGTTTGTGAAGAGCGTCTATTTAACTGTTAGGGGTGGTTAGGGTCAAGTTAACACTGAAACTAACTAAACAAATTCTGGACAGTTAGATCCAATGGATATTAACGTGCTCCAGCAGAACTGATCCTTATTGATCTTCTATATAACCTATGGATATATTCTATGCCAAAATCTGTCATGAAAAACGTACAAAATAAGTATCTACTTATTAAAAAATGTATATATTGTTATGCTATATTTCATACCCAAAAGGCATCACAAAAGTATGTATTCAATATAGGTATATTTTTGGTGCAATGTACACTATATATACTATAGGTTCGTTCCAACGTCGAATCACGAATAGATTTCCAACAGTTTTCAAATCGTTCTTAACGCGCTTGTCTATAAGATAACAGTCCAAAGGGCTTTATGTGTTCCCACCATGGCAACAAATCTACTGTCAGTAAGTGAATTGATTAAAAATGGAAATAATGTTCTTTTTGACGAGGATTATTACAAGATTTTTAATAGCCTAAATGAGTTAGTAGCAGTAGCTGAATTGATCAATGTAGTTTATGAATTGAATTTGTCTACTGAATTTACTAAAAAGTGTTTGTTAACAAGTGGTACAGCCATTCAATGGCATAAACGCTTTGGACATTTGAACAGTAGTGATCTAAATAATATGAAAAATGGTGCTGTAGAAGGGCTCATTTGTAGTGCCAAAATAAACATTACAAATCCAACTGTATTGTATATTGTGAGGGCAAACAGGCAAGATTGCCATTCAATTACAAAGGAAGAAGAGCTGAAAAAGTTTTGGAAATAATCCATGCAGATGTAGCAGGGCCAATGGAAGTTGATTCATTAGGTGGATCTAAATATTTCTTGTGTTTTGAAGAGGACTTTTCTCGTATGACATTTATTTTCTTTTTGAGAACAAAAGACGAAGCTCTTAATTGTTTTAAAGTTTTTAAAAATCTTGTGGAAAACTCAAAAAATTGCAGGATCAAAGCTTTGCGCTCTGACAATGGAGGTGAGTTCATAAGTTCTCTTTTTCAAAATTTCTCGAAGCAAAGTGGTATCGTCCATCAAAGAACTAATTCCTATACAGCTCAACAAAACGATATGTTGGAAAGGCTTGATAGAACGATCGTTGAAAGAGCTAGATGCTTGTTATTTGATGCAGAGCTTGATAAACAATTTTGGGCTGAAGCGGCAAGCACAGCTATTTATTTAAAAAATCGATCGATTTCTTCAGGCTTGGGAAACAAAACTCCTTATGAAATGTGGTCAGGTAGGAAACCTGTTATTAACCATTTAAGAATTTTTGAAAGCATAGTTATGGTGCATGTTCCAAAGCAAAAGCGTTTGAAATGGGATAAGAAAGCGAATAAGTGTATATTAGTTGGATACAGCGACAACATAAAAGGTTATCGTGTATACGATTCAGTAACCAAGAAAATTACAACAAGTAGGATTGTCATAATAATAGACGATGCTAGAGTTAATATTGAGACAGAAAAAAGTAAAGAAGTTTTAGTTCCAGTGAGGGAAAATGTTGAAAGTTTAACAAAGTTTCAAGAACAAAATTTAGACATTTTTTCTGATGCTACTTCAGAGATACAAAAAAGTACTGATAGTGGCTTTGACATCTCAGAAAGCTTTGAAGAAAACAGTCAGCCAATAAGAAGGTCACAGCGAGAGATCAAGCCAAAGATTTATGAAGATTATGTTATTTATTTTTAAAAGAGTCTATGGGTTTGGAAGCTGATCCCATTAGTGTGGAAGAGGCGATGTCCTGCCAAGACCGTCATCAGTGGAGGAAGGCTATGTCTGAAAGGATGCAAGCTTTAAAGAAGAATGACTCTTGGGATTTGGTAGACATACCTGAGAAAGATAGTGTAAATTAGATTTATAAACATATCATCTTGATGTAACCACAGCTTTTTTAAATGGTACACTTGAAGAAAACGTGTTAATGCAGTAACCCGACGGTTTTATAGTCTCAGGTAAAGAAAATAAAGTTTTAAAGTTAAAGAAAGCTATATATGGGTTGAAACTATCATCAAAGGTGTGATATAAGATGGTTGAATTAGTTTTGACAGATTTGGGGTACAGAAAATCAGATTTAGAACCGTGCGTATTTTTAAAAGTTAAAGGAGATTATATAACGTATATTGCTCTGTATATTGATGACTTTTTTATTTTTTCAAACGATAAAAAAGAAACTGATATTTTGAAAAATATACTTAGTTTGGAATTTGAAATAAAAGATTTCGGTTGTGCAAAAGAGTATCTTTGGATGAGAATTCATTAAGCTACAAATGTAATTACTCTTGATCAAACTCAATATATTGATAAGTTACTTAAAAAATTTAACATGGTAGAGTGTAAAGTTATGGCTACATTAATGTAGAGTAATTTAGATTTAAAAAATGATATCACTCGTAATGTCCAACATCCATATCATAAGTTGATTGGTAGTTTGATGTACCTTTCAGTAATGACAAGACCTTATATTTCATATGCAGTCAGCTTCTTAAGTCAGTTTAACAACTATTTTAATGAAAGTCATTGGAAGGCTGCAAAGCGTGTTTTAAGGTACTTGAAGGGTAAGCGTAATTACTGTTTAAAATTTACAAAGGGTAACACAGATCTAGTAGGTTTTCTAGATGTTGATTGGGAAAATAATTCTTGTGACCCAAAGTCATATTCAGGTTTTTGCTTTAAACTATCGGGTTACCTGGGGTAGTGTTAAACAGTAGACAATTGCCCTGTCTAGCACGGAGGCAGAGTATATGGCTACTAAAGGGGCTGTCTACTTGCATAATTTAATAGGGGAATTTACAGGCAAATTTAACCGTATAATTTTATATAATAATAATCAAGGAGCTCAAAAACTTGCATCAAATCCTGTTTTTCATAATAGGTCGAAACATATAGACATTCGTTATCATTTAATTAGGGACTTGGTAGCTAAGAAGATTGTTGAGTTTAGATATTTAGAATAAGAAAATATGCCTGCTGATATTTTGACAAAATGTTTAAAATCAAATAAACTTTCTAAGTTTGTTAATGATTTAGGAATTAAAATTATCAATATTTTAAACTAGTGAGGGTGTAATTACTAGTTCAAAATATTACGTAGTACATACAATGCCATATTATGTTATTATGTTATTCTTAAAGTTATGTACTGTCATGTTTCTTTTTAATAAAACTTGAGTTAGTCTGTGTCAAACACTCGAATCGTGTGTTGCTTTTTATTTAATCCTTGTTTCATGTTTGCCTCATAACATTTGAAACCTTTCACTTTTGAATAATGGATTTAAGTAATTAAAGATGCTGCAAGAGCCAGGGTTGCCAGAATCACTCGAAGTAATAATAAAAAATTTTGAGTTATAATATTTAAATTAAAAAATAAATAAAAAAGTCACCTATAAATCGAACCTTTATTATTATTATGGAATTGAAAAATTGACAAAGAAACAATTTGAAGCTCCGGCCAAATAAAACTATTTTTTTTTGTTTATTTAATAATTTAAACGCAGTGAATCTATAATTTTTTACTCGTTGTCTGTAGTAAACATTGACGTATTAATAATAATTTTAATAGATAATAACAAATTATTGAGAATAATCGTAAAACGCATATCGAAAAAAAAATATTTTTTCGGTTTTTTAGATTTTTCAGCAATTTGTTCCACTGTAATATATATATTTTTTCCATTTATGGAAAGTAGAAATGAAGATGGGAAAAGCGAGCCTAGCCCGAACTCTCTTGGACAATTCATTTTAAGAGGAAATGCGATTGAAAATTTAATTAAAATAAAACCTCAACGGTTGAATATTTTTACACAAAACAAACATAGCTTATTTGGGGTACCAAAAAGTGCACTCTCTCCAAGTTTGAGCTTAATAGAATAATTTTTGTAGAAGAAAAAAGACAAAAAACCGAAAAAACTTGTTGCATTTTTCTCAGAAAATTTTGAGGTTAGAGTAAAAGTAGTTTCAACAAAAGTTATAGATCTTTTTATTACCTAAAACACTTTTACTTAATTTTTTTCGATAAGATGCGTAGTTTAGCCCAAAATCGCAAAAAATCTATTTTTCACCCCTAAAAATCACCCCTATTTCACCCCAGTGAGTTGCCATTGGTTCGGATTATTTTTCCTTCATTAGTTATGAGATTAGCTACTATATTCCGCTATCAGTTTGCTGTAATGAATTATCTTATTTCTTACCCCCTGCTTTTCAACTAAGCAGCCTGACCTATGTGTCAATTAAATTATTTTGCTCTCATATGCAAGTCTCTATATATTGCGTGTCAAGATCTGTATTACATAACCAATTATTTTAAATTATTGTTTGTTTTCAGCATGTTTTTTAAAATCTCCATATTATATCTGTATTGCTAGTTTACAACTATTCTTCCATTGTCTGTATTCCTTTGCTTTTAATACCCACCCTCAGTTGTGCAGGCCTAAGACCCCTCCGTATATCTTGCATTATTTTCTCTGTATTTTGCTGCTTCTCAAGCTTAATTATAATGCGGGGTATATAATGTTTTGAAAATACCTGCTTCAGTCTCCTGAATAAGGTCACTTTATGAAAAACGTTCACTGTTGGAATTTTGGTTTTCTTCTAAGTCAGCTTTTTTTGTTCCAAGAATGCAATTATTTCATCTCTGCTCGCAATAATTTTTACTTTTTCTTCTATTATTTTATGTAACAGTTTATGAGTATCGAAATTTAAACAATCTGAACAATGAAATTTCAAAATAGTATCCCCCTCGAGCTACAAGACTTTTATTTCATTGTTTAATAAATTTCTACTCGCTCTACATATCCACCTCCTCAGATGTTACACGAAAATACTGCTTGTAGTTTGATTTTATAAATGTCGAACTCGATGGTAGCATATTACACAAACTCTGATTCTTGGCAGTATAAAAAACTGTTATTTATCGAACACGAAATATATTTTTAAAAATTAAGAGAAAAATTGCAGCCAAACAAAATTTTTACTTTTGTAGAAATTAAGGGTAAAAAATAAATAAAAGAGTAGCCCGCCTCATAACCAACCCTAAAATAAATGACTTGACAACATGTATTCAGTTTAGTGTAACCACATGCAAAGATTTGTATAGTTATGCAAGGGAACATTGTAACGGAACTTTACCACGCAGCTTTCCGCGCTAAAGCGTGTAAGGACTTACAGCAGAATGCCAAAACGTAACACCGTAGCCCAACAAGTCTGGGGGCTTCTCTGCAACAATGCACCTTCGTAATATCGCTGCACTCTGTTTGGTGCGTATGTTTTGGTAGTTGCTTCAAAGAAATGTTTTGCGCTCATGTTGCACTACCTGTCTGGATTGAGGTATTCCGAGTTAACTTTTTTTTCAAATCAGTCTACAATTTTTATTATATCTAAACGAATACTTGCTTAAAATGTAGATAATCTCATTGCCAATCGATCTTTTAGAGCCGATTTTTCAATGTAGTCCTGCATAATTTTATACTTTAATGAAACTTTGATTTTTGAACTTTCTCGGGTAAAATTATCTTTATAATTATGAAGTATATAATCTATATTAGTTTCAGTAAAAAAATTTTAAAATGGCGGATACAATATGGCACTTAAAAAACATGGAAACCTCTAAATAACTAGGAAACTATTGTTTGTTGAAAAAAATATCGAATAAAAAAATTGTAGGACTTTTCTCTGACCATCTTCTGGTGACCTAGATTTTGATTTTAAATTTGAGATTCAAAGTCATTTAGAGATGGAGTCGAATTTTCTCAGAAATGTAAACTTCCGAAAATTCCACGTTCAACCTTGTAAATTATTTAGACTCGAAATATAAGATATGTAAACAAATTCTAATAATAGAAGTTCAAGGATTATTCCCTTGTCATTTCGTCCTGACCTTGACTCTGACTTTATATTTCTTAAATTTGTACAAATAAGTTAAGAAACGAGTCCTATCAAACCAAGACAGGAGATACGCGAACGAAGTAAAACCGTTAGTTTTGGAATTATTCGCATGCTTTTTATGCCCTTCATCTTAAAATGAGTTGACTGGGATGAATATAGATCATATATTTCATAGTTGTCACAACGGACAAAGATTAAAAGCTATAATACCCTTAAACTACGTTTTTTTTTTATTTAATTTTCAGTTCAGCATTTTGAATTTTGAGAAACCTGATGACAAATTTTGGGATTGGTAGTTTTGAAAACTCCTAGTTACTTATATTTAAATTATTTTAAGGGTTTAGAATCCAACGACTATGTAAGTACAAAATTAATCAGAGCCAAATTGAGACATTGGCTCCGAGGAACCGATTGACAATAAGATTTTTTCCATTTTAAGCAAGGGTATGTTCAGATAAAATAAACAGTGAAGTCTCGAGACTTATTGGAAAGTAAGTCCAGCGGCCCGCAACATCCCTCTTGCTTGGAAGTATGCATGAACTAATGCTTAGGGCGAAATAATGTTTCGCTCTAATGATAAGGAACGATGTTTTGTTACACCTAGAATCTCATCACACTGTATTTTCGTCGTATAATAAGAAATGTTAGGCTGCGGAATTAGGTTATGGTGTTCTGTTGCATGTTTATATGCACCTTTACTGAACAAAGACATGATATGTTCAAGTTCGAGGTGCACAAAAATATCACTACATATCATTAAGGCGAAATATTATTCCGACCCATCAGTTTAGACATACAAACATGTAGTAAACATAGACGCATAATATTTCTTTGATGCAACGGACAAAGCAAAGTAGCTCCCAGACTTGATACGCCACGAAGTTATGTTAAGGTGTTTTGGTGCATTCCTATACTCATCCTAAGAGGTTTAATTGGGTATAAAAAGCGAAATAAAATTTTAAACACTTATTTTCATCATCTCCTCTCCAATCCGCTCTGTACAAGATTTTCTTTGAAGAAAGAAAACAAATTGCGGTAAAAATTTATATAGATATATCCGGCAAAAGTGGTTTAACAAAAAAAGAACCCGAAGTGTTTGGCTCCGATGTTGCTGAAACTTTAATATGCTGCAGAGGACACGAAATTAAGAGACACATATCTTTTGCAATCGGCGAAGATTCGTTTTTAATTCACCACAAAACATTTTTTTTTATTTCTCAAGTTATAAATAAGAAATATTTACAAAACAAAGTGGAAATTACTTATTATTTGAAACGAAGTAAAACTATGGTGGTCTCACTTTCACGCATATTGTCCCTTATTTTTTAAGAATAAACCTGCACATCCTTCACGTGTTTTAATTAAAAAAATTATGAAATTGAACCGAAGTTTTTGAATATATTTTTTTAAGAATAATATAAACGACTAAGGTTGATGTTTTTAAGGGTTTTCGAATAAAAGCTAATAAAAGGGGCTAATTTACCTTAAATACTTTTTATATCTCAAGTTCTAATCGAAAGAGCTTGACAAAACAAAATTACTTATTAATTAAAACAAAGGTTCTAATATCAACGTGCATTTGTATAACGGTATACAGCATTTTAATTAAGAAGACAGAAGTCACTATTTAACGTGAGTTATAATAATTTATAAACTTATGTATTAATTCAAAACTCAAATATTATTTATTTCCACAATATAATATTTTACAGAACATGTTGTAGTGTTAGGGATTGTAAGTCATCAATCAAAATCTTCTTTGCTCTTATAAAAAATAAGGCTCATATCGATGAGGATGAAACCATAATAGTTTCACTTCATTTCGAATGGCAAGTTTTTTTTTTGTTAAGATATCTCGACCGGAACTTGGGATATTGGGGTCTTGATGGACCTCCTTTTATTATTTTTTTCCAAAAGTTGCTAAACAAGTCAACTTTATCACTTATGTTACTCAAAATAAAATATTTTCAAAGAATTTCATTTAAATCATAATTTTTAGAAGTAAAATTTGTGGAATAAGTGAAGATTTACCCTTATAAAAAATATGAGATGATATGTTTGGAGGTGTAACCATCGTAGAATTACTTCGTTTCAAACCACCACTTTGTTTTGCAAAGATATTTTAATTAGACCTTCATATATTAAAAAACCAATTTTTGGGGTTAAATTTAGGGTTGGTTTATCCCTTTAAAATGAATCTTCGCCGATAAAAAAAACGAGCGTCCATTATTTTCGTGTTCTTTACCTTCATATTAAGGTTTCAATAAAATCGGAGCCGACGCTTCGGGTATCTGATATGTCAGTTTTATTTTATAGATTTATGACAATGCGATTAGATGAGTTCTTGCTCAAATAACACTTATTTAAAAAAAAATCTGACTCAAAAAACTTGCACTAAAAAGTAGAAAAAACTTGCAATTAATTTAATAATGTTAACTAGCTTTTTTTTCATATGATTATTTAGAAGCAAGGTAGTATTCACACCAACTCAACCCCCGTTATGTAACAACTTTTTTTGGAACCACCTCAGCCAACTTTTAAACACCCCGTATATTTACGCTGAAGATAAAAATAAACTTCGCATTTTTGTTATAAAAAAGTTCCTAGGTTAATTAAATGCAAATTAATTTTCCATTTGAACTAATTTAGCGCATTAACATGAGCCCGGATTTCCCCATTGGCAGTTATTATCCTATCTTTAAATTACGCAGAAAAGTAGAAGTCAAGATTACAAAATCTATGAAATATAATTATTGCAAGACTTTCGCTTTTTTATATAAGATTTTTTTCAAATTTATATACAAATCTATAAATTATCTGATTAATTATTATTTATTTTATGCAGTAATTACGTAGATATTGATCACTAATCAGCACGTGAATTGTTTTTACTTTTTTAAACTTCATACAAGGCTGCTTGTAGGCAAACAGCCAGTAGGTCAGTTTTACTTAGTATTGTAGTATAAGTTATTTAGATTGATTTAAAAATGTACAGGTAAATTTTATATTTAATTTACAAACTTTTAATCGCATATAGCATATTATATAGTACTGAAAGTTGTTTATTTAAACATAGGTAATATAAAAGATTAATATTTACATAAGTCTACGAGTATGAAACACACACACACTAGTTTTGGTTCTTCTTTGGACCAGTGACTTTTTTAAAAAATAAATTTTACAGGAAGCGTGAACAACTTTATTTGCAGGCTACAAAGTAAAGAGTTAATAATAATTTTTGTTGACAACTATTTATAATAAAGTTTTATCTCTAAAAATGTTGTATTGGCATAATCCATAGGACGCGTGCATCTTGGTGTTTCCCCTCATATGGTACTGTGTATAGAGTGTGCTATAACTCCTCCGCCCTTATATGAAAATTCTGGGGTTTGCCTCAGAATTTGGGGATGAACCATCGGTATCTGCTCCCGGTTGTTCCTTCTTGGCTCTCGCTAAGTATTGGGATTTCAATAATAAAAACCATTTGATTCCCCTTACTATAACTTTTGATTTCCATAGTTTTTTTCAAAATATAATAGATTTTCTACTTTAGGTTCAAATGGTAATTTATTATTATTGATTAAATATTTTCCTATTGATTCTATTTCGATTAGCAAGATTTGTGGTTCAATTATTGAATTATGAAACGTATTTAGTTTTGAGATTGAGAAGGTGATTGCAACTTCTATTTTTTCTAAAATATCATATATTATTTGAAATTCAGTTATTATTTGGGAAATTGCCATTTCGACGAAAAAATAATAGTAAGTACCGATACTTTCAGCTTCCAATTTATGTAATAAGTCTTCAACTTGATTGATACGGTCTTTTAAAAGAATTTGATTTTTTGACAAATTTTTAACATTATTTTCGAAACTTTGGATTGACTTACTCATTAAAGTTATTTGTTATTTTACTATATCTTTTATTTTATTTTGATTATTTGATAGTGATTTAATCGCGTTTTGATATTTATCAGCATCTGATTGATCTAGATTTCCAGTAATTGATTTTATTATAGAGCCTAACCCGTTTATTAATCCTCTTTTTTGTCTATTTTTAAATGAAGGGTTTAACTGATTTATTTGTGTTAATATTTTGTTCTCGAAGAACTGTGCGAGATTATAGGAATTGTAAAAATTTTTCTTATAACTTAAAGCAATATTTGTTTCATTTTCAAATGCTGTTTTAATTCGTACATATTGGTTTTGCAATTCAGTAAATTCTTCAATTAAATTAGATATGTCAAATATTTGAATAAATGACCATACATTAATTTTGTTTTAAGCCGTCCCAAGTTTTAAGGGTAGTATTCCTGGATTATCCTTTATTTCGTGAAATTTTGGAATTTCTAGTCCGTCGAGGAGGTTGACGTAGAATCTGAAACAATATGAGGTGGGCGTTTTAATTCTTTTATATGAATAATTTCTTTTTTATTTGGGTTATTTTTTAAAGTTATTTCCACCCGGTTTCTTTTTAATATTTCGTTAATTATATATGGTTATTTTGATTTCCATCGGTATTATTTTTGACTACAATATTTTGTTTCCCAGTTTCTAATTTTTCCTGTATATTTTTAAATATAAAGTTTAATTTATTCTTTTAATATAAAAATTTCATTTGGATCTCTGCTATTCGTATGTCCGTGTGTTAGTTCAAATGGTGTATAGTTTGTTGCGCTATGTATAGTTATTATAGGCTATTATAGCGTAGTCAATTAAGTTATCCTTGTCTTGGGGAAAATTTTCTTTTAATAATCTTAAGTGTTCGATTAATGTTGAATGAAATCGTTCCACGTTACTATTAGATTCGTGATGTTGTGGAGTAGTAAAATGTATTTTGATTTTATGCACTTTAGGATTTCCTTAACAGTATCATTATTGAATTAAGTTCCGTTGTCAATTATTAATTTTTCAGGTATTCCACAGTAACTGAAATATTTTATAAGCGCTTTTGCAATACTTATAGCATTTTTCCCTGGAATTTGAATAGCTTGTGCGTATTTTGAAAATGCATCTACTAAAGTTAGGAATATTTTGTTATCGTAATAGAATACATCAATATGTACTATCTGAAATGGTTTTGGTGGAGTATCGGTTAGCATTAAAGGTGTATAGGGTTTTTTCCTGGCATATTTTGCTCTTTGGCAAATATCGCACGAGTTAATATATTGGGATACAGTTGTTTCATTCCAATCCAGTAGTAATTTCGTTTTAAATATTCAATTGTTTCCGATATTCCGCGGTGATTAACTTTTCCTTTATGGTGATTTTTGATTAATAAGATTTGTTCCTCTTTGTCTATAATAGTATTTACTAATTTAATACACCTTAATAATTTTGGGCCTTTAATGGAAAAATATTTTAAGTAAACTTCGTTCAATTTTAAGTATAGATCTTCGGTATAAAAATACATACAATAAGTTTTTTCTGATTCTGTATATTCTTTTAGAAATTGTAATATAAAAGTTTCATTTTCTATTTTGAGTATATAGACCGTAATTATCTTATGATTTTCATAGTTTTCTTGTTTTACCTTAAGCTAGGGTAGATATGGGGAAATACTAAAATTTGACTCACTTTATTATTAATTATTTCTTCTACTATTTTAATTCCATTATTAGTTGTTTCATTAAAAGTTGAATGTTGTGTTTGTGAATCAGTTTGAGTATTTGGCGGTTTAATTTGTATATCAGAGAAAATTTTTATTTTTGTTTTATTATTAGTGATTAGTGAGGGTTTTCTGACTGATTGGTTATTTGATTACTTATTGAAGGTTGATTTTCATTAGATTGATTAATGTCATAAGTTTCGAAGTATTCTGCCATATGTCGTAAGTATTCTAATGTATCAAAATGGTCTTGATCTATATCACCAGGGTTATTGATCATTGATTCGTCTTCTAAAGCGTTAATCTGAACTCTAGATAGTGCATCTACGTTTAGATTTAACTTTCCTTTTTTGTAAACTATATCGTAATCGAATTCTTCAAGTTTTAATCTCCATCTTACTAGTTTACTATTTGGTTCACGTAGTTTAAATAGCCAAATCAAAGGTCTATGATCTGTATAGATTGTAAATTTTCTACCATATAGATAGGGTCTGAAATATTTACATGCCCATACTATGGCTAATAGTTCCTTTTCAATAGTACTATATTTTGTTTCACTGTCGTTTAAAGGTCTTGAAGCATAAGCTATTGGTTTGTCCGATCCAATTGTTCCTTGAGATAAAATAGCGCCTAATGCAACTTTGAAGCGTTCGTAGTCAATATAAAGGGTTTACTAAAATCGGGATAATGAAGTATTGGAGCATTTATTAATAAATTTTTACATGTTTCAAACGCTGATATAAATTTTTCATCGTGTATTATTTTAGAATTCTTTTTGAGACACTGAGTTAATGGTTTAGTGATTTTTGCAAAGTCTTTTATAAATTTTCGGTAATAAACGACTAATCCTAGAAAACTTTTTATTTCTTTGGTGTTTTTGGTATAGGGAAGTTTTTTATTGCGTTTATTTTTTCTGGGTTTAGTTTAACTCCATCCCGTGTTATAACATGTCCCAAATAATTAACTTCCATACGTAGGAATTCAGATTTATCGAATTGGATTTTAAAATTTGCATTTCTTAATCTATCAAACACTTTTCTTAATCGTTCAATATGCTCTTGTAAATACGTACTAAAAATTATTATATCATCGAGGTAAACTAAACATTCTTCGTTTTGAAGTCCTCTTAAAATATTATTCATTATTCGCTGGAAAGTCGCTGGTGCGTTTTTAAGACCAAATGACATTCTTTTAAATTCATAATTTTTTTTTAATATATTGTCTAATGAATGATCAATTTCTGACGTATTATCTACGTTCATTTTTTCTATAAAATTTGCTTCATTAGTATCCAATAGTTCGACTTTAAAAGGGGCTGTAAT
This sequence comes from Diaprepes abbreviatus, assembly GCA_034092305.1. Classification (NCBI taxonomy): domain Eukaryota; kingdom Metazoa; phylum Arthropoda; class Insecta; order Coleoptera; family Curculionidae; genus Diaprepes; species Diaprepes abbreviatus. The sequence continues at coordinate 667,461 of JASJET010000103.1, forward strand.
AGTAATTATTACCTCGTCTTCGCTAGAATTAGTTATTGTAATGGTTGCAAAATAATTTTGAATGTTAACTATAGCTTGTGATGATTCGATTTGATTTCCAAATTTAATATAGTTAATTAGAGCCGTAACATTTTCATAGTTAACTGGTATTTTAACAACCTTTTTTGTTCTTGCCGGGATTTCTATTTTGTAGTTTAATTTTATATTAGTGGTTATTTCTTTTGGTTTTTCTGATTCGTATATTAAAGGAATTGTTGTAGAAGGCGTTATTAATTTTTTATTGCCGATATCTAATATTGCTTTTAATTGTTTTAATAGATCAATACATATTAAGCCATCATATTTTTTAATAAGTTAAATATATAAAATTTATGTTTCTCATTAATTTCAAATATTTTAAAAATTGGTATTACAATAATTTCATTATGATAGGATATCATATGGGCTGTTTGTATTTTAAATTCTTCGTTAAAAATATAATTTTTATAAAATTTTTCTACAATTTTTGGGGAAAGTAAACTTTTTGTTCTACCTGTATGTATAAGTAATTTAGCGTTAATTTCTGGTATAAAAATATATGGTAAACTAGCTATTGTTATATTCATTACAATTAAGTCGTCTCGTTTCGAGACATGCTTATCGTAAAATTTCCGTCTTAATTGCTATTCAATGACTACACGATGTGGAAAAACTCTTTTAGTAGTTTTACACGATGACAGTGTTAATAGCACATTCGATACTTTTTTTCTAACACATACAGCTGAAATACTGTCAGATGATATTGTAGATACTACGAGTAAAACTAGGGGGAAATATCCTCTAACTTATTTGGGGCAAGGTACTAGAGTTTTTGGAAACAATAATCGAACATTATTAAGTTTTGGTTTATTAAAGTGACTGGTGAATTGTGTTTGAAAAATAATATAAATAAATTTTAAAATTTGTTGAATATGTGGGAATATTTACACGTTTTCGTCATTTCTGTTAAAGATATCTGCTGGTGCGATTTTCAACAAATATGTAGATAGATACATGTTTTCGCTGGGAAGAAAGTTAAGAAATATGGTTCATGATATTTTGGATAGTACTCGCGATGGTGGGATATTGAGGCAACCACGAATCAACATAAGGACGAAATCTAGGATACAATTAATTTTATGGCTATCTTGCAAGTGTAGACAATTAGTTTTAATCTCTATTTGCGCAATTAAATTATTGCAAATAATTATTTGTAATTTGTCATCGTTATATGTACCTTACCATATAAATTTATCAACCCACTAGATAATGGTTTAGCTCAAATTAAATAAAATATTGTTTTTTACATAATATAAATCAATATGTCATATAAGTAAATAGCACATATAAAATAAAATATTTATGGGAAGTAGTAATAGCCACAATTGATAAATTTTGGGGTCAGAAATTTCATGAGGAAAATCGTATAATATTACGTGGACTTCCAAGAGTAGGATTGAGGCTAACTGATGACGGAAAATACGATATAGAAAATAGAATCTTAACTAACGCTGGACTGCCAAGAAAGTCTGATCATCGTGTTACTCGAGGTGGTCTTTTTAAAGAAATTTACTCAGTCCTCATACAAGTGGCTGATATTTTTAATAAAACATTACGAATTATGTGAAGAAACGAGATAGTAAACTCGATGTAAAAATTATTAAATTAGAAAAAATACGCAGTGACCTAGATATTCAAAGATTTAACATTGAGCAGACCGTCGAAGAGTGGGGAGGAGTGGATTAAGCATTATGTGAATAAAAGAGATAATGAGCTCGATGACAAAATTATCAAATTAAAATCAGTACGTAATGACGTTTAACACTGAGGAGACTATTAAAGATTGGGTCATGAAATATATGAACAAAAGATATAATAGCTAAATGAACAAATTACTGAAATAGCAAAAATACATGATGGTCTTAATTCTAGAATATTTAACATTGAGAAGGCGATCGATGATCTAGTTATGGGATATCTACCTGATTTAGATAGATTCTAAGAGATAGATGTAGGTGGATTTGGAATATTAACTTTTATTATTTTAAACCGTTCTGTCTACCATAAGAGAGTATAGCTCTTATCAAATATGCTTTTATATTTGCTGATGCGCACCACATTTTTTAAAGGAAATTTAAACTTTTTTTGGCACTATTTTTAAATGATCTTAATTAGTAATTTCATTTGCAGTTTCTTACTTCATTCCAGTGGTAGCAATCTGGTGTTATTGTAAGTTTTTGTTACTGAAGGCAAAAGTTTTAACCATTTATAGGTGCCTCTAGTCGAAAACTCTTTATACAAATTATTTTTTAGAGTTTTTATTATTTGTTCAACAAATTGTGTTTCTTCATAAAGATCTGAAAAGTTTTGTTGTAAAATTCCATATCCTGATCACTTTTCAAATTAATTGGTATGTAAGCAACTTCCTCAATAATATTCTTCATGGCATTTGTCACTTCTATACCTGTCTTATTTTTAGGTGGCCTGGTGAAAACGTATCTAGAATAACAATCTATACACACAGGGATGTAACGATAACCGTTGTTTCCATTAGCATATTGCTGCATTTCGGCTAAATCTATTTACCACGAGCCTCGATATTCTGTAATAATGGTGTGTTTTCTTGGGAAATCTTTTCTTGTTTTGTTTAATGGTAGCGTAATCATTTTGGTTAAAATTTTTTGTTTTTGAATGGAATCGCCTAATTTGGTGCCTGTAATTAATGGCTGTATGATTAAAACATATATGATTCATTTTGTTTCCGTTAACCCTTAGATTTTATTATAATTTTTAAGACAGCATTCGTCATTTCTAATATGTCGTTGTAAGCTTGAAGTACATTTAGATTTTTTATACCTTTTTTATATACTGTTTTCGGAGTTTTTGAAAACAGCAAATCATAAAGATTATTTGTTCTTCAAAATAAAGAAAGTAAATATAAAACATTAACTTGCAATGGCAAATTAACACTAAAAATTTCTAAACATTTAACTAAACGAAACATAAAAATTACATTCAGAATATTAAACTATCTCAACAAATTTATTAAAAATATTAAACGTCAAAGAGACAAAAGTTCTAAATCAGGCGTTTATTAACTTAATTGCGACCCAAAAATCTATATAGGTCAGTCAGGGAAATCGTTCAAAAAAGCGGATGCAAAAACACAAACATAGTTTTATTAACAAACATAATAATTCTAATTATATCTTATATTTGAATTCAGCAAATCATAGTTTTATTTGAAATTTTGAGATTTTAAAAGCACAATCAATAAAATTAGTTTTTCGCAATTTATGGAAATCAACAAACTTAAGGATGTAAATATATGGTTAAACGGTCAGTTTCGGTTAAATGGTTCCCCATTAAAAATAATGTAAAAACTTGTAAACATTATGCCCTTATTTGGGATTTTCAATAAGAAAATATCTTCTCAATAATTATATAGTTATATGATCCAATTTGTATTATATACATTTAGGTAGTTTAGACGCTTCACACTTTATCACTGTTCATCGTACAAAGAAGGCACTGTGTGTCAAAACAATTTTCATGGTTTCTTATAAATTAACTTTGGATCCTCTATAACGCCTAAATATTTAATTGATTTTGCTTTTTAGGCACAATATCATTTATTTTCTGTTTCTATACTATGTACTATTTTATTTTTTTACTAAAAAATAATTAATTTTTGTCTCTGATTTATAAATTATTTAATTTTTTAATAACACTTTATTATTCGTTCGACTACTCCATTTTAATCCAACCCGGCTCATTCTTTCTTTGATACATTCATTCCAAGTGGGCTAGGACCAAAGAAGTTAAAGGGGTAAACAAAAGAAAAATACCATAAAATGCAATCATTCAGACACGTACTGCTGTATTCCTATAGGGAAGAGGACGGGATTGGACTTGGCAAACGTTTTATTACTTTATTTTATTGAAAAATGACAATTTAAAATTCATTAATAGATATGCTACTAAAGAAAACGCTGTTTAGATATAAAAAAAGATTTAGGGATATTTGTCACGTAAACCGAGATATAAAGAAAATCGAGAAGACACGATTAAATGATTTAACATTGTAATATGTAAAGCAGAAGGATTCCTATGTTCCAGAGAACATTTGGACTCGTAGGTATGTTTAAAGTTCTCTAGTTGGAAATGATATAATCTACCTTTAAAATCATGAATAATCTTAGATATTACCAAGAAAAAAAAAACTTACTAACCGAAAATAATTAATTCCTGGGATGGTGCTGCCGGATTTACAAAACAATTGACTCATACATCGTTTTAAACCTTCAAGCAAACACCATTGACGGAAGCATGTTTTACGCGGTAAAAAGAGAGAAAGAGAACGAATATGGTGTATGCTGTCTTTCCCGCTACGAAAGTTTAGTTTTGTTCTTCACTCTCATCGAAGTGTCTACCGGCCAATAACTGTTCGGAGTAAGACAGATAGCACATCCCGTATTCACCCTTTCTCTCTCTGTCGTGTAACGCGCGTGGAGCTTTGCATGCTTCCCTAAATAGTTTATGCTCGAAGTTTTGAAAAAAAAGTCTGCATAAATGTTTTATTACCATACACAGATACTAACATACTACAAGTTACACTACTAACATTGCATAGCACACCAAAGAAATATCAAAATAATAATAATTGTCCAAAATCTAACTAACAATACTGAACGAGCGCACTAGACTAGAATACATCACGCAGAGCCCTCTCTGTTTTTTTTAATTACCGTGTTGCCAAACTGTGATTTTAATAACAAATTTACTATGATTCCGAATAGCCCTTTTATATCAATTGAGACATTTATTTCTGCATGTTCCGATAATTTTTTGGTCTTTTAGTCTATTTTTGTAGCTAACCGTTACGTCCTCCAACATCCTTGGCTAGAACGAGTCACTACCATAGACATGAGATATACTAAACCGAGCGTTCTTCAATACCGGCCGTTCCCACAGTGGGAGAGAGAATGAAGAGTGAAAGCCATATTATTCTTTTTTTCTAATAGGCGGAGCATAGAACCACGTTACCCCCAAACGCTCAGCCTATTAGAAAGAGAAAATAATACGACTTTCACTCTTCTTTCTTTCTCTCATTGTGAGAGTGGGCGGCTTTGTGGACGTTCAGTTGTGTAATCACTGCCACATTGTCAAAATATCAATTTAAAATCTCAAAATTGATACATAAACCATTAAGAATTAATAACAACAATAAAGAGCTTTATCAGTAAAAGTGAATATAAATGTAACTCATTTTATATATTATATAAAAAGTCGTTTATAAGCATCGACATTTTAGCGATATGGCAATGATTAATTGTAACTCGCTTGGTAAGGGATCTATATTTTTCTAAAATTTGTCTATATTTAGTCCGCATCTCTCTAGTTAAACCGTATATGGCTTCTAGGTTATATGCTTGTTAATTGGTACCTCTCAGAACTGGGTCCAGATAGTCCCGCAAGGATGCAGTTAGGAGTAGCTGAGTTAAAACTGTTGGCCTCTCAGTTCTGTACTCATTTGTTGGCTGCAGGAGTACTAAAACAATTGCCTGATCCTGGAGTACCACCTACTAACATATTTCGAGTAAGTTAGTTACCACATTTATATTTTTTAAACATTTTATAAACCATACTCAATATGAGTTTTGAATTATTTATACAGAATAAGTTTCTAAAAAGAATTAAGACTTGTAATGAATGCAATAGAAAGGTAGATGTTTGAAAAAATATTAGTCTGATAGAGCCAAATATCGGGAGGTTTTTTTTATTAATTCGCGTCTATCAAGAAACCTAAAACTTGCTACGATCCATAAAAAAATTCCAAAAAACTGAATATGATAGCTTCATGATTAGATTAATTTTATTTCTTGACAAATAGGCAGATGTATCCTTAATTGGTTGAAATACCAAGATAAAAATAGTATAGTTTATATTTAGTATTTTTCCAGACATTTATTGGCTCTGGCAGAAAAAGTGTCAGGGGGTGTAAAAACCCAATCTTCTAAAAACCCAGGAAATTGCGACAAGTAATGGATTGTGACATAAACCCCAAAAAAACATATAAAATACCATGGGATTTAAATATATTGGCGCACACAGCCGTTTAGTGATTACGTGAGTTATTTTTTAAAATTTTCCCGGGGCCAAAGGAATGCATGTGCTCCCATTTCCCAGGCATATAACTCCGAGTTTATAAAATAATTTCCTGTTGTAGTTATTCTATGAGACTTTAGCTTTATTGTTTTTCTAGATTCCTAGACATGATATTAAGTAAAGCTGTTTACTAGTGCACTGATTTTAATATTTCCTGTTTTTATTGGGAATTTACTTTTGATATTTTTTTAATTAGTTTCATATAACTCAAATAAATTCAAAATTGTGAAGCCAAAAATTTTATTACCATCGATTTCAATTACAAATTTTCGGTGATTTCCAATCCGTAGATTCAGTGTTAAGGTTGAAAATAATTGATTTAGTGTGGCGTAAGTAGAAGGCATTAACCTACCTCCTTTCATGGAGTATCCGGAAGGAGGAATGCTATGTTTTCTAATTGACAAGAATTGATCGAACCCGATCCCGTTTTACCCTTGAAACAATAGTCTTAATGACTGGGACACTGTCTTAAAGGATTATTTTCATTGTTTTGTATGGATTAACTCAATTATTTTATATTAATTAAATAATCATAAGAAATCAAGGGAAGAAAAAGGGATTCTAGCAACAAGGACTTTCGGAAGACTTTTTGAGCCTCTTCATACCTACATGCTATTGCCTTCAAAAGCTTCATTACCTGTTGTTTTTTTTTTTTTAATCAGGTTTGAGGACTTAAAATTTGATGTGACTTGAAACCCTATTAAAATTTTTAATAATTTTTCGAATATTGCGAGTTCGGTAAACAAAGAAATTAAGCTTAGAATTTAATGACTTTCTATAACAACTACGCGGAATGTTAAAATTGCTTTATTCACATTGGCCGTTCCCTGCATTTGGTTAAAAGATCTTTTGTAAAACTTTAAACTCATAAATGTATGCTAAATCGGATTTCCTGACCCACATTTGTCGAGCCTCTAACCTAAATGTTATCGCTCGTGAGGTGTAAAAAATTGTTAGAATTTGAAAAGAAATAAAGTAGTATTGATATGACTAATGATTTTGAATTCTATTATTAGAAATAACAACTCAGTTATCGCGAAGATTTTGATGGTGTTATATCAAATGTTGAGCTCAAGATACAGAGGTAGGGATAGAAGCACACATAAGATTGATTTATTGAGAACAATACAAAAACAATTTGTGATTAAACAGATTTTGGTATATTTATATGTTCCCCAGAAAGTAAGTCCAGTGGTTAATGAAATCCTATTATTACCTTCATTGGAATACAGGATTTACTCCTCTTCATAACTGCCCGTCCTTAGTTAAAAACGCAACAGAGAAAGTACAATTCATTTATGTTAAAGGAAAAGAGAAAGTCAATTATATCAGAGAATATTATCACAAATCTCTAATTGAATTAGATGAACAACCAGTTTTGGTTACAATAACTCCCAAATGTTTTTATGATTCCGAATCACCTTCAATGTGCGTACTTTATAATGTATATGTATGAAAATTTTATGTGGATGAATAAAACAATTTTAAACTTGAACACTTTTCTTATTGAGCCAGCAGAGAATAGCGGTATATACAGGATGAGTCAACGATTGGATGAAGTAGGTTTGTGCCTTTTCGGTGAAATTAACAAAGAAACTATATTTATTGTTTGATACAGTTTACTTTTACGCAGATTTTAAAAATATTTAGGACTCTACAGGGTGAGCCAAAAAACTAGGACAGCATAAAGTTGTATTTTTTTAAATAGAACACCCTATATACGAATCGTATTTTCGATTTAGCTTATAATTTTAAATCTTTTTTATTAAGGGTTTACTATAACAAAACTTTATAGTTTCTGAAATAATTAAGTTTAAAGAAAAAAAGTCACATTTTCAAGCATCAATTCAATTCTAAATAACGTTTTCAATTTTGTAACCAATATATTCAAATTTGGAATTTAGCAAGGCCAAGGACAAGTTAACATAATTTTTACCTAATATTTGCAATAAAAGCTACAGGATGTTGAACACATCGGCTCAAATTTGAACAAGTTTAAATGAATAAATATCTTTTTTTTTAAATGGTACACCCTGTATATTTTCATGTTATTTAATAGAGTAATAAAAACCCTAAAAGTTTTGTTCAATATATCTTATACCTATTTATAATAGTTTTTGAGATATTTCAGTTTTTATAATTTTCCATACTTTTTTACAGAAATAGTCTTCATTATCATAGTAGCCATGGCAAAAACAATGTAAAAGAACATTTTTCTGTGTGTCAAATTTATAACCGCAATCGCTTCTTTTGGTTTTTATGTAGTGTAGTTTGGTTTTTTTTGCATTCATCTTATATTGTAAAATGAATTTTCCAAAGAATGAGTTAATAGATATGATTTATACAATAGGAGAGGCTCAAAAAAATTGCCTTCTTGCTCAAAGAATTTACAAAATGAAGTATCCTGATCGACGCCAGCCTAATACCCATACTTTTCAAAACTTAATGCAAAGATTTGATTCTTCTGGTACTGTTGATTATCCAAAACGTGGTCAACAAACCAGTTCTAATGAGGAAAAAGAACTACAAGTATTGTTAAATGTTCAGGAAAATCCTTATATTGGTAGCCGTATTATGTGAAACATCACAATCCACCGCTAATCGTACTACCAAGAAATATAGGTATCATCCATATCACATGGAATTACACCAAGAATTGCATGGACAGGATTTTGAAAGTCGTATAAACTTTTGTCGTACAATAAATGCGGAGATTCAATTAAATCCAAATTTATTATGCAAGGTAATGTTTAATGATAAAGCTACTTTTAGAAGTAACGGTGCCGTAAATAGACGCAACATGCATTATTATGCCACAGAAAACCCATTTTGGATTAGAGAGGTGCAACATCAAAACCACTGGTCATTAAATGTTTGGTGTGGTATTCATCATAATCGAATTATTGGACCCCACTTTTTTAATGAACCACTAAATGGCCATAGTTACCTGAACTTTCTACAAGAAGAACTACCCCAACTGCTTGAAGTTCTCGATAGGGATGAGCTCGACAGTATATGGTTCCAGCACGATGGTGCGCCTTCGCATTACCATAGTGAAGTTCGTGCGTTTTTTTCGTAATTTTTTTGTTTCAATTTAGTATAAAAGTAAATATGTATTTGCCTTGTCGTTATTGTTGTGTTAATTTTTTCACATTATGTTTAATTAAACTATTGCCGTTGTAATATAACGAATAATGTATTTCATCATATTTAACCACATTCTGTTTGTTTCTGTAGTTTCTTTTTATTATTTTACATGGCTACTATGATAATGAAGACTATTTCTGTAAAAAAGTATGGAAAATAAGAAAAACTGAAATATCTCAAAAACTATTATAAATAGGTATAGGATATATTGAACAAAACTTTTAGGGTTTTTATTACTCTATTAAATAACATGAAAATATACAGGGTGTACCATTTAAAAAAAAAGATATTTATTCATTTAAACTTTTGCAAATATTAGATAAAAATTATGTTAACTTGTGCTTGGCCTTGCTAAATTCCAAATTTGAATATATTTGTCACAAAATTGAAAACGTTATTTAGGATTGAATTGATGCTTGAAAATGTGACTTTTTTTCTTTAAACTTAATTATCTCAGAAACTATAAAGTTTTGTTATAGTAAACCCTTAATAAAAAAGATTTAAAATTATAAGCTAAATCGAAAATACGATTCGTATATAGGGTGTTCTATTTAAAAAAATACAACTTTATGCTGTCCTAGTTTTTTGGCTCACCCTGTAGAGTCCTAAATATTTTTAAAATCTGCGTAAAAATAAACTGTATCAAACAATAAATATAGTTTCTTTGTTAATTTCACCGAAAAGGCACAAACCTACTTCATCCAATCGTTGACTCACCCTGTACAGTTAACCTTCTTAATGATGAAACAGACCTACGAAATTCTCCGTTATTCGATGTTCTACCTTCAGTACCTAGATAATAGTAATAAAAAATGTGCAAGCTAAAAAAGCCCTATAAAATAATGTAAATCCGTAGTTTTTAAGGCATAGCAGTTGAGAACGTAACAGTGTTACGAAACCGCGGTAACGCAAATTTAGTAATAAAAATTATAGGTTTAACAAAGTAAATTTTATTTCAGTAATTTTCTTATGTTTTATTATGATTTTTTTAGATAACCAAGTATGTTAAGGTGCGTATTGATACAAATTATATAAAATAATGCCTTATATTAAAAAAGAAAATCATATCAATTTTGTGTACTCTGGGATTGCAAAATATGTCGAAGGTATAGGTAGAATCTACGCCGAGCATATGTTTTATAATATGCAATCGGCACCTTCACGGGGTATGAAACTCCAGGTTGTTTAGAGCCAACGACCGTGGTCAAAAACCCATAATAAACTACAGGTCTGGAGCTGAAACATTTTTGATCACACCTTTAGGTCTGGCCTCTTCAAAAAACATGTGTCTTTATTAATGTTTTAATAACTAGATATCATGAGTTTTTTAGTAAAAACCTGATATTTGATTACAGTAAAAGCCTAATAGGACATTAAGCTTCTGTAACTGTTTTATTTTTCAATATTTTTGAAATTAGTAAAAATTACATCAATTCTTTGAAAGTTTAAAAACATAGTTAATAAAAATTTAAATCACACAGTCATCTTAAAATGGGACAACACCACTTTTTCGAGCACTTACCCTTTTTTAATAACGTCTTCTACATTTTGATAATAAATTTCATGAATAGATTCTTCAATAGCTTTATAATCTCTAATTTCAGCAATGCATTTTGACTCAAGAAAGAGAATAAACGGCTTCAGTCGAAAATTTCCCATGGAATAACTTAAACTAGTGAAATATTTCTCATCGAATTCGCAACCTAAGAATTTGACAAGTGTTTGACCGATAAGGCATACCTAAAAGATAAATTTAAAGAATATTCGATGTAAAATATAATGATACAATTACTATTACTAAGTATACGAAAACTGATTTTAGGTTATTAAAGGAATATTTTAAATCGAACGAATTATCAAAATACCATAACAAACGTTATCAACGCTATTAGCCTACAATAGAGTTGCGAAATATACTTTTCAAGGATATTTAAACTCTTAATACTAAATAATTGAGTAAATCGAACATATTCGGGAAATGTTTAAAAAGGAACTACTATATTTTATACCACTAAATTTATTAAGAAAACAGTGACTGCAGTTTCAACTCACAGAGTCATTTTCAAACTGAATTACAAAGGTAGACTAAGTATTCAATACAGAAACATGAGAAAATTTAACAGTAAATAAAAACTACCTGAGACATTACATTATTACAAAGGGGAGGTACTAAATTTTGGGAACTAATTATTATTTGGCAACAACAAATAACGGAGAAAACCCAAGTTCTGTCTGGTCATTAGGCAAATTAACATTTTTATTTTTACTATGTTTATATATTTCTAAGATTCAAGAATATTTAACTTTTGGCCTTTTGTTGAATAATGTAATATGTCAGTGTTGGTTAAATTAGGAAAACTATGGTTGTGTTCTAAGCAATGGTTGGCAAAGCTCGAGTCTGTTTTTTGTAGTCTATATGAACGGTAGTTTTCTAAAAAGCGAGTTTTAAAGCTTCTGCCACTTTGTCCAATATACAAGCTGAACATTTTAACTTATAAACTCCTGATTTATCAAATTTATTAATTTTATCTTTAACATTGTAAAGGATAGTGGACAGATTGTGTTGAGATTTAAAAGCTACTTTATGTTATGTTTGGAAAGAGTATTAGCTATGTTTTCAGATAGGGTACCACAGTATGACAAAGATATATAAGATGAACTATCTTTATCATTTTTTATTTTGGGATATATTGAATTAAAAGCTAGTTGTTTTTGTTTTTTAGTTATTAATTTCTTTATGGTTTGTTGGGAGAAATTGTTTGATATTGCAATCCTTTCAATGATATTTAATTCCTCTTGAAGATCTTCTTGAGAGAGAGGCAAAGAGAATGCTCTATGTATCATTGAATTGTATGCAGCCATTTTGTGTTGTAAGGGGTGAAAAGAGTCATTAGATATAGTATTACCTGTAAACGTCGGTTTTCTAAAAATTTTAAAATTATACTAATTATTGAGGTGAGATATGGTGAGATCAAAAAAATTTATTTTATGGTTATTTTCAGTTTCCAGAGTAAATTGAATTTTTGGATGGCAATTATTAATGTATTGTAAGAATTTTCGAAGCTGTCTAGTAGTGCCTTTAAAACATGCTAGAACATCACCAACATATCTGTACCAAAATTGAACATGGTTTTTGCTTAAAGGGGAATTAAGAATTTTGTTTTCTATGTTTGACATGAAAATGTCTGCTAGGAGAGGGCTAAGAGGAGAACCCATTGGTAGGCCTGAATTTTGTAAATAAAATTTGTTATTAAATGCACTACTAGACAACTTTAAAAATTCTTACAATACATTAATAATTGCCATCCAAAAATTCAATTTACTCTGGAAACTGAAAATAACCATACAATAAATTTTCTTGATCTCACCATATCTCACCTCAATAATCAGTGTAATTTAAAAATGTTTAGAGAACCAACGTTTACAGGTAATACTATATCTAATGACTCTTTTCACCCCTTACAACACAAAATGGCTGCATACAATTCAATGATACATAGAGCATTCTCTTTGCCTCTCTCTCAAGAAGATCTTCAAGAGGAACTAAATATCATTGAAAGGATTGCAATATCAAACAATTTCTCCCAACAAGCCATAAAGAAATTAATAACTAAAAAATATAAACAACGAGCTTTTACTTCAATATATCCCAAAATAAAAAATGATAAAGATAGTTCATCTTATATATCTTTGTCATACTGTGGTACCCTATCAGAAAACATAGCTAATACTCTTTCCAAACATAACATAAAAGTAGCCTTTAAATCTCAACACAATCTGTCCACTATCCTTTACAATTCTAAAGATAAAATTAATAAATTTGGTAAATCAGGAGTTTATAAGTTAAAATGTTCAGAGTGTGATAGCTTGTATATTGGACAAAGTGGTAGAAGCTTTAAAACTCGCCTTTCAGAACACCACCGATCATATAGACTACAAAAACCAGACTCGAGCTTTACCAACCATTGCTTAGAACACAGCCACAGTTTTCCTGATTTAAGCAACACTGACATATTACATTATTCAACAAAGGGCCAAAAGTTTAATATTCTTGAATCTTTAGAAATATATAAACATAGTAAAAATAAAAATGTAAATTAGCTTAATGATCAGACAGAACTTGGGTTTTCCCCGTTATTTGTTGTCGCCAAATAATAATTAGTTCCCAAAATTTAGTACCTCCCCTTTTTAATAATGTAATTTATCAGGTAGTTTTTATTTATTGTTAAATTTTCTCATGTTTCTGTATTGAAACATACCTTTGTAATTCAGTTTGAAAATGACTCTGTGAGTTGAAACTGCAGTCACTGTTTTCTTAATAAATTTAGTGGTATAAAACATAGTATTTCCTTTTTAAACATTTCCCGAAGATGATTAACTACCACATAGTAACGGCTACCAGCATCAATTTTTTAAATCAAACATAATTTAATTATTAGCTGTGCAAGAATCTAAAGAAAAAGCTATGCGAAACTAATCCGCTAATCATGCGGATGTGATATTTGATCCCTGTCTGGATGAGCTTTAAATGGTCATACAAAATTTTTTTAGTTAAACAGGCTGTTAAACTTATTTATTCCTGACTATTACGCTCTTGGTATTGGTTATTTGTTCTTAATTTAAATTGTTTTTAATTTGATTTAATCTGAATTTATTTGGTGTGAAGTAGTATATTATTATTTTCCTTTTAATATATTTGTAATTTATTTAAATACAAAAAGGATTTAAAGTAACGTACTTCCCAATTCTATCCTACAATGATTTTTTCTAAAAAAAAAATCAAAACCATTTTTTTAATTGTTATCTAAGGTATTCTGTAAGAAAATAAGCTCATGCGATAGTTTATTACTCATAACTTGTTTTACACCAGAGAGGAGGGAGAGTCTCCTTAAATCAGTTAAAACAAAATCCGTCAAGGGTGAGGCTACTTACACTGTCTACAACAGGCCAACTCAGTATCCGACTGATGAAATGCCCATCTACTTTTCTTGTTCTGTGGTGTCCATGAGTAACGGTGTACTTATAAGTATTGACCATATTCTATTGGGATGCTCTAAATAAATAGTTGACTTGAACGAGAGACCAGGTACCGTTTTTTATCTTATTTCTTTATCAAGAAATGCTCTGTGCCATTGGTTATACCATTATGACTCTTATTGAACCTATCTATATGTAGGCTAATTTCGTCATTTTGTTGTCCCTATCTTTATGAACTCTAGAGACAGATTTTCGCATGAATTACCGCCAAATCAAAGGTACCTCTGATATTAAAAATATAATCCGAAGTGCATTTAAAAATATTATAATATGAAAATATTATAATCCGATTTGTTTCAACAAATTTTTGCGTATATCATGTTATAAATTGTCGAGGGCCTTTGAGGAAGCATGTGTAGTGCAATTCCCTCATAACGACTTCTCCAAGGCCTTCGACAAAGTGAATCATCGTCTTCCAATCCATCAGCTTCAAGAACTTTTCTTGATTGGATTGTATTTGACTGATAAAACACAACAAATCAAGAAAACTAATGTTTTGTCAAAGAGAATTAGTTACGTTAAGAGTATCCCAGGGTATATATATTGCACATCTATTTTTTAGTTTCGTCTCAATGGCATTAATAATTGCTTTTATCACTGTGAAATTTTGTTATCTGATGGCGATTGTGTGGCGATAATAAATATATATGTATGATAAAAGTAAACATCATATACATATAAAATAATAGACATATACAGTTTGAATATACTATTAATAATGCTGCCATAGGAAGATGAGGTATTGTTAGGAATCTGAGGACTCTGTCTAATAGTAAATAATCTCAAAGGAATCACAACAACCAAAAAGAAACTGAAGGAAAAAATAAATAAAAATATTTATATCTGTCAAACATCAAAATAGCTGCTCTCCACGATCAACCAAATTTGTTTTCGTTAAGATCTCCTGGAGTATAATAGCGAATATGAAAATATAACAACCTTAAAATTTAACATAAAATGAAACAAAAAAAAATATTTAAACCACTTCTCATTTTTGTTCTAATCGGTAAAAATAATTTTTTACTACTGCATATTTATTCATACTAATTGTAAGTATAATTGTATCATCCTATGAGATACATTCATAACAGTGCTCTGTCTACTCAATTCTGGGATGAAAAAAGATGGTAATACCAATAGGACGCACATAATTCAGTATGAAATAAATGCAATGCACAATCAATATGCCAGACACTTAGAAGACTTCCCATAGTCAAGCGCCGGGATGGCTGAATGAGGGAGTTACAGAAAAATCATCTAGTCCTTCGTCATCTCCGGTTGCACTGGTAGAAAAAAAAAGATGAAACTACTAGATTTTGTGTTGACTACAGGAAGCTTAAAGACGTCACTAAAGATAACTATCCACTTCTTAGAATCGACGACACTTTAATAACGTCGGCTGGATCACGATAGTTATCCACACTGGATTTAAAGAGTGGATATTGCTGCTTTTTCTACTGGAGCTGAACTGTATCATTTTAACATTATGCCATTTGGGCTCTGCAACCCTCCCGTCGCCCTTTGTGTGACTAATGGAAACACTACTGAGAGGTCTTAATTGGAAAACAAGTCTAGTCTACCTTGACAATGTCATGGTTATAGGAAAAATATTTGATGAATGCTTACATAATCTTCAGGAAGTTTTCGCAAAAATTACAAACGCTAACCTTCTACTTAATCCCAAGAACTGCTTACTGTTCCAATAAAAAGTTGAATTTCTTGGACATGTAGTATCACCAGAAGGGATTCACACAGGTTAAAGAAAAATTGAAACAATAAAAAATTGGCCCCGATAACGTGAGAAATATTAGTTGAGAGGCCTTTCTGGGTTATGCCCATATTATAGAACATTCGTAGAAGATTTTTGTCAACATTGCTTCACTCTTGCATAAGCTTACTGAAGAAAAGATTCCTTATCAATGGAATTCTAAGTGTGATCAAGCCTTTCGGAAACTAAAGGCTGCCTTATGTTCCCGTTCCATTTGTAGTACTTTTTAATACTTAAAAAACCTTAAAGGAATCACAACAACCAAAAAAAAAAAACTGACAGCAAAAATAAATAAAAATATTTATGTCTGTCAAACATCAAAATGACTGCTCTCCACGATCAAACAAATTTGTTTTCGTTAAGATTTCTTGGAGTATGATAGTGGATTTGTAAATATAACATAAAATAAAGTATAATATAACATATATAAAATTTAATATAAGATGAACCGAAAAAGAAATAGTTATTTAAACCATCTCTCCTTTTTGCTCTAAACGGTAAAAATAATTTTTTTAACTACTGCATATTTATTCATACTAATTGTAAGTATACTTGTATCATCCTATGAGATGCATTTATAACAGTGCTCTGTCTACTCAATTTGGGGATAAAAAATTATGTGAGAGGCATATGTATTGTATTATTTGTGATAATTAATTCGATAATTTTTAATATAAAATCGAGAGGTCCACATTACTAATGAGTAGTTTAATTTTAGCGTATTTAGTGGAAATTATTTATAGGTCAGATTAGACCGAGTAACAGCGGTTTTGGAATATTGTACTATGTTGTAATTAAAATTTTAATTTAAACAGGTAACGATAAGTTAGTAAAAACCCGATTTCAAGATTTGATCGATATTAGTATATAGTTACAGATGTGTGAAGCTAAATACAATCGTGCAAAAAGTAAAAATCCGATAGAGCTGCTTTTTTCTTAAAGTAACTGGACAATATTATTAGAAAAATATGTTGAATAATAAAAAGTCGAATTTCTTTTTTTGAAAATCGATGAAATCATAAACATTTTATGATTTTCATGAAAACCTTGGTATACTAATCCTGTTTATATTTGTTAAACTTTGGGCCTTCGCCATTTGGTCTGCCAAAATATATTTTAAATATTAAAGAGTGGAGTCTTTAAAAAAATCGGTTAACTTAATAATTTTTACTATTTTATTGTATTGTCTTTGAAACAAGTGGGTGAAAAATTGATTACAAAACAAACCTCTTCAGGATGTAATAAAACCTGATAACTATATTCGTGATTTGGATCAGGTGTAATTTCAGCCAAAACGCAAAATATTCTAAATAGCAGAAATACTTCTTTCGTTCTAAAGATGCTGATATCTTGCTGCAAACATTGTGTTTTATAAATGAACCAACATATCTAAAAATATAAGAAAAACTCAAAAAAGATTATTTAAAATGTGTAAGAATGGTTGTTACCAAGATTTTTGGTTTTTAAGAAAACATATCTTTACTGAATCAAAAACATTAACAAATAACTCACCTTTGCTATTCGCATTTCATATTTTCTAAGTTCTGCTGGTGAAAGCTTAGCAGGTAAAGAAGAAAATATTAATTCTTGTAAATACGTTTTATATTGATCAAAACTAAGAATTCGCTTTGTATTTTTAAAATCATCCAAACTTTTTTCAGCTCCATATATATTCAACGAATCTCCGATATTGGCAGTAAGTACCTAAAATGAAATTTTAAAAATATATACCTAAAATAAGTAAGAATGTTGTTTTTTTTTATATCAGAGCATTTTTACTAAAAAGACAAGGTAAAATTAGCATATTGTGGTAAATTGTTCATGACATTATAAAAAGTTACCAAGGATATTGAAATGCAACCTGTTTGTGTTTGTATTTTAGGTAATTCTACTTGTATTAAAAACTTACCTTTAGCCTTGATTTGCTAACAAATCCTATTTCATCTTTTTGCAGTGCCTCGAAAACCAGACCTAAATAATTGGTCATTTTTTCTAAAAGCACTGACATTTTAGAGATTTATTTTTATTTTTTTATTAGGTACTAATAGGTTGTATTATCAAAATTGCCTTGCTAATATTAAAAATCTCATCAATACTAATGTAAAACAGGAATTTATGGTAAAACTAACAAAATATAATATTTAAAACCACAAAAAAATGATAAAATAGTATGATATGTAAATGAGTACGTAAATAGTTACAATATTTAATCATAATCGTGGACTATCTATCAAAAAAAAAACACATAGAATATGTAAGTGTAAGGCTTGATTCTCACTATAGTGCCGCTCTTGATACGATCTCGATATGCTCTCGGTACAGTAAAACATTCTTACACGAGAAACAATGAACCTATTCACACTATCGGTTTCGCGGGGATTTCGATACCGTAAACTCTTTTCCATATAAAAAAAGATCTATCGAACCCAGATCGTATCAAGAGCGGCACTATAGTGAGAATCAAGCCTAAAGAGTATGTAAGATTGTCAAAATAAGAAAGGACGTCGGCCACATATTCAAAACCGTCTATCGCGAAACTTCAGAACAAAAAATCGATTGTAACTAAGGACGTTGCTATAATCTAACGAGAGAAATATTATATCGACGTTTCTTGTAATTTCTTGATTTGTATTCTCGTATATTTTAGTATCTTCTATCAGTATATAAATAGGGATATGATATGAGTAATTGATATAGTTGTAATTTAGTTGTGAAAGTGTTAAGTAGTTAATGTAGTATTGTAAGTAATTTAGTGAAAAGTTTTGTGTTTTATTTTGGACCCACCGAGCGATTTTAAGGAGAGAAAATCGTTTCCGAAAAATTCTATTGCAAATTAGAAGAAATAGAGGAAAACGAACTTCACTGTTGGATTTGTTAGAAAAAAAGATCAATTTTCGATAAAGCTCTAGAACTTTCTATTTTGAAACTCACAGAGATAGCGAGAAACGGATTTCACCGAAGGATTTATCATAAAGAAATAAGTCCAGAACATAATTTTCGACAAATTTCTAGATCGTTATATTTGAAAACTAAAAGAAAAGCGAAAAACTGACTTCACCATCAAATTTGTCTTAAGAAAGAGGCTTAGAACCTAATGTTCGGGAAAGTTCCGGAACATACTATTTGGAAAATAGAACAGACATTGAAAAACTGACTTCACCATCGGATTTAATAACAAGAAAGAAGTTTAGAACGCGTTTCCAACAACATTCTAAAAGATTCTATGGTAAATACTAGACAACAAACAGTCAAAATGGAGCAAATAAATAAAACATTGGCTGATTTTATGGAACTTATAGAACAATGTCGCCTTAAAGACAAACAAGAAGAAGAAAAATATCGCCAAAAGGAAGAACAATATCGTCCAAAAGAACGTCGCCCTTCTGATAAAGTAATAACCACCGAAGAGAACATCAAATCCCCAACTTACGACGTACAAACATCTTGGATAATGTAGAAACGCCAAATTGAAGCTGTCGCTAATTCAAATAACTAGAACTACGAAGAGATGGTTACTGCATTGGTAATTGCACTTCGTGAACCTATACTGTTGGTATTGAAAATCATTCCTATAATCCAACAAAAGACTATAAAATTCTTAATGGTGCGTTGGAAAGAGAATTTGCAGATCAACATCGGCGCCAGTAATATCAATAACATCTCAGTTAAGACATCAGAGAAATGGAGAAAGAAATACAGTATATGTTTCGTATAAACAAGTTTAATTACTCTAGTGCAACTTTGGACAGGGCCTTGGAAATAGAAGCAGCTTATAATGTGTCAATGCTCAAAATAAGAGTACTTACTATTAAGGATTTACCGAACCAAACAATACAGACAATGTTTTCTGAAATCCTAAACAGAAGAGTTTATACTTCACGTTATTCATGAAACTAGATAGAGTGTTACAGCTGTGGATGAACTGGATGTGTGAGAAGGGACTGCCGAGTGTGATTAAGGTTCGTTCACCATCCCGAGACCGCACAGAAGAGAACCAGGAAAACTATAATTAGTCAACATTAAGTAGCGGGTGACGACCAATATCAAGAAGGTCTCCAAAGTTATTTCAATTCGTACCCTAGGAAGGACCGCCGATACTCTTATAATTGAAGGAAAAGTTAATGCTACACCTATTACCAGAACTGTTGACACTGGTGCTGCCGTATCTCTAATAAAGTCAAGTCTTGTTAGTAACCATTGTCGAGAAAATTAACGTTAAGAACTGTAACTGGAGAGGTAGTTGGTATGATTGGAGAAATGCAAGTGGAACTTCCACTTGGAAGGCTAAAATTAAACCATTTGGTGTTAGACGCAGACATAGAAGATGAATTTATTTTGGGTATGGACCTGATTCGTTAACGTGGATTTTCCTTTTGCAACAAGTTTAACATTCTAAAGTTGGGCACCGAAGAATTTATTATGTCACAGAACCATCACACCGAATCAGAGTCATTGCCGAACAAACAACTAGAATAAAGGGGAGGATGGAGAAAATCATTTACGAAAGACTGGTGTAGCCGTCCACTTATTTTACCCCATTGTACTTACAATTTCCCGGCCTTTCCTTCTCCTGGTCTGCTAGAAGTTATCCAATTTTGAAGAGATTGAGCACTGTACTATTCACTTGCTTAAATTTTCGTATAAAATTAATGTCAGGTTTTTAAAAGTTATCTTTTTTGAAAGGGTGCTTAATTTCTTATCTTATTGATCTCGAAAATAAACTTAGCTAATTATAAAAGCTATTGAACTTGAAAGGGAGCATAATTCTGATTTACGTTATAAAAACTGATTTAATAACTTATTTCCCTAGACTTGATTATTATTTCTATGATAATTTATAACTTAAATTTTACACATATTATTATGCGGGCTAACTTATTTGCCTGGCGTTAATTTGTTCACACAATGTCCAAGCACTTTTACAAGTTTCTAATTTTCGCTATGCTTCGAAAACTTACAATTCCGTTTTTGCGCTTTTGCAGGCCTTTGACGAACTGGCCCTTCGTATCGAAAATGTTCCCGTTACAAAGTATTTCCTGAATTACTCTACAACTGTTTCGAAATAGCGACATTTTGTTTTTTGAAACTAAGGTTTACTTTCTAACGACCGACGACTTAATACTTGACTTCCGGTAGACAACTCTCGATTTAGACTAACTGACAACTCCTAACTTCTCCTACTAACACTAACTCGCGAAAAAATCCCAATTTGTATTTATACCCTCTATTGACGTAATATTTTCCTTCCTCTCTCGATTTTCGAACACCTGCAGGAATGCTATCGTAAACAACATCTGGCTAATGGATTGCCGAGGTTAAAACATCTAATTTTTAAAACTTTGAATTACTTTGTTCCACTCCAAGAGTGCAGCTGCAAGACCCAGGTGTTTAATTGAGGTCACTTTCTGGGTTTCGGATTTTTTGGGCTAGATGTCCTATTACACTGATAAAGAGTTCTGAAAGCCACATAGGATTAGTTCAACACTCTAATAAACCCTGTAAGTACCTGCTTGCGAAGGCATTAGTCAATTTAGATGACATAATACCAATATGAGTAGTCCATATTCTTCATATGTCAAAATTGATAAACGACACGAAGTAGCATTATACGAGCTAGTAAAATGGATGGTAAATGTGAACAACCCAGCAAAGCTATATCAAAATCGTCAATCGAGCAGCTCCAGATAAACTGGAAACATCTTTTACCACAAGAACTTGAAGAAGCCGAGAAGTTTATAAAGAAGCATGATGATGGTAATACCGGTAGAACGGACATAATTCAGCATTAAATAAATACTAGCAATACACAACCAATACGCCAGACACCTAGAAGACTTCCCATAGCCAAACGTCCGAAATGCTGAATGAGGGAGTTATAGAAAAATCATCTAGTCCTTGGCCATCTTTGGTTGTACAGGGTGAGTCAACGATTGGATGAAGTAGGTTTGTGCCTTTTCGGTGAAATTAACAAAGAAACTATATTTATTGTTTGATACAGTTTATTTTTACGCAGATTTTAAAAATATTTAGGACTCTACAGGGTGAGCCAAAAAACTAGGACAGCATAAAGTTGTATTTTTTTAAATAGAACACCCTATATACGAATCGTATTTTCGATTTAGCTTATAATTTTAAATCTTTTTTATTAAGGGTTTACTATAACAAAACTTTACTATAACGTTTTCAATTTTGTGACAAATATATTCAAATTTGGAATTTAGCAAGGCCAAGGACAAGTTAACATAATTTTTACCTAATATTTGCAATAAAAGCTACAGGGTGTTGAACACATCGGCTCAAATTTGAACAAGTTTAAATTAACAAACATCTTTTTTTTTTAAATGGTACATCCTGTATATTTTCATGTTATTTAATAGAGTAATAAAAACCCTAAAAGTTTTGTTCAATATATCCTATATCTATTTATAATAGTTTTTGAAATATTTCAGTTTTTCTTATTTTCCATACGTTTTTACAGAAATAGTCTTCATTATCATAGTAGCCATGTAAAATAATAAAAAGAAACTACAGAAACAAACAGAATGTGGTTAAATATGATGAAATACATTATTCGTTATATTACAACGGCAGTAGTTTAATTAAACATAATGTGAAAAAATTAACACAACAATAACGACAAGGCAAATACATATTTACTTTTATACTAAATTGAAACAAAAAAATTAAATATTAAATACTGAGATTAATTATTTCTTTTTAATAAGTGTTCGAATAAACGACCCTCTTGTGCAATGCACAAATTTAGTCTTTTTTGCAGATTTTCTCGGACCCTGGACAAAATTAGTGGCGTTATTGTTCTAAAGGTATCCCTAATCCTGTTTCGCATATCTTCCACTGTTGTTGGTGGATTAACATACACCTTATTTTTAATATAACCCCATAGGAAGAAATCTAATGGGGTGATGTCGCAAGACCTTGGTGGCCACTCAATGAAACCCCCACGTCCAATCCATTTTTGCGGATATCGTTGGTCCAAAAATGCACGAACTTCACCATGGTAATGCGGAGGCGCACCATCGTGCTGGAACCACATACTGTCGAGCTCATCCCTATCGAGACCTTGAAGCAGTTGGGATAGTTCTTCTTGTAGAAAGTTCAGGTAACTATGGCCATTTAGTGGTTCATTAAAAAAGTGGGGTCCAATAATTCGATTATGATGAATACCACACCAAACATTTAATGACCAGTGGTTTTGATGTTGCACCTCTCTAATCCAAAATGGGTTTTCTGTGGCATAATAATGCATGTTGCGTCTATTTACGGCACCGTTACTTCTAAAAGTAGCTTCATCACTAAACATTACCTTACATAATAAATTTGGATTTAATTGAATCTCCGCATTTATTGTACGACAAAAGTTTACACGACTTTCAAAATCCTGTCCATGCAATTCTTGGTGTAATTCCATGTGATATGGATGATACCTATATTTCTTGGTAGTACGATTAGCGGTGGATTATGATGTTTCACATAATGCTGCTAACTGACGGCTACCAATAAAAGGATTTTCCTGAACATTTAACAATACTTGTAGTTCTTTTTCTTCATTAGTTACTGGTTAGTTGACCACTTTACGTTTTGGATAATCAATAGTACCAGAAGAATCAAATCTTTGCATTAAGTTTTGAAAAGTATGGGTATTAGGCTGGCGTCGATCAGGATACTTCATTTTGTAAATTCTTTGAGCAAGAAGGCAATTTTTTTAGCCTCTCCTATTGTATAAATCATATCTATTAACTCATTCTTTGGAAAATTCATTTTACAATATAAGATGAATGCAAAAAAAACCAAACTACACTACATAAAAACCAAAAGAAGCGATTGCGGTTATAAATTTGACACACAGAAAAATGTTCTTTTACATTGTTTTTGCCATGGCTACTATGATAATGAAGACTATTTCTGTAAAAAAGTATGGAAAATAAGAAAAACTGAAATATCTCAAAAACTATTATAAATAGGTATAAGATATATTGAACAAAACTTTTAGGGTTTTTATTACTCTATTAAATAACATGAAAATATACAGGGTGTACCATTTAAAAAAAAAGATATTTATTCATTTAAACTTGTTCAAATTTGAGCCGATGTGTTCAACACCCTGTAGCTTTTATTGCAAATATTAGGTAAAAATTATGTTAACTTGTCCTTGGCCTTGCTAAATTCGAAATTTGAATATATTTGTCACAAAATTGAAAACGTTATTTAGGATTGAATTGATGCTTGAAAATGTGACTTTTTTTCTTTAAACTTAATTATCTCAGAAACTATAAAGTTTTGTTATAGTAAACCCTTAATAAAAAAGATTTAAAATTATAATCTAAATCGAAAATACGATTCGTATATAGGGTGTACTATTTAAAAAAATACAACTTTATGCTGTCCTAGTTTTTTGGCTCACCCTGTAGAGTCCTAAATATTTTTAAAATCTGCGTAAAAATAAACTGTATCAAACAATAAATATAGTTTCTTTGTTAATTTCACCGAAAAGGCACAAACCTACTTCATCCAATCGTTGACTCACCCTGTACATGTTGATATATGTTTTGTCTCGTTATTAAACAAACCAAAATTTCAATAAATAAATTCTATTCATAAATAAACAAGTAATTAAAACAAATAACACTCTAACAGAGGAAATCCCACTATCCATAGGAATAAGACAGGGTGATAGCCTAAGTCCAACACATAAGTTATATAAGTTATTAACAGGTTGTACACCGAAGAAATCAAGAAATAGACGGGTTTTGTATTTCAGTGTATAATTTAATTAAAATCGGCCAAGCGCTTTCGGTCTAACAGACCATCCTCAGGGCTCAGACCTCGTCAAAGGGCACACCTTAAAAGAGGTTTATGGTTTTAACAGTGTTAATGTACTAGTATGTTGAATGTTTTGTTTTAGTTTTAATTTGTGACAAGGTTTTTTAAAGGTTTTTAATTGTGTACAATTTATTCTGTGTGGAGGCTACGGCTGGCGACTGCTCTCAAACTGGCAGGGTTAAGGTGTGTCCTTTGACGAGGTCTGAGCCCTGAGGATGGTCTGTTAGACCGAAAGCGCTTGGCCGATTTTAATTAAATTATACACTGAAATACAAAACCCGTCCATTTCTTAAGTCCAACACTTTTCAATGTAATCATGGACGAAATCATTGATGAGGTAAAAAGCACAAATATTGGGTACCCAATGGGACACAACACCGTTCAGATTATATGCTTTGCAGACGATGTTGCCTTGACAGCAGATAGCGAGGACAACTTACAAAGAATGCTTTTCCATCTCAATCGAACAGCCAAACAGTATAATATGAAGATATCTGTGGAGAAAACCAAAGCAATGGTAATAGCAAAAGAACCGGTAAGATGCAAACTAATGATTGATGACAAACATGTCCAACAGGTTGGGAAGTTTAAATACCTGGGAGCACATATAACAAGTAACAGGGCAGTAACGTAAGAAGTACGCACACAAGCCAACAAAACGGCCATGATATCAGGCCAACTAAGAGACATAATCTGGAACAATAAACATATGACGGTTGAGAGCAAAGCAAGAATTTACAAGGTCTGTGTAAAACCAACACTGATCTACGGCGCAGAAACAAGAAATGAAACAACAAAGACAAAACAAATTATGAGAATCACAGAAATGAAAACGCTGAGAATGATCACGGGAACAAGTTTAAGAGATAGAATAAGAAACGCAAAAATACTCGAGGACAGCGGAATGGGGGATGTTGTGAAGTGGGTTCGAAACCGTTGTAGGCAGTGGAGAGATCACGTGGAACGAATGGACGATGACAAATCGTGATAAGAGAGAAACGAAACACCAAACGGCCGCCTGAACGGCCACCCAAAAGATGGAGAGACAGCTGGATTTCGACCTCAAACGAGGATCGAAGAGGCATTGTGTAGATAACAGAACTTGGTTCTACCTAGAAGAAGAAGAAGAAGAAGAAGAAGAAGAAGAAGAAGAAGATAAACAAAAGTGGATTTCTATTTCAAATGTTTTAGCAACATCATTAATCTAATTTGCATTAATTAGTATTATTCGTATAAAAAATAAAAGTTTAAAATAATTGGTTATTAACCGACTTCTAAAAGAAGCAGGTTCTCAATTCGTCGACTATGTATGTTTTTTTTTTATGTATGTACACCGATTACTCCGGAACGGCGGCACTGATTTAAATGAAATTTTTCACATTATGTTCAGGAAGTTGCTGCGGTGGTCTCATATTTTTTTGGAAGAAATTGGTGCAGTAAATTCCAAGATGGCGCTGACAATATGGCGGCCAAAAAAATTTATTTTGTCCAATTTTCTCCAAAATTAGTACAGAGGAGTTTTTGTGGTCGCACATGACGAATCTAAAATTATTTTTTAAATTCAATATGGCGAATCCAAAATGGCGGACTAAAAAATCAATTTTTTGTCCGATTTTCTCCAAAATTGTTACGGGGGAGTTTTCGGGGTCGCACATAACGAATCTGAAATTATTTTTAAAAAATTCAATATGGCGTATTCAATATGGTTAAAAAAAATTAATTTTGTCCGATTTTTTTCAAAATTGATATGGGGAGTTTTTGGGATCGCACATTACGAATCTGAAATTATTTTAAAAAAATAAATAAGGCAGATCCAAGATGGCGGATTAAAAATTCTACATCTCTCGATGTTGTCTAAAATCAGTATTGGGGGATTTTTGATAGTGTTAATTACGAATTTAGAATATCTTTTTAAAAACTCAATCTGGCGGATTCAATATGGCGTTCTGAAAATTTTACATTTTTCGATTTTCTTCAAAACTGATATAGGGGTCCTTGAGGGTATAAATTATGAATTTAAAAGTATTTTTTCAAGATTCAATATGACGAATCCAATGTAGCGGACTAAAAATTTTACATTTTCCGATTTTGTTCAAAGGTGGAACTGAATCGTTTTAGGGGATTTTTGAGGTATTGTATTACGAATATGAAGTTAACTTTTTACAACTATTAAGTTGATAAGATACAATATGAGGGACTGAAAATTTTACATATTGCGATTTTGTCTAAAACTTATATTGCGGGATTTTTGAGGCGTATTAAAACTCAATATGCAGTATAAAATATATCGGGCTAAGAAATTTACGTCTTAAGTACTTTAAATATCGATATTGGTTTTAGGGTCTATATTACCAATCTAAAATTAATTTGAAATTTACGATAGTGGATTTACTATGACAGACTAATTGTTTGACACAATTTCACTGGTATTTGGAGAATCCTAAGAATCAAAGAATTTTTAGTGGTTCATTTTAAGATGATTTACAACTTTGGATAAGATGGGTAATTTTTTGCCACCTTAGAGTCATTGAGAGGTAAACTAATCTCGATTAGTAGTTAGTTCAAATAATTAATGGATATCATAATGAATTTAAAACTAAAAATTGAAAAATAAATTTTTTATAAAAAAAATTGAACCGACTTCTAAAAGTGCGCTAAAAAGTGAAAAATAACTATAAATTTTTATATGAAAGTGAAATTTTTGAAGTCGGCGCCAAATTATTTCTAAATGAAATAAATAACTACTAATATATACAAATTATGGTAAGAAAGTTCACATTTTGTCGGTATTAGTTTGGCGCCGACTTCAAAAATTTCCATTTTATATAAAAATTTATAGTTATTTTTCACTTTCTAGCGCACTTTTAGAAGTCAGTTCAATTTTTTTTATAAAAATTTTATTTTACATATAAAATTATTATACTCTATATAAATGAAAAACAATCTAAAAACTAATATTACTTTTATAAATATTAAATGATAGGAAAATAGTCATAAATTAACGTTCAAGTTAAATAAATTAGGGTTTTATTGGATTATATTTACTGATATTTATTTCCAGAAATAAAAGCTTGACAAGGACCACCCACTATTTTTTTTTTCCCAAAAAATAGCCAGATTTTTCTATTAAAATTTTCTTATATATGTGTGAAAAAGATTTGAAGATCTGTATTTGGTGTAATGTAACATTTCGCAAATTAAATGATTTGATATATTGCTTTACTTGAGTTGCCACAAAATATGATCCTTATAATTCCTTATTTACTATTACGAAATTATGAGAATATAAACTCATTTTTAACAAGCTAATAAATTTTGGTCTAATTTCTTCTAAAAACAAATGAACTGAAGCAAAATATTTTTTAAGATGGGTTACAAAGCGCCGCAGTCATCACAAACAGTCATATTTTGAATTAAATTGTTCTTAAAAAAACAGGTTTATATAAGACCAATGATATGACAACAATAGGAAATACATAAATTTCCAGATCTTAACTGTGCCATTCAAAACATTGTATGCAAGAAAAACATCATGCAAGATTAAATCATACAGTTATATGCCCCTTTTTATCCTCAAATTAAAGCTTCATATCAACTGTAACGTTTTTAGTACCATCTGGCTGATTAAAACAGTCCATGACAAATACTGGATTATTGGAAAATTCTTCAAAATTCATCAAAAAATCGCTAATTTCTTTGCTGTAATAACGAGCTCTCATATGAATACACGTCTAAATTAAGTCGAATATTTCTTATACCACAATCGATAAATTTATTAACATTCTTCTCCTCATTATTAGAATGTTTTATTTTCTGGAAACAAATAATTAAATGAAGAAGTTTTTTCAAAGCAGGTGCAGTTTTCAAAGTCAAAATATCTGATGGGGTCTCTCTTGGCGAGGATAATTTGTAAAGATCCCACTTTCTAAATGCCACCTTAATTTGTACATTTTTATCAGATCCATTAACACGTCACAGTCATTTGGAACAATATGACGAGTTTGTCATACAATTTTTTGAATTTCAATCGATGCTTTAACTTCGCCAATGTTACAATTATAAAATGTGTGAGCAATTATGAAAATTAATTCTTCTTTAACATTCAAAACTTAACTTAAACTTACCATCAGATTTGCCGGCATTTCTCAAGTTGACACCAATGTTGTTAAAGTAGTAACAATCCCAAGTTTGTCTACTATAGCTGCTTGTTCACCACTTATTTCATATTGAATTTCATCGGAAAGGAATACCAGAGCATTATTAAGAGATAGCTTTTCTTATTTGGATCTTTAAGGGTAAATTTTCCTATTATAGCTATCATTGATGTCTAGAGTAAGATCTGGAAAATTAAGAGGAATCCGTACTTCATTAGGGGTTTTGTATACTGGAGAAACATTTGGTGTGTATGTATGTATATGGTTGTTTGCTAGAAATGTCTCACATATAGGTGCTCCAAAAATTAGCAATTTTTCGCTCTTTTTACACAATCAAGAACATCGCAGTTTGACACCTATGGATATACAAAACTGTTTCTCTCTTTGATTAAGTTGTAAAGGTGTTCTATTTTGAAAACCTTTGTTTAAACTTTACTTTCTCGACTTTGATTGGTATTTATCTGTGTTTCCGAATAGTCATTAGTATGACCATCCTCTAACTGTGGCTTGTCATACCAAGAACCCATGATTCTAGTAAAATTTCTTTAATTCCAATTTAATTATATATATATATATATATATATATATATATATATATATATATATATATATATATATATATATATATATTATATTTTTCTTTCACAAAGCACTTTAAAAAAATATTTATTTATTTAATACTTTTAACACTTTTAAAATTAAATACATTTTGATTTTCAACTGGCAAAGTTTACTTTTACTCTTATTTTTAAACTAAATTCTAAATGGACAGAGCAACAGCATTAGTAGTCTCTACTTGTTTACTATTACTCTTAACAATTTGAAAAGGAAAGTACTTATATTTTCCCCCATACCAGCGTCAGCAAGTCTGCACTATTGCTGATTTTGCTTAATTGGGAAACTGTCTGGTTCCTATTGCGAAATCTGACACCGCGGTCAATGAACAGGTTATTAGTTATAAATATAGGCGTAGAGTCGCATGTAACAACTACCCCTTTTAAATAATAATTGGTGCATATCAGCAAATTTTTAATCATCTTATCGGAGTTCCATTCCTTTTTCGTTTAGAGATTCGTCTAAGTTGATGTTGGGTTTTCTTCTTGGGAGGATACCGCAAAGGTTGGAGCCATTTTTCCGGTTTGTTGGTCTTAGTCCTACAGGGAAGTCGTCGTCGGAGGGGCGCAAGGTTATCATCAGCAATCTTCTGAGTTGACATTTGGATACGTCACAGATTGTAATGAGGAGAACGATTATGACTATTGTCAACACTATAAACCAGAGTAGGTGCCTGTTTATAAAAGGTTGGAAGATGATTTTATCCAACTCTTCCGAGTATTGGTTCAGATTCTTTGAGCAATGTTTAGGTCATCAGTATCAATTTTACTAAACTTCAAGGGTTTCATGTCAGGTACAGATGATTTCCTTGGAAGGGCGTTTGCACTGCAGTCTGTATGAAGACGTAGCAGGGTGTTGACTTGGATGGCTTTTGTAGTGAATTACTTTCTGTCGCATTTCACAGTGATAGGTAGTGGATTTGATACTCAAGTTAAACCAAAAGTTTTGGTCGATTTGTTGGGCATTGTATCCCGTTGCAAATAGCAAACTTGATTGGCAGGTTTCTGGTAATAGATGGATCGGTTGCTTCAGGAGTTGTGCTTCGCAGTTGGAGTTTATCGGGTGTGGAAGAACTTCGGAGCAGATTTTTTGATGGAAGGTAAGTATTTTACAGGTCTCATGACTTTGGAGTGAAATGTAGAGCATCGAATCATCATCTTCCGCAATGTGTTTATGGGTGGTAGAGATGATATGGTGAAACTCTGAATGATTTTCCGATAATGTTATTGGATAAAGGCGATACATAGTGTATGTTTCAGGATCAACCAGAGGGATTTTCGAGACAAACAATACCGGAATAGACCGACAATGGTAAATTGTTTTTTTTTTATATCGCTTGAGAAATTTGTTTAAGTGACTCGATCAAACCTAATGGGGTAATAGTGGAGTTATATAGAATTTCTAAGCAAGCGAATGTTATGGCCTTTATGATGTCATTATGGTCACTTTTTATGAAAGAATAGCTCTCCACAAGGGATTCGCACAATTTCAAAGTACCTAATTTTGCGTAATAAAAGGCTAAGTCGTCTAATATGTCCATTATTATGGCTTGTATATTTCGTACGTCATGGTTAAAAGCTTTTTCATCGATGCATAATTTTTAAATCATAGAATTAAAACTTTTAATTAGTAAATTTTTCAACAAAATGTGATTTTTCATTAAATTCTCGATTTGCATTTCGTCCCACGTAGTTTTCTCTATATAATCGTTGAAGAATTCGCCGTCTGACGCGAGTTAAGGAAGCCAAACTGCTGATTCCTTATATATAATTATGCTTAGGTAGCAGACGCTACGAAATATTATAAATATAGGTTAAGCGCTAAGAATATTGTCATTTGTTTCTTGTCTAAGTTAAGTCAATCATTGTATTATTCAATTTTCTTCAATTAATAAATGTCCGTAAAAAAACTTCGTGTTTTTTAAAAATAATGTTTGGTAAAACGCCCATTTAACTGGCGAAGTCGGCAGGCTATTCCTAGATTTTGCGTAAAAATTCAACAAGAAAACAACATCGCTTTGAAAGAACATCAAATCAGCGGGCTATTGCACCGAGGTGCTAGTGATCGAGTGAAAAACAAGCAAAATTCTACGTCTCAACGTTTCGCCGGAAAAGTCCTAAGATTAGGCAAGTGATCGGACATTGATTTGAGGGAAATCGCGCCGAAGTGTTCGTGATCGTGCTGAAACAAAGTGAGTGCTGAAACCAAATACACATGACCTGGGGGAGGAACAAGCATCGTCCAAACCTAGAGGCAAACACTTAGATTAGGAAAAAGACCTGAGGGAAGCACCGTCTGAACTTAAAGACGCTAGGTTAAGATAAAAATAAGAAAAGTCAAAGAAATCGAAGAATCAATCAATGAAAATTATCCTAGCTCTGTAAGTCCATTCATTCCTTCTTATTCTATAACTTAGTAGTAGTAAGTTATAAAAGTTTCCATATTTTATTTTTCGAGAAGAAAATAAAATTTGATTTCTTTTAAAATAAACCTCATTCAACTTTTGTTTATAAAAATCATTCTCGTTTTAAAATAAGAAAAAATAAAATAAAATAAAATGTGCCTAACAAAAATCGGGCACAGGCACAGCCTAATATTAACTATTAATTATTAAAACTTTATATCGATTCAATTCCATCATTCGAAGGAAATCAGTAATGTAACTAACGTGGATCGCTTACACTTCAAGGTCACCGCTCTGGATGGCCAGTGTCCATCCACAGAAGTCGTGATCAGTCACCAGTCGCCAAAAGAAGAGTCCGAAGAAGTGTCACAGAAGTGATCGCCAATGACGTCACAAGTCCAGTGGTTGTTAAAGTAGTTACAGGGTGTGATAAAAGTGTGGTAATAAGAAGTGTAAATGTATGTAAATAAATGGGATTGTATATATATATATATATATATATATATATATATATATATATATATATATATATATATATATATATATATATATGTGTATGCCGCGCCGCGCCCTGTATATGCAAGACGGAATAGAGGGTGTAATTAGCAGTAGCAATGCCTGTCGTTAGATGTGTATATTTGTTATACAGGATGTATCAAAAAAAAGTCAAAAATATATATGTGAGCCCAGCAGCAGCAGCAGCAGCCCAAAACCAAAGCTAAAGCTTTGCCTCCCCCCGTATACTGTGTGTTGGGCAAGAACATTATGTTTTTTTGCTTCGAATTAAATGTTCTTCAGCATGAAAATCAATATTATTAAATAAACAATTGTAGTAATCGTCAAAATTAATAGATTTTAATGAAGCACTGGTAATACTTTTAGCTTTCTTAGTAATACTTGAATTTATTAATCTATTCTGTAGAACTTTTTCATCCATACCTTCTTCAGATTCATTAATTTCTTTCAATTTAACGTTTTTCTCTAAATTTGTATATAGTAATTTTAATGCGTATATTTTAGTCCGATAAATTCGCTCATTATTTTACCATTGTTCTCGTCTTTCATTAATCCAATACTTTCTTGTTTTTTAAAGGAATATTATAAGTGTTATCAGGAGGATAGTCAGAAGTGTCAAACTTATGAATATTCTCATTGATATGTTTATAAATATTATCAATATAAAACTGATAAATTAATGAATCTGTATCTGTGTATAGTAATTTCACGGAATCATTAAATTTTGGTTTTACATAATTATATTGGAAATCATATAATATTGTTTTTGAAATTTCTAAAATGCTGAAACGGGTATAGATGGGCTTAATAAATTTAATGTTTGGTCGTTTCATTTGAATAATAACCATATGATCGACAAAAATTGTTTAACTATGGAAATTTGGTTTAGATATATAATTTTTGGCACCATATCTACCTT
Organism: Diaprepes abbreviatus; assembly: GCA_034092305.1. Lineage (NCBI taxonomy): Eukaryota > Metazoa > Arthropoda > Insecta > Coleoptera > Curculionidae > Diaprepes > Diaprepes abbreviatus. Next base: position 701,048 of record JASJET010000103.1, read on the forward strand.
CCCAGGATGTTACCAATTTTACATCTTTATATTTTCTCATATTTTCCACAGTTTTACCAAAAACTGCATTATTCATTACTTTAAAAAAAAATTCAAATCATTTTTGCTTTGTTATCTGAGATTTGTATTTAAATCAATATAAGTTTCTAGCCAAGGTAATTATTTAAATTTCAAAAATTTTATGAATTTTGGTAATTCGTAAACCTAAATTAAGAGCTTGTTTTAGGTTTCTATAATGAATAACATAGTTTTTCTTATTAAAAAACGTAGTTAGTAATTTTGAATGTTTTGATGATGATATGGGTGGTATTAAACGTTCTAGGTACAGAGGCAAGTCTTTATGAAGGTTATGAAGTTCTACAGGATATTCAACATCTACTTCCAGTATATATCTTACAGGTGAATCATTAGGGGTATTGATAATATTTTCTGAGTAAAATTCAGTATTATCAATAAACCTGAATTCACCAGTAAGTAGTGCTTCACCCATGGCTGTACCATATAAATTGTTCACTTCAAAGTATATTAAATGTGATGATGGAATGTTAGGATTATACTCATTCTCCATGTATTTATTATTAGCCTACCCATAACGGTTACTATATTGAGAAATTCCACCACTAATTCTTTTTCAATCATTAATAATTGATCTACGTTTGTAATTAGTTCTAAAGTAATTTGGGTAATGAGAAGGCATGCATCATAGGCCAAACCAGGAGCTGTATATGTTTTTAAACATTCCAAACCGTACGTTTTTAAATAAATCTTTCTAAAATTTTCAAAAACATCAGCCAATAGTAACACATCAGTTTTTAAGTACAATTTTATATATTCACGTAAATGTTTAATTTCGAAAATGTTCCAAACATTTCGTAATGTGTTTTTCCGAAGGATATTTAATTTATCTAGGCTACTTGGCATGAATCTAAGTGAGTCTAAAAATCTAAAATATATACTTGATTTTTCGATAAGTTTTGTAAATGAAATATATTTTTCCTTATTGACAGGTAATAAACTTATTGGACCCACTATTTCAGTAGCCAACTTTTTAATTAAAAAATCGCTGTCATAACCAGATAAATTATGAAATATGACAGGTATCATATGATCATTTTTATAGTTTAAATTACATGAAGAAGGAGCAGCCCCTCTATATTGTCCTGTGAAATGGCAATAATCTATAACTTTTCTATCATCCTCACTAAATGGTTTTAAGCACATATAACATTTTTTTTCACGCAAAAAATGATTTTCTTTCAATATCCGTTAATTGTGTCATAAGAACAGTTTAATTAAATAATGGATCTAGTTCTAGTGCCAATTGCTCCAATTTTTTGCAAAACCAACTTATACAATTTTTGCCTGTATACAAATCGAATTTTGAAAGATTGTTATTATAACTACATAATAGATAAAATACAATACTACTGGGATTATTTTTTTGATATTTTTTAATATTGCTATTTATATTTGAATCTTCATAATGTTTCTAATAAACATTCGCGATCTGCATAAATAGCAACACCTTTTCTTTATTTTTGAAATTTTTGAGCGTTATAAATTTATCCTGTTCTGTTGGTAGAGTTATTTTGGTTTTATTAATTTTTCTACAATTAAAGATATGTTTATTTAAAGGAGCGTCATAATAAAAATGATTTAAACATCTGTCACAGTAAAATTTTGAATGATTGAAATCACCACTTTGTTTATATAATAAAAGAAAAAGATTTTTAATTAAAGCAAAATAATATACTACCTGAAAGTTATTACTATTTTCAAAAAAACTGTAGGTATGATCACCATTATCTTCAGTTATATCTATCGAGACCATTAATAAATTAACGGCGGTTAAATATACTGGCTCTATCTCTCTTTTTTTAAACTTAAAACGTTAATTGAAATTCTATTCATTTTTTTAAATTTATTAATATTTTTAACTGCATAGGGAAACCAGTTTCATCGTAAGTTAAAACATCATCAAAATGAGGATAGGAATAAGTCCCAACTGGATTTTTATTAGTAGGACAGGGATGAAGGGCAGTTACAATAAACTAGAGAAAACAAAACTTATCATTATTTTGAATATTATGGATCCCTTTAATGTTCTGAATATATTTTCATAGTGAAACGTAAGTTGAACACCCTATATTTATCGGTAAATATTTATTAAAATTAGTTTTTAACTGTAAAATCTCATAAAGAGCCCAGCCTGAATCACGTTCTTAAAATTCTTCTAATTTTGATAAAATATTGCTTTTAATATAATCGTTATAAAATTGTTTTAAATCCGTATTATGGTCAAATTATACGGTTTTTTGTATTACAATGTTTTAAGTCAATTTCACCTGTTTGAGGCTTGTCAAAAATATCACATTGATTTTTAATAATGATTTTTTATGTTCTTTCCTTACTTTAGATGTAAACGATTTAAAAGCTTTTAAAAAAAAATTAAAGGATCCTTAAAATTTAAATTAACTATTGCACCTATTCTTATGCGATTATTAAAACAAGATTCCAAATCAACCCAAATTAAAGGCCTTGTTTTATTTGAATTTTTATGATTTTTAAATTGTTCCCTATAATTTTTCAACAAACATAAATTTGATTCTAATTTTGATACTTATTTTTTATTTACAGATTCACCCTTCAAATATTTTTTTTTAAATTAAAATATTTCACTTACAATAGTCACATTTGGATTTAATTAACTTACCAATTTCATCAAATTTTCTCAACATTTGTACACTCAACTCATTAATTTCATCACACCTGGACATTATTCGTTTTTGCGTAATGCTTCTATAAGACGTAAAATTGAAATAAAATTTTAATATGATACACTCTAATCAGTCTTAGCAAAATTGTAAATTTTTAAATACATACTTTAATAAAATAGAGATTTTTTACATTTTCAACAAAAAATACTGATAATTATAATTATAAAATTGTTTAATTGCTTCCTAATTTGCTCTCTAAACTTTTTTATCATAATTGTATATTTAGCTGTTATTATTCTTATCATATATCCAATTTTTCTCATTAGGAACATTTTTAAAATATTATCACAATTTCTATTTAGCTAACATTTGATCTCACCAAATTTTTATAGACTTAACGTCCCTACAGTTAAAATTTTTATAGACTGATGACACCTCAAGTGAAAAAATAGGGGAACATTGAGTAAATAAAAACAGTAAATTTTCTATTGAGTTTTATGTACTAATTTGAAATAAATTCATTCAACATGATTGTTTTACTCTACACACTTCTCAAGAAATATATCCTACGTAATGGAGTGTTTTGTTCATCTTTTGTATAAATTCTTGGGGAAAATCGTTATATTTTCAAGTCAAACTGTAGTCTTTACAGATTTAAAATAAAGTATTTTTTTTTTACAAATAATAATAACTAATATATTAAACAATGAGTTCTCCACCGTGTACAATAATTTTCAAAATCAAAAAATTTAAAAGAATTAAAAACCGAACGATCATTGATGTTGTGTAAACACTTATTTAGGTAAGTTTTTTTTACCATTATACTTTTTAAATAATTGTTTTTGAATTTGTAAATGATGATAAATTGTCTTAGTATATTGAAAGGACAAAAAAATACAATTGACATATTTGATTCCCAGGTTTCCTTACTATTATTTAATTACATTATATGTGTCTAAAATTAAAACTTTTTTTTCAGATTTGGTGTAAAAAGGGGGATCAGATTGTCCTTAAGCTATCGTATTTACCCAAGGGTGAATTGGATAATTTGCCAATATACTATATGAAACTGGGTGTGGAAACAGACGAAGAGATAGAAATCTTAAAAATATATATGAAAAAATATAATTTTCATTTGCCGGCGGTCAACAAAAACGATGATAACGAGGACAACGACGACGATGACTGTTTTCAATTGCCACAGTTGAAAGTTGAAGAAGAAAGAGGACAAGCGGAAGAAGGAGGTTCTAGGAAAAAAAGAAGAACTACTACTAGTAGTAAACAAACTAATAAAAAAAAATTGAAATTTTAGGAACCAGAATTATTCAACCATTAACCTCATCAGCAGGAGAAATGTCATATATCGAAATTTTTGACGACGATGCTGATGACCTTGATGGTCAAAAATACCATGTTATAGAAAACTAAATATTATAATAAATTACATTTTTTTTTTCGAAGTGTTTTTTATTTTCCAATCTTTTATATTACATATTCTTTAGAATTAGGTATTATATTATTTTTATCTATCCAACAACTATTATGGCTATCATCAAAACCTAGCCATTTTACAAAAACTGTATTACCTTTACGTTTCAAAACTATTTCAACAAAATATACATCAGGATATTTTACTTTGTGTAAGTGTTGTTCGTAAAAACAACCTTTAATTTCTTGTTTATTTACATCTTGCAGGAGGTAAGAGATAGGATTTGTTAGTTGTACTTTGTTTATGGAAAAAATTTCTGTTGACCATTTAGACTGATATTTTTTATCAAATACACCTCATACTTTTGAAATTCGCACGTGATCGCCGACATTAAATTTCGGTTTATGTACCAACTTTATATGACTGTAAACAGTATTAAGTTAATATTTTCCATTCTTTTCATTTACTTCAGCAGGTTTCATATCTATGGTTCTGTGTATTTTATTATTGTATTTTTTAACAATGTTAGCTAACAAATTATACCACTTATAGGAGCCATTTACATTTAATTCTTTCCAAATCATAATTTTAAGAGTTCTAATTACACGTTCTACAATGGATGCCTTTTTTCACTATATGTACCATAATGTCTAATATTATATTTTTTTAAAAGCTGTTGAAACTCATTTGAAAGAAATTAAGTACCTTGATCAGTTTGGAGAAGTTTAAGAGGATCAGGATAAGTTGAGTCCTTAAGAACTTTTTCCATAGCTTAAGTTACTTCTTTACCAGATTTACTTTTAAGGGGATATGCCCACAAATATTTTGAGAAGCAACTAGTTACCACAAGAATATATTTATAACCATTATTTTGTTTGGAATAAAGACCTAGTTCACAAACATCTGTTTGATATAAATCGTGTAGGCCTTTCAAAATGACACGACGTCATTTAAAATTAATTCTAGCAGGTCTACATATTTCTTAAACTACTTGTTTTTTAGCGTCACTTGAAAATTTTCCCATGTTGTTAATAGTCTCTATTCTATAATATCAGCTTCACGCAGTTCTTCTATTATCGAATTAATTTCATTCGTATGACTGGTACTTCCTGCGCTATGAGATGCTATTAATAGACGTAATCTATCGACAAATTCGTTGGGATCGTTCCAGTGTACACACTCGATTGGTTTGGTATTAAATTGTATTAAAAGATTTTTTGATGCTTTCAAGGTATGACGCTTACCAAGACCTCCACCTGTTTTATGTTCTAAAGCAGGTGCAATAATTCTTTTATATTTAGGTAAAATACTACCTTGCACTTGTGAAGCTTTATAATATCTTGGATGAGTATTGGTTTTTAAAACAATTTCAACGTAATTTTTTTCATCTTGTACGGTGAAATTTACAGGATATTTTATAAAAAGTAATTCATATAAACCAATTGTATCTTTGTAGTGTTTCCCTTGCACAACAATGTCTGCATCTACTATTTTTAATTGACAATCACCAATATAAAATTTAATTGTAATTTCATTTAACACCACTCCATATTTGTGGTCAAATTCATTATTTGTATCTTGTATCATATCTTTAACATATTTTCTAGGTAATGACTCGTATTGATTTAGATAGTCACGAAAAGATGATTCCAGAATGTTTCGATTTCTTGCACGTTCAAAATTCGTTTGCAAATTTTCTTCACGTTCACTTTCTTGTCTGTTGGCTTCTTGAATAATCGACTATTTAATACCACTTGGTTCATCATCATCATCTACCACAGGTGTTGGTTGAAAATGTAAATGTCTTCTAGGCGGTGCTGAAGCACTCATATTATCAAGACAGTCACTTATACTTGATGTTTTTCTTCTTCTTCTTGTTATTCACTTTTTTGATCTGGTGTCGGCTCAACATTCTTTTAAATTATCTTGTAAGAATACTGATAACTGTGGCTCCAATTTGGTCTTTATAATTTTTAAATGTTTGGTAATTGGCAAAAAAATATCTTCGTGTACGACTTGACCTTGTTTTAACAAATCCAGTTTTTCTTTAACAATTTTACGTTTTTCAATAAGTTTTCGTTTAGGTTTTTTTCAAATGCATCCATTTTATTTTTGAACGCAACTTCTTCTTAATAAAAATAAATAATAAATGACACACTTTAAGTTCTTATATATATATATATATATATATATATATATATATATATATATATATATATATATATATATATATATATTGATCGAAACAACAGCGATATCGCCCTTCATTTATTTTATTATCCTTAAAAATTGTTAAAAACTTAGGAATTTTGCCAACACATACCACAAAGATTTTAAAATTTTTAAAGCCTTCAAATTTCATATCTGTGCCTACGTGGTCGTTGTAAATTGTTTCAAATTCATATCGTCTGCTTTAAATAAAATTACAGCATTTGTATTATCGCGAATTAAAGGCTTTGATATTTTCGTATACGTTTGAGAGAGGTAAAAACAGTCAACATGATTATGACGTCCCATACCAAAATATTTACGAATGACGTCCTGCTTGTCACATGCTACATCGTTAAAAATGAAAATTGAATGCTGCTTAGCTTGTGAGGGAGGTAAAATTTCTTCGCTGTTATCAGAAGCAAAATATCCAATTTTTTTTATAGGTTTGAGTAACTTTTCCAAATATATATATATATATATATATATATATATATATATATATATATATATATATATATATATAGGTAGGCCATCATCTCGATGGTGGTGGAATAGGATAAATTGCGTTTTATAACAATTTATTCTAACTGTGCAACCTCTAACACAGAAAGGATATGATGGAGAGAAGTTTGCATTTACTGTTCGCATTTTACTTCATTCATACGCGGAGCTGCATATAGTTGTATGTTTGCTGAATGTGATTTCAGCACTACAACGGCATAATGTGGATATATCCACTGCTATTGCATCTCACACGGAGGAATCCGTGAAATCCGCATTAACATATATATATATATATATATATATATATATATATATATATATATATATATATATATATATATATACATTTATTTATTTAGATTGATACAATGATTTCGAATATATATATATATATATATATATATATATATATATATATATATATATATATATATATATATATATATATATATTGTTAAATTTTAATCCATTGGGGTGTTCTATCAAGGTAAGCATAACGTTTGTTTTTCCACTACTTGATGGTCCCGCAATGATACAACGAATTGGTAAAGATAACAGTAAACTGTGATTACTTATTGGAAATTGCTCGAAATAGTGATTGTCAACAAGTAAAGTGATACGTTGTTGAACGAGTCTTGTTTTTTTCTTTTTCTTCCTCTCTTTTTCACTATCTCTATGGTACACCTGCTTTCTCTTAATGTCAACATAAAAGTATTTATAAATAGGTAAGTTTCGTAAATTTATTTTAGTTCATTCGAAAAATTGTTAAACTAAATATGCAATTTTATCCTGAAACAAATGGTGATGCACCGGTAGTAGAAGGAGCGGGTCATTTAAATACCACTATAAATAAGTTCCCTATTGAATTGCATATACCTGGTTATCATTATTGCGGACCTGGTACAAAATTGGAAAAACGTTTAGCCAGAGGTGATGCAGGTATTAAGAAATTAGATGAAGCATGTAAAGAACATGGCATTGCTTATTCAAACAATCAAGACTTGAATGTTCGACACATTGCCGATCAAATATTGACGAAAAAAGTAGTGACACATATTAGAGTAAAAAATTCCACTTTTGGTGAAAAAATAGCAGCTTTAGGAGTGGCTGGAGCAATGAAAGCTAAAATTAAACTTGGTATGGGTTATGTAAGAAAACAAAATAGTACTTTACAGTGTAGTTTAGCATTGAAAAAATGGTATAAAGTTGGTACAGAATGCATTACTAGTTACGGAAACTGGTTTACAATCAATTAGTTCAAAAAGATAAAAAAAAATGCCCCAAAATAATATTAACAAAACTAGAAGATATTCAAAAAATCAATAGAGAAGTCAAGAAAAATTTAAAAATAAGTATGAATAGGAAATTGAAGAGAAAATACGAAAAAGAGCAATGAATCAATTAAATAAGAAACCCACAGAAAACTATATGGATATAGATCAGCAACAATCACTTGTACCTGAAACAACACGTAAGAGAAAAATATCTGAGGATTTTGATCCAGATAGGAATGAAAACGTATTATTATTGGCACCGAACAAGAAAAGATCTAAAATTAATGAAAATAATAATAATAACTTTGAAGTTATGAGAAGGACACAAGAAACGCATGGTGTTAAAAGAGGATTTGATTTAACTGACGATATGGATGAATATTTTGTTTCGAATAAACTAAAAATGTTGACGTAGGGTCTTATTTTTTAAATGCATATAAAACCTATAAATGAATATTTATAAGTTAGCTTGAAAGCAACAGTTCTAGAGAAAAGTTATGCTTACATAGGAAAACTACAAAATCAAAAATACGTCGTCATCGTACTATAACGAATAACAAAAACTATAAAATATTAATTAGTTTTAAGGAGGCTACAAAACAAATTAAAAAAAGTATAGTATGCCAAAAACCTAAGGATTTAAGTGGAGCTTTAAAACAAGCAAGCAAGTTAAAAAATAAAAAACGACCTACCTGCATTATAAACGTGCCCACACAAGGAGGATTTTTACCCCTAATACCCATTCTTGCTGGACTTAGTGCACTGGGAGCTTTAAGTGGTGGAGCAGCTGATACTGCAAAGGCAGTTAATGATGCAAAGTCTGCAGCTCAACATTTGATGGAAATACAACGTCATAACAAATCAATGGATTGGGAATGGGAATATGTTTATAGCCACACAAAAAAGGTTTAGGTCTTTTCTTACGACCTCCCGACTTTCAAAAAAACTCTCCATGAAACTACTATCTCGACCATTAACCTATATGGATTTGGAAAAATACTTTAATCAGTTAAAAATTAAAAATTTTCGTGAAATTTTTATGCAAGATAATTTATCAAGAATCATGCATAGACAAGAAACTAGTTAATATGGATAATAGCAATGGACCCGGAACTCATTGGATAGCCTATAAAAGAAATGGTTGTGATATTGGATTTGATAGTTTTGGTAACCTTGTACCTCCATTGGAATTGATAAAGTATTTTGATTCATATCAGACTTAAAATTCTGTTAAACGTGGTCATTTATGCTTAACTTTTTTATATAATAATTTGTAATAAATAGAGAATAAATAGATGTAAAATATTATTTGTCGTTTAATTTTTGTACAGTAAACATCATGTCCTACACTTTTACCTTATCCGATCTGAAATCTCTGTTATCTGCAGCTATTTATCCACCGATTATTTTAAATAAAAATGAAGAATATGTTTTGGGCCTAATAAACTTTGAAGGTTATAATTCAATCCCAAATATTGACAATACAAATAAAAAGGTTCATTTTAATTATAAGGAATTTATTACTATTCCAGAAGGTTCATACGACATTAAAGACATAAGTGATTATTTAGTGGAAAGACTTGAAAGCATATCAAAAGAAAAACAAGTGGGAACAGAAAATAAAAACCATTTTTATCCTTTGAAGCACACTATAATACTCTGGAGTGTGAAATTAAGAGTAATTTAGATAATAACTTTAACAAACGAAACAGTATCGGTTCATTATTGAGATTTAGAAAGGAAAAATTGATCAAAAATAAAATTCATATATCAGAACATTCTATCAATATATTTAAAATAAACAGTGTTTGTATCGAATGCAATCTAGTAGCATGTGAATATTAAGAAGAAGTTGTAAAAAAAAATTAGAAAACATACTGTGACAACATTTAATTTTTCAAGTGACATGAAAAGTGTTAAAGTTGATAAATTTAGTATCTGATTAAAACTTATATAAATAAAGGTATATTAAAAATTCAGATTAGTATTATTGTCACGCTCAAAGAGTTAACATACGTAATAGCACGAGCTTTTTCATTGAGAGTGTTAAAAATTAAAAACCGAAAAAATTTTTAGTATAACTTTAAACTAGGACTAAGAATAAAACTTAGAAGACTTTTGGTGCTTATAAAGTATAATTGTCAGATTGAATAAAAAGAATAGCAACAAGTGGAAGAGGACGACGAAAATGAGTTTTAATATTTTAAATGTTGGTGAATGTGTCTAGTCTGACAATTCAATTGTCAACTTTCAATATCATACACACCAACCGTATGCATCCACTATGCTTAATAACAATGATGAAATAAGAATTTTAGTAGAAATACAGGACCTTTACACCTTGCCTGGACAAAGTTTTCTATATATTGAAGAAAAATTGGTTAAAAAAGATGGTGAATATAGTCAACATGTCAGTTTCATTTATAACGGAATTTGCATTTCTTTTCGATGAAATTCGTTATGAACTGGGAGGAACAGTGGTGGATCCTGTAAGAAATCCAGATAACATCCACCATGAAAGGTTACGTTTCCTATATCACAAATCAAATTTTTGCTGGCTGGCAAATCGATGAAAATCAAAAGGCAATTTTAATGTATGTGTATCATTAAGGACATTATTAGGATTTGCAGAAGACTTTCCAAAAAATATTATGAACGTTCAACAGGAATTGATTTTAATTAGAATGAATTCGGACACAAATGCCGTCATTCAAACATCTCTTCTACCAGTGGATGCAGCTGAAGAATACAAAGCGGTGTTAAATAAAGTAGTATGGAAAATACCTCATGTTTTAGTGTGAGATGTGGAAAAGTTGCGATTAATGAAACATCTGGAAAGCAATAGAGATTTGAATATTCCATTTAGAAGTTGGGAACTATATGAATATCCTGAAACGACAAGGCATACATGGGCTGTTGAAAGTAGTGTCCTAATTGCGAAACCACGTTTTCTCATTTTTGCTCTATCTACTGATATAAGTGTTTTCGATCATGGAAAATTATCGAATTTAAAACTTTTCCTAAATTCTGAAACGTACCCATATGATAGTTTAAATCTCAATTTTGATACTAAACAATGAGCTCTCCTATAGGAATTGTATGCGCAGTTCCAGAAAAGTTTCTATTATCGACGTCACGGAGAACCCTGTTATGAACCTATAACATATCATGGGGTATGTCTTTTTGTGGTAGTTGACAGTTCGCGTCAGAACGAAGCACTCAAAACCGGAGCCATAGATATACGATTAGAATTTGAAACTAGCAAACATATACCCAAGAATACAATAGCATATTGTCTAATATTACACGATCGTTTGTTAAATACAATCCTCTAACCAATATAGTGAAATCAATCTCCCAAAAAACTGAGAGAAAAAAATGTATATATTAGACATGCAAGACTATCAGTATAAGAAAAGTGACTTTATTTATAAACAAATATCTATAATTAATACTCAAAGTGGACAAATATTATATCATACGTTGGTCGACTTGCCCCACGAAATGGAATGGTTCAATGAGGATATTGAGAAAAGTTTCGAATGACTCACGGACAACATTCATGGTCTCAAATGGAATCAATCAGAATTCAATCATATACCATATGAAAATATATCTAATTATTTAAAAAAATATTGTTGGTAGTGAAACTATTTTTGTAAAAGGCAATGAGAAAAAGTGTTGATTAAGAAAATTAGTTCAAAATAATATAGAGGAATTATTACTAATAGGATGTCCAAATTTAAGTAAATTATAAAAATATAAAAATATTTATAATTTTCATTGTAGAGAACATTATTGGGATGATAAAAACTGTGCTGAAGAAAGTGCTTTATTACTAGTTAATTGGTTTATTAATAAAACAAATTAAATATTTTGACTTTTTATTTCTAATCACCTGTATTCTCCTCACCTCAATAGGAAAAGAAAAAAATGTTTTTTAGAAAATAAAAGCTATCAATTAAATGTATTAGATCTTTTTAATTACCTAGGTAGGTAGGGTAGGTAGAGTAGGTAGCTTTTTTACCTATTCACCCTAGCTACCTACCCTATTGTAATCGTATATGAAAAAAAAAACAGTTTTTGTTGAAATATTAATAATTAAATTAATTTTAAAAGAGTATCAATTTCGAACATTTTGCATGGTAAACACTATTAAATCTTATCTGTTAATTTGACCTTTCGCATTATCAATTGCTGAACTCATACATAATATATTTTCGATATATTATCAGATAAATTAAGTTCTTTTAATTAGGAATAAAAATAGATAAGTATAACACATGTGACAGGTTCAGACAGGTTTGTACAGGTAAATTCAGGCAAAAAAGTAACATCTTATTGATAAAAGTGTATAAAAAGGACATCTTGGCTTGATACAAGCAAACCAGCTGCCTAAGTTTATATTGAAGTATAATTTTTGAAAAATTTTAAAACAGTATCAAGTTCTAATGTTTTACATTAAACATTTTAGTAACTTATCTACTTAAATTTCCCCTTTTTTTTTATCTTATAACGTGACCTCACAACATATATTTTCGATTTAAATAAAATTTAAGTTCTAGACTAACGTAAATCGTACATGTATATTTTTCCATCTTTTACTATTTACGAGTAAAAAGAGACAAAAATATAAGTAAAATAACCTAAAATTCTCTCTCTTATATATTTAATACATATGAGCGATATATATATATATATATATATATATATATATATATATATATATATATATATATATATATATATATATATAAGAAGAAAAAATAATAGAGAATGAAAAAATCATTGAGAATGAAAAAAAAAGTTTTGTTGTGTAACCTATAAAAGAAGTGGTAGAAAAATAGTCTGTGAACTTCATAGTTTTTGTTGTAAAGTGGTTTACAGATTTTTTAATTTTAATGAAAATTTATGTTATCGGAATTGTTATCCATTGTATCCAAGAGATGTCAAGCATAATCCATCCGAAATTGAAGAAAATATAATCCATTTTGTAACTAAAAATTCTCCTATTTATTAGAATTTAAAGTTATTATAATGAAAAAATGGCTGGGTTTTGATAACAAATATAATAGTGGATATTAAAACAATATTGAATAATTATTAGAAAAATTTCATTATTATTATATAATTATTTTTTTTTGTTGTTTTATTTATTTATTACCTATCTAAGCTAAATTCCTTTAATAAAAATATATATCCAATCACCACCAAAAATAACAGATGGCAGCATCTAAAACACAAAGTGCTTAGCTTTGCGTAGATTCCTTTTTTCAAACTTTTATCCAGTTAAAACAACTAATTATAGATGGTGTCTACAGTCATACAAAATAAATGCAAGCTCACTTCTTAGACAATGTCTTCGGATTACGTCACTTCTTGTAATACATCCCTCTTCTTGGAAATTACTTTTTTAGATATTCTTTGAAAATATGAATCACTTCTTCGAGATTCAACCTATTCTTAACCGATGTCTTCGGATTACGCCACTTTTTGTAACACATTCTTCTTGGAAATTACTTCTTTAGATTTCTTGGAAAATATAAATTACCTCTTCAAGATTTAACCTGTTCTTCGCCGATGTCTTCCAAGGTCTATGCTGAAGACATGACGAAAAAGTGACAGCTCGATGGAAGGTATCATCAACTTTACAAAAAGTCGATAGAATGTGCCATCCGGAGTCCTAGAACCCCGCTCAAACAAACTACTAATACGTTCCATAACTCAATAATAGACCCAAATGATTTGCCAATAGAAATATCTAATGTTAAACAATACTTGGGAAAAAATAAATTTCCATTTGAACCAATATTAAAAAATATTTTCGAAAAGATAATAGATATTAAAAGTTATAGTAAAGGATATCAAATTCCCGTTTGTTTTGGAAATTCCAATTGTCGAATTTAATAACTATAACTACTACCATCTATATCTTTTGCCAACCTCATCATTTAACACATTTAAAACCATACTTCCACATGCCAAATACTTGCTCTTTAATGAGTTTAACTAGGCATTCAATAATACAAGGTTCAAAGCAATCATTCAAGAAGAATTCTTGTGTGCTGACGCTCATACTACAAAAAATAACAAGGACGCCCCATGTGAAGTCCAATTATTACCGTATACAACTAATAGTACTTACTGTCACCAAATTGTTACCGAAATTCAAGATATAGAAGTTCGAAAAATGGAAAGAAATCAATATATACTTGTAACCCCAAGCGGAGTTGTTGCTATCCAGAAATGTGCAGAAAACAAAAACAATATACTAATATATGGAACCTATTTGATTGACCTAAATTGTGACTGTGAAATAAAAATAAAAGACAATATTTTAAAAACCACATTTTAAAGACATTGCATTATCTAAAATACATTTTAATTTGGACTCGTTATAAAAAATTAAACTTTAAAAATATACAGTTAGAAAATGTGAACGCAAATAATGAACTTTAAACAATATTCAGTATTCTTGATAATCAGAAACAAAAACTGTACAATTTTTCGGAAACTTCAGTTCGATTTCAAAATGTCAGTTTTTGTACTATAATACTTTATTTAATTATAGCCTTTGCAGGAACGTTTGGACTTTACAATTATTATCAAAAGAAGAAACAAAAGAAAATCCAACCACAAGCTGCCATGGAACTACAAGATGTTAAATTAGTTTCCAATATTGGATTTCCATCGAACTCTGGTGCAACCCCGTAGTTCTCCTCTAAGGCCGGTAGCTTAGGTAGCAGACGTTACGAAATATTATAAATATAGGTTAAACGCTTAGAATATTGTCATTTGTTTCTTGTCTAAGTTAAGTTAATCATAAATGTCCGTAAAAAACTTGTGTGTGTTTCTTAAAAATAGTGTTTGGTAAACCGCCCATTTAACTCGCGTTTAGGTTACCGGTAATTGTTTGCCATATTGTTCCGATTTCGTTAATTATTCCGCGTTTATTCCTGTAGGTGTCATTTTTTCTATCTGCGATTACATCTTTATATTTAAGATTAACGGAGTCAGAGAATTGCCTAAGTAGGTTAATGTGAGTTTGTACCTTTTCTCTAAAGGCTACTAATCTAGATGGTTTTATTTCCGGTGAAAATGGTTATCTAACATCGAATTTAAGATTTTATCATTGTGTAAAATAGCTTCCTTTGTAGACAGTAGCTTCTTATAGACGAGAAGTGTCCATTTGTTGTTCGACATTTTTAGGGTGCCTTGCTAGTGGAAGAAGATTCCAACGGTATTGTTTATGGGCGTTATGAAGTACTGAAAAGACGTGACTGCGAGTAACGCGCAGAATCTGTAAAAGAAATAACGCTTATTCAGAATAAGGTTTTAACCGGTCGAAGTTTATTTTAGTAGATTGATTTCTTTCGGGATTAATTAGAGTGGCTAAATTTTGGAAAATTTCTGTAATTTCGAACGGATCATTAAATAATTTTTCGGCTTTAGTTTTGATTTGAGATTCCTCTACATATAATCTATCTCTGATTTTATATTCGTAGGTATTTTTTGCGACTCTTTGGTCGTATCTTTCTTTTGCTTTTGTTTTTGTATTTCTGTTCTGACCCTTGCTACTTTATAACAGTGTTTCATTCTGTTATTAAAATCTTTCACATATTTGGAGACGAGTTCCTTTTGATTGTCTCATTTTTCAGGATATCTGATTGCCGAGTATCCAAATAGTAGCTCGTAAGTTGTGAATCCGCGAGTTTTGTGTTTCATATTATTATAACATATTACCACATAAGGTAGAACGTTAGACGGGTGTTCTCCGGGGTTTTCTATGAGATTTGCACGGATCATTTCAGATAATATGTCGTGAAATCTTTCCAGTGACCCAGTCGATTGAGGGTAGGTAACGCTCGTAAAGCATAATGTTATATCGAAAGGGTGGCAGAGGTCCTTCATTAGGGAATTATTGAATTCTTGGCTTTGGTCACATACACCAGGAGAGTATTTACTATTGACTTTGCTGATTTATCCTAAATAGGGTAAGCTTGTGTAAATTTGTTTAGGTAAGTGCAAGATTTTTCATGGGGTATTCGATCTAAAGGAAATGATACAATGAAATACTTCTATTTTTGACAGACTTGCTATTAATTATGTTAATGACTGTTGTTTGATATTCGAAATTTTCCCTGAATATGTCGTCCATTATTTTAGGATGGTAATCTTGTAATTTATCTTTTTGAAGAAGTCTAAATATAGAGGTTTGAAGATTTTGGCAAAATTAAATATGAAACGGCGGTAGTAGCCTATCAGTTCAAGGAAGGATTTTATTTCCTTCTGTGTTATAGTTTCAGGAAACTTATGATTACATTTTATTTTAGAGGGATTTAGTTTTACGCCGTCTTTAGTGACAAGGTGTCCAAGATAGGCTTATTTTCTTAAGAATTCGCATTTGTCTGGCTGAAATTTAAGATTGGCATTACGGAGCCTTTTAAAAACATCTTTGAGATGATTCATGTATTCATGGATAGTAGCAGAATATGTGATGATGTCATCCATGTAAACAAGGTAATGCTCGTTTTGAATACCTTGTAAAATATGGTCCGTGACTCTTTGGAAAGTGAACGGAGCATTCTTTAAGCTAAAGGGCATACGAACGGATTCGTAGTAGCTATTGGTGACAGAAAAAGCAGTTTAAGGAATAAAGCCGTGGCTTACCTCAATCTGGTGAAATCCAGATGCGAGATCAAGGGTAAAAAAGTACTGTCATTTTGCAAGTTGATCTAGAGGGTCAGAAATCTTGGGAAGTGGATACTTATCGTCCACCGTTAATTCATTTAGCTTGCGATGGTCAATAACTACGCGCCATTTCCATTTTTCAGGCGTATCCAGTTTCTTTGGCACAACCCATAGAGAGGAGGACCAAGGGGACCCAGATAGCCCGATAATGTTTTGCACTAACATTTTTCCCTTTTTTGTTTTTACTTCCTTTTTATGCACCTGTGGGTACCTATAAGACTTGGTGAATACGGGTTGGAGTTATTAGTCTCGATTGTGTGTTTAATTTGGTTAGTGAAAGTTAATTTGTGACCCCCATGTTAAATACGGCATATTCTACACGGAGTTGTGTTGCTGCTTCACACTCTTCTGCATTTAGATGTTCAGTTCTCAACTGGCCCCTAATTATTTTTACCCTTACCCTACCCTACTCTATCTATTGGTTCCATTTTTTTATATTCGCTTCGCGGTTATTAAAGTTTAGGATCGCTTCGGTGTTTTTATCGGTTCAATAGAAAAGTCAGAAAAATCGACGATTTTTGGTATTACGCTCGCGTTAATAATGGTTGTCAGAAATTTCCGTTTTTATTTACACGAACAAGAGCGTGTGAAAGCCTAATTTTTTCCTTTTCTTGAGCGATTAATATAGCGTCCGTATTGGATAAATCACCTTTATGTTTAAATATTTGCTCAGTGCGTCCCTGTATAGAAATTATATTCCGGGTGTTACTGTTAGTCTGTTTAGTTTTTCGCGTAAAATTGGAGTCTGCTTTATGTAACGGAATGGTTTTAAAATTTGCTATGAGCGTTTTGAAATTGTTCCAGAGAATCTGGGCCTAATATCCCGTCAAATTTTATTTTAAGATCATGTATAAAAACTTTGTGGAAATCACCTGTATTGAATGGAGCCAGGGTGGATGCTGTTATTAGTAATTTTTTATCAGTTATTCCTTGCATAGTGATATTTTCTGGGGTTCTGTTGAGAAAATTTTGGGCTGTATTTTTTTTGAAAATAGACATGCCTGCTCCGATATCCATTAGTAATTTAAATTTGTTACATGCGTCATGAATATAGTAAAGGTTTTTTGAATTAACAGCAGGAAGTGGACTTATAGAAATTTCTGTTCTTGCAAATTTAAATTCGAATTCATATCGTCCGGATTTAAATTATTGTTTTAATCTTGAATAGTTTCTAAAGGGTTTGTTATCGAAATACTTTCATTTGGGGGGGAGGATGGTTCTGGTTTGGCAGAGAGTAAAAATTTGAGTTCTGGTATTCATCACTCGGTGACCAAGTCAGATCACCAGAATATTGTTCGTTGTCATAATAATTATTTCAAAATCGCAATCATATTCATAGTAGTCCTGAGAGTACATGTATATTTCAAAATGCCACTTAAATTAAAAATCGAGAAAACAAAAAGGCGCCACTCAAAGAGGAGGTATGGAACGATAATATTTCTAATAATGGAACCCAAACTTAATAGCTAATATAATAGACATCTTTATTCCTTTTCAAATTCTTTGTACCGGACAGGAAATAATTTACAGTTAATGACGAGTCTCGACAAAGATGGGTCTATAAATCCAACTTAGCAGGCTTTTAAGCATTTCAAGTTTTACAAAAGATCTTTCAAATAAATATAGGGTACGAATAATTTAAAGAAGCCAATTTTAAGATTACGCGCAGTTGTTATAGAAATTCCTTAAATTCTAAACTTAATATATTTGTTCACTAAACCCGCAATATTGGAAAAATCACATAAAATGATATAGGGCCCAAGTCAGTAGTCATATCAGTTACATAGTTCATCTCTTTTCAAATTGTAATCCTTCGCACTTTATTAAAGAACAAGTAATGTCCTCCTGAAGGCCATGTTGCTAAATCCTATTTTTCTTCCCTTGATTTCTTATGATTATGAATGTAGAGTAAGTAATTGAGTATCCATTCACACTAATAGAAATAATCCTTTAAAAGGGCACTGCAGTCATTAAGATCATTGTTTCGAGAGAAAAATAAAGTTGAATTAGATCAATTCTTGCTAATTAAAAAAATTAACATATGCGACATTGCTATTCCTTCTCTTGAATACTTCATGAACAAAGTCTTAGAAACGGTTAATCTCTTTTACCAAGTATCTAAGGCAGCTGTCTTTAATGAGGGGTCTACTAGCCAGTTAGAAACTTTTAGAGTTTCGTCATGTCCGTCCATCTGTCTGTATGCTATGGTCTTATAAATTCAGTTTTTCATTCACTGTAATGAAATTTTGCCAGAATATATTTTCGACTAGCCCGAAAACAGAGCTTAGGTAGAATTCTGAAAAAAAGAGAAAACTTTCCTTTTGTTCAACCGATCATTGGATTGATCTACAAAAATTCAATTAAATATGCCTTATAACATTTTTTATTTCGTCGCCTTGTTCGGGAAATATGAATTTAAAAATTTATAAAAGTTAGTATATTATTACTTACTAAATTTAGTAAAATTTGGGTTACGTTTACTAATTCACGAGAAAGAAAAAAAAAGTAAATTTAAAATTTTATTTCATCTTTTTCGTATTGAATGGAGAACTGTTCAGCAGGTCTTCAGGAATATTATTCTATATTTCTTGCAATGTTTCTATTTAGTCATTTGATTCATAAAATATGCGTATGCGGGGGACAAAATGGTTTGTTCCTTCTTTAAGGGTCCCAGATCATGTTGGGCTCCTTGATATGTAAGCGCGGGGTCTAAATGGTGTTTATTTTCATAATTCCATGAAGTGGACAAAAGGAAGTTTTATAATTTAGAGAATTTGAAATTTTTATTTTGATTTCTCTTAGTCAGGTACTTTTTTATCACCACTTACTTGATTGAGCACTAAATATATGTTTAATTTTTTTTAGTCCAGTTGTTTTCAGTATTTGTATTTGACTGGTCAGTTTGACGTTTACTATATACTTTATATTGGTTTATATTTAAAATGTAGAATCTTTTATCAAATTCTGCGTCGATTTACTTTAGACATCAATTCGAGATTTTACTTTGTTCCTTTTTAGTTTTCCAACGATATGTTTTTAAAATCTGAAAAAATTCAACATTGCAGCAATTAGCAAATACTTTCAGTGAAAATTGGCACTATTAAATTACTTTTACAAATGTTTAGGATTTAATCTCTTATATTTCAATAGGTTTTCCGACAAAAGTTCATCTTTTGTAATAAAATCTTACAGACCCACGCTTACAATTATTTCACAACAATATCCCACAATTTTTATCTACAACAATCCGCGACAGTTTTTGACCAATAATATTTGGTTCGTCAGTCAAGGACTAGCTTAGATATTATTAATTTAAAATTTATGGCATTTAATTGTTTTATCAAGCAAAAAAAATTTATATATTTTTTCAGCCCGATTGTATTTACTTTTGGAGCCACGCTGAGATACCCCAATCGCAGCCTCAAACACCGGGTAAATTAAATACTATCTTTTGGCCTCCTGCTCCACCAAGTGATTTATTGGTTTCACCTAGTGATATTGGAAATAATTCAGGTAAATTCCTGATTTCATACATGACCACTATCAGTTAATTTACTACAAAATGGTCAAAAACATTTTATAATTTTCTTTAAGTCGATTACTATTTACAATGTTATTTAGGTATAAATACGTATAAAAAGGCTTAACTAACATATATAATAAGTTCAGGCGTTGAAAAATCGATTACGGATTTTTAAAACTTATATGTAATTCTTTATTAGTATTTTATTTTTCAGGATATCAGAAGGTCAAGGGTCAAGATATAAAAACTTCTGCTAGAGATGTCGAAATTTTGTCATTGGAAGAAGAAATTAAAAGTCTTCGTCAAGAAGTGGATAAATATAAAACGATGGTACTGTCAAATTCCAAAATAATTTAAACATTTACAACCAAATTCACTAGCAAGGTTAAACATTTAAATCCGGTTTAGTTTCTATGAATGTTAGATCTTCTAGTTGATCGGTTTTGTCTGACTTTTGATAGTGTTACTATTTGCAATGTGTCTGTCAACAAATAAACTTTTAAACAATATTATCGCCAGACCTCGGTAGTGAAATAATAAGTCAAGAATATTAAATCTTAACTAAGAACATGACATTTTTCTTCTGTAAATATTATTGTCAAAAAGTCAATGGTGTAACAAAAACATCAGAGTGGTAAAGCATTAAATGGTAGCTTTATTTTTACCCAACAACTTCGAGACCAGCAGAAGAAGTTAAAATTCGAGCAAAAACAATTTGTTATAGATTAAGTGGGGTTTGCATTAGATGAGATGGAGTTTAAAAAACAACATGCAAATTATAACAACGCTTTTATACACGTCAATTAGAATATTTTGACAAAAAAAAATTTAAAAAAATTGTTTTGTCACCTCACAGTATTAGTATATCAGCTAATAAAAAATCTAATCACATGCATGTTAGAGTTCATAATATGAAAGGGGAAAATAATGTAAATACAATTTTTTTATGAGACGAATTTTAAGAAAAAATAAAACTAGGTATAGACCATCTAAATTAGGAGGATTATTTTATAAAGTAATATGTATAATTTGTAATGAGGAAAAATTGATCATGTTTTAACTACTTCTGAAAAAAAAACGCTAATGCTATATCTCAATCTGTA
Source organism: Diaprepes abbreviatus (assembly GCA_034092305.1). Classification (NCBI taxonomy): domain Eukaryota; kingdom Metazoa; phylum Arthropoda; class Insecta; order Coleoptera; family Curculionidae; genus Diaprepes; species Diaprepes abbreviatus. Next base: position 722,560 of record JASJET010000103.1, read on the forward strand.
ATAACATAAAAATCAAATTAGTGATAATAGATCATCTCAAATTCAAAGCACCAAAAAGTTTTTCACCTCTGTTATGGGTATCATGTCGTTTATAATGTATCAAAGGTGACGGATGTAAACAATAAATAAAACTCTGTCAAGTAACGTAACTTTGTGTGACATCCTTATATAAGTTCCTTGCTATAAATTAGAATAAATTAAGATTTATTATTATATTCAAAATTTTTATCAGTTTTAAAATATTTCGTCGGCTTTTGTTTCCTCCTGCAAATCATTGAGGTCTGTTAAAATAAACATCTTTGAAAATATATATTTGGAAGATTTCTTCTTCGATGTTCTCTTTCAATACTCCCTTTGAAAACTATATCAACAGAGAATTTCCTCTCTTATATCACATATATTCACTGGAAAAATACGGAATGGTTACGTTGGGTAGATTGGCCGTTAATACTTTTCTTGTCCCTCTGCAGCACCTCGACTTATAAGATATTTTGTGCGTTACCCTTATCTAAGCTTAGGATATTTAGACTTTTCAAGATATATATTATCGGTAAGTTCTTTTCGTCTCCAGGCGTTAAGGTGACGCATTTCAGAAATATAAGTTTCTGGCAGAACATTGCCACGTATTTGCATAATAGGTATGAGGTTATTACGGCTGTATGATCGCATAAAAGGCCAATCTCGCCTTCATCTATGCCCATCTGTTTGAGATGATATCTCAAAGGGAAGGTGTCCTGTATAGAGATTCGTTGTTACACGAATATCCCTTTTGGGAGTTCGAGAAGTCATCTTGCTTTCTTTGGCTATGCATTTATAAATTTTTTTGCTTATTGTTCTTATTGTTGGTGTATTGTTACACTCTAGTTTTATCTGATTTTGTTCCCCACTCCGAAGCTCCTCTTTTATCTGATCTTTTGACTCCGAGCCGAGAAAATGGGGTTATTCTCCGTTTTTTACGAGGCTGTCTGGTTTCTCATTTTCTTTGATTTCTTTGTACCCTGGCACTCATATTAAGGCTATCTTGTTCTTTGTCAATTGCTCTAGAGCTTGCCTACAGTTCCAAGTCTACTTCGACTCATAGGTGTTTGACTCGAGAGTTCTTAGCTCTGCTTGGCTATCTGAAAACGTGTATAGTTTTACTATTCAGCCATTAGTGGGCATAGCTTGAATTTCATGCACTTCTGCTAAGGAGATGATCGGAGTATTTTATATGGATTTTGCAAGCCCGAGCTTGATACTCCCACTCCAACCCCCTCTTTGATCTTTGATTCATCAGTAAACAATACCACTGAATTCTTCTCTAGTTGAGATAATCCTTGTCCGTTCATTTGGTAGCAGTCAGTTACTATTTCTTAGTTCACGTCAAAGTCATACTTTATAGACATGCAGTCGGTCGGTTTTGATATTGATTCTGCTGGAATTGTATCCAGAATCTTCTTAGATACCAAAAGTTTACAGCTTAAGAGCATGTGTTGCTGCTATTTGCAATGAATGAAGGTTTAGCATTGCCTCTATTGTCACTGTGGGCATGAAAGCATATAACCGTAACTCCTATATAGGCTACCCTCTGTATTTTTTGCAACTTTTCTTGGGCTGATGCTTGTTGTATCTTCGGTCACCGTTACCTTAGATAACTCTACATATTTAGCAGAAACTTTGTTCTTATAGTTTGTCGGACAGATTTTATTTATGGCTGAATAGCCTATTAAAGGACAATTTTTGAAAGCAACAACAGTTTCCTTTTGAACACTATAACTATTAAAACTATTAGCCGCAGGGACGTCTTGTTTTATACCGTTTTTATAAAAAAAAATTATATCTTGATGGTGGTGTTTATCCCATTTTTTACGCTTAAACTTCAATCGCTAGTGCAACTCTCACTTAATAAAGAATACTCGAAAAAATTATTTTAGCTCACATTATTCAAACGGGAACATGAAAGATATATTTCTTATCTTCAGGAAGTTGCTAAGGGAGTTCCATATAATTCTGACCGAAATCAGTTCTGTAAAAAATTGATTTTGTCTTATTTTTTTAATTTAGTTCAAATCTTTGAAGAAAATTCAATTTAAAAAATGAATTCGACCTAAGGAAGACCTAATTTTTGATACTCTATAAGACCCAAATTTGAACATCATTATAATACTGTTCTTGCCTTTAAAACTCTTATTCTCAATAATATTTTGAAATCATGGGATTACTTTCAAAAGAGACTAACTAGTCACCAATCTAAAAAGTTTAGAATGTCAAAAAAAAACTCAAATATATACTTTTTAACTCTTAATTTTCCTACTTTCGTCCCACTAAAGTGTTTCAAGTAGCGCTTGTAGTAAAGAATTTAAAAATATACTTAAGAAAAAACTAAGAGAACCAAATATCGTTTAGCAAATATATTGTTAAAAATACGGCTTTAAAGATAAGGTTAACTAAACTTATCATAAAGTTATTGACAAACCGATGAAATATTTAGGCTGAATCCCCCACACTTGTGGACCGACGATTATTGCCTAACCTTAAAAAATCAACTTATATTTTGCAGATTCAGATACAGAATTTAACAGCATCCGCATTTAAAGACTTCGGCTCACCAACAGATGAAAATAAAAGTAGTTTTATTAATGCAGCCACGAGCAATTATTCAAGTGGAAAATTAACTTCCGAAGTAACAGTCCCTCTTACTCATGACATGGTTGAAAATTCAAATCAAGTCGATATGATAGGACAGCACATTGGAGTACAAACAGACAAAATGGAAAAAGATGTCGTGGAAAAATACACACAAACAATAGAATTAAATTCAGAAAAAGCTTCCACATGTTCCTCAATTCGAGAATCGCTTATATTTCCATCTTCTCCTTTAATGACAAATACCATCTTAATTTCTCCTGTTCCAACCAATGGCATACCTGCGCCTCCACCACTTCCATTACCTCCAGTTTCAAGCTCAATTCTACCACCTCCACCACCACCTCCACTTCCACCACCACCACCATTTCTACCACTACTCGTATCGGAAAGCACATCGTCACTTTTATCAAGTGAACCTATTCTTATTCCACCACCTCCACCGTGCCTGGGTTTATCACTCGCTCCTCCATATCCTTTACTGAGTGGAAGTATTCCAATTTCTCCATCTCCACTTGCACCTTGTTCAGGTTTGCCACCCCCTCCTCCTCCAATGCCTTTATCGGGTGAAAGCACTCTAGCTGCTTTTTTTCCGCCTCGCCCTAATTTTACTCCTCCTCCCCTTCCTCCTCCGATTCCTAGTATTGGATTAGCTCCTAAAGCTCCACCACCACCTGGAAGTCCTCTACCAATGCCAGCACCACCACCGGGTGGTTTTAATCCTCAAAAAGCAGGTAATTTTTAATTTCTGTTTATTGTAGATTATTCACTAGTGACAACAAAAATATGTGCCCCGCTGTCTATAGCTTAAATTGTAGATATATATTGGTGCATATCAAACAGTCATTCGAATTATACTAGAAAAAATTACTCCTTTGTTTTATCCGTTGGGTGAATCGTTAAAAAAAACTAATTTAAAAAGAATTCTTCATATTTTTGCATAATTCTATAACTTTAAACGTTTAACCCCCATTTAGTTTCCTTTTATAGGTACCTAATTTAATTTAAAAATTTGCACTATAAGCAACCTTCAACTACAAATATTAGATTTATACCTTAAAACTTCATTTTCCATTTTTAAGAGTAAAACTGGTTATATATATATATATATATATATATATATATATATATATATATATATATATATATATATATATATATACCTGTCCTTTGCACAAACAGGTGCATGTCGGTACCCTGATGAGTCTAGTAGAGACGAAACATGTACCTCTGCCGTATCACTATGGCGGGGAGGGTAAGTTTATACTTTCTTCTCGGTATGGTGGTACAGATAGGCCATCATCTCGATGGTGGTGTCATGGGATGAATTGTGTTCTGTAGCAATTCATTCAAATTGTGCAACCTCTAACACGGAAAGGATATGATGCAACGAAGTTTGCAACTACTGTTCGTATTTTACTTCATATATATATATATATATATATATATATATATATATATATATATATATATATATATAACCAGACAATGTGTCGAAAAATAAAAAAAAAATTTTTATAACTTTCTGAATTTATTTGTGGAGGTAAAATAAAACAAAGTTTACATTTCTATTGCCACTTTTCTCCTTTACAACATTTTACAGAATTTATGTTTATATTACATATATATATATATATATATATATATATATATATATATATATATATATATATATATATATATATATATATATTAAGTGGATGAAGAAGGAAAAACGTGTTTTTTTATCCTAATTTTTTGTCTATTTTAATATTATCTTTTTCATACAGAGTGGTTCCAAAAAACTAGCCATAAAATCATAATTTTTTTAATCTTTGTTAACAGACATTATTCAAGACAAACAAAACTCTGATACCTGCTGTCCATGCATATAAATAAAATTGAAGTACATGTTTGTTTGTCTGTACGGATTGATTTTTGAAATTACTAAATCGATTTGTATGAAACTTTACAGACATGAACAAGAGGTTATTAGGGGTGACATAGATTGTTTTTTGTCTGCTTGTCTGTCTATCTGTACTGGCTGAATTAATTTCGATGAAACTTTACACCCATCAGGATAGGTTAGAGATTATCAAGGATGACATAAATTGTCTTTTGTCTGTCTGTCTGTCTATCTGTATTGACTGAATTGATTTCGATGAAACTTTACAGGCATGAGGATATGGTTAGGGGTAATATAGGCTGCTTTTAGCAGCTTAAGCAAGAGGAAAATATGTTGCAGAATTTAGCAGCGTTATTTTCAGAGTAAGGTTAAATTCATTCACGAGTTGATTTCCCTACGTGATGAAATAAATCTCTTTAAAATCTCGTAAACCTTTAAAACGGCGTTTGTCGCATCTTGTGAATGTAAAAGCACAAACCAGCTCTATCATTTATCAATATATATTTCTGATCATTAAACATTAAAATAGAAATTCTGTCCAGTAAAAAATACTCCTCTTGTTAGCCTCAAGGTGATGAAGGAGAATATTAATTTTAAATATACTAATAAATTTTTATTCATTTTTTAAAAAACCGAGAAACCTAAAAAGTTTTAAAGGGTATTACGAAAATACTTTAAATATAAAAGTTGAAGAGTTTGAAGAAGAAACTTACCTTACCTGAAAGGTCAAGTTCTAGGTCACCATGGTCAGCTTAAGAACTTCAAATGGTACCATTATTTTTTTTTTAGAATGGTAAAACGGAATATCTTATTTTAATCATGATACTATTGATGCAATCAAGTTAATCCTGAGAGAATATCTAAATGTCAAGCATGGTTATTTCGTAAAGTCGAAAATATTTTTTAACAACACGCAATTTTAATGCGGTAACAATGGTGACTTTGATCTTGATCCTGAAAGCGATCGTTCAGGTCACAAAATTTCGAGATCTTATTAAACTAGGTACTCAAACTATGTAAACAGCTACCTTCGGAAACCACCGATCTATTCTTATATTTGATATATTTTTTAAATATTACTAATCTATGACTGTATTCTTTTTGAGAAACAGCAATTTCAGCTCATCCGTCAATCACCAGAAAATAGCTTTCCTGATGATTTTTAACAGAAAAATGATTTCATACCTAATTAAGCGAGTTCTAGGGGCAACGAATTTTAGTAGTGTATTCGTATTTTAAACTAATTTCTAAAAAAAGAGGGCTCTCAGTTTGACGGCAATATTTTTTTTGTATGTATGTACATCGATTACTTCGGACCAGGTCCACTGATTTAAATCATTTCTTTCATTATGTTCAGGAAGTTGTAGCGTGAATTCCATATTATTTTGGTCGAAATTAGTGCAGTAAAAATTCACGATAGCGCTTATAGCATAGCGGACAAATACTATTATTATCCGATTTCTTGAAAATGGATATGGAAAAGTTTTCGGGTCGCATAAGACAAATCTAAAATTATTTTGTATGGGGTATTCAATATGGAGGACTAATAATTCTGCATTACATGATTTTGTGGAAAATAGGTATTTGGATCTTTGGGAGTTTAAATTACGACTTTTTTAAGTAGAAAAGCTACTTTCAGGGCTCTGGGCTCTTCGTCTTTGCAGCCAATCACCTTCTATCAATTTAAATTACAAATTATATATACTTAATCTAACTTAACCTAAAGACTCTCATACACATAGCGCATGGCTTTCCCAAGCGGTCACCCATCCAAATACTCGCCGCGCTAGCTGTAGATTAACTTCTGTGATAACACACAATATATCTATTATTTGTAAGATCGACTTTCTATATCTTGGAATACGCGGCCAGCTTGGGTGTTTGCCTATAGAAGCAGCAAATATTTTAGTTCCCTTTAATGTTAGGCGGAATGGTTACAAAAAGTAGATTTTGAAAATTTTTAGTATTTATGGGAAACAAAAAATTGCGTGTTTGTTCGTATCACATCTTAGCCAGTGGTGTACGACCATTTTCGAAATTTGATCCGAATGTACTCTAACTACAACATATCCTAAAAACTATACTTATCTCTCATTAAGCACCATCTTTGTTACCAAAGTTTAAATAAATTTTGTCCCCTTTTTTTTATGAAACAGTTAGTTTATCGTACTCTTTGATAAAACTCATTTTTGTCATTGTCTTAACTCATAACTGATCTTTAATATTATTATTTAATGTGTCAAAAATTACTATATATTGTATATAAAAAGATAAATAATAATAAAAACAAACAGAACTGGTTTTGAAACGAAATAAATAAATAAAACCCGGTAAGGCAGTTGGAAGGGCAGAAATGCTGTCCACATCAAGAAAATTTTTCTTTGAAGTATCAACTCCCATCGAGTGGCATTTGAACTGCTTTGGATCGTTCGTCATGTCACCATGGGTACTTTGCCGCCCCTCGATCACAGGTCCTTAAACATATGCTCGTTCGACCATGCCTTTTCTCGTTCTCGTTCGTACTCAGATCAATACGTCTCTATAAAGCTTAACCAAAAATACAATGAACTAAAATTGGTTTTTGATGGAACATTCTTTAGAATTTTATAATTTGGACTCGATTGTTCATTCTCTTATTTATATTTACAACTGGAAATTAATTGTATACCCAAATCGCGAGAAGAAATTATGTGGAATGTTTAAGCGGTTGAGAATATCTCTTTCACGTTAGAGGAAGAAAAAATTAACCAGCTAGCATATATCTTACAATTAATAAAATTTTTATAATAAAATCGGACCGAGTTCTAAATATGCGCTAAAAGGCGAAAAAAAAAGATATAAATTTTTATACGAAACTGAAATTTTTGAAGTCAAGATCAAACTAATACTAGGAAAAATGTGATTGGCATAAAAGGATTAAAAAATACTTTATTTGTAATTGCTTTCTTGCTGTAGTTTATATACGAATATAGCTCGTGATAGGAGTCATTTGTTTCATTGAAAAATAATTTGGAGCCGACTTCCAAAATTTCAATTTCATATAAAAATGTATGTTATTTTCGTTTTTACTATATTTCTAGAAGTCGGTTCAATTTTTTATAAAAGTTTTGTTTTTGGATTTTTTTTTGAAATCGTATAATATTCATAATTTATTTAGGCTAAGTACAAAGCGAGATTACTGTACTTCGCAATGATACCAAAATCTCAAAAAAATATCAATTTCATTCAAATGTGTAAACCATACTAAAATGACCAAATAAACATTTTTGATTCTGAGAATTCTCCAATTACCCATTTTGAATGAAATTGAATTAAATAAATATTTAGTATGCGATATCAATCCGCTATCATGTAATTTAAGAATTAATTTTACATTCGTAATCTAGACCATCAAAACAACCCAATAACGGTATTTGAAGATTTCGAGACATGTAAACTTTTCAGTCTCACATATTTTATCCTGCATATTTAGCTTGTAAAAATTAATTTAAGATCTGCAATATATACCCCTAAAACTCCCCAATATCAATTTAGACAAAATCGAAAAAATATAAGATATTTAGTCTCCTGTATTGTACCTGCAATATTAAATTGTAAAAAATTTACTTGAAATTCGTAACCTACGACCTCAAAAAACCCCTGATATCAATTTGACAAAATATGAATAACGTAAAATTTTCAAACGAATCTAACTAGACCCGCCATACTGAAATTGAAAAAATTATCTTAATCTCTTAATATAATCTAAATCTACACCTTCAAAGGCTCCCTTTTGCCAATTTTTGGACAAAATCCTTAAATGTAAAATTTGTATATCATCATATTGCATCTGACATTAAATGATCTTAAAATAATTTTAAATTCGCTATTTACACAGTCAAAAACGACTCAGTACCAATTTTATTAAAAATAACTTTAAATTCGTAGTTTACACCCTCTAGAATCCCCTAAACTAATTTTGGGGAAAATAGAGAAGCGTAAACTTTTTAGAAAGGATCCGCTATGTTAACTTTTCAAAATCAATTTTAAATTCATAATTACACTCCCAAGAATCCCTCAATAACGATTGTGGATAAAATCGAGACATGTAAAATGTTTAATCCGCCATATTAGATACGCCACAGTTGATTTTTTAAAATAATTTCAGATTCGTTATGTGTGACCCCAAAAACTCCCCCATATCAATTTTGGAAAGAATCGGAAGAGAAATATTTCCTTTTGTCCGCTATAATGAAATTTAAAAAAAATAGTTTTAGATTCTTTTTGAATGACTCTAAAAACTTCCACACACCAATTTTGCAGAAAATCGGACCAAATTTTTTTTTTTGCCCGATATCTTAAATTTTTTAAAAATAATTTTAGATTTGTTATGTTCGACCCCAAAACAAAATAAAAATACATTATTTTGTCCGCTCTATTAGCAGCGCCATCTTAGATTTAACTGCACCAATTTCATTCCAAATGATAAGGTATCACCGCAGCAACTTTCTGAATACAACGTAAAAAATTTCATTTAAATCATTCCCGCTGTTCGGGAGTAACGAAGTAAAGATATAAAAAAGAAATACATAGTGGTCGAATTGAGAACCCTCTTATTTTGAACATCAGTTAATAATAAGTCAAGTAACAATAATGCAGATATCTTCTCCAATTATGTCATTTGACTAGTAGGTATATTGTCATATGAGGAAAAATATTTTAGATATTCAATAAATTATTACCTTTGGAGTATTATATCTTTATTTGACAATATATTTCATCGAGCGAATAACTTAGTGATAAATAACTTTTTACACTTAGCTTATTATCTTTAAAATAATGTTAGTAACATATTCTAATTGCACTAATATAGGGAACAAAAAACTGCAGCAGAAATAAGTGCTTAAATCAATTTTTACACCACATAAAAAAGATTTTTTAAAGCTTTTTCATATTTTTAAAAGTAATGTGGCATAAGTTTAAATCTTCTTGGTTACCTACTAGAACATAATAATTCTACGGTAATACAATTTTAAAAAATTTGGCCACAGCGCCGGACGCCCAACTGTTAGTTCAGTCTAATAAGATATTTAAGTGGACGCCGTGTTATCGGTGTAACCAAATAATATATTTATTTCATGGCACTGTAAAGACGGTATAATCAAAGGACGCTCTAATGCTTTAAAATCAAACCAGTAAGGCGATAAAAACATGAAATTTAGCTTTCATATTAAATTACTATGTGTATACATGTATCTCTATATTGAATAAGGAAAATTCTACAATTTACCTTCAAATTTTATAAGCGGACGCTCTATGTACGGCTTATCAATAGAAGCTTCAATGTTAGCGAGATGTGAATATACATACATATATATATATATATATATATATATATATATATATATATATATATATATATATATATATATATATATATATATATATATATTTATAATATAAACATAAATTCTGTAAAATGTTGTAAAGGAGAAAAGTAGCAATAGAAATGTAAACTTTATTTTATGTAAGTCTTTACATCTTAGGTCAAATGACATTAAGTGACTTGGCAGTTACGTAGGACCATAATGTGAGCTACCTACCTACCTATATTCAACGACATAACGGTTAAGTCACATTAAGTTCTAAGAAATAATATTGTATAAAGTATTGGAGATCAATATTGTAAACTTAGTTCAACATATCATTGTTACGTCTTCCAACACAATTATTAGCGTAATTCCTTTTAGTGTCAAGTTGAAAAATAATAATAATTTCACACCTAGGAAAACGATATTTGTGTAAAATTAAAGTCGAAAATGGTAAAAAGTTAATCCGCCATATTAAATCGTTTCTTTTAATTCGGCGCAATTTAATATACATCTGTAATGTAATAAAAGAGTAAATTTATAATTTGATTATGGCTCCAAGTTAGGAATTAAGACCTCACTTTTTACTTGTAACAACTTTAAAGTAATCACCATTGTAACTGTAAACAAAAAAGACATGACATTGCAAAAATCTGTTACCAGACAATGTGCCGGAAAATAAAGAAAATTGTTTATAACTTTCTGAACTTATTTGTGGAGGTAACATAATATAAAGTTTACATTTCTATTGCGACTTTTCTCCTTAACAACATTTTAAAAATTTATGTTTATATTATCTGACGATCATTATCCGCTCAATTGCTTAAATACTAACCTTTTTTGTTATGGCATATTTTTCAATATATTTTACGTTTTAAATATAATCATTATTGCATGAAATGTAGATCAATTATTTATTATGTTGTATATTCTTATTTATAATTTGCCCATGTATCTCTCGGATAAATATTACATTAGGATTTTCTGGTGGTTCTTTTTTTTCTCTGTTTTATTTTTTCCGTATTATCTCAATGTTTTATACATAGTTATTAATTTTCACGAGATTTTTTTTTGGTATTGGGAAGCATATTGAAATATCGGAGAACGAATGACGTGAAATTATAAGGGTTTCTAAAGGCAGCGTAACCCAAAAATAACCCTGTTTTGCATCACTATAGATGTACTTTTTATTCTTTATTAAAATATGTAGCGTCTTAAAGTAAAAATCAAGGATAAAGTCAAAATTTAAAGACATAGCTTGTAAAAGGAAAGAAGGAAATTATTGGAATGCGAGATTTATTTTGGTAATATTATCTTTTCCAATAAAGCCAGAAAAAGTCAAATTAAAATGCTACCTTTCATCAGTGATATTTTCGAAAATACCTGCAATGTTAGAAATTTTTGCTAATGTCTCGTCGCCACTAATAAATAAAATATCTTTTATACTTTTTCGATTTCGAAAAATGAGGAGGTTATAATTTGGATCCGAATACATTTATTTTGTTTGTTCGTGTATAACTTTTCATAGGATTGAGATACTTTAAAGCAGTTTTCAGCTTGTTTTAGAATGTACTACTAGGGGGGTCTCGTAAAAATTATTTCTACAAAAGATTTATTGCAAAAGGGTTAAACACTGAGAAAACATATATTGGTGGTGAGACATTTCTACGCATAACATATGAGAAGAGTCAAATATTGGTATATGGGTTCTCCCAAGGGAGGTTCCATAAAACTATTTCCCGGGTAGATTAACTGCAACCCTAAAAAAATAGTTGATTTTCTCGTTTTTGAGTAATTGAATTTTTCACCCTATCAAAACAAAACCTTCTCTCCTTTCAATCACTTGCGTTACCTTCTTTTTATGCTTACTCATTTTAAAAAATTATTAGCTTAAAATATTGTAAGAAAATATAAAACATAAATTAATGACTATTTTATATTACAAACATTTAAATAATTATAAATTTATTTAGCACTGTGAACCTGTTTGTCTTTAAATGTTGTGATCGACCTACAACGAAATATCGTAGAACTATTTTCTCCCTACACAAAAAATATTTGTCATGACAATAACAATTTAAACAAATAGTGAGTGGCTGTAAGACAGAACTGCCAAATAAAAAAAGGATAATTCACATTTTTTTTCAAACTTATAGAAAATACCGCTGAACTACACAAAACACTAAACTAAAGTAAAAAAAAAACAAAAGAAACACGAGAAATTAATTTAAAAATAACTCTTTCAGCTGCTACAGCAGTGGCTGCAAAAAATTTCTAGATAAATAAGAAATTTGACCATTATTAAAATAATTCTAATACAAAAAAATAATTAATTTATGCTCTACTTTTTTATACAATTTTTTGAATGCGGTCATATTTTTTATAATAATCTCTGGTAGGAATAGATGGGTTTTATACTTATCAATACATTTTAATTATGGAAAGACTAATATTATTGTCATGTAGATAATCATCAGTAAGTTTATAAATTTAATTATACTTGTCATATTCGATAAACTAATAAAAATGTTTAATCCTTCTCCCCAAATTTTATATCTCTGAAATAATGTATTTTTTCTTTAGGAATCGAAATAGCTCCTTCCTATTTAGGTAAGCGTATTGACAAAACAATATTTATTAATCTATGGTATTGGTCTCATTGCTATTGGCTTACTAACAAATTCTCGGCTAGTAATAAACATATCAAATATATAAATTGCACCAAATATAATGTATAACTTCTGTTCATCATACTTATAGCTAACAACACTGTTTTGACAAATTGAATGTCATATGCGTAAATAAAGAACCACTGCTATATAAAATATATTTTGGCCAATCAATGGAGAAAAAATAAGTAATTCTGTGACAAAAATGCTATCAGGATACCGACTGTACCATTATACTAAAAACAATCTGCAGTAAATTTTGTTGTTTTCCACTCTCTACTGTGATACATTAATTTGTTATAAGCATAAAAACCAAAAAAATGTTTTTTTTTGTTTTTTGTTTATAAAATCAAAACTAGTGAAGCAATCTCGATGGTGTAAAAGATAAATTTTAGATTCCAACAACTTAACTGGATTATTAGTAACAAAGAAAAATAGGAAAAACGGGAAAATTCAGTGTTTTGGAAACATTCACATTTTCATCCTACTGATAATTTATATATACTTTATGTGGGCAAAAACCAGTCGCTGTCGGTTTTTAGGCAATCGCCATTTGAAAATTTTAGTGTACTGTCTTTCTGCGTGCCTACATACATTAAGAATGGTGCGTTTTAATTTTGTAATAAGATTTTGAAAGTAGAAGCATCTCATTCTATAAATCTATATTTTCAGTTTGTATCAAAAGATCCGTGAAATACGTGAAAAATTGGCGTGACCGAAAACATTCGAACGTTAAAAAGTAGAAGAGTTGTGGGGACAGCGTGATACATATGACTCCCCTCGATAGCAGAGCTACCTCCACTATTCTTCTACTTTCGCTCGCTCGGCCATTCTCATTCATATTTGCTAGCATTTTTCACGTATTTCACAGGCTTTGTAATGGAAAAGGAAAATATAAGTTTATGGGATAATACTTCTAGTTTCAAAATCTTTTCACGAAATTAAAATCGATCCATTTATAATGCACTAGACGCACTAAAAATTTCAAATGGCAATTTTGCAAAAATGAACCAACAGCGCATGGTCTTGGCATGCATAAAGTATATATAAATTATTATCATGAAAAATTACGGAAATATGCATTTTTTAAAAACGCTGAATTCTCCGTTTTTTTTTCCGAGGTTGCCTAATTAGTTTTACACCGGTGGCATTTTTGGAACTCACTACACCTGCTTTTTGTCACCCGTCAGATGCGCTATTAACTGCTTTTTATCATGTGCGAAGGGTTCTATTGTATTTGAAAAGAGATAAAGTACGTGTATTGGTAATGAGTTTGGGTCCTATTAAAAATATTATCGTTTTATATCCCCTCTTTAATGATACATTTTTGTTCTATCATTTTTTTCATATTGTTTAAAGTAATATTTCGAATTTCCATAACAACTATGCGAAATGTTAAAATTGTTTCTTTAAATTATTCATACTCTATATTATTTGTAATCTTTAAATCTAAAAATGGGAGTTATTTCCGAATCCATCCTTTTCGAGACTGATCATAACCTGTATGTTATCGCCCGTCAGGTATAAGAGCATACCTGGGAACATGTATACTAGGCGCTTTTCATAGGAAACGCTGACAAAGAGGACTTTCGAGAAAGTTTATAAATATAATTATTTTTATAATGTAAATCATTCTTAGACACATTCTTAACATTACTCTAATATATTTTTGAAAATAAAAATTATTTTTAAAAATATAAATTTATGTTCAAACTTCATAATTGGCGCAGTCGGTAGAATAGTGCAATAGCAATCAAAAAATTCGCATCCGTTGAAACCACCACGTGAGTCTCAACTCTTCAGTGCTATCCAGGAAATATTTCCCGTAGAAAATATCCAGATCTTCCTAGAAAACACCGCCACGAGCAGCAGAGTTCAGTGAATCGGAAAAGGCAAAGAGAAGACAGAATGCCAATCTTGGATACTGTAAGTGCCTTGAATTCCTTTTCGCCCCTTTCAAACCCTTTGTTTGAGGACTTTGTAGAGATAGTTTAGGGCAGTGTACGCAGTACTTTTTCAATCAGTTTAGGAAACAAAAATAGGTTAGGATCAAATCAAATACATAAACCAGAAATCGCAAATATTAAAAGAAAGAAGAAAATGGAATTTTTAACATTAATTTAAGGAAGAAGTAAGCACTCAAGATTTTTTAAACACTTTAGTTTCTAGTCAAGAGGCAAACATACCTGTCAAAATGATAGAAATTAAAATAAATTGGGATCTTTTTAAATCCCATTTAGACAATATAAAACCTTTTGATGGCGATAGTAACACACTAAATAACTTTATCGCTAGATGCGAAGAATTAATAAAAAAATTTGAAGCATAAAAACACTCAGAATAAGATGGACAATTTTCGAAAGTATCAAAGGAAAACTTTGTAGTAGGGTTAAGATAATGATAGGACGGCGTATCGAACTTGGTATCTGGCCAAAATTAAAGGCCGCTCTTTCGCAATATTTTGCTAACTTTAGGAATACTGATTGCCTCGTACAAGTACTTACATGAGCTAGACCTTTTAAAAACGAAAACTTAATCAACTTTGGTAACAGATTACTGCTTATTAAAGTAACGTTATCTAACATATAAATAACGATATTTCTTTGTCAAATGAACAAAGGAATTGCCAAATGAACCTCTATAACAAAATAGTGTTGAATACATTTATTGCAAGTTGTACTAGTTATTTAAGAAACAATATGTATCTTAAAAAAACAAAAAGTTGGGTGCTATGGCGTAGGTTAATGAATATGAAAATTTTTAAAAATTGTTTGGTAATTTTTACGAATTAAACTGAAATAAAACAAAATTAAATTAAGTAAATTCAGCAATAAACCATAATAATCCAGATTTTCACCAACTGGATTCAATTCAAATCAGAATCCTCCAAATATACACTTTGTACCACAAAATGTCAATTTTCCAAATCAAAATTTTTCACAAAGACTAATGTGGCCAAGTCAACCAATACCCATCCAATCTAAACAAGTATACTAAAAGGATTTGACTAATAGACAAGTTTATGGTTCTCCAATAATAAAAACAAATACACGTTTCTATTATAGTCAATATAATTATTCAAGTAGAAATAATTTCACAAATCAAAATCATTTTATAAATCAATCTAACCAATGACCGAATTTTCTATTGGAAGAATTATTCCATTACGAATGCGAAGAAAAAGATGTAGCCCCGCAAGAATTTTTGTGATAACCAAAATTACTCATAGGGACTATGAGTAAAATTTTGAAAATACGGAAACGGAAATACAAGATATCAGGAATAATCCTGATTTGTGTTATAATCAAAATTTTCTCGGAAAACCCGAGGAAAAACAATAAACCTGACTGAAATAAATATATCATCCTACAATGCTCTACCATACGCACAAATAAAGAACCCGTCTTTAAAATTACTAATTAATACTGGCAGCTCGATATCTACATTAAATCCTATCATTGCAAAAAAATATTATTCAAATTTCATTTTTCATACGAATAATGTTATTAAAAGAGCCAAAGGCACTCAAAAATCCAAATATCATGCATTAATACCTTTATTTTCAAAATTTGATATAAAAAACAGTATTATTTTCGTATTATCCGATTTTCATGATTTTTTCGAAGAACATTCTAATTTAGATCCACTTTTAAAAGTCAAATTATTATTACTTTTGGAAACAACGAAAAAATCCAATGCAAATTCTATAAAATCTTCGAATTATACGATTACTCGTAACAATCTCAAAAAACAATGTAACATCGCATCTTATTAAATTAGTAAAGCAATACATTGATCCAAAATAAGCATACGCGATACTCTTTAGAAATCTTGAATTAGTCAAACATTTCGTAGTAACACTACAAAATATTTTTGTTCATCTTTTAAATTTTTACCATGCTCCAAAATTTTAGAGAGCATAGAAACGTTAAATGACCCGAAGAAAAAACGTATGTTATTTCATACCACCAAAACTTGCCACAGAAGCACTAACGAAATGAAATTAGCATTAGCCTCCAAATTTTATTGACCAAAAATGGCAAATGATATTGAGAATTATGTAAATAATTGTGAAACCTGTCTTAAGAATAAATACCCCAGAAATCCACTAGTAATAATATTCAATGTAGCAATTACGAGCTCTAAACCACTTAAACACATTTATATGGACATATTTAATACACCCAATTAAAACTTCCTAACAATTATCGATTCTTTTTCCCGATATGGACAAGATCCAATAAAAAGTTCAACAGGCGTTTTAATTATCGAAAATCTTCTCAAATTTATAACACACCATTGCTTACCACATAACGATTCACTTTGAGTTTAAAAACAAAGAACTCGAAGGCCCTTGCAAAATATATAGGATGTAATTACATTATACTATACCCAAAAACAATAAAAATTCAATTCTAAATTAATCGAACACTTTAGATATCTAAAAGAAGATAATAAACATTACTCTGCCGAACAATTAATGAAAAGCGCCATATTAGATTACAATAATTCAATACATAGTGTAACGAAATTTATATCATTTGAAATAATAAAAGGCCATATAAATAGCATAGATCCATTCGGTCTAAACGACCACTTTATTGTGTCAAATTATGTGTAAACTCAAAAATTACGCGAAAGAATTATATAGGCAAATCTCAGGCAAAAATGTCAAAACAAAAGAAAAAATCATGAACTAAGTAAACGAAAAACGACCTGAACTCCCTGCTTTTGAAAAACAAGACACGATTTATATAAAAACTAAGGCTCAAACTCAACCTGATATAAAACTAATAAGAGACAAAGGTACTTATCATAAGCATTTCGCAAGAAAACCGAAATTTCAACAAAAATTCTCCTTGCGGGTGAAGGATGCAGTGGAAAATGCTGACAATGATCCTGGTTCTAGTATCACAGAAGCCAAGTAACTACAATAATGTTCAAATGTCAAGTTGAAAATACCCATGTTACCAATACTATTAGGCAACACTAAGTTAGTATATAGTAAACATACATTTATTCATTATATAGACTTATTACCAATAATTAATCAATTACAAGACATATGAAACAATTTTAAATTATTAAAAGCCATTTTGAAAATTAAAATACTACTAGTCCAATTTCTTATCACGACTTGTCCGAAAATTCTCTTCCCAAAACAGAATATTTAGTTAAAAGCGCGAGATATAGGAAGTCTCTATCCTCATATACGTAACAAAGAGGCTTAGTTAATTTTATTGGCAACGCACAAAAGTAGCTTTTTGAAACACTAGACGCTGATGATGGAAAACGTTATGATTAGCAATCGGTAACCTCTAAAACAATCAGAAAAATATTATGAAAGAACTAAATTTACAAATATCATTATCAAAAAATTTATTTAATAACTATGATAAAACTATTACCACTCTGTATAATAACCAACAAATATTACAATGAGTTTTAAAATTTTCGAAGCTACTATCGAACAAGAATTCAATCATTTAAATAATTATGTAGTTTTCCAAGGGATGTTGACACAAATTAATTTTGATTGTCAAAGATTGATACATTTGATTGATAATCATGAAGACGCGATAATATTTGCAAAACTAAATGCTTTATATAACTCTATAATATAAAGCTCAAACTTAAAAGAAATATTAAATTATTTAAACGGGATATATTACGAAAAGGAAATATCTATATTTAAAAATATATTAAATTATCAAATTTTAGCAATACAAGTAACTTTTTCAGGAAAAAAGGTAATTTTTGCAATATACATACCTATAATAAAACCTCAAACATACCTTTTCTATTATTTATATTCTATTATCCAAAAACTAAAAATTTGCATCCTAAAATACCTTTACATGACACGTACAGACGAGGAAAGTCAATTTGAAGACAATGAACGAAGTCTTCTACTGCAACGAAACCTTCCGCTCATAAGACAGCTGCCTCTTAGCATCACTAGATTGGTTATCCTCTACAGATTGCCCCATAATCGAAGACAGTATCGAAAAAGCAATAATTGAAAAAATCACCGCCGATGAAATACTCATAATGTCACAAAAGAAAGAAATAATCCGTGCCCAATGTAAAATGGATCAATATTTCGACATTGAAAAACCAACCCTGGTGAAGATACCGAATAATTGCCATATACGAATAGGGCTCAAGAAATTTACCAATAAAGTGGAAATTTAAATTGGAAAATCATCGATATTACATGAATTACAACTTGCTAAATTTACTTCAAACAAAATAGTAAAAATGCAAGATATCAATGAAATAAAACTTGATGAAATATATCGTCTTAAAGTCGTAACCAATCAACCCCAACCAGTGGAAAATAGGAGCCAGTCAACCGAATATTCATCGATAATAATCAATACATTGATGTTATTTGCATTCCCTGCCACTAGCACCTTCTTGATCCTGAAAAGAAGACTAGCATTATGTAAAAAATTGAAAAAGAAGAAAAGTGAAAACACCCACGAAAATACCCCCTATATTTTCTCATCTTAAGAAGAGAAGAGTTACATACACGTACTCATACAGGAGCATACCTGAGAACATGCAAACTAGGCGCTTCTCATAGAAAACGCTAACAAATTTTATAAATATAAGTATTTTTATAATGTCCATCATTCTCAAAACTTCTTTAATGTATTTTAGAAAACAAAATTTATTTTAAAAAATATAAATTGGTGCTCAAACTTCATAATTAGGCATAAAGTATGTGTATTGATATGAGGAATGACTTTGGATTCTATTATTAATTATATGTACCATTGTCTTACATCTTTTTAAATGGTCTTTTGTAATCTTTAAATTATTTGAAAATGCTTCCTTTTGTAGAAGAGCATCAATTATTTCTAAATAGGAGTCAGGCTTTACGATGTGCATAAAAACGAGAATAACCTAATTGTGGTCACTTGATCCAACTCACTCGTACGATTGGTACTAGAAAAAATTGTTTTCATTTTTTGTTTACAAAATGCTTACTTGTGAATATTGTGGGCCCAATTTTACGCGTAATGACAGTTTGAAACCCCACGGTGATTGCCGCATTAAACCAACACTTTGTAACTTTTGATGAAAGATATAATGGAGCACCATCAAAATAGTGCAAGTAAAATTCCTTCCACATTAGAACCTATAACTAAAAAACACGACTTGAAAATCGCAAGGATATTTAGTATTTTATAATAATTATAACCTTAAGCTTTGTGATCCGATATCGATCATAAATTTAAAACTTTACATTGCATTGTATAAGAATATATATCTGTCTGACAGGATCTTTTATCGAATTCAATTACTTTAAACTATAGTATTCCATAATGACTGTAAAATGGATACTCTCAACATATGGGCGGATCTTGTCGATTGCATATAGTACAGCTAAACACTCCTTCTCGGTGCTACTAAATTTTCGTTCATTTTAATGAGTGACCGATTTAGGTAGCAAATAACACTTTCCTAGCCATCGATGACCTGGGAAAGAACAGCTCCTAGACCAAAATCTGAAGCATCGCATTTAATAATGAAGGGCTTCTCAAAATCGGAACAAGAGAGTACTGGAGCCTTAACAAGATGTTTTTTACTAACTTAAAAGCGGCCTCCCAATTTTCGTCCCAAATAGATTTAACGTTTTTCCTGGTCAGGACAGTAAGTGGCGATACAACAGATGAAAAATTTGGTACGAATCTTTGGTACCACGACGCAAGTCCGGTGACTCTTCGCACCTCGGAAACATTCTAACGAGTCGGGATGTGCAAAATAGTGTGTATTTTCTCTGGCTCAACTGAAAGTCCAGAAGAATTAACCACATAACCTAGATATTTCAGCTCGGATTTGCAGAAATTGCATTGTTTGTGATTAAGTGTTAGATCAGCACGCAATATACGTTTAATAATTTCACGTAACACTCTAATATGTTCGTCAAACGTTGGCGTCCATATAACAACGTTATCTAAATAGACAAAAACATATTGTTCTACATCAGTAGTTATGAGGGCGGTATACTGTGACACCCTGAAGGCATATGTCCCTTTTCAGCCCTTTGCCATCCGAAGAAGTGCTGAAACCCTCCTGAAACCGTAACCAAAAATGCCTTATTGCCAAAGAACGTGACGTAATAGCCTAAGAAGTGCCTGAAATTCTCCTAAAACCCTATCCAAAAAGGCCTTATTGCCGAAGAAGTCCTGAAAAATCCTTATCCAAAAAGGCCTTATTGCCGAAGAAGTTCTGAAAAAGTCCCTATCTAAGAAGGCCTTATTGCCAAAGTAGTGCCCTAGTAGCTTAAGAACGACCAAAAGGGTCCTTAGCCAAAAAAGCCTTATTGCTGAAGAAGTACGATAATGACGTCATTTACCAGAGGCTGTTGTTTCGTAAAGTAGTTAGTAGAAAAAATAAATGAGAGTGGAATATCGGGTAAAATAAAACAAAATTTTATATATTAGAGTGGTATATTGGGTAAATAAAATTACAAAAATAATTAAATATGTTATGCTACAATACTTTTTTGAATGTTTTATTTTTACGTTTTCTGCAGGAGGTTAACTTGACAACATATCGATTCTTCTGGTCTAGAAGAAATTCTTCTCTTTCCAAGCAGGCATTGAGATTATCAAAGAGTTTATTTTGATGTCTTAAGCTTTGTATAAAATTGTCATTACATTGGTCCAACGATAGATTTAATTTATTAATATCCAATAGAAAATAACTGATATTATTTTTTGCATTTGCCAATTCTTGTTTAATTTCTCCAAGTAGTGTGTAGACTGTAATTTTTTTTGGTTTCACATACATCGGTTTTTTTCATTTCAAGAAGTAAATTTGCTTCCAATTCAATATTTTTTCTTGAAAGGTTGAGAATATTGGTGTAATTAATTGAAGATGATAGACTAGCTGCTTTATTTTCATATTCTTTAATATTTTTTGTATATAATTCGTTGAGATTTGATTCAGTTTTATATAAATTCATACAGTTATCAAGTTCTTTTGAACATAGTAGGTATAGGCTTAAACTTGTATTATACAGAACGTCATAGTCATCTTGTAGGTATTCACAATACTCAGTTTTATTGTTTTTGTTTAACTTGCTATTTTCAACAGATATAACACTACAAAATGATAAAATTATGAACAAAAAATATGACATGTTTCCCGTTGAGAGGTTTCAAACGTACTAAATATGTATTATGGCTAAAGTGGGTTTTTACATAATGTTTGTTCTATTAATCCAACTATTGTGCTTATCAGTGAACCCAAACCATTTAACGAATACTTGGTCTTTATGTCTTTTTAGAATTTTTTCAACTAAATATACATTATGATTGAGAGTTTTTTGTAATTGCTCTTTGTAGAACGCTCCAAGTATATTTTCGTTTTGCATATCCTTCAAGAGATAAGTGGTTGCGTTTGTTAACTGAACTTTGCGTATAATAAATACCTCAGGAGACCAATTTGGATTGTATTTTTTTTTATTGAAAACACCTCTTAATTTAGAAATACGTACATAGTCACCAACTTTAAGTTTAACGTTTAATTCACTCATTTTTATTTTGTTGTAAACAATTTGAAGTAAAAATTTTTCATTTTTGATAGTGACATCTGCTGGTTTCATTTTAATGGTTATGTGTTTTGTGTGATTATATTTATAAACAATTTTACCAAGTAAATTAATCCATTTGTAGTTTCCTTGTATATTCAATTCCTTCCACATCCAGTTTTTTAAAGTCCTATTAACTCTTTCGACTATGGATGCCTTTTTTTCACTGAATACACTATAGTGGTTAATATTGTATTTTTTTGTGAGTTTCTCAAATTCTTTATTGTAAAATTCTTTACCCATGTCTGTTTGAATGTTTTGTGGAGTTTGTATTTTAAAAACTTTTTCCATATTTTTGCTTACTTCTATAGCTGATTTGTTTTTTAACGGAAAAGCCCATACAGACTTTGAAAAGCAATTAATAACAATAAGTATATATTTGTAACCATTGTTTATTTTAGCATAAGGAATCATTTCAACTAAATCTGCTTGAAATAGGTCATTTAGAGATTTAATAATTATTTTTCGCCTTTTAAAATTGATTCATGCTGGTTTGTGAATTTCTTCAACAAGTTGTCGTTTTGTATCTGTAATAAATTTTTCATTTTTTTTTTGTTTTGTTTTTTCACTCAATAATTTGAGCTTGTCTTAGTTCCTCTACTATGGAATTGATTTCGTTGTGATGTCCTGTGGGTCCAGCTTGTTGAGAGGTTAGCATAAACGTAATCTATCAACTAGTTCATTAGGATTATCCCAATGTACATAATCTATGGGATGATCAGTAACATTCATGTATAAACCGTCTCCCGTTATGTAAGGTGCTATAATTTTTTTGTATTTCATTGATCTACTACCATCAACTTGTTGATTGGACTGATAGTAGCGACGATGTGCATTTGTTTTAAATATAATTTGTCTATAGTTTGTCTCATCCTCTTTGGAGAAATTTGTGGGGTGTTTTTTAAATAGTAGTTCATAGAGACCATGTGTCCCTTTGTAGCGTTTGTTTTTCACTATAATATCTTTACCATCAATATTCAAATTAGAATCACCAATGTGAAATTTCTCAGTATCAACGTTAAATCGAACACCATATTTGTGATCAAACTTGTTTTGAGAATCATGATGCAATGTTAAGGATTTGTCTTCCAGTTGTTGTTGTTGTTGTTATCAGAAAACAGATGAATTACTATCTTTCTCGTTTTCATCATCATCATCATCATCATCATCATCATCATTATCAGTTTCATTTATTGTATCTAGTGTCTTATTTGCATCATCATCATCATCATCATCTTCATTTTCAACTAGAAAAGGACATACTAAAGATGTATCATCAGTTTTTATTTCAGATTGTTCTTTAGTTTTTTGGTGGTGGTGCTGCTGCTGCAACTGTAGCTTTTGTGCTTAATTCACTTTGAATATTTTGTAAACGATTGGTTATTGGTAAAAATACTTGTTCCTGTACAATTTCACTATGTTTTAATAGGTTTAGTTTATTTTTAACGTTTTTTCGTTTACGAATCAAATTTTTTTTAAGTTCTTTTTCACTAGATTTCATATATTTTTTTTTTAATCTGCTTAGTCAACAGGTTTTGATCAGCTTTTAATCAGCTTTGAAACAGGTTATAAACAGCTTATAAACAGCTTAGAAACTGCTTTTAAACAGCTTTTAATCAGCTTTAAACAGCCTCTGATCCATTTGTAACAGGTCTGATCTGGTTGTAAACAGGTTTAATCAGGTTGTAAACAGGTTTAATCAGGTTGAAAATACAACAATCCGCTTATAATAAAGTATGGATCTTGACTAAGCTATTTTAGCAGATATCATGCTATTATAAAATGATCAAATCCCAGTCGATAACGTCCGTTGTTGAGATAGCAATCTTTAAAAATTGTTAAAAATCCATATGGTTTCTTCCAACAAAACGAGCATATATTTTTAAACTTATCGAATGACATATCCGAACCCACATGGTCATTAAAAACGTGTTTTAAATTTAAATCATCTTGTTTGAAGAGAATAAGTATAAGCATTATCTCGTATTAGATGTTTGGGAATCTTTGCGTACGTTTGACACAAATAAAACGAGTCAATATTATTGTGTCTACCCATACTAAAATACTCTCGAATAATATCTTGATAGTCACATGCCACATCATCAAAAATAAGTATGGAATTAGGTTTTGCTTCAGATGGATGTATAATATTTTCACTAGCACTAAATGCATAATAATTTATTCCTTTTATAGGAGTCAATAATTCATTTAAATATAAATATTTTGGTTGGTATAGCGAATGTGAATACACATAAACATTTTCAAATTTCAATCCATTTTCATGTTCTATCAGTGAGATCATAACATTAGTTTTTCCACAGTTTGATGGACCAACAATGATACATCGTATTGTAAAAGGAAAAAAAATTCCATGTTTTCTGTACGAATTTTGTGGTTTAAACTCATCAGCGTTGTCAACAGGTAAACTGGTTTTTTGTTTTAGAATTTTCATAATTTCAATAGATATGTATACATAGATAACTTAGAAGAGAGAACTCAAACAGAAATGACTTAAATTAGTATGTTACATAACATTTATAGTCAGTTTTGATTAATTGTCAACATGAAATTTTATACAGGTTCAGGATTTGTAAACAATATGATAAATAAATTACCGTTTGAATTGCATTTGCCTGGTTACAATTTTTGTGGACCGGGTACAAAACTTCAGACTCGTTTATCACGTGGCGATCGTGGAGTGAATCAGTTGGATGAAAGTTGTCCTCCTCATGACATTGCATATTCTCAAAATAAAGATTTAACATCCCGCCATCAAGCTGACAATATATTAGCTAAGAATGCAATGAAACGATTCAGATCGAGAGATGCGTCTACAGGAGAAAGATTAAGTGCATTTGGAGTAGCTGGTATAATGAAAGCAAAAGTAAAACTTGGAATGGGTGTACAACAACAACAACAACAACAACAACAAAGTATTAAAAAGTGTCTTACAATATTGGAAAAAGTCAATCATACTTCACAGAACTTATTAAATGACATTCCAAAAAGTATTGAAGAATTGAAAAGAAATCAATCATTGGTAAAAATTAAAAATAATACTAAAAATAATACTAAAAACAATACCAAAAATACCAAGAAAAAAATCCCTAAAGTTCGTAATTATTCCACAAAAAAGAGGAAAAATGTGAAAAAACAGAAAGAAGACGAAGCAGAACCAATGGATATTGATACTGAAAGTATAAATTTATCATTATCAAAACCAATTAGACTTAAAACAAAAAGATACTAGAAATGTTGATGATGATGATAGAAATGGTCAAAATAAGATGTTAAAATTTGATTTAAATGAACCAATACATTATCCATTATCCACCATCATCATCATCATCATTAAAGAATTAGAACAATAAGAAACGTAAAATGGTTGATGATGATGATGATAATGATGCTGATGTTGATACTATAAGTATAGAAAAAAGACAACGATTGATTTAGTAGCTTTCAAATTGTCAAAATGGTTAGAACTAAACGTAAGCAAAAATCAAAGAAACGAAAATTGAGAAAAAATAAACAACGAAAATAGAGAAAAAATAAACAACAACGACAAAAAAGACAACGAAAAAGTGCTGGTATAAAAAAAATTAAATTTGAAAAAATGTTAAAACAAATTAAACAGCATATTTTAAAAACTAAACCCCATAATTTGGAATATGCTATTTTAGTAGCTTTGAATGCAGCAAAACAAATTAAAAAAAATTTCAAACAACAACCAAGTTTCAATCGTGTTCGTGTCATTAAAATTCCCAAAGTTGGTGGTGTATTACCTCTTACACGAAGATTTGCTGCCTTGTCTGCATTAGGCTCTTTGGGTGGAGCAGCTGCCGGTGTAGCAAAAGCCATCAACGATGCACGGGCTGCTCGAAAACAATTGGAGGAATCACAACGTCATAACCGTTCTATGGAAAGTATAGCTTTAGGTAAAGGTCTATTTTTAAAACCATATAAAAAGGAGTTGGGTGTTTTTTTATACCACCACCACTGCAACCACGAATCAGTTAATAAATTTACCAAATAGACCATTAACCAATATTGATTTGGTTATGTATGCTAAACAATTTTGTATTCCTCATTTTCGTGGTGTATTTATGCGTGATGCCTTACCAAAGAAAATTAAATCCAACATTGAAAGAGGTATAATAAATTTTGATAATCTGAATGGACATGGGACACATTGGACAGCCTATAAGAAATTTAGAAATAAAGTTGTATATTTTGACAGTTTTGGCAATCTTCGACCACCCTTGGGGGTTATCGATTATTTTCGTTCAAATGGACCAGTAGACATTATTTATAATTATGATATTTATCAGAAATTTAATATATTTAATTGTGGACATTTATGTTTAGAATTTTTAAATAAATAAAAAGATATTATGCAAATATATTTTAGTTTTATTTCAACCTTTAAATAAAGAACATGAGTTATATATTTACCTTAACGGGTAGACAATCCTTTTTATCTCTAAAATTGCATCCACCAATAATATTACAAGAATCCAAAAATTATGAATTGGGTTTAATTAATTTTGTTACCTACAACTCAATTCCAAATGTTAACAAAACAAACAATAAATTCTATTTTGGTGAATCTGTAATTGAAATACCCGAAGGGACATACGAGATCAATGATATTTCTCGTACAATAAATGAATAGAGGTGTTAAAAAATTACAAACAACCAAAGGAGCCAATACCACGACAACAGCAACAACAACAACAACAAAGATTAGTAGAAAATGAGAGCAGTGATGATGATGATAATAATAATAATGATAATCAGGATGATGGTAGAAAGCAAATTGTAAAATCAAACGATCCTCCTATTCCATCGAAGAAGAAAAAGAAAAGAGACAGTCCTACTAATTTAAAAGAAGCCAGTTGTTTAGTTAAAATTCGCGTAAATTATAATACTTTAAGGTGTGCGATAAAATCAACAAAGGATATTCATTTTGAAAAACCTTACTCTATCAATAGTATTCTAGGTTTTAAAAAACGAACATTGACCGCACAAAAACTTCATGTATCCGATTACCTCATTAATATAACCAAAGTTAATGCTATATGTTGTGAATGTACTTTAGTGACCAATTCCTTCAATAATGATAAACCGTCTCATATTTTACCCATGTTTTATCCAACTGTACCGCCAGGTTATAAAATTGTGGAAACCCCCACCAATGTAATTTATTTACCTATAAATACTCACTATTTGGATGAAATCATTATAAAAATAGTCGATCAAGAGGGTGATTCAGTTAATTTCAATCGGAAATTGATAACAGTCAGAGTTTATCTGAAAGAAGTACCAACATAGAAAAAAATGGTATTTAGATACAATTACCATCTTTATTACTCTGATCCTGTAAACGACAATAACAATAGTAGTAGTAGTAGCAGCAGCAGTCTAAATAAAACCACAATGTATGATAAAACTAGTGTACGAAAGAACCTGAAACGGTTAACATCACAAAATCGCAAATTTTTACAGTCTTTGGGATTTAGATTGTTACATTAAGAAAGAAAAATTGCTCGAAGAAAGAAAATTAAAAAGGAAAACTTTTGGTACAGATTTAAATTGAATTTTAGATCTGGTGTACGAAGACTCTTTATAGTTTGTTTTTGTAAAAAGGAAATTGTTAGTAGTAGTAGTAGTAGTAGTAGTAGTAGCAGTAATGAATATTTTGAACATGAGTGAAAGAATCATCTGTGATAATTCAATTACCAGTAAAGAATACCACAGTTATTTACCCTATGCCAATACAAGTTTAAATAAATCCGATGAAGTTCGCATTCCTATTCAAACTCAAGATATTTATACATATCCAGCTTAAAGTTTCCTCGAACTTGAAGGTGTCGTTGTAGATGAACATGGGAAAACAAGTGATACCATTGAATTGACAAATAATGCTTTTGCATTTTTATTTGATGAAATTCGCTATGAATTGGGTGGAACTGTTGTGGATCGTGTAAGAAATCCAGGTATTACATCTATCCTAAAAGGTTATGTCAGTTTTACAGAACAAGACTGTTTGCGTTATCACAATGCCGGTTGGAATCATCTTGAAAAGCCGAAAATGTTGTCAAAAGGACATTTTAATGTTTGTATTCCTCTAAAAATTCTTATGGGTGTTTTTGAAGATTTTTGAAAAATCATCATAAATATTAAACAAGAATTAACGCTTATAAGAAGTTTTTTCCGATGGCAATTCAGTCACTACAAATAAGGCAGGTGAAAAACCAAACATTCGTCTCGATAAAATAACATGGAAAATTGAACATATTAGAGTGGATGATGAGGCAAAATTGAAACTTTTAAGTTACATTGAAAAAGGAAGAGATTTAACGGTGGAATTTCGAGGATGGGAATTGCATGAGTATCCGCTTTTGCAACAATCCACGCAACATTCTTGGAATGTAAAATCGATAAATCAGTTAGAAAAGCCACGTTATCTCATTTTCGGTTTTCAAACGAAACGACGAAATCAATTATCAGAGGATATTAGTCGCTTTGATCATTGTAACTTAACCAATTTCAAAGCCTATCTCAATTCAGAAATTTATCCATACGATAATTTAAATGTTCATTTTGATAGACAACAAGTGAGCATTTTGTATGAAATGTATGCCAGATTTCAACAGTCCTATTACTATAGAAATGTTGGACAACCTTGTTTGACATTTAAAAAATTTATCGAAATTTCACCTTTAGTAGTGTTAGATTGCTGTTATCAAGTGGACACATTGAAAAATTACACTGTTGACATCATATTGGAATTTGAAACCAGTGAAAATATTCCAGCAGACACATGTGCCTATGTATTAATTTTACACGATAAAAAATTTAAATATAATCCTCTAACAAGTATTGTCAAAATACAAACTGATTAAAGATATCCCCACTCCAAACAATGTATATAAATTGGTCTGAAACTGTATCCCGCAATTATTTCAGCATTTTGTTTAAAGTGAACAAGAACAATACTAGTAGCAGCAGCAGCAAACAAACAAACAAAAATGGCATTTGAAAACAAAACAAAAGTGTTGTGTGGAAACAAAACAAACATTCTCTTTGTTGATGTTCAAGGATTTCAGTAACCAAGGAACATGTACTCAGATTAGTGAAATTACCAATAAATGTGAAAGAATTTAGTGACAAGGTACAAAGTTTTATCAATTATACCACTAATAATATACATGGAATCGAAAATAATTTTTGGGGTGAAGATGTTGATGATGCTACTGACGCCTATCATGCTAAACTTAAACCAGGAGAAATATCTGCATTTTTAAATGTTTATATTGATTCTACGAATATGACAGTTATGGTGAATGGCAAAGAAAAGATGGACTGGTTGCTGAAATACCTAAATGGTTCCAATATCATTATTAATGTTGCAGATGATCCAAAATATGAAACAGTTGATAAAATGAAAGAATTATTTAAATCACAACACTGTCATATACATGATTATAATAATAATATATACTGTGCTTTAGAAAATGTATATAATTTGTATCACTGGTTTATAGTATATTGTTTTAAATAAATAAATAAAAAAACTAAAGAAATACTTGTGTGTGTGTGTTTTATTTATTCAATTAATGTATAAATTTAGAAAAATTATTTTTTACATATTGCTCCTTAACTTCGTTTTCACACACTTTTGGTAACTGCAAACGAGATACGTCTTCGATTTTTTTTAATTTGAGACTTACCCTATTTGCAGCTACCTCATAAAGTTTCGGCGGAGTCAAGCAACCATTCCGATACTCTGGTGTCACACAACAGATATAATCTTGCTCCTGCTGTTGTTGTTGTTGTTGTTGTTGCATTTGTGCTCCTGCTGTTGTTGTTGCTGATTTTACTAAACTAATCTATGAGGGTTCCGAAATAAAAAAAAAAACAATTGAAAATATATATATAACTATTAAAAAAAAGTTACAAAAATAAAAATAATGGTTTTACCATTTTTGAGAAAAAATTAAATCATCATCATCATCATCATCATCACTAGCACCACCACCACGACCACGACCACCACCTACCTCTTGTTCTGCTGCTGCTGCTGATGTGGATGCAGTTGCTGCTGCTGCTGCCTTTGACGTTGATGCTGTTGGTAGTGGTGGTGATGGTGATAGTGGTGGTAGAAGTAATGGATTCATTTTCTTCAATTTTTTCCTGGGTGGTTCTCCTTCATTGTTATTATCATCATCATCAGTACCATCATCAATGGTAATTGATGCTGCTGCTGCTGCTGCTGTTGATGATGATGATGATGCTATTGTTGGTAAATACTGAGGGTAATATGACGAAGGGAGAATTTTTTAATTGGTCCCGTTTCAATAGGGACATCTTACGCTACAAGATTAAACTTGTAGCGTCGAACCACTTGTTCCAAAATTTTAAATTATTCGTCATTATTAATTTGAACCCTCATGAAACGAACGGGCAGTTGTCTAAATTTTTATTTTAAGGTTTTTGCTACTAGGGGTATAGTGTAAGTGGATACAAATTTTATCCCTTTTTATTTTAATTTCTTTAAGGCCCCATCTGAAAATTAAAAAATAAATAAATAAATATTTTATCATAAATTTTGTTTGTTAAAGTTAAAAGACCATGTTTTCTTCAGAAATGCTAAAAAAATTACATTTAAAACAATAGTGCCCTTTTTACGCTATATACATAGGTAAAATGAGGCTCAAAATCACTTTAAAATACTATATTTCGAATTCTCCAGACCTAAATTTTACGAAAACAGCAAAAAATTTTTTTTCCAAAGTGCGCAGTTGACCAAAAGGCGTTTTCTGACGAAACCAAAAGAGTGAGACGTGCGCAAATAGCAAAAAAAGTGACTACATCATCCCGGCTGATAACGATCTTTCAAGAAAATCGAACTTATGGTCATTATTATTATTATTGGTTAGATTAAAAAATTTAATATTTTTGACATTTGTTCAAAGTTGATTGGAAAATTTGGAAACTGTTCTATAGAAACAAAGGTAAAATAAATATAATTAAAAAAAAATAGTCAAAAAGTAAACTTACGGGAATAATAGCTTAACCACCACCGCTAACCATTTTAGCGATAAATTAACTGGATCCTGGGTCAGGACAACAATTGTTGAAGGCATCACTAATGGATTAGAAGCCATTTTTTTTCTTTTTTCTTCTTCTTCGTTTTCTTGAGTCTCGTTCTGGTTTGTCGATTGACTATGCTGCTAAGCCAATTTCTGCTCGTATTTAGACACATTTTGAAACAAAAAAAATACCCAACGTCATGTTTGATAAAACGAAAATTTCCTAACATAAAAATAGCATTAAACACGTAGAGTGACACGTGAATCTTTTGGAAATTTTTGGTGTAGTTGCAATTTTAGTATCACGTATTATATGTTTGATCGTGCATGTTTCTCTTGATAAAATTTATCTATTATACATATTTTACATTAAGTTATAACATTGCATTTTTTTCCAAAAAAACATATAAAAGTTAGTAGAATTATTAAAACAAGGGGGGAATATCTAAGATTTATAGTACATATAAAAAAAATTATTTTAAACTTGAAAAAAGCTATAAAATCTAAAGATAGAAAATGTATAAAAATTTTTTCAAGAATTGAGTCTAATTTAAGCATTTTGAAAAACTATCTAATTAACTTTCGAATTAAAGCAAATGGTGTCAAAAATAACAAAAATAATAATTTAGTTTGGCAAGATATTGATTCTGGTTTCAGTGGAAGAATAAAAACCGGGCTTATTTCAAATTTAAATATTAAAGATCCAATAGAATTTTTAGAGAAATATTTTAGAAGTTAGAATTTTATAAGAGATAAAGTATATGATTAATGGCTTTGGGTTCTATATAAGCTTTTAGTGATATATTTTTGCTGTATAGATTTTTTTATATGATTTAAAGTAATATTTCGAATATATGGAGTTCAAACTACACGTAATGTTAAAATAGCTTTACTCACATTAGCCATACCTTGCATTCATTTGATCTGTATTAGTTAAGTAATCATAAAAAGGGAAGAAAACGAGGATCTGGCAACATGACCCTTGGGCAGGCGCGGATCCAAGGGGAGAGCTTTTTCAAGAAAATAGACCCGATTTTGCTTCTTATGCTATAGTTTATTCAAGAACTAGAGAGAGTAATAAATCATTTTTTACCCTTTTTTTCTTCGCAAACTACCTATGTTCTTTAGTCCGGTGTCCTTGGCAAAATCTAATAGACACATATATTTTTCATAGGAATGGGTTAGAAATTTTATTATCAAAAATACCTCTCTTTAATAATTGGAACTATTTGTGTTGGATAACAATAGATATTTGGAAGTGTTAAAAAGGATTTTAATCCTTGTCATAGGCGTCGAAAGAAGGTTTATTTTATCACCAAGTATTTATAGCATAGAATATTATTTCGGCAATAAACTTAAAATAAAAAGTTTTTCTAATATTATTTTATTTCTTATGATTTCTTAATAATTCACATACATTACAAAA
Source organism: Diaprepes abbreviatus (assembly GCA_034092305.1). Taxonomy (NCBI): domain Eukaryota; kingdom Metazoa; phylum Arthropoda; class Insecta; order Coleoptera; family Curculionidae; genus Diaprepes; species Diaprepes abbreviatus. The sequence continues at coordinate 755,218 of JASJET010000103.1, forward strand.
TATAGGTAATTTTGACATATTTAACACAAATCACAACTGTATTTTTATTATTTTTAATTTTGGCATAGAAACCGTTTTAGGCACATTCAGACTAAAACGTAGCCTTATTCTCTCAAAAGGTATAATTTAAATAATTACAAAATACCCATTGTCAAAAATATAAGAATTTAAACATAAATAAAAAAGTAAATTCGTCCATATAATATTAAATTTTTTTTGCGGCTATTGGTTATTTTATTATTAATTAAAAACATTTTAGTACATTTGACGTTTCAGTTTAATTATTTCTTGAACCATCTGCGGAATTGCAAAAGGGATTCAAATGTAATTAATTTTTATATGTTACAGTTAAAATTAGACCTACTTATTTTTATATCTATTGCACTGACATCTTAATTTAATTTACTTTATTATATGGAAATCCGATAGACCAAAAAAAATAAAATAAACGTATTAATTCTACACGCTTAAGAAAAGGACACATATACAGTAATCAAAAAAATAAAAAAAATTACAGCTAATTAGAATTAAATATATATAAAATTAATTAGTGTGACAAACTACAATAAAAATATATAAAAAAATAAAAAAAATAGATAGACAACATTAAACAATAAAATATAACAAAAACAAGAATTTTAATAATAAATTGTGTTTACACTGGTAAACGTTACGTATCTAATTCGTAACCAAAGTCAGTGAAGCTATCTTCGCTCAAATTAATTATAATTGGATCCTCTATCTCACGGATCAGAAGATCGAGTTTCCACATTTGGTTTTATTCTTTTATTATATGGATTTTTCCCAATTTTTCGCAGTAACTTTATTCAAAAAATCTTTCAAAAGTTCAGTTAAATTACTAATTTTGTAAGCTGTATTATTTCTAGGAACTCTACCTTTTACTTGAGAGAGATATTTCCTTCTCCAACGGACAGTTTCCGGACGATCTATAAGAACAGATTTCCTATATCTGGTTTTTCCCAGCAAATTCTGATCAATTTTCAGAGCTCAGTTCTTTTAATTTCAGGTAAATCCCGATCTTCACTAATTTTATTTAGAATTTTGTCGACGATTGGGATCTGCTTCTCATAATAAAATGGATGTACAACTCCTTTTATTGCAGTTTTCATCTCTTCTTCCAACGAGGTTTTTCGCCTGCCTGTGATCGAATGTGGATTGGGAGTATTAACAATTCCAGTCGTTTTTACTCCTTCAGTATTCGGTACATAGTAGATTTTCCAACTCCAGTTATGTTGAAACACATCTCAATAGAGCTTTTAATATTATTATCTAGATATTGATATCTTAAGTCATCATAAACATTCATCGCAATAAGTTTTTCATTCAGGAAAAAAATGCCTTTGTTCAACGATTTTAGTATAAATATAGAGATGGAAGCCATATCTTTTGGGTATCTCACTAATCTCAAATAATATATAAAAACAAGCGCAAACAAGATAAATTGCTAAGAACATACTGAAGGTGCACTTTGCTCACTGACAGAAATTATATTGAACTACCAGGTTATTGTTGCAGTAAATTTATAAAACCTTATAATATTTAAATATAATTAAATATAATTAGATTTACGGCACACTCCTCAGTTACATGCGGCACTGGAGCAGGTACGTTGAAGGTTTCGGTAACAGTTTTATTACTCTCTCTAGTTCTTGACTAGAGTATAGGAATTTTTATGCTTGCGATCGCCCTCCCCCCCATTCCCAAGCTTTGAGTTCAGGAAAATAGAACTGATTCTGCCTTTTATATTAGGAATGTGTATGCTGCTGGCACTCCCCCCCTCCTTTCACAACTGTTTTTCCTGCGATAGCCGCCCCCCAAGAGCTTTGAGTTCAGGAAAATAGACCTGATTCTGCCTCTTAAACTAGGAATGTGTATGCTGCTGGCATCCCCCCTCTCAAAAAGCTTCAAATTCCGAAAAATAGACCCCACCCTGCCTTTTGCAGTACAAATGGGAATGTTTCCGATGTCTCTCCCCCCCGTCGACAACTTGCTTTTGCATGCCATACTGTACTTTTGTGATATCACCGTCCGCCCCCCCCCAAAAAAAAAGAGAGAGGCTGGAGCCGCCCCTGCCCTTGGATGGACTTTTTAACATCGCCATAGAGATATGCTACTGATCGCCAGATGTATGATTGTCTGCTTTTTATCACGTGTAAATAATTGCTAGAATTTGAATAAACATAAAGCACGTATATAACTTAAAAGTTTTTGTCCCATTATCTGAAATATTATTTGAATGCATATGAATTATATCGTCGATATATAAATCATTATTCTTGTTGGGATTTCAGCTCTAGGTGTTGAATTTATTAGCCATCTATATATCCCCTCTAATGACACCTTTTCGTTGTATATATTTCCTCTAACTAATTTAAATATTTCTGCTATCAAGTGTTCAGTGAAAAAAAAAAGAGATTCAGTTTAGAGTTTAATGGATTCTATAAAATCTTTGTATATATACATCAATTTGAATGGTGTTAATATTAACTGTTTTTCCATATCAGTATATTTCGTATCCCATTTTGTGATTTTGGGAACAATACGAATTTTGTAGGTCAAAAAGGCCAAACCGGATCCTTGGATGTATCTTTTTTCCGAGAAACGTATCAATTATTTCCAAAGGAGCGAGGCCTAGCGTATAAATACGAAAAAAAATTGGGTTAAGCTTCATCACTTGTACCATCTCGCTCTCTTAGGTATTAGCAGAAATATCGGTTTTATTTTTGTGCAGCGTAGCAGAATATACCTAAATTGTAAGTGTACTTTTATCCAAATATTTTAACTGATCAAAAACGTCTGTACAGGGATATGTATGCTTGTGTGAGTATATGCGTGCACGCGCGTATATTTATACTTATGTGTATGTATGTACGTATGTAGATGGGTATATATATATATATATATATATATATATATATATATATATATATATATATACCCATCTACATACGTACATACATACACATAAGTATAGGAATTAATTTTTCTTGAACCATTAAATATATTTTTTGTTGGTTATTTTCTTGGGAATATGTTTCATTTTATATTGAAACTACATATATAAAGTAGTCATACTTATTGTATATATATATATATATATATATATATATATATATATATATATATACATATATACATATATATATATATATATATATATATATATATATATATATATATATATATATATATACATATATATATATATATATATATATATATATATATATATATATATATAATATATATATATATATATATATATATATATATATATATAAATATATATATATATATATATATATATATATATATATATATATATATATATATATATTTTTATTTTTCAGAACGTTTCGATTCTTTCGAATGCTACAACAATGTACATTTTTAATATTATTATATATGAAATAGGAGGTTAAAAACTTACCATTAAGAACAGAGATTTTTGTGTTAAACAAAAATTAATTACATCATGGACACTACATTTTTAACCCTATAACTGCCTTGACTTGACTGAATGTGGAACCCAGATGGTGTATGTTTTAGGTACTCTAAGTGGCGTAAAAAGTTTGGGTCTTTTAATTGAAGTGATATTTTTCTGAAAAAATGTCGTGATTCAATTTAGGAGAATTGAAGGCGGAGAATTGTTCTTATTTATTGTTTTATTTATTTTAGAAATTCCCTTATATTGGTTTATTTTAATATATTGAAATAAATTTGATTTAGATTATTGATGTCTGTTTTATCGTTTACGGCGTTCGGATTTTTTTTTATTGCAATCATTGCGTAAAATTCTCGTTTTCCTATGTTAGTTTCAGTTTTCAAGATTTTTGTATTTTCATAATCAAAGGTGTGCTTATGTTTCATTTCGTGTTTTTTTAGGGCTGTAATATTTTTTTTGTCATATTTATGTCGATTTAGACGATTTTGCAGATACTGACTAGTTTGGCCGATATAATTCGATGGACAATCCTTGCAGGGTATTTGGTAGACAACATTTCATTTTCTCTTTTTTGGAATGTCACTTTTTAATTTGCTGAAATCGCTTTTAAGTAAATTTAGGCCCTTATGGCAAGTGGTTACATTATGTTTTTTAAATAAAGTTTGAAAGTTTTCGGAAAGTTTTGGTATGTATGGCAAGGAAAGATATTGTTTTTTAGTTTTATTGTGTTCTAAATTTTCTGTTTTAGTGTTTCCATGTTTGTATTTTTCCAGCTTTTCTTTAAAAGTTTTATTAATTAGTTTATTTGGGTAAGAGTTTGTCATAAGGACCTCTTTTGCTTTTTTGATGCAGTTGCTTCTGAAATCGGGACTACCAAGGATGATGGCTCTATCGGCTATTCCAATTATGGAATGTTTTTTTTTGGGCCATTTGGACTTGGGAATTGTAGTGTCCATTTTTCTAACTGGACTGTTAAAAATACTTTTGAAAAGTGAATACACAAAAGAGTGAGTGATTATAATTGGTTTATGATGTAATTAATTTTTGTTTAACACAAAAATCTCTGTTCTTAATGCATTCGCCGAAACTATCAGTTGAAAAAGATTCGAAAGAATCGAAACGTTCTGAAAAATAATATATATATATATATATATATATATATATATATATATATATATATATATATATATATATATATATGTTTAGTTGGTTATTTATATATATATATATATATATATATATATATATATATATACCGCAACGTGCCCGTAAAAAAGATAATTAATTATACTGTTTATTTTTTTTTAATTATGATTAAACTGTTGATTTTTTATTTGAGAACTAAAAATTCTCAACAGCACATATATATGAAATATATATTGAATTATTGGGCTCCACGGACAAATAACTATACCAAAGTTTAATCAAATTGTACCAAATTTTTATTTTTAGTTTCAATAAATATTACTCATTTACACATGTGCTGTATTTCTGAATATACTCCGTTTATTTAGTGATTTGACATTTGAAACATTGATGTCAAATTTCTCTCTCAGGTGAGTTCAGATGAAAATATAATAATTGTCATAAAAGGTCAAACCAATGATTCAAAACACAAATACAAACTTTATTCAGAAAAATACATAATTGTCAGTGGATGCAGTTTTTCTACGTAAAATTTTATAAAACACCTTATCTTAACCTAATTAAATTAAAAAAATTATTCAATGTACACTGTATTCTTTTTTATGGGATTTTTAATTGTTAAAATCTGGCAATATAGCATAAATATCTAAACGGTTACTAACGCGTAGCGTCTTAAAACTTGTGATTTTATTTAAACAATCTAAAAAATATTTTAGTGTGTGCCATTATTATTATTAAAAGTGATCTTGATGTAATGCAAATTAAACAATTAATTTTTTTGTTATTAACTACAACTATTCGTATTAAGGTTAGTATAAATGTATTTTATCAAAATTATTTTATTATTAACTATGATTTCTCACAATAAGGTTAATATAAATCTATTTATTAAATTATTATCAAGCAAGTCAAAAATTTTCAATCTCTTATAAAATAGATATAAATACCTTTTTAAATCTCCAGAAAAATATTTTAATATCTACGTTAGTAGTGAACATAACCCGATCCTTACCATCACCCGACTCCTCACCTTGACCTTGACCGTGCACCACCCCTCTTGACCCCGCCCACGCGTCCTTGTGAATGACTTTGAAAGTGCACGCGCGCTTTATCCTTGGCCTTGACCTTGTGTTCAAGGGTGTGTGTGCGGCCTTGACCTTGACCGTGTTCGACGTGGCCATGACTTTGTTGGAGGCCATTTTGGACGTGTGACCTTGAAGCTATGTTACGTGGTTTGGGTGACCTTGAATGGTTTTATATAAGGTATGGGGCAGTTTCATTCATCATTGTCTCTGACTTGTATAGGTAGTATATGTGTTAATATTTGACAAATCATGGCATATGTTTGTGAAAATTGCGGTTCTAAGTTTACCAATGGTTATAATATGAGACGTCATAAAAGAGAATCGTGTGCGGCGAGATTTAATGAAGTGCCTGGAGGAAAACGGCTCCGAATTGAAGAGTATACATCGACGATTCCGGTAATTAATTGCGCTACATGTAATGTAGATGTTCCAATAAATCATATGTCGCATGCGCATAAACGAACACAACAACATAAAAATAATTCATGTTTGCCGGTATGTCATCGCGTGCAACTCGTTGAATGTGCCCTCAAAAGGAGAAATGCAACCTATCGGGTTAGCAGTGATATGGAGCATTCCGATTACGTAATGTTCTTTGCAGACATTAAATCCAAGGTGGTGGAACTTGTTAATAATTTACTACGTGTGCATCATGCTTTAAAAGTTAACATGACAGCTGTTTGCGAGTACATGCAGGCGACAGAGTTTCAGGAGAAAGATTCAGGTATGGAAAAATCAAAACCCGATATATTAAACTGATTTTTATATATTATTTTTCTTGTTATAGGATGGGCTCTTGTGCGAATTTTATACTTGGAAGGTAGTATCAACAAGTATATGCCTATGGATGGCTCATCATACATCAAGTTACCGTGTTCTATTGAAAAGAAAGGAGCTGTCGTCAATGTGATTAACCAGGACGAATTTTGCTTTGCGTGGGCTGTAACATCAGCATTGTTTCCTCTAACAGCAGCGCCTTCACAAAAGACATCCTACCCCCATTTTTCTAGAGTGCTAAATTTAACAGGTATGGATTTTCCAGTAAAATTACGTGACATTAAAAAATTTGAGGAAATAAACAACATATCAATTAACGTATACGGTCTGGAATCTAAATATGAAAATAATGAACTAATACATGAAGTTATTGGTCCACTGATGCATGCGTCAAAAAAGTTGGCTAGACATGTAAATTCATTGTTAATTACAAAAGACTGTAGTAGTAAAGATGGCGGTGAATATTTTTGTGATACGACTTGTTCAAAGAGTCATTATTGTTGGATTCGGGATTTATCACGTTTAGTTTCAAGTCAAATTAGTTGTCAACAACATAAAATATATTTTTGTGACGGTTGTCTCATTTATTTTAGTACACTGTCAGCTTTAACTTTACATCAAAGCTACGATTGTAACCACATTTTCACGCAAACACCCTCAGTGGATTTAAAAATCGATAAATTTGGAAAGAGTGTGCCGGAAAATATTTTAAAATTCGAGGGTATAGAAAAGCAAAAGCGCGTTCCATTCGTGGTTCATGCAGATTTCGAATCTGTTTTAAAACCCGTTGAAACGGTACAACCAAACCCACAAAATTCTTACACTGTAAAAAGTTTTAAACATGAACCATATTCTTTTGCTTATTTAATTAAATGCTCTTTTGACGACTCACTTTCGAAATTTGAGCTATTTCGGGGGAATAATGCAGCTCAAGTCTTTGTAGATCATATCGAGTGTGATTTAAGGGCTCTATATAACACATATTTAAAAGACATTAAGCCTATGAAACCGTTAACGCCTGAAGAAAAATGGGAGTTTAATGATGCTAAAATATGTGGTATATGTGAAGGCCCTTTTGAAGAGGGTGAGATTAAAGTACGAGACCACTGTCACATAACTGGTGCAAAAAGATTTGGTGCTGCACATTCTGTTTGTAATTTAAATTATAAATTACCCTCTTTTATCCCTATCATATTTCATAACTTATGCGGCTACGACAGCCATTTATTTATAAAAGAGTTATGTAAATATGGGGATAAAATTGGTGTTTTGGCTCAAAGTAAGGAAAAGTACATATCATTTACCAAAAGCATTTATGTGCACGATTATTTTGATATTAAATGTGGAAAAGTCAAGAGGAAATATTTAAAGTTGCGATTTATGACAGTTTTAAATTTCTGTCAACATCTTTGGAAAATTTAGGCAGCGGTTTAAACGACGACGATTTTATTGAAACGCGGAAACATTTTTCAAATATCGACCAATTTAATTTGATGCGTCAAAAGGGTGTTTTCCCTATAGCTTTATTGACTGTATAGAAAAAATTAAAAATACATGTCTTCCAAGTAAGATCAATTTTATGATAATTTACGGGAAGAACATATTAGCGATGAAAGTTATAGAAGAGCAAAAGAAGTATGGCGTTTGTTCGGGTGTAAAACTTTAGGGGACTATTCGGACGTGTATTTAAAATCAGATGTGATGCTATTGGGTGATGTTTTTGAGCAATTTCGGAATAATTGTTTAAAATTCGATAAACTTGATCCAGCACACTACTATACCCTTCCAAGTTTATCATTTGATTGTATGCTGCGTATGACTAAAGTAGAGCTAGAGCTCTTAACTGATATAGACATGATACATTTTTTTAAGAAAGGTATACGCGGCGGCATAAGCCAGTGTACACAAAGGAAGCACATCGCTAATAATATTTTTTTACCAGACTATAACCCAACAAAACCTTCTTCATTTATAACATACCTTGATGCTACAAATGTATATAGTCATAGTATGTCACAAGCATTACCATATGGTTTTCGATGGTTAACCGAGCGCGAAATTCTGGATTTAAATATTATGGCTGTTGGTGATGATAGTTTACATGACTACGTTTTGGAAGTGGATGTGCATTATCCGACTGAGTTGCATGATGCACATTCTGATCTTCCATTTATAGTAGAAAATATCATACCGCCAACAGAAAACGCCAAATTGCCGAAATTAATTCTTAATGTACAAGATAAAAGAAAATACATTGTACACTATAGAACTTTAAAACAAGCCATCGCCAACGGCTTAGTGGTAATGCAAACCCATCGAGTATTACAGTTTAAGCAATCAAAGTGGCTAGAATCGTATATTGAATTAATACCAATTTACGTAACAATGCCACCACGAAATTTGCGAAGGACACTTTTAAATTAAAAAATAACGCGATTTTTGGTAAAACTATGGAAAATGTGGGAAATCGAAATGATATAAAATTAGTAACACATTGGGATAACAGTGCGGGCAGAAATGGAGCTAGAGCACTAGTATCCCGCCCCAATGTCAATAGTAGCTCGATATTTACCAAGAACTTTGTTGCTATACATATGAATAAAGTTAAAATATTGTACAATAAACCAATTTATATCGGATTTTCCATATTAGATATATCAGAGACTGTAATATACGATTTTTATTATAATTTTATTAAATCCAAGTTTGACGATGATGCTTCGTTACTTTACACCGATACTGACTCGCTTGTATTAAAAGTGTATACGGAAAACTTTTATCAAACTATATCAGAAAACCCCGAAAAATTTGAAACATCAAATAACCCTGTAATAAATTGTTCCAAAATAATTAAAAGTAATTCTGTTGTTGGTAGAATGAAAGATGAGTTTCCTGATGACCCGATAATAAGTTTTTATGGTACCGGCGCGAAGGTTTATTATGTAAAGTCCATTAATAATGAATTAAAAAAAGCCAAAGGTATCAAAAAATGTGTTATCGAGAAAGACCTTCATCAGGAAGACTACCAAAGAATTGTTGAACGGGGTGGTTAGATATTAAGAAAGATGATGTAATTTTCAATCGCTGTACTCTATTTATGTGTTACTTTTTAAAATAACCTTGACAGGACCGAAAAAAATTCTTGAAAATTACAAACTCGAAAACGACCCTGGCATTGACGGGTACTTTGACCTTGGCCTTGGCCTTGCATCTAACAAGTTTAGTACTATATTTAATTGTTTCTTTAAAATAACCTTGACAGGGACAAAAAATCCATGAAAATTGCAACCTTGAAAACGACCCTGGTATTGCCGGTTACGTCGGCCTTGGTCTTAGCCTTGCATCTGACAAGTTTAAATATTATACTTAATGCATCGAACAAGAGGAATAAAGGTGGTGTAGTGGGGAAAATGGGCATAAAAGCAGACTTGCCAGCTCCAGCTCTTCACAGTTCGTCAGAAAACAGTTCAGTTCAGAGCTAAAGTTAAACTGTAAGTGAAAAGTAGCCAAGATGTCTTCCGAACGGCAAAATGTTGCATCACTTTTGGATGCTCTTCAAGTAAGTTGTGGTTCCCAACAAGAAATGTTGGAAAACATTAATGGACTAGAAGTCTTAACTACGGGGGTACTCGAGGATTGGCACCGAGAGAAAGACGATGCTGAAGCAGACAAGGCGCTCAACGATGGTCGTGATGAGGAATTGGTGAGGTCGGCGGCGGACTTTCTCAAAACATGGACAGAAGAGAAAGAGCCGAAGATCAACGTCATTAGTGATGTGGTGGTTCGTAAAGCTTCGCGACCAAATCGGGCATCTTCTCCGAAAGCTTCCAAGTTAAAGAAGCTTTTATTCGGCGATAAAGGTGTGGGGCAAGGAAAGAAGAAGAAGTTTAACTTTAAGCGTCCCTACACCCCTGTTCCATTACCTGACTTCCTGGAAACATCGCCGCAAGAGCCGTTGTCCGTAGAAGTGAAAGTAATTGAAGGCCCCGATGGACCAATGCCACCAACGCCACCAACACCGGCCAGTGTAGAACAAGAAGTAGTGTCGGAGGTAAAGTCTTCCCCAGCGCCACTGTCATCGATATTGGGATGCCGGAAACCTATGAAGAAGCGGTTTAAGCAGTATTTTGAAGGTGATGAAGTTTCCGCTGCATCTTCGTCGTCGTCGTCTTCATCACCAAACGAAACCGCTTCTTCTTTAATATGTTCTGAGACATCTCAGCCGGAGAGGGGTGAAAACTTTACCAACTCGCAGAAGAGCAAACTCTCGGACATGTTTCGAATGAAAAAAAACTTAGTGAAAAAAGTAAGTGCGTGTGAGAGTGAAATTTTAGAACTGAAAAGACAATTAGAACTAAAAAAGATGGAATGTGTGCCATATAAAAGACAATTAGCTGACTTTAATAGATTTGGTAGTAGGTGTTAAGTAGTTGTAGGTATTAGCTTTCAATTTATAGTATTAAGTTTGTAAATATATATATATATATATATATATATATATATATATATATATATATATATATATAGTAGTTAGTAAAAAAAGTCTTTGTGTATTCGACTATGAACTGCCAGAGTTCTTCCCATCTGGGATCGTCCAACTCCCATTCGGGACAATCGTCCGTGGTAGAATCTACCACAGGGCATTGGATGGGCTGTTGTTTACTGTCAGGCATGTTGAACTGAAATGATTGTAATAAGTATTGGTGGTCGTATATATAGAGACAAATTAGTTGTGGGAGTGAAAACAAATGTCGTATTACGTATTGAGACCAAAGTTGTTTGTGGTCTCAAATACGAACGAACGATTTTGCTGGGTTCCTTCTTCTTCAAGTGCCATCTCCGCGACGGAGGTTGGCAATCATCATAGCTATTCGTACTTTAGAGGCGGCTGCTCTGAACAGTTCGTTCGATGTACATCCATACCATTCTCTCAAATTACGCAGCCATGATATTCTCCTTCTTCCCACGTTTCTCTTTCCCTGTATTTTTCCCTGTATAATCAGCTGAAGCAGGGCGTATCTCTCCCCACGTGTAATGTGCCCAAGGTATTGCAGTTTTCTAACCTTAATTGTATTCAGGACTTCCATCTCTTTATTCATTCTTCTCATAACTTCGTTATTTGTGACGTGGTCTACCCATGATACTTTTAGGATTCTTCTATATACCCACATTTCAAATGACTCCAATCTTTTAATCGATGTCGCATTCAGGGTCCAGGATTCTATTCCATACAACAAAATCGAGAAAATGTAGCACCTCGCCAACCTAATCCTCAATTCCAACTTTAAGTCTCTTGTGCAGAGAACTCTTCTCATTTTATTGAAGCTTGTTCTTGCTTTTTCTATCCGTGTCTTGATTTCCTGGATATAATCGTTTGTGGAGTTAATCATTGTACCCAGATATGTGTATTTTTCTACTTGTTCAACGTTGGTTCCATTAATTGTCAGATTTTCGTTGTTTCTTTGTGTTCTTGATATTCTCATAAATTTCGTCTTTTTGACGTTCATTGTTAGTCCATACTCATGTCCACATTCCGCTATTCTGTTTGCCAGTCTCTGAAGGTCTTCCATATTTTCTGCAATTATGACCGTGTCGTCCGCATATCTAATGTTATTAATCGGTACTCCGTTTACTCTTATTCCAGCACTTTCTCCTTCCAGAGCTTTTTTCAGGATTTCTTCTGAGTATGCATTAAAGAGGAGTGGTGATAATACACATCCTTGCCTCACTCCGCGTTTGATTTCCATTTCCTCTGAGTGATGTTCTTCGATGCGTACCTTTGCTCTTTGTTTATAGTATAAGTTTAATATGATTCTAAGGTCGTTATAGTCTAACTGTTTTGTCTTGAGAATATTAATTAACTGATCGTGGCGGACTCTATTGAATGCTTTGTTATAGTCGATGAAACATATGTACAAATCTTGGTTGACATCCAGGCACCTTTGAATCAGTACATTAAGTGTAAAGAGGGCTTCCCGCGTACCTAAGCCTTTACGGAAACCAAATTGTGTCTCATTCACGTCCATGTCTAATTTATGGTATATGCGTTTATGGATGACCTTCAGGAAAAGTTTTAGTGTGTGTGACATTAAGCTGATAGTGCGGTGATCGCTACACTCTCTGGCGTTCGTCCTCTTGGGAAGACAGATAAAGATCGAGGTCAACCATTCTTCTGGTAATATACCTGTCTTATAGATTTGGTTGAAAAGTGTCACTATGGTATCGAAGTTCTTCTCCTCTATGATTTTCAGTATGTCGATAGGAAGTTCATCAGGTCCGGGGCTCTTTCCATTCTTCATTGTTTTTAGTGCATACAATATTTCCTCTCTCGTAATATTCGGTCCAATTTCTTCCGGGTTCAGTTCCACCTGGTCCAAGTCTTCCCTTTCATCATCAAACAATTCCTCAATGTATTCATTCCACCGTTGCACTTTTTTGTCTGTCTGTATTATAGTTTTTCCATGTTTGTCCAATAATGCATTAGTGGGATTTAGTCGTCTTATCCCTGCCATTTCTTTAACCTTCTTATGTAGGTTAAATAGGTCGTATCTATTTTGAAGGTCTTCGATCTCTTTGCATTTCTCCTCAAAGTGGCGTTCTTTGGCCTCTCTTATCTTTCCTCTGATCTCGAGATTAATTCTTCTGTATTTGTGAATGTCTTTGTTCTTATGTTGCCTTCGTTGCTTCATCATATTCAGTATTTCTTCGTTCATCCATTCTTCTTTTTTCTTTAGAGAGGGCTTTAATATCTCTTTACTTGGATCCAGTAGGCAGTTTTTAAGTTGTTCCCATTGTTCTTCAATATCATTGTTGGTTGTGTTCAGTTTGTTAATGTTTTCATTTATCTGTTGTTGGAGGTTTTCTTTTATTTCAGGTTCTTTAAGTTTCCTTGTTTCTATTGTAGGTCTTTTTTGATGTTTTTTAATGTTTTTGAGTGTAAGTGTAATCCTGGCGATCAGTGGATTATGATCTGAGGCGACATCCGCTCCGTGGTATGTTTTTACTGCTTTCATAGCGTTCCGGTATCTTTCATTAATCATAATATAGTCTATCTGGTTTCTGACTATTTTGTCTGGTTTATCCGCAGGTGATCGCCATGTGTATAACCGTCTATCTGGTAGTTTAAAAAAGGTGTTTGTGATTATCAGGTTTTCTTCTTGGCAGAATTGTAATAGACGGTCTCCTCTTTCATTACGTTCTCCCAGTCCATAGTTTCCTACATTTCGACCACTCTTTCCCTTTCCGATCTTTGCATTAAGATCCCCCATGACTATCGTGATTTCTCTGGTTTTCGTTATTTTTAACGCTTCTTTGATTTGTTGGTAAAACATTTCTATTTCCCCTTCGTCTGCATCCGTTGTGGGGGCATATACCTGGATCAAGTTTAGTTTGGCGTGGGTTGTCCTTAGTTTTAAGATTATTACTCTATCGGAGATCGGGAAAAAGCCCTCCACTGCTCCGGAAGATTTTTTGTTGATCATTATTGCCACCCCGTGTCTATGTTGGTTATCATTGTTACCTGAGTAGTAAATTTTTCCTTTTTCTGTTGAGATGCAACCTGAGTTGGGCCATCTTGTTTCACTAATCTCCAGTATGTCCACATTCAACTCACTCATTTCCTGAATCACATTATGCATCTTACCAGGTTGGAACATGCTCCGGACATTCCATGTACCAATCTTCATGTTGTTCAATCTTACTCTGTCATCTCTGCTCATCTGACAAGGATTTCGCCGGCTAACGACCTGAGAGGCCTTGTCTCCTCCTCCCCTGCCGGATCTTGGGTTCCGAAAACCATGATCAGTAAACGTATCTTCGTTGGCTTTTATCACCATGATGATTTCACTAGGGATATCTAATGAGATGGTTTCCCCTTGCCTTTTTCATCGCATTGTGGAGACCAAACAAACTGTTACAGTCATGCCCTCCAGTATCCATAATTGAATCAGTCTAGGATCATTTCCGGTATGCTTCAACTTGGTATTGAGAATGATGCTGCCCATTCTCAAGCTAGTATTTGGTTCGCCCCGAATATTTGATTTCTTCGGTACCACTCATATCTGAGAGGTGTTCCCCTATCCACCACCTGGGGAGGCGCCCGATGGGGGATCTAGCAACCCCACACGGGTTCCACCAGCACCTAAACTTTTAATACTTTGTATCCAATATTGTATATTCTATACATACAATATTAGTAACAAAGTATTAATATGAACTAAAACTACAATCAAAGTATTTTGTGGTCCTGACAAGGACCGTTGTTGTGTGCCCTTAAAAAAAGGCCAGGGAGAGTGTGGGGCTAATGGTGCCCCATCCTCGGTGGTCGACCACCAGCTTGACGAATCGCAGGGGTCCTGCGGATCGTCGGGTGTCGGTGATGCTGGAATTTCCAGCACCGCATCTTCCGTCGAGTCCGGCTGTGGTTCCGGCGACGGAGTGTCGAGTCTTTGTAAGACTCAATCGCCTGCATCGTTTAATTCCATGAGACCAGGATCGTGGTCATAAAGCAGCGGAATCGGCTCATCCAAGTCGTCCCAACGTAGGACGTCAATTTCGAAGTCCACCTCATCGTCGTTGAAGTCCTGCAGGTCTTCAACGTTGCCGTTGTCCTCGCTAAAGTTGGATGAGCCTCTGCTTTCGGGTCTTTCTTCCTCCATGTTCTTCGTATGAGAGTTGAAGTGTATATGACTGTGTAACTGGCCCAGTCTCATATATATATAGAACTATCCCCACCCCACCAACGGATTCCAAATGTTGTGTATTGGTGAGAGCTTATAGAATTATTGATTTTTTCAAAAACTTTAAATAAGGAATTTGATTTGTTTTTTTTTTGTTTAGACAATAAGAATAATTCTTAATATTTTGTGAAGAATACATTACAAAAAAAAATAGAAATAAAACCTTGTTTGGACTGTTAACATTTCCACAGGTTCTCAAGCATATAACTTGGCACTTAAGCTACGAGACAAATCGTCGTTAAACGAATATCGCGCCCCATAAGTGACGATTACTAAACTACTAAATATAATGTGGTCCTGAAAAGGACCGTTCTTGTTGCCCTAAAAGGGCCTGGGGCGAGGGTCGTGTGTCTATCGTGGAGTAATACCCAACGATATTAACACCGCCCTAGGTGCAGCTCTTGGTCTTCTCATTGGCTGCACCACGAGCTCGGGCTGCCAAAGCCGTACTGGCGGTGTCGCCATCGCTGGTGGTGTCGGTGTTGCAGGCAGTGCCGAAGGTGCTGTTCCTGGTGCGGTATCCCCGCACTCCTCACACGTACATAATTTACCAGGCACGAGTGGCCTGACAATGCCAATAATCTTCTTCGGTGTATCTTCCATCCTGACGGTCGAATGTGTAATGATGAAATAATTCTAATACCGGTCTCTATATACATTCAAAAAGTTGGAGGGGGTAAGGTGGTGTGCATATATGCAGTATATAGATGTTTGAGAATAATATGATTTTATAACTCACCGTATCTCTGTTATAGACACAAACTACCCCCCCTCCAGTTTTCTAGCATATAGTACTAAACTTCCTCTATATTTTTTTCAAATAATTTTTTTTGATATTCCTAACCATTACTTTGCTACATATTTGTAAAAAATGCAAATTATGCATATATTTTAATTATTTTCAGTCAAGGTAAGGAAAATTTTGAAAATGTTTTGACGGAACCGTAATAAGGAAGAGTTGAAGTATATCACACTATTTTTTCCGATTCGCTAATATAAAAAAAAAATTTTGTCTCATCTTGGGTGGGCTCTGGCGTCGCAACCGTTAATGATAAAAAAATTGGAAAAATAAATATATTGTGGGGAATTTTCTCTAGAATCCAAAAAAAAATTCCGAACTTCTGTCACCGCAAATTAAAAAATTGATATTTCAAAAATTGCGAAAAAATGGTGAAGGAGCCGCGCAATCGCTGTAAAACCATCTAAAATCGATTTTTACGCAGAGGTGAGAGCACTTAAAAAAAAACGCCCCCTACAACTTCCCGTTAACCTCTTCCGGCGGTAAAACTTTCTTTCTATTGATTTTTGGAATTTTTTGGTCTATATTTTCTTTATTTTCAAATTTTTCAAAATTTTTTTTTTCACCATTGTATTCTCCTCAAAATTCTAGGTAATTAAAGTGCTTTTATTTTTTCTCTATCTTGAACGGTTCCCGAGCTACAGCGCTTTAAAGAATTCAAATTACTAACTTTCTATAACCCTTTTTTTCAAATTTCATTTTTTCGAATTTTCAAAAATACTACAATATGTAGAAAAAAATTTTCTCTTTAATTTCCCAATACCGTTTTTCTCTAAATCTTCAACTTTAGCGCGTATTCACCATTTTCGAAAAAAAAAAATTGCACCATTGCATTCTTCTCAAAATTTTGGGTTATCAAAGTGCTTTTATTTTTGTTTCCTATCTTGAACGGTTCCCGAGCTACAGCGTTTTAAAAAATCCAAATTGCTAACTTACTTTAACCCTTTTCTTCAAATTTCATCTTCCCGAATTTTGAAAAATACTACCTTATGCAGAAAAAAATTCTCTTTCTAATTAATATTGTAATATTGTTTTGCTCTAAATCTTCAACTTTGGCGCGCATTCACCATTTTTCAATATTTTTTTACGTTTCTACTATCAGGAAAAAGGCTTGCTTATAGTACTCGATTTCCTCTATAATTTTTTCCTATAACTTTTTTCCCTATTCCTAACCTTTACTTTCCTACAAATTTTCTAAATCGTTGTGTTCATATTTTGCCATACTCCTTTCTTAAGAAGCGGGCTTTCCCGTCCGCTTTTTTTTTGTTGGGTTTCAAATAAATATAAAACTACTACTTCACTCATTACAAATTTATTGATTCAAGTACCATATTTTAACATTATTTTGTGTTGCATATAATCGATACATTAAAATATAGATTTATTGGTCACCGAACCGTTTAATACATTATAACTAAAAAATGAGTCGTGAATAACTAATGAGTACACTTTAGTGTCTTTGGGGAATTTATTCTTTCTCGTTTGGAACTCCAATTTCACATCCACTGTCGATGAGTTAATTGCCTCTGGTTGATGACTGCAATTGATAATAAAAACGTGGTTTTTCATATATTCCGCAAACGTTATCATTGGATCGTTTATTTCGCGCCCGTAGTAGCTGCTTTGGAAGTTTTCGTAATTGTAATAGGCTGCTGCGTACAGTTTCTTGGCGAAATCTAAATTCCATCCTTCGTAGGGATAAACGGTTGAATTCAGATACAGTCTAATGTCGCATACGTCGGCGTGGGTAAAGTGGGTTGGGTTTTTTTCTTTCTTGTCGCAATTGTTGCTGTCTTGAAACCCGACGATTATATAGCACGGTCTTTTCAGACTTGAACTCGTTCTCAAGGCCCACACATCGGAAAATGTTTGTCTTAAAGCTGGCAATTCGTACAGATCCCATTTACGATATGCCATTTCAATACTGGCATTGTTTCCACCTTTATTAATGCGAGACAGTATTTTCAATTTTTGCTTGTCGTCTGGAATGATGTGACGAATTTTCCATTCGATTTTGTCGATACTAATTTCTGCCTCTACTTCGCCGGCGCAGCAATTGGTAAAAGTGCGAGCTCTAATCATAATAAGCTCTTGTTTTACGTTGAAAACACATTTTGCATAATCTTCGGCGAATCCCATAAGGTATTTTAAGGGTAATTTCCCGGAGAATACGTTACTTGCCGTGTCTACATATCTTGATTTGCTTCATCGAGACCCCATCCGCACGTCATGAGAGACCTTTGTTGCAAATTTCCGAATGAAACCATGGTTTTTAATGTCGTCGTAACTCCAGGTTTACGAACCACGGCGACCTGCTCACCTCCCATCTCGTAGCGAATTTCATCGAACAAAAATGCGAGTGCATTATTTGATAAAAAAACATCTTTTCGTTGCGTCTATGGGTTTAAATTTTTCTTCGATATATATGTAACTTTCGGCGATATTCAGTATAATATCTTGAAAATTAATGGGAATACGGACTTCATCAGAATTGTTGCATGATGGAGATCCGTATGGTTTATACGTATGCTCTTCTAGACTAATAATGGAATTGTCCAAGATGGGTTCGGAGAAAACCTCTATTTTATCGCTGGTGGTGGAAATCATTTTCGCACTTTAAGACCGATTGATTTTAAAAATTTATAGTCTTTGGCAGATAACTGTTAAGATGTTTGTGATCTAATGTCTGGACGACGACTAACCTTGACGTTAACTCTTCTTTTACTTTTATTATGTTTCGGCGGTTCCCCCTTCTTAGTCGACAGCATACATAATTGACGATTGAAGCAAAAACCCATTTCTATGAAAGTTTCTTCAGTTCCAATTTCACGATTATTTTCTCGCCTTGAAAATTGATTAGATCACCGCTATCGTCCAAGATGCGAAGAGTAATGTTGTCGATAAACTGACGTCCTGCCGGCATTAACGGCATATAAATATTATGTTGTGGTTCTTAACTGATTTTGTAACCGGGCTCCACGTCGATATCGAATTCGAACAAGGTATGACCTTCCACAGAATTCATATATGCTCCGGAAATTATATTACAATCTACGCGTATAATGCGTACTTTCATTATTTCCACCATCTCGGTTGATTCTGCTTTTTGTCTCTTTTTAACACTGTATGATTAAACCCTAACATTTTACCGATACTCGCCTCTCCCCGGAAATCATAGTATATTGGGATTTCAGTTCACATTTCAGCATATTATTATTAGCGACCAAGTAAAAGATTTCATTGTTCTTTTCTTCAGTTGAATTCTTCAAAGTCTCCAACATAGCTTTACCTATCTCATCTATTTCATAGGCCCCAGGTGGAATCTGCAATTGTATCGGTTCGGTAGTGTAACCCTCCTTCATGTGGGCAAACTTATTGTTGCTTTCTGCCAACTTTAAAAATTGAATTGTATGTGTAAAATCCCAGCAATGCCAGACCATATTTGTTTTCTTTATTTAATTCGACTGGTGGATAAAAATCGGAGTTTAAGACGCTTAAGTGTTCTGTTAGTGTGAACGTATAAGACATGACTAACCATTAAAACATCACACATCTCGGTTTTATTCTTAGCGGCAACATTTAAAAAGATTCATGTTCACACCTTTTCTCACTGCATTAGATAGTGATGTTTTTATGCTATTTCCTGCTTTTATGCGCACATCGCTGATGAACAACAAAATATTTTTCTAGCCGTAAGACCCTCATCAGCCGCAACCTCGTTTAAATTGCTGCCGAAATAATGTTTGCAACCGCACTGATATTTTAATATATCGATATCGCTTTTGAGGTGCTCGAGCAACTTATCCGAAACGAATGGAATTTTATTTGGGGCTAATGCAATCATTACTTCCTTGGACATGTTTTTTAGCTGTTTCACGGTCATTTTCCTTATTCCACCGGCTAGATGAAATGCTTTCAGTGATTGCAACATTTTAGTATAGTTATTGCGATCCATTTTCGGTGTTAATGGTGGTGATGATGACATCTTTCACGCTGATGATTCGACAAGAAACTTTAAGCACAAATGTCCACACCAGACTGTTCCAAAATCCTGTTGACGATCGTTTGTATAGTTAATAATTTTTGATGGTTCCGATCTCGTTTGTAGATATTGTACCAATTCGATCGGTGGGGGTAAATCGCCGAAGCTGTCATAATATATTGCTTTAGAATTGTTTTTTCTATAATCTACCCAATGAGTCCCTGCACCACACGTACTATTCAAATTCACTATTGCTGCTTCGTAACGTCGAGGACCTTGTCTAGGTAATGAATCCCCCATATAAACGCCTCGAAAGTATCCTATTCTTTTCTTTTTGGCATATTTTTTAATATCGATGTTAGATAGTGGTCTTCGAGGTAGGGATTCAATTAGTTGTTTGATCTACGATTTAAAAATAATCCCATACCTTTACGATATGGCTTTAGAAACAAACCATTTCCTTTCGATTTCCGGCACCGGTTTTATCTTCACTGCTTTTTTTACAGCTTTTACGGCGCGCACAATTCCCGCTGCCCCACCGGGTAATGAACCCAAAGCTGATAATCAGGCAAAAATTGGTATTAATAGTAATATTCCACCAGTTTTAGGAATCGGTATTATTCTCATTGTACGAACCTTCCTTATGCCACCTGCCGCTTTTACCGATCTACGTGCTGCCGACAAAGCTATTTTAGATGCATTCATGACATTTTTTTCCAACACATTTTTCCTTTCGGCTTTTAATAATTCCTTTCGAACTGCTTGTCGAATAGCTGTTCCGAAACTGACTTTCCGAACATGTCGACTTATATTAACACCTTTCCTTTTGTACGACGTGTGCCTTTACTAGATGTTTCTTTTGTTGGTAATGATGATGGTACACCCACATCAAAACATTGTTTTGCTTTCATAATGTTTGTAACTAACCAAACTGCTATTTTTTCACCTAAACTGGAATCTTTTGATTTTACTCTATTCCAAGCACTTTGTTCGAGCTCGTAATCCGCTCGATATCTCGCACTTATGTTTTCTTTGTTATATAAATAGGCTAAATCGTGTTTTTTGCATACGGCATCCAAAGGATTAATGCCTGGATCACCTATTGTTACACGTTTTATTACTTTTATTCCGGGTCCACAAAATTGATAACCGGGAATGTGTACCTCGAATGGTAATTTATTTATTAACGAATTCACAATACCGTGTCCAGTTTTATTGAAAACGTGAGACCGTCCCCTTCGTTTAACGCTCGGCATCTGAATGACAGTTTTTGTGAAAATTTGCCTGTAAAATACCAAATTTTCCTACGATACGCTTTATTGATTTTAAATAAAAATTTCCTATTGTCAATCTCGATGAAAAAGTCGGACTTGGATTAGAAAAGAAAATACTGAAGAGACACGGTTCTCTACTTCCTTCCTATATTCGCGGTCTGTTAACTGATCTATCCAATTGTGGAAAAACTAATGTCATGATTTCACTGCTTAGACATCCCCTTGGGCTGCGTTTCGAAAATGTCTATATTTACTCGAAATCTCTGTATAAATATGAGTATTTAAGGAAAATTTTAGCACCCATCGAAGGTTTAGGCTACTATGCCTTTAGTGGTTCCAGTAATATTGTGGAACCGTCCAATGCAAAACCAAATTCTATTTTTATCTTTGACGATGTTATATGCGAAAAACAAGATGTTATAAGATCGTACTTTGGCATGGGACGTCATAAAAATATCGACTCCTTTTACCTAGCGCAAACATATTCGAGAGTGCCTAAACAGCTTGTGCGAGACCATGCCAATTTTATTATTTTGTTTAAACAAGATGAGTTGAATATGAAACACATATTTTCCGGCCACGTTTCACCGGATCTAATTTTTACTCAATTTCAAGAAATGTGCTCAGAATGTTGGGATAATAAGTATGGATTTTTAGTAATTGATAAAGATAGTGATTTGAAATCGGGAAGATATCGCAAAGAATTTGATAGCTATATATTACTGCAATAATAAGAAAAAACTCTCATTTGATTGTTGAAACGTCCTTTGTTAATATCATGAATAATGTGATCGACTTAAAACGTAAACAAGTGGAAGCTACCAATGCCGTTAGAGAAAAATTTAAACAAATTAAAGCGGCTAAAGAATTTCATATTGTGGAATTGGAAAAATTTTATGAACCTATTTCTAAGCCGTTGACAACAACAACAGCAACACTATCCAGCTACAAAATCACATAGTCCCAGTACATCAGTGCAGTCAAATCAAATATCAGGTTTTCCCCAACCTACACATTCCTTTCAAACCTCCACACCTATTCAGCAGCAGCAGCAGCATCGCATTTCAAAAGAGGATATTAGCCAATCGGTGTTTAATACACCCTCGACATCAACTAATACATCTCTTGCATCTGCTGACACCACAACTTCAGATACTTTAAACGCACACCTGAAAGGATTACGTTCGAAACCATCTCTATACGATACTGTATATGGTGTACGTTTTGGTTCAAAAACATATTATACCAAAAATTTTATTGGTAATTTAGAGGTGCGTTTTCGAAATGGAAATATTGTCTTATACAAAGAAGGGAAAAATATTGCAGAATATGGTGGATCACCGGAACTTTATGATTTGTTATTTCTTAAAACACCCCCAAGTTTAGGCAAGGAACAACAATTAAGTGAAAATGTACTTTCAACGTACAAGGAAATTTTGGAATCAACAAGTGCTGTCTACAACAATTTAAAAAAAAGTGATGATTTACGGGAGACCAGATGGAACAAATATTTACGAATTATTTAACCTCTGATAATGGACATAAAATTAGGTGGTACTATTACAAGAAAAAATCTCTCTGAAAAACTACAGTTACCCACAAAAAAGAAATTATCTTCGAAAACATTTCAATATGTCTACTGGAACAAAGCTAAAAAGTTGGTGGATCATTTACGTTTATTGTGGAGTTCCAAAATGGCCGGTCACACTGGACACGAAAATGAAATTATGTCAATCGTAGAGGAATTACGAGAAGAAGATATAATATATTAAGTTCAATATTTAATGATATTATTCAGTTCTTAGTTCGATCTGAAACCTTCAATTTTACTAATTATATGGAGCCCAGTCTAGAAAAAATCAAAATTGGTAATGAACTATATAGAACGGCTAGAAAAAATTTTGTTAGACGGCGCACGATAATAAAAGGATACAGAGATTTGTGGCAAATTGATTTGGCTGAAATGCAACAGTATGACCGGTAAAGAAGTTACTAATGCGATGAAAAGCATCATTGAAGAGGCATCATATACACCAACAAATCTGCAAAGTGATCAAGGAAAGGAGTTCTATAATACAAACTTTCAAACCCTGATGAAAAAATATAATATAAATCATTATTCCACTTAGAGCACAAAGAAAGCTGCAATTGTTAAGCGAGTCATAAGGACTTTAAAAAATAATTTATAAAAACAATTCTCGGCAAGAGGATCTTACAAATGGATACATATATTATCGGCAGTAGCCAAAACCTATACCCATTCGAAACATCCCACCATTGGAATGAAGCCTGCAGATGTGCAAGAAGAAACACAAATTAAAGCATATGATTGTTTAAAAATTGTACCTAAAAAATTTAAGTTTTCGATGGGTGACATTGTGCGTATTAGCAAGTACAAAAGCTTATGCGAGAAAAGATATACGCCCTCTTGGTCAACTGAATTGTTTAAAGCTGTAAAAGTTAACGTTACAAATCCACCTACATACTTATTGGAATCGTTAGAAGGTCAGCCTATAAGACGGTGTTTTTACGAGTCAGAACTACAAAAAACAAGCAGTCCTGGCATTTACCTAGTAGAAAAGGTCCTTAGACAACGCAAGAAAAATCACACCGATCAATTATGTGTCAAATGGCTAGGATTTCCCAACCACTTCAACTCTTGGATAGATAAAGCTAATATTGTTTAAATAACATATTGTATGACTATAATTTTAATTTAAAATGTAAAATAAATAAACAATATCTTGTAAAACAAAGTTTTTTAATTCAATTTTCATCAATAAGAACAATGACAATAAAACATCATACACATAAATAACATTTCAATATTCTTCGAGGGAAGGTTCAATTCACCGACGACTACGACGTTATCTTCAAAGCTATGCCACTTGGAGTGCGTTCTCCTATTCTTTAACATGCTTTCCCTTTTTTTAGATTTTTTTTGAAGTCGAGCCGTACGACAGTGCGCTTAATGAGTTTTTTAAAGGCTTATTTTTATTTGCCCTACTTATATTAAATATTTCAGCTGAGAAAAAGATATACTGACTATGATCTACTGGGTTGGTATGTTTATAAATGAAATAAAACAAAACTGTGATTGTAACAGATATTTATTTACAGTTATTTAATTGCACAAATACAAAAATTATAAAAAATTCATTTTCCATGTCTTCATTGTCGTTGCTCAAAATTCTATCCCATCCGACACTATTTCGATCGTCAACATCTTGGGCTGTTGCTGTTGCAGGAACCAATTCATATTTTGCAGCAAGCTCACCAGGTAAATGTGGAATATTTACGAGGTATTCTTTTAATTCTTCTTCAACCATTTCAGCACAAAATGTATCCATGTCTATGGAACCATATAAAAATTTGTCGCACAAGTGTGTCCCAGCCATAAAATTGATTGCATCCCTGATCTCGTTCTTATATTGATCTTTGGTTGCCTCAATATGCGGCCAATCATTTGCGCTATCTAACATATCGTGAGCCATATTTCTTAATTCTCTTCCCAACCAAAATATGTATCTATCCACACATTCGTTGACGGTCGCAGTCGCATCAGCAGACATCTTTAACAGAAATAATGAACACGCGTAAGTATTCTGACATGTGCAACTATATTTTAAATTTAATTACATCCTTTTTTTCAAACAATTTACATACAATTTACTCCAATGAGCCAAAACGTAATAATGTTCGAGTATTGTTTCCAAAAACTCTAGTGCCCTGCCCCAAATAAGTTAGAGTGTATGTCCCTTTAGTTTTACTCATAATATCTACAATATCGTCAGACAGTGTTTCGGCCACACGTTTTGGCAAAAAAGTCTCGAATGTGCTATTAATACCGTTATCGTGTAAAGCCATCAGAAGACTTTTACCTAGTCGTGTAGTCATTGAAACCATCTTTACAATTTTATACACTTTACCCACAATCATTTCGGTAACCTTTTTTCTCTCTAAAACCTCGAAATCTTTGCTGAACATTTTATTAATTTCATCTAGAGTTTCTTTTGCAATACCCATTTTTGAAAAAATGGCATATAAATCCAGAAATTACCGTGAATATAAAAGCATTTTCAGAACACTACACGGACACAATATTTGATGCCTATGCCACTAATATCTGCGACTGTTTGAAGTCACTTCTTTTCCCACTAACCTTTATAGCGAGTTTTCAAGGTCGAATTGTAACAAGGTCAAATGACGTCACACATTTAAATTGGTATAAGGATAACTTCAAGGACGAAATATAATGAAACAAATAACTACATTTTATGTACTTTATTGATTGACATTTTTTTGCCGTTCTTCTATACGTGTAACATTATCACCTAAACCTAAATTTCTTAATTTGTTCAATAATATTTGTTCGTTTTTCTTTGTTAGAAAATTCTTACAAACTATACTCGCTAAAATACACACTTCGGCATGGTCCATATACTTAAAAAATACACTAAAATCCTGAGCCTCCGAATCTTGTATTTCAAATGCGTAAAATTCCGAACAGGCTGCAGAAATTAGAAATTCTTCGTACATTTCTCGCACTAAACTTTCCATATTAACTACTACTACTACGTTAAACTTAAGTCCTACACTCTAATTTCACTTAACACAACCGGATCTGCAATGAAACTAATCAGTTTTTCCAAACAGTCACTAAACCCCAACTTTTTTATTTCACGAACAAAGTCTTGTAAATTTATTGTTTTGCTGCAATATTTACGACACGCATTCGCAGCCTTTTCATATTCAAAAGCCAAACCACAATAGCGTGACGCCCATTCTGCTCGACTTTTCATTGCATCATTGAAATAATTACTAGCCGTTTCAGTGAATTCATCGTCCAATTTTTTTACTGTCTCTTACAAAGCACTATTCATATTATTCACTTATTTTTACACTCACGACACTTTTTTATTGCTGGTGGTGGCCCATCTATATAATGACGATATATTTGTTCATAGTGAATGTAACAGGGTAAGCTTAACTGTAGTTCCTTGTCACACCGATATGGCGCTGGCAGCTTATCTCAAATTTGCCGTAAACTCAGCGTATCAACGTAAGTTTTTAAATATTCGAGAGGAAAAAATGCTAGATCCTTTTCTTCAAAATCACACAAACTTTTTAAATTACTCTGATATAAACAAATTACTCTGCCGACTTGCTCTATAATTTTTTCTTTAGATAGTTCCGTATCTGACATTTCACACTGAATAAATGTAAATAGACTCACACAATTTTATAGGAGAATTTGCAAGGTCAAAATCATTTCAAGATCATTCCACACTATTACAATGCACAAATAACTACTTCAAGGTCACACGCCCAATATGGCCTCCAACAAAGTCAAGGTCACCTCGAACAAGGTTAAGGTCGCGCGCACACCCTTGAACACAAAGTCAAGGTCAAGGACAACGCACACGTGTACTTTCAAGTTCAGTCACAAGGACACGTGGGCGGGGTCAAAGAGGGGTGGGACAAGGTCAAGGTCAAGGTCGAGGGGTGGGGGATGATGAGGATCGGGTTATGTTCAGTACTTACGTTTTATATTTCCTCGTTCCTTTCTTTTAATAAAACAAAAATTGATAACTCCTTTCTCCTTTGCCAACTATCAAAATACTTTCCACAGCTGCTTACTTATTGACTTAATTTATTTATTCACTTATTAAACTTGTTTTTACTTCTTCTAAAATGGACTTTCGATTTCCAGAAAATTTTTTATTTTCAAAGCTCTATGATTCTTCCTTTTACTTTTTGGAAATATTTTAATAAATGAGACCGGCACTGTTTTTCTTCAATACAGATTATTCTGCACTGTCTTCTTTTTAATTTATTTATAAATATCAATTGAAAAAAAACTTTTAGGTTATGGTCCCGCTAATAAAAAAGACTAGCGAATTTTACACTATGTCCGATCCGATGTCACTACTACTTTTACTTTCAAATTATCAACTGAAAATTTTAACCGTACAAATGATGGAGCTGTACTCTTTCAAAAAAATGAATTTTAGCTTTTTATATTAAGTAATCACGTGGTATAAATTTTTGTTTTAATATTTTTCTGAGTGGTCAGCCATCTGAAGTGAACTGGCAACTAAATGAAATTTTAAGCTTTGAAACCCAAAATCAAGAAGGATTCCTAATTGTGAAAATATGATAAAATTTTGTTGTTTTATTGATATTATGAAGTAAATATTCTATTTGGTGACAATAAATTTTGATTTATATAAATTTTGGACTTTTTCTGACATTTTGATATACTTAAACTCTACTTGTGGTTGTTATTTATCACATAAAATTGATAAATAAAATTGAACTACATCTATGAAAATTTTACCTACACATTTAAATATTAATTATAACTTCCTGAAATTGATAATGCTGATTTAATTACTATTCTAATCCTATTTAACAAAGTTTTGCCTATAATTAGGTACTCTTTTATCCTAGTTTCATATTAAAATAAATTTATAATCTATATTTTCTTATACTATTATTGCACTTTTACAATGTTTCTTACAAAGTTTTAACAAATACTGTTTTTGTAATCCGTAGAAACTAATATATTATTAATAACTATTGACAAATAGTGTCTATATTTCACTAATTAGTTATTATTTTACCCTTATTTTACACTAATTTCATCTTTACCCGCACCGTTTATTAAATGGTGATTTCACTACATTGTTTTTAAAATTGCTTTTTTAGTCAATATTTCTGGACAATAACACTTCTCACCTTATTCAGAACATCACTTATTTATTATTTTATAAGATTCATGTCTTTCTGAGACCAATATATTTATAATTCCGAATTTATATGTATTAATGTCTAACTTTTCACATCATGTTGTTACAAAATTTTTGGCATTTTATGACCTTTTAAAACATGACATTAGTATAAATTTCTTATTTATGACCATTTTGTTTGACCTTTTCATTATCAAAAACTTATCACACATATATATATATATATATATATATATATATATATATATATATATATATATATATATATATATATATATATGAAGTGAAATGCGAAACAGTGAATGCAAACTTCACTCCATCATATCCTTTCTGTGTTAGAGGTTGCACAGTTAGAATAAACTGTAATAAAACACAATTCATCCTATTCCACCACCATCGAGATGGTGGCCTACCTGTACCACCATACCGAGAAGAAAGTCAAAGGTAGGCCACCATCTCGATGGTGGTGGAATAGGATGAATTGTGTTTTATTACAGTTTATTCTAACTGTGCAACCTCTAACACAGAAAGGATATGATGGAGTGAAGTTTGCATTCACTGTTTCGCATTTCACTTCATTTATATACGAAGTTGCATATAGTTGTACGTTTGCTGAATGTGATTTCAGCACTACAACAGCATAATGTGGATATAACCACTGCTAATGCATCTCACACGGAGGAATCCGTAAAAGCCGTATAAACATATATATATATATATATATATATATATATATATATATATATATATATATATATATATATATATTATATATTTGTGTGTATATATATATATATGTGTATGTATGGGCGAATATACGTGTATATGCAGTTGTGAGTGCATGTGTGTATACATATGTGAATGTATTTTTTTAATGTTATAGTTCATTTTTTTATGATTGTTTACATTTCGTTTCAGATTAGAATGCATTTTGTGTACCTCAGCACTATTTAATTTTATATTGAAATATTTATTTGTATATACTTCAATTATTAGAGAGTAATGGAGGATGAACCTTATCTTCCCAACCATAACGAGGTATGTATGCATACAAATGCAACTACATCTTGTTTATTATTATATGTTTATTATTAGATATCGCTGTCTACTGAATGCTTTTTTAATACAGTTTTTCTATTTCAATGTATAAAACCAAGTTGAACATGTTGGTAATGGATCTAATTTTAATTATAAACTCAACTCAGATTGAAGAGTCTCCCTAATTTTTCAATTATAATAGTTCCAATTACAGTTCTCGAAAAAATGATTCATCCTTCAAATCCAAAGTCATAAATATGGTGGTAAAGAATTACAACTGGAGATGTGGTGCTAATGAAGCCATTGAGATATACTTATAATTGAAGATGACGATGTTCTGATCATGAACGATATCAATGTCAGGAACATTTGCTTGTTGAGATCCGATGACTCGATATTTTTTAAGAAATACTAGGTTCTATTAGAATTTTTAAAATAAATTCATTTCGATGGAAAAAACTTTGAAATAATATTAGCATATTACCATTTTTGTTCGAATTAATCCTTTTATTTCAGTTAAGATCTCTTCTATGTACATTAGTAAATGATGAAATCTCTATATTCTTCCAAATAACTGCCGGAATAATTATCAAATCATGCATGTGTTAGCAGATCCAGTAAACCATCAGTTTTACTGGGTTTTCTATTTTAAACGAAGGGAGGGGATAAATTTGCCATTTATTTTTCATCCCTTTTTATTGAAGCAAGCATATTTTCGTCATCGCTTATTTCACTAATTTTTCGACCATGTATCCTATTTCTTCTCCAACTTTGTTATGGTCATTATTTTTTTCAGTGTAAGTACAGTCCTTTATGAGATCAATTAAAAACATTAAGACTTAGAATTTTGTCTATATTTCGGCACATATATTTATTTCCAATTCTAAACTTGGGTAATTTGGGGCTACACCAGGTAAATAAACTGATACTTTAATTAACCTAGTTTTCGCACTTGTCGTGACAATAACGAGAGATAGAGCTCTATTTTTATGATCTTAATATCTTAGTTTCGATTTCAGAAATTGCGTCCTTGTTTCATGGTCCTAATAGGCCAAAGTAATGATACCGTCTTCTGTCCACTTTTAACTTATATGGAGAATTTTTAAGATTTAATTTATGTATTTTTTGAATTTCCATATTTATCGAGTATTGATGGTCTTTATTCCATTTTTCTTTAAGCTAAATCGGATACCTCCTACTAGTTTTTCCTTAGATAACATTATTTTGTTTCTGTGGCCCTAAATGGCCAGTTTATATACTAATTTACATTATATATTTTATTTTTTTCCGAAGTTCCTCTCCTTTTTCACTTGATGAAGCAAACTTCGTTAGTGTAAGTTAGTCCACGACTATAATCACATAGAATTCTGCGGATCTTCTTAATGGTTTTAGTTTGAAATGTTTACTTTTCGGATTATTTATTAAGTTTAAATAATCGCGATAGATGTGCGCTTCAGTACTATGAAGATGACTTTATACTTGGCTGCGTCCTTCATTTCGGTCGAATAATGTCCATCTTATCGGTGCCATCTTGGCTAATTCTTATCTTAGGGTTACAAATTATGTATGTTTTTGACACTTTTACGAAGTTGATAATATGTCCAGGTTGGTCTCTTGAGCTTGAAAAGTCGCGAATGTTTCCTATCGGGATGTAGTTAAGTTGCCTGAGATTTTTGTATTATCGGCGTTATTGTCCTCTGTTTGACATAAACTATAATTTCTTTGTAATTCGGTATTTACGAACCTGTTGTTGTTTGCGATGTAATATAAAAAGTATAAGGATATCCCAAAATGAAGCTAATAAATATAAACTGCATCCATTGAATTTATGAATTGCAACTGAGTTTAGAAATGTTTCTACTGAGAACTTTGTCATCCTAAATATAAAATATTTACCCAAAACTCCGCTCGTCCATTCTCCGATAAGCGAAAAATACTTGTAAAGTTTATATAGAAGAATTTGCTAATTTCTCCATTTCTTCTTTATTAAAAAGATTCATTGATGAATATCCTTGTTTTTGAATTTCCTGTCTCGCCAAACCTATTATTAATATATTATTTAGTGCATTTCGTTCAAGATTAAACACCATGGCATCTTGTGCTTTCTTTATTTCCTGGTATATATACAATCCACTGGTTCCTAAGTCTTTGATTGTGGGGAATTTTGGAAGTTTTTCAGCGTCTACTTGTAATTCTTGGGGAGTTGTTCCTTGAGTTGGAAGAGGATTAAATCCTATCCACTGGTGATTAATGTAGTACATGGGTTGAATGATAGCATTACACTCGATTTGTTCGGCGTATTCCTGAAGTATTCTTGTTACAGGGAACATGGAAAACCTTTAATATTAGCCGGTAACAGGTAATTCGGCATAGCAATGTTTCTCTGGCCCTATTTCCACTGATAATGTCAAACATTTCATAAGGTATATTACTTCTTCGGCTACCTTTATAACATACCACATTTGCTTTTTACCAGGCTAGCTACTGATTAGGATTTAAAGTAGCCATAACAAGTCGATTTTTCAAAATTTCTCTATATAATTGACACCTCCTTTGAACCGTTTGGGCAAACATCTCGTTTACATTTCTTTTAAATGATTGCTCTACATAAAGTTAATTTGGTATTTACATAGGTAATAAGGTCAGCATCTCGTGATTCAGTTATTTCTGTAAAAGTTGTTAATTCAGTAGCACAGTTTTTTCCTAATATTAACAGTCGGGGATGTTCACTTTAGCATACTGATAGACCACAAACGGTTTCTCATTGCAAAATCTAAATGGCAAAAACTTTAACTCTGTCTTCGACCACAATATACTTTTCGCATTATTTTCTGTTACAAAATTGGCAAGTTCTTCATATAATATATTAGACTGATTACAGTATTCAGGGAAATTCCGATCCCAAGTTGATTCTCCTTTAATGCTATATACACAATAACTATCTAAAAATGCACAACATACTAGTAGTGAACATAACCCGATTCGCTCGATCCCCCCACTCCTCGACCTAGACCTTGACCTTGCTGCACCCCTCTTTGGCCCCGCCCACATGTCCTTGTCATTGACCTTGAAAATGCACGTGTGCTTTGGCCTTGGCCTTGTGTTCAAGGTTGTGTGTGTGACCTTGACCTTGACCTTGGTCGGGACGACCTTGAGTTTGTTGAAGGTCATCTTGGGTGTGTGACCTTGAAGTAGTTATTTGTGCATTGTAATAGTGTGGGATGATCTTGAAATGATTTCGACCTTGCAAATTGTTCTATAAATTGTGTGAGTCTACTTGCATTCATTCAGTGTGAAATGTCAGATACGGAACTATCTAAAGAAAAAATTATAGAGCAAGTCGGCAGAGTAATTTGTTTATATCAGAGTAATTTAAAAAGTTTGTGTGATTTTGAAGAGAAGGATCTAGCATTTTTTCCTCTCGAATATTTAAAAACTTGCGTTGATACGCTGAGTTTACGGCAAATTTGGGATAAGCTGCCAGCGTCATATCGGTGTAACAAGGAACTACAGTTAAGCTTACCCTGTTACATTCACTATGAACAAATATATCGTCATCATATAGATGGGCCACCACCAGCAATAAAAAAGTGTCGTGAATGTAAAAATGAGTGAATAATATGAATAGTGCTTTGCAAGAGACAGTAAAAAAATTGGGCGATGAGTTCACTGAAACGGCTAGTAATTATTTCAATGATGCAATGAAAAGTCGAGCAGAATGGGCGTCGCGCTATTGTGATTTGGCTTATGAATATGAAAAGGCTGCGAATGCATGTCTTAAATATTGCAGCAAAACAATAAATTTACAAGACTTTGTTCGTGAGATAAAAAAGTTGGGGTTTAGTGACTGTTTGGAAAAACTGATTAGGTTCATTGCAGATCCGGTTGTGTTAGATGAAATTAGAGTGTAGGACTTAAGTTTAACGTAGTAGTAGTTAATATGGAAAGTTTAGTGCGAGAAATGTACGAGGAATTTCTAATTTCTGCAGCCTGTTCGGAATTTTACGCATATGAAATGCAAGATTCGGAGGCTCAGGACTTTAGTGTATTTTTTAAGTATATGGACCATGCCGAAGTGTGTCTTTTAGCTAGTATAGTTTGTAAGAATTTTCTTAGAAATAAAAATAAACAATTATTATTGAACAAATTAAGGAAATTAGGTTTAGGTGATAATGTTAAACGCATAGAAGAATGGCAGAAAAAAATCAATGAATAAAGTACATAAAATGTAGTTATTTGTTTCATTATATTTTGTCCTTGAAGTTATCCTTATACCAATTTAAATGTGTGACGTCATTTGACCTTGAATACTCCTCCCACTATTTCTATCGTTAAGCTACCCCCACCATTGTTACAATTCGACCTTGAAACCCCGCTATAAAGGTTCGTGGGAGAAGAAGTGACTTCAAACAGTCGCAGATATCAGTGGCATAAACATCAAATATTGTGTTCGTGTAGTGTTCTGAAAGTGCTTTTATATTCACGGTAATTTTTGGATTTATATACCATTTTTTTCAATAATGAGTATTGCAAAAGAAACTCTAGATGAAATTAATGAAATGTTTAGCAAAGATTTCGAGGTTTTAGAGAGAAAAAAGGTTACCGAAATGATTGTAGGCAAAGTGTATAAAATTGTAAAGATGGTTTCAATGACTACACGATTTGGTAAAACTCTTTTAGTGGCTTTACACGATGACGGTGATAATAGCACATTTGAGACTTTTTTACCAAAACGTGTGGCCGAAACACTACCTGACGATATTGTAGATATTATGAGTAAAACTAAAGATAAATACACTCTAACTTATTTGGGGCAGGGCACTAGAGTTTTTGGAAACAATACTCGAACATTATTACGTTTTGGCTCATTGGAGTAAATTGTATGTAAATTGTTTGAAAAAAAGGATGTAATTAAATTTAAAATATAGTTGCACATGTCAGAATACTTACGCGTGTTCATTATTTCTGTTAAAGATGTCTGCTGATGCGACGACGACGACGACGACCGCCAACGAATGTGTAGATAGATACATATTTTGGTTGGGGAGAGAATTAAGAAATAGGGCTCACGATATGTTAGATAGCGTAAATGATTGGTCGCATATTGATGTAACCAAAGATCAATATAAGAACGAGATCAGGGATACAATCAATTTTATGGCTGGGGCACACTTGTGCGACAAATTTTTATATGGTTCCATAGACATGGATACATTTTGTGCTGAAATGGTTGAAGAAGAATTAAAAGAATACCTCGTCAATATTCCACATTTACCAGGTGAGCTTGCTGCAAAATATGAATTGGTTTCTGCAACAGCAACAGCCCAAGACGTTGACGATCGAAATAGTGTCGGATGGGATAGAATTTTGAGCAACGAAAACGAAGACATGGAAAACTAATTTTTTATAATTTTTGTATTTGTGCAATTAAATAACTGTAAATAAATATCTGTTACAATCACAGTTTTATTTTATTTCTTTTATAAACATACCAACCCAGTAGATCATAGTCAGTGTTTCTTTTTCTCAGCTGAAATATTTAATATAAGTAGGGCAAATAAAAATAAAATAGTTTAGTAAAGATTGAAAATGAGTCGAGGAAACAACACAATTGATAAATTTGGTCGTCAGAAATATAATGAAAAATATCATATATTATCTGGGCCACAAGGGATTGGTTTTAAACTTACAGCGGATGGGCAGTATGATATGGGTGGAAAAATCATAACCAACTTAGGTGAACCTAAAGATGATGACGATGCTGTGACAAAACACTTTGTTAATAGAAAGTTTTACAATTTTGCAGTTGTAATATGTGACATATTTAACAAGGATGTCCTCCCCATGATATACAAAAATAATAGTGAGCTTAAAACAAAAATTGAAGTTATGCAGAAAATACTCTATCATCAGCCTTTAAATGACTCATTAAGCGCACTGTCGTACGACTCGACTTCAAAAAAAATCTAAAAAAAGCAGGTTAAAGAATAGGAGAACGCACTCCGAGTGGCATAGCCTTGAAGATAACGTCGTAGTCGTCGGTGAATTGGACCTTCCCTCCAAGAATATTGAAATGTTATTTATGTGTATGATGTTTTATTGTCATTGTTTTTAATAATGAAGATTGAAATAAAAAACTTTATTTTACAATATATTGTTTATTTATTTTACATTTTAAATAAAAAATATAGTCATACAATATGTTATTTAAACAATATTAGCTTTATCTATCCAAGAGTTGAAGTGGTTGGGAAATCCTAGCCATTTGACAAATAATTGTTCGATGTGATTTTTCTTGCGTTGTCTAAGGACCTTTTCTACTAGATAAACGTCAGGACTGCTTGTTTTTTGTAGTTCTGATTCGTAAAAACACCCTCTTATAGGCTGACCTTCTAACGATTCCAACAAGTAAGTAGGTGGATTTGTAACGTTAACTTTTACAACTTTAAACAATTCGGTTGACCAAGAGGGCGTATATCCTTTCTCGAATAAGCTTTTGTACTTGCTAATACGCACAATGTCACCCATGGAAAACTTAAATTTTTTAGGTACAATTTTTAAATAATCATATGCTTTAATATGTGTTTTTTCTTGCACGTCTGCAGGCTTCATTCCAATGGTGCGATGTTTCGAATGGTTATAGGTTTTTGTTACTGCCGATAATATATGTATCCATTTGTAAGATCCTCTTGTCGAGAATTGTTTATATAAATTATTTTTTAAAGTCCTTATGACTCGCTCAACAATTGCAGCTTTCTTTGTGCTGTAAGTGGAATAATGATTTATATTATATTTTTTCATCAGGGCTTGAAAGTTTGTATTATAGAACTCCTTTCCTTGATCACTTTGCAGATTTGTTGGTGTATATGATGCCTCTTCAATGATGCTTTTCATCGCATTAGTAACTTCTATACCAGTCTTGTTTTTTATGGCTTTGGTATAGACAAATTTCGAGTAACAATTTATACAGACCAAAATATAACGATAACCATCGTTTTCATCAGCATACTGTTGCATTTCAGCCAAATCAATTTGCCACAAATCTCTGTATCCTTTTATTATCGTGCGCCGTCTTACAAAATTTTTTCTAGCCGTTCTATGTAGTTCATTAACAATCTTGATTTTTTCTAAACTGGGCTCCATATTATTAGTAATACTAAAGGTTTCAGATCGAAGGAAGAACTGAATAATATCATTAAATATTGAGCTTAATATATTATATCTTCTTCTCGTAATTCCTCTATGATTGACATAATTTCATTTTCGTGTCCAGTGTGACCGGCCATTTTGGAACTCCACAACAAACGTAAACGATCCACCAACTCTTTAGCTTTGTTCCAGTAGACATATTGAAATTTTTTCGAAGATAATTTCTTTTTTGTGGGTAACTGTAGTTTTTCCGAGAGATTTTTTCTTGTAATAGTACCACCTAATTTTGTGCCCATTATCAGAGGTTTAATAATTCGTAAATATTTGTTCCATCTGGTCTCCCGTAAACCATCACTTTTTTTAAAATTGTTGTAGACAGCATTCGTTGATTCCAAAATTTCCTTGTACGTTGAAAGTACATTATCACTTAATTGTTGTTGTTCCTTGCCTACACTTGGGGGTGTTTTAAGAAATAACAAATCATAAAGCGCCGGTGATCCACCATATTCTGCAATATTTTTCCCTTTTTTGTATAAGACAATATTTCCATTTCGAAAACGCACCTCTAAATTACCAATAAAATTTTTGTTATGATCTGTTTTTGAACCAAAACGTACACCATATACAGTATCGTATAGAGATGGTTTCGAACGTAATCCTTTCAGGTGTGCGTTTAAAGTATCGGAAGTTGTGGTGTCAGCGGATGCGAGAGATGTATTAGTTGATGTCGAGGGTGTATCAAACACCGATTGGCTAATATCTTCTTTTGAAATGCGATGCTGCTGCTGCTGCTGCTGAATAGGTGTGGAGGTTTGAAAGGAATGTGTAGGTTGGGGAAAACCTGATATTTGAGTCGACTGCACTGATGTACTGAGACTATGTGACTTTGTAGCTGGATAATGTTGTTGCTGTTGTTGTTGCTGCTGCTGCTGCTGCTGACGTTGCTTAACCACATCAGATATAGTTGTCAACGGCTTAGAAATGGGTTCGTAAAACTTTTCCAATTCCACAACATTAAACTCTTTAGCCGCTTTAATTTGTTTAATTTTTTTTCTGACGGCATTGGTAGCTTCCACTAGTTTACGTTTTAAGTCGATCGCGTTATTCATGATGTTAACAAAGGACGTTTCAACAATCAAATGAGCATTTTCTCTTATTATTACAGTAATATATAGCTATCAAATCCTTTGCGGTATCTTCCCGATTTCACATCACTGTCTTTATCAATTACTAAAAATCCATACTTATTATCCCAACATTTTGAGCACATTTCTTGAAATTGAGTAAAAGTTAGATCCGGTGAAACGTGGTCGGAAAATATGTGTTTCATATTCAACTCATCTTGTTTAAACATAATAATAAAATTGGCGTTGTCTCGCACAAGCTGTTTAGGCACTCGCGAATATGTTTGCGCTAGGTAAAAGGAGTCGATATTTTTATGACGTCCCATGCTAAAGTACGATCTTATAACATCTTGTTTTTCACATATAACATCATCAAAGATAAATATAGAGTTTGGTTTTGCATCGGACGGTACCACAATATTACTGGAATCACTAAAGGCATAGTAGCCTAAACCTTTGATGGGCGCTAAAATTTTCCTTAAATACTCATATTTCGGTTGATACAGAGATTTCGAGTAAATATAGACATTTTCGAAACGTAGCCCAAGGGGGTGTGTAAGCAGCGAAATCATGACATTAGTTTTTCCACAATTGGATGGACCAATTAACAGGCCGCGAATAGAGGAAGGAAGTAGAGGACCGTGTCTCTTCATTATCTTCTTTTCAAATCCAAGTCCGACTTTTTCATCGAGATTGTCAATAGGAAGTTTTTGTTTAAGATCGATAACGCGCATCTTAGGAAAATTTGATATTTTATAGGCAATTTTTCACAAAAACTGTCATTCAAATGCCGAGCGTCAAACGAAGTGGACGGTCTCACGTTTCCAACAAAACTGGATACGGTATTGTGAATTCGTTAATAAATAAATTACCATTCGAGGTACACATTCCTGGTTATCAATATTGCGGACCCGGAACAAAAGTAATAAAACGTGTAACAAGAGGTGATCCAGGCATTAATCCTTTGGATGCCGCATGCAAAAAACACGATTTAGCCTATTTACATAATAAAGACAACATAAGTGCGAGACATCGAGCGGATTACGAGCTCGAACAAAGTGCTTGGAATAGAGTAAAATCGAAAGATTCCAGTTTAGGTGAAAAAACAGCAGCTTGGTTAGTTACAAACATTATGAAAGGAAAACAACGTTTTGGTATGGGTGTACCATCATCATTATCAACAAAAAAAACATCTAGTAAAGGCACGCGTCATACAAAAAGGAAAGGTGTTAATAAAAATCGACATGTTCGGAAAGCCAGTTTCGGAACAGCTATTCGACAAGCAGTTCGAAGGGAATTATTAAAAGCCGGAAGTAAAAATGTGTTGGAAAAAAATGTCATGAATGCATCTAAAATAGCTCTGTCGGCAGCACGTAGATCGGTAAAAGCGGCAGGTGGCAAAAGGAAGGTTCGTACTCTGAGAATAATACCGATTCCTAAAACTGGTGGAATATTACCATTAATACCAATTTTTGCCGGGTTATCAGCTTTGGGTTCATTAGCCGGTGGGGCAGCGGGAATTGTGCGCGCCATAAAAGCAGTAAAAAAAAGCAGCGAAGATAAAACCGGTGCCGGCCTGTATTTAAAATCGAAAGGAAATGGTTTGTTTCTAAAGCCATATCGTAAAGGTATGGGATTATTTTTAAATCGTAGATCAAAAAACTAATTGAATCCCTACCTCGAAGACCACTATCTAACATCGATATAGAAAAATATGCCAAAAAGAAAAGAATAGGACACTTTCGAGGCGTTTATATGAGGGATTTATTACCTAGACAAGGTCCTCGACGTTACGAAGCAGCAATAGTGAATTTGGATAGTACGCGTGGTGCAGGGACTCATTGGGTAGCTTATAGAAAAAATAATTCTAAAGTAACATATTATGACAGCTTCGGCGATTTACCCCCACCGATCGAATTGGTACGATATCTACAAACGGGATCGGAACCATCAAAAATTATTTACTATACATACGATCGTCAGCAGGATTTTGGAACAGTCTGGTGTGGACATTTGTGCTTAAAGTTTCTTGTCGAATCATCAGCGTAAAAGATGTCATCATCATCATCGTCACCATTAACACCGCAAATGGATCGCAATAACTATACTAAAATGTTGCAATCACTGAAAGCATTTCATCTAGCCGGTGGATTAAGGAAAATGACCGTGAAACAGTTAGAAAACATGCCCAAGGAAGTAATGATTGCATTAGCCCCAAATGAAATTCCATTCGTTTGGGAAAAGTTGCCGGAGCACCTTAAAAGCGATATCGATATATTAAAATATCAGTGCGGTTGCAAACATTATTTCAGCAGCAGCAGCAGCAATTTAAACGAGGTTATGACTGATGAGGATCTTACGGCTAGAAAAATATTTTGTTGTTATTGCAAAATCAGCGATGTGCGCATAAAAGCAGAAAATAGCATAAAAACATCACTATCTAATGCAGTGAGAAGAGGTGTGACGATGAATCTTTTTAAATGTTGCCGCTAAGAATAAAACCGAGATGTGTGATGTTTTAATGGTTAGTCATGTCTTATACGTTCACACTAACAGGACACTCGAGCGTCTTAAGCGCCGATTTTTATCCACCAGTCGAATTAAATAGAGAAAACAAATATGGTCTGGCATTGCTGGGATTTTACACATACAATTCAATTTTTAATGTGGACGAAAGCAACAATAAGTTTGCCTACATGAAGGAGGGTTACACCACCGAGTCGATACAATTGCAGATTCCACCTGGGGCCTATGAAATAGATGAGATAGGTAAAGCTATGTTGGAGGCTTTGAGGATTTCAACTGAAGAAAAGAACGATGGAATCTTTTACTTGGTTGCTAATAATAATACGCTGAAATGTGAACTGAAATCCCAATATACTATAGATTTCCGGGGAGAGGCGAGTATCGGTAAAATGTTAGGATTTAATCATACAGTGTTAAAAAGAGACAAAAAGCACGAATCAACCGAGATGGTGGAAATAATGAAAGTACGCATCATACGCGTAGATTGTAATATAATTTCCGGAGCATATATGAATTCGGTGGAAGGTCATACCTTGTTCGAATTCGATATCGACGTGGAGCCCGGTTACAAAATCAGTAAAGAACCACAAAATAATATTTATATGCCGTTAATACCGGCAGGACGTCAGTTTATCGACAACATTACTCTTCGCATCTTGGACGATAGCGGTGATCTAATCAATTTTCAAGGCGAGAAAATAATCGTGAAATTGGAACTGAAGAAACTTTCATAGAAATGGGTTTTTGCTTCAATCGTCAATTGTGTGTGCTGTCGACTAAGATGGGGGAACCGCCGAAACATAATAAAAGTAAAAGAAGAGTTAACGTCAAGGTTAGTCGTCGTCCAGACGTTAGATCACAAACATCTCAACAGTTATCTGCCGAAGACTATAAATTTTTAAAATCAATCGGTCTTAAAGTGCGAAAATGATTTCCACCACCAGCGATAAAATAGAGGTTTTCTCCGAGCCCATCTTGGACAATTCCATTATTAGTCTAGAAGAGCATACGTATAAACCATACGGATCTCCATCATTCAACAATTCGGATGAAGTCCGTATCCCCATTAATTTTCAAGATATTATACTGGATATCGCCGAAAGTTACATATATATCGAAGGAAAATTTAAA
Source organism: Diaprepes abbreviatus (assembly GCA_034092305.1). NCBI lineage: Eukaryota > Metazoa > Arthropoda > Insecta > Coleoptera > Curculionidae > Diaprepes > Diaprepes abbreviatus. The sequence continues at coordinate 796,205 of JASJET010000103.1, forward strand.
CCCATAGACGCAACGAAAAGATGTTTTTTATCAAATAATGCCCTCGCATTTTTGTTCGATGAAATTCGCTACGAGATGGGAGGTGAGCAGGTCGCCGTGGTTCGTAAACCTGGAGTTACGACGACATTAAAAACCATGGTTTCATTCGGAAGTTTGCAACAAAGATCTCTCATGACGTGCGGATGGGGTCTCGACGAAGCAAACCAAGATATCGTAGACATGGCAAGTAACGTATTCTCCGGGAAATTACCCTTAAAATATCTTATGGGATTCGCCGAAGATTACGCAAAAGGTGTTTTCAACGTAAAACAAGAGCTTATTATGATTATAGCTCGCACTTTTACCAATTGTTACGTCGGCGAAGTAGAGGCAGAAATTAGTATCGACAAAATCGAATGGAAAATTCGTCACATCATTCCAGACGACAAGCAAAAATTGAAAATACTGTCTCGCATTAATAAAGGAGGAAACAATGCCAGTATTCAAATGGCATATCGTAAATGGGATCTGTACGAATTACCAGCTTTAAGGCAAACATCTTCCGACGTGTGGGCCTTGAGAACGAGTACAAGTCTGGAAAGACCGCGCTATATAATCGTCGGGTTTCAAGACAGCAATAATTGCGACAAGAAAGAAAAAAACGCAACCCAGTTTACCCACGCCGACGTATGCGACATTAGACTGTATCTGAATTCAACCGTTTATCCCTACGAAAGATGGAATTTAGATTTCGCCAAGAAACTGTACGCAGCAGCCTATTACAATTACGAAAACTTCCAAAGCAGCTACTACGGGCGCGAGATAAACGATCCGATGATAACGTTCGCGGAATATATGAAAAACCCCGTTTTTATTATCAATTGCAGTCATCAACCAGAGGCGATTAACTCATCGACAGTGGATGTAAAATTGGAGTTCCAAACGAGAAAGAATAAATTCCCCAAAGACACTAAAGTGTACGCATTAGTTATTCACGACTCATTTTTTAGTTATAATGTATTAAACGGTTCGGTGACCAATAAATCTATATTTTAATGTATCTATTATATGTAACACAAAATAATGTTCTTGAATCAATAAATTTGTAATGAGTGAAGTAGTAGTTTTATATTTATTTGAAACCCAACCAAAAAAAAAAAAAAAAGCTGGCGGAAAAGCCCGCTCTTTAAGAAAAGAGTACGGGAATTTAGAAAATGGTGGTTTATTAAGTGGAAAAAAGAGCTTAAATAACACAAGAAAAAATTTTTAAGGCAAAATATGAAAACAACGATTTAGAAAATTTGTAGGAAAGTAACGGTTAGGAATAGGGAAAAAAGTTATAAGAAAAAATTATAGAGGAAATCGAGTACTATAAGCAAGCATTTTTCTCGATAGTAAAAACGTAAAAAAAAAATTTTTCAAAAAAAAATTGAAAAATGGTGAATGCGCGCCAAAGTTGAAGTTTTGGAGCAAAATGATATTAGGAAATTAGAAAGAGAATTTTTTTCTACATATGGTAGTACTTTTCAAAATTCGGAAAGATGAAATTTTAAGAAAAGGGTTATAGTAAGTTAGTAATTTGGATTTTTTAAAGCGCTGTAGCTCGGGAACCGTTCAAGATAGAAAAAAAATAAAAGCACTTTGATAGCCCAAAATTTTGAGGAGAATGCGATGGTGTAAAAAAAATTATAATTTTTTTTTTTTTTGAAAATGCTGAATACGCGCTAAAGTTGAAGATTTAGAGAAAAACGGTATTGGGAAATTAAAGAGAGAACTTTTTTCTACATATTGTAGTATTTTTGAAAATTCGAAAAAATGAAATTTGAAAAAAAGGGTTATAGAAAGTTAGTAATTTGAATTCTTTAAAGCGCTGTAGCTCGGGAACCGTTCAAGATAGAGAAAAAATAAAAGCACTTTAATTACCTAGAATTTTGAGTAGAATACAATGGTGAAAAAAAAATTTGGAAAATCTTAAAAATGACAAAAAATTTGGACGAAAAAATTGAAATTCTCGAGTTAGGAGGCTAGGGCCGCCGAACGGGAGTATGTGGAAGTTGTAGGGGGAGGTTTTTTTTTTTTTTTTTTTTTTTTTTAAGTCCACCACCACCTCCACCACCCTCCCACCCGCGGAGGGAAAAAAAATCGATTTTTGATGGTTTCAGAGCGATTGCGCGGCTCCTTCACCATTTTCTCGCAATTTTTGAGGTATCGATTTTTTTATTTGCGGTGACAGAAGTTCGGAAATTTTTTTTTTGGATTCTAGAGAAAATTTCCCACAATATATGTATTTTTCCAATTTTTTATCGTCAACCGTTACGACGCCAGAGCCCATCCAAAATGCGATGAAAAAATTTTTTTTATATTAGCGAATCGGGAAAAATAGTGTGATATACTTCAACTCTTCCTTATTACGATTCCGTCAAAACATTTTCAAAATTTTCCTTACCTTGCCTGAAAATAATTAAAATATATGCATAATTTGCATTTTTTGTAAATATGTAGCAAAGTAATGGTTAGAAATATTAAAAAAATTTATTTGAAAAAAATGTAGAGAAAGTCTAGTACTATATGCTAGAAAAGTGGAGGGGGGTAGTTTGTGTCCATACCTGAGATACGGTGAGTTATAAAATCATATTATTCTCAAACTTATATAATGCATATATGCACTCCACCTTACCCCCTCCAACTTTTTGAATGTATATAGAGGCCGGTATTAGAATTATTTCATCATTACACATTCGATCGGCAAGATGGAAGATATACCAAAAAGGATCATTGGCATTGTCAGGCCATTCGTGCCCGGCAAGATATGCAAGTGTGAGGAGTGCGGGGGTACCGCACCAGGAGCGGCACCTTCGGCACCGCCTGCAACGCCGACACCACCAGCGACGACGACGGTGCCGCCAATGAGAAGACCAAGGGCTGCACCTAGGTCGGTGTTAATATCGTTGGGTATTACTCCACGGTAGGCACCCCACCCTCCCCCCAGGCCCTTTTAGGGCCACAAAAACGGTCCTTTTCAGGACCACATTATATTTTGATCGTAGTTTAGTAATCGTCACTTATGGGGCGAGATATTCGTTTAACAACGATTTGTCTCGTAGCTTAAGTGCCAAGTTATATGCTTGAGAACCTATGAAAATGTTAACAGTTCAAACAAGGTTTCTATTATTTTTTTTGTAATGTATTCTTCACAAAATATTAAGAATAAGTCTTATTGTCTAAACAAATCTAATTCCTTATTTAAAGTTTTTGAAAAAAATCAATAATTCTATAAGCTCTCACCAATACATAACATTTAGAATCCGTTGGTGGGGTGGGGGTAGTTCTATATATATGAGACTGGGTCAGTTACACAGTCATATATTCATCAACCCTCATACGATAAACATGGAGGAAGAAAGACCCGCCAGCCGAGGCTCATCCATCTTTAGTGATGACACCGTAGCCGACAACGTTGGAGACCTGCAAGTCTTCGACGACGACGACGAGGTGGATTTTGAAATTGACGTCCTACGTTGGGACGACTTGGATGAGCCGATTCCGCTAGTATATGACCATGATCCGGGTCTAGTGGAATTAGACGACGCGGGTGATTGGGTCTTACAAAGACTCGAAACTCCGTCGCCGCAGCCAGAGCCGGACTCGACGGAAGATGCGGTGCTGGAAATTCCAGCATCACCAACACCCGACGACCCACAAGGCCCCTGCGATTCGTCAAGCTGGTGGTCGACCAGCGAGGATGGGGCACCATAAGCCCCACACTCTCCCTGGCCCTTTTTAAGGGCACACAACAACGGTCCTTTTCAGGACCACAAAATACTTTGATCGTAGTTTTAGTACATATTAGTACTTTGTTACTAATATTGTATGTATAGAATATACAATATTAGATACAAAGTATTAAAACTTTAAGTGCTGGTGGAACCCAGCTAAATCGTTCGTTCGTATTTGAGACCACAAACAACTTTTGGTCTCAATACGTAATACGACATTTGTTTTCACCCCCCACCATTAATTTGTCTCTATATATACAACCACCAATACTTATTACAATCATTTTAGTTCAACATGTCAGCGACTCAACAACAACAACAACAACAACCCATCCAATGCCCTGTGGTAGATTCTACCACAGAGAATTGTTTGGAGTGGGAGCCGAACGATCCTAGATGGGATGAACTTTGGCGGTTCATCATCGAATACACAGAGGACAGCACCGCCACCCCCGCTGATGATGATGACGGGCCGTGCGACTCCACAACTCAATAAAAGAGTCGCATGTTTTAAAACCAAACGGTCCTTTTCAGGACCACAAAATAATTTGATCGTAGTTTTAGTTGGTTATAATACTTTGTAACCAATATTTTATGTTTTTTTCATAAAAACATACAATATTGAGATACAAAGTATTAGAAGTTCTGGCGACAGAACCTTAACTTCATAAACCGAACCATGTTTTAGCATACTTGTAAATATTATCAGAAAATATTTACAACTATTGCTATTGCGTAGTTTTAGTGGATTATTCACTTTTTTTTTTATTACCTAATATTATGTGGGACAGGGCCTATATGAAATAACACACAAAAATAAATTTTCAAGTCATTTTTATTCTCATTATAAAATATAAAAAATTTGATCAAACACTTTTTTATTAACTACAATATATATATATATATATATATATATATATATATATATATATATATATATATATATATATATATTTACAAACTTAATACTATAAATTAAAAGCTAATATCTACAACTACCTAACACCTACTACATAATTTATTAAAGTCCTCTAATTGTCTTTTTAACCGCGCAGATTTCACCTTTTTTATCTCTAATTGTCTTTCAAGTTCTATAATGTCACTGGCACACTCGTTCACTTCATTCACTAAGCGTTTTTTCATGGCATAAATGTCGGTCAATTTGGTCTTCTGAGAGTTGGTGAAGTCTTCGACCAACTCCGGTTGTGATGGCTCGGAAGAAGACGCGGTTTTATTTGGTGAAGACGATGACGACGACGACGACGACGAAGCAGCGGAAACTTCATCGCCTTCAAAACACCGCTTAAACCGCTTCTTCATGGGTTTCCGGCACCCCAATATCGGCGACAGTGGTGCTGGCGCTGGGGAAGACTTCACCTCCGACACTATTTCATTCTTGACGCTGGCCGGTGTTGGTGGCGTTGGTGGTGTTGGTCCATCGGGGCCTTCTATGACTTCCACTTCTACTGACAGTGGCTCTTGCGGTGCTGTTTTTAGGAAGTCGGGTAATGGAACAGGGGTGGAGGGACGCTTAAAGTTAAACTTTTTCTTCTTCCCTTGTCCCACACCTTTAATCGCCGAATAAAATGTTTTTTTATCGGCGATTTCCGACTTCCGCATAGTCAAGAGCTTTTGCAGTTTCGACGCTTTCGGAGAAGATTCCCTAGGCCGCGATGCTTTTCGCACAACCACATCACTAATCACATTTATCTTTGGCTCCTTCTCCTCCGTCCAGCATTCCAGGAATTGCGCTGCCGACTGAACTAACTCCTCGTCGCGACCATCGTTGAGGGCTCGGTCTTCGGCATCTTCATGCTCCACGCCATTCCAGTTCTCGAACACCCCCGGACTTAACACTTCTAAACCACTCATGTTATCCAGCATGCCTTGCTGTGAACCGCAGCTCACGTCAAGAGCATCTAAAAGAGACCGTACACTAGACATTTTCGATATTCAAACTCACACAATTAACTTTTTCTTAGCACTGTACTGTTTGCTGTTCTGACGAACTGTGAAGAGCTCGAGCCAGCAAGTCTGCTTTTATGCCCATTTCCCCCACTACACCACCTTTATTCCTTTTGTTCGATGCATTAAGTATAATATTTAAACTTGTCAGATGCAAGGCCAAGGCCAAGGCCGACGTAACCGGCAATACCAGGGTCGTTTTCAGGGCTGTAATTTTCATGGATTTTTTTTTTGTCCCTGTCAACGTTATTTTAAAGAAGCATATAAATATAGTACTAAACTTGTTAGATGCGAGGCCAAGGCCAAGGTCAAAGTACCCGTCAATGTCAGGGTCGTTTTCGAGGTTGTAATTTTCAAGGATTTTTTTTGGTCCTGTCAAGGTTATTTTAAAAAGTAATACATAATTAGAGTACCGCGATTGAAAAGTACAACATATTCAAACATCATGTTGCCAACTGATGAACAACCTAGTGAAGCAGCCAAAACATACAGTCATATACCAAAAGCTTTTTATTTAACTTGTCATCATTGTAAAAGACTAGGTATCTGCTGGCGAAATGATCTTACGTACGACTTCAACTACATTGACCTTTTCAGGGTTAAATTTGTACAATGCGGCTTTTGTGGACTAGTTTACTACCAGTTCAAGGACATTAATGAACGTGCCATCCAGAGAAGAAATTGGGTCATAGAAGAAGCTTACCTGTACAGAAGAAATTAACATGTATTTTATTTCTTAATTTTTAATTTTTTTGTTTGTTATTTTTTTTATTTTTTTTTAATAATAAAAAGTAAACTCAATCTTTTGTTATATTTTAATTTTTTTTTTTTCAATAAAACAATAGTAAAATGAATCTGTATGTGTATTTATTAAACATCACCTAAAATACGTTTTGCAATCCATATTTTTCTGCAGAGTCCGTTTATTAATGAAATAGAACCATATATTAGGGTGAAATCTAATGGTTTCAAATCAGTCTCACATAACAATGTCAGAAGTAAACACTATTGATAAGTTCGGTCGCAAAAGAAAATTTAAGGATTTTAACTTTATGCGAGGTCCTTCAGGAATAGGTTTTAAACTTACACCTAATGGAGATTACGACATGGGAAGCAAAAGATTGTGCTATTTAGCAGAACCTCTTGAAGGAGACGATGCGACCACACGAAATTATGTTGATAATAACCTTGCTCAGTGTGTGCAAGATACGCAGAAAGCTTTACATGACTCAACAATTGTTATTAAAGATATATTCAGAAACCAACTTGAAGGTTACGTACGCAAGAAATTAATTGAAACCGGTCAAGAACTTAGAGGATACATTGATGATACTGTTATTGCAATATATGAACTTAGGCAAGACGAACTGCGTGATGAACTTAACTCTAGAATGTTGAAAATTGAAAAGACTATGGAGGATCTTGTCAGCAAACCTGTTTCACATTAAACATTTACTCGTAGACCTGTGCGTTTAATTTACTATTAGACAAATTTTTCAACAATAACTTTTACAGTTTGTTATTTGTCGACACTTCATTATATTTATAATTTTAAAATAAAGGTTCAATAAAAAAGCAATCAAGTAATGAATACATGTTTTTTATTTAAAAAAAAAAAAAAAAAAAAAAAAAAATTACAATACTATCGTTACATATTAATGTTGTATGTTTAATAGAAATAATAAAAACAATACAAATAATGAAATATGGATTTTCCAGATTACGTGCTGTCCTGACTTAGAAATGATTCCAACACGGTGACTAAATTTGCTAAGTTTTCTTCCGGGTCTGTTTTGTAAAAATCTATGTCTGCATGCCCCCAAGGTAGAGTTTTGGTTGAACTGGGAATTACATAACGTTTATCATCGCTATGTGACAATGCTACTTTATTTATTATGTTGGTATAAATGTTATGTAATTCACTTCTAAATGTCTTCATCTTTCTTAATATCAAACCACCCCGTTCAACAATTCTTTGGTAGTCTTCCTGATGAAGGTCTTTCTCGATAACACATTTTTTGATACCTTTGGCTTTTTTTAATTCATTATTAATGGACTTTACATAATAAGCCTTCGCGCCGGTACCATAAAAACTTATTATCGGATCACCAGGAAACTCATCTTTCATTCTACCAACTACAGAATTACTTTTAATTATGTTGAAATTATTAATTTCGGGGTAATTTGATGTATCGAATTTTTCGGGGTTTTCTGATATAGTTTGATAAAAGTTTTCCGTATACACTTTTAATATAAGCGAGTCAGTATCGGTGTAAAGTAACGAAGCATCATCGCCAAACTTGGATTTAATAAAATTATAATAAAAATCGTATATTACAGTCTTTGATATATCTAATATGGAAAAACCGATATAAATTGGTTTATTGTACAATATTTTAACTTTATTCATATGTATAGCAACAAAGTTCTCGGTAAATATCGAGCTACTATTGAAATTGGGGCGGGATATTAGTGCTCTAGCTCCATTTCTGCCTACACTGTTCTCCCAATGTGTTACTAATTTTATATCCTTTCGATTTTCCACATTTTCCATAGTTTTACCAAATATCGCGTTATTTTTTAATTTAAAAGTGTCCTTCGCAAATTTTGTGGTGGCCTTGTTACGTAAATTGGTATTAAAATCAATATACGATTTTAGCCATTTTGATTGCTCAAACTGTAATACTCGATGGGTTTGCATTACCACTAAGCCGTTGGCGATGGCTTGTTTTAAAGTTCTATAGTGTACAATGTATTTTTTTTTATCTTGTAAATTAGGAATTAATTTCGGTAATTTAGCGTTTTCTGTTGGCGGTATGATATTTTCTACTAGAAATGGAAGATCAGAATGTGCATCATGCAACTCAGTCGGATAATGCACATCCACTTCCAAAACGTAGCCATGTAAACTATCATCACCAACAGCCATAATATTTAAATCCAGAATTTCGCGCTCGCTTAACCATCGAAAACCACCATATGGTAATGCTTGTGACATACTATGACCATATAGATTTGTAGCATCAAGGTATGTTATAAATGAAGAAGGTTTTGTTGGGTCATAGTCTGGTAAAAAAATATTATTAGCGATGTGCTTCCTTTCTGTACACTGGCTTATGCCGCCGCGTATACCTTTCTTAAAAAAATGTATCATGTCTATATCAGTTAAGAGCTCTAACTCTACCTTAGTCATACGTAGCATACAATCAAATGATAAACTTGGAAGGGTATAGTAATGTGCTGGATCAAGTTTATCGAATTTTAAACAATTATTCCGAAATTGCTCAAAAACATCACACAATAGCAACACATCTGATTTTAAATACACGTCCGAATAGTCCCCCAAAGTTTTACACCCAAACAAGCGCCATACTTCTTTTGCTCTTCTATAGCTTTCATCGCTAATATGTTCTTCCCGTAAATTATCATAAAATTCATCTTTACTTGGAAGACATGTATTTTCCATTTTTTCTATAGAGTCAATAAAGCTATAGGGAAAAACACCCTTTTGACGCATCAAATTAAATTGGTTGATATTTGAAAAATGTTTCCGCGTTTCAATAAAATCGTCGTCGTTTAAACCGCTGCCTAAATTTTCCAAAGACGTTGACAGAAATTTAAAACTATCAATAAATCGCAACTTTAAATATTTCCTCTTGACTTTTCCACATTTACTATCAAAATAATCGTGCACATAAATGCTTTTGGTAAATGATATGTACTTTTCCTTACTTTGAGCCAAAACACCAATTTTATCCCCATATTTACATAACTCTTTTATAAATAAATGGCTGTCGTAGCCGCTTAAGTTATGAAATATGATAGGGATAAAAGAGGGTAATTTATAATTTAAATTACAAACGGAATGTGCAGCACCAAATCTTTTTGCACCAGTTATGTGACAGTGGTCTCGTACTTTAATCTCACCCTCTTCAAAAGGGCCTTCACATATACCACATATTTTAGCATCATTAAACTCCCTTTTTCTTCAGGCGTTAACGGTTTCATAGGCTTAATGTCTTTTAAATATGTGTTGTATAGAGCCCTTAAATCACACTCGATACGATCCACAAAGACTTGAGCTGCATTATTCCCCCAAAATAGCTCAAATTTCGAAAGTGAGTCGTCAAAAGAGCATTTAATTAAATAAGCAAAAGAATATGGTTCATGTTTAAAACTTTTTACAGTGTAAGAATTTTGTGGGTTTGGTTGTACCGTTTCAATGGGTTTTAAAACAGATTCGAAATCTGCATAAACCACGAATGGAACGCGCATTTGCTTTTCTACACCCTCGAATTTTAAAATATTTTCCGGCACACTCTTTCCAAATTTATCGATTTTTAAATCCACTGAGGGTGTTTGCGTGAAAATGTGGTTACAATCGTAGCTTTGATGTAAAGTTAAAGCTGACGGTGTACTAAAATAAATGAGGCAACCATCACAGAAATATATTTTATGTTGTTGACAACTAATTTGACTTGAAACTAAACGTGATAAATCCCGAATCCAACAATAATGACTCTTTGAACAAGTCGTATCACAAAAATGTTCACCGCCATCTTTACTACTACAGTCTTTTGTAATTAACAATAAATTTACATGCCTATCCAACTTTTTTGACGCATACCTCAGTGGACCAATAACTTCATGTATTACTTCATTATTTTCATATTTAGATTCCAGACCGTATACGTTAATTGATATGTTGTTCATTTCCTCAAATTTTTTAATGTCACGTAATTTTACTGGAAAATCCATACCTGTTACATTTAGCACTCTAGAAAAATGGGGGTAGGATGTCTTCTGTGAAGGCTCTGCTGTTGGAGGAAACAATGCTGATGTTACAGCCCACGCAAAGCAAAATTCGTCCTGGTTAATCACATTGACGACAGCTCCTTTCTTTTCAATAGAACACGGCAACTTGATGTATGATGAGCCACCCATAGGCATATACTTGTTGATACCAACTTCCAAGTATAAAATTCGCACAAGAGCCCATCCTATAACAAGAAAAATAATATATAAAAATCAGTTTAATATATCGGGTTTTGATTTTTCCATACCTGAATCTTTCTCCTGGAACTCTGTCGCCTGCGTTTTTATTAATTCGGTGAAAGAATGGTAAACGGCATCCAAATCACTTTCTACACTAATTATTTGATTAGCAGTGTTGAAGGATTTTTCACTGAATATTTCTTGTGATGGAAGCATGTACTCGCCAACAGCTGTCATGTTAACTTTTAAAGCATTATGCACACGCAATAAATTATTAACAAGTTCCACCACCTTGGATTTAATGTCTGCAAAGAACATTACGTAATCGGAATGCTCCATATCACTGCTAACCCGATAGGTTGCAATTCTCCTTTTGAAGGCACATTGAACGAGTTGCACACCATGACATACCGGCAAACATGAATTATTTTTATGTTGTTGTGTTCGTTTATGCACCGACATATGATTTATTGGAACATCTACATTACATGTAGCGCAATTAATTAGCGGAATCGTCGATGTATACTCTTCAATTCGGAGCCGTTTTCCTCCAGGCACTTCATTAAATCTCGCCGCACACGATTCTCTTTGATGACGTCTCATATTATAAATATTAGTAAACTTAGAACCGCAATTTTCACAAACATTTGTCAAATATTAACACATGTACTACCTATACAAGTCAGAGCCAACTGATGAATGAAACTGCCCCATACCTTATATAAAACCATTCAAGGTCACCCCCAACCACGTAACATATCTTCAAGGTCACACACCCAAGATGACCTTCAACAAAGTCAAGGTCGTCTCGACCAAGGTCAAGGTCAAGGTCACACACACAACCTTGAACACAAGGCCAAGGCCAAAGCACACGTGCACTTTCAAGGTCAATGACAAGGACATGTGGGCGGGGCCAAAGAGGGGTGAAGCAAGGTCAAGGTCAAGGTCGAGGAGTGGGGGGATCGAGCGAATCGGGTTATGTTCACTACTCATACTCCATTTTAAAGATGTATTTCGTTGGTGTTTAGAGCTATTTTAGTAAAATAATCCTGTAGAGTTATTTTCACATCTGCTTGTACTATAACATTATTCCATTATTTTCCGTCTTCGATGTACTGACTGCCTTCGCACTTATGTTTTTGATCTATTTTTCCTGCCAATATCATCGCGGTTGAAATGGTAGAGTTTGCTTTTAACTTATTAATTATTTGACCATTTAATACTTTGAATTGCTTATATGAATGTGTTTTTCTACATTCTTCACTTCCTAGTTCATATATATATATATATATATATATATATATATATATATATATATATATATATATATATATATATATACGATGATATTCCCCCGTCTACTGCAGCTTGCTGAGGAAGGGCTCCACAATAGGTGATTAATCAAATTACTTTAATTAAACAAGAATATAAGTGAACATATTAAAATCTTCGCATCTCTAAAACTTGCATAAAGTTATCTTGCATCGAATATCCCGTTTCAGGATCTAGACACTGGCTGACATCTCTCAAGGATATTCCTGTTAAGTTCGTGGAAGGATTTCTGCAGTCATAGGCTATTAATGCATCGTAAGCAAGTCGGACTAACAGGATGAGTACTGCCAAACTCACTGCAACAATAAACTTAACTAATCTTCTGTTTTCTTCAACTAAGTATTATCTTAATTCCACCACGTATAATGTGACTCCTTATATTTTACTTGATTAGTCTAAAACGTAATCTTCAAGATACGCAGGTTGTTTTTTATTATTCTCGTTCTAGTTCTGCGAGCTTAATTTACTCGTCGCTCGTCCCCATTTTCTTCCTCTTCCTCTGTTTCTTGTCCACTACGGTGATCCTGATACTTTTCAGGCCCTTCTTCACTTTCTGATCCTTCATATATTTCTCCTGCAGACTCAGCTATATCAAGTTCATTATCGTAACTCTCTATAGGCTCATTTTGAACTTCAAATTCCTCCGGAATGTCTCCTTTGTCATGTCATGGTTATTAATTTTATTGTGTAAACTATTCGGAAATTTAAATAGCTATCTAGATGCACTTCCCTCTCTTCTCAGCAGGCAATATATTTTATCTTATAAGTTACAGGTCCTAATTTCTCCATAATTCTATAAGGACCAGACCATTTAGCTCTAAATTTAGTAGCTAGATGTTTTTCAGGAACCCTCGGCAAGTGTAAATACACAAGGTCGCCAACCGAATATTCCTTTTTTGACTTTTTGAAATTATGTTTTTTACACCTTTGTTGATCGTATTCTCTATATATTTTAGGGCTTTCTCATGGGTTTGCTGCATTTTTGCAATCATTTCACTAGCGTAATTTTCTGCCAAATCGTATCTGACGTTATCTTGCCTGATAGTCAGATTAAGAGGTAGGTCCATATCTCTACCGTACATAAGAGAAAATGGGGTATCCTTGGTGGCTTCATGTATAGTATTTCTATAAGCTGATAATGCAAAAGGAAAATCTCGTCCCAGCTATCATGGTAATCTTCAACAAAGTGGCTTATCATAGTTTTTAACGTTTTATGCATTGTTTATATAATTCTGTTTGCCGCAGGATGTTAAGAAGTAGTTTTCAGTTTTCGTATCTGCAAGATTAGACATATTTCCTGAAATAATTTTCCAACAAACTGTGAGCCGCAATCGGTTAACAGTTCCCTTGTAGTACCATAACGTAATATGATGTTTAATACAAATACCTTGGCCACAGTTTCTGCCTTGATATTCACTAAAGATACGCACTCAGTATCGTGTTAAAAAGTCAATACACATAAAAATATTTTTGTTGTTGTTTTGAGTTCTATTTAGAAGACCAACAATATCTAAACTAATTCTTGACCAAGGTTTCGTCCGCACAGGTGATTTATGCATTTCAAAAGGTAATCGTGGATTGGTTTTGTGTATATTGTAAGAGTGACAACTTTCTACATATGACTTGACATCTTTTCTTAGGCTTTTCCAATAAAAGTCCTATTGTATTAGTTTTTATGTCTTTTTCTGTGGATGTAGTGCAAATAGAGAGGAGTGATAAAATTACAGTATTCCTGGAATAATGACGGTAGGTGCTACCACTGGATCTTGCCTTTCGTGGTCCAATCGTTTTTAATAATGCAAGTTGTCTGGACTGCAATAAAATTTTGGATCTTCTAAGGTAATGTTTTCTTTGATCTCTTTAATTTTCTTGTCATCTTCCTGCAGTTTCCTTAATTCTTCATTACTCCAGATTGCGTTTATAACTGACTTGAAGTCCGTGTGTGTGTGATGTTGTAGTCAACCATCGCCACTATTTGTAGTTTATTTCTTCTTAGCTAAGTCGGGTTAATGCGTCTACTCGGCTATTCTATACTCCAGGTCAGTAATTTATAGTAAAGCTATATTCCATCAAGAACATTGCCCATCTAGCTAGTTGGGGGCCTAATAGTCAGTAAATATTTTAGCGGCCTATGATCAGTTACAATTGTGAAGTGGGCTTCAGTTATATAAATACACTTTATATGTTTTTACTGCATATACAACCGCTAAATATTCTCTTTTTATCGCACTATATCTTCTTTTGGCATCATTGAAGGTACGACTTGAGTAGCAAATTAGATGCTCTATCCCTTCGTGTAATTGTTGAAGTATAGCAGCTATAGAAGTTGCACTAGTATCTGTATTTACGATGAATTCCTTCTTAAAATTTGGATATTTTAATATTGGTGGGGAGATTAAGGCATTTTTAAGAGTTTCGAAGGCTTCTTGTTGTTCTATGCCCCAATGATACTTGCAGTTTTTCTTTGTAAGCATAGTCAGTGACTGACTTAGTTTAGCAAAATTTGTTATAAATTTTCCATAAAATCCACGCAAGCCCAAAAATGCTCTTATTTCTCTTACATTTTTCGGTATTGGATAAGAAGCTACAATGGCCGTTTTACTTGGATATGTGGTATATCCCCCTTCTTTCATAATGTACCCTAGATATTCTATTTCGTGCTGTAAGAAAAGGCACTTAGTAGGTTAAAATTTAAGGTGGCTCCTTCGCATCATTTTAAAACATGTTGCAATCGTTCCATATGAGTGTCTACGTCTTCTGAAAATACAATACTCCAGTCTTCTTATTGAATTTGTAGCGATTTCATGTAAAAAATTATTGCAGATATCTGAAAGTTTCAAGTCGTAGGGAGCCCCAGTGGATAATAAATACGTAAAAAAGTACAGCTAGATCAGCCCTGTTTTTTTGCAAACAGCATCCAAAGTCGGAAAATTCGATTTTCTGCCTGTAGAATTTTTCCGTTACATTTAAGAGAAAACTTGTCCGAATGTAAGTTGTAGGTATTGAAAATACCTTTAATTTAATTTTTTATACGTCAAAATCGATGAATAATTTATCGAGATAATAGCGAAAATCCACCTTTTTTCACTATTTTATGAATGTTAATAACTTTTGCAAGAATGGCCGAAAGTGATGATGATAAGGCCATTATGTACCTTTATAACTGTGGGAAAGCTGGACCAAATAGGTTTGGTAGTTTATGAATAATCTTTTGATAATTGCTTATCCCAGACACTGAATGTTCAAACAATTGTCCTTGTCCAGAGGATGATTCTACAGATATTTGCAAAAGCGGAATGGATTCTTTAAAGTTCAAACTACAAACGAGGATGAAAAACCGATTGATTTTTAAAAAAATTGTTGTTAAAAAAACCATTTAAAGAAGGAGTAACTTATTTACGTTTAAACAATTGGAATAACTTTGTTTATTTGAATGATACATGTTTATTAATAAGTGGACTTGAAAGCTGTAGAAAATGCAGTTTTTTCTTGATCCTCAGAATGAAGAAGTACCTGATAGTATCCAGAAGCTAGGTCTATAGTCGAAAACCATTTTGAGCCGGACAGACGATCAATAGTATCATGGATATTTGGAAGTGGAAAATTATCTGTCTTACTGATATTATTAAGCTCGCGATAATCTATGCACAATCTGTACTGGGTGTCTTCTCCCGGATATCCTTTTTTCTCTATCAGTACAGCTGGAAAACTCTTTGTAAATTGACTCTCCACGTCTAATAATTTCTGTATCTCTTTCTTTAATGTTTCTTGCCTTTGAAACGGTACTCTGTATGGTCTTTTGCATATGGGCCGAACATTCTCGGTAATAATTCTATGCATTACGTCAGAGGTACATGTAAGTTTTTATTCAGGAGCTTAAAAATATTTAGAAATTCCAATATAAGACTTTTTAACTTAATTTAATTATCAGTCGTCACATGCTCTAAGTTAAGTTTTTTTTAGAATTACCCTAGCATCACGTCTTTCTATCTTTCTGACAGGTAAATATTTTTGATCCGTGGCGGGCTTATCAACGAGTGCCTCAAAAACACTGGCTATAACGGTTTTTTACAAATTATTAATTCATTCTCTGTAACATTCATGAACTTTACAAGTATGTCCTTTCCTGCTATGCACAGAACTCTTGCGACCAGCAGAACACTAGGTTCTATAACTAAGTGCTGAGTGTTAACTCTAGATGGCCTACTCAAGGTTGCTGCGCAAATCGTTTCGCACATTAGGGGTATCCTTATTTCTACAGGCACTAGAACTGAAACACCTTTCTCTTCATAATCTTCTAAACAATTGTCTGCAAGCTTTTTTCTACTTTATTTTTCTCAAAACTATCCCCTTTTCCTTCTTTCGTCTCTTTTTTCTTTTCATCTTTTCTGGATCCCTAGATTTTATCTTGGCTCCTGTATTTTTTTCCACGGCATGTTGATTGACTTTAGCTTCCAGACCACCACCACCGTCTGGGCACTGCCTTCCGTCGTTATTCAAGGTTCAATACTAGTTGCCTTAGATAAAGTCTTCCTTTTCGTAAGAATCTCTTTCACTTCCTTCATGGCGTCATTAAAATCTTCGAGTAACTTCGTTAAAATACTGTTAGCTGAATTAACTACAAATTATTTCTGTAATACCTGATTCTCGGTAAGCATTTCTATCGCTTTATCAAATGTGTAAAACATTCGTTTCCCCAATCTATTTTAATTCTATTTTTATGCAGGAAATCAATTCCTAAAAGTACAGATTCCATTACTATAAAATTATGATATACGGTTACATCACACGCGAAAGTTAGTGGTAAGATAGCTTCTTCCAATATGGGTATGGTATTACCCTGAATATTAACTAAATTACTATCTCCAGTTTTTCTCTTGAACCCTTAGCAACATCTGGTTTTACTAGGGATATAACGGCTCCTGAATCTATTACAGCTAAACACTTTTTACTTTTGATTAAGATTTCTACAGTACTACATGGTTTAGGAGTTCTATTCAAAAAGCACGTATATATATATATCCCTCTCATTTCCTTATTATTTAGCAATTTGCCTAAACTGCCGCCGCACTTCGGGGTTGTAGAGGAGCTGCACCGTAGTTGAAATTTCGGAGTTGTTGTGGCTATGAGTATTTTTGGGATGGGCAAAATCTTGCAGTATATCCAGGTTGTTGGCACATGAAAGAAAGTCCCTGGGATACGTTTCGATTTTTTTCTGGACAAAATCATTTAATGTGACCAGGCTTGTTACATCCATAGTATAACAATTCTTTTTTCCTTATAATTGACAGCGGCATGTCCCGGATTTTGTCACTTGTTGCATTCATAATTTCTTTGACAGTTGGTAGTGTTAGCATTGTTTCTGAAATCCTAATTCCTATTGCGTTGATAGTTCTGGCCATTATCATTTTTTGTTATATAGTGGATTCATAATTCTAATATTTCGACACTCCGGTTATTCTTCTTCTTCAGGTGCCATCTTCTATCGGAGGTTGGATATCATCATTGCCACTCTCACTCTATTTGCAGCTACTCGAAAAAGTTCTACTGAGCTACAATTGAACCACTCTCTCAAATTTCTCAACCATGAAATTCTCCTTCTTCCGATATTTCTTCTTCCTTCTATTTTACCCTGCATGATCAATCTAAGCAACTCGTATCGCTGGCCTCTCATTATATGTCCAAGATATTGCAGTTTCCTTATTTTTATCTTGTTAATTATTTCATAGTTTTTGTCCATCGCTAGCAATACTTCTACGTTTGTTTTTCTCTCCATCCAACATATTCTCAACATCCTTCTGTAACACTACATTTCAAACGATTGCAGTTTATTTATGTGTTCTTATTTTAGTGTCCAGCATTCCAACCCATACTGCAGCACTAAAAATACATAACATCTTAAAATTATCATTCTTAGTTCTAGAGTGATGTATCTGCTGCACAGAATGGTTTTCAGTTTTACAAACGCACTTCTTGCCATTTCTATTCTCGTTCTTATTTCTGTTGTTTGTTCATTATTTGCTGTTATCCGTGTGCCCAAGTATTTATATTTTTGCACTTTTATAAATTCACACCTCGCAACTTTATGCTTGTTTGCATGTTTTGTTTTTTAGTTATTACCATATATTTAGTCTTTTTGGTGTTCATTTTTAATTCATGTTGCTCGCAAACGTTATTTGTTAGATGGTCGTAATAAATTTTCAATTGATTCTTCCCGTTCAGCAAATTCTAAAGCTTTTGCGAAATTCTGAGAATTTTGTGACAACACCCTTTGTCTTGTAGGCATTAGTAATCCTAGTATAAACTGCGTTGTTACATTCTGTTCTAATTTTTCCTGTATGATCTTATCAATATTTGTTACTTGTGTGAGAGTAACTGTCTTATTAGCGAGCAGTTTTAGCCAAGTAAGGAACAGACGGCTTGATTCTCCTACCGATTGTCGACATTCCACAAAATTTTTCATCGCTGCACCCTTGACACATGGCAGAGTAAAATGCTTTTTTAATCCGTCTTTCAATGTGATCCAGCTTATCGTTGACTTAAGGGTTCATCTGCATCTAAAAATTATTTTGCTTTATTCCTTAGTTTCAGACGGGCTATGGCAACTTTTTTTTGTTCGGTCCAATAGATAATTAAAGCAGTTTCTTCAATTGTAGCTAAAAATTCCTCAATCTGCTGGTATCATTTGGAAGGATAAAATCAATGCCCATTATAATGTTGTAGGTGATTATTGGGGTAGCACGGCAGTTGTAGTAGATGGTGTTTCTTAAGCTTTTTATAACTTAATGGTGTAATACTTTGCAGTTGGCAAGTTTCTGCTCACTGGCACTGACCCACAATTAGTTTTCTCTGATGGAGGTTGAAAATTTCCCCACCACTTTTCTCTGGGGGTTGAAAACCCTACCTTATACCTGACACCAGTTGTAGCGCCTGCTTTTCTATGGTCTTTTTTACACTTACCGTATTTTGGGTCATTTCCATCAACTCTGCTACAATTTCATTGACCAGGTTCGTAGTACCAGGAGTATTACACCAAAGACACTCAATTTTCACTCTTAAGTATTGAAGATATATAAAAAAAACAGATAACTTAATAATAAAAAATTGTCAGCTATTTTTTTTCCTGTCAGATGGATTTAGGAAATGCTATTGGTGATTGGAAAGGGAGCAATATTCTCTATTGAATCTAGGGAAAGGGAGGCAAATTTTTCTCACAAAATACATTCACTTGCCTTGAAAATGAAAATTTATTGAAATATAAAATTATGCTACTGAAGGAGAGACAATGTTATTTTCTACTAAAAAATTCCTAACCCTATGACATATGATATTATAAACAGTTTTATATCGATCTGACACTTACTTTTGTTAGGTCGCGTATATTGTCTTATTCTGTCTCGCTCTTATTTTCCGAATTCGCGCCTGTTTATAGGTTCGTTTTTCGCGCAAGATTTGACTTCTGATGGTATATATTCTGCTTCGGTTATTCACGGCTACAGATCTCGATATTTTCTTCACTACTCTCCACTACTGTTTTCTGCGTTATATGCTCGGTTCACTACTATTACGTGCTTTTATAAGCCGGATAAGTTTCGTGCCGTGTAAACTATTGCGGATCGCGTAAAAATTGGTAACGTGGGCAATATTTGTGCCGTGTGAACTGTTGCGAGCTTCGTAGAAAAATAGTCGTACCGTGGTCAAAATTTGAGACGTGTGAATCACGGCGAGCCGCATAGTAAAGAGAGCTATCGGGTGCAAAATGTGTGCCGTGTAGACCACGGCGAACCATGTGGAAGATGGTAGTATCGTGAGCTGAGTTTGTGACGTATGAACCACGGCGTTGCGTGCAAGATTCGTGCGGTGTGAACTTCGGCGAACCGTGTGGAAAAGAGTAGGAGAAGTGAATTAGGGAAAAGGCGATTTTACTTTATTTTATTATTTCTCAATGCATGGTGAACTTCAACAAGAATTTTTATTTTAGACATGTAAGTCAACTCAAATTAATATTTTTTTGTTTTAGTTTTTTTTATTGCACTTCACTAAAATTTTAATTTTATTTTAGGCATATATTTCAAACGCAATTAAATTATTTTTAATTTATTATATTTCATTTCAGTTTATTTGACTTCGGTAAAATTTCATTTTTATTTTAGGCATATATTTCAAACGCAATTAAATTATTTTTGATTTATTTTATTTCACTTTATTGGACTTCAACAATTTTTTTTTATTTATATGTACTTATAATTCATGGCCAATTAAATTTTTACCATATTACATTTTACTTTTTAATATGTCTTAAAACAAATGAAAACCTGACAGCCCTTTTCCTCTTCATAATTTTTCTCGTTTACAAAGTCCCAGATTTTTCTGTTCACAACAAATTAAGTATATGGAATTTGGTTTGGATAAAAACTTGGCTAATATTTACTTTAATTATTTTTTTTTATTAGACGAAAGCTCTTAAGGAATTTTTTGCAACAAAAGTGTTTAGACTGAGCCTCGTAAGTTTTGTATCGAAATTAAAATCTAGTGTTGGGACTCTTCAGCAATTCTGAAATTCAATTAGTCCAAAAATTTTTGTGTTAAGCATAAACTAAGTCATGTTTAGTGTTCTTAGATCCGTTAACGATAACACTATCACGTTGTCACTAATTTTCTCTTGACAAAATTATTTAAGTCGCAATCGGAAATGTCTAAATCGCATAAGTTGCTATCAGGTTTCTTTTACGCAATTTTTTTAATTTCCGCAAATTATTTTATTCGTAGAAGTAGACGCGTGAATACTCTGTATATTATTTATTTCAAACAGTTTCCGCAAGAATTATGAAAAAAAAATCGGCATGGAAAGGTTTTTAAAGAAGCTTATGTTTCCGATGGCACTGGAATTTTACTAAAATTTACGTTGCACGGCTTTTATTTTGATTGAAGATTTTACTTTGACATTCCTCCCTCAGCACTGAACTGTTATCAACTTGTAGAGTTCGCCTCTAACGAATTTCCACCTAACGGACGAGGTTTCCTGGCCTTTCAAGTACCGGAATCGTCTTTTTTGAATCGAATTTCTATTATTTGAATTCTTGATTGCCTAATTAAGACAACCAAGAACTTCTAGCTCTTTTAGGCCGTCGTAAGCAAAGCGGCCTCCCTCGTTGCGCTAGCGTAAACTGATCTTCTGGATGCCGAAAGTGGCGCTCCAGGAAAACCTCTAGGAATTTTAAATCTCCCTACTCACGTGTTGATCTGTTTAAGTTTTTTCTAGAAGGGAAATTAACAATAATCTCTTGCGAGATTACCGACTAGTGGCCCACCTATTGAAAATTCCCCGTGCCTTTCTTTGACGTGGTGCAAGTGTCAGACTACTAAGCAAGATCTGTGCTCTTTAATAAACAATCAGATTCTGCTAACAAATCGTGACATCGGGTGCTATTTATAATTTCTCGGCATTCCGTCAGGTCTTTTAAAAGAGAACCAATTAGCTCATAGCACGGTCTGCCAAAGGTTTATGTCTGCGCCGCAGGGTATATAAGCCATTATTCATATACGCACACTTTATTTATTTTCAAATTCTAACAATTCTTTTTGCCTAACGAGCAACGATAATATACAGGCACGGTCAAATCTAGGTTAAGATACGTTAGGAAACCCAAAATAGCAGAACTTTATGAACTTAAGGATTACAGTAAACTATTTCAAATCAATGTAACGCATGTTTAATTTTAAAAAAGCTATTTTAAAATTATTCGGGCTTGTTAAATTCGAAAGTTAATCTCTTTGAACCCTCAATATTCGAAATATTACTTTAAATCAGATAAAATAAAAACCGATCCAACAAAAAGGTTTCAATAAAGGGATATAAAGCCATGGACGGTTAAAAGCAGGTATAGCAAGGTCCGGAAATAAAATAAAGCCCTTCGCCTAGATAAAAGAAAGCAGGTAGTGATGCATCTGACGAACGATAGCATGTATAGGAAGCCTGAAGAGTACTCCCAAAACATGTCGCCAGATCTTCGTTTTTTTTTCCTTAGATTGATTACAATTAATTAACTGACATGGAGTAACTAATTAAGTTAATTCATTCAAAACAATAGAAATAATCCTTAAAACCATTGTTTTAAGGAAAAACGGAGTCAGGTTATGTTTATTTTTGTAATTAATTAAAAAATTAGCGTAGGCGACGTGACTGGCTCTCGTGGACCTCGCAATGAGAGACCCGTTAAATTATCTAATACTAACTACTACGCTCACTCACATTTATGTATTAATAAAATACTATTTGTTTGGTTTATTATAAGCAAACAAAAATCTATTTTTTTTCCATTCATCCTGTAACTTTCTCCACTAAATACAGCAAAGTCTATATGATTTTAAATAACTGGGTTTGTCATATCAATTTTGTCAATTTTATGCAATTCTGGAGACCGATTTATGTCGTACTTTTTACTAAACACGCCTTTTTGTTTACTTTTTCTAACATCATCCACCTTATATCTAAAATTTGATAAGAATATTTTTGGACAATTAAATGCTTTTAAAATAGTTTTAAGGTGCGTATAAATATGGCGAGTCGAGCTCGAGTCGAGCTTCCAACGAACTGATCTTTGTCGGTTCGAACCCTTTTTCGCCGCCCGGCGGCAAAAGAGATTTATTGCATCTGGATGTTGTAAACCAACAAAGGGTAAAAAAAAAAATATTTAAGTTTTGATTATTTTCTTTATATTCCGAAATGAAATGTAGTTAATTTTTTCTTATTTTCCAAATATTTAATAATGAATCCCCAAATCAGCTTATGTAGGGTTCAACATAACTGTGGTGCCGGGACATTAGAAATAAATCTAATTTTTTAAGTGATTTTATTTACATATTATCTCCTATATTTATAAATAAAAAAGATACCTTTTTGTTGTACTTTTACAAGATCTATTAATAAATCTTGGAAATCAGCCTTTACATAAGTTTGTGTTTTCCCGTTCACTGGCCATTATTACAATACCTCATGCTGTCAAATTGGCTGAAATTTTTTTATTATCATATTTTCCTTATATCATTATATTCCGAAATAAATAAGAGGTAGTTTTTCCTATTATCGAAATATTACTTAAGTAATCTCGAAATTAGCTTATACGTAGGTCGTCAGTAATCTGTTCACGGTTCAATATGGCGGTTTCAGGTTGCTAAAAAAGAACCTACTTTTTTCAGGAGTGTTATTTTCTAATTATCTTTAATATTTCAAAGTAAAAAACGAAATTTAACCGGTTTATTTACTAGTTTGTTTGGCGATGATTGTCGCGGCGAGTGTGGCTGCATCGATGCGAACTTCAATTAAGTTTTTCTTTAATAACATAGTTAATGCCGTTTCACCAGTCCTCGCTGATAATTTTTTTTAATGTATGTAAGAAATTAACGTATTCCTTATAGTTTACATTTTGGGTTATCCCGAGTTACGAATTAGTTGTGCCCATATAAGTTTAATGGATTTTAATGAATGTGTTCGAAGCACAACACTTCCAAGTTCTTCAGCCCAATCGTCTATCACATGTTTCTTAAATTGTCTTTCTTTCTAATATGCAATTTTTACAAGTTCCTTCTTTAGTAAACCGTTCATAAAGGAAACATATTTTTTTAATAACCAATTTGTAATATCGCTTTTTCAACTATGTTATTGGCAACTTTTCCACCAGTTTAGAATGATAACTGGCGTTATCCAAATCTACAACTGACCTCTCCTGAATCAATTGTATCATTTGATAAAAATATCTTTGATATCCGGCGTCATTTATTCACGTTAATCTTTGATAGATTTCGATTCAAACTGCTGCAAAACTCCCATAAATTTCCTCCAATATGAGTTGTAATGAGTTGGTGGCCCTGAGCGGTTTTAAATCTGTCGATAAACTTTCTAAGAATGCTTCTCGAAAAATTGCTGTATTCTTATCTTCATACATTTCTTGTACTACGTGTCCTGTACCGAGACAAATTACATCCACATACCTTCCCTGTGGTATTTTCTAATTTCCCGCAAATACCGTTTTCTCTAAAAGTATTTCCTCTGTATCACCTCTATTTTCACTTTCCCTACGAGAAATTCATTTTGTTAGCACTTTTTCCACCCATTTCCATATGGCCGACGCACTCGAAATTTTCTTCTCGCTGGTCTCTGCGAATTTTCTAACGCAATTTCATTTCACACATTTACTTCTTTTCTTCTCTAAAATTTTTGTCCATAACTCACAAATTTTGGAATTATTTTCTGGTCCTCTATTTTCTTCCGATCACTCCATATTCACTTATGAACAACTTTTAATCAATTAATGCCAAGTGATAAATAAATTTCATTTCATTAACAAAAAAATAAGAAAATCTCGTGTCTTCAGTCTCACTGCAAAGTAAATTTTTTCGAAAAAGCGTGTCATAAACCCGTCTCACTAGATTAAAAATACCCTTTGAGTTCGCACCAAAAAACCGACAGAAAATGGATCGCTGCGAGTCTCGGTCGAGCTACTCGAAAACAATAGAACTATAAAAAAATTGACTTCTTGTGACCCAACTGCATTTATTACCTCATTTCAAATTTGCCGACGATGGCCCTCGATAACAATAGAAATCGGCAAAATTTCAAAAGAGTCTCGTTCGAAGCTCGAGGCATACTCGACTCGAGCTCGACTCGCCATATTTATACGCACCTTTAGAGGTTAGCTTACTAGGTTTCATACCAATCGATTTACGTTTAGTATGGTAATAGCTATGATTTACCTTATCTAAAATTGTGTGTAAAATTATTCTTCCCATTTAGATAAAATTGCTTGTATAATATATTTTTTAAAGTTTATATTGCCCGTTCAACGTGGCAGCTTTCTTAGTGCTAAATGCTGAGAAGTGATTTTATCATATTCAATTATAAGTCATGATTGCTTTAGATGTTTTTTGGTGTATAAGTTGCTTCTTCAAGAACTGATTTCAAACCCCTGCTCACCTTCAAACTTGTTTTTAAAGGTTTTCTCCAAACCTTCTTGAGTAACAAATGATTACTACTAGTTGGTTGCATTACCTCTAAATCTACTTGCCACAAATCGCCATAATCTCGTATAATTGTTCACTTTCTTTGGAAATTGTTTCAAGGAGGAACTGCATTCTGCAATTTGTCTTTTTCCTTCCGAGATCACCATTAGATATATGAATGTCTGAAGTGTTTGCGCACAACTAATTGAAAAAGTCTTACAAATCAAGTTTTGATGGTAGTGGTCTTTGAAGTTTTTATAATTTTATGAGTACGGCTGTCTTAAATTTTTCTAATCTGGACATAACATCTTATCTAATATATGAAGAGCATCTTCAAGTACTTCTTTTACTTGCTTTAGATGTTTTTGGTGTATAAGTTGCTTCTTCAAGAACTGATTTCAAACCCCTGCTCACCTTCAAACTTGTTTTTAAAGGTTTTCTCCAAACCTTCTTGAGTAACAAATGATTACTACTAGTTGGTTGCATTACCTCTAAATCTACTTGCCACAAATCGCCATAATCTCGTATAATTGTTCACTTTCTTTGGAAATTGTTTCAAGGAGGAACTACATTCTGCAATTTGTCTTTTTCCTTCCGAGATCACCATTAGATATATGAATGTCTGAAGTGTTTGCGCACAACTAACTGAAAAAGTCTTACAAATCAAGTTTTGATGGTAGTGGTCTTTGAAGTTTTTATAATTTTATGAGTACGGCTGTCTTAAATTTTTCTAATCTGGACATAACATCTTATCTAATATATGAAGAGCATCTTCAAGTACTTCTTTTACTTGCTCTGTATACCACCTGATTATCTACATAATCTCGAGTCACTCCATCTTGCTTGGTAAGAGATTCGCCAAAATTAGTCAAACGCTTGCGCTGCATATCGTAGTCTTTCTCACTAGTTGACTTAAACCCAATATCTGAAGGCCTCTTTATTTTAATGGTTTTAAAAACATACTGCAGACCAAATTTATTTATTGAAGAGGTGTGAACTCTGGACATTTTCGTAATATACTAATTCACTTTGATAAAAAATTTTCTTTATATACTTTACACACCTCTCCCAATTTCTCGATAATAGAAAGTAATTCATTATCATGATGGTACTGTCATCTAATTTAGAAATCTAAAGAAGTTCTAATCTCTTAATAAGTTTTCTCTAACATTATCCCAATATACATATTCAACTTTTTTCTTGCAATTATGAACCTTTCCAGTGTATAGGTTTTAAAGAACTGACACTAGGTCTCTCTTTACCAATTTTCTCCCCCTTGAGAAATGATTTTATTATTTTTTATACTTATTAGTATCGTTTTCTTTAAAACTCTATCTTGGGTTAGAGTTTTGATATACGCTATTGATTTCAAATAAAATAACAATTTTTCCCCTCATCAGTAATTTTGTCTACACCAGTTAATACCTTGGCGTGTTTAAGAGAAATCATATCAAGAATTTTCTCAGTAACTGAATATTTACCTATGTCTCTTGAACTTTTCTGTAATAAAGTTTGTTCTGGTGGGAAGCATACAATTACATCACCCATTCGATTCTTAGATTCTTATGGTTTGCATCAATATATATATATATATATATATATATATATATATATATATATATATATATATATATATATATATATATATATATATATATATATATATATATAGGAATTAATTTTTCTTGAGTTTTTAACCTATTATTCCGTATATAATAATATTAAAAATGTACATTTTTGTAGAATCCGCCGAAACCATCAGTTGAAATAGATTCGAAAGAATCGAAACGTCCTGAAATATAAAATATAAATACAATAAGTGTGACTACTTTATATATATATATATATATATATATATATATATATATATATATATATATATATATATATATGCGGCTTTCACGGATTCCTCCGTGTGAGATACAATAGCAGTGCTGAAATCACATTCAGCAAACGTACAACGATATGCAGCTCCGTATATGAATGAAGTCAAATGCGAACAGTAAATGCAAACTTCTCTCCATCATATCCTTTTTGTGTTAGAGGTTGCACAGTTAGAATAAATTGTTATAAAACGCAATTCATCCCATTCCACCACCATCGAGATGATGACCTACCTGTACCACCATACCGAGAAGAAAGTCAAAATTTACCCTCCCCGCCACAGTGATACGGCAGAGGTACATGTTTCGTCTCTATTAGACTCATCAGGGTACCGACATGCACCTGGCTGTGCAAAAGACAGATCGGAAGGAAGCATGCAAATACTGAACGCGGCTTCGCCGACGTCCCGCCGGGTGGCGTATATATGTTTATGCGGCTTTCACGGATTCCTCCGTGTGAGATGCAATAGCAGTGGATTATGTCGTTGTAGTGCTGAAATCACATTCAGCAAACGTACAACTATATGCAGCTCCGTATATGAATGAAGTCAAATGTCAAATATATATATATATATATATATATATATATATATATATATATATACATATATATATATATATATATATATATATATATATATATATATATATATACATATATATATATATATATATATATATATATATATATATATATATATATATATATATATATATCCTCCTTAGCAGTATCTTCATGACTTGAAGGTGTATTAAAGGATGATGGTTAAATAATAATTTCAATTTGTTTATCATTGCCGCAGATAAATGCATATTACAGGTTCGTGAAAATCATTAAGTTCGGATTTACATTCAGTAATTTGCAATTTCAAGGCTTTATAATATTTCCACACGGCTTCTGTAGCCTTAATCACTTTACGATTTAGATTTACTTGATCGCTACAGTTATCCATATTGAATCTTTATCTAGGAACAGTTAAATTTGTAATGACCATAGAGACTTATATATATATATATATATATATATATATATATATATATATATATATATATATAGGACTATTAAAAAAGTCCTATTTCCCTCAGGAATGTTAGGATGTTGGACGGCTTCAAGGTGGGTAGCTCCCCTTCTTTGATTTGGTGTGTTCCCAAGAACCGCATCCTAGGGTTTCCTAGAGCGCTGCACTCTAAAAAGATATGAATAGAGGTTTCGTCCTCCTTACAGAATCTGCACTATTCTCTTTCTACCAGGCCTAGTTTCTGTAGGTGTCTCTTCAGGTGGCAATGCCCCATCAGGACCCCTGGCAGAACTCTGAGTTGGTTTTGACCCAAGCTTATGCGTTCTTTGATTCTCTTCCGGTCGTAGTTCCCCAAAAGTATCTTCGTTTGTCTCAATCCTTGCACCTCCGTCCAATAATTGGATCTACTGCTTTCTTCTTCTGTCTTTAGTTCTTCCAACATTACGCTGCTACTGATTCCACAGAAAGGCTCTGGCTCCAGAAATGATATCTGAGCTCCTTTCCTCGCCAGCTTGTCTACTATGTCATTCCCCTTTATACCGGTATGTCCCGGTACCCACATGAGGGTGACTTTATTATTCTTACTCAAATCATTTACTTCTTCTAGGCATTCCCAGACCATCTTGGAACTGATAACTTGAGATCTCGGCGCACTGATGGCTGCTTGACTATCCGACGTGATAGTTTTTCTCCTTGTTAAATTGAATACATATCCTAATTGCATGTATTTCTGCTCGGAAAATGCTTGGTGACTTACCCAAGCTTTTGTAGTGCCTGGTGCTGGGTCCATACACTCCTACTCCAGTTCCCTCGGTTGTTTTCGAACCATATGTATACTATGTAATGGATTTCTTGCTGAGTTCTTCAATGGTGTTTCTGCCCCATTCGCTCTTGCGACTCAACTTTGTGCTGAAGTTTTTCAAAAAGCTGAATTTCTTTTTCACTTCATTTTGGGGCATGTCCCAGATTTGTTGATTTCTGGGTAAGAGATTGGGCCTTCGTTTTATGACCTCATTTCTCATCATCCTATAAATCGTCCTCTTCGCCATCTTCTCTAAAAATATATGTAGAGGTGTGAGGTTTAGGATTACTTCCATGACGGCCATTGGGCAGGTTTTCATTGCCCTAAATCCTAAATCCCTGCGACCTATCAGTCTCACATCGTTTATTTTAAAAACGATGGAGAAAACAGTAGATAATTATATCAGAACAGAAATTCTTGAACAGGCGCAACTACATCCTCATCAACATGGGTATCAAGCCGGTAAGTCTACAGAAACCGCACTGATAGAATTGACAGATGAGATTCAAGAAGTACTGAACAGGAAGGAAACTGTAATATGTGCCTTGAGATAGAAAGGGCTTTTGACAACACTCCACATGAGGCAGTTAAAAGAGCACTCGACGACAGGAGAGTGGACGAAATGACATCCAAATGGATAGCACGACTTCTCTCTACTAGAATAGCAGAGACAGAGATAGGATAGGACACTATCGCCCTCTGTACCAAGAGAGGATGCCTTCGGGGGGAATAGCCTCCCCACTTATGTGGAGCTTAATTGTAGACTAATTCCTCTATGATATGACTGACCTCGGCATATCTTTTTCGGGCTATGCCGATGACGTGGTCATGGTCGCAAGAGGAAAATACCAACTGTGACATAGTTCAAAAAGAAGGCTTGAATACACTAGAGGATAGTGCCAGATGATGGGATTAAACATCAACCCCACCAAAACTACTCTAGTAGCCTTCATTAGGAAAAGAAACTTCAATCTGAAAACCGTCAAAAGGGATAGGAATGTTATTGAATGAAAATCAGAGGTTAAATATCTGCGATTGACTCTAGATAATAAACTCCTCTGCGATAAGTATGAAAAAGAAGTAATAAACAAGGCTGAAAAAGCCTTGATGGTCTATAGAAATTTTGCGGGAAAAAGATGGGATACAAACCCAAAAATTCTGCAGTGGATGTACACTGCAAGAGTGAGACCATTCATCACATACGGGGCATTAATCTGGAGCAAAAGAACCAGTCTGGCTAATAGGAGAGCTAACCTCTTGAAAGTTGAAAGACTGGCCTATGTATGTATAACCGGGGCAATTTAGGATGGTTTTAAATTTAAACCATGTTAGTGAATCAGGCTGTAAAATTTTAAGGTATAAAAAAATTTTAACGTCAAAAAAATAGTTTAATTAACTTACCGTGTTTTCCTTCAGGCCGTTAAGGGAAAAAGACGGACATTTTAGTTCCTTAAATACAACTCTGGTTCTCTCTCTATATGTGTTTTGACTTCCTAATGGTCTCGTCAGCGGAGCTGTAGCGAACCAAGAGCAACATTCACAGAAATCAACTACCTATATAAAATCTAGATTCTGAGACATATTGGCAGTATGTTAAACCTGCAAACATTTTCGATACCAACCTGTAAAATATCAACAGGCAAATGATCTAGAGAAATCTTTACGACCATAGAATTAATTAATAGGCCACCGCTTTCTACCTCAGGGCATTAAAGGGAAAAAAGCTAGACAATTTATTACCGCAAATACAACTCTGATTCTCTTTCCATACGTGTTTCGACCACTTAATGGTCTCGTCAGTGGAGCTGTAACGAACTAAGGGTAACATTCACAGAACACAACTGTCTATTGAAAATTTAAATTCCGGGATATGTCGACAGGATGTTACAGCCTTTTACCGACAATGTCTGCAGATTTTACATCCTGTCGACGTGTCCCAGAATTTAAAAAGATAGATAGTTGTTTTGTTTGAATATTGCTCTTGGTCTGTTACAGCTCCGCTGACGAGACTATTAGGTGACCGAAATGAATATGGAGAGAGGATCAGACTTGTATTTGCAGAAAAAAAAACTGTCTATTTACTTTCTTTAACGGCCTAAATAAGCAAAAAGGCAACTTATTATATTAAACTTACTTTTCGGCCGTAAAGATTTCTTTATAAGTATTTTATTGAAATTTTAATTCTTAAGCTTTTTATTACTTCAGTGTATATATAAGTGTCATTTAACTGTTTATATTTTACAGTCTGGCATCGAAAATGTCTGCAAGTTAATCATCCAATCGACATATCCCGAAATTTAGATTAAATATTGATATTTATTTTCTGTGAATGTTGCTCTTGATTCATTACAGCTCCACTGACGAGACAATTTGCTGGTCAAAACGCATATGGAGAAAAGACCAAGTCTCCATATATTTCCTTTAACAGACTAAGGGAAAAAACGATAATTTAAACCAACATTATTACTGCCTACTAGAATCATATAATTTCTATCAACACTGAGCTCGTTATTATTTGTATAAAAAGGCAATGTCAATAATTCTAGCCTTAAAAATTGGAACGTAAAATATTTATTTACCTATGTGTTAATAAGTTTTTCTAATTTAAGATCCTATAAATTTATTAGCAATGAAGAAGCCAGCGATAAATCCTTCTGTACCAATGAAACCTTTGTACTGGACAAGAATTTTAGTGGCTCAAGCGGCAAAAAGTTTGGATGGTCCCGCTTTATGGGACGAGATTGAAGAGCTGCCTTTGGAAGTACTCCCAGAAGATTTTACCAAGCTTTTTTCCAGACAAGTATGGCACATTTATTTGTATATATGATATGAAAAAGAAAATAATAAGTTATTTCGCAAGGTAATAGCATGAAAGGAAATTTAGATCATAAAAGGCTTCGATTCTAGGTAATAGTGTTATGTCGGATGATCTCGCGGGTGTGATGTGTAATCTATGGTTTTTGGGTATCCCGTGTATGTGCTGAGTCCTCCGGACTGTAAGACAGCCGAAGGTTCGATGAAATCCCATTCATCATTTTCAATGCTCATTGTACGGCATCTGTGTGCAAACCACTAGTAGGTAGTAAAGAAACAAATCACAATTCGGCAACACGATGACACGCAGCAGGGCTTGCAACCTAATTGGCCAGAACCGTCCGGCCAACCAACGCGCCCCATGTGCACATGAGACCGACAGCACTCGAGTCGCAAGCGTCGATTCGCTCGCAGGCACCGCAGAGCACACGGGATACCGTATATATATATATATATATATATATATATATATATATATATATATATATATATATATATATATATATATATATATATATATATATATATATATATGAATGGTCTCGGGTTTCAATCCGATCGTTCAAAAAATCGTTTTCACGACGTTTCGCCAAAATCTCATTTGGCATTTTCAATTGCAGTTCGTGTCGTTACTCGCTGAGAACTGATGTTGGCCTCTGATGAATGTCGAGTTTTGTTTAGCTGGCTCGCTTTCCGATTGGACGAGCGGCTTCGCAGGATCCTTTCCTCTGCCGAGTGCGATATATTTGGTTCTTGTATGCTGGTCTCTCGTGTATTGGTTGATCTATGTTGTTTTGTTTCTTGTTTCTTTATTAATGTCTGCCATGTTGTTGGAATATGTATAGCATCGTCTCGTTTATTCAGCTATCCCGCTTTTTGGATTTCTAGGGCCTCTCTTATGACGCGTACTTTGTAGTTCTGTACTGGTGCTATTTCTTTTGCCTTTTCAAAGTCGATGGTATGTCCGGTGGTTTGGTGATGTTGAAATAGAGCTGAAGTTGTTTGTTTGTTTTTAAGGCTATTTTTGTGTTCTTGAATTCTTGCTGATATCCGCCTGTTTGTTTGTCCTATATATGTTTGCTGACAATTTGCACATAGAATGCTATAAACGCCATGATTTTCAAGGTTGGTCTTATCTTTGGGATTTCCCAGGATGTTGGCTATTGTTTTTTGTTGTTTAAATATGGGCTGTATGCCGTGTTTTCTTAGATTCTTCCGATTCTGCCCGTTATTCCTTTTATGTATGGGATTATGGCTTTATTTCTTGTTTGATCTTGGTCTTTGGTTTTTGTTGTGGTTTTCTCTTGTCTTTTTATGGCTTTCTTTATGTCTGATTGTGAGAAACCATTCCGTTCTAGAGCTGTTGAAATGTGTTTTATTTCGTCTTGTTTTGTGTCGAGTTCTGTTAGTCGGAGAGATCTTGATATTAGTGTATTGACTACTGCCTGCTTTTGAGAGGAATGATGATGTGACTCTGCATTAAGATATCGGTCAGTATGGGTGGGTTTCCGATATACACTAAAACCTAAGGTGTTGTTGGGTTTTCTAGTTAATAAGAGGTCCAAAAAAGGAAGTTTCTTTTCTTGCTCGATTTCTAGCGTGAATTGGATTCTAAGGTGGATATTGTTCAGGTTTAAGAGGAAATCGTCCAGGTGTTCTTTTCCATGTGGCCATATTATAAAAATGTCATCCACATAGCGTTTCCAAAATTTCGGTTTTAAGAATGCTTTTTGCAGTGCCTCTTGTTCAAAATATACCATAAAAATGTTGGCTATAGCTGGTGAAAGTGAGGACCCCATAGGTGCGCCATCTGTTTGTTTGTATATTTGGTTATTGAACATGAAATATGTGTTTTTAGGCAGTGTTCTGCAAGTTCAATTGTGTAGGATGGAAAATCTTCGTTCATAACGATTTTGTCCAAAGTCTCGTCCAGTGGTATGCTTGGATATGGCGATTTTAAAAAAGCATTCTTAAAACCGAAATTTTGGAAACGAAACGTAGATATTTTTATAAAGTGTCCACATGAAAAAGAACACCTGGATGATTTCCTCTTATACCTGAACAATATCCACCATAGAATCCAATTCACGCTCGAGCAAGAAAAGGAACTTCCTTTTTTGGACCTGTTATTAACTAGAAAACTCAACAACACCCTAGGTTTTAGCGAATATCGGAAACCCACACATACTGACCGATATCTCAATGCAGAGTCACATCATCATCCCTCTCAAAAACAGGCAGTAGTCAACACACTAATATCAAGATGTCTCCGACTAACAGAACTCGACACAAAACAAGACGAAATAAAATACATTTCAACAGCTCTAGAACGGAATGGTTTCTCACAATCAGACATAAAGAAAGCCATAAAAAGACAAGAAGAGACTACAACAAAGACCAAAGACCAAGATCAAACAAGAAACAAAGCCATAATCCCATACATAAAAGGAATAATGGACAGAATCGGAAGAATCTTAAGAAAACACGACATACAGCCCATATTTAAACCACAAAAAACAATAGTCAACATCCTGGGAAATCCCAAAGATAAGACCAACCTTGAAAATCATGGCGTTTATAGCATTCCATGTGCAGATTGTCAGCAAGCATATATAGGACAAACAAACGGGTGCATATCAGCAGGAATTCAAGAACACAAAAATAGCCTCTAAAACAAACAACCTCAGCTCTATTTCAACATCACCAAACCACCGGATATACCATCGACTTTGAAAAGGCAAAAGAAATAGCACCAGTACAGAACTACAAGGTACGCGTCATAAGAGAGGCCCTAGAAATCGAAAAGTGGGACAGCTGAATAAACGAGACGATGCTATACATATTCCAACAACATGGAAAACATTAATAAAGAAACAAGAAACAAAACAACAAAGATCAACCAATACACGAGAGACCAGCATACAAGAACCTATCGGGGAAGGGAACGCCTACTAGTGTTTGCTCCTCTCATTTGTACACTATTTCGTTCCGTCGATTTTTCTTGAATTTGCCTTTCAAAATTTTGAGAACTAAATTGGTTAGGCTCTTGAGTAGAATCAATCAAAGTCGAATCCAAGTGTGTAGCAAATGAGTAAGTGGGTTGTCTCTCTGTATGCGCGAACGCTTGGTTTCTGTGACCCAAA
This sequence comes from Diaprepes abbreviatus, assembly GCA_034092305.1. Taxonomy (NCBI): domain Eukaryota; kingdom Metazoa; phylum Arthropoda; class Insecta; order Coleoptera; family Curculionidae; genus Diaprepes; species Diaprepes abbreviatus. The sequence goes on from JASJET010000103.1 coordinate 830,912, forward strand.
GGTCGTAAACCAGGGAATTGGCTTGAATGTGAAAAATTACTCAGGGGATTCACCGATGTAATCGTTGACGAAACCTCGTAAAACGATTCGTTTTCGAAATCGATTAGGCGTCTGCCGAGTCTATCGGTATTTGTAACAGGGTTGTCCAAATCTATGAGATTCCTCTGAATGTTAAAGTTTTCTCTGTGGTAATGTGGTTGTTGTTGTTGTTGAAAGGAAAGGCACCCAGGGGGTGCCGGAGAGGACCCACCGTAACCTCCCGACCCAGGAAAAATCCAGGCCTCCTCACCTTTCTTGCTGTTATTGTGTGGCATTGTGATTGGTTGAGTCATTTTTTTATGCTTCTAAATTTGGAAGAGTTTGATATTTGTTGTTTTGTGATCCAAAAGTCAAAAATGAGGACTTTATTTAAAAACAAGACGCATAATGGAAGTGAGCCGAAGTGCTCTACGGACCTTGTGCAATGAGATTGGGGTAGTCTATTTATTGGAAAATTAGAACTGTGGGTTGCAACTTTGTTGAATGTAATTTGTTGTAGTTTGTTTGTGACGAGAAAGTCAATCTAAATTTGGTCAATTGTTTGTCTTTTGTCGGAAAAAAATTTCGCAAATTTAAATTTATTTCACGTTTGTATCCGAAATCCGCTGCCTTCTTCGAATTTCACGATATTTATTTCACGGTAATTTGAGGAGACTATCTGTTAATTTTCGCGCTCGAATTTTTGTGCTAAAATTTTTCTAAGTGTATACCAATTTGGAAAAAAATTCGTGCGGGACCAACCTTAGAAAAATGTTTTTCTAATTATTTTTTGGTAGCTTTTTATTGTACGGGGATGGTTCAAGGCTTATAACAACCTTTAATATCTATGGAGGATGAGTTATTTGGGAACACTCTTTATTTAATGGTTTTCGCGAAGTTTATGACGGTGATCCGTAATTGCAACCCCAGTTCGTGTATGCAATTACGAATAACACCTGTCTTTCGAACTATGGTATATCGGGCTCTGAGGTTTAGAAACCTAGCTTACATTAAACCTGTAAATTTAAATCAGAGGAACCCCGATATACCGCATTTAATCCGATTTCAGCAAAAAACAAAAATTAAATTATTTTTAGTTTCTTCAGCCGCCCCAGCCTTTGGCAATTTCCCGGGAAAAAACTACTAGTTCGTCCAGGGGCCTCGGAGGTACTTTGTTTTAAACTTAAAATTAACAGAAATCCTTCAGCCACGCAGCCGTCTGATAAAATCGTCGGTGGAACTATATAAGAAAATTGCATTGTGCGATTGCCGTCATTCTATCCGTCGGATCGAAACGAATCTTTCGGCATTCGATTGGATTTTTCATTATGCAATTTTTCATTCCATTGTAAATTTGTTTATCCGTAAGGGATATTTACAATAAACCAAATATATCGCATTCGGCGAAGCCGCTCGTTCAATCAGAAAGCGAGCCAGATAAACAAAACTCGACATTCATATTGTAAATATCCCTTACGGGTAAACAAATTTACAATGGAATGAGAAGTTGCGTAATGAAAAATCCAATCGAATGCCGAAAGATTCGTTTCGATCCGACGGATAGAATGACGGCAATCGCACAATGCAATTTTCTTATATAGTTCCAGCGTAACAGAAGAAGTGTCCAATCAAAATTTCGCTTTGTTCCGATTGGTTACATACAAGAGAGTAGAGTAAGCTCTTGGAAACTATATAAACCTCACTTTTGTTGTACATATCTGTTTGCAATACTTCAAAAACGGATATTTATCAGATCACCATGGATCACATTACACGTGAAAAACACCATTTCACCAACTTTCAAACATGATTTCCTTTTCAAATTCACAGTTCAAAAAGCGTTAGTGCTTATGGAACGAAATCCAGCATTCTCATTCGTTTATTTTAACTTTAAAGGCGTGGCCTAAAAGTTACTATAAAATACGTCGATCATAAGCATCGCTCTTCTCGATTCAACATCCATCAGAAGCACAACAAGCAACGGCCGTAGCGCTTACCAGTTCCAGTACCTCCATACATCAACCACGACGATCTTTCTGAAGGCATCGAAGTCTTCAAAGAACGTCCAGTCTTCGCTTCAGTAAACTTAAAATCATATTCTCGGGATCTTTGAGCGTTTAGTAGCTATCACTTGCACTTAGATAGTGAAAAACCAAAGATTCAAGAAGATTTTAAAGCGAAATGCAAACAACTCGGATTAAATACGGTGTCTGAGAATTCCCCTTGTATAAAACATAGTTTTGGAATTTAGGTATTATCTGCATACGAACGCCTAGGTAAGTTTTCTCAACACTATAGTTCGAAAGTTGGGTGTTATTCGTAATTGTATACACGAACTGGTGTTGCAATTACGGATCACCGACACAAACTTCTCGATTCAATTCGAATTAGATATGAGTTTCCATATACTCAACAAAACATAACCTCAAACCCAAAATATGATATAATTTCCTATATCATATTTTTCCAGAAAAATTCATTCAAATTTTTCCAAAACAAATTCACTTTCATTCATTATAATATTATTATATAATATTATATTCAATTTTCGCTTAGATAAAATTTTCATAATTTTTCTAAGTCCACAGTTACTAGTGCTGTTTTAGCACATTGGTTAACCATACATTTTTCACAGCGTTCTATTACCCATATTTATTTTGCGGAATTGAACACAAAACTTCTTTTAATCTGTTTCTTGTTACCCCTACATTTTTTAGCTATTTTCTGATATATTTCAGAACATGAAAACGCCTTGTTTCGGGATTCTTAGTGTGGGAATACCCGAGAAAAAAGGTCGGTTTCTGAAATATTATTTTGGAATCTTATTTTATCCCGCTTCAGCGAATTTAACTGTGTTAATTAAAGGCAACTTATGAGTTACAAAGAATTATAAGATGTATCCCTTGCGAGAGTTAAATGGACTGTTATATTTTTACGACGTTTAGGAATAGATTACAAGGAAAGATATGTACAGATAGTTATAGTTACATACATCATACGTTAATTAAACACATGGGTAAATACAACGCTAAAACATTTTATTGTGGAATAATTTCTATTCTCAATTTTCAATATGCGCATCATCCTACAACCCCGTAGCGGATTTTATATTCAAATTTATGAATTATTCTCATGCGGAACGTTGTACAACAAATTCTTATGCGGAAATTTTTATCACCAAATTTTTTCCAAATTTTCTTTGCCGAAAATATGAAACAAAAACAAAAGGCCTATAAACTCAAACACTTGCAAGTTTCCCCTGGCTAAGTGTTATTCACCGTAATACTTAGTTTACCCAATTCTTGATTTTCTCTCAGAATCTCAACCTTGGAGCATTCCAAGCTCAAACATTCATCATGCTTTATGCATAGCCGACAAATGCTTATTTTTGGAAGCAAACTTTACTTCAATTTCCTGAAGTAAACAGAAGAAACAAAAGCCCCTTGTATCATTCACTCCCCTTTGCCCTGGTGAGCCAGAAGAAAGGTGAGGCGGCCAGATTTCCTATCTAGTCGGGTGGTTTGGGAGGGACTCTCACCGCACCCCCCTGCGTTGCGGTTCAGTAAGGTAGAAAAAACTTAGAAACGACTTTTCACTTTCTAAATCTACCTTAAAACAATGACAAATAGCGACCTGGTGGAAATGAACCACGATAGCGCTTGTTACAGGACCAGACACGCATCACGTTACGGTCTAGCGATATAAATTTATACTTGGAAACGCTTCGCCTAAGATTGTTATAGTCCCTGCTTTATGAAGATATCGTATACTATAGCAATTTTAGGAACAACATCAGACAAGTCTGGCGCTTTCGACGACTGACTGAAAACCGGAAAACTCGATTCGACACGCGTTCAGCAACCAAACCACACCTAAAAAAAAAGGAGGCGTTTCCTTGATGCGATACTTTTTGGGCAATCGTTAGCCAAAACGTCATTGCCAAATATTTATGCTCTTGGAAGATAAAGAAATTCACGAAAACAACAGTTTTGAAGAAACAAGCCATCTGTTTTGAAGAAAAACGTCAGAATTTGACAAATATTGCATTTTTTCAAAAGAAATTCGTATTTTTTTAAAAAAAATTCGTATTTTAGAGGGAAAATATTTGACAAATTCAAGAATATATTTCTTCAGGAAGGCTGAACAGCCCAGAAAATAAACAACACCGACGATCTTATCAGACGGCTGCGTGGCTGAAGGATAGTGTTAATTTTAAGTTAAAACAAAGTACCTCCGTGGTCCCTGGACGAACTAGTAACTTTTTCCCGGGAAATTGCCAAAAGTTGGGGCGCCTGAAGATATTAAAAATCAATCAATTTTTTGTTTTTTGCTCAAAACGGATTAAATACGGTATATCGGGGTTCCTCTGATTTAATTTACAGGTTTTAAGGTAAGATAGGTTTCTAAACCTCAGAGCCCGACATACTGTAGTTCGAAAGACGGGTGTTATTCGTAATTGCATAGGCGAACTGGTGTTGCAATTACGGATCACCATCATAAAGTTCTCGAAAACATCAAATAAAGAGTGTTCCAAATAACTCACCCTCCATAGACATTAAAGGTTTTTTATAAGCGTTGAACCATCCCCCATATAATAAAAGTTACCAAAAAATACTTAGAAAAGCATTTTTCTAAGGCTGGTCCGGCACGAATTTTTTCCAAATTGGTAAATACTGGCACAATAAAATTCGAGAGCGAAAAAATTAACACAAAGTCCCCACAAGCTACCGTGCAAATAAATATCGTGAAATTTCAGTTCTAATTTTCCAATTATTTTAATTAGACTACCCCAATCTCATTGCACAAGACCCGTAGAGCACTTCGGCTCACTTCCACTACGCGTCTTGTTTTAAATAAGGTCCCTATTCTTGACTTTTACCTCAAACAACAACAAACTTCAAATTCTTCCAAATTTAAGAGCATAAATGATTCAACCAAACACAATGCCACAAAATAACAGTAAGAAAGGTGAGGAGGCCTGGATTTTCCCTGGGTCTGGAGGTTACGGTGGGTCCTCTCCGGCACCCCCTGGGTGCCTTTCCTTTCAACAACAACCACAATATCACAATGAAAATACCAACATTTAGCGGAATCTCATAGACTTGGATAACACTGTCACAAATACCGATAGACTCGGCAGACGCGTAAATATCGATTTCGAAAACGAATTATTTTACGAAGTTACATCAACGATTTCATCGGTGAATTCCCTGAATAATTTTTCACATTCAAGCCAATTCCCTAGTTTACGACCTTTGGGTCAAAGAAACCAATCGTTTGCGCATACAGAAAGACATCCCACTTACTCATTTGCGACACACTTGGATTCGACTTCGATCGATTCAATTCAAGAGCCTACCCAATTTTGTTATCAAAATTTTGAAAGACAAAATCAAGAAAAATCGACAGAACGAAATAGTGTACAAATGAGAGATACCAACACAAATAGGCGTTCCCTGATCCGATATTCATCAGAGGCCAACATCAGTTCTCAGCGAGTAACGAGACGAACCGCACTTGAAAATGCCAAATGAGATTTTGGCGAAACGTTGTAAAAACGATTTTTTGAACGAACGGATTGAAACCCGGAATAACCAAACCATTCATTCTACCATCCGTGAAAACCTACGATATAACATATATATATATATATATATATATATATATATATATATATATATATATATATATATATATATATATATATATATATTATTTGAGGGGTTTTCTTGAGGTTTTCAGTCCCTTTCTTATAATTAAAATACAACAAACAAAGTTTTCTTAGTTGGGAACATATATTCACACGTCAATGTAACGTTTCGGCTGGAAATTCCCTAGCCTTTTTCAAACATTGTACATTCAAATTACTGCAAGAAAATATTACATTTGAACACCCTACTATTATAGATATTACTAAAAAATTAATCTTACCTAAATTTGAACTCTCACATCAAAATAAAATAAAACGGAGATAGAACAAAACACTTTAAAACTATAAATTGTACTGAACTTGTCTGCCGGAAGGTTAATTTTTTTCAATAGTGTTTTTACTTCTCGCATTAATAGATAAGGATAATATACTTAACGGTGACAAAAGGGTGGCTGTTTGCTAAAACATGTGTATAGTTTCTATTTAAATAAATTATTATATATTTTACTTAATTGTCTCGTGTCAGTTTTTGAGTTTACAGCATTTTTATTTTTTTTTTGGATTTCTAACATCTCATAGAATTCTCATTTTTTATTATGATTTTCGGTTTTCGTCATGTGGTTAGCTAACCCCCTCCAAATAAAATATATAAACCTACAGTCCAAGAAATTAACCACACAAGTATATACCCAAATAGCACAAGATTTTCATTGGATATCCAGAATAGGTACATATAATGTCCTGTATGTCCGTGGACCGTTTATGGATGTCCATTAGATGTGATGACCTGTAATCTATATGGACGTCCATATCTGGATGTCCAGTGTAAGTCCATCAGACGTCCATTAATTAAATTTCGGGTTGTCGGTAAAATCGGATACTGTAATATCGGCCTGTAGAATTGTCATTTCTTAACCCGCCGGCCCGCCATGATCACAAAATATCCCTTCAGATATTTTGTGCCCATTATTCTGTTGACGTCGAGCTAAAAAAGACCTTTGGAGTTTTAGTTGAGCTAAAATCAAGTGTGTTTTTTATTTGAAGAAGATGCCACCGTTAAAGGTAAGTATAGTTATTTTTAATTTAATTTTTTTAATTATACCAAAAATTACCGAACGAAACTACAGACATGCCCGACGAAAAGCTGATAATTTAGTATCAAACTCGCACAAATTTGAAAGTGAACAAAACATTCAGTATCAAAACACGTATGTTAAAATATAGCTTTTGTAGCTATACTTTTTCATACAATTACTTATTTAAATGGAAATTACTACAAATAAGTGCAAATATTTTGATAGGCCAATGAATTTTGTATCTTGTTGGTTAAAATGGAGCACAGATAGAGTTGTAAATTTGTGTAATAATAAAACGGTAAATTTTAGAGAAAATTCTCTCTGACAAAGTCATTATTGAGTAATCAGTCTAATAAGATTGCTGGCATTAATAAATGTTATCAAAATTTATAATGGAATAAAAGCTATAGCAAATTTGAATAATTATATTAATTTTTTTATGACTATTTTGGATTAAACGCTAGTAAAAGTTTACATTGATGTGTATTTTTGTGCAGTATAATTGTTTAAAAATATATAATAAAGTTTTGACAGTTCGACTCTAGGTTTAGACTTATAATTTAATTTATTTTAATTATTTTTTAGATGAATTTTCCACAGATTGGTCCAAATAAAATTCCTATGTGAAAGCCAATTTGTACCAAATTAGAGAGGATATTCAGGTAATCTTAAATAGGGAAAAAACAACAAGTATCTACAAAGAATTTTCTGCAGGAGTTCAACTATCCTTTTACTTAAGAAAATAATCAGCTGCCTTAAGTCACATAAGATCTTCAGGACAATTTAAACTTCAAAGATGCAGTAAGTTTATTACACTTCTCCTGAAATAAAAGCTGAAACTTATTCGAGTAATGCTTCTTTATGTGTATGAGTGTATTGATAAAAAAAAACTTAATTTACAGGATTATTTTATATATATTTTTTTACTTTGATTCTTAAAATCAAAAATATTCTTAGGTTAGCATATGAGGAATTAACGTTTAATTTTCTCAATAAAGTAATATAATTTTAGGTTTTACAATTAGCGAAAACTGGAGGAAATTATACCTATTAACTTATTAAAAGATATTTTATTGTAACAATGACAGATAGCTTTTCCAAGAATTATACATATGATGGAACAGTAAAGTGCCCTTTAAAGAACTTATGTTCACTATTTGTAGGTAAGTTACCACTTAAATATAAAAATTTGATGAAAAAAATCTCTCTGTTTTATTTATCATACTCGTATATAATGAGAACAAATTAGGTGTCAGATTTCACATGTTGAACTCTAGATCCTCTTGTTCTGATAATACCCAGACAAAAAGTGTGTTAAAATTTTTTTTTTCTGGCCTGTTGGTTTAAGCACTCTAAGCAATAACGATGCATTTGGTTTTATATATATATATATATATATATATATATATATATATATATATATATATATAGAGAGAGAGAGAGAGAGAGAGAGAGAGAGATTTAAATTCCTACAAAACCATAAAATACTGCATCATTTAACGTTAAACCTTATTAATTTTCAGCTGCGGTAGAAGAATGGGGGGCCGATAAAAAACAGCCGAAGACGAGATTAGACAATGGCAGAAGAGATTAAACGACAGAAATAAATCTAGAAAAAAATAATTATTGTAACAATAAAAAGTCTTTATTTAAATAATTGGTATATTTTCTATTACCCAATTGAAATTGTACCTATTACTATGGAACCAGATAACTTATTCATAGCGATCCTTCTACAGCTTGAACAATTTAAATCAATTAAAGCTATATTTTGTAGCACTTGCAATTTGACTAATTATAAAATTTTATATTCTTATATAGTATTGTATTAAAAACTTGACAATTGTAATCACTAAGTGTAATATGTGGATCCAGTTCCTGTTACCTGGTTCGCTAATGTAATTTATATCTGTTTAATTTTTGGGACTAATAGGGCCATCTATGGTTACTTGTTATCGACGTTTTGATGACATGAGTGGTCTGTGTCTTCAGAAGTGCAGATTAATTAGGTACTGTAAGCTCTCGGACCCTAAGCAAATTCTGAAAATATCTACCATTCACGTTACCGGAACGTCAAGAAGAGGGAACCATAGATTATGACCTATTTATCCAAAAAGCACAATACCATCGGATAATATGTCCACAATCGGGTCAAGAATGTACAATATCTGGACATCCAAAATTAGTCCTATTAATATCCAAAAATGATCCATACTTGGACAATATATGTAATCCAAAAAGACGTCCATGAGTGGGACAAATTCTGGACATCCCATGGATACCCAGTATGTCCAGCTTTGGATAAACGATGGATATCCAGTGGACTGAAGTGTGCTATTTGGGTATATATATATATATATATATATATATATATATATATATATATATATATATATATATATATATTTATATATATATATATATATATATATATATATATATATATATTTTTATATATATATATATATATATATATATATATATATATAGTTGAATTAGGAAGATAGTTTACACATAATAGATTTCCAAAAATGGAAACTAAAACTATTAAAGATGTAGCAGTCATTGTTATAATATTTCTATATATAGTACATGGATGCGACCCCCTCCTCCAATTTTTAAAGCTCTATAAACGACTTACATAATTTACCACTACTAACAGGATTTTGCGTTTTTAAAGATGAAAAATTCGTAGGATTAGTTAATTCTAATTTGTTTTTTTTTATTTTCACATACATTTCTCAGAACTTAAAAAAGTTAGAGTTTCATACATCATTTTCATATTTTGATCAAAAAATCTGTTCCCAAGATATTCTTATGACCCCAAGCAAGAGTTTTTGTGGAAATTGGTATACAATATCTTTTATCATTATCAAATTAGAAAGACGTTGTTGAGAAAGGTGACAAAATATTGTGGGTTGTTAAAGCCAATTTATTTAACAAATTAGTGTATGCGTCATGCATTTTTGACTTGAATACATATATGGTGCAGAATATTTTGTCACCTATCTCAATAACGTCTTTCTAATTTGATAATGTTAAATGTTTTTTTTTAAAAAGACTAATTAATACCTTTTGCTTTTTTAACTACACTATTTTTGGATTTTATGCAATGTGCTTTGGCATCAGTTTCATAAAAATTCTCAATGGGAACACCTTTATTCTATCTCTAAAGTTACCAGCGACTGATATGGTTCTAGGCATGCCATGAACATTTGGTCCAGGAAAATTAGAAATATCAAATTTATCCAGATTTAGCTTCATATCTTCATAAGAGTTTCTGGTCTTAATTTCAAGAATTAAGGAATCAGTATCCGTACATAATAAATTTACTTTATTACCATATATATTTTTTTAATAACCATAATAAAAATTATACATTACAGTTTTCGCAATATCCAAGATACTCATCTCAACATTAATTGTCTTATTGTATCCAATACAAACCTCTTGAAGTTGAAGAGCAGCTAAATTTTCAGAAAAAAATTTAAAATACTTTAATTGAGGTTTGAAATAAGTTTTTCCGCGCATAATTTATTTCCCTGTCTTTCCCATTGAGATGCTAATTTATTATCTGCTCGCCTATCAACATTTTCCATCGTCTTACCAAAAGTTGAATTATTTGTCAATTTATAACAATTTTTATTAAATTTATTATTAGATGAATTTCGTAAATTTGTATTTAAATCTGTATATTTGGCTAACCATGACGATTTAATTGTAGACATTGTTACAGATATCGGTAATGAATAATATAAGTTGTATTTATTATATAAGTTTGGAATCAATTTAGATTTTTTTTGAAACTGGAGGTGTATATTGTTCACGACAAAATGGGAAATCATTATGGCTATCATGTAAATGATTTGGATATTCTAAATCTAAGTTCGTAAATATTTAGGGTTTCTATTTCGGGCTCAGGTACCCAAGCAAAATTATTTTCGGGCAAGTATTGTTTTATGGCAGAACCATACAAATTTGTAGCGTACAAATAAGCGATTTATGTAGTAGGATTTTCAGGATTAAAACTTTCTATAAATGGGTTATTTGCTTCAGATTTACGTTTTAAACAAGTACTAACTCCACTGCAAATAGTTCTTTTGAAAAAATGGAGCATGTCTGGTTTCGTTATTATTATTATATCATTGCGTCCCAGCACATTGTGACATAATTGACAGGATCTAACTTATAGGTTTTAATACATGTTGATCTATAATTTTCAAAAACATCAGCTAAAAGTAAAACATCAGATTTCAAGTAAATATCGGAATAAGCTCTTATTGTAGAACACTTAAATAGATTCCACATGTGTACAGCACGAATGTAGTCTTGAAGAGAGATATTTTCAACGGTTAAGTTATTATAAAATGTATCAAACAATGGTAGAGATGTTCTTTTAATTTGTCGTTGGAATCTATGTAGGAGTATGAAAATACCCCCTTTTGTTTGATGTATCAAAATTCTTCAGCATTTGAGAAAAACGTTTTTATTTCGATACATTGTGTATCTTGTAGAGTTTCTGATAGCGCCTCTAACGACTCTGGGAAAAATTGAAAAGCGCAGTCGCAAAGCAACTGGTTTCAACTTATTTTCTGAAACATAAGTGTCAATGAAAATTCCCTTAGTAAAAGAAATATACTTTTCTTTATTTTGGGCTATAAGACTAATACTTTCTTTATTATATCAAAGTGATTTAATAAATACGTGAGAATCATGTAGTTTTTTAAATTATGCAATACTATGAGTATATATTTTAATGCTTTAACATGTAAATTGCAAATTGAATTAGCTGCTCCTCGATATTTACCTGTAATATGACAATGATCTCTACATTTTATAAAATTTCCATTTGAAAAAGGTTTTTCACATATGTCGCAAATTATAGCATTTTCATACTCAAACTGTTCTATAGATGACAAATCTTTCCTTGGAACTTGATATTTTAAATATCTTTCATTAATTTCTTTTACATCATTTTCAATACAATCAATAAATTTTAAGGCACAATCTGTACTTCTATAAAGTTTAAGACAAACAATATTCTCATCAAATGATGATTTAATATAATGAGCAAGTGAACATGGTATATGTTTAGCAGTTTTAATGGTGTATGAAGTTGTTGAGTCATATGTAGCATTCAAAAGCGGCATAAATAACAAAAGGAGCTTTATAATGTTTCTAAATATTTTGAAATATATTTGCAAGAATATAATTTAAAAATTTATCCATTATTATATTATCGGAAGGAAGCAGAATAAAACTACAATCATGTTCTAAATGTCTTTAAGTTTTTCGTATGTTCCAAAATATTGAAGACATCCATCAATCCAGTATTTTTTTACTTTCATTTTGATAATTGTTTGGATTTCAAAAAACATAGATTCTTTTATCCAGCAGTAGTGGTTATTTGTCATCAGAACTTATTAAAAGCAAATTAATATGTAATTTTTTCTTTCCTTTATTGTAATGTAAAGGATCAACAATCTCATATACATATTCATTATCTCTCCAAAGTTTTTCAACTCAAAATTTACTTTAACACATGTAAATTCATATAGTGTTTGCACTTTATTACCTATTAATTGCTGAAACTTTTTGATGTCAACATGATAAATCGGTGAATATATTCTGTATGGAACTATTCGACATTTAAATGCACTTCTGATAATGTCAATTCCATTTCCATATTTTATGCAACACTTGTTTTTATGAATATCTGTCCTCAAATGTGCGCTCGAGAATTTAGCCTTAACATTTAGTTCACAATCTCAACAATATTGCATTGGAGGGCTTGAAAGTAGCTTATCAGCTGAAACAAATAATTTTTTGAAAATTTGTCTCGCAAACATTAGAAATAAAAAATTATAGCTGTATAAATATTTGTTATATAAATATTTGTTACAAAATAGACTTACGATCAAAAATATAATCTTCCAAGTTATAGGTGATTTAGGCAATGCTAAAGTTTTCTTGCAGCACAATATGTTGGTTTCGTTTAAATTATCTTAAGCTGTGTGTGCAAAAGAAGACGATTTTAAACTGGAAAGGACCAGGATTGAATGAGATTTAAATAAACACAATATGATCTATCTAGAAACACTGACATAGACCAAATATTAATTTTTTCAGCTCACGTAGTTTGAAGGAAAAACTTTAGGATTAACTTTTTAATTTGAAGAAAAGCAAGAACTTTAAAAAACATATTGCCTAAATTTAAAAAAGATCACCTTTTAGAGTTGAATTAGCTAAATTATTACAAATATTACCTAAGCTTAAATAGGAATAAACTATAGATTTAAATCTGGATGTGGTATACCTTGTGTCATTCCTATTTAAGCTTGGCTTAGTTGCCATATGGATAAATTTATCTAATTTTCTCTTATCAACTTTATTTGTGGAATTGATCTTCGGAGCTGTTATTATTGCGACTAGTAAAGATGAATTTTGTATCCCTAAATTTAGAAACTAGAAATATTACCATCCAATTTTAACTTTTTTAAATTTGGAAAATAATTATGGGTTTCAGGTAAAAAAAACGTTTTGAGAAAAATTTTTCTCAAAGAATTTTACAGAATTGTGTTCTATTAAATTTACAGCATCTTGTTCTACTAAATTTGCAGAATTTTGTTCTATTAATTTACAAAATTTTGTTCCTGAACCTGGCTAGAAACGTTTTTAAATGATTCAAAAGGTGGGTTTTCATTAGAGGATGAAATGATATTTGAGGGACATTGAGGCTGCTCATGCTCAAAATTTTCAATATGAGTATACGAGTATACTTCAATATTCCCAACAATTCCACCACAACTCAAACCAAAAACATCTACCGAATTTCTGGTATAGCCAAATTTGGACGGTTGTTCAAACCTCTGAATAAAATTTTGCTCCAACTCTTCAATTAACTTTTGTTCATCTTTGGATGAAATGTGTATAATCGTTTCAACACTATCGATGGAATCATCTGACGACAAATCTGATGAAGCATCGGAACCTAGTGAATAGTGGGGACGATCAATTTCTTCATTATTATTGCTCAAAATTCTCTTTTTACCAACCCCATTATTATTGTTTAAAATTCCCTTATTACTAATCCCATTATTTTTTTCTTCGAAGCTACATTCGGCCTAGAGCCATTTTCAGAAATTTCACTCCATTCCAATATATTTAAAAGTTGTTCCTAATCATAACCCTTATTTATTTCTGAATCATTAATTCAATTTTATCTCAAAATATCATTGTTAGATCATCAAAATTAATTGTCTTTCAAGAACTATGCCAAAATACAACTTTCACCAATTTCGGAAGAATTGTTTGATTTATTATTAAAGTAGGTTTCATTAAATTTATTATTAATCTGAATTTTATTAAATTTATTTTTCAATTCCTCAACTTTTAGGCCGCAAAAAGAGCAATCCATCAAATCATGGATAAGGCAGGCCTCATTTAAATCGAAAGCAGTTAAATCAGTATTTTCAATCTCTACGTTTAAAGGTGAAGATATTTTAAATAAATTTTACTAAAATCAAAAACCAAAAATAAATTTAGTTTGTATAAAAATGTTTCCAAAAATTAAAAATAAAATGAAAAATTCAGTGAAAGAAAATCGAAAAGACTATCAAAAATGGTAAATTAAAAAATACAAACCGAATGTGAATGAATACTACGTCACTATGTCACTATGCCAATATAATATAATAATTAGAACTGAAGAGGAAGACGAGCAAAGAGGAGAAGAAGAAAAAAAGTCGTTTTTGGAATAATATAATAAACCTTTTTTTTTTCGTTTTTATGTTATTCCAAAAAACATTTTTTTTTCTTTCCTTTGCTCGTCTTTTTCTTCAGAACGAAACAACATATGACTTCCCCCGAGTTCACGCTCTCTTTGCCTCCTTCTTCTTCACCTTCTTTGGACCTGTTTTGCTACTGCTGGTACGGAAAGGTGGTACTTGAATATTGATTATAAGGATTTACAGCGTCTTTACTTTAAACTTAGCAGTTAAGTTTTATAAAATGAGTACCTTCATTATTCTTACGCTTGAAGAATTTATAAACATCCTTGAGGACCAAGTGAACCTAATGGAGAACTTGAATAGAAGCTTAACACCGGCTTCTAAGTCTGAATTCTTAAATTAGGAATTTGATAATGTTGAAGAATTTCTCATGGATGAAGAATTGTTAAACGATGAATTCATCAATATGTTTCAGCCGAACCTGAATTCTAAACCCATCAGCTTTGAGTGGGATCAAGACCAGGTAATGGAACAACAAGCATTGATGAACCAACAACCGCTGGTGGAGCAACAATCGCTGATGTTCATGCAACCTCTGATAGATCAGCAGCCTCTAATTAACCCCGAGCCGATTATGGAGCAGATTATGGAGCCGATTATAGAGCCGATTATGGAGCCGGAACCAAGGACTCAATATAATAGAAGATGCAAAAAGCCTATAAATTATAAGTTAAATTAAATTAAAATTTATAAACGATAGTTATCAATATTATTGAGCATCGAGTTCCAACCCGACACGGATTTACAGCCTGTGCTGTATGAACTTTAACCCGCCATGGCTCTCACATCAGTTTCAACCCAGCATAGATCTAGAGCCAGTCATGCATCAGTTTCAACCCGATACGTATCCTGAGCCAGTTACGCATCAGTTTCAACACACCATGGATCCAGAGCCATTCACGCATCAGTTTCAACCGACATAGATCCTGAGAGAGACATCCAGCAGTTTCAACCTAGTATAGATTCAGAGCCTGTCACGCACCAGTTTTAACCTGACATAAATGTTGAGCCAGTAACCAATCAGTTTCAGCCTAGCACGGATCTAGAGTCTCTCAAGCATATATATATATATATATATATATATATATATATATATATATATATATATATATATATATATATATATATATATATATATATATATTGTGTTCCTCTCTATTATATATTTTTTTATTCAAAGATTTTTTTTCTTGGATATAATGCTTCAAATTATATTGAAGTCAGTCATACAATTAAAAGATTCTCAACAGGCTAAGTGACGTTTCGGCCCTAGTTTTCAGCCTCTATCAAACTAAAAAAAAATGGATATACAAATATACAAGAACACAAGAATCAAAAACCAGAAACATACCTTGTAATGTTGTTGGTAACTCCATTATTGTTTTAGTTCATAAAAGTTAAAATCAAATAATTAAGAAATTAAAAAACAACTAATTACAGCACCAACAACACATCCAAAAATTTCGTTATTATTAAAATCATTTTGTTTTACCCAGTCGTCCGGGTTTATCGACGTCAAACAACTGATATTTTGCATTAAAGTAGTTGAATATATAATCTATTTAAATTATTTATATCTTTTTTGTCGTTTACTGTAGATTTAGATCTTTGAATTTCCACCATTTCGTGAAATTCCCCTTTTTAAAGTTATTCTCTGTTTTTAAAATTTTTGTGTTATCGAAATTAAACCGATGGTTTTTGTTTTTTCATGATTAGTCAATGCGGTAGTGTTTTCCTTGTCATACTTGTGGCTTTTTAATCTATTTCCCAAATATTGGCTCGTTTGCCAGATGTATGAAGCTGCAATCTCTACATGGAATTTAGTACAGGAAATTGCTTTTTTTTAATTTTAGGGTTTTTGATTTTAATTTAGAAAAGTTTTTTGCCAACGGGTTGTGAGTTTTATGCTCAACCTGTAATTGCTGCGACAGCAGTAGTGAACATAACCCGATTCTCTCGATCCCCCCACTCCTCGACCTTGACCTTGACCTTGCTTCACCCCTCTTTGGCCCCGCCCACATGTTCTTGTCATTGACCTTGAAAGTGCACGTGTGCTTTGGCCTTGGCCTTGTGTTCAAGGTTGTGTGTGTGACCTTGACCTTGACCTTGGTCGAGACGACCTTGACTTTGTTGAAGGTCATCTTGGGTGTGTGACCTTGAAGATATGTTACGTGGTTGGGGGTGACCTTGAATGGTTTTATATAAGGTATGGGGCAGTTTCATTCATCAGCTCTGACTTGTATAGATAGTACATGTGTTAATATTTGACAAATCATGGCATATGTTTGTGAAAATTGCGGTTCTAAGTTTACTAATATTTATAATATGAGACGTCATCAAAGAGAATCGTGTGCGGCGAGATTTAATGAAGTGCCTGGAGGAAAACGGCTCCGAATTGAAGAGCATACATCGACGATTCCGGTAATTAATTGCGCTACATGTAATGTAGATGTTCCAATAAATCATATGTCGGCGCATAAACGAACACAACAACATAAAAATAATTCATGTTTGCCGGTATGTCATGGTGTGCAACTCGTTGAATGTGCCTTCAAAAGGAGAATTGCAACCTATCGGGTTAGCAGTGATATGGAGCATTCCGATTACGTAATGTTCTTTGCAGACATTAAATCCAAGGTGGTGGAACTTGTTAATAATTTATTGCGTGTGCATCATGCTTTAAAAGTTAACATGACAGCTGTTGGCGAGTACATGCTTCCATCACAAGAAATATTCAGTGAAAAATCCTTCAACACTGCTAATCAAATAATTAGTGTATAAAGTGATTTGGATGCCGTTTACCATTCTTTCACCGAATTAATAAAAACGCAGGCGACAGAGTTCCAGGAGAAAGATTCAGGTATGGAAAAATCAAAACCCAATATATTAAACTGATTTTTATATATTATTTTTCTTGTTATAGGATGGGTTCTTGTGCGAATTTTATACTTGGAAGTTGGTATCAACAAGTATATGCCTATGGGTGGCTCATCATACATCAAGTTGCCGTGTTCTATTGAAAAGAAAGGAGCTGTCGTCAATGTGATTAACCAGGACGAATTTTGCTTTGCGTGGGCTGTAACATCAGCATTGTTTCCTCCAACAGCAGAGCCTTCACAGAAGACATCCTACCCCCATTTTTCTAGAGTGCTAAATGTAACAGGTATGGATTTTCCAGTAAAATTACGTGACATTAAAAAATTTGAGGAAATGAACAACATATCAATTAACGTATACGGTCTGGAATCTAAATATGAAAATAATGAAGTAATACATGAAGTTATTGGTCCACTGAGGTATGCGTCAAAAAAGTTGGATAGGCATGTAAATTTATTGTTAATTACAAAAGACTGTAGTAGTAAAGATGGCGGTGAACATTTTTGTGATACGACTTGTTCAAAGAGTCATTATTGTTGGATTCGGGATTTATCACGTTTAGTTTCAAGTCAAATTAGTTGTCAACAACATAAAATATATTTCTGTGATGGTTGCCTCATTTATTTTAGTACACCGTCAGCTTTAACTTTACATCAAAGCTACGATTATAACCACATTTTGACGCAAACACCCTCAGTGGATTTAAAAATCGATAAATTTTGAAAGAGTGTGCCGGAAAATATTTTAAAATTCGAGGGTATAGAAAAGCAAATGCGCGTTCCATTCGTGGTTTATGCAGATTTCGAATCTGTTTTAAAACCCGTTGAAACGGTACAACCAAACCCACAAAATTCTTACACTGTAAAAAGTTTTAAACATGAACCATATTCTTTTGCTTATTTAATTAAATGCTCTTTTGACGACTCACTTTCGAAATTTGAGCTATTTTGGGGGAATAATGCAGCTCAAGTCTTTGTGGATCGTATCGAGTGTGATTTAAGGGCTCTATACAACACATATTTAAAAGACATTAAGCCTATGAAACCGTTAACGCCTGAAGAAAAAAGGGAGTTTAATGATGCTAAAATATGTGGTATATGTGAAGGCCCTTTTGAAGAGGGTGAGATTAAAGTACGAGACCACTGTCACATAACTGGTGCAAAAAGATTTGGTGCTGCACATTCCGTTTGTAATTTAAATTATAAATTACCCTCTTTTATCCCTATCATATTTCATAACTTAAGCGGCTACGACAGCCATTTATTTATAAAAGAGTTATGTAAATATGGGGATAAAATTGGTGTTTTGGCTCAAAGTAAGGAAAAGTACATATCATTTACCAAAAGCATTTATGTGCACGATTATTTTGATAGTAAATGTGGAAAAGTCAAGAGGAAATATTTAAAGTTGCGATTTATTGATAGTTTTAAATTTCTGTCAACGTCTTTGGAAAATTTAGGCAGCGGTTTAAACGACGACGATTTTATTGAAACGCGGAAACATTTTTCAAATATCAACCAATTTAATTTGATGCGTCAAAAGGGTGTTTTTCCCTATAGCTTTATTGACTCTATAGAAAAAATGGAAAATACATGTCTTCCAAGTAAAGATGAATTTTATGATAATTTACGGGAAGAACATATTAGCGATGAAAGCTATAGAAGAGCAAAAGAAGTATGGCGCTTGTTTGGGTGTAAAACTTTGGGGGACTATTCGGACGTGTATTTAAAATCAGATGTGTTGCTATTGTGTGATGTTTTTGAGCAATTTCGGAATAATTGTTTAAAATTCGATAAACTTGATCCGGCAAATTACTATACCCTTCCAAGTTTATCATTTGATTGTATGCTACGTATGACTAAGGTAGAGTTAGAGCTCTTAACTGATATAGACATGATACATTTTTTTAAGAAAAGTATACGCGGCGGCATAAGCCAGTGTACAGAAAGGAAGCACATCGCTAATAATATTTTTTTACCAGACTATGACCCAACAAAACCTTCTTCATTTATAACATACCTTGATGCTACAAATCTATATGGTCATAGTATGTCACAAGCATTACCATATGGTGGTTTTCGATGGTTAAGCGAGCGCGAAATTCTGGATTTAAATATTATGGCTGTTGGTGATGATAGTTTACATGGCTACGTTTTGGAAGTGGATGTGCATTATCCGACTGAGTTGCATGATGCACATTCTGATCTTCCATTTCTAGTAGAAAATATCATACCGCCAACAGAAAACACTAAATTACCGAAATTAATTCCTAATTTACAAGATAAAAAAAATACATTGTACACTATAGAACTTTAAAACAAGCCATCGCCAACGGCTTAGTGGTAATGCAAACCCATCGAGTATTACAGTTTAAGCAATCAAAATGGCTAAAATCGTATATTGATTTTAATACCAAAAGTGTATACGGAAAACTTTTATCAAACTATATCAGAAAACCCCGAAAAATTTGATACATCAAATTACCCCGAAATTAATAATTTCAACATAATTAAAAGTAATTCTGTAGTTGGTAGAATGAAAGATGAGTTTCCTGGTGATCCGATAATAAGTTTTTATGGTACCGGCGCGAAGGCTTATTATGTAAAGTCCATTAATAATGAATTAAAAAAAGCCAAAGGTAACAAAAAATGTGTTATCGAGAAAGACCTTCATCAGGAAAACTACCAAAGAATTGTTGAACGGGGTGGTTTGATATTAAGAAAGATGAAGACATTTAGAAGTGAATTACATAACATTTATACCAACATAATAAATAAAGTAGCATTGTCACATAGCGATGATAAACGTTATGTAATTCCCAGTTCAACCAAAACTCTACCTTGGGGGCATGCAGACATGGATTTTTACAAAACAGACCCGGAAGAAAACTTAGCAAATTTAGTCACCGTGTTGGAATCATTTCTAAGTCAGGACAGCACGTAATCTGGAAAATCCATATTTCATTATTTGTATTGTTTTTATTATTTCTATTAAACATACAACATTAATATGTAACGATAGTATTGTAATTTTTTTTTTTTTTTTTTAAATAAAAAACATGTATTCATTACTTGATTGCTTTTTTATTGAACCTTTATTTTAAAATTATAAATATAATGAAGTGTCGACAAATAACAAACTGTAAAAGTTATTGTTGAAAAATTTGTCTAATAGTAAATTAAACGCACAGGTCTACGAGTAAATGTTTAATGTGAAACAGGTTTGCTGACAAGATCCTCCATAGTCTTTTCAATTTTCAACATTCTAGAGTTAAGTTCATCACGCAGTTCGTCTTGCCTAAGTTCATATATTGCAATAACAGTATCATCAATGTATCCTCTAAGTTCTTGACCGGTTTCAATTAATTTCTTGCGTACGTAACCTTCAAGTTGGTTTCTGAATATATCTTTAATAACAATTGTTGAGTCATGTAAAGCGTTCTGCGTATCTTGCACACACTGAGCAAGGTTATTATCAACATAATTTCGTGTGGTCGCATCGTCTCCTTCAAGAGGTTCTGCTAAATAGCACAATCTTTTGCTTCCCATGTCGTAATCTCCATTAGGTGTAAGTTTAAAACCTATTCCTGAAGGACCTCGCATAAAGTTAAAATCCTTAAATTTTCTTTTGCGACCGAACTTATCAATAGTGTTTACTTCTGACATTGTTATGTGAGACTGATTTGAAACCATTAGATTTCACCCTAATATATGGTTCTATTTCATTAATAAACGGACTCTGCAGAAAAATATGGATTGCAAAACGTATTTTAGGTGATATTTAATAAATACACGTACAGATTCATTTTACTATTGTTTTATTGAAAAAAAAAATTAAAATATAACAAAAGATTGAGTTTACTTTTTATTATTAAAAAAAATAAAAAATATAACAAACAAAAAAATTAAAAATTAAGAAATAAAATACATGTTAATTTCTTCTGTACAGGTAAGCTTCTTCTATGACCCAATTTCTTCTCTGGATGGCACGTTCATTAATGTCCTTGAACTGGTAGTAAACTAGTCCACAAAAGCCGCATTGTACAAATTTAACCCTGAAAAGGTCAATGTAGTTGAAGTCGTACGTAAGATCATTTCGCCAGCAGATACCTAGTCTTTTACAATGATGACAAGTTAAATAAAAACCTTTTGGTATATGACTGTATGTTTTGGCTGCTTCACTAGGTTGTTCATCAGTTGACAACATGATGTTTGAATATGTTGTACTTTTCAATCGCGGTACTCTAATTATGTATTACTTTTTAAAATAACCTTGACAGGACCAAAAAAAATCCTTGAAAATTACAACCTCGAAAACGACCCTGACATTGACGGGTACTTTGACCTTGGCCTTGGCCTCGCATCTAACAAGTTTAGTACTATATTTATATGCTTCTTTAAAATAACGTTGACAGGGACAAAAAAAAAATCCATGAAAATTACAGCCCTGAAAACGACCCTGGTATTGCCGGTTACGTCGGCCTTGGCCTTGGCCTTGCATCTGACAAGTTTAAATATTATACTTAATGCATCGAACAAAAGGAATAAAGGTGGTGTAGTGGGGGAAATGGGCATAAAAGCAGACTTGCTGGCTCGAGCTCTTCACAGTTCGTCAGAACACCAAACAGTACAGTGCTAAGAAAAAGTTAATTGTGTGAGTTTTAATATCGAAAATGTCGAGTGTACGGTCTCTTTTAGATGCTCTTGACGTGAGCTGCGGTTCGCAGCAAGGCATGCTGGATAACATGAGTGGTTTGGAAGTGTTAAGTCCGGGGGTATTCGAGAATTGGAATGGCGTGGAGCATGAAGATGCCGAAGACCGAGCCCTCAATGATGGTCGCGACGAAGAGTTAGTTCAGTCGGCAGCGCAATTCCTCGAATGCTGGACGGAGGAGAAGGAGCCAAAGATAAATGTGATTAGTGATGTGGTTGTGCGAAAAGCATCGCGGCCTAGGGAATCTTCTCCGAAAGCTTCGAAATTGAAAAAGCTCTTGACTATGC
The DNA here is from genome assembly GCA_034092305.1 of Diaprepes abbreviatus. Classification (NCBI taxonomy): domain Eukaryota; kingdom Metazoa; phylum Arthropoda; class Insecta; order Coleoptera; family Curculionidae; genus Diaprepes; species Diaprepes abbreviatus. Next base: position 853,323 of record JASJET010000103.1, read on the forward strand.
GGAAGTCGGAAATCGCCGATAAAAAAACATTTTATTCGGCGATAAAGGTGTGGGACAAGGGAAGAAGAAAAAGTTTAACTTTAAGCGTCCCTCCACCCCTGTTCCATTACCCGACTTCCTAAAAACAGCACCAAAAGAGCCATTGTCGGTAGAAGTGGAAGTCATAGAAGGCCCCGATGGACCAACACCACCAACGCCACCAACACCGGCCAGCGTAGAGAATGAAATAGTGTCGGAGGTGAAGTCTTCCCCAGCGCCAGCACCACTGTCGCCGATATTGGGGTGCTGGAAACCCATGAAGAAGCGGTTTAAGCGGTGTTTTGAAGGCGATGAAGTTTCCGCTGCTTCGTCGTCGTCGTCATCGTCATCGTCTTCACCAAATAAAACCGCTTCTTCTTCGTTAATATATTCGCCAGAACTTCTAATACTTTGTATCTCAATATTGTATGTTTTTATGAAAAAAACATAAAATATTGGTTACAAAGTATTATAACCAACTAAAACTACGATCAAATTATTTTGTGGTCCTGAAAAGGACCGTTTGGTTGTAAAACATGCGACTCTTTTATTGTGTTGTGGAGTCGCACGGCCCGTCATCATCAGCGGGGGTGGTGGTGTTGTCCTCTGTATATTCGATGATGAACCGCCAAAGTTCATCCCATCTGGGATCGTTCAACTGCCACTCCAGACAATTCTCTGTGGTAGAATCTACCACAGGGCATTGGATGGGTTGTGGTTGTTGTTGTTGTTGTTGTTGTTGTTGTTGTTGTTGTTGTTGTTGAGTCGCAGACATGTTGAACTAAAATGATTGTAATAAGTATTGGTGGTCGTATATATAGAGACAAATTAATGGTGGGGGGTGAAAACAAATGTCGTATTACGTATTGAGACCAAAAGTTGTTTGCGGTCTCAAATACGAACGAACGATTTAGCTGGGTTCCACCAGCACTTAAAGTTTTAATACTTTGTATCTAATATTGTATATTCTATACATACAATATTAGTAACAAAGTACTAATATGTACTAAAACTACGATCAAAGTATTTTGTGGTCCTGAAAAGGACCGTTGTTGTGTGCCCTTAAAAAGGGCCAGGGAGAGTGTGGGGGCTTATGGTGCCCCATCCTCGCTGGTCGACCACCAGCTTGACGAATCGCAGGGGCCTTGTGGGTCGTCGGTTGTTGGTGATGCTGGAATTTCCAGCACCGCATCTTCCGTCGAGTCCGGCTCTGGCTGCGGCGACGGAGTTTCGAGTCTTTGTAAGACCCAATCGCCCGCATCGTCTAATTCCACTAGACCCGGATCATGGTCATATACTAGCGGAATCGGCTCATCCAAGTCGTCCCAACGTAGGACGTCAATTTCAAAATCCACCTCGTCGTCGTCGTCGAAGACTTGCAGGTCTCCAACGTTGTCGGCTACGGTGTCATCACTAAAGATGGATGAGCCTCGGCTGGCGGGTCTTTCTTCCTCCATGTTCATCGTATGAGGGTTGATGAATATATGACTGTGTAACTGACCCAGTCTCATATAAAGGGTGTCCAAGATAAGGATCCTAAGCATGGGCATCTCGGAAACAGTTATAGATACGAGGTCGGTTAAATTAGAGAAAAGTTGCGCAATTTAGTGCTAAATTAAACGCAGTTAAAAAAATTTAAAAATTTCAAACACTTCCGGAGATTTCCGGAAAAAAACGAAATTTGGCAAAATCGTTTTTAATTTTTGCAGGCTTTATTTAAAGAGATATCAGAAAATAAAAGGTAGATTCTCATTGCCACTTTTTATTTTTTATAATATGGTCTAAACAAAATTTAAATCCGACGTTTCGTTTCTGAGATACCATCATGAACTTTCATTTTTTATATGGAACAAAAAAAAGTATCCCATGTATTTGATAGCATTTTTTATTACAAATTCAACGATGTATCACCCTTGCATATCGAATACGTAGTTCAAGTACTTTCCATAAGAGCTCCATGAGAGCGAGAGAGAAAGGTATATCAGTTTTATAAAAGCCAATGAACTACACACTTGATATGCAAGTGTGATACACCGTTGAATTTGTAATAAAAAATGCTATCAAATACATGGGATACTTTTTTTTGTTCCATATAAAAAATGAAAGTTCATGATGGTATCTCAGAAACGAAACGTCGGATTTAAATTTTGTTTAGACCAAATTATAAAAAATAAAAAGTGGCAAGAAGAATCTACCTTTTATTTTTTGATATCTCTTTAAATAAAGCCTACAAAAATTAAAAACGATTTTGCCAAAATTCGGTTTTTTCCGGAAATCTCCGGAAGTATTTTGAATTTTTAAAATTTTTAAATTGCGTTTAATTTAGCACTAAATTGCGCAACTTTTCTCTAATTTAACCGACCTCGTATCTCCAACTGTTTCCGAGATCCCCATGGTTAGGATCCTTATCTTGGACACCCTGTATATAGAACTACCCCCACCCCACCAACGGATTCTAAATGTTATGTATTGGTGAGAGCTTATAGAATTATTGATTTTTTCAAAAACTTTAAATAAGGAATTAGATTTGTTTAGACAATAAGACTTATTCTTAATATTTTGTGAAGAATACATTACAAAAAAAAATAATAGAAACCTTGTTTGGACTGTTAACATTTTCATAGGTTCTCAAACATATAACTTGGCACTTAAGCTACGAGACAAATCGTCGTTAAACGAATATCTCGCCCCATAAGTGACGATTACTAAACTACGATCAAAATATAATGTGGTCCTGAAAAGGATCGTTTTTGTGGCCCTAAAAGGGCCTGGGGGGAGGGTGGGGTGCTTACCGTGGAGTAATACCCAACGATATTAACACCGACCTAGGTGCAGCCCTTGGTCTTCTCATTGGCGGCACCGTCGTCGTCGCTGGTGGTGTCGGCGTTGCAGGCGGTGCCGAAGGTGCCGCTCCTGGTGCGGCACCCCCGCACTCCTCACACTTGCATATTTTGCCGGGCACGAATGGCCTGACAATGCCAATGATCCTTTTTGGTATATCTTCCATCTTGCCGATCGAATGTGTAATGATGAAATAATTCTAATACCGGCCTCTATATACATTCAAAAAGTTGGAGGGGGTAAGGTGGAGTGCATATATGCATTATATAAGTTTGAGAATAATATGATTTTATAACTCACCGTATCTCTGGTATGGACACAAACTACCCCCCTCCACTTTTCTAGCATATAGTACTAGACTTTCTCTACATTTTTTTCAAATAAATTTTTTTGATATTTCTAGCCATTAATTTGCTACATATTTACAAAAAATGCAAATTATGCATATATTTTAATTATTTTCAGGCAAGGTAGCGCGGAGCAGGCACACAAAAAAAAAAACCCTCCCCTACAACTTCCGCATACTCCCGTTCGGCGCTCTAGCCTCCTAACTCGAGAATTTCAATTTTTTCGTCTAAATTTTTTGTCATTTTTAAGATTTTCCAAATTTTTTTTTCACCATTGTATTCTACTCAAAATTCTAGGTAATTAAAGTGCTTTTATTTTTTCTCTATCTTGAACGGTTCCCGAGCTACAGCGCTTTAAAAAATCCAAATTACTAACTTACTATAACCCTTTTCTTAAAATTTCATCTTTCCGAATTTTGAAAAGTACTACCATATGTAAAAAAAAATTCTCTTTCTAATTTCCTAATATTATTTTGCTCCAAAACTTCAACTTTGGCGCGCATTCACCATTTTTCAATTTAAAAAAAAAAAAAAAAAATTTACGTTTTTACTATCGAGAAAAATGCTTGCTTATAGTACTCGATTTCCTCTATAATTTTTTCTTATAACTTTTTTCCCTATTCCTAACCGTTACTTTCCTACAAATTTTCTAAATCGTTGTTTTCATATTTTGCCTTAAAAATTTTTTCTTGTGTTATTTAAGCTCTTTTTTCCACTTAATAAACCACCATTTTCTAAACTCCCGTACTCCTTTCTTAAAGAGCGGGCTTTTCCGCCAGCTTTTTTTTGGTTGGGTTTCAAATAAATATAAAACTACTACTTCACTCATTACAAATTTATTGATTCAAGAACATTATTTTGTGTTACATATAATAGATACATTAAAATATAGATTTATTGGTCACCGAACCGTTTAATACATTATAACTAAAAAATGAGTCGTGAATAACTAATGCGTACACTTTAGTGTCTTTGGGGAATTTATTCTTTCTCGTTTGGAACTCCAATTTTACATCCACTGTCGATGAGTTAATCGCCTCTGGTTGATGACTGCAATTGATAATAAAAACGGGGTTTTTCATATATTCCGCGAACGTTATCATCGGATCGTTTATCTCGCGCCCGTAGTAGCTGCTTTGGAAGTTTTCGTAATTGTAATAGGCTGCTGCGTACAGTTTCTTGGCGAAATCTAAATTCCATCTTTCGTAGGGATAAACGGTTGAATTCAGATACAGTCTAATGTCGCATACGTCGGCGTGGGTAAACTGGGTTGCGTTTTTTTCTTTCTTGTCGCAATTATTGCTGTCTTGAAACCCGACGATTATATAGCGCGGTCTTTCCAGACTTGTACTCGTTCTCAAGGCCCACACGTCGGAAGATGTTTGCCTTAAAGCTGGTAATTCGTACAGATCCCATTTACGATATGCCATTTGAATACTGGCATTGTTTCCTCCTTTATTAATGCGAGACAGTATTTTCAATTTTTGCTTGTCGTCTGGAATGATGTGACGAATTTTCCATTCGATTTTGTCGATACTAATTTCTGCCTCTACTTCGCCGACGTAACAATTGGTAAAAGTGCGAGCTATAATCATAATAAGCTCTTGTTTTACGTTGAAAACACCTTTTGCGTAATCTTCGGCGAATCCCATAAGATATTTTAAGGGTAATTTCCCGGAGAATACGTTACTTGCCGTGTCTACGATATCTTGGTTTGCTTCGTCGAGACCCCATCCGCACGTCATGAGAGATCTTTGTTGCAAACTTCCGAATGAAACCATGGTTTTTAATGTCGTCGTAACTCCAGGTTTACGAACCACGGCGACCTGCTCACCTCCCATCTCGTAGCGAATTTCATCGAACAAAAATGCGAGTGCATTATTTGATAAAAAACATCTTTTCGTTGCATCTATGGGTTTAAATTTTCCTTCGATATATATGTAACTTTCGGCGATATCCAGTATAATATCTTGAAAATTAATGGGGATACGGACTTCATCCGAATTGTTGAATGATGGAGATCCGTATGGTTTATACGTATGCTCTTCTAGACTAATAATGGAATTGTCCAAGATGGGCTCGGAGAAAACCTCTATTTTATCGCTGGTGGTGGAAATCATTTTCGCACTTTAAGACCGATTGATTTTAAAAATTTATAGTCTTCGGCAGATAACTGTTGAGATGTTTGTGATCTAACGTCTGGACGACGACTAACCTTGACGTTAACTCTTCTTTTACTTTTATTATGTTTCGGCGGTTCCCCCATCTTAGTCGACAGCACACACAATTGACGATTGAAGCAAAAACCCATTTCTATGAAAGTTTCTTCAGTTCCAATTTCACGATTATTTTCTCGCCTTGAAAATTGATTAGATCACCGCTATCGTCCAAGATGCGAAGAGTAATGTTGTCGATAAACTGACGTCCTGCCGGCATTAACGGCATATAAATATTATTTTGTGGTTCTTTACTGATTTTGTAACCGGGCTCCACGTCGATATCGAATTCGAACAAGGTATGACCTTCCACCGAATTCATATATGCTCCGGAAATTATATTACAATCTACGCGTATGATGCGTACTTTCATTATTTCCACCATCTCGGTTGATTCGTGCTTTTTGTCTCTTTTTAACACCGTATGATTAAATCAAAACATTTTACCGATACTCGCCTCTCCCCGGAAATCTATAGTATATTGGGATTTCAGTTCACATTTCAGCGTATTATTATTAGCGACCAAGTAAAAGATTCCATCGTTCTTTTCTTCAGTTGAAATCCTCAAAGCCTCCAACATAGCTATACCTATCTCATCTATTTCATAGGCCCCAGGTGGAATCTGCAATTGTATCGACTCGGTGGTGTAACCCTCCTTCATGTAGGCAAACTTATTGTTGCTTTCGTCCACATTAAAAATTGAATTGTATGTGTAAAATCCCAGCAATGCCAGACCATATTTGTTTTCTCTATTTAATTCGACTGGTGGATAAAAATCGACGCTTAAGACGCTCGAGTGTCCTGTTAGTGTGAACGTATAAGACATGACTAACCATTAAAACATCACACATCTCGGTTTTATTCTTAGCGGCAACATTTAAAAAGATTCATCTTCACACCTTTTCTCACTGCATTAGATAGTGATGTTTTTATGCTATTTTCTGCTTTTATGCGCACATCGCTGATTTTGCAATAACAACAAAATATTTTTCTAGCCGTAAGATCCTCATCAGCCGTAACCTCGTTTAAATTGCTGCTGCTACTGAAATAATGTTTGCAACCGCACTGATATTTTAATATATCGATATCGCTTTTGAGGTGCTCGGGCAACTTTTCCCAAACGAATGGAATTTCATTTGGGGTTAATGCAATCATTACTCCCTTGGGCATGTTTTCTAACTGTTTCACGGTCATTTTCCTTAATCCACCGGCTAGATGAAATGCTTTCAGTGATTGCAACATTTTAGTATAGTTATTGCGATCCATTTGCGGTGTTAATGGTGACGACGATGATGACATCTTTTACGCTGATAATTCGACAAGAAACTTTAAGCACAAATGTCCACACCAGACTGTTCCAAAATCCTGCTGACGATCGTATGTATAGTAAATAATTTTTGATGGTTCCGATCCCGTTTGTAGATATCGTACCAATTCGATCGGTGGGGGTAAATCGCCGAAGCTGTCATAATATATTACTTTAGAATTATTTTTTTCTATAAGCTACCCAATGAGTCCCTGCACCACGCGTACTATCCAAATTCACTATTGCTGCTTCGTAACGTCGAGGACCTTGTCTAGGTAATAAATCCCTCATATAAACGCCTCGAAAGTGTCCTATTCTTTTCTTTTTGGCATATTTTTCTATATCGATGTTAGATAGTGGTCTTCGAGGTAGGGATTCAATTAGTTTTTTGATCTACGATTTAAAAATAATCCCATACCTTTACGATATGGCTTTAGAAACAAACCATTTCCTTTCGATTTTAAATACAGGCCGGCACCGGTTTTATCTTCGCTGCTTTTTTTTACTGCTTTTATGGCGCGCACAATTCCCGCTGCCCCACCGGCTAATGAACCCAAAGCTGATAACCCGGCAAAAATTGGTATTAATGGTAATATTCCACCAGTTTTAGGAATCGGTATTATTCTCGGTGTACGAACCTTCCTTTTGCCACCTGCCGCTTTTACCGATCTACGTGCTGCCGATAGAGCTATTTCAGATGCATTACTTCCGGCTTTTAATAATTCCCTTCGAACTGCTTGTCGAATAGCTGTTCCGAAACTGGCTTTCCGAACATGTCGATTTTTATTAACACCTTTCCTTTTTGTATGACGCGTGCCTTTACTAGATGTTTTTTTTGTTGATAATGATGATGGTACACCCATACCAAAACGTTGTTTTCCTTTCATAATGTTTGTAACTAACCAAGCTGCTGTTTTTTCACCTAAACTGGAATCTTTCGATTTTACTCTATTCCAAGCACTTTGTTCGAGCTCGTAATCCGCTCGATGTCTCGCACTTATGTTGTCTTTATTATGTAAATAGGCTAAATCGTGTTTTTTGCATGCGGCATCCAAAGGATTAATGCCTGGATCACCTCTTGTTACACGTTTTATTACTTTTGTTCCGGGTCCGCAATATTGATAACCAGGAATGTGTACCTCGAATGGTAATTTATTTATTAACGAATTCACAATACCGTATCCAGTTTTGTTGGAAACGTGAGACCGTCCACTTCGTTTGACGCTCGGCATCTGAATGACAGTTTTTGTGAAAAATTGCCTATAAAATATCAAATTTTCCTAAGATGCGCGTTATCGATCTTAAACAAAAACTTCCTATTGACAATCTCGATGAAAAAGTCGGACTTGGATTTGAAAAGAAGATAATGAAGAGACACGGTCCTCTACTTCCTTCCTCTATTCGCGGCCTGTTAATTGGTCCATCCAATTGTCAAAAAACTAATGTCATGATTTCGCTGCTTACACACCCCCTTGGGCTACGTTTCGAAAATGTCTATATTTACTCGAAATCTCTGTATCAACCGAAATATGAGTATTTAAGGAAAATTTTAGCGCCCATCAAAGGTTTAGGCTACTATGCCTTTAGTGATTCCAGTAATATTGTGGAACCGTCCGATGCAAAACCAAACTCTATATTTATCTTTGATGATGTTATATGTGAAAAACAAGATGTTATAAGATCGTACTTTAGCATGGGACGTCATAAAAATATCGACTCCTTTTACCTAGCGCAAACATATTCGCGAGTGCCTAAACAGCTTGTGCGAGACAACGCCAATTTAATTATTATGTTTAAACAAGATCAGTTGAATATGAAACACATATTTTCCGACCACGTTTCACCGGATCTAACTTTTACTCAATTTCAAGAAATGTGCTCAAAATGTTGGGATAATAAGTATGGATTTTTAGTAATTGATAAAGACAGCGATGTGAAATCGGGAAGATACCGCAAAGGATTTGATAGCTATATATTACTGTAATAATAAGAGAAAACGCTCATTTGATTGTTGAAACGTCCTTTGTTAACATCATGAATAACGCGATCGACTTAAAACGTAAACTAGTGGAAGCTACCAATGCCGTCAGAAAAAAATTTAAACAAATTAAAGCGGCTAAAGAGTTTAATGTTGTGGAATTGGAAAAGTTTTACGAACCCATTTCTAAGCCATTGACAACTATATCTGATGTGGTTAAGCAACGTCAGCAGCAGCAGCAGCAGCAACAACAACAGCAACAACATTATCCAGCTACAAAGTCACATAGTCTCAGTACATCAGTGCAGTCGACTCAAATATCAGGTTTTCCCCAACCTACACATTCCTTTCAAACCTCCACACCTATTCAGCAGCAGCAGCAGCATCGCATTTCAAAAGAAGATATTAGCCAATCGGCGTTTGATACACCCTCGACATCAACTAATACATCTCTCGCATCCGCTGACACCACAACTTCCGATACTTTAAACGCACACCTGAAAGGATTACGTTCGAAACCATCTCTATACGATACTGTATATGGTGTACGTTTTGGTTCAAAAACAGATTATAACAAAAATTTTATTGGTAATTTAGAGGTGCGTTTTCGAAATGGAAATATTGTCTTATACAAAAAAGGGAAAAATATTGCAGAATATGGTGGATCACCGGCACTTTATGATTTGTTATTTCTTAAAACACCCCCAAGTGTAGGCAAGGAACAACAAAAGTGATGGTTTACGGGAGACCAGATGGAACAAATATTTACGAATTATTAAACCTCTGATAATGGGCACAAAATTAGGTGGTACTATTACAAGAAAAAATCTCTCGGAAAAACTACAGTTACCCACAAAAAAGAAATTATCTTCGAAAAAATTTCAATATGTCTACTGGAACAAAGCTAAAGAGTTGGTGGATCGTTTACGTTTGTTGTGGAGTTCCAAAATGGCCGGTCACACTGGACACGAAAATGAAATTATGTCAATCATAGAGGAATTACGAGAAGAAGATATAATATATTAAGCTCAATATTTAATGATATTATTCAGTTCTTCCTTCGATCTGAAACCTTTAGTATTACTAATAATATGGAGCCCAGTCTAGAAAAAATCAAGATTGTTAATGAACTACATAGAACGGCTAGAAAAAATTTTGTAAGACGGCGCACGATAATAAAAGGATACAGAGATTTTTGGCAAATTGATTTGGCTGAAATGCAACAGTATGCTGATGAAAACGATGGTTATCGTTATATTTTGGTCTGTATAAATTGTTACTCGAAATTTGTCTATACCAAAGCCATAAAAAACAAGACTGGTATAGAAGTTACTAATGCGATGAAAAGCATCATTGAAGAGGCATCATATACACCAACAAATCTGCAAAGTGATCAAGGAAAGGAGTTCTATAATACAAACTTTCAAGCCCTGATGAAAAAATATAATATAAATCATTATTCCACTTACAGCACAAAGAAAGCTGCAATTGTTGAGCGAGTCATAAGGACTTTAAAAAATAATTTATATAAACAATTCTCGACAAGAGGATCTTACAAATGGATACATATATTATCGGCAGTAACAAAAACCTATAACCATTCGAAACATCGCACCATTGGAATGAAACCTGCAGACGTGCAAGAAAAAACACATATTAAAGCATATGATTATTTAAAAATTGTACCTAAAAAATTTAAGTTTTCCATGGGTGACATTGTGCGTATTAGCAAGTACAAAAGCTTATTCGAGAAAGGATATACGCCCTCTTGGTCAACCGAATTGTTTAAAGTTGTAAAAGTTAACGTTACAAATCCACCTACTTACTTGTTGGAATCGTTAGAAGGTCAGCCTATAAGAGGGTGTTTTTACGAATCAGAACTACAAAAAACAAGCAGTCCTGACGTTTATCTAGTAGAAAAGGTCCTTAGACAACGCAAGAAAAATCACATCGAACAATTATTTGTCAAATGGCTAGGATTTCCCAACCACTTCAACTCTTGGATAGATAAAGCTAATATTGTTTAAATAACATATTGTATGACTATATTTTTTATTTAAAATGTAAAATAAATAAACAATATATTGTAAAATAAAGTTTTTTATTTCAATCTTCATTATTAAAAACAATGACAATAAAACATCATACACATAAATAACATTTCAATATTCTTGGAGGGAAGGTCCAATTCACCGACGACTACGACGTTATCTTCAAGGCTATGCCACTCGGAGTGCGTTCTCCTATTCTTTAACCTGCTTTTTTTAGATTTTTTTTGAAGTCGAGTCGTACGACAGTGCGCTCTTAATGAGTCATTTAAAGGCTGATGATAGAGTATTTTCTGCATAACTTCAATTTTTGTTTTAAGCTCACTATTATTTTTGTATATCATGGGGAGGACATCCTTGTTAAATATGTCACATATTACAACTGCAAAATTGTAAAACTTTCTATTAACAAAGTGTTTTGTCACAGCATCGTCATCATCTTTAGGTTCGCCTAAGTTGGTTATGATTTTTCCACCCATATCATACTGCCCATCCGCTGTAAGTTTAAAACCAATCCCTTGTGGCCCAGATAATATATGATATTTTTCATTATATTTCTGACGACCAAATTTATCAATTGTGTTGTTTCCTCGACACATTTTCAATCTTTACTAAACTATTTTATTTTTATTTGCCCTACTTATATTAAATATTTCAGCTGAGAAAAAGAAACACTGACTATGATCTACTGGGTTGGTATGTTTATAAAAGAAATAAAATAAAACTGTGATTGTAACAGATATTTATTTACAGTTATTTAATTGCACAAATACAAAAATTATAAAAAATTAATTTTCCATGTCTTCGTTTTCGTTGCTCAAAATTCTATCCCATCCGACACTATTTCGATCGTCAACGTCTTGGGCTGTTACTGTTGCAGAAACCAATTCATATTTTGCAGCAAGCTCACCTGGTAAATGTGGAATATTGACGAGGTATTCTTTTAATTCTTCTTCAACCATTTCAGCACAAAATGTATCCATGTCTATGGAACCATATAAAAATTTGTCGCACAAGTGTTCCCCAGCCATAAAATTGATTGTATCCCTGATCTCGTTCTTATATTGATCTTTGGTTACATCAATATGCGACCAATCATTTACGCTATCTAACATATCGTGAGCCCTATTTCTTAATTCTCTCCCCAACCAAAATATGTATCTATCTACACATTCGTTGGCGGTCGTCGTCGTCGTCGTCGCATCAGCAGACATCTTTAACAGAAATAATGAACACGCGTAAGTATTCTGACATGTGCAACTATATTTTAAATTTAATTACATCCTTTTTTTCAAACAATTTACATACAATTTACTCCAATGAGCCAAAACGTAATAATGTTCGAGTATTGTTTCCAAAAACTCTAGTGCCCTGCCCCAAATAAGTTAGAGTGTATTTATCTTTAGTTATACTCATAATATCTACAATATCGTCAGATAGTGTTTCGGCCACACGTTTTGGTAAAAAAATCTCAAATGTGCTATTATCACCGTCATCGTGTAAAGCCACTAAAAGAGTTTTACCAAATCGTGTAGTCATTGAAACCATCTTTACAATTTTATACACTTTGCCTACAATCATTTCGGTAACCTTTTTTCTCTCTAAAACCTCGAAATCTTTGCTAAACATTTCATTAATTTCATCTAGAGTTTCTTTTGCAATACTCATTATTGAAAAAATGGTATATAAATCCAAAAATTACCGTGAATATAAAAGCACTTTCAGAACACTACACGAACACAATATTTGATGTTTATGCCACTGATATCTGCGACTGTTTGAAGTCACTTCTTTTCCCACGAACTTTTATAGCGAGGTTTCAAGGTCGAATTGTATCAATGGTGGGGGTAGCTTAACGATAGAAATAGTGGGAGGAGTATTCAAGGTCAAATGACGTCACACATTTAAATTGGTATAAGGATAACTTCAAGGACAAAATATAATGAAACAAATAACTACATTTTATGTACTTTATTCATTGATTTTTTTCTGCCATTCTTCTATGCGTGTAACATTATCACCTAAACCTAATTTCCTTAATTTGTTCAATAATAATTGTTTGTTTTTATATCTAAGAAAATTCTTACAAACTATACTAGCTAAAAGACACACTTCGGCATGGTCCATATACTTAAAAAATACACTAAAGTCCTGAGCCTCCGAATCTTGCATTTCATATGCGTAAAATTCCGAACAGGCTGCAGAAATTAGAAATTCCTCGTACATTTCTCGCACTAAACTTTCCATATTAACTACTACTACGTTAAACTTAAGTCCTACACTCTAATTTCATCTAACACAACCGGATCTGCAATGAACCTAATCAGTTTTTCCAAACAATCACTAAACCCCAATTTTTTTATCTCACGAACAAAGTCTTGTAAATTTATTGTTTTGCTGCAATATTTACGACATGCATTCGCAGCATTTTCATATTCATAAGCCAAATCACAATAGCGCGACGCCCATTCTGCTCGACTTTTCATTGCATCATTGAAATAATTATTAGCCGTTTCAGTGAACTCATCGCCCAATTTTTTTACTGTCTCTTGCAAAGCACTATTCATATTATTCACTCATTTTTTACATTCACGACACTTTTTTATTGCTGGTGGTGGCCCATCTATATAATGACGATATATTTGTTCATAGTGAATGTAACAGGGTAAGCTTAACTGTAGTTCCTTGTTACACCGATATGACGCTGGCAGCTTATCCCAAATTTGCCGTAAACTCAGCGTATCAACGCAAGTTTTTAAATATTCGAGAGGAAAAAATGCTAGATCCTTCTCTTCAAAATCACACAAACTTTTTAAATTACTCTGATATAAACAAATTACTCTGCCGACTTGCTCTATAATTTTTTCTTTAGATAGTTCCGTATCTGACATTTCACACTGAATGAATGCAAATAGACTCACACAATTTATAGAACAATTTGCAAGGTCAAAATCATTTCAAGATCATCCCACACTATTACAATGCACAAATAACTACTTCAAGGTCACACACCCAAGATGACCTTCAACAAAGTCAAGGTCGTCTCGACCAAGGTCAAGGTCAAGGTCACATACACAACCTTGAACACAAGGCCAAGGCCAAAGCACACGTGCACTTTCAAGGTCAATGACAAGGACATGTGGGCGGGGCCAAAGAGGGGTGAAGCAAGATCAAGGTCAAGTTCGAGGAGTGGGGGGATCGAGAGAATCGGGTTATGTTCACTACTGACAGCCTATTTACAAAGGGGATATATATATATATATATATATATATATATATATATATATATATATATATATATATATATATATATATATATATATATATATATATATTTCTTATTGTTGTATTGTGTTGTTGTTTTCTGGTTTTTTGTTTCTATTTCTATTTTCAGTGTTATAAAATATGTTGATTCTGATTTTGAAAATTTTATTTATTAGATATTCTGGATACTTATTTAGCATTTTTGCTTTCTCAATATATTTTTCTCTAAACTCTAGATCAGATAGTTGTATTGCTCGATCGGCAAGGCCTATCGCTACCGTTTTTTTTTGGTTGATAGGATGACATGAATTGAAATGTATATATCTTGATGAACATGTATCTTTTGTATACCATTCTGTTTTTATGTTATTATCACTGTGATGTAGGGTAGTATCTAGGAAATTAATTTTTTGTTTTCTTCTATTTCTATGGTAAATTGAAGATTTTATGGAAGTTGTTAAATTGTTTCAAGATATCGTTACTGTTTTCTTTTGGGATTGCAGTGATAGAATTATCAACATATCGATTAAAGAAAGGAACTTAACATTCGAGTTCTTTTAAAGTTTGTTCTTCGAGCTCTTCCATTACTATTTGTACTATGATACTTGAAATTGATGACCCCTAGCACATCCTTCAGTTTGTTTGTATAATTGATTTTCATATGAAAAATAGGTAGAATTTAGTGTAAGTTCTATTGCATTAAGGAATTCATTTTGAGGAATGTCAGTATATTTTTTTATTTCGTTCCATTTTTTTAAATGACTTCTATGGCAAGAGAAATTGGAATGTTTGTATATAGTGAGATTACATCCAGTGATATAAGTATATAATCATTAGGTATAGTTGTCTTTTCTATTTTGTCATTAAACTGAAATGAATCTTTAATATAGTAGTTATTTTTATGAGCTATGTTCTTATGTATATTTGACAAATATTTCGCAAGTAGTGCGTATGGTAATTTAATATAGAACTGTTCAATATCTGGGAGTAATTCTGAACTCAGGACTGAGCTAGAATGATCATATTGAACCTCGAGTCAAGAAGACCATTATGCTTCTGGTTTTATAGACGAGCGTTTAGGTGCACATCGGAAATGACATCGAGAATAAAATACAAGATATATAGGTGATCCATCCTAAGATTATGTACGCCACTATTATATAGTGGACTCGTATAACTAAACGCAAACACCATCTTCAGTTAGATACAGTTCTTGTGTAAGAATGATGAGTGCGATGAGGACTGCCCCTACTAAGGTGATGGAGGTTCTAATGAATCTTCCTCCTCTTCACTTATTCATAGAAAATGAGACCTTAAAGGTAATTTATCGTCTTAGTTACCTAGGGCATCTCGGAGCAGGAACTGCTGGATACCCTTGTAGCTGGGAAAGTGTTATGGAAAGATGCCCATGATTTTCTGTGCTAGAACAGACTACATGGTTCGTGTTTTGAAGCCAAACCACTCTCTTAAGATGCTTTTACCAAATAGATAGGATTAGGAGGAAGAATAATAAACTCTTCCCAGCAATGGATTATGGTGGTTTACAAATGAATCTTGACAGGCTGAAACAGCCAGAGCAAGAGTGTTCGAAAAAAGCACGGGAATCAGAAAATTTTACTCCCAGGGACCGCACGCGATGGTCAAGCGGAAAATGATGCTATTTTGCAGGGTGGCCATCTTTGCTAGTGAAATATAAACAGAAATAAGACTATTAATATATGCTCTGACAGTAGAGTTACAATGTTGGTCCTGATGCCTGAGTGCAGGAAGGGATTGGACCACCTTACAAAGAACGGCTGCACAATAAGACTCGTGTGGGTCTCGGATCATTCGGATATATAAGGAAACGAGGAAGCAGACTGAGGCGCGGCTTACTAGGGAGTTTCTTTTGCTGATGAGAAAATAACTGCGGATCGTGATGGGATTGCTAATGGGACATAACTTTTCGAAATCATGTAGTTATTGAAAGCTTTCCAACAATCATTTCAGTAATTTTTTTTTCTCTAACCTCAAAATTTTTGCCAAACATTTCATTAATTTTGTCTAGAGTTTTTTTAAACATTAATCTTTCAAAATTGTCGTGAATATAAAAACTTTTAAAACACTAAATGAACACAATATTTTATGTTAATGCGACTACTATTTGCGTTGGTATAATCTCAATTATTTCCCTGTTTCCTTTTATAACTCATTCAAAGACAAGCGACAAAAGTTACAAAATAATAGGAACTGTGGCCTGACCTCCATTCAGGGAGATCTTGAGCTAAGATAGGGTCATACATAACCTTGAACTTAAGCGAGGTCATGGCAAAAAGTGGGGGAATAGGAGAACGGCAGAAATCGCGTATTATTATCTGCTATATTTATTATACAAAAATATATTGTAAAATATATAGTTATCGAATTAAAAATCCGTTAATTTAAGCATAATATAAATGATTAAGTTATATACTTAAAAGCTTACAACCTATTGTGATGACGTTTTTAATCTAACAGTAATCCACGGCCCTCTTATAACAGCGGTACATCGGTACTGCAGACAATTATCGGTCAAACGTTCAGCGGTTAAATGATTCCTAGCGTTACGGTATCCCATAATTACCCTAAATATTCCCATCGGTATCACGATCGAGATATCCCTATCGAAGCCGCTAATTATCCTCTAAACTAATCAATGATTTGCCTGACTGAGCAGCGGGTAGAGCTGTCCTCTAACAATTTGATTTTATTGACGGTAGTTGAGATGTTCCTGTCCCAACCCAGTCCATTGTCTATCGTCACACGACATTTGGCTCGGTCGGTCCATCTAATATCTTCGCTATCAATATCTATCGTTTTCCCGGGTCCTTTCTTCTGCTTGTCGGTAACAGTGCTTGGCTCTTCTCGATATTGACAGAAATTTTCCAGGAGACGAACCAGTCATGGACTAAATCCATTTCCTCCTGTCCATATCGGCTGATTATTCTTGGTTGCGTTGATCTAGCGAGTATGACAGTATCGTCGCGAATAGGCCTAGTTTCGTGTTTACTGTCATGAGAATGTTGTGAATCAATATATTTTAGAGTTGTGGTGACACTACGGTTTCCTGTGGTTATCCAGCCTCTGGCCTTCCAGATTGTGATATTTCCTGCCCAACTTTTACGGGGAACTTACGTTCTTGTAGGTATGAATCAACAATTTCGCAGATCCACGTCGGGTTACGGGCACTCTGGAGCGTGTAAATCAGACCCTCATGCCATACTCTGCCGAAAGCTCTAGTTACATCAAGCAGTATTACTCCTGTTGGTTGATTTCTATTGAATCCTTCAAATGCGAATTCAGCAACCTTCAGCAGCTGCAGTTCTGTGGATCGTCTTTCTACCAATCCGAGGGAGGGCAATAAGCTGATAGGCCTGTAGTTATGTGAGAAGGCATGATTTTTCCCTGGTTTAAATATTATCGTTATTTGTTGTTTCTTCCAGGCATTCCTTTCTCAGGCAAAATTTTTTGCATACGGTTTGTGATCCTGTGTGCTCCAGGTGCTTTCTTGTTTTTCAGCCTTTTGATAATTGTTTTGACATCGGCAGGTGAGGTAGGCTCAGGGTGGGTGTTATCCAGTCTATTTCTGGCTGTGACTCCTCTGGACACGATGAGTACCTCGTGTATGTGGACTTCGTCTTCGTCCGGGTGATCGTTTAGTCTACACTCATGTTCGAGTACATCAACGAAGGTTTCAGCTTTCTTGTCCTGTGTGTAGACCATTCCATTTCTGCCATGAAGAGGTGAAACGATATCTTTCTTTTCCTGCTCCACAGCGTGTGGTGCTCAGGATTCAGCTCTTGGAGCTTCTCTTCCCATCTGCGCGTATTTAGGCCGCTCAATCTTCTTCTAAGAGAGGTAGTGGTTCCTTATAGCACTATCCTGTCCTCCTCTGTCTGAGTTATTCTGTACTTTAAGACGTTGTCTCTTCTTGATAATTCCTATGATTCTAATTGGCATAGGTTCAAATGGGTATCTTGGTACCCTGATTATATGTTCTTGAGTGGCTTCCTGATGAACCATGATAGTCATTGTTTCTAGGCTCGGTATAACTGCATTTAACTCTTTTACTGAGTTGGTCTTAGGAATTGCTCCTAGTGTTTCGTGGACCTTATAAGCAAGCATCGCCTAGTCTATTTTTTTTTTACGTCTATGTCATCAGTTCTTATTTCGTGCCCAATTTTTAGGAAGATCGGGTTGTGGTCCGAGGATTCCTCGTCCATGTTACTGAACTCGAATTGTTCTCTTATGTCTTTCATTACTGCTATGTCTAGAAAGTCTGGAACTGCGCCTAATCTATGGCACGTTGGCTCCTCAGGGGTTATTATTATAGCTCCTCAAGAGATATTACTACAGCCAGTTCATCTACTCTCCAAAATTTCGTCCGTTTGAATCAATAAGTCTTGGAGCCTTTTGTAGACTGGAGTAATCTCGATTGGTCTTAAATGCACGCTGATTATGTTACTAGTTGTTACTAGCATCGATTACATAGTGGCTGATGTTCTTTTTACCAACAGGCAGACTCCCCTTACGACCCATGCTGAGCTTGGCCTGTCGTATCGGAATATGTGGTAATTAATGAAGGTCATTATAGCATCCCTGTTAAGCTTAATTTCCTGGACAGTCAGCACATCTGGTGCAAGTTCTGCCAAAAATTCCGCAACTTCGTTTCGCCTTGTTTTAAGGTCGTTAACATGCCGTGATGCTATCTCTAGTGTTCTGGGCTAAATTCTGGTCTTTCTTTAATGTCTCAGAGGGAGATTTAGCCCTTGAAGCGTAGCCCATACTGCCTCAGCATTTATCTTTTGAAGATCTTCGTCCGAGTTAGGCAAGGATGGGGTGTGAGTCCCTTTATGTTGTGCCGTCTGGTTTTGCTTCTTTTGATTGTTGTTAGGCCTTTGTTCCTCCATTTTTTTGGGGTTACTGTTAGCCTTGTTGCCATTCTTTGTCAAGATTTTCTTTGTCTTCTTAGGATTAGGTTATATTTCGCACCCTTTCTAGAAGGCAAGATACCCTGATTTGACATAGAGGACACAGGTTACCTTTTCTTCTTTTTCTACATTGCAACTTGTAGTAAGATGGCCTTTACTGCACTTTATTTGCCTTGGAGGAAAGGTGCAGTGTCTTTGTGTATGCCCGTATCTTTGACAACGATAACATTGACCCGGCTTATTATTTCTCTTTTTGTCTCCCACTTTTATTGACAGTTGGCAGACTTTTTCGATCCTGTAGCGACTTCTCGCGGGCTACTGGACTTTATTAGAATTAGTGGGATTTCCCTCCTTGTCCTCCTGGACTTCATATGTGCAGGATTTGGAATCCTTGTTCCTGGAGGTCTCTTTACTTATGGAGGTTGGAACGCCTTTCAATATTATCTGCGTCTTCTTATCATCCAGAAGTTGGTATGTGTAATACGCAGTCTCCCAGTTATTTAGCAGGGTCATCAGATCTCGATTGTTATCGCTCGTGGTTGGTTTAACTTTAATGCTGTCAGATACGGTTTTTGCTTTGGAGAACCAAATTTTCTGTGTTGCCATCATTCCGCTGAGCTCGGTCTAGCGCTTCGTGCTTATCATACTTATCACAGGGATCGATGCTGCAGCTTTAGTATAGCTCTTCGGTAGCTGCAGTCATCTTCACGGCGTCTTCATCGTCAAGCTTCATCGTTATCATTTTTTGTTCCTTCGTCATTTCGGTTTTCGTTTTTCCTAGATTTGGTCCTGGGATTTACGAATTCCTCTAAGACCGTAGTTTCAGAGTGCTCCTCTTTTCTTTGTTTGCTCTAGGTCTTGTCGGTTCGGATATGGCTGGTCCAGAAGTGGCTTGTACAGGCTCAGTTGCCACATTCTGAGCCTTAAATGCGGCAATGGACTCGGCCATTCTAAATATTTTTTTCTCCATGGCTCTCATTTTTTTTAAGAGATCAGTCTTTTCTTTCTCGATTTTTATATATTTGTCCTACAAAGCGAGGTGTTCCAATTTTATCCCCTTGCCAGGAATAGTAAATGTTGCACTGCACTTTAACTTACGCTAATACTAATATTACTACCGATACTAATCTACAGCAAGCAAAAATAAAGAAAACGGCACTTCGCTCTTACAGTATTTAGTTCTTCTGCTATTGTCCACACCAGTATTTGTCCAAAAATCTGTACTACTTCTTCACTAGAGCCTAATTGAAAACTGATTGCCTTAAGAAAGACAAAACGAATTTTCTTTTATGTTAAACACAACACTTTAGTGTTTGCAAATGGTCACCAACCAAAAATTCCGGTCGGGCTGGATACTGATTAACTCGCACTCTCGTCAATCGTTCGATTGAACTTCACCTACTTTGACCAATGTGTATTCCGAGAATGAGACATCGTAGTGTAAACATCTGGGTAGAAAACGTGAAGTTCTCAGTAAAATTCATGCTGCTGTTTGCATTTAGTCTACATTTAGCAGAGATTCGCAATGAGAGTCCTTTGGGTTGCTAGGACAATAATCTCAACAAAACTTTGATCTTCCAGCATTAGTGTATCCATTCTAGGTGCCGGTGCACCTATTGCATCGCACTCTCTTACATTTCGCATACAATGTAAGGTTGATCTCTTAATCTAGTATTTCATTTAATAGGAAACGGTCTCTTACCTATGTTGTAGTGATATGTATGCCTTTCTTCTTATTGTCAGGAAAAGCACATGGCTCTTCTCGATAATGACCGATATTTTCCAGGAGACGAATCAGTCATGGACTAGATCCATTTCCGGACTAGATCCATTTCCTCTGGGATATTATATCTGCTGATCAATCTCAATTGCGTTGATCTTGCCATTATAGCAGTATCATAAGCGAATAGAGCTATTTTTGTATTTACTGTTCGGTCGTCTAGGTTGTGATATATCTTGTTCAATATTTACAGTGAACTCACGTCTTTGTAATTATGAATTCACAATTTCACAGTTCCACGTCAGGTAGCCAGTGTTCTGGAGTTTGTAGACCAGACCCACATGCCAAACCCTGTAGAACACTCTTGCTACTTCAAGCAGTATCACTCCTGTTGACTGGTTTCTATTGACACCTTCAGATGCGAACTCAGCAATACTCAGCAGCTGCAGCTCAACGAATCCCAACTCTCTTGGGGAATATTGTCGATTGCTTCAGTCGCTGCTTTAAGTCTTTTCAGGATGATTCAATCAGTCAATTTGCTGAGAGAGGATAGCAAGTTCATAGCCTGTAGTTCTGCGGGAAAGTATGATTTTTCCCCGGTCTGGGTACCATCGTCACTTGTGCTTTCTTCCAGGCACTCAAGAAATGCTTTAGTCTCAGCATCGCATTGATGATGTTTGTAATCGTTGCTACTCATTTTCTGGGCAAAAGTCTTAGTGTATGCTTTGTGATCCCATTCGCATATGATACTTTTCTGTTTTTCAGCTTCTCGATGTATGCTTTGAGTTCAGCAGGCGAGATGGGCTCTTCTGGCCGCCTCAATAAACTACTTTGTCTTGTATAGACATCTTCACAAAGTGTGAAAGTAGTGCCGGATTCCTACCGGCTAAAACCTTCCCCTGAACCTAAGATCCCCAAGTTTCTTTAGCCTCTGTTGATTGCTTCAAAGCCGTTATCAACGGAGGCGCGCAGTGAGTGCAGTGTCGATGGCTTTAACAAACCTTTGGTCATCAGAGTATTGGTGTTTCTGCCCTAGATGTAGGGTGCATTCATTGCTTCGTACTCTCTTACATTTCAATACAATGTAAGGTTGGTCTCTTAACTAAGTAGTTCATTAATAATAACAATATGTCATTTCTTACCTATTTAGTATGTGTGGTGATGTGATCCAAGGGAGTCTTGTGTCCCTTGTGTCCTAAGGTGCTTCGCCCAGTGGGGCACCTTGTCTGGGACTTGCTAGTGTTCTTCAATATATCTTCTTTTCTTTGTTGATTCTCCTGCATCTTGTTCTCGGATGAATCCTATGTCCTGGTTAGCTAGAGTTGGTGTTTAGATCTTTTGTGTTTCCTGCCTGCTATTCTGTGT
Source organism: Diaprepes abbreviatus (assembly GCA_034092305.1). NCBI lineage: Eukaryota > Metazoa > Arthropoda > Insecta > Coleoptera > Curculionidae > Diaprepes > Diaprepes abbreviatus. Next base: position 875,375 of record JASJET010000103.1, read on the forward strand.
CATAGTCTACCACTTATCTGTTGAGCAGGTTGTCATGAGTCTCTGCTTTTGAAAATACTTTGGTAGCCTTCTATCTCAGGATCTCTTTTAAGAGGATCCATCTAATCTCCCTATGAATTTGTTCATTCCTGACGAACCACAAGGAATTTAAGGCTATCCTCAGTACTATATTTTTCTGAGTTTCTAATCTCTTCAGATGCGTTGCAGAAGTGTAGCCGCATGCTGCTGACACGTGGGTCAGTATAGGCCTTAGTACTGCCTTGATAATTGTCAGCTTGTTTTTTAGAGACTATACTTGCTCTATTGAGCATTGGGTACAGTTGATTTCTTACTAGCTTGAATTTCTGACTGTAGCTAAGATGTGTTTATCCCATCCTAATCCTTTGTCTATCGTTACTCCTAAGTACTTTGTTTTGCCGGTCCACCTAACATCCTCGCCATCTATGCTTATCATTTCGCCCGGGTCTTTCCTTCTCCTCGTCAGGACGAGCGCTTGGCTTTTTTCGGCATTAATTGGTATCTTCCAGGAGATTAACCAATCGTTGACTAAGTCCATTTCCCCCTGTATCTACTGATCAATCTTGGTTGAATTGATCTTGTAATTATGGCAGTATCGTCAGCAAATAGGGCCATTTTCGTGATTGTGATCATGAGGATATAGTGAATGTAAATAATATAGAGGTGTGGTAAGACTACGATCCCTTGTGGTACTCCAGCCTCTGGTCTTCTGGATTGCAGTATATCTTGCTATGCTTTGATGGTGCTCTCACATCCTTGTTGTTATGAATCTACAATTTTATAGATCCACACTGGGTAGCCAACATTCTGGAGTTTGTAGGTTAGATCCGCATGCCATATTATATCAAACGTTCTGGCTACATAAAGCAGTATCACACCTGTTAATTGATTCCTGTTGAGCCTTTCGGACCCATATTCAGCAACCCTCAGTAGCTGTAGCTGTGTGAATCGTCTGTCAACGAATCCAAACTGCTCTTGCGGAATACTGGCGACCGGTTGCTTGGGTCGCTGTTTTGAGCCTTTTCAGTGTGACTTTTCAGCCACCTTGCTGAGAGTTTGTCACAGACTGATAGATCTGTAATTCTCAGGGAAAGGGTGATTTATTCCCAGTTTTGGTATCATCACTATATGTGCTTTCTTCCAGGCATTCCCTTTTCTTGGCAAAAGTTTTATGATTTGTTATTCCACCAGATGCTTTTTTGTTTTTCTGTCTTTTAATGACTGTTTTGACTTCTGCAGCCATATCAATCGCTCTTTCTAGGTTCGGTATAGCTGCATTCAGCTTTTCTACCGAGTCGATTTTAAGTATGTTGTCTTCAAACACTGTCCAGTTTGTTTTCTTTTTGATCACTGTATCTTCATTTCTTTTTTTGTATACAATTTTTAAGAAGATCGGATTGTGATTCGTGGTATTGAGCTCAAATGGTTCTCTCACATTTTTAGCAGTGCTATGTCAAGTATCTCAGGTATGCCACCAGCTCTGGGATACGTTGGTTTTTCTGTAGCTATCACTATATCTCCGTGAAGATTTGCGTTTTCCACGAGCCTTCAATTATCTGCATTATTGTTTCTGCAATTCTATTCCTGGGATTGGCAGGTTAAGTCGCCAATTGGTATTTTAGGCATCCTCCAATAAATCACTTATGTCTTCTTGCATCAACCTATCTTGGAGTTTTTGTAACCCAATGTGACCTCAAGAACCCCTCGATGCATGTTGACATTGACAGCTTCCAACTCGACGTCCCTTACACCGATAACATAATGGTTAAAATTTCTCTTGGCTAGCAAGGCGACGACTCCGCAAATCCATGCTGTGTTTCATCTATCATATCAGTACGCAAGGTAATTCGCGAAAGTCATTCTGCCATCATTCTTTAATTCAGTTTGCAGGATAGCCAGCATATCAGGTTCAAACTCAGCCAGGAATTCTACCACTTCATTCTGTCTAGCTTTTAAGCCTTTGATAGTCCATGATGCTTTCTCTATTGTCTTTGGCTCGGTTGTACTAGATATTGTTTTGGCTTAATTTCTCGCGTTCTCCTGAAGAGCAGCTCGAACCGCCTCCTCTACAGCCCTTCTATACTGCTTGGAAGAGCAGGGGTGGGGGACTCTTTTCTATCTTGCTTCTTTTGCATAGACCTAGGATTCTCGCTATTGGTACAACGGCTGTCTTCTTTTGTGTTGATTTTTGAGGCGTAATATTTTCCTTCTTTGGGTTGAGGTACTTCTCGCACCCCCTCCAAGAAGCAGGATGTCCTAGTTTACTGCAAAGAGTACAAGAAGATTTTTCTTCCTTTTTGTGGCTACACGTTGCTGCCTCGTGTCCCTTATTGCATTTAACGCACCTTGCAGGAAATGCATCGACTTTGGGTATGCTCGTATTTCTGGTACCAGTAGCACTATCCTGGTTCTCTGTTTTTCCTTTCATCTTCTATTTTGCCAGTAAGGTTACAAATCTTCTTAATTTTAAGCTGGTGGTTTTCACCATCATAGACGGTATTTCTCTTCTCGTGCGCCCGGATTTCGTCCTGGCGACCTTCAGATTTTTCAGTCCATGCTCTCGTAAATCCTTAAGTACCTCATCGGTGCCTACTGTTGAGGTTGGATACCTCTGAATAATGCTTGAATCTTTTTGTCTTCCAGCTGGTACGAGTAGTAGGCAGCATCCTTTAACTGTCAGCAGTAATCTGAAGGTAGTTAGGCCCACTTCTGAATGGCCAGTTTCTACTAGTAACACGAATGAAAAATTTACAACAATTTGAGAAATTATTCCTCTGAGATCTAATGTTGACTTAAAAAATTGTTCCACCGTTTTAGGTCTTATTCACAATTGTGTTTCGAAGTAAATATGCTGTATGTAAAATAATGACCTTACAATTTTAACCAAAATATTGACATCTTCATTCTATTTTAGATATATTCAACTTGAATAATGACTAAAGATATTCGATTTCCTATGCCATATTTGTAAATCGAAAAGATCAGTATGGTAAATTGAAGATTGAACTTAAATAAAAAATAAAAATAATGTTCCTTGAAATTTTCTTGTTTATACACTTAAAATTTTTTCTTTCAATATCTAATTCATAAAACAGCAAATTTTTCAGCAGAAACTGAACAAATTAGCTAAAAATCAATCTTCATCGATCGATACTATGAATATCCTGGTAGTAAGTCATATTGAACGAAATTTAATTCCTGTGCTGTCACTAGTTATAGATCTCCAACCTGCAAGCACAGAAGATGTCAAATGAAATTTTGGCGAAACGTCTACGAATTTCTACAATCATTGACTAAATAAAGTCTTGACTACAAAAAACCAAACGAACGAACGGATTTATTCTCGGATTAATACTATATATATATATATATATATATATATATATATATATATATATATATATATATATATATATATATATATATATATATATATATGTATATTTGTATCTTCAGCCTTTTATTTATATTTTTCTTTAATTTATTTTTGGGTAAAGGTTTTCAATTGAAAGACGACAAAATTTACAATTCTTCTGAGGTTTCGGTCTCCAAAGCTATATTAATTGTTTTGTGCATTTGTTCATGTCTACAAAATTACAATTCATTTTCAAAAAACTAAATCATAATAATGGTTTCATACATATACATTCATGTTTTTAATTTAAAGTTTAAAATTAATAAAAACAAACAGAATTTATATTAGTCTAAAATTAAAATAAACAATACAACAGGTTAAAACAGTAAAAACTATAAATAGTACTTACCGTGAAAGTAGCTTCACAAATGTGTTTAAAAATAAATTAAATTATTTCATTTGATGTAAGTAGTTTACATTTTATAATAGCAAAAAATAGGAAAAGAGATTATTTTTATAATATTCTTGTATTTGCATGTGTTTATATAGAGTGGCGTCAAGCATCATTACACTATTTATAATATTTATTATAGAGAAGCTTTAGGTACGTTGTATTTAAAAAATTAAGTTATAGTAAATTTGACTAAGGTTCTTGACATCTTGTTTGCGGCATTTTTATCTCTTTTACTCATCTTCTTTGATGTCCAGTTTGTGGTAATTTCTGTGTGTATCTAAAATGTTTGTGTTTTTAAATTTGAAATCATTCTTAGTAGTTTGTTCATGTTTAAATATATATGTTGATGTGTTTTTAGTATACTTGTGTCCATTAATTCTATTTTCAATATATTGTGTGGTCATGCTGTTGTATTTTTTAGGATAGTTTAAGTATGGCATTGAATATATCATTAGATCTTTTTTTGGATGGAACTTTACTTTTTAATTTCGTATAAAATGAAACCAGTCAAATTGATCGCTCTATGGCATACGGCTATGTTATGCTGACCCAAAATATATTTTATTTTTTCTGATAATATTTATATACGGTAATGCAATGAAAGGGTTTTCTATTGTGGTGCTGTTTATGTTATTCTTCTTATTAGTATTATAATGTAAGAAGGTTCTTTGTTTAATTATTTTTTCTTATAAGGAGTTTGGGAAAACGGTTCATTTTGAGAGTTTCTTCTACTTTTTTTAATATTTCTGGACAAAATTCGAGTGAAAATAATTTTCTAGTTCGGCGAACTAAACCAATTATGACACTATTTTTATACTTATTTGGATGTTTAGAGTTAAAATTTAAATAACGTCCCTACCAAGTATCTTTTGTGTACCATTTTGTATGAAGGTTGTTATTTGTTTTGTTTCTTTGTATAGTTAAGTCTAAAAAATGTATTTCTTGTTCCTTTTCAATTTCACATGTAAATTTTAGTTTTGGGTGGAAATTATTAAAGTATTGTAATAAAATATCTATTTTGTTTTCGGACTGAGCAGCCAAGCAGTCATCCACATATCGTCTAAAAAATATTATTTTAAAATATAATTCTTTCATTACTTCTTCTTACATATTCCATAACTATTTGTTCTCTTGTTGAGAAGATTAGTGAATCCATAGCATAACCATTTAATTGTTGATAGAGACTATCTTGGAACTGGAAATAATTATTATTTAATGCAATTTTTACACATTCCATAATGCCATTCAGTGTTAATGTTGTATATTATTTTAATTCGTTCCATTTTTTGTTCAAAAAATATTTATACAGGTTAAAAAATTGGGATTGTATACTTTAACCAATTGATCTGAGAGGGGTATTTGGCATGTGTAGTTTTGGTAACCCATCAATTTTTGGTGCTATGGCGTTATGTATTGTTAATTTTTTACTTTCAACCTCAGATATATTTTGATTTTTTAACAGTTTTTTAATTAGTGTATTATTTGAAACAATTTTGTGGGGTTACTTCTATATTTCTTATAGATGCTTCTATCATTAAGTAATTCGTTAATTTTTCTATCACAGTCATTGTTTATATTTTTCTTTTTTTCTTGGATATGTTTTCTTGTTTTGAACTAAAAGGCTACAAAATTTACAATTCCGCTGCCGTGTCGCTCTACATGATGAGCTTATTCAAAGTGAAATTATTTGCTGTGTGTATTTTTTGATATCTACAAAACTGTAATTTTTTTAAAACTAAATCATAGTAATGGTTTCATACATATGCACTCGTATTTTTAATTTTATGTTTAAATTTAATAAAAACAAACATATATATATATATATATATATATATATATATATATATATATATATATATATATTTTTCTGAAATTTCTTGGGTATGAGGTTTTTTGTTTTTAAAACAATCTAATCAAAATTTGACGTTTCGCCCATTTTTTTTGGGCTTTATCAAAAATATATTGTCAGTCAGTCTATGGATAAAATCTACAAAGAAAAAAACAGAACAATCAGCCATCACTGAAACAATTAAATACACTTAAAATAGACATACATATTTTATAACTAACACACTGTACAATATTAAAAATGTAAATTTAAAATTCTTTGCTAGATACGCACCCGTTGTAGTTGTGCCGTATATAATTCAACTAAGAGTATACATTGTCAGTATGAAGGAATTTGGTATTATCAGTAAAAGTTTTTTTTTTATATATATTTTTATTAATTATTTGTGGAGCAATTATTATATTATTAATGAATCAGATATTTTTTTTGGTATTTTAGTGTTGTATTTGTTATAATTTTTAATGCAGTTTTTAATTAATTAGGTTATTATAAATTTGGCTGAGATTTTTTATATCTTGTTTGTCATTTACGACATGCTTTTCTTTTTTAATATGAATCATCTCCTTAATAAGCAGTTTGCGGTAGCTTTGGTCCTGGGCTAATATCTGTGTATTTGTGAAATCAAATTCGTGTTTTTGAGAAGATTCGTGCTTATGTAACGCAGTTGAAGCATTTTTGGTGTACTTGTGACCATTCAGTCTACTATCCAAATATTGCGTTGTCATGCCTATGTATTTTTTTGGGCAGTTTAGACAAGGTACAGCGTATATTAAATTTGACTTTTTTTTGGTTGCTACTTTGCTTTTTAACGGAGTGAAAAGTGAAGACAAAAGATTTTGAGATTTGTGGCATACAACAATGTCGTGTTTTTTTAAGGCGTATTTTATTTTTTCTGAAAGTCCTTGAGTGTACGGCATAGCTATGTATTTGTTGTTACCATCTGGATTCGCTGATTTGTCTATATTACTAGTATTATAAAATTTGTGAATTCGTTGTTTAATAATTTTATTAATTTGGTATTCTAAAAAGTTATTTTCAATCAGAATCCTTTTGACTTTCTTAAGTGTTTCGGCTCGATATTCAGGAGACGTTAAAGTTAGTGCTCTGTCTGTTAGACCGATGATAACGCTGTTCTTTTGAGATAGGGGATGGTGTGAATTGTAGTTCAAATATCGGCCAGACCATGTTTCTTTTGTATACCACTTCGTCTTAAGGCATTCATCAACATTGTTTCTTATTATTGTTATGTCCAAAAAGTTAATCCTACTGTTTTGTTCGATTTCTGATGTAAATTGTAATTTGGGGTGAAAGTTATTGAAGCAATCTAAAATGTCTTGTACATGGATTTCTGGAACGGCAGTAAGGCAATCATCAACATACCTTTTGAAAAAGGTCATAGGGATATTAGAATTATTTAAGACGGTTTCTTCCAAATACTCCATTACAAGTTGTGCAACTGTGGAAGAGATGGGTGATCCCATGGCACAGCCATCTAATTGTTGGTAAAAAGTATTTTGGTATTGGAAGTAATTATTAGTTAACGTTAGATTTATAGATTCTATAAAAAGATCTTGATTAAGGCTGGTATGTTCCTTTAAAATTTCCCACTTTTCTTTTATTATTTGATTTAAAAGTTCGTTAGGTATATTGGTATATAATGATACTACGTCAAGAGAAAGTAAACTATAATTATTTGGAATTTTTGTTCTGTTGATGAATTCCTTAAAACTAAAAGAGTCCTTTATATAATACTCATTTTTACAAGTAATTTTTGATAAACAATTACTAAGATATTTAGATAATTTGTAGAACGGTGATTGTATGCACGAGACTATGGGTCTAAGTGGAATGCCTGGTTTATGTAATTTAGGCAGTCCGTAGATCTTCGGTGCAACTGCGTTATGTATTAATAATTTTTTGCCTTCCGTTTCAGACATGAGTTTTTTGGATATCATTTTCTTGATCAAGGTATTATTTTTTAATTGAAAAGTGTTAGTAGGATCACTGCGAAGTTTCTTGTATGTTAGGTTGTCAGATAGTAAATTATTTAATTTTAAGTTGTAGTCCTTTGTGTTCATAACTACAGTTTTATTTGTTTTGTCTGGTTTTAAAATGGTTATATCGGGATTATCTTTAATAAATTGTTTTGCTTTATTTAGTTGCTTGGAAATTTTTTTCTGGAAGGTATTTGGTTTTTGATTTTTATGTTTTAATTTCATTTTATGATTTGTAATTATATTTACAATATCAGCGCGTATGGTATCTTTAATTTCAGTAGGTTTGTCATGTATGGCAGATTCTAAACATGCTATATATTCAGTTGTTGGGAGTTGTTTTTCAGTTACCACTGGTAATGCGAATTTATCACCCAAAGCCAAAACCTCCGCAACATCCTGTGGAATTTGCCTATCAGAGATATTTTCTAACCAATCAGAAGTTTTACATTTGTCATTATTATTATTATTAGTATTTGAAACAAGCTTAGATATTTTATTTTGATTTTTAAGTTTTATATAATTAAAAATTTTTTCATATTTTAAGGTTTCATATTCTAAAAATTTCGTAAAAATCTCTAAAGGTATTTCATTTTTTATTTTTTGTGTAAGTGTGTTTCTTTGAAAATTTAAGGAATTTATACTCTTAGTAGTTTCAGTGACACATAAATCTAAAATTTTTTGTTTAGTACTATCTATAATATATTTAAACTTATTTTTAAGGTACGTACCTGCAAAATGTATATTTGACACTTTAAAATTTAAAAACACAGGAAAAACATTCAAATGTTTGCATCTTAACAGGAAGATTCTTCTGTTCTTCTGCTTTGCCAGTTTACTGCAAGTTTTAGAGAATGCTTTCATCGTTTCCGCACATTGTAATCCATAGGTTTCTCTTATTGTTATCAGGAACGTTCGGTTAGGTGTTGTTTGCATTTTTCACCCATGCAATTCTTTATAATATCTTTGTTTTCTTAAACCATCTATATTTATTTTTCTGAAATTTCTTGGGTATGAGGTTTTTTGTTTTTAAAACAATCTAATCAAAATTTGACGTTTCGCCCATTTTTTTTGGGCTTTATCAAAAATATATTGTCAGTCAGTCTATGGATAAAATCTACAAAGAAAAAAACAGAACAATCAGCCATCACTGAAACAATTAAATACACTTAAAATAGACATACATATTTTATAACTAACACACTGTACAATATTAAAAATGTAAATTTAAAATTCTTTGCTAGATACGCACCCGTTGTAGTTGTGCCGTATATAATTCAACTAAGAGTATACATTGTCAGTATGAAGGAATTTGGTATTATCAGTAAAAGTTTTTTTTTATATATATTTTTATTAATTATTTGTGGAGCAATTATTATATTATTAATGAATCAGATATTTTTTTTGGTATTTTAGTGTTGTATTTGTTATAATTTTTAATGCAGTTTTTAATTAATTAGGTTATTATAAATTTGGCTGAGATTTTTTATATCTTGTTTGTCATTTACGACATGCTTTTCTTTTTTAATATGAATCATCTCCTTAATAAGCAGTTTGCGGTAGCTTTGGTCCTGGGCTAATATCTGTGTATTTGTGAAATCAAATTCGTGTTTTTGAGAAGATTCGTGCTTATGTAACGCAGTTGAAGCATTTTTGGTGTACTTGTGACCATTCAGTCTACTATCCAAATATTGCGTTGTCATGCCTATGTATTTTTTTGGGCAGTTTAGACAAGTCTTAAATAATTCTAATATCCCTATGACCTTTTTCAAAAGGTATGTTGATGATTGCCTTACTGCCGTTCCAGAAATCCATGTACAAGACATTTTAGATTGCTTCAATAACTTTCACCCCAAATTACAATTTACATCAGAAATCGAACAAAACAGTAGGATTAACTTTTTGGACATAACAATAATAAGAAACAATGTTGATGAATGCCTTAAGACGAAGTGGTATACAAAAGAAACATGGTCTGGCCGATATTTGAACTACAATTCACACCATCCCCTATCTCAAAAGAACAGCGTTATCATCGGTCTAACAGACAGAGCACTAACTTTAACGTCTCCTGAATATCGAGCCGAAACACTTAAGAAAGTCAAAAGGATTCTGATTGAAAATAACTTTTTAGAATACCAAATTAATAAAATTATTAAACAACGAATTCACAAATTTTATAATACTAGTAATATAGACAAATCAGCGAATCCAGATGGTAACAACAAATACATAGCTATGCCGTACACTCAAGGACTTTCAGAAAAAATAAAATACGCCTTAAAAAAACACGACATTGTTGTATGCCACAAATCTCAAAATCTTTTGTCTTCACTTTTCACTCCGTTAAAAAGCAAAGTAGCAACCAAAAAAAAGTCAAATTTAATATACGCTGTACCTTGTCTAAACTGCCCAAAAAAATACATAGGCATGACAACGCAATATTTGGATAGTAGACTGAATGGTCACAAGTACACCAAAAATGCTTCAACTGCGTTACATAAGCACGAATCTTCTCAAAAACACGAATTTGATTTCACAAATACACAGATATTAGCCCAGGACCAAAGCTACCGCAAACTGCTTATTAAGGAGATGATTCATATTAAAAAAGAAAAGCATGTCGTAAATGACAAACAAGATATAAAAAATCTCAGCCAAATTTATAATAACCTAATTAATTAAAAACTGCATTAAAAATTATAACAAATACAACACTAAAATACCAAAAAAAATATCTGATTCATTAATAATATAATAATTGCTCCACAAATAATTAATAAAAATATATATAAAAAAAAAACTTTTACTGATAATACCAAATTCCTTCATACTGACAATGTATACTCTTAGTTGAATTATATACGGCACAACTACAACGGGTGCGTATCTAGCAAAGAATTTTAAATTTACATTTTTAATATTGTACAGTGTGTTAGTTATAAAATATGTATGTCTATTTTAAGTGTATTTAATTGTTTCAGTGATGGCTGATTGTTCTGTTTTTTTCTTTGTAGATTTTATCCATAGACTGACTGACAATATATTTTTGATAAAGCCCAAAAAAAATGGGCGAAACGTCAAATTTTGATTAGATTGTTTTAAAAACAAAAAACCTCATACCCAAGAAATTTCAGAAAAATAAATATAGATGGTTTAAGAAAACAAAGATATTATATATATATATATATATATATATATATATATATATATATATATATATATATATATATATATATATGGGTGAGTCAACGATTGGATGAAGTAGGTTTGTGCCTTTTCGGTGAAATTAACAAAGAAACTATATTTATTGTTTGATACAGTTTATTTTTACGCAGATTTTAAAAATATTTAGGACTCTACAGGGTGAGCTAAAAAACTAGGATAGCATAAAGTTGTATTTTTTTAAATAGAACACCCTATATACGAATCATATTTTCGATTTAGCTTATAATTTTAAATCTTTTTTATTAAGGGTTTACTATAAAAAAACTTTATAGTTTCTGAGATAATTAAGTTTAAAGAAAAAAAGTCACAGTTTCAAGCATCAATTCAATCCTAAATAACGTTTTCAATTTTGTGACGAATATATTCAAATTTGGGATTTGGCAAGGCCAAGGACAAGTTAACATAATTTTTACCTAATATTTGCAATAAAAGCTACAGGGTGTTGAATACATCGGCTCAAATTTGAACAAAATGAATAAATATATTTTATTTTAAATGGTACACCCTGTATATTTTCATGTTATTTAATAGAGTAATAAAAACCCTAAACGTTTTGTTCAATATATCCTATACCTATTTATAATAGTTTTTGAGATATTTCAGTTTTTCTTATTTTCCATACTTTTTTACAGAAATAGTCTTCATTATCATAGTAGCCATGTAAAATAATAAAAAGAAACTACAGAAACAAACAGAATGTGGTTAAATATGATGAAATACATTATTCGTTATATTACAACGGCAATAGTTTAATTAAACATAATGTGAAAAAATTAACACAACAATAACGACAAGGCAAATACATATTTACTTTTATACTAAATTGAAACAAAAAAATTACCTATTAAATACTGAGATTAATTATTTCTTTTTAATAAGTGTTCGAATAAACGACCCTCTTGTGCAATGCACAAATTTAGTCTTTTTTTGCAGATTTTCTCGGACCGTGGACAAAATTAGTGGCGTTATTGTTCTACAGGTATCCCTAATCCTGTTTCGCACATCTTCCACTGTTGTTGGTGGATTAACATACACCTTATTTTTAATATAACCCCATAGGAAGAAATCTAATGGGGTGATGTCGCAAGACCTTGGTGGCCACTCAATGAAACCCCCACGTCCAATCCATTTTTGCGGATATCGTTGGTCCAAAAACGTACGAACTTCACGATGGTAATGCGGAGGCGCACCATCGTGCTGGAACCACATACTGTCGAGCTCATCCCTATCGAGACCTTGAAGCAGTTGGGGTAGTTCTTCTTGTAGAAAGTTCAGGTAACTATGGCCATTTAGTGGTTCATTAAAAAAGTGGGGTCCAATAATTCGATTATGATGAATACCACACCAAACATTTAATGACCAGTGGTTTTGATGTTGCACCTCTCTAATCCAAAATGGGTTTTCTGTGGCATAATAATGCATGTTGCGTCTATTTATGGCACCGTTACTTCTAAAAGTAGCTTCATCACTAAACATTACCTTGCATAATAAATTTGGATTTAATTGAATCTCCGCATTTATTGTACGACAAAAGTTTACACGACTTTCAAAATCCTGTCCATGCAATTCTTGGTGTAATTCCATGTGATATGGATGATACCTATATTTCTTGGTAGTACGATTAGCGGTGGATTGTGATGTTTCACATAATGCTGCTAACTGACGGCTACCAATATAAGGATTTTCCTGAACATTTAACAATACTTGTAGTTCTTTTTCTTCATTAGTTACTGGTTTGTTGACCACTTTACGTTTTGGATAATCAACAGTACCAGAAGAATCAAATATTTGCATTAAGTTTTGAAAAGTATGGGTATTAGGCTGGCGTCGATCAGGATACTTCATTTTCTAAATTCTTTGAGTAAGAAGGCAATTTTTTTGAGCCTCTCCTATTGTATAAATGTTAATTAACTCATTCTTTGGAAAATTCATTTTACAATATAAGATGAATGCAAAAAAAACCAAACTACACTACATAAAAACCAAAAGAAGCGATTGCGGTTATAAATTTGACACACAGAAAAATGTTCTTTTACATTGTTTTTGCCATGGCTACTATGATAATGAAGACTATTTCTGTAAAAAAGTATGGAAAATAAGAGAAACTGAAATATCTCAAAAACTATTATAAATAGGTATAGGATATATTGAACAAAACTTTTAGGGTTTTTATTACTCTATTAAATAACATGAAAATATACAGGGTGTACCATTTAAAAAAAAGATATTTATTCATTTAAACTTGTTCAAATTTGAGCCGATGTGTTCAACACCCTGTAGCTTTTATTGCAAATATTAGGTAAAAATTATGTTAACTTGTCCTGGGCCTTGCTAAATTCCAAATTTGAATATATTTGTCACAAAATTGAAAACGTTATTTAAGATTGAATTGATGCTTGAAAATGTGACTTTTTTTCTTTAAACTTAATTATCTCGGAAACCATAAAGTTTTGTTATAGTAAACCCTTAATAAAAAAGATTTAAAATTATAAGCTAAATCGAAAATATGATTCGTATATAGGGTGTTCTATTTATAAAAATACAACTTTATGCTGTCCTAGTTTTTTGGCTCACCCTGTAGAGTCCTAAATATTTTTAAAATCTGCATAAAAATAAACTGTATCAAACAATAAATATAGTTTCTTTGTTAATTTCACCGAAAAGGCACAAACCTACTTCATCCAATCGTTGACTCACCCTGTATATATTCAAATTGCGGATCAAATTTTATAGAATTATCTGTCGCCTCTATTTTTATTTTTAAATATTAGATTAACGTAGTATATCTTTTAGGACGAAAACAATTCCTCCATGACTTATTTGAATGGACGTGATAGACAGTAATTTAAGTCATAGACTATGTACTATAAGATTTAAGATAAATGCATTTAAGTAAAAAAAGTATTTCATAAAAATTTATTTTCGCGCCCCAATACGCTCAGAAATGTAGTGGTGCAATGAGGGTATAGTGTATATGTGTAGTTTTTGTACTTTTATCAAATATTTTATGATTAATGGTTTAAATAGTTTTTTATATTCAGGTAGTAAATAGGACACCGACCATTAAAAAGCAAGAACAAAAAACAAAAGTAGAAGTAGTCAAACTTTTGGATAGTAAACGTTCCCAAAGTGTGGGTATCTTAGCTCAAAGTTTACGTCAGGATTTTCAAGAGATCGAAAATGCAATATACAGTTTTGATACTTCAGTAGTAAGCTTAGAGGCCCTACAGCAAATTTACGAGGTGGTAAGTAATTGATTGATACTATGTTGTGACTTCGTGATGTAATTTGGTATTAAAATCGATGTTTCTTTAAAAACCTGACTAATTAGATTTTGACATTTTGAGAGCTTGTATTGCTTTTAGGCCTTTGGCTGCAATATACGTGTATATTTGGAATTAATTTTGCAAATTTTATAATCTCTATAAGTGGTTCTATTTTTTCTACCAGGAACAGAAGATCCACTTCTAAAATATTTAAAACATACTTTGACTCTGCAAATTTGCCACATCCAGATAAATAATAAATTAAGATGGTTTAGTTGAATTAAAGTTTGGCAAAATATATTATTGGCAATGTACGCTGACTTATACCAATACATAGACAACAACCAACTGTCATAGTTTCAAGTAGGGTTGTAACGGAGGTCATCTTAGCGGAGGCGGAGGTACAGAGCTTGAACTCCGCGGAAGCGGAGTTTAACGAAAACGGAGGCGAAGGTAGATAAATAAAGAAAAAAGGATTTATTAAACATTTATTAAAGAAAAAATCTATTAAATAATCAAGTAATCAAAATTAAGAAGAGGCAGATTATACTGGACAAACAACAATTTTGCAGCTTTGTCACCTTCTAAGCGATTTCTTAGGGGTTCGTAAATTAAACCGGCTCCACTAAACAGTTGCTCACTTGGTACTGAAGCTGGCGGCTGCGATAAATAAGTGCGCACGATGGGAGCAAAAATTTGAAATTTAGTGTTATATCTCCACCATAATAAAGAGTCTTCATTTAGTTGGAGTCGGTTTTCTTTATTATATTCAATTATTAATGATTTCCATATTATGAGTATGTTTCAGTACGTGTATTAATGGGATTACTGATGTTCTTGTATCGCTTATATTCCTCGTTATTTCTTCAAAAAGAGTCAGTATTCCTGTTAGTTTATTAAGACATGACCATTCTTCTGGGGAAATTTGTGGAATATTGTGTTTGCTGGCATACAAGCAAATAGAATCATTGATCTTTAACAGCCGCTCGACCATCTGAAATAAAAGATAAATAAAATTAAATTATTGTATTGTACCTAGTCTCCCAAAGTAAAATAGACGGAGGCCCTCATGTCATGCCATATTATACGATCAGGAAACTTGATAATAATTATGTCTAATGCATTTTGCAATTAAGTTCTTTACTTCACTGGTTTCGAGAGCAGAACGAACACACAGTTGTAGTTGGTGGACTGTGCAACTTACATCAGATACATTGGCCAAATGCATTTCTCTGACCGTATTTGATCCATCATCCCGAATAAAGCAATGCAATTGCTCGTCCTGGATGTTCCAGTTCAGCAGCATCATTTTGGCGGCCCTAAAGTGAGCAATATTTTAAAACAATCTGCCTTTGTTTGAAGTCTTTAGTTATCCCGTGTGCCATTAAGCTCAAAAGCGACACATTAGCACTTGTCTCAGACCATATATCCGTGGTGAATGATAGTTTAGGAAATTGCTTGAGCATTTGTTCAATTTTTTTTGCCATTTTATATATATATATGGTCAGTAAAAAACTGAAGCCTCCTTAATTGGTAATTCGGTAAAGCCGTTTGCATTACGCGACGAAAACCAGCGCTCTCGACAAAGTTAAATGGCAGATTCTGTAATGCAATCATTTCTCCAATCAAATCGTCCATTTTTTTGCTTTAGCATGTGATATATCCCACATTTGATTTCTTTTTGTGGATTCCTCCATCGTCATTTGCCTTTTTGTTTGCTGTAATGGTGTTACTGCTGACGTTATCTGATTCAATTTTACTTTTTCACGTTGTTCTTCTATTTTACAAAGTTCCTCATATTTTTCTTTATGCATAGATTTCAAATACCCCTTCAGTGATGTAGTAGTTCGGCCTTTTCTTGAATAGTTTTTGTAATAGGTTTTGCATTTTGCATAATTATCATCTATTTCTAAAAAATAAAGCCAAATATCACTTGTTTTCGGCTCCATCTCGTGATTTAAATAAGAATAACTACTTATTACGCAACAAATCACTACACGATTCAATTATAAGTAATGAGCGAACGCACAACGTCAAGTTACACCCCTACCGGCCTCTATCCAATTTCCCACCGGGTAATGCACTTCGATGCACTTCACAAATTCAGCCCAAAACAAGAAAGTAAAAGAAATGTCGCAACGATGTATTTGAATCGCAACACGAAGCCATCCGTTGGCGAAGTGGACGTTCTCTCATGGATAAGTGGGTACTCAAATTGCCTAATCTATGACATCAATGCCCTCTTGTCACTTATAAAACGATCTTTTACTACAAATAACTGAAGCCTGCTATTATTATTATTATTACTTATTAAAATGTGTAATAATTATTAGAGAGAACGAGGCAAGCTACAAATCAAAAGATATATTCTCAGATACCCAAAGTCACACATTTTTACCAACCCACAACTGATTTTTATAAATGTTTTTTAAATAGTATTTTTATTAAAAAATGTATAACTCCGTTACAACTCCGTTAAAATCTTGCGGAGGCGCAGGTAGGATATCTTGCGGAAGTTCTGCATTTGCGGAGGCGGAGGCGAGGTTCCGTTACAACCCTAGTTTCAAGCACTGACATTAAACAAAGACTTATAGCCAGGTTCCCTAAGAAGGTTTAAGAGACTTAGACTTAGACCCGATGTACTTGCCTTGGAGGTTAGATCTTCTAATCGACCAGCTGTATGTCCAATTCGAAAATTAGCATGCGGACAATCTATATTCGATTTTATAATAATAGAGTCCTCTTATTTGAAGGAGAAAGAATTATTTTCCAACAAAAATTGTCAATCTGGAATCAACAGAGCTAAAGTTTCGGTTAAACTTTCTATTAAAATGTTTATTTTTGTTTCTACAAAATAGCCCAATTTATTTCCTAAGAAATATTCGCCAAATGCGAGTGTATTATTTGTTTATGGTGGTCTGGCAGTTCAGTAAACATATTAATTTTAGAGAGCTACTCCAGAAGAATTAGCTTTAATCAACGAACACATAAAGTCTAGACCTGACGTACCTTTGGATAAGCCGGAACAGTTCCTTTATGACCTATCTCAAATTGCCAATTTTGCGGAGAGGATAACATGCCTTACTTTTCAGGTATAAATATTTTTCAACACAGCGTGTAATTTATAAACCAATATTTACTTTAAGGTAGAATTTGAAGATGCAATAACAACAATTGGTCATACCCTTGACAATTTTCGATCCACTTGCGAGTTCCTAACAAAAAATTCTGATCTGAAACGAGTTTTAGCTTTAGTAAGTATATAACAGTTAATATTTAATTTTTTAATTCTGACGATAAAGCGGAACGTTAACAGTACAAAAAATGTGTGCTTGTTACTCACATATGTAGATAAAAACAATATATTTTTGTACGATTCGACAATTTTTAGTTGCATACCAGATTTATCTCCAGTGCACTACATAATATACTTACTGTAGTAAAGTACATCTATAAATATTTTGAACATAAAAAAATTCCTACCCGATCAAAACTGGTTATTGATTCTAGCGACCTATTTATATTATCGTGAATTCTATAGATTGTATGGTTAAAGCTGCATAAGATAAAATGTATTTTTGGTACCCGAACTGTCTTAATGTTCATCTATTTAATAGAATGATAGTTCATTTTATTGTTTTTACAGATATTAACACTAGGTAACTACATGAATGGCGGCAATGTAGCTCGAGGACAGGCCGATGGGTTCGGATTGGAAGTGCTATCTCGTTTGAAAGATGTAAAGGGAGCGCAAGCAGGAGTAACTCTGCTTCATTTTGTAGTCAGCACTTATACAAGGAAGTTTTCAGAAGGTGACAAAGCTCCTACCCTACCTGTACCCGAACCAGGAGATGTGCGAAGAGCAATGGCCCTCGATTTCGATGCAATAAAAAGAGAACTTAGTCGTCTAAATAATAAGTTGTCTGGTGGGTTTGTAAGAGTAAAGTCAAAGGCAATTTGGTATAGTATCCCGTTCTTATTAGAGCCATATACGCAAAAATATGTTCAAAATGTTTTAATGAAAATTACCACTAAAAGTATTTCTGGCCTTATATTCTGGTATTTTGGAAATGAAATTTCTTCAATACTACTTAGACTTTTGGGATGACCACTATTTTAAATGTCAATTATTTCATTTTTGACATTGCATTTTAAATTAGTTTGCCATTTTTAGCTATTATTAAAACAATGATAAAGAACATTAAATGGCCTTGTATGTGTTCAGGATATCTTAAATTATTTATAGTTTCACGTTATCCTTTTCCAGAATGTGGAAAGAAAACTAAAGAAATAATGGTTAATTCAACTCCAGAAAACCTCCAACCTTTCAAGGATAAGATGGAGGGGTTTCTTGAAAAATCTAGCACCCAACATGAAACAGAATGTGAAAATTTGGAAGAATGTCATAAAATATTCATTGCCACGATGAAACTGTATCTGTTTAAACCAAAAGGAGGTACTCTTGAGACTTTTGCTCCGCCTGGATTTTTTGAGTTATGGTTGCCATTTTGTATTGACTTTAAGGATATATATAAAAAGGAAATTATAAAGATTCAAGTAGAAAGGTAATGAAATAAAGAAACTGTTTCTTTACCAATAGTACCTAAAAAATTTGGACAAATAATAAATATTATAGGATAACGTCAATAATATGTTTTTGGATAAATGTAGTCATAAAATTTCAGCAACAACCTTAGCACAAAAGGTATAATTTGCTAAAATTTTAATATTATGGAACAGTGTTTTAAATAATCACAAAGGACTTTTTACATATAGTTATTCGAAATTAAGCGAATAATTGAGTATAATGCAAATATTTAGAAATAAAGCTCCAAATAAATTTATGGGAACTGAACAGTGGGAGAAATAGATGTATTATAAATAACTATGCAATTTTATATTTTCTGCAATTAGGTCAGAGAAAAAAATTGTAATTTAGTAATTCTCCTCAAAAACAAAAATTTAGGATTAAAAAAACATTATTTCAGGAAGTGAATGAATGAAAGAATAAAAAGTGGAAATACTTAATCCTCGATACTTATGCCTTCTTGGGCTCTTTCCATCCTATGATGACTAAAAGTCATTCGAAGCCGATCGTATTTATGAATCCAAGCAGCCTCGCTAATTGAGCTTACTGATAGTGATATTGCATCTTCAGTTCGTTATTCTTTCTATTGCACACTGGGTCGGTAATCTTACGAAGATGGCTACGCAGGTGACAATGTCTTGCTAGTAATACCACCATGATTCGCAGTTCTCTCCTCTCCAGAGAGATAAATGCTCTAATATATCGCGCATTCCAAGGGCTATCTTCAGGACTCAATAAATTTGCTTTCCAGAGGCAGTTTTAATTCCTCTTCACAACGGCAATTGGAACAATTGGTTGGATTTCATATGGTTCAGCCGCGAACCCTTCTTTGCCAAATAATCTGCTTCGTCGTTCCCCTGTATACCCGAGTGACTCTAGACTCACTCGAGAGATTGTGCAGCCCTTCTTGTCAAACCTACCAGTATATCCTTCTTGTTAGACACTAGTTGTGAAGCCACTACACTACACTTCAGTGCCAATATTGCAGGCTTACTGTCTGAGTAATGTTTCTTGTTTATGTTCTTCTCACATATTTAGCTATTTGCAGCATAAATTTACACTTGAAAGACTGTTGCATGTTGTCGGAGAGAGTTAAACTCTTTAAATTCGTGCTCCGTCTGTAAGCCACCAAGATCCATTTCTTGGAAGAGAGGGAGAGATAGAGATAAAATTTTAATATTAGACGTGTCGGTCTCGGGGACTATTCAGCACTCTGTGTTGATGTTTGAGTCACTAAGTTATGTTAATACGATTATATGTTTCAAAGCGACATGGTTTACAAGCTGGAGATCGACTGATGCTTGCAGGTTCTGGGTAGTTGGTTTTGTGTAGTGGTCGCGCCTTGTAATTGGCTCGTTGGTTTTGATTCAATCAGGATACGTGTTTGGCTGCGTGTGACAGGACCATCTGTTTCTTGTATTTCGTGATGTTTTTGTGTATTTTCAATGATGATTTTTTTGTTTTGCTGTTTTTTGGGGTAATTTTTGGTTTTTCACGAAAATTTACTTACATGTTTTTCCAGGTGCTTGATAGTTTTTGGCTATCATCTCGATTGTTTAAGTTTTTTGATCTCTTCTTTATTTCTATTGCTTCTTTTATAATTCTTGTGGATAGTGTCGTATTAACGGATGATGAGTGTTTTTTATTTACCGATTTTTGTTAATTTTCTCCAAGGGTCGCTTTCAACTACCTTTCGCGATTTTTAACTATTTTTTGATTTTAACGAGACGTCACTGCATCTCGCCATTATTCGGTATTTTTGTACCAATCTCCGAAAATATGGACCTATTTACCGGATTTATTAGATTAATTTTATCCTTCAGGAAACGTGGAAGTTCGTTACCCTCGGGATTAATTTATTTTAAGAATTTCCGAATTTATCAATTATTTGTGTAAAACCTAAGTTTTAACACAAATCAGGGGTTGTTGATGAAGTCCCTCCAAGCCTCCCGACTAGAGTGAAAACTCTAGCCGCCTCATATTTCTTCTCGCTCACCGGAATAGAAGGGGAATGAGTGAAGCTCAAGAGTTAACGAAAATTAATTAAATTTTATTTTTTCAAAGGAACACTTCTAAGGAATGAGCCAATTAGGAAGAGGTTATCAAGTAACACTCATCCTTGACTCTTAGTTAACTTTTTAATTGATTTTTTTTTTTAATTCAGTACTGTTTTCCGCAAGTCAAGTTCGGGATTACTTTCTCTCCACTGTCACGTTCGGGATTTGTCAAGATCGGTATTCATAACTTTATAGCCAACACGAAGTTGACTATTAGTCGCAATGTCAATGTCAGGTTTTCTCCACTTGGTCACGTTCTGGTAATTATGTTTAATGTCAGGATGCGTTTTTCGGGATTACTAAACCCTTCAGAACTGGCAAGGAATCTTTTGTTGTTTAGCTCTGCCGAGCATTACACTCGAATCGTAGCTCTTCCTAAACCAAACGTACGATCGCTTTGATTTATTGGCAAGGCCCTTATTAAACAAGATTTAGTCTCTGAATCCCGGATTATTTACCTCTCCCGTGAATGTAAAAATTCGTACACGCCACTAACCTTGCCTTTTTATCGACGGTCATTTTAATTTCTATTTTAGTAATGTAAAACACGTGTACGTTCTTTACTGTCAGAAGAATTTCTGTTGTCTAAGACAACCTACTTTAAGGACCACGATTTGTCCTAATAAGGGAACAATCTCGTGACCCCCGAGAGCTAAACTCAATTGGAAAAAGGACAAGTTGACTCTAAAAGAGCAACCCGTAAAGTCCTTAATTACGCCGCTGCAGTAGTGAACGTAACCCGATCCTCATCATCCCCCCACTCCTCGACCTTGACCTTGACCTTGCCCCACCCCTCATTGGCCCCGCCCACATGTCCTTGTCATTGACCTTGTGCACGTGCGCTTTGTCCTTGGCCTTGACCTTGCGTTCAAGGGTGTGTGTGTGTGTCCTTGACCTTGACCTTGTTCGGGGGTGGGGGGTGTCTTTAACTTTGTTGGAGGCCATCTTGGGTGTGTGACCTTGAAGTAGTTATTTGTGCATTGTAATAGTGTAGGATGATCTTGAAATGATTTTGACCTTGCAAATTCTTCTATAAAATTTTGTGAGTCTATTTACATTCATTCAGAGTGAAATGTCAGATACGGAACTATCTAAAGAAAAAATTATAGAGCAAGTCGGCAGAGTAATTTGTTTATATCAGAGTAATTTAAAAAGTTTGTGTGATTTTGAAGAAAAGGATCAAGCATTTTTTCCTCTCGAATATTTAAAAACTTACGTTGATACGCTGAGTTTACGGCAAAATAACGGCAAAAAAGCTGCCAGCGCCATATCGGTGTGACAAGGAACTACAGTTAAGCTTACCCTGTTACATTCACTATGAACAAATATATAGTTATTATATAGATGGGCCAGTACCAGCAATAAAAAAGTGTCGTGAATGTAAAAATAAGTGAATAATATGAATAGTGCTTTGCAAGAGACAGTGAAAAAATTGGGGATGAGTTCACCGAAACGGCTAGTAATTATTTCAATGATGCAATGAAAAGTCGAGCAGAATGGGCGTCGCGCTATTGTGATTTGGCTTTTGAATATGACAAGGCTGCGAATGCATGTCGTAAATATTGCAGCAAAACAATAAATTTACAAGACTTTGTTCGTGAAATATAAAAGTTAGGGTTTAGTGACTGTTTGGAAAAACTGATTAGTTTCATTGCAGATCCGGTTGTGTTAAGTAAAATTAGAGTGTAGTTAAGTTTAACGTAGTAGTAGTTAATATGAAAAGTTTAGTGCGAGAAATGTACGAAGAATTTCTAATTTCTGCAGCCTGTTCGGAATTTTACGCATTTGAAATACAAGATTCGGAGGCTCAGGATTTTAGCGTTTTTTTTTTAAGTATATGGACCATGCCGAAGTGTGTATTTTAGCGAGTATAGTTTGTAAGAATTTTCTAAGAAATAAAAACGCACAAATATTATTGAACAAATTAAGAAATTTAGTTTTAGGTGATAATGTTACACGTATAGAAGAATGGCAGAAAAATGTCAATTAATAAAGTACATAAAATGTAGTTATTTGTTTCATTATATTTTGTCCTTGAAGTTATCCTTATATCAATTTAAATGTGTGATGACATTTGACCTTGAAGACTCCTCCCACTATTTCTACCGTTAAGCTACCCCCATCATTGTTAAAATTCGACCTTGAAAACTCGCTATAAAGGTTAGTGGGAACAGAAGTGACTTCGAACAGTCGCAGATATCAGTGGCATAAACATCAAATATTGTGTTCGTGTACTGTTCTGAAAGTGCTTTTATATTCACGGTAATTTTTGGATTTATATACCATTTTTTCAATAATGCGTATTGCAAAAGAAACTCTAGATGAAATTAATGAAATGTTCAGCAAAGATTTCGAGGTTTTAGAGAGAAAAAAGGTTACCGAAATGATTGTAGGCAAAGTGTATAAAATTGTAAAGATGGTTTCAATGACTACACGTTTTGGTAAAACCCTTCTAGTGGCTTTACACGATGACGGTAATAATAGCACATTTGAGACTTTTTTGCCAAAACGTGTGGCCGAAACACTATCTGACGATATTGTAGATATTATGAGTAAAACTAAAGGTAAATATACTCTAACTTATTTGGGGCAGGGCACTAGAGTTTTTGGTAACAATACTCGAACATTATTACGTTTCGGCTCATTGGAGTAAATTGTATGTAAATTGTTTGAAAAAAAGGATGTAATTAAATTTAAAATATAGTTGCACATGTTAGAATACTTACGCGTGTTCATTATTTCTGTTAAAGATGTCTACTGATGCGACGACGACCGTCAACGAATGTGTAGATAGATACATATTTTGGTTGGGAAGAGAATTAAGAAATATGGCTCACGATATGTTAGATAACGCAAATGATTGGCCACATATTGAGGCAACCAAAGATCAATATAAGAACGAGATCAGGGATGCAATCAATTTTATGGCTGGGGCACACATGTGCGACAAATTTTTATATGGTTCCATAGACATGGATACATTTTGTGCTGAAATGGTTGAAGAAGAATTAAAAGAATACCTCGTCAATATTCCACATTTACCAGGTGAGCTTGCTGCAAAATATGAATTGGTTTCTGCAACAGCAACAGCCCAAGATGTTGACGATCAAAATAGTGTCGGATGGGATAGAATTTTGAGCAACGAAAATGAAGACATGGAAAATGAATTTTTTATAATTTTTGTATTTGTGCAATTAAATAACTGTAAATAAATATCTGTTACAATCACAGTTTTGTTTTATTTCTTTTATAAACATACCAATCCAGTAGATCATAATCAGTGTTTCCTTTTCTCAGCTGAAATATTTAATATAAGTAGGGCAAATAAAAATAAAATAGTTTAGTAAAGATTGAAAATGAGTCGAGGAAACAACACAATTGATAAATTTGGTCGTCAGAAATATAATGAAAAATATCATATATTATCTGGGCCACAAGGGATTGGTTTTAAACTTACAGCAGATGGGTGGTATGATATGGGTGGAAAAATCATAACCAACTTAGGCGAACCTAAAGATGATGACGATGCTGTGACAAAACACTTTGTTAATAGAAAGTTTTACAATTTTGCAGTTGTAATATGTGACATATTTAACAAGGATGTCCTCCCCATGATATACCAAAATAATAGTGAACTTAAAACAAAAATTGAAGTTATTCAGAAAATACTCTATCATCAGCCTTTAAATGACTCATTAAGAGCACTGTCGTACGGCTCGACTTCAAAAAAAATCTAAAAAAGGTAAAGCAGGTTAAAGAATAGGAGAACGCACTCCGAGTGGCATAGCCTTGAAGATAACGTCGTAGTCGTCGGTGAATTGGACCTTCCCTCCAAGAATATTGAAATGTTATTTATGTGTATGATGTTTTATTGTCATTGTTTTTAATGATGAAAATTGAAATAAAAAACTTTGTTTTACAATATATTGTTTGTTTATTTTACATTTTAAATTAAACTTATAGTCATACAATATGTTATTTAAACAAAATTATCTTTATCTATCCAAGAGTTGAAGTGGTTGGGAAATCCTAGCCATTTGACAAATAATTGATCGGTGTGATTTTTCTTGCGTTGTCTAAGGACCTTTTCTACTAGCTAAACGCCAGGACTGCCTGTTTTTTGTAGTTCTGACTCGTAAAAACACCCTCTTATAGGCTGACCTTCTAACGATTCCAACAAGTATGTAGGTGGATTTGTAACGTTAACTTTTACAACTTTAAACAATTCAGTTAACCCAGAGGGCGTATATCCTTTCTCGAATAAGCTTTTGTACTTGCTAATACGTACAATGTCACCCATGGAAAACCTAAATTTTTAGGTACAATTTTTAAATAATCGTATGCTTTAATGTGTGTTTCTTCTTGCACATCTGCAGGCTTCATTCCAATGGTGCGATGATTCGAATGGTTATAGGTTTTTGTTACTGCCGATAATATATGTATCCATTTGTAAGATCCTCTTGTCGAGAATTGTTTATATAAATTATTTTTTAAAGTCCTTATGACTCGCTCAACAATTGCAGCTTTCTTTGTGCTGTAAGTGGAATAATGATTTATATTATATTTTTTCATCAGGGCTTGAAAGTTTGTATTATAGAACTCCTTTCCTTGATCACTTTGCAGATTTGTTGGTGTATATGATGCCTCTTCAATGATGTTTTTCATCGCATTAGTAACTTTTATACCAGTCTTGTTTTTATCGCTTTGGTATAGACATATTTAGAATAACAATTTATACAGACCAAAATATAACGATAACCAACGTTTTCATCAGCATACTGTTGCATTTCAGCCAAATCAATTTGCCACAAATCTCTGTAACATTTTATTATCGTGCGCCGTCTTAAAAATTTTTTCTAGCCGTTCTATGTAGTTCATTAACAATTTTGATTTTTTGGGCTCCATATTATTAGTAATATTAAAGGTTTCAGATCGAAGGAAGAACTGAAGAATATCATTAAATATTGAGCTTAATATATTATATCTTCTTCTCGTAATTCCTCTATGATTGACATAATTTCATTTTCGTGTCCAGTGTGACAGGCCATTTTGGAACTCCACAACAAACGTAAACGATTCAACAATCCTTTAGCTTTGTTCCAGTAGACATATTGAAATTTTTTCGAAGATAATTTCTTTTTTGTGGGTAACTATAGTTTTTCCGAGAGATTTTTTCTTGTAATAGTACCATCTAATTTTGTGTCCATTATAAAAGGTTTAATAACTCGTAAATATTTGTTCCATCTGGTCTCCCGTAAACCATCACTTTTTTTTTAAATTGTTGTAGACAGCACTCGTTGATTCCAAAATTTCCTTGTACGTTGAAAGTACATTATCACTTAAATGTTGTTCCTTGCCTAAACTTGAGGGTGTTTTAAGAAATAAAAAATCATATAGTGCCGGTGATCCACCATATTCTACAATATTTTTCCCTTTTTTGTATAAGACAATATTTCCATTTCGAAAACGCACCTCTAAATTACCAATAAAATTTTTGTTATAATCTGTTTTTGAACCAAAACGTACACCATATACAGTATCGTATAGAGATGGTTTCGAACGTAATCCTTTCAGGTGTGCGTTTAAAGTATCGGAAGTTGTGGTGTCGGCGGATGCGAGAGATATATTAGTTGATGTCGAGGGTGTATCAAACACCGATTGGCTAATATCTTCTTTTGAAATTAGATGCTGCTGCTGCTGCTGAATAGGTGTGGAGATTTGAAAGGAATGTGTAGGTTGGGGAAAACCTGATATTTGAGTCGACTGCACTGATGTACTGGGACTATGTGACTTTATAGCTGGATAATGTTGCTGTTGTTGTTGTTGTTGTTGCTGTTGACGTTGCTTCACCACATCAGATATAGTTGTCAACGGCTTAGAAATGGGTTCATTAAACTTTTCCAATTCCACAACATGAAATTCTTTAGCCGCTTTATTTGTTTAAATTTTTTCTGAGAGCATTGGTAGCTTCCACTAGTTTACGTTTTAAGTCGATCGCGTTATTCATGATGTTAACAAAGGACGTTTCAACAATCAAATGAGTGTTTTCTCTTATTATTACAGTAATATATAGCTATCAAATCATTTGCGGTATCTTCCCGATTTCACATCACTGTCTTTATCAATTACTAAAAATCCATACTTATTATCCCAACATTTTGCGCACATTTCTTGAAATTGAGTAAAAGTTAGATCCGGTGAAACGTGGTCGGAAAATATGTGTTTCATATTCAACTTATCTTGTTTAAACATAATAATAAAATTGACATGGTCTCGCACAAGCTGTTTAGGCACTCGCGAATATGTTTGCGCTAGGTAAAAGGAATCGATATTTTTATGACGTCCCATGCTAAAGTACGATCTTATAACATCTTGTTTTTCACATATAACATCATCAAAGATAAATATAAAGTTTGGTTTTGAATCGGACGGTTCCACAATATTACTGGAATCACTAAAAGCATAGTAGCCTAAACCTTTGATGGGTGCTAAAATTTTCTTTAGATACTCATATTTCGGTTGATACAGAGATTTCGAGTAAATATAGACATTTTCGAAACGTAACCCAAGACTACATACTGGTTGATAAACGCTATCGGAATGAATTGAAAGGGGTAAAAACTTATCCTGGAGCTGACATCGGATCCGATCACAATCCCGTCATAGGAACAGTGCACATAAAATTGAAGAAAGTCAAACATCATAAACAACAAAGACCTGATTTTGAGAAACTAAGGGACCCAGAATTCTGCAGTGAAATATCAGAACAGCTAAATAACACAATCAAACAAACAGCATTACAACAGGGACAACCGATCGAAGAAACATGACATTTTCTACAACACACAATCGAACAAGTACAAACCGAGAAACTTAAAAAGGAGCCAACAACAGGAAGGCAACCATGGATGAACGATCAAATCCTTGATTTAATGGAAACTCGAAGGAAATACAAAAACATAAATGTTGAAAAGTATAAAGAAACCCAAAGGACAATCCAGAAATCGATTAGACACGCGAAGGAGAAATGGATGAATGAACAATGCCAAGAATTGGAAGAAATGCAGGAAAAACACGACCAGTTCAATATATATAAGAAAGTTAAAACAATCATCGGAACTGGAAAAAGTGCTATGCAAACCAATTTCCTGCAAACGGAAGACAATAAAATAATCACAGACCAAGAAGAAATCAAAGAGGAATGGGTGAGATACATACGTGAAGTGTTTGACGAAGAAAGGGGGGAAATCCAAATAGAACATAGCAACGAACCAATATTAAATATCTTAACATCAGAAGTAAATGCGGCTATAAAATCAGCTAAGAGTGGGAAATCTGTAGGACCAGATAATGTGTATATAGAAATGTTAAAATTACTAGACCAGGAAAACATTCAACTACTTACCAACTACATCAACAGAATCTACAGAACGGGAACTCTTCCCCCTGAATGGCTAGAATCAGTATTTATACCGATCCCTAAGAAAAAGGCAGCAAGGAAATGCTCAGATTTCAGACTAATCAGCCTAATGAGTCATACACTCAAGATGTTGTTAAAAATCATACACCGACGTATCTTTCTGAAATGTGAACAAAACATAAGCCCCGAACAGTTCGGATTCAGATCAGGGCTGGGAACCAGAGAGGCACTTTTTGGGTTGACCGTGTTACTTGAAAAATGTAGAGATCAATCAAAGGATCTATATCTTTGTTTCATAGATTATGAAAAAGCTTTCGATCGCATAAAACACCCAACATTAATACAATTGCTGCAGACTCAGGGCTTAGACTACGAAGATGTTAGGCTGATAAAGAATTTATATTGGAAGCAAACAGGCTGTGTAGGATTTGGCGATGCTACAACACCAAACACACCAATAGAGCGGGGAGTACGACAGGGTTGTGTCCTCTTACCTCTTCTGTTCAATGTATACTCCGAGTATATATTCCAACAAGCATTGGATAATGTTAACATCGGCATTAGGGTGAACGGGAATATACTGAACAACATAAGATATGCTGACGACACCGTCATCTTTGCAGATACATCAGAAGGACTGCAAGAGCTGCTGGATAGAGTAGTGAACACAGGAGATCAGCACGGCCTGAAAATAAATACAACAAAGACAAAAGTGATGGTCATCAGCAAAAATCAAAACTTACGAGTTAACGTTCAAATATACGGTACACCGATCCAGGAAGTTAAAAAATTTAAATACCTC
This sequence comes from Diaprepes abbreviatus, assembly GCA_034092305.1. Taxonomy (NCBI): domain Eukaryota; kingdom Metazoa; phylum Arthropoda; class Insecta; order Coleoptera; family Curculionidae; genus Diaprepes; species Diaprepes abbreviatus. Next base: position 904,406 of record JASJET010000103.1, read on the forward strand.
GGGTCTTGGATAACCCAAAACTTGGATACAGAAGTCGAAATTCGAGCAAGAATCGAAAATGCAAGAGCTGCTTTTATAAGAATGAAGAAACTACTAACAAATACTACCCTGTCACTTGATACTCGATACCGTTTTGTGAAAACATATATATACTCTATTCTTTTATATGGAGCGGAATCTTGGACAATGGGAAAAAGAATAATGCAACGAGTGGAGGCATTCGAGATGTGGGTCTTTCGTAGAATGTTGAAGATCCCATGGACAAGACGAATGACGAACGAGAATGTCATTAGAATGATGGGGACAGATAGAGAACTCTTGCAGCAAGTGAAACGACGGAAAACGGGTTATCTGGGACATATATACAGAGGAACAAAATACCAATTTCTGCGACTTCTCATGGAAGGAAAAATAGAGGGCCGAAGAGGTCCTGGAAGACGAAAATGTTCATGGCTGAAGAACGTACGAGAGTGGACGGGATTGGACACACACACCTTACTGAGAGCAGCAATAGATAGAGAAGAGTTTGCCAACATTGTCGCCAACCTTCAGTAATGAAGAGGGCACCTAAAGAAGAAGAACCCAAGGGGGTGTGTAAGCATCGAAATCATGACATTAGTTTTTCCACAATTGGATGAACCAATTAACAGGCCGCGAATAGTGGAAGGAAGTGGAGGACCGTGTCTCTTCATTTTCTTCTTTTCAAATCCAAATCCGACTTTTTCATCGAGATTGTCAATAGGAAGTTTTTGTTTAAGATCGATAACGCGCATCTTAGGAAAATTTGATATTTTATAGGCAAATTTTCACAAAAACTGTCATTCAGATGCCGAGCGTCAAACGTAGTGGACGGTCGCACGTTTCCAATAAAACTGGACACGGTATTGTGAATTTGTTAATAAATAAATTACCATTCGAGGTACATATTCCCGGTTATCAATATTGCGGACCCAGAACAAAAGTAATAAAACTTGTAACAAGAGGTGATCCAGGCGTTAATCCTTTGGATGCCGCATGCAAAAAACACGATTTAGCCTATTTACATAACAAAGACAACATAAGTGCGAGAGATCGAGCGGATTACTAGCTCGAACAAAGTGCTTGGAATAGAGTAAAATCGAAAGATTCCAGTTTAGGTGAAAAAACAACAGCTTGGTTAGTTACAAACATTATGAAAGGAAAACAACGTTTTGGTATGGGTTCATCATTATCAACAAAAAAAAACATCTAGTAAAGGCACACGTCGTACAAAAAGGAAAGGTGTTAATAAAAATCGACATGTCCGGAAAGTCAGTTTCGGAACAGCTATTCGACAAGCAGTTCGAAAGGAATTATTAAAAGCCGGAAGGAAAAATGTATTGGAAAAAAATGTCATGAATGCATCTAAAATAGCTCTGTCGGCAGCACGTAGATCGGTAAAAGCGGCAGGTGGCAAAAGGAAGGTTCGTACACCGAGAATAATACCGATTTCTAAAACTGTTGGAATATTACCATTAATACCAATTTTGCCGGGTTATCAGCTTTGGGTTCATTAGCCGGTGGGGCTGCGGGAATTGTGCGCGCCTTAAAAGCTGTAAAAAAAAGCAGTGAAGATAAAACCGCTGCCGGTCTGTATTTAAAATCGAAAGGAAATGGTTTGTTTCTAAAGCAATATCGTAAAGGTATGGGATTATTTTTAAATCATAGATCAAAAAACTAATTGAATCCCTACCTCGAAGACCACTATCTAATATCGATATAGAAAAATATGCCAAAAAGAAAAGAATAGGACACTTTCGAGGCGTTTATATGAGGGATTCATTACCTAGACAAGGTCATCGACGTTACGAAGCAGCAATAGTGAATGTGGATATTACGCGTGGTTCAGGGACTCATTGGGTAGCTTATAGAAAAAATAATTCTAAAGGAACATATTATGACAGCTTCGGCGATTTACCCCCACCGATCGAATTGGTACGATATCTACAAACGGGATTGAAAACATTAAAAATTATTTACTATACATACGATCGTCATCAGGATTTTGGAACAGTCTGGTGTGGACATTTGTGCTCAAAGTTTCTTGTCGAATCATCAGCGTAAAAGATATCATCATGGTCACCATTAACACCGCAAATGGATCGCAATAACTATACTAAAATGTTGCAATCACTGAAAGCATTTCATCTAGCCGGTGGGTTAAGGAAAACGACCGTGAAACAGCTAGAAAACATGCCCAAGGAAGTAATGATTGCATTAGCCCCAAATGAAATTCCATTCGTTTGGGATAAGTTGCCCGAGCAAAAGGTGTTTTCAACGTAAAACAAGATCTTATTATGATTATAGCTCGCACTTTTACCAATTGCTACGCCGGCGAAGTAGAGGCAGAAATTAATATCGACAAAATCGAATGGAAAATTCGTCACATCATTCCAGACGACAAACAAAAATTGAAAATACTGTCTCGCATTAATAAAGGTGGAAAATACTGTCTCGCATTAATAAAGGTGGAAACAATGCCAGTATTCAAATGGCATATCGTAAATGGGGTCTGTACGAATTACCAGCTTTAAGACAAACATTTTCCGATGTGTGGGCTTTGAGAACGAGTGCAAGTCTGAAAATACCGCGCTATATAATCGTCGGGTTTCAAGACAGCAATAATTGCGACAAGAAAGAAAAAAACCCAACCTAGTTTACCCACGCCGAAGTATGCGACATTAGACTATATCTAAATTCAACCGTTTATCCCTACGAAGGATGGAATTTAGATTTCGCCAAGAAACTGTACGCAGCAGCCTATTACAATTACGAAAACTTCTAAAGCAGCTACTACGGACGCGAAATAAACGATCCAATGATAACGTTCGTGGAATATATGAAAAACTCCGTTTTTATTATCAATTGCAGTCATCAACCAAAGGCGATTAACTCATCGACAGTGGATGTGAAATTGGAGTTCGAAACGAGAAAGAATAAATTCCCCAAAGACACTAAAGTGTACTCATTAGTTATTCACGACTCATTTTTTAGTTATAATGTATTAAACGGTTCGGTGACCAATAAATCTAAATATTAATGTATCGATTATATGTAAGACAAAATAATGTTAAAATATGGTACTTGAATCAATAAATTTGTAATGAGTGAAGTAGTAGTTTTATATTTATTTGAAACCCAACAAAAAAAAAGCGGACGGAAAAGCCTGCTTCTTAAGAAAGGAGTATGGTAGATAATGGGGTTTTATTTATTGAAAAAAAGAACTTAGATAACGCAAGAAAAATTTTTTAAGGCAAAATATAAACACAACGATTTAGAAAATTTGTAGGAAAGTAAAGGTTAGGAATAGGGAAAAAAGTTATGGGAAAAAGTTATAGAGGAAATCGAGTACTATAAGCAAGCCTTTTTCCCGATAGTAAAAACGTAAATTTTTTTTTTTTTTTTCGAAAATGTTGAATACGCGCTAAAGTTGAAGATTTAGAGAAAAACGGTATTGAGAAATTAAAGAGAGAATTTTTTTCTACATATTGTAGTATTTTTTAAAATTCGAAAAAATGAAATTTGAAAAAAAGGCTTATAGAAAGTTAGTAATTTGAATTCTTTAAAGCACTGTAGTTCGTGAACCGTTCAAGATAGAGAAAAAATAAAAGCACTTTAATTACCTAGAATTTCGAAGAGAATACAATGGTGAAAAAAAATGTTTGAAAAATTTGAAAATAAAGAAAATATGGACAAAAAAATTCCAAAAATCAATAGAAAGGAAGTTTGACCGCCGGACGGGGTTAACGGGAAGTTGTAGGGGGCGGTTTTTTTTTATAAGTGCCCCCACCTCCCCCACCCACCTGCCGAGGAGGGCGGAAAAATCGATTTTTGATGGTGTCAGAGCGATTGCGCGACTCCTTCACCATTTTCGCAATTTTTAAAATATCTATTTTTTAATTTGCGTTGACAGAAGTTCGGAAAATTTTTTTTTTGGATTTTAGAGAAAATTCCCCACAATATATGTATTTTTACAATTTTTTATCATTAACGGTTACGACGCCAGAGCCCACCCAAGATGAAACAAAAAAATTTTTTTTTTATTAGCGAATTGGGAAAAATAGTGTGATATACTTCAACTCTTCCTTATTACGATTCCGTCAAAACATTTTCAAAATTTTCCTTACCTAGCCTGAAAATAATTAAAATATATGCATAAATAGCATTTTTTAAATATGTCGCAAAGTAATGGTTAGGAATATCAAAAAAATTTATTTGAAAAAAATGTAGAGGAAGTTTAGTACTATATGTGGAGGGGGATAATTTGTGTCTATAACAGAGATACGGTGAGTTATAAAATCATATTATTCTCAAACATACATATATATAAATATATATATATATATATATATATATATATATATATATATATATATATATATATATATATATATATATATATATATATGTATATATATATATATATATATATATATATATATATATATATATATATATATATATATATATATATATATATACTGCATATATACACACCACCTTACCCCCTCCAACTTTTTGAATGTATATAGAGGCCGGTATTAGAATTATCTCATCATTACACATTTGACCGTCAGGATGGAAGATACACCGAAGAAGATTATTGGCATTATCAGGCCTTTCGTGCCCGGCAAGTTATGTACGTGTGAGGAGTGCGGGGGTACCGCACCAGGAGCAGCACCTTCGGCACCGCCCGCAACACCGACACCACCAGCGACGGCGACACCGCAAGTACGGCTTTGGCAGCCCGAGCTCGTGGTGCAGCCAATGAGAAGACCAAGGGCTGCACCTAGGTCGGTGTTAATATCGTTGGGTATTACTCCACGGTAGACACCCGACCCTCCCCCCACGCCCTTTTAAGGCCACAAAAACGGTCCTTTTCAGGACCACATTATATTTTGATCGTAGTTTAGTAATCGTCACTTATGGGGCGAGATATTCGTTTAACGACGATTTGTCTCGTAGCTTAAGTGCCAAATTATATGCTTGAGAACCTATGAAAATGTTAACAGTCCAAACAAGGTTTCTATATTTTTTTTTTTTGTAATGTATTCTTCACAAAATGTTAAGAATTATTCTTATTGTCTAAACAAAAAAAAAAACAAATCTAATTCCTTATTTAAAGTTTTTGTAAAAATCAATAATTCTATAAGCTCTCACCAATACACAACATTTAGAATCCGTTGGTGGGGTGGGGGTAGTTCTATATATATATGAGACTGGGCCAGTTACACAGTCATATACACTTCAACTCTCATATGAAGAACATGGAGGAAGAAAGACCCGCCAGCAGAGGCTCATCCATCTTTAGCGAGGACACCGTCGCCGGCAACGTTGGAGACCTGCAGGACTTCGACGACGATGAGGTGGACTTCGAAATTGACGTCCTACGTTGGGACGACTTGGATGAGCCGATTCCGCTGCTGTATGACCACGATCCTAGTCTCGTGGACTTAAACGATGCAGGCGATTGGGTCTTACACAGACTCGACACTCCGTCGCCGCAGCCAGCGCCGGACTCGACGGAAGAAGCGGTGTTGGAAATTCCAGCATCACTGACACCCGACGATCCGCAGGGCCCCTACGATTCGTCAAGCTGGTGGTCGACCAGCGAGGATGGGGCACCATAAGCCCCACACTCTCCCTGGCCTTTTTTTAAGCGCACACAACAACGGTCCTTTTCAGGACCACAAAATACTTTGATCGGTGGAACCCAGCAAAATCGTTCGTTCGTATTTGAGACCACAAACAACTTTGGTCTCAATACGTAATACGACATTTGTTTTCACTCCCACCACTAATTTGTCTCTATATATACGACCACCAATACTTATTACAATCATTTCAGTTCAACATGTCTTACAGTGAACAACAACCCATCCGATGCCCTGTGGTAGATTCTACCACGGACGATTGTCTTGAATGGGAGTTGGACGATCCCAGATGGGAAGAACTCTGGTGGTTCATAGTCGAATACATAGAGGACAGCACCAACACCACCGCCGCTGATGATGACGGGCCGTGCGACTCTACAACACAATAAAGAGTCGCATATTTTTGCAACATAACGGTCTTTTCAGGATCACAAAATACTTTGATTGTAGTTTTAGTTGGTTATAATACTTTGTCACCAATATTTAATGTTTTCTTTTTTCATAAAAACATACAATATTGAGATGCGAAGTATTAGAAGTTCTGGCGACAGAGCCTTAACTTCTTAAACCGAACCATGTTTTAGCATACTTGTAAATATTATCAAAAAATATTTACAACTATTGCTATTGCGTAGTTTTAGTGGATTATTCACTCTTTTTTATTACCTAATATTATGTGAGAAAGGTCCTATATGAAATAACACACCAAAAATATATTTTCAAGTCATTTTTATTCTCTTTGTAAAATATAAAAATCTGATCAAAGACTTTTTTTTATTAACTAAAATATATATATATATATATATATATATATATATATATATATATATACATATATACATATATATATATATATATATATATATATATATATATATATATATATATTTACAAACTTAATACTATAAATTAAAAGCTAATACCTACAACTACCTAACACATACTACAAAATCTATTAAAGTCGGCTAATTGTCTTTTATATCGCACACATTCCATCTTTTTTAATTCTAATTGTTTTTCCAGTTCTAAAATGTCACTCTCACACGCACTTACTTTTTTCACTAAGTTTTTTTTCATTCGAAAAATGTCCGACAGTTTGCTCTTCTGCGAGTTGGTACAGTCCTCAACCCACTCCGGTTGAGATGTCTCAGAACATATTAAAGAAGAAGCGGTTTCGTTTGGTGATGAAGATGACGACGACGACGACGAAGCAGCGGAAACTTCATCACCTTCAAAACACTGCTTAAACCGCTTCTTCATAGGTTTCCGGCATCCCAATATCGGTGACAGTGGCGCTGGGGAAGACTTTACCTCCGACACTACTTCTTGTTCTACACTGGCCGGTGTTGGTGGCGTTGGTCCATTGGGGCCTTCGATTATTTTCACTTCTACGGACAACGGCTATTGCGGCGATGTTTTCAGGAAGTCAGGTAATGGAACAGGGGTGGAGGGACGCTTAAAGTTAAACTTCTTCTTTCCTTTAATCGCCGAATAAAAGGTTTTTTTATCGGCGATTTCCGACTTCCGCATAGTCAAAAGCTTCTTTAACTTGGAAGCTTTCGGAGAAGATGCCCGATTTGGTCGCGAAGCTTTACGAACCACCACATCACTAATGACGTTGATCTTCGGCTCCTTCTCCTCTGTCCAACATTCAAGGAATTGTGCAGCCGACTGCACCAACTCTTCGTCTCGACTATCGTTCAGCGCCTTGTCTGCTTCAGCATCGTCTCGCTCCCTGCTGTTCCAATTTTCGAAAACCCCCGGACTCAACACTTCCAAGCCACTGATGTTTTCCAACATGCCTTGTTGGGATCCGCAGCTCACGTCAAGAGCATCCAAAAGAGACCTTACACTTGATGACATCTTCGATACTACAACTCACACTATAACTTTAACTTACTACTGCACTGTTTGGTGATCTGACGAACTGTGAAGAGCTCGAGCCAGCAAGTCTGCTTTTATGCCCATTTCCCCCATTACACCACCTTTATTCCTTTTGTTCGATGCATTAAGTATAATATTTAAACTTGTCAGATGCAAGGCCAAGACCAAGGCCGACGTAACCGGCAATACCAGGGTCGTTTTCAAGGTTGTAATTTTCATGGATTTTTTTTGTCCCTGTCAAGGTTATTTTAAAGAAACATATAAATATAGTACTAAACTTGTCAGATGCGAGGCCAAGGCCAAGGTCAAAGTACCCGTCAATGTCAGGGTCGTTTTCGAGGTTGTAATTTTCAAGGATTTTTTTTTTGGTCCTGTCAAGGTTATTTTAAAAAGTAATACATAATTAGAGTACCGCGATTGAAAAGTACAACATATTCAAACATCATGTTGCCAACTGATGAACAACCTAGTGAAGCAGCCAAAACATACAGTCATATACCAAAAGCTTTTTATTTAACTTGTCATCATTGTAAAAGACTAGGTATCTGCTGGCGAAATGATCTTACGTACGACTTCAACTACATTGACCTTTTCAGGGTTAAATTTGTACAATGCGGCTTTTGTGGACTAGTTTACTACCAGTTCAAGGACATTAATGAACGTGCCATCCAGAGAAGAAATTGGGTCATAGAAGAAACTTACCTGTACAGAAGAAATTAACATGTATTTTATTTCTTAATTTTTAATTTTTTTGTTTGTTATATTTTTTATTTTTTAATAATAAAAAGTAAACTCAATCTTTTGTTATATTTTAATTTTTTTTCCAATAAAACAATAGTAAAATGAATCTGTATGTGTATTTATTAAACATCACCTAAAATACGTTTTGCAATCCATATTTTTCTACAGAGTCTGTTTATTAATGAAATAGAACCATATATTAGGGTGAAATGTAATTGTTTCAAATCAGTCTCACATAATAATGTCAGAAGTAAACACTATTGATAAGTTCGGTCGCAAAAGAACATTTAAGGATTTTAACTTTATGCGAGGTCCTTCAGGAGTAGGTTTTAAACTTACACCTAATGGAGATTACGACATGGGAAGCAAAAGATTGTGCTATTTAGCAGAACCTCTTGAAGGAGACGATGCAACCACACGAAATTATGTTGAAATAACCTTGCTCAGTGTGTGCAAGATACGCAGAAAGCTTTACATGACTCAACAATTGTTATTAAAGATATATTCAGAAACCAACTTGAAGGTTACGTACGCAAGAAATTAATTGAAACCGGTCAAGAACTTAGAGGATACATTGATGATACTGTTATTGCAATATATGAACTTAGGCAAGACGAACTGCGTGATGAACTTAACTCTAGAATGTTGAAAATTGAAAAGACTATGGAGGATCTTGTCAACAAAACTACTTCACATTAAACATTTGCTAGTAGACCTGTGCGTTTAATTTATTGTTAGACAAATTTTTCAACAATAACTTTTACAGTTTGTTATTTGTCGACACTTCATTATATTTATAATTTTAAAATAAAGGTTCAATAAAAAGCAAACAAGTAATGAATACATGTTAAAAATTACAATATTACCGTTACATATTAATGTTGTATAGCTGTTCAATAGAAATAATAAAAACAATACAAATAATGAAATATGGATTTTCCAGATTACGTGCTGTCCTGACTTAGAAATGATTCCAACACGGTGACTAAATTTTTCTTCTGGGTCTGTTTTGTAAAAATCTATGTCTGCGTGCTCCCAAGGTAGAGTTTTGGTTGAATTGGGAATTAGATAACGTTTATCATCGCGATGTGATAATGCTACTTTATTTAATATGTTGGTATAAATGTTATGTAATTCACTTCTAAATATCTTCATCTTTCTTAATGTCAAACCACCCCGTTCAACAATTCTTTGGTAGTCTTCCTGATGAAGGTCTTTCTCGATAACACATTTTTTGATACCTTTGGCTTTTTTAATTCATTATTAATGGACTTTACATAATAAGCCTTCGCGCCGGTACCATAAGAACTTATTATTGGGTCACCAGAAAACTCATCTTTCATTCTACCAACTACAGAATTACTTTTAATTATGTTGAAATTATTAATTTCGGGGTAATTTGATGTATCAAATTTTTCGGGGTTTTCTGATATAGTTTGATAAAAGTTTTCCGTATACACTATTAATATAAGCGAGTCAGTATCGGTGTAAAGTAACGAAGCATCATCGCCAAACTTGGATTTAATAAAGTTATAATAAAAATCGTATATAAATTGGTTTATTGTACAATATTTTAACTTTATTCATATGTATAGCAACAAAGTTCTCGGTAAATATCGAGCTACTATTGAAATTGGGGCGGGATATTAGTGCTCTAGCTCCATTTCTGCCTACACTGTTATCCCAATGTGTTACTAATTTTATATCCTTTCGATTTTCCACATTTTCCATAGTTTTACCAAAAATCGCGTTATTTTTTAATTTAAAAGTGTCCTTCGCAAATTTTGTGGCGGCCTTGTTACGTAAATTGGTATTAAAATCAATATACGATTTTAGCCATTTTGATTGCTTAAACTATAATACTCGATGGGTTTGCATTACCACTAAGCCGTTGGCGATGGCTTGTTTTAAAGTTCTATAGTGTAAAATGTATATTTTTTTATCATGTACAGGGTGAGTCAACGATTGGATGAAGTAGGTTTGTGCCTTTTCGGTGAAATTAACAAAGAAACTATTTTTATTGTTTGATACAGTTTATTTTTACGCAGATTTTAAAAATATTTAGGACTCTACAGAGTGAGCCAAAAAACTAGAACAGCATAAAGTTGTGTTTTTTTAAATAGAAAACCCTATATACGAATCGTATTTTCGATTTAGCTTATAATTTTAAATCTTTTTTATTAAGGGTTTACTATAACAAAACTTTATAGTTTCTGAGATAATTAAGTTTAAAGAAAAAAAGTCACAGTTTCAAGCATCAATTCAATCCTAAATAACGTTTTCAATTTTGTGACAAATATATTCAAATTTGGAATTTAGCAAGGCCAAGGACAAGTTAACATAATTTTTACCTAATATTTGCAATAAAAGCTACAGGGTGTTGAACACATCCGCTCAAATTTGAACAAGTTTAAATGAATAAATATCTTTTTTTTAAATGGTACACCCTGTATATTTTCATGCTATTTAATAGAGTAATAAAAACCCTAAAAGTTTTGTTCAATATATCCTATACCTATTTATAATAGTTTTTGAGATATTTCAGTTTTTCTTATTTTCCATACTTTTTTACAGAAATAGTCTTCATTATCATAGTAGCCATGGCAAAAACAATGTAAAAGAACATTCTTCTGTGTGTCAAATTTATAACCGCAATCGCTTCTTTTGGTTTTTATGTAGTGTAGTTTGGTTTTTTTGCATTCATCTTATATCGTAAAATGAATTTTCCAAAGAATGAGTTAATAGATATGATTTATACAATAGGAGAGGCTCAAAAAAATTGCCTTCTTGCTCAAAGAATTTACAAAATGAAGTATCCTGATCATCGCCAGAATAATACCCATACTTTTCAAAACTTAAAGAAAAGATTTGATTCTTCTGGTACTGTTGATTATCCAAAACGTAAAGTGGTCAACAAACCAGTAACTAATGAAGAAAAAGAACTACAAGTATTGTTAAATGTTCAGGAAAATCCTTATATTGGTAGCCGTCAGTTAGCAGCATTATGTGAAACATCACAATCCACCGCTAATCGTACTACCAAGAAATATAGGTATCATCCATATCACATGGAATTACACCAAGAATTGCATGGACAGGATTTTGAAAGTCGTGTAAACTTTTGTCGTACAATAAATGCGGAGATTCAATTAAATCCAAATTTATTATGCAAGGTAATGTTTAGTGATGAAGCTACTTTTAGAAGTAACGGTGCTGTAAATAGACGCAACATGCATTATTATGCCACAGAAAACCCATTTTGGATTAGAGAGGTGCAACATCAAAACCACTGGTCATTAAATGTTTGGTGTGGTATTCATCATAATCGAATTATTGGACCCCACTTTTTTAATGAATCACTAAATGGCCATAGTTACTTGAACTTTCTACAAGAAGAACTACCCCAACTGCTTCAAGGTCTCGATAGGGATGAGCTCGACAGTATGTGGTTCCAGCACGATGGTGCGCCTCCGCATTACCATGGTGAAGTTCGTGCGTTTTTGGACCAACGATATCCGCAAAAATGGATTGGACGTGGGGGTTTCATTGAGTGGCCACCAAGGTCTTGCGACATCACCCCATTAGATTTCTTCCTATGGGGTTATATTAAAAATAAGGTGTATGTTAATCCACCAACAACAGTGGAAGATATGCGAAACAGGACTAGGGATACCTGTAGAACAATAACGCCACTAATTTTGTCCACGGTCCGAGAAAATCTGCAAAAAAGACTAAATTTGTGCATTGCACAAGAGGATCGTTTATTCGAACACTTATTAAAAAGAAATAATTAATCTCAGTATTTAATAGGTAATTTTTTTGTTTCAATTTAGTATAAAAGTAAATATGTATTTGCCTTGTCGTTATTGTTGTGTTAATTTTTTCACATTATGTTTAATTAAACTATTGCCGTTGTAATATAACGAATAATGTATTTCATCATATTTAACCACATTCTGTTTGTTTCTGTAGTTTCTTTTTATTATTTTACATGGCTACTATGATAATGAAGTCTATTTCTGTAAAAAAGTATGGAAAATAAGAAAAACTGAAATATCTCAAAAACTATTATAAATAGGTATAGGATATATTGAACAAAACTTTTAGGGTTTTTATTACTCTATTAAATAACATGAAAATATACAGGGTGTACCATTAAAAAAAAAGATATTTATTAATTTAAACTTGTTCAAATTTGAGCCGATGTGTTCAACACCCTGTAGCTTTTATTGCAAATATTAGGTAAAAATTATGTTAACTTGTCCTTGGCCTTGCTAAATCCCAAATTTGAATATATTCGTCACAAAATTGAAAACGTTATTTAGGATTGAATTGATGCTTGAAAATGTAACTTTTTTTCTTTAAACTTAATTATCTCAGAAACTATAAAGTTTTGTTATAGTAAACCCTTAATAAAAAAGATTTAAAATTATAAGCTAAATCGAAAATACGATTCGTATATAGGGTGTTCTATTTAAAAAAATACAACTTTATGCTGTCCTAGTTTTTTGGCTCACCCTGTAGAGTCCTAAATATTTTTAAAATCTGCGTAAAAATAAACTGTATCAAACAATAAATATAGTTTCTTTGTAAATTTCACCGAAAAGGCACAAACCTACTTCATCCAATCGTTGACTCACCCTGTACATTAGGAATTAATTTCGGCAATTTAGCGTTTTCTGTTGGCGGTATGATATTTTTTACTAGAAATGGAAGATCAGAATGTGCATCATGCAACTCAGTCGAATAATGTACATCCACTTCCAAAACGTAGCCATGTAAACTATCATCACCAACAGCCATAATGTTTAAATCCAGAATTTCGCGCTCGCTTAACCATCGAAAACCACCATATGATAATGCTTGTGACATACTATGACCATATAGATTTGTAGCATCAAGGTATGCTATAAATGAAGAAGGTTTTGTTGGGTCATAGTCTGGTAAAAAAATATTATTAGCGATGTGCTTCCTTTCTGTACACTGGCTTATGCCGCCGCGTATCCCTTTCTTAAAAAAATGTATCATGTCTATATCAGTTAAGAGCTCTAACTCTACCTTAGTCATACGCAGAATACAATCAAATGATAAACTTGGAAAGGTATAGTATGTGCTGGATCCAGTTTATCGAATTTTAAACAATTATTCCGAAATTGCTCAAAAACATCACACAATAGCAATACATCTGATTTTAAATACGCATCCGAATAGTTCCCCAAAGTTTTACACCCAAACAAGCGCCATACTTCTTTTGCTCTTCTATAGCTTTCATCGCTAATATGTTCTTCCCGTAAATTATCATAAAATTGATCTTTACTTGGAAAACATGTATTTTCCATTTTTTCTATAGAGTCAATAAAGCTATAGGGAAAACACCCTTTTGACGCATCAAATTAAATTGGTCGATATTTGAAAAATGTTTCCGCGTTTCAATAAAATCGTCGTCGTTTAAACCGCTGCCTAAATTTTCCAAAGAAGTTGACAGACATTTAAAACTGTCAATAAATCGCAACTTTAAATATTTCCTTTTGATTTTTCCACATTTACTATCAAAATAATCGTGCACATAAATGCTTTTGGTAAAAGATATGTACTTTTCCTTACTTTGAGCCAAAACACCAATTTTATCCCCATATTTACATAACTCTTTTATAAATAAATCGCTGTCGTAGCCGCTTAAGTTATGAAATATTATAGGGATAAAAGAGGGTAATTCATAATTTAAATTACAAATGGAATGTGCAGCACCAAATCTTTTTGCACCAGTTATGTGACAGTGGTCTCGTAATTTAATCTCACCCTCTTCAAAAGGGCCTTCACATATACCACATATTTTAGCATCATTAAACTCCCTTTTTTCTTCAGGCGTTAACGGTTTCATAGGCTTAATGTCTTTTAAATATGTGTTATATAGAGCCCTTAAATCACACTCGATACGATCCACAAAGACTTGAGCTGCATTATTACCACGAAATAGCTCAAATTTCGAAAGTGATTCGTCAAAAGAGCATTTAATTAAATAAGCAAAAGAATATGGTTCATGTTTAAAACTTTTTACAGTGTAAGAATTTTGTGGGTTTGGTTGTACCGTTTCAACGAGTTTTAAAACAGATTCGAAATCTGCATAAACCACGAATGGAACGCGCATTTGCTTTTCTATACCCTCGAATTTTAAAATATTTTCCGGCACACTTTTTCCAAGTTTATCGATTTTTAAATCCACTGAGGGTGTTTGCGTGAAAATGTGGTTACAATCGTAGCTTTGATGTAAAGTTAAAGCTGACGGTGTACTAAAATAAATGAGACAACCATCACAAAAATATATTTTATATTGTTGACAACTAATTTGATTTGAAACTAAACGTGATAAATCCCGAATCCAACAATAATGACTCTTTGAACAAGTCGTATCACAAAAATGTTCACCGCCATCTTTACTACTACAGTCTTTTGTAATTAACAATAAATTTACATGTCTATCCAACTTTTTTGACGCATACCTCAGTGGACCAATAACTTCATGTATTACTTCATTATTTTCATATTTAGATTCCAGACCGTATACGTTAATTGATATGTTGTTCATTTCCTCAAATTTTTTAATGTCACGTAATTTTACTGGAAAATCCATACCTGTTAAATTTAGCACTCTAGAAAAATGGGGGTAGGATGTCTTCTGTGAAGGCGCTGCTGTTGGAGGAAACAATGCTGATGTTACAGCCTACGCAAAGCAAAATTCGTCCTGGTTAATCACATTGACGACAGCTCCTTTCTTTTCAATAGAACACGGCAACTTGATGTATGATGAGCCACCCATAGGCATATACTTGTTGATACTAACTTTCAAGTATAAAATTCGCACAAGAGCCCATCCTATAACAAGAAAAATAATATATAAAATCAGTTTAATATATCGGGTTTTGATTTTTCCATACCTGAATCTTTCTCCTGGAACTCTGTCGCCTGCGTTTTTATTAATTCGGTGAAAGAATGATAAACGGCATCCAAATCACTTTCTACACTAATTATTTGTTTAGCAGTGTTGAAGGATTTTTCACTGAATATTTCTTGTGATGGAAGCATGTACTCGCCAACAGCTGTCATGTTAACTTTTAAAGCATGATGCACACGTAATAAATTATTAACAAGTTCCACCACCTTGGATTTAATGTCTGCAAAGAACATTACGTAATCGGAGTGCTCCATATCACTGCTAACCCGATAGGTTGCAAATCCTTTTGAGGGCACATTCAACGAGTTGCACGCCATGACATACCGGCAAACATGAATTATTTTTATGTTGTTGTGTTCGTTTATGCGCTGACATATGATTTATTGGAACATCTACATTACATGTAGTGCAATTAATTACCGGAATCGTCGATGTATACTCTTCAATTCGGAGCCTTTTTCCTCCAGGCACTTCATTAAATCTCGCCGCACACGATTCTCTTTTATGACGTCTCATATTATAACTATTGGTAAAGAACCGCAATTTTCACAAACATATGCCATGATTTGTCAAACACATGTACTACCTATACAAGTCAGAGACAACTGATGAATGAAACTGCCCTATACCTTATATATAACCATTCAAGGTCACCCCAAACCACGTAACATAACTTCAAGGTCACACACCCAAGATACCCTCCAACAAAGTCAAGGTCACCTCGAAAAGGGTCAGGGTCAAGGTCACACACAACCTTGAACACAAGGTCAAGGCCAATGCCAAAGCACACGTGCGCTTTCAAGGTCAATCACAATGACATGTGGGCGGGGCCAAAGAGTGGTTGTGCAAGGTCAAGGTCAAGGTCGAGGGATGGGGGATGATGAGGATCGGGTTATGTTCACTACTCGCTGCGTTTTCGCTTTTATAGCAGTGATGACGTCGCACTCTGTATTAGGGGAAGCACCGAATCAAGCCGCCACCGCGCCGGTTATTCTCTGGGTTTCCCCATTTCGGCAGAAAAATTGTAGTTTTAGCACTGTATTCCGTATTATTTAGATTATTTTATTTAGGGAGTTTTGGGGCAATATGAAATTTAATATTTTGTCGTAAAATAAGCGTATATTCACAACAATAGCTCATTACAGTATGCTAGCATTTTGGTGTTGTTAAAATCTATTTTATGTCCAGTGTTGTTGACATGATGGGCTTGTGAGTAAGTGGTGGGTTTTTGTCTGACCGCGTTGATGTGTTTATCCCATCGCGCACTGATTTTTCTATTGGTGTGTCTGATGTATGAGAGGTTACATTCACCGCATGGGATTTTATAGACTCCTAGATTTTCAAGTGGAATTTTGTCTTTGGCTGATGGCAAAACGTCGTTTATTTTCCGATCTGAAAATGATGTAGATATTGTGTCGTTTTGGAATTTTGCTAATTGGTGCTTTTGACGTAGGGTAAAAGGCTTTTTTTTCTGAATTTTCTTCGGTTCTTGTTTCTCTAGGCTTCTTTTTATGGATGTTTGGATTATCTTGTCTGTATAGCGCTGTTTTTGTTTTAGTGCTTCCTTGAGCGCTGTGGTTTCATTATCTTAATTTTCTTCATCTGTTAGTGTCAGGGACCGATGGGCTAGGCTTTTGGTTGTCACAAAAAGTTGTGCTGGGTGGTGATGGGAATCTGCTTGCAAATATATGTTTGTGTGTGTCCGTTTGCGATAAACCATATGAAAGAAAAAGCTATTGTATTTTCTTTTTAATAAAATATCCAGGAACGGCAGTTGTTTGTTGTGTTCCACTTGCATGGTAAACTTAATTGTCTGCTGTTGAGATGGTTGAGGAAATTATTATTTATTTAGACCATGTGGCCGAACTACCAATGTGTTGTCAACATAGCGCAACCATAGTTTTGGTTGTTCGGAGGCTTCTATTTCGAAATATTCCATGAATAGATTAGTCAAAGCGGCTGACAGCGACGAGCCGATGGATGCTCCGTCCATTTGTATCTCTGTTTATTTGGTGTTAGTGAGACTGTGTTTGGCTAATTGAAAGATATGTTATGGAAGGTGTTATTTTGTTTCTACGATGGAGAGAGTTTCGTTGACGGGAACTTGAGTGAAGAGGATGTGACTTCAAAACTCACCAAGATATCATTTTTATCCATTTTGATGTTTCTGATGATTTCGCAGAAATGGTAGGAGTTTTTAAAGGATGAATCGTTTTTTTTACTAAAGGCTGTAGGATTTTGGCCAAGTATTTTACTATGGGTTGCATGGGTGAGCGAACTGAAGTGACTATGGGTCTAAGTGGAGCATCTTGTTTTTGAATCTTAGGAAAGCCGTAGAGTTTCGGCCTTCTTAAGATCCACACACAAATAGACGGACCACCCATGAGCTCGCCACTGTCACCCGCTTTGGCCAATCTATTCATGGAATATTTCGAAACAGAAGCTTTACAGTCAGCCTTCGATCTGGATCTTCATAGCCACGTACCTGGATCTTCACTCGAAAGCCTTCAGTAACATACCGCATCCATGAAAACCTTCGAAGTAATATATATATATATATATATATATATATATATATATATATATATATATATATACATAACATATATATATATATATACATAACATATATATATATATATATATATATATATATATATATATATATATATATATTTGCTAACTTTAGGAAGAGGGAGAGAGAAATAAGACTTTCAATACATGTATTTAAAATGTGATTGAATTGACGTATAATAACAGGTTAGAAAAGTAAAATTAAGGTTTTATTTAGTTTAACAAAGCCGAGAGACTTAGTTTTAAATTTTTAAGAATATTTATTATTGTTTTATTTAAAACAAATGAAAATGAAAATTCAACGGATGTTAATGAATTATTGTTATTAAAGCAAATTAAATTAATGTCAGGTGGGTTTGAAATTCTGGAAACTTCCACATTTTGTATATTCAGTGTTTTGAGATCCTTTCTACGTTGCGGCAAATAACAAAAAATTCTTTAAATGTTAAGAGGAGCAAACTTTTTCGAGAAATGCATCTCAGAGAAAGTTATGGAGGTATTGTTCCCAATGGGAGTAGATGTACTTTCATGGTTTAAGGCTTGACGCCATTGGGGCTCCAGTTATATTTATGTTTTTCAAACGACGACTTTTATATTTTTCCGTTCTCGGAAAGTCAGTAGCTATTAAGGAAGTACTTCCTGAGCGTGGAAGCTTACCTTAACCGGCCGTCCAAGTGGACGAGAACCTTCATAAAAATCTGCTCAAGGTGTCACATAATAAGATGATGACTACGTAGCTCAGGAAATGCCAAGTGTCAATTGTTCGGACTTCGGGCATTCGGTACCTCCTGGTTTCAATTATATCTTCAAGTAGTAAGCGGGGTATTGTTGTAAGCGACCGCTTCTTTCCTCCGCAACTCGTGGGATCAATATAAATTTCGGTATAAATAACTTTAAAGGGGATGGATGACACGCCTATAACGGCATTAAGAAACCAGCAGTATCTTTGGTAATAAATTTTATCCCAACTTATTTATTATGGAAAGAATGGAGGGGCCTTTCAAAGCAATATTTCCGTTGCTAATTGAGAGATCTCTGCAAAATTCCTTTGGAACACTAAAAAGTACCACTAAAGATAGATTCCTACTTATTGAAGTTTCGAACTAAAACCAATCCAACCCTGCTCTAAAGCTTAAAAAAATACAAAATTATGACGTATCTGTCACTGCACATGCTTCATTGAATGCCCTAAAGGAAGTGATTACCTTTTGTGATTTATCTTTTTCTTTAGATGAAGAAATACTAGAAGATCTTAAGTCCCGAAAATAAGATACTTACATTTATTTTATCTCTTAATCTACATTCCCTCCCACAACCATTAATGTTTGATACTTACCAATAAGAAAGACCTCTTATTCCCAACTCTCTCTCTCTGCTTTAACTGTAGCCGCAACCGAGCCTTCCTCCACCTATTCAGATTTCCCTTGTGCCCTTACTCCTACCCACGGAAATTGTGAAGGATCGCATTCCCCAAGATTTAAGGGATATAGATTTACACCAAGAACCGTCAACTTTCAAGAATCCCGCAAAATCTAGAAATAAATAATCTCACAGTCTATCTAATGGATTTCACACAAATAAATATACAGTCTATACATATAAATTCGTCTAGCATTTTAATTCTCCAATGGAATGGCCTTAGGAATCGAAAGGAAGACCCTAGTCTAATAATCTCTAGATGCAAATCCTAGATAATCTTACTTCAGGAGACCAACGTGTTAACAGGTAAAAACATGAGTGTTAAATACTAAAATATATTAAGAAAAGATCGCACGGGTGCTAGGAGAGGCTTAGATAGAGTAGCTATTCTTATTCACCATCAGCTAGAATACAAAGAAGTAACCCTCAATATAAACATTAAGTTTGTCGCAATAAAACTACCACATGATAATATAACCTATTGTTCTATTTACTTACCTCCATCATATAATGTATCCCTCAACGACATTATTGGAATAACTTTCAAATTCCTTAATTTTTGCTGGCGATTTTAATGCCTACAATATTCTTTGGAGCTCAAATAACAACAATAGGGGCATTCTCCTAGAAAATTTTATATAACACAAGAATCTATCTTTGGTCCACACTGGATGTCATACATTCCTCTGCTCATCTACAGACTCTTTCTCTTTTATCGTTTTAACACCATGTAGTTCATTAATCGTTTCTCACTTTCAATAGAAAGTTTTAGATTAAATATTTTCCCATTATCCTTAGATTCCTTATATGGTCTCCCCAAGCCTACCCAAGAACAATTTAAAATTTTTCCAGAGCAAGTTGGGAGCTATACAGGTCACCTTTTGTGTGACTCCCATTTGAGCCTAATAACCTGAAAACTTCACTGCAATCATTCATTTAAGCAGATCATAAGACTTACACATACCAACCTCACAAGTAAACAAAAATGATTTACCAGTTTCTTAATGATTGCTAAAAGCAATTAAGAATAGGAAAAATACTCTTAATATATTTAAACGTAGACCTTGTTTGGAAAACCTTATACTTTTCAAACAAACAAGAGAAATCGCAAGAATAATGATTAGAGATGCTAAAAGGGACTCTGGAAACAATTTTGTCCCAACAATAAACCCATATATGGACAGCAAAGAGATTTGTAACCGAATAAATAGACTAAAAGGAAAATCATTAAGCATTATATCAGGAGTCCTCTCGATTGATGACTCCAGAGTAGATGAAAGAAAAATTCAAATCTGTTCGAAATCCCTCACAAATTGGTGCAAAGAACATGTATTTCATTTTTATTGAAAAATAAATTTCGATAGGAAAAACAATTTGCTTATATTGAATAATTCCCCTCTCGTCCAGTGAAATCACAAATCTCTCGGAATGAGCCTTAATAATAAACTTAACTGGAAGCAAATATTATAATAGCTACTGCTCCAGATACCTCACGCTTATGGCAAGCCGCGTTTTTATATTTGCGCAGCAAAACCGGCCGAAATCAGAATAAATTTAAATTGGCGGTCCACGAACTATGTCGAGGGCTGGCGATGTTGTTATATGCTTTTATTTTATACCTGTTAGTGCCAAACCCGGATCCAGGGGAGGGGGTGAACACCCCCCCCCCAATAGCTTTGAGCTCAGGAAAATAGACCCGATTTTGCCTCTTATACTATAGTTTATTCAAGAGCTCGAGAGAGTAATAAATCATTTTTACCCTTTTTTTCTTCGCAAACTACCTGTGTTCTTTAGTCTGGCAAAATCTGTTAGACACATATATTTTTCATAGGAACAGGTTAGAAATTTTATAATCAAAAATACCGGTCTATAATAATGGACTATTTGGGTTGGGTAACAATCGATATTTGGATGTGTGAAGTGTTAAAAAGGATTTTAATCCTTGTCATAGGCGTCGGAAGGAGGTTTATTATCATACAATATTATTTTGGTAATAAAGTTAAAATAAAAAGTTTTAATAATATTATTTTATTTCTTATGATTTCCCAATAATTCACATACATTAGAAAATATAGATAATTTTGACATATTTAATACAAATCACAACTGTATTTTTATTATTTTTAATTTTGGCATAGAAACCATTTTAGACACATTCAGACTAAAACGTAATCTTTTTCTCTAAAAAAATTCTAAGTTATAATTTAAATACTTACAAAATACTCATTGTCAAAAATACAAATAGTTAAACATATATAAAAAAAAATAAATTAATCCATATAATATTAAAATTTTTTTGGGGCTATCCGTCATTTTATTATTAATATATACAATTTTTAGGACATTTGACGTTTCAGTTTATTTATTTCTTAAGCCATCTGCAGAATTACAATTAAATACTAAAAAGAGATTCAAATGTAATTAACTCTTACATTTAAATAATAAATATTACGTGTCTAATTCGTAATCAAAGTCAGTGAAGCTATCTTGGCTCAAATTAATTATAATTGGTTCCTCTATCTCACCGATCATGAGATCGAGTTTCCACATTTTTTTTAATTCTTTTATTATATGGAGTTTTCCCAGTTTTCTGCAGTAACTTTATTCAAAAAAATCTTTCAAAAGTTCAGTTAAATTGCTAATTTTGTAAGTTGTGTTATTTCTAGCAACTTTACCTTTTACTTGAGAGAGATATTTCTTTCTCCAACGGACATTTTCCGAACGATCTATAAAAACTCCTATCTGGTTTTTCCCACCAAAAATTAAGTTCTATGAGCAATTTCCAGAGTTTAGTTCTTTTAATTTCAGATAAATCCCGATCTTCGTTGATTTTAGTTAGAATTTTGTCGACGGTTGCAGTTTACATCTCTTCTTCCAACGAGGTTTTTCATCTGCCTGTGATCGAATGTGGTTTGGGAGTACTAACAATTCCAGTCATTTTTTTCTCCTTCAGTATTCGATACATAGTAGATTTTCCAACTCCTGTCATGTTGGAACACATATCAACAGAACTTTTAACATTATTATCTAGATATAGATATCTTAAGGCATCATAAACATTCATCGTTATAAGTTTTTCGTTGAGGAAAAAATTACCTGGTTTAACGATTTTAATAAATATAGACGTGAAGCCCTATCTTTTGGATATGTCACTAATCTCAAATAATATATAAAAACAAGCACAAACACTACAAATCACTAAGAACACACTGTAAGGTGTACTTTGCTCACTGACAGAAATTAAATTGAACTATCAGAAATTTTATTATTGCAGTAAATTTATAAAAATGTATAATATTTAAATGTAACTAGATTTATGGCAGTCCTCAGTTGCCTCCTGCACTGGAGCAGATACGTTGGAGATTTCAGTAACAGTATTATTACTCTCTCTAGTTTTTGAATAGAGTATAGGAATGTGTATGCATGCGATCGCCCCTCTCCTTCTCAAGAGTTCGAGAAAATAGAATCGATTCTGCCTTTTATACTAGGGATATGTATGCTGCACGCATCCTCCCCCCAATCGGCAACTTGTTTTTTCTTGTGATTGCCCCCACTTCTCCAAGAGCTTCAAATTCAGAAAAATCTACCCGACCCTGCCTTTTTACACTGGGAATGTTGCTGGTGTCCCCCTCCCTCGGTCGACAATTTGTTTTCGCTTGCTATACTGTACTTTTGTGATATCACCGCCCCCCCCCCCCCCGCCCCCCAAAGATAGAGACTGGATCCGCCCCTGATTAGTGCTGTAGAAACGACTCATTCACAGTAATTAATTACCAAAAATTTTAATTGTTTTATCGAAAACAAACAAGAAATTACAACATTCAGAAACACTGAAATCGAAACGAACGGGATTGGTCAATTCCGAAAAAGGGGCGGAGCTTCCCGAAAACTATAAAGAGCAAAATTCGGCTCGAATCTCTCTCTTACATTTCTGGCATGATTGATATATCAACCTGAGTTCCATTCTGAATGGTGAGGAGCCTAGTGCCTACCATTCCACGCGCTATTTTGTTTTGATTCTCTTATTTCAACACTTAATAGGGAAAGCTGAACTAGTAAGAGGTATCTTGATCGCCATCTTTTTGCGTTTATCAAGAGGCCTGTTAAGCTGTAACGTTAACGCAACGTTGGACGGTAGATCTGTTAACGACGCTTTAACAAGAAATCTTAGAAAATACTTGTGCTAATTTTTTTCGTTTTTTAACAATATAATTTTCCTACATCGTAAGCAAACCGATTTATTCGCGTTTCTACTCATTTTTCTATGGATTGTTATTCCATTTTTTATAGACATTTTGATAAACACTTTTTAACACGATAATTATTTTTTATTCCGATAGAAAAAACTTTTTTATCTCGATAAACGTAAAAAAAAACATTTATATTTATTCAGTAAACTTTCTGTATTTTTAAACGGGTATTTTCGGGAGACTTTCGTTAGAAATAAATCGCGTTTTAGTTCTTCGAATTTCCATAAAAAACTTGTTAATCTTTTTGCGAGCGAGAGCCAAAATCATTATTCAAAATACCGATTGTGAAACTTTAATTTGCTGCTTATGCAAATTGGACTTATCGTGCCGAAATGTAACCAGTTATTCCACCGCTAGTTTGTTAGTAAGGCCATCGTCTATGATCTATCCAAAACCAAACGACCGCGAATAGCGAAGTGCGAAATTTCCGCGGATGTGACTGTGTATTTCGAATGCACTTTCAAATACAATTCAAAGAAAAATCAACGATAATTCATTTACCGATTGGGACCCTCTTTCTTAATTCGTTGCATATCCGAATTGGAATTTTCGTACTGAACGGGTTCTGTTATTCCATCGTCAGTTTGTTAGTACGGCTATCATTCACTTTTCCAGAAAACCAAACGACTGCAAATAGCGAAGTACGAAATTTCCGCAAATTAGACAGTGTATTTTAACAATATGTTTTCCTCGATATAGAGAAAATGATTCTTGATTTTATGCATTTTGGAAAATTTTAGAATTTGGTCTTAGACAAAAACTATATTCATTTATTAATCTTTTACGATTAATTATTGATGACGTAACTGTCAACAAAGTGATTCTTAATTTTTTGCCAAAAAATTTTTCTTTCGGATTTTATACCAGAACGACTTGTGATTGATTTCTAAATACTTTTTGAATATGACGTCACAGTCAGAAGAATAATTCTTGATTTTCTTGTGAAAATTTTAATTTGGAAAAGTTAAAATTTTGCAAACCTTGATTGATTTATTCACATTCTTCAACAATTATTGAAAATTTATACTGTCAGGAATTTAATTCTTGAAATTTTTTCGGAATTTCGAATTTTGATTTTTTGCATTTCCACGTATTAATTAATGGTCATAATTAATTAATATCACCTCATTTTAAATTTAAACGTTTTCAAACGATAAATTAGTTGTTCAAAATTAATTTATTTCAATTTTTCAGACTTCTTTCGATAGTCAAAGTAAATACTTTATGTGTTGAAACTTAAGCTAAGATACTTCATTGTATTAGTATTAACTAGCTCTTAATTATTTTTAATGCGGACAGAAAATACTCTCCGAGAACTCAACTTTAAAATTTAATTTTCTCGATTTTTGAATTTTATAATTTTACGTCAAAGGCCTTAAATTAATTTGCGTTTAAAATTTTACAACCTTATGCAATAAAAATTTTTTTGCGATTTTACGAAAAATCAGCTAGCTTAAATCAACAAAATAACCGTGGCAGTTAGTTACCTTTTCTCAAAGCCCGCAATTAACTGAAACCAGTCATCTTATTTATGACAAAAACACATTGCCAAAAATCCCAAATCTTATTGAAAAAAATTCACTGTGAATTGAAACAAAAGCCTGAAGAAATCCTCCGTGAAGTTAGAAATATCTTGCAATTAAATTTTCCAGATAGATTAAATAGAAGTCATTGTATTTCTATGAATTAATTTGATCCAGAATGTCATCACCTTGTATCTATCCCTACAAATTAAATGAGGCGGGTGGCATTTCTGGCTTCCCGGGTAAAGGTGGGTCCTCGGCAACTCCTCTGCGAGTTGCCTCTGACTTGTTAAATCAACCCAAATCATCAAATATGAACAAGTTACCAAAGTTAACTCCAACCTTGAGTCCAATACAATTAATCAAACATTTTAAGTCTACTCCAGATCCAGACGATTACGACTCACAACAGGGACAACATTCAAAACAAACTTCAAACAAATTTACTCAAAACATTCATAGTTTACCGGAAGTAGTAAATTCACACGAAAACGGAACAGCAAAATTCACTTCATCGTCTCACCTCAATAAAGCTCGTTCTCTAATGAATTTAGACCGGGATTTTTCACACAATGTGCATCGTTATCATCCAAACATCTCATTTCGATCGGTAATTTATGATGGACGCGTAGGCTTACCACAACCGCCGTGGCTGGGTTCGAGAAATTTGGATGTTTCTGAGCTTGTTATTGACGTGAATCGGGAAAACCTAAACAATCAATAATTTAATGTAAATAGACATCATGGCATCCCGGACGACCGATATTTCCAACCCAAGCTATACGATGACGGAAACCCTCATCATGCGATCCCGTGTAACTTACATAAACGACATTAGTTCTAGCTATAAAGTTGTTCAATTTATTAAAAAGTAACGTAGTTTAAGTGATCATTTCAAACGGAAACAAATATTTCAAAACTGAGCATTAGGTTGTCGGCATAAGGGAATCTATTTTATATAGCCAATTCTTGTGATTGTGTTGATTTAGAGTACGTGTTTATATTGCACTTTTGATTGAAAATAAAAAATGGAAAATTTTATATTTTTAGTAGTAGAAACAAACGAAATAGTAATGGAAATATTAAATTATTAGTATTCTGTTGCAATCTGAGATAGTGATTTGAACAGAGTAAGCCTGCTTTTAAATTTAGTATAATTTTTTTTCAGTTAGTTGAGAACTAAAAAAGTTTCTCTAATTTAAATTTAAGCTCAAGCTTTTTAGATTATAAATCTTATTTAAGAAAGTGGCGTTTTTTTATTGTTTCAGTCAAATTGTTTACATCAGTAATTAAACTTTAAGAACACAAATTTCAGTGGCTCTATGGTGAGATTTTTTTATTGTCCTTATTGTCCACATTAATGTGTTGCACTCAGGCAAGCCTTTTAGTAGCCGACGTAGGGGTGGAAAGGTTCCTTTGATTGATTTATCAATATTGGGTTGAGATGTATATTCTTAATTCATATACCAACATTATCCTGAGTCGCTACAAGAAAACATGTATAGTGATCTTCGTAGTAAATACTACAGTATGCATTGTGTAATCAAAAATTTAAATATTTTACATCCAAAACCTTTCATGTAATTTTAATTGTTTTGACATGGCAACTTTTTTAAGCAAGTCATTTTTAACTGATCGATTTTTCTATTCTGCAAAATGCAGAAATGGTTAATATTGTTGACTTACTAATATCATTGCTACATAATTAAGCATGCACAAATATTAAAATACAAAAAAAAAATAATTTTTTTTTGTAGAATAATAAACCGATCACAAAAAGCAACTCAAAAGTAAAAAATAAACCTAAAACTGTTCCATATTACTATTAATTTAATGTAGATCTACTTATCGACTTAGAATGATTTTAAAGTTGGCTTTGTATTAGTTGAATTATTTATTTTTAAACTAATTATGGGTGAATTTTTTCCATCACAGTAGGAAATTGTTTATATAGCTTCCGATTTATATTCTGTTTCTCTGTGCCTCAATTGAGAGTTGCAATTGCAGTTGGTAGCTATTTTCTATAACTTTTCAATTTCAAACTGACTTAAAAAAATAATATTAATTTTTTTTTATCCGCCATATTATTAATTGGTTGCTATAGCGGAGTAATTCAGTATAAATCCTCGAATACGTCCGTTGGTCGGTTTGGTTTCCCGCAAGTTTCTGTAAGAACCCAAACGGATTAATATTGAATCATTTCGCTGCGAGCGTGCAGAAACTTGAAGTGTCAAGTCTCAAAAAAATCTGGAAAAAATATGTGTTATTCGCCAAATCTAAAGTTTTTTCTCGATTTGAATTTTTTTCCATCACGAAAAGACATTTTCAACCAAATGATTTATTAAGTGCTTTTAATTAGAATCGGCTTGTGTAAACTATAATTTTTGTAAATTTTTGTCATTTAATTGGCATGCTTTAAATCTACACATAATCTTAGATTTTGGTTCGTTTTTGATTTATGAGATCTCATGTTTGTATTTTAGAAAGACCTCTGATTTTATTTTGAAAAGCTCAGATTGATTATAAAGAAAGGAAGATATCAGTCGTTAAAAAAATTGCTGTTTTTGAAAATTTGCAAAATAACTTATTTTCAAGAGACTAATGCAAAAAAACATATATTTTCCTCTTTATTTTAGGGAAATAAACTCTTCCCAAAATGCATAAGATCCGTACGCTGAAAAAATTTAAACTCCCGTATTTATTTGGTGATGATATTTATTTTTTTGACTTGAAATTGTCGATGTTTTCCCATTTTCCTTAGATTAAGTTTACAATTTTAAATGCTCGCCAAATTTCTGGATGGCTTTGAATTTTACAAAAAAGGATTTTCTTCACCTAGAACTACTTATTTATTCTATACTTTTAATCAGAATCGGGTTTTTAACCGACTTCTAAAAGAAGGAGGTTCTCAGTTCGTCGACTATGTATTTTTTTATGTATACACACCGATTACTCCGGAACGGCGGAACCGATTTGAATGAAATTTTTTACTTTATGTTCAGAAAGTTGCTGCGGTGGTTTCGTATTTTTTTTGGATGAAATTGGTGCAGTAAAATCCAAGATGGTGCTGACAATATGGCGACCAAAAAAATTAATTTTCCGGGTCTTATGCAACGAATCTGAAATTATTTTAAAAAAATTTAATAGGGCGGATCGAATATGGCGGACAAAATATTAAATTTTGTCCGATTTTCTCCAAAATTGGTCTGGGGGAGTTTTCGGGGTTGCACATAACGAATCCAAAATATTTTTAAAATAGTGAATATGGCATATTCAATATGCGGATAAAAATATCAATTTTGTCCGACTTTCTCCAAAATTGGTACGGAGGAGTTTTCGGAGTCGTAAATAACGAATCTAAAATTATTTTTAAAAACTTCAAGCTGGCGGATCCAATATGGTGGACGAAAAATCAATTTTGTCCGATGTTCTCTAGAATTGGTATGGGGGAGTTTTCATGGTCGCACATAACCAATCTGGAATTATTTTTAAAAAATTCAATAAGGCTTATGGAATATGGCGGATAAAAAATTAATTTTGTTCGATTTTTTTTTAAATTGATATGGGGGAGTGTTTGAGATTGCACATTACGAATCTTAAATTATTTAAAAATAAATTAAATATGGTGGATCCAAGTTGGCGGATTAAAAATTCTACATATCTTGATCAGTATTGGGGGATTTTTGTTAGTGTTAATTACAAATTTAAAATATTTTTTGAAAAACTATAATTTTCAAGCATGCTTGAAACCTTAATATGACCTCGAGTTTTAATAGTTTTTCAACTTATAAGGTGACTTTTTTTTGTTTTATAAAGATCTTTAATTCATTTTTGAAAACCTTGAATTGGTTAAATAGAACCGGACATGTAGAACTGATGCAAAAAAAAATATTTTTTACCTTTTCCTGAACGTAGTAGGAACTCAAAGTAAAAATTTGAACTTTCGTATTTGGATCTTAATATTTTTTTCGACATGACAATGTCGATTTTTATCCATTTTTAACCTTTTTCAATTTTTTAAAATTATCTTTCTAAGTTTAAAGCCACATTTCCACATAGTATCATATTTTGAATATTTTAATATATCGACGGCATTAAATACACAGTGAAACGGTTAATTTAAGAGGTCTTAAAAAAATTTGTAATTAAAAGAGTAAAATAACAAAATTAGGTCTTATGGGTTTAAAGCATGCCTAAAAATCACGAAAATTATCACAAACAGTGCTGCATTCAAAAAAGCATATCCTAATTAAAAGTATATAATAAACTAACTGGTTGGAAAAGTCTTTCCAAGACAAAGAAAATGCTTTTTTCAGAATTCAAATCGAGAGAAAACCCTAGATTTGGCGAGCATTTAAAATGGTCAAAGTAATCTAAGAAAAATGGAAAAAATATAAAAATTGATATATTCGAAAAAAAAAGTAAGGAGCCAAATACAAGAACTACAATCTTTTTGTGTTTTTGATGCATTTAGGCCTTTACAGTAAAAAGGTATGTTTTTGTTGCATTAACCTCTTGAAAATAAGCAATCTTTCAAATTTTTCAAGACACAAACCCTTTAAGAGGCTATCTCCGATTATTTTTAAGATATTTTCAAAAAAGAAATTAATCTTTTTTTTAAGACGAAACAAATAAAATCTTACGAGTCAAGAAAGAATTAAAAATCGAGGTTCTGTCAGAACACGAATCAAGTTACAAGTTAGTCTAGAAAGTAGAATGAGATTTACAGGTTGGTTAAGAAGTAACTAGTATTTTAAACAGTTTGATAACAGTTATTTACCCTAACCAAAGCTATTTCAAAACAAACGTTTGGAACGGTATTTTAAATTTTCAAATAGTGGAAAAATATTTTTTCCGTGAAAATATTATAAGTTTTATTTAAATTTCTTAAGACTTGAGATTTTTGAATTAATTTTCTAACTGCCATTAAAAGTGCTACAGGATCTTTGAGGTATCAGCATGTTGGAGCTCTCTGTTACTTTTCCACAAAGATGGATATAATGATGTTCCGAAACATGCTGACTACCTAGGTCGCCGGATATTAGACCTTTAGCCTTTTTCCTCTGGTGCCGATTGAAAAAAGAAGCGTAGATCTTTTCGCGTTATTGGTTACCTAGAAGTTGTTGTGAAATTGTTTAAAATAATTATTTTTTAACCACTCTGTAAATTCCATTTTACGTCCTATTAAATTTAATTCGTAGTCTTACATAATGGTAATCTAGTCCAGAAGAAATTTAGAATAGTATTTAATAACACTTTTTTAACCTCCCCGTATATTCGAAATTAAATATTTAAATCACAAGGTTATTTTCTCAAAATCATGTTATATCTACTGTTAAAATGCATTTTTAGATAAAGTTTACTTTTACTCTTTTAAGCCACCCTGTATGTCTTACATCAATTTTTTTATTCCTATCTGGTGAGAACAACTTAAGACTGGTTAATATATTGTTCCGGACGGCAGATCTTCAAACAAACTGTACACACTGTATTATTTTAATAACTTTTTATTGTCAACCTCAATTTTGACACTTGTCAAACTAATTTAAGTTGCTTCGACGAGCTCTTAACCTAAACTGTCCACGGAAGCCGATCTAGAGCCATTATATACCCTTTTGGTCGATACCAGAAGATTACGAATCTTCTTAGAAGGGTTTTCATACTACATGGTGTAATGAAAATATGAAAAAGAAGTAATCTGGCGGTTTCTAGACCTTCCGTCATAGGCGTTCCATATAAAAAATAAAGAAATAGAATTTTCTAAAAAGTTCCAGACCTTCTTTCATAGACGTCTCCTGAGGAAACTAACAAGGGTAGAAACAATTAAATAAATTATGAAATCGTAGAAAATATACCTAAAACCCTACAAACTACGAACACAAACTAATACTATGGAATGTACAACGCTATAAAGTTCGTAACATTGCTCGCCTTTCAAGCTTTGATCTTCCCGATCAACCATCTTGATCTTGATAATGGGCCAATCTATCAAGATACACGACTTTCATCTTCGCATGAGGGCTTTTCTGAATTTGGTACGCCAGATCGTTTAATCGAGTCCCTACGTTGTACGGACCTTCCCATGACTTTTGACGCTTGAGTGAACGGATTTTGGTTCTTTTCAACCATTCCATCTGACTGTGGATGTGGGGGTGTTGTTTTAGTTTTGTGGATTTTTAGAAGCTTGCAAAGGTTCGTCAAAACTTCAGATTCAAAGTTTCTGCTTTGATCAGAGGGTATCTCTTCTGGCATCCCACATCTGGAAATCCGCTGTTCAAATAACATTTCAGCAACGGTGTACGGCCTCTTGATTTGGTATCGCATAGACTTCTGGCCATTTACTGAAGTAATCCAAAGCTACCAACATATAGCGATTCCTGGATTTACTAATAGGAAATGGTCCTGCTATGTCTATAGCAATTCTTTTAAAAGGTACTGCTACATTGTACTGCTTGATTTTAACATGGCTACGGGTCATTGGTCCTTTACTGGCAGCACAGTCGGCACAGGTTTTGCACCAATCTTTTACATCTGCGCGGCTCCTCAGCCAATAGAACCTCTATCGAACATTTTTAAGATTTTTCATAACCCCTAGGTGTCCGCCACCTACACCATTGTGTAAAGCTTGCAGTACTTCTGGCACCTTTTTGATGTGTAATATAGTCAGATATCTGTAGTCTTTGCCTACAGAGCTTTACAAACTCTTTTTAATATACCAACGTGTATAATCAAGGAATCCCATAAGGCCCAATAACCTTTTACTTTTTGAGATTTTGTTGAGATTTCTTGAAAAGTGGGTCGATTTGACTTATTATTCTTTAATTTAATGATAATGTTAAGATCTGAGTATCCTTGTTGTTCTTTGGAGATGATTGGGATCCCAATCCAAAGAGTATTGTAGTTGTGTCTTTCGACAATAGAAATCGTCAGGATTTTCCCGCTCTTCGTGTCTGTTACAGTGCTTGCATTCTTCTGAACATGGTCTTCTTGACAAGGCGTCTGCATTTTTGTGGTTTAAGCCTGTTCTATGTTCAATTTTAAAATCGTACTCCTGGAAACGTTGTAACCATCGTGCTATTCGATCTTCAGGATATCTAAATTGTAAAAGCCAGTTTAATGATGTGAGGTCTGAACGCAGGAATTTTAAGCCATATAGATATTTATGAAAATGTTCCAATGTCTTCATAATGGCCAGTAGTTCTTTTCTTGTTATACAATAATTTTGCTCAGCTTTGCAGAGCACTTTTCTAAAATAAGCAATCACTTTCTCTTGGCCATTTTGCATCTGAGACAAAATTCCACCTATAGAGGAGTTACTAGCTTCAGTATCCACAACAAACATCTGATCGCGCTCAGGATATGACAGTACTGGAGGATTACAAAGTGCTTTAGTTCATTAAAAGCGGTTTCGCAGTTTGCGGACCATTCATAGTTGTTGCTATTTTCAGTCTGTCGATGTAAAGGTCTTGCAATATCGGCGAATCCTTTTATGAATCTTCTATAGTAAGTACAGAGACCAAGAAATCTTCTTAGTTCATGCTTATTTTTCGGTATTGGCCAACCTTGAACGGATCAGTTCGTACAACAGCTTCTGTGATTATATGTCCCAGGCATTTCACTTGTTTCTGGAGAAATTGACATTTCATCGGATTGGGCTTTAATTGTGCACTTCTCAGATTTTGAAATATATCTTCGACATTTCTCAGGTAATCGTCAAATCTTTTTCCCAAAATTATGATATCATCTAAGCAGACTATGAATGTTTTCCACGTTAGTCCATGTAAGATTATTTCCATTAAACATTCAAAAATGGCTGAGGCATTGCATAAACCAAATGGCATAACATTAAATTGCCATAACCCCATTTCAGTAGCAAAGGTGGACATTTCCTTATCCTCTGGATGAAGCTGTACCTGCCGATAGCCATTGTTTAAGTCCAAAACCATTTTCCTCCAGTTAAAGTGTCTAGAGTATCATCAATACGAGGCAAAGGAAAATTGTCTTTGTTTGTGACGTCATTAGGCCGTCTAAAATCAACAGAGAATTCAGTTGAGCCATCCTTCTTCTTAACTAGTTCAACTGAGGATGTTGAGGGACTTTGGAAAGGTTTTAAAGGTTTTATAATCCTGCATGTCTTTAAGCATCTTGTCCACCTCGTCACGTTTTACTAATGGTATTCTTCTTGGAGCTTGTTTAATTGGAGTTGCTTTTCCAGTATTTATTCGATGTTCGACTACATTGGTCCTTCCCAACTCGCTATCAGTTAAAGAGAAAACATCCTGATATCTTCTTAAAAGATCTTGCAGTCTAGCCACCTGAACTTGATAGAGGTGTGGTTGGAATAACTAATTCTTGGAGTATTTTAGGTAGGCTAGTACCAGACGGCCGGTTAAGGCAAACTCCCACGCTTAGAAAGTACCTCCTTAACAACCACCGACTTTCCGAGAACAGAAAAAACATAAAAGACGTCGTATGAAAAATATAAATATGACTGGATCTCCAATGGCGTCAAACCTTATAACCATGAAAGTACATCCACTCCCATTGGAACAACACCTCCATAGCCTCCCCTGGGATGCATTTCTCGAAATAGTTTGTTCCTCTTAATATTTAAAGGATTTTTTGTTATTTGCCGCAACATAGAAAGGATCTCAACAGACTGAATATATAAAATGTGTAAGTTTCCAAAAATTAATTTAATTCACTTTAATATCAATAATAAATTAATACCCGTTGAAATTTCATTTTCATTTGTTTTAAAGGAAACAATAATAGTCTTAAAAATTTAAAACTAAGGCTTTCGGCTCTGTTAAACTAAATACATCCTTAATTTTACTTTGCTAACCTGTTATTATACGTCAATTTTATTACATTTTAAATACCTGCATTGAAAGTCATATTTCTCTCTCCCTCCTCCTAAAGTTAGCAGTGCAACGAATTTAAGTCAACTGCGTTCTATTTTAATTCTTCGAAAGGTCTTAAAAAGAATTGTGAAAAATCAGATTGTAAATTTTTACATGCAAATAGTATTGTTCCACCTAATCAGTCAGGCTTGATATCGGTATATAGTTGCTTTATTGCATTGCCTAATAAGACTTGTAACAGTAACAGGTTAGCTATAGTTTTTCGAAAGCTTTTGACATGCTCAATCGCCAAATTTTATTAACGATTTTAAATTACATAGATTTCAATAATGACATTTTAAAACTAATTTTAGCTTTTTATCTAACTGGATTCGATGAATGATCCTCAATGAAAACAAATAGAATTTCCTAATATTATCTCTGGAGTTCCAGAGGGTAGCATTCTTTGACTTTTACCCTATTCGATATACACCTAAAAATTTTCCTAATCTCTAATGCATTGTAATTGCCACACGTGCATAGGTGAAACTGAAATTTATTTAACTCAAATAGACTTTGTAAAAGGTAAATTAGTGAGACTTATCTTTGGTTATGAGAATGTTAAAAATAATATTCTTTGTAATATGTGTATCAAACTGGATTATAATAAGATAATCTTTAAAAATACCGCCAAATCTGGGGCTTGTTTTAGATCATAGATTAGGGTTTAAAGGACACATTAACCTAATATTAAAAACGAATAATTCAGTTTTATATTTTCATAGACATTATTTGAATCAAGACACAAAAAAATTATTTACAATTCTTTTGTTCTGATACCAATTGTGAGACTACTGTGGATTCTGCTTGGATATGTGTTTAGGTAGACGTATTGAGAAACTTCAAAACACATGCATAAGATTGATCTTTTAACATTTCTTGAATTAAAATATTTGAAGTGATTTAATATGTATAATCGTTATGTGTTGCAGGCAACTTGTTTATTCTTCAATTATAAAACTGTTTCATATTTATTCAAAAGAATAGTTTATAGGACAGACGTGCACAATTGTAACATTCATCATCAAAATATTCTAACTATCCCCCAGACATTATAAATAATATTTCAGGCATTCGTTTTTTTTTGCAGAGTCTCAAATATAAATAATTTTTTTCCCATCTTATAACAATAATTTTACAATAATTTTAAAATAAATCTGTGCTTTATTTTATTGTACATGTCGCTAATAAAATTAAACAGTAGATTTAAAAAGGTGCCACTCCGCATTTTTTACAGTTAATTTTCCCTTGTTTAACATTTTTGTTTCTATCCTCATTTTATACTGTGTAATGCCTTGTTTTTGCTATTTTTTTCCAAGTCTGGTTTATTTATTTATTAGTTTTAGTTACAGAAATTAGTATACTAGTATATAGAATTAATTTATAATTGTTGCTCAGGTTTCTCATTTTAAAGGGTATTTACATTTTAGGAATCCATAGAAACCTTTATAGTTTCGTCATGTCCGTCTATCCATCTGTTCGTCCGTCATAAGGTCAGAGCGTCAGAATTACGCCAACTTTTAACATTTTGGAATGAAATTTTACAGGCAGATGGTTTTCATTAATTCAAAAGTAGACTTGTAGCGAAATTGGAAAATAAAGATTTAGGATACCTCGCCCTATGCGAATAAAAAAGGAGGGCCACCCTATCGAGTGGGGTAAATGAATAGGTCTACAAAAATACAAATAAGTGATTTATATTTTATTTATTCGCTACATTTGGGAAATATGAGCCTCCAAAGTGGCTTTTGAATACCCCCTTTATAACCTTCTGAATGTAAATTTTAAAAATCTGAAAAAATTTGGTACAATCCTTCTAATTAAATATATGCAACGAAAGTTATTGTGGGTAAATTATGTAAACTGATTTATGAACAAAAATCGGTTAAAAATTCAATTTTGTCTTTTCATTTATCCGATCAAGTGGCGCATCGTTGAATACAGCTTCAGTTGACTGTGTCATATTAATATAATATTTTTTATTTAGTTCTCTCATTTAAAAAATAAGCTCTTAAAGTTGTTTACAATTGTTGCCTTGTTTTCTTTGGTGGCTACAATGGCGCATACGTGGTGAATTTTGTGTGTAGCTGCATATGAGGACAATTGGCCCAATTTTTCTACTGTATGATTTCTACTTTTCTATACCCATTACTTTTTCGGGAGTTAATAAACGTTTCTATCCCATAGGCCTAGCCAGACGACTTTCTTACTCTCTTCAGGGGAACATTCACTCATCCTAGATATAATAAGGATGGAGCTATGTGGGGGCCCATTCCACGCTGTCGGGCCCTACGTGATGTTATGGTATTCTGCATTTCCCATAAACGCCGGTTGTTGATAAAATTATGGGGATCTTCCGGACGTTCTTCATTCCGTACTGTCTGCATATTTGTACCTTCAAGGCTCTCTGTTTGGCGATTTTCTACCAATGCTTGTCCCTTAGATTGTCGCTGTTAAGAGTTGCGACGACTATTAGTTTTGCTGTATGACACGTAAGCACAATTCAATTCCAGGACAGCTTGCACTCGTGGTTCTCCAGTGTAGGCTCCAATCTGTATTCATAGTATGACCCTTTCTCTGTATGTAACAGTTTAAATTTTTCTACCAACTCTTGATGGATGATCTTAGCGGTTGAATCGTTTCTGGTACTCCGATGAGGCAAATGTTTAGCACCCTCCTGTTATGTGCCGAATTGTCTCTGATGCTCGACATCTATATCGGCATTGGTCGTTCTAGATGGAGGGGTCTATATTTATGTGTTTCACATAGTTTCTTGTTGGGATGACCTATCTTGGATAGCTAGTGGAACGCCTTCGGTTTCAGAAAATGTTTACCCTGACGTCAATCAGTGATCTGTCGACATTTTCCCGGTTGACTTCATTTGGGTGGCATCCATGAAGGGGCTTCTATAGCCAGGCTTGAAGCTACTCTTGATCAGATCAGTGATGAGAAGTCAATTCATGGTCCCTCAAACGCAGCAGTATTGAATTGTCTATCTAGCATATTGCTCGGTTAACAAAAACGGCTCTGCCAGCCTGTGAAAATACGAGCGAAGGTTTGTTAGTTGATGATCCACTTGCTTACTAATATCCGCCAATTCTCTTTCTCAGTAGTAATTTGGTAGTGTTGTCCGTTCAGTAGCGCTATGAAGATTATGTTTATGTGCCGTTGTCAAGAGTGCTCTGACTTTGCTCTACAGACTTTCTATGCCCATCCTGCTCCATTTTACAATTCCAAAGAGTACCGAGCACGCATATGTATTGAGCGTCTTCAATAAAATTGTTAATTTTTAAGTTGGTTTGCACTACCTACCTCACCCGTCTTATGAACGCATTAGTTAATTCGGTTTTCATAGTTCGTTGGTCAAATCTTTGTATCTATTTCATGCCGAAGTCTGTTCTGCCTCCATTGGCGCAATGGTTTGAACGTTTTGCATCTCAAATGCTCCCGGTTGTATATTTCCTTTGATTCTATTTAAAACGTGGTATTGATCAAGGTTGAATAGCATTTCTATATCTCCGGAGAACTTCTGCACAATTATGATCTTGTGTATTATGATGATGTTTTGGCGTGACTGATTCTGTAAGAAACAATGGCAATTTCTGTGGATCAAGCACTTATCAGTCAATTTTTAATTCATACTCCACAACTTTTTTAATCCAGTGGGTCTAGATATGATCAGGATTCGGAACTTTCCGATTATGAAATCCTGGTAATTTCCTCGATGGAAAAGGGTTCGAATTGCATCTGGCTGTAATCCTGACAGACTTGATGCTCTTCATTGATCAAGCTAGCGTTAATGTTGCAGTGGGTGGTTGTTGCTAGTTGACTTCTCTACAACTCTATTTGTTCTTTATTCGGGTATCTATCATATTATCTGCCAAGTTTGGTAGAGAGTCTAAGTTCCGATAAAAAGTTCTTTCCGATCTCTTAAAAAGGGCATTGCTTCGTTTTCGATTGTTGTTGGCTTTATATCTCGTTAGCCGTCCTGCAGTTATGGAAAGTTTCTGCTTAAATGTATGGAGGCATCATTGGGAACTGTTGTTTATTGAATCATGTTGCAAATGGCACCTGTATTGGACCCGATTCAATATTTCTTGTACTCGTCTTTGTAGTTTTCTTGTTCTAACACCTCTAATATACACAGTCAGTTGCCTTTAGTCTTTCCAAAGATTCTCGATTTTTTTATGAAGTCTCTTCTGCCATTGCGAGATTTTAGATTCTGGGCTTGGGTGGTCTTTTGGCTGCCACGCGGTGATCCTAACCTCCATAGTTCTAGCTGCTGCAGTTGAGGCCAGTAGATCAGCATATACAGATATTCTAGCGTGTGAGCCTCTAAAACATAAACTGGTAAACTCTGTTGTTCATGATATCTAATACAATGCGGAGCTTATTAGATGAGGTGACTCTTGGAAGTGTTGGCCTGCACAATGGGTTAGTTCCATTATACTCATTCTGCGTATAAGCAAACAACAAATCAGGTTGGTTACAGGACTTATAACGGGCCATTGCAGCTTGAGAAAACGTCTACATATAATGGGCATCTTCAACGAAGAACCACTTCGTAGACTATATGATAAATAGGACCAGATGGCCTCACACATCATCTTCGAGTGCGATGCTTTGGCCTACTGCAGATATCTTCAGGGATCAATCTATCCGGAAGACTTATACCCAGAGGACAAACTAATGAGCACGCTGTTAAATTTGATTAAGGTAACCAACCTGTGCGCCTAGAACGGATACGGCAGGCAATACAATAAGTCTGAAGGCTGTGGTGTAGCGGCTTTTTTACTCTGGCCTTCTGTCATACAATCAATCAATCAATCAATCCCTCATACTCCAGCACCGCTTTACCCATTATTTCAGGCAATAGTTTCTGGTGGAGTTCAATGTAGTCCTCTCGAATGTCTTGTTTGGTTGCTCATCGACCTTAGGTTTTGGCTCTGACTGAGTTTCAGCGATTTGTTCATTGTTTTCGCCAGTGATTCTGATATCTAGTTCGATTTTCATTTTTATGATATTAAATCGCGTTTTTGGGATTAGTTTATTTCGGAGTATAAGCTTGTATAAGCCTGCTATTTTCAGTTGCGACACTTGTAGGTTTGGGTACTCCCTGCAGAATTCGGCGTGTAGTGTTGTCTGTAGCTGATCATCTCTCGACTTCCATAAAAAAACTTTATTATTACTATTATTATTTGATGATACCTTTCACTTGGATCAGCAGATATTGAACGTTTTAACTTCTCCCAGATGTACACCATAAAAAGCAGTAGGTAAATTAAGATTAAGGTATTAAGCCGAAGGCTTAAACCAAAGTGTCCGATGTGCAAAATTTTCTGGTCTGCTTTTCAGCGTTCGGCAATAATGGTATTTGTACATGTTCGTTGGAGAGATTTAATGAAAGGTAATTTGTGTGAGGACCATCTTTATCACCCGGTGAATATCGAAATTTTCGACTTTACGGGAAATTATTTTTCTTAACTTAGTCAATTGATTAGAATGTTAGTTGATGATATTTGTGAATGTTTTTTATCTTTCAATTCAAGGATGCGTAGTTTTCACCATAGAGGATTTCGAATGGTAGCCTGACGTCAACCAGTCGTGAAATGAAAGATTGTAACATTTTCCTGGTTAACCTCATTTGGGTGACATCTATGAAGGGGCTTCTGTAGCGAAGCTTAAAGTGTCTGTTTGAAGACTCTGTCATCCTGTGAAAATATGAGGAAAGGTTTGTCAGTTGTTGATTCAATTGGTTACCAATTTCCACCAGTCCTCTTTTTCCGTATTTTCTTAGCATTGTCCGCTCAGTAGCACTACGAGGATGTTGTTTGTGTACCTTTGTCAGGAGTGTTCTTTGCAGACTTTCTATGTCCGGCTGTTTCATTTCACAATCCCAAAAGAGTAACTGACTGTGGAGTAAGCATGGGTGTTGTGTCTTAAATATATTTTTACTCCTTCCGTTGGTCCATAGTACCTGCTTCACCGTCTATGAACTCGTTGGTTATTTATAGTTCGTTGGTCAATTATTAGTGCTTGTTTCATGCTAGAATATTTATAGGTCTGTTCTGCTTTTATTGCCGTAATGGCCGTTTTATATCTCAAATGCTCCTGATTGTATCTTTCCTCTAGTGTTTAAAATGCGGCATTTATCAAGGCTGAAAAGCATTCTTATATCTCCGAAGAACTCCTCTACAATTTTGAGCTTTTGTTCTAGCTGACTGCTGGTGGCAACCATCTATTTAAGATTATCCCTATACAGAAGTTGGTCTAATCTTACCACCCCTTCACGAAAGTTCTTAAGTCGCATCTGGTAGAATTTAAATAGTGTGATAGTGGTTTCAACGCAAGGCAGAACCAAAATAGGCTCAATGAATCTCCCTGAAATATTCCCCCCATATTGGGATTGTGTCTGTTTCGATGTTGTTGCTAAAAGGTATTTGCATTTGAATCCTAGTTATTATTATTAATTGAAATTATATTTAATAAACTTAGTAGAACATACGGAATTTTAACCAATGCAATAGGGACTACCCTTTCATAAGTTTTCCTGGGCACTTTTAAATAATTAGGAAACTATCTAAATATTCTTTATATATAAATATATATTTAATAAATTAATTTAAATTTAGGGCCCAAGAACTAAAACGCAAGGAACATCATGAAGCGAATGTAATAAAAGAACGAGAAAATGGTCTTAAGGCCAAATTCAAAAAAGCGAGAGCCAGACTTAACGACAAGCAGACACAAGAAGGATGCCACGATACATTATAAATATTTTAGAATTGAAATTACTGTTACTTTACTTCTTCGAATATATTGTGATACGTTTTTTATAGTTTTCCTTAACTTCTTTACCTATATATTTCAACCAAATGAAAAACATATATTATTGATTAATAAAAAAGTTTTATTATCAAAAAAAAAAATTCTGCATGCTATAATCCTTAATTTAATGAAAGAGTAAATAAACTACAATTATTTAAATTAGACAAATTGAAATATTCTTTGTGAAACAAATATACTCAATATTTAACCATTATCAATTTAAAAATTTTTATGTAAAACTTGTATAAAATAGAATTTTTTAGAAATCAATAAAAATTAACTGGCTCTTATTTAGTAGGAACTCTATGACATATTATTTTCAATATATAGGATAAAAAGCATATTTCAATAAATAAGGTAAAAACAAAGCTGCTGTTTAATAATATATGGAGATCATCTCAATTAAATTTTTAGACCACAAATCAATTGTATAGTTTATTAGTCTGTTTTGCAATGTTATATATGTTTTAAAATGTATCGGAATTTTGGTTTGTTAAAACCTTTTATATTTTAATTTATTTATGTACAAGTATAATTTGTTGTAACATTTTTCTAAAAATAAATAAAACTCAAAGTTCTTCTTCAATATGGACATTTATTTACAAAAAAAAACTAAAAACAAAAGTGCTTACAAGTGTAGTTTTGGTATGTACAACTTTAAAATTGTGTTTCGCCTTAAAATCTAAACTTACAATATAAAATAATAGTCTTTTATATCTTATTTACATTATTTAAAATATACAAAAATAAAACTTACTTAAATCCATAAATAAAACTCTCAATATCAGATCAATTTGCGCTTCTATACAATAATAAAAAAATATTAATAAAAGTAATCTTGACATATTTCAGTCCTCCAAGCATCTTTAAAACTCTTGTTTTTATTTTACATATATTTTTAAAAGATACTTAAAAGCTTTAAATTTAAAAGACTCTAACCAAAGTGCACGGGAAAAATGTCTAGTCTCGAGTAACGTTGCTTGATGAATGAATCCAATATTTTGACATATGGTAGAACACAGAAAGCGTACAGAAATCTTACACATTTTATGTGTATAAAACAAACTTAAGGTACTTTTATAATTTCCTAAACTTAGGTTCCCATTAAGACATACCGATTATTAAAAATAGTTTCAACATATATAACAATATATTTTACCTCGGCGAAAAGTGTAGATGTTATGATGATAAGGATGATTTAGTTTAATGACATCACTCTAAGCTGTACAAAGGTCCCGCGTTTAGTTACTTTTAAATTAAAATTGAGATCAAAAATCCAAATAATGCGTTCTGCTATTTTCACGAAATAAAAAATTTTAAAATCAATAATAATATTTTTGTTTAATTTACATACAGAAAAAATGTCTTATTACTATATTGATAAAATTTGTGATATTGGTGGATTATGTTTGGCACAATTAAAGAGAGATATCAGTTTTTCCAAAACATTATAATTAAGGTAGGCACAATTACGTTTTCTTTGAAAACGATGAATTATTTTAAAGGAATCATTCTACTATTGAAATGTTCTGACTAAATTAACTTAAAAATATAATTTAGAAATGTTGATAATTTTGTTTTCACCAATAATTTTTAACAGGCCGGCAAATTTTAGAACCAAAAATAAGACTGTATTTTTCCCGACGTTTCCGGCACGCTAAATACGAATCTGAAGGCAGAGTTGACGTGTTTTTTTGGACTTTCCTGTTATTCTAACATAAAAACATAGATGTAACAGAAATTAATATTACTCAATATAGACTGCTGGTCCTATAGATGAAAGTTAGCTCACGCTTAAAAAAAAGATAGAGCGTTTTCGATGTCTTTCTAATGGCGAAGCAAAGCACGATACTCCAAAAGTCATTGGATCTCCCTGTCACCTGACCGAAATTAGAAAGGGGGGGACTACGCATCGAAAACGGCCTATTTCTTTTCAAGGGGGGAAACTACATTAGAGTCATTTTATACTTTTGTTTCTAATTTTTTGTTTGAAGGGGAAGAAATAATTGGAACTAGAAATGATAGGTCATTTTATAAATATTTCAAGCTATATCTCAGAATCTTTTCAAGTGTTTATAGTTAAAAATCGCAAAGTTATAGCTGGTGTTTATAGAGGTCTGTCGAAGGAGTCTACTTTTGCGTGCATTGTGCAGACCATAAATTTGACCTGAAAACAACCAATGAAAACTTTTTACATTATCTACATGTTTTCTTATCAGCTGAACTATATTCTAGCTAAAAATTTGAAAAATTTACAGGATTTAAAAAAAAATTGAAAATTTCACTTTTTTTCCGTTTTTTTTTTCAGAAAAAAATGCTCCAAATTATTCAATTATTTCAAAATTCATTCTAATTGATAGATAATTTAATAAGGAGTAATAAGAACTTTGGTTTTTGAAAATCGGTCAATAATTCGCCAAGTTACAATGTACGCAAATTGAAAAAAAGGCATTTCGAGAAAAACGCAATTAAACAAAAAATACCCAAAACTGTAACTAATAAATCATATGAAAAGCTTACGTTTCAATCTGGGATTCCAGCACCCCGTAGATGTATACAAAGTGATATGGGTAAGTATGAGGCTACCTGAGCGGCCCCGCCCCGTCAGCCTGCGATCCTTCCTTTCTACCTGTTACCCGAACAAGCGGTTTACTGAAGCGAGTTCCGTTTTGTACCCGTATAGCATATGAAGGACTTCCAATTTCACTTTAAAATTTCTTGAGCATACTTTTGAATAGTTAGGCTCTCGATTTATGGAATAAAAAAATACCAATTTTTTGAACCGTCTAATGTGGTGTCCCACCTTAAGCGTGAGCCAACTATTTCTACTACGCTGTTTATATTAGGTAATATTAATTTCTCTTACGTCTATGGGTAAACTCATAGACACAAGAGTAATTAATAGTACTAAATATAGACTGCGGATCCTATAGAAGCAATTGGCGCACGTTTAAAAAGAGATAATGTGTTTTCGATTAGTAGTACCTCATTGTCTAATTTCGGTCAGGTGATGGGGGTATCCAATGACGTTTGGAGTATCGTTCTTAGCTCCGCCATTAGAAAGAGAGGTACTAATAATCGAAAATGCTCTATCTTTTTAAGCGTGAGCTAACTTTCTTCTATAGGATCCGCGGTCTAGTATATATTATGTCTATGGGAAAATTTACCTATATATATATATATATATATATATATATATATATATATATATATATATATATATATATATATATATATAAAACTTAAATATATAGATTACGGATCCTATAGGAGCAAGTTTGTTCACGCTTAGAAAGAGACACAGCGTTTTCAATGAATAATAGCTTTCTGTCTAATGGCGGTCAGGTGACAGGGGTACGTTTGGAATATCGTACTTGGCTCCGCCATTAGAAATCTCTTTCTACTCATCAAAAACGCTCTGCCTCTTTTTAAGCGTGAACCAACTTGTTCCTATAAGATCAACACTTTATATCCTCAACTTTTACGTCTATGAACTTATCCTGGTCCATAACCTGAAACATAGTAAAAAACCGCGATTTTTACATTTTTACCGCTAAACTCTAAATGACAGTTAAAGGTACTAATCTTTCCTTTCAAAACCTACTCGGATTTATTTTGATATTTTTTTATCTCTAAAATATCGTCAAAATTATCGTAAAACGTATTTCTAAGTGGCAGATTCCGTACAGAGAACTAAAATTTTTGAA
Organism: Diaprepes abbreviatus; assembly: GCA_034092305.1. NCBI lineage: Eukaryota > Metazoa > Arthropoda > Insecta > Coleoptera > Curculionidae > Diaprepes > Diaprepes abbreviatus. The sequence goes on from JASJET010000103.1 coordinate 948,859, forward strand.
ATCTAGATTTCTGAAACTTTGTACTTCGAGGTTTTTGAGATCGCTGATTACGGAAATCAATTAAAATTATCCAAATTTTCAAATTTAAGATAGCGTATTTACTTCAAATCAAGTCTGATCAGAAACTTTAATTTGAGCCCCCATATTGAACTTTGCATGAGTTGCTCGACAAAATTGATACCACTAATCGAAAGAGCATCTCTCAAAATAGCCAGGGTAACATACATCAATCTCTCCAAAATTGTACGGTTGGACGTTGAAGCGTTATTATGCCAGACTAATAAATTTCAACTGACGATATTTAAGAGATGAAAAAAGATATGGATATCAAGCCAAGGAGGTTTTGAAGGGAAGTGCTAGTATTTTCAACTGTCAGATATATTGTTTAGCGATAAACTTTAGACTTCCTCTGTTACATAACCTCAAAAATAACAAAAAACCGTGATTTTCGCACTTTCAAGTTACAATATTGCAAAAATTCGAAGCAACGGTCAATTTTGACTCCAGATTAGGATTCAGTATGTTAAAAACCTTCGGACAAGTATAGTCTGGTTTCTTGTTCAGAGAATCGACGAAATTTTATCTACCTGTGTTATTTTTCGATTAGTTTTGCTCATCACATCAGTTATTTGTTTGGCTAGCGTAAAAGCATTAGGTGCGGGAATTTTAATTATAATCGGTACACCATCGATAGTTATCAATCCATCTATCCTAATAGGTATTGGCGACCTAGCGATAAATAAACTTAATAATTTTGGAGTAGAAAATATACAAATATCATGCTGAAATATTTAAACATGGCTATTTTAGCGATTTTGACTCGTTTTGGTACATATCATAAAGAGATAAATAATACCATCATTTTCGGAATATGATTTTTTACTGTTTAAAAAGTGGAAAAAATACTTTCTTTACAACAGTAAAATGGAGCCAAAAGAGGAAAATTGTCTTGGCCTCTCTGATGTCAGAAATATCAAAATTGATTAGGCAATTGGAAAAGAAGATCGTCAGAAGAAAGTAAATCGGTAGGACCACAAACCAGCATCTACGATCACCTTGTTCTGAATAAGTGATTTCGAAATAGGTGCCTTATTTGTCAACTAATGTAAAACAAGTGAAAAATAGATTTAATGTAATTTAAGTACGATAATAGATGCAGCAAAAGTGCGAATATTAACAAAAAAATTATAATTCAATCACTGTCATCTAAAAATTAAATAGTAATACATTATCTGGTGTTTTAAGCTATTCGCCGCTTCCGAAGTATGAGAAAAATAGCCAAGGTTTGTTTTATGTGTTATCATGTTTATTTATATACCACCGCTGAATGCAACATACGCAAATACAAACAAAAAATTTTAAAAAAGCAAAAAAAGCCATTCAAATATAGGCATGTAGGTATGGTATTGAATAATATAATAATAATAAGCCAAGAATGTTACGCAGTTCCTTAGAGATAAGGAATTTTTAGCCCCACAGGGCGAATTAAGAGAAAATTTCGTAGATAATAAAAACATTTCAATAGGTTTTTGACATACCCTTTAACTATATGTGTATTTTCTTTAATCCTAACATATACAGTATCAAAAAAAGTCAATAATTTATTCCGTAGTTACACATTTAGGACATAATTTTTCGTTTTGCTTATATAAACTTAAAACTAAGAAAAAAATAAAATATCATTTGTACAATCACAAAGCTAAAATTGTGAATAAAAATAAATATAAAACAATGATAACAAAAGGGTACAACAATAAGTATTGCAATTAAATCACATTTCATTGAAATATTCGTCGTATAATTGTTTTAAGTATATTTGGCCGATATTTTAATAATTTTCGACAAAATTTTAATACCGTAACAAATAGTGTGTGCGACGTTTGTGTCTGTTGTAACATAAAATACGTTTGTTTACGAATGCCAACTAAACAAGACAAAATAAAATACTGATTTTTAAATAAGAATATATCCGAGTCACACAAATTATCAGCAACTAATCAATAAAAACTATTTTTCACCTATTGATAGAAATCTTATAAGGGTTAGCCCATCAATGTGCAGATGGAGGATTTCAATTCTACAGGAGGAAGAAACAGTGGTGTTTTTACCAAAGTAATGTGAATAATATTAACCAGATATGTTTTATAAATATTTGGTATAGGTAATCCACAGTGCAGTGCTAAATAATCTAGGTCATATAGAATAACATAAAACAGACAAACAAATATAAATAAATTGTTTTACAGTGGAATTGTTAAGATGCCGTATGTTTCAGATTGACAACTAATAAATTTTGAAATATATCATGACTTTATGTAGTTTATACAAAATATTTGTAAAATTTTGAGCAGTAAAATATTATATAATATACAACATATGGTATTTAAGAATGTTTGTGAGTTGCGTTGCATATTTTAACCGTTCTCCATATTTGATAATATATTTTTTTAAATATAATTATCTACTGAATTTTTTTCTATCTCCCACAGAATTAGAAATAACTTCCATCCATAAAAGTAGTTGGCTACTATACGAGCATGGTTCGAAAATTTTTAAGAGGCAGAAACAACACTTGGCAATATTTTTTTAACAACAAATTATTGTCATCAATACAGCGTTTCACGTTTTGGTGGATTAAACTGACTTCATGTGTATCTTTAGCTGTAAATATTGTTTTGTATATAATTAGGCGGTCTGTAAAATTTCACTTAAAATGTTCAAGTTTTTATCGATTTTAACATGTTGGTTCAAAACATTAAAATAAGTACATTAATTACTGTTATATATGAATACGTTTTGTGGTATATTTAGCAAGATTTATATTCATTAATGACAATTTTCCCTCTGTCATTTTCATGATGAATATATGGAAAGTAAGCTTAACTTAGTCACTGAATTTAAAAACGCATCCCAAGCATCGCCTCTTAAACCTGTGATAAATGATAAAAAATACGGTTTTTGGTATACCCAAAGTATTACATTCCTTATTAAATTTTGTATTAATCCAAAAATCTTTTATCGTCCTAAACGATGATCTCTCGGATAACCCTACGCGTGCGCGAGTTGGGTGTAGAATACCCACTTTCCAGAGATTCTTCGTACGCTAAAGACATGTGCTGTGGAGGAGGAGGGGGTTTATCATCATCTAATTGTTCCATAAAAGGATCAGGCAAGCCGGGTGCATCACGATACACAGCCGGTGATTCTAGACGCTTTTTTGGCTTGTGAACCTAAAAAAATAGAAATAAAAATCCAACATGTAAAAATTTTAAATCTAAATAAATGGAAACTATTATAGGCATTTTTATATGCTCTCGGGAAGTGTCGTAAATTTTTCTATTGTATTCAGGTAATAAGAAATATGAATAATTAAAGTGTTCAAAAATTATTAATGAATTTCGTACGGTAGTGCTGATGAATAGGGTAACTTCTTAACAACTATTTTTCTTACTTACTTAATGTAAATATATTTTTATCCAAACTTACTTGAGCATAAGGGTCTTGAGTTTGTGGAAATGGGGCGTAATCGTCATGTCCACCGTATTGGTCATATTGCGGGCCGCCATTAGCAGCCATTTTAAGCTGCCATAATGAATCTTGAGAATCAACACTGCCATTGCCAGGAAGTGCTGCGGTATAACCTCCATCTGAAAAGAAAATACAATTTAAAAAGAACTCTTTGAACATTGAAAAGATGAATTATCTCTTCTAGACTTCATTCTGAATTTTTTTTAACCGACTTCTAAAGAAGGGGTTCTACATTCAACCGCTATGTATTTATGTCGATTGTTCCGAAATGGCGGCACCGATTTGAATGAAATTTTTGACATTATGTTCAGGAATTTACTGCGGTAGTTCCATATTATTTTGGCCCCAATTGGTTCCGTAAAATCCAAGATGCCGCTAATAACATAGGGTTTTTTCCAAAATTGATATGGGGTAGTTTTTGGGGTTCTCCATAACGAATCTAAAATCATTTTTAAATGATTCGATATAACGGATTAAAAATTTTACAACTCTGGATTTTGTGCAAAATTCGTATAGGGGGAATTTAAAAATATTTTAAAATTTAACATCTCACAATTGGTATAAGGGGGTTTTTGAGGGTGTAAAATACGAATTTAATATTATTTTTAAATAGTAACTTAAAAATTAGCGGCAGGCCTAAGTGGTTCTGGTTTATATAACTTTATTCAGTTGGTTACAAATTGGATTTAAGTTCAGGAACAGACTTAAAATTTTCTTCACTATTTTATATAAGATTATTGCAATTAAAGACTTTAAGTACAAGCGTAGGCGATTAAAGTATAGGAAAAACCGACTTTTTTGTATTTATTTGTGTCCAAAATTATTAGACTTAAAAGCAATGCTATAAAATAATAATTTTTGTCATTTTGGTGTAATACAGCACACTCCCTATATCACATGATCGATGGATTTCTTTATCTTGACCTCAATCTCCAATTGGTACATTTTCCTCCTAAAACCTCAAATGGTAAACAAACTCAAGTAGTATATCATTTCAAAGCGTTTCTTTTTATAATGGCATTTAATATACAATACGGTTGTTGTCTTTATTTTAAAATTACTATAGTTTTAACAAGAAACAGCTATGCACCACTCCTAATAGGCATGATGACTGTAACCAAGAGTCACTGAAATTATGACTTGAAGTAATTATATAGGATAGACAGATTCTAAAAAACACACTTATTTTTAGATTACAAGCGAGATTATATCTATTTTAGTAAAAATAAAAACACAAAACATAGAAATCGGCCATATTAGATCGAACACCAATCAGAAGCGCGTGACGTCACGCTTTCGTAAACATCACATAGGTCATCATTGTTTATCGCCTCTATCGTTCGAATTTGTCTTTATTTGCATCGTTAATTAGATATTTTGTGGATAAAACTATCAAATGTGTCAGTTTCGTGCTACCAAATATACAACAACGTCATGTAACAAGGATTTATTGAGATTAATAACTCAAATTTGCCAAGAATCGACTCCTTGATGCTGGGAGCGAGGTTAGCTGGTGCGCTGTTTTAACTTCAGTCTGGACAGCATTACTCCTGAATTTGTATAATATATATACTTGTACTGATTTATCAGCTGGTTTTTGAAAGGTAGTAGGTGCTTCTGGATCTTCAATTGTGTGCAAAGCTAAAAAATAAAAATAAGTACGTGTGAACAAACTGTAACTATTTATACATTATTATGTACTATAAGTTTTGCAACAGACTATAATAATAATAATAATAATAGGTACAACAAAGATTTTTTTGGAATCATAACTACCTATAATGTTATGATTAAACGAGTAACAAGAAAAGACACACTTAAACTCAATAAAACAGGTTACGGGTATAAAAAAGCAATGGTACGTACCTGAACTTTCTGATGAAGTGCCTGCGAATTCTAAATGTTCTGTAGGTATTTTTGTTTGTGCAACATCTTTCTCACTTTCTCTAATTAGACATCATCGTTGTTTTTTAAGAGTATAGGGGCGCTCAGCGATGTCAGAAATTCGTTTGCTTCTGCCTGGTTGGCATTCAAATCTTATGCGTAAACACCCTGACTTCATGCGCACTTGTAAGACTGAACTTATTACATGGCACAGTATATAATTTTCCATATTATTTGGTAACTGGAAAAAGAAAAACTTTTAGTTAGGAACTTTAAATATAATAGAGTAATAAAGAAATGAAACCTAACCTCAAACGCAATCGACATTGTTATTGACAAATATTTACCTTACATATATTTTGTTTACGAGCATCACCACTTATTTATATAAAATAAATACTTACATGAAAATGATCTTCGCAGAAATAAATTACTCAATTAACAGATACAGAATTTGGAAATCGCCTTGCAAGATTTAGCCAAATATTTCTGATATTTTTCTTCGTTGGCACGTTAATAAATAACTTATTTCGACTTTTTATCGATGTATTATTACATCGAGGAACTGCACACCATCAATACACGTTAGAATTCATGACTATCACACAAAATAATTGAAAATATGAATCGAAACAAGCAATAAGAGGCAACTTGTCAAATGTTTACGAAAGAGTGACGTCACAGACGGACGCCATTACTATTCTAGCGTTTTGGTGCGAAATTTAAATTGTATTTTAAAAAGGTCAATTTTTCCTTCAAAACATTAATTTTTTGCGGAAATAAGATTTATTTTGTATAAAGTAGGTGCGTAAAAATATTGTGGAGTATTTTTCCAAAATCAGTCATGATGCCTATTGAAGGGAATTCAATCCTTAAAACTTTAAATAAAAGTAAGTTTGAGTTGCTCATCAGCTCTTCCAAAATGGAAGGATATCCTTTTCTATAACTAAATATGTCGAGAATGAAGTAAGGACAAAATTTAATAAAATTTTTATAAAAAAAAACTGAACCCATTTTTAGAAATACGCTAAAAACCAAAAAATCATAATATTAATTTTTATATGAAATTGCATTTTTTAAGTTGTCGACAAATTAATATTTGACGAAATGTGATTACACTTTACAACTTTATTTGTAACTAATTTCTTACTGTAGATTGTTTGTATTCCTGTTACTAGTTATTTGTTTCATTTAGTAATAATGTAGCGTCGACTTAAAAAATTTCAATTTTTCGCTTTTTAGCGCTTTTTTAGAAGTCGGATATATTGTTTTAAGTAGGCATTTGTTAAGGTCATTTGCGCCACAGTAACCTGTTATTTCCAAATTCGACATTTTTAAAACGCTTAGACTCAAGGAAAAACTATTCTTAACTAAAATTTTCAAAAAATGCTTACGAAAGGTATAACGAAGGCTAGACTTATATAATATGCACAGAAAAAAGCAAAAAGATATTTTTCATCACTTTAGAGCACACAAGCTTCTGTCCTTCAGAAAATGCTATGATTTTGGAAAACATTTAAAATGGAATCAACATTTTTCAAATTTTATTGAAGTATAGCCTTGCATTTTTGCAGACACTGTTTCATCTAAAAAACAAAGCAAAAAATAATCAGATCATAATTCTCGGGTCGGTCAATTGACAAATAAAAAATCGTAATTAATGTGATCTGAAGCAGCTGACCGGTGTGGTGTTCTCTTTTTACTTGCACTCAACAGAAGAAGACATTCGATCATCAACTGATAATCACCGTAGAACGTTAATATAAGAATACCAGAAGTTGACTAAGTCCAGCCATTTTCGCGTAGAAGTTACATATTTAGCTAAATTTAAGTTACTATTTAAGTATTGTATATATACTATTTTTTCTATAATTTATGCATATCAACTCATATTTTACTTATTATTATTTAATTTAGCCACTTTGGTAGGCAATTATATTCATTTGTAATTTGCTAGATTTAAGTAACAAATACATATTGTTTTAAAAAAAGATGTGATTGTTACATTTTAGGTTCATAAAAGTGCCATCAAAACCTTTTTTTTTGTATGTATCAAAAATTTTTTTTTTTTGGTAAAAAAGTAAATAAGTTTTTATCTGTAAAAATAATTTTTATTTTAAAAATATTAAACAAAAATGTCTTAATTTTAAGAAATAAAACAAAAGGTACAACAATATTTTCTTTTTATTAATACTTTAAAAAATTATATGATTTACTAAATACAAATAACAGCAAAAAATATTTATAATTTGTAACCATTTATTCAATAATAATATTCCTTAACTTCTTTTATTGGAAGATACTATAAATTTGCCAGAACAACACATAATTGAAATTTGTGATATACAATTCTGAGGGGCTTGTAAAATACCAAAACACTTAATTCTATGAATAGCTCTTTCAACATGTATTTTTGCCCTTGCTATAGTTTGTGTTTCGTACACTTTAAATTGTGTTACCTGAGGAGTAGATAAAAATAGTGCGATATTTAAGGACGCCTGCAGGAAATAGATCCCTGATCAGGAATTCTTTGTCAGCTAGTATAAGATCACTAGGAAACTGTTTGTGTCAAAATTTCACAATGTTCTGTAACTTCTTTGTCTGACATTGATTCTGGATATGTCTTCCTCGCAAAAATTAAAACAACATTTGAAGCTACACCTACCAACACCTTCCAAGTATTTAAGTATTTATAGAAATTGTAAGTCAACGTTGAATTTTCTAAATTTGTTGAAATCGTTGAGTAAATTTCTATGCAACATAATCCTAATTGTATAAAATGCTGCTGTAAAACAATCTTGTTTTTTTTTGTCTTCATTGTTTGGTTGAAAAGGACTTCATGCACTGCTATATTTGTTAAAGAAAATGACGAAATCCTCATGACGTAAATTTTATTTTAATCTTATTAGGATCATCAGAATGTGATTTGATAGCGGTTTAACTTGCCACGCTGCATAACATTTTATATTAAAAGTATCCATAGTTCCGCACACTGTCAAAAATAAGAGGCTTGTTAGTATTCTAGTACATATGATCACATGGGAATTAATATTTTTTTGCCCTCATAACTGAATCGTATAGAGAGATTTTTAATTTCTATATGGTTTTTTAATTTCTGTTTTGAAAAGCAATTTTCAGTTTTTAAAGATGCCCCCGAACTCCTGCTTACACTTTTGGATGTTGATGGTATATTTCCTATATTGGTCCTTAGATCCTGAAGTGCCCAGAGCTATAAAATCAATTCCTGTATAAGGCCCAGCTGCTATTAATGATTTTCTGGTTTTGTGTTTCGATTATCTGATCTTGAACACAAAATTTATTTTGTACTCCTACAAACGACAATTTCTCTGCATGTAAATCTATTTTAACCTAATTTTCTTGTTCTGGGATTATAACACATACGAAATTAACAATATTATTCATTTTAAAACTAAATAAGCCATCAAGGTAAATATCATGAGTCGAGTCAGAACATCCTTTTATTCCCGTTTGCTAAATAAAATGCATGACTGCCAGATGTTTCAGACCAAGTGACTCATGGCTGGATAATAATAATATCTGTTCAGTTTCAAATCCAATAAAAAGTGTTAAAATTCTAGATACTATTCGCGGACTATTTCCTTATGTATTATTGGGCTAGAAAATGACCAAAAACACATTAAATTTACATTTTGGTCGAAGATGTATACTAATGTTTGGCAACACTGCCTGCATCAATGAATAGTTCTTCAATTTAGGGTTTACTATATTTTACTATGGAAATAATTTTTTCGAAATTTCTACAAGTTAGGATTAACTATATATTACGCTAAGAAATTTATTGCTTCTGTTCTGCATAGAGCTGACACCTAGTATAAAACATTGGAACCAGTTGTGAATGACAGAAAAATTGGAAAAGATGACGGAGTTAATCCCCTCTTAATTTTATTTTTGGACTTTTAGTTCTGAACTCATTATGATATCCATAAATTATTTAAAGTAAATACTAAGCGATATGTTTAGTCTATTTTGCAGTGTTTCGAGGGTCGCAAGAAAGTACCGATTTCTACCTACACTAAATTGAACAACAGAAAATTCTCTGATCCTGAGAAATTTCCCAATACCAGTTTTTAATAAAATTATATTAAACAAATATTTAGTTTGCTATAGTCTAGGTCTAAAAAAAAACGCAATACTGACATCGAAAGAACCTGCAACATGCACCTTTTTGTCTGACATTTTATTCAGCATATTGAATTTGGAGTAATTAATTTAAGATCTGTAATATACACCCGAAGAATCCCAAACATCAATTGTGGACAAAATTGGAAAAATATAGAATTTTTAGTCCCTCATATTGTATGTGCCATATTTAATTCCAAGAAATTAATTTCAGATTTGTAACCTACAAACCCGAGAACTCTAATAAGTACCAATTTTAAAAAATTGTGAATAACGTAAAATTTTCATTCTGTCATTTTTTACAGCCGTATTGAAATAAAAAAAAAATATTTCCAAACTCTTAATTTATTCTTAAACGACACCTTCAAAAACCCCCCCAGTACCAATTTTGGATATAATCGCGAAATATAAAATTTTGAACCGCCACATGGCATATGTCATGGTGAATATTGAATTTCTTAAAAATAATTTTAAATTCATAATTTACACGTAATTACACCCTCAAAAACTCTATACCTATCCGCTGTATTGAATTTTTCAAAAATAAGTTTAACTTTGCAACTTACACCCCTAGAAACTCCCACATATCAATTTTGGAGAATATTGGATAAAATTAATTTTTTTGCCTACCATATAATAAGCGCCATTTTGGATTTTTCTGAGTCTATTTCGGCCAAAATGATATGGGACCACACAACATCTTCCTAAACATAATGCAAAACGTTTCATTCAAATCGATGTCGGAATAATCAGCATACATACATAAAAAAAAATTATAGCCGTCGAATTTAGAACCTCCTTCTTTTTAGAAGTTATTTAAAAAAGGTCTGTGTTTATTTCCAATGGATCACTTCGAATAATATAATAAAAAACACGCTCTTCTCGTTTGCGTTTGCAGTGCGGTACACCATACCCTAGATTCCATCCTAATTCGTTTGTCGACTATATGATTTCTGTCAAAACGGGTGTAGCAACCAAGGGTGAAATTATTAATTTTAATATATTTTCTATTATCTAATAAGAAGAGTAATTTAAAAGAAAAAAGTTACTTACCAAGATAGTTCCAATCATTTCTTGGCTCTCCATAATGGCCATAGCCGTTCTGCGTAGCAGCATAAACAGCCTTTTGATCATCAAGAGCCAATTGAAGATCAAGAGCTTGGTTATCCAGGCCTGGGGCATAGTAAGGGGGTGGGGCCTGGTTCTGGAACAGAGGTGAATTCAGCTGTAAATAATAAAGTTGTGTAAACAAAAATAAGGTTGGTGCATAAAATAGAGAATATCACACAAAAATTAAATTAGCTTCTACTCAAAAAATTATTTGGTCTCGATACGGTACTTACAATTATTGGTCACTCTCTTTTAAAAGTACCCATTTCCTTCTTATGGATAAAGAACACGGAAAGCGTTGAACAAAAAAAAAAAAAAAATGAAGCAATTAATACAAAACAAATTAATCGCCAGATTAACTAAAAAGGTTTAACTTTAAAACCCGACCTAGTTGCTATGAAAGATAGACCTTCCAGTTGGCTAGTTTTGTTTTGTTTATGATATATTTGTTAATAAATAAACCTTTATAAAAATCAAGAATAACAACTCTAGAAATATAGTCTTGCAATTGATCAGAGAAAAAATGTAATAAAAATGTCGTTGGTTTAAATTAGAAAATTTAGAAAATTTTATATTTTGGCTGGTTTAGTAATAAAAAAGAGATAAGACTGACAAGTGTAATTGTAATTAAACTTATGACATAAAAAGCAACTAGCAATTCAAAAATTTGTAGCTTTTTGAATTCTAGATCTCGTTAGTGAATCAAGAGTTAGTAGAAAATACTTTATTATTTATAGGAAGCTAAAACCATAAAAAGAGAAAAAGAATACCTGTTGCCCATTTCCATTAGCAGGAATAATTGTAGGTCGTACAGAATCCATTTCCAAATCTTTAGCTTGTTGCGCTTTCTTGCCGTGTTGGGCTCTCCTGCATCTGCAGAAAACCAATAATAGTCCTGCACTAAGCAGGAATAAAGCACAGGTCACTATGATTGCAATTAAGGTTGGTGTAGTAAGAGCTGAAGCTTCACGTAAAGAATTTGCATATCCCACTAAAATAAATCACAAATATAACCATAGTAAAAAATAATGCATATTTTTATTTTAAAGGGACCAACCAAATTACAACTATGTCTAGTAGCAATATGACCTAAATATAAAATTTGGGAAAAGAAAACGGGCGTTCCAAAATTAGTACTTTAGTTGTAATTATTAACAAAAGTTGTGTTACGTATTTTTATTTTATAGATAAATATAAATGTTTAATTTTTATTAATTTTATTGTTGGCATTTATTGTAGATCACATACAAACTTACACTCAGCTTCAGCAAATTCTCCACAGTGATCATGATGGGTCCTCAAACAGAGTTTAACTCTAACTCGAGGGCTATACTCATCCATTCCGATTGGTTCGTCTACAAGCGATCTTCCTAAGGTATTTCCTAAACCCCTTGTCATCATTTTTTCCAAACTTTTTTCTTTATATGTCGGTGTTAGGCCAGAAACCTTAAAAGATATAATAGCATCGAAACTTACAAATCTTATGTAAGCACAAAGATGTAATTGTAATACAAGAAATTTTATTTTATAAATTTGATTCTTTTCGTAAAAATTTATAAAACTTATGTTCAATGAGTGACTACATTGAATCGACTTAAAACATGTTGGTCACCTCTGTAATTTCGTTTTCCATTTAATTATATTTTATATATTTCTAAAGCCAACTTCATATGATCTTGTGAAAATTTTAAGTTTTTATCTTAAACTTTCCAGAAGATACATGCCCCAAAATACTATTATTTTAAGTATTCACTCATCAAACTTATCGAAGAACTCTTATATATTTTACTTAAAAACTTGAAACGACACGTTATTATAATAAAACTGAAAACTAGTCGAGTAAAAACCAAAGGAGGCGATAGCGATTTTAAGAATTAAATAAAATTTTTCACGTTCGGTATTGGGAATGAACTATAGATATCAAATAATTTTGGTTGCTGAATTAGCTAATAGAAGAGAACTTCGTTTTTCGTATTTTCGTTTACTTTGTATATTTTCCCATAAAATACTACTATTAAAAATTGAATTTTTTTGTGCAAAATTTATATTAAATATATTTAAGTATTAGAGATTACTATAAATGCGAAATTTATAACTGATATCAACAATTTATGAACGTTTTTCCAAATATAAGTAAAAATATTACCATGTCATTCAAAATTTATTTAATGAGCCTTACATTGGCGATATGTTAATTCTATTATAATACTTTATATATGTCGAGAGGGGAGTTGATAATTTTCGTAAACATCACATACCTGTAGAGGAAGAGTGTCGATAACTTGCCAAGCAGTGACAGGATGATTGTCGTTACTAACAGTTTCAACAACGGCTACTAGGGGCAGGCATGTTGCAGGAATATTAATGGACAGTATATTTGAGGACCTATCATAAGCTACTCTTTGAGGGATTGGAATTCTATCCACTCTGGTGGTAGCTCGAATTTCCTGAGAATTTTCTCCAATTCCTTTGGTGTTAAGGGCTTTTACCTGAAAATGTAACATATTAGTTTTGGAAATAAGAAGCAAATGATTTTTAAAGTTAATAACGGTAAAGCTGGGTTTAGAATACATCCTAAAATATAGCGTATTTACAGTTCCAATGTAAAATATCGATTAACTCTTAATATTATTAATGCTAATGGGTGTTTATCTTCAGCTTTTAATCTTCTATTATAAAATTTTTACCTTAAATAAGTAAGTCTGGTGTTGATCCAAATGACTAACATTACAAGGAACATTTTGTTGGCAATCGACTTCTGCCCAATCAGAGTTTTTTGATACTGGCCCGCAACCTTCAACCAAAATATCGTCTTCTCCAGGTACTTTTTTGTACGAAACAAAATATTTGGTGTTGTATACTCCGCCATTGAATCCGGGTTCCCAGCCTAGAGTGACAAACGTAGGGCCAGTGAAAAGAGAAGTAAGTTTGGTTGGTTTTTCAGGAGGGCCTTTAGGCTGAAGGCGGATTTTAGTTTCTATCTTTCCTAAACTATTTACTACCTATAAATAAAAATACCATTATTAAATTATGATTGACAGTCTGTAACAAATAATTTTTAGCTTAACATTTGCCTATTATTTTAAAGCTTAAAAACATTAGAATATTCGAATCGATAACTGAATCATCTATTTAAAAGAGTTCTATCTAGAAAACTTATCTTAAAATCCTAAACATGGTTTTACAAGGAAACTTAATAATATACATTCTTACTTGACAGTTATAATCGCCATAATCTTGCTTCTTAATGTGAGAAACTTTTAAAACACTGGTATAAATGTCATCCTCCTCAGGACTAGTTTGTACGACATAATGACCTTCTGAAGAAGAGTGTAAGGGGTTAACATTACTTCCAAAGAACCATTTGAATTCGGGCTTAGGATATGCCTGGACTCTACACACGACTTCAGCTGTTTCTGACATATCATAAGCAACTTTGTTGTATTGATGAAGGACAATGGGTTCATCTGCAATCAAATAACATATAATTAAAAATATATACATATTTCTAAATATCTAAAAATACTCACGCTCAATTTTTAAATGCATAGTTGATTCCGTTCTTCGTACTTCATTTTCAAAACTGCAAGTATATACACCTCTGTCTGATGGTAGTAGTTCATTGCTATTGGGTCTAGCTTTTCCATTAAATTTTAATACGCTTTGTACATTAACTACACCATTTGTAGATTCGGAAATTTCTGTTTTAACCTGAGAAATAAACAAATAAAAAAGTAGTAGTTTAAGGAATACTACTATATTTTGAAGGCAAATTTTATTTCCCATAAAAATAGGTTGTTAAGCTTATTAAGTAAAAATGTTTACCTCAAACATGTTTGCATCTGCTGTTAATTCATCGTCATCCTTGAGCCATTTAACTATAGGTCTAGGTTTTCCTTTTGCGCTGCAAGCCACTGAAAAGTTAGGATCACCAACCCTTTTTGTTTCCAAGGGCTTTAGCTTGTATTTGAAAGTTGGCGGTTGATGAACTTCTAAATCAACTGATGCCATTTCACCCGGACCAAGTTCATTCGTCGCTTGACAATTGTAAGTACCTTCAGCTGCTAAATTTGCATTTGCAATTGTATACTTTGTCCCAGTTGCTAAGATTATTGTCTGACCATCAGTTCCTACTCTTAGCCATCTGCAATATAGTAGTATTAATTGTATTAAAAAATATTATTTTTGTCAATTAATACAGTTCGATCGATTCGATACTAACCTGTATTGAGCAGCTGGCCATCCCGGTGGCGTAGCAGTACAACTTAAAGTAACAGCACCTCCTTCAGAAACTACCGGCCTAGTAGGCGAAACTCTTGCACGGCCTGGACGATGTCTAACTAAGAGAGCTACTGATGCATTTCCTACACGTTCTGATCTTCGAGTACCTTGGCCAGATGGTGTAAGCACGTTAACAGCTCTACATACATAAGTACCAGAGTGTTCCGCGGTGACATGAGAAAGACGTAGGGAATCACCCCCTTGACGAAAATCAGGTTTCCCATCTTTAAGCTTAAACAAACATACATATATATTTTTTTGTTTAGCGCAAGGGAAAAGTTTTTGGATATACAAATTATTTTTTATAGCCAAATGAAAAAATTTTTGCAATTTTTTTCCTACCATTTTATATAATCTAAAATGGCTCTAAATGGTCAAGGATTACCAACCAAGTAAACCTAACACTTACCCACTCAATAGTGACTGGATTGGGGTTGGCAGTAACATTACATTTAATATATACTGATTCTCCTTCTTCAGCTTCTTTGGTTTTTGCTTCCAATGATACAATTGGGGCATATAAAACGTCTAAAGTTATGTCTTTTTCTCCTATCTTGCCAAGTCCATTGTCAGCACTACACGTATATTTTCCTAAAAACCAAGTAGAAATCAAAATATTCCTGATGTGGATTAAAAAATCCCCATATTAATCGTCTAAACTATCTTAACTAATAAAAACGTTTTCACTGTAAGAGAATACATAGTATTAACATATTAAAGGATTTATGCAACCATGTGTTAATAAATTTAAATTTCCTGTTTTTTTTTTAACAAAACTTTCGCACATATTACCTACCAGCGTCTTGAATAGATACTCTATGTATGACATGATTATAATTTGAGCTGATAAATCTACTATTTCGCATCCATCTGACACCATTAACTTTTGGTTTAGCATCAACTGTACATTGAAGAGTGGCTTGGGAGTCTCGTTCTACTTTAAGCGGATTTTCTGGACCGACTTCAACACGAGGAAAGTCTGAAAATAGATGGAGGAACAATTATATAAAATAAAAACAAGATGAAATAAAAAATGATAATAAATCTCCAGTATTAGAATCAGTACTCTCGGTGACAAAATAAAAGACTACAAGAAATTTAGTTTTTTTTTTGAACTTTGGACACTTTCATCGTTGGAGTAAATAAACAAAAATCAAGATTACACAACATATTTTATACAGTCATTTAAAAATATACCAGACAATGAATATAAGAATTGTTATGTGGAACAATGAAGTTGCTGTGGCAATAAATTATTATTTCATCATACTAATAAACATAAATATTTCTAAGAGAAGATATATTTTTGAGGGTATGCCAATATAGGAGAAATTGTAAAAATATTATTCCATATAAATTTTACTAGAAATGTATATAATGTCAAAGAGATTTTAAATTTCTTAATACCGGAAAAAGTATAAATATATACAGATTTAGGACATATTTAACTAATATTTGATGACAATTTTAAACAACTGAATAGAAAAAGAAGTTCAGAAATTATGAAATTAAAATATTTAAAGTACACCAGAATTAATTAAAAGGAGTTGTTTTGTGTGACACCCTGAGCAACTTGTTTAATTTGCTTGCGCAGACAGAAAAATATCAGTAAATTAACGCCACGTTTTCACTCAAGTGAACTCTGAGAAAATGAGTTCATTAGGACAAATTAAAATCTGAGGCTGCTACCTAAAAATACATTTTCTTTTATATTAAAAAAAATCATAAAAGTTACTATTTTATTTTAATTTCGAATATAAAATATACATTTTTTATATCTCAATTGACAAAGATAGCTGCAAATTTGTCAGCGATTATTTCATATTTAAGACTTCTATTTTGGAACTATGATTTAGAATAATAGAATATATTAAAATGTATATATAGTTTTCTTAGAATAAACTTTCTTGGTTTGGTTTAAAAAACGAAAAATGTCTTTTATTTTCTATATAAAAAAGTATTAAAAAATGATATAGCTCACAAGATATTTTTTTTTTCTGTAAAATGATCTTAAAAGCTGTCCTAAAGGGTATGGGTAACACATTAAGTATAGGTGGACATATTTTAGTATGTTTACTCATATCATTTTTCTCTTTTATTTTTGAAAAGTTTCAGGTTACTTAGAAGAGATAACAAAGAAAAAAATAAATTAGAATTTTTTTAATTTCAAAACTGACGAATAGAAAAAAAAATTACGGTGTACCGTTTCCGGATTTTTAGCAGAACAATAGCTGAGTGTTGATGAAACCTATTTTAACTAAATTACTGCAAATCACTTACGAATCTAATTAAACTCCGATGAAATGTTGTCAATTTATTTTTATACAGTTTGCACTTTTTTTAGTTATGAAAAATATATAAGATATATTTAAGAAGTTGGCTTGCTAGCACTATATTGATAAGAGTTAGTTATTAAATGCGTTTACGTAGTAATATATATTCGAAATAGAACAGTTTTATTTACAGATTCTGACGACATTCATTTTTTAATCAGTTTAATTCGTTCTGACCAAAAAGTACCTGGAATTCTTTAATAAAATGAAAACGGTTCAATTATTTATCGATATTCATTTCATTTTCTTAAAGTAGTCTTCATTGCAAGTAATACACATATTCTAACAAATTCTCCTTTATCGCCTTAATCGTCTTAAAGCGCTTCCAATTTCGTTATTTGGTCGTGGGAATAAGAAAAAGCCACAAGAAGCCATGTCGGGTGAATACGAAGCTTGCGGAACGGTATGAACGTTTTTTTTTTATCAATTAGTCTAGTACAAGATGAAGTGTGTGAGCCCATGCGTTGTTGTGGTGAAAAAACCACGAATTGTTTATCCACAATTCTGACCTTTTGCGACGATCATTTTCATTCAAACCTTTTAATACGCTCATGTAATACTCCTTATTTACTGTCTGGCCTGGCGAAAGATATTCGAAGTGGACCATACTATGGTATGTCAGTCACATTGGGGCATGGGCGATCGGAACGAGGCAAATTCAACCACAGACCAGCCTGCTTTAACATTTTTTTGTAACACTCGTACACTTGTGTTTTTAACATGGCCGAGTCCCCGTAGGCTACCGTTAACATTTTCAACGCTTACGCACATGATATTTTGTTAGGAACACAAAATTTCAGACGAACTCTTTGTTTAACTAAATTCAACATTGGGAAATTTGCAGAACACAACAAGCACTGACTTGTTTGCAAAGTTATTGCGCACAAACTCCCGAGAGATGGAGCTCAAACAGATATTTGAGCACCAAATGACAAATGTACCAATCCAGAAAAAGAAAAGATTTTGAAAATATCGCAGGCGCTGTTAGTTTGAATGGGAAATTCCGGGTATTTTTGAGCAGAAAGTATTATTTGGATTCGGGAAAATTATTGATGTTGTTCAACCATTAATATTTGATATTACATATTTAATAATATAAGTGTAATAATAACCTACAAATAATTCCTAGGAATGGAATTTAATGGTGATAAAATTTACACTCTTGATTCGCCATTCTTAATAAATAATCATCAGACGTTCGAAAATTACTTATGAGTGGAATCCACAATTATCCAATTATGATATAGTTACAAATACTTTTTGCTTAAACTTATATAAATGATCTACATTAATGATAATTTTTAAAGTAGAGATAAATTTCGTTCAAAAAATATTATTGTTATCGCATAAAATGTCGACAGAAAATTTCATTTAAATTCTAGGATACAATCACAGCTGCTTCAATGGATATTTTATGGATTAGCTGTAATTAATTTTAGCAAATATTTACGAAGAAAAGAGAATAAGAAATAACGAAATTGGAAGCACTTTCTTGATGCCCTAAATTAACAAAAACCTTTTAGTAATCTTCTTGTCAGCCCTAATTTTCGCAAGACTTTTCAGTCCTAATGATATTTTTTCAGCGATACGTGATTTCGAGAAAAATTGTCAGAGAAAAATAATAACACACACAAAAGACACACTTAATTCAATCAAGCAGACTTCACATGTATGACATTTTTAGTCAGATATAAACATAAGCAACATGAGTTACTGAACTAGAACAATTTTTGGTTTTATTTTTTAGTCTCTTTGTTGCTACATTTTTTTCGAATAAAATTGGAATATAATAACTACTTACATTGAACACTTAATGAAACAGTAGCCATCAAAACTTTGTCTTTCGGCAAAGCTCTATTCCAGACTTCACATCTAAAAACTGTTTCATCGTCCTCTTTAGTTGGTGTGATTGTTAAACTGGCTGTTGTCGGTTGATCGCGTGACCCGCCATTTTTAAGTGCTGCTTCCAAAGGATAAATCGATCCTGTAAAAGATTACAAAGAAAAAATTAACAACTCTCATAAAAAGTACAATGGAGATATAAATTGTTCTCGTGCTAATTTGTGAACCAGTGAACATAAAATTGAAGTATAAAATGTCACTAGCATCACTACAGGCTTATAAAATAAAACCCTTTTAACCAAAAGGAAGGGGCATTTGATAACTCACTCAAAGCATTTTTAGGTGCGCATAAATATGGTGAGGTGTGACGGTGACTTTGCCACCTTTGATTGATGTCGAGATTAGAGGTTAAAGATATATTAATGTTTGTGTGTGTATAAGTGTAAGTATTTGTGAATTTTGATAATTTGAAATAGATTGCGTTCCCGTAACAAATGTGTTTTATATCACGGATACTGAAATTTGTTATCTAGCGAGTCATTTATTTCTTTTTTACATAGAATTTATTGACGACGAAGAACTAATGGCAATTTTTGTTAATTTTTTGCAGTGGTGTTTTATTGTCAAGTTTATTAAAGAAAAAATGAAAAATTCGGCAATGATGGCATACTATCTTGTATAAAAACGGCCAGGATTAGAACTTCTAGCAGATTTAAAGTTCCAACATACTAGCGGATATATAGGAAAACGACGTTTTTTGATAAAATTTCGACCCATACCCGCTATGTCGAGGTCGTAGAATGCGATTCTGGTCTTGAGTTCCTTAGTTTTTCTCCAGTTTTGCGGAAGACACAAAATCACTTTGCATTCTAGGTTAAATTTTTTGCACTAAATAGTTGAAACTGTGTTACATTCACAAATTTAATGTTTATAGAAGCTCCTGTAGTATAAATCTCATAAATTTGCACTTTTTAAGTCGAAAAAATCAAGAAAAACGACTAAATAACATATCAAAACAAAATCGCCTCTGACATCTGCCAGCGACGAAACTTGTTTGGGTGTGAGGAATATTTTGCGCTGTTGCCCGAGCATAAATATGATTTCTGTAAAATACACATATATTTTTTCTATTAAAGCTGTAAAGAAAGCTTAAACATATGTGGCCAACGAATGAATCAGGATTAGGCTCAGCAACGCTGTTATAGGGCAAAGTTTTGCAGGGAACTTTTGCCGAGTTACAATTGTAGAAAGTCCTCAAACATAGGGCTAGAAAGCGAAAATTTTTCAGTTCCACATTTGAACAAAATCGAAAAAAGGAAAATTTTTAGTCCGCTATATAGCGTTCGCCATATCGAATCCAGAAAAAATATTATTAAATTCATAATTTACACCCTCAAGAACCCTCTATATCAGTTTTGGGGAACATCGAAAAATGTAGAATTCTTAGGACGCCATATTGAATCCGTCAGATTGAGTTTTTCAAAAAATATTTTAATTTCGTAACACTAACAAAAATCTCCCTATACTGACTTTAGACAAAATCGAGAGATGTAGAATTTTTAATCCTCTATCTTAGATCCGCTATATTTAATTTTTATTTAAATAGTATCAAATTCGTAATGTGCTATCATATCAATTTTGAAAAAAATTGGACAAAAGTAATTTTTTATCCACCATATTAGATACGCCATATTGAATCTTTTTAAAATAATTTTAGATTCGTCATGTGTGACCCCGAAAACTCTCCCGTACCAATTTTGAAGAAAATAGGACAAAACTGATTTTCTTGTCTGCCATATTGGATCCGCCATACCGAATTTTTTAAAAAATAATTTCAGATTCGTTATGTGAGCATACCAATTTTGGAGAAAATCGGACAAAACTTATTTTTTCCGTCCGCCATATTGGATCCGCCATATTGAATTTTTTAAAAATTATTTTAGATTCGTCCTGTGCGACCCCGAAAACTCTCTCGTACCAATTTTGGAGAAAATCGGACAAAATCGATTTTCTTGTCAGCCATATTGAAACCGCCATATTGAATTTTTTACAAATGTTTTAAATCCGTTATGTGCAACCTCGAAAACTCCCCCATACCAATTTGGAAAATCGGACTAAATTAAATTTTTTTCTCCGCCATTTTGAATTTTTTAAACATAATTTCAGATTTGTTGGGTACAACCCCGAAAATTCCTTCATACCAATTCTGGAGAAAATCGGACAAAATTTTTTTTTTGGCCGCCATATTGTAAGCGCCATCTTGAATTTTACTGCATCAATTTTATCTAAAAAAATATGGGACCACCGCAGCAACTTCCTGAATATAACGTAAAAAATTTCATTCAAATCGGTGCAGCCGTTCCGGAGTAATCGGTGTACATATATAAAAAAATACATAGTCGACGAATTGAGAACCTCCTTCTTTTAGAAGTCAGTTAAAAATAAAGCAGACCTTTCATGTAATGTCATCAATATTTATTCATATAATAAACATAGAAATCATCATATTGTTTTTTCTACGACAACTGACAATTTCATAAAGTATTTTCATTTATAAATTATAATTTTCAATACCGTGACTCTTATAAATACATATTTGAAATTCGAGCAATTTCTTAATCCAATATACTTAACTCGATGTCAACATTGTCAAGTTCTTTTAAACTAAATTAAAATTTTCTAATTAAATTTTTGGCGTATACGTACATTTCCAGAAATTTATGCAAAAATTCCAAAACTCCCTGACTTTTCCAGTATATACAAAACTCCCTGACTTTTCTAGGTTTTTCAGTCGTGTAGGAACATTGAATATAATAACGGTTGAATTGACGGACAGTAGATTTTCGGAGGGATGTAGAGAGATTCCCGTTGCGAAACAGTCAAAGAAGATTCTTGTAGACCTCAGTCAAAATCAGATACTGCCAGGATATTACGACTGCTAACAGAAAAGGGTTTCCAATACCAATAGTTCAAGTTAATTCAGTTAGTTCAGGTTAGTTTTAGTTTCCTAAGCTAACTAAAACCAAGCTAAGCCTGAACTAATTTGAAATAACCTAAATTAACCAAGAATTTTGCTAGGTTAGGATTAACTTTACACTTGTTCTCACATTAAAAAAATTAAACTATGTGGTTGACTGAGTTGGACAAATTTTATATATTATTCTAAATAAGAGTTTATACCATAAAAATACCTTACATCTGATAACGTCGCATAGAATATTTGACGTTTTTTTCTTTGAAAATGCAAGTCATTCCAAATTTTTTGCTAAAATTTGTTCAAAAATAGTTGAAATATGTTATATAAAATGTATTTTAACTAGTACTGTCTAAAATAAATATGAAATATTGGTGATCTTTCCAGAAATAAAAGTGACTTTATGAAGTGAAGTGTGCTGTTTTTTATAAAATAAGAAAAAATGAGGAAAACCAAGACCAGAATCGTGTTCTACGGCGTCGAAATGGAGAGTATCTACAAACATTTTTTGAAAAAACGTTTTTGTCGATTTCACTTAATCGAATAATTACCCAAAAATTTCCATTTCCAAAAGGGAAATATATTTTCTGCAGCCCAATTCCATTTGAGAGACAAACTCGAGATTTTCTTCTCGCTTGCCTCTGCCAATTTTATGACGCAATTTTATTCCAAAATCCACCTCTTTTTAAAATTTTTGTCTTTACGATCTCACAAATTATGAAATAATTTGTCCGTATCCTCTAAATTCAACATATTTTCTTTAGACCACTCCATATTTACTTACCAACAACTTTTAATTAATGCATATAATGACCATGTGTTAAATAAATTTCATTTCATTCACAAAAAAAAATCTTCAGTTGTCAGTCTCGTTGCCAACTAAATATTTGCAACAGTGTGCCATAAACCCATCCCACTAAGTTAAATAAAAGTTCCTTTGAGTTTGCACCAAAAACCGAGAGAAAATAGATCATTGCGGGTCTCCGTCATGCTGTTCGCGAGCCCATATAAATATGATGTAATTGGCTTGTTTGTCGTTGGTACGTTGTTGGTTCGGCTGGTCGTATTTATAGGTAAAATTTAAAACAACAATCAGGCGCGCCGTGCCATATTGATACGCACCTTTAATTATCTATTTAAGGTTGATTAGTTTTTAAATGGATATCATTGGTTGTGATATTACAGGCGATTAAATTTGATCCACAATACAATTTTAATGGCTCCTCGTTATCTACGACGGCCGACCCTTATGCTTCACCCTTGATTAACTTCTAATATTGTACTTCAATTTCTATTTGTTTCAAACGCTAAACATTTAAAAGGCATTTGTAGAAAATTTCAAGTCGCAACAAGTTCTTCGCTCGACAGGACAGGCACAAATTTATGAGTACACTATATTAGCATCAAAATGGAACCTGTCGAGGAAAGAGTCGTGATAAAACACCTTCAAATATAGTGTCAATTCAAATTCACGAGGACTTAAGGTAGACACTATGTATGACATTTCGAAACGGTGGTACTGTGAATTTATTTATGACAGAATTTCATGTGAATACGCACATGCAGGTGAACCTCCGGTTTGCTGTAAATTTATTGATGGTACAATTTCATGTGAATACGCGCATGCAGGTGAACTTCCGATACCTGTTAATGCTCAAGAAAACATCGACAAAGTACATGATCTTGTTCTGCAAGACAGACTACGGACGGTGAAAGACCTAATCTGAGACATGCACTGGTAGTATTATACTCGCCAAGATATTTACACAAAATATTGAGGTATCAAAAATTATTCGCGAGGTGGGTATCTCGGAAGTTAACGATATCCCTAAAACTGAGTCATAATATGGAGTAGACACATTTTAGCACTCCATCCACTCACAAATTCTAAGTGCACGTGTCTATTGAAAAGGCTACGTACTCTCTACTCAAGGGGCCATTTTTGTTGATTATTTAAGGAAAGGCAACCCAATGACCGTATTTTATTATGCTAACTTATAAACAAATTGCGAAAAATTCAAAGAAGACACATAGTAAAGGTAAAATTATAGGGGTGCTCTTCAAACAAAATAACGGGCAGTCACACATCCTGAACTCGTATTGTCATGCCTGCTATTACGCAAACAGGATATGAGCTAAACACTCATCTTGTTCAACCGATCTGACCATTTGTGTCTATTACCTGTTAAAACTAAAATAAAATAATCATGGAAAAAATTATTCATGGTATAAAGAAGTCAATACAGCCGTAAATTACTGAATTGAGGAGATTGGGCAATATTTTTATAGGCAGTTATATAAATGTTGGCGCACGATTGGGTAAAGTGTATAGAGACTAGAGGAAATTTTGTGAAAAAAAATACAATTTCTGTCCAGTTCTTACTTAAAATAGTTCAGGAGTGGAACATAGGGATCAATCTTCACATGATCTGAATCGAAAAAGTGAACCGTAACAGTGTTAAGAGAAGAGCTTTAACTTCGTCTTCTTCGGGTGCCATGTGCTATGCCACACGTCAGTGATCATTCGCCACTTTCATGTTTACACTATAACTAGAGTGCTCTCTTCAGCCTGTCTAAATATGGTTGCGACGTCTCATATACCACACCAGTTTCTTATATTGCCGACCCAAGAGTGTTATTTTCGACCTGGCCTCCGTTTGCCCACAATTTTTTCCTGTATTATTATAGTCTCGAAATATTACAATTAATACAAACTAAAGTTGTAAAACTATTGAAAAAATACAGTGTGTCCCAAATCGGTGATGGATGGATTGTGCTTAAGGAAAATTTACTGGCTGAAAAATTACCTGTCTCAAAAACGATTTAGTCCAACTCTTTATAGGGATTTTTATTATCAAGCTTATAAAATGGCGTAATTAATTCTTCCCAGGAAAGCGCAAGACAAATAAATTTTTAAAATAAATTAGTAATCTGAAGTAAAATGAAAAAATCAGATTCATGTTACCAATTAAAAAAAAACAAACAATTAATAAATAATAAAAGAAACAATCTGAGGATAAAAATTATTAAAAATTAAACAAAAATTGTGTTATCAATTATTATTAGATTGGCGTGATGATTTGTATAAAGTCTGTTCCATTTCCATAACAATAACCCTAAGCTGAGTATTGTTTTACAAAGTGCAAATTACCAAAGTTACCCTTTTCGGTCCAGGAAAAAATTAATTTAAATCACAATCGGCCAATTTGGGACGCTCAAAGCGAACTAACTCGTTATGAATTTAAATATTGACGTCCATTTGCATATAGATTGAACTTTTTGTGTTTAATAATATTAACCATATTAAACGCATACTATTATATTTTTTGCGTGAATTGTTTATTTTTTAACAGGGACGTTTTGCAAACTTACTTGGTTATATTTGAATACGATTCCTTACAAAAATTCGAGAGTACTGGAGTCGTAAATATTATTTGAAATTTTAGGATTTCAATCGTCGAATTTTGAAGCTTAAAGTTTTAATAAGTACAAAGATACTTTGTTATGTAAATTTTTCCAAAATAGATTTAAGTCTAAATTTGTAGAACTTCAAACCTAAATAAAACACTTTTTAAGAGAAAAATAGTTATATGGTTATAAACAGAAAAACAATTTTCGTTTCATAGTTAAAATGTGGTTTAGTCTTCGGCATGGTATCTTTTTTTCTTTTTCTACCTATATATTTTTATTTTTAAACTAAAAACATAAAACTCAGCTAATTAAAAAAAACTATATGATAAATAAATAAATAAGATTTTATTTCCAGGAAATCATCTAATAGTAAATTTGCTAAATAAAAAAACGTAATATATATATATATATATATATATATATATATATATATATATATATATATATATATATATATATATATATATATATATATATATGTATGAGAACCAAAGAACATAAAAGTATCATATTGATACACACATACAAATTCCATGTGACCATTTAAAAAGTTTCCAAATGGCGGAACAAAATGACGCTTGTTTTCAGTGAAATAGCAGTATCATTGGCCAAATGTAGCTCCTAAAAAAACTGTATGGTCTAAGAATATGTATGGTGGGGCTTCAATTTCGTATTGATACCCACTTTCATACGTTAGTTGGCTCTTATAAAATTTTCAAAATGGATCGGTTTCCAACAAATCAGAAAAATGCGACTACTAAGAAAAATTAACGACCTTTAAATATATACCTAGCTGTTCAAAATATTTGAAGGAATATCCACTTTCAAAAGTCGTTTGGTCAATTTATATTTTCCAAAATGGCGGCTTCAACATGCCACGGTTTTCAGCAATATCGAGAAATTATCATTAAAATCTGATAGCTAATTAAAGTTAATGTAATTAAAATGTATGCCTTATTTCTCAAAATATTCGCAGGAATACCAACTTTGAAAATTCTTCTGGCTGTTTGAAAATTTTAAAAATGGCGGTTTCAAAATAGCCTGGTTTCCAGCAAATTCGCCGGATAACCAGCACAATTCGGACCTACTTCTTCTGGTGTACCACAGGGTTCAAATCTCTGTCGTATTTTGTTTAACTTCTTTACACATGATCTTTATCATATATTCTGTCCTAAACTTGCCTATGCTGATGACGTTAAAACATTTCATTAGATTGATCCTCCGGTTGATTGTCTTGGATTACAATCATACACAAAAGCCGTAAATATGGTTAGGAGTTAATAGACTTTACCTCAATTTTGAAAATATTCTGTATTTTCATATCATCGCCTGCAGTGTCTAGTGGCTTTTAATTATCCAATTCGTGACATTCTCATGGTTAGGTCGGCACATGTCAGGAACCTGGCAACTATGTTTGATACTAGGCTTTTTTTACTCTATGCATAGAAAAATACATACATTTTGTTCATAATAATGGCATAAAATGCTCTTAAATATTAAATGAAAAATTAAAATCGTGAAAATAAAATAAAAAATAAAATATACGATGCCGAATAAAATATACCGGTACTCTGAAAACATTATAAGTTATTTTCTAGGTATTACTCAAAAGAATAGAACGATTTCTGCATCAGTTTTAGTAATATCAGTAATAGTCCGTGCGTCTACGAGTCTATGCAGTTTGTGGTAGCTCAGAACAACGTTATTCTTGTTGCGAATATCCAGAAACATCACAATGCGATGTAAAGTTTAAACGTACTTTAAAAATTGAAGTATAAATGCACATGGAAAGGTATTTGCAAATCATAGAGGCAGTGACAATAATAGTCCCTGTATCCGAGCGTCACAATCACACAGACTCATCGTGGTTGAATTTTAAAGAACTTGAATGAATGGGCTGAATATCAATTTAGTAGTGCATAGGATGTGCTTGCAGAAAAATAATCATGATTTGCCTGGGGAATAACCTTAAAGATATAGTCCTGGCAAGGCCTCTAATGAGATAGGTAGGTGATCTTTGAGAGCTCAGCAACAGGTCGATTAATGTGTTGTACCATGGTCCATTTAATTTCGTTAAGAATCAGTCTTAAGAGGATTCAATGAAACTTGCTGGAAACATTTCTAATGTTGTCCGAAACATATATGAATTTTTTCAGAATTTTTGTCAGTAGATTTTTTAAAGATAATTTATCACAAGAAGTGGGCATGAAATTATACGGGTTCTTATAGGAGCGCAAGGTAGGAGTAACTTTATTCGTAGAAAAAAAAAACCTTTTCTAATTAGGGAAAACGAATAAAATTTATAAGAGCGATAGAAAATTATATAACGTTTTATTTGATATTGATGAACTTGATCGACCGTGGGGTTCAGAAATTATATTAATATAGTTTTCCCAAAATAAACTGGTTTACAGCAAACGAATAATTATTGAAAACTTATGTGACACCGTTGCATGTGCTTTCGAGTACTTAGATGTAGCGATTGAAAACTCGATTTTTCAACAATCGATTATTTTGAACTGTAAAATCATCGATTAATGGAAACTCGATTTTCGTAAAAACACAATCGATTTTTCAAAAAAAAATAATCGATTTTTTAAAAATATATATTTACAATTTAAAGGAAACGCCCAAATAATTGCACAGTTTTATTGAGAAGCATTATTTGATATCTAATAAACAATTTATAAGAGCTCCTTCGAGCAAAATTAACATTTAAATTAAGCCTTGAAGAAGAATCACTCCAATTCCTGTGATAAGGAGTTCAAAAATAATAGTTTTGACAACGATTTTTGCCTTTCTTTAGAATGCTACCTATTTTCGACAATAATCATTCTGCGGGAGCAGAGGAAGCAAGGACCAAAAGGTGCTTACACGCCAACTGAGTGAGCTTAAGGTAACAACCTTCATAGCTTCTCCAGACCTCGAGAGGTTCTTTTTTTCAAGTCTTTTTTATATGATTGCCATATATCGTCTTTTTCAAACGATGTCGACATTGAATTTTCTGTTGCTCTTTTTTGCGTTGGTTCTCGGTTTTCCTGACATAGTCTGCTTGACATAATTTAAGGTTTTGGCTAGAGCAGTGCCATGGTCCAAATGTAAGTTTTTGAATCGGGGATCCGAAAAAAGTGGACAAAATAAATAAATGAACTTTTTGAATATTTTCAAACCTTTTTTTTTATTTCGCTCAACAATGATGTTTTTAAAGAACGGCTAGCTCATGTACGGTATTTGCTATATCCAAGTAGTCTCTAAGGCATTTTATCATAGGAATGGCTTTGCTGCCGCTAACATATTGTTGGCTGCTCATTTCTTCGGTTACTTTTTCAAACGATTTCAAGACTTTTGCAATTTCTTTCAGCATGATTATTTTATTTCTTGACTCATGGGTGGAGCATTAGGATGATTTACTAAGATAGCCCTGACAGTTGCACTCATCCTTCCAAATTTTTCGATCCTCATCAATTGCGAGTTCCATCGCGATCAGATACTTCATTTTGCCTTCCGATACATTTTGAGTTCCTCTCAATTCATCTGCCCCAACTCCACATTGGTGAAACCATGTTACAATTGTACGGATCTTTCCCAAGAACGCTTTTATTTCAAGCATATTAACAACATTGTCTACAGCGAGGTTTAACGTATGAGCTACGCATCGAATATGCCTCGGAGGGTCCAAATGTCGTTTCGATTGCTTTGACAATGTTTGCAAAATTGTCAGTAGTGACAGCTATAATATTCTCATCTTGCATGTACTATTCATTGCAAATTCGTTTTAAAACGCTGCTCAGATAGTATCCGGTGTGACTTTCCAAAAGTGGTTGGCATGCAATATTGAATAAATTTATTTTAAAATCTTCAATCAAGTGAATAGTCACATCCAGACAACTTCTCAACTGCAAGTCCTTCGACAGTTAAACATCTGTAATTCACAGATTGTATTTTTTTATTACTATAGTCTTTTTCTTTTCATATTTTCCATCGATTACTGATGACATAGTTTTTCGACATGAAAGTTTCAATAAAGGTGTAAGCAATTTGATTAGTTTCTTAAAACCTTCTCCTTCTATGATACTAAAAGAGAGACTATCAGAGCAAATCACTTCAGCTATTGCGCCAACAATCTGTTTTTTGAACCACCCGATCCATAGTCCAATATTTTTGAAAATGGGGCTTCCAATGGTTTGAAACGTTTCTGAGTAGTTGTTGAAGTTGAAGGCTCATTTGTAGGTTCTGAGGTAGATTGTCTGACAGGTGAAGAGTAAGACGTTAAGTGAGTGATATCCGATGTATCATCGGAATCTTGAATATAATAATAATTCACTACAAAATCCAAAAAACCTTACTGTTTTCTTTAAAGTTTGATAAAGAATATTTTTATTATTTGACAACCGACGATCAAGCGAATAATTACAAATAATATAAAAACTAATACAGAAAGAACACTTACTTCTTTCCATGCACTGGCGAGGATGGCAGAATGTTTTCTTTTCATGTGCTGTTTCAAATTCGTTGTGTTACTGCAAGAATTCTACACTTTTGGATAATATTTATATTTGGTAGTTTCTTCTTTACGTTTTGTTTCAAAATATTGACCCCCACAACTTCTTTGTAGCTTGTTTGACATCACCACAGTCAATCAAAAACCAACAATCACAAAAAAAAAACATCTAACGCAGAATTTCTTATTCAAGGAAAGTAACGAATTGAAAACAAAACTCAGTGTCGGTAACACAATATACCATCATTGTCGCCATTTATTAAAATGTTCAGGTAACATCTTCGGAGATGCTATGCCAGCCTCGAAACGTAGTATGTAGTATTACTTCCTCAACTGAAATTTAGATGGTGTTGGCAAAAATCGGGTTTTGCAAGAAAATCGATTTTTAATTAATCCACTTTTTGTTCGTATAATCAATTATTAAAAATCGATTTTTATAGCAAATAAATGATTAATAATCGATTATTTTTTCCCATCCCTACATATACGTTAGATAGGCTTGCCAGCGTTCGAAAAAGTGCTCTACATAAAGCTCTAATGACAAACTTCTTGCAGTATTTTCGGTGATTATTTATAACTCATATTCAATAAAATAATTTCTTCACTCACTTCGAAGAGTTTCAAAAACTATTTCTGTAACATTTAAATGGTATTATACAATTATCTTATTTGAATTATACGTTTCTAATCTTATATGTTATTTTTTCCTCAAGTTGACACTGATATCTTATATTTTGAATAACACGAGAAGGATGATAATGTTGCTTTCGGTTCTTATATGTATTGTTATTTGTCGATTGTGTGTTGATATAGACACAAAGCCTTAAATCGTTTAAAGAAATAGCTGTCTCCCGAAAATAAACAAAATTTCCTATTTTTGCGGTTTCATAATAAAAGAAAAATTATTTTCTATTCATGCCGTTAAGGTACAAAACTTGAATGGTTTAATATGGGTGTAACATATTATCCAGCTTATTGTCAAACTCTCAGAGATCATCTATCTCATTAGAGGCATTGGCAAGAGTGTATCCTTAGGGATACTTCTCTTAGTATATCATGATAATTTTTCTGCAAGTATAATCTATGCAGCGCTACATTGAGGTATTTCGACTCATTCATTCAGGATCTTTATAACGCAGCCAGAATGTGTTCTTGTTAATGCGAGGCTCGACTACAGGCCCTGTTTTATTACTGCTTTTCTGACCTGCAAATACTCATCATCCCATGTTGAACTTTACATCGCATGGCAATGTTCATGGATACTCACTCTACTTGCAACAGGGATAATGTTTAACAAATTACTGTTCTTCAGACAGTTTATTTCCTGCAAAGACAATCCTGGTCCTAATTATTTGCAGTTTTAAACCTTCGTCTTTTTAAAAGCTGGTCAATGCATTTAAACATCTCGGTAACACAAAACAAAGAAAGAAATTCTGCCAGCGCATTATACGAGGAGGACTGAGCTAAACGACACAACTCTTCCTTGAAAGCTAATCTGGCGTTGGCTTTTTCGCCGTTTCTTTTTTTCCTGCTGAATTATGCAGCGCTGCTATTCTGCTGGTCCCGTTCCTCTGACTGTAAAAATGCCTGCTCGTGAAAGTGGCTTCTGCTTAATGGCTTCACGTGTTTTTCTAATTTGCAGAAAAGAATTAGAAGAATTTAAGAAATTTGGCAGAGTGAAATTGTTTATATAATTGATAATTGCGTTTTTGTATTTCCCATTTAAATGTTAAGAGACATGAGATTAAAAAATACACTATTAGAAGTCATAAAGTGAGGTAATTTAATACAGGAGTAATTTCGTCAATATTCGGGTTAACATTTAATAGATTATTCACTTCATTATAACTGGGAATCAATTGCTTCTAATTTTAAGTTTTTATTTAATTATATTAATCATAATAAAAATTGAATATTTTAATATATCAGACTTGGTAGTACAACAAAATGTCGGCTGCCACGCAAATAGAGGTTTGGTTTATAGTAAAAAATAGTGGTGTCTGGTGTATTAAAAAAAGTAGGGGTTTCAATCTCAATGGTACATTAAAAAATAGATATGTATAAAACCTGTCATAGGCACCAGTGGATGAAAAAATAAAAGTCAACAGTCAAAACAAAATACATTTATAACTTTCTGTGTGAATTATTTATAAAGAAAATACGCCGATCTTAGGCATTAGTAAACATATTAATAACCCGGTGACTGAGATCAGGTACGTAAAGTCCCTTTCTTTAGAAAGCATTGGCAAAGCAGAAACTCTTTCTTGGCTCATAGTATTCCGTAAAAACTTTTTTATCCGTTTGGGGGTAGAAAAACACCGTTCTGCTTCAGCTGATGCCATCGGAATAGCAATTAAAATTTTTAAATGTTTTAGAACTTCACTAAATGTCTTACTTAGCTCAATATTTTGCGAAAGATTGTCAAAAAGTACAAGAAGTCCCGAAATTGATTTAAATTCTTCAGTTTCATATATGACGGTCAGTTCTGTACGGAGTTTTTGTTCGATAAAAAAGGAGTAAATTTTAATCGTATTCCTAATTTTTTTTTCGGAAAAACATGTACTACATTCTACATACTGTTCCGAAAAAAAAAGACTTGCTACTACCAAGTGACCTGTAAAGCTAAATCGTTCTTTTGCTTAACAAATAATTATGTCACAAACTTCTTTTGCTTCCCGAGAAAACTCCGCGGAATTATTGAGCTTATGTCGTTTTGAAGTAGAAGTAATATTATTTCTAATTTCTGTTAATTTTGATTCAATCGATAATATATTTTTATTTGCGATAACAGCGTCAATTTGTCTTATTTGAAACTTTTTAAATAACAAATCAACTTGAGGCAGTATCTTGTAAAATAAGTTTAACAATGAAAGTAAACTCTTGCTTTTGAGAATTTTGATATATTAACGTTTCTACTGTTATTTAAGATTTTTTCCATTTTCTCTAGAATACCTGTCTTTGTATTTGAATAAGGTACAAACAACAATAAAATTCTATCTTGTTGGGGTCGAACGAGATAAGCGTTTGTTAACAATTTGATCTAGTGTTGCGGTTCTTTGAGGATTATTTGAAAAAAAAGAACAAACCTCTTGTAAATTGGAAAAAAATATGCGGGCATTTTTATTGTCGGATGCAGCGTTTAAAATTACCAAATTTAATTGATGTACATAACAATACATATAAGTAGCATATTTATAGCCTTTTTCTTATAATTGCTTGCACCTCATTCGACGAGCCGCTCTAGCTTTCAATAAAATAAAAAAACGTTTACTTGGTTTTACTTCCACATACAGGAAGATCCCAAATAGTACACTTCAGTCCATTGGATAGCCACTGTTTGTCCAAAGCTGGACATACTGGATATCCAAGGGATGTCCAGAATTTGTTCACCCGACATCCATGTATATCCACTGGACTATACGAATGTTTCACTCATGGATGTCCTTTTGGACTCCAAATATTGTCCAGGTAAGGATCATTTTTGGATATTAATAGGACTAATTCTGGATGTCCATATAATGTCCAAGTTTGGTATTGTGGTTTCAGGATTAATAGATCATAATTTATTATTTCTTCTTCCTGACGTTCCACTAACACGAGTGGTAGACATTTTCCGAATTTGCTTAGGGTCCGAGGGATTACAGTATCCCAACTAATCTGCACTTCTGAAAATACAGAGCACTCATATCATCGAAATGTTAATAAAAAGTAACAAAGCTATTAATCCCATAAACCAAACAGATATAAATTACACTAGGGAACCAGGTAACAAGAACAAGATCCACATATTTCACTTATTGATTTACAATTGTCAACTTTTTCATACTACGCTATATAAGAACAACAATTATAATTTTATAACTAGTCGAATTGCAAGTGCTACATAATACAACTTGATTTAATTTTAATTGTTCAAGCTGTATAAGGATCATTATGAATACGGTATCCGTTTCCATAGTAATATTTACAATTTCGACTTTTTTATTGTGACTATAATTATTTTTTTCGAGATTTATTTCTCTCGTTCGCTTTCCTCGGCCATTTTCTAATTGCATCTTCGATTGTTTTTTTTTTCGGCCCCTCATTTTTCTGCTGAAGCTGAAAATTAATAAGGTATAACGTTAACTGATGCACTATTTATTAGTTTTGTATAGTATAAAATTATGTTACATTATTGAGACAATAGTATTTTAATTCCACATATGCTAAGCTCAGAATTTTTTTGACTAAGAATCAAAGTAATATGTATATATATATATATATATATATATATATATATATATATATATATATATATATATATATATATATATATATATGCATATGTTTATAATAAAATAACATGTAGACAACACGGCTATCTCAAAAATAAATCAACTGCGACAAATTTGTGTTGTATAATATTATATCAGAAAGTCTAGACAAAAAACACCAGTTGATGTTGTCAATATATATATATATATATATATATATATATATATATATATATATATATATATATATATATATAAAACAATTCTGTAAAATGAAACTGATTTTAGCGTTGTTGCCTCATGTATGGAAAATACCTTATTTAAATTCCTCACAGGTAAGTAAGTTTTTATGCTATTTTTAAAACCAGCCAAATAGGAACTTCTTACATAAAAACTTGTTTTTTTTTTCAAAAAATGAAGTTCTTTTTACCAATAGACTGATACACATATAAAAGCATTACTAGGATAAGTTTCAGCTTTTATTTTAGAAGAAATGGAATAAACTTACTGCATCTTTAAAGTTTAAATTGTCCTGAAGGTATAATGTGACTTCAAGCAGCTGATAATTTTCTTCTGTAAAAGGCAAGTTAAATTCCTGCAGAAAATTGTTTGTAGATTCTTCTTGTTTTTTCCTGGTTAAGATTGCCTGAATATCTTCTCTAATTTGGTATAAATTAGCTTTCACATAGGAAATTTTTTGGATCAATCTTTGGAAAGTTCATCTAAAAAATAATTAAAATAAATTAAATCAAAAGTCAAGACCTAGAGTCGAACGGTCAAACCTTTATTGTATATTTTTTAACAATTACACTGCATAAAAATACACATCAATGTAAGCTTGTAATAGCGTTCAATCCAAAATAGTCATAAAAAAATAAATAAAATTATTTAAAATTGCTCTAGCTCTTTTCTATTATAAATTCTGATAACATTTAATAATGCCAGCAATCTTACTAGACTGTTTATCCAATAATGACTTTGCCAGGAAGAATTTTCTTTAAAATTTAGAATTCTATTATACTTCACCACAAATTTGTGGCTTTTTAAGAGAAATTGATGATATATTATCGGCCTCTCGTCGGGTGTGTATGTAATTCGTTTGGTAATTTTTGGCATAATCAAAAAATTAACTATACATACCTTTAAGCGTGGAATCTTCAAATAAAAAGTACATTTTAGCTAAACTAAAACACAAAAGCTCTTTTTTATCCCGACGTCAACACAAAAATGGCGAGCAGGCAGGCTAAGAAATTCTACAGGCCGATATTACAGTATCCGATTTTACCGACAACTCGAAACTTAAAGTATTGAGCGGAAATGTATAATGTATGTTGAACCAAAATTTTATTAAAATCTTTAGTGGTTAGTTTTAGCCAAGGAAGTTGGAAGGGGTAAAAGGAAGGAGAATACCCTAAACTAAATTTGGTTCCTCATGTAACTCTGTACTCCCCTAAATGTGGCTATGCTGCACTTGCGCAGTAGATCAAGGGACAGGACTGGATTTGAAAAACCTCTTATTTATGTTGTTATATTGAAAAATTACAATTTAAAGTCCAGGTTATAAAACGACTAATGAAATAAACACTGCCTTAAAAGAAATTTAAACATAATTCGAAATAAAATCTTATCTTATCTACAATGTTAAAAAGGATCTGGCCATAGGGATTAACTATATGTAACTCTTCCTTTATGTTATTATTAAGTAAAGTATTTTCCATGTACCTTCTAAACTTTAAAATAATTAATTTCTGATCAAAAAAATGAAATGAAAAAAATGATAAAAACTACACACTATCGCAAACAAAACTTTAAAATCGTCGATCTATTAAAAGATCTTCAGTATAATCTTACATATTGATGTAATACAAAAAACGTAGGTACTTACCGAAAATAATGAATTTACGGGATTGAACCACGCGATCATTACCATACACTGATACATTGTTATAATTTAAAGTCTATACAAATGTCTTGACAACATACACAAATATAAATTCCGAAATTTAACTAATGATACTGTACCGCATAACAAAGAAAATAAGCGTTGAGGACGATAGCAAACAACCACATTAAACATAAAGAATATGCCGTGACGCCGATCGTCTCGCAAACCCTGCTCTGGTTGCCCGTTCTCACATTGCTAACTTCATGCAACAAATTTACTACGAAATTTCTTTTTGCGCTTGTTCCACATAGCCAGTCGATGTCAATTTATGACAATTATTTTCTGCATGGTGGAACACTTTTTTGGGCATTTAGCCTATTTTTGTAGTTTTCCATCCCCTTCCAATTTCCTTGGTTTTAGCTAAAGTGGCAATATAATCATAATAATCGATATTCTACAGTTCAGCAGTTATTTTACTTTGTATAATTGACCTTATAATATAATATAGGTTTACAAGCCCAGTAGTGTAGCAAATTTTCAATCAATTTATGCATCTGCTAAAAAAAATAAAAATGAGTTTTGTGTACGTCTGGGACACAATTTTAATCATTTCAGAAAATTTTTTAAAAATAAATTAATGGACGTCTGATGGACTTACATGGGACATCGAGATATGGACGTCCATATAGGGTACATGTCATCACATCCAATGAATATCCATGAAGGGTCCATGGACATACATAACGTTATATGGACCCATTTTCGATGTCCATTGGAAGTCTTGTGCTATCTGGGATAGAGAGCAGGAAATAATTAAATGTTTAACGGCTATTCTAGAAACTCTTACAAGAGATTATTAAAAATGTCTAACACATACACGATGGTTTTTATAAATTCTTTCGTAACTTGGAATCCTTTTAATTCGGAGCACTTAATTTTGGATGGCTTATTTCTCGCCAAACATTTTGAACCTCTTTAAAACGTAACAAAATATCTATATCAAAGTAAAAACATAGTCACTTTAACAAAAATTAAAATATCGGTACAGTAGACATGACGCATAGAAATACCCGCACAGTAAACACTACGGTTGTATTCTAATCTGAACTAAAGGAATGGTTTAACTGTTGCTTGAAGAAGAAAACTTTACTTGATACTGACAGCGCCACGCGCGACTGGAAGCAAAAGTTCAAATACTCGTCCAGTGGGTTGCATAAGAGACATTTTTTAGTAGAGGGATATTTTGTGAGGAAAACCAAACACAGGTTTG
This sequence comes from Diaprepes abbreviatus, assembly GCA_034092305.1. Taxonomy (NCBI): domain Eukaryota; kingdom Metazoa; phylum Arthropoda; class Insecta; order Coleoptera; family Curculionidae; genus Diaprepes; species Diaprepes abbreviatus. The sequence continues at coordinate 986,292 of JASJET010000103.1, forward strand.
CAAGTGGACTGGCAACCTCCATTAGGCTTATGAGACGAAATTAATCTACACATCTTAGATATGCAACTCCATATACGCTCCAATGGATTAGCTTGTATTACATTAAAATTGCACACCACCAAAGCGATAACGTTTCTAGGTGTAATACTGTAATAGACAAATTATTAATGACATTTAGGAGAAGTAAGTTGTATTATTTCAATAATTGACTGCTGTTTGCGTATAATCTAGGTAAAAAAATTATTAAATTGTCAGCACAAATTAGAAAAATATTTGAGCTTATATTTATTAGTATGTTTTATTTTAATTTACAATTTTTAGGGAGTTGTACAGGGTGAGTCAACGATTGGATGAAGTAGGTTTGTGCCTTTTCGGTGAAATTAACAAAGAAACTATATTTATTGTTCGATACAGTTTATTTTTACGCATATTTTAAAAATATTTAGGACTCTACAGGGTGAGCCAAAAAACTAGGACAGCATAAAGTTGTATTTTTTTTAAATAGAACACCCTATATACGAATAGTATTTTCGATTTAGCTTATAATTTTAAATCTTTTTTATTAAAGGTTTACTATAACAAAACTTTTTAGTTTCTGAGATAATTAAGTTTAAAGAAAAAAAGTCACATTTTCAAGCATCAATTCAATCCTAAATAACGTTTTCAATTTTGTGACAAATATATTCAAATTTTGGAATTTAGCAAGGCCAAGGACAAGTTAACATAATTTTTACCTAATATTTGCAATAAAAGCTACAGGGTGTTGAACACATCGGCTCAAATTTGAACAAGTTTAAATGAATAAATATCTTTTTTTTTAAATGGTACATCCTGTATATTTTCATGTTATTTAATAGAGTAATAAAAACCCTAAAAGTTTTGTTCAATATATCCTATACCTATTTATAATAGTTTTTGAGATATTTCAGTTTTTCTTATTTTCCATACTTTTTTACAGAAATAGTCTTCATTATCATAGTAGCCATGGCAAAAGCAATGTAAAAGAACATTTTTCTGTGTGTCAAATTTATAACCGCAATCGCTTCTTTTGGTTTTTATGTAGTGTAGTTTGGTTTTTTTTGCATTCATCTTATATTGTAAAATGAATTTTCCAAAGAATGAGTTAATAGATATGATTTATACAATAGGAGAGGCTCAAAAAAATTGCCTTCTTGCTCAAAGAATTTACAAAATGAAGTATCCTGATCGACGCCAGCCTAATACCCATACTTTTCAAAACTTAATGCAAAGATTTGATTCTTCTGGTACTGTTGATTATCCAAAATGTAAAGTGGTCAACAAACCAGTAACTAATAAAGAAAAAGAACTACAAGTATTGTTAAATGTTCAGGAAAATCCTTATATTGGTAGCCGTCAGTTAGCAGCATTATGTGAAACATCACAATCAACCGCTAATCGTACTACCAAGAAATATAGGTATCATCCATATCACATGGAATTACACCAAGAATTGCATGGACAGGATTTTGAAAGTCGTGTAAACTTTTGTCGTACAATAAATGCGGAGATTCAATTAAATCCAAATTTATTATGCAAAGTAATGTTTAGTGATGAAGCTACTTTTAGAAGTAACAGTGCCGTAAATAGACGCAACATGCATTATTATGCCACAGAAAACCCATTTTGGATTAGAGAGGTGCAACATCAAAACCACTGGTCATTAAATGTTTGGTGTGGTATTCATCATAATCGAATTATTGGACCCCACTTTTTTAATGAACCACTAAATGGCCATAGTTACCTGAACTTTCTACAAGAACTACCCCAACTGCTTCAAGGTCTCGATAGGGATGAGCTCGACAGTTTATGGTTCCAGCACGATGGTGCGCCACCGCATTACCATCGTGAAGTTCGTGCGTTTTTGGACCAACGATATCCGCAAAAATGGATTGGACGTGGGGGTTTCATTGAGTGGCCACCAAGGTCTTGCGACATCACCCCATTAGATTTCTTCCTATGGGGTTATATTAAAAATAAGGTGTATGTTAATCCACCAACAACAGTGGAAGATATGCGAAACAGGATTAGGGATACCTGTAGAACAATAACGCCACTAATTTTGTCCAGGGTCCGAGAAAATCTGGAAAAAAGACTAAATTTGTGCATTGCACAAGAGGGTCGTTTATTCGAACACTTATTAAAAAGAAATAATTAATCTCAGTATTTAATAGGTAATTTTTTTGTTTCAATTTAGTATAAAATAAATATGTATTTGCCTTTTCGTTATTGTTGTGTTAATTTTTTCACATTATGTTTAATTAAACTATTGCCGTTGTAATATAACGAATAATGTATTTCATCATATTTAACCACATTCTGTTTGTTTCTGTAGTTTCTTTTTATTATTTTACATGGCTACTATGATAATGAAGACTATTTCTGTAAAAAAGTATGGAAAATAAGAAAAACTGAAATATCTCAAAAACTATTATAAATAGGTATAGGATATATTGAACAAAACTTTTAGGGTTTTTATTACTCTATTAAATAACATGAAAATATACAGGGTGTACCATTTAAAAAAAAAGATATTTATTCATTTAAACTTGTTCAAATTTGAGCCGATGTGTTCAACACCCTGTAGCTTTTATTGCAAATATTAGGTAAAAATTATGTTAACTTGTCCTTGGCCTTGCTAAATTCCAAATTTGAATATATTTGTCACAAAATTGAAAACGTTATTTAGGATTGAATTGATGCTTGGAAATGTGACTTTTTTTCTTTAAACTTAATTATCTCAGAAACTATAAAGTTTTGTTATAGTAAACCCTTAATAAAAAAGATATAAAATTATAAGCTAAATCGAAAATATGATTCGTATATAGGGTGTTCTATTTAAAAAAATACAACTTTATGCTGTCCTAGTTTTTTGGCTCACCCTGTAGAGTCCTAAATATTTTTAAAATCTGCGTAAAAATAAACTGTACCAAACAATAAATATAGTTTCTTTGTTAATTTCACCGAAAAGGCACAAACCTACTTCATCCAATCGTTGACTCACCCTGTACAAACCTGCAAACCTAAGGAAAAGCCGCTACTGGTAAAAAATGGCTGTACTAATAAAAAATAGATTATTTAGACCTAAAACAAATATAGATAACGGATTGTAATTTTTTCCGTGTGCACATAACTTAATAAAAAATGGAACTAATTATCAAACTTTCTATTCTTTTCAATAAGTTCCATTTTTTATGATAATGACATTTTGAACTAAATTAGTCATAAGACAAGTAAAAACACTTGAAAGTTATAGTCATAGATATCTTGTCAGCTAAACTATGACTATAAAATGTTTCTCTAAAACAAATATAGTAATACTAGTCTCGAGATTATTTGGTCATACAGATTATCGAAATCTAATGTGGAATCAAGTCTATAGCATCTCTATTATTAAGTCTGACACTTTCATTTACACTTATATACTTATATTACACCTATTAGTTTACTTTGTAAATTTCTACATCTTAGGTTAAATAATATTAAGTTACTAGGCAGTTATGTAGGACAAGAATATAATAATTACTAATTATATTGTAATAATGAACTATCATATGTCTCCAACAGTTCATACACTATTATAAATCCATTGCCAAAGAATGCAAGAATGCTTCTCGATCTCCCAAAAAGGGTTATTCGAGTAATAATGAATGTCTTCACAGGACAGTATCTACTGAGTTACCATCTCAAAAAGACGGGACCGTGTAGTCGAAATAATGAGGGTTGCAGACAAGAAGATATTGCGCGGAGAGTGTGTATCCATCAATCGATTGTTTCTCGTATAGTAAAGCGTAAAGCGTTACAGGGAAACTGGAGAATACAAAAAGAGCTCTGATCTAGGACGAAAAAGATCTACAACGCCAAAGGATGACCATTATTTGAGAATTCAATCTTTGCGAAATCATATGCTTACAGCTCCGCGCCTTAAAAATGAATTACTAATAACACTACAAGTTAATGTAAGTGTCAAAACAGTACTAAGAAGACTTAAAGAAGTCGGTTTAAATCCAAAATGTCCTGCCAGAGTTCCTAGGCTACTCTCAAGTCACAAAACTGAACGGTTACAATTTGCAAGAGCTAACGCCAACTGAAATGAAGACCAATGGGGAAAAGTTATCTTCACAGATGAAACCAGGATATATTTATGGGAGTCGGATGGACGTGGTAAAGTATACAGAAGGTCTGAAGAACGTTTTGCAACATGTAATCTTGAACAAACCGTTAGCTTTGGTGGCGGTTGCCATTATGCTGTGGGGTGGTATTAGTTGGGAGAGTCGTACGGAACTGATTGAGGTGAATTTAAGAATGATTGCTGAATAGATCATGCACAAAATCCTTGAGGAGCATATTTTATCTTATGCCGGTTTCATTGGGTGATGAATTCGTGCTAATGTATGATAATGCCCGTGCACATGCCGCAAAAACAGTAGTCCAGTATCTTGAAGCTGTTGGGATTATGACTCTAGATTGGCCACTAATGAGTCCTGATAGTCCTGATCCAAATCCCATAGAGCATTTATGGGACATCTTAAAGCGACGTATACGGTCACGAAATTCAGCAACTAACTCAATTACAGAGTTAAAAATTGCTGCAGAATGGAATCGGATTCCTCAAGAAATGATCAAAAACCTTCTGCCGAGCATGCCTAGGAGTATGCAGGCTATCGCTAGAGCTAGATGAGGAAATACTAAATACTAAACTGTTTGATGTTGTCTTAAAAAAGTGTTATATTGTCGTCATTCTTGTTCTTTCCAATTAAACGTTATAAACAAAATCAGGCTATTACATTAATTTCTCTTTAAATCTATTGTAAAGCTTCAATATGTTAATTAATTTCGACTGATACTTATAATACTCTGGTACAAGACATTTAGCAACAAAAAATACATAACGTTGTAAAGGAAAACAAATATAAATATAAAAAAGACTTACAAATAAAATATGCAATATTTTTGTTTGTGAGTGTATCTATCTATCTACTCTCTATATATATATGTATATATATATATACAGGTTTTTACGTCGTTGCCAGACCAATTTTACTTTACAGACCACCTTAGACCACCCAGAAACAATTATATTAGAAGCAAATAAATATGCGTTGTATGATTATTTTTATTCATGAAATCAATTACTATTGAGAGGGGTAAGCAAATTAAAAAAAAAAATTTTCATATTATATTAGCCACGTTCATGAGCCAATTGTAACTTATCTCGAACTAAAGCCCAGTATATCAAATTTGTATCATTTTACCAGTGATTCAGACCCGCCAGTGTTGCCGTTTTTAGCCATGTAAAATATTAAACAGCAAAGAATAATGATATAAAATCTTTGTGTAGAAATATTCCTTTCTCTTTAAATCTGGTCATTTTGGTTGGTATTTTTTTACATTTGAGCATTTTATCTAAATTTTTAAATTAAAACTAACCGTTTCGTTAACTTTACCTTTGTAGAGAATACAATTCTGTATTGGTTAAGACGACGATATTTTGGCATCTAACTTAATTTATAATAATTAAATAAAAAAACACCCACAAATAAGGGGTTTAATTTTAAAGGTAAATGCTACATATAAAATAAACTTATCAGTGTTGGGAATACCATAATAATATACATGTAATATAGACTTAGGGTATTCAGTTACCAAAATCATAAAGTAAATCACATGCACAACAAATTAAACCTATGTACCTGTATTCTAGATTTTGTTGATGCAAAATCTTCTGTAAAATCGATTCTTCTCAATTATAATGATTTTTATGTACGTGTGCTATTAAGGTCATTTGCGCGAGAAACCTTCTTTAAGAATGAAAAAAAGAAAAGCAAATAATACCGAATTGGATAGCCTCTAACACTCACTTTGAAGAAATAAAAAATGCAGTCACTATTGCTCAGTATTTACTATCTCTTAATAAAAAAACCATTGATTTTAATACAATATATACTATAATTGAACGGGAGCTTGCGGTCAAAAATACTGTATTTAAACGTTTGAGCAACAGTATACATTAATTCAGCTGGTCAAATTTGATGAGTAATAAATCAAAAAATGTTGTTACTCGTTTAGGCACTTTTCATACTGTTTGCTGTGCAATTTAATGCCTCAGCAAAATATGGGGAAGTTGTGGCATAAGAGATATGCTAGCCGAATCTAAAGTTTTTGCTGGAAATACCGTAGACACAATTTTGGAGGGGTCGTTCGAGAATTAATTTTAATATATGATAGGCTAATGCAGTTATTGATAGAACATTTTTTTGATCAACTAAAAAAATAATAAAATAGAAACTCTAGCGGTTCTGATAAAAAATATCGAAACTTTTACAGTAGTTATTCAACGGGTACATATAAGAAATATGGTTTAGAAAAACTTTCTTTAGATAGAAGTAATACATTTATGACATTATTTGACAAATATAGAAAATAAGGAAGTGAAGAATCTGAAAATTTTCAATTTTGGTTTGAATCTTAAATTCAAATTTAGAGTTATTCGAGCCGATAGAGCCGATACGTTTCCACTCACTTATCTATGCTTCCTTTTTTCTTTATTTGCGATAAACCGAATTACGATATGATACTTTTTGTGCTTTGAAATTCTCCTTATGCTACCAACCGAAGCCAAAGAACAGTTTTTAAAGGGATACTTTAATGTTAATTTGACTAATGAAGCATTTCGGGATTATTCCCAGATGTAACAACTGAAATGACAGTAATCAAGAGTACAAAGTCAGAGACTGGAATCACAGAAATGACTCAAAAAGAACTTGCTACTTCAAGATGAACTATGACTACAAATGTCTAAGGTAGTTATTCTGATACTGAATGGAAACGATGAATTACACCATTTTGATAATTGAATGGTAATTTAACCAATAAAATTATGAATGGATTATTACACAGATTTGATCGAGTAGATGAAATTCACTTGATTTATGATCGATACGACAGCACAACGGTTAATCCAGAACAGTTGGAACGAATTCGGAGGTATGGAAATGATAGCGAAAACAAAGAATATATAATTATTGGCGGTCAATCTACATGAAACTTTAAAAAATTCTGCAGTAATGATACAAGGAAATCAAATTTAGTGGAATTTATTGAAAATTATATAAAAAAACTATTCGGTTACCAATACAGAATAAGTTGATCATTTCTGGAGCATTTGAGCATATGTTATTATGGAAAATGATCAATATTTCGATGCATATTTCTTGTGTGATCATACAGAAGCAGATACCAAGATTGTATTTTATGCCTGTCAGTTACAAGAGCTGGATTCCGATAAAAAGTTTAAAATTATTGTTAAATCCCCAGACACAGATATGTTTATCTTATCATGGATTCTTAAAGGAACTTCTTTTATGGTTTAATACTGGAAATGTTTTCTCGATTTATTCCCGTACATACTATTGCAAACGATATTGGAAAAATTCAGTGTGACAGTATTTTAATAATCAATGCTGTGATAGATTAAGTTTCATATATGACGTTGAAAAAAAGAAGGTGTACAAAGCTTTAAATAAACCTGCAGGTGATGGACTTAATACTTTGACAGTGTATTTATCAAAAATATGACTCTCAGAATAACTTTAAAGACTGTTGTGAATGTATAAAAAAATTAAGATACAATATCGCGTTGAAAAAAAATATATCTGATGAAAATTTGCCACCTTCTAAATCGGCCTTAGTTTAACATTATTTAAGAGCGATATGGCAAACAAATGAATGGGATCAAGCAAAAAAAGTAATATTGTATCTCTTGATCCATTAACTCATAGTTGGAAACTTGGGAATAACTGTTTAGAGTTTAATTATTTTGAAGCTTTGGACATGCTACAAAGATATGTCTGTTCATCCACTGGAAAATGTACACAAAATTGTATCTGTGTATCCTCGAATTTAGAATGCTGCGCAGTATACGCACGTTTATAAAAGAATTGTATGAATGTTAAACAACATTTTATGGAAGACGATGATTTTTACCCGACAAATCGGGTTATTGATGAAAATAATCATATTATGGGAGGTGAAAACAATGAATAATATAAAATAGAGCATTATCTTTAGACAATAAATAAAATAACAGATTTTATATTAGTTTCAATAAAGTAATATCATAGTAAATAAAAAGCGTCGACTTGAAATAAAATAATTCAAAAGGTAAGAAAGTGAAATATGCCCTCATAGCGCGCGTCTGTGCGGCCGCAACCACCATCTTGTGTACGCTCACGCAACACGTCTGAAACGGGTTACTTTTGAGTCCCACTTTCAGCGTCACAAACTCCACTTGCTCACATCAAAAAAATCTCTGTTGATGTTGAAGGTTCAAATTTCCAAAAATAACGAATTTCGTAATTTTTTTGCATAAAATTGCAAATCTCTTGGCAAGGAAGCATTTTCCGAAAAACTGTTAAAAGATAAAAAATATTTTGACGTGTTTTATTTAATAATTAATTTTAAATCTTTTTTAATTAAAAAAATAAATTCAATATTTCAACCTCATAAAAAAAGAATAATAATAACAGCCAAAAAAACCAGCAGGAAATTAAATTCGAATCATCGACGTGACATTTCAATGCTAAATAAAATTTTTATAAAAAAATTTAACCGACTTCTAAAAGTGCGCTAAAAAGGGTGTGAAAAATACCTAGAAATTTTTATATGAAATTGAAATTTTTGAAGTTGACGCCAAACTAATACCTGACCAAAAGTGATTCGCATAAACAGATTAAAAATACTTTATTTGCAATTGCTTTCTTCCATAATTTGTATATATTAGTTATTTATTTTATTTAGAAATAATTTGGAGTCATGTAAAAATGTATAGTTATTTTTCCTTTTTTAGCGCACTTTTAGAAGTCGGTTCAATTTTTTTATAAAAATTTTATTTTTAGATTTTTAGTTTTGAATTCATTATGATATTCATAAATTATTTGAACTAAGTGCTAATCGAGATTAGTGTACCTCGCAATGACTCAAAGGTGGCAAAAAAGTATCCATTTTATCCAGAATTGTAAATCACCTTAAAATGAACCACTATAAATTCTTTGATTCTTAGAGTTCTCCAAATACCAATGAAATTGTATCAAACAAATATTTAGTCTGTCATAGTAAATCCACTATCTTAAATTTCAAATTAATTATAGATTGGTAATATAGGCCCTAAAACTTTCCAATATCGATATTTAAAGAATTTGAGACGTAAATTTCTTAGCCCGATATATTTTATATTGCATATTGAGTTTGTACACGCCCCAAGAACAAAGCAATATCAGTTCTTGATAAAACCAGAAATTGTAAAATTTTTAGTCCTTCATATTGTATCTAATCAACCTAATGGTTGTAAAAAATTAACTTCATATTAGTAATACACCACCCCCCAACGCCCTAATATCAAATATGAAAAAATGTGAATAAGGTAAAATTTGCAACCCACCATATTAGATCCACCATATTGAATTTCAAAAAAATAATTTTAACGTTTTAATCTAATCTAAATCTAAATCCTTCAAAACCCCTTAGTCTCAATTTTAGATGAAATCCAGAAATTTAAAATTTCTAAACAGTTATATTGCATCTAACATATGAGATTTTCTTAAAATAATTTTATATTCGCTATTTATATCCTCAAAAACGATTTAGTTCCACATTTGACCAAAATCGAAAAATGTAAAATTTTTAGTTCGCCTTATTGAATTCTGAAAAAATACTATTAAATTCTTAATTTACACCCTCAAGAACCTTCTATATTAGTTTTGGGAGAAAGTCGAAAAATGTAAAATGTTTAGGACACTATATTGAATCCGTCAGATTGAGTTGTTCAAAAAATATTTTAAATTCGTAATTAACACTAACAAAAATCCACCAATACTGACTTTAGACCAAATCGAGAGATGTAGAATCTTTAATCCGCCATCTTAGATCCGCCATATTTATTTTTTTTTAAATAATATCAGATTCGTAATGTGCTTTCCCTAAAACTCCCTCATATCAATTTTGAGAAAAATCGGACAAAATTAATTTTTTATCCACAATATTGGATACATCATATCGCATTTTTTAAAAATAATTTTGGATTCGTGATGTACGACTCCGAAAACTCCCACGTACCAACTTTGAAGAATATCGGACAAAATTGATTTTTTGTCCGCCATATTGAATCCGCCATATAGAATTTTAAAAAAATATTTTAAATTCGTTATGTGCGACTTCGAAAACTCCCCCGTACCAATTTTGGAGAAAATCGGACAAATAAAATTTTTGGTCCGCTATATTGAATTTTTTTAAAATAATCTCAGATTCGTTATGAGACCCCGAAAACTCCCCCATACCAATTTTGGAGAGAATCGGACAAAATTGATTTTTTCGTAGGCCATATTGGATCCGCCATTTTGAATTTTTTTAAAATAATTTTAGATTCGTCATGTGCGACCCCGAAAACTCCCCCGTATCAATTTTGGAGAAAATTGGACAAAATTGATTTTTTTTCCGCCATCTTGGATCCGCCATATTGAATTTTCTAAAAATATTTTGAATTCGTTATATACGACCTCGAAAACTCCCCCATTCCAATTTTGGAGAAAATCGCACAAAATTAAATTTTTTTGTCCGCCATATTGGATCCGCCATTCTGAATTTTTTTAAAATAATTTCAAATTCGTTGGGTATAACCCTGTAAATTTCTCTATACCAATTTTGGAGAATATCGAACAAAATTAATTTTTTTGGCCGCCATATTGTAAGCGCCATCTTGGATTTTACTGCACCAATTTCATCTAAAAAAATATGGGACTACCGCAGCAACTTCCTGAACATAACGCAAAAAATTTCATTCAAATCGGTGCAGCCGTTCCGGAGAAATCGTTGTACATACATAAAAAAAAAACATACATACGCGACGAATTGAGAACCTCCTTCTCTTAGAAGTCGGTTAAAAAAGCATTTTCTTTTAATGCTCCCCTTTAGCCTTCATAGTACCACGATTTAGAGTCTTATTATAGGCTTTTAAACTACGAAAGTCTCATCTAAGTGGGTTTAATGTCATGTGGCAGTAGTAGAAACAAATAGACAAAAATTTTAAAGAAATTATTTTGCATTTTTTAAAAATTCAATTAGACCGGAGGCCAGATTCTGTAAGCATATGTTTTGACATTCCCTTTCCTTTAAGGAAAGTGACATACTTATGTGTTACTACAGACTGAACAAAGGTAGAAGATCCTTATTATGACATTCTCTTTCCCTACACAGTTTTTTTCAATTTGCATTAGCGTGAAAGTATATTTAGTTATCTATTTTATTACGAAAAGTCTGTACGCCACACCTAGTTCAACAGTGAAAAGTGGGGTCGAGAGTATATAAAAAAAAATACCAAAATATTTATCTGCATCATGCTGAAACTTCGCCCGGTATAAATTTTAAATTTAAGGAAATGAGCTCGGTGTTCAAGTCTTTTTACATGTATCTGGCAGCAGTAATTTGAACTGTCAACGGATTGGCAGCGGTTTTTTGTCATTAATTAGACTGAATGTGCATTAGTAGCACTAACTTTTCAGGTTAAGAGTGATCATAATAACCAAAACAATACACTTTTACATTGATGCAAATGGGACACAAAAAACTCACTAGCTCCAGTAGTAAATATATAGATACATCGTCATTAAATTTTATGAAAGACTAATTATGGTAAATAACTATACCAATTTCCAAAATTAGATAACAGTAATCTTTAAACATAATAAATTTTTTCTTTAATATCAATAAGATTATATAGAAAAAATGGCCACCTCTTCCTCTATTTTTTGTAAATTGACAAAAATCGTATTTTTTAAAAACGTTTCATGGAAGTTTTAGACTAATCATGTAATAATAATATTCTTTGTACTTTGCAAATAAAAATAATTTTGAGAATTATTTTCGAAAGTAAAAATGTTACTTTCCATTCTTTCGCAGAACATTAAAATGGAGAAATAATTTGTATGATTGATATTATATTATCATTTTAGTTAGTCTATGGCCGTCGGTAAAGTACAATTGGTCTAACAAAGTCAGTAAAACCAACAGATATATTGATTGTTATACAAACTGCGTGGTTGCCAATTTTAGGGGCTTGTGAACGTTGATCTAACGAATCGAATTACATACTATATACGGATCAGACGCTAGGGTCCTCTACACAATAGATTTCGGAATTAAATCAATATATAATTCGATATTCTACCACAATCTTAGGCCCAGCTAATATTTTGTCCCTAGCATCTTATGACTCTCCTGATTACGCTGGCAAAAGGAACGTTTTCAAGCCCCAAGCCCGGGCTTGAGAACGTTCATTTGGCTTGTGTTCGTAATAAGTATGTAACGAGTTGGGATTGTATAAGCGGTAAAACCAATATATATATATATATATATATATATATATATATATATATATATATATATATATATACAAGACATTTAGCAACAAAAAATACATAACGTTGTAAAGGAAAACAAATATAAAAAAGACTTAAAAATAAAATATGCAATATTTTTGTTTGTGAGTGTATATATCTATCTACTATATATATATATATATATATATATATATATATATATATATATATATATATATATATATATATATATGCACCTTTGTAGGTTTGATAATTATTCTAAGAGGAGATTAAAGGGGTAACACAAGATTAACAAATCTGACACGCGCGAAAAATTGGAAAACCTAATACCTAAAACACACATATAGAAATTAAACATAAATAATGTTAGCAGTTCGTGCAAATCATCCCCGTGTCAGACAATATATATATTTTTTTAAAGTTTTTTACTACACATTTGGTAGGCCCCTTCAAAGAAGTGTTGAGTAACACTTAATTATTCACTAAAATTCAGTGCTACAAGAAAGTTTTTCCGTTACATTGGTTAAGAAGGGCTTGACTATTTCTATAACTGAGAAATTCGAAATAGCTATGTGGGCACTTTAAGGATAAATTGTTAAAACTATCTGGGGGCACGGTAGTGCTCCAGCTATATCAAGTAGTATTACATAGCAATCTTTAATGAATTTAACATAGCGTACTTTTTGCACGCCCCAGATTTTCTAATTGCAGATGAGTAGAAGATCCAAACTTTCTCACTCAGCGATAAGTGACTTGACAGTTACATGAGACAAGAATGTAATAGCAACTACTTTTATTCAACGACGGAACAGTTAAATCACATATCATTTTTACGTGATTCAGTACAATTATGCTTCATATTAGTAATAACAGTAAGCAAATTATTACATATATTTTCTAACCTAGTGCATGGCCGTATGTTTGTAATTGTTTAGAGGATTGCATATTATCGGGTAATATGAATTTAATTTTATCTTAGTTATGATATATTATTTGTCCTTACAAGTTTACTCTCTTCAATGAAGTATTTTCGGATCTTTAAAACAAAGTTATTCGGTCTCAATTCTTACAGCAAATTTTTTCATACTTACTTGATTGGTATTATTAGCGTTCTACGAAATTTTTTGAGCCATCTTTTGCACCATACATATTTTCAATTTATTTTATTTCTTTTTCATGCAATTCACCAAATAAAGAAAAAAAGGGAAATAAAAATAAGGGACACCAACGAGCAGTTATGTTTTTATATTTTCTTGAAAGCGACTCTAAGTGTTTTTTTTTTCTTTCTTTATATTTACATTTATTTCATTTTTATGTACAAACATGAATGTATGTCGTACATAGATTTGCAAAGCCTTTTATGTCTGAGTAAATGGACGTACGTAATAAAACAAGTTCTTTCAGAAAATAAGTGAAGGTGGAATATTGCCTAAATTAAACGATTTTCCTTTGTAGTTTATTTGTTTAACAAATAATAAATTCACCTTTGATTAATTTTATGTAAATGGTAAAAAACTAAAGCTTAAAAAAAAAATCAGAGAAGCCTTTATTCATAAATATGAAAGTTTTTGGAAAATTTCCTTCGTTTAGAGGCTACCAAAACTTTTGTAAATTTATATGTAATAGTAAACTGATATTTTACCTTGTCTATACCACTTTACTTGTGGATCCGGCGAACCCCCAACAGAACTACATGTCAGTTCTTGTCTTTTTCCTTCCGTAGCCGTAACGCTAGCTCCAGGAGCAATTTGAGGAAGTTGTGGAGGTGCCAGTACTGTTAACGAGTATCGTTGAACATGAAGGTTCTGCCCTGAACCACCAGCTTTGACTTTACATTCGAATCGGCCATCGTCACGATCATAGGAGGCATTACTTATAAGTAGGTCATAGATGCCTTCATCTACATGGTAGTTTAATCTAAAACAAAAAATGATTTATTATATGTGCTCATGCTAAGACAGGCATATTTGACGTTTAACTGAAAATCATTTCTCTTTATTCAAAACATTTTCAGATTATTTGTATTTCTTCATCATTGTTTTATGATTATTAAAATTATCGTAAGTCTATATCATATTTCCTCTAAAAGGTAATTTTCAAGCAAATCACGTACACTACCACAATGGATCAAACTACGTGACAGCCTATCTCCAAACATCAGGAATCTCGACATGTTTCTAATAAAAACTCAGTGAAGATGTCTCCAGTAAAGTTTTAAGAAACATGAAAAAATGATGTCTATATTAATAATATAATAGTGAGATTTTAATTCTGCTATTTTTAAGGTGCTATATAGACATAAAAAATAAGAAATACGGCGGATCCACGATTTTTTTGGAAGCCAAATATTTCCATATCTTGTAATCTAAAACTTTTTCAATTACTAGGTTTCCAAAAATTTGCCATTACAAAAGACTTACGAAAATCCACTAGACTACAGCATTTTGCAGTAAGATGTGGTTAATAAAATTCACTTATAGTTTATAATTATTTTTAACGTCGAATATATAACAGCTACCTAAAAGATTTTTTTTTAAATATATTTCTATGTCAATATACATAGATCTATAGAAAGTTTTGCAATTTTGAAAACTCAAATATGAATTAAGCGGAATAATTCTAGTGACAAAACCAAGTATAAAATTGTTGATTGCATCATTAAAACTTCAAAATTTAGCATTAGGTTTATTTATTCAACCAATATTAGTTGGTATGTGGTAAACGAAAAAAATGTTTAGACCCAATTTTGGCATAGGGGGACGTACCGTTATTTTTTTTTTACAATTTCGCCTTACGTCTAGTTTTGGGTTAGTTAAAAATTTCATAAGATAAAAAACTGACAAAGTTATAAATAAGGCTGTGATATACAGACGGACGGATGAACAGAACAGTAAAATAAGTTTTACTGGACAGTAAGATCATTAAATTTAGTAGTCGCCTTAAATATTTGCCCCAAGTGGTGGCCATTTTTCCAAGATAACTTTAAAGTGTACACAAACAACTTTTTATTGACATATGTGGTTCATTGTGGTGAAATTTATGGAAACAGCTATAAAATAGTCGGAGCTAAGGGACATTTTACATAAAAATTTAATAATATATCCAGAAAATAAAAAGTATGATAAAATTCATTATAAACGATAAAGTTTTCAATGGTATTATTTCCCTAAAATTTAAATTACCAATGATCTGAAATTTTATTACGTAAGATTAAGTTAAATTTGAAAGACAAATTTGTTAATGTCTAGAAACATTCGCATTACCAACACAACAGTTTAAGCATGAATGGTCTAATAGTATCGTAGTTGAACAGACTATCACACAGCGTTCCAGATCGATATGATCCATATAAGTTGAATTGGACTCAAAAATAAATTCGAGTCTCGGCATTCAAATTTCGAGCTGATATATAAAAGTTGCGAAAGATTATGAGCAAAGTTTCGCTTTTTATAAAAATTGTTGTTTAATATCCAGCAATAACATTTAAAACTTCCAACCACATTTTTTAGAGGTGATATTTCGTTGACTGTATATTATGAATACATTTGTAAGAAAATATTTGACTAGACATGTTTTTTATATTTAAATTAATTTTCATTTATATTATATATTATCTTAAATAAAAAAAAAGCCTTAAAATAATTGGGACTATTTTTAATATACCTCAACATTTTAATTAAAGTTCAGAAAAAACAAAACCCGAGCCTTCGTGACCCAAAAAAAATCTTATTAATTTTCGCTTTCATTCAGTGTCTCACGCTCATTATAATTCCATGCACGAATCCTTGAGGTAAAAAATTCCTCTGTATCAAAGGAAATGCACGATTCACTCTGTTTAGTGTCTAGTCTTCTATTAATTATTTTTGTTCCCTTACATTATTATGTATACACTGTGTAAGCTAAGGGGTTTAATTAAAATTACCAAAAAGGTACCTTTAAATTTGTTTGTTTTTTAATTGCAAAACTTTAATTTTCGTTTAGATCTTATATTTTGACTTGGTGGCGTTAAAATGTTCATATTTTACAGGAGAGTAACCTATAAAGTGGAGGCAAGAGAAGATCTTAAGGAATTTATGGTAGATGGCGCTGACACAGCTTTTGACAGATTAATAAATTATTTTACGACGGCTCCATAAAAATTTAAAATGGAAGAAAAAATAGAAACTTTTAAAATAGACTGGATCAGAACGAAATATCTCTATAAAAATTGGCCAAGTAATTGTCGAATACGCCTAATGTTAGGGTTCCCTAGCAGTCGTTAGTTTTTTCTGAACTTTCATTGCACGTCTGTTTTTAAGTTAACTAAAAGCCTGAGACTGTAAAATTTTATCACAAAAGATGGGCTTTTTCTAGGAAACTATATTCAAAGATTAGAGACTGAATTTAAAGGATTTTTTTGTAAATATTTTATAAATTAATAATCATACCAATTTTCGTTAAAAGAATTTCCTAAGTACGATTTTGTCCAGTTTTCTCAGATTTTTAAAATCTACCGTTGGGAAACTAAAAGGGAGACATAATAAAATGGTAGAATTATGTTTAAAACAAATAAAGACAGAATTATGCTTATATATAAACCGATATAAGTAAAGGTTGCAGTAAATATTAAACCATAGAAGAAGTATACCAAGAATGTCTATCCCGTGCTATAATTTTGACGCTCATAAAATGTACGCCAAACTGGTACACCGACTTATTCATAGCAAGCAATTTACAATGTTGTTAATGATGAGATAGATGTCAGTATTTTAATGTGATATATATACAAGAAATAAGTATAGAAGAATCGAAATTTTCGGATTTAAGTTCAAAACGTGGCGATACTGTATATACCTTCTTACCGACTAAGGAGGTTAAGCTCCTGTTTATTATCGACCTAAAATGCAAAGTACTGAAAGATTTGATCATTACAACATTGCCAACACTTAAATATTATTAATTTGATGCTACATGTTTTTATAGAAAAACTACGAATAACAAGGTAACATAAATATAATCGTTGCTTGAGTAAAGAAAAGTTCTGAAACAATGGTATAAATATATGCTTATTATTAAAATAATGCTCATAGTCGTACATTTATGATACAATAAGATCTTAATATTTGAATGTTTCTTCGAAATGTGACAACATTGCACATTTGTCAGTGATGAAAATAGGCAGCAACGAATGCATTCTCCCTACCTTATTTAACACATTGTTTGCTCTGTTTTTGCAGCCCCATATTTATTTTTAAAAATTCAGCTTTTATTCTTGTTTCAGGATGACGTCATTTTAGTTTGTGTTTATGTGAATTCCCGTGGTATTGAACAATTTATATAGTTTTTTTTTTCAGTTTAGTGGTGCAGAAACTTCTTATTATAAATGTTTAATTAGTTTTTTGTGTAGTAAATATATTTTGCCCTTTTAGAGCGTGTTATAAATAAATAAGTTTCAATAATACACATTAAAGAATATTTACAAATTACAGGAAACATTCTGACGAGTCGCTTCTGATTTATCTCATTTAATCATAATTAGTTTAAAAATTACAATCTGGTCAAATTTCCAAATACAAGCATACTAATATGACTGAATGAATAAATATGATTCTACATTTCAAAAAATTTATAACTACTAGGTATAAAATTATTCATCATATTAAATATAGCCATGTACATATTAGGATAAGGCTCTTTAATACAGAACAACATTATATAGGCGTGGAAAATCCAAACCGGAACGTGGAAGTTTCTTAAGTAAAATAAAGAAAATACTATATTATTAACCAAATCAAATTGAGATAGAATATAAGCATCATAGGCATCGACATACGTGCTTAATTTTAATAAATTAACAGCTTGGCCCTAGGCTGAGGGGTAATAACGCGGCATACGCCACACCCCAGCAAAACAAGAGGGTTCCAAGTTAGTTGCTTTATTTTTATTCAGGCCGTTGAAGCGTAAGTACCGAGCATTGGTATTTGCATCTTTGGCGCCAATTTTTTTTTATTTAAAATGGTTTATTTCACGAAACAAAAAGTGCAGATTATTAAGTGGTACTATTCTGGTTAGGTATGGATTAGATATTCGACAAATTAGCATTTACATACGAAAATCATTCTATTCCTTCAAAATCTAGAATTTCGGAAATTATTAAAAAATTTAAGACAACTAGTTGTCTAAAAATTTGTAAAAAATGCACTAATAATAATGAGTAGCAACCGATTCCTCATATTAATGAAAAACGAGCAAATCGGGAGACTGACGTTTGTAGTTTAGCGAAAATTAATTTTTCTTGCAATAGTACCGCACTTGCAGAAGAACTTAAACAGTATGGAATATTTTAAAGCATAACAAATAACACTATTACAAATTGCGAACAACTCAAGAAATTTTTCCGAGAGACCAGGAAAAACGTATGGTGGTTTGTGAGGACATGTTGGAAAAGGCTCCTTGCACAGCCGTCACAATCTTTCTATCCACTGTAGAATACTCTAGAGAGAATCAACATCTCAATATTCTCAGAGAAGACAACACCCTCAAAAGATTAATGTATGGGCTGGTATATTAGAGGATTTTATCATTACACCCTTTTTTATTATTGGGAACCTAACTGCCAACAAATACTTAGACATTGTGAAATCACGTCATTCCAGCTGTTCGAATATTAATTTTGAGGAATTTGGTTTCAGCAAGATTGTTGCCCTGCTCATAATGCGAGGAAATTGCAACAGTTTTCGCAAACTATATTTCTAGAGCGCCTCATAAGCACAAGAGGAACCATTCAAATGCCACCCAGGTCTCCCCATTTGGCCCCAAACGATTTTTTTCTTTGGAGTTATGTTTCCCAAAAAATTTATCGGCACAGATATGAACGTGCTAATATTTTGGATGAACTGAGACAAAAAATGAATGAAGTTCTCATAAATATAACCCCTGAAATTTTGGCAAATACGCGAACGGCATTTTACAATAGACTGGGTTATTGTCTCGCTTAAAGTGGGGGTTTGTTTGAACACCCTTTGTAGGATTTTAGGTGTTTTTATTATTTAAATAGAATTTAATTATTTATTTCTTTATTTATGATTACTGAATGGCTATTTTTATTTTTTATCAGAATCAAAATTTATTTTTGAAAATGATTTTTAATTTTAAAGTGGTTTATTAACTTATTTACTTAGAAATTACCGTTACGTTTCACTAGTATTTTGATTAGAATCAAAATTAATTTTGTAACAGAAATACCAATTTTCTTTACGGCTAACAAATTTTTTTTTTGTATTTCAACTATTTGATGCATTTAAAACAATAAATGCATCAAATAGTCATTAAATATTCCAAATTCCGTCGATTACGTTATAATTTTAGACGAAAAGTAATACACTCTCTCATTTGTTTTAAGCTACTGTTTGTTTTTCGTGTCGCACCGAAGTTAGAGGGGGTAATATGCCGCGTTGACGTTCCCCGACAATCATCTGTTCTGAACTAACCCGAAAGGCTTAGTGGGTCAAAATTGAGAAAACGTAGCCAAAATAAAAAAGAAAAAATTGCTAGTTAAGAAATTTAAACTAGAAGGTTGGCTATAGCAACATTTTTATTAAAGCTCGGTAATATGAACGGCCAATTGTTTCTTTCGAAGGTTTCGTTTCAGGTCAAAGGCAACAGTCCTGTGGAAGCGTCGAGCCAGTTAGTAGGTCGAGAACATTTCTGCGTCCTTCAAGTCGATTATTTCTGGTTTGCGTACTTCGATCTCCACATTTTAAATTGGAGGCTCCCTCAGGAGGTAATTAAAAATCGCTATTTATTTATTTTTATTAACTTTCAAAGGAAAAATGAAACAAATTATCTCAAAATGCAGTGGCAATTGAAGTATAGGTTACCACTTCCACGTAATTCCGCTGAATCTCCAGTTTTTTCCGAATTTGCTTAATGCCAATGAAGGTGCCACTCTTTTATTTGACAATGGATTGTCAAGAAACAAATATCAACGATTACGAAATTGGGCTAAAAAGAAAGGTAGTAATATATTTCTGCCGTATTATGTTATCCACATGACGATTATCTAACCGCTACTAAATCAAAAGCCGAGGTTAAATTGCAAGGCTTACTGGATCATACAGTGGATAGGATCATATTGCTTCAATTATATACCCTAGCTTCGATGAAACGCCAGGTCAGAGCCAGTACAAAATGAAATTCACTGATCTGAATATTTCTGAACTCAACAAGAACAGATTCTGTTGTTCAATCCCAAACCCTCCTATGAATTGCAGGCCTCTGAAATTGGAATTTATTAAGGAAACCAAGAAAATTATGAACTCGAACTAAACAACTTGCACCATATAAAAGAGTTCTCTCTAGCTTCAGTACAGTACAACTTATCTATGACGATGATAGACGGCTAGGCGAACGTTGTGGCTGGAATGAAATCAGTCCAATGTTGTTACCTCTCCAAAACAACATTTCAGTTCAGCAACATCGATACCGTGTTCCGGTAAATACAGAGTATTTCAAGCTACAACTGTTAACTCTACATGCATGTAACCGATGCTTCGAATGCTGCTTTTATTTGTAGTATCAACGTGACACACAGAAGTGACAAGTCCGTAAGCAGAAAGACAAAGAGGTGAAAGCACAAACAAAGACCGCCATCCAACAGGCCTTTAAGGAGAGAGATTAGGACTTCTGGTTCACACGTCAAAAAAAGGGTCAGGAAGCACTAACAATGGCAACACAGCTCAACTTTTCTTCGAGAACAGTGATCAGTCAGCTATTATAACAAGGGTACAGCTGAAACTGATCCTACGGTTTCACGTTATTTTGCAAACTATTTGAAGCGGGCATTAAACTGCAACAGAGAAGATTTGGGAA
This sequence comes from Diaprepes abbreviatus, assembly GCA_034092305.1. Taxonomy (NCBI): domain Eukaryota; kingdom Metazoa; phylum Arthropoda; class Insecta; order Coleoptera; family Curculionidae; genus Diaprepes; species Diaprepes abbreviatus. Next base: position 1,007,552 of record JASJET010000103.1, read on the forward strand.
TACACACTTCAAACACAAGATTATTTTTCAAAAAATATTCTTGGTACAAGATGCCAACAGGAATCCACAAATTACTTCCCCGTGGACCAGACGTTATATCATTTGCAATATTACCCGATAGGTAAACTCAAAAGCTGAGATATTTGTCTGTCGCTATTATTGTCACTGCCATGTTTTCTATTAGAATACCATGCATAATTTTAAATTACCGACTTTGGCAAAACCTTGCACAATTATTACAAAATTGCATCCTTTGTTAAATGAATATTAATTTTTAAGCCGGAGAGGAAAAACTAATAGATCAAAACGTCTCGATTGAATAACTTGAGGTATCAAAGCAAACATAAATCAAACTTTAAATATTTTTTTACAAAAATAAAACGATTATTACTATACTATACACTTTTGCTCTTTAACTTCTATAACTTAGAAGTTTACTTTCGCTAAAAACTTTTTAATATATCATAAGAACCAATAAGGTTATCTACAACCTAGTATATTCCGATAATTTTTTACTCGGATCTCTTGATTGAAATGTTTTCTTTTGGCATTTGAAATAAATGATATCTGTGAAGCTTACTCCCTTGGGTTATTTAAAAAAATACCTACAACTAGTACCATAAAAAAGTTATTATTTTTTTTATTACATACATTATGTTATTACATAAAAAAAATTGAACGAAATTTTTAACAAAAATGTTTTAAAATTTAACTTTTATAGTTTAATATCAAAAATACATTTACAAGAGATAAGAGAAGGAAGTACATTTACCCCCTCCTTCACTTACAACATAAAAAATAAACTGTGACATTAAACAATATTAATTTTTTTTTTTACCAAAACTTGAATCTGACAAAAAGTAGCATTGGAAAATGTTTATATTTTAAATATAAACAAATCTCCAGAATAAATGCAAAATTTTTATAAACGCCTGTAAGAATGATAATATTAAAAATATTATCATTCGACTACAAAATTATAATTTTTTTAAATTTTACTAATTAATATTCTAATAAAATAATTATTTTAATTTTAATATGAAATATAAGAAATTCACTTTTTTGTATATGAAGTTTCTGAAATGTTGTGGATAAAAAAAATAGTGTGTCAATTAATGCCGCAAATTTTTTTGCATCTCGTTACAAAATTAGCATGGTGTCAATCCATTATTGAAATATCTCAATTTTATTTCCATTTAAATGCAGCTTTATAACCAAAAAACGTTTATTTAAAAATTGAACCACCTTCTAAAAAAGTGTTTAAAGGAGAAAAATAATGTTTGTTTGAAGGTTGTAGACAATGTTGAAGACTGACTAAAATGTGGTCGGACTTGCATTGTCTTTATTTTTATTTATTTTTATTTTTACGACGTTTCGAATAGGTTGTATCTCTAATCGTTATCAAGTATAAACTGAATGTTTCGTCTTAAGTCTACGAGCTTATATAGGGACTGTGTCCATTGAAGCGCAAAGTTTCGCTTCACTGTACACTTTTTAAAGATCTGATGTTACAAAGTAGTGGTTGCCAAAGATTAGGTATCTCAACAATCGGTTTACTGAAGGTTCCATTATTGTTTTTAATGTATGCTGCTTCTATAAATTTTCTTTTTTTCATATTGGGTTCCATATATATTGCCGCAGCCTCAGGCCATTTTATATGGTGTTGTTTATCCCAGGAGTGTTCTGCAATACCTGATCTCGACGTTTCCCCTTTATGTGTATGAGTTTTATGTTCCTTAATTCTAACTTCTAGTGGTCGTTTGGTTTCTCCAATATACATTTCACCACATTCACATGGAACTTTGTAAACACATTCTTTCTTATCGGTAGTTTTAGGTTTTGTTTTTGTTAAATGAGCTCTAAGTGTATTTCCTGATTTAAAGGCTGTTTTTATATTATAACTGCTAGCAATTCGTCTTATTTTCTCCGACGTTCCCTTAATGTACGGAATTGTGAAGAAGGAATGTGTTTCTTGTTATCCAGTGTTCGTTGTTCTAAAATTATTTATAACAGTTTTTTAAAGGATAACCATTCTGTTGTAAATCGGATTTAATATTTACTACCTCTTTTTCCAATGATTCGGCATTATTGTATATACATATAGCGCGATTATAGAGGTTGCGTATAATTCCTTGTTTTGTTACAAGAGAAAAATAATGTAAACTTTTATATGGATTTGAAAGTTTTGAAGTCGGTGTCAAATTATTACATAAAAAATATAAATAACAAAAGAGTGGGAATAATTTTGGAACTAACTTTATTTGTAATTGTTTTCTTGTAGATTGCGAGTAGGCCATTAAGGATTTTCTTGCCCCTCTATAGCAACCTATAAGATCTTTTTTGCGTTCATTGCTTTTTTACTATAACTTGTTAGTTTCTCCTGTTAGCAGTTATTTCTATAATTTATTAATAATTTCCGCCGACAAAAAAATTTTCAGAATTCCCCAATACCTATTATGAAGGAACTTGAGACATGTTTGTTTTTTAATCTGACTTTTTGATTCAACGTATTAAGTATGAAAAAATTAATGTTAAAACCGTAATATATGCATCCCAATATTGGAATAATATCATTTTAAAACTTTGATCTACGCTCCCAAAAACACCCATTAACAATTTTGGATAAAATCGGAAAAATGAAAATTTTTAGTTCTCCATATTAAATAAAAAAAGAAAATTATTTCAAACTTTCAATCTACTCCCTCCAAAACCCCCAGCACCAATTTTGGGCAAAACCGAGGGGATGTTAAATTTTTAGCAGGCCATATTGAATTTTTCAGAAATACTTTTAAAATCGGTAGAGCCTTCCGGAGTAATCGACGTATATGCCTAAAAAAAGGTATATATATATATATATAATAAAAAAAAACTTCACATTAATTTTAATGTAATGTGCTTGAAGCAAATTTCATAAATCGTTTATTAAATGCATTTAATGTTAAATATTAAATTTAATAATTTTTATATTAAATCGAATGTAATTATACATTAAATTTGGTATTTTCCAGTTACCTTCTTGAAATTTAAGGTAATATTCAATTAAATTTAATGTGTTCTCCATATTAAATAAAAAAAGAAAATTATTTCAAACTTTCAATCTACTCCCTCCAAAACCCCCAGCACCAATTTTGGGCAAAACCGAGGGGATGTTAAATTTTTAGCAGGCCATATTGAATTTTTCAGAAATACTTTTAAAATCGGTAGAGCCTTCCGGAGTAATCGACGTATATGCCTAAAAAAAGGTATATATATATATATATATATATATATATATATATATATATATATATATATATATATATATATATATATATATATATAATAAAAAAAAACTTCACATTAATTTTAATGTAATGTGCTTGAAGCAAATTTCATAAATCGTTTATTAAATGCATTTAATGTTAAATATTAAATTTAATAATTTTTATATTAAATCGAATGTAATTATACATTAAATTTGGTATTTTCCAGTTACCTTCTTGAAATTTAAGGTAATATTCAATTAAATTTAATGTGCAAAGCTTTAATTTCAAAGTACATGTATGTAATTTATTCACGATTTAAGGTACAAATTCCCAAAAACTCGAGTATTTCATCTGTTCATTCTAAAAAAATTGATAACTTACTGATCCACATCCATAAAAACTCATAAATAAAAAATAAAAAAAAGGTAAAAGTTGACGTATGTTAAACATTCTCTCTCCCAAGTTTTTGATTATATATGGTTTGAAGTGATCGAAAATTTTCGCCTTTTTTCCATGGTTCAATTAAGTGTTTTCTTGTTGATCGCAATTAAAGAAGTTCTAATTTTTGACTGATTTGGTGTAAATTGCTTTTGAAAGGTTTTAAAAATTTACATTTTAAATAAAAAATAAATAAATAAATCAATAAACTACGCTTATGAGCTATAAGATAAGCATTGGTGAATGTGTGTTTTTTTTTTGTGGATTCCGGTATTTGCTTATTCCATTGGAGAGTTTTAGCCTGGTCATACACTCGGATTGAAGGTTGTGCTTGAGATTGCCTGTAGCCGGTATCACCTGGGTACCTATTCTCGTTTTTGAGAGAACGATCACTTGATGGAAAGTGGCCGTGGTTCTCACGAAAAAGTATGAAACCGTATTCTGGGTAGCTTTTCTCGTTCTCGAGAGAATGATCATCTTGATGGAAAGTGGCCGTGGTTCTTACGAAAAAGTAAGAAACCGTATTCTGAATACGTTTTCCTTACTTCTTCGTGAGAACCACGCCCACTTTCCATCAAGATGATCGTTCTCTCAAGAACGAGAATAGGTACCCTGTAGTGTTCAGCATTTCTGACCTTTTTCTGCAAGTATATCGGGTCAGCGATTTTTGTTGTGCGTCCGTATTTGGACTACAACCGTTATGTGTTTTCAGTCTTTAAAATAGTAGAGATAACATTTTGAAATGTCGTGCTCAAAATATAGCAATGAAATGACGCCAGAAGAAATAAAGTATAAGATGATTTGTGATTTTTGTAATAACAGCCATTGCCTGCCATGTTCAAAATTGTCTTTTTTAGAAGCATGTGTTACTCGGCTTACGAAGGAACGAATTCTTATATTTCCTTGTGAAGAGTGCATGCCAATAATAAAAAAGAAAACAAAGAAAAGTTCTAACGTTGATGCAGTAGAGCAGATTGCTAATCTCAAACTAGAATTGATTGCAATGATAAAAACCGAACTGAAGGTAGCGACAAACGAACATAAAAAAACATTGAAGGTAAGATGGATATCATGGTTGAAAATATTTTCAAACCTAAAGGAAAGGTCATGGAAGATCGATTGAAATGTGTAAGTTTGAAGATTAATGCAATTGAAGAGAATGTGATTAAATTGTATGGAAATTATGAAACATTAAAACCACTAATGGGAAGCTCTAATAATGAAGTTATGCATAATTTGTCTATATTGTCGACAAAGATAACCGATCTGATAGATAGTAATATAGATTTAGTTAAGCTGTGCTCAGGTACGGATTTCAGAAAAAATAATATTCCATTCAATAAGGACGAAAGTAGGTTTGAGTTTGATCAACGGGTTACAAAATTTGAGAATGAATTTAAAGAATTGGCAAATAAATTTAATAAGATCATTGGAAATAAATTTTCTAGTTTACAAAACCAGCAAGTGACTGATTTAAAATTTTTAAAAGATAGAGCCCATATCAGACTCCCCCAACGTTCTCCTCATCCAGAACAACAAGAATCTTCACCTAGCCATCAACAGCAGAGAAATTAAATAATAACAATAGTTAGTGCCCAATCTGATCAAGAAACACTCGGATGTTCACGGCTAAGGACTGGTCCGTCTTGTGAAGCTCAGGGAAGTTCGCACAAGATAAACGATCCATTAGCAACTGAAAATAAAAGAAATACGAACATAATCCGAGGATGAAATGACCAATTCACCGCTGTGTTAGCGGCTCAGCAGCGGAAATGGTTTTGCACTGGAAACCTAGTCTCTGAGTGTACTGTGGAAATGACGTTACGCGACACGAAATTTTCAAAGGGAACCTTGACAGAACCAGGGGAGATGAATGAATATCAGACCGTTATAACACCATACTATCAGAATGTAAGAAATGTAAATAATAAGACATTGGACTTGATGTCCTCAGCAGTCACTGATGAATACAATATTCTCTTCTTTACTGAGACAAGTACAAGTGTTATAATTTTTTAATGTGTGGTGATTTCAATTTGCCAAGTTTGTTATGGAGTAATAATGAATTTGGGGCGATTCACATGGGAAACTTAAATAAACAATCAGAACTTTTATCAGATTTGTCAGCATACTTAAATATGTACCAACTGAAGTCATTTCCGAATGTCTCGGGCAACATATTTAATTTGGTGTTTGGCAGTAGTTCAGATGTTAAAGTTGTCATTTCTACAGAACCCACTACGCGTTGTGATGTTTATCATCCAGCTCTATATATTTAGAAATTCCGCTACTCACAAAATTTGATGAACTTAATTTTGAATATTACTATAATGATCTTAAACACTGTAATTATTTGGAAATGAACTTTTTAGTTTCAAATTTTGACTGGGGCTCATTAATAAAGCAAAAAATATAAAAATTTCCGCCATGGTTCAGTCCAGAATTGAAGTCTTTGATTTTTGAAAAAAAGAAAGCCAATAAACAATATAAAATTTCCAATTCCAATTCTGATTACATTTTATTTACAGAGTTGCTTAAGTTATGTAAATACACATATAAATACAATTACCAAAATCATATATCTGGCATTGAAGACTCTGATGGTAGGGTTTTCTGGAGATATGTTCATGCCAAGAATACGAAATTTTCTCTTCCTAGTAGTATGTCACATAATACTGTTAGAGCAGAAGACTCAACCACTATAGCAGAGCTCTTTAGAGCTTTTTTTTTCACAGTCTACACGTATGAACATTGTGAGACCCGTACTTTTAATTACATAAAAACTGTAAACCTTAGTTTCATTCAAGTTGAGCCGGTGGACATGTTTCATGCAATAGATCACTTGAACAGTAAATTGGGTATAGGTTCCGACGGGATACCGGTCATATTTGTTAAGAATTGTCAGGGTGTTTTGTCTGTGGTATTGGCTCAGATTTTTAATATCTCTAAATCAACTGTTGTTTTTCCTAAATTATAGAAAACTACTTACATTACGCCAATCCATAAGAATGAAGACAGCTAACGTCGAAAATTAACGTGGAATTTCGAAATTTTCACTATTTAGTAAGACTTTTGAGGATATACCAAAAGCTGTGTTCTCTTTTTAGGCATGTGTTAGAGACGTCACAGCATGGCTTTATGGCAAGTCGATCAACTACTACTAATCTGCTTGTTTATGAACAGTATTTGGTGGAGGCTTTGGAGGGGAGGTGTCAAGTGGATGCTATTTACACTGACTCCTCCAAGGCTTTCGACAAGGTTAGCCATCAACTTCTTCTTTACAAGCTAGAAGGCATGGGCATCTATGGATCATTTCCACAGTGGATAAATAGTTACCTGTCTGATATAGTACAGCAAGTAAAAATTAAAAACTGTGAATCATCTGATATACATGTTACCTCTGGTGTTCCTCAAGGTGCTCACCTCGCCCAATAACTTTTTAACTGATTTATTAACGATATTGGGGACATCATAACTTTACGTAAATGTCTTCTTTAAGCAGGTGATTTAAAAATATTTCGGGTTGTCGGGAGTAGCAACGACTGCGAGGGCATTCAGCGGGATCTAGCTCAATTCTACAAATGGTGTAAATTAAATTTTATGCAACTCAATATTAGTAAATGCTCCATTATAAGTTTTTATCGTAAAAGGGATTGGATAACTTGATAACTTTCTTGATAATAACATGATTAATCGTCTTGAATGTCTGATACCATTGTGAACAAAAGTTTGACGTAGCTCGGGTTTGTGAAGAGAATGCTTACAAATTTTAATAGTGCAGACTATTTTAAATTGATATACTACTCTGTAGTTCGATCAGTTTTAGAATATGCGTCCCAAGTTTGGTCATCTTATTTTTTTACATACAAAGAAAAAGTGGAAAGAGTACAAAGAAAGTTTTTAAGTTTCATTGCCTTTAAACAGGGAATGCAGCAGGAGCGCTCGGTCTATGATGATACTGCCGATGCTTTGAGGTTGCTACCTTTGTTTGTGAACCGCATATATCTTCACCTTGTTCTACTTTATAAGATTGCTAACTCTTGTATTGATTCTCCTGAACTACTCAATAATATTGGATTATCGATTCCTCAAAGAGCTTTTAGAACGCACGATTTGTTTGAAGTGATATATCACCGAACGAATTATGACATTTTTCTCGAATGTATAGGGAAATGAATTCAGTTCCTACCGAGATTGATATTTTGAAATTAAAAATATTGTAATTCTTGAAAAACTAGTTAATATTGTCAACTGTCAATACTTGTCTTTTGAAGCACTTTAGTGCATTCTCAGATTTGTAAGTTTCTTAATTCAGATTTTGTTTTAAATAGTGTTTGTATTTTTTTAAATGAATTGTATTTATTTGATCCGTTAAAATACTATTATTATTATTATCATTATTATATAAATATAAAATTATCGTCTGATTAATCGCGATATTCCCTTTGTAAACTTAAATGAATATAAACCAAGGGATAAAAAACTTGTACCCGTAGTTTAGATCAACTATCTAATACGGCAACACTGCATTGCATCATTATTGCATTTTACTACTTATTACTAGGACTACCTTGTATGAATGACTTCAATTTGATACTTAGGAGTTTTGTCATTCTCTGCATTCACCAAAAGTAACAAAATGCGCTACAAATCCTCCCATAAGAATAAAACATCTTGGTGTACTCCATCAATGATTAAACTAACAAATCAAATAAAAAATGTTTGATAACATTGGGATAAGAAATGATGAAATTAATTAGTGCACAATTAACTCTCATAAAAATACGGGAACAAGCCCGTTGAATTCTCGTGTTTCCATATCAAAGAACCCCATACGATCTGCAATCCTTTTAATGGAACACTGTCTTGCCCGGCGTATTTACCAAAATTTGCATAGGGAAACCGAGACAAATGGAAACAACTTTTGCGACTTTTATTTCGTGAATGAGAAAAAATATTATATAAATAATAATCAATAAATTAGTCGACGCAAATTATTCGTGATGATTTTCGTGGCATATATTTGGTAAGAGGTACCAAATTTGTTCAGACTTTAAAAATTTCCCGTTGAAAAGTTGGAGAGCGGACATTTAACATCATTGCCATTTCGATTTTCTAAACCGACCGAAAGTTTAGCATTCTAAAATTGTCAAGGCAATCGAATTTGTCGAATTTAACGTAATATCACTACTCTCTTATATCGCGTGCCTATTTGCAGTCTAGCAATTACGTTTTCTCTATATAGAATTTGTTGGTTAATTTGAATGACTTAAGTTATTTCTAATTGAGTCCCGTCTAGATCCTAAGAGAATTAAGCTTTGTATTTAGCTTTTATGCTATAACAAGCGTCGCTTCGGCTTCCTTTAATGGAACCAAGTAAGTGTAAGCAAGTCAGCATCCGCCGCTGCCATCAAAGTTTTAACATGGGCCTTGACCAAATCCTGACACTAACAATATTCGAAGCGTATTACACTTAAATTCCAAACAACTTGGAATTACTTTGGGCGTTAACAGTGGCACGTCGTGACCAGATTATTTATTTAAATATTTATATATTTATTTTGAACGACCTTTTTAAACGTTATCATAAATATTGCTATACTGACGTTTAGTTGTAAATGAGTTTAAAGTATCCATTTTAAATAATGTGCCTCCAGATCAAAAAATACTTTAATTTCTAAAAAAAATATGAAGATTTTAATATTGTTTATTAATTCTATCTAATACTTACTTATAGTTGGGATCAAATGGTGTTTCTCGAATAGCAACGTTATCGTGACTATTCTTGGATTGTCGGATCCAATAGTACGATAAGGAATCCATTGATGGAGGGGGAAATCGACATTCTAGCGTTACGTCTTCGCCTTCTCGTGCATCTTTAATGATGTCCTCTGAATTAACGAAACACGTATCTGTAAAAAATAAAAATTTTAAAGTAGGTGTGGCAATGAAATAGAAGACAACTTATATTAAAGCCTAAAGCAAGACTTGCACTAAAGTGCTGACAAAGTGATGTGACAGTGGTGTGGGAATGCCACACAATACTGTTTTATTTTGCTACTACCATACTATATCAGTGAAAATTTTAAAATTGTATAATGTTTTTTGACCAAATAAAAATCATTTAAATCTTATGTGCTCTTAAAACATTTATCTTTTCTAGTGCGTACATTTAAGACTACATATATATTCACTGCTCAACAAAAATGATTTGAATATATGTAGCAAATAATAATATCAATTTAAAGTATGAACAATTTGAATAAAATTTTAATATTAAAAAGCAAAAAAGTTCGAAATATTTTTATTATGATATTATGAATCCCAAACTACCGGGCATAAGTATACCTCTTTGTAAAAAATATTTTCCTCCAGAAAATTTTAGTATTATCACATTAAGGTTTCCAAATATCTCTTAAAAATTAGTACTAGTCAACCTCTGCAAATTATTTGAAACATAAAAAATGTTTTTTATTAGAAAGCTCGTCTTTGTAATTAGGGCGTAGGCAGGCTCAAACACTTCACAAAATCAATTAATATATATTTTCTTAAGCTAATACATTGTTATTAAAGTGGGGCTCTAGGTCCAGCAATAAAAACACAAATTAGGATTAACTTCGAGTTGGTATTGATTTCATAATCTGATCATTTTCTCAGCTATCATAAAGATTACTGCTAGATATTGGACGTATAAAGAAAAAAACCTAAAATAATTATTGGAGCATATTGTAATATTATTTAGTTGGGTTTAGCTATATCACTTCGAGAACAATTTGAACATCGAAAATTTTAAGAAAAGAACAAATCGAAAATTATGGGAAAAAGCTGAAGAAACCTTTCGATAACATCTTACAAAATAGTGAACAGCTCCCATTTTGAATATTAAATTAAAAATCTTAGGTAAAATGAAAAAAAAAACTTACACTCAAAATAAAGACCTTTTAATCGCTTCATGGCATTAATTAATTTAGTAGTTCCACCCAATATAGTAAACATTGTCATCTCAAGCAAAAACCTGGCCGTGTTTATTAATTAATTTGATTTTTTTTTTAATTTGGAACTAGAGGAATGTGCGAGGGTGTGAAAGTTATTGCGATTGTAAAAAGAATGAAGTAAATATTTTTGATAATCTGACAAATTTTATGAATTTTTTGGCTTATATTTTTAACGAGAGTTTAGAAAACTTAAAAAACTTGTTAAGTTTTCTTGTAATATGGATTAAAAAATCGGATATTTTCATGTGTACCATTGCTCCTAAAACATTCACAGGCTAACTTTGTGCGTCAATTTTCTACTATTTTTAGAATAAATAATATTTTTAAAATAATGCTAGTTCATAAAAAAATACCACGGCAGTATAAAAATAAACAATTAGTGACTTTTACTTTTATAATTAGCATGGTAACAAAATATAATGTCCCTTTTGTTACTTTAAAACAAAAGGTAAAATATATACATTATACTATAAAATTTAAATTTTTCTGTAGTGATATTTAACAATTGTTTCATGTAACCTGGTAAACTTTGTTTTATTTTTTGTAAAATTATTTGAAACTTAAATAGCCCTTATCGTTATCAGTTTATTACGTTATCAAATGCCAATGTACTATAAGGACATTGTATAATAAAAATAATATTCTTTAATGCCAACAAAATCACAAAGGGGTGACAAAGCAACGTCAGGGGATAAATTGATGCTATTAAATTATGTACAAAGACAACTCAAAATATCTTAAATAAACCTCATTTAAAGTAAAAATTAAATAATTCCTTAAACAATGTTAGACTCAACAATTATACACATAAAATTACAGATATATGACCAATTCATAAAAGTAAAAACACATACGATAGCACAAATTAAAATTAAATTATACAAACATTGACAATCAAAAACAGACTCAGTCAAAACCGAAATTAACAGAGCACAAACATCTTTCCTTAGCATTGGGCAGGAATCGTCAACTCATTTCTGCTTTGTGTGGTTTATGCATATCGACATCGTAATTATCAAAGTTGTGCTGAAAATAGCTAGGGTTACATTTAATCAACATAACCAAAGATAAAAAGTACAATGATGGGACAGACATGATGTCCAGATTAGAAAAGTAAGGTCTACAAGAATCGCTATGACTAAGGTCCAAAATGCATCTTATAATTCTTTTTTGCGTTCTAAAAATTTGTATTGCTTTCCTAGAAAACCCCCAGAATGCAACACCATAGTTTATGACAGACTGAATAGAGCCAAAATAATAAATACGAAGGCATTCCACAGATATACAAAGTCTTTATCTTCTTATAATATTTCATGCACTATTTAGCCTGTCTTGCAGCCCTTTTATGTGGATTTCCTAGTTCAAGCAGGAATTTAAACTTATACCCATGAATTTAACGGAATCAGTTACAAGAATCCATTTATGGGTTAGTCTTACCAGGAGTGATGCTTGAACGGCCTCCAATTTTGAGAGACTTATTAGCCCTTTACCACTCGACTGCACTCCCGAGACAATTCTAGCTGTAAGTGGCTAGCAAGTAGTATACAACTGTCATCCACATACTGACACATCAAGCTATTCTCGAATTTAACCTCCAAGTCATTAGCATATAAAAAACAGGAGTAGTCCAAGAATGGAACCCTGTAGAACACACTGTATCACAAATGTCTCTTTCGAAAAATATGATCCACCCCCCCCCCCCAAAGTATAGATATCCCATGAATTCTGTTCTCTAAATATGACTGTAACAAATTACCACAAATGCCCCTTAAACCATAACTGTGATACTTGCGAATTAGTCATTGATTACCATTATAGTTCATCTTAAGTCATTTTATATAATTCTAAGAAACTAACTAGACTAAAAAAAAATAAGAAGAAAATGCTATTCTAACAGCCATTTAAGGATTTTTGACGTACAGAAATTTCAAAGCACCTTGGAACTTGATAATTATTCCATTTTATCATGTAAATTAAGTGGAACTTCATAATAAAAAATTAAGAAATACACAAACCAAATCACAAACTTAAACTAAAAGCAGATAATTGTTTATTATTTTCAATATTTCTTTGTTTAGATTTATCTTAAATTCGATTCTCAAAATGAAATATCGTTAACGATTTGTGCAAATTTTTGAGAGCTTTGGGAGCTTCTCAGGCCTCTCCTCTTCTTCCCAGGACCAATTCAGGAGAAGGAACTGCGTCCTCCACCTCTACTACCTCCCTTTCCGTCTGTACTACAGGGAACCGTAAATGTTTTTTAGCTCTTCTCGGCTAAAGCAATGCAGAGGAAACTGAAAAATTGCCTCCTGTCGAAGGTTCAGGAGGAAAAATATAAGCACCTCCAGCCAGACCTAAAATGCCAAACGTTTGTGAAACCGAACCGCAAAGGAGGAGAAAGGCTCAGCTGAAGCGGGAGCAGAAGACTATCTCTCCCCAAAGACACTTCGCCTCTGAAGATACTGCATTGGTCATCAATCGAATTGGGAGACTCCAAAAAGGTGCTTCCAAAAAACTTAGTTTCAATCTGGCAAATAAACGTCAGATGATTTCGGGCTCAACGTCTTAGTACATTGTAAGAGCAAGTAAACGTTCCAGAATGGAAAAATCTATTATAGTGATTACCACTTATGCGCAAGCGTCCAAAGTCCTTATATCTAGTGTTCAATCGGCTCGTTTTTGGGATTGCTTAGGGTTCAGGGAAGGTCCTGGAGGGCAATGGTTACCTTTAAAGTGAGTGAGAACTGACAAGGAAGGAGCTGATAGATCAGGATCTCCCTAAAAAAGGAACGAAAAGGATGGAGCTGATGAAGAGGAGGCCCCAACTAGTCTAAAGGATAAAGAAGGAGCCAGCAACTAAGTGCTCTCCCTTAAACTAGAACAGGATGTAACAACTTCGTCAGGTAAGTCAATATTGCTTTTCCTTGGCTTGAGTTCTTTAAACCTTGACTTAAAATTGGATTCTGCGAGAGGCACTATTGTATACTACACCTTCTGTGAGAAGTGTAGTATTTTTCTCTACTAGGTCTTAGTACCAGAGCATAATTCCTTTCAAACGAGAAAGTCCACTATTCGAGGTGGTGAATCTAGTAAAAAAATTGTGAAGATGAACGTTGACCCCTCCTCTTCGACTGTGATTCTAGTGCGCACTACATTTTATTATTGTTGGACTTCCTCAGTATTAACAACCTGGAATTTATTAACAGAGGGACCATGCCTATTTTTATTAAAAGTAGAGGAGAGTCTGCTATAGATCTAACTATTTGTGCTTTAAATATGCAGAATTTATTGAAGAAGTGGGAAGTTAGTCCGGAGGTGTCATTGTCAGATCCCTGACACATTCTATTTAAAATCGGCGTAAATCAAGACGTAGAAGTAGTGGCATACCGAAACCAGACAATTACAAACTGAGATCTCTTTCCGGAAGAACTGGGAAGTGTAGATTACTACCAAATCAATCAGTGATACACTTCGGAGTTCTTTCGACACTTGCAGTCAAATAAAACGAAGGTCCATGAATGTCAAGATATCGCGGTGGAAAGCTCAGATTGAAAAACTGGCTCTTCTTGAGGGAGATCAAACCACGACGGAGGAGGGGACCCTAGGAGAAAGTACATTTTATAGGCCTACACAGATAAAAGGGTAAATTTGAGGAACAGCAGAAATTCGCTTCAGCACATCATTACTATAAGATAGCTAAAATGATCACATATGAAAGGGTAAAATGGTCGATGGAAACCTTGGCCCCCTTCAAGTCATCTAATAAGGATGATATATTTCCAGTCTTACTATAAAATTCCTTTGAAATTATAATAGGCCATCTGGTAAAGTTATTCCGCTCTTGCCTGAACTTGGAATATATGCCGATGGCGTGGAGGGGAACAAAAGTAGTCTTTATTTCCAAGGTAGGAAGAATAGACTCTACAAACTCCAAGTTTTTCTGACCTATTAGCCTGATCAGTTTCTTACTGAAGACACTGGCAGGTTGTTTAATTGAAACATCAAGGAGGGAGCAATAATGCCGTCTCTCTTAATCCTTTACAATTTGTCTCAGGCAAGAAAATTCATAGATACGGTGATACATCGACTCGTTACAAGAGTTGAAAACGCGCTGTCGAATGGTCGATCCGCCTTAGGTACCTTTTATCGATATCGAGAAAGCGTTTAACAACATATCTCACGATTCGAGATGCTACAATGATGATATTCTGAACCGATAATAGTCGTATGGAGCACAGCAATGTTAGCGATTAATATATGTTAAGTGTAACAATGTAACTGTTAGAGCACTGTCAAGCAGCGGCCGTCCAAGCTGGTTTTGGTACACATGCCTACGCGGACGACCTCGCCATTCTGCGCTCAGACCGCGATAGCCGGTACTTGGGAAGACCAATGATGCGGTTCTTACGGATCGAAGAACGATGGTGCCGTAAGAGAGGTCTTGGAATAAATCCGATCAAGGCCGAGGTGATACTCTTTACAAAAAAAAGAGGAAAATGGGGAGACTGCCCGCAATTCCATTGACGGAAGAACTCTTCAATACAAGGGAATAATTAAATAACTGGGAGTAATTCTGGTCTCACGAGTGAGCTAGAATGATCACATTGAAGCTCATATCGAGAAGGCGGTATGGGCTTTTTGGGTTTGTAAACGAGCTTTTAGGTGCATACAAGGAATGACACCAATGATATCAAATATATATTATGGAGATTCGTCCTATGATTACGGACGCGGTTATTGTATGGTGATCTAGAACTAGAAACAAAACGCAAACACCGTCCTCAATTTGACAAAGTTCAAAGAATGGTTTGTGTAGGAATAATAAGTGCGATGAAGATTCTGGAGATCCTAATGCACCTACCTTCTCTGCACTTATATATATATATATATATATATATATATATATATATATATATATATATATATATATATATATATATATATATTGTTCTTGTATGCTGGTCTCTCGTGTACTAGTCGATTTTTGTTGTTTTCTTTCTTGATTTTTTATTAATGTTTTCCATGTGGTTGGAACATTTATAGCATCGTCTCGTTTATTTAGCTGTCCTGCTTTTTCGATTTCTAGGGCCTCCCTTATGACGCGTACCTTGTAGTTCTGTACTGGTGCTATTTCTTTTGTTTTTTCGAAGTCGATGGTATGTCCGGTTGTTTGGTGATGTTGAAATAGGGCTGAGGTTGTCTGTTTGTTTTTGAGGCTATTTTTATGTTCTTGGATTCTTGCTGATATGCGCCTGTTTGTTTGTCCTATATAAGTTTGATGGCAATCTGCACATGGAATGCTGTAAACGCCATGATTTTCAAGCATCATCAGCAAGAATCCAAGAACATAAAAATAGCTTAAAAAACAAATAGACAACCTCAGCCCTATTTCAACATCATCAAACAACCGGACATGCCATGGACTTCGAAAAAACAAAAGAAATAGCACCAGTACAGAACTACAAGGTACGCGTCATAAGAGAGGACCTAGAAATCGAAAAAGCGGGACAGCTAAATAAACGAGACGATGCTATAAATGTTCGAACCACATGGAAAACATTAATAAAGAATCAAGAAAGAAAACAACAAAAATCCACTAGTACACGAGAGACCAGCATACAAGAACAAAATATATCGCACTCGGCAGAGGGGAGGAGCCGCTCATCCAATCAGGAAGCGAGCGAGCTAAATAAAACTCGAAATTCATCAGAGATCACATGAGATTTTGGCGAAACGTCGTGAAAACGATTTTTTTAACGAACGGATTGAAACCCGGAGTAACCAAACTATTCATTCTACCATCCGTGAAAACCTACGATATACCATATATATATATATATATATATATATATATATATATATATATATATATATATATATATATAGATAATGAGGCCCTGAAAACTATTTATCGTCTAAGATGTAACAACTGTAGCTGGAAAAGCGTGGTGGAGAGATGTTTATCAGTATCCATGCAAACAGATTACGTGTCCCCGGTTTTGAAACCCAACCACTCTTTTGAGATACTTTTTTCAAGTAGAGAGGCTTAGTACCAGGGGAGAATTGGAAGCCAAATCTTCCGATAAATGGGTCCTGTTGGTTGACAGATGGATCTGGATAAGATAAAAGAGCTTGCGCCGGAGTGTTTGGTAGGAACGCGGAAGTCAGAGAGTTTTACTCTCCCGGATAGCGGGCGACGATCTTTCAAGTGGACATAACAGTGTGGCCATCTCTGTAAGATGGACATAAACAGGAATAAAACAATAAATATATGTTCAAATAGTAAAGGGCAATACTGGCAACATCTAGTGTGGTAACTTCACGAATGATGTATGTGGGTAAGGATTTACTGAAAAGTCTGGGGAATTAGGAAAAGATCGTTTGGCAAAGATGGGGTTCGAGATTGAAACATACGGATCTCAATCATTCTACTTGTTCCAATTGCCCTTGGTAAAGGGGAATTAAAATTATTGCTAGAAAGTGTTTAATGAATTAAGAGGCTTCTGGAATGAGGTATGCCAAGGAACATATAACAGGACTTAATGCATGAATTACTAAGGGGGCCCTTTCCTAGGAAAGAAAAGAACGGTGAATCGTGGTGACACTGCTGAGAAGGATATTGTCACCTGCATAGCCATTTTCATAAGACTGGTGTTATTGATGACTCGAGTGCCCGGTACTTAACGGTCTGAGGCAAAGGTATTTCGGAGATACAATATTGTCACCTGAAGGCGTTAGGTAAGTTCATTCAATGCTTGGATTCACAAAGGCGATCGGCCCCGACTAACCTGCAGTCATGGCGGAATGTAAAGTGCTCAACGAGGTCTAGGCATCAAAGATCAAGTGCCATTGTCTTTTATTCCTATATTCATTCATTTCTGACTGATCATTATTTATTATAAATAGGCATGAAGTATTCAAAAACCCTAATATACTTTTGGCCTGCATATTATTTTTCTACAGTTCTAATTTTAAAAGTAGGTTTTCCCATCTTGTGGCCTCCTATTGATACTCCACTGTCCTCAGTCAATTATTAACTAACAGGTGCTTAAATCATAATATTATGTAAAAGGGTATTCCACAGACTTCGGTTTTAAAAGGCGAAATATCCTATTACCCGACCCTTCTATCGCCTTTGAGTCCAAAATTAAGCAATAACACGTAAAAGTGTAACATACTGTCCCAATTTGGTTATACTAATTGGCCTCGAGACCGCTTTGTACGCTATAATAAGCAATTTTGACTGCAAAATCTGAACATTTGTAAAATTTAACGAGAGTTCATTTAAACCGTTTTTAGATTTTCTAAAAGCTCTTTTAAAAATAGCTAACGAGATAGTTTACTCTAACTTTTTTTTTAACGTTTTACCGAGTGAAAATATTCTTAACGTTTGTCGGAATTTATTAATAATCTTTGAGAAAAATAAATTGTATTTTAAACTTTTATGGGATTATAAAAGGCATTTTATAACTTTGAATTTGTAAAAACACCATGCTGAAAGGAAACAACAGGTGTCCAAATATATCCCGTGGTTAAGTAAGAATTTTGTAGTATTTTTCATTCCTTAAATATCATCTCACAATGTCCGGATTGTTGTCAAAACTCTTTTACCTTACCTTCATACCACCAGATACAAGGTCGATAAAACTAAAATCTAATTTCATGAATATGATTTGTTCAATAGGTAATACCTGTGTTGTAGTAAGTTATGGAATTTGAAGCGTCTTTATGGCTTGTTTTTACTTTCGATTTGTTAAAGTATTAAACGGCAAGATGTTTTCACTAAGCGAATCATATCGTCTAGGGTCAAAATTAGAAAGTGTTTTGTCATTCTATATAGTAAGTGATGCAAATCCTGCATCGTAAATTTTTTTCAAATGTAAATTTAGGCAGACGAAACATGCTTATTTAGGCACATCAAGAGTTTAGAAATAATTACTATCTACTAATTCCTTAAAGAACGTCACATTTATGGTACTTTCTAAAATCAATTTATTATTGTTGATGAAAGTCGCTACACATTTTTCAAATTGCCTAAAGCAAAAATACTTTTAAAGAAATTCTTAAAATTATTCGCCGCTTTAGGCTTGTAGAGGAGGAATCAACTTTAAGTCATTTTTTGCACACCACAATTTGTAAACCTAATTATGTATGTTTGTAGTATACAGTTAGAAGAGATTATTTTTGCAGTTTGATTTTTTTTGGCCCATTAGTTCTTTATAAGAAATTTAGTGATATAGAAGCATAAGACAGACATTGCGAAATGGAAATAAAGGAAGACTATATTGTAAAATAATATCATTTTATTTTTATGTATATCTTTTAACCCATTTCATTCTATCTTTAACTAATATCATTTAATTTATTCCTGCGTCTTCTCATGTCCCGCCAGCGAACATTGAGTCTTTCAGCACTTCTATTCATAATTCTTGTTCTCCATTCTACTGTACCTTTGCCCATCTGTCATCTTGCAGTTGTGCGATATAAGCTGCCCATTGTCACTTGAGCTAGTTGCTCTTTTTTGAAATCTACAATTTGGATGCTTTAATTTTTGTCTGCGCTCGTATCCAGAAGGTCTTTTTTCGATCTAGGAGTTTAACTCTTAACATTTGTCCCTCTTAGACTCTTTGTGGTCTGGTTAGTTTTCTTGCGTTGATCTGTGTTAGTGTCTACGTTTTTGCGCCGTATGTTTTACTAGCCAGATGAACTGATTTTAGCTTTGGATTTTGGTATATTGCAGATATTCGATTTTAAAACAAATCTCAGTTTCTGAATTTATATTAAAATCATTTTTAGTAAGGTAAAGGTATATCTTCTAAAATAATAATTAATGAAACAAAATTTGCTTTGTTAGACTTATCACTTTTATTATTAAACTGGCGGAGCCGCAGTTTCGTAACATTATTACATTCTTAAATTCAGTGCCTTAAAAACTACGGGTTACATTATTTTACAGGACTTTTTTAGTTCACATATTTTTTATTACCACTACCTAGGTACTAAAGGCAAAACATCGAACAACGGATAATTTCGTAGGTCTCTATGATCATTAAGAATTGTACTAGTTTTATTGCACTTATAAATTTCTATGGCCTCTAAAGTATTAAGGCCATCATCTGTACGTCTTAAATGGCTGACGTAAAATCTATCTATTTTAAAGCCTGTCGTGAACCAGTCTATTTTGTGGAAGGCATCTTTAAATACAATGATTAACAATTTACGAAATATTGTATCCCCTTATCTGACGTTTCTTTTTGTAGGTATGGGACTTGTGTTGCTAAATGTTTCTGTATATATTTCCTCATTCTTGTAAATTTTGTCAATAATGTCCATATATGTATCCGCTGTCTATTCTGAAGTTTTTAACGAGTTTAGTACTGACCATATTTCCATAGAGACTATAAAGGCCATTTCAAAATCATTGATCTTTTTAATTATGTATTGCATGTTTATAGATGGTTATATCGAGATCCAGAACCCGCCAGCTCTAATGGCTGGTTAAAGGTCTTTAATCTATCGGCATGTTATGGCATGAGTGAATAATTTGTAAATTTGCGACAATAGGTTTATAGGTCTATAGTTTAGTGATTTTCTCTAATTTGTATATTAAGATCACTTGAGTTATTTGCTAGGATTCTGAAAATTTCCCTAACTAAAACCCTTATTGAAGAGTTTTGCTAGCCATTCCATGAAGTGACTGCCTAATTCTTTCAGTCTTTCTGATTGTATATTAACTGATTAAGGGGCGTTATTTCGTTTAACTATATTTAAAGCTGCATGAATATCACAAAATTTTGATACCTTCAACTTAATGTCATTAAGAGTTATAACAACCGTATTCCTTACCTTCCAGGAGATATGAGAAATCTTGTTTTTTTTAGATGTCTCATGCTTCATAGAATATTTATTGAAGCTAATTTCTCTACTAACAGGTAACCCCAGCAAGGTGAAAAAAGATAATAGAAAAACATGTTGGGGTACATGTAAAATATACAGTATGTCTGTAGATTAAGTATAATGTACAAAATCAAATTACTCAAGATCTGAACTTTATTTTATTTAATTGGAACAGAAACAAAGTACAAAAAATACCTTCATTTTGACTAATACTGCCCAAGGTCCTTATATATTTTAATTCAAAGGTGCCACATGTGAGATTCGTCGGTAAATTCGGATACTCCTGATCTACCATTTGTAAGCTCCTATTTTTAAAAACAAATTAAGTACAGGGTGCGCCATCTATATCCGGTTAGTGGAACTATGGAATAACTTCGACAATTCGTAACAGATCGGCATCATCAATCAAGTTTTGTAAATTTAATTCATCACGATTTTAACCAACACCGAAAGAACGCGCCGAAACGGTGGCACTTTACATTGGAAATAATCGCCCGGTTGTGTTAACTCAGCGTGCGTATCGTCGAAAATATCGTAGTCGTTCTGCGCTTAAAAGCGACACAATTTAACCTAAAATTTTTTCGAGAATGTCACCAACAAGCTAGACCGCGACCGCGACGTTCCAATGAAAACATCGAAGCTCTTGGGAAAAGTGTTGCCGAAAATCAAAACGTCTCTTATCGCCGCCGCCCTCAACAATTAAACATCAGTGGAACTACATGTTCCCATACAAAGTGCAGTTGACTCAAAGATTATTGAGAGCAGACAAGTCGCGTCACTTGGCTTACGCGAATAGCGTCATTCGAATTGTCGAAGCTGAGCCGGATTCTTGGGAGCGAATTCTGATGACCGACGAGGCTCATTTCACACTCTTTGGTGCAGCCAATGAAGAGAATTGCCACATTTGGGATAATGACAATTCTCACATAATTCACTAAACACCGCTGTACGATGAGAAAGTAACTGTTTGGGCCAGTATTTGTTCAAAAATCATCATTGAACCACTCGTCTTCAGAACTGGTGAGACAGTGAATGGCGATCGATATCGGGGTTTGTCAGCAGACTTTGTGTTACCGCAAATCCGTGTAAAAAGTCTGAAAAACATTGCGGACTCATCACTGGACTATTTGAGTCGGAAGTTTCCGGGATGTGTGGTGCTGAAAAAAAGGCGATAGTGATTAGCAACCAAAATCTCTGGATTTAACTCCGCTAAACTTCTTTTTGTATGGATTTTTGCCGATAAGCCAAAAACCATAGAAGAGCTCGAAAACAATATTTAAGCCGAAGTGACAGCGATATCCCCTGAGACGCTGGCTAATGTACTGGAAAACGTCAGAAAAAGAAATCTCTTTTGACTCACCAAAAGTCAGATAAATTATCTTTTTCAGAATTATTACACAATTTTAAATTTGCTTTACCTTTAATGGTACCCTAACATAAACCAACTTATCGTACTGGTGGTACAGGTGTTTCATTGCCAAATAGAATATTTTTTCTAGTGTATACTTGAAATGCGACTCTATTTCTTCCCGAAATAAGAGCTCTACTAAACAGCTTTGCGTCTACCAACCTTCCCTGAATTGTTAGTGGGCTAATTATTCTAGGTGCAGACTTTCAAGGTTCGTTTTCAGAAATACTTTTCTCTGTCCTACCAGTATCGATAGATTATTTCAATGTAACTTTTAATTAT
This sequence comes from Diaprepes abbreviatus, assembly GCA_034092305.1. NCBI lineage: Eukaryota > Metazoa > Arthropoda > Insecta > Coleoptera > Curculionidae > Diaprepes > Diaprepes abbreviatus. The sequence goes on from JASJET010000103.1 coordinate 1,029,817, forward strand.
AACAGATACGCTGTATCTGAGTAAAACAAACTGACTTGAAATTGCGACTTAATTTTTACTTTTCAAAAATGCATTTACTACTCTTTGCCTTAATTCTTTCGAAATTGAAATACCTTTTAACATGATTAATTCAACCCAGAAATGTTTATTACACATTAAATAAACTCCACAAAATTCTCTTAGCCCTTATTTCTACTAAAAACTTTCTTAGGAGAATATCAAAAAGCTGTTTTATTTTTGACGAATCATTGTTCTACTTTTGAAAGTTTCCGATACTATAAATTCATTTGTTGTGATTATTGGAAATAGTTGTTGTTACCGATAATAGTAGTCTACTTTGATATTTTAAAACACAATACGAGTTGGATTGAGGAATCCGTTACTTTGTCATAGTAAAGCGATATCATAGATTTAGTATGTTAAAATATCGGGATCTGTGCAGAAGATTATGTAACATACGGTACAAAATTTCAGACAGACGCACAAATGAAATTTAATAGAAGCTTGTAAAAAATACTTAGAACTTAAAAATTCACATTGACAAAGAATATTTACGTATTAGTTGAGCACAATGTATAAAAATAACGATAAACGTGTTTTTTGCTTATCAGCTAGAAAATTTACTTCAATCTTAGTAAGCTACGCTACTACTACTGATCATCGAAACGTGTAAAACTCCCCGTAAAAGATTAAAAAATACCTATTAGCATTTTTGCTGATAGTGCGCTCACCATACAGGATAAAAATTAGCATAAGCCGCGTTGCATGTATGGGAGCAATATATTCCTACTTGTAATTTTAACCCTCTAATCTAAATTGGTTAGCAGTTGCTTACAGGATTTTTACGACCCTCGCACTAATATAAAAAAAAAGTCCCATTTTAATGCATGAAGGGTATATTTTTACGATCTTTAGAAAATCCTGACATTCGTAAAATAAAATAACCAAGTATATATACGTAATTTTTATGCCAAAAATGAGAAAATGTTCAGGGACTAGTCTACAACTACATTTTCTCTAAAAGATGTTCAAAACCGGCTATTGAATTAGTTGGCCATAAATTCCGGAAAATTAGCTCTCAACAGTGAAGTTTTGGCTCTTCAGATGATTTCGATCTTTGTCGTGAATCATATTTCTCCTGAACTTTATCATTCCAAGTTTTTATACTTAAAAAAAATAGTATGTCAAATACTACGATAAGATATGTATAGAATTTGGTAAGCTTCTTAATACAAAATATTTTTATTTATTACTGAACTAGTATTGGGTTACTCAAAACATTTCAACAATTAATTAGTAGACTAGACAAGATGATATGCGCACAAACAACAGACCTTTTGGTTCAAAAAATCAATTAACTTTATTACATACTTCATTTTGCCCTGTGTAAACCCATATTTGTGTTTCAATTTATTAATTTCAGCTTTATAACAGGCATCCCTTTTAATTTAAAAAATTGGATATGCAAAACACGTTCTTTATAATTAAACAATATAATATATATATATATATATATATATATATATATATATATATATATATATATATATATATATATATATATATACATATACTTTTCCGGTTACTCCGGATTTCAATCTGTTCGTTCAAAAAATCTTTTTCACGACGTTTCGCCAAAATCTCATTGGCAATACTTACTGTATATATATATATATATATATATATATATATATATATATATATATATATATATATATATATATATATATATATATATATATATATATATATATATATATATACAGGGTGATTCAAAAATCGATCACGAAACTTAAGGGGGTGATTCTACTTGACAAAATAAGGGTAGAGCTTCATATAATTTTTTTTCAAAATGTCATTCGTTTTCGAGTTACAAGCCGTCCAAGTTCAAGTTTTTATTTTTTGTTTTTTGAATTACTCGCTTACAGGAAAACCGATTTGACTAATATTTGAAAGATAGGCTAAGTCTTCTACGCTTCATCATTTTAGTAACAATTCACATTGATTGTTTGCCGCTAGAGGGCACTTTACCTACATTGAAAATTGTTTTTTTGTCATAATTTTTTAGTGTTGACAGCTACAGTAGTTTTTGGTATAATTTCTGAAAGACTGATGCCAGGCCTTTAAAAAAGGTGCTCTTTATTTACATCGCTAAACCCAACGGTTTAGACGTAAATCACCCTTAAAAATTAAGTGGTAAATTTACTTTTCTCATTTCATTACCACCAGCTACCAGGTAAATAGCTATCAAAGTATACTAGAGCTGTCAGTTTAACATCAAATAAATTCGCTTTTTAAACTATTTAATTTATAATCTTAAAATAACTAATAATGGCTAATCAGTAAATATTCATATTATGGATTATTGCGATATACATTTAATTGATAAAAATTAATGAAACAGTACTAAACAAACTAAAAAAGATTCTCAAAATGTCCCCCATTTTCTTCCATACATTTCCTAACACTCTTCAAAAAATGTCGCCTAACTCGATGAAAAATTCCTGGTGTTTCTTTAATAATTTGGCACTTTTCGATTATCCTGAAGCGAAGATCCTCGACGTTGATTACTGGAATATCGTACACCAATTGTTTCAAATGACCCCAAAAGAAAAAATCCATAGGATTAAGGTCTGGTGACCTCGCTGCCCATGCCAATGGTCCACTTCGTCCTATCCATCGCTCAGGATACGTTGCATTCAAATACTGTCGGACACGTATACTAAAGTGGGGCGGAGCTCCGTCTTGGAGGATCCACATGTTGGCCCTTACTTCCAATGGCACATCTTCCAGATACAATGGGAGACGATTTTGGATAAAATCTAAGTATACGTCACCAGTTAATGGGCCATCAAAGAAATGAGGACCAATAAGGTAATCTCCTATTATCCCTGCCCACACATTTAGTGAAAATCTACGCTGATGTTTCGTTTCTACCACATTGTTTGGGTTCTCGTAAGCATATGTGTGGATGTTGTGTAGATTTGTTATGCCATCACGAGTGAAACCAGCTTCGTCAGTGAATAATATGACGCCAATTAATCGATTATCGTGTTCATACTTAGCTAGGATCTGATTGCACATTTCCAACCGTCTCGGCCGATCATCGTCATAAAGAGCCTGCACCTTTTTTGAATGAAATGGGTAGAGTTGTTCTTCTCTTAGTATCCTCCATGAACTAGCCTGACAGAGCCGCACTTCATTCCCAATTTTTCTAGTACTAATACCTGGATTATCTTCAATAATTTCAAGCACTCTTTCTTCTTGTTGCACGTTTCTAGCAGTTCTAGGTCTTCCCCTATTTCCATTATTACTTTTAAAGGAACCACATTCCGCAAGCCTCCTGTGCACACTGGAAAATGTTTGAGCATGAGGGATATTTCTTTCCGGATAACTCTCCATATAATATCTTCTTGCCAACTCTGCATTACCATTTGCTTTTCCATAACAAAAATGGATATCACAATATTCGATATTTGAATATTGGTGATTAGCCATTATTAGTTATTTTAAGATTATAAATTAAGTAGTTTAAAAAGCGAATTTATTTGATGTTAAACTGACAGCTCTAGTATACTTTGATAGCTATTTACCTGGTAGCTGGTGGTAATGAAATGAGAAAAGTAAATTTACCACTTAATTTTTAAGGGTGATTTACGTCTAAACCGTTGGGATTAGCGATGTAAATAAAGAGCACCTTTTTTAAAGGTCTGGCATCAGTCTTTCAGAAATTATGCCAAAAACTACTGTAGCTGTCAACATTAAAAAATTATGACAAAAAAACAATTTTCAATGTAGGTAAAGTGCCCTCTAGCGGCAAACAATCAATGTGAATTGTTACTAAAATGATGAAGCGCAGAAGACTTAGCCTATCTTTCAAATATTAGTCAAATCGGTTTTCCTGTAAGCGAGTAATTCAAAAAACAAAAAATAAAAACTTGAACTTGGACGGCTTGTAACTCGAAAACGAATGACATTTTGAAAAAAAATTATATGAAGCTCTACCCTTATTTTGTCAAGTAGAATCACCCCCTTAAGTTTCGTGATCGATTTTTGAATCACCCTGTATATATATATATATATATATATATATATATATATATATATATATATATATATATATATATATATATATATTTATATTTATTTTCAGGACGTTTCGATTCTTTCGGATCTTTTTCAACTGAGGGTTTCGGCGGATGCTACAAAAATGTACATTTTTAATATTATTATATATGGAATAAGGGTTTAAAAACTTACCATTAAGAACAGAGATTTTTGTTTTAAACAAAAATTAATTACATCACAAACCAATTGTAATCACTCACTTTTGTATATTCACTTTTCAAAAGTATTTTTAAACGTCCAGTTAGAAGAATGGACACTACATTTTTAACCCTATAACTGCCTGGACTTGACTGAATATGGAACCCAAGTCACGGCAGTCAAGGCAGTTATAGGGTTAAAAATGTAGTGTTCATTCTTCTAACTGGACGTTTAAAAATACTTTTGAAAAGTGAATATACAAAAGAGTGAGTGATTACAATTGGTTTGTGATGTAATTAATTTTTGTTTAAAACAAAAATCTCTGTTCTTAATGGTAAGTTTTTAAACCCTTATTCCATATATAATAATGTTCAAAATGTACATTTTTGTAGCATCCGCCGAAACCCTCAGTTGAAAAAGATTCGAAAGAAGCTAAACGTCCTGAAAAATAAAAATATATATATACAATAAGTATGACTACTTAATACATGTAGTTTCATTATAAAAATGAACCATATTCCCAAGAAAATAACCAACTAAAAATATATTTAATGGTTCAAGAAAAATTAATTCCTATATATATATATATATATATATATATATATATATATATATATATATATATATATATATATATATACATATGCTTATGCCACTTAAAATTTTCCAGCCAGATTCACTAAGAATTAAACCTGATCTAGTAGCCATGAAATTTAAGTCTTCTAATTGACCAGTTTGGTTTTGCTTATGATATTGTCATAATTTATATTGCATATGCCAACAAATAAACGCTTATATAGAGATATTAAGAATAAGAATCTTGCGATAAAGCCTTAAAATATATAATGGAAATAGTCGTATACTGGAAATCAATAAAATTCACCATTTTTGCCGATTCAGTAATAAAATGGAATGTTTTTTTTATGCTTATATTTTTAGGGTTGAAAACTTGCTTGACTTATTGTTGCTCTTGTCAGTTTAAGCCCACTGCCGTTAATTTGGGACGGTTTTAAAATTAAACCATGTTAGTGAATCCGACAGTTCAAGTCTAAGCTTACAATTTTTTCGTGACATTTTACAGTTTTACATCAAGTCAACAGGTGCAACATCTTACTGGCAAATCAGGAGACAGTGTCTCAGGTATAATAATTATTACCTGATTTATGGACAGGTATTCGGCAGACAAAAATAAAAATAACCTACAACTGACAAATGCCTTACTTTATAAGAATAGGAGCAAGAAAATTCGATATTTAGTCAACAGTATACCACGCAACGCAAGAGTGGGATATACCTGTTGCTAAAATGTGTTTTAGGATTCTGAAGAAATTTTTTAATTTTATATCTTTTAGGGGAATTTACTTAATTTATTACGCTTAACTCTACATATATATATATATATATATATATATATATATATATATATATATATATATATATATATATATATATATATGTATATATGTACTTTTGGTTAAACCTTACTACACCATGTAGTAGAACAAAAGTTATACAAGTTCTAATGTAATTTTGTAGTTTGTCAAAATATGTCATACTAGTATATTAATAAATTTCCAATGCGTCTGGCATCACGAGCGGAACTTTCCAATAAGTTTGGATTACCTGGATTGGACACGACGAACTAGCAAGTTAAACTTTGCTTATTGTATTGGGTCCAGTACCTTTGGAGAATATGAATTACAAAGTTTTCAGAATGCAATTATATACTGAATATGGGTAAAATTTGTTTTGATTATTCTTCTTTTGAATATTTCAGTATATTGAAATAAAGAAATAACTATAACATATCGTGTGTAATAAAATATAAGTAGAAAATATGCGTTGCACTCACGAACTATTGTCCTCGAAATAATTCTGTTCATACAATTAATTAAAAGGGGCTATCAAATATTTTTAACGTTAAAATTAAAAATAAAGTTTCCGGAAACCTTTATTTAATAGATCGATAAATATCTACGAACGTTGATTTATATGCTCCAACCCTGATCTATTTAGAATAAGAATTGGACACAATCTGCACCTCATTTTTCTCATCATTGCCTCCAATCTCTTTAAAGCTTTTCTAACGATGGTTCAACATTTCCATGACTTTCTGGAAAAAAAAGGAAAGTGTTTCGCAGCAGATATTTTCTTTTAGTTTTGGAAACCCGCGAAAGACCTTCAAAGCCTGCTATCTGGACGTGTTATCCTGGAGGAGCACAGTTTGCTTTTAACTTCCTTTACGTTTTATTCATTATGTTCCACAATTTTGATATAAGTGGGGCATAAGATCCTGTTATTGTGTGCTTTTTCCTTAAATAATCAACTCCTTCAGCATCCAAAAAATATAGAGGAATCGCCTCTCTAGCAGAAGCAGGAACTTTTAATTTTTAAAGGGGTGGATGAATCTATTCCATACTACGACGTTTCGTTTCAGGCTCGTAAACCTTTTACTAAAATATCAAAGAGAGTATGACACGCAAAGTGCGTTTCTTCAACTAAACTTCTATCAGTTGTCTATCTTGCAGAAAAAGATCATGTATTTTTTCAAAATTTTCTTGTTTTCTTATAGTTACCAGAGATCACCTATATATTTGTCTTCGCATGAAATTCTACCACAGGAAACAGGATAGTCACCTAAAGTATTAAGTACTCGTAATTTAGAGTAGGTGTTATCTTTTTTCTGAAGGTATTTTATCGCTGCTTTTTACACGCTCCATTTTTATACTAATACACTACACACACACACACACACACACGCACACACACACACACACACACACCTATATTCACACACACACATCAATTTACGCATTTACTCTGTCGAGTAAGAATTTGTTGAGGCTTCAAATTTTAGATACATATTTTATAAATTTTCAGCGCATATATGCAAGCAACAGAATTTGGTAGAAATCTTAGAAGTTGGTCGGGGTGAAGCTTAGGGATCAACTCTCGTATAATAAACTGGTAACATACGAAGTAATAGATATATGTTGGACTTTCATTGCTTTTACTTTTTTGTTGCATATCACGACGTTAGTGATTATCTCTAGCCGTTTTCAAGTAAAATTGAATAAATTCTTAAACCACACAACTGTTTATACTAAAAATAAATGCAGTGGAGTATGACCGAGATGAGTGCAGTTATGCGTGCTATGTTTAGGTTCTAATGTATAAACGCGACTTCTTTGAGTTTCTGTTTCTTTTTTTCATTGTTGTTCTCGATATAGAATGCTAGCTTCAGATCATTTTATGTGTTGTCCATGAGTCCAGGCGTGGTTAGCAGCACCAGATTTTTCTGTTTCTCCACGAGATGTGTTCTTCTGATGTTTTTTGATTTTACATCAAGAAGTCTCTTTGTTTTACCTACGTAAGAGTTGCCACATTCACATGGCAACTGATATACACAGTTCTTCATGTCCTTTTGAGTTGTTGGTTTAACCCTAGCGAGCTGCCTTCTCAGAAAGTTATTTGAATTGAAAACAACGTTGATGTTATTTCATTTCCCTATATCTAAATACTATCACCAACCACTTGTACGCTTAAACAAGTTTGAGTGTAACCGTACCCAGGCTGCGTAACGCAACAGCATTTGCTGGGATAGTTCTGTGAATTGGCCGGATGCCGCGAGATGTCTCGACACCCAATGCGTTTTGGTGACAAACACTCAAGGCAGTATTTCATGTTTCGCTCTTCTAGAACTCTTTAGATAGGCTAAGAAGCATATTAGGTATTATATTATATGAACCGATACTACTAAACTTTAGTTCAAATGTATACCGTATGAAAAATTCAAATAATCCTTTTGTCTCTATGAATGGCAATTATTGTGCAAAAATAGCAAACAAAGTAAGAATCGGACATGCATTATGTTAAGCATCCATAGCAGTTGTCTGTCTTTGTGTTAACTGACATCGGATAATAAATTTTAACACCCAGATTGACTAAGAAGGTTTAAGACATAAGCTCGATCTATTTGCCATAAAAAATAGATCTTCTAGGCCGCGAGTTTTATTTTGCTTATGATATTGTCATAATGTATATTACATTAGTTAACAAATAAGTACCTATACAGGGATATTAAGGATACGAACCTAGTGATAAAGCTTTGAAATATGTAAGAGAAATAGTTGTATCCCGAAAATAAATAAAACTGTCCACTTTTGCCGGTATGTAATAAAAGAAAATGTTGCTGCTTTTGTCAATTTAAGCCATCGGCTGTCAATTTAGAACCGTTCTAAGGTTAGACTATGTTAATTGAAAACATGTTGCAAAGCTTCGTCGCAAAAGATATGCGGATCGACGGATAAGCGGACTGCTACGGAACCATCAAACTGTTTTAGGAAAGTTAATATTAGTAAAACACTTTTCTATCCAACAGTTCTGCGGTAATAAAAACACTTTAGCAGTGTTTGTGCTCTCTCGCTTCAAAAGTTGCATTGGAAAACAGAAGTAGGAGATTTTCTTTTTTTTATTCTTACATGTTAACGTCTTTGATATTTGTATTGTTTTAATTTTGAGTAGTAGCTTAATTTTGATAGTCATTTGATTCTTTTAATATTGACTTTATGTACAAAATGAATGATGAAGGGGCCTGGGTAACCGAAAAAAACGTTTAACGATAACAATTCATATGAAAAAAGTAAAAATGATAAAATATTTACTCAAAACGAAGCACAAAAAGAATGAAAGGACTTTTTTACTCCAATTCGGATCTCAGTCCATACATAGTTTACCTTGAATCTTCGAATATTTCTTAAATGAAGGTTGGTTCATTTAATAGTATTAAAATAGCAAGAGAAATTTTCAATTTTTTATTAATAGATGTTAAGAAAATTGAAAATAAAGGGCTTAATAGTACTGCTATCGCATTTTTAAAGGCTCAACAGGCCAATGCATTTGTTAAAAACAAAATTTTATTAGAAAAAAGCTATAAAATATATACTCCATTTAATTTTGTCACATGCAAAGGGATAGTTGGGCAATTAGATATTGATATAAATGAGGAGGAATTATTAAAATGTAGACCTAAATAAAATGAGACTGAAATATTAAACATCAAAAGACTGAATAGAAAAGTAATCAAAGAAAATAAAGTGTAATATGAACCTACACGTACGGCTTGTTTACTTTTAAGAGCGTAATTTTACCTAAAATGGTATATTTTTATGAATTACCAACACTGGTTAATATTTATATAGCACCGGTAACTTAATGTTATAAGTGTCATACAATAAAATTTTTATAAAAAAAATGAACCGACTTCTAAAAGTGCGCTAAAATTCCCCAAAAAATGAAAAATAACTATTCATTTTTATATGAAATTGAAATTTTTGAAGTCGGCGCCAAATTAATACCAAAAATACTTTATTTGTAATTGCTTTCTTACCATGATATATACAGGCACGGATCCAGGGGGGGCAACCCCCCCCTCCAAGAGCTTTGAGGTCACGAAAATAGACCCGAATTTGCCTCTTATACTATAGTTAATTCAAGAACTAGACAGAGTAATAAATCATTTTTTACCCTTTTTTTCTTCGCAAAATACCTGTGTTCTTTAGTCCGGTGACTTTGTCAAAATCTGTTAAACATATATATTTTTCACAGGAATGGGTTAGAAATTTTATAATCAAAAATACCGTCTATGTCTATTTGGGTTAGATAACAATAGATATTTGGAAGCGTGAAGTGTTAAAAAGGATTTTAAGCCTTGTCATAGGCGTCGGAAGGAGGCTTATTTTATCACTATGTGTTTATGGCATAGAATATTATTTCGGCAATAAACTTAAAATAAAAAGTTTTTATAATATTATTTTATTTTTTATGATTGCTTAATAATTCACATACATTAGAAAATATAGATAATTTCGACATATCAACACAAATCACAACTATATTTTTATTTTTGGCATAGAAACAGTTTTAGGCACATTCAGACTAAAACGTTTTTCTTTTAATTTCAAGTAAATCCCAATCTTTATTGATTTTAGTTAGAATTTTGTCGACGGTTGGGATCTGTTTCTCATAATAAAATGTATGTACAATTCCCTTTATTGCACTTTACACACTTCTTTGAATGCAGTTTTTCGTCTGCCTGTGATCGAATCTGGCTGGGGAGTACTAACAATTCCAGAACTTATTTTCTCCTTCAGCATTAGGTACATAGTAGATTTTCCAATTTCTCATGTTGGAACACATCTGAACAGAGCTTTTAGCATTATTATATAGATATTAGATATTATCTTAAGGCATCATAGGCATTCATCGTAATAAATTTTTCGTTGAGGAAAAAATGCCCTGGTTTAACGATTTTAAAATAAATATAGATGTGGAAGCTATATCTTTTGGGCATCTCACTAATCTCAAATAATATATAAAAACAAGCACAAACAAGATAAATCACTAAAGAAATTTTATTGTTGCAATAAATTTATCAAAGATTATAATATTTAAATATAATTAATTATAATAAGCAGGTACATTGGAGGTTTCGGTAACAGTTTAATTACTCTCTCTAGTTTTTGAATTGAGTATAGGAATGTGTATACTTGCGATCGCCCCTCCCCTTCCCAAGAGCATTAAGTTCAGGAAAATAGAACCCATTCTGCCTTTTATATTATGAATGTGGATGCTGTTGGCACATCCCCTCCACCGTTGACAACTTTTTTTTTTTTTTTGCGATGGCATCAAGAGCTTTGAGTTCAGGAAAATAGACCCGATTCTGCCTCTTATACTAAGAATGTGTATGCTGCTGGTATCCTCCCCACCCTGTCGGCAACTTGTTTTTTCTTGTGATGCCCCCTCCCCATCTCTAAGAGTTTAAAATTCAGAAAAATAGACCCGACCCTGCCTTTTACACTATAAATGGGAATATTGCTGATGTCTCCCCCCCCCCCCCCCGCCATCGACAACTTACTTTCGCTTGCTATACAGCACTTTTGTGATATCACCGCCCCCCCCCCCCCCGCCCCCCCAAGGGAGAGGCTGGATCCGGCCCTGTTTATATATATTAGTAGTTATTTGTTTCATTTCGAAATAATTTGGAGCCGACTTAAAAATTTCAATTTCATACACAAATTTATAGTTATTTTTCATTTTTTGGTGCACTTTTAGAAGTCGGTTCAATTTTTTTTTATAAAAATTTTATTTTTCGATTTTCGTTGATTCTTCTTCTCCAAATACCAGAGAAATTGTATCAAACAAATATTTAGTCTGTCATAGTAAATCCACTATCTTAAATTTCAAATTAATTTTAGGTTGGTAATGTAGGCCCCAAAACCTTTCAATATCGATATTTAAAGAACTTGAGATGTAAATTTTTAAGCCCGATATATTTTATACATATTGAGTTTGTATACGCTCCAAGAACCACGCAATATCAATTTTAGGCAAAATTGGAAAATGTAAAATTTCAGTCCCTCATATTGTATCTTATCAACCTAATAGTTGTAAAAAATTAACTTCATATTCATACATTCATAGTAATACACGAATTCGAAAACACCTTAATACCAAATCTGAAAAAATGCGGATCTGCCGTATTGAATTTCAAAAAAATAATTTTAACGTCTTAATCTAATCTAAACCTAAACCCTTCAAAGCTCCCTAGTACAAATTTTAAAATTTCTAGACCGTCATATTGTATCTGATACATTAGATTTTCTCAAAATAATTTTATATTGGGTATTTACATTCTCAAAAACGATCAATTTCCACCTTTGAACAAAATCAAAAAATGTAAAATTTTTAGTCCGCCATATTAAATCCTGAAAAATACTATTAAATTCATAGTTTATACCCTCAAGAACCCCCTATCTCAGTTTTGGAGAAAATCGAAAAATGTAGAATTTTTAGGACGCTATATTGAATCCGCCAGATTGAGTTTTTTAAAAACTATTTTAAATTTGTAATTAACTCTAACAAAATCCCCCAATACTGATGACCATCTTGGATCCGCCATATTTAATTTTTTTAAAATAATGTCAGATTCGTAATGTGTGATCCTAAAAACTCCCCCATATCAATTTAAAAAAAAAATCGGACAAAACAAATGTTTTATCCGCCATGTTGGATACACCATATTGAATTTCTTTTAGATAGTTTCAGATTCGTTATTTGCGACCCCATACAAATTTTGGGGAAAATCGAAAAAAATTGATATTTTCGTCCGCCATATTGATTTTTAAAAAATAATTTTATATTCGTCATGTGCGACTCCGAAAATTCCCCTGTTCCAATTTTGGAGAAAATTGGACAAAATTGATTTTTTTGTCCGCCAAATTGGATCCGCCATTAAATTTTTTTTAAATATTTTGTATTCGTTATATGTGACCCCAAAAATTCCCCCATACCAATTTTGGAGAAAATTGGATAAAATTAATTTTTTGGCCGCCATATTGTCAGTGCCATCTTGGATTTTACTGCACCAATTTCAACCAAAACCATATGGGACCACCGCAGCAACTTCCTGAACATAACGTAAAAAATTTCATTCAAATCGGTGCCGCCGTTCCAGAGTAATCGGTGTATATACATAAAAAAAAATACATATTCGACGAATTAAGAACCTCCATCTTTTAGAAGTCGGTTAAAAAATAATTGCAAAGGGAAAGAGAGATCTTTCCTTTTTGTGAGTTAAAACACTTTGATGAAGGGGAAGAAACTTCCTATGAATTGAAATGTTTCTATCGTAAAAAATCGCATTAATCAATAGATAAAAAAATGCCAGGAATTTTAATGAAAAAAAAATATAAAAAATTGATGTCATATGAAAATTTGCCCTTTTATGACGCAAGTGAGGCTATTTCGAAACCTTGTGTGAGTAAAGACGAATTCATATGTAATTCCAAAGATTTTCCAGTCATTAAAACAGTTACATAACCAAAATTCCCAAAATAGTAGTAATAAAAACAGGATGGAAAATCACATTACGCCTTCTCAGAGAAGAGCGCACAATTTCATAGCACGTACTGTAAAAAGATACTATTAACAGGTGGTAACTAGTACGGATAACAGAAGAAGAAGTATACACAAAGAATACAGCAGCGACTTACATGATAAAAGTTATTTCCCAAATTCAAGACCAGATAAATACTCTGAAAAATCTTGGTCATTCAGCCCCAAATTTACATTTCTTCAAAAAAGAAAATGCCTGGAAGACCAGTGCAGATACAAATAATAAAGGATATGAAGATTTTGACCCGCAACGCGGCTTAAATTATTGTATTGATTATATTAAGAACACAAATAATGAAAATATTAAAAAATATTTTATTATCGCAAATAACTATAGGATTGGATTTAGATAATTTTTCTCAATCGGATCAATAATTATAATCTATTTCGCAAATGAACCGACAACTGAAATTAAGTATTTTGCAATGGAACGTTAGAAATATTAAAGCTAACAGGGGACATTTAATTTGATATAATTTCTAAAGAAAAATCTAATATACTACTAAATGAAACCTGGTTAAAGAGAGGAAGAGAGCAGGAGATCCAATTACTGGACGGATCTGCACGGAATTAGACAAGCGAAGATACTTCTTGGGAACTACGGTCATAAGAGATACAAGGAATACACAAACCTAAGCAAAAACCAACTTAGAGTTTTACCAGGAATCCAGACGGGCATTGCTATCTGAAGGGACATCTCAAGAAACTTGGATTGAAAGAAAGAGAAGAGTGCAGATTTTTCGAGGCGGAGGACGAAACCTCTATTCACATCCTTTCAGAGTATAGCGCTAGCTTTAGAAAACCCTAGAATGCTGTTCTTGAGAGTACACTAAATACAAAAGGGGGAGTTACCCCCATCCTGAGGTTCCTGAGGAAAATAGGACTGGAGGACCTGCTTTAATCGGCAACGCGAGGTATCCCTAACGACTTAGCAGCAGAATGGAAACACAATAGTTCTTTTAGGTCGCAGGGTACAAATCCTCAATTTCACCCATATACACAACCTGGTTAAACCAGGATTTAACTTTTTCGTTATCCAGCTAAAATATAGTAAGACAAGACAGAAGAATATGGGAAGGGATAGACCAAATTCAATACATAATTATTAAAGTAGGAATTTGATACGAATTAAATATACATGCCAATTCAAACAGTGTTATTTCATTAGAGATGTTAAAGCACATGTCAAAAGAGTTTGATCCTAAAAACCGTATTATTATTGGTGATATGAATTCACACCACCCTTGGTGAGATACATGTCCAACTTGGGAAGTAAAGATATTGGGATTTTTCTTTTGAAAATGAATTGTTGAATGACAGAAGTTCAACATTACAGCGCAGTGGACTTAACTATTGTTAGTAAGAACTTACTTATGAAGTCGGATTGGTCGGTATTGCAAAATTGTGGTAATTATTCAGAATTATGACAGAATTGTGATTGAAACTTCCAATATTTGTACATTGCGTGTAAGGATCTAATTCATATATCTAAGCAGATCAAACAATTCCGGTCAAAAGCCGTGTGATTAAAGGAAAGATTGCTTATCCATAGTGGGATGAGGAATGTAGAATGTGGGTAGATAAAAGAAAGAAGGCAATAAAAAAATTCAGACAGTTACCAAGCATAGACAATTTCACTAAAAATAAACGCATGATAAACCTAATTAAGAAAAATCTAGACGTAAATTCCAAAAATATGTATGGAATAAAAAATTTTAAGCCACAAAGAAACACTTTGCAAATGAAGTTATTACAGACAAAATCAAAATGAAAGTTCTGAACAAAATGGTCTCCTTAGAAATTAATCCAGAATTTAGTTTGTTAAGAATGGAAGATGGAGTCTCTCTTTTTTCAGTTTGCGAGCTCGACAATGCACTCATCAATAAAAAACTTCCTGCCACAGCTTTTTCATTTAATCAAATTACGATGGCGATATTTTTGGATATTAAATCAGCATATGAAATTGTCAACATATACAAATTATGTAAGTTAAATCGCTTATCAACCTAATTTTTCAAAATACTAAATAATAGATTCTTGGACATCAGAGGTAATGATGCTGAATTTTCGGGATCCATGTTAGTAACCAAAGGACTCCCATAGGGTTCTCCGCTAAGGCCAGTTCTCTTCAACATTTATATTTCTGAATTATTTTCTATAATACCGAAAGATTTACATATACTGGACTGTGAGGAGTTTTATATGTCCAGGGAATCAAGGAAAGGATACTAGTCGAGAAAATCAACAGTGAACTAAAAAAATGAAAAAAAAATGGTTGCAGGATCTAAATTTGCCAATTAATAAATGTAAAGTGATATGTTTTACAAGGGGAAGGCGAAAAAATACATTTCCAGAAGCAAAAATTGATAATAAGATAATACCATGCCGAAACTCTAGTGCGCATCATCAGAGAAGCTGTAGAAATAGAAAACACTAAAAATCTTAACAAGAGAGATGTTGCACAAAACACCTCAAATACATGGAAAACCCTTATCAAAACCCAATCAAAAACAACACACCAGAGAAATAAGATAGCGAGCCGAGAGGAGGTTAATATAGCAGTTGTTTCCTTCGAATGTTGCTCTCGGTTCGATACAGACCCACTAACGACATGACACCATAAGGTGGTCGAAAGGTATATGGGAGAGGACTAGAGTTGTATTTGCAGGAAACAAACTGTTTGTATATATTCTTTCATTTTCTCTGCTTGAAAGGATAATACATTTAAACAACAGTGTCCTTTTATTTTGAACCAACCTAAAAAGTAAGTATTCATATCGATTCATATTTTTTCTCTCTCTTCTGTTGTCTGTAGCAATACTTTTTTGTTTTTAACAGGAAAGGGCATTATTTTTTTTAAATTCTTAATTTTATAGCAAATTATATATAAATGGAGACATTTTCATCACGTCTAGCATATAAAATTTTACTTGCATATATTTTTTTAGTTAATAAGCAAAAAGCCGAAGTTTTAATGTAATCTGTTCAGTTAAAATAAATTAATTTTTAGAAATACTAGGCTGGTAAATAAGTTTCGGGCCTGAAACATAGATGGCACCTCTAGTCAATAGTTTCCGTTATTGTTAAATTTATACATGTGTCAGGAAAATATATGTGAAGTTTCGCGTTGATCTGCCGAATATTTTATTTTCTACAGCGTTTAAAGTGTGTAAAAATTGAAAATCGTGCAGTGATTCAATACTTGTATAAAAAAAGGTTTATCCGAGAAGGAGATTTATGAAAACATGATGAATATATTGGGGGAAGATGCTCATTCATACCACAACAGTAAAAAGATGGGTAACTGATTTTAAACGTGGTCGTACCAGGATTGCAGATAAAGAACGTGAAGGTTGTCCAAAAAGCGTTCGAGAAATCGTTGACCAAGTACTGGATATGGTAACGAAAGACCGCTGATGGGTGCCGCATTCGCCGACTTTGAAACAAAAACGCATTCGAGTAAAACTTTCTTAAGAAGATTTCAACCGTTTTATATGGAACAAAACTGATCTCGTTCATCAGTTTGTAATTATGAATAAGACTTGGATTTATCACTATGATCCTGAACTGTAACAACAAACCTCTTAGTGGACTGAGCCTGGTTCTTCCGCCCCGAAGCTGACTAAAGGGTTTAAATATTCGAAAAAGGTTACGACATCAGTTTTTTGAGATTTCAAACTGATAGAACTGTAACAAGGGAATATTGTTGCAACCTTTTAAACCAGTTGGATGTAAAAATTGGTGGCAAAAGACGTGGTTTAGCGAAGAAAAAAAAATTATCTGTTATCATGGCAATGCACCTACTCACAAGTGTGCTTTAACTGGCTCTAAACTAACCGAATTGAAGTAGGAATCGTTGGAACATTCATAATAAAAGGTTTATCCGAGAAGGAGATTTATGAAAACATGATGAATATATTGGGGGAAGATGCTCATTCATACCACAACAGTAAAAAGATGAGTAACTGATTTTAAACGTGGTCGTACCAGGATTGCAGATAAAGAACGTGAAGGTTGTCCAAAAAGCGTTCGAGAAATCGTTGACCAAGTACTGGATATGGTAACGAAATACCGCTGATGGGTGCCGCATTCGCCGACTTTGAAACAAAAACGCATTCGAGTAAAACTTTCTTAAGAAGATTTCAACCGTTTTATATGGAACAAAACTGATCTCGTTCATCAGTTTGTAATTATGGATAAGACTTGGATTTACCACTATGATCCTGAACTGTAACAACAAACCTCTTAGTGGACTGAGCCTGGTTCTTCCGCCCCGAAGCTGACCAAAGGGTTTAAATATTCGAAAAAGGTTACGACATCAGTTTTTTGAGATTTCAAACTGATAGAACTGTAACAAGGGAATATTGTTGCAACCTTTTAAACCAGTTGGATGTAAAAATTGGTGGCAAAAGACGTGGTTTAGCGAAGAAAAAAAATTTATCTGTTATCATGGCAATGCACCTACTCACAAGTGTGCTTTAACTGGCTCTAAACTAACCGAATTGAAGTAGGAATCGTTGGAACATTCATCCCATTCACCAGATGTGGCTCTCTCAGGCTCCGTCCATTCCCACACCTGAAGAGATTTCGCGTGGAAAGCCTTTTTCATCAACTGAAGAAGTAACTGCAGTCATAGAGAGGTACTTTAAAGGTCCTCCGGAAAACCACTTCGGGAATGAGATACTTAAATTCGAGAGTCGTTGGAAAAAGTGTATTGAATTTAAAGAAGATTTTATTTAAGTATAAAACATATTTTAAAACTAAACTCATAACCTTTCATTTATAGGCCCGAAACTTATTGATTAACCTAGTACGTTGTCTGTCATTCTGCGATGACCGGTTAAAAGCAAAATCCAGCGAGACAAAATTTTTCGTTTTCCAAGGATTTTCCAAATTAATCCAGCGAAAAAAGGGTTAATATATTTGAAAGGTCCAAGTTGCTTTGTTCTTGACATCATTAAAATAACATTAATTATTTGCTATGAGTCGGACTTCGTGTCAAACTGTAGCGACAAACTGAAGTTAATGGCCAACTAATTCATTAGGGTCGACGCTTAATAACCTAAGCATTTTTCTTTCCTTTTCTTTTTTTACGAATATATTACCATTTGTTATCAATATATATATATATATATATATATATATATATATATATATATATATATATATATATATTCAAAGAATTTAATTATAATTGGAACAAATCACTAAGTAATTTACATGCGACGTACGAGTTAGACATGCTCGACTCAGATGACCAATGCGGTGGATCCTCAATAATATATCTTAACATAAATATTGTAATTGTAATTTTATTATCTGCAGCTAACACAAAGAAGGTCCTCCCTTAACTTCACCGTATGTGAAAAAAAAATTTCGAAAGATTATTGTAGCTCGGCTAGAATTGTCTTTACCGTCAGTTGTCAACATTAAATATGTTATTCTGGTTTGAATTTTTTTTCTCAAGGTTTATTTATAAATATTTATATACTTCACTTTCAAAAGCCCTTACTATATATGTATAGACACTTTCTTGGAAGTAATTTAAAGATTATTCTACCAATTCTCTCTAATCCAATGTTAAATTTGGTCGTTTGAAAACTCGCGAAAGTTTAATAACGTTATCAAAACCTAAAGGTTTGTAAGTTGTAGGAAAATTTTTCAGCCCGACCGTGACCTTAATACAAATAATGGGATAATTTTGTGTTGTATTCCAAGTAAAACACGAAAAGAATGTATAAAACGTGCTTCAGAAAAATTTAACACTAGTACAAAATTTTGATTTGAGTTGTGTTTAAATCCATACATATACATTTTCCTGGCATAGTTATAATAATAAAAATTTATTATTATAGTGCTTATAAATGTGTAATTACATTTTATACATAAATTAAAAACTATTTTTCATTCACCTGTTATTTTTCAATTTTATCTAATTTGAGGTATCTGCGTATTACTTACTTTAACTGATTAATTCTTAGGGATTACGGTAACTATTTACGATATATGTATCTCTGGCCATAACAATTTTTTGCTCCTACTGCAGAGATTTTAATTTTTTTCATATCTGTGTACTTTTACTAGAAACACTCAAATTTTTTTAATGGAAATACATGAATAAGCTCATTAGTTTTAAAAGTTTGGCTGTTACGTAAATAAAAAATACTTTGACAATAGTGTTTTTTGAATAGTCATGTCAAACTGTTGTTGATAAAAGAGATTATTTTTGTAGAGTTTGGTCACAGAATCCAAGATGATCGTCAAAATTAAATTTTTATATACAAAAAACATTTTAAATATGTGTTCGTATCTCAAAGAATTATATGTAACGATGTTTCGTAAAACGAAGAAACGTTAAAAGATCTATACACAAACATACAATTGAAACAATTTAATTTACTTAGAAAACAAACAAATTGTTGTAGGTTCTATTATTAAATTAAACTACTTCAAGAACTTAGACATAAAACTTAATATTCCCGAGTTAGTCAACGGGTCGGTAAACCAAACATTTCGGCCTAAAGGTCCTGACCACGCAATTTTCATATTTAATGGCCCTTTGTCCTCTCAGGAGGCGATGAAATTTGTATATATTTTGCTGGTTATTTATGTCTAGATTGCTTACAGATATTTTGCCACATTGTTTGAAGCCAAATTTAAAAATGTATTTTTTTCCTGTGATTGAGTCTGAAATGTGTTTTAGAAATTAATTAAAATTAAAAAATTCAGATAATGACTGACCCAAGGAGCTCAGCTCAAACTGCATACTGTTTCTCTTTATAGACTTGGTTTGGAACAAAAACAATATATCTTTATTAGCAAAAATACTTTGTCATTGACTGTGGTTCAGAACTAATGTTAATGTCTAGATTCCATTAATTATAATACACTAAACATCAGTAGACCAATATGTCTTTAGTGTCTACCTGTATATATTATTATTTGTCAAATTATATTAAATAGTTTTATTTAGATAAAAAAATTGAAACATGATTTATTAACTACAGAAATTAGTGTTTAGCCCAATATTTGTCCATTATTTGCATATGCATACTCATACAAGCTTTTCGTTTTTAAATAGACTTCACTGTAGGAGATTATCAGTTTGATCCTTTTATTCCAATACTTTACTAAGACTAGAAAAATATCTTGTCTCTGCATTTTCCAAAAATGAATAGATTAAGTCTATCTTGAATCTTCGTTAAAAAGAGATACGCATATAAATGTACAATTTAAAAGTAGAAAATACTTTCACTTTTCGAAGTGAAACCGAACATTTTTGAAAAAGTTTCATTATTTCATATGTCTAAAGGCAAAAATAACAATGCTATTTTGCAAAGGTTTCCGTCCACTCCCCTTTAGCTCACTGCATATTATTTGCAGTTATTTATGTGAAAAGGAAGAAATAGAGTTCTGTTTGAACACTAGTTATAATATCCAAATTCCAGCTTGTTAGGGACCGTTTAACGAACAGCTTTGCAAACAGATTTGGAAAATTTGTCAAACAGGAGACTTTTATAAATTAAGTAATGTGATGAGAAATCAACAAAAATTAGAGTTTGTTTAATTTATTTAAACATTAAACATTTTATAATTTCTAATATAAGATTTTAGTTGAAAAAATAATCTTGGAGGCGCGGTGCTACTTATTGTCGGTTTTAGTGTCAACTTAAGCTTTAAAAATCTGTAACTGAGGTTGAACTCCATTTTGTTGTAGTTAAAAACAAAAATAGATATCAAAAGCCAGACACCGAAAGCCGTACAAGGTACATCTTTTGGAAACCTTACCCATGCACCGCTCGTTGTCGAGACTAATTATTTTAACAAAAGACTTAGTGAAGTTTATATAAAAAGCGCTTGGGAGCAGTAATTATAAAGGGAAGTGAAGGGAATCATTTTACAGGCTGAAGCGAGTTTAATGTATTAAACTGGCGACTGGAGAGTTAAAGGAATAAAGTGTAAAAGTAGTTTGAAAATCAGAGATTGTTTAGGTCAGATACTGAATCGAATATCAAAGGTTTAATGCATGAAGTAGTACTTGAAAACTAAGTTGCCGAATGTATATTGTTAATAACATAAATTAAATATTAAATCAATTTATATTTGTATGTAGATCATACAGACTTGATGCTTGGCACGAAGTCGAATGACGGTCTTATCCATGGGTAAAACTGTTTTCCTAACTGGTTACCAGAGCTCCGATTCTGTAAGCATATTTTTTGACATTCTCTTTCCTTATCTCTTTTAGGACAGTGATATACTTATGTGTTAATACAGATTGAACAAAGATAGAAGATCCTTATTATGGCATTCTCTATCCCTTTACTCTTATAGAATCGCAGCCCAGAAGACCTATTTAAAATCTAAGTTTATTTATTTCATAACATTTTTATGCTGACAAATCCGATCAAAGTGAAGAGACTATTTTAAACGAGGTAAAAAATTAAACAAATGATGTATAATTACTTCGGGTTGATAAATTTTTTATAGACCGGTCGACCTTAAAATATTTCGTGTATAAAAAAGCAGTTTAATGCAACCAGAAATAAAAAATAAAAGTGAAAATGTAGTAACATAGAAGGCCAAATGAAAAGTACAATATTCAAAACATGATCAAGGGATGTGATTGCCCAAAGGTTGTCAGAACGCAATGACCAAATTTAGACGTCAACATTTCGTGTATATACCGCTATTTATTTCTATTTTAATCTGCTTGAAAAGCTAACTAGAAGAATTTTTGCAGTAAGCAAGCAAGCCGAGATTATCGTAGCACTGAAACTCGTTTTAAAAGAAATAACTGCCAATTATTGTATTCACGAGGCTGGCAGCCGTTCGTGGGTGTAGCCGTCAAAAATGCAGAACAAAGAGTTCACGTTTACAACAGTAAACTTCATGACTGATTATGAAGAGTGAATTGGATCGTTTATTATTAACTGAATCGATACAGAAGTTCAAATGTTTAAAAAGTAATCATTGTGTGTATGTATGCAACTAGATTTATAACTGTTTTAGATGTGTGTGTAAAAATTTTGATTTACTGTTAACTAACAAGATTTTCTCAAAGCATTTTGTATTAGAAAAAGGCAGTAGCTTGGTAAATTTTTATATTAAATACAGGCTCCAAAAGCATCAAAATTTCAGAGTTTTGGTAACTGGATCTTTGTAAAACAAAACAGGCATCAGATCAAAAACATACCAGAACTGATCAATTCTCAGCGAGTAACAAGACGAACCGCACTTGAAAATGCCAAATGAGATTTTGGCGAAACGTCGTG
Organism: Diaprepes abbreviatus; assembly: GCA_034092305.1. Lineage (NCBI taxonomy): Eukaryota > Metazoa > Arthropoda > Insecta > Coleoptera > Curculionidae > Diaprepes > Diaprepes abbreviatus. The sequence continues at coordinate 1,052,313 of JASJET010000103.1, forward strand.
AAAACGATTTTTTGAACGAACGGATTGAAACCCGGAATAATCAAAACATATATATATATATATATATATATATATATATATATATATATATATATATATATATATATATTATTCATTATAAATTAATAATATAATTAGAGGTAAACCAATAAAGATGAGTAGGTTTCTATTGACCAAATCAAATGATTGAATTGATAAACAAATTCGGTAATATGAGGAAATAATAGCTAATTTTATTCATTTATTTTTATATTTTTTAATATGGTAAATCCTCGTATATAATAAATATATAGAAATAAAAGATTCTTTGATATACAATCCAAATTAAATTATAATAGCTACGAAATCGTGACCATAGAATTATTATTAGTTCCAATAAAAGAGAGAGTTAGTGGTTTGGGTCATACTATTCGAGGTAAAATGTATAAGTTCCTTAACATTCACTTTGAAACTGGCCACGCCTAGCATTTTAAACATTAATTTAGTTCATAAGTTTAATATATATATATATATATATATATATATATATATATATATATATATATATATATATATATATATATATATATATTAAACTTATGAACTTAATTAATGTTCAACTCTACGAGTTGTGCAGATATCTTGTATGGCTTTTAATAGATAGTAATAAATGTTTATCTACGAGAAATACTGGAAAAATATCTATCCAGCCATGGGAGAAATAATTGACTGTAGTAATGTTCAATAGTGACAAACTTATTCTAATTCAGGCTGAAATTTGATTTCAGTTTATTCACTAATTTGTGTTTAATGAAGTACCATCAGATTTTTAATAACCGAACATAATTGGCAAAAATTGGTCAAGATAGTTTCGATAGGTTGTGAATTCATTCAAGATGATCCTAAACATAGAGTTTTCAGACCAAGCCAATCCTTATGTTTGCAGAAAGATGAAAAAAGTTCTAAATGATAAGAAAACTATGAATAAAGGGTTCAACAAGGTCCGCTTCAAGATTGTTGACACCTAAGCAAAAACTGTTTAAACAAGAGACTTCTTAAAATCTTTTTGAATTTTTAGATGAAGACCTTAACTTTTTCTATAAAATATTGACCGTGGGAGCCAGAAATAAAATTAGACTAATCCAACGAGTCCACAACGGTTCTTCGCCTCCAATAAAGGTCAGGACACAATCTGTAGCTGTGGGTCATGGCCACCATATTTTGACACTAAGCAGAAGTTATTTTTGTTGCAGGTACATCACGATAAGAGCAGCATTTAAATGCAATAACAAAATTATGTGCGGCTTGTTGTTAAGAATGTTCTGGTTTGTTCTATCGATATATCTATTGTTGCCTATTTTGGACGCCAACAGGAATCATCTGTTTATTGTTGGAATAAACTTTCAGGTCAGGTGGCGCAAATGTGTTGAAGCTGGGGAAAATTCGTTAGGGTTTTATTAAGGATCTAGATGGGTTTTAAATACATAAAAATGAAGAAGAGGCGAAAATACTATTATATCTTTTTGTAGAATGTTATATTTTTGACTGTACTAGATGGAACAGACATATAAATATTTAATACTAGTGTCATACATTGACAAAGATTGATTTGTTTTTTAATATTATGAAAGATCTTTTCTATTCCTATCGACGTGGAAAAGTTTTCTAATGTGTTTGGGATTAATAAATTCAAAACTGTTAAGAAACTTGCGAAAATACTAAATTATTTGTGCGCATTTATTTTTAAAGCGTTTTAATAAATATATTTTTTAAATAACCATATACACTATCTTCCGAAAATGACATTGTATTATTTAAGATTTTCAGCTACGTTTCATTTAACACAATGTTATACAAACGTTTAATTTGTCTATTACAAAGCTATCGACAGGTCCTGACTTGCATAATTTAATGCATCAGGGATATCATTTGTCGTTTTTACCACTAATGTTTTGCGATATGTTAAATACTGAAAATGAGATGCTTTTAAAACATGCCTTATTAAATAGGTGCAATGGGTCTCCTAAGAAAAGATTTTTTCAAACAAAAGGTAATAACCTTGAAGGTAACTTTACTTGTTACAATATTATCAACTTACAAATATCACACCTGACTCTCTAAACGGTGCTTATAGCACTGACCCCGAGAGTAGATATATTACAATTAGTGACCAATATAAAATACAGATTCAGTGTAAATCGAAATAGGTTTTCAATTTACTAAAAAATGTGTTACATATTCTAATGTTTTTATATACCCAGGCAGCTAATTGTAATTACATGCATATTTGACAGAAACCAACTGAAAAGGCCTGTCCTTTGAATATAAGGTATTTTCAGTTGGTTTCTTCTAAATATGCATTTATTTATATATAACAGCTGCAAATATATCCTTTCATATCTACTAGTTAATTATAGGTTCTAGCAGTTATTTTATGAAGAAACCACGTATGGAGTGTATTGTGGGGAAAGAAAGTTTTACATTTCATAGTTGATATTATGAGATTGTTTACGCCTATGTTGGTTGTTGTATACACCAAATAAATGTCACAATGAGATCTTGTTTCGTGGCTTCGTTTATCATTGGGAAATAAAACACTTGTGTTACATTTTTGCTTCTTATTTAGTATCTTAAACATTATAATTTATACTGTTCAAGTTCTAATACTTTATTCACCTTAACCCCCCCCCCCCCGTATAGATTATCTGTGTTATAAAATCCGTTATAATTAAAAAGCACTTTTAGTATTTTGCTTTGTAAAGTCTAAATTGATTCAAAGTTTGTTTTAGTACACACAGCTAGCAGGTATGTTATTGGTAAGAAGAAAAAATACATCCATCACCAAAATAGGTCTATGATCACTACTCATGCACCGTTGACTTCGTAATTTATATTTTGGCATTATTTTACCTGTCTTCAACTCTTGTGGACAAAATCCAGAAGAGGGTATACCATTTACCAAGTTAGTCAAAATCATCACATACTGCCAAATAAATAATAAATCATTAACTGATACACCTTCAGTATTTATCTAGACAAAAATTCGACTGACTCCATATTAATTTTAATTTTTATATAGATGATTCGTCACAAATATTTAGTTTAATTATGTAGTGTAAAGTGGTCATTATCTTTTGTAAATAAATAACAATCTAGGCGTATCGCACTCGTATTATGTTAGGGTTCCGTAGCATTAATTACCAGTTTGAGATTTTTTAAAATTTAACATCAAGCTTGTTTTTGGGCCAATTGAAAGCACGTGTCTGCAAATTTTTATCTCGGAAGATTTTATGAGAAAGTTTTATTTGTATCCATTTGAGGCTTCTGAAGGAGCTAAATAAGGGTTGAGTAAATGTTAATATAAGTATGTTGCCAATGTGGTAAGAAGCTCAGGATACGTGAACATTTATTTGGGGTTATGTATGGTTCAAATAACATAAGATTGATTACCTCATCAAGCCAGCTAGCTACCTTGAATTACTCTGGGTACGAATTATCCTGAAAATATTTGTTGCAGTAATTGGGTCCAGTCCAAATTCATATTCATAAATGTTGTGAATAGAGATTCAGAAATATTGGAAGCGTTAGTCCAGGATCGTGAAAGTAAACACAGAAGATGCCTTGTAAAAAGAAATAGACTTTTATCAGCGTGCTAAAGCTTAATAACTTGTTATTAAATACTTATTGTACGCAGTCAAGCAAACCCTTCCATTCAGCCCAGAACATTTTTGTTCTAAATTAGGTCTGCTATATATATATATATATATATATATATATATATATATATATATATATATATATATATAATTATGAAATATGGATTTAGAATTGTACTTTGATTATACTTATCTACCTGAATTTACATTAGACTGAATTAAGGTATCATTGATGAGCGTAGGCAATTGTTCTTCAGTCAGAATCATACCGTTCGTCGATTTCTTCCCAACAACTTCCCAATACACATATATTTGTGTTGAGATGTAAGTACATTTCTACAAACATTAGAAATATTTGCAGTACGTTATAATTGTTCCTTCAAATTTCTGCTTTGCACGATTGCTGATTCCAAGCTTTAAACTTTTAGTTATTTCTTAGAACCGAGTATATTTTTTCAAAAAGACCAAATCAAGCTTCAAGCTCTACACAATGATCACTTGTTTCCTTTCTAAAGAAAGTGGAATTGTAACTACAACCAGTAAATGAGGAGAAACAATAGAGAAAACAGAAGAAATAGATTCTTCCGAATTTTCTAATTGTTTCTGACGTTTCCAAGAAATATTACAAGTATATCATAGTTCGAACATTTAATTATAACATTTGCATTATATTCGATGAATACGCTGAATGATTTTAGTTTCAGGTTTTTGGTGTGCTGTACAAATGAAAAAATCTTTGATCATTTTTGCAACATTTCCATCTTTGTTTCGAATTTATAGTAATATTAGAACATCCGTTCATTAGTTTGTCTCTTTTTCTGGAAACTGGCAGACGTTTTAGTGTGCTCTCTTTAAAGGAAAAACTTGGAGTAAAATAATCAGGACGGCCATTGCCTGATTTAAAACTTTAAAAACATAGTGGAGAAAAGATTCACAGTCGCAAACAGGCGCGGATCCAAGGGGGGCCGGGGGGGACGATCCCCCCCCCCAAGAGCTTTGATGTCAGGAAAATAGACCCGATTGTGCCTCTTATACTATACTTTATTCAAGAACTAGAGAGAGTAATAAATCATTTTTTACCCTTTTTTTTAGTCCGATGCCTTGGGCAAAATCTGTTAGACATATATATTTTTGGTTAGAAATTTTATAATCAAAAATACCGGTCTATAATAATGGACTATTTAGATTGAATAACAATAAATATTTGGAAGTGTGAAGTGTTAAAAATGATTTTAATCCTTGTCATAGGCGTCAGAAGGAGGTTTATTTTATCACCAAGTATTTATGGCATAGAATATTATTTCGGTAATAAATTTAAAATAAAATTTTTTTATTATAATATTTTATTTCTTGATTTCTTAATAATTCACATACATTAGAAAATATAGACAATTTTGACATATTTAACACAAATCAAAACTGTATTTTTATTATTTTTAATTTTGGAAAAGAAACCGTTTTAGGTACATTCAGACTAAAACGTAGTCTTATTATCTCAAAAAACTCTAAGTTATATTTTAAATACTTACAAAATACCCATTGTTAAAAATACAAGAAGTTAAACATATATAAAAAAATAAATTTGTCCATATAATATTAAAATTTTTTTGAGGCTATTGGTCATTTTATTATTAATTAAAAACATTTTAGGGCATTTGACGCATCAGTTTATTAATTTCTTAAACCATCTACAGAATTACAATTAAACACTAAAAAGGGATTCAAATGTAATTAATTTTTATATGTTACAGTTAAAATTAGACCTACTTATTTTTATTTTTATTGCACTGACATCTTAATTTAATTTACTTTATTATATGGAAATCCGATAGCCCCCAAAAAATAAAATAAACATGTTAATTCTACACGCTTAAGACAAAGACACAAATACAATAATAAAAAAATTACCGCTAATTGGAATTAAATATATATAAAATTAAAGAGTGGGACACACTAAAATAAAAATATAAAAAAAATATATACACAACATTAAACTATAAAATACAACAAAAACAAATATTTAAGTGATAATTTGTGTTCACACTAGTAAACATTACGTATCTATTTCGTAATCAAAGTCGCTCAAATTAATTATAATTGATTCCTCTATCTTATCGATCATGAGATCGAGTTTCCACATTTTCTTTTATTCGTTTATTATATGGATTTTTTTCCAATTTTTGCAGTAACTTTATTCAAAAAAATTTCTCAAAAGTTCAGAAAAATTACCGATTGTGTAAGTTGTGTTATTTCTAGCAACTCAACCTGTTACTTGAGAGAGATATTTCTTTCTCCAACGGACATTTTTCGGACAATATATAAGAACAGATTTCCTATCTGGTTTTCCCAGCAAAAATTAAGTTCTCTGAGCAATTTCCAGACCTCAGTTCTTTTAATTTCAGGTAAATCCCGATCTTCATTGATTTTAGTTAGAATTCTGTCGACGGTTGGGATTTGCTTCTCATAATAAAATGTATTTACAACTTTTTTCATTGCAGTTTACATCTCTTCTTCCAACGAGGTTTTTCTCCTGTCTGTGATCGAATATGGCTTGGGAGTACTTACCATTCCAATCGTTCTTTTCTCCTTCAGTATTCGGTACATAGTAGATGCCGGAACACATCTCAACAGAGCCTTTAACATTATCATCTAGATATCTTAAGGCATCGTGAACATTCATCATAATAAGTTTTTCGTTGAGGAAAAAATGCCCTGGTTTAACGATTTTGGAATAAATATAGAGGCGGAAGCCATATCTTTTGGGTATCTCACTAATCTCAAACAATATATATAAAAACAAGCACAAACAAAATAAATCACTAAGGACACACTGTAAAGTGTACTTTGTTCACCGATAGAAATTAAATTGAACTATCAGAAATTTTATTGTTACAGTAAATTTATTAAAGCTTATAATATTTAAATATAATTAAATGTACTTAGATTTACGGCAGTTCTCAGTTACCTGCGGCACTGGAGCAGATACGTTGGAGGTTTCGGTAACAGTTTTATTACTCTCTCTAGTTCTTGAATAGAGTATAGAAATGTGTATGCTTGCGATCGCCCCTCCCCTTCCCAAGAGCTTTGAGTTCAGGAAAATATACCCGATTTTGCCTCTTATACTAGGAATGTGTATGCTGCTTGCATCCTCACCACCTGTCGGCAACTTGTTTTTCTTGTGATCGCTACCCCCCTCCCCTTTCCAAGAGCTTCAAATGCAGAAAAATAACCCGACCCTGCCTTTTACACTAGAAATGGGAATGTTGCTGGTGTCTCACCCCCCCCCCCCCCCCCCGTCGACAACTTGGTTTCGCTTGCGATACTGTACTTTTGGGATATCACCGCCCCCCCCCCCCATATATATACATATATATATATATATATATATATATATATATATATATATATATATATATATATTTATTTGTATGTGAATTGTTTTTGTAGCTGATAAAACTTGGTAGAAAAAAGTACAGATCATTTTGTTCATATATGGGATAAAATAAAGACTCCAAATATTTTAAGGTTAAACCACAACTAAATTCATCTTACTTTAACTATTGGCAACACTTGTCTAAAGAGTCATGAGCCGCGACAGTGCGTTGTAAGTGTTTGTCCAATTTCTTTGTTACTAGAACCCCCAAGAACGGGAGCTGATTATTTTCTTCAAGTTCCAGAGTGAAAAGCGGACACCCCCTCTGTTCAGACCTATTTTGATCTAAATCAAGTCTTTGACAGCTTATATTACAGCGTCTGACATCTACTTTCGAAAGTCGTTTGTCGTTTTGGCAATGCGGTGCAATAGCGACTGAACTTACTAATCTGTTGCTACAAAAATATATACATTTTTTAAATTACTGACATTTCATATGAAAATATTTTTTAATGGAGAAATGGAAAGGGGGGAAACCGAGAAATATCCCCATCCGACCATTCACCTCTTACATTTCGAATTCTTTCAATAAAACGGGCAGTACAATTTCGTTTAACCTTAAAATGACCTTCAAAGTATTCACCATTATGAAACATTTTCTCCGTAACTCTTAGCGCCACGTTATAAGCTGTTTTATTTTATTAATTCACCGAAAATGTTCCCCAGCAAAAGACCTGAATATGACATTTGACCCACAAAGTTATTTATACCGGGGGATGCGGAATTTTCCCGATCTGTATTTCTGCAGTAAAAATATGGGTTTCCATTAAAAATCAACTTAACCCTGCAATAACATTAAGAGTCACTATTAAGGTGAACCTGAAAGTCACCATGAGGTGCGCCGTTTCTTTCCAACAGCTTTTGTATTTTCAGTTTCCATCGATAACGCTTTGCTTCCAGATTATAGGTTGATTATGTTTACTAATTCACCTCCAGATGATATTCAAGTTATTTATACCTGCAGCTGCAGTTTATTTAGACTTTACAAAGTAAAATACGAAAAGTGCTTTTTAATTATAGCGGATTTTATACCACTGATAATCCATACAGGGAGCGGGGTTGTGGTTAAGGTGAATAAAATATTAGGACTTGAACAGTATAAATTATAATGTTTAAGATACTAAATAAGAAGCAAAAATGTAACACAAGTGTTTTATTTTCTAATGAAAAACGAAGATACGAAACAAGATCTCACTGTGACAATTATTAGGTGTATACAACAACCAACATAGGTGTAAAAAATCCCACAATATCTACTATAGAAATGTAAAACTTTCTTTCCCCACAATACACTCCATACGTGCTTTCTTCATAGCTGCTAGAACCTATAATAACTAATAGAATATGAAAGCATATATTTGCAGCTGTTATATATAAATAAATGCATATTTAGAAGAAACCAAGTGAAAATACTTTATATTCAAAGGACAGGCCTTTTCAGTTGGTTTCTCCTAAATATGCATGTAATAAAAATAAAAACATTAGAATATGTAATAATTTTTTTAGTAAATTGGAAACTTATTTCGATTTACACTGAATCTGTATTTTGCATTGATCACTAAATCTAATGTATCTACTCTCGGGACCAGTACTATAAGTACTGTTTAGAGAGTCAGGTGTAATATTTGTAAGTTGATAATATTGTAACAAGTAAAGTTATCTTCAAGGTTATTACCACTTCTTTGAAAAAATCTTTTCTTAGGTGACCCATTGCACAGGTCTGTTTTAAAAGCATCTCATTTTCAGTATTTAACATATCGCAAAACATTAGTGGTAAAAACGATAAATGATATCCCTGATGCATTAAATTATGCAAGTCAGGACCTGTCGATAGCTTTGTAATAGACAAATTAAACGTTTTTAAAGCATTGTGTTAAAGGAAACGTAGCTGAAAATCTTAAATAATACAATATTATTTTCGGAAGATAGTGTATATGGTTGTTTAAAAAATAGATTTATTAAAACGCTTTAAAAATAAATGCGCACAAATAATTTAGTATTATCCCAAATTCCTTAACAGTTTTGAATTTATTAATCCCAAACACATTAGAAAACTATTCCATGTCGATAGGAATAGAAAAGCTCGTTCATATTATTAAAAAACAAATCAATCTTTGTCAATGTATGACACTAGTATGAAATATTTATATATCTGTTCCATCTAGTACAGTAAAAAATACGACAACCTACAAAAAGATATAATAGCATCAATGATATCTTAATTCAATCTAATGTAAATTTTGGTAGAAAAGTATAATCAAAGTACAATTCTAAATCCATATTTCGCAATCTTTCATATATATATATATATATATATATATATATATATATATATATATATATATATATATATATATATATATATGTATATATATATATATATATATATATATGTATATATATATATATATATATATATATATATATATATATATAAACATTTAATTTTCTAAAAATTTTTCTTAAACCATCTTTCTATATAAATGTATGGTAACTTCTTTGGATTAGGTTTCAAAAATTAATACTACTATTCTGTGCTTGACGTTTCGCCCAACGTAGTGGGCTTTTTCAAAAGTATAATCTAAAATAAAAACAAAATACAACTAACATGGTCATAAACGCACACTCACAAGACTTAGAATTAAACACTTAATTGGTACAATATTAATTAAAAATATCAATTGATAAAATAATGTGACATTAAAATCAAGAATTAAAATTAAAAATTACAAATTAATCCCAGATACGCACCTCAATTTACCTTGGCCATGTTTCTCAGTGAAGTGTTTGACGATTCCTTCAGTTACTATCAACTTAATATTTTTTTTTTATTTCGAAACCTTTTTACTCCGTTTTTTACTATTAACTTGCGTGACTGGTATTGAAAACAGGGGGCGACTGATATTCCTATTTCTACTAGTGGCTGACTAAGTATGTTCTATGGAAATCAGGCCTGATAATGTTTTGTAATATTAGAATTATCTCCAATAAACTAGTATTGTACCATATTTCAGCTTTTTAGCTTTTCATTGCCTAGACGGTATTAATTCTTAACTTTCTCGAAATATTTTGAGCACTGATTTTTTACATCTTTTAAAGCTCACCTCATATTATACCATTCCATATATAAACTAACAAAAAAATGTTGGTCCGTCCAATATCCTCGCACTGTGTTGTCACGAACTGTGAACTATTAGATATCGTTAAAAGTATAGAAAACCTATATATATATATATATATATATATATATATATATATATATATATATATATATATATATATATATATAATTTAAATCAACTTCTAAATCTCCGAGTCGAGTACCAGAATAAAACTGCTTATCATTAAAAGCTTCGACTTGACGTGCTTTACCCTAAAAACGTTCCCAACTCTTATCTCTAATCCAAAGCGTTCGTTCGCAATGCGGCTGTTATATAAAACTAGAACTCTAAAACATAACTCCCGTCAAAAATGGGGAAGTAAGAATAAGTTAAATGACATTTTCCACGACATTTAACCGATATAATCTCGACTTAGGGACTCTAAATCATATACAGACTGTTCTTAGACAAGGTTTACAGTCAAGCTTCGAATATAGAGTACATTGAAGTCAATAACCAAACAGCATCAACAATTGATCAGTTTGGTTTTATTAAAATTGTATAATATTTAGGTATTTTTATTTGGAATGTCCTTCCCGAAAATACGAGTATGTTCTTCCAAAATATTTAAAAAATAAGAAATTTTTAATTTTCCCTAAACTACAACTAAACTGTAACGAATAAAATTATTATCTCAGCAACTTTCTTATATATTGTAGGCTGATAGGTAGGAGCAGTACTTTACTATATATATATTGTTCAAAAAATCTCGGTCAGGTTAAAAATATATCAAAATAATGGGTTTAGAAAATATTTCAAATACTAAAGTTTTAGGATTTACCCCTGACCTCCTTGAACTTCAGTCATTTTGAGGTGATTTTTTTAAATTGAAGCCCCCTTTTTAATTGCAGTAATAAAAAGTGAAAAAATGCGCATCCAACCATATACATTATTTACATGTTTTAGTTATAAAAGATCATTTGAAAGTTAAATACACTTTCCTTTTCAAAGAATGCAGGTTAAGTTGAATAATTCAGAAATTAAGAGATTTAGGAAAAAACTGTGAATGTAAATAATTTCCTTCATCTTTTATATTCACAGTTTTTTTCCTAAATCCCTTCAATTCTGAACTATTCGGCCGACCCTGCATTATTTGCATAAGAAAGGATATTTGACCTTCAAATGACCTCTAGATGTAATTAAAACTTGCAAATAATTTAAATGTTGGGACTACTATCAATTTTTAATACTTCTTTTTCTGCCAAAAAAAACAGTGGTTTCTATTTTAAAACAACAACAACGTTGAAGGGAAATATTAAGGGAAAAGTCCAGGTCACGAGATGATGGCCAAGGAAAAATCATATAACTTTTGTATTTTTATTTAACTCCTTATTTTGTTTTATATCCAGCCCGACAGGGATTTTCTGAACACCATGTGTATGTCTACAAGATAATATTACGCATGAGAGTTAAAATATCCAAAATTTTTGAGTTTATGGAAAAAACGAATGCCGAAAACCAAAAAAAGCGGAAATTGTTGAGTTTTTCAACAGCACGGCGATAAACATTTCCCAGAAAAGAACTGTATTTATAATTTAATAATATTATTGGTAAATGAAAAACTAATCTAAGTTAATACAAATTCCAATAATGTTTATGCTTTTAATATAGTAAAGTTTTTATAATGTAACATATAATTGGTATTAAAATTATTATTCCTTATAAATATTGATGGCTGTTGGGATTATAGGAAATATAGTATAAATCTAAAAGAAAAAAACATTAAATTTAAAATATGATATAATAAAATTGCAGGATATTATGCAAAAAATGGCAGTGAAAGAAGGAAAAAGACATTCAGGGTGAAATTGAGCTCTTTTATTTTTATTGCAATCCTATCTTTTAAAAGAGATGATGTTAAGTGTAGCGCACAAGATGCGTTGGATTCTAAGAGGACTGTTATGATAAACGTGTCCTGGGCCCTATGCTTTTTTAGAATTATTCGATGCATGCACAATAACAGTTTAAAAAGTAAAAGCGGCGATTGCAGCGAATTTTCTATCAAAATTCACTATCAATTTTAGAGTCTTATAATAATAAGTTATCAATGTTACAAACTTGAGTATCACTGTAATTTTATTAAAAATTGTCTTGAAAAAATCATAAGCGATTAAAAGCAAGACGTCATTCATTGTTGGAAGCCAGTATAACTAACCACTCTTGACAACTGCTATAAATTCAGGCTCGGATCCTCACAATGAGACCTACAATGACATAATTTTCTATCAGAGCAGCAGACACGATGGTTATTACAGCTCCTAGCACGCAATCTACCACCGAAACAAGCGTCACGTAAACTAATCATTACATTATAAAAAATACAACTATAAGAAAACTTCTTGTAGGTATTTATAATTATAATTCTAAAGGACTTGCCTGAGTAGAACTGTGCACAAAGATTTATCTTAAAAACTGCATAGTTCATTTTGTGTTTTTGGGGCAGAAATTTGCTTATGTGCTTCTGGTGAATTTTTATCTTCCCAGTGGGATGGATACCAAAGTAAGCAGACCCAAAATAATTCATTGAGATGATGATAACAATTTTTTATTCTTTTATAAAAACTTACACATGAAACCTAGAATAAGTACGAGGTATATGAATCATAAACAAAGAGATTTGAATAAAGTATTGGAAGTTCAAAAACGATTAATTAGGCGAAATTAACTAATGATAAGCAGAGGATTGTATCAGATTTAAACAAATTTCGACTCGGAGTTCAGCATATGTCCAAATTACGCTTTGTGGTAGTATTTGAAAAATATTTGCAATGTAAAACTTCAATGTCTTTAAATATTTTTTAATAACTTTAAGTTTTATTCTGAGGCGGTTTTGTTGTGATTTTTTAATACATATTTTCGTCCCTAGAAGCTGTGGGACCTTGACGTTGGTGGTGTACCTTACAATATACCGTGTTTTGCAGGCTGATTGTCGTGGGGAAGTGTCTGCAGGACGTGGAGGCTTGCCTTAATTGGCCGGCCAAGTGGATAGGAACCACCCAAGCCAACGTGGAACAGCATGTGCCGAGGGCTGTGTGGTAAAGGGGATGCTTTATCTCTAAAATGCGAACTCTGGATACCTGGTGAACCCGAGTATCAAAAATCCTTTCTTCTGCATGCGGAGCTCTGTAGGAGTCGACCTTACTTTCCCTAGCTACTCGTGGGACCAACCATAGATAACGATTTTAAGAAACAATAAACGAAGCATGTCATCTGGATAACTCAGGAAACTCACTCGCCTCCTCAAGTGAGTCTACCTCACAAAGAACGTACGTGTGGGGAAAATGATAAAGAAACAAGGAAGGAGGAAGAGAGCACAACGTCCCCCTCTTCACCCTCAACCTCCTTAATGAAGCGGGTAACCCCCCTAGAAACGAAGAAAGAACGGGAAAAAATAAGAAGAAAAACTTACCCTCACTAACTGAACTGGGAAAACTGGGACGCAGAGACGATCCTTTGAGGCGAGGATTAAGTGGAATCGGAGTAAAGTGGTATCTCAATGAAGGGCTAGCACCGGAGGAAGCAGGAGGAAGGCGGCAAAATATAAAGTTACCGAAACCCAAATGAATAAAGTAAAACGTAAGCGAGGGGAGGCGGGTACAATTCCACCTCAATAACCAGAATCAAAGAAGAGACGAAAGGGCAAGGCCACCATCAGCTCCTACAATCATGAGAGTTATGCAGCTGCTCTGAAATCAATCAAGATTACTATCCTCCCCAAAACGTTCCCTGAGACTATCCTCAGCGCGAACGAGTAGACCCTATTGGAGGAGGCTCTAGTGCGACGGAAGGAAACATAAACTCCAGTTCAGAGGCATCCATTTCCGTCCGAATCTGATCCTGATCTACTGTGAAATATCATAGTTGGCAGAATGGCTCCAAGTGAAGGCACCAAAGCTAAAAGGCTGGAAGGGAGTAGAACTAAGGGTGTGTGAGGGAGATGACATCACAAAAGCTCGCACAGTTACAATATTCCTTCCTAAAACGGCGGAAAAGTTTATACAGCTAATAAAAGCCCAAAGCGATGAGATAAAAACATCAAAATGGAAGGTAATTAATCTAAAGGACGAAGGTAAAGGCCTAATATTGAGTGCAGGAATCTATCCTGTCAGAAAATCAGAGATAACGGGCATACCATCCACTATCAGTTTGGAAAAATCTCCGTGCACGGCCAAAAGAGGGACAAGAAGGAAACGCGGGAAGTGACTCTTAAAACGAGGATGCGGCAAGCGTGGGAAGTCGGCACATCTCCGACCTCCATCTCGGAGCACCATCATCTGTCGAAACGACAACGGAGGTCGAGTAAACCGAAGGAGAAGATGACAGAGGGGAAATCACCCTTACAGGAGTGAACATTACCCTCTAGGGAGCGGACGACACTCCCTACTAATGACGAGAAATGACAGGCATCAACATCGCCCAAGTGAATGTTCATCATGCTAAGGGCGCCTTACCTGTAATCGCTAGGACGTTCGCTAGAAAACGACTGGGGATTGCGCTGATCAAGGAACTCTGGATCAACAGAAATCAGGAAAAAGGATTACACTGCAAGGATGGTAAGGTAATTATTTATTTATTTTTTCTGCTTTCAAAATTCTTAACGAGAGACCTCGTTTCTATTTGAGTATACCTCGAACTGAAGAAGAATAAGCTAGAGCTCATCATAGTCTCACGCTATTTCGCAGGAGATGGGCCTATACCACCCCTAGAAGTGCAAAGGCTGGTAGTGTACTGACAGGAAAAGAAACTACCACTACTATTGGGGTGTGATTCCAAAGCTCACAACATAATCTGGGGCAGCAAGGACACCAATCAAAGAGGTGAGCAACTTTTAGAATACACCTTTAAAGGCAATCTTACCATTAACAATCTCGGAAATATCTCTACATTTGTAACAAGGGTAAGGGAAAAAGTGCTAGACATTACACTAAGCACACCAGGCTTAACAAACCTAGTAAGAAACCGGAGGGTATTGAATTGATCGTACTATAATCACATTCAGTTTAGAAACCGATTATCCTGAGCCAGTCCTCAGAAGAAATCCCAGGAAAACAGATTGGGAATAATACAGCAACAATTTGAAAGCAAATTTAGCACGCATTCAAACCAGAGGACTCTCTAAGCACCATTTGGAGCTGCAAAGCGACCTGAAAGAAGTAAATGAAGCAATACTCGGAGCTTATGAATCTAGCTACCCTTTAATAAGCAAAAGCTGTAGGGATGCACCTTGATGGAATGACCATCTGTCAGAGCTAAGATCCGAAATGCGCAGACTTTTTAATAGGGCTAAGCGTGACGGAGGACTCTGGCTGAGCTACACCAAGAAACTTAGAACCTACAACAAGGAAATTAGGAAAGCTGAAAGAAACGACTTTAAGAAATTATTTGAAGACATTCACACCTGTCGCAGCTAGACTTCACAAAGTCATGGCGTAGGGTCGACACAGCAATGGCAGCTTCACGGAGAGCGAGGAGGAAAGACCATTACTCTTACTCAACGCTCACTTTCCGGGGAGCAAGCCTAGTAACGCGGATGACGTGGTGGAACATCGCGGAAGTCCCACCAGAGAAGCTACAGCAATGGCCAGACACATAGGCAGTAGCGGTCGTTTAAAATTGGCAATGAATACATTTCAACCATTTAAAGCCCCAGGAGTTGATGGAATAATCCCGGTCCTGCTCCAGCGAAGGCAGGAAGAGATTTTACCACACATAGTACACATAGTACACATGAGTCAAAGCAACTTGAAACTGGGCTAGATACCAGAAATATGGAGAAAGGCTAGGGTCACCTTCATTCCGAAAGCGGGGAAAAAGACACTACACACCCTAAATCCCTGCGACCTATCAGTCTCACATCGTTTATTTTAAAAACGACGGAGAAAGTAGTAGATAATTATATCAGAACAGAAATTCTTGAACAGGCGCCACTGCATCCTCATCAATATGCGTATTAAGCGGGTAAGTCTACGGAAACCGCACTGATACAATTAACAGATTAGATTCAAGAAGCAGTGAACAGAAAGGAAACTGTAGTATGTGCCTTCCTTGATATAGAAGGGGATTTTGACAACACTCCAAAGGACACAGTCAAAAGAGCACTCGACGACAGGGGAGTGGACGGAACGACATCCAAATGGATAGCATGACTTCTCTCCACTAAAATAGCAAAGACTGAGATAGGTCAGGACACTATCGCCCTCTGTACCAACAGAGGATGCTTTCAGGGGGGAATAGCCTCTCCACTTATGTGAAGCTTAATTGTAGACCAGCTCTTCTGTAATTTGACTGACCTCGGTATATCTTGTCAGGGCAATGCCGATGACGTGGTCCTGATCGCAAGAGGCAAATTCGAGAATACCCTCTGTGACATAGTTCAAAGAGGGCTTAAGAATGATGCAGGTGATGGGACTAAACATCAACCCCGCCAAAACCACCCAAGTAGCCTTCACAAGGAAAAGAAACCTCAATCTGAAGACCATCAAAATGGATGGGAAAGTTATTAAGTGGAAGTCAGAGGTCAAATATCTGGGACTGACCCTAGATAACACACTCTTCTGGAATAAGCATGAAAAAGATGGGATACAAATCCAAAAGTCCTGCACTGGATGTACACTGCATTAGTGAAACCAATCATCACACATGGGGCAGTGATCTGGAGCAAAAGAACCAGTCTGGCTAGTACGAGAGCTAACCTCTCGAAGGTTCAAAGACTGCCTGTGCATATACCGGGTGTCAATAAATCTATTAGACAAGTCATAATTTCTAGAGTCTTATGTGTATCAAAATGAGAATTGGTACTGATAAATGATATGTGAAGAGAAGAGTTTTCGCATATTTTACACTTTCCGGTCACTTCCGGTTTCACCGGAAATGGCCCCGGTTTTGAATTCTTAAATAGAACACCCTGTATATTTTAACATCTTTCGATTTCTGACACAATTCTAGATCAGAATGTGACATTTTAAAAACTTTTTACGTCTACTTCATTTTTTTAGAGCCACTTTTAAAATTGCATCTAGGTGCCATGATCGGACGCAAACTAATCTAACGGCCTTAGGTGATGTCAAAAAAATACAATCGCAAAGTTTTAGTGACTAGTATGAAAGGCAGGAATTGGATTAAAAATTTAACAAAATTAACAAAAAACTAACAAAATAAACTAATAATTTAGACGACGCACTTAAAATATTTGAAAGTACAGTAGCTGAATTTGTTAAAAAGTTTAGTGTAGTAAATGTTCAAAGTGCATTCCTTCTTTTTCACGACACATTTCAGCTCGTTCAATTGTTTCTCTCAACACGTTTTGTAGCATTTGGGGTGTTATACTTCTAAATGCCCGTAAAATTCTTTCTTCTAATATTTCAAGAGTAGCTGGGGCTGCTCCATAGTAAACCCTTTCTTTAACATATCCCCAGACAAAGAAATCGAGCACAGTAAGATCCGGTGAGCGGGCTGGCCACCGTACCGGACCATTGGTTGCAATAATTCGATTATTAAAATGCTCTATTAAATAATTAAGAACTTCTCTAGTATTGAGAGGCGGTGCTCCATCTTGTTGAAAGTAAATTCGCCGTAAAACTGCTAAAGGTATATCATTGAGATGATTTTCGATTTCATTTTGAAGAAAACCTAAGTATCTAACCCCTGTTAACTGACCTTGAAACAATATTGGCCCAATTATTCTGTTTCCAACGATACCAGCCCAGACATTGACGCCAAATCTTTCTTGAAAATTGCCCTCTCTCATTTCATGTTGATTTTGTTGGGCCCAGTACCGAGTATTTTGCTTATTGAACATACCATTATTTGTAAATCGGAATTCGTCGGAAAATAGAATAAAATCGATAAAATTTGGGTTAACTCTATGGTTTTGAAGCAGCCAATTACAAAACACTACCCGGCTATCGCCATCATCAGTATACAAATCTTGATATAACTGATATTTAAATGCTCGATATCCATGCTTTTTCAGTATTTTTCTTGCTGATTCATAACTTATCTGCAGTTCTTGACTAATTTTTCTTAACGAAACTGTTTTATCAACCTCAACCATAGCAAGTACGTTAATCTCAGTCTCTTCATTTATGATAAACCTCTGTTCCGCCTCTTGATTTCCTATTTGCCTAAAACGAGTCTCGACATACGGAAAATACTGATGGGCTGGATGTTGCCGATTCGGATATCTATGAGCATACAACTCGGCAGCATTCCTTGAATTTCTATGATACTCTCCAAATATTAATAACATATCCACTTTTTCACTTTGAGTATACATTATTTTAACGAAAATTTAAACTAAACTTAACGAAAATTAAGAAACTTTTA
Organism: Diaprepes abbreviatus; assembly: GCA_034092305.1. Taxonomy (NCBI): domain Eukaryota; kingdom Metazoa; phylum Arthropoda; class Insecta; order Coleoptera; family Curculionidae; genus Diaprepes; species Diaprepes abbreviatus. The sequence continues at coordinate 1,070,867 of JASJET010000103.1, forward strand.
CGTCTGTTCTTAGAGCGTATGTCACTGTCATTATCTACTTAAGTGAGTGCTTTGTTTTCCAAAGAAGACTTGATAAAAACAGTTGCAAATTATTATGCACCATGGCGGTCCATTGCGCACTTGTCATAAGTAAATAAATTATCCAGTATTTTGCTTAATAATATTTAATTTCTGTTCTTATGTCTAATCCAATCGCAAATAAATTAGTACCGTTAGATTCATCAAAGAATGCTTTTTTCGAAAAGTAGTTGTCAAAAAGGGTCGCCATTTGAAAATTAATAGTTAGAAATGAAAACGTAATTTTGTCAACTTGTCTTATTCCTGTCTTTCATACTAGTAACTAAAACTTTGCGATTGTATTTTTTTGACATCACCTAAGGCCCTTAGATCAGTTTGCGTCCGATCATGGCCACCTAGATGCAATTTTAAAAGTGGCTCTAAAAAAATGAAGTAGACGTAAAAAGTTTTTAAAATGTCACATTATGATCTAGAATTGTCTCAGAAATCCAAAAATGTTAAAATATACAGGGTGTTCCATTTAAAAATTCAAAACCGGGGCCATTTCCGGTGAAACCGGAAGTGGCCGGAAAGTGGAAAATATGCGAAAACTCTCCCCTTCACATACCATTTACCTGTACCAATTCTCATTTTGATACACATAATACTCTAGAAATTATGACTTGTCTAATAGATTCGTTGACACCCGGTATACCGGGGCATTGAAAACCTGCCCAACGGCCGCCATGAAAATAATCCTAAACGTCACACCTATACACATATATTTCTAGAGAACATGGCGGACAAGAGGACCATTTATGGGATGTTGAGAAATGAGGTCGTAAAACGAATCTCTCATCCGAAAATCAACAAATCTGGGAGATGCCCCAAGATGAGATGAAAAAGAAATTCAACTTTGTGAAAAACTTCAACACAAAATCGAGTCACAAGAGCTAATGGGACAGAAACTCAATTGAAAAATTCGGCAAGAAATCCATTATATGGTATACAGATGACTCCAAAACAACAAAGGGAACTGGAGTAGGAGTGTATGAACCCGACACCAGACAGTACGAAAGCTTGGGTAAGTCACCAAGCATTTTCCAGGCAGAAATATATGCCATTCGGATGTGTATTTAATTTAACAAGGAGAAAAACTATCACGGCCAAGAGATTATCATCATAACAGATAGTCAAGCAGCCATCAGTGCGCTGAGCTCTCAAGTCATCAGTTCCAAGATGGTCTAGGAGTGCCTAGAGGAACTGAATGATTTGAATAATAATAATAATAAGGTCACCGTCATGTGGGTACCGGGACATACCGGGATAGAGGGGAATGAAATAGTAGACAAACTGGCAAGGAAAGGGGCTGAGAGCCTTTCTGTGGAATCAGTAGCAGCGTAATGCTGGAAGAACTAAAGACAAAAGAAGAAAGTAGGAGATCCAATTATTGGACGGAGCTACAAGGATTGAGCGAATCTACTTTTGGGGAACTACGACCAGCTCAGAGTTCTAACAGGGGTCCTGACGGAGGATTGGCACCTCAAAAAATTCGGACTGGTAGAAAAAGAAGAGTGGAGATTCTGTGAGGAGAACGAAACCTCTATTCATATCCTTGCAGAGAGTTATTGGGAGCACACAAGAAGGAAAGCTACCCACCTTGAAGCCGTCCAACATCCTGAGATTCCCGAGGGAAATAGGACTGAAGGATCTGTTCTAGCCGATAAGGTAACTCTTACAACGGGGCAGCAGTAGGCGGGCACAATAGGTCTACCAGGTCGCAGTGTACAGACCCCCAACTCTACGCACATACATACATAATACATGTTTTTTCGATTTTCTTTTTAAATACAAAAAAGTCTAATAAATGATATGTCTACACTCCGATGGGTGGTTTTTGAAAAACATCGTATGCAAGGGCGGATCCAGCCTCTCTCTTTGAGAAGGGGGAAATCACACGAGTACAATAAGGTAAGCGAAAGCGAGTTGCCGACGGGGAAGGGGGTGCCAGCCACATTCACATTCCTAATGTAACAGGCAGAGGCGAATCAATTTTCTAAATTCGAAGCTCTTGGGGGAGGGGGGCGATCGCACAGTATGGCAAGCGAAAGCGAGCTATCGACGGCGAGGGTCACCCCCGCCACTCCCCTGGATCCGCGCCTGATGGTATGTCATATCTCTAGCCTTAAAATTTGATGATTATTATTACTTATTTATATAGGTCCAATTAATTTTTTTTTCTTGAAATATATTTAAAATTTTTTCTAAATAATTTAATATCTGGCAAAGCTTTTTACTAAAATTTTGTTTCAACCACAGATCTCATAAAAAAGCAACTCTCGTCTAAAACAATGGGAGATGAAACATGCATATCTATTTAAAAAAGAAATAAAAAAATTAGGCGCCTCATGTAAAAACACTGATGCGTAAGTACTGCAAAACTCTGTATATAAGCAGATATATTCATATCATGTATATTTGCAAGGAATAGATTATTTATTTAATTACAAGTGGTAAAAAATGTGTTATTTCGATTTGCTAAGGCGTGGTCTATAAACGTTGTCGAGCCGAGTAATAACCAATAAAAAACCCTGATCACGAAACTCATGAATTCAGAATTGCATTGTTTAAGGCGATCGAAAAATTCGGGAAAAATTTCAATTCATATTTATGGTGTTCGTGTGAACAAATCGGATGTAGGACACTTTACTGTTTTCAATCTGCAATTTTAATTCCTCCAGGGTATCGAAAAGTTATTCAGCAATGGATTTTTGGTTCGTAATTTTTTGCAATAACAATTATGCGCAAGCAAAGAAAATTTTTATAAAAAAGTCATAGGTCATATCTGGTGGTTAATGTAAAAATATCGTTTGCCATTTCGTACGTATGTAAGTGTGTGTCTATATATCTAATTAAGATATATTTGCAATTATCTATCGGCCAAATCGTTTGCGGCTATTTGCACGAGAGCATTTGCAAAACAATACGAGAGGGTAGTAGTTGGGCTTGAAAAAGCCTGGTAGTCGGAGTAACAGCTTTAACACCTGTCTGAGTTTTAGACAAGTGTGTGCTAGTAACAGGCGGATCAACTGAATAGTCTTTCCAATCTTAGAAAGGTATAGGTTTAATATTGTTTATACTATGTTTGCCAATCTATAAACAAGTAATAAGCGTATTTTACATTCATTTGATACCAAAAAAAATTTAAAATTTAGTAGTACTAATTCAACGTTTAAACACATAAAAAACATTTACTCTTAAAAATTCAAGTTGAAGTTTGTATATTGTTTAAACTCAATTACCAAAGGATTATTTAACGTCAACACTCAAATTGGATAAGTACTTAAATTGCAATTTTAATACTTACATAAATTAAGTTATTTTCCAATCTGTAAACAAATACAAAGGATATTTGATATTAATTTTATAAGAAAATAATATAAAACCTAAAAAATTAATTTATCAAGATCTGCATGGAATATATAATTTTTAGATTGTCATTCTCTTTATCTAGTTTTGCCGTAAAAAGTAACGATAAATAAAGCAATAAAAAATTAAAAACTGTCAGAGTTATATCAAGAGTTGGGACCATAAAACATTATTATGAATGCCGCAACAATATCGCATGAAAAATGCGACGCAGATATGTAAACCCAAAAGTCACATAAAACGAAGTTACATGCCATTATCTCATGAACTAAGTTGGGAATTGTGTCAGAAAACAGGTATAACTGTGCGGACTTGTTTCAAATTTTATTACTTACACAGACGTACGTAAGTAAATTTTGTTTTTATTTTTCAAAAGATATAATGTCAGACGTATAACAATATGGTTTTTTAAGAAAGATTTTTAGGAAAATAATAATTTAAATCTTGGTTTTTTAAGAAAGATTTTTAGGAAAATAATAATTTAAATTTTGGTTTTTACCAATTTATACATTCTCCGATTTTATTAAATTAGATTAGAATATTTTTTATTAAATATTGTAGAAAAAGAGTCAATGGAGTATTAAATTTTTCAATTACTTCATTATTTTTAAACGTACATAAATAAATGTTGTAAATATTGAGAGTTTAAACTTTAATTAAGAAGGTTCGGTGGTTTCACTGAACCTAAGAGAAATCGATGATAATTTCTGGAAACATTACAAATGTCATTTGTTTTAAATTGATGGCATTCGAAATCTGGATTAAAAACGCACATGTGAAAAGAATATAGCTTTCTATGACCAACAGAAATCAAAATAGTTTTTTTCAAAAAAAAAAAAAAATGCTGCATCGTTGTTTCTTAATATGAAGAGCTGAAATAGGGCCTTTTCCGGTTAAAATGTTAAACCTCATAATACAATTTCTGCAATAGATGTAAAATTTAAATAGATCAAAATACTGATGCGGGCCCATCCATTCATGGAGCGCTAGAGTAGAGGAAATGTTGATGTAAATAACAAATATCTCAGCGTATTCAAATATCGATTTTACAATAATCGCTCTTTGATTGTCCCCGGGTTCAGCGCCGTTTCATTTACAAAATGGGCGGACGAACACCACCAAAAAATGTATTTTTTTTTTGGAATTTAAGCTTTTGACTGAGAACAGTCCAAATTTCAGTTACTGGTATTAATAAATAAAGATGCAGTGATTTTTTTTTTCAAATATCATGGATTTTGACAAACAAAAAGGCATTTAAAGGTTTATAATACTACTTTTTTAAGCATAAGCAAGATTTTTCGAATTGAAGAGACCCGATTTTTTGTTCTAAATTGATATTAAAAAAAATATCTACACAAAATGCGAGACACCAAACATGGGACTAGTTCTACATCCTCTGAAAAAAAGTTCCATTCGCATTTAATGTTTATTTTTGCTTGTTTCCAGTATAAACTTCTACTCCTAATACTATACGAACGACGTCGATCTGTGCTCAAGAAAAAGGCAGGCTTGACGGGTTAACCAGTTTTCGATGTTATATTATATAGAGTGTTACCAAACTTCTTACAGCAATTTTATGCCATTATATGTAAATGATTTACAATGAAAAAAAATTATTGCTCTAAATGAGATTGAAAAACTTTTTCGGAATATTTAAATGACACCACTGAACTATTTTAATTAAATCCTTTAAACGACAACCTCCGATATCCAGAAATTTACATATGTTCTATTCAATATTTTTTTGTTGTTTAACTACATATACAGGGTGAGTCAACGATTGGATGAAGTAGGTTTTTGCCTTTTCGGTGAAATTTACAAAGAAACTATATTTATTGTTTGATACAGTTTATTTTTACGCAGATTTTAAAAATATTTAGGACTCTACAGGGTGAGCCAAAAAACTTGGACAGCATAAAGTTGTATTTTTTTAAATAGAACACCCTATATACGAATCGGATTTTTGATTTAGCTTATAATTTTAAATCTTTTTTATTAAAGGTTTACTATAACAAAACTTTATAGTTTCTGAGATAATTAAGTTTAAAGAAAAAAAGTCACATTTTCAAGCATCAATTCAATCCAAATAACGTTTTCAATTTTGTGACAAATATATTCAAATTTGGAATTTAGCAAGGCCAAGGACAAGTTAACATAATTTTTACCTAATATTTGCAATAAAAGCTACAGGGTGTTGAACACATCGGCTCAAATTTGAACAAGTTTAAATGAATAAATATCTTTTTTTTTTAAATGGTACACCCTGTATATTTTCATGTTATTTAATAGAGTAATAAAAACCCTAAAAGTTTTGTTCAATATATCCTATACCTATTTATAATAGTTTTTGAGATATTTCAGTTTTTCTTATTTTCCATACTTTTTTACAGAAATAGTCTTCATTATCATAGTAGCCATGTAAAATAATAAAAGAAACTACAGAAACAAACAGAATGTGGTTAAATATGATGAAATACATTATTTGTTATATTACAACGGCAATAGTTTAATTAAACATAATGTGAAAAAATTAACACAACAATAACGACAAGGCAAATACATATTTACTTTTATCCTAAATTGAAACAAAAAAATTACCTATTAAATACTGAGATTAATTATTTCTTTTTAATAAGTGTTCGAATAAACGACCCTCTTGTGCAATGCACAAATTTAGTCTTTTTTGCAGATTTTCTCGGACCGTGGACAAAATTAGTGGCGTTATTGTTCTACAGGTATCCCTAGTCCTGTTTCGCATATCTTCCACTGTTGTTGGTGGATTAACATACACCTTATTTTTAATATAACCCCATAGTAAGAAATCTAATGGGGTGATGTCGCAAGACCTTGGTGGCCACTCAATGAAACCCCCACGTCCAATCCATTTTTGCGGATATCGTTGGTCCAAAAACGCACGAACTTCACGATGGTAATGCGGAGGCGCACCATCGTGCTGGAACCATATACTGTCGAGCTCATCCCTATCCAGACCTTGAAGCAGTTGGGGTAGTTCTTCTTGTAGAAAGTTCAGGTAACTATGGCCATTTAGTGGTTCATTAAAAAAGTGGGGTCCAATAATTCGATTATGATGAATACCACACCAAACATTTAATGACCAGTGGTTTTGATGTTGCACCTCTCTAATCCAAAATGGGTTTTCTGTGGCATAATTATGCATGTTGCGTCTATTTACGGCACCTTTACTTCTAAAAGTAGCTTCATCACTAAACATTACCTTGCATAATAAATTTGGATTTAATTGAATCTTCGCATTTATTGTACGACAAAAGTTTACACGACTTTCAAAATCCTGTCCATGCAATTCTTGGTGTAATTCCATGTGATATGGATGATACCTATATTTCTTGGTAGTACGATTGGCGGTGGATTGTGATGTTTCACATAATGCTGCTAACTGACGGCTACCAATATAAGGATTTTCCTGAACATTTAACAATACTTGTAGTTCTTTTTCTTCATTAGTTACTGGTTTGTTGACCACTTTACGTTTTGGATAATCAACAGTACCAGAAGAATCAAATCTTTGCATTAAGTTTTGAAATGTATGGGTATTAGGCTGGCGTCGATCAGGATACTTCATTTTGTAAATTTTTTTGAGCCTCTCCTATTGTATAAATCATATCTATTAACTCATTCTTTGGGAAATTCATTTTACAATATAAGATGAATGCAAAAAAAAACCAAACTACACTACATAAAAACCAAAAGAAGCGATTGCGGTTATAAATTTGACACACAGAAAAATGTTCTTTTACATTGTTTTTGCCATGGCTACTATGATAATGAACACTATTTCTGTAAAAAAGTATGGAAAATAAGAAAAACTGAAATATCTCAAAAACTATTATAAATAGGTATAGGATATATTGAACAAAACTTTTAGGGTTTTTATTACTCTATTAAATAACATGAAAATATACAGGATGTACCATTTAAAAAAAAAAGATATTAATTCATTTAAACTTGTTCAAATTTGAGCCGATGTGTTCAACACCCTGTAGCTTTTATTGCAAATATTAGGTAAAAATTATGTTAACTTGTCCTTGGCCTTGCTAAATTCCAAATTTGAATATATTTGTCACAAAATTGAAAACGTTATTTAGGATTGAATTGATGCTTGAAAATGTGACTTTTTTTCTTTAAACTTAATTATCTCAGAAACTATAAAGTTTTGTTATAGTAAACCCTTAATAAAAAAGATTTAAAATTATAAGCTAAATCGAAAATACGATTCGTATATAGGGTGTTCTATTTAAAAAAATACAACTTTATGCTGTCCTAGTTTTTTGGCTCACCCTGTAGAGTCCTAAATATTTTTAAAATCTGCGTAAAAATAAACTGTATCAAACAATAAATATAGTTTCTTTGTAAATTTCACCGAAAAGGCACAAACCTACTTCATCCAATCGTTGACTCACCCTGTATACAAGAAAGAATCACGCTTGATCATACAAATGTTTAAAAATATATTATTTTACTCTTTCCAGCGCGCTATATAATATGTTTCATAAAACTTGTCGAACTGGGCAATAACCAATAAAAAGAAATCCGCATCGAGAAACTCCATGAATCTAGAATTGCGTTGTTTAAGTCGATTGAGAATTTAGAGAATATTTTCGATTCGTATTTAAGGATTTGGTGCAAATAAATCGAATTTAGAGAAATTTTATATTATTCAGTTGATAATTTTAATGCTTCAAAGTCTGACAATCGTTGGTGTAAAAACGAAAAAAAATATTTTACAGCAAAAGCTGTTGATTAACTGATTAGGTAAAATATTATATTGATATCTGAAAGTCTCACAATCGTTGGTGTAATAACGAAAAAAATATTTCAGAGGAAAAGCTGTTGATTAGTTGATTAGGTAAAATACTTTAATGGCATCTGATATGTAACAGTCTATAAAGTAAACAACTAATATTAAGAGTATAAAATTTTTGAGCTTATTTTTAAGGTCATATTTTATATACATGCATACATAACATAAGTTTAAATTATTTGGCAATAGCGGATTTACAAATTTTCTCGCATATACTACAGAAGTGCCCGTAAACTTCTATTTCATTCTAATTCTCAGATTTACTAGTTTAGAACAGAACTGAAAAATCTTCACATTTAAAAAGTATCTCTTAATCTTAGTTTCCCCTGTTTTAAATAAATTCAGGATAAAAATTTTAATAAAATATTATATTAAAATTTCCTTCAAAAATTTCAATGAATTATTTTTTTAGCAATTTCTTTCATCTTACTGATGCGATAGCTTTGGCGGTATCTATGAAGTTCATTAGCTTTTTTGCCTCGCAACCCACCATAACACTGGGAGAAACTGTAAAATTAAAAAGAAATACTACAAGAAATAGTTCTCCACCGACAAAAATAAAAACAAGAGCCCAAACAGGTGCTAATAATTCTTTTTTTTTTCAGTGTATATTTCGACCTGGGAGAACTGTGTACTTATAGAGAATGTTTTTAGAAAAAATGAATACATAGGGCATTCTTTACTAATATGTATAACAAAACTTTATTAGATAGCTTCATATCTTATATTTTTTTGTCAATGATCCAAACAAATATTTTTACACCAAGTTACAGTTAAAGATGGGTTAATCATTTGTTAAATTTTGTTAATTGTGACTATCACACCACTTCTTATTATTTTTGACAATATGCAAATGTTTACCGTAAGGATTTTAAGGGAATTTAAAAAATTCATATTTTCTCTAGATGTCGATATGCAAGCACTTGAAGTTTCTCGTACCATTTTTAGCAAACACATTTTATATACGAGGATTTCGCACACAGAACATAAAATACGAATAGAAAATGACCCGATGAAACGAAACAAAGTTACATTCAATCCAACAGAAATCTGAATAGAAACTTAACTTGGCGGGAATGCCTTTTATCACATCTGGTTAAAACTGTGGCGATATTCTTTCAAATTTTCATATCTTTCTCAGTATAATAGCAGTCCGGGAAGCAAGCAAGGTCACCGAATTTGGTCTTTGCGAGAGTATCTTTTGTCGCATCTGTAAGATGACATATTCTGAGGCTTAACCTGTACAATTACACTAAAATCTTTCCGACTTTGCGAAACGAGTTTCTATATTATAAATTAGTCAATGTTGAAGAATCATAAATACATATTGTTACATTTTAACTAACTGTATAATATTTTATTCTTCTACTACCGAAATGTATTTTAGGATATTAGTTTTGGTTCCAATAAAAATATATTTATTTTTTTCCCATTTTTTTTTTAACGTCACTGCATCTCCCCCTTTCTTACATGGCGTCCCCCTAAGGAGGCGCACTTCACAGGTTGGAAATCGCTGCACTAAAATATAAACTTCCTAGTCAAAAAAGTAATTACAATAACAAAACTTGGCTTGGGTGAATTGGACAACAATCATCTAACATCTCGATATTTTAAATTTAGGCAAAAAAAATTATACTTACCCCGAGAAACCCATAAAAATGAATTCCAAACTAAAACGGGCAAAAAACAAAATTTTTATAAACAAATTGAACTGACTTTTAAAAACGCGCTAACAGTGAAAAAAAAACAATATAAATTTTTATATGAAATTGAAATTTGTGAAGTCGTCGCCAAACGAATACCAGGCAAAATATGATTCGCATAAATTAATTAAAAAAATACTTTATTTGTAATTGGTTCCTAATCGTAGTTTGTATGTACCCAACTCGTATTAGTAAATATTTGTTTCATTTATAAATAATTTGGCGCCTAATTCAAAAATTTCAATTTCACATAAAAATTTATATTTTTATTTTTTATTTTTTAGGGCATTTTTAAAAGAACTCGGTTCAATTTTTTTATAAAAATTTTATTATTCGATTTTTAGTCTTGAATTCATTATGATATTCATAAATTATTTGAACTAAGTACTAATCAAGATTAGTGTACCTCACAATGACTCCAAAAAACTATACATTTTATCTAAAGTTGTAATCACTTTAAAAGGAACAACTAAAAATTTTTTGATTCTCAGAGTTCTCCAAATAACACTTTTGAATGACATTGTATGAAACAAATATTTTATCTGTCATAGGAATTCCGCTATCTTAAATTTTAAATTAATTTTAGATTAGTAATATAGATCCCCAAAAACCCTCCAATAGCGATATTTAAAGAACTTGAGATGTAAATTTCTTGGCCCGACATATTTTATCCTTCATATTGAGTTTGTATACGTCCCAAGAACTCCATAATATTAATTTTAGACAAAATAGGGAAAATGTAAAATTTTCAATCCCTCATCTGCCATATTAAGTTGTAAAAAATTAACTTCATATTGGTAATATACGACCCCGAAACCCCTAATACCAAATTTGAAAAAATGCGAATAAGGTAAAATTTTCAACGCCCCATATTGGATCCATATTATTGAATTTCAAAAAAATAATTTTAATGTCTTAATCTAATCTAAATCTAGAGCATTCAAAGCCCATTAGTACCAATTTTGGATGAAATCCAGAAATTTAAAATTCTAAGACCTTCACGTTGCATCTGAAATATTAGATCTTCTTAAAATAATTTTATATTCGCTATTTATTTACATCCTTCAAAACAATCCAGTCCCACCTTTGAACATAATCGAAAAATGTAAAATTTTTAGTCCGCTATATTAGATTCCCATATTCAATCTTGAAAAAATAATTTTAAATTCATAATTTACACCCTCTAGATAGGGAGTTTTCCAGTTTTAGAGAAAATCGAAAAATTAGAATTTTTAGGACGCTATATCAGATCCGCCATATTAAGTTTTACAAAAAATAATTTTAAATTCGCAACTAACACTAACAAAAATTCCTTAAAACCGATTTTGAACAAAATCGTGAAATGTAAAATTTTTAATCCGCCATCTTGGATCCGACATATTTATTTTATAAAAATAATTTCAGATTCGTAATGTGCGACCCAAAAACTCCCCCACATCAGAAAAAATCGAACCAAACTGATTGTTTTTGTCTACCATATTGGATCCACCATACTAAATTTTTTAAAAATAATTTTAGATTCGTTATGTACGATCCCGAAAACTCCTCCACGCCAACTGTGGAGAAAATCGGACAATATTAATTTTTTTGTTCGCTATATTAGATCCTCCATACGGAATTTTTTAAAATTAAATTTAGTTTCTTTATGTGCGATGCGATCCCGAAAATTCTCTCATACCAATTTTGGAGAAAATCGGGCAAAATTATTTTTTTTATCCGCCATACTGATTTTTTTAAATACGTTTAGATTCGTTGTGTACGACCCCGCAAATTCCCGCATACCAGTTTTGGCGAAAATCGGACAAAATTAATTTTCTGTCCGCCATATTATAAGCGCCATCTTGGATTTCACTTTATCAATTTCGTCCAAACAATAATATGGGACCACCGCAGCAACTTTCTGAACATATGTAAAAAATTGAAATCGGTGACGCCGTTCCGAAGTAATAGGTGTACATACAAAAAAATACATAGTGGTCGAATTGAGAACCTTCATCTTTTAAAAGTCGGTTAATTGTAAGATCCGTCCCTCATGAAACATTCGTTATTCAAATTTTTAAACAATTTAACAGCCAGATTCACTATCAATGCTTAAGACTTGAACCCGATTTAGTTGCCAGTTTTATTTTGGTTAAGATATTGTCAAAATTTACATTACATATATCAACAAATAAACGCTTCTATAGGAATATTAACGATAAAATCCTAACCATAAAGCCTTGAAATATGCAGTATAAATATTTGTATCCCGAAAATAAAAAGTTCAGTAATAAAAGAAAATTATTTTTTATGCTTGTGTCTTTATGGTTGAAAACTTGTTCGACCTACTGTTGCCTTTGTCAGTTTAAATCTTCTTCTGTCAACTTGGACTGGTTTTGAAGTTAGAAGTTACAAGTGTGGAAGTGTAATGTCGAATACTCATTCCAACTCTAAAGTGGGTGGTAGATTTAACTTTACAAAACATACAAGTGAAGCTTGTAAAAATGTACACGTGTACTTATTTTAAAAGAAATAAAATTCTTAAAATAGAGAAATAATAAAACAAATAGTCTTTTGCTGGCTCTTAAAAAGATTACAACGTTTTGCTAACTGATTCTGCTGCGTGAACATATATATATATATATATATATATATATATATATATATATATATATATATATATATATATACTACGTTTTCCTTTCTGTTTGTAAAAAGAATTCAAATTTTAAGGTGAACAAAATATTTTTGAAATTAATGGTAACAAAAATATTTCCTGCCTTATGTATTGGAAACAAATTCAACTAAGTAAAAGTAAAATAATTTACTTAAATACACAAAAATGTTGTTCGTCGAAACTTTTTATAAAAACACTAACAGCCAGATTCACTAAGAAGATTTAATATTTAAACCCGATCTAGTTGCCATGATATTTAAATCTTGTCAAAATTTATATTACATATGTCAAGAAATAAACGCTTATATAAGGATATTAAGGATAAGAACCTTGCGATAAAGCGTTGAAATAAGGAAAAGAAATAGTTGTATACCGAAAATAAATAAAATTTTCCATTTTGGCCGGTTCAGTAATAAAACAAAATGATTTTTTATGCTTGTTTTTTTAGGGTTTAAAACTTGGTTGGCCTATTGTTATTCTTATCCGTTTAAGTCCTCTGCTGTCAATTTAGGGCAGTTTTAAATTTAAACTGTGTTAGTGAATCCAGCTGTAAGTGTTTAGTTAAAAAGTATATATAATTTGAAATTAAATAGAAATACAATACAGGAGTATACAATTAAAATTTTATTTATATAAATATATAAATTTAGGAGAGATAGATAACTAGAAGTCTAAATCTACACAGTAGAACATTTTTGTATCCTTTGAATTATTAGTAAGGTAACATTCTCTAGAAACTATTATGAGTAAAATTTTAATAAGCAAATTTTTAAATGGATTTCTATTAAAAAGACAAAGTTTTAAGTTATAGATTGTGTTTATTGTGTTTTAAGAAAATTACATCATTTTATGAATCCAAGTAAACTCAAACATCGCTGTAGAGGTTTCCGTTTATTAGATAGGGTCATAAAGTTCCTATCCAGCGAGTGGTTTAGTATATTTACCTAAGGAAACGTTTTCATTTGAATATTCCAGCTTCGTTGTAGAATAAGTATTAAAAATATCAAGGCACTTATACTTCTACAAAAACAATTGTGTAAATTATGAGAAGCTTTAAGTTGGTTATTGGATTAACATTGCAAAAATACTGTTATTTTATTCACATGAGATAATGGCAAAAATTCTATATACCCTAAGAGGCTTTTGAGGTTGCTGAATTCAAATTTGATGTATTTTTTTCAGAAATTCAAGTTGGTGGACCGAAAATTGAGGTTGTGTATGTAAAAACTTTTAAGTGTTAGTCAAAAAGAGTTATTAAAATGTCAATAAAAATTAATCTGTCTCAACCTAGAGGTTTGGTGATGTAGTTTAGAAAACAACTGCTAGAACCTAAACTAAAAAACAAAAATCGTTCTCCCACAGGCATAAAACGAGGTTAACAACACTATATACTCTTCAAAACAGTTTTTGGAGTAGCTCAATTCAAATACGGTGTCTGTTTTCAGAAATTCCAGATAGCAGCTCCAAAATGGCGCATATGCAGATGAAAATTGTCAAATAACACTGGGGCCTATTATTGGTGGGTCAAGGCTCTACCAGTTCTAAGGCCTACTGGCGCAGTGTCTAGGAATCTAAAGTGGAAGGGCCCAAGAATTCGGTCCTAGGCCCTATGGGATCAAAGTCAATGAGTATGTAAACGAAAAATCCATAAATCTAGGGCATGCGCATTTAAGGTGTATAGGAGAAGGTTTATAGACGTAGGTTCTATAAGTCCAAGGTCTATGTGCATAGCGCCTATACGTCCGCCCTCTCAACAACAATCAACAATCTATAGACAGTAATATGGTGGGCCTTACATAAGAATTACAGTATAACCTTTGGACTTAACCCATTAAACCTAAACCTTCTAACTCTAAGCGCTCAAATCCAAAACCCTTAAATCTTAACCCATTAACCGTTACCTTTAAGTCCTTGAATCTCACTTCAACCCTTTAACCTTAACCCATGGTCTTTGAAGCCTTGAACCTTAAACTTTTAAATCCTTAGCTATTAAACTCTAAATAACTGAGTCCTTGAATCGCAGAATCTAAAACTCGGAACCGTTAATCCTAACCCTACCTAAAGTTGACTAACCTTACAATTTTAAACTCTTTCCCCCCTAATTCACTAACATGGTTTAACTTTAAAACCGGTCGAGATTGGCAGTAGAGAATTTAAATTGACAAGGGTAACAATACGCCAAGCAAGTTTTGTTCATTTAAAATCCAATTCAAACAATATCATAAGAAAAACAAAACTGGTCATCTAGAAAATCTAATTTCCAAGATAACTAGATCGGGCGAAATCTTCAACCTTCTTAGTGAATCTGGCTATTAAACTCTTAAACATTAGCCTTATGGTTTAAAGATTTAGTGTTCCGTAGTTTATGGGTTCAAGATTTTAACAACTAGATTCATTAGAAGATTTAAGACTTAAACCCAATCTAGTCGCCAGGAAAAATAGATCTTCTAGTAGGTCAGTTTTGTTTGGCTCATGATCTTATCATAATTTATAGTACGTATGTCAACAAACGCTTATATAAGGATATTATGGATAGGAACCAAGCGATAAAGCCTTGAAATTTAGGAGAAATAGTTGTATCCCGAAAATAAATAAAATTCTCAATTTTTGCCGATTCAGTAATAAAAGAAAACAATTTTTTTACTAGTATTTTTAGGGTTTAAACTTGCTTACTTATTGATGTACTTGTCAGTTTAAACAATCTGCTGTCAAATTAGAATAAATGATTAGGATTTATAGATTGGGGGATCAAGGGTTCACAGATCATTATCTTAAGTGTTCAAGTTTTATAATATTCAAGGAATTTTGGGTTCAAGTGTTTATGGTTAAAGGGTTTTAAGTTTAACGTCTTAGGGCTTTATGGTTTAAGAGCTTAGGGTTATACGTTTCAGGATTATTGGATTATGGTTCAAAGGTTTAGGACTCAAGGATTTCGGGGCCAAGATTTAAGGATCAATGGCTTAGGGGTTAAAGAGTTTAGTGTTTAAGAGCTTATATGCTCTTTGTGTTTATTATTTGATCATTTTCACCGCACAGACATCGTATTTGAATTCAACTAGCCCATACTCTTTTGTAGAGTATACAATGTCACTGACTGCGTTTTATACCTGTGGGAGAATGATTTTTGTTTTCTAGATTAGGATCTAGGAGTTTTCTACTAGATTATATCATCTAACTCCTAGGCTGAGACAGATTTATTTTTATTGACATTTTAATACTGCTTTCGGACATTTTGGGATCCGCCATCTTGAATTTTTGAAAATGGACATCGGATCTGAATTCAGCCACCCCAAAAACCTCTTACACCCTATTTATATATATATATATATATATATATATATATATATATACATATGTGATAACAAGATAACCTCAATTATCATAACGTTCATTTTATGCATTTGCGTTAGTTTTTTCTACTGGAAATGGTAATTTTTTTATTTGGACAAAAATGGCGGTATCTAAACTTTTCAAATGTAATTGAGACATTTCTATATAGTTCATACAAAATGTTTCATAACAATAATAAATAAGGTAAAATTTTCTAAAAAGCTTTCAGTATGTTAAGAACTAGCATGCACACACATGTGAGTTTCATTACCTATAAAAATTTCTTTCAGTATGTTTAAAATATTTCTTGGTAATTCACCAAATTATTTTAAAAATCTAACTGAGATGCGATCGGTAAATAAATAATTTTAATTTACAAACTTTGGAGCAATTTATTAAAATATTCATAGCTAACTTGCTCAGTTTAAAAATTGGAGTACTTAACATAAACTGCAATTTTACCAACACATAGAAGTTTTTAAAAACTTATCGGTGCATAATATACCCGATATGTCCATGTATCTACAATTTCTTTTTATTTTTGATAATAATGAAAACGTTTCTTAGACGCTTAATTAGTATAAAACGAAATCTTTAAAAAAAAATTTATTACGTCTCATATATTTTTATACATACCTTCTGATCAAAAAGTATCCGGAATTCCCCATTCAAACAAACCGTGCTTGAGATATTGTCGAAATCTTTTTTTTCTGGGCTGGTACATCTGCCATCTGGTGCTCAAATATGTGTTTGAGCGCGATCTGTCGGGAGTTTATGCGTATTGGCTTTGTAAACAAGTCAGTGTTTGTGGTATTCTGTGAATTTCGCAATGTTGAATTTAGTTGAGAGTTTGTCTGAAATTTTGTGTTTCTAACAAAATATCATGTGCGAAAGCATTGAAATGTTATCAGTAGTCTACAGGGACTCGACAATGTCGAAAACAGGCGTACGAGTGGTACAAAGAGTTTAAAGCGGAACGTGCTGTGGTTGAGTTGATGATTTGCCTCGTTCTGGTCGTCCATCCAGTGTGACTGACCACAACATCGAATAAGTTAAGTCCTCGCAGATCGTCGTGTAAACATCAAGAAGATAACAACCGATCTTGGTGTCTCATTTAGATCAGTGCAGAGCATTATGTACGATATTTTGGGCATGAGACAAGTTGAAGCGCGGTTTGTACCGAGAGTGCTGAATTTGTTGCAGAAACAGCATCGGATTGACGTCGCTAAAGAAATGCTTTCTTTGGCCCAAAATGTTATTGACGGTACCATTACCGGTGACGAAACATTGGTCTACGAATATGACATTGAAACTAACCAATAATTATCGGAATGGCGCTTCTCAGATGAGCCAAACTTCAAAAAAACCACGACAGGGTCGATTCAAAATCAAGGTTTTGTTGACTGTTTTTTTTATTATTATTACAGTGGTATGGTCCACTCCGAATTTTTTCGGCCAGACTAGACAGTAAATAAGAAGTATTACTTGAGCATATTAAAGCAATTGGGAGAAAATGTTCATCGCAAGAGGCCAGAATTGTGGAGAAACAACTCGTAGTTTCTTCACCACGACAACGCACCGGCTCACGCATCTTATCTTGTACGCGACTATTTGACAAAAAAACAACGTTTATACCGTTCCGCAAGCTCCGTATTCACACGACATGGCTCCTTGTGAGTTTGTCCTATTCTCACGACTCAAGTTACCACTTCGCGGAAAGCATTTTGAGATGAATGAGGCGATAAAGAAGAATTCGCAGGAGCTGAAGACGATTCCAAAATCGACCTATGAAAAGTGTTTTCAAGATTGGAGGAAGCGTTGAAATATGTATATTGCTTGCAGTGAAGATTGCTTTGAAGGAAATAAAATGAATATTGATAAATAATTGAACAGTTTTCGTTTTATTGAACTTTTTGATCAGAAAGTAAGAAATTTTTCATCCTTATTTAATTTTCTTATTAACGTTAATTTTCGAAATTAGTTACTACATTATTCGATATTGAATAATGTTACTACATTTAAAAATGAAATGGCTTCTTAAAGTTTATTATTTTAATTAAATAATATTTAAAGTTTAGAATTTACCCGAGTTCAAAATTACACGTTTCTATAAATGTGATATTTAGACATAATTATAATATTACATTTTCTCGACCTACCTATTATCCATTCCACTCCTTGCTTTCCTTATTATAATTATATTGTCCGCCAATTTTCAACATCGTAACAAATATAGTACGACCGCACCCATTTGATCTTATCATTTTTTACCATTCCTTCAAATTTCTTGTGAATATCATAGTTTTTCTTTGATTTACGATTTATTTACGTATTAGGGATTACTAGATTAAAGTTTGTTCATTAATCCTGTAAAGCGATATAAAATTTAGAATAACAAAAGTAGAAGAAGATGCAATAATGGTAAATTCATTTTAGAGCGGATCAAGTTGACACTTACTTGTTGATTCAGAAAGTCGATATTTGGGTTAATTTTATTATATCAGCACATCCCTATGAAAAATACAGCCAATTTATTTAAGGGAACTCACTACCTCCTATTAGTTGTTATTTCAGTTCAGCAATCCTTCTTGCCCGCAACTTTTGCTTTTATAGATTTATTGTGTTTGTATTTTGAAAAACGGTTTTGGTTTATTTTAACGAAAATAATTTATTTGACATTATGTATATATTTTTTCATTGATAAGACAACTTATTTTTTGTTCACAAAATTTATCAACGCCTGAGTTAAAAATTTGCTTATCATCATCTACACTGTAAAAAAGCTTCACATTAATTTTAAGGTGAAATGCTGGAAACAAATTTCATAAACCGTATCTTAAATTCATTTAATGTTAATACATTAACTTTAATAGTTTTTCCATTAAATCTACCAATAATTTCGGTAACTTTATTGAAATTTTAGAAAACATTCAATTAAATTTAAAGTACATAAGTTTAAATTTCAAAGTACATGTAACTTATTCACGACTTAAGCTTCAAATCCATTAAATTAAAATAATGAATGTACCTTAAATTTAAGCAGTATTAATCATAATATGAGAAATTTTAATTTCACATGTTTCTATAAAAATCTTTAGAGATAAAAAAATATGGTTTGGGAATGGATAAAAGAAAGGTGATCCTAAAAAATTGAAAAAAAAATCCATTTGTGTGTACAAGAAATCGATTTTCCTGATTATATATTATGAATATATAGTTTTAAAATTCAGTTTAACCATTTCTGGACTTTCTGCAGTGCATATATCACTAAACAAACCTTTATATAGGAAGATAAAAAATGTGGTTTGGCAATGGATAAAATATGGTAGTCTTGCAAAATTTTACATTTTTATCTGTTTGATAATTAAAGAGAACGATTTTCCTAAGTTTGCTTTATGAATTTAGTTTCAAAACTCAGTTTAACCATCTTTGGGCATAAACAAACAATACCTAATTATTTCTAAAACATTATATTTACTAGAAAACCTAGTAATTGAAAAATATTTTTAGATGTTACGTTAAAAGGGATTTCAAATGAATGAAACTGTATAGCACATTACTTACTCTTGTTTCAATCTAATGAAGAGCATAAATTGCTCAATATGTAATTTTTATTACTGCAAACATCTACCAAATTTGTTATATGTAGAGATATCAGCATTATTTATTCAAATTTTACTTAATATTTATATTAAATAAGCTTTGTATATTTAATTCTAAATAAACATATTATACGCTATTGTTGATTATTTTGATTAAAATTACTTGTACATGTGCACTGCCTCGCAATAGTTCAACATCGAAATGTTTGATGTTATTATCAGCTTCAATAAAGATAAAAAATAAAATATATTATGAAATTGAAACAATAGAAAATACCGTATTTAGTTCGACAAGAGCATAGGTTTTTCAAGCAGTGGCACTAATTGAATGTAGTAATAACCGAGTAATAATAAAATTTTTATAAAAAAAATTGAAACAACTTTTACAAATAAACTAAAAAGTGAAAAACAATATAAATTTTTATATAGAATTGAAATATTTTAAATCAGCGCCAAACTAATATCTATCAAAATGTGATTCGCATAAAAAGATTAAAATTTGTAATTGCTTTCTTACCGTAGTTTGTGTATACTTATCTCGTATTAGTAAATATTTCTTTCATTTAGAAATAATTTGGCGCCGATTTCAAAAATTTCAATTTCATACAAAAATTTATATTATTTTTCACTTTTTGCGCATTTTTTGAAGTCGGTTCAATTCTTTTATAAAAATTTAATTTTTCGATTTTTTATTTCAAATTCATTATGATATCCATAGATTATTTGCACTAAGAACTAATCAAGTCATTGCGACTCCAAGATCGCAAAAAAGTACACATTATATCCAAAGTTGTATCTGAAAGTGAACAACTAAATATTCTTCGATTCTTAGAGTTATCCAAATACCAGTTTTGAATGAAATTGTATTAAACAAATATTTAGTCTGTCATAGTAATACCGCTTAAATTTTAAATTAATTTTAGATTAGTAATATAGATCGACAAAATCTTTCAATAAGGATATTTAAAGAACTTGAGACATAAATTTATTGGCATATTGAGTTTGTATAGGTCCAAAAAACCCCACTATAACAATTTTAGACAAAATCGGAAAAAATTTCAGTTCCTCATATTGTATCTGCTATATTAAGATGTAAAAAATTAACTTCATATTTGTAATATACGACCCTGAAAACCTCCTAATACCGAATTTGAAAAAATGCGAATACGGTAAAATTTTCATATTGAATTTCAAAAAAAATTTAACGTTTTAATTTAATCTAAATCTGAAGCCTTGAAAGCCCCTTAGTACCAATTTTGGAGGAACTCCGGAAATTTAAAATTTTTAGACCTTCATATTGCATTTGACATTAGATTTTCTTAAAATAAGATTCGCTATTTACATCCTCAAATGTATTAGATTCGCCATACTGAATCTTGAAGAAATAGTCTTAAATCCATAACTGACACCCCCAAAGTAGGGGATTCTTTAGTTTTGGAGAAAATCGAAAGACTATATTATATATTATATATATATATATATATATATATATATATATATATATATATATATATATATATATATATATATATATATATATATATTAACATATTGAGTTTCTGAAAAATAATTTTAAATTCATAATTAACACTCACAAAGATACTTAATACTGATTTTGGACTAAATCCACCATCTTGGATATATTTTTTTAAAAATAATTTTAGATTCGAAATGTACGACTCCAAAAACTCCCCCACGAAAATTTTAGAGAAAATCGGACAAAATTGATTTTTTTGTCCGCCATATTGGATCCGCAAAATTAAATTTTCAAAAATAATTTTAGATTATCTCTGTGCTATCCTGAAAAGTACCCCATGGAGAAACTCGGGCAAAATTAATTTATCTTGTTCACTATATTGAATCCATCGTACTGAATTTTTTAAAAATAATTTTAGAATCATTATGTGCTATCCCGAAAAGTCCATACCAATTTTGGAGACAGTCGGGTAAAATTAATTGTTTGTCTCCCATATTCGATCCGCCATATTGAATCTAAAAAAAAAATAATTTCAATAATACGTGCGACCCCGTAAACTCCCCCATATCAATTTTGGACAAAATTGATTTTTTTGTCCGCCTTATCGAAAATTTTAAAAATAATTTTAGATTCTTTATGTACGATCCCGAAAACTCCCTCATACTAATGTTGGAGAAAATCGGGCAAATATAATTTTTTTTATCCACCATATTGAATTTTTTAAAAATAATTTCAAATTCATTGTGTACGACCCCAAAAATTGTTCCATGCTAATTTTGGCTAAAATCAGACAAAATTAATTTTTTTGTCCGCCATATTATCATTGCCATTTTGGATTTTACTTTACCAATTTCGTCCAAAATAATATGAGACCACCGCAGCAACTTCCTGAACATAACGTGAAAAATTTTATTCAAATCGGTGCAACCATTCTGGAGTAATCCGTGTACATACATAAAAAAATACACAGCGGTCGAATTGAGAACCTTCTTCATTTAGATGCTGGTTAAAAATTGCATAATTTTTGTCGAGCTAAAATGTTTCCTTTATTTATTAACTTAGTTCACTAAATATTTATTGTCCTTTTTTAATGAAGTAGTCTGGGAAATAACAAAAATTTAAAACCAAACGCGTGAAACTTATTCAAATCTAAGTTAAAAATTAAACTACAACATGTCTTTTTACTCATGCCAACCCTTTTTCTCAAATACAAGATACTTTTTGTAGATTTATTTAAACTAGAGAGCATTTTTCAGTGAGCTCCTCTTTTTTCTTGACCTGAAGTCCAACATTCGGGAAGAATAGGAGCAATAAACCAAATCAATTTGCACACAGTTATGAAAAGTATCTTTAAATATATATTGGCAATTATAACATATCAATGTAATATTTATATCAATAAAGCTCTTTTCAAACTAGATCACTCACAGAACACACCACAGGAGAGGTAACTGACAAAATATTTTTACATAACATAACATTTTTTTCTTCAATTAATATTTTTTTTCGTAACGATACTTCTAGTTTGATTTAAAAAAGTTATGCTAACAGGCAAAATCTTTTCGAAATTCCCACCTAAAAACAACCATCTCAAATCAAACCAAACTTAAATATTTATCTCAATTAACTCGAAAATGGTAAATTCTTAAGCTCCGCATATTTTTCCTTTCCTCCTTCTCATAAAAAATTAAACAAAGAGCAAAGCCACTAAACATAAGAAACTTATCTTTTAAAGTTATGCAGGAAGAATCCGTTTTCTAAAAGAAAAATAAAGGATTTTCCAGTTTTCTTTTGTTATTAACCATAAAAACCAACAATATAAGCATTCTTAAATGAAGCGGAACGTATTTTCTTTCCTAAGGAAACATTTTCGTACTGAGTTAAAAAAAACAACATTCTTAAATTTTAGAAGAAGGCGAGCTAATTTATTAAAGTGACGAATTTTTAATGTTTAATAGGTAAGAGCAAAAAAAATTATAGCTAATTATTTCAGATATGGACTGTTTTTTTTTAAAAGCTAAAGATTTCATTCCGGAGTAGACATTATTTACAATATATATATATATATATATATATATATATATATATATATATATATATATATATATATATATATATATATATATATATATATATATATATATATATAGGTAAAATGTATAAGTTCCTTAACATTCACTTTGAAACTGGCCACCCCTAGCATTTTAAACATTAATTTAGTTCAAAAGTTTAATATATATATATATATATATATATATATATATATATATATATATATATATATATATATACAGGTGTGGAAAGTCGAGAACAGAACCTCTTTAAAAAACGGAACGTAACAAAAAGCGACGGACAACCCGTTTAGCCATGCTGAAGAAGTGAAATAAAGCATACTATTGTATCGTAACTTGCTTCCTGGCTTTTAGCAAAAATGGCGTCGGACAAGGACTTTTCGCTGGTTTCGGGTCGTGAAAACACAGTGGATCGAAAGCACGGATTTGATATTAAAAATAAAAATCGCATACTGAAACTTTAAAATCATGAAAATAAATTCGAAAAACATCTAATGTGGTTCAACGCTTTAAAAATAAAATAAAAAGAATAATTGTATTTCCGTGAATAAAATATTGCGCTTGACTTCAAGGTACATTTTAAATATAATACTATAATAATAAATACATGGATATCGATAATCGTTAAAAAGGCGAAAGTACTTTTTCCTCTATGCTTAAGACTTTTTAATAAATACCAGTGCAAATAATTTGTAAGTAATATAATATTTATTGATTCACATAAGTGAATAAATAATACGACTGTAATAAAAATAATAAAAAGAACTTTTTAATCACTGCCTTCTTTGTTGACAGCTCTTTTCTCATTCTCCAATACGTATGAATTGCTTTCCGAATCCTTACTATGTCAAAAACAGTGTAAGGATCCATCGACGCCAAAAGTTTTGGAACACATCCTTCATATTTTGTTCGAGAAGATTTTCAAGAAAAGTCTAGGCAATAGTTTCTTAGCAACTTGTACGTTGATTTTTGTGCATCTTTCGATAGTTTACCTATCGGTAATATTGCAAATGCTATGATGTCTGGTCAATGAAGTAAGTCATTTGTGGATTCCTGTTGGAATGTTGTACCAAGAATATCCTTTGAAGAATAATCTTGCTGTTTGAAGTTTGTATTCCCAAAACTTCTCTATTGCAGTTTAATGTTCGCTTCCAATAGTTTGCAAAATGACGGGAACCGAAGGATCAGTTTTCGCTTTACTCTTGTTATAATGGCTGTAGCCTGAAATACTCTGTACTTATTGAGACACAGTATCAATGTTGTTAAACTGAGAGGTAACAACGTTGGACCGATTTCGCTCCAGCCAAAGCATTCACCTAGCGATCCATCATCGTCATAGATAAGTTGTAATTTACTGAAGCTCGGGTGGCAAAGAAAACTATTATATGGTGCAAGTTGTCTGGTTCGAGTTCATAATTTTCTATTTTCGTTAAAGACTTTTGTTCGGTTTTCTTAATAAATTCAAATTTCAAGGGCCCGCAATTCATAGTAGACGAGGGCTTGGAATTGTACAACACAATCTGTTCTTGTTGAGTTTGCGTGTTAATACCTGCTAATAGTGGAATAAGAGAGGTTAGGAATAAGTTTGTATCAGAAATAGTCGGATCAGTGAATTTCATTTTGTACTGGCTCTGACCTGACGTTCCATTGAAGCCCCATTTGCAAATGAAACTCATATCTACAATTCTAATTTATCGATTTGTTCAAGGGCGTCTAATTTTAAGCAATATAATTCAATCTACTGTATGATATAGTAAGCCTTGGAATTTAACCTCGGCTTTTGATTTAGTAAAAGTTAGATACTCGTCATGTGGATAACATGTTTTTTTTTGTATTTTACACACCAGAGTACGGTGAAAATATATTACTGCCTTTCTGTTTAGCCCAATTTTGTAATCGTTGATATTTGTTTCTCGACAATCCAATGTCAAATAGAAGAGCGGCGCACAAATATAACTGAGCGCGACGCAACCACAACACTGTTGCCTTTAACCTGAGATGAAACTTTAGAAAAAAAAGACTGGCCGTTAATATTACCGAGGTTTAATAGAAACGTTACTATAGCCAAACTTCTATTTTAAATTTCTTAACTAGAAATTATTTTGGCCGTTTCTCAAATTCTAACCCACTAAGCCCGTCTAACTTGTTTCAGATAGTTCGGACAGAAGATCGTAGGGAACGCCTACCGCAATATTACCCCCCCCCCCCCTAACTTCCGTGCGACACGAAAACGAGCAGTACCTTGAAAGGAATGAGAGGGTGTATTTACTTTTCGTCTAAACTTATAACGTAATCGACGGAATTTGGAATATTTAATGACTATTTGATACATTGATTGTTTTAAATACATCAAATAGTCGAAATACAAAAAAATTAGTTTTTGTTGGGCGTTGAGCGTAAAGAAAATTGATATTTCTGTTACAAAATAAACATTTATTTTAATAAAAATACTAGTGAAACGCAACGGTAATTTCTAAGTAAATAAGCTAATAGACCACTTTAAAATTAAAAATCATTCTCAAAAATAAACTTTTATTCTGGTAAAAAATAAAAATAACACGTTCAGTAATTGTAAATACATAAACAAATAATTAAATTCAATTTAAATCAACAAAAACACCTAAAAGTCTACAAGAGGTGTTCAAACAGGCCTCCACTTTGAGCGGGACAAGAACCCTGTCTATTGTAAAATATGGTTCGCGTATTTGCCAAAACTTCAGGGGTTATATCCCTATTAGCTTTAAAATATTCCGAACTGTTCGAGCGTTCATATCAAGTTCTTAGGCAATTACGGTACTATTGCAAGGAAAATTAATTTCTGCTAAACTACAAACGTCAGTCTCCCTGATTTGCTCGTTCTTCAGTAATTTGAGGAACCGGTTGCTCCTCATTATTATCAGTGCATTTTTTACAAATTTTTAGACAACCAGTTGTCTAAAATTTTTTAATAATTTCCGAAATTCTAAATTTTCAAGGAACAGGATGATTTTCGCACATAAATACAAATCTGCCGATTATTTACCAGAATAGTGTACCACTTAATAATGTGCTCTTTTTGTTCCGTGGAATAAACTACCATTATAACAAAAAAATTTGGCGCGAAACACGGTACTTACACTTCGACGGCATGAAAGCAAATAACTTGGAATCCTCTTGTTGTGCGAGGGCGTGGCGTATGCTGGCGCCCGCTCTCACCGCGCCAGCATTGTATTACTCCTCATCCGAGGGCCAAACTGGTAATTACACGTATGTCGATGCTTACGATGCATTATCTTCTGTCTCATTCTGATTTGATGAATAATATAGTATTTTCTTTATCATACTTAAGAAACGTCGAGTTTCTGTTCTTGATTTTCCAGACCTATATATATATATATATATATATATATATATATATATATATATATATATATATATATATATATATATATATATATTATATATATATATATATATATATATATATATATATATATATATATATATAAGTTGGAAAATTAAAAGTAAAAATTATATGTATTTAATTATAAATATGATTGCCCTACCCAATTAAAAAAAAATTGCTGTTATTAAAAAAGAACCATAGGGTACGCCTCTGCAAAAAGTCTAAAAGCTTTTTCTGAAACAAGAAAAAGAACTTTTGGGTTTTACCTCGATATAGTCAAAATAATATTACCTAAGTTGTCGGTGTGTCACCAGCACACTTCAGCCGCTTTAGAAAGCAACTTTACCGGAAAATTCGATGCCCCCGAATTGTATTACACGGCCTCATTATTATTAAATGAAGGCAATTTTCAAGTTTGCTAAATTATTATTTTATCAGTAACAGACAGCTTGATATCGCACTGCCTTCAAGGAAGATATTATTAATTACTGAAACTTATAATTATTGTAATTAATATAAAGTTACTTAAACATCATAATAAAACATATTATATTTTGCGTCACCGTTTGTGTAAAAATGTAACTATTGAGTTTTATCTGTTCACTAGTTATGTGGTATAAGGTACCTTACCTAAAAAAGAAAAAATGTATAAATTGGAACATAAAAAATATTTTTTAAAATCAGTAATATAGGAATATAAACAAAAATTTAAATAAAAACATTAAGTATTATCTATCAATCAATATTTGTTTTGCCTTTATCAAAATATTCACCATTTAACGTGACATATAGGCCAATGTTTTTTTTTCAGTGTTTAAACGTGCACGCCGACGGGTTTTGTGGTATAACCTTAAATTCACATAGGAATTTTTTTTCAATGGTCTCAAAACGATGTCCTCGCTTTGGCAACATGAACTTCGAGAACAAAACGAAAGTTCAAAGAACTATGTCAGACTCATCCAGTGCTTCTGAAATGATATTAGCTCTGTTCGCAAAACAATCAGAAATGAATTAGAGCCAATCAGATCATCCAAAAACAATTGGAAAACTGTTACCTGACTGTTTTGCAAACTCTGGCTAGCGGTTACTGATTTGTAATTTCTCTACGAACAAATATGTTGGTTGACTAAAAACTCACAAACAACGAGAGAAGTGTAATCTGGTGTAATATCGTGGTTTAAAAACCAACTCTTATCGTATTGCATTTCTGGACGTTTTTTGCATATGGCCTCACGCAATTGAAGCTTCATGTCTTATATATTACCTTCGCAGAACGAATCTTGACTTGGGTGGGAGGATTAATCAAACTAGCCCAAACTCGAGATGGGTTTCCGTTTAGCATTAGTTTTTCTGTGACCCTGCGTATAACTAGAACCAGAGTAGTTATCAAGACGCATTTAACGAGTCCAAACTTGGTAGGACTACGTCTGCCAGAACGGAATTCTGTAGCCATCTTTCATCTCTATGATCAGACCATCTCAATGATTCCATAATATTGCATTGTCATCGGGTTTATATAAGTTATGTGTACCACATTTCAGCTTGATCGAATAATCAGAAGTGACTTACTTTAGATTAGATTTGATTATGAGTAAATAGTGAAACTAAATAAAAATCTCTTAAAATCGGAAAAAAAAGTTGACCTTGAAATGGTCTAAAATTATAAGTAGGCGGTCATAAACGTTAAGTCCTTTCAACATAAAGAAACTTATGTCTCTTCTTATTAAAACGTTAAAGTTGATCTTGAAATCCAAGTTCAAGGTTAGGCCATCTCAATGTACTATCATATTGCATTGTCATCGGGTTTATTTAAGTGCACCAAATTTCAGCCTGATCGGATAATCGGAAGTGGACTAAAATTAATTTACAAGATTTGATTATCGATAACAATGAAACTAAATAAGATCGTTTACCTTGAAATGGCTTTAAAATATAAATTCGAAGTCAATTTCTACGTGATGAACGTTAAAATAAAGAAACTTATGTCTCCTGTCATTTAATCGTTTGATTCACAAGCTTCTTGCCTTTTTCTGTCAGACAAGTTCGATTGACCTTCATATAAACTCTAGTTGTGAAAAAGCATGTGACATATTTATATCGTTGGACGGGTAATTTTCCATTTCTGCAATAAAAAATAGGGGTTCCCCTTTAAAAAAAATGTAATAAATGATCTTGAAATATCACTTCGAGGTCAGTTTCAAAGTCATAATATTGCAGATAATCGAAAGTGAGTTTAAATTCGATTAAAAGATTTGATAGTCAACAGCAGTGAAACGAAATAAAATCGTTTAAGAAGCAATTTATACGAATTATTAAATATTTTTAGTAGAATGTCTTAAATGTGTTAAATATAAGCTTGTTTTTATTTATTATTTAATTTTTAGTGCTAGTATTATTCATATGCAAATTTGCGTTTCAATGTTCCAAAATTCAACAATAGACAGATGAATACGTGAAGTAAAATAAAATTTTATAAGAATATTATTTGATGTCATTTTTAAAAGGCTGAGCCGAAGAAACTTCTTTTTTTTTTATTTTTTTCAGGTCTGTCAGTTCCTTTTTTCCTATTTTTTGGTGATCTATCACTTTTTTAAATATTTCACATTATTTTCGTTTAATACATTACAAAAACAACAAACAAATTCGAGGCAAATACGCAAAATCTGCTTTAAAGTTAATTAAATTAATGTAAAATATGGTGTTAAAAATACATGTGTCATAACTCTCACCAAATAACTCACATTAAGCGGTTATTAATTTTCTTTTATAGACTTTTGCATTTACTCAGGAATTATTACACATCTAATAGCAATATATCTTTAGTTTAAAAAAATGCAGTTAATATGATCCAATCGTTTTCTACTTCTTGTGTCCATCGTTACAAACTTAAGTATATTAAGAGAAAGGGTCGAACATTTTCAATATTTGTTCTCGTTAAATATGCTTTCACTGGCAAATACATGTTTACAGCGAATATCAACCAAAATTAATATTTAACATTTGGTAATTACAGCGAATGCGATTTGGGGTTTTAATTGCATTTGAACGGATTAAGCAAATAAAACGCAAATGTTCGTTCGTTTTTCCTCGAGAAAAAATTTAAAAGCTAGTAGGATTATTTATTTACAGTGTTAATTTATTTCGATTTTTTGTAGATATTAAAAAATTAGGTTTTCAACTAGAATTTTATAGAAATATCGAGTTTTCACTGTGGAAAAACTACTAAAAAAAGTCTGCCATTTTACCCAAACAAAGGTCATATGTTACGGCTGGTGAAAAATAAAATTATGAGCAACAAAAACGTAAAGAATTTTTTGAACAAATTCCCTTTCACACCTTTATGTTTTGGATATACTCGTATCTTTATGCAACTGAGAAATGTTTCTTAATTTTCATTTTAAAAATTTGGATTTTTCAATTTATTTTCCTGTGTTAAAAGTTTAACTTTTATTTTTTTGTTATTTCATGGTTTGCTATGGTGTAAGGTTATGTTATTTTTTTGAACTACAAACTAAATTACATTGGTCATTATTTCATCTTTCACAACTCTTTATAGGTTTAATGACTCTAGTGATTTAAAACTATGTCTTGCTGGCTAGAAAAGTCAATAAAAAATACATACTTTTTCAATTTTTTTGGCAACTTATTTCTTCTTCTTCATCACTATTGTAATTTAATTTATAGATATATGCGACAATCCTACCATGATAGAATAACAGAAAATGAAAATCTTAGAATCCCGAATTCAGGATCATATTTTCAAAAAGGCGCCAAATTAACAAAACGAGAAAAAGTTAAATAATTATTTAAATAAAAAAAATATGATACCACGTTTTTAAAACGAATTAAAAAGTATAAAATATTTTGTTACATTGTCCTAAAGATTTATGATTGTGAATTTTTAATCGCTATGAAAATACTAGTAGGATTTAAAACGAAAAACGTGGGGTGTATGTACTAGTAAGGAGTGTTGGGAGTTGCTGTCGTTGAGGAAACTCACACAAATTTTCAGAACAATGTAGGAAAATATTTTATAATTTTTAGTCCGTTTCAAAAATATGGTATATTAAAAAATATTTAAACAATCATTTTCTGCTTGGTAATCTTTAAAATGGATTACAAAAGGACCCCGCAATTTCCTTATGGAAAATTGACTTCCGCTAAATTGGCTGAATTTTTGATACAATGTGGTATCTCCCATACTGATTAAATGTCTCAAAGGGCACAAGGCCCCAAACCTTCAAGATCTCGAGATTGAACTTGCCGAGTTACGAATTATAGTGTTTTATAATTGATTAGGATTTTATTCCTATAGTACTCTTATTTTGCTTTTTCGGAGTTAGATAGGTTCCAAAATACCTAATAACTGTCATGGTTGAATACCTGGAATATCATCTTATATCATATCAAAGGACACCATGATACGTCATCATAGCAGGTAAAACCGTGCCACGAAACCTAATGATCCAAATGGTATTCTTTTCTCTTACTTCCAGAGTTTCAGGGTGGTTTAATTACCACTAACATATCATGTGTATCATCGTAATAACATTAACATGCAACATGAATTCATCATGTCATGTGACGTCTTTCCAGGTCATAGAATTTCATAGCGTTTACGTCGGTTTTTTTATGGTATAATGCATTTACAAGTCATGATGTTATTTATTACTCAATAACTAATGTATGTCGACACAAGCCGCCACAATCATGTCAGTTTATCCATAGTGCGTCGCAGAAGGAATTTTATGTTACTTCTTGTTGAAGCATATTACCCCGTGACTTATCCTATTATTTCATCACAGAATGTGTTACTTGATCATTGAATATTGAAACGATGCGCTATGTGCAACAATAATTTTCTCATATATAGCAATTACTTTTGTGACGCACTTTAGGATGAACTGACATGTTCTGGCAGCTTGTGACAAGATAAACATTAGTTATTGAGTAAGGAATAACATGACTACTCGCAGTAGAACTCAATATATCAAAAAAAATCAAAGTGAACGTTATAATGTTATGTGACCCGAAATTATCTGATATGCGTCATAAGACTCGATAACTTATTGTGGGATGATATAATATGATATGTCGATAATACAATACACATGATACTTCTTAGGGGTAATTAGACCATTCCGAGCTCCTGAAAGTGAAAGAAAGGAATATCATTTGGATCCTGACACGATTTTAACTGCTCTATGACATGGTGTCATTTTGCATGTTATAAAATAACGTTCCAAATGATTGACAATGAAAGTCAGTAGGTATTGCGGAATCTATCTAAACCCCTAGGAGTGGATAGAATAAGAGTACTATAAGAATCCAGTCATAAGCACTAAAAATACATAATAATTCATACTTCAGCAAGCTTTATCTCGACATCTTGAAGGTTTTGCCCATTGAGACATTTAACCAATGAGGCGAAATACACAACATATCAAAAATTCAGACTATTTAACGGAAGTCAATTTTCCATAAGGAAAGTGCGAGAGGTCCTTTGTTCCGAACAAACCAAAAATTGATTGGATCGACCTTGTCATATACTTTTAAGGTCAATTTCAAGATCCTAATATTACATTGCCAACGGGTTTATAAATGTATAACAAATTTCAGCTTGATAGGATAACGGGAAGTGAAGTTGATCTTGAAATTACCTTGAAATATACGCTCAAGGTCAGTTTAAAGGTCGTAATATTGCATTGTAATCGAGTCTCTATGAAAGTAACTACTTTCAACTTCATCGGATAATCGAAAGAAGTTGACCTTATAACATACCTACAAAGTAAATGTCAAGGTCATAATATTGCATTGTCATCGGGTTTATATATGTGTATCAAATTTCAGCTTGATTGGATGATCGGACGTAAAGCTGACTTTAAAAAGATCTTGAAATATACGTCCAAGGTCAGTTTCAAGGTCATAATATTGCATTACCATTGAGTCTATATATGTGTACAAAATTGGCGTGGGAGAGTTTTCGAGGTCACACATATTGAATCCGAAATATTTTTGAAAAATTCAATATGGCGAATCCAATATGGCGATCAAAAAGGTCAATTTTGTCCGATTTTTTCCAAAATTGCTACAAGGGAGTTTTCGGAGTCGCACATAACGAATCTAAAATTATTTTTAAAAGATTCAATACCGCGGACGAAAAATTAATTTTGTCTGATTTTCTCCAAAATTGGTACAGGGGAGTTTTCGGCGTCGCACATAACAAATCTAAAATTATTTAAAAAAAACTCAATATGGCGGATCTAATATGGCTGACGAAAAAAATTAATTTTATCCGATTTTTTTCAAAATTGATATGGGGAAGTTTTTGGGATCGCACATTACGAATCTGAAATTATTTAAAAAAAAAACTAAATATGGCGGCCCCAAGATGGCGGATTAAAGATTCTAAATCTCTCGATTTGTCTAAAATCAGTAATGGAGGATTTTTGTTAGTGTTAATCACAAATCTAAAATACTTTTTGAAAAATAATCTGGTGAATTCAATATGGTGTCCTAAAAATTTTACATTTTTCGATTTTCTCCAAAACTGATATAAGGGGTTCTTGAGGGTGTAAATTATAAATTTCAAAGTATTTTTTCAGGATTCAATATGGCGAATCCAATATAGCGAACTAAAAATTTTCCATTTTTCGATTTTGTTCAAAGGTGGGACTGAATCGCTTTTCAAGATGTAAATAACGAATATAAAATTATTTTAAGAAAAATCTAGTACATGAGATGCATCTCAGTGGTCTAGAAATTTTAGATATCCGGATTTCATCCAAAATTGGTACCAGGGGGCTTTGAAGGGTTTAGATTTAAATTCGATTAAGACGTTAACATTATTTTTTTGAAGTTCAACATTGCAGATCCAATATGGTGGGTTGAAAATTTTACCTTATTCGCATTTATTCAGATTCGGTATTAGAGAGTTCTCGGGGTCGTGTATTACGAATATGAAGTTAATTTTTTACAACTATTTGGTTGATAAGATACAATATGAGGGATTGAGGGGGTTCTTGAGGCGCATTCAAACTCAATATGCAGTATAATATCGATATTGGAAGGTTTTGGGGCCTATATTACAAATCTAAAATTAATTTGAAATTTAAGATAGTGGATTTACTATGACAGACTAAATATTTGTTTGACACAATTTCACGGGTATTTGGAAAACTCGAAGAATCAAAGAATATTTAGTGGTTCATTTTAGGGTGATTTATAACTTTGGATAAAATCAGTATTTTTTTGCCATCTGGGAATCATTGCGAGGTACGCTAATCTCGATTAGTACTTATTTCTAATAATTTACGGATATCATAATGAGTTCAAAACTAAAAATCGAAAAGTAAAATTTTTCTCAAAAAAAATTTAACCGCCTTCAGAAAATGCGCTAAAAAGTAAGAATAACAATATAGGGCAGTGAGAGTTTAAAAATTAAAATTTCAGTAAGATAAAAAGAAATCTTTATGGCCCTAGTTTAACAAACTACCGTTTTTCTCTCTCAGGCTCCTTCAGGCTAAAAAGTCTTGTAATTGAGATTTTCTATAAACAGACTATAGACGGTGAGTTTTGCTCGTGATTCATTACAGCTCCACTGGGGAGATCATTAGGTAATTGAAACGTATCTGAAGAAAGGACCAGAGTTCGATTCGCAGGAAATAAATTGTCTGGTTTTTCTCTTTTAATTCCTTTAAAAACGGTAATTTATTAAACATGTTATTGTCATAGAATTTCGGCACTTCCTAGAAAAATATGTCGAGTATGTTATATAATTTTATATGAAAGTCACTTTTTTATTTTTAAAGTTTTGTTTCTTAGTAGGTTTAGAGCAAAAACAACCCACTTGAAACTGTAGAGATTGTGTTACTACAACGTAAGGAGTAATATCTTGGTAAGAGATACATATTTAACTTTACCGTGGCAAACACTATTATTATCTTATTATCTTTTTCGGAACTAAAAATTTCATGTGTTTTTGCATATTTAAAGACTTCTGGACGACTTCACGGAAATATCATTTTAATCTATATCGGAGTGTGAATAATTTTCTAATTTTAGTTGTTCTCTTATAATATTCTTATTTATTTCAGTAAAGTACCTGCTGATTACAATACAATGTTTCTTTTTACTTAGATTATTATAGAATATCAAAATTTTCCCAATACTAAAGTCTTTTCTAAACTAGTTAACAAAAAAACAAGAAAAACTCTTTAATTAATCACCAACAACTAATTATAATAGAATATTTCTTTTCTGATGAATTGCTAAACAGTTTTTTTCCTATTAGGAGAAACTTCTTTAAATACTGTTTTTAAATTATTCCAAGTGTTAACTAGAAATTATAAACTATCATGGGTCAAACCAGGTATGCGATTTTCATTCACTTTCCATTTCTCGAACAAGCTGAAATTTTTCTTACATGAAACCAGTGACAAGACAATATTCTCAACTCTGGGAGTGATGACCAAGAAAATAACTAATCTTCGTAATGGTTACAGCTAAGAGTTTCGGGTTTGGATTCAGACCATTAAGTTCAGATTCACTTCTACACGTCAAACCTTGAGGGTTTGATGACGGGTAGGAAGACAGTAGATCTGACGATCACTGGGAAGGTGGTAGCCAATCTGCTATGGCCACTTCACCCAAGTCCAAATTGATAATATGCATTAAGGTGGCCAAAAATGAATTATAGAGAGCGCTACACCATCCGGGTAACTTTTTATGAAATCTTACTTCTTTACATCTATTTTTTGGAGTTAATCATCTAATTGTTCAATATTCGTGTGAACGATAAAACTAGTCGGAACTTAAAAAAAATGAAACAGAAACGCAAAGAAAAACAAACTACAAAAAGCAAAATAGAAGTATCAAAAATATTACGCCGTATTAAATTAACAGGAAAGAAGCAGTGTAGTAATGATGCATTAACTGAAATCAACAAAAAACGAAGTATAATACAGAGATTGATTCTGCATATAAAAAAACTATCGGTCAAGTTCCTCGGTCAGAACAATTTAAGAATGAATTTTTAATGAATATTCGCAAACACTCAAGTTAAAAAATAAATAATTTGTATTGTAGTAAAACGACTTTATTTAAACTACTTATCAGGTTTGAACTAAATGGTATAGAATTAATTTTTATTCTACTGCATACTTCATAATGTTAAATATGTCCCCCTCTGAGAGGTATTCCAAACAGTGCTTGATCTACCTAATTTTGAGGTTAACAAGAACATGGAGAGCATATGTGTGGCTGGTGTTATGTTCGATAATTAATTTGTTAGTTGTATTTTGAATGTAAAATGGTGGTCTATTACTGTATCTACACTAAAAATAAATAAAAATTCTTCTAAATACGTCATAATTAGAGTATTAATCAATAATGGGGGACCCCACGATTTTTTATTCATAATAAAACTATCAAATTATCGAATTGCATACGTCAGCCTCTCACGTCCTTTTTAATCCCAAGATTAGGTACCAGATCACTGTAATGAATGTCTCACATAGGATGTTATACCTATCAGGAATGAGTATGCAGTGAAGTAAAAATTTTTTAAAACTGTCCGTATTCCTGCAATAAGTGAGAAGGAATACAAATAATTTTAATGCCCTATAAAATGTATGAAAAAGCCATAACGCTCTAAAAGTAAATCTTATTAGTAGCCACCGAATAATTAAAACCAAGGTCAAATTTTTGTTTCAAACATTAGAAAATTGATCCCTTTTATTCACCATAATTGTTAAATTTACTATTCTGTAAACCAGATCAGTTATCGTAATTTTAACCTAATAATCTTCGAACTTAAAAGAAATGGACACTTATCTTTGACATCACAAACTTATTTTTTACCACGTTTTCGGCTGTATTCTTTAAGAGTAAATTATCACTGATCAAAGTGAAATAAAATTTAAAAAAAAAAATGGAACCGATTTCTAAAAGTGCGCTAGAAAGTGAAAAATAACTATAAATCTCTATATGAAATTGAAATTTTTGAAGTCGGCGCCAAACTAATACCTGACAAAATGTGATTCGCATAAACAGATTAAAAATACTTTATTTGTAATTGCTTTCTTACCATAATTTGTGTATATTAGTAGTTATTTATTTCATTGAGAAGTAATGTGGCACCGACTTCAAAAATTTCAATTTTATATAAAAATGTATAGTTAATTTTCACTTTTTAGCGCACTTTTAGAAGTCGGTTCAATTTTTTTTTTATAAAAATTAGATGATTAACTCCAAAAGATAGATGTAAAGGAGTAAAGCTTTCATAAAAAGGTGCCCGGATGGTGGAGCGCTCTCGATTATTCATTTTAGGTAAACTTAATGGATATTATCAATTTGGACTTGGGTGAAGTCGCCATAGTAGATTGGCTACCACTTCCCAGTGATCGTAAGATCTACTGCCTTCCTACCAGTCATCAAACCCTCAAGGTTTGACGTGTAGAAGTGAACCTGAACTTAGTGATCTGAATTCAAACCCCAAACCCGAAGATTAATTACTACTTTCTTGATCATCAATCCCAGAGTTGAGAATATTGCCTGGTCACTGGTTTCACAAATATATGAAAAACTTCAACTTGTTCGAGAAATGGAAAGTGAATGAAAAATCGCGTACATGATTTGACCCATGATAGTTTATAATTTCTAGTTAACACTTAAAATAATTTAAAAATATAGTATTTAAAGAAGTTTCTCCTAATAGGAATAAAATAGTTTTGTAATACAAATAAAAAAAACACATTTTAATTAGTTGTTGATGATTAATTAAAGAGTTTTTCTTGTTAACTAGTTAAGAAAAGATTTTAGTATTGGTAAAATTTTGATATTGTATAATAATCGAAGTAACAAGGAACATTGTATTGTAATCAGCGGGTACTTTACTGAAATAAATAAGAATATTATAACAAAACAACTAAAATAACAAAATTTCTCACATTCCGATATAGATTAAAATGACATTTCCGTACAGTCGTCCAGAAGTCTTTAAATATGCAAAGGTAAATGAACTTTTCAGTTCAGAAAAAGATAATAAGATAATAAATTATGGTGTTTGCCACGGTAAAGTTAAATATGTATCTCTTACCAAGATATTACTCCTTCCGTCGTAGTAACAGCACCTCTACAGTTTCAAGTGGGTTGTTTTTGCTCTAAACCTTCGAAGAAACAAAACTTTGAAAATATAAAAGCGACATATTTTTCTAGGAAGTGCCGAAATTTTATGATAATAACATGTTTAATAAGCTACCGTTTCAAAGGATTAAAAGAAAAAAAACAGACACTTTATTTCCTGCGAATCAAACTCTGGTTCTCTCTTCATATGCGTTTCAATTACCCAATTATCTCACCAGTGGAGTTGTAATGAATCACGAGCAAAACTCACAGTCCATAGTCTGTCTTTAGAAAATCTCAATTCCAAGACTTGTTAGCCTGAAGGAGGCTAAAGAAGAAAAACGATAGCTTGTTAAACTAGGGCCTTAAAGATTTCTTTTTATCTTACTGAAATTTTAATTTTTAAACTCTCACTGCTCTAGTGTGCTAGTTTTGAAAATATATGCGGGTTTAATATCCTGCCGACAGATCTCAGAACTTAGATTTTATATACACAATTGTTTTCTATTAATGTTGCTCTCGGTTCTTTACAGCTCCACTAGCAAGATCATAGGGTGATAAAAACGCATATGGAGAGAGAATCAGAGTTGGATTTGGAGGAAATAAACTGTCTATCGTTTTCCCTTTAATGATCTGAAGAAGAAAAACGGTAGCCCATTAAACTAATTCTATGACCGTAAAGATTTTTCTGATCTGATGTTAGTTATTAATAAGATATTTATTATAAAAAATAAAATACAAGTGAAAGTCAAATCAAATATAAAAAATTTATACGTAGTTTAAGATTTTGTAAAATATGTAATGTGAATTCGAAAACAAAAATATAGTTTCCACAAGTTTTCATGCGGGTATTAATAAATTTTCTATTTTAACGGAAAGTGTGTTTTATGCAACTATCATTATTGTATTTACCATAAAAATACACATATATCTCAAAAGTAAAAATATCCATCGATTTTAAAATTGAATAACATCTGAACGAGTTTAATATTACAATATTATGAATTATTATACATAAAAATGAAGACTTGAGATACCTTTCAAAATTTTTAAATAAACCGTTATTGAATTTATGTACAACAAAATATAAAATATAATAGGCTAATACCTAGTGAAACGAGATCAACCAAATTCCATTTTGGTTGCTGCAATAAAATAGTCATCTTCTCGTTTTCCCTATCCTGGTAACAGCCTCAAAAATAGGATGAATTCACAACATACTAGTTGTATCAAATTACGAAATACCAGGCTAAACTAAAACTCGATACAGTTTCTAGAATAATATTAGGAGTGTGAGAATAGTACTAGAATCGAATCGGGGAGTGGTATTCGATTAGAATTTCGAATCGAATATTCGGTTTTGAGGGTGTAGATTACGAATTTGAAATTATTTAAAACAAATCAATACGTCGAACCAATATGGCGGACTGAAAATTTTACATCTCTTGCTTTTGTTCAAAATTGGCATAGGGGGCTTGTGAATGTGTAAGTTACGAATTTAATATTATCTTTAACAAATTTAATACGGCGGATCCAATATCGCGGACTAAAAATTTAACCTCTCTCGATTTTATCCAAAATTGGTGGAGGGGGGGATTTTTATGGGTGTAAATTACGGCTTCTAAAATTATCTTTAAAAATTCAATATGGCAGATTCAATATGGCGGAAAAAAAAATTTAAATCTCTCGATTTGGTTTAAAACTGGTACTGGGAGGTCTCAGTGAGTGTAAATAATGAATTTAAAGTTGTTAAAAAAATGCATATGGCAGTGTAACATAGGGATCCAACAATTTGATATTTTCCGATTATATTCAAAATTGGTAATAGTAATTGGTAATGGGGGTTTTCGAGGGTTTAGATTAAGATTAGATTAAGAATTAATTTTTTTTTAATTCAATATGGTGGGTTGAAAATGCTACGTTATTCATATTTTATCAAAATTGGTAATCGGAATCGCAGATTAAAGTTCTGAGGTTAATTTTTCATAATTTAATATGGTAGATGTAATATCGGCGTATATCTTAAATTAATTTCATCAAACTCAATATGCAGGATAAAAACTGTCGGACTAAAAAATTTACATATATCCAGTTCCTTTAATATCGGTATTAGGTGGTTTTGGGAACCTAAGTTACGAATCAAAAATTAATTTCTTAACTTTCTTTCAACCCACCAAAATAATTTTAAATTCGTGATCTACACCCTCAAAAGCCCCCCTATACCAATTTTGGACAAAATCGGGAAATGCAAACTTTTTAATCCTATATATTGATTCGGCCATATTCAGTTCTTAAAATAATTTTAGATTTGTTGCGTACGATCCTGAAAACTCCCCCATATCAATTTTGAAGAAAATTGGACAATATTAATTTATTTGTCCGCCATATTATCAGCGCAATCTTAGATTTTACTAAGCTAATTTCGTACAAAATATTATGGGACCACCGCAGCAATTTCCTGAACATAATGTACAAAATTTCATTCAAATCGGTGCCGCCGTTCCGAAGAAATCGATGTACATACATAAAAAAATACATAGCGATCGAATTTAGAACCTCCTTCTTTTAAAAGTCTGTAAAAACTTAAAATTCTGACATAACGTTGAAAGGGCGAAAACATGGAATTCATATCTATTTCATCTAAAGATGTCGAAGTCACTAATCTATTATAAAATAAATAAGGAAACAATATCTTTACGTTAATTTAGTTCCATTAAAAATAATCACAAGAGGAGCAATCAGTTCGGAAAACCAAGACCTAATGCATTTATAACAATTTTTATCCAATATTCCACTTCGTATAATTTGTATAATAAAGCCTAATTTTCTAAGATAATTTTTTCTTACATTTATGCTATAACGGTGATAAATAAAATTTTGAAGTAAAATCCTTAATTTTTGTTTAAAAAAATCAGAGTCCATGTCGACACGCATTACGTTAGGATTCCCTAACAGTTGTTTTCTCTTTTCTTTTTTAGTTTTGCTATATATCTTATTATGTTATCCAGAACATTAACATTTACGCGACATTTTTTTTTTCGATCCGAAACCATATTGCAATATTGAAGATACATTTTAAACCATTTCTCCTATCTCACAAATTAGTAAACTTAACATATCGTTACCAATTTTCGTTGTAAATATTCACTAAGTGCTATCATATCGAATTTTGAAAAATTGCAGGCAACTTCGGAGGCTTATATTTCGTGAATGAGATGACAAAATAAATGTTATAGAATATATTTAAAAATATTTTTATAGATCTAATTAATGATAGGTTAAGTGAAATAAACTTTCTACTTAGAGGAGAGGTACGCATTTTTTGCAATTTAGCTTCATCTCTATCTTTGGGTTAATTGTAAGAATGTGTTTGATAAATTTCGCTTTAAAGAACGAAAAATTAGAAGTTACAAAGCTGTGACATATAGGCAGATAGATGAAAAAGGTAAAATGATTCCTATTTGAATTAACCCTTAAAATATTATGCTGATAACTTTATATAATAATCAATCATAATAGGGCATTCTTGTAAATTTGGTACATATCATTAAAATATTACTCCCCCTCCCCCGTTTTACTTAACTCTCCATTGGAAGTTCAATTAAGTGCCAGCTTAACGCTAACTACTTTAATACAACTGAGAGTTAAGTGTTTCA
The DNA here is from genome assembly GCA_034092305.1 of Diaprepes abbreviatus. Lineage (NCBI taxonomy): Eukaryota > Metazoa > Arthropoda > Insecta > Coleoptera > Curculionidae > Diaprepes > Diaprepes abbreviatus. Next base: position 1,112,138 of record JASJET010000103.1, read on the forward strand.
CAATTTAAATGATAATTATTAGCAGTGTGCGAATAATTCGAAATGTCGAATAACTCGAACAGAATCGAATATTCGATGTTTCGAATAATCCGAAAACATCGAATTATTCGTGTTTATTCGAATTATCCGTTTTCTTTTTAATAGTTCTATTTTTGTAATCGTAACATCAATCCTACTAATAACTACAATAATATACTTTATAGCATTTTAAAATTGTAGAGGAGTTCTCCGGGGATATCGGAATGCAATTTGGACTTGACAAGTGCCGTATTTTGAACATCGTTAAAGAGAAGATACCACCGGGGGCTTTTGAAATGCAGAACGGTGAAACTATAGCTCCAATGGAAGCAGACCAAACATACAAATATCTAGGTATGAAATAGGCTAAAAGAGTTGACCATGGCACTATGAAGGCCGAATTGACAGCCGAATTTGTCAGGAGGGTAAAGCGGGTATTACGAACTAATTTAAATAGTAGAAATTTGTTTAAGGCGCTCAACACGTATGCTTGCTCTGCGCTGAGCTACTCCTTTGAAATTGTAAAGTGGAACAGTACGGACATCCACAACCTGCAAAGAAAAATAAGGACACTCCTAACAAAAGCACAAAAACATCACCCTCGGAGTGCTATTAAACGTACAATGCCTCCAAGACACCAAGGAGGAAGAGGATTGATGGATATTGGTAGGCAGCTCGACCAACAAATAATAAACTTACGTTCATATTTCCACAGGTTAGCGGACTCTTCCACACTACATCGAGCAATATGCGAGGCAGACGATTCAATGCCCCTACAGTTGAGGAAACAAGATATTACTTCTCACCACCAAACAGACCAAGAGAAGTTACAAACCTGGCTACAGAAGCCACTTCATGGACGGCATCCAAACGAGGTTAATCAGGACAATGTCGACAACTCAGCATCTAACTACTGGTTGATTTCCGGCCAGATGTTTCCGGAAACGGAGGGCTTCTTGTTAGCTATCCAAGACTAGGTTATTCCGACGAAGAACTATCGGAAGTTCATCATTAGAGATCCCTCAATAGAAAATGACCAATGCAAATATGGCTGTCGAACATCAGAGACAATCCGGCACATAACTGGAGGATGCCAAGCGTTTGCCGCAACCGAGTATAAGGAAAGATACGACTCAGCCGCTAAGATACTCCACCAAGAGTTAGCAGAAAAGTTAAACCTATTACAGGTAGGAAAAGTGCCTTATTACAAGTATAATCCGGAGCCTATTCTTGAGAACAACCAGTTCAAGTTATACTGGGACGGAACGGTTTTGACGGATCAGACAGTTGCTCATAATAGACCAGATATTATACTAATAGATATAATTTCTAGGTGAACTACACTGATCGACATTGCTGTATCTAACAACAACAACCTAAGACCAAAATACAACGAGAAGATCGTCAAATACAAAGATCTGGAGGTGCAAATCCGAAGACAATGGGCAATGAACAGGGTCCAAACGATTCCCATAGTACTGTCAACAACTGGAGTGATACCAAAGAACCTCCTGCAGAACATCAAGGGACTGGGCCTTAGTGAGCATCTGTATAAGCCGATGCAGAAAGCAATTCTCCTAGCAACCGCGCGAACCGTCCGAAAGTTCGTAGGAAATACAGCAGACCACGTCACCTAGGACCCGATAACATGGAAAGGGTTCCCACAGAGCTTCATACTTTTGGTAGCTTTGTGTACCTGGTATGAGTCAATATTCCCTGGAGGGTGTTCGAAGCCATTTGACTTGTAAATCACATAAATACTTTATAGCATTTACTTTTTATAAATTTAAAAATTATTGAAAGTTTAAATACTTTCAAAAATTGTAAAGTTCTACAAAATTTAATTGACAAAATATATATTATATTCGAACTATTCGAAAAAAAAAACGGAATAATTCAAATAAAAACGCATAATTCGATTGTTTCGAATTATTTAAAAAATCGAATATTCGATTCGAAATTCGAATCGAATACCACTACTCAGTTCGAGTAGATTCGAGTACTCTTCGCACACTCCTAATTATCCTAGAAACTGTCTCGAGTTTTAGTTTGGCCTGATATTTTTTACATATAAATTGTATGTTGTCAAGTATCAATAGGCTTTTTAAAAACTCATTTACCCATCGACAAATATCCACAGACCAAGTCTTCTCTTTAAATCCTTAGAAACATTATTTCTTGTGTGAATTTTTAAAATTTAAAATTAGTGGATTAGTGTTGTTGTGCTACTGTTGTCACCAACATCGTATTAAGAATGGGCAAAAATAAGTATTTGTCGAAAAAATTGCGACTTAGAGTTGTTAAGTTAAAAAGACAAGGTGTAAAGCAATGCACTATAGCAAAATAGGTTTAAATGAGGGTGTTGTTTCGAAAATTCTAATGAAGTTTTGGTTACTGGGGAATGTTAATAATCTGCCACAGTCAGGTCGTCCTAGAAAAACTACCCCCTATGTTGAAAAGTGCATTAAAAGAATTTCGATAACTGATCCGTCCAAATTACTGCAGAAATTTGCAAACATTTCAACAAAGATATAATGGTCGACTTGTGAGAAGACGCCTTGTGAAGTTGGATTGTTTGGAATAGTTTCTGTCAAAAAACTTTTACTCTTCAAAAAAAAAAATCGAAAGGCCAGATTTAGTTTGCTCAGAGGCATTTAAATTGGACATGTCAAAACTGGGGTACTGTGCTTTGGAGTGACGAAAGTAAATTTAAAGTATTTGGTTCAGACGGAAGGTCATTTGTTTGAAGACCTGCAGAAAAAAAAATTGATATTAAATATCAAAAACCTACTGTAAAGCATGGGTATTATGGTCTGGGGATGCTTTTCCAGGTCTGAAACGGGTCCGATAGTGAAAATAACTGGGAAAGTCGCTCGAATGTACCGCGAGATATTACAGAATACTATGTTGCCCTATGCCGAAGAAGAAATGCCATTTTTATGGAGATATCAACAAGATAATGACCACAAACACTCATCCCGTTTAGTAAAAAATTGGTTTTTAGAGAAAAGCATTGATTTACTGTAGTGGTCATTCCAATTGCCGGACCTAAATCCGATTAAGCACCTTTGGGAACACTTGGAGTGAAAAATTGGGGAAGAATAATTCATAATGAAAAACATCTATGGAAATTTTACAAGATGAATGGCGGAAGATTCCAGTTGATGTATGTCAAAATCTTGTCGATTCAATGCCATGAAGATGTAGGGAATTCATTAAGGCAAAGGGGTTTTCAACAAAATATTGAACTTTGCTTCTTTAATTTGTACAAACTTAATTATTTTTTGTGGGAATAATAAATTTTCTTTCCATACTTTTGTCCCAAGTGTTTTTCTATTTATCATAGGAGAGTTTTGTTTTGTTTTGTATTTTCATATGTTGAATAAAAAGTTATCAGTTTAGCAGTGTACGTTTATTTTTTGATGTATAATTAATTATTGATAACCAAATATTAAGGATATAAGCAGAAAACAAATTTTTCCTTATTTTTGTTCATAAAGGGGATATATGTATAATTGGACGACAATGATCCAACAGATAGAACAAAATATTCGAATTATTTACATATTAAACGCAATAATTCAAGTTAATTTTTCTTATTGATAATATTAAAAATGTGGTTAGAATATTTAAGGAAATTGTTTCAGAAAAACCAATCTGGATGTTAAAAGCTTTAGTATTGCAATGATTTATGAGTGCATAAACAGATTTAATGAAAATTTAACTTTGATTTTTATAAAATTATCTTTTTTATCACATATTTAAATTTATTTGGATTATTTAAGTTTTTTTCCGATATCAAAAATTTTTCTTTTTCTTTAAGTTTTCTAACACCAGACAACTCAGTTTTAACAACCGGTTTAAAAGCTAAAAATTAAATCGTGTAGCCTAATTTTTGTTACGCCTTAAATTTAAAGCCTCTTTTATAAATTAAGAAAATATAATAAAATGCAACAGATATAAAAAAAGAAATTTGACAACAGCGCAGTATATCTTGAAGACATGAAGTGAACGGGTCATCGCTCTCAACCTTGATTGGTTCAGGCCGATCGCCATCTTGGCGTAAAAGCCAGATGGTCGATGACTGTAGACAACAACTATCGGTTTATAGTAGTATTGTAGTTATAAAAAATATAAAGAAGAAATGATGGAAGAATAGCGTAATAAAAGAAGACAGCATTAGTTGTTTAGTCTTGATGATTCGATTATTATTAAGATTGCAAACGATAGCCTAGGTGAAATATTGTATTAAATTAATGAATAATTCTCATAAAAACTCATTACGACAATATCAGTAAGCAATCTGGTGCCCTTGATGGAATTGGGCCTATGTTCGTTGGCTCTCATATTCAAAACGTACTTTTACGGTATTTTTATAAAACTTTGATGTGACATATTCCGTTTTTCAATTGATTCCAATTTTCAATAATACAGATAATTTCTAAGGATTGAACTATATGTTGAATATATGGTTTTTGTCCTATCTATATGATAAGATTTATCCTATAAATTAAAAAAAAATGTAAAATTGTTACATCTTTTTTATTGCAACAAAGATTAGCATAATGTAAAATGTAGTTTGTTTCTAATAAGTTTTTAGCTAATACCCATTTCGAATATATTACGTTAATTTTCTATGAATAGAAATACGATTTTTTTATCTCTTTTCGGCAAAAGTTTTGAAATATGTAGCAAGAAATATATACAAAAATCCTTTCATGTTGATAATATTCTCTTTATCAACACTTTCAAGAAAACAAGCCAATATTCTTAAACACCATTAGAAAGAAATATTATTCCAACGTTAATCAACTTTATATCAAAAGTGACTTACAATTCGAATATCTTTTTATATCAATAATTCTTCTCTTGAATACTTTTCTTATATCAATCACTTTGAAAACCCCAATATAGTATTAAAAATTCTAATTGCTGCTTTCTTAAACTGAATATCAATCAGTTGTCTCAGCTCATTTACCTAAATTTTTACCGCTCGCGTTGCGGTATTCCATTGCCGATAATTGACTTTTTTTCAGATGATCCAAGACACTTTTTCCTCACGAATTCAAATTGGTGTTTGTATTTGTGATTTAATGCTTTAAAGATTCGTCACGATAGGAAATGAGATCGACGGAGCGTATAACTTCACGGTTAGCTTGCCGAAAAAGCTGCGGAGCTAAGGAAGGAAAATAAGGAGAATGACTCATCTTTATTTTAATTATATTTCTTGATATTTTGAGATTCAATATAAAGTAAAATAAATTATTTGAAACAGGATTGTTGAGACAAGTCGAAATATTAATAATTTGTATGCAGAAGCAAGAACTAAAAGTTCAGTAAAATTAATATCAGATAACTAACTACCATTTAAGTTAATTTGTTCAGACGTAGGAACACTTGAGAGTATCATAACAAAGGAATTGCATATAACAAAGATTGTAAAAGTTAAGACATCTGTATTTACAAATTACGAAGTTTGGTACGTATATTAGGGAAGTTTAGAATACTGTATTGAAAAATGAATATGTAATTAACATTGTTCACGCCTAGTGAATGTTATAAAATAACACACAAAGATTGCCTGATCTATTTCTATATTTTTCAGTAAAATATAAGGTTTTAAGCAGTTTACAATACTTTCCCCTCCTCCATCTTTAACTACTTTACTATTACCGGCAACTTTCAACTAGGTAATATTGCCAACCCTACCGTAATTTAACCAATTAAAAATTTATAAAATTTGGACTACGAAAAACATTAAATTAATAACCTTTTTTTTCTGCTCCAACTGTATATCTTAGTACATACCTTGGAATTATTTTCAAATTAATTATCATTTTTGAACCTATGTTCTTTTAAATAAATTATGTTTAATATTAAAATTATCCGCGCACTTTCCACCTAATCCGTATTAATAAATTATCTTTTTTTACCTATGTAGCGCCGATATCAAAAACTAAATTTAGAATGACAGACCCTTAAAACAGTTGTAATAAAATTACATTTAAATACGAGAATAGTCCTAGTTTTAAACTGCATCTCATAAGTTGTTATTATATCCGAAGAGAAAGATTGGTATGGCTATAAAATTTATAGTCACTAAAATAAGATTGTTCAAACGTAACTTAATTATCACATTTTTTCGATCTCAACATACATGTTATCATTCAGCTTTGGCATCGGTTATTTCACAGATGTTTTACAAATATAAATACCATCATACTCTTTTTAGAGTGTATCGCAAATAGCCAGAAAATGTTAGTTTTTTATATACCAAAAATGTTAAAGTTTAAAAGTATGGAAGTTGGCATGAAAAACCATTTTGTAGATAAATTCAAGCAACCTTTAAGATAATGTAGGCTAACCAAGGCAACTTGAGACGTGCTACCTACTATTAATACAGCTTCAAAAAAACGTAGTCAGTGGAACTTTTGAAATTTAAATAATATCATAAAAGAAGGTTGAGAAATACATTTTCTTAGTTTCATCACGTTCATCTTAATATGGCGTATCAAATTAAGAGTCAGCAGAAGTAGAGACAAGACCACAATGAATTTAAGTAGGCAGCAGGTGCAAAATGACAATTTGACCTCACTAAATCTGACAACGGCGCATTCAGGTTTCTTGAAACCGGTTGCACTGCCAGTTCCTCGCTTGTGCCGCTTTCTTCTGTTTTAAAACTGAAGATTTTAAAGGAAACCTGATATACGTTCTAAGTGCTTTAAGATACATTTATTAAAGTGTACCTTTACCATAAATTTTTTGAAAAATTGAGCCATTAAAATTCAATCTGATTTTAAAATAACAGCATATTTATTCATACTAATTCTTTAACAAGGTGAAGTTATTTAAATAATATAAATCCCATCTAAAGAATTCAGAGCGAAAAGATTTTACTTAGTTCAAAAGTCTATATTGTGAGTTAATACAAAACAAAAACTGTAAACTCAAAAGGAGTTCTTAAGAAGAAAGTCATTTAAAATGAAAAAAGAAACAAACAGAGAAAAAATTTTACTCGTAAATAGGGATTCCGTTGGCAAGCAGCACACGCCTTTCAGAAATTATGGCCTAAGCTCGTACTTTTTACTAATTAAAATTTTTAACGTTTAACAATTAATTTGGCTGATGTAAATTAACTGAAACGAGTTCAAGACAGGGGTACGTGTTAAGGCAAATACGCGCTTTTTTAATCAAACACGAAGAATATTTTAATCTTTCTTTCTGTACTTAATTTAATAATAAATTATTACTTAAAGTAATTAATAACGTCAAATGTTTTTAATTTATTTTGCTTATGTTTTTATAAATATAAATCTTAAAAGGGTAGTTCACAGAAATGATACCCTGAAAACTGTTAGAAACGTTTCCACTTCATTTACTTCTTTAAAGTTTTCACGAAAAGTAACCAAAAACGTTCTCGATGAAATTTAAATTATTTCAAAAACTAACGCAAAAAGGACGAGCTTTAAAACTTTTCATTCTGAACTTAGCAATAATGTTAACAGATGTGTATAGAAATACCTAATTTCCATTTGAATATAATGCAATATTTTTTTAAATTTTTAATGCACAATTTTTTACCTTAGATGGTACAAACGGCTGTTTAACCTACCTAGATAAAAGTTAATATCAAGAAACTTTTGGATGAATATTAACACAACAGGTGAACTTGAGATTTAAATTAAAAAAAGAGTGCACCAAGAGGCTTTTCGGTAACAAACTTATCCAGAAAAGAAAAGTTAATGGCATAGATCAAATGTGAAATGAACCTAACCTATAACACTTGGTTAAAGTGATTAGCGTTAAATCATTCGATGGGTAATTTGCGAACTACAGTAACGTTAACGTAATTCAAAATAAGTTATTTTAGGCTTTGTTTGATGGCCAATCAGCTCTATCTTTTATTCGAAATTTGTATTTTATTTGAAATGTGTAATTGTAAAAATTATTTGTATGTTTGCATTTTAAATGAACGGATATAGGCTACCTCAAATTTGCCAAACATATACATGTCATTAGACATCTACCCCATTAAGTAAGATAGGTTTTCTCTATAGTAGTCATTAGATCATTATATCAAATAAGATTTAATTATGTACACAATGTTCAAAAACTAAAAATATAGCTACTGATTTTAAAGACACGATGGTTACACCAGCTAGTTTAAGCTGATTCCGCAAACTAGAAAATAAAAAAAAACTCATTAGGATATTTAAAAATACATTTTATTAATTTTCCTTATCTTTTATTTGACTTGGCAGATTATATCAGTGAAAGCTATAAATTTCGAAAGTAATTTCTATATGGAATGGAAGATGGCAAGCCAATGTATTACCGAAATTAATTCTATAGTTAAGGACATAATAACTGTAGAAAACGAGTCGCACAATGAATAAGTTATTCAAATTTTAATTCCGGGCTCTCCATTTCCATCTGTCTCCATAATGGATCCTCTCGTGGAGAAGTGGCCAAGAAGGCTGACGGGCTGAATGTAAAGCAGCGCAACTCATTTGCTTCTTCTATTAGTTCTAATGGAAAGTTTGAAATGAAACTTTCTGACGCTTTCATTTGTTACTTTATAAATCAGAGTTTACTTGGTTATAAATAATAATTCGCACATTTTACCTCATCGTCAATAGTAATGTAGAGGTATGTTTAAAAATTATAAAATAAATAAAAATATTAAATTCTTATATACATTTGTGTAATAAATAATTAAACGGTAGATCTTAATGTTCATGTCATATTCAGGGTCCATCTCTACATAAAGACTTTAGAGTTGGCATGTTTTTATTTCAAGAAACTAATAATATTTTACAATTACTCCAGTATCGATGAGAAAATAGGCTATTACTAGTATATAAAACCAAATATTAGAAGTTTATTCTTGAAACGCAGACACAGTACAGCGCAACATGGGCTTGGCGCCGCGTTTTTCACCGCTGATGGTGGGTGTAACCAGTCACCATTTAATTACCAACCGTATACATTACCTCTAAACTAGAGATAGAAACAAAGGAAACTGGTCAAGAGAGACAAGGCGGGTTTTTATTTTTTAATACCAGGTGAATATGGGTTCGTTTCAATATCTAACCTTTTTCAAAAGAGATATATATCATACGTTCTTGTAGGAAAAAAAATATTACTTTTGGTTATGTTTAAATAAGGTAATTTAAATTATATGATCATAAGTTTCACTTGTAAACAGAAACTGTTTACAAGCAATCTTAACGTTTATATGTATTTCAGAAAAAGACAATAACTAAATATGTGTATTATATTTTCCAGCTTTAATATGGAGTACGTTTGTCATTGACTAAGAACTAATTCATTAAACAAAACTTTCTTATCTTAATAAAAAACAATAACTGAAACAATACCGAAACATAATGCAAAATCAAAATTCATTCTAACATAAAAATAATAAAATTCCAATTCTTTCTCAATTTACTGTAGTACATCAGTGTAAAGTTGAAGTTTGTTCAAACTTCCCAACTTTTGCTTTTGAAGTTGGGCAATGTGCAATCAGAAGACTCAAATTGAATTTTTATCAAGAAATACGAGATGGAATCTTCTGCAGTAATTTTACGAGAATATATTTGAGAAATATTGAGAAAGAGGGCATTTAAATATAGACTTATACATGTTAAATATCCCAATTTAGTGTAAAAATATTATCACCATGTGTCAGGTAAAAAGTAAACATGTTAATTTCTGTTGGATTTTCATGAATGATTTAAAGGAAAGTGTTTCGAAAGTCCCTTAACTCTTTTTATGTACAGCTTTAAAGAGTTATTTCGCCCAATTTTATAAACAGATTTTTTTAAGCATTTGATTAATAAAAATAATATAACATAATTGCATATATACTATAATCCGTTGATAAAAACAGTTTTTACCTCTAAACCTAATAAGCCTTCCTAGTACTTTGTATGCCAGTTTCAAAAAATGACGTTAGTCCCTAACAAAAGCATTTTTATTGTCGAAAAAAAGTATGATAACAGTAAAATTATGGAGTATGAAATACTTTGCAAAGGTAAAAAGAGGCTTATCGAGATCGGTTTTTTGTATTTATTTTTTATGTTTCCAATACGCAGAATTCTATCTATTTTTATCGGTTCATTTATTTTTGCTGTAGTCGTTGTTTACGAGTGTTTTGAAAACAGACGGAAACACATTAATTTTATTTTACGGAAGGAAGTAATTTAATTAACATTACTTTTTGATGCTAATACTAAAATTGATTCAATATAGGTTTTGTAACTTTTATTTTAAAGTTATTGAAGTTAGATTTCTATAAGCGGTGTAATAAAAGCTTAAAGGAATAAATAAAACTGTAAACATAATCTGAACTAACTTGAACTGTTTTTTAGCTAGAAAACTTTTCTCGATAAACAGTATGTTGCAAAAAGAGAAAAACGACATTTGAAAATAACCAATAGAGTAGTTAATATCAATATTTATTTTTTTTATATATTAAATAATATAGCCCATTTTCCAAAAATAAAGAAATTTTATTTTTTTGCAGTTCGATTTTATGAAAGGTCCTTCAAAAGTTGATTAAAATTTAATAGGAATTATTATAAGAATACAGAGTGACAATATTTTAGTTTAGGCAACACGACATGTTTTTTTTAATATTTTCATATCATTGATAAATTAAATTTTATATTTATTTTCTTTGTTATTATACTAATTTTTCTTAACCTCGAAAGAGAGGTTGGCCTATAATTTGTACTAGACGGCCCATATTTTTCTAGACGTCCGAACCGGTGGTCTAATAAAAATGGCGAACATTTTTCTCCAGGGTCAGTTAATAAAGGGGAAATGAACGTACTCCATCTTGCTTGTACTAGGTGAGAGATGACAGACAAATTAGTAGAATAGCCAGGAGCTTTTTACCAGATTTAATTGAAACTCTTTTGGGGATTGAGTTAAAGAGAATTTTTATTTTATAAGTGAGAAAATATTGAATACAAGCTTAAAGATTTTTTTTTGACTAAATTATTTGACTAAGCAAATTTTTTTAAATAATTTTCTTTAAATGACTTAAAAGCAAAATTATAATGATTTTATTTTCAGTAATAAACTCCTATAATAAATGCCCACCTCCTGTTAAACGATTATTTCAACTACCATGAAAATAATTTTCTAAAAATGGTAAAATATACTCATAATTTCTTACTAAAATTTTTAGGGTTTCTTAGCCAACTAGGAACCCTTATAGTTTCTTGATATCCGTTCGCCCATTCGTCTGTATATGACAGCCTAATAATTTTATTTTTCGTAATTTGGTTCTAATTAACTCAAAAACAGGGGAAAAAATCAGGGTATGAAAAGTAAATATGATTTTTTTAATGGAGTATCATCTGATCAAGTCCCCAAAAAATTAACTAAGTTATGTTACGTTTTTCTTTATTCGCTTCATTCACGAAATATGAGCCTCAAGGTGGCTTTAAACCCACTAATTTTCGAATGGAAAACTTAAAAAATCTGAAAAAAAAATGGTATAATAACATGTGGTACTAAATATATCCAATGAAAATTATTACCTAAGTTACGTCCACTAATAACGAGAAATAAAAAAGACGCAAAATTTAATTTGGTGTTTTAGATATGTACTATTATTATGTATTAAATATGTCATATAATATTTCTTATTTACTACTCATCCCATTCAAAAAATATAAATCTATAAATCTGCCTAAATTTAAACTCTAATTTCAGGAGTGTGAGTATTAATGAATGGGCTGCTAAGGTAGTACCTCAAATATAAATTTTGTTTCTTCTATAAGGGATGCAGATCGTGTGGGGCTTTCGGATATGGAAACGAGGGGTTTAAAGGGGTTTACTTTCGTAGTTCTATGAAGTGGCCTATAGATAGTCAAAATATTTTGAGATTAGTTTTTTTCGATTTCGTCTTACTCGTAGTTAATCTTTCGTCAACACTTATTTGACTGCGCACTAATTTATGTTCCTTTATTACAATTTTTCCCGTATTTCTTATTTGATTTGTTAATTTAATATTTAAAACATTGTTGATATTGAAACCCCAGATTTTTTTATTTTAATATTCTGTCTTTGCTTGAAATTGAAATTTTGACGTGCTCCTCTGTAGCTACATGTTAAAAATCTCAATAAATATTTTCAACGAAAGTTTGTACGATTACGTCACATTTACTAATTTATGAAAAGAAAAAAATGTCTTCGGCATTTCAAAATGCCTTTCGGCAAAAATTCTAGCTTTGATGATAAAATTTTGCAGAAGTTCAACGAAATTGCAGAAAAAAATAACATTGCCAAGAACTCCTACCTATCCCTAACACTTCGCCAGTTTTTTTTAATTAAAATGCCGATTTCGCTACTATAAATGTTTATATAGAGTATTTATTTTATTATTTTCATTATCCAATATTTTCTATAACAACATTAATTCATTTAATTTTTTATTCCGAGCTTATATTTTTCACTTTTGTAGGTTGATTTTAATGTTTAAATTCAAAAAGAAAAATGGTAAGAGTTTTTGTAGCTTTAATACATCTGTGATGGACCTCTCCTATATGTTTCCAAAATTTCCTAAAATAAGTAAAAGTTATTTTTTCCTGTCAATTTCCGTTAATTACAGATAGCAGCTTTTAAGAAAAAAACGACGCTAAAACGAAGAAAAAACGAGGTAGCGCTACGTTTGAATAAATTCAAGCACAATGTCGGCCAGAATAAGGGTGTAGGGGTGGTTAATGGGGGTGTAAATTTTCGATAACAAGCGAGAATTGCTCGATTTTCGTGTTTCTTTTCTGTATCGCAGCTAAAGCGAGAATATCCGTTTAATTGGAACTAGCAGTAGTTTAAATAGCATTTTGTCCGCTGGTTTTGGATTAAGTTAGAAAAATTTCAAATATACTCAACACCAGTAATTCGCGACATTAAGGTTAAAATTAAAGTTAATAAGAGAATGGATAATTTATTTATTTATAGAAAAAATTTTAAATGGCAAATTTTATATAAGAATACATTTTTGTATGGGGTTCGGGTAAAAGGAATTTTTTTCGCCAGTTTAAAAAAAACATGTTGTTGTACCATAAATTATAAATATATAATGTAAAATTTTACAAAGAAAAATAAAATAAATTGAATATATTCTTACGGTATTGCAAGAAATTGGGAAGGATTTCAGAGTATAAGGCAGTTAACATAAATGCTTTTAGAGATTTCTGTATGCCGATTTTCTACCACATATGTGAGACACATGTTAAGTTTGAAAGCTGCTTTTAATTCGTTATATTTCACCGGAATCCAAGGGTAGGAGGACCAGTGTTTCATAGATATTAAGTTTGTTTAGTCTTGTTTTTTGACATCTATGTTGTGATGAGAAATAAACGATAATAGTGAAACCCGAGTCATCGTAGAAAATTATTTGTTTTTTTATGGGAAATATATATTTTTATAAAAGTTTAATATTCGCATATAAAATAAAACACCAAATGAAAGTATCCTATTAGAAATTTATCTGTTTTCAATATTTTCATAAAAAATTCTCTCAGAAACTAAACTTTTCATCATCATTTGAATCATTCCAAATACGCCACACTTATCACCTTTCAATAAACGGCGACAATATCAAATAAAGCCTTTTGTAGAGTAAAAAGCATTTTCTAAAAGAGTTTAGGTCTATACTGTTGAAAAGTCTTGAAAACTCATGAGAAATATCGAAATACCGCAGCCCTCTGAAATTCTATATTTATTTGTGACATTGCGATTTATATAAAGGAAATGTATATACGTGAAGTCGATATTTGATATTGTATATCTGAACTACAACCTAAGCTCATTTTCTTTATAAATATATTATCGTCAAAAGCGACAAGTAACGAAATAACTTGTTTTAAGACGGAAGGAATATGTCTTTCTTTAACTCACCCCCTTGTAATCGCAGTTGATTTGTGAAACTCACCTGAAAAGAAAAGAAAAAATTAATACAAAAGTAAATATAGATGCACAGGGTGTCCCGATTTCGTTGCTTTTGTCGGTTAGGTCCGTTATTTTTAAAGTCAGCGGGATGCGATTTTCGCGAAGAGTAGTTACGTTTGAGTAAAACAAAAGATGCCGCAGACAGAATTTTCACAGCACTCTTAGTTTTTTAGATACAGGGGTTTTTCGCCATTTGGAACACCCCTCGTATTTTGGTCTTCTTTTTAGATGTCGGAAAGGTAAATTTAAAATAAAGATTTTCACGTAAATTTCAGTTGAGTCGCTAGTTTTTTTCTAAGTACTACCAAAGATTATTTATAGCTAACGCTAAGCTATAAAAATCTTTGGTACTGCTGTTTTTAAGATATGTGTCTTTTTTAATGGCACACTCGTGTATGCATAGATCGTTGCAGTCCGCTTACTAACAGCTTTTCAATGATATATGACACTTGGTAGTTTTTTCGTTTAAGCCATTAAATTATACCTCTTGATTTACATGTTTTAATAGATATAGACTTAATAACAGATATTGGTCGCAAGAAAACCACAAAATCATATTTTCTCGCGAAAGACAGGGGAGATTCGGGTTCTGCGTCTCTTGCTTTATTATGAGATCTAGAATTAAATATCACATTTATGAAGAAAATCTCTTTTATTTAGAGATACTGAAAAATTCTTGCAATAAGATGGAGCTCCTACCCATAATTCTCTAATCATTCGGCCTTATTTGGAAAATAACTTTCCCGGATGCTGGATTGGTACACAAGGTCCCGTAAGATGACCCACTAGATCCTCAGAGCTGTCGGTAATAGATTTTTTTCTTATGGGCTATCAAGAAAATAAAATTTATAATACTCAACATCGATGCAGGATCTAAGAAACGCCACAGAAAGGGAAATCAAAAATTTAGCGGGTCGACTCCTTGTTTTACTCAATGCTTTACGCAGAGTAAGAAAAGTATGCCAGTGCTGTATTCAATATGATGGTTTACATTTTGAACAATATCTATAATTTTTTATTCTTATTATTATAATGTATAATTTAATAATAATTGAATAATTTAATGTATAATAAAATGTTTTCTATAATATCAATACGTGTTACTCATTAGTTACACACTTGGCAAGGTATTGATTAAAATAACACTACATGATCCACTTTCCACGGGCTCCTAAAAAAATTAAAACATTTAATCTAAAAAGTGTCATTTAATGGCTTAAACGAAAAAATAATTAATAAGTGTTATATATCGTTAAAAGGCCCTAAATAAGCGGAATGCAACGACCTATAAATATATGGGGTGTTCCATTAAAAAAAAAACATAAGTTTGATTTATATCTCAAAAACAGTAGCACTTAGAAAGAAACTAACGACGCCACTGAATTTTACGTGAAAAGTTTTGTTTAAGTCAATATTTACCTTTACTAAAAAGATAATCGAAATACGAGGGGTGTCCCGAAACGACAATTTTTCAAAAAAAGCAAGGTTTCTAAAAACTAAGAGTGCCGTGAAAATTCTGTCTGCGGCTTCTTTCGTTTCGCAAAAAATAACACCGCTTCGCGAAAACCCCATCCCATAACTATAAAAATAACGAAGCTACCTTGCAAAAACAACGAAATCTGGACGCTCTATATATTGGCTAGTATAATATAAAATTTTTATTAGTATATATTATCAATTAATTTTTCGTTTGTCAGTAGTTGTTGGTGGTGAATTAGAATCTAAATTGTCCTTACACTTATATATAAAAGGTTTAAAACAATTTTTCGAGCCCTCAGAAAGTGTTTAAATAAAGGGAAACATCGACAAGAAAATCAAAACGATTTCTGTAACCTATTAACTATATCCTATATAAAATCTCTATTATCAATTAAATTCAGATATGATAATAAACTATATGAAATAATCTTTGAAAAATCAGAGTTTCAAATCTTATTATTTCATTTACTAATTTAAAAACTAATTTTCGGGAGAGTTTATAAAAAATATTTAAATTTAACCTTTAAGTTATATAAAAATGATTTAAAAACTGGCTCAGAAAGAGGCGCAACTTCATAAACATCTTTTATGGACTGTATACACGATATATAAAATAGTATGCGAATATTGAAAAGTTGCAGATACACGTATATTTTACTGTAAGGCTCTGTGCCGTAAACTTTATATTTATTAAAACGTAACATTCCGTGTATAGCCGTAAAAATATGCGCGAATTTTATTGGCACCCGTTTATACAGTTAAACAACATATAAAATACCCAAGCATGATTTTATAGACAATTTTTCATAATATTTTATTTTGAGTGTATTCAATACACTCTAATATAAAATTGAGATATATTGAAATTTTCAGAAAAAAATTGAACGGCGCAAAACGAACAAAAAAAAATCAATTCACAGAAAATAATACCTATAATTTACTAATCGTATAATATACCAACATACATACATAAGTTTGCGTCGACTTAAAAAATTTACATACAAATATTGAAAGAGTTATTTGACGCCCTTTTTAAAGATTGTTTAATTTTTTCTAAAACACTTTTATTTGTGATTTTTAGTTTAATTTGTAATCAAAGTCAAAAATTACGAGGTTAGGTCAAAAAAGTATCCATTTTTTAACCAAAATTATTGTAAATCATGTTAAATTGAGCAACAAAAAAATTTTTATAAAAAAATTTAACCGATTTTAACAAGCGCTAAAACGAGAAAAATAATATAAATTTTTATATGATATTAAAGTTTTTGAAGTCGGTCCCAACTATTGACAAAATGTGATTCACATAAAAATATTGAAAACTACTTTATTTGTAGTTGCTGTCTTACCGCAGCTTGTATATATCTCGTGTTAGTAGTTATTTGTTTCATTTGGTAATAATTTGGCGCCCACTTCAAAAATTTAATTTCATGTATAAATTTATATAGTTTCCGCTTTTCAGCGCTTTATATTTTTCAATTTTTAGTTTTGAATTTACAAGGTCGCAAAAAAACATCCATTTTATCCAAAGTTGTAGACCACACTAAACTGTACAACAAAAAATTCGTGGATACTGAGAATCCTGCAAATATCAGTTTTTAATGAAAATGTACCAAACAAATATTTAGTTTGCTATAGAAAATCCTTTATCTTGAATTTTAAGAACTTAAATTATATTCTTAAAGGTCCCCAAAACCTTTCAACACCAATATTAAAAGAATTTGAGACATATCAATTTTTTGGTCAGTCATACTTAATTTTAAGTCATTATCTTTATATTCGTAATCTAGGACCCCAAAAACCTCCCAATACAAGTTTTGGAAAAATTCCTTATTAACAAGGCCAAAAACAAATGAGTATCAATTTTGAATCAAATCGAAAAATGTAAAACTTTAGTCCACTATATTGTATTCGACATATATAATTAAAAAAAGAAATTTTAATTTCTAAATTGTGGCCCAAAAAACTTCTCCAAACCAATTTTGGAGGAAATCGGATAGCAATAATTTTCTTTACTTCTATATTATCAGCGCCATCTTGGATTTTACTGAACCAATTTTGGCTGAAATAATAAAGGACAACCGCAGCAACTTCCTGACTGTAACGCAAAAATCTCACTTAAGTCGGTGGAGTCATTCCGAAGTAATCGGCGAACATCAATAAGTCCTACAACACAACATAAAGAAAATATATATAGCGATTGAATTGAGAATCTCTGTTTATTTTGACATTGTTAACCATAAATGATTATCTAAAATTACAGAACAAAATTACAAACGTTATTAATAAGTCAAGAAAATTGTACTTGATGAATTGATCTGTCCTATTTATATCACAAGCAAGTTAGTTTGCCTTTAACAGTTGAATCTAAAATATCAGTTTATATTTCTTAATTATGATTGGTTCATGCTTCCAAAAATTAAAAACTAACACTAAGAATTTCCACTATCCACTTTCTATTTGAAGTCTACTGATACACTTTACTGTGATCTGTTCATAGTTGCAACTAAAAAATAAACATTATCAATTATCAACAAAGAAGTTGGTCAAATTTTAACTTCTAGTGAAAGTGTCGGTTTAGTGGAAATTTTTAATGGTAGTTGATCATTTTTGGAAGTATGAACCGAGTATTACTATTTTTAAAAGACCACTGGTCATTGAGAAAAATTAAAATTATTCATGTTTTGCGCCATACAAAACTGTAGTCCTCTTACAAAAATACTGACGATTACTACTTTACATCCAAGTAACATGGCCTTCATTATGTTTAAGATTTGCAATTTTTTTTTTTTATTTACGCTTAGATCATTAAATAAATTTCATTTCAAACATGTTTATAATTTTTTTTCTGAAAATGGTTCATATTGAATCCATTATTGTGAATTTAATATATATAAATTAATATAACTACTGCAACTGTTTAATAAAAACAGGAATCATCCAATCTGATTAATAATCATATTTGACTATACATAAAAAGAATCAAGGAAACCAATTAATGGTGCGCAAGACTAAGCAAAATAGAATAACGCGGCAAAATTATTTACTAAGAGATTACAGAATAAGTATATCTAATAAAGTTAAAAATCTAAGAGAGTAAACTGTATTCTCTTAAAATTTATATCATAGAGACAATATTTCCGCAAATACGCGCTTACATTTTTATGTAGGGTAAAGGGCGACAGTTATTGACATGCATCGGATATATTTAGGTTTTTTTAATAGAAATTGAATATAACTGACATCTAAGGTCAAAAATGTGTTTTACTGTTCCGGGGAAAAGGTTTCCTTCCTGATCGATTTTTCGTTAATATTAAGGTAGGCTCTAATACTATTCATTTTTTGTGTTAATTCCTTTAAGCAGAAGTTCAATCAAAAAGTAATGTAGAAACGTTTTAGGTATTAAAATCTACAGTATTATGTCCATTACTGAAATGTCTATTACTGAAATAACAGATTTTTTAAAATTAAATATATAACAAAAACTCAGCTAATCATGGGGAAACCGAAAGTCAAATGTAGTGAAGAACCTATTAAATCTGCCATATTGGCAGTAAAAAACAATAATTCATCATATCCTGCCGCAAGTAAAACTTTCGGAATGTCGCGCATTACGCTGATGTGATGAAAGATGTATGTGTCCAAAAACTATCTTAACTTACAAAGAAGAAAATGAACTTGTCCAATGGATAAAAATTATTGAAAAATTTGAATTTCCGTTAATCAAAGATGATCTTCTTACAACAGTTGAAAAGATCGTTTTAGCTACCAACAGAAAGAACTCCTTTAAGGAATAGAGGCTTGAGAAAAGTTGGTTTAGTTGTTTTATGAAGAGACATTCGGATATTCCTGTCCGCATTTGTGAAACAGCTACAATGAGAGATAATGTTTCATAAGTAAAAATAAGTGAAGAGTATCAAGAAATTCATTACTGTTTTCAAGAGCAGAACTTTTTTTAAACATCCAACCAGCATATTTGATGGTGATGAAAGTGCTTTTGCACTTTGCTCTAAAACTGACAAAGTTCTCGTTGCAACTGAAGAAAGTAATGTTTTCGACGTAGTATCTGACTCTGATAAAGGATATGTAACATTTCTCGTCACAGCTGCAGTAAATGGAACTAAAGCGCCCCTGTCAATTATGTATCCAAACCAATCATATCGTTATTGATGTTCATAAATCTCACTTAACAAAACATTTGACTGATTTTATTCCACTAATGGAATAATTTTAGTAGCACTGCATCCTAATATGACACATCTGCTACAATCCTGCGATGTAAGTATATTTATGCCTTTAAATTTAATTTGGAAGAAAGTGGTTCACAACATTCGAATCGAAAATGCTCGTGTCCAAAATAAAATTAATTTTGCTGCTTTGTTTAAAAAAGTAAATAATTCAGTATCTCTGGATACAATTAAATTTGTTTTCGTTTGTGCAAGTTGTCACCCTTTATTGCCAATGCAGTTAATTATGGAAAATGTAGGAGTAGTAGCAGTAAGAACGTACATGTAACATGTGACTTTTTGCATGACAATAGTATAGACCCAGCACCTACAAGCACTTTAGGAAACAAACAATATAAAACATCTAATAAATTACGTGGAAAGTGTTATTTAAGAAGACTTTTAAAATAATTTAAAGAATAGTGTGAAAATTCCCAAAAATAGGAAGTTAGCGTAGCAGCCACTGAATTATTTGGCTTATGGAACAGAACGCATATTCAGTTAAAATGCCTAATGTAAGATAAGGAATGATACTGGAATTAATTATATTAACCAGAAAAAATAATTCACAAGTAAAAAGGAACCAAAAAACAAATTATAAAAATGATCTGAATATTCAAACTAAAGAAATAGCCAACCGCTATCGACTACTTCAGAACTTCCTAAAAATATTAACAATGAAAACGTACCTACTGTGGGATCTTCTTTTGAAAATATACTTTACTGGCCAGAACCTCCTCAAAAACTAAACGTAGAGTTACAGAAAAAATTCCATCTGTTGTGACTTCAGGCGAATGGAAAGATATTTAAAAAAAAGAAACTGTTAAGAAAAAGAAAGGAATGTAAAAACAAAAAAAAATAGCAAGGCAAAAGAATATTTAAAAAAAAGTGATAAATTACATAGACAAAAGAAAAGAAAGAACTACCAAGCTAAAAATCTGGTTACAAAAAATAAACTACAAGACATCTCTGATTCTGAAAGTAATATCTCAATATCATTTGTTGACACCGATAACGATGATTGGGATGAAGGTGAAGCTGAAGAAGACAATCAAGAAAAAAAGAAAGGAATGGAAAAAGAAGAAAGAAAAAAAGCAAGGCTAAAGAAAAATGTTTTAAAGAAAGTGATAAATTAAATGGACAAAAAAAAAAGAATGAACCAACAAGCTAAAAATCTGGTTAGAAAAAATAAACTACAAGACATCTCCGATTCTGAAAGTAATATCTCAATATCATTTACTGACACCAATGACGATGATTGCAATGAAGGTGAAGCTGAAAAAGACAATCAAGAAATTACTTCAGGTGAGGTAAAACGCTTATCACTTAATACGTCAGATACCAAAAGCGGAGATGATGTATCCTAAGCTGAAATAAGAAAAAAGGTCGAGTCTTTTACCAGTAAATATACTCTCAACAAAGAAAATGACCTTCCTTAAGTGAAGCAAAGAGAACAACAACAGCATCAAAAAGTAGTTTGCAACTATTTGCTATAGTTCCCTTTTTTTGTTAAAGTACATTCTAAGTTCTCTAAAATTAATTGGTTGAACTACATATTAACAGATACAATATAATAAACCTAAATAAAATTGCATTCAGACTTACTGAATTAGGTTCAATGAGGTTTTCGTTACAGTAATATTTTGTTATTTTTCGTTTTGTATTTGGACTATATGAAAATATTTTTATGTAATAAATATTATTGAAATAGTTGCAGCATAATTTAAAAAATTTAAATTAAAACTCAGATTTTCTAAGTAAGGTGAAATGATGTTTTTATTATTGTAATATTTTACGATTTTCTGTAATTGTCAATTGCCATAAATCAAGTCGTCAATTATTGATTATTATCGAAAATGACATGTTCATTATCGGTGATTTTAAATAAAAACGAAGAAATATGCCAACCAAAACACAAAAAGAAAAATTGATTTTATTTTCATTGGTGAATCTTAGGCTAATAATAAAAAGATATAATGCTCTGAAAATTTACACCGATAATTTTTTTGAAGTAAAAGCCCAGAGTGCTTCTTATACTGTCAATAACTGACATCATTACCCTAGGTCCACGAATATGAGGAAAAGGAAACTAATTTTGTGACACCCATATCTAATATTCCAGGTTTATGAAAAATATGGAATATTTTTGCTGGCAAAAAAACAGCGGAAAGAATAATATTATTTTTATATGACTAAAAGGACTCAAAGATTAAACTAAAATAATAAAAAGATTCTTATAAAAAATACAAGCGAAAAGAATACGATAGTGTATATCAAATGTTATGACAAGAAGCAATTTTTCTCATATTAAGTAAGTAAATAAGTACAATTCACACACCTAATTTCCAAACAACATGGTATGTACAAATTAGCGTGCTAGTTTTTACAAAACGAAAAAAGCACTTTAACAGCAGTTAGTAATATCCGCTGTACCAATTTGAAGGAACACGACTTCTTGTGTTACCCAATATCCACCATATCTTATATTTATCTACCTGTCTCTGACAACAAAGAATTTGTTTCACATGGTCCTTTATTATCTGGTAAATTATATCATCATCAAAGTTTTAAAAAGTAACAGTATCTATCAGATCTACAAAAAATTACTGAGACATAAAGAAATATTGATATTATTCTTAAGAAATATAAATTTGGAAAATTTAAAATATATGTTATAATGATTTCTTTTAATATTATTAAAATGATAACTGTATTTTATGTTCTATTAATATAAGCTGTGTGTATGAATCCATTAGATTTTCAATATTCTCGACAAGATGGTATTAAAATTAGTACATCATTATTACACAATGCAAAAAGTTTCTGTCTACTATACGATTTATTTACGACACATTCCTTTTGTAAGGAAACTAAAAACTTTCATATGTTCAAAACACATTAAGATATAACGTGACGACAACTTTTTAGTGCTTTTTGTTTACAAATTCTGCCTGCAATGTAACGATTTGGAAAATTTGAGCAACCTAACTCATATGCAGAAATTTAAACTCGGTAAAAGTTTAAGTACACCTTCGTGTAGTATAGAATGCTTTCTCAACATTTGCCTTACAGAATTGCTTAGAATAGAATCGTTAGAAAATTGGTGAAGTTTTGAAGAAAAACAAATTTGTTGTACGGTTACGCCTCTATCTTATAAGAAGTTAACACTGTGATGAATTTGCTAATCGAGCATTTATTAGTAACGTAATTTATACTACAATCATAAGTGTGTTACCTGCTGTAGAAAATTATATTAAAATAATCGGAAATGTGAATCGTGAAAAAACAGCCGGGGAAAGGAGTTACTCAATTATTGAAACATAAAAATGACGCCAAACAATATTACATGGTTCGGCGCCTTCGTAAATGGAAACTAGCAGTCTTTATTGTAACTGCAATATGTCAGGCTGAAATGGAATTATTATTAAAGTAAGACAAAAATCAGAATTTGACTTCGTATAGAATATATCGGATCATATCAGTTTTGTTAACTGAACTTTGGGACTGCAGTTTCAATTTGACTGATTAGTTAAGTCTTGGTATTTGAGTTACCAACAATTAAAATATACATTCCAATTCAGAACATTTAATTTAGTTTCCAGTGCCCTTTGCAAATATTATATGGTGAAAGGAAAATCTATTTAAATAAGTCTAAAAAAAGTATAATATAATCCAAGCTACATAAAAAGAATTTTGAAAAAGAAGAACTTCACTTTAAACTGGTCCACACAGCCAAATCGATTTCATGGTGGTTCAGCAAAAGCCTTTCAACACAATGAATATATAACTTTTAAATTATAAAAAATCAAATTCTGTTTACTTCTTTATTTATGAAATAGTAATTGATGCAAAATAGTTTGTTTTTAAATCAGAAATTAGAAATCCACAAATAATATTCCCACCTCTCGCGTTCTATTAAATATTTCAAATCCGTCAATTTAATTTTCAAGAGGGACATTTTTAACGAATATCTGCAGCTTTCGTGATTCAACCCCCGCGAGAGGAGTGGGCGTTACCCTTAAATTTTACATAGGGAGAGGGGGTCACAGAGCACATCATTTTAAAGCTCGTTGAATTTATTTTCAAAGAAAACCTAATTTATTTTTTTTGACTAGTAATTTCCGAAAAATCGCATTCCAAATTTCCAGAATTAATTACTTAAAAAAAATTGTGTTAACACCCCTTTTATTAGAAATTTATCAGAAAGCATTTACAGAGAAAGTAATCTATAGTAAAATTTCGTTGCTAGTTAATTTGTAATAATTCAATGGCAGATTTTCAATTTTTGTTATCACTGGAATATTCCACAGATAAAGTATACCTTTTCTTCTACTCTTGCAAAAACAATCTAAAAAAAGCTGTTTTTTTTATTCAAAATAATTTTACAGTGAATTTTAAGGATTTACTGTGGTATTGTTAATTCATTTTTACTTGTTGAGCTATTCAATGAGAATTTTAATAAGTGAATAAACTCTGAAAATTGTTTACTCTAGTCAAGGAAGAATTGAAATGATTTTGATTTATGGACAGGTTGAAAAGTGCGCACAAAGGCCGCATTTATTTTTAATGAAAGAAATCTAAATCGTGATGTAAGTTATAGACATGTTCTTAATTTGGTGACAAAGCTTTCAGAAACTGGTTCAGTGGAAAACGGAAAAAGAAATAACCGGCGAGTACTAAACGAAGAAATTTAAATTGAGATTTTGGAAACAGTTGTTGAAAGAGTCCACCAGCTCCTTACTAACAGTAGCAGAACAGACGAGAATGCCATACGAGACTGTAAGAAAAGTACTAAAATTACATAAATTTCATCCCTATAATAAAATGCAAATACTTGAAGAGTTTCATGAGGATAATTTTGATTGAAGAATAGAGTTTTGTGAAGAAATCTAGTAATCGTCATACTTAATCTTCTGCCAAATATCTGTTTCAGCGATGAATGTACATTTTTTCTAAATAGCAATGTAAATAAACCAAAGTGTCGATATTGGAATGACGAAAACCCATATTTCTTTTTGAGAAAGGCATACATAACGGCCACAAAAAAATAATGTTTGGGATGGTATTCATGGAAATGTCATTAAAGATCCTATATTTATCGAAGGGACTATTGATCCTCTTATAAGTCACGAAATAGAGATTTAAATTGATGAGGAAGGTAATTTAGTTTTACAAGATCTGTTACATTTCGGACAGTGGTTAAACGAGATTCCCCGATACATAGAGTGGCAGAAAGGAAGCAATTAAAAGGCCTGAAAGATCATGGGATTTAACTCCCTTCGACTTCTTTCTTTCAGGACATCTTAAATTCGAGGTTTATGAAACACAACCTGCTAATATTGATGATTACAGAAGCATGCCGGTTAATTCCCTTTGAAGTTTTCCGAAATGTTAGGAGTGAGGAGTTTGAAAACAGACTTTAGAGCATAATGGACAACATTTTGAACATTTTAGAAGATACTGATCCATTTTATTTTTAAAAATTTTTCTTCGCAAAATAAAAGTTTTTTTCGTAAACTAGATTTTGCTCTTGTGTAAAGGTTGGGACTAATGCCACTTAATTATACCTAAATTTACTAAAAATAAAATCTCAGTGCAGGTAAACTCTAATGTGTTTTGGAACGCATTTTCTTTGAAATTACAACTCAAAAAATAATTAAAATAAGTAAATATTATTGGAAAGGAAAACTAACGAGCTTTGAAATGATGTGTCACTTATCCCCTCTTCCTATTAACGATTTTAAGCGTAACATCTACCCCTGGGTTGAACTACAAAGGCCGTATATATTCTTTAAAAGTGTCCCCTTTCAGAATAAAGTTGACCTGTTTTTTCGATCTTTAATATTATGTACTAGAAGGATGGAGAGATATCAAGGGTATCACTTTAATATAATAGAAATTACTGGAGGTAATCCTTCATATTTTAAGAAGGAATTTAACTGGAGATTTTACACCAATATTGACAAGGACTTTTTTTCTTTTGTACAGCCTAGATCTCTTGCGTCCGACTAGCTACATGTAAGTATTGCAGGTGTGCACTGCTTTTGTCAATTTATGTGAATAAAATTGAGTTTTATTCTTTTAGTTTGTGTTGTCATCATTGCATACTTATATCGTCAATATTATTGCTTTATGCATTTATAAAATTATTCTTTATAATTTCTGTAATATAGTTAAGGGAAAACTAAAGAAAAAAAAATAAAATTAATACATTTTAGAAAGAATAATGCAACATTAAATTAAAGTGTATATTTTGTATTTTATATGGAAATTGTATGTAATTCGAATACAACTAGAAGAGAT
The DNA here is from genome assembly GCA_034092305.1 of Diaprepes abbreviatus. Taxonomy (NCBI): domain Eukaryota; kingdom Metazoa; phylum Arthropoda; class Insecta; order Coleoptera; family Curculionidae; genus Diaprepes; species Diaprepes abbreviatus. Next base: position 1,138,129 of record JASJET010000103.1, read on the forward strand.
TCCTTATTTTATGAATGTTCAAATATTTTAGAGTCCTAAGAATGATCTCATAGATGTTGAAACGTCGACAAATACAACAAAGTGTTCCATAAGTTGTTTTATTGACCTGGTCCAACTAAATCCCAGATTTATAATCAGTTGAGGTCACTAGCATTTGGAATAAAATAATAAATATTCTAACTGATCACGATTAAAAAGAATATCTAAATACTTAAATCATTTCCATAGGTCACTGCTAAAAACACTTTTTAAGTTCGATAAGTATAACATATTGTATATTATGTTTTAAAATAGTAGGCTGTGACTATTAATAAATAAAAGAATCACTTATTCGACTAAAACCTGTCAGTTTGAGGTTTATTAGCTTCTCAACTTGCAATTTGTCTGTTTCAAAACTCCAAATGGAAGAATTTCAAAATTTCGAAAAGTATAATATGTAGAATGTTATATTGAGTGTAATAAATACAAACAGAGAGCCTCTGATTTATATTTTCAACGGTATCCGGAGCGTGAACAATCCAACCTGAAGATTTTTAAGAGACTAAAGGAAAACTTAATCAATTTTAGATCCTTTAAAAGGTCACGGCCAAAGACGTATGAAAAAGATGGTAAAGAGAATGAAATTATAAATATAGTTGCATGTGTTATGACAGATCCTTCAACGTCGAGCAGAAGTATTGAAATGGATGTTGAAGTTTCTCATAAAAAAATCATTAAACATTTTAAAGGAAAGTAAGTTTAAATGTTACAAGGCAAGATAAACTAAGCTTCTTCTTCCTAAACCCTAAACGAAGATTTCTGTAAATGGTCAATGAACATATTACGAAATAATGATAATATTATATGGACGGAGTCAAGAATAACTACTAGAGATGGTATCTTTAATCGTCATAATAATCATCTATGGGCAGATCAGAACTCGTAGGTCCAAAATCTGGACAGTGTCAGTTTTCATCACATGCATGGTTTAACTGAGACATTTGAAAATGTTCCTTTCACTATACAGGGTGTCCGGTAGGTATATGTCAGACTCTCGGCAGTGTACAGAAGATTTAAAAATAATCGTAGTGATACATATAATTTTCAGTTCCGATAGGCACAACAAAATGGGTTGTCCATGAAACTTTCCAAAAACAATTGTTTCATCCTTTCTATGCTCAAAAAGTACACCCAATGTTTCTAAACGATTATTTTGCGACACTTTTAATTGTTCAAATTGGTTGCTACAAAAAGTTAGGGTACATTCACATTCTACTAGAACTATTTTATTTACGGATGAAGCTGATTTCGCAAGGGACCGCGTTAAAAAGTATCATAATTTACACTTTCGGTATGATAAAAATCCCATAGAGACAAGGCACCAACAAATATTTTCTGTTAACGTTTGGGCAGGTATCACTGAGAATTATTGGATAGGATTTTACGTTTTGGAAAAAAGATTAACTGGTGCACTTCATTTACATTTTTTACACACAAATTTAAATAATCTTTTGAAACATGTACCATTGCAAGCTAGAGCTCAGATGTGATTTATGCATGATAATTCTCTCCCACATTTTAACAATTTATTGCATTTAACAGATACTTTTGTTAATCGTTGAATGGGTTGAGATGAAATTGTTTTATGGCGACCAAGGTACCTTGACCTATATCCGTTAGATGTTTTTTTTTGGGGGGTGGGGAATCTTAAAGGACTTGGTTATTCAACACCAGAGAAGATTTGTTTTAAACAACAGTCCATTACTCCAATCTTATTGAAAATGATCCAGGAAAGTTATTTCGAGTGCAGTTAGAAAACATCCCCAGCATATGAAAGAGTATTGAAGTATAACGCCAATTTTAAACATCTACTTAATTAAATTAAAAAAAGATGTATTTGAAGTTTTACATAATTTTGAGACTAATTAGTGATTTTCACGATTTTATCGGAAAGAAGTTTAATTTACTTGTTAAACTTTATAGTTGCCCTTCCTCTCTTTTTTTGTCTTAAGCGTAATACGTAAGATTTTTAAGTTATGATTTTTTAAGCAAAAATTAATGAATTTTTTAATCACATTATTTTAAAAAGTAATATACCAGAGCGCGACGTTGCCAAATTTACATTTTCCATATGTTACGCAAATTGTGTACAATCTGGTGACACCACGTGGGGGGTCTAGGGATGACAAGTCAACCACGAAATCTCAACCCTCTAGGGCTTAAAATGACGGAAGTACCCATTTAAATCCATATAATTCCAATTTTAACTCTGCCCCGTAGACGAATCTACTTCTAGATGGCCCCTGTATACAAGAAATACGCCGTCGCTTTTCGAACTTGCGATAGCCGATGTGTCTAGAAAATACCAGAAGTATGGAACGGCTATAAAAGCAGCTGGCCAGCAGTCGTATCATCAGTATTGGTTTAGCATAAGTAGTAGTCAGTATTACATAGAAAAGCGACGTGCACGAACAAGCAATAGTAAGAGCTATGTATAAATTTAGCTTTGTGTTGAGTAAATTTAGTTGACGCCTGTAAATATAGTAACACATCTCTGAACCGACGTACGCGACAGTACAAAAATGTCGCTGTGGCTGTGTTGACCCCATGGATAGTTTTTGCTCTATATGTGGTCAGTTTACCCCGCAGAAAAGGACAATTAACAAAATGTCCAAAGTAGCTTATCATAAGTATTTTGGATGTCTTGTTGGCGATCAAGATCGAGACTGGGCTCCTCACATATGTTGCCAAACCTGTGCAGCAAATCTAAGTAAAGGGTTAAATGACAAACGCTTTTCTATGCCTTTTGCAGTTCCAATGATTTGACGAGAACTAACGAATAATTTTAACAAATGCTACTTTTGCATGACAAAAGCGTCTGGTTTTTCAAGAAAAAGCAAACATAATATTGAATATCCGAATATTCCCTCAGCAATAAAACCGGTTCTTCATGGAGAAGGTTTACCAGTTCCAGTGCCCCCGGCAAAATGGAAGAAAGATTCAGAAATATGTGATGATAAGGCCGAACGCGATGATGTATCAGAAAAGGGCGGTTCTTATTTTCTTGAAAGTAAAAGAAAACACTCCATTTAATCAAACAACCTGAATTAAATGATCTTTTTTGGGACCTCCACTTGTCTAAAGAGCATGCTGAAGTATTAGGATCTAGATTACAACAATGGAATTTACTAGCCACTGGAACCGAAGTTACAATATTTCGGAACCGTAACCAGGAGCTATCCTCGTTTTTTACTCTGCAGAATAAAATGTGTGTTTGGGTTAATCCAAATAGTGTTATGCAAAAATTAGGATTTGCACATAACCCGGATGAATGGCGCTTATTTATAGATTCTTCTAAAATAAGTTTAAAAGCAGTTCTGCTCCATAATGGCAACAAAAGACAACATACGAAAGTATGTCACATATTAAAAAAAAAGTTAAGTATTGCTGTTTTCTTTATCTTTGGTACAGTAGAGCAACACAGAGCTATTACTAAGTAAAGGAATGGCTTTCGAGACATCAATATATTCCAGGTCAAGCTAACGTAAAGAATATACGTCTTGTTGATCCCAAAAAAGTACTGTTATTAGAAACCGACTAAAAAGTCCAATCACTTATAAACAAGGAAACTGCAATAAAACCTTTCAACCATAGCTGTAATGTTATACCGAAATCCGTTCAGTGCCGGAGTAATGTTTATTTTTTATTCATATTTTAATTTTTTAATGTTCGTAGGAAATAGGTTAACAGGCAAGAGTTGATTTTTATATTAAATTAAATAAATTATAATATTTGTATATGTATAAAAACTTAGTTGACATTTCACTGTCGCTACTGTCATCTAGATTAATAACTAATTTTTTTGTTGCATTTTTAAGATAGACATAGTTTTTTTCTATTAACTTTGCATGCTTTACACAATTTTTCCAGATAATTTGAGAATTTTTTTTCGCTTCACTATCAATTAAAGCTAATACATTAGAATTAAGTGTAGGTGAAATATTATTACGCCGAATTCCTGCTTTAAGTTGGTGCCATATTTGCTCAATGGGGTTGAATATACACTGGTAAGGTGGTAACCGCAATACTATGTGACCCATACTTTCCACAAGTTCCTCGAAATAATATTGTTTTTTAATAGACAAACTTTTAAGCACTTCCAATAACTCTTTTTTTGTATAGTTTCCATGAAAATATATATCATTATCGTGCATATAGCCTTGAATTTTGGCTTTTGGATCGTTTGAACAAGGTGCTTTGTTTAATTGTCTACTATGGTAACTCGCGTTGTCCATAACAATAACACTATTTGGCGGAATATTAGGTAATAATTTAGTTTTAAACCAATCTTCAAATAGCTCCGCTGTTGTGTCATCATGATAGTCAACACAAGAATCTGTAACGTTTTTGGATGAAAGAGACAAAGCATTCGGCACAAACCCGTTTTCAGATCCAGCATGTAAAATTGTTATTCTTTTACCTCGGTTCGTTCCATCTATTGATTGGGGTGTCATTGGTATCAATCCATGTTTCATCTAAATAAATTATTGGTCTTGTGTGTTCTGTAGTCACTGATTTCTCTCAAATACTTCCCCCGCCATTCTTGAAGACGCCTGGATTCCATTAGAATTTGTATTTTATTAATCTTTTTGAATTTAAATCCCATTCTTTGGATGATCTTCCACAAAGTCGTTCTTGAGCACTTAATTTCGGTTTCGTCTCTTTCAAGTATTTTCATTAAATTGTCTAAAGTTGGAACATATTGGTCTTCATATATTTTACAAATTTTTCGTCGTATAATGTCTTCATCACCATAGTCTAACTTTCTGAAAACTCCAGCATCACTTCTTTTTTTGCGTTCTAAAATGGGCTTTTGCTTAATTTTCCACTCCGTTGAAAAAATTTACCTTGTAAGTAAAGCTGTTGCCTCTACAGCTTTCTTAAGGCACAAATTACCGCGCTCCATTAAGGTTAGGAACACGTTCTTAATAATTTCTTTAGCATCTGTTGATAGATGTACTTTTCGATTTGTTTCACTTTCACAAATCTCACTAGAGCTCCAAGGCCGCCACATTTCGAAATAATTATTAGGTTTACGGTAGCAAATGAAATATGAAATAACCACGTGTACTATGATTAAAAACATAATTTAAACTGGCTATTTCAAATTACTCCGGGCCTGTGCAGCTGTAAATTTATACCTACCCTATGTTTACCCGACTTTTTAGTCGGTTTCTAATAATTCTGAATACACTATACGTCTATTACACGGTAAACTGAGATTGATTAAAAATTTCGTTAAAGCGTTAGATAAAGAAGGAGATGCGTTTAAATATCTTAAACAAATTTTTCCTAAACTAAGTGATGTAAAGCTTAAGAAAGGAATATTTGTTGGACCACAAATTACAAAAATACAAGTGGTGTTGAACTAGCTGCGTGGAGTCCTTTTAAAACAACTGTTTTGTGGAGTTTTTAGGAAACAAAAAAGTAGAAAACTACGAAAAACTTGTAGACGATCTACTTCAAGGCTACTGCAAAATGGGCTGTCACATGTCTCTTAAAGTACACTTCTCGCACTCCCATTTCAATTTTTTCCCAGAAAATTTGGATGCGATTAGTGACGAGCAATAAGAAAGGTTCCACCAAGACATATTAACAATAGAGCAACGTTACCAAGGCCGATGGGATCCAGCAATGATGGGGGATTATTGTTGTTTTCTTATGACAGAAAGCGATCAGGAATATAAACGAAAGTCAACATTTGAAAAAAAGTTATGTACAAAAGACATACTATAAATGTATTTTCATGTGTATTTTCGTAAATAAATCTTGTTTTCCTTAAAATATCTTGTTTTTTTTTTTATTGTTTTGGACTTATGTATAAATATTATACAAAAATGTGTGTATTAAAAAAAATAACTGATACATTCTATAGCTCAAAATTTATACGTGGTGGGAAATTTTCGTTGTCGAATTCGCAACCACGATGCTTTAAACTTCCACCGACAGCCACTTAAACATCAGTCGCAATTTATCTCAGTTCCAAGTGATGTTTTTTCTATATCATATATCTCAATCTAACTGCACAGAGCGTTAAGAAATTTTCTCGAGTGAAGAAAAAACAAAATAAAGAAAAACGATATAATCTATGGTTCAAGAATCAAGAAAATAAATAAATAAATAAATAAATAAATATATAAATATATATATATATATATATATATATATATATATATATATATATATATATATATATATATATATGATTTCAGCACTACGACGGCCTAATGTGGATATATCTACTGCTATTGCATCTCACACGGAGGAATCGGTGAAAGCCGCATAAACATATAGTGTTGCATACTTCCTTCCGATCTGTCCTTTGCAGAAACAGGTGCATGTCGGACCCTGATGAGTCTAGTGGAGACGAAACATGTACCTTTGTCGTATCTCTGTAGCGGAGAGGGAAAGTTTTGACTTTCTTCTCGGTATGGTGGTATAGGTAGGCCATCATTTCGATGGTGGTGGAATAAGATAAATTATGTTCTGTAACAATTTATTTGAAATGTGCAACCTCTAACACGGAAAGCATATGATGGAACGAAGTTTGCATTTACTGTTCGCATTTATATATATATATATATATATATATATATATATATATATATATATATATATATATATAAATGTAAGTTCAATTTTAACACAAAGTTTTTATCTTACAAGTGTTTTCCTTGGTAGGATTTACCAACGCCACTGCCGTGATTTTTACCTGCATAGCCGACCCTTACCACTGCTTAAATTGTCAGGTATTTGAATACCTAAAGCAGCCGGTAGCGTCACAAAAGGACCAAAATGCCTTAGGGCTGTGTAAGGGCTCCGTCAAGCGTGAGCTAGATTATTTTTACGAGTCTCTGTGTGCACAGTTGAGCCTAAAGGGGCACCCAACATATTTTGTTCGCAGTCTCGCTACATTGAGTACATTGTTGTCTATAATAAAATATCTTGTTTACATCCTGCTAATTTGTAAGAGAAAACTGTAAAGTTATAGCGTAGTTACATAAAATAAAAAAATTTCAAATGTAAGCTTTAATATTTTGTTTATTATTTAGGAAAAAGCCAAAAGGTGGCACTTATCTTTAAAAATGTAACAATTTGCGGTTATTCCAAATGAGAAAATATGGAGTATATGGGTAATAAGTTCGCTGAATAATATGAAAAGCGGAGACCAAATATTTTTGTGTGGGAATAAGTAAATACGTGGACTACTATTCAATTTGGAGTGAACAGATGAGGAAGAAATAAACACAAAAACAGCACATGCCAGAAATTCTCTGAAATAAGAATGTTACAAAGAAAATAAAACCTAATATCTATCAGATCAATTGTTAAGAGCATGCTACTGTACGGATGAGAGCCTGAATATATATATATATATATATATATATATATATATATATATATATATATATATATATATATATATATATATATATATAAATAACCTGTCAGTGAAATGTCCCTTAACAGACAAATGGAGTGAATAATATGGATTTTATTTGACTAAAATGTCGTTGACAACATTAAGGTGTGTACAGTGAAGCGAAACTTTGCGCTTCAATGGACACAGTCCCTATATAAGCTCGTATTCTTAAGACAAAACATTCCGTTTATACATGATAACGATTAGAGATACAACCTAATCAAAACGTCGTAAAAATAAATAAAAATAAAGAAAATGCAAGTGCGACAACCACATTTTAGTCAATCTTCAACATTGTCTTCATAGATTACCATTTCTGTTAATCTAATGAATTTTTGTCATAAAAAGGGGCTTAATTAAATGCTTTTAAAATAAACAAAAACTAGTTTTAGGTATATGAAGCTGAGTTTTTTGGAAACTTACTAGGAGTGAGAAAAATAATTTCTTATATTACTTAGAGTATTGCCTCTGACTGTAAACTTTTTAACCTGATACGCCACTGGTGAAACATTCTTGGATCATTTAAATTTATCTTTAATTCTGAACAAAAAGACTATTTCTGTACCTTTGATGATTTTTCCACTATGCAATATTTTGTAGAACTCTTATGGCTTGTAAGCAGAAAATACGTTGTTTTTCGATACTTTAGTTACAGTATTAACAAGATATTTCATAAAATAACAGCGAAGAACGTTAACACATAAAATATATCTATAATGTAACACGTTTAAATATAATTATTGACACGCCATTCTCGAGTTTGTTTACCAGTGACAATTTCATAAATAATCCCGTCAGACATATGCGCATTCAGCCCTTCAAATAATCAACCCTTAAACGGCGTTACAAGTGTTTTCATTATCGATAAACAATATTGTCAGATACTTAGAGAAGACAGTTCTCGACGAAAGGGTTTCGAAAAGAGGTTTAAGAAAGGAGTTAGAAATGGAAAATAATTCATAGAAAAATATGTGTAAACCTTTATTGGCATTTTTTAAATACTTTGAGTTAGTTTATGCCTCGTTTGTTTCCTATTTTTGATTGTATTTTTACTGTTACATTCTTTGTTATTCTACAGGAAGTTTTGTAATAATGGGACAAAAATAAAGTTCAGTTGTATGTAACCGACATTTACTGTCTACAATAAGTATACAACAGTGTCAGTTTATATACCTAAATATTAAAATTTGCAAAATAGAGATTATGACACACGCTATTTAGTGTGAAAATAATTGTTAAAAGAATACTGATGAACTTTTCATCTACATTCTTTAATTGGAGGTCATACTTTTTAACACAAGAAATTAAGTTAATTTTTATTTTAAAAAAATCTTGTATCAAAATAAATAATATAAATTGACATGATAAAATTTTAACTTCTTACTGTAAAAGTAATGCCTTAATGTAATATTTCGAAAATAGGCGTATAATCAATTATATTATTTTCAACGATATAAACCAAATATTATGCTTAAGTCATACTTATCTTATAGAAATCAAATTTCATAATCTAACTATTTAAAAGATGTTTCTTAATACACGACAGTAAACTACCACAAAAAACTTCCGATATATTAACTCGTATTAATTTTAATCCATTTTAGAACTCTAGCTTTTAGTTTTTTTTAATAATATGAAAAAATAGTCCGACTAATTAGTTCCGTGACAGAAAATGAATTATAATTCTTTGCTTTCTAGACACGACAGATCTGAATTCACATTTTCTCCGTATATAATGAGAAAAAAGATTTCAGGACAAACAACGGTGAGACCAGATGAATTTTATTCGACCCTCTAATTTTATCCGTGCAATGAATTTGCCAAAAATAGACCGGATATATGGGCCCTATTTTTCCGAGAAAATTAAAAATCGGGTAACGGGAACAGAATTTTCTTTTAATTGGATCTGTATTCATGCAATGTTGTCAAGCTTCCACATATTATTTTTTATATGGGGGTTAGAACGATGGTTTTCGATTTAAACTTGTAATAGAAGTTAACATGTAAATTCCTCATCAAAATAATAAAACAGTACTTATTGGTATATTGTCTATGGTGCATGAAAATGAATTGATTGATCCTAATATGATCAACAGATTATTTCGGAAGGGCTTTTAGATATATACTAAGTTAGTATTTTCTTTAATAAAATTTTGTTATTCTTTTAAGATATTAATAGAATGTAATTTTTATATTTAACATTTTTTGTACATTTAAAGCTCCGTCCAATAAGCTTGTTTAATCAACAAATCAATAACTTTAAAAGCAACTTTATTTCTTACTTATTATGAATAGAAAAGGGAGAGAAGAAATTTTCCGCTGGTGCAATATTAGAAACATAAATATTTTATGAGTTTAAAAATATTACATTTTACTTAGTTATTTATTTTTAATAATGAACTATGCAATACAGAACCAAACCGTCTGGCAACCAGGCATAATGGCAGATGACTTTTAATCTTGGAAAGCTGTGCAACAAAACACAGAGCGAACGCGATGTTTTCCCTAAAACATCGTGTTTTATTTAATTAGAAAGTTAATACTGCATCTACGCGAAATTAAACTAGATAGAGCTAGTTGGGTTATTGGTTGAATGTTTTTTGGTTTTAGTTTTTGGTTTAAATTTACTAAAAAACTTAAATTATCATATATTAAGGAAAACCAAAGAGTTTAAAAATCAGATATTAATAACCGCTTTTAGTATTCGTTTCCCCAAAAAGCCTAGTAAACTCTGTCGCTGGTGTCAATTTATTTTATAGCTTTAACCTTAGAAAATATAGAGCATTTTTCAGAATGTGGTTTTATCTAGACGACCTGTAATAAAATGGATAATTTCTTATACATTAAATCTCTCTTAAATGTGTAGTATCTATGACATGTAAAACTATTATGCTAAAATATGAAAAACTCTTGAATATACAAGAACAAAATGAAACACATCGTGATGACTACGCGATTCAGACATACTAATAATTAGTTGATAAATAACATAAAATGTGTGCATAATTTTTTCGACCAGTGAGTCCGTCTGCATTGTTCTAATATCAGTAAACGGAAGGACACCTACATTTTCATATACAAAAAAAATTTTTGCCTTTATTTTCGATACCAAGAAAAACTTGCATAGTATTTTGATTTGGCCCAAAAAAAAATTTTTTTTTATTGGCCTTGCAAGATAACACATATTTATGTTGAAAAAATAGCAATATGCATTTTATTATTCAATTAAAAGTTTTTTTTTCTATTACGCCTCCTTTACGTTCCATGATATTTTTCAATGGTCAGAAATATATACTTCACGTTTTATTAAACCGAATATTTGATATGTACATACAAAGACGCTTTACTAAGAAGGTGAATTATTCAAAAAACAGTTGGAGAGGATCATTCTTTATCTCTTTTGTGAAACGCAACATCAAGTTTTCTCTTATTTTGTATTCAAATAACGCAGGCAGCTCTTTACAAGACCATGAGGGTTATAAAAACTTTACTAGGACAACTTTTTACGCCGTAGCAACACCCACAATTTTTTTCTATAGAATTAAAATATACTTTACTATGTATTTGTTGATTAATCAATATTTGTTATTGTAAGTTATTAAAATTAATATATAGAAACCTCATAACATATTTTTCAAATATTTTGCGATATATATATATATATATATATATATATATATATATATATATATATATATATATCGCATAATGACAACATTATCAAAAAATTTCTTTATAATACTAAATACAATATTCCGGAAAACATCTTTGAAATTCCTTCTCAACCGTCTCTGTTACATACTCAATCTTTAAGCCCAGTTAACACTCTTTTAAACGTAACAGTACCAATTCAGTTTTTCCACACACTGCCGCATATAGAAAATCTTACTGACAAATTGATGAATATTTTCCCCCACTACTTACACCACTTACTACACTTCCCGGTTGACACAGGACAGGGGTCACTATAAAATAGTGGAATAGTCAAGTAGGACGTTTGGCTGTTTTAGAGCATCCTAGAATTTCAATGAATTTTTACAATTCCATCAAAATATGCCTCTAAATACAGTTCAGGTTAGTACAGCTCACATCGTAAGTGCTAATGTTGGGTTTTTTCCTCTGTTTTTCAAACGTGTATTTGTTTAATATTCAAACCACATTGGTGAGTTACTTAATAATTATAAATTAGGTTAATACTCTAACTGTTTAATTAATAATAGTAGAGATGTTCTGAAGAAGAGACAAATAAATTCTCGAAAGGTTGACAGAATCAAAAAAGGGTTTTTTTCTCCTTACCAAGGCCTACAAAGTTAAATAGACTGCATCACCAATAACCCTAGTTTGGAATATTTGTTTCTTGACTAGTATATATATATATATATATATATATATATATATATATATATATATATTGAAAAAGAGACTTCAAATTAGTTGTGTGGATATGCAGGTCATGCATCACTAGAAATAAATTTACATTTCGACCACCGTTGGGGCTAGAGAGCCGCTCGACCCTAAAAGCGGGTTAACGAAGATACATAAATAAAATCTATAACTAATACGCCGCAAACCAATGGTTTGGATTAGCTCGAAGAGGGTCATTGCCAAATAAACCAGTGCAGTGGCGATGTTTTTCTTTCAGATGATAATACAGCAAAATGAGATGTCACAAGTCCTACAAGATGACACTCCTAATATGGGCCTTTTACGAAAATGACATTGTCGGGCAGTTGCCTTCTGATTCATTTCAAGAATTATTTACTTTTACTGAAATAAAATTACAAATTGCTGATTTTTTTGAATAGGCAAATAATGTAATATTCCGAGTTAACTCAAACAAACTTGATTAATTTCACTTTCTTAGTTTTAGATTGAAATATGGGGCTATAGAATAATGGATGCAATGTACAGACTGGATCTTAAATGTAGACGTGCTGAATCAAATCAAAGAAAAGAGGAGCATGTTTACTACTCGGAAAAATGATTGGAGATATTCTGACAGAGAACAAGAAAGGAAGAGGTAGACAAAGGCTTAACTAAATAGGTGCAACAAATAGCGAATTACTCGGGTAAGAGTAGTTAGTTACAGGGAAGGATCTAGGACAGAACAAAGATAGAGAGCTATTTCAAACAATTATTAGAACTGAAGACCCGCAGAAGGAAGAAACAAAATAGCCAATAGCACTTAAGCGAAATAACTTTTGAAACCTTTAGGAAATGGCTCTAAAACTGTTATTAAGGCAAACCGGCTATTTCGTTTTTCTTTTCCTTCAAAGTCCATGAAACTGCAGTTTAACAAAAATCTTATCAAATAATTTTCCCCAAAATATCATCGTATAGATTTGAAAATTACATATACTCCCATAATTCAATTTACCCGCCCATGTGCCAAGTAAAAACTTTGCCCACGAACTCGGAATGAATACAAATAGCCCGACAACTTTCGACGTGTAAAATGTTACGGCTCACATAGCTTCATTTTTTCCTGTCTATAAGCTCGATGACGCCACGAGGACCGCCGCTTTTTCCATTCTGTACAACTATAAGGTAAAAAACGATCGTGGATACAATTGAAACTTGTTTTTGTGTCTGATTTGCCAATATTTTCTGTGCTGTCCGCTGAATATTTGAACACTACTATATTGACGATTCATGCCTTCATGAGAGAATAATAAGAGTTCTTTATTAACATCCAAATATAATTTTTGTTAAATTTTAATTGAAGAAGGTGATTTTGTGTTAGTCGCGTATGTATGTAAGTTCGTAATAGTCTCGAAAAGCTTCAGATCAATCGAAATCTATTATTTGTAGTAGTAGTTATTAATTAATGACTCATCAACCAATAGGATTTTTTAGTAACGGGATCTACAGTTTAACGTGGGTTCCAAACCACGGTTCTGGACACTCACCTAATCCCGAGTTTTCAGTCTTTGTCAGTTTTCATGTCTACCGACTATTGACTATAGCACTCGATGTTCCCACGCGGTCACTTAGTACTAACCGCGCTCAACGTAGTTTAATTTCGGTGATCTGACGGGAACAGGTGCTAAGTACGTGGCAAGGCCATACATAACCTCTATTATATTGTGCCCAGAATCGTTGAAAAGAAAATTTAATAGCCAAATACATAAATATGTCAATATCTAAAATAGCAGATTAATTACGGTTCTCTATAACTACATTTTAAAAAGAACGGATAAAATAATTGTAAAATTAACATTGTACCATTTCTGGTTTCTACTCCAAAAAGTATTTTTTTATGCAGCCCTGATTCTTGCGGTCAAAATTCAATATCTAAATTATATTTTCAAATTGAAACTAGAAAGTTTAAAAACAATCAGTAAAGTTTCAAATAAACAAAGAAAAAAACGTTGTAATATATGTAATATATGTAATCAGTATTTTGCCATAAAGTTTATTGGCGCGTAATTAAATTTATTGGCACCGTTGATACATGTAAAAAATAGTAACAAATTATGGTCATATTTAAAATTTTATTTTTAAAAACGTCTGTTCTTGAAACAATAATGAAATGGTTAAAACAAGAAATACACGAAGTTTGAATAAGAGAAATATTAGCTTTCTTTCAAAATATGTTGATCAAATTAACGGACTGTAATTTGTTTTTACTCTACAATTTCTATTTATATATTCTTACTAATTATACTTAAATTTTCCATATATTTCTTTGGTCTTAATTTTACATTGAAACTTACATATCTACAGTTTTTTAAATCCTACATTATACCTGTTTTCGTCATTCCAATTTTCAATGGTCCATTTCAACAATCCGGTCGATTACTACCTGAAGAATTTTTCGCTCCACGTAATTCTTTTTTAAAAGAAAAATAAAAAGTATCCAATTCTTATTGACCGTTTTCGATAATTTAGGGGAAAAGTGGATTGTAAATTTTGTTACCTGCTATATCTACTGCTAAGAACGTATGTTGTAGTGGGCAGAAACTGAATAACAATGGGCAGGGTAACAGTGAGCTGAAGAAGAGACAAGTTTAATTCAAATTTTGTTAAGATAATAAATTAATCACTTTAAATTTCCGCCAGGACAAAAGCAGGATATTGCCAAAACTAGTAGATCTTACGATCAAGGCCATTAATAAATAAAAAATCGGTTAAGTGCATGTCGAAAACGCATTTTGTAGAGGTTCCGCGGTAGTTATTAGGGCGTAGTTAGTTTTTTTTCTGAAATTTCGTTGCATATCTCTATTTGAATCAATTGAAAGAATGTGCCTTACAAAGTTTTATCACATAGACTTTTTTTGTGTTTCATAAATTAGGAAATGTAAATTCCTAAATAAAAATTATAATATTTATTTGTATATCTGAAATCTATCCAAAAATACCCAAATTTTTTTTTAATTTCACCTAATTTGTTTTCTGGTTGCTAAAACTTATATGCCTGCAAAATTTCTTTGTAAAATTTTACAACCTGATGAAGGTTACAACATACACACTGACGGAAGTACAGACATGACGAAACGTAAGCGTTCCTACAAGACTCAAAGTATGGGATTAATTCTCTTAATTAATATCAAAATAACAATTTAATTCATAGTTGTTCGTAATGAAATTTCAATATTTTTATAGTAGTTCTAATTCTAATAAGGGCTATCCATGTTTAATGTTTTAACTAAAGCACTTAATATAATTCCTTTATTTCCTAATTAGGTTTAATAGACATATTTAAATATTAATTAAAATCTGACATAGTTGATTATTGTAATATCTTATCAAATTTGAATTTAATTCTTATCGTATTCTAATTCGTATTATCAACTAATTTTAGGTATTTATTTATTTCTTTCAATATAAAATATTAACGAAAAATTTAGAAGTGGTAAAAAAACGAAAATACATCAAAATAAGAAAAAAGTTTCTACAAACATGATTTCAAAACTACGTTGTTTCGAGACAAAATTCTATGAACATTTAATTAATAAAATTTTTATAAAAAAAAATTGAAACGACTTCCAGAAGTGCGCTCAAAAGTGAAAAATAACTATAAATTTTTATATGAAATTGAAATTTTTGAAGTCGGCGCCAAATTGATACTTAACAAAATGTGATTCGCATAAACAGATTAAAAATACTTTATTTGTAATTGCTTTCTTACCATAATTTGTATATATTAGTGGTTATTTATTTCATTTAGAAATAATTTGGCGCCGACTTCAAAAAATTTCAATTTCATGTAAAAATTTATACTTATTTTTCACTTTCTAGCGCACTTTTAGAAGTCGGTTCAATTTTTTTATAAAAATTTTATTTTTCGATTTTTAGTTTTGAATTCATTATGATATACATAAATTATTTGAATTAAGTACTAATTGATACTAGTGTACCACGCAATGACTCGACGATGGCAAAAAAAAAAACCATTTTATCCAAAATTGTAAATCACCCTAAAATGAATCACTAAAAATTCTTTGATTCCTAGAGTTCTCCAAATACCAATGAAATTTTGTCAAACAAATATTTAGTCTGTCATAGTAAATCCACTATCTTAAATTTCAAATTAATTTGAGAATGGTAATATAGGCCCCAACACCTTCCAATATCGATATTATTTTTTTTATCGATAAACAAGGGAGGGACTTTTCGAAGGATGTCATTAGAGGGAATAAAATAACTTGGACTTTTTCACTAAATTTCTTTTATGCGGTTAACTTATAACTAACCAACGTAAATGATGAAGCTTTTTAAAAAATATATACTGAATTTCGAAATAGACTATGACTTTGGGAACATTTGAGTGCTTAAGAAAAAGAATCTCAAATTAGGTAGTCTGGATATTAGAGTACTAAATAGTTATAATATTCATAACAAACACCACAATTTTTATACAATTATTTCATAGTTAAAATATAATTTAAAATTAATAAATAACTGTGTGTTGTTTTAATAAGGTGCATTCACCGCAATCTTTTCTTGCTCTAAAAATAGAGAATATTTTAATTTTTGACTTGGAATTTTCACAGTATACTTTTAACATATATACTTGAGAAATTTGTAAAAACAAACGGTTTTTTAAAACTGCTACATTAGACTGGAAACTTAAACAGCATACTTTATTTCACTTCTGAGTCACGTTTTTAATACAGGTTAAGAAAGTATATATATATATATATATATATATATATATATATATATATATATATATATATATATATATATATATATAATTTTAGTTGGTTATGGTATATGGTTTATTTTTATATTAAAACTACATATATAAAGTAGTCATACTTATTATATATATTTTATTACTTCTGGACGTTTCGATTCTTTCGAATCCTTTTTAACTGAGTGTATCGGAGGCTCCATTAAGAACGGGGATTTTTGTTTTAAGCAAGGATTAATTACAACACAACAATTATAACCAAGTACTCTATTATTGTTATAAACAGTATTTTTAAAAGTCCAACTGGGAGTGTGAACACTACATTTTTAACTTTTTAAAAGCACATAATGAAATGCACAAATGTCACATGTACTTGGTTAGAAACGTCTCGACAGACAATGCAGAATGAGCAGTCGCATTTTTTTATGGAGTCATGACTTCCACAAATCGTGTCGTTTTTTTCTTATTCTTTTATATGAATCTGAAGTTTTAATCAATTAATATCATCGAAAAAGGATATTCGTCGTTAGTCAATTTTGTTTTTCGATTTTGGTAATTAATGGCTCCTAATATAATTTCTAAGTGTTTAGGGCACTTGAGAGGAACTAACCAGAATTAAATCTTAAAGCGAATTTTGTTTTTTATTTCCAACCCTGTAGGTTAGACGGAACGTATTATTTTTTCTTAAAGTATTTATTTCAATGACACTTGACCGCGAAAAAGGTTGGCCGTGATTTACTAAAAGGAACCCACCCTTAGCACAGAAAAAATAGAGGCGAAATTAGAAGTTTATTTTATTTCCCAACCCTGATGGCTAGATTGAACGTTTTTTTCTTCAATCATTTGTTTCGATCACACTTGACCGCAAAAAAAGTTGGGTATAGATTTAATTATAGGAACCCACCCTTAACGCAAAAAATAGAGGTAAGATTAGAATTTTAGTTATATTTCCCACCCTGTACGTTAAATTGTACATTTTCTTTTCTTCAATAATTTGTTTCAATGACACTTGATCACAAAAAAAATTTGGCCGTGATTTACTAACAGATAGGGGCGAGATTAGAATTTAATTCTTTATTTCCGATCCTGTACGTTAGATTGAACGTTTCTTTTTCTTCCATTATTTATTTCGATGACACTTAACCACAAAAAAAAAGTTTAGCCATGATTCACTAATGGGAACCCACCTTTAGCGCAAAATAAGGGTAATATTAGAATTTTTTTTTCCGACCCTGTAGGTTAAATTGACGTTTTTTATTCTTCATCTATTTATTTTGATGACATTTCACGGCTAAAAAGATTGACCGTGATTTACTAACAAGAACCCAAAACTTAGTTAAAAAAAAAATAAGGGTGAGATTACAATTTTATTTTTATTTCCGACCCAATAGGTTAGATTGAAAGTTTTTTTTTCAAATATTTATTTCGATGACACTTGAGGGCTTAAAGATTTTCACCGTGATTTGATAACAGGAACCCATCCTTGGCCCAAAAAATTGGGGTAAAATTAGAATTTTAGTTCCATTTTCTACCCTGCAGGTTTAATTGAACCTTTTTTTCTTCAATAATTTGTTTCGATGACACTTGACCGCAAAAAAAGGTTGGCTGTGATTTACTAACAGAAACTCACCCTTAGCGCAAAATAAGGGTGAGATTAGAATTTTATCTTTTATTTCTCACCCTGTAGGTTAGATTGAACGTTTTTTCCTTCATTTATTTATTTCAGTGACACTTGGTGACAAAAAAAAGTTTGGCCGTGATTTACTAATCGGAACCCACCTTTAGTGAAAAAAAGTAAGAGATTAGGATTCTATTTTTTATTTCTGACCCTGCAGGTTAGATTGATTGTTTTTTTTGCAATCATTTTTTTAGATGACACTTGACGGCTAAAAAAGTTTGACCCTGATCTACTAACACGAACCCACCCTTAGCGCAAGAAAACAGGGTGAGTTATTAATTTTTTTTCTTTCTGACTTTCTAAGTTAGAATGGACATTTTTTTCTTAAGTTACTTATTTCGATGACTCTTGACGACAAAAAGGGTTTGGCCGTGATTTACTAACCGGAAGCCACCCTTAGCGCTAAAAATTAGTGTGATATTTAATTTCTGGCTCTATAGCTTAGAATAAAAGTTTTATTCTCTTCAATTATGTATTTAGACGACACTTGTACAAAATCTTGGCCGAGATTTACTAACATTGGTGTCCTAAAAGTGGAGCGATATCAACAATTTATTTTTGATTTCCAGCTGTATAATTTGGAGTAAAAGTTTTCTTCTATTAAATTTCTTATTTTTATGACCCAAAACAGTTTGGCGGGGATTTATTAATAGGAATCTACCGTTAGCGCCAAAAACAATGCCACTATTTATTTGCGCCCGGTGTTGGTTCCTGTCTGTAAATCTCTGCTAGGCTTTTTTCACAATTATCATCGAAATAATAATTTAGGTAAAAAATGTATCCTCACTCCGGAAATAAAAAATTTCTAAGAAAAAATCGAAGAAAAAAAAGTTCAACCTAACCACAAGGTTGGAAAAAAAAAATAAAATTCTGATCTCACTACTATGTTTTTGCGTCAAGTGTGAGTTCTTGTTAGTAAAATTATGGTAAAACTTTTTTAGCCGTCAAGTGTCATCGAAATAAATAATTGAAGAAAAAAACGTTCAATCTAACCTACAGGGTCGGAAATAAAATATAAAATTCCAATCTCACCTCTTTTTTTACGCTAAGGGTGGGTTTCTGTTAGTAAATCACGGCCAAACTTTTTTTGCAGTTAAGTGTCATCAAAATAAATAAATGAAGAAAAAAAGCATTCAATCTAACCTACAGGGTCGGAAATAAAAAATAAAATTCTAATCTCCCTAATTTGCGCCAAGGGAGGGTTCCTATTAGTAAATGACGGCCAAACTTTTTTTGCCAGTGTGTCATCACAATAAATAATTGAAGAAGAAAAACGTTCAATCTAATCCATCGGGTTCGGTATAAAATTCTAATCCCAAATAATAAAATATATTGCCAGCCCTACCTTTTTAATTCCCTTTAAGGGTTAATTCAACAATTATTTTAGGAGCTATTAATTACCAAATTGGTAAACAAAATGGACCACGCGAATATCCTTTTTCGATTATATTAATCGATTAAAAGTTCAGGTTCATAGAAATTATTCTTTCATAAAGTTGAGCAAGAACCTCCAGGTGATTAATTATTTAAACTTCAGGAGCCCAGTGAAAATAAACAATCCCATGAATATCGAAAAAAAAAATCATCATCGCTTTGAATCTCGATTTGCTCATTCGAGCTTTTCTAGGTCTCGTTGAAGTTGGACGCTCTATGGGCTTTAGTTTCAGGATCATAAATGAAAAACTATGATTCGTTGCATGTTATCACTCTTTTCCAACAAGTTATTGTAATTTTCAATGACATTTCAAGTATTAGTATAAAGATTTTCGAGAGCTTCTTTTTGTTCGATTGTGAGAATTTTAGGCACCATGTTCGCATACACTTTTTGTATGTTAAAATAGTTATGTAAAATTTGCCTTATACATTCTTTGTAAATTACTACAATTTCAGTAATCGCACGAATAATTAACCAACAGTCAGATCGAATCAGATTACAGACTTTTTAAATATTTTCATCAGTTTATGACGTGGAAGTGCGACCCGGGCGGGAGTCATCTTCAACATTGTCTTGGTCATTTTGACAACGCTTAAACTACTTAAAAACTCGCGCACGTGATAAATATTCATTTCCATAAACTTCTTTTAAGAAAAGCTAAGTTAAGTAGCGATTTTTCCAAGTGCCACGTGAGATTTCACAATTCGTTGCTCTATTATTACACATCATTTTTTCGGTAAAACAAAATAACTGCTCTTATATAATCGACGGCCACGTCTTCTAAAATTTTATTAACTCTATAATTGATCAGAATACTTTTCAGGATAACTGAAAAATTTTAAATGTGAAAATGTCGTAAATTGCCTGTTTGCTACTTAATAAAATAGAAAGCTTAGTGCTGACTTAGGGAATTAATTAAGAATGGTTCAGCGGAGTCTGCTTAATAGCGTGTAACAAATACTTTATAATTATAATAGTCGACTTTCGACATTATTTAATCTATTTTCATTGCGTAATAAAATAACCTATATTTACCCTTAGAAACATGAAACATAGAGTCTGTGACACATGTAAAGTTATATATATATATATATATATATATATATATATATATATATATATATATATATATATATATATATATATATATTCATTCTTTGTCAAACCGACTCCCCGCCCCCCTAGACAAAATTGAGAGCGGCTAGAAAAATTCTACTGTGGCGGAAATTGTAGCTGATGTCTACTTTTTTATGCCAAATGGTATTTGTCAGAAAAAAAGTAGCGGACCACATACAGTCCAAGGAAGCGGCGAAAAATAGAAAAAAAAAATGGTTTTCGCATATTTCGTGAAGCCATTTATGAACTGAAATGAACTTTAGGGACATGAAATCGATGCTTTTTTCGAGATCTGCAAGATGCATTTTTTCGAAAAAGTGCAATTTTCAGTGAAATATTTCCAAAGAACCGCTTAATTTTGCAAAATTCCGGGTTAGGTGCGGTTTTTGGCTATCATAGTCAGGTATGCGATATCAAATTAATTTTTCTCTGGAAGCGCATAATTCCGTCATTTATTTATGGTTACAGTAGTAAAAGTTGTAAATCAAATATTTTGTAGTCATAAACTATATCATTGGACGCTTAGCCATATCAGTAAACAGTATACACTAAGTAACACTGGTAGTTTTTCTGCAGTTATAGCTTTTGAATATTTCTTCATGAATAGCGTTTTGCTGAGTAGGACAGTAAAGGCATGATATGTAAAAATTCCGGTAACGAGCTTTGCCTCTTTGAATTTTTTAAGCTTTCTTCTCATCTGGTTGTGTTCGGTCTTTCTGAAATAAAATATTTTTATGGTCTTAAAATATTTCTTTGCGCATTTTACAAACGCTTCGTGTGTCACTATTTTTTCTGTTGGTTTTACCAAGGGGCTGTGTCGATATGCTTCTCTTTTTTAAATGTTGTATCGATCCCATCATAACAACTCTTCCCATGTGCAGTTGCAGAGTAATGCCACTCGGCAGCGACCCTAAAATCAGTTTTATGATTCGAGAGGTTTGTTATTTAAAATTTGTTTTTAAAGTGTTGTTTTGCTCCATCAAATACATAAGTTTTTTTTTTAATTTTTCACATGATTTTTAATTTTTGCTATAAGTTCATACTGTACTATATAAGCGACAGTGTGGTTTTATAACTCTCACGTTTCAACTTTACATGTTCTTATGGTAAAAAATAACAGGAAATACTGCGCACTGATCATAATTAAAGTGGAATGCTTGTGGAACATTCCGAGCAATATAATAATCATTTTATGAGCCAAACGCAACAAGTACTTAGTTTACGAAAATTTGTAATTTTTTTTCTGAAATAAATTCCGACACTATCTTAGCAGCAAGCGCGAATCCAGGGGGAGAGGCGGTGCGTTCGCCCTCCCCTCCACCAAGAACTTCTAATTCAGAAAAATAACAAAGCCTCCCGTCGACAGCTCGCTTTCGCTAGCCATACTGTGCGATCGCCCTCCCCAAGAGATTCGAATTCAGAAAAATAGATTCGCCTCTGCCTGCTCTATTAAGAAAATTAATGTGACTGGCTCCCCCCCCCCCTTCAGTCGTCAACTGGTTTTCGCTTGCAAAACTTTTGTAATATTGCCCCCCCCCCCCAAAGAGAAACTGGATCCGCCTTTGCTTGGTGGTGAACGAATGGGGCTTTAGGAAAATTTTGAAAAAGAATGTCCTTGTAAATAATTTTTTATGTGGTAGCCCTGGTGAAATAAATATTTTCGAATCCTTCGAGTAGCTACAAAGTTAGTGTTTTTAAGTTATTTTTACCGGTACAAACCTGGAGGTAGGGATTTTGACTGAACTCCGGTGATTTTACTTTAGTATTTATTAATACAATAGTACTAAACTTCTCACTTAAGTGTGAAGTTTCGGCGTGGAAATACCAGCATAGCAATTTGCCCTGCGCCAAATTACTACGCAGGGATTTCCACGTCAAGTAGTAGCCGCATCAGCGGAGTCGGAGAGTAGGAGTGGGTTATTCAGAATGCCACTACATGTGTTGCTAGGTTGAATGCAGAAACCTTCCGCGATGTCGTTAGGAACTTGCTTTTAATTTCACTCCCATAAATAAGCAAATACAAAAAAAAATACAGATGCAAGTGAGCATGTGGGTCAAATAAAACTCATGAATATATAACAGTGATGTAAATCTTTAATTGAATATCAAACAGTGTTGCTGTGTTTGAAAATTACAAAATTGGCTTCTTTAAGAAAGATACATGTTAGTTCAGAGTTAAATGTTAACATTTTATAATCTGAAAAATGACATAAATTAAAAGAAGAAAATAAAATGAAATTAACGAAAAAAAAAATAATTTCAATAAATATTAATGAAGATATGTTTAACTATAAAAAAAAACATAAATCAAACAAAATTTAACATGTAACACATGCTGATATCTACTGGTGCTAAGACCTAACGCAAAACCCTGTATATTACATGAACATGATATAGAACGCCGGAAAATTGCGCAACCACTTACAAAAAAGAAGAATGGAATAAACTTAAATTTATAAAATTAATTCCGCTGCTATCATCCAAATTACAAAAATAAAATAAAACTTTTATCTGTTATTCCGGTGGTGAGACTGCTAAATGTGTAATCTCGAAGAAATCAGGCTGCAACGCTGCTCAACTGCGTAGTGCACACAAAAGAAAAACAAAAAACATAAACACTAAAAAGAAACCAGTAGGAAAAATACTAGTAGGAGAAACCAGTAGGTAGAACCCCTATGTGCTTGATTAGGGTCAAGAAAATTCATTGAATTGTGCAGAATAGCTAAAATCGTCTGCAGGTTTATCCCGGTAAAAATAACTTTAAAACACCAAACGGGTAAAAGATAAGGTAATTGCTCAACTAAACTCATTTACAGGGAAAATTTAAACTGTTTGGAAAATATAAATTGGGATATAAAACTACAGTTTCTCTCATCCTTTCGATAGGAAAAATGAAGCCAAGGCATATGGCCTCGATTTTATTTATATTAACGATCCATGGGTACGCACTATGCTTCTTCTTTCAAACTTAAAAAAAAAATTAACAGGTGACACGTTTGACAGAAATGACAGCTTAAAATTGATCCTGAACAACAACAGCCGGCTGAGAATAAATTTGTTAACTAAGCCAATTTATTAATCATTAACATTCTTGACTCAAAATCAAATAAGTAACCCCTTAGTTATTTTTAAATTAAAGCATCACAGAAGGATTTTTCTCCTTCAACAATTATCGATTTCCTGAAAGTTTGATGCCCCGTAGACTAAACATCGCTAAGGAAAGTTACAAAACAGATAGGTGGTGTATCGATGGGAAGTTAATAACTACAGTAACACATTAAAAAGAACTATTGTCAAATTTGACAGTGACAGGAAAAAACCATAATCCAAGAAAATAATATCATCAAAGCAACATCTGAACAAAATAGTTTTATGAAAATAGCATCGCCAATCGCGAAATTATAGTGTTGGCTACATCCTGTATTTGGTGGCGGGAATCGGCATTAAGGTAACTGTCTATGTGAGCTGGTTTTCGTTACATTTGATATTGCAGATGTCTATCCATTGTCTAAGAACTACTGGTTGTATTCTTCAAGGTCCAGATTGAACTGTATTTTCGGGTAGAGAGTTAATGAAATAGAGGAAGTTGTCAAGCTGTAATCTGTCATGGATCTGCATCACAAATACGTCGCCTACGTATAGTTGTCAAAGTTTAGGTTAAAGTTGCGATTCTTGAAGGGCTTTGATTACAAAATAAAGCACGAATAAATTTACTATGTGTCTGTATGTTTAGTCGTCGAATGAGGATAGTTCTTAAGGAATGAGTGAAGGCAATGAATTCCATAATATGAAAAGTCTTATCTTTGGACTATCAGGGCCAGTTATTAAAGTAGTCACATGCTTGGATGTAGCAATTTTATTTCGAAATTTGCTATAATGTTGTCCTTTTCAAATCTGTAGACATATATAATTATTGTAAATTATTCGGAGTTTTTATGTATGATACGGCGTTCTTTATACGTGGTTGCATGAGGCTAACACGGTATTTATCGAGTTTTTGAGTAGGAGAGTCTGAGAGGGGCATTTTGCTTGTGTACTTTTGGAAATCCGTACAGTTTAAGACATTTGTTGGATTTTTCACGTGGTACCAGTTTTCACTTGACATCCAGTTCTTAGGGTGAATTCACAATTCTTCTTGATTATTTTTTTAAGGTATGTTGTGAGGTCCATGAACACGGGCTTGTAAGTGGAGGATATCTTTCATTATTGTGATACATCCTTTAATATCGATGATGTTGATTGCATTGACTTGATTTGAATTCACAATTCTTCTTGATTATTTTTTTAAGGTATGTTGTGAGGTCCATGAACACGGGCTTGTAAGTGGAGGATATCTTTCATTATTGTGATACATCCTTTAATATCGATGATGTTGATGGCATTGACTTGATTTACTGGTTATATTATCCTTATTATTCTTACTCCAGTTAATATAAAAATTTAACTGAGGTTTCAATTTTTCTTTATCAGATCATAAAACTTACTAATAAAATGTCTATCAAACGCTTGTATTTAAAGCAGGGATGAATGATAAAACTCTATTCGTATATTTCTGTTTTTTCCTGTTATTGGTATTAATTTATATAATTATTGTCTGAATATTTGGTATTTTTTTTGTAAAATTTTTTTATATAAGTAAAATACTAAAATGACCAAGTCATGATTATACCTGTTTATAAAACAATATGTTTAGCCTAAACAAAACGGGTTTTTTCTCTTCTTGTTACTAGGGCGAGATAAAATAAATTTCCCAAATAAGAAAAAATGTTTTAGTTTGTTTATCCAATCCGCTAATTACGAATTCACAGTAGATAACCTAAGTTATTTAATCAAAGCTCATTCTGTATGCATTTCAAATCAACAGGGGCCAAGTCCGGTCATGGGAAGCCATTCAATATGCAGGTCCGGGCGCAGAAATTAATTCTGAAGGTGTACAATGCTTCTGTGTAAAGGTAGACGAGACGTGATGTTTTATAAATTCCAATGGTTTGTTAATATATACTGGTATTCTTGTTATGACGTAAATGGAAATGACCGATTCAATAATTAACTACGAAGAACATTAAAATTTTTATTATTAATGCTTTCTTTTCTTCAATTGTCACTACAAAAGAGAGGTATAGAAATGTTTACATGTAATATCAAATTATTGATATGAATACATTTTTCTAAACAATGTAATATAAATGAATATTTTTTAAATACACTTAATCATAAATATGAATTAATGAACATCAAATTCTGTTTAAAAATCCTTTACAGTTATTTGATTTTAACGAATAATATAAACTCAAACAGTAATTAAGCAGTGCTAACAGAGAGTATTCCGTAATCTTAGTGAAGAACTAGGCAATGTTATTATAGCTCCGTCACTCTCTAGACATCGAGTTCAAAATAAAATTACGTAAAATATGTTACGTCACTGAGCATTACGATAGAAAATACTAATATGTACTGAGATGACGTTTAGAAGCCTATCTCTCTTAATTATATGACAGGTAGCACTGACAAAGAGCAGGGATCGAAAGGAGTGATGTGAGAATATTGCAACCAAGGACTAAAGTAACTTTTTAATACGCCCTTGTATTAGAAATAATAAGAGCCATCTTTATTATAATGTTCCGAAAGGAATATTATATCGATGAGTCATATTTCTAGATAGTTCTTAACTTATATGCTGGTGTATTTCTTGCTATTTCTAGGAGATTCTATACGTATATAAATAGAGATCTTATTTAATATAGTTGTAGAGTGATATTTGAATAGTGAAGATATTAAGAAGTAGTAATTAAATAGCCGTGATTTAAGTAGTTAATATAATATTGAGAAGTGCTGTGTTGTATCCTGCGGACTAAGTAAACGATTCTAATGAAACAAAATTGTAATAATTGATGTCACAAGTTAGGATTATCCCCGGGTTTCCAAAAAATTTTATTGAAAATTAGAAGAGATAAAGTTCTAGAACATTCTGTTTGAAAACTAGAAAAGATCAGGAAAAACGATCTTCACTATCGAATTTGTAATCAATAAAGAAACTTAGAACAGAATTTTCAACATAGTTACAGAACATTCTATTTGAAAACTAGAAAAGATAGCGAAAAACGGACTTCATCATCAGATTTGTCATTAAGATAGAAGCCCAGAACAGAATTTTCGATAAAGTTTTAGAACATTCTATTCAAAAACTGAAAGAGATAGCGAGAAACGGACTTCACCATCGGATTTGTCATTAAAAAAGAAGCTTAGAACCGAATTTTCGATAAGATTATAGAACATTCTATTTAAAAACTAGAAGAGATAGCGAAAAACAGACTTCACCATGGGATTTGTCATTAAGAAAGAATCCTAGAATCGAATTTTCGATAAAGTTATAAAACATTCTATTTAGAAACTAGAATAGATAGCGAAAAACGGAGTTCACCATCGAATTTTGTATCAATAAAGAAGTTTAGAAAGGAGTTTTCAAAAATATTCCAAAAGTTTTTATGGTAAATAGAGCCAAAATAGTGCAGATAAATAAAATATTGGCCGATTTTATGAAAAGAACAAAGTTGCCTTGAAGACAAGCAAGAAAAATACCGCCAAAAATAAGAACAATGTCGTCTGAAAGTAAAACAAAAAGAAGTACGGCGCCAGAAAGGAAAACAGGAAGAAGAAGCGCGTCGCCAAAAAGAAAAACAGGAAGAAGGTGAGCGTCGCCAACAAGAATAACAAGAAGAAGAGGACCGTCGCCTAAAAGAAGAAAAATGTCATCTGAAAGAAAAACAACAAGAAGAAGAACGTCGTGTTAAAAATGATAATAAATTTTGCAAATGGATGCAAGAAGTCATCGTATAAGGACAGCAAAATTTTGGTCAAATTGTATAGGGGCAAACGTAAAAGTTTAAGAAAGATATAGGCGAAGTGCGAAAAGACATAGGCGAAGTACGCCAAGAAGTAAAAGTATAGAATCAACTGTGCGACAAGATATAGAAGAAGTGCGACAAGACGTAGGAAAAGTTCGACAAGACGTAGGAGAAGTGCGACAAGACGTAGGAGAAGTGCGACAAGAAATGAAAAAAGTCCTAGACGGGAAAGAATCTAAAATGAAGAGCCTGCAGATAGAAGTCAATAAAATAAAGAAGCATGGCCCTTCTGATGAAGTAATAATACCGGACAGAAACCTCCAACTTACGATGGTCAAACATCTTGTATAATGTACAAACGACAAATTGAAGCTGCCGCTAATACAAATAACTGAAATTACGAAGAGATGGCTATTGCATTAGTAATTGCACGTCGTAGACCAGCACTAGGGTTATTGCAAACAATTCGTATAACCCAACAAAAAGACTATGAAATCCTTTATGCTGCCAGTTATATTAGTAACAGCTCAAGTCAAGACACCAGAGAAATGGAGAAAGTTTGCGAGAATATGAAACTGATGTCCCACGCCTTGTTCATCTGGCTTACCCAGGAGCTATGGAGGAATTCCGAGAAGAGCTTACGATCCAACAATTTGTTGATGGAATCAGAGATCAGGAAATACAGTGTATGTTGCATATAAGCAAGTTTATTTATTGTGAAGCGTGGGACAGGGCTTTGGAAATAGAAGAAGCTTATAATGTGTCAAGCCAAAATTAAGAGCCGTTACTATAGAGGTTTGTTTTCCTCTATAGTAACCAAACTGGTATCTGAAATAATTAAGAAACTGGACACAATAAGTAATACTTCACGTTACAGAAGAAACCATGAAGAACTAAACAGAATATACATCACGTTATACAAGAAACCTGATAGAGTGTTACAGATATGCACCACTTGTCGAAAGCGCTTTTTAACCAACTATTAAAAAGAAAGAGGTTCTAAATCTGACCAGTATATATTTTCGTTAAAAAATTCAATTTGCGCATTTACAAAAAATATCATCAGGTAACTCAAATTTACTTCACAATTTTGTTTTTAAATCGCATCAAAAAAATGTAAAAAAACGCAAATTTATAACTAAATAGCTGATTTAATTGTAAAATGTGAATTCTGTGTTGAGAGCTGCATAATAACATATTTTGTATATTTGTGTTAGTTTAATAGTTTAGACAAAGCATTAGAGCCAATATATTTAGTAAACTAAACTCGAAAAATTTTATTATTAGATTTTCAGCTACATACACACACACAAAATTCAGAATTTACTCAGGAACCATTGCATGTAACACAGTTTTTGAGTCGTATTGTAATCTGCGTCATAGATAACACAAACAACATAAAATCTACTTTATGCTGGTATTTACCAGAGCCTATAATTAAATAAAAATTTGGGTGCCTATTTACAAGAGGATATTTAAAAAAAAAACTAAAAAGTTAAAAAAAACATTACATTACTGTTAATAACAAATATATTAACTTTAAAGAACTGAAAAGTAAAAAAAGGCTGCCTACAAAAAAATAAGAATAACTGAATAACTAAAAAATCTACTAACTGTAATGATTATAGTTAGGTAATTAGTTTTCCAGATAATTTATCTTAAAAAATTTTAATTTTACAAGCTTTTGAGTTCAAAAATATCAGTTGCTTTTTTATACTATTTAATGTTTACTTGAAACTATTTTTTTAATATTACGTCTTTATGACTAAAGCAGATGTACATTTTATTTTTTCTCCTAAAACTTCTCATTGTTGTCAACTATACATATTAGTACATCTTCCTATAATCCTTTATGGTAACACCAATTTGTGATTCTATTTATAATGTAATCCAAACTTTTTCTAAACGATATTAAGTCGAGTAGCACTATAATTCCGACTATGATGATATTTTTTTAAATCTATGATTAATTTTGAATTGTTTTTTTGCATTTCGGGATGTTAATGTAATTGTTCTCATTATTCTTTTACTATTAAAAAAAGAGTTTTTATTTTATAAACTTAGATGGAACTTTGATTTCAACTTTTATTTTAATATTGTAATTAAGGCAAATTTAATTAAATAAAGTGACTTATTAAATTTGTTTCATTGATCAAAACAAGCTTAAATTATACATTTATAAAAATAAAACTATGCGATAGTAAACCCAAGTGAGTCAAAAATGACGATGTTGCGAAAAGATTAGGCTACAGTCTGATTTGAATTACGATGTATTACTGTTGCCAATATACCGAACAACCTGACAGAAATTTTGGGCAAAAAGAAAGATTCTTATTCAAATCTTAAATAAAATAAAAAAATAATTTTTGTCAATAATAACGAGAACAATGACATCTTCAGAGAACGAATCTAGAATGCAAAAAAAAACATTCAAATTTTTAAAAATGTAATTTATAACTTAGACGAAAACTTTTTAATATTATGTGATTAATTCCCCTTATTTTTTTTTTTTTTTTTGGTGCTTATGTTGGAGGATGGTCTTCGGTATAAATCGAACGTAACGGACTCATGAATCGAATGCAATTGCAATGTTACTAGATTCTAACATGCTTTTACTTTGGAGAAAACTGACACAGAAAATCAATTAATGCGAATTTCTACAAAAGTGCTGTATTTAAAGCAGTAACGGCATTGTTATTTTGTTTTAACTTTAACTTGAACGAATCTGATATGCTTGTTTTGGAAAATAATTATCTAATGGTATGATATTATCCTCAAATCTGTCTTGATATGATTACCACCTAAAACAAATAAATTGTCTTTAAATAGAATATGTTTTTTTGTTTCCACTCGTAATGATTCTAAAATGAAATAAATTAGGTCTTATTTAGGCTTTAAAAAATAGGCTATTATCGCTTAAAAAAGAAGTCCCCGACGTGTTTTGTTTACCAATAGTCGTCGGTTGAAAGTATAATAAATGTTTTATACATAGGAGGCTTTAATTTCACATAGGATAGGTGACAAGCTTTAATAAAATAAAATTGGAAAACCAAGTAAGTCAGTAACGATTCTCAATGGAAAGAAAATATTTCTTTTTAGGCTTTCAGTGCAAACAAGGAAAGCAGCTTTCTACCTGAAAAATATTATTCTTTGAAGGCAACATCTAATAAAAAAGCCTATTCAAAAATTGACCATACCTTTTTCCTTTCAGGGTTCGTCCCCAAAAATAATCAAGTGCTTTAATCTGTTTGGTTGATGTAGCTGGGCGTTACGACATTCCTACACTTAAAAGTCCGTATATACCTCTAAATCAAGGCTCATTTGGTTACAGCCATCTTCAAATTTATTGATTTTCCAGCGATTGTGCTTCTTTCTTTTCAATTAGCGAAATGTAATATAGGTATAGATTTTTAAATAGAATTTACTAAAACTAAAAATAAAAACAATACTTCTGAACGAAAGATAAAATGCATATATATCCAGATATGTATAATCTAAAAATGGACTAAGCAAGTCTAGTAATTTCTTACGAAAAATATAGATTAGAGTTTTATCAACTCTGTGGGAATCATAATACTCTAAATAATAAATAATACTCGAAATACAGATAATTTATACGGAAGCGCTACGTCTACAATCGAGCACTGAAAAAAAAAAGAGAAGAACCAAAAAATATTTTGTGTTCACTGAATTTTAGGTGTATTAAAATATGAAACGCCTCTTACAAATTGTATTCGACAAAAAGTATCTTGTTTCTTCTTCAATTTATTATCTATATGTTTTGGTCCTTTTCCCAAACTTTTTTTGAATTTTTATATATGTTTCAATTTGAAAACCTTTGAAAACTTCTAAAAATTTGTACACGTTTGGTTGGGAATGGCAAAACTTAAGTTTTAAATGGAAACTTTGGCATAAATTTGTAGTTCTAAATATTGTTTCCGAATTTTCTGCCCCCAATGTGGGAAGAAAGGGAGAATTCTCTGTAATTGTCGACTATATAATCATAATACTTTAGCAGACTATCATGTTTTGGCAAATTTTCAGAAATATCATAAGCCAAACAGTCTCCAATGTCTTCTGGATTCAAGTAAGTTAAACCGCAAGAATATCTTAACCATTCACTTACTTCAAAATATTTATTTAAATACTCCGTAGAAAGTCAAAGTTTTCAAATTGTTCTCCAAAAAGCCTGTCCAATATGTAATCTTCAATAAACTTGAATGATTGTGTGTATATACTACTAACGGCCGAAAGAAAAGATTTATAAACTAATTCTAAACATTTTTAATTTAATAATTGAAACAATTTTTTTTACGTATCTTTCTCCTTATTGGGTAAAAAGCAGAAAACAAAAGGAACATAATTCCCTTTTTTTTCACCATGAATAGCAAATAATTGGGAACAAAATTTGGAACAATAGGAAAATGTTCCATCCATAAAAACTCTTTGCATATAACATAACAGGTTCAAATTTGTATTACAGGAGAATATGATAATTTTACTGACCTTATCGTAACTAATTAAAAATATTTCGTTTTTTATGGTTTCTACACCCATTTCATCCAGATTCGTATCTCTAGAGATTTTGGGAGCGGTGGTAACACTTTTCTTCTCCTTGCAGAAGTTATGACTGAAGTATTCAGATTTTCGATGGAAACTAAATCGCTACTTGCAATTTCTTGTTTTATTAACTTAGTCGGTTTTTCACACAAATTGTGTACAGTTTTTCTCTTCACACAACTACACAGCATATACGCTCCAATCTTTTCACTTTCTAAAGGCTTAATAGTTATGGATTTCATGTTCACGAGTTGCTTTATAACTTTTATTAGTACATCTCCAGCGATTTTCTCCGCTTAATAACACTTCTACTTTTCTGAATTTAAAATTATTTAGAAAAATAACCTCACCTTCTTTCATACTTTTAGAAATTTTTAATTCCATTTTTGGATGTTGCGTACAGTCGCATAAATAATAATAATAATAGGAAGATTGTTATATACCTGGATTGCGACCTGATATCCCCTCTCACTTTTGCGGAAATTCATTTAATTTATTGCTCAATACCAAAGAATATACGCACATGGGAAAATCCAAAATAGATATGCAGGTCGATTTCAAGGGTAGAAGCGCAAAATGTATATTTCAAATTTCGAAAATTTGGTGACCCTTCAATCTCAGGTAAATGAGGTACAAATTTGCGACTCATACAATTTACTACCTGCAAAATGTACAATTTGCGCCTCAACAAAAAACATGTCAAAAATGGGATATACAATATGCGCTTCGCGTAATAAAACGCAGATCTATTCAGTTTTATTTTTAAATTATATCTTAAGTAACAAAGAATAAAAACCTATAAGAAACAAATGAAAACCTTTAATCTGTCTAGAAACTGAGCTCACAGTGGAATGTAATAAACTAAGCCTATTAACTCTCGGTTATTTGGAGAATGAAAAAACCAATCATTAGCTGGACCTTTTTGTTCTTTTCTTTGTGTGCCGCATTTTAATTAGTGGGCCTTTTGATTTCGTATTAATGAGAAAAGAAACCTTGTAGCTGTCTGCTTGATTTGGGCAAAATTTATTTGAATTTTAGGGTTTTTTTTTTGGTTTAGTAAACGTGGATAAAGGTCTTATTGACTTTCATATTATTGGGATCTTGAGAGATTAAAGTTTCAGAAGTGGCCAAAGAATGTAATAATGATTATTTTTGACTTTCTATTTCTCTTTTTATTTCTATTAATAAAAAAATTGAATATTAAATCTATTCAATTTATTAAAATAACAAATATTTTATTAAAATTCTGAATTAAATCGAAAATAAAATTGTTCGCTTACTAAAGTTTTACATCTTTTTCAACGAAATTTTGCATTTCAGCGTTCCAGCAAGCCAAATACAAATCTTAGGAGAAATAAAAAAAATTAGGGTACCTTACCTTATGTGAAAAGTAGGGATAAAATTATTTTTTCCGTTCACCCCATCGAGGGAGTATTGTTGGACAATACAAATATTATGTTACATTTTTTATTTAGTCCCTTCAATCGAGAAAATATGAGCCTCCAATGTAGCTGCTTAAATGTCTCCCTTTAACTTTCCAACGGAAAGTTAAAAAATCTGAAATAATAGCTCTTACAAAATATATGCAACGAAAATTATCACGGGTAAGTTACCTCAACCAATTTATGAGATAAAAAAAAAGCTGTTAAAAATTAAATTTTGCCGTTTTTGGGTTATCCGATCGAATTGGGAACATATGTATGTATGTATGTATGTACATATATATGTATATATATATATATATATATATATATATATATATATATATATATATGTAACGCTCGTAGACGCCATACAGTGAGCTTTGAAAATGGTGAATGAGATTTCACCGAAACGTCAGCTGCCTTACAGTCCTGAGAGGGACTCAGCACATACACGGAATGCCCGAAAACCTTCGATTACACATCACACCCGTGAGAATATCCGACATAATATATATATATATATATATATATATATATATATATATATATATATATATATATATACGCGAAGCCGCGTTCAGTATTTGCATGCTTCCTTTCCATCTGTCCTTTGCACAGCCAGGTGCATGTCGGTACCCTGATGAGTCTAATAGAGACGAAACATGTACCTCTGCCGTAGCACTGTGGCGAGGAGGGTAAGTTTTTTTGACTTCCTTCTCGGTGTGGTGGTACAGGTGGGCCATCATCTCGATGGTGGTGGAATAGAATAAATTGTATTCCTTAGCAATTTGTTCAATCTGTGCAACCTCTAACATGGAAAGGATATGGTTGGAACGAAGTTTGCATTTACTGTTCGCTTTTGACTTCATTCATAGACGGAGCTGCATATAGTTGTACGATTGCTGAATGTGATTTCGGCACTACAACGGCATAATGTGGATATATCCACTGCTATTGCATCTCACACGGAGGAATCCGTGAAAACCGCATAAACATATATACGCCATCCGGCGGGAGGTCGGCGAAGCCGCGTTCCGTATTTGCATGCTTCCTTTCCATCTGTCCTTTGCACAGCCAGGTGCATGTCGGTACCCTGACGAGTCTAATAGAGACGAAACATGTAGCTCTGCCGTAGCACTGTGGCGAGGAGGGTAAGTTTTTGACTTTCTTCTCGGTGTGGTGGTACAGGTGGGCCATCATCTCGATGGTGGTGGAATAGAATAAATCGTATTTCTTAGCAATTTGTTCAATCTGTGCAACCTCTAACATGAAAAGGATATGGTTGGAACGAAGTTTGCATTTACTGTTCGCTTTTTACTTCATTCATAGACGGAGCTGCATATAGTTGTACGTTTGCTGAATGTGATTTCGGCACCACAACGGCATAATGTGGATATATCCACTGCTATTGCATCTCACACGGAGCAATCCGTGAAAACCGCATAAACATATATACGCCATCCGGCGGGAGGTCGGCGAAGCCGCGTTCAGTATTTGCATGCTTCCTTTCCATCTGTCCTTTGCACAGCCAGGTACATGTCGGTACCCTGATGAGTCTAATAGAGACGAAACATGTAGCTCTGCCGTAGCACTGTGGCGAGGAGGGTAAGTTTTTGACTTTCTTCTCGGTGTAGTGGTACGGGTGGGCCATCATCTCGATGGTGGTGGA
This sequence comes from Diaprepes abbreviatus, assembly GCA_034092305.1. Taxonomy (NCBI): domain Eukaryota; kingdom Metazoa; phylum Arthropoda; class Insecta; order Coleoptera; family Curculionidae; genus Diaprepes; species Diaprepes abbreviatus. Next base: position 1,173,457 of record JASJET010000103.1, read on the forward strand.
ATAGAATAAATTGTATTCCTTAGCAATTTGTTCAATCTGTGCAACCTCTAACATGGAAAGGATATGGTTGGAACGAAATTTGCATTTACTGTTCGCTTTTTACTTCATTCATAGACGAAGCTGCATATAGTTTACGTTTGTTGAATGTGATTTCGGAACTAAAACGGCAAAATGTGGATATAACCAACTGCTATTGCATCTCTCAAGGAGGAATCCGTGAAAGCCGCATAAAATATAATGTTTTATTCCGTCGTCTAATTCACGAAGTATAAGCCTTTAAACTTGCTTACAATTGTCGCCCAATTTTATGAATGTAAATTTTGGAGAATACGCCGGGCAAGTTAATGTTCCATTAAAAGGATTGCAGGTCGTATAGCGCTCATTGATATGAAAGCGCGGTGTTTCAATAGTTTTGTTCCCTAACTTCTATGAGGTTTGATTGCGAACTAATTATATGTTTTATAACACAATCTTTTAAATCATTTTGCATTTTATTAGTCAGTTGAATATATACTACAATCATTTTTTATTAAATTCTATCCTAATTTGTTTCAGGCAAAAATTTTAAATTATGCCAAACTGGTATGGTGCACACTTTTGTTTTGTACTTTTAAAAATCTTAGGAAATTCTATATTGGTAAATACTTTCCATGAAATTAATACGATTAAGTTACGTTTACTAATTCATGACATACAAAAAAATCTTTTTCAAATTTTATATCTAATGTTTTAATATACTTTTCTACAAAAAGTCCATCTCTTACAATAAAATTTGCACACGTACTTTCGATTAACGCAAAGACAGACGTGCAAAGAAATTTCCAGAAAAAATTAACAATGCTGATAACTACCACAGAACCCTAACATAATGCGTGTCCTATACGCATTTGATCAGTTTTCTTTTGCTACAACAGATTAATAGCAGTAGATAGGAAAATATATTGAATGGTCATAAATCTTAACAGGTAGTTTTATTTGTTTATATTACTCGTATAACATTATTAAAAATTTAAATGAATCAGGTGCTCAAAATATAATCAATTAATTTCAATCCGTAAGGCCGCAGTAGAAATTCGGTTGGTTACGTATAGTTTTTTTGGTTGTTGTGATATCTTTGAGTATTTTTATGTGTTAAAAATAATAATAAATGCGAATGATTTAAAATGTTATTTTTATTGAAAAGTACTGTTAGATCTGAGTTGTACACCAAAAAAAAACATATTAAGTTAGGCATATGAACACTTAATTCTTCGGTGGATGTACTGGTCAGCATCTTAAAATAGTTTAAATAATACAATTAAAAAAGGATAGCATAGAATCGGTAAGTTCCCGGGTGAATAAAAAACTACTACTATTTAGATCGCTTTTCCCAAAACAACAAATGGTATAATATAACGATAAATTAATAATACCGAGGAATGCGTTAGTTCCGAGTTACCAATTGTTAGTTCTGAATGGGCATTGTATTTATATATTCCTATATAACTGTTAGATAAAGTAGAGAATTACCCATTTTCGAAATTGGTACTGCAAGCGCATAATGCACGCACTAAACTCCCTAGAAATGATTTCATTTGGGCCGGTAGTTAAATACATTTCAACTGACAAAGGCGGTGCATAATAACATAACGTATACATGGCATATCTAATAGCAGGTTTAATGGAGAAAGAACGCTAGTATATACCTAAAACATGGACTTTTATTAAAAATTTTTCGTTATATATACAAAATTTTGTTGGTCCAGAAATTTTCTTAGGTTTATTTATTCATTTTTAAATTATTAATTTCGTTTTTTATAACTATAATTTTTGTACTGGAAAGTCTTATTTTTAGAACATATAGAAAAAATATTTTATAGGAAAAACACATATAAAGTAACAAAATATATGAAAAATTATATATAAATTAGAATTTATATTTTAGAATAGTAGCCTCTTTGAGCAATTTTTTTTCGAAACAATTTTTTCTTATTTTCTCAACAAAAATCAATTTGATTTCTTTAGTGGCGGCATTTTGAATGTGAGTTTGACACAAAAGTAACTTTTTGACATGAAATATGTCAAAATAAAGGCTAAACTTAACTTCAAAAAGAAAGAGGTTATGAATTCGTCGAGTATGTACATAGACGTAGAAGAAATTAAATAAAATTACATTTTATTTAATCTAGACTGCGGACCCTTATGGAGAAAGTTGGCTCACGCTTAAAAAGAGATGGAACGTTTTCGAGGAGCAGGCCCTCTCCTTCTATAGGCGGAGTTAAGAGGCTACGTAAGCGTGATTCCCCTTTAAGAAGGGATAGATTCGTTCCCGCACAAAAGCGATTCTCTATCCTTGTTCCTTCGCTAATGATGACATTTGACAGTTGCCAGCTGTTTTTTTTTTGTTGTCACTAATCGGGTGGTGAGAAAGTATTAACTTCGGATTTTAGTTCCTTTGTGGTAATTTTCTGTAATAAAACTTGTGCCACTTAATGTAAAAATGCTAAAGCAAAAACAGATCATGCATTGAATCTCAATGTGAATCAAGGAATCATCTTTTTTTAAGTTGCCGTTAGATGCTTCTAGGTAAGTCCAGACGTTATTTCATATTTGCAAGACTAGTTTTTCCTAATATTATCTTGAAAAACATGTACATATTGTATATAACTATTTTAAAACCCGCCTAACAATAATTTGTTTTGGTCTAAGCAAGGCTTGTAATTTAAAAGCCTTTTTCTCTTGTATAAATAAAGTTAGAAATACTTAGTTATGTTTGAAAACAATTTTCATTAACGTTTTTTATGATTAGCATTTATTTTTAACAAAATGTGTGGCTAAAATTAGACTATCTTTTTTTAGGTGCAAAATCTGGTTTACTCCAGACAAAGTTTACTGGAAAAAGACCCTAGAGATGTTTTTCAAATTTAGTATGTGATTTTGAGAATAAGAACAAGGTCATGAGTAATATTCCTACAATATGGTTTGCCAATGCTGTACCTACCATATTCCCAGCTTGTACAATTATCTCTTTTGTCTCGACTGATGGATCATTTGAGGGAACACCTACCAGATTTTTGAAAGATACTGGTGAGTATGTACATAGGTCTTTTATTCATTGAATTTTGATTGCCATGATATTACTACTTTTCTTTTTGTGCAGGTTCTTTTTGTATGTAAAAAATTTTTTTGAAACAAATTACAGTAATTATTTGAAATAGTGGAAACACCAAATTTTTCATTGATCTTTTGCTTACCCATTTTGGGATCATGGAACATAAATCTTAAGTTTTTTTTTGCAGTCGCACATAGTTTACCCAAAAAAAAATTTTCTCTTTCATATGTTTTCTGAACTATTCTTTAAATTTTGCCACTTCCATTAAAACAGATTTGCACATTCTGAACTATAACCACAGTTTATATAAAACCACATAATATTTTATTAACGTATAGCTGAAAATACTAAAAATGGAGCAGAAAAACAAATGCAAACAAGTGTTGGCCCTATTGGCAGACTAATGCAATGTCGCCATGTAGTTCATCCTTTTTGCATGTTTTTTGATAATAGATCATATGATGAAGAACATAATACAAGGGTGCATCAGATTGATATGAAGAGATGAACAGACAGACGCACCCTAATAACCCGTTTTCATAGGTTTTGGTTTTTATTTTTGTCTTGCTTTTTACAAGCCATCTTTACATACATAAATATTGTATAAATCTGAACTAACCTGGCTCATACTCGTTTGAGGGAGGATTGATTTGTTCTGTGTATTAAAAAAATATATAGTACATGTTTTTATTTCTGGGAAATTTGACCCACGTCAAACAATTTTAGAACACTTTCACTGATTTCATCCTTATGTAGTATTTTGTGACGTCACCGATTTTTTTCTGTTAATCTCTTTTTAATAATTGAGCTGTTCTTTACTTAATATTCAATTTTGTAATGAAAAGTATAAATGGAGTGGAATTGCTGTTAGAACAATTACAATTTAATGGTTGTTTAAAATCACAAAGCATCAATTTTCCCGCCAAATTCAAAGTCCTTCTGTTTCCTTTCAGCTTGATTTTTAGTGTTTTCTGCTATATTTTAACCAAATTTGATATTTAATTTTATCCAAAATGCTCAATTGTTTTAGTGCAAGTGGGATTATTTCAAGAAAAAGGTAGGAAAATACAGTGTGAAACTGAAAATATTTCTTTGGCAAAATTATATGTGACCGCTATAAGAAAACTTCAAGTTCATATTTCACGATCCCAAATAGCGGATATGCGAAAAATTCGGTGTTTCCACTATTCCGAATAATTACCCAAATTACTAATACTAATGAGACACAGAAGTTTAAATATTTATTTATTACTACTAATAATAATAACAATCTTTATTTCTGATCTTGTTACATTTCTCCAATGAAATAAAAAAACAGCGTCCCTGTACTGTTAATAAATCTACACAAAAGATAAATTTTTTTAAAATAAACTACTTCTAGTTATTTGTTTTATCCACACATAAACTCATAAATTTGGCTATTATTTCATAGTAAAATAAGTGCATTCATGCTACTATGAAACAACATAAGTATTATATTTTTTATCCAAATATAAAATTTGTTCACCATTTATCTTATTACAGTTAAGGAAAGTCCACATTGGAAACGTTCTGTTGATTTGACTCCACCACCAATTATAAGCCAACCTTTACTTTTATTATCAGATGATTAAGAAAATACAGGTGAGTAAATAATTGTAATAATAATGCTGCAATAAATTGCTGCTGAAATATGTTCAGAAATAATTTTACTGGCAAATTAAAAAAGAATTTCAGTTGAATTTGTACATACAAAAAATGCATGTTATATTTCACACAGCATAAATAGTAGACCTGTTCATCATAAATCATAAAGCAGTAAGCACCAAAGTGAATATACAAAAATAGTCAGTTGACAGATTGCTAAGTGTTTTTATTACTTTTTTCTGATTGTTATATGAATGGAGATAATATTTATATTGATTTTTTTTTAAATAAAAAGGTCTATTGTAAAAAGTGATAAGTTGCATATTTTAGGTGGAACTCATACCGATGTCAGTGCAATACATCAGATTTTATGGCACAAATACGCCTTTATAATGAAGACTGACCCTCAACCAGTACCTCAACTGCAGTGTTAAAAAAAAGATCCACAACTAACTTCATCAATTTTATCAACACAGACTCCAAACTTTTTGTCATATTCTTCACCTAAGGAAAAAGATGCGCTAAATAATTAATACTTTTAAAAACGTAATTTCAGAAATATTTTACAATGAAAAAAATCAGAATTCCACAATAGATGATTTTTATGATTTATATAATAAATTTTTATCCAACCTTTTGTAAAAATTCTAAAATATCAGGCACCAAAAGAAAATTAAAAACTTATTGCAAAGCGTTACACTTTTGAACACAAACAATTTGCATTAACTTTGTATTTTTTAGTTCCAAGAGCATATAATTTTATGAAAGAGTTTATTTACTGTCAATGATAGGTAACGTCGTATGACTAAAAAAATAACTTTTTGCTCTGGCATTAATAACCATGCTGCATTTAAAGCATAAATAAAAATTGTTTCAATGTATGAATTGGACATGTATTGTATGTTATGTATACATGAGATGATCATCAAAACAAACTAATATAACATAAGCAGGCATCAAATTATGGCTCTATATGATATTGGCAATGAGAAACAAAATGGTGTCCAAAGCTCATGTGATATAAAGGCGGGGGGAAGACCACTGCCTAATTTTTTTCTAAATACACCCCTAAAAGGTAATGAAATCATTTTGATCTTAGAAGAATGTGTAAAAAAATTATATATTATAGGTCTAAATATACACTCCCTGTTAACAGAAATAGAATCAAATTTTTTTCCAATTAACTAATAAGATTAAAATTCATCCTAAAAATTTTGAATTTGAAATTGCTGGTATTAAATAGGTCTATCTATTTGATCCAGTACATTTGCCAAAAGTCACATATTTTATTTTAACTTGTAAAATGCTGCGGGTCTTATTTTTTTATTTTTTTTTGTTACACACAAACTTTCAAATAGTTTAAGTCTTAGGATATCTTATATACATAAATTCACAGAACAGAATATATATATATATATATATATATATATATATATATATATATATATATATATATATATATATAATATAATAAAGTTGAAAAATGGTTGTGTATTGTATTTCATTATATATTTTCTGTAATATACTGTTTGCTTTAAGTTCATACTGTTATTTTATTACCTTACTTTGTAAGAATATTAGTTCCTGTACTTGAACAGTACTGCAAAAAAAGGACAGACATAATAGAACTGAAAGCATAAAACATCTACAATACTATAGAAAATGGTATTATTTTTTTTTTTTTTTTGATAGAGTTACTAGTTAGCGTTTTGGCCAAGGTTTCCAATTTCTATAAATTTCGTACAAAATTAGATTTATAATCCACAAATTCTATATCCTTAAAGAAATTTTAAGTTTGAGATTTCTTTTCATATAAGGGCCTTGTTAAATCATTGATTCACTATGGAATTTTGACCTGGAGTGGGCTGTACAGCAAGTTTTTGAACAGACTGAACATAACACAAAAATTTATTTTAAAGTAATATGTATAAGAACAATACATTGTATTCAGTGAGCTGTTATTTTCTGGTGATATTTGCACAATAAAAACTTTATAGGTAATAATTGTAATAATATTTATTCATATCACTATTATAAAACTCGTGCTGGAGTGAATAATGACGAACAGATCACAATAAGTCATAAGAACATATTTCCTTCCCACAAAGAAGAAAAATCAGTTTTTGAATTATTAATAAGATATTTATTCACAACTATAATTGTTTTGAGATTATATCAAAAAAAAACTCAAATTAAGTCATCTTCTAGATTCTGTCTAGGCTCCACTAATATTTCAACTGCAGCTTCTGGCGGTAAAATCCTATAATTAAAATGAAAGTTAGTTTTATACATTTGATAAAAGATAGTAGTTATACATGTTGCACTATGATCATTTTTCTTTCTTCAATATAAACATGAATCTTAAGTTTAACAGCTAATTGTTAAAATTGAATTCAAAATATGTTTTTTAAACCAAACATGATCAAAGCCAAATCATTTCCTGATAAGTTTAAAATTGAAGCAATAGTTAGGCAGGCATATAAACATTTAGGTTTTGTACTTTAAAAGTCCATAACATTTACTTCTGAAAAAACATTAAAAACTCTCTTTAATAGTTTATTTAAATCTAGACTTGAGTATGCTACTGTGATTTGGTCTCCCTTTTATGTAAAATATATCTTAATGATCGAGAAAGTCCAAAAAAAATGTATTCGTATTGCAGATATATTGTTGAAAAGAGTCCATGATATAATTTAATGGTGCTTCACAACAGGAGGACACTAAGTAATATTATTTATCTTTATAAAATATTTAATAATTTAGCCCAAGATAACACAACACTGCCTAAAATCAGTATTTGTATACCTAACAAAGCTCGATTAATAATCTGTTAGAACAAATTATCAAAAAAAAAAAAAACATTCATTAGTTCAATGGCTTTAAATTATAATGAAAATTAAAAGATCACTGACATATTTAGTGCTCCTAAAAATGTATTCAACCAAAAACAATCCATTTTTTTAAATCATATCTTAAACATTACAAACCTGATTACTTGACAGTATAATATTATTTTGTCTTTAGTTTATTTAAATTCCATTCATGATACCTAAGGTTTTTACAGTTCTAGGAAGAGCTACCACAAATCTAGACATTTAAAAAAAAATTAGTTTATTAAAATAGTATGAGAGACAACTAAGTTAATGCAATAGTGAATTATGAAGAAAAAATTTTTAAAAGGCAAAAACAATAATTACAACACCAGGCAAGTTATATATTTAATCGTTAAATTATTGTTACATACTTGGGCTAAATTCCTTACTGATTAAGGTAATTATACCTACAACAAAAACTAAAGCTTAATTATGTAGTACATAGGTAATAGCACACAAAAACTAGAATATGTATCACCTATTTGTCGGCTCAGTTCTATTAATATTCATTATTGAGCATTTTAGCCCTTATGACCACTATAAAAGTCATCCAGTGAGAACTAGACTAATATTTTAATGTTCTAGATTAAAATAACTTATTGTATGTAAAAATTTATATTTTAATTGGACAGCTAAACTGTCAAATCTCCTTTCCAACAATAGATTAACTTTTGAACCCCTTAATAATCAGCTACCTTAAAATTATTAATACAATCTTATAATTAAGTTCTGTTATGGTAAAAATACTGCTGAAATATTTTTTTTGTAATAAACACCATAAAACAAAAACGCCGCAATGTTTAATAAACTTCAAAACAAATATGTTTGGCATGAATACTTGGAATTAAAAAATAAGTACTTACCTAAACGTAATTAAAGTATCCCATTAATATCCAACATGTTTTCTCACTATGTTAAACACAAACAAATAATAAATTACTGAATAAAGTTAATAATCTTTCAAATTACAACGAATCACGACAGCACGACCTTGACAATCTTCAACACCTGTTTTGTCGCCGTCAATTTATTTCGACCAGGTTCAAGGAATATTACAATGGTTGCATTCTGGTAATGAAATAATGACGTCACATCAAAAATTTTTGCACCTATTTTGAAACAAATATAGACATGCTTTGAAATAAATGAGCATGAGCACTTCGTCATTATCGTATTCGTGCGTTTGGAAATAGTAATGTCATTTCAAATGTGTTTCAAAACGGATTCAAACATGCTTTAAACCAGGTTACCCCACGAGAAAATACCTTATGATTCAACAAATAGACAGAACGCTTCTAATTGGTCCATTTAAATGTCACTTTCTGGTGGGGATCCATCATGGCGGTCAAGCGAGAGGGGAATCGTGCTTAGCTCCGCCTATAGAAAGAGAGGGCCTGCTCCTCGAAAACGCTCCATCTCTTTTTAAGCGTGAGCCAACTTTTTCTACAGGATCCGCGGTCTAGATTAAGTAATAATTAGTTTATTCTACGTCTATGAGTATGTATGTACACCGATTACTCCGGAACGGCGGCACAGATTTAAATGAAATTTTTTACGTTATGTTCAGGAAGTTGCTGTGGTGGTCCCATATTTTCTTGGGCGAAATTGATGCAGTAATATTCAAGATGGCGCTGACAATATGGCGGCCAAAAAAATTTATTTTGTCTGATTTTCTCCAAAATTGGTACGGGGAATTTTTGGGGTCGTACACAACGAATCTGAAATTATTTTTAAAAAATTCAATATGGCGGACAAAAAAATTTAATTTTGTCCTATTTTCTCCAAAATTGGCGTGGAGGAGTATTCGGGGTCGCACATAATGGATCCAAAATATTTTTAAAAAATTCAATATGGCGGACAAAAAAATCAATTTTGTCCGATTTTCTTCAGAATTGGTACGGGGGAGTTTTCGGGGTCGCACATAACGATAACGAATCCGAAATTTTTTTTTAAATTCAATATGGCGGATCCAAGATGGCGGATTAAAGATTCTACATCTCCCGATTTTGTCTAAAATCAATATTGGGGTATTTTTGTTAGTGTTAATTATGAATTTAAAATATTTTTTGAAAAACTCAATGTGGCAAATTCAATATGGGGTCCTAAAAATTTTACATTTTTCGATTTTCTCCCAAACTGATATAGGAGGTTCTTGAGGATGTAAATTACGAATTAAAAGTATTTTTTCAGGATTCGATATGGCAAATCCAAGATAGCGGACTAAAAATTTAATTTTTGAGGATGTAATAGCGAATGTAATTCAAGAAATTTTAAATTTCCGGATTTCATCCCAAAATTGGTACTAGGGGGCTTTGAAGGGTTTAGATTTAGATTGGATTAAGACTTAAAATAATTTTTTTGTAATTCAATATAGCGGATGCAATATGGTGGGTTGAAAATTTTACCTTAGCTAGAAATTAACATCTCAGGTTCTTTAAATATTGAAAACTGATATTGTGGGGTTCTTGAGGCATATACAAACTCAATATGCATTATAAAATATATCGAGCTAAGAAATTTACATCTCAGTTTCTTTAAATATCGATATTGGAAGATCTTGAAGCCTATATTACCAATCTAAAATTAATTTGAAATTTAAGATAGTGGATTTACTGTGACAGACGAAATATTTGTTTGACACAATTTTACTGGTATTTAAAAAACTCTAAGAAACAAAGAATTTTTAGTGGTTCATTTTAGGGTGATTTACAACTTTGGATAAAATGGGTACTTTTTTGCCACCTTGAAGTCATTGCGAGGTACACTAATCTCGATTAGTACTTAGTTCAAATAATTTATAGATATCATAATGAATTCTAAAACTAAAAATAGAAAAATAAAATTTTTATAAAAAAATTTAACCAACTTCTAAAAGTGCGCTGAAAAGTGAAAAATAACTATAAATTTGTATATGAAATTGAACTTTTTGAAGCCGGCGCCAAATTATTTGTAAATGAAAAAAATAATTATTAATATATACAAATTATGGCAAAAAAGCAATTACAAATAAAGTCTTTTTAATCTATTTATGCAAATCACATGTTGTTAGGTATTAGTTTGGCGCCGACTTCAAAAAATTCAATTTCATATAAAAATTTATAGTTATTCTTTACTTTTTAGCGCACTTTTAGAAGGCGGTTAAATTTTATTATAAAAATTTTATTTTATATTGCCTTCCCAACTACAACTAAATAAACACAGCAATATGTTACTAAAATATTTCTTTTTACTAACTAAAACTAGTTACACATTCTTTTAAAACTATAATTGATCCATCCTCCCAATGATTTCTCGGACCATTATCAAAATCATGACAGATACTTGATTTTTAAAATTCTCGTTTCTCCACGTGAGCGCCTTGTGAATCGATCGAAGAGACAAGCCGATCATTAAATATTAGAATACATGCACGCAATAAAATAACCATTTCTTAAATAATTTAACAGGGTCGAACAACCCTATAAAAAGTTTAAAACTATGAGGCAGTAACAAATATCCAGATAGTATTTACCAATTGTAAAAAGGATCTAAAATGTTTCCATCTAGGTAAACACGTTGTTATTTCTATCAATCACTGCTTGGTTAGCTTTTTAAAAAAATAAACTAATCGGTCTATAAATGAAGTCATTAAAATTCAGGCCGCAAAGTACTTTTTGGATACTCTGTCATATCCATTCAAATCACGTTTGCTAGCTGAAAAAAAAAACTCGTAATTGCTGGTGAATTTTCGACGAATAATGATGGATTTTCTAAATTGTCGCGAGATTTGTTAAAAGCTCCCTTGTTAGCGGTTCTCTTTACAATCTTAGAAATCAGGGTCGAGAATGCTTTCTGCTATCAAGTCAAATGGCGATATATTGCATATTATTATTTTCAAGTTAATATGAAATATTGTTACTATTTTTTAATTTCATGATTGTTATGCTAAGGAAATAGGGCATAAATTAAAACTGAATAAATTAATCAACTAATAATAACCGAACCTGAAGGCTATAAGTTAAGAGAAACCTTTTGATCATAGTGAGTCTATATTTTTCTACGGCTACAAAACATTCAAATTGCTCCGCTAGTATTTTAGAATGTGAAATAATTTACATAAAAATATACTTATTTATAATTCCAGCCACAAAACGTTAATTTCTTCATGTAATCTGTCAGTTGTAATTTTCATTCGCGGCACGTTTACGCGTTGGAAAAATTCGTAATTGTTAGCAACTCCTCGCCGAATACTGATGAATGTCTCAAGTTGTCGCGAAATTGGTTTTCTAAGCTCTCTAGTCAGCAGCTTTTTAAAAAACCCCCGCGAATCAACTTTTACATGCACAAACCGTAAAGGAGATTATGGAGACATTATCTTCTTCTTTGAGTCGGATTTTAAATACTAAACAGGATTATGGAGAAAAGGGGTTGTTTCAGAATATTCAACTTTTTTTTATGATGCACTTCAGATATAATGCTGTGATGATGTAGACGGAAACAAGTCGAGTCGAGCTGCCCGACGTTGTCTATTCCCAGGAATCAACACTAGATAGAATTCCCAAAACTGGTTTTAATTGACATGAAAATTGTTTATATTAATACAGCTATACAGAGTATTAAAAATAGCGAAACCAACTCCTCAGTTAACTACTAGTCGTTAAAACAAACAAAAAAAAGCTGGTAGTTGGAAGCAATTTTAAAAAATTTGATCGTGTTCATACCAAACTGATTATGTGTAAGGCATAGTTTTGACGGCGTTATTTCGTACGATAACTCATTTGTGCAGTTTCAGTCCATAATTCGAAAAGACTTGATATTTAAAGTTAAATGTTTTAACGTAAGTATTATCGGATATAGCAGATACTATCATAATAATCGATTTTTATCCCTTGAAGAGTGTTGCCATTTTTCTACAAACGTAATAGTTTCTAATTACGATGCAACGATGATAAAATATATCAATTTACAATCCTTAAACGTAGTGATGACAGCACAGTAGTGATTTGTTAAAAACATTGTCTTATGATTCTATCATTTTCAGTAATAAATCGCGCACATTTCAAGAAATTTTATTTAGCAAAAATATCAATCCTCGAAATGTATTAAACTATTTTTTACATTCTTTATATAAGCTTGCGTATCAAGGCCCGGTAAAAATATCAAGCCGCTATTTTAAACCTTTAAGTGTATACAGATTCCACAGAAGAAAGTTTTTATGTTTAGGTTTAAAAACTTCATAAAAACGAAAATTGGAATAATATATTAACAATACATCTATGATGATTAGTGAGAAATATAAAACATAATTACACAGTTAAGTTTTCAAAAATGAAGAAGGAAAAAATGCGTTTATTTTTGTACTCTTCATTGATTTTCACGATCAATAGACTCCAAAAGCTGAAATAAGCAATAGAATAACTTTTGTATTTGGCTTGTCTGGTACCCAGCAAAGTATATTTTATATACTAATTAACAACTAAAAATAACAGAAATATGTTACCAGACACTTAATCTCTTATAGAAAGTTATACCAAAATACTTTGTACACACAGCAGACGGAAAATTCGTTACATAGTCTGTAGAAACATAAAAGGTGATACTTCCTTTATTTCCGAAAATATAAGCATCCCGAAAACCTTCTTTATTAAGAGCATAAATTGAAAAAATGGCAATATCAACCGATAGGTGATCCAAATGGCGTATGAATAAAACATGTTTCACTCTGGCTATTACAAGGGATGTTAACATGTCCCGCAGGATACGGCTGGTTATAATTTCTACCCGATTGGAATTATTTCGGGAAAAATCGGCATTAAAAGGAATGATCTCGGGAATAATCGCAAAATGAAGTGGAATATATGCAGCATATATAGTGAACGCTAATAGGTTTGCTGGGCCATTTTTACACGAAAAGGTTATTAAAATCAAACGGTATGCTTTGATTCACAAAAACTGATCAAAAGCAAAGCTAAAAGTACTTTTTCATTTTAATTAGAATACCTTTTAATATTTCATTTGATTTTAAAACAGGAGTAGGTAATGCGGATATTAATTATTTAAGGTGTTACACCACATTAAGATTTTCAAAAATCCATATTTTTAAAAAAATGAACCGTTCCTCTTTTTAGAAATATTTTTAGCGTTTAACCATTTCAAAATTCAAATTATTTCCGAAATTATAGCAAGTAGAAGTGAACGCGGCAAAGAGCCCCACATAGGTTGGTATTACATGAGACGTCACGAAATAGAAGCAGCCTTATTACTTACTTGAAATCTATCTATCTATCTATCTATATATATATATATATATATATATATATATATATATATATATATATATATACGGTGTGCCATCCTTTATGTCGGTATGTAAACATTGAATAACTTTGATATTTACCAACCGATTGATTTGGTTATACGTGTTTTTGCAACGTCAATTCATTACAATTTTAACCATGAATCGCTTTATACCGAAACAACGCGCCGAAATAGTGACAATGTACATTGAAAATAGTCGTTCAGTTGTGTTAACTCAACGTGCATATCGTCGAAAATATCGTGGCGGACAGTACGGGACAGTGGGAGATCGTCAACATACCATTCATCAACGACTAAGACGTTCCGATGAACTGGTTGAAGCGGTCAGAGAGAGCGTTGCCCAGAACCCAAAAGGGTCGTATCGTCACCGCGCTTAGCATTTTGGCGTCAGTGGAACCACTTTGCGGCGCATTTTGAAGGATGATTTGCATTTGTTTTCGTATAAAGTGCAGTTAACACAAAGAATATTGCCGATAGATCATCCACGTCGCTTGGAATATAGCCAAACAGTGGCTCGAATGGTTGAACCTGATTTTTGAAAGCAAATTTTGATGACTGGCGGCGTTAACAAGCAAAATTGCCGCATTTGGGGGACGGAGAATCCACACGAGATCCACGAAAGGCCATTGCATGATCGAAAGGTAACTGTTTGGGCCGGCGTTTGCGCTAAAACCATCATTGAGCCATATTTTTTCAAAGAAAACGAAACAGTCGATGGAAATCGAGATCGGTGAATGTTGGCTCATTATGTCTGCCCACAAATGCGTGAATGCCACATTGAAAATCAAATAATCCAGTTTCTACAACGGAAATTCACTGGACGTATGATGTCAAAAAGAGGCAACATTGACAGGCCACCAGATCTCCAGATTTGACGGCTCCGGACTTCTTTTTGTGGGGCTATTTAAAAGGCAAAGTCTACGCCAGCAAGCCTCAGACCATTGAAGAGCTCAAGGCAAACGTTCGTGCCGAAATCACCGCTATACCATATTACCATATATATATATATGGTAATATGGTATAGCATAACGTTGGTTTTTCCACTACTTGATGGTCCAACAATGAGACAAAATTGAAATATTTTAAAAGTTGCGAGTTTTAGATCGCAAATTTTTTGCAAAACTATATAAAAAAGAAGGTTGATTACTACAAAAATTTATATTTGTATATTTTAGAGGTTCCGAACACAGCAAAATTTTTGCAACTATGTAATAATGGATCGATTAATACAAAAATTTTTTGTTGGATATTTTCGAAGTTACGAAATCCGAATATAAAGTGAATATTTTTACAAAAGTTAGGTGAAAATAGATCGACTAGTACAAAGATTCATACTTATAGGTTTTTGATATTGTAAAATCCAAATGTAAAGTGAAAATTTTAACTTTTTAAATTGCCAAGTTTAAGCGCATTTCTTACAAAATTATGTAAAATGATGATTAAATGATACCACTATACTATTTTTATTTTTGAATTTCAAAATTTTAATAGTCTATTTCTAACGTTTCATAATATTTATAATGGGATAAGAATAGTGCAACGCATATCGAGGAAAAATACATTATATTAACAAAAGCGAAACCCATTATAAGGTAATACAGAATAGTCATTACTGATACATAATTTTATTTAGCTCTGACGGACTAAGGAGGTTGTTTGCATCGGACAACAGATTTCTTTGTGGTTTTGCCTAACATTTTATTGTTCCGCAAAACATAGAATCTTATCGCTTTATAAGCCTGCAAAAACATTTTTCCGTATTTTTGTTTTTCAGACATTTTCGTACAAAACGTTGTCGGAACATACGTCTGTATTTTACGTTAGACTCTTGCTTAGAAACGCACTTTTCCTGTATCAACACTTTATGAACGATCCTAGGCATAGATAAGCTCAACAAATATTAAGCAGTATCTACTATACACTGACGAAATTTCTCCGTAAAACATTTTCAGTAGGTTCTATACTCTACAGTCGGTTTATAAAAAATTCTGTAACATGAAAAAGAAATATAAACAGTATTAACGAAAGTCGAACATTTTCTTTGCCTACGTCACTAGTAATCGATCCATTATTTTCATCACATATTGATGTATTTTTAATTGCATTATTCTAAAATAGAGAAGTAATCTATAATGCCCTTAAACACATATTTATTTATCTACGTTATGCATCTTTGCTTATTCAATAAAGGAAACTTTTAAACAATAGATCTTATGAGTGCAGCACGCATCATACGGTGCAGTGTCTCTACTAACCATGAAGGACGTGGAGCGCCGCGTGTAGTTTACGTATCCCCCATAACTCGATTTTTTCGCTTTAAAATCCGATGGAATACTTTTAGGCAAAAATTATTTACACGAACCGATAGATTATTCTTTTCACTACAAAATGATATAATTTTTATTACCAGACAAAACTGCAGTCTGTCACTTGTTACTATATAAAACATTTTATTTTTCAAAAAGGGGTTGATTTTTCTCGAACAAAGGCTCGAGTTGGTGTTATTATGGCACATAACAAATTTTGAAATAAAATTTATAAAACTACTTATTTTCTTGACATGAACCCATTTTTCAATCGGCAATATACATTCACTGTAACAATATCTTAATACAGGCGTGTTGCTCAGTAATAAGTAAGAAAAGTACATATTCACTTCAAGACGTTCACCTTCTAAATGAATATTCACCGGTATGCATCCAACGACATCCCTGTAGAGGATTTTGCGGCATATACTATCGGTCGATCCAACCTATGCATTGACATACTTTCGAACATTTATCTTTTTGTATTTTGCGTGACTTTTCAGGCAGTAGCAACCTATGTGTGTTGGCCCCAACTCAGGTAGCCAGCAAACCAGTCAGTCTTTACGAAGGGTATTATTGAATATTCTTTTATATTAAATATTTAGAATCAGTCTTTTATAGTAAGGATTACTTTGAGGGATTTCAGAAGGTTAAAATAACTCAGAAGCACAAAGATGGAACTCGTTTAGACTCTTTGAACATTCAACATTATAGAATCAGTGTCATTTATTATAAAAATTATATATTTTTTAAGATTTTTTAATAGAAAACAATTACTGAAAGATCAAAACGAGTAGTTCTCGATAGAGAAAGTAGCCGGAAAGTAGTATGACACACCCATCGGAGAGAGAAAGAGACGACATCACCCGATAAATCCTTATTTAATGGAATAAAAAGAAGCTAACACCAGTACATCAGCTAAAAGATTAAAGAGCGGTAAAAGCGTTGATTTTGATGTAAATGCATCTTTCGGATACCGATTAATTGATTTTGTGTAGTTTCTTCTGCTAAAAGTAAAGTGGTAAAATGCAAAGAATGAGGCGGTAATATAAATTTTACCCAAAATTATTTTTGTGTTCTAGGTTTTGAACTAAGGGTAATTTGTGCTAAATGTGAATCAGTTCTATGAAACTAATTTCTTCTTATTTATGGCAGCGCATATTATGTAAATAGACAATTAGTTTTTGCGTTCGGACTTGTCGGTATCAGGGACCAACCTCAATCAATTTTCCAATCGTACTAGAATAAATTTGTAAATGACATTTCCACTGATACAAAAGTGTTTGTGAATCATGTGTTTAAGAGGCAAAAGAATTGGATAAGGTAGAAGAACCGTTTCAGGGACCAGAACTTGGATGAAACGTGGTTTCTGATCCCTTTGAGGCGTTTTTACTCTTATATCAGGGACGTTGACAGCCAAGCATACTGACGAGTTAATCATTTACTACGGCATTGCAATTAAAAAAAATAATACATCAGAAGAAACAATGAAAAAGGCGAATGGGCAAATTATCTCTATAAAATATCCAATGACAAAAAGCCACAGCATGACAAGTACCTATTCGGCGAAGATACCTGGTGTTCGTATTAGACAGCTAAGGCCTCTGAAACTTTGGATTCTTATAAGCCAAAAAAAAAAAACGATATTCCTGTAGAAGTTCAAAAAGTTATTGAACGGGTATATAGGTAGATTAACTGATGCCGTGAGGTGATTTGACCTTATAATAATATCCTCTAAATACTTATATAGGTCACATAATTTGTTCCCCTAAGACAACCTCAGCGGTCATGGTTCAACCTTTATTTAAAATTGTCCTAATATCCACATTTTTCAAAATTTTTTTTGCATTTAATAAAGTCCTCTAAACACCTCATTTTGAAAAATGAGGATTTTATGATCCTTTTAACTTAAGGGCTGAATCCTGACCGCTAGGGTTGTCTTAGGGAAACAAATTATGAACCCATATAGGTGTTTAAAGGATATTGTTATAATAATATTTATCAAAAATGATCGAAAAATTTTAAAAACTGTGGATTTCACACTTTAAAAAAAAAGAGCTGAACTCTGGCCGCTGAAGTTGTATTTTGGGAAAAAATTAAGAAACCCATATAGGTATTGAGAGGATATGATTAGAAGCTTAGTTACCACAAATCGTTGGAAAATTTAAATAAATATAGATTTTATGATACAATTAAACATAATTGATTAACCCTGATCAGTGTAGTTATTTTTGGAGAACAAATTATATAATCCTTTTAGGTACTGAGAGAAAGCAATAATGAAGGTAAATATAAAATCATAGAAATAAATTAATAATATGAATTTTATCATGTTTTAAATATATAATTTTAATCTACACTGTATTTCCATTTGGCGCTAGCTTCAGCCTCATGGGGTCGCTAAAGAGAGGTCATATGACTCTTAATTCAAAAAAATATTATTTGTCTATTGCCCATCAGTTCGATAATTGGTTGGTATTAATGATTAAAATTGATCCTAAATCAAACTAGAACCGTACACTACTGATGTTAGATAGAAAATTTAAAAGGAGTATGATCTCATTTCCAGTGAAAATTATAAAATCAGCGAAAATATATTTAAAGACGGTAGGTATCTAATGTTAACGATTAACAAATGTTTTGAGTTGATAGTGCCCAGATAACATTTAACACTTTAATTTTAAGTATATATTTTTTATTAATGACATTATAATAGGTCATCAAGTCTTGCAAGACAAAATATACGATCATATTTTAACATAAATCAACCAAGGACATTTTATTAAACTTAAATTTAATATTTAGTATTTTGTTCGCTATTTTTTGAGAAACGCTAGTTAGGTCCCATTCACGCCTCACCCAACATAACGAGCGCCAAAACCTACGACACCTAAAAAAAAACAGTTTATATTTGTCATTTTCTCTTGGCTTATATTAAACAAAATCTACTGAAAAAAATTTGCAAATTTTCTTTGGAATTTTTACCATCTTCCTTTGTAAACATATATCAGTAAAAGAAATTTATTTTCATATGTTAAAAATTTGAAAGCATTTGCTTTTTCTTTTTAGATATAAAATAACTGCTACAATAAATTGATATAAAAAAATTTACGACGGTGAAATAAGATTAAGAAAAATACCTGGCAGTTGGTCTCGTGAAAGGTATTTTGTTATTTAATGTTTTAGAACAACCTTTCTGGTGTTTGCATATCGTGAAAATATATCCAAATATGTATTTATATACAACACAGAGTGTAAAACACAAAAAGGTTATATTTATAAGGGAATAATAGAGTGAATAAACAATTGTAGGGAGGCATTCTTCGAAATATTTTTGTCTAAGATTACGGATGTTATAAAGAAAGACTAGTTAGAAATATTTTTAGGAATACAATATTATGGGAACACCTCAATGGATTAACATTTCAAATATATAAGTTTAGCTTTTTGGCTCTCAAATATAGAGAATGTTATTATTTAATTAATTAAATTGTGACTGATCTATCGCGAAAGAACCAAAACCTCTCAATTTTCCAGAGCTTATATCTAAACAAATTAAAAAATAGTGCGGATAATCTTTTTAAACAAATATTGCTTCCTAATCTTTTTAATATTTACTTTTAAGAACTTCATCACTTTTATTGAATAAATGTAATATGATATGAAGTGATATTTACCTGAGAAGTCATATCCTATTTTCTTAAATTTGCCACTAATGTGAAGAAAGCAATTTAAGCAAAATCTCGCAGAATTTCGAGTGAATGTAGCTGCAAATAAAGCAGCGCATTGTGGCTTTACATTTTGTATCTACATTCCGGGACAAAATAAAGGCCTGAATGGCTGAATAGGCTTGACAGTTGACACGAAAGCAGCCAAGAAGTTTGTTAGTTTACTATGGTATTGTTGCTGTCCACAATAGAGTTTATTTTCAAAGTTCATAACAGTATGTAAATGTATAGTTTGACAAATTAGTTTTTTTATCTTAAAGCTTGGTAGGATGTAGCAGTTGCATTTATTGGTTAAGATTTAAAATATGAAAAATAATGACAGTAGTTTTATTGATAAAATGTGACCAAATTAAATAAATGTGAGTAATGTACTGTAGCATTTAAATTGACAAGCTAACTTAGGTGCTACATGTTTTCAAGTATTATCTTAATCAGTTTTTACCTGAATAATAATAAATTTGTTGTCTTGGAATATAAAGTTTTACAAACATAGATTTTTTTTTCATTCACAACTCTTTATGATCTTATAGTTGATTACTTTTTTCTTCTTAACTGGATTTGCAAAATGTTGTACAGGACATTATTTGGTTTAAACTAGAATATAATAACTGAACGAATCATTTTGTTTTAAATTTTCGTTTATTTACATTCCAAGTTATTGTCAAAAAATGTAAGGTTATATTCAATAATAGTTCAATTATTATTGTTTGTAGATATATACCCAATTATCGTCTGATACAAGCATGGCATGTAGAGTCTGACAATTTACGGTTGAGCATACAGTATGATAATATTTTTCAAAGTTTGTTTTTATTATGGATTAGTAACTTCGGACCGTTTTGATCATTTTTATCTTTTTGATAATTTTTTATGGCTTATTGTTATTTTATTTATTGCCTAGCCATGTAAGATCGGAGCCAAATGGAAGGGCTACACGTCCAGAATAAGGTTGGCAAGTATGAAAATCCTTAAAATTTGCCACGTGAAGCTGCGAGAAGAATCTTCGAGTGCGTTACGCTGGAATTATCGAAGGGGTGTGCTAGCATATTTCTTTGTCAATTGATCTGCCATGTGAAAATATATTTGAAATTAAACCAGTCCACTCAATCAATAAGACAAGATTTTGCCTTCATGTCTTTAAATACCATATTCTCAAAACCGCTTTTATTTCAGGATTTTGATGTTGGCTATTTTTTTGGCTTGGTTTTTTACTTTGACTTTGGTTGTGCTCCATAATTGGCTTCTAATTTTGGATAACGTTAAAACTGAATTTTGGAATTCCGTTATGATTACAAACTTGGATTTGTGAGGCTTTGGATTCATGGGGCTCTACTTGAATGTTGCTGTGAAATAAATATGAGAGATTTAATGCTCAAACTAAAAGATCAGCATCGGGTCCGGTATACAGTTATATATAGGGAAAATTACCAAAGGTAATATATATATATATATATATATATATATATATATATATATATATATATATATATATATATATATATAAGTTATTTTGTTTTAAATATGTTTTATTATGGAGCTGTGCACCAGAAATTTGATAACGAACATCATCACAGTAGCATAAGTGTTTTCTATTTTTGTATACTGGGTAAGTACCACACACAGATAACCAAAACACAATTATCTGTAAAAAAGATACGAACCTAGCTTCCGACGAATTGAGCCGCCGTATGCATCGTGACTGTACCAATAAGAATTCACAGACTTTACAGAACACTTTTAATTGAGAAATAAATTCTTATACCATTTATATAGTATTTGATCCCCTTTATCGTCCAATAAAATCACTTTATGAAACATTTTTTTGAATATCCCTAACGTCCGATATCGGGTTATCTAAAAAATTAAAATACAATTAAAAGTATATCATCTATTAAAGTTATATAAAAGATCCAATTCGCATTCTGTTTAATATGGGTTACTCTTCTTACTTTTCGTTGAACACTTTCTACAATTTTTAGTTTAATGAACTATTGTTATACTTAATAATATCAAAATAGTAACCTACGACCTAAATTTCTTCTTAATAAATTAATATAGCTTAATATCTAAATAACTTTCTAATACAAGCCAATGACCTCTATTAAATTATTTTCATTGTTGATCCTTGAAATCAAACCAAAAATTTGTATAAAATTTATTTATTAACTCCTATTACTAGTTAATATTAAATGGGTTGAGATGTAAACTAAAGTAAAACCAAAAATACAAAAATTTTAAATATTCACAATGTATATAAATAATGTTTTACTATTAAAACTCTTTATCATCGTATTAATAAAGTTCATATATCTTTTGGGTTAAAACTCGGCTAAAAACAATATCACCGTCGTTGCAAATTATTTTTTGTTTTCTTTCTGATTCCAATTACCCATTTATCTAAAAAATAAGCCTCTAAACTGAATAAACCACGCTCTATTCCCCCGGAGTCAAACTTTTACATCCAGTTCAATTTAACTTCTCCAAAACCAACAATCCCGGTGGATTCAGTTCTGAATTGTCGATGACCAGAATTCAATCAACTCTAATTGTTAAAAAGTACTCATTCTTTATTAAATTTTTATTTAAAACCCGCGGATTCGCACAAATGGGCCTGTTATACCAGTATGTCTATCGTGGGCAAATGAAGTATAGTTTCGTAAAACCATTATTATTTCGTTAATATCGGAATTTCGTAAAATTTTCTAATTTAAAAGATTCACAAAAATAATACCAAAGTGGATTTTACATATTGTGCCATACTAACTCTTGATCTATAGAAAACAGGATAGAAAAAAAAACACAGGTAATGGTATATACCATTATTGTGACGTATGTCAGGTGAAATTTTTTAAATGAAAAGAAAGATATTTTAGCTGATTAATTTACATCGTTTTAACTTTTTTTAACTGGTTGCAGAGGTCCGAGTGATTTTTGCGTTGTCTTTAAATAAGGAATTAAAATATCCTTAAAATAAAATAACCTTGCCCTGTTTTATATGGGGGATTAAATAAAAAATATAACAGGCATAAAAAAAATAGATAAAATATCTAAGCATACTTGGTCGGCTTATATGATGGAATTCACCTGAAAATTAATGGCAAATTAAATAAAAACTAACAAAGAAAGTTGCCAAGTTGTAATCTAAAAGTTCCGCACGGTAAAAAATGCTTGGAACTGCATATTAAAATTAGCAAGAAAGTAATGTATTCACGAGCTGTTTTTTAGGGATACTAAAAATGCCGCAAACAGAACTTAAAATCTTTTTTTTGTTTTGAAGAACAGGTTAAAATTCACAAGCAGATAATTTTTATAATGCCCTGTAACGTCCTTATTTGAAAAGATTGCAACGTTATAAAGAACTTATTTTTATAATATTTTATGTATAATCTAACGGTGTAATCGCAATTTTAATACGAGGTGTAGCTAAAAAGTTATTCATCCCAATTTGGTTATTTCAAATGAAGCACCCTATATATTTATAGATGATAAGGTAGAGTTTTTAATTATATTCACAACAATATACCTTACTCTATGTCAAAATGAAAAGGCAAGCTGGATTTTGCGATTTTTTTATTAAAACTAGTAGTAAGCCATGAATAAAAAACAAAAGAAGATGTTATGATGCTTATATTTAAACTTAATGATATTCAGATAATTTGAGTTGGTCATGAAAAACAAAAAGTACAATTATTTGAAGATAAGCCATTTAAATGATGATGTTTATTTTCGTGAAGTTTTGCTTCCATTATAATTATTAAAAATGAGTTATGAAAATTACGATAAGTACGATATATGTGAGTATATAGAAAGTGAGAAAACCCAAGAGAATGTCCTTAGTCTATTTTTGAACGTTTTTCAGATAGGCGTCAGCTTTTTAAAGATATTTTTAAAAGATTTGAAAAAAATTTGAAAAATCTTATAAGTTTTAATAACCGAGGCCACACGAATATTTTAAAGAAAATAAAGAAAATGATAAAATAAATGTTGTTGGATGCGCGGAAGCCCAAATTCAGGTAAGACCGTCGTCAATGGCAGGCGAAAAGTGATAAAAATCAAATATTTTAAAATTATACGAATTATAGTTATTTTTAGCAAGGAAAGCCAACGTCTACAGCTAAAATAGAAAAAGAAGTAGGAGTTTCAAAAACAAAGTCCCAAAAATACTGAAAAAGAACCACTATTTTCCCTACAAAGTAAATATGATGCAACATCTATACCTGGGAGGTCGTGAAAGAAGACTGCAATTTTGCCACTAGTTTTTAAATAAATGTAATGAAATACCTACTTTTTATAACGACATTGTATGGCCTGATGAAGCAAGAATTACAAATAACGGTACATTAAATCGATATAACGAAATATATTGAAACAATGCTAATTCTTATAAAGTGGGAGAAGCAGGGCAAATTTTCTTATATCATAAGTTGTTTTTTTTTTAAACGTTCTTAAGCGTGTTTATCATATTTTCGAAGAAAATCTGAATACGGAGGTTTATATTAATATATTAGAAATTACTCCTGTGAATATATTGGATGATGGACAATTGGTAGAATGACTTAACATTTATGTTCAACAAGATGGTGTGCCTAATCACAATACCTTCAGAGTAAGGGAGTATTTAAACCGCAATTGCCCTGATAGGTGGTTGGGTACGTATGTTCCTTAGAATAAAATTATGTTTTGTTGATATTCTTGTTTTTTAAATACTATTGTGTCATTGTCTTGTGTTGTCATTAAATAAATAGTAAGTGTATCTGGTAAGTTTAAATAGAAGAATCATCAAACATTTTGTTTTTTATTCATGGCTTAGTACGATTTTTGATGAAAAAATCGCAAAATCGAGCTTGCCTATTCATTCTGAAACAGAGTGTGGATTATTGCTACAAATATAATTAAAAACTCTACCTTACCACCTTAAAATATATAGGGTGTTCCATTTAAAATAATTAAATTTAAGTTGTAGTTGTAAAATATAGTATATTTTCAAATAAGAACATTGCAGGGCAAAATTATCAACTTTTGAATTTTACCCTGTATCTTCAAAACAAAAAAAAAATTACGTTCTGTTTGCGGCATTTTTAGTTCCCCTAAAAAACAGCTCGTGAATGCTACATTAGCTTTTTGCTAACTTTAATAGATAACGAGAAACCCAATTAAAGTATCGAATTTGGGATACCCAGTACATTATATTGGATTTCAACTCTATTTTTGGCGTAGCAGAACTTACCCCATTTTTTTACATTAATATTTTTGGGGGGATAGGTTTTGCTGGATATTTTTTCCTCATGTGACTTAAAAGTAAGCATGAGTTGGATCAGGTAT
Organism: Diaprepes abbreviatus; assembly: GCA_034092305.1. Classification (NCBI taxonomy): domain Eukaryota; kingdom Metazoa; phylum Arthropoda; class Insecta; order Coleoptera; family Curculionidae; genus Diaprepes; species Diaprepes abbreviatus. Next base: position 1,198,700 of record JASJET010000103.1, read on the forward strand.
TTAACTTTTTATTTTCTTTGTGCTGTTAATGACATTTTTTTACGTACGTTTCTCAAATATATTTTATAGTATTGTCCTTGAATACTTTAAAATGGCAACTTGTAAAAAGCTTTTAGAAATAATGAAAGCGTCAATAAAACTCCTATAAAACCTTTTTTAAATAAAAATAAATTCAAGTCTCAAACAAAAGTTGAATATGTCTTTTAAAGGATCGTAAATATCAGGGAAATTTGGTTGTTTGAAGTTTTCAGCATTAGTCTTGTCGTTACTGCCAGGCCATTTGCTTTAAAAGATGTCTGTGTGAAAGCCTTATAGAAGAGTGTGTTTTGAGATCGTTACCAGAGTAGGAGTAATGCATAGAAGAAAAATCGACTTCATTCAATTTATCACATTAAGATAACACGAAAAATATTATATGGGAGATTATAATCGATTATCAAAAAAAAAACTATTAAGGTAAGTAATATTTGACCTGTTGGTATGTATGTTTATGTGTGGCCATCTATTTAGTCTACGTGATGTGCGACAGGTAGAGTTTTTCATTTAATTTTTACTTTTATAAAATTTTCCATGCCATCTTGAAGGACTTTATCAAAATATTTATAACTTGTTTTTCCTAAAATTATCTAATGGATGTATTTTTTATTTTGCTAAAAGTCACCCTAGTTTTAAATAAACTCTTCTGAAATTATTGCAATCAGGTCAAGTTTACAGTAAAATACAACCAAGAATTTAAACATAACTTTCAGTTCGAATATTTTTAAGTTAATAAAATGGGGAAGCTCATAAAAATTGCCACAAATTGGCTTATTTAAAATTATCATAAAAGTTATTATTACTAGTCAATTATACAGCTATTATTCCTGTCTCCCACGAAATTGTGATCTTATCTCACCGGTGTTTAAAATTAATTTTAGTCGATTACCGGTTAATTCGGTTTAAATTAGCCTTTTCCCCTTAAGCGACTCTCTTATTACCACGAGCTCGTAAACGAACCCTTTTTGCTTGAAACTGGTGGTTTAACGAAAAGAACAGTTCTAATGTTCTTTGTCAAGATTTTGAAACAAAACTCACCTATAAATACCTTTATAAGCTTGTTGGGTAAATGAACATACCGTGACCTTAAATACGCAGAGTTTACTGTCCACTATTTTATTTCGTAACTTAAGAAATAACGATTGTGTGCCCACCAATGGATGAATAAAACACGCTTGCGGAAGACATATTATTGCTTAGAGTTTAGAACGTAATAGACTGTCCTGCAAACAAAGGAAACCTAACCATGGTTAGGGATAAAAAAATGTATGTTGAGAGGGCAGTTATAGAATTTTATAGACTGAATCAGTGAGAAAATTCGAGAGAAGCATCACCACTTTAATGAACCGAGATAGCTATGAAATTACCAATATTATATAATAGCGAATATACCTTCGAGGAAAACACTTTGGCTTTTACAATTTTCATGTAGATGTTACCTTTACCTATATGACGAGAAACAACTACATATGTTCATCAAATATCTAAGATAATAAGGTACCAATATAAAATTGACAATTTGGATGAGACCCTCTCTTGAAGTGCTTTCAAAAAGTAAAGTTAATAGGAGGTTATCAATTCTTATAACTGAACATTAGTATTACACAGATCATATCATCGATATTTAGAAAATCACAATTCTTGAATCATTGCGGCATCTCTACTAACGAAAAATTAGAAAATCATTAAAATTTATAACTATTCTTTCTGGAGGGAGAAATAGTGCTACCTTACATCGTATGTATTTTATAACACCGAATCAAGGCTCAATAAGTACATGTCAAGTACTAGTTCTTTTAACAACTTGCCGTTTTTTTTTTCGTTTAAGGACACTATTTCCTGCGGATTCCACTCCGGTTCTGTCTCCATTCGCGCTTTGACAAGTTCGAATTATAACACCATTTTTGTTGTTATGTTTACATTTAATATTTTCTTCCATATTAAATTGGATTCTCGATTCGAAATAGATAAAATATTCGCCATATTGAAATTTTAATATGATTATGTATCTGATATTACACGTAAGATCATCGTTATTCGTTTGATATTTAATTTATTATTACTCATAAAGACGTTTATGCTCTAAGTTAAAATAACTATAGGGTTTTTATTATAAAACATATTCTTTGTTTACTATTTTCATGATATTTTTAATTTTGACTGTAACCTTACAAATTTAATTACAATGTTGTACTGACAAAATAATATATTATAATTTATTTGTTTTTACGTGTACTGTGACCCTTTTAAGGTGCCTTAATTGAGTTTTTAATGTGAACCCAAGAAGATTACTACACTTTTCAACAAAAATAAAAACTGGTAATAAAACATAAAAAAAATTGATCTCGCAATGATAATTAGATATTGGTGGTTACCCATTCAATTGCCATAATCAAAACACGTGACGTTCAAAAGAGAAACGAAAAAATAATGAAACAGAATGTCGGGCTTTGAGAACACGATTTTTACGCTTGGGAGGAATTGTCCAGTCACCGGAGCCGTTCACCGACTTTGTTTTGAATTAAAATAGGAACCAGGTAGGAATAAAAAGCGAAGGCAAAGTACAATGAAATCAATTAGAATTTTGAGGTTAACATTAGGTAAAACTATAGACATATAAGATATGCTGACTCTCGATTAGAAAGAGACAGAACGAGATGAGTAGTATCTCTCTTTCTATTTCACCGAATAGGCAGAGCGAGATAGATAAATAGTATATCTGTTTCTATTCTACGGAATAGAAAGAGAGATACTACTTAGCTATTTCACTTTGTCTCTTTCTAAGCGAGAGCCAACACGCTTCTATAGAATTCCCGGTCTTTTTTTCTATGGATAAAACCACTTTCATTAGTATGGTCAAAATAATTTAAGAAAAAAAATTGTTCTGAGATGTCAGAAAAATTAACTAAATACTCAGAAAAAGTCCTACAATTTTTACTTACTTTTACAGATAATAGCTTATTCCCACAGGTTTAAGGATTGGGATTTTTTTAAGTATTGTCTAAAGTTATGTCATAGGGCGTTATCAAAGTTATTTCATAATTAAATATTTTTTAAACAACTCTGATTTAACCTAAATTAATATTTTGATTGATGCTTTGACAATCAGATTCACTAAACAGGAGTATAATGGAGGAGTGGTGGTGTACTAAAGAGTACCTTAGGGCAAACCCTAGAAAAATCACGCTCATATCCTTTACTAATAAAAGAAAGTCGGGTGAACTAATATTACCAACTCTCTTCTATACACAGCTGCCGATGAGCCAGTAGGTTAAATATCTAGGTGTAACCCTGAATGTAAAGCTTACCTGGAACTCACACCTGCCGAAAATTATCTCTAAAGGTTAAATGTTCACCATGGCAGCAAAAAGTCACTGGGCAAGACGTGCAGATTAAAGTCACACTGCGGTTGTAAAACCCATGATAACCTATGGCTCAGTAGTATGGTGGACAAAAACCATACAAAAACGGGCCAGGCTCTCCAAACTCCAAAGACTGGCCTGCCTATGCAGCGCGGGTGCCATGAAGAGCACCCCAATAGCAGCCCTGGAAACCCTACTAAACCTCCCTTCCCTTGATATAATAATCAGGACTGAAGCGAGAATAGGGGCTTACAGGCTGGAAAAAAACAACGTCTGGTGGACTGGATCAGTCCTCGGATACACCAGTATTAAAGGCATGGCAACGAACTCATTATTAGAAACGAGCAGTGACACCAGGTCTAGAACTTGCAACTTTGACAGACCCTACACCATTCAGCTTGACTGGAAGATGGATTATGACCGAACAGTGACTCAGCCAGGAAACGTCATCTGGTACATGGACGAGTCCAAAACTGACCATAATACAGGCGCCGGAATACACGGGGATACATCCAGACAAAACATAAGTGTAACACTGGGCGGCATATCACAGTATTTCAGGCAGAAATTCACACTATAGATATCCGTCTTCGGGAGAATTTGAGAAAGGGTTACAGCGGTAGGACCGTCCTCATCTTCTCATCAAACTGGTCTACCACTCCGTTAATTGGACCAGAGTCAGTATTTGGAATTACAAGGGCTGATATTCGTGGATCGCTGTCCTGGTGGGCAAATCAACACCAGACCCATTGGAGCCACATTGCGGACCACAGACACAGCAAGCTATTGCTAAGCAGACCATTCGGCAAATTAAGTCGCGAAATTCTGCGTTTAAGTAGATAACAAATCAGGCTGGTGACGAACTTATAACTGGCCACTGCAGTTTGAGAAAACATCTACATACAATGGGTATCTTCAATGATGAACCATTATGTAGACTATGTGATATAGAGGATGAGAAGGCCTCACACGTCACCTTCGAATGCGAAGTTTTGGTCTACTGGAGATACCTTCAGGGATCACTTCATCCGGGAGGCTTATTTTACCCAAAGGATAAACTAGTGAGCAGGCTGCTAAACCTGATAATGCAACAAACCTGTTCACCTAAAACCGATATAGCAGCAGTAATTTTGCTCCATAACATAAATTTAAGATAAAATTAGATCAATATCAAAAATGATTTTTCAATAACTGAATTTCCATCTACTTTAATTCCATAGTAACTTACAGGTACGCTCAAATTAGGAACTGTTGGGTGGCCACACAATAAACGAAATGTCAATGTCAGATAGTCAAGTCCCTATTAAAGGAGTTATTAAAAAGCTATTTGTAGACATTTACTGCACGTTTATTTTCTAATGTTTCACCTTTTTCTACTTAGTGGCTAATTGGAATTTAAATTATTGTAAAAAAAATTATTTTCCCAATAAAATATTATTTACTTTTTAAAAAGAATAGATACGGCATCTAAATAAATTTAACCAATCTTCTAGGTAATATTAAAATTTTAAAATGTCTAATTAAGTTCTCTAAAAAGTTATACAGAGTGTTCTGTTATATAATAAATGATTACCATTTTTTAATTTGGCCCTGCAAATCAGAATGTATTATAACATGAAATGTTCATATAAATGACACTAACATATCACTACCAACTAGCAACCTAATATCTCAAATAGCTTAGGAAATATCTGTAAAGAAATATTTGGTCACATTTTGTTGGCGTAAGTTTATGTAATAGCTATATAAATGTCAAAATTATGTAACACAAAATTTTTATCAAAAGAAATAAAATTAAAAAATTATACCTTACTTTTCAGAAGCAATAGGTGCGGAAACCTAATAAATTTCACCAATCTTCTAGCATTTATTTAAGCCGTAAAACATGTCATTAAGTTATGCAGGATATCTTGTTTTTCAAAAATTATGACTATGCCCATTTTCTAGTCCGGCCCTGTAAATCAGAAATTATTATAACATTAAACTTAAACCAGTTTAATGTTCTACCATATTTGTGGAATAGAGAGTAAATGAATAGCAAGTGCTTGTCAGGTGATTTCCTTAATATACAAGACGGAGAGACTTCACAAAACGCGGAGGTTTGTAATTCGATAGCGAAATATTTTTTAGGGAAGCTGTTGCACTATTCTCTTATAATTTTGGCTTAAAACTGTTCAGATGGAGGATGACGCATAAAATTGGTGAACATATTGAGAGGGGGTCTAAAGTTCTCGAATTTCTCAAACTGAAAATCCTAAATTATGAACCAAAAATATTACATATACCGAATTCTTTCAAAACTGCTATTTGGGGCTTTTGTGCCGACCTCAAAAATTTTAATTGCAGATAAACATTTAGAGAATTAGTTTAGCTCTGTAGCACTTTTTTTGAAGGAGGTTCAATTTTTAAAATATATTTTATTATTCTTGCAAAATCGAAATAATAAACTTAGCTATATTACTTTTTAATTAAGAAAATTCCTATCTGTAACTAAATATCACGCCTAAAATATTTTTTTATGAACGAGACTAATGACGAATTGCTTTGAAACTCAAACAAGAGATTAAAGCTCCAATGTAACTTGAAAAACTTAAGTACAGACAAGTTCTTATTTTCACCAAAAACGAAACATAATGATAAATAAAATGTTGGATAAATAGCCAATTAAAATATATTCCTTGCGTCTTTCTTAATACCGATTTTCTCGCTATAAACGACCTCCTTTCTTAAAATTGTGATTTAATCTTATGCACAAGCGAGGTTATTATAAGCAATTCTACTGTTATAGGTGACATTTTTTTAAATTAATATTTGTTATAATATAATTAAATAGCCTTTGAGTAAATTAATACTTAACATAGCAAAAAATTGTAAAATTTAAATATTTTATTATTTCAGACGAAAAGTAAAATAAATATCAAAAGATGGAAGGACTATTGCATTTTTAATTTATCATCGATTTTGAAATAAAATAACGGTAAGATTCCCTGAAAAATTAATGTTTACTAGTCATTATGCAATTTTGTGGTGGTTTAGGTTTACTTACCAATAGAGTATCATTTTTAAAAGACTACAAAAGTTTGTCACTTACCTAAAAAGAAGAAATATACTATTAGCATTTGTGGGAAGAGAAACATTAGTAAAAGTAAACTAAATCTAAAACAATAAAGCTCAAACGTGTCGCTATATAATAAATATTGTTAGGTATAAAATCAAGATTATTCAAGCCATTGTTCGTAGGACTGTTGCAAAATCCATACCAGTTAGGCTGTATAACTATCAACATTAAAATATCGGAGACTAAAATAGCCATCAATAATTTTTTATTCAAAAATTACGCGTTTTCAAATATAAATGGAAAACCTATATCAGCGATTTTTGAAAAGTTTTTAAAAATACAATTTTTATATATCACGAGTGGCCAAAATTGAAGAGAGAGAAGCCGCGGACAACAGTTGGGCTCCTAACATTAAATATATAAAGCAGTTAAGTCTGGAATAAAATTTCATATGTAAAAATAAGTGAAGTAACTTTTTAAAGTTTTTATTTAATCACGTAGCTAACCTAATAAAAATCTTTATGTCCCTTTTTCCTTGCCCTGGATTTTTGCACCCTGATATTTATTCATAATTTAAGTAGTAAAAAAATCTTATGAACATGTAGAATATATGGGGATTGTACTTTTTATAACTTTAGATGCTGGTCCATAAAATGTTGCAACCCCAAGTAAAATACGCTTTTCAGAATTTCATTGTATTTAATTATTAAAATGAAAAACCGGAAACATGGAAAATATTTTTGTGGAAAAACTGAATACGTTATGAGAGCTTTAGTCAATATGTTTCATACAACCGGGTTATGATAAATAAAGATATAAAATGAGGTATTTGATTTTTAAAAATGGCTGAGGTTTCTTTTGTAATAAAAGAAAGCATTACTACCCAACTACTAAAAATAATATCATCTGCTATAACAACAAATTCTCACCAACTGTCCCTTTTTCAGTAACCCGAAAAACTAGGCTTTTTAGAACCTTACTTTTTAGTAATTAGAGATCTATTTTAAAGGAAAAGGTCCACAATTGCCTTTGGAGATTCATCAACTATCTAATTTATATTCAAAAAGTCCTACAATTTATCATAAAATAGTTGGTAGTCTCCAATTGTCGTGTCTCAGTTTCAAGAGTTAGTAACAATTTTTCTTATTTAAAAAAATATATTTTATACTTGAAATTATCTAATATATATAACAGATAATGAATTTGGTTTATATTGCTTACCAAAGTTGAAGTTCCATAAATTTTAAAAAATGAGTTATTTATTAAAGTTTTAAACACAAAAATAAGATAGCATTTTGAAACTTTTCAGGACAAGAATAATAGTAAAACAAAGTAAAATAAAAAAGCAATATTCTCTTGTCCTGTAGGTATGCTGGTATATTACACATTAAAAAACAAATTTATATAATTAATGTAAAAAATTTCACGCTAACTGATGCGAAAAACGCGTGTTTTCAGGTTAATTTCAGTTCTCAGGCGCCATTTCCATTCGTAATAACCCAAAATAATGGTTAATGTTATTTAAGTTGCGTGTTGATACTTTTTCTTTATTACATGCTAATGTTTTTTTCTCACTTTTGTTTAAAAATTATATTGTATTTATAAAATAGACATGTTATAAAAGCATTTAGTTGCGTATGCATTACACTATCGAAAAATTCATTATAGAAAACCTTATTCCCTGAGAAAAATATTATGGAACCAAATAAGTAATAATGTAATAAAATTTAAGGAAAATGTACAAATATTAAAAAAAAACATTTTCTGGAAGAGATCCTGAGTTTAAAATTAAACAATTTAAAAACGATTTTAAAAGTTTTTTAGCAAGATACCAGTTGTCGACTAACGTCTTTTAGTGCCAATAAAATAGATCGTTGTTGACAAATTTCATAACCAGTTTGATCTTAAAATTTAGTTTCTTAGGAACGAAGTATTGTACTAATTTGGGATGTATCTAGGCACTGGTATAGTACCGCTTAATTTATTAGAGAAAATCGACTTGAAACATAGAAATTTTTGTCTGTTATCTTCACTAATTCTCAAGGCAGGCTATTAAATTTTTAAAGGTTCAAAAAATATTTGTAATTACATTTTTAACATAATAGAAATCTATGAACAATGTTAATGAGTAAATAATTAAAAAAAAAGATGTAGGTAGCGCTGCACCCGTACAACTCGAGTTTGCATCTCGGCAATAATCCCTATACTACATTATAGTATTACAGGTGTCGTTGATCTCGGTTGGAAATTTATTTAATTTATTTATTATTCGCTCGTCGCCCTTCAGAAAGTAACCAGGCAGGTAAAGCCGACGTTCCCGCATACCTATGTACAGGCGACAGGCAACTCAGATATATGCGAAAAGTTGCCTATCCTCTGTAAAGAGCATGATACTTAAAGGAAAAGAAGAAGGACCAGTGATGTTGAGAGACGAGAATGAAAGACGATATTGTCTTGTCTCGATATTAAAATAACAGTTAAGACAAAACAAGATTAGAGGTTGGTCCCGCCTCGACACGAAAACAGTAAAATATTTTATTAAAGGTGGAGGAAGATCTACACAACGTCGTTTATTTTTGTGTGGAACAAATTCATATTAAGGGTCGAAAATATACTAAAATTACATAAATATCAGTGATGATGCATTTTAAAATAGAGTTCCTTAAATTGTAAAAATATCAGTACTGTTATATTCTCAACGATTTGAGGTTTATAAGCCTATTAAGAACACCATGTTAATCCTAAAACTTTTGCGATAAAAAAATCACGCTTATTAGAAGAAAAACTTTTTATAACTTTATTAATAATAAAAACTGATTCCTTCTTCTTCACCCAAAATCGTTCAACTATACTGCTGATTTTAGAATAGTATTTCTGAAGACAGTAATTTTATCTTAAGTTGTTAATTGGTTTAAGACTTAAACAAATAATTCTTATTTTCATTATTAACGTCTTCCTGGGGAACGAAGATTTCTCTAAAAACTAGCGTAGATAATGAAACGTGTTTTCATCCTAGCATAAACTGCTCTAAATATCTGTACTGAAGTCCGACTCCTGTATTTAATGATAGCATAGAAACGTAAAAATATTTTTCAAACGTACACAGATTACTACGAGTTTTTTTTTGTAAAATGTCGAGGGTATAAGTCTAAGTTGACTTGGGAACATAAATAATCTCTGAAGCGACAATCAAAAAACGACATGGTAACCTAAATATGTATGCCTGGGTACAACGGAATTTTAAAAAATGAGTTTTAGACGGCCTAACAAAATAGGGTGCTCCTGTCTTGGCCAGAATCTTATTGCGGACTAAAACGTCGCATAACGAAAAAGCTTCGGACTTGGATGCAAAATTAAATAAAAATGAGGCAGAGAAATACACCTGGTTTAAAACAAGCCAGTAGGTTCATATATGTCGCCAAAAAAATACAGAAAAATTTCTTGATTTACCACATACACGTAAGATCTTTAAAAGAGCTTTAAAAAGTTAAAACACTCTATTTGCAATCCACAATCTATGAAATAAGGTTAAAAAATTGCTAGAGTTTTGTTCTTTTACAACCAAAACTATAAATATTTATACCAATAATACCAACAATAAAACTAATACTCAGTAGAACTTAATGTCTTATTTTCATCAAAGAGTCTTTTTAATAAACGTTAAATTAATAACTAACATCCGGATTCACTAACATGGTTTAATTTATAAATCGTCCTAAATTGACAGCAGAGGGCTTAAACTAACAAGAGCAACAATAAGTCATGCAAGTTTTAAACCCTAAAAATACAAGCATAAAAAATCATTTTATTTTACTATTGAACCGGCGAAAATGGAAAAATTTATTTATTTTCGGTATACGACTATTTCCCGACAGAAATATCCAATGATATCAGTATTATGCTTAGCTTCGCCACTAGAACGAGAGGTTCGGCTTCTCAAAAATACTTTTTAAGAGGGAGTCAATTTTCTTCTATAGAATCCGCAGTCTATATTAGAGTAATATTAATTTTTCTTACTTCTATGCTGATAATCGAGATCGGCTGACAGTCTTAGTTTAAGCTGAGCCTAAAGCTATACGACCTTGCAGTACGCGCAGATAACATCATACTGACCATAGTATTGTTCATTGATTCTTTGCTTTTTTTTAGTCTATTCTTAATAAATGGTCATATATATATATATATATATATATATATATATATATATATATATATATATATATATATATATTTTTTTGTTTTTTCTTTTTCTTAAACAATTCAATTATAATGTTATATTATTTTCTTACATAACTTATACAAAAAACAAGTAATTATTCTCGAGATTAATGTAAGATAAGATTAAAAAAATATACGTCCTTCTGAGGAAGCTCAGTATCATTGGCAAAACATTAAGAAAATAAAAAAAATCTGTACCGAAGTCGGTTAATAACATCACTTGTGACAATGATTCATCAGTGTTTTAATCATTTCAACTCCTAGCAGCAATTTAGTAGTTGTTTTTCTTGTGGTAAAATATCAACTAAACGGTAGTTTTCAAAAGATTACTAAGAATTTTCTTTTCTGGAATGTTCTGACCCCTTTACTACATAAATGCAGCCGAGAAGAGACGATATTAGATCGAGACGAAACATGAGACGAGAGTGGAAATTTTATTTCGTCTCGCGGCATCACTTAAAATAACTGATATGGATTAGAATATTAGAAGTTTGAAAACGAAGAACTTTATAAATTTACCAACCTTTTTCGAATGGAAACATAAGTAATAATGGTGTAACTAGACAGCTGCAATAGATAAAATGGCACAGAGCTCATGACCAACAGGAACTATTCGTATGTTGAATTTAATATTGTGGACCTAGTTCACCGTACCATTGTGGTCAGATTTTTATCCTGCGTATCTGTCAAGTCACTAGATATTTGAAGAAATTTGGAAATGAAAGTGCAAACTTTAAAATAAGGATGCTACTATTTTGTACATGTATATTTTGACGGAATACCTATTTTTGGGAAGTATGTAAAAACTCAACTGAAATTCTTAAGATGTTCTTGCAAACTGATGATAAATTTCTCCAGATAACTAGTAACAGAAAGACACATAATAAGCAAACTGATTTGGCAAAGTAAGGTCATCCATTGCATATCCATCCCATTGAGCATGCAAAGGACGAACTGGTCATTTTAAGGAACATTAGAAATAAAAAATCGTCCCTTTCTCCAAGTTCCGGCCTCTCTTTGCCCTTTTAAATTATGCTTTTTAGTCTATTCGTCTTTTCGGGTTTCCGAGAGATGGATGATAAGCTGATAAAAAATCTTTTATTTTGTCCAAAAGTTAGGTTTGTTAAGCCGCTAAAAAGAATTATGGGCCAGAAAAGTTGGCCAGCCTTGATGAAACTGCCAGAAATTTGTTATATTTTTAATTTTGCTAGAGGGCCATTTGTTAAAAAAGTTTGTAGGGTAACTACAAAAATAAAGTAGAAATTTTACATTTTGTATACCTTGTTTCTCCCAAAATTAACTTTTCTCTTATAGTTAATTTACGTTTTCATCTCTGTAAAAAATGGTGCTTTTGCAACAGAGAGTAAATTTATTTACGAAATAGAAATAATAATCAAAAAATATTTTTATATTTATAATGGACAAAACTTAATTTAAAAAATTCAATTTTCTGCTTTCAGGTGGAATCTTTTAAAAACACTTTATTTTTTACATCAATTGAGAGAAATAGAAGGTTAATTTATAGGAGAAAAATTGGTAATTTTAGACTTTTTCCGGAAGACTAAAACTAAGTTTTTATTACGGAACTCTTGGTCGTTACCAATTTTAGAAACAATTTTTGTATTAGCTTGATTAGTGGATATGCAAATACATATAATTCAACAGACATCACATATAAGAAATGGTTAATTTGAACTAAGTAAATCATGTAAAAAAAATCATTTACAGCGGCACAGATTTTCTCTAATCTGTAGAAAATAATAAATTATCGTTTTTATTTACATATATATTTTCCAAATCATTTACGAATTCGAGGTTACGCAATTTCATCTTTTGGATTTATATTTTAAAATTTTTGGGAATTATGTTTGAAGTTTTTTTTTCTTGCTGTCATTTCATGCAAACATATTATGCATAAGTTTTCTTATTTCCAAAATTCTTGGAATTTCATATTTGTATTAGACATAAGTAATACTATATAGAATATAATCTGATGCCGAAACTAAACGAATGTGCAATACAACAGTCATGCTTTATATCAGTATTACTTGCTGGATAGAGAGTATGGGCAAATGGTACTTCTATTTAATCTTTATAGATAGTATGTGGCTGGTTAAACTGTATTGCTTCGTTCGCGGCAATCAGATTGTCCAAAAATGGTTTGCTGTCACCTAATCCTTTTTACAAAATCTGAATTTGGCTAGTACATTTTAAAATCTTGTGACTGGTAATATTTTTTTCTTATGAAATGCTTCCCTTCTCAAAATGTAATGAAAACAGGGTGTGTGGTTTTTAAAATGTACATTAGCAGTAAAAAATAATTTTCCTAATATTATCTTGAAATACATTTAAGATACAAATCATTAAACGTAATTTTATTCCTAGAATATTAGTTATTCATTATACCTCGAAAATATGTTAATGAAATATGAAACAACGTTCGCTAGAAGTCCTTACATCTATTTTACGATCAACATCGACGATTCTTCTTGACACAACAAGTTTTATTTTATATCTCAGAAATATGGCGCTTCGGGATACATAAATTTTTAAATCTATTTATCAATAAGGGATCCGCAAAAATTAATTGATAATGACAAATCGTTCGCTATTTATTTACCTCTGTTTGCTTTTCAGAAAGTTTCTATGAACGCTGATAATTATATCGACTTACCTTACTATTGTTCAATAAATACAAAAATATAAATTCTTAATAATTATTGATATCCTAAAATCTCGTTTCAATTTAGGACTAGCGGAAAAGGCACATTTTTTGTTTCCACAACATGCAAGTTGCTAAATCCCAACGAATCATACAAAAAAGAACAATTATTTAGCATGCTGAATGAATTATATCTAAATTTCTTATGGGCTCTAATGTTTAGTGATGAGTCTACTTTCAAAAGTAATGAATCCGTAAATAAACACAACATGCATTATTTATTATACTAGAGAAAACCTATTTTGAATAAGAGCGGTGCAACATCAAAACCATTGGACAATTAATGTTTGGTGTGGTATTAATCATAATAGAATCATTGACCCCATTTTCTAATGAATCATTAAATGGTCCTAGTCCCTTAAACTTTTTAGGAATTACCCCAACTGCTTGAAGGCCTCGATAAGAATAAGCACAACAGTATGGGGTTGCAGCAAGATGGTGCATTTTCACACTACCATTGTGAAGTTGCGTAGGGGTTCCATTCAGTGGCCACGAAGGATTCGCGACATCACTCGTCAGAGAAAACAGAGAAACATGGAGCAAGTTGAGAGAAAATGGTTCAAAAAAGAACAAAAAAAAAGTATTATTACGAAGTAAAATAAAACGTTTATATTCTAAAGCCTTCTTTAAAGTCCTGTCGAAAAAATCCATAAATCTATCATAAACATGCCCCGCTTCAACACAATCTCCATTCAACTTTTAAAATATGTTAATGCAATTTAGCAACAGTGTTTCAAAGAGATTTCTATATTTATTTTACGATCGACATTAACACTTTTCTTGGTAAAATAAATTCCAATTTGAAACAGAAATTATACACTATAACCCCCCCCCCCCCCCGATTCTTCGAATAAGAATTTACAAAAAGAAATCAAGTATCCATTGAAAGCACTCTATCAAATAAGACGCGAAGCTTTTATTCTTGGTTATTTTTCAAAGAGAATTTATAAATCTCAGACAACTTAGTTTTTAACCATTAAATTCGTAAATGTATTTTTAAATATTTAACCTTAAACTTACATAAAATGGTTTATTATTTAGTTACAATTATTATGACACTATTTTCTGGAGCCAACAGAAAAAATTATTTGCATTGTTAGCCCAATGATATGCGAAAAGCATTAAACAAATTAAATTTGTAACTGGATATCTGAACTGAAAGGTAGTCAACAAGTAAATTTAGCTTCGTAGAGTCGCACTTGCAGATTGTGTATGGATTTTAAAACCACTCACTTGAAAGCAAGAAAATTGTTGACTTTTTGGTCAAGTGTGAAAATCATAAGGTTCATTTATTCAGCTCCAAAAGATCAATTAATTAAGCGGAAATTATTCCGTATGTTGATACAAAGCATTTAGGGCCATCTGTGACAATTTTCGTATAAAGTGCATTTGGCTCCGGATTTATATCCAAAAGATTATTTTAATTGTGTAGATCCTCGAGGAATTTACTTTTACAATTTTTTATTGAATACATTGAATGAACCAAATGTCTTAGCATATATAAATGTAGAATAAAGAGGTCTTTTAGACCAATCAGTCAGCCTTTAATTTCTAAACTTACCCGATAACTTGTTGCTTAACCTCTATAGGGTGTGTTAGTTATTCTGATGAAACGATAACTAATTTTGTTGTTTTTAATAAGGGTAAAGCTCTGGTTTTTAATAATTAGTTTTGTAAATCAAAATTTAATGTTCCGAATTACAATAGTGATTTTCGACAATAATTCACTTTACTGTGTGGAATTATATTACGCACAATCGTCGTATATTTGCCGCAAATTCATAACGAACTTTAAAGTTAAAAATATTTCCCGATTTTCGTATACTTTGCTTCTTCTAGGAAAATGTGCAATTTTTATAGTTTAAGGAAAATTAATTGTGGAAGGCTTATGTCAGAATTATTTTTCTTTCCGCGGAGTATTATACCAGATTTTGCAGAAAATAATTCATTTGACACATGGAAGTTGAAAAATAACTGTATGTTAAGTACTTTAAAATGATTAAAAAGTTCCCATGACATAATTTTAATATCAGTTTTCGAATTTGCTATAAATTCGGCAAGAAATATAAAGACAGTTATATGAAAAAGTTGCAGTAACTCGTGCTTATTCTAGTGGCGTTTAAAAAATTTAAATAATTATATTTTCGATAAAAAAAATTCTTAGGGAGTTATATTCTCAAGGTATTTTTTGATGCTTCTAACAAAAAGTGATCAATTTCCGATACATAAACCAATCTGGGATCTATCGTCAGCCCACAACAGGTCGATTTTTAAAATATACCCGAATATATTAAATTTGGATATACAAATGTAACAAAAGGTAAGCTGTAGAACATTATACTAATTTGAATAACACCTAAATATACAAATATGAATATTTTCCCATAAAAATTACGAGAATGACATACAGTAAAGCTTAAAAATTTTTGCTACCTTGCAAAAAACAGGATCACACTGAAATGGGGATATCACCTCTCCAAATGGTGCTATCAGAAAATCAAAAAGATATCTTAAAGTTTGAAGCAAATGCTTTCTCTCACAAATTTCCCAGTCTTTAAATAATATTTCTTTCATCTTTTTTACTGGTTAAAGAAGCTTTGAAAATATGACTTTCTTTATAAAATTGTTTAAATAATGGGAATAAATTTTTTTCAACGCAGTTGTCACAATTAGGTCAATGACCTTTATCGGTGACTGTCCAAATTGAAAAAGTTATATTGTGAAAACCCTTAATTCATAGGAGGAATGTAATTTTTTTTAAAAGGATTGGAATAAAACAAGGCATTTGCTCCGAACTTTAAGAGGTTTTTTTAAATTTTTTGACTAGCACCATTTGGTGTCGAGATATCACCGTTTCAATGTAATGTAGCTTTTTGGCAAAGTAACAGAATTTTTTTTCGCGATACTATATCTAAACTCGGAAGTTTTTCTAATTCAATATAATATTTATAGAAAAAACATAAATTCTGCAAACTGGTAATAATTTGGTCTAATGCAATTTTCGTTTATTGTCTTAGCAACATTATTAAAGGAAATATTTGAAGATCCATGAATTATATATAAAAAGTATAAGTTTATATCAGCAGATCTATAGAATTATATATTTTGCGCCAATTCAAAAAAAAATTACATTCTTTGTGAACATGTTTTATCAATTCTGAGTAAATGTAAAAGAGCTTATAAAGCAAGTTATTTATAATAAAATTTTTAAAAAATCCTTTCATTTTTAATAAGCTTTTGGGTGAAAATCGGCCAATTTTCTGAGAAAACCCGCAAGTTTAGGATTAAACAATTCAAAAGACTATTTTGAAAATTTTAATAGAAAAGTAATTGTAGTATTAACGACGAAAATATGCTAGTATTTATAAAATTAATGGGTTTTGGTCAATTTTTTACCCAATTTTAAATATTCTTTCTTATTTCAAAATGCCTTTTAATAAATCAGGTATAGCTCTTCCCGAAAATCGGATCACAACACTAAAAACTTTGAGCAAGCTCTTAGTATGCTTGTACCTAAATACAAAAAAAAACACTATATATTTCAAAATCTGTTCCAAATAGTAGGAAAATTTAATCAAAACATGAGCTGCATATAAGCGTTGTAAATAGTTTTTTCAAACCACCGCTTTTGGCTTAGGGATTTTCAGTTTTCGCAGTTCTTTGTTTGTCTTTTGAAAAGAGATTGATGTATTAAAAATACGTAGCTTAAGAATCAGGGTATCGCAAAAAAATTGTCTGGATATAAATTCAAAGAATATGTTTAAGTTAAGTATAAAATAATAAAATGAGGTTAGGCATAAGTTGGAAAAAGATACAAAGAACATCTCTTCTATTAACCTATTATGAATATAGAAAAAGTTATTCATAGTCCATGACTTTCGTTTGTTTGAAAATATTTATTTACATTAAATATCCGGTAACTTCGAACAAATGTGAAATAATTTTCTAGAGAGCACTAAAGGCTACAGAATATTTCGTCTGAAAAATGGCCCTGAAGTAATTTTTTTAAAGCTTTCAAAATTAGATCGCTCTGCAGTGAACAAAACTTGACATTGAATTGACTACGAATTATTAAGTTTTGGAAGATACAGAGTATCGATTTTGATAGGTTTAAAAACTTAAACTTTCTACACAGTTTACTTTTTATGCTAACCTCATTTTTTCTCAGTTAAGCACCAACATAAACTAAGAACTTACCGATTTACATAATCTAACCCTATCCTTTTAAAGTTATTGATGTTTTTCATCGGATTTGCTCCAATTCGCAAATTTTGCATTCTAAGTAAACCCATAAAAGAGCAATGTAAATTTCCCAAAGTTAAAATATTTTCATTTAAAAACGATTGAATGTTGATCGTAAACCGAACACCGATTAAGACAGAAAATTCACGAAAATGTGCGAGTAAACTTTTCTTAAGTTTGGCGGTTTCGTGGCTGTAAGACAAATTTTATTTCCCTGCGGTTATTTTGCATGAATTTGAATGAAATTTAAATGCATGGGATGCATATAAAACAAGTCATGTTTTTCAGGACTATATTTGGTCCTTCAACACGTGTTCTTTAGGAGCGCTTCCATAAAATTTTGGTTTATCGACGGCATCTTAACCAGAAATATTATAATTTTGTATGGAATATGGATACATGTTTAACCCACAACAATATATTCTATTTTGAAGACCATTTAAGTGCATATGTATATACTCCTAATTTTTAGTTTGAAATTTCATAAACATTTTTAAAGGACAAATGTCATCAAAAATCTGATAAATAGTTTTCAAATAAGATAGCGAACAAAATCAAGGTTGGATTATTTTTTATTAGATTTATTATTATTAGCTTTATTCGCGGGTCACTTTCCGAACCGATTCAAAACTGGTAAGGAATTAGTTCAGGATTGTCATACAGCGCATGCTCAGTTATTAACCGATTCAGGATCGTCTACTGTGGTATGAGTCTCATTATTTAACATACGGTGTTAAATGTTTTAAATAACTAAACACTGTATTTTATTAGGTTTTATTATTTGTATTATTTTAAAGAAATATTGAATTATAATTGTTGTTCTTATATAAAGTCTAACTGTCAGTTCCTTTTAGAATAAATCGTCTTGTTTTTTGCTGAATAGGATTTTTGAAAAAAAAATATATATATATTTTTACCGAGATCTATTGTTTTCTCTTTATTTTGTGTTATGTTCATATTTTGGGAGCCTCAAAGTAAATTTAATTCTAAACATACGCCTAATAAAAAGATGTGGGTTTTTCTAAACTAAAAATAAAACGTATTAGTTTTAAGTCCATTGCTTTTTGTTTCAAAAAACACTTTTTAACAAAAATAAAAACCGATCTGATATGTCCCTATACGATGCAACTTAATTTATCGCAAACCATAATACACTTTATAATGTTGTAACTTTTTCAGAATCTCCTTCCTGCGGGTATAAAACTCTAAAGTCAGCGCAGCGATGTGCCAGTTCTTGTACTATTTCTCTGCTTAACTGAAAATGGGGGGGGGGGGCAAAATTTCCTAAAAATAATTAGCACTTTTAGGAATTTTCAATAACTCTAAAATTCCTTCTCCTCATCCCTGGACGATAAATGATTTGAAATAATGGGAGTATTCACCAAAAATATATCTTTTTAGGTTTAAACTAAAAGGCAAAAAACACTTTTTTAATTTATTAAGATTCTAGGTAGATTAACACTAATTAAAGGAAAACCAATATAATATAATAAAATATATACTGGAACATGAAATGCAACAAATGACATAAACAAAAGAAAAATCCAAAATAAAAACAATTGTCAAATAGTTGCACATTGCGGCCGCAGCATGAAGTTGGCGCTGCATAAAATTCCGAACTTACAAGTCTTGTTCAATCCTTAGAACCGGCAGAACTGGTTCAGAATCGATTTCGAACCGAATTATTTTCTCCGCGAACATGGGACTGTAACTAAAAATTCAGAACTTGCGATTATCCGCAAACGTCACTGTTTGAACTGCGCATGCGTATTAGTTTAAAATCGGTTCTAAATCCTTTTCGCGAACAAAGCTGTTATGTCAGTATTAATATAAGAGGGGGAAAAGGCTTAGACAAAAAAGATAAAAACTAAAAACAAAGGCATTTAGGAGGTCTCCACCGTTGTTGTTCCTTATCTGGAGACATAAATAACAACAAGAGCTAAAAATACCTTTATCCCATTGTAAGAAATTCTTTCGGTGTTAGAGGAATTTCGAAAATCATTACCATATTGACAAAAGACGAATACCCTTCCAGTCTAAAATTATTTAAATGGATTCTCACGTATACGACACCCAAACGGCCCTGATTTGCATCCATATTAGAATTTACAAGTTGAGCCATCGTTTACCCAAATTATCTTTTTCCGTACCAGGGCTGACCATAAAATTATATTAGTTCCGCATAGTTAAAACAAAGATTACATCAAAAAACAGGTAGTAATTTGTTGATAAAATTCTTACCTTACGTACATCTAAATAACTGAAGTTAATCCCTTTTCCACTCCTACTAGGGCTAAATTTCGTAATAGGATGAGATACCCTTTTAGGAGTCAAATTTCAGAATAACCCTTTTTTATCAAGAACCTATGTTGGATGTATTTTTGAAGTATTTATCTATGATTACTCTATGTTCAAATTAAACCCGAAAAGTGTATTTAATTATTTATGAGATGTTTGTTATCGATTTTCGTAATTCGGGCTTTCTGAATCATGAATAATAAACAATAATGAATTATTAAGAAAGGCACAAACCTTAAATCATGCAACAATGACCGGTATGAGCGTCGGACATTTTGAATACTATTAAATTATATTTCTTTGTTAATTAATTGAATTCTGTTGCTTGTAAACAGTTATTATACTTTAACCATGGGAAATTATTCTTCATTGTTTTCATAACAGGCTGCATGTCCTGTTTTTTAAATAATTAGTTTTTAAGCTTTTTCACATGAATTCAGGGTCATTTACCCATATATTAGTTTTAAAGTGTGCTGATTGTGATTGGATATCTGGCAAGACAGATAAAATTACTAATGAAGCAATTTTTAAGTACCTTGTGCCAGATCCAAATTTGAGTATACAATCATATTTATGCACCATATTGAGCTTTACCAACTTTTTTTCTCTTAATATTCTATACACTTCACCCTTATTAATAACAAAAAATTATCAAAGTATACAGGTATTTAAGGAGGAGAAAGGTAGCAGCTATGAACCTGATAGGATGAAACCATTTCTATAGGTCTAATTTAAAAGGTTATATCTATAGACTGTAAAAATTCGATCCTGTTATACTCATTTCTCATTACTATTTTCTTTTTTAACTGATTTGCAAATTAAAAAAAAAAAGATCTCTTTAGGCCTATTTAAGTTAAATGTTAAGTTATTAGTAAAATTAACCGTGTGTTATGTATGCACTCGTAAAATTCTTGACAACAAACCAAAATCAACATTATTTTCTTTTTTAAAATGCTCTCTCTCATGAATATATTAATAAGGTCGTATTGTTCGTAATACACCAAGGCATTTTAAAAAAATAAAAAAATAAAAAGTTTTATCACAAATTATGTGTCTTTTTATTTGTCTCTTGGGAAAAAATCTTGGATTCTAGTAAAAAACATGACAAAGAGCGTAAAAAGAAATAATAGAGGTTGATAATTCCGTCTATGCCCACTTTCATAAGAACATATTTTATTAAGATTTAATTTTTCCAGATTCGGAAATTTTAATAAACCTGCATATAGTTCAAATGCGATTCATTTAAAAATATCTATGTCATATTTCTACATGTGTTTACATAGTCACATTGTTACCTACACTACTATAGAACAAAACTACCATGGATAGCTTCTCGGTACTGTCAACCAGAAAATTTTAAGAAGGTTAGTTTTGAGAAAATCAAAATTCCTTTGAATTAAGCTGAAATCGGTACCTCAAGAATTGTCACAATTTGACAAACAAACCGAATAGACAAGTTCGAACAAAATTTAGTTAAAAAAATTCCGAAACGAAAGATGATTGTGTGACGATATTTCCATTGTTTATTCACTTCGTGAAATACGGCTTCGTACGAGTAAAAATCTGATTTTGTTATAATTTATTAATTTATACACCCAATTGCAAGTATATTATATTCACTGCTGGTATATGGTATATAGGTTTCTAAGGAATTAGAGATTCAGACGACGTCAATATAAGTTGTTTCAAGTTTCACTTCTCCCGTGAATAGGTGTGCTTGTTTACTCTGTATTCACGAGAATCTATGAGTTTGACATCAATCTACAGGTGGCGGCGCACTGCCGAGGAAAAAGTTTCCACCCTTTCCTATTAGTTCCTTGCAATTAGAACAGAGTACGTCCGCCCTTAAAGAATCAGATTGTTTAAGTTGCTTGAAAACTATATAATTTCTCTTATTTGAGTGAATTACTTATTTTCTTCTGATTTATCTTCACACACCTATACTTTTAATTTAGATATCCTTTCTTGGGAAATACTCTATCGAGCAGAAGTAGAGCAACATTTTCAAAAAATGTAGAATTCCCGATATAATGTAACGAAGGACTGGTTGAATTCGGCCTTGTCCTAATAGAAATAATATATCGATTAACCATCATTCTTAATCATGTTTCTAGTAGAATTCTAGACTTTTAATCGATACTCCTATAGGATTATATAAATAAGTAAAATAGGATTTATTTTGCATTCGTATTTGAACGCAGAAAGTGTTAAGAAGTAGTTCTCAAAGGGTTGAAACTAATTAGTGAAATATTGTTTTTATTTTGATCCAGTGAGAATATGAAGAAAGAGACGTGAGGATGATCACCGGATTTCCGGAAAATTATATTTGCAAATCAGAAAAGATAGAGAAAAACGGACTTCACGGACACAATTTTTGATAAAGTTTTAGAACGTTTTATTTTGAAACTCAAAAAAAAAAAGATAGCGAAAATGGACGTCACTCTCGAATTTATCATCGATATAGAAGCCTAGAAGCGAATTATCGACGAAGTTTTAGAACATTCTATTTGGAAAGTAGAAGAGATAACGAAAAAATTGACTTTACCATCGAATTTATCATCTAGAAAGAAATTTAGAACCAAATTTTCGACAAAGTTATAGAACAAGAAGCTTAGAACTGAATTTTCGTGAAAGTTCTAGAACATTCTATTGAAAAAAAAAGATAGCGAAAAACAGAGTTTACCATCAAATTTAATATCAAGAAAGATGTTTCGAACCGAGTTTTCAACAACATTCTAGAAGTTTCGATGGTAAATACTAGAAAACAGACGGCGAAATGGAGCAAATAAATAAAACATGTGTCACCAAAAAGAAGAAAACCGAGGCCTCAGAAAAAAAAACAGGAAGAAGCACGTCGCTAAAAATAAAAACAAAAAGAGGCACGTCGCCAAAAAGAAAAACAGGAAGAAGAACGCCGCCAAAAAGAAGAACGTTGGCTGAAACAAAAACATTAAAATGAACGTCGCTAAAAAGAGAAACAGCAAGAAGAAGGACGTTGCCAAAAAGAAAAAGAGCGTCGTATTATAAATTGAGATACATTTTGCAAGTGGGTACACGAGGTTATTGTACAAGGACAGCATATGTTCGATCAAATTATACTGGAACAAACTCAAAAGTTTAAAAAAAAAAGATAGGCGAAGTGCGACAAGACATAGGAAAAGTAAACCAAGAAGCACATAGTATTGAATCAATTGTGCCACAAAATATAGAAGTTTAAAAAGAAGTAAAAGAAATCGTAGAAGGGATAGAATCAAAAGTACGCCAAGAAATAAACAGCATTGAATCAAAGGTAGATATTATAGATTCTAAAATAAAGGACTTTCAGACAGAAGTCAATAAAATAATGAAGCATGGCCCTTCTAACAAAGTAATGACCATCAAATCTCCAACCTATGAAGGTTAAACATCTTGGTGAATGTACAGCAGCCAATTTGAAGCTGCAGCTAATGCAAATAACTGGAACTAAAAAGAGATCACTATCGCATTAATAATTGCACTTCGTGGACCACCATTGAATTTATTGCAAACCATTCCTACAATCCAACAAAAATACTATGAAATCCTTAGTGCTGCGTTAGAAAGAAAATTTGGAGATCAACATCGGTGCCAGTTATATCAGTCATAACTCAAGTTAAGACATAAGAGAAATGGAAAAAATTTGCAAGAATACGAAACAGACGTCCGACGCCTTGTTCATATGGCTTACCCAGGAAGCTAGATCCAGTACTTTAGTGATGGAATCAAAGATCAAGATATATAGCGTATGTTACGTATTAGTAAGTTTAGGTATTGTAGTGAAGTGTTAGATAGGGTTTTGAAAATAGAAGTAGCTTATAATGTCTTAAGGCCAAAAATAAAAGCCGTTACTATAGACGAATACAAGGATTCACGAAATCAAACAATGGAGACAATTTTATTTGAAATCTTTAAGAAACTAAACAAAAGAGATGATACTTCACGTTATAGAAGATACCAAATAGAGTGTTAAATGGACACATAAGAAGGGACTGTCGGACGCTATTAAAGTCCCGTTAATCATCCAGAGACCGCACAGAAGAGAACCAGGAAAACTAAAATTAATCAACATTAAAAGGCTGATGTTAACTAATTTTAAGAAGGCTCCTAGAATTATTTCCATTGGTCGCTTAGGAAGGACATCAGACAGTCTTATAATTGAAGAAAAAATCAATGCTACACTCATTACCATAACTGTTGACACTGATACAGCATTATATCTGATAAAGTCGAACCTTGTTGAAAAATTTAAAATCGTTGAGAAATATAATTGGAAAAGCAGGTTATATGATTAGAGAACTACAAGTGAAGCATAATCTTGGAAGTCTAAAATTAAACCATTTGGTATTCGTAGCCGACATAGAATATGAGTTTTATTCTGGGTATAGATTTGATTTGTCAACATGGATTTTCCTTCGACAACAAACTTAACATCCTAAAGTTAGGCACCAAAGAATTTATTCTGTCAAAGAATCGTAATACCGAACCAATCTGAGTCATTGCCGAACAAACAACCAGAATAAAGGGAGCACAGAGAAAATTATTGATCGCAGACGGAACAAAAGTTCTGAAAGCCACGTCGGATTAGTTCAACACTCCAATAAACCCATAAATACATCGCACCAATAGAAGTAGCCAATATTCTTACTAACTATGTGAAAATTAAAAAGGAAACGAGCCAGTAACATGGGCGGTAAAATGTGAACAACCAGGCAAAGTTACATCAAAATCGTCATATAACGAACTAATTAAGCAGCTCCAGAAAAACTGGAAACATGTTTCACCACAAGAATTTGAAGAACATAATTGAGCATGAAATACTGGCAGTGCAGAATTAATACGTCAGCCACTTAGAAGATCGCCCATAGGCAAACGCCAGGAAGTGGAGTTACTTGTAGACCAAATGCTGAATGAGAGAGTTATAGAAGAATCGTCTGATCGTTGGTCGTCTCCTGTTGTACAAGTAGCCAAAAAAGAATGGAACTACTAGATTTTGTATTCACTAAAGAAAATTTAATGCCGTCTCTACCTCGAATTGACGACATTTTGACAACGTTGGCTGAGTCACAATGGTTCTCGACACCGGATCTAAAAAGTGGATATTGGCAACTAGGCGTCCAAGAAAAATACTGCTTTTTCCGCTGGCGCTGGTCTGCATCATTTTAATGTTATGCCATTCAAACTGCGCAATGCTCCTGCCATCTTTGAGCGACTAGTGGAAACAGTACCGAGAAGTATTGCAGGGAAAACAAGTCTAATATACTTTGATGATCTTATAATTATGGGAAAAACAATAAACAAACACTTACCGAATCTTCAGACTTCGACTTAACTCCAAGAAGTGCTTACTACTCCACATGCATGAAAGAAATATTCAAACGATAAAAGATTGGCCTCGATCATATGACAAGCAAATTTTCTCGGATTATGCACATACTATAAAAGATTCTAGGAGGGTTTTGTCAATATGGCTTCACCCTTGCAAGTTTTCCGGCTGCCTTATGTTCCAGTTCAATTTAAAGCTACCCACAAGATCATGTAAAATTCATATTGGATACTGATACCTGGAGATAAGGGTGGGAGCTGAGATACAGGATGACCAAGATCGAGTTACTGAATGTGTCAGCCGAGCACATACAAAACTCGAAAAAAATTATTGTACCACGAAGAAAGAACTGCTCGCCTTGATCAATGCTATTGAAAATTTTCATGAACATTTGTACGAACAAGAATTTTTAATAAGAATAGACTACGCTGCTATTAAATCGCCCTTAAATGTGAAGCATCCAGGGCAAATGACAAGATGACTTAAAAAACTACAATAGTGCAATTTTAAAATCAAACATAGGCCAGGAAGAGTGGATCACAACGCAGATGCCTTGTCAAGAAAACCATGTAAGGAAAAATTCAAGCACTGTAGCGAAATAGAACAAAGAGAAGGGTTTTCTATTCGGAGAGTCACTTTTGATGTTGATCCAGAGTCTAGTTTAGCTTAGATAAGAAAAGACCAACTTGAAGACAATGATCTAGTGCGATTTCTTCAATTTATAGAAAATAATGGGATGCGTCCAAGTTGGGAAAATATATCGGATAAAGCACCCACATTTAGAGCACTTTGAGATCAGTGGAACTCGCTATTGATTGAGGGCCGATACTAAAGATAGTAGGAAAATGCCGATGGGAAGGAAATCAAAATTCAGTGGTAGTACCCAGAAACAAAATCCCAGTGGTTTGAGAAGGAATTCATAATGGGAATTCTGGTACTGATTTAGGAGGTAATAAAACTCTAGACACAAACTTCGAAAAAGATTTTACTGAATCAACCACTGTCAAAACGTAAAACCATGGTGTAAACAACTAGCCAAGGTCCAAGCACAAAATCTAAGAGGAAAATGAAGAAGTGTAATCTTGGAATACTTTTTGAATGGATGACTAGTGATATAGCTGGACTATTTCCAGAAACAGATAAAACAACAGATACATCTTGGTTGCTATCGATTACTTCAGTAAATCGCATGACGTATTTGCCATAACTAAACAGGAGACCTCAACAGTGACTGAAATCTTAGTCAGTAATGTGTTCAGCCGATCTGAAATACCCCTGAAGCTATATTCTGTCTAAGGACGTAATTTCGAATCCAAACTTTTTCAAAAACTCTTTAAACTATTTCGCATCCATAAAATCATGACAATGGCTTTATATTTTTAGTCAGATAGCATGGTTGAACGATTTAATAGGACCATTGAAGAGCACCTCTCAAAGGTTGTGGACAGATATCAGGGAGATTGGGACAAATATTTACCAATCTTCTTAATCGCCTACCGATCCATAGTTCATGAAACTACCGGAGTTAAACCAGCCAAAGTCTTATTTGGAAAGAAACTTAGACTGCTTTGCGACATTTCGGTTCCTCAACTGATGAAAGTATGTAGATTGAAGACTGGGTAGATATCTTACAAGACAGGTAGTTCTACCCAGATACAGGGTATCCAAAATAATCTCATGTTACTATTGAAAATGGACAGTTAGACAATCTACCGAATCAAAAAGACTAAAAAAAAACACAATATGAACAGAGAGACGCATTAAAAGAATTTCTCAAAACGATCCTTAGAAGTCCACACCTAGAATTATTTTTGAAAATCTAGAAATTATGGGTAGGCCTCAGACAATTAAGAGAAGATTGGCAGCTGCAAAGGTATGAAGTAGACGTTGCATTAAAGAGTCTCTAATTTCGGGAAGAAATAGCGTTGCAAGCTTCCATTCACAGGTAGATATTTAAACTGGACAGGTGACGCGTTGAAAAAAATTCTATTTAGGTTGAAACGCATTACAAATTTTTATTTCTGATGGAATGATAGGTGTAAAGCGGTGGCCAATCAGTACAAAGTTTTCTCCCAAATATATCGCATTAACAGTTAGACAAGATAGATGGAGCGTTTTTTTTTTTCGTGGAATCGGTTGAGTCTTTTAAACTTATTAATGATGCCATGGATCGATTTTTCGATAGGGATATAGTAAAATTGCGTTTTATTTTCCAACAGGCTAACAATCCAAAGCACTCTTTACGAGTTGTTCAGGAGTGGTTACAGGAAAATAACGTTCGGGTTTTGTAGGGGCCGACACAACCTCTAGAACATCGTATTCGTATGCAAAAGCTCCCAAATAAACAATCGTTAGTAAATAAAATCAATGAAGTTGATTATCTCAACGCCGCGATCAAGTTATAAATAATGCTGAATATTCTGTTCACTAGTAGCTAAAAGTAGCTACTGTAATTCTCCAATATGTTCAATAATTTGTCGTAATACGAAAATTAAAATACTCTTGAATATAATTTTTGTGGCTTTGCTTATCTTGCTCTTGTATCGTAAAATTGACGCCTTTTTTTTATCATCCCACCCTTGCGTGAATTTTGAAAACTGCTGAAACACTAGTTTATTTATTGGTTAAAAAAAGAGTATATGCCAATTTTTAAGCCATCCATTTTAGCCCTTTTTGAGGTATAGATTCAATTTAAAACAGTAACCTCTGTAGGATGTCAATATTAGCTATGGAGGTGGACTCATTCTCAATGGGGCTGACTCGGCGTTCATGGCTACGGGGTTTGATGTCCTCGGTGATCAAATGATGTTTTTGAAGTATTTTTTATATTCATCCGTTTTCGAAAGGTCGGAAGTTGTGGAGGAAGTTTCTTCCGAGGGTGGAGGCTTATCTTAGGCGACCAGCCAAGTGGCAGGGGACCACCACAGAACACCCTCCAAATTTATAGTGACACAGTACAGGCTAATAACTTAGAAAGAGCTAAGTGCCTACTGTTCGAACTCCAAAAACCGGGCACCTCTTGGTTTAAAGAATGCCTACCTGTAACGAATGAGCACTATTGTAGGCGACCGTCTTTTTCCTCCGCTACTCGTGGGAACAACATGTATCCTAAATTACTTAAGATAAAAGAAGATGACGCGTTCTTGACTGCATCAATAACCAACTCGGCATTCACGGTGGGAGATCAGACCAGGATGCAATCGAACCAATCTGGAACGAATCACCGGTTTAACAATAGACCTAGAATATAGTCTCCTGTTAATATAAACTATAGTAGGTTTTTGGTAATTAAGTAAAAAAGAAGAACATTCAAAGACACTTCCCCATTCCTTCTCCATAAAGCCCTGCAAGGTTATTTTGGATCCCTTAAAGGAAACTCCAAGACTAGAGACGGGTCCCTTCTTATATCTATCTAATGAAAGCTAATCCATCCAAGTTCTTAAACTTCTAAAGCTACATACATATGATGTACTCATCGCTGCCCACCCTAACTTAAATGTGGTAAAAGAAGTAATAACCAGCACTGACCGATTCGTTTGCTAAGACGAAGAAATCTTAGGCGGTCTTAAAGATCAAGGAGTTATAGGACTTTTTAGAATTACCTCTAGAGATACAGAGAAAAGCCCTAACACCTTCATTCTTTCCTTTAATCCTCACACCTTACCCCACTCACACCTTAACCCACTCACACCTTACCTCATTCACACCTTACCCTAAAGCTGGATATTTATCAATTAGAGTCAGACTCCACATACCTAACACTTGCGCTGTTTCAACTGCAATCGTTTTGGTCACATTGCCCTAGAATTCAAGAATCCAGCAACAGGCCCCTCATGAGGCCCTCCAACCCACACAAACCCTCGCCCCTACCTGTGTTAATTTTAATGAAACTCAATCTCCCAGATATAAAGGATGTACGACCTTCAAACAAGAATTTAGAAAACAAAAGATTCGTACATTAGAAAAACTTAATTACTCCGAAGCTTAGAAAAAATAGAGACTTCAACTAAACTTTTATATCTCCATATAGTTCGGTGGCCACAAAGAAAACAACGTCTCTCATTGAAAAAGTCTCAGTATCCACACGGTGGGCTCGATGAAATAGGCCCTACACTCAACCATCGAACAATCACCACAAGAGCGAGGGATCCCCACGAGTCCCTCGTTTCCAACCCCCTTCCATGAAAATCCCTACCCTTAACCGCTCCAATTGTCCTACATCATTTTCCACCCTCCTCTCTTCATCATCCTCAAAACTTTCCCAAACCAAACCCAAGTTTCCCCCCTTAAAATCAAAACCCACTCTTCGGACAATCCTCTATCTAAATCATTTAAAAACTCGTCTCGAAAATTAACCCCCAAATCCTCCAATGAATCCTTATTAGAAATGATGGTAGACGATCACCTCCATCAAGAATTGAACAATAGTTCAAAGAAACCTCCCAAATGAAAAGGTAAATAACATTACATCACTTAACCATTGGGCACGACACATTTAACCACTCGACACAACCAAGTAAGAACGGTTACTCCCAATCTTATCCATTAGAACTGCAATGGCTTATTGCATCATCTCACGTTATTTCTAAATCATCAAAAATTGATTTGAGTGTTTTTACTTATACATTTAGTAGACGCGCTTTCAAATTTTCAATTAGTACCCCAGACGAACAACAAAAGTGTAATTTAATTAATTCTCAAAATCTAAGATTGGAGTTAAAAATTTCGTATGAAAAAAACTTCAAATTTCATCTTACTAGTTCTACTCGCCTAATCTCTGATAAACGTCTATTGGAGCTCCACCTCTTTTTTATAAAGCAGCATAAAATGCAGCCTATGGCAAACGAATAATGTTATCTTTTCAACGGGGGAAGAAATCGATTTGGTAATTCAGAAGATTACCTCTAGCAAATAAACTTTACCTCTTTGTGAAATTAGAATACATCTTACCTTTGGAATAATAATATATAAGTGTAATTTTTATTCAAACAAATAAAAAGATGGTAAATGTTTATTATTTAAATAACAGAAGAGACGGATGACGTCTCTGCTAATTTATAAATAATTAATAATATTTACTCATTTTCATATTCTATCGACAATCGCCAATAAATTGTAAACCCAAAACTACCGCCGATGCCTATCGAAGAATGGATTAATGCAGCAGTTGTCAAATTTTTCAATGTCGGCCACGTAACGAGTAAAATTACATTTTAATGCAAAATGTAAATAAATGTTTTACGTGTATGCCGAACAGGCAAAATATCTCTATTTTAAAATCTCTATTTAAAAAAATCTCTATTTTAAAGTTATATTCTATATATCATATTTTGTTAAAATATAATTTATGTTTTTGATGTAAATAAAAATGGAAATTTTGTTTTGAGGGTTGGAAAAATTGTTTTATTTATTTATGTGTAGCTTTGTTTGATGAATATATTACTGTAACGGAAAAAATATTTATTTCAAGTACTGAATGTCAAAATACGGTTTTAAACTGAAGATAATAATTTATAATAATGAAACAAAAAATACTTTAGAGATATCATCAAACGAATGGTTAAAAAATATTTTAATAGTTTCATAAATTTTTATTTTATTTTCCTGAAGATTTGGTAACTAGCTCCAACAACGAATAAAAAGTCAACTCTTCTTTTAGTGACAATAAATAAATATACGCTTAATATATGTATGTGGTTTCAGAGACGGATATTAATTATACACTCTCGGTATTTTTTTGATATTTTTTTAAACAATTTTTAAATTATCATTCAAAATAATTTCAAAATTCCAGTGATCAGCTAGCCGCGAAGGACAAACTGGCGCATATCTATATGTTTTTGTAGGTCCCACAAAAACAAGTGAAGAAAAAACAGAACATTATATTTTCATGTAAAATAAAATGTTTATAAAAAAATTGAACCGACTTCCAAAAGTACGCTAAAAAGTGAAGAAAAAAACTATAAATTTTTTTATGAAATTGAAATTTTTGAAGTCGGCGCCAAACTGATACTTAACAAAATGTGATTCGCATAAACAGATTAAAAATACTTTATTTGTAGTTGCTTTCTTAACATAATTGGTATACACTAGTAGTTATTTATTTCATTTAGAAATAATTAGGCGACGACTTCAAAAATTTCAATTTCATATAAAAATTTATAGTTATTTTTTACTTTTTAGCGCACTTTTAGAAGTCAGTTCAATTTTTTTATAAAAATTTTATTTTTCGATTTTTATTTTTGAATTCATTATGATATTCATAAATTATTTGAACTAAGTACTAATCGAGATTAGTGTACCTCCAGAATTGTAAATCACCCTAAAATAAATGAACCACTAAAAATTCTTTGATTCTTAGAGTTCTCCAAATACCAATGAAATTGTGTCAAACAAATATTTAGTCTGTCATAGTCATAGTCATCCACTATCGTAATTTCAAATTAATTTTAAATTGGTAATATAGGCCCCAAAACCGTCCAATATCGATATTTAAAGAATTTGAGACGTAAATTTCTTAGCCCGATATATTTTATATTGTATATTGAGTTTGTATACGCCCCAAGAAACCCGCAATATCTATTTTATATAAAACCGAAAAATGTAAAATTTTTAGTCCCTCATATTGTATCTTATTAACCTAATAGTTGTAAAAAATTAACTTCATATTCGTAATACACCACCCCCCAAACCCCTAATACCAAGTTTGAAAAAATACGAATAAGGTAAAAAAAATTTCCTACCATATTGGATCCGCCATATTGAATTTCAAAAAAATTATTTTAACGCCTTAATTTAATCTAAATCTAAACCCTTCAAAGCCCCCTAGTACCAATTTTAGATGAAATCCAGAAATTTAAAATTTCTAAACGGTCATATTGCATTTGACGTATTAGATTTTCTTAAAATAAGTTTATATTCGCTATTTACATTCTCAAAAACGATTCAGTTCCACATTTGAACAAAATCGAAAAATGTAAAATCTTTAATCAGCTATATTGCATTCGCCATATTGAATCCCGAAAAATACTATTAACTTCATAATTTACATCCTCAAAAACCCTCTATGTCAGTTTTGGAGAAAGTCCAAAAATGTAAAATTTTTAGGACACCATGTTGATTCCGCACGATTGAGTTTTTCAAAAATTATTTTAATTTCGTAATTAACACCAATAAAAATCCCCCAATACTGACTTTACACAAAATCGAAAGATGTAGAATACTTAATCCGCCATCTTAGATACCTCATATTTATTTTTTTTTAAATAATATCAGATTCGTAATGTGCTATCCCAAAAACTCCCCCATATCATTTTTTTTTAGAAAAATTGAACATTTATTTTTTATCCACCATATTGGATACGCCATATTGAATTTTTTTAAAATAATTATAGATTTGTCACATGTGACCCCGAAAACTCCCCCGTATCAATTTTGGAGAAAATCGGACAAAATTGATTTTTTGTCCGCCATATTGAACTTTTAAAAAATATTTTGAATTCGTTATGTGTGACCTCGAAAACCTCCCCATACCAATTTTGGAGAAAATCGAACAAAATTAAATTTTTGTCCCCCATATTGGATCCGCTATATTGAATTTTTCAACAATAAGTTAAGATTTGTTATATGAGACCTCGAAAACTCCCTCATACCAATTTTGGAGAGAATCGGACATTTTTTCGTCCGTCATATTGAATTTTTTAAATTTTCCCGTACCAATTTTTTTCTTCCTTTAGAAGTCGGTTAAAAAGAAAATATAATAGTGTAGATAATATTAGAGCTTTCATAGTTGTGAGCAAAATAACACCGGTAAAACTAATTAACTAGACTAAGAACTCGTCAAAAAATCTAAACTTCAAACTCAATATATTGTAAAGAAAGTAAAATTCATGTCTATACCACTGTACAGTATAAGGTCCGCAACAGTATTGTATATTTAAAACGGTATTTATATTTTCCAGTTTATTTAAAAGAAAATCATGTTAGTATCTTATATCTTCTTCCCGACGAAGTAAATATTTGTTCTGTATTTATTTTTATTTTTTTTGTAAATATTGGAATTTTACATTAAAATAATTTTATAAACAAAATAAACACGGTGATTTTTGACATCAAAGAATAATTTTAGAAAAAATATAAAAAAAAAACAAGTTTCTTTTAAGCAAAATTTAAATTTCAAAATTGTAACAAACCAAAAGGAACATTAATTTTTATGAATAGGTAGGTGGTAACTTTCCCCATAATGAATGTTTTCAAAAATATCTAAAATAACTGTACATTTTAGTATAATATATGTCCATAATGAACCCGAGCTCTAATGAAGTTACACTATTACGCGAACTTAATCTGTCGGGAGTTTCTCATTCGATGCATAATGCAATTGAGTGGTTGCGAGATATATATATATATATATATATATATATATATATATATATATATATATATATATCTTCGTCTGCGTAAAGGCAACTTCTTCAAGTTTACATGGAATATTTATATCTACTGTAGTCTCATTTAATCTTAGGAGTTCTGTTACGAAGTCAGTATCTTAATTTGGATTACCTCTACAACATATTTTCTACATTAATTTGAAAGTTAACAGTTACCTTTGAGAGAAATGTTAGACGTAGAGTTATTTGTTTTACTACAGAATGTTTATAAATATTTACCAAAATTTAATATTGGCCAAAATTTATTTTTTCAATAAATTTTTGTAATATTACACAAAACAGCAAGTAATCCCTGAAGCCAAAATATTGTGGCTGAAGGAAGAAGAAAAGTAAATTCACAGTGTCGCTTAACGGAGATATAGAGCCCTAAAGGGGGACCCAGCGATTTACCTTATCGGTTTTAAGTTTTGAACCGACTTGTATAATTTAATGAAATTTTAATATTTTATAGAGGCCATCAAGACTCCTTAAGGCATACTACAGTGGATATTTTAGATCATCAGAGAAGTCAGTAACCGAGTTTCAGCCACACTCGTTGGGCCTAATTTTTGACAGATGTTATTTTACAAAGCTGAAAACTGATTTCTTAGTCATTCCTCTTTAAAGAAGGTACTCTTCAAAAAAGGTACCCTTAATTTATTTCGACGAAACTGACGGTTTTCGAGATAAATCGGTTTTTATGTGAAAAACTCAAAAGTTATTAATGCCAAACACAAACAGGTGAAAATAAAATACGCACGGTATGCTGGTGTGCTTTAATTTATGGGAAAGCGCTGTCTAACTCTTCGAAGGCATGAAGTTGCTATGCTGAAAAATTTCCAGCTCAGACATTGTCCAGAAACCTTTCAAAGGATTGATCAGGACTCTATTAATTTACAATGTTATTAAAATGCAAAACTAGTGAAACATTTAAATGTTATTTTGGCAAATGTTCAGTTTGGGCTCCACGTACTTCAATACATTTTCTTATTCTTCGAATATTTTCCAACTGCACTGCGAATAATATTCCGGCATTATTACGGACTTCGTTAGAATGGTGTGCTATTCTTGCTGGTAGTGCTTCTCTAGTATTTATTGGTGTTGAATAAGCTAGTTCTTTTAGATGTCCCCATAAGTAAAAGTTAAAGGGATTTAGGTCTAGAGATCTTAGTGGCCATAAAACAGGACTACCTCGATCTATCAATCGAGAGGCAAAAACGTTTGTTAAGTGTTAACGTACTATAAGGTTAAAATGAAGTGAAGCACCATCATGCATATATCATATTTGCATTCTTCTATCAAGAGGTACATTTTCCCATAAATGATTTAAATTTTACTGCAAAAATTGTAAATAAATCTCACCATTGAGTCTTCATTCCAAAACAAATAGAGTTAGAAAAATTTAGATTTAGGTTATGTTGCTGTATAAACCAGTTGGAGTATTGAAGTCTGGTGGGATAAGCATCCAGAGACATTGCATGTACATTTTCAACATGGTACTGGTGATCTAACTGTTCTGTTGGAGCTACATATACAATCCATTTTGTAACACTGTTTTGTATCACGAGCTTTCTTAGACTGTTGTGGTTGTCAGCTGTATCTTGCAAAATTTGTTCCTCTATTAGGGAAGGAACCTGAAGTGTCTAACTCCGCATGTAATGAAACTTCAATATGTTGTAGAGTGTATAAAAATAAGAGAGATGTATTTTTTTTATCTGCGCAGATTCGTTTTACCGAGGTGAAAACCGCCCCTAAAGTTCACCCTTAAAAGTAGTATTTTTGAAATATCTCAGGGTCTAAGTAAGATATCTTAACAAAATGAAAATTACTTGTTGTTCGAAAATATGTTAAACTCTGGTTTTTTCACCCCCAAGGATATCATCCCTTATTTTTTATAAGGGCAAACTATCTATTCACGTACGTATTTTAATTCTAAAAACTACGAAATTTAATAAAATTGTTTAAAAATATTTTTTTCAAGAATACCATAAGTCACTCAAGTTGTCGTGTTTCGAGGTTTCTAAAAATAAAGAGAAGAGAGTGAGCCACCCACAAGTACTTTTTTACAATTTAAGTTCTAATTGTCATAACGTTACGAAACAAATTGGAAATTACTTGTAATGAATGAAGTTAAACTGTAGTATTTTCACCCTCAAGGATATCATTCGAAAGATGTATTTTCATACATGTATAATTATTCTTAAAATTACAAAATTTGTATTGACATGAACGTTAGAGAGCTTACTGAAATTTTATATATATATATATATATATATATATATATATATATATATATATATATATATATATATATATATATATATATAATTATATTAATTTAATTATCAGAATAGCTTAACGAGATACAGCTAACTGATTTAACATTTATATTCCTCTACAGTCATTTGTTCTTCCTATTTTCTATAAAATTTAAAATTAGTTCTACTCAGTCTAGACCGAAAGTAGTAAAATATTTCTTTGACAGTGGCAGCAAATATCTTTCCTGCGGGAATGTTTGAGAAATTCCGAAACGGCTGCAATGGGACTTCTATTTTGATAGTTTCATTCCGGATATTATTTTGCTTTTCAAATATTTAATCTTTCGCATATCTAAGCGGAAATTTTCTTTTTGTTGTGATGAATTGCGTTTGTTTTATTTTATAGGATGTTGAGTAGCAAATTATCTTTTTTAAAAACAAATGGAAAACTTTTATAAAATTATTGCTCCAATAAAAAAATCCACCAAACATCTAAAAAACATTGTTTTAAAAATGGGCCAAATCTTCTTGTACCAGATAGTTCAGCTACTAAGAGAAACAATATTTGGAAGGGGTGTTAAGTACTAAATACGAAAAATTATATCTTAAATACACCCTAACAAGTTATATGTAGTATAATCTTTATCGGCAACTTTTCGACTTTCTGAAGTTAAATATTAAAACTTGCTAGGCAAAAGCTAAATACGTAATAATGTATAAAACTTAATTTATAATTTATATTAGAAATATCACCTTTTCCAGTTGCTGTTGTAACTGAATTTGACACTCCACTTTAGATTTTTATCGTATTAATGGCTAAACAGACTGATAGGAGAGAACTCTGCCGATCTATTCACATTTAGTGATTGTCAGTGTTTTTTTAAGCGTGAACATTTTGCAAAACTTGTGATTTCAAGTTTTTTGGAATTTGTAAATCAAACTTTAGTATTATGCATAATGCGAATGTGTATATAAAAAAAAGTATTAAAGTTTTCAAAAATTGTTGAATGAATGAGACAACTGTTCGCAAACTGCGAATTCCTATAAATAAACGCAGATTTAAAGTCTATAGATAAAGTGTTTATAAAAATACTTTGATGAGAAGACAAAAGCAATTTTCCTAATTATCCGTTGTTAATCTAAATTTTGAAAACGAAAAGTTCAAAGCGACTAAATGTTTTACAGAAAATAAACGCAAAAAGCTCCGCTTTTCTAACACGAAAGCCACTTTAGCAAATTGCGCGCGGTGTTTATGCAACACACAAAACAATTTGTCGCTGTGAAAAAGCCCTTTGTTTCAAGCCTGGGTGTGATTAATCTTTCTACTGATATAAAATGCCTTTTTTTCATTTTTTTAGGTACAAAAGGAATTTGTTGTTGCATTATACATACATCTAGAACTGCTCCCAGTGTGATTTATAAATTAATGGCGGTTTATTACAAATTTTAATATAATCTAAAAGAATCTTCATCCTTATATATATATATATATATATATATATATATATATATATATATATATATATATATATATATATAGTGTTAATCCATTTAAAAAATAAATAACTTCTTGATAATATAATACTATTTTTTTAGATTTTGAGACTTTACAAACCGAAATACGTTTACAACTTTATCTAAAGATTGGCACATGTGTATAAGCAAACCCCCATAGCTATAGTTGCAGAATTTAAATAAAGCATAAGTTAAAATTAATTTAAATAAATATATTTGACATTAAGTATGGAAAAGTTAATCTGAATCCGTGTAATGCGGCTGAAGTTTGGAACGTTCACGAGACGAATTATACACTCAAAAAAATATTACCGAAAAATGAGAAACAAAAGTACTTCATCCTACATTGTTGTAAAAAAAAACAAATTTTACTGGTTAGGACTGTCATGGAAAATCTTATAGTAATTTAGGACACCTGACTGACAGATAATAAAAAAAAAAGATTTTAAACACACCCTTAAATTCATTTAAAAAAATCGTCTATGGCGTTTCACAAGTTAAAATCCGCACATATTTTATATTCACGGGCTAGGTATGGTCATATGAAAGCCCTGTATAAACAGATATTTCTAAAAATGCTTGCGGACAGGACACTACCACCCATAAATTCACTTTAAAAAAAATCGTTTATGGCGTTTCACAAGTTAAAATCCGCACATATTTTATATTTACGGGCTAGGTATGTTCATATTAAAGCCCTGTATAAACAGATATTTCTAAAAATGCTTGCGGACAGGACACTATCACCCTTAAATTCATTTAAAAAAAAATCGTCTATGGAGTTTCACATGTTAAAATCCACACATATTTTATACTGACAGGCTAGGTATGTTCATATTAAAGCCCTGTATAAACAGATATTTCTAAAAATGCTTGCGGACAGGACACTACCACCCTATAATTCATTTAAAAAAAATCGTCTATGGCGTTTCACAAGTTAAAATCCGCCCATATTTTAAATTGACGGGCTAGGTATGTTCATATTAAAGCCCTGTATAAACAGAAATTTCTAAAAATGCTTGCGGACAGGACACTACCACCCTTAAATTTGATTTAAAAAAAAATCGTCTATGGCGTTTCACAAGTTAAAATCCGCACAAATTTTATATTGACGGGCTAGGTATGTTCATATTAAAGCCCTGTATAAACAGATATTACTAAAAATGCTTGCGGACAGGACACTACCATCCTATAATTAATTTTAAAAAAATCGTCTATGGCGTTTCACAAGTTAAAATCCGCACATATTTTATATTGACGGGCTAGGTATATTCATATTAAAGCCCTGTATAAACAGATATTTCTAGAAATGCTTGCGGACGGGACACTACCACCATTAAATTCATTTAAAAAAAAATCGTCTATGGCGTTTCACAAATTAAAATCCGCACATATTTTATATTGACGGGCTAGGTATGTTCAAATTAAAGCCCTGTGTAAACAGATATTTCTAAAAATGCTTGCGGACAGGACACTACCATCCTATAATTCATTTTAAAAAAATCGTCTATGGCGTTTCACAAGTTAAAATCCGCACATATTTTATATTGTCGGGCTAGATATATTCATATTAAAGCCCTGTATAAACAGATATTCCTAAAGATGCTTGCGGACAGGACACTACCAGCCTTAAATTTGATTTAAAAAAAAATCGTCTATGGCGTTTCACAAGTTAAAATCAGCACATATTTTAAATTGACGGGCTATGTATGTTCATATGAAAGCCCTGTATAAACAGATATTTCTAAAAATGCTTGCGGACGGGACACTACCACCCTTAAATTCATTTTTTAAAAAATCGTCTATGGCGTTTCACAAGTTAAAATCCGCACCTATTTTGTATTGACCGGCTAGGTGTATTTATAGTAAAGCCCTGTATAAACAGATATTTCTAAAAATGCTTCCGGACGGGACACTACCACCCTTAAATTCATTTAAAAAGAAAATCTTCTGTGGCGTTTCACAAGTTAAAATCCGCATTTTTTTTATATTGACAGGCTAGGTATATTCATGTTAAAGCCCTGTATAAACAGCGTCTGCGAGCATTTTTAGAAATATCTCTTTATACAGGGCTTTAATATGAACATACCTAGCCCGTCAATATAAAAAAAATGCGGATATTAACTTGTCAAACGCCACAGATAATTTTTTTTTAAATGAATTTAAGGGTAATAGTGTCCTGTCCGCAAGCATTTTTAAAAATATCTGTTTATACAGGGCTTTAATATGAACATACCTAGCCCGCCAATATAAAAAATGTGCGGATTTTAACTTGTGAAACGCCATAGACGATTTTTTTAAAATGAATTTAAGGGTGGTAGTGTCTGGTCCGCAAGCATTTTTAGAAATATCTGTTTATACAGAGCTTTAATATGAACATACCTAGCCCGTCAATAAAAAATATGTGCGGATTTTAACTTGTGAAACCTCATAGACGATTTTTTTTAAATGAATTTAAGGGTGGTAGTGTCCCGTCCGCAAACATTTTTAAAAATAGCTGTTTATACAATTCTTTAATATGAACATACCTAGCCCGTCGATATAAAATATGTGCGGATTTTAACTTGTGAAACGCCATAGACGATCTTTTTTTAAATGATTTTAAGGGTGTTAGTGTCCGGTCCGCAAGCATTTTTAGAAATATGTTTATATAGGGCTTTAATATGAACATACCTAGCCCGTCAATATAAAATATGTGCGGATTTTAACTTGTGAAACGCCATAGACGATTTTTTTTTTAAATGAATTTAAGGGTGGTAGTGTTCCGTCCGCATGCGTTTTGTTAATTTTTTTTTTGGCGGCTTTCATATAAATATACTTAGCTCGTAAATACAAAATTTGTATAGTCTTTGACTTCTGAATACACATAGATATTAACTATATTAATATGGGGGTGGCTTTTTTTCTTCCGTCCGCAATTGATTTTAAAATATTTTTTTTATAAAGGGCTCTAGTAAAAATATACTTTGTCCGTCAATATAAAATTTAAATTTTTTGAACTATATAAATTAACGAGCTCAGTCGGTTTTTATTTTTTTTTGCACAAAATGTTTTAATATCAACCGATCCAGCCAGTCAATAACAAATTTGCTTATATTTTTATTAGTAAACCCTCACAGGCGATATTTTTAAAATTATTTTAATAAATGTTAACCTTCAAGTGATATCAAATATAATTCCCAAGTTTTATAAACATTTCAGGTAGAAAAAAGAAGAAGAATTCATTTTTTAAATATTTTACATTGTTTTGCTCTTTTAATATGAATTTTTAAAAAATTTCTATAATTTTTGAAATTATTTTTTACTGTGTACAAAATTCGTTCGCGTGAACGTTCCAAATTTCAGCGGCATTCCGTGTAGTTAATAAACAAACACAGATTTATGTAAATTACCTCGCAAATCAGCGCAACTTCTAAGTTCTTTTGTTTATAAAGTCTATTGTTGTATTTACCGAGTTATTCTTCTCATCCAGTTCTTAAAAAACAATTATTGTCCTCAATAACAAATACCACTCTATAAACTTCCTGACCCAAACTAGTCGATAAAACCTTCCAAATAGAAAACTGTGAGACACGAAAAAACACAAACGCTAAAGCTATCGAGCTTTTACTTGTTTGTCTGAAATTCCTGTGGGAAATGATGACGTGTCGTTTTCTGCTCTAAGTAAAAATCTCTCGGGATTAAAAGATCTTAAATACCGATTTTAAACGTAATAGAAAAATTGTATTTTGTTAAACTATCGTATAAATTTAGATATACCAAATCTGAATCAAATTAACTTTTTTATTAAAAAAGAATTGAAGAACTGATGTAGACATGCGTAGTTTCAAAAGGATTGAAGCAATTATCACAAGGTTCCTGGGTTTTGACACTTATTTTTCTTAAAATTTGAAATTATATTATCCTGATTGTTGGATTGTTGATTAGCAACCAAAATTTAATAATTTAGGACCATAAAACCAACTGTGTTGGAATTAGGTAGAAAACTAATAGATTAAAATGAGGTGATTCTTCGAATCCTTTCCAAATTAATTAGTGGCCGGGATTTCTAGTGGAAAGGTCTCACGGGTTGTCATATAATACTTTCTGTATTGTGTATAAAAAATATCATAAATGACACCATTTCATTTAAAGCTTATCCGATACCGCTACTTTCTCCAGATATAAGAAAAAGTGTAGCTGAATCCATCCAAGGCCCATATGAAATATTTCAATCCTACTATGACCAGATCATCTATCACGCACATAGAAAAATAGTATTTTTCCTTTCTTTCTTTGATAAACAATATTGCGAGATCCATCATTATATCCCAAATGATCCCTTATATCTCCCTCATCAGTAATTATAGCACATTTTTAAACAAGTCCCATGCAAATATTTCGCCTAAAAAGCATTTTTTAAATAATTAATTAAGTTCCAGGGAGTGGACACATAATATCAGCATTTTTAGTGGTGTATTTAGGTCATTCTTTATGGCCCCCAACGTGTAAGTATAAAACATTATTTTTTAATGTTCACGCATACTCCTAAAAGCGCTAATTTTCATACCTTACATTTAATTTATTAGAGAACGCCATGCGATTGCGTACTATTCGGCCATTATTTATTACGCGGCTAGATTATTTATTTTTATAGGCGGCAGTCTTAGCCCCGCGAGAACTCTTTTTATTGTATATTAACTGAAAATTAGTATTTACAAAGGATGGTTAACTAATTTTTCGTTGGTTGGCTTTATTATTTTCAAATGTAAATGAAAATTGTTTAAAACGATATTCTATAACCGCATAAAATATTGTTTTAAAAAATAACCAAGACAAACACCACGCCAAATGATAACCAAACGTTGCTTATTATTTTCATTCACTTACTAGAACTTTGCTTCTCTTCTTTATTATTTTTAGAAAATCATAATATAACCCGTAAATTTAAATTGATGTTGATATAGAGAGTTTAACGCAAGGGTTAATTCGGCTTTGATAAAACAATTAAAGCAAATTGTGCCCCCGTTTATAGCTAAATATCAGTGTAAAACAAGACGAATTCCGTTCGTTCGAGGTAAAATTAACTAAAACCGAATATTTCCGCAGCGGTAATTCAGCAAAAGGATAACATCAGTTTAATCCTTTATTTAAAGGATCTGGATAGAACATGTGTAACCTGCACTGAACCGGGCTGTTTGTTATTTTGTGAATGGTAATGTGTACCTATGTATCGCACTGCTGCTGCCACGGGAGTATATCCCTGCGATATTCACTATTGCTATGAAAATACTGGCAAACTTACTTAATTTCGTCTTTGTTCAAGCTGTTTCATAAAATATTAGTGTTTGCTAAAATTCATTAGGGAACTCATTATGCTGGTAAATATTAATTTTTAAGGATTCATGATCATGGGAGATTAAAGAAATTAAAATGTTATTAGGGTAAGCATTGGACAAAAAAATAGGTATATAGAACAAGAGTACAATGAACAAAAGCTTTTTTGAAACTGGGCTATGAAAACATTTTTTAATTTTTCAAATCAGTACGATTTAAAAAAAAATGAATATCAAATAATTAATAAGCAAATAATAATAAATAGAAAAAATTACTATAAAAGTATTAACAATAATATTAAGAAGAAACCTTGAAGCATTGGCATATGTTAATCTACTGGGCCACAGCAGCTAGAACTGTGGTTAGACATTTGTATGTATGTATGTATATATATATATATATATATATATATATATATATATATATATATATACTTCACGTCTCAAATGCCGGCTGTTGCCATAGTGCGAGAAAGAAAAGAAGATTGAAAAATGTGTTCTCCTGTCTTTCTAAAGGGCGAAGCATAGAATCAAGCATATTATTAAGAAATATCGTGAAGAAGTGGTAAAACAAAATTATTTTCCGTATATGGGAATTGAAGGCTCCCAACAGAAATCAGCTGAAATCAATTCCCAAATTGTGGAGTGGAAGAGTTCTCCCAGGACTTAGGAATGGTGTTCAGCCTTGAAATATGTTGCACCCAAAATTACCTAAATGAAAGATATATCGGGGAACATTGCAGAATATGCAGAATTGTCAAACCATTGCGGCAATGGTGACGGAACAGAAATGTACTTGAAATACTGAAACACACCGAACAGGTTTTTTTCGAAATTCTCGTCAGACCAAAAAATCAAAGAAAAAATATCTAAATCAAACTAATCATCTCGAAGAAATTGGTACATATATTAAACTATATATGTGTTATTCATGTTCATCCATGTATAAACTTCTATTACTTTCTTATTAGTATATAACATAAGAAAAGATTGACATATCATTATGAATTACAAAATATATGAAGTAAAGTCAGAGGTTAATTTATTATTTAAAGGTTGTACATCATATATTTAGAAATTACTATACTGTTGTATAGTAGAAAGTATTTAATAAAATTAGTTCTAATAAAAATTGCATATATATTGAATGTCAACAATCGGATCTAATATTTCGATTTTGGGGACATCTGAGAGTGGTATTGTCGGACACTGATCTAAATTTTAATTATTTATTTCATTGATTAATTAATTCCTAACAAAAAAAAAGGAGGGCGTTCTCTAGTCAACCGCTATGTACTGGTTGTACATGTAAGTACACCAAATACTTCGCAACGCCTAGAGCTATTTGAAATTTTTGCATTGTGTTTAAGAAGTTGCTGTGGTAGTTCTATATAATTTTGCCTCAAATGTTTAAATTTAGTAAAATCCAAAATGAAACTTATATGACGGACAAAAAAATATTCCCTAGATTTCCCCAAAATTGATACAGGGATATTGGAGGTCGCAAAATATGAAACTAAAATTAATTTCTTAAATGAAATATTGCAGATCCAATATGGCGGACTAAAACTTTTACATTTTTATTTTCGACTGAAATTTGATAATGGGATTTTTGTGTGCGTAAATTACGAATTTAAAGTATTTTTTTTATCCAGTATAGCGAGCTGAAAATCTTACATTTTCAAATTTTTTCGAAAATGGTATTATGGAGTCTTCATATAGATGTAAATTACAGAGAAGATGCTAAGTTAATCAATAAGCTGTTTCATAGAAAATAAATGTTCGATTTTGTTAAGAATAATGTCATAGAGTAATATTTCAAAAATCTTGAAAAACCCACAAATCAGAGAAACAGGCATGTAATTCTTCCCTTTGATCCTTTTCCTGCTCAAATATAGGGCAAGTTTCCTTCTCTCCGGATATAA
Source organism: Diaprepes abbreviatus (assembly GCA_034092305.1). Classification (NCBI taxonomy): domain Eukaryota; kingdom Metazoa; phylum Arthropoda; class Insecta; order Coleoptera; family Curculionidae; genus Diaprepes; species Diaprepes abbreviatus. Next base: position 1,243,419 of record JASJET010000103.1, read on the forward strand.
CCACCTGCTTAGAACATTAAAAATTTAATATACGGGAGTAGCCAAAACTTGAGTAGCACTTTTAATAACAAAACTTGAAACAAGATCTGGCACGTTAGACACTTTCATTTTAAATCTTTCAACTCACCTCATCCGCAGACGATACTGCATTATAGACCTCCCCCCCCCCATTACTCAGCAAATGTCAAGAAATTTCATTACAGCAATAAAAAAATGTTACCCTGACAAAACTCTCTATCAGAAATAGCTGCTGAATACATATTGGAAATGTCGTGGACTAAATTTTTATTTGGTCCAATTCCAATGCCAAGAATATTAGCATCTGGAGGTTACCGGAATCAAAAAAAATAAACGCTGTACAATTTAATGTGGTTTACAATAATTTTAGCTAAAATACGTACTTTCTTACATGGAAACATGACCTGGTACTCATATTATAAAATAATTTACGGATATCAAGAAAAAGTCAATTCTAATTTAAACTGAAAATTGAAAAATAAAATTGAACAAAAAGCTGTCTAAATAGTGAAAAATAGTTCTACAAAGTTTCATCGGTAACTGAAATTTTTGAAGTCAGCGCCAAATAAATACATATTAAAAAAATTGCTAATACTGGTTACAGTAAAGAAGCAATCACACATAAAGTCAGCTAAAAAATGTTTTTGCGTAAACGACATTTAAGAAATCCCAACAGAAAAATTATAGGGTTAGTAACAAAGACTAGCGTTAGCCCTAATAATCTGGTTATATGAAGCTTTTTTCCTAACTGATTTTTTTATATTTTAATTAGGTATCCACTACAAAAATTTCAATTACAGATAAAATTCTATACAATTATTTATTCTTGGTTTTTAGACGGATTTTTGATTGGAAAAGGTTCAATAAATATTTTTTAAATTTTCTTTTACGCTTTTCTGAAGGATATCCAATTGTTTAATATGTGACTAAAAATAAACCATGGGGTCATATAAGGGAAGACAAGAATCGACAAACATTGGTTCAGGCTAGTTCATTAATTAAAATTGTATCTGTACACATTGTCGGCGCCCATTCGCTGGTTTATTTTTGAATAAAAAAGCCAGCGAAATACTCATGCTGTCACCATAACTGTCGGTACTTCAGTCTGTCCATCCGACTCAGCTATATAACTTCGCTAGTTTTTCATCATTTACAATGAAATTTTGCAGGCACATGCTTTCTATTGACTCAAAGATAGACATGAGGCGAAATAAAAAAAAAATGTTTAGAGTAACTTCCCCTAAGTGAAAAGTTAGGATGAAATATTTTTCTACTTACCTCATCGAGTAAAGTCGCTTGTAAAAGGTCCCTCCTCTAATTTCCCAAAGGTAAATTTGAAAAATCTCAAAAAATTCGGCCTAATTATTTAGTAAATAAACAAATATATTCAAGAAACTACATAAGTATGCTAATTTATGATATATTAAAAACTATTTAAAATTTAGAAATGTGACCATTCACTGCAAGCGTCAGGCAGCTACAATATATTTGCGTCTTGGTTAACTACCTAAAAATCTTATTTTCTAAAATACGTACCAATTTAATAATTTTTATCAGAAGTTTACATTTGTATTATTTTAACTATTTAAGAACTTTACAAAATGATAAAACAGCTAATCCATACGGTAAGAGTGGTGATATTTTTTAAAATGCTATTATTAGTGAAGTGAAAGATTACATAAATTAATAATCGAAAGAATTTCATAACTTGCCATGGACCATATCTGTTTTTGAGAAATTTTGAAATATAATAATTATATAGGTATTTATTCTGAACCGGCTACGGAAACCTATCATGTGCGTGCCCAACGCACACTTTTATTTATTTTATTTCATATTAATTTCCTGCTGTACGCGCACACAACGATCTCTCAAAAAATTTTCAAGTTTCACGTCGCCTATTTCAACTAAAAACAATAAAACAAGGGTTATTTTTCTCGTTAATCAGCATAACATGCAAAAAGGTTTTATCTCTGGATAGAAAGCATACATGCATCCTAATGGAGTGTACGTCCCTTACGGCCTAAATATAAAATAATGAATTCCGTAAAAACATATATTTTTAATGGTCGTCCAGAAAATTATGTGCCGTTCTGACACTCTTGGTGCTCGGCTGCACTTTTGCACTCTGGACGAAAATTTAATTATTCCAGGAAGGAACATATTTTTAGCAGGAATTGCACAGCATGGCTCCTGGTATATGTAATGGCTACGTTTACCTTTAGTGCAATAGATTTTTTATTAATTAGTGAGAGAAACTGCAATGCTGTAGATTTTAATTATTTTCAAGTGTGTCTAATTGCTCCGCATTTTAGTAAAACTTTTTAAGGATAAATTTTTGTGGAGAACGGTATTTTAATAACATTTTTTACTAACTTTAAAATTTTTATGTAAAACATCCAGTAAACAGTAAAAAATATATATAATAATTTTAATATCGCGTATGTTTAAAGCTTATTTATGTATGCATAACGTAAAGGAAAAAATACAACTTATTTGGTAGTTCTCTCTTGATCTTACACCAAAAGCCTCGAGTATCAAAAACCGCTACCTGACCTTAGTAGGTAGACTGGCCGCCTTAACTTTGTTCAGCATCCGGACCATTTTGTTCTTTACTCTCGCACACAACAAATATGGGGCCTGTCTCTCTTTCACACCCATGCCCCCGATTAAAGTCCCTGTCTATCGTATGTATGTTTCATTTGATTGCGTGTTGTGGTTTGTCTTTTTCTTACTCATGTAGCCTAAATTTATTGGAAAGTTGTCCTCGAGATATGTGAGAAAAATAACCTTTTAATGTTTCTCGTAAAAATAATCGTTAAAGTGGTTTTAAATCAACTATAAAATCTATTAAAATGTATAAATATGAAAAATAAACGCCTTCATTTTTACCGAGATTGTGATTGTTCAAAACATCCTAGAGAACAGAATTTTTATTTAGTCAACAAAATTTTCAATGCCAAGAAGTATATCATTTTGTCGCAATTCGATCTATTAGACTAACAAGTCATACAACGCTAGATTTATCAGAATCCTAAAGATGCGCTCTTTCTATATACAATAATGCCGATTCATTGGAGAAAGAGGAGTAAACATTAAATTCGATTTACAACAAAATGGTTACCCGTCAAAATTAATTGATGATGTTATAAATAACTTTAGAACAACAACCACTGGACAGCAAGAAACATTCCTTCTTCACAACTAAGTACTTTAAGGGAACCTCGGAGAAAATAAGACGAGTTGCTAGAAGTTATAAAACAAAAACAGCCTTTGAATCAGGAAATACACTTACAGCTCATTTAACAAAAACGAAACCAAAAACTACAGAAAAGAAAGAATGTGTTTACAAAGTTCCATGTGAGTGTGGTGAAACGTATATTGGAGAAACCAAAAGACCACTAGAAGTTAGAATTAAGCAACATAAAACTCGTACAGAAAAAGGGGAAACGTCGAGATCGGGTATTGCAGAACACGCCTGGGATAAACAACACCATATAAAATGCTCTGAAATTGCGGCAATACATATAGAACCCAACATGAAAAAAGAAAATTTATAGAAGCAGCTTACATTCAAAATAATAATGGAATCTTCAGTAAACCCCGTGTTGAGATACCTAATCTTTGGCAACCACTACTTCGTAGCATCAAATCATTGAGGTGTGAACAGTGAAGCGAAACTTTGCGCAACACAATCCCTATATAAGCTCGTAGCGTCAAGACAAAACATTCAGTTTATACTTGATAACGATTAGAGATACAACCTAATCGAAAAGTCGTAAAAACAAACAAAAATAAAGAGAATGCAAGTCCGACAACCACATTTTACTACTACCTTCAAACTAAATTAAATAACAAACAAATTAACAAAAATATTGTTTTGACCTAAACATAACAACTCAAGAAAAAGTTTCAAATTTCGATATCAACCATTTTGACACCTTCAAGAATGATCACATTGTTCCTGGGTATTCTACGGAAAAAAAGCAAATATTCGACATCTTGCTGCACTAAGATTTATTATAGAATAGACAAATTTTTCAGGAGCTGAATACACACTCTTCAATTTCATAGTTATTATATGTTGTACAAAGTTGATGCTGGTAGCCGTTACTATGTGGTAGTTAATCATCTTCGGGAAATGTTTATAAAGGAACTACTATGTTTGATACTACTAAATTTATTTAGAAAACTGACTGCAGTTTCAACTCACAGAGACACTTTCAAACTGAATTACAAAGGTAGACTAAGTATTCAATACAGAAACATGAGAAAATTTAACAATAAATAAAAACTACCTGAGAAATTGCATAATTACAAAGGGGAGGTACTAAATTTTTGGAACTAATTATTATTTGGCAACAACAAATAACGGGGGAAACCCAAGTTCTGTCTGGTCATTAAGCAAATTTACATTTTTATTTTTACTATGTTTATATATTTCTAAAGATTCAAGAATATTTAACTTTTGGCCCTTTATTGAATAATGTAATATGTCAGTGTTGCTTAAATTAGGAAAATTGTAGTTGTTCTAAGCAATGATTGGCAAAGCTCGAGTCTGTTTTTTGTAGTCTATATAATCAGTAGTGTTCTGAAAAGCGAGTTTTAAAGCTTCTACCACTTTGTCCAATATACAAGCTATCACACTCTGAACATTTTAACTTATAAACTCCTGATTTATCAAATTTATTAATTTTATCTTTAGCATTGTGAGGGATAGTGGACAGATTGTGTTGAGATTTAAAGGCTACTTTTATGTTATGTTTGGAAAGAGTATTAGCTATGTTTTCTGATAGGGTACCACAGTATGCAAAGATATATAAGATGAACTATTTTTATCATTTTTTATTTTGGGATATATTGAATTAAAGGCTAGTTGTTTTTGTTTTTTAGTTATTAATTTCTTTATGGTTTGTTAGGAGGAATTGTTTGATATTACAGTCCTTTCAATGATATTTAGTTCCTCTTGAAGATCTTCAGAGAGAGGCAAAGAGAATGCTCTATGTATCATTGAATTGTATGCAGCCATTTTGTGTTGTAAGGGGTGAAAAGAGTCATTAGATATAGTGTTACCTGTAAACGTTGATTTTCTAAAAATTTTAAAATTACACTGATTATTGAGGTGAGATATGGTGAGATCTATAAAATTTATTTTATGGTTATTTTCAGTATCCAGAGTAAATTGAATTTTTGGATGACAATTATTAATATATTGTAAGAATTTAAAGGCACTACTAGACAGCTTCCTCCATTATTTGTTTTTGCCAAATAATAATTAGTTCGCAAAATTTAGTTCCTCCCCTTTGGAATAATGTAATTTCTCAGGTAGTTTTTATTTATTGTTAAATTTTCTCATGTTTCTGTATTGAATACTTAGTCTACCTTTGTAATTCAGTTTGAAAATGACTCTGTGAGTTGAAACTGCAGTCACTGTTTTCTAAATAAATTTAGTGGTACAAAACATAGTGGTTCCTTTTTAAACATTTCCCGTATATGTTGTACGTTAAACCAGTAAAAAATATAGTGGTGTACGTCTTAAATATATTTTCAAAACGTCTATCTATTATCTGCCAGATGTTGATTTCGATTCTTTTATATCTAAAATCATTATTTAATTTTAAAAAAACTTTTTTTTCACCTCTTCGCCTTAGGAACAAGTCGAGAGAATTTAATCCTATTTATAAAATGTATTTTATTATCGAGTTTAAATACCCATGGAAATAGTTTACCGAATATTATTTTTTATTTTAATTATTTATGTATTTTGCAAGTGAGTATATGCGTATATTTTTCTAAATATTTTTATTTTTATCAAGAAAAATTAAGAAATTAAATTTTTATTTTCACGGATATCCTTCGACAAAAATTTAATTTATTATTATCAATAAGAACCACTGCCCAATAGGAAGATATACATTTTTTATTTGTTTGTCTATAAATCGTTAAGGGGTAATAATTCGTGCTCATTTTGTTATTTTACTGGTTGTGTTCTGGTTTAGTGGAGTGGTGTATTTATTATTCAAATGACTATTTTCATTGAAATGGCTGGGAGGAAAACACTACATATGGCAATTTTATATTAAGAAAATAGATTCCAATAAGTTTGGTTGTAAAGCAATTTGTAAAAGCTGCAAAAAAGGAATTCGAGGATTAGTCCAAAGGTTTAAGGCACATCACGAGTATGTACTAACACTACTGAGCAGCAAAGCGCAATTTATGCAGGAAAGTTATGCAAGTACTTAGCTGTTGTACAAAATTAACACACGACTTTAAAATTATCCCGTTATTTTCGTGGTATTATTTCTTGATAATTAATGATGCTACTTTAGTTACTTTTTATCCAAAACTAATTTTGGATTTTATATGGGGGTATCAAAATGAGCTATTTTTCTTGAGAGTTTCTATGACATTTAAACTAAATTTCAGTAATTCAGGACAGATTGAAGGCAATGGAAATTCAGCTTCATCAGCTTTGTCAACTTCTAGCTTTACATCCAGCATCAAAATACTTCCACCAAACATTTCCGCGCCGACCAAAAAAAAAAGAACCGAAATTCGTCCCTCTATTAGCAGTTTTGTAACTTGCACATCAACAGCTGAACAACATAATATTGATAAAGAAATAGCAAAAGCAATTTTTGCTACTAACTTTAGGTACACTGACTAACCTGAACACTGGCAAGTATAAAAGGCGATTTAAAAATTGAGGCATGATTGTACACCTCCGTCCAGGACATCTATAGCAACTACTCTTTTGGGTAAAATTTATGAAAAGAAAAGAAAAATGTTTTCGTTTTCTCTCAGAAGAATGCGTAAATATATCAATTGACGGGTGGTCAAATCTTCACAACGAACCTGTAATATGTTTCACTATAACAAGAGAAGATGAACGAGCATTTCTCAATGCAATTATCGATACCTCTGAGAAGTCTCATACTTCGGAATTTTTAATTTATTTGTTGTGATCTAATTTCTCAATGTGAACTAAAATATCAATGTTATGTAAAATCCATCGTGACACACAACGCGGCGAACATGGCTGGCATAAGAAAAAGTACTAACGAAAGAATCAGTTCCAAAGTTATAACATATGATTGCTCGGCACATCTGCTGAGCAAGAACTTACATATAAGACACATTGTTCAAATAACCAAATATTTCCGTAACAATCATCTAGCCTGAGAGAAATTCGGCCAACCAAGGGCAAAGTATTAGTTTTTCCAAGAGATGTGCATTGGAATAAACTTGCTGACTGTTTAGAAATGTATGTCTCTCAGTGGGACATAATAATAAAAATCCGTAAAAAAAACTAAAAGAGAAGTAATTCCGCCATATATCAAAAAGTATCCAATATTAGATACGTGCAGCAGAAGAGTATATAAATATTTTGAAACCTATAGCAGTGACCCTTGATATTTTGCAACTATTTTAGATGCTATAGAGCAGTGGAAAAACAGCATATCTTCAAAACAACAAGCGTTTGATAGTCGATATAATCAAGCATTAACACTGAATAATTTTGTAGCTTATATGTTTGATTCCCAAAAACAAAAGTATAAGTTATACCCAGAAGAAATAAATTGGCCTTACAAAATATTGGTAAAATATTTGAAGATAGGAATTGCTACAATTAGCAATAAAATTTAATGTATGCTCCAGTCTCTTTAAGAAACTAATGTTTTCGGAGGAAGTAACAAAAAACATAAATGGAACTCAGTGATAGACCGCACAAAATAATGAGCCTGAAATTGCAAGACGGTTACCAATAAAAAAGCAGTTATTGTGTGCCATTGCTTCTTCAGCGTCGGTAAAACGAGTGTTTAGTACATTTGGTTTTGTGTACTTCGATTTAAGAAATGGATGTATGTATATGTATGTATGTATGTATGTATGTATGTATGTATGTATGTATATATATATATATATATATATATATATATATATGTATGTATATATATATATATATATATATATATATATATATATATATATATATATATATATATATATATATATATATATATATGTATGTATATATATATATATATATATATATATATAAATATATATATATATATATATATATATATATATATATATATATATATATATATATATATATTGTATTTGTAATATTTTCTTGGGTATAGGTTTTTCCATTAGAGAAACAAAGGACAACAATTTTTCTGACGTTTCGCTCTACATAGTGAGCTTCTTCAAAGAGCTGGTATATTTATTTTAATTCTACAAAATTACAAATTTTTTCTTAATAAACATATAAAACAGTAATTACACATTACATTTATATTTTCAATTTAATCAAAATTAATAAAAATAAAACAGATTTTACAACAGACTTAAAGTTTAAAATTTAAAACAATACAACAGGTTAAAATAGTAAAAATTATAAAATATTACATACCTTGAAAGTAGTTTTGTGTGTGATTACAAATAAATTCAATTATGATACTTGGTATGCAATTGATATGGGTAGATTTCTTTTAATAAAAGCAAAAAATAGGAAAAAAGATTATTATTTCTTTTTTAATACCGTTCTTTCATTTGCATGAGTGTATACTAAATCGTTCCAAGCATCCTTACATTATTTCTCATATTTATTATACAGTCGCTTCAAGTATGTTATATTAAAATATCAAATTATAGTATATCTGACTTAAGTTTTTGACATCTTGCTTGTCTTTTACAGCATTTTTATCTTTTTTTATGTGTATCATTTCTTTGATGACTAATTTATGATAATTTCTGTCAGTATCTAAAATGTGGGTGTTTTTAAAAGCAAATTCATGCTTAGTTATTTGCTCATGTTTATGTAAGGATGTCGATGCGCTTTTAGTATACTTGTGTCCATTAATTCTATTTTCAATATATTGTGTCGTCATGCTAATGTATTTCTTAGGACAGTTTAGGCATGTAATTGCATATATTACGTTAGATCTTTTTTTGGTGGGAAGTTTGCTTTTTAATTTCGTATAAAATGATCCTAGTAAATTGTTCGCCCTGTGGCATACCGTTATGTTATGCTTATCTAAAATATATTTTATTTTTTCAGATGGTAGGTTTACATACGGTAATGCAATGAAAGTGTTTTGTGTTTTGGTATTGCTATTTTTTTTTGTTTGTGTTATAATGTAAAAAGGTTCTTTGTTTAATTATTTTTTTTATAAGTAGTTTGGGAAAAGGGTTCATTATTAGGGTCTCTTCTACTTTTTTTACCACTTCTGGGCGAAATTCGGGTGAAGATAATTTTATAGCTCGATCAACTAAACCTATTATGACACTATTTTTCTGTTTATTTGGATGTTGAGAGTTAAAATTCAAATACTGGCCCGACCAAGTATCTTTCGTGTATCATTTTGTATCAAGATTGTTATCCGTCTTTTTTCTGTGTATAGTTAAGTCCAAAAAGGTTATTTTCTGTTCCATTTCAATTTCAGATGTAAATTTCAGCTTTGGGTGGAAATTATTAAAATTTTGTAATAAGCTTTATTTTGTTTTCGGGTACAGCAGCCAAACAGTCATCTACAAAGCGTTTAAAAAATAATATATTAAAATCCAGTTTTTTCATACTTCTTCTTCTACATATTACATAACTATTTGTGCTATTGTTGAGGAGATTGTTGAACCCATAGCACAACCGTCTAATTGTTGGTACGAACTATCTTTGAACTGGAAATAATTATTGTTTATTGTAAGTTTTACAGATTCTATACATTCATTAAGTGTCAATGTTGTGTGTTCTTTTAAATCGTCCCATTTTTTTCCAAACTTTGGGAATGATGTCATTGGGTATATTTATAGACAAAGAAACTAAATCTAGTGAAATTAATTTATAATTTGCTGGTATTTGTATTGTATCAATGAATTGTTTAAATGTGAAAGAGTCCTTCACATAGTGATTATTTTTCCTGTGATGTTTGTTAGGCAATTTGATAAGTACTTGGACAGGTTATAAAATGGGGACTGTATGCTTGAAACAATTGGTCTGAGAGGTGTATTTGATTAATGTAATTTAGGTAACCCATAAATTTTTGGTGCTATGGCGTTATGTATTGTTAATTTTTTACTTTCATCCTCAATTATATGTTGATTTTTTCATAGTTTTTTAATTAGTGTGTTATTTTTAGTTTGGAACAATTTTGTATGGTCACTTTTAAGTTTCTTATAAGTGTTAGTATCATCAAGTAGTTCGTTCATTTTTCTATCATAATCAGATGTATTCATAATTACGATTTTATTACAGTCCCCATTTTATAACCTGTCCAAGTACTTGTCAAATTGCCTAACAAACTAAATAGAGTCCTTCAAGCCTATTCCAAACCGTAAAATTATTAACAGCTAAAATTGCTACGAATAAGTGAACAAGAAATTCTAAAATTTAGACGTCAAAATAAAGCCAACTTCACGTATTTATTTACCGATTTAATCTTGCAAATGACACAGTATTTCACTATTGTTCACAATTTAATTCGCTGTTTCACAAAGATAAATCAATATAATTAAAATAGCACTAAAAATCGGTTAACATCAAAATGAAATCACGGAAGGAAAACGTAGTGCCATTTGTCACAAATTACAGCACAATGACTAATGATAAACAACATTACCGAGTTGTGCAGTTAATCTAGAAAAATTACAATGTTAAGAATTCTAGCTATTGGACAAAATTATGGGTTGAACCAAGAACTTTTAGGTAAAAGCAATTGTTTATGGGGTCGAAAAAGTTCTCTGTATTCCAGAAATTACATTATTTAATATCTTATGATATTTAAATAATTAAAAGATGTTAATGAAACTAAAATTTCTTTAAATCTTAAGAACGTCATAATTTCTGGCAAAAATAGCGAGGACTTAGCAACAAGGCAGATCATCACCTGGCGGTTACCATAGCTACATGAGTACTGCTCAGAGGGTTTTTCTTATATATGACTGTCTCTGTTATAATCTAAAATCTCTTTGGATAACAGCATTTAAGTAATCTACAACTTATCATATCACAATAGGACGGACGGACACAATATATTGCAAGAATAAACAATTGGGTCACTAAAAAAGAGCAAATAGCATAACATGTTATATAAGTTTACGTACTAACCTCTGTTAAAGTAAACTCATTATATAGCCTCTATCAAACGAGATCGTTGGAGAGACGTTACAAGTTACACAAACCCCCTGCCCGCCACCAAAAATTTTTACACTCGTCAGGAGCAGACTAATCGTCGTTTCATCTGAGAACAAAAACTTCTTCCCATCACTAACAGTACGAAGTTCGTAATTTCTTGAAATTTGTGCCCCGTAGCTAGTGATTGTTTCTTTGTCGATCTTTTACTGCTTAAACTAGCCTAATTTAAAACTACAGAACTAGTAAGCATCCTGTTTTTTACAGCACATGGCCTGAGAAAATCCTAATCACATATATTTTTTTTCAATCTTGATCTGGCCTTTAAGACTTATGTCTTGTTGAACTGTTCACACAACTAATTTATTCAGTCTATGTGAATAACATTACAAAGATAACACATCGAATAATCATTATCCATCAAACTTAGTGCATTTACTGCTTCCATTACAAATGATAGAATTTATAACAAAAAAGGGTACGCAAAACAATATGATCTTAATGCACAGTTTCCGAATACTCTTTAATCAGCAAGACCGACTCTATTTAACGATTATAAATTTAAGCCAAAATATTTGTTAACAGAATTTGCTTGAAATGTCATAGGAGGTCCACAGCGTACTTAAAAAATATTTATAGAAATGAACGTAGGCGATAATAAAGATTATATCTCCTCCAGCAATACAAATAATGAAATCAATCAAAAATGAAAATGTTAAAGAAAAGCTACAGTCAAATTTTAATTCCAGTAAAACTAACTTTGTATCAGAAATAATGAGAACAATGACGATATCAAAGAGTGAACCCTACATATCGAAAAAGTTCATTCAAATCGGGCAGTAGGTTTATCAAAAAATAACATGAAAGCAGTTTTTCCAGGAGTTTATTTTAAACCATTTTCAAAAATGTATGTATGTTAATGAGTTTTTTTAGCCTAAAAATTTACATTATTTTTCTATTGTGCCGTCCAAACTTCTTTCACTTGCTAGGTGAACTTAGTACTTTAACAATATCTTTATTAAAAAAAGCTACTTTTATTAAATATAACCCAACTACTTTTAAAAGTTACGGATTTTTACAATTGATCAAAATTGAATATACAAATTGCTCTTTAAAATGTAATTTATGATAAAGTGTTTTTTTTTCATTTCCAAACAAAATATCGAGCCTTAATTCAATTTAAAAATTAACATATTCGACTTTTTTTGTATAAAATACAACGTACAGTAATTTTCTAGAAACCAAATTCATGTTTGATAAAAATGATTCCTTCCTCCTTCTTTTCCTTATATCTACCTTACTGCTTTAAAAGAAATTCTTCATATTGACGCCATCCATATAGGTTGTATATTATAAATTTTTAAGGAAGTTATTTACAACTCCATATAAATATTTTTCCTCATGTCTCGAATCTTCTCATATTTGCCTTAAAATAAATATTACAACAAAATTTTCACCCGTGTGAATTCCAAACACGTTTGATATAGACTCAAATTTCTTGAAAAGAAGTCTATAAACCAAGATATGAATATATAGAGGTTGTAAATAAAAATATATTTATGACAAACATTTTTAAAGCATTATCTACGAATATGAAAAATTTTGTTAAAAAAGCTCCGGTTTGTTTATGTAATATATATGTAGTTTATCCTACCAAAGCCATTGGTGTGAAAAAATGGAATTTAGTATTGTCAAAGCAGGTGAATTTACAAGTAATCCTTGAGTCTAAAACAGAACTATTATTAAGTTGCGATTTTAAAACACAAAAGGAAACGGCACGAATCATGCATCTTCCTCTAAAAAGTAATATAGAAATGCAATATAAAATATGTTAACGTTACTGGAACTCTGTTGTCAAATATCATTCTGTTTGACTGATGATAGTAGTTACCAATAAACATCCCTCGGCCAATTCAGTTTAGTTTATATTAATTAGATATATTATTTAGGTTAAAATTTCACAATAAGGGTATTTATCAATGATGCAAACGATTTGCTTTAAGTAAATATTTCATAAAAATAAACCTTTTATTTAGTGCTGTTAAACTGCCATTGTATTCCTGAAGAAACTTTTTTGACAGAAAATCAAAACTAAATTAAGATTAGTATGTTAAACTTGTTTAAATAATCCAACTAGAAAGGGATATCAGATAATCGATGGCTACCGCGATGAATAAAAAACACAATTTTTCAAATATAAAAAAGTATTATCAATTCACGATCACACCACTGGCCTTAGTATAGTTCTTATGATATGTTAATTCTATGATTATGATATAATTCATTCAGTTAATTTAATTATATAATTATGGCATGTTCATTTTTACTAAAATCCATTAAAATTCACTTTTCTTTTTAAAAAACATAATTTTATAATGCGAGTAAAACTGAAATGAGTGTTAACAACCTCTGATCGGTCTAATGCGTTTGAATCGCATACGGATTACTCGTACATGGTTTTGCTTTCATGTACCTTTTTAAACTTTACAACATAGAACTGTAATAGAACATTTTTTGGGCTTATTCAATTATATTTGTAAAGTTATGCATTACTACACTACATAAAATATTACTTTTTGTTTTCTTATTTTGATTTTATTATTATCTATTTACGAAGAACCTGGGATTATTTAAAATATTAGAATCAGTAATTAACTAAGGATACGCTGCAAATTTATCAATATAAATCCAGAAATGACATCACTGAAAATTTATTTCACGCATTCTAGAGGCTGAAAGTTTGATAATAATCAGAAATTGTGAAAGGTTTTATGATGCTCATTTTTACGTTAACATATCTCATTGCATGCTTTCAACAAACAAAGGAGATGACTATAGTCCAAAATAAAATAGAACACCATTTGTGCGACACAAGCACTAATAACAAAGCCACACAAAAAATTTTCTGGCCTAGAGTTCTGACTCTGTCTACTGTATGTTTTCGGAGTCGCTAAATCCGAATCTGAGGTCCATTATACTCCATCACGTCAGGGTCTTGCCATAAGCTCAAAAAAACCTCAAAATTTAGACTATTAAGCCATTACCGAACGCTTTTAACTCAAAACCAATGCTGTTAAACCTCTAATAATTCCATGACCCAAAGACCATATAACCCAATAACCCCGTAATCTCTTGACTCTATAATCCCATAATCATGATACTGAAATCATTACACTCAACCTCTCATAGCGGAAGAACTTGTAGTCGCCTCCATTTCTTTAAACTACAGCTGTTGAGCTCCATGATCCTATAACCCCATGAACCCATGACTCCATAGCCCCATAACCATGTCACTGAACATTACACTCATTTTCTGCAGCGGAAGAGCTTGTCATGACCTCAATTCCTTTAAACTATGACTGTTAAATCCATAACCCAATAACCCCACGACTCTTTAAACCAATAACCATGTTACTGAAGTCATTACAATCAATCTCCATAGCGGAAGATCTTGTCGTGGCCTTAATTCCTTCAAACCATGGCTGTTGAACAACATGACATAGTCAGAACCCCAGGTCAGCATTTTTTTTGTATGACTGTGCCACAGTACTGGACTGGGGTTATAATTACGTTTAATCTATGTTTTCGGGATCGCTGAATCCGAATCTGCGGTCCACTAAACCCCATCACATCACAATTTTGTCATAACCTCAAAAAACCCCAAACCTCAAACTATTAAGTATTATTGAACGCTGTTAACCCAAAACCAATGCAGTTAAACCCCTAATAACCCCATGACCTCATAACCCGATAACCCCATAACCTCATGACTTCATAACTGCATGACTGAAATCATTGGGGTTATGAGGTTATGGGGTGCAACAGCCATGGTTTGAAGAAAATAAGGTCGCGACAAGTTCCTCCGCTTTGGGAGATTGAGTGTAATGACTTCAATAATATAGTTATGGAGTTAAAGAGTCATAGGCTTATGGAGTTATTGGGTTAAACAGTCATAGTTTAAAGGAAAGAAATTGAGGCCACGACAAGCTCTTCTATTATGAGAGAATGAGTGTAAAGATTTTGGTCACATGGTTATGGGGCTATAGAGTCATGGGTATATGGGGTCATAGGGTTATAGGATTATTGGCTCATGGAGCTCAACAGTTGTAGAAAAAGCGACTACAAGTTCTTCCGCAATGAGAGATTCAGTGTAATGGTTTCAATATCATGATTATGGGGTTATAGGAGTCGTGGAGTTATGGAATCATTGGTTATAGGGTTATTGGGTCATGGAGTTATTAGGAGTTTACCAGCATTGGTTTTGGATTAAAAGCGTTCAATAATGTTTAATAGTCTTCATTTTGAAGTATTTTTAGGTTATGGCAAAACTCTGACATAATGGGGTCTAATGGACCACGAATTCGGATTCGACGACCCCAAAAACATATAGCGGATATAGTCAGAACCACAGGCCAGAATTTTTTTTGTGTGGCTGTGCAATTGGAGTTATAAATTGAAAATTAAAAACCTTAATTCATCTAGATTGTATATTATGAAGTAAATAGAGAATACGATCCTTAAGATGAACACAATTAACTACGGAATCATAATATAGAGAATTATTAATCTAACGTAATTAATGCAAAAATAATCATATTTTTATCCTTCTTCTAAAGCATCATTAGAGAATGCTGATTTTGAAAATAAAACTTTAATTCTATAGTTAGCTATTTGAATAAATAAAATATAAAATAGGAGAAATATCAACAATCTTCAATAACATTTACTGGCCCTTAAAATCGTCTTGGAAATTTTGTTTATTTCCTCTCCATATTAAAGTAGGTAATTTAATAAAAACTGTAAATATTCAGAAATCCATCGAAAAATGTATTTGCAAGTTTCTAATTTACTTTATTATTTGCCCATTTCCAATGCTAATAAACAAAAAAAAAATCATAATAAGAAACCAAAAATGAAATATCTGCAGATAGACCGCATTTTCTAAAATTTATGGAGAGGAGACACGCTATTTTTCTTATTTTCAATAGAATTTAATCAAAATTGATGTTATCGGAAACATCGTAATAAGCGAAATATGGAAAACAGCTCTACCTTGAATACGACTATTTTATTATCGTTCTGCAAAATTTAGAGCTGACATAGATTTTTATTTAGATTGGATTGTTGTATGATTTACATAAATAACCAAGATATATTTTATATCAAGAGATTTTTTTCAGTTGGGACAAAAAGAACTCTATACCAGATTTTTAAAATTGATGTGGTGGAGATCCAACTATTTAATATTCTTGAAAAAAATATGTAAGGTCACAACAACAGTTGTATCCTTATGACGGTTCTGTGATAAGAAACAGCCAATTCATAGAACAAAAAATTCAACAAAACAAATTCTATTGGAGATATAAAATAATAGATAAAAATAATTAACGAACAAGTGAATATGTAAAATTAAGGTATACTCAATATTAGAGCCACGTTCGCTTGGATTCAATTAGTTTTCATTTTATTTAAATACATATAAAGTATTACTGAAGCACGAGACACCCAGGCGCCTTTTTCAAGTTTCCAGATTTTCGCATGCTTGACTTATTAGATCATTTTATAGTTGAGATATCACAAGTATAATTAAAGTAACTCCTCCAATTCTCGTTACAACTGCAAAATAACGTTACGCGATCTTCCATGTTGTGGGTCTGTGATAAAATTTTACGCGAGAGGCCGCACTTTATTCTTCAATTATAAAAGAAAATAAAATCTTTTCATTAATATTTTTCTAAATTTTAGAAAAATTAAAAACGAAAATCGTGGTTCAGACTGTTTGGTTCTTTCTTCATTTTTCTGTTAATATGAAATGGCTACTTAAAATGTATTGTATATAATATATATATATATATATATATATATATATACATATATATATATATATATATATATATATATACATATATATATATATATATATATATATATATATATAATATATACGGATTCCCATCCGTGAAAGCCGCATTAACTAGTCAGTCGCGACTATTTTTACTTTATATATAAATATATAAATATATATATATATATATATATATATATATATATATATATATATATATATATATAACACCATTCTTACTCCTATCTTTCCTTACTAATCGGCTATCCTTCGTCCCTACATCTATGTGAATTACCGAAAATATGACATATATGATATGAAGGCACCCGATTAGAAACTCGAAATGAAAAGAGACCGGAATCACCGGCCGGTCGATCTGATCTATCATTTCTAGCCCGTATTCTTATTTCAAGCAAAAAATAAGTCAAATTTTATACATTTTTTTATTTAGAATAGCTTAACAGCGCTCCATAAATAAATTCCTTGCATTTTATTTAAAATTTAAAAAAAAAATGTTTTTCTTAAAAAGGAAGCAACAAAATAAAGAGGAGATGGATTTTTTGTCCATTTAAATTTAAAAATAAAGACCACAAAAAGTCCTCTACCTTTGAATTATGCAGGTTCTGCTCCGCATTACCGTCAGGAACAAAATTTAATTATGGCCACAACGTTTAGTGTCTGAATAAAAGGATTCGATTTCCAGTGGACAGGAAAACAGTGTTATTTTGTCCGGCCAGTAAGAAAAAGCCAGGACAATGACATGTCAGTATAAAAGTATTTTCCTATGTCGACCCATAATGCGTTATGTGGGAAGAATATGGAAATACCTCGAATAGATCTATAGATGAAAATTGACATAGGCAGCATAAAATATTTCTTAAAATAAGATTTTTCTTTGGCAACAGAATGAATGAATTTTGAATATTTTATTTTGCAGGGACTACATCAAGGCACTGTTTAGAGTACAAATAAAACCACTGCAACTTTATTTGCACCACTGATTCCAAATTTGGAGAATGTGATTTTATATAGATATAAGAAAACGTTACGGCAGTCTTGGTGTACCTAGGAATGTAAATAAGTTAATCTTATATTTGGGTAAAGCCAGAAATACATGACCTCAGTTCCACTAAAGAATGTTATTTTGTATAAAGAAAATTAAAACAAGCTTGGCTCCATAATAATGCTTAAATGTAAAATGGGTGTTTTGAAAATCACGCGCAATCGCTTAGGTAGATATTTTTGACCCAAAAATTCGATAAATTATATGAATTCGTATAGTCCTAGTGTTAACTCACCCCTTTGGGAAGCTAGAAGACACGCTACACAGTAATCTGTCAACAAGCTTAGAAGAAAAGTCTTGCAATAACAGTCAGCAAACAAAATGAGAGTATTGTAATGGGTGAAGGAGATAGCCATGCTAGGTATGACTCTAGCAAAGACAGAATAACAAATATAATTATTAGTCAACAAACAGAAGTAGTAGATATTATCCAAAAAATTGCGCATTCTAATTGGAGATGAGGAGGTTATATATATATATATATATATATATATATATATATATATATATATATATATATATATATATATATATAATCGATAATGTAAAAGATTAATAAATTAATTAAAGATAAAGAAAGAGGCAGGAACTTGAGCCAATATTGCTTAGGAGAGAAACATAGAAGTTGTTAGAAGAGACCTACATCGAGCAGTGGATGATGGATGATGATGATGAATTCGCACATTGCAAATTTTTGAGAATAAGGTACTTGAAGAGGTAAAAATCGAAAATTCTTAATATTTATTTTGTATTAGTATATAAACTTGTATCTGACTGAAAAGAATATAAAAAAAATGACATTCTAGACAAGTTAATAGCTTTTCAGAAACAATGATGAAAAATTACTCCACTTATCACTAAATCAAATACATATATGCTTTGTCTTTTTGGTACAAAAGTAATGACAGATTATTATTTATTATATTTCATTCATTTATTTTTTTAAAGATATAATTTCTTACTAGTGTCAGCCGTCAACTTTAAAACAGTATTTTAAAGTAATCTTGATACTTCGCACACAACAGGGTATCATTCATCATCTAAGAGTAAAATGTTGCACCACTAGAAATATTTATTAGAGCTCCAAAGTCCTCCATGTTAAAACCTAACCATAGTACCATACTTTTAGGGATGCGCACTACAATTCTAGATTGGTGACCGATGATTTAGCATATAGTGTTTTTTATCTTCATCAAGGCTAATAAAATTTTTATTTCGATATATTAGGTTTTCTTTAAAATTTAAATATAGGCTAGGAACGTCCGGAACGAATTTCAGATTTTAGCTGCTCATGAGTACCAAAATATACCTTAGACATTTTTGCTAGCACACCGAATCAAAACCAGATTTTTTTTATATAATATGTAAGCTTCAGTCACTTGAAAAAAGAAGTTAATTTAAAAATATACAAACTACATATTAGCATTCTCAATAATTCACAAGCGTTCGCGGAAATAAAAGTTGGACTTTTAAGTAATTTTAAATCGCCACTTAATTACAACTATGGTGTTTAATATTTTAGAAAGTCCACAGATCAAGGTTTATATTCACATTTTAGACTAACTGGATTTTAATGGGAAAGTAAAGACAAGAATGAAGTTTCAGTTATTTAAAAATTAAAATAAAAGTTATTATGTGTAGTTGGATAGGGTCATTTTATTTTTTAACCGATTGAAAAAGAAAGAAGTTCTAAATTCGACCGCTTTTTTTTATGTACACAGTTCAGTCAAAAAGTTCCAGGGCTAATTTTATATAAAAGTTACCCGACGGCAGAACTATGTAATATTATGCCTTAGCTATCCACAGTGGAAATATGAGTACTGTAACTTCATTTATTGGCCAGCTGTGTTTGTTTGAAGTATCGGTGTTTTTGCCACTGCGTCATAATGGTATGGAGCGACGTGCCGCAATCAAATTTTGTTTCAAATTGGGAAAAAGTGGTTCGGAAATATTCGAATTATTGAAAACTGAGTATGGTGGGGATTGTATAAACCGCAGCAAGGTTTTCGAGTGGTAGGCGCGGTTCAAGAACGGTCGACAGTTGCTGGAAGATGATCCACGGAAGGGGCGCCGTTTAACCTCGACTACTAATGAGAATGTGGAACGTGTGCGCGTCGTACTATCTCATAACCGGCAAATTACGGTTGAAATGTTATCAGAGGTACTCAACATCAGTGTAGGAAACATACATCACATTTTTCAGAGTGTTCTCAGGGAAAAAAAAAGTGTGTGCGAAGTTTTTAAATAAAATAATAACCGGCGACGAATCATGGTGCTTTCAATACGATCCATCGACCAAACGCCAAACCGCTGAGTGGCGAGGCAAGGGCCAAGGGCGAGCGACAAAGTAGAAAATCAAAACGATACTCATTTCGTTTTTCGATTATCGTGAGATTATTCCTAGCGAATTCGCGCCCTCGGGCTAAACAGTGGACGCACAATCCGACAAAATTGTCCTGGATCTAGTTTTGAAGCAGACTCGTTGCATGAGCCCGGAATTGTACCGCACCGGTGACTGGTTTCTAATGTACGACAATGCGCCAGCCCATTCCTCAAAACTCGGTCTCCATGATTCATCACCTACCTTACTCGTCAGATCTGGCTCGGGCAGACTTTTTTTTATCCCCTAAATTGCAAAATGACTATGAAGGAAGAATGTTTTGAACACGTTGAGGCGATTCAAAGGAATGTGACCAGGACTCTGAAAGCTATCCCAGAAAAGGAGTTTTCCAGGTCATTTCAGCGGCTATACGAGCACAGCAAAATTTGAATAGAACGAGGAGGGTATTATGTTGAAAACTAAACAAAATCTTTTTCCTCAACTCTTGTTTTCATTCGTAAAAAAAAAAATTAATCCCGAAATTTTTTTAATGAACTGTGTATGTATGTCGATTTACTCTGGAACGGCGGCATCGACTTGAATTTTGTATTATGTTCAGAAGGTTGCTGCGGTAGTCCCATTTAATTTTAGTCAAAAATGTGTCAGTAAGATGGCGTCGACAATATAGCGGACAACAAAATGAATTTTTCCCGATTTTCTACAAATTTGGTATGGGGGAATTTTCGAACTCGTACATAACGAATCTAAAATTATTTTTAAAAAATTCAATATGGCGGATCCAATATGGTGGATTAAAAATTTTACATCTCTCGATTTTGTTCAAAATTGGTATAGGGTGTTTTTTGAGGACAAATTATGAATTTAATATTGTTTTAAAAAAAATTAAATATGATGGACTAAAAATTTTACATCTGTCGATTTTGTACATATTAGAGGGTTTTTGAAAGTTTAAATTACAAATTTAAAATTATTTTTTAAAAATTCAATATGGCGTACTACAAATTTTACATCATTCGATTTTATCCAAAATAGATATAAGGGGTTTATGAGGGTATAAATTACGAATTTAAAATTATTTTTAAAACATTTAATATGGCAGACTAAAAATATAACATCTGTTGATTTGAAAATTCTTTAAAAAAAAATCAATATGCAGAAGTAATATGACGGTCTAAAAGTTTTATATTTTCGAATTATGTTGAAAATTGGTACTGGGGGGTTTTCGAGCGCGTAGATTTAAATTAGAATAAAAGTTTAAATTGTTTTTAAATCAATATGGCGAATCCAATATGGTGGATTAAAAATTAAAATTTCTATAAAAAATTGAACCGACTTCTAAAAAAGCCCTTAAAAGCGAGAAATAATATAACTTCTTATGTGAAATTAAAATCTTTGAAGTCAGTGCCAAATACTTACATAAATAACTACTAACACAAGATACATATAACCTACAGTAAAAATGCAATTATAAATAAAGTTTTTCTCAATCCTTTTATGTGGACCATATTATGTCAAGTATTAAATTGAAGCCATCTTAAAAAATTTTATTTTCATATAAAAATTTATTAATTTTTTGCTTTTTCGTCCTTTTTAGGAAGTTGGTTTAATTTTTTAAAGAGGTTTATTATACTTCTTATTCAAATATCAATGATTTTGTTTCTAACGCAGCTTTCTGATATGATCGAATCGATCCAATAGGGATTTGCACTTGAAATTCACGTAATAAACGGTTCTGACTGAGATTTCTATTGGATACATTTCTTACTACTCGTTTCAAGTGGAGAAAACTGCATCGGATAGATCCGATTGGATCAGAACGCTGCATTAGAAACTAAGTCAATAATAAATTTTCACTATTTACAATGGAGGCTTTTAATTAGTGGAAATCCAAACAAACAAATTACTTTTTCGAAATTTTTACAGTATTATAATTTAAACCTTATAATTTACAGCTGCATAAGTAAGCATAAAGAAGTTACATTGCCTAGCGAAACGCGTCACTACCTTTGTAAATTATGAGGTTTAAATTATAATATTGTAGGAATTTCGACAAATAAAGTAATTTTATCTGTCCTCTAGGTAATAAGCGATATAAGTTAGATCTTCTAGTTATCCAATTTTATTTTCATTCTGATGTTTTGTATTGTATATATATATATATATATATATATATATATATATATATATATATATATATATATATATATATATATAAGATAAGGTAAAAGAACTAGTGTTCGGCAAGGTAATCGTTACTTTACAATTTGAGGGCAAAAAATAGGACTTTACCAAGCATTTCAACATATTTCAATCGAAATTGGTAGAGTCTGATTTATCGGGCAATGTTGCAAAATGCCAGATATTAGAATAGATTTACAGGTATAAAAAATTGCGGAATGTGTTCAGATTGTGTGAATGTGGTTTTTCTAAAAGTTATTGCTAAGTTAATTACTTTCAAAAATATTTATTACTTATTTTTCTACAGAAGTATGGGTTTGGCCTATATATTGGGTATATTTAAAGTCTGCAGCATTCGATTTACATTATTAAGTTGCACGAATTTACGTTCTAATCATATTTTTGGAAGATGTCAAACACCGGAGCCGACAAATCATTACTAATTCAGTGATTATCACATTGCGTTGTTGACTGGATTTCATAGGAATTCAGTAATTGACAAATTGTAAGCGTGGATTTAGAGCAGTTTTATGGATTGTAAACCTAGCCTTTTTTAACTTAAATTCAAGAATTGCCGAACACTAGTGCAGCCAAATCATAAATGATCTGATACTGGATAATGTGGCAATTTTTGGTCTTTGTATAAGTTCCAGTCTTCATCATATACTTAAGTACCATAGTACCATGTCGTTATTAAAAAATAATGTTTTCTGATAGAATACCAAAACAACAACGGAGAGAGTCTTGATGACGTCTCTGACATGGATTTATGTACAGCTAAAGATGACTTTGTTTATAATCCTTTCACAAAAAATTACAATGTTTGTGACTTCGGACTAAAAAAGTTCTAAGAAGCTGAGATTGAAGTGATGTTACTATAGAGTATTAATGACGATAAAACTACTTTTAGAATTATGGAAAATGACGTGTCTGGTATAAAAGAAGAAGATATTTTACAGAATTTACTCCAATACCAAGTTCAAAATGTTGGAAATAAACTTACATAGACACAAATAAATTATTTACCTAATTTCAAGTAATTATTATTTTAGTGCGCGACTGGCCTTAGATCACCAAAGTGTTTTCGACGTATCTTTTGCCACTGAACACGAATCTCGAGATTTAGCTAAGAAATGTAAATAATCTATGATAGCTATTAACATTTTGACTAGACAGGTCGGTTACTATTTCAATGACAAAGAAAACCTTATTTGGCTCATTAAAAAATATTAATTAGAATTGGAGATGTTGCAATATTGTGCAAAAAAATGCAAACGCGTAAAGCGTCCTATAGGTTTATCAAACATATCTTGGCTTCTAATGAAGATATAATGCTTAGGAGTTGATGTTAGCGGCTCGTGTGAATGCTGTTCTAAATATTTTGTGATGACACAAAAAAAAATTATTTACAATTAAAGTAGTAATAATTTAATAAATTCCTTGACAATTTTTTGGTTAGACACCCTTGAGATTCGTGATCGGTGATCTAATAGACATGAACGGTAACGAACTGGGTTCCTGAATTATAACAACATTTATAAAAATTGTTTAAGATGTAGTTTGTATCCAGTGTTGGCATTTTAATATCAATATAAACTTGAATGTTTAAAGACAATTTATTTATTGTATTTGTCATAACCATAAAATTTTATTTTGGTTAAATGAAAAGAAAGTTGTGGTTTGCAAAAACATTTTTTGATGTAAATTTAAAAAACTTCCATACCAATCCAAGACATATCCTTAAATAATTCCTAAACCCAAAAAGAAAGTCATTAAAGATTCTATATTATAGAAAAAGCTCATGCTAGCCAAAGCGCGCTCTAAAACAGTAAGCCAGTAACGTGGCAGCGACGTGCTTTTCAGGTGGCGGGTAGAATCACCAAAGCATACGTATCATCCCATTTCCCTATCCTACATAATAAGTGCGGCCGCATTTGATTTCATATGCTTTAATGATTGGATCGTTGATCATCACGTCGCTGCCAGGTCACTTGCTTACCAAGGTGGTAAGCAAGAGACGTGACAGTGATGTGGTAATTGCGTGATAGGTGGAACCATTAAACTCCATGTAAACAAATGCAACCGCATTTATTAAAGTAGGGTGGCGGTGGGATGATGTTTTGCAAGTAGCCTGGCATCAGTATGATGCCAGCACTTCACTACTAGTCCACTGCCACACCACCTTTTTATCATTCCTATGCCAGGCAACACTTCTTTACTACGCCGCTACAACATCACCTCAGCGCACGCCTTGCCTACAGAACACAAAAAAATCAAGAAAGTAATGTTGTAATAACACCATAAATTATTACAGTTGTGATAACTTTTAGGTTACAAAAAAGAGGAACGTCTGAAGCTACAGAATTGGTTTTATTTTTCAATCTTTGAATGTGAGGGGTCGAAACTTTCAAGATCGATAATGGAAGCGAGGAACTGGTTTCCTCTATTTAAACATGACTTTGGTATTAAATTAAGTTTATTTCAAGAATGTTGGTTTAAAAGCATTGGAAGAATAATCGCATACCGCAATATTTGTCTCAACTTACTTTATAAAACATACATATTCCTTTATTTTTCAGTTTATCCACATATTAAAATTTTAGATATTTATCACATTATGGGGAAAACATTGACGGACAATTCAAGGTAAAAATACTCAAATCAAGTGAATGGTAAAAATATTTGCTGATTTATATTCAACGTATTCATATATCATATTGAAAATTTTATATATATAACCTTTTTTTTTGTTAACAGGTAAGAATTAACAATTTTATTGTATTAGTAGTTATTCCAATGTTATATAATTATTTATTGTTTCAATTTTGTTAATCGAAGCGTCTGATTACTTGATCCACGATTAAAATATTTTGTGCAATCTAAGGTGATATAAGCTGTACATTTAAGAATTAGGTTCCTGTACATATATGAATAAGTAAATCTTTCAAATTGGTAATTGTAATATGTTGCTGACAAGACAACTACTTTTTGGGAACAAAGTTCAAGCTCGACTCAATATAATTCTTCTGTTGAGACCGTAAGGTGACCAAACTGAATAAAAAAAAGACAAATATAAAAGTCTTTTACCTAAAAGAAGGACATAACTTTATTTTTCGGAACCTTACCAAGTCATTATAATAAGATACAGTCTACCATCATCTCTATGGAGAAAGTTATTCGATATATTATTATATTGTTGTAAATTAACTGTAACAATGTAATCTGCTTTTTTGTTTTCTTATAAAGGTATTTTATTAGGCACTTAGTCTAATAAGAAACTGGAATATCAACTTTTATCAACAAAAATCCTTAACTTGAAGTAAAATGACAAATTGCTATCATAAATATTATTTATTCTAATGAAAAAAATTAATAATTTTGACGAAAATTTAAATAACGTTACCTTTATCTCCTCAACAGCTGAAAGATAAGAAAAAAGCATGGGCAAACGATAAGAAAAGGTACGTAGATAAATCACTTATCTATTAAAGATAATATTTATTTCAATTACAACTTCCTCATTTTAAATTATTTAGTAATTCCTAACCTAGCGCAATAGTTGTACAACGGCAGCAGTTTTTGCTTGGTACAATTAAATTAAAATATGAAACCTCAGGAATTCTTTGTAACCGTTACTAATCTCATTAATGAAAAGTATACGTATAACCTATTTTTATTGTGTTCAGCCATATACTTTTAATTTTACTTATAAATATTATATAAATCCTAGTAATGTAACTAAAAAAATCAATTTTAATGAATAATTCATCCTTCCCCTGGTCGGTAAATTTTTCAAGTTATTTCTTAAAAATAGAAGTACATACACATTAGCACATATGAAATATTTTATTTTGTAAATTTATTGACCAAGCTGTTGAATTTGATGTTATTTGTTTTGTTTTTTTTTAAATTAATTTTTATGACCTCTAAAAAGTTCTTTAGTTAGATATTTATTATTACATTTTTAAACCACTTTTTAGTTTATTTTAACTTGACATTTTAATTATATTCATAAAACTCAAAATATTTTCAAATAATAAAAAACACTGCAATATTCTGTTAAGCCAATGTGAAATTTATTATGACAAAAATCTACTAATGCATTGCCTTAACAAATGGTTTTCCTTGAATTCATAAATCAAAAGGTTATAATTAATATAAAAAAATCTTTTTTCAATACTTACCTAATGAGAAAATTAAAAAAACAAAATTCCAAAATATTAAATCCATGTTAGTCATCGTTTTCAATTGTTCGTTAAAACCACCAACAAATTCGTAAAAAATCGTTTTCGAAATTCTACAACACAAACTTTCTTTATCGCACACTACTTAACACCCAAAAACTTTTAACTATCTATCCATTTATACTGCAGATATTTTTCAAGTTATAGTGTCATTTTTCAAAACAAAAAAGTTTTTTTAAATCAGTTTCAAGATATTTTCTTTAACACCTTTCACTAATGGTAGTTTTTAAGTTCTCAAATTTGATTTATTTCAACACTAAACTTCCAAAAAAAATACTCACAGTCACTTCACAACCAAAGTTTATAATTCCATGTTAGCACACACAAAGCGTCGTCGAAGAATCTATAAAAAAAAATGTCACTTAAAACTTCACTGTCAAAAAAACTACATAATCCATGGACTGTTAAACAAGAAAACGTAAAACAAAGGTATTTTTCATTCAGGAAGCTTCCGAAATTTCAGTTGTGAGTTTTGAAACTCGGAAAAACTTGGCCTTCGACGAGTTTCTCGAGCTTCCGTTAGAGTTTAGCTATCTGCACACTCCGAAAGCTGTTCGTAGAATACGCGGCAAAATTTTAACTGAAATCCGGTCGTGACCGTTACTACACTTAGGCGCCCTCTTCAGTGAAGAACAGAACTTTTATATAGTTCGTTCATCAAATTTAACTAGAGGTAGAAGCTTTTGAATTGTTATACTGTTTAATACATTTTACGAACTGTTTTCACGATTTTAAATATATCTAGAAATAATTATTATATGGAAAACTCTCTCAATTTATATTTTAAAAATAGTTTTCAACTAAAATTAATTTTTCCTATGAAACGAAACAATTATAAGAGAAGGAAGAGTGAACATATTGGTATGGTAAAGTAAGACGAAAGAATTGAACAAACGGAGTGTGGACAACATTTCTGTTTAAAGGTATGGTGAGGTCTAGGCAAGAGGTATTATAGGTGCAGAACAGGGAAGTAGGTAGATGGCAATACAAATGATACCAGATATATGCTATAAAATTTAGAAATCAATTTCTTTTACAGCTTTAGACTGTGTTAAATTTTTCCTGTACTTACTATTAGAAGTTTCTACAAAGATAATATTTTTCAATATATCATACAAAAAACAATATGGAAAAGCTAATCAATTATTTTTTTACACTCTGCGTTACTGATGAACCATCTAATATTTTTTACCGTAAACAGACTTCAAAGTATAAATTGTCCAGTTTCCTTTACAAGAATCATATCAGCGTAAGTTTCAACACTACACATCTTTGCAATTAAGTTGAGTGGAAGTTTCAAATTTTTTGTTTCTTTATTTTGCATTTCATACGATAATTAACTAGGAAATTTTACTATTAGACTAATGTTTAATATCCAAACAAACTAAAAATTTAAAAAGTGGTATATCTTTCCTCCATAACAAATTAATAGGGAGACAAGTATTACAACAAAATACATGCTTACGGTGAAACATAAAAAATCGTAAAAGTTATTGAATATCTACGATAAATTTTTCTTCATTCGCTATTGTTTTGATTTTAATATACTATTTTCTAATGTAATTGCTACCGATTAGGAAGTTTATCGGGGGTTTGATTCAAGAATACAAGTTAAAAAAAACATCATATACAAAATCAAGGGAAATTGAATATTATGTAAGGCCCACCCAAAAATTTTTTTTGGATATGCGCTCTATAGAGTAAGCTCTGTAAGAAATCTTTTTAATTCTTATGGCTAGTTGCGAGACGATTGTACAAACATTAAAGTCAATACATATCTCTCTTTTTTCTTATGCTAGTATTATTTTTTCAGTTTTGTGATCTGAGTTTCCATACCGGTTTTAATCGTGCCAACTCTAATAACGGTTTTTTGGAGTTATAATAAAATTTGTTTTATTAATTTTTTCTTGCTTTAATTAGGCTTAGCAGCCTATTCACCGGTTTGGCTTCTGAGTATAAGCCTTCAGAATTGATTGATCCTTGAAGGTGTCTCCAGTAGATTGGAGTTTTGCATTCGAAAGATATATGATATGAGAAGTTGTTTCGTCTCTTCGTCACATTGTCTACATGTTGGTTCTTCATTATAGATGCCCATTTCTTGTCGATGTTAGAGCCGTCCGTTATCAATCTTTTCCTGCCTAAAGCCGCGTCCACATTAGTAAAAAAATGTGTTGTTTATTGAATGTAGGATCGGCCACAAATATTTGCGGCGCAAATTTTGCTTCCTGATGACAAAAATATTTATGTTGTGCACCGTATGTCCGTAATCAATCCATGTGTGAACTTATGCGTTATTTGGTTTGGTTTATTATTTGTGTTTATTTTGATTTCAAGTTGGACTTAATCAATAAGAAATGAATTTAAACATGGACGACGTTTTTTTGTTTATACTATAAAATCAAAAACAAAGGACTTTATGGAAACCAGGTAAAAGTGGCATTTTAATAAAAGCAAAAAGCAAGATGCAATTTAATACCATTAAATTATTTTTAATCTTTATATAGAATCTAATATCGCCTGTTTTTTTGCTTCCCCTTTTTCTTGATAAAATAGTGCATAACAATAAAAGCAGCATATTTTCTTTTTATTATAACTAATACATCAGACATGGTCGCAGATTAGTTCATATAAAATCTGATGGAAAAGTTAGTGGAATTTAAACTAACCTCAATTTGTAAAAAATACGTCCATAGTAAAATGATGTTGAGACGCAAATCCCATTAATGTGTGCAAAAAAAAACCGACAAGCAACGGATTGCGCGCGTTGAACGCAGCGAAAATTTTTGTGTGCATTTTTATACAGCGAATAGATCCACACTCGCATAAATTGTATATGAACGCGCAAATTTTTGCAGCATACCACACACAACGTAAATTTGTACTCATATGAACTCGGCTTAATGTGTTTTTTTTTTGCTGAAAGGCAGGATTGGTCGGCTTAATTTGCGAGATGATTTGCCCAGCCATTGTTTGCTGTACCGCAATGTGGTTCCAGTGGATCTTATATCGATTGTATATCCACCAATATATCCACCCACAAATAGCAACATTAGTAATCCCAACCACTGATTCTGGCTCAATAAATGTGGTTGCAGGCCTATGTCTTGTAAGTTGGTGTGCTTTAATTTTACCTAGGATAGTCTAGTCTCCTGATACCTACGCAAGAGTAATCTTATATTTTACCAGGTTAACACGGTTTTGAAGACAATGCTTTGATGTTATCGAAGACGTGTGAGTGCTGTCAACGCTGCTAAACTATCAAAGAGCATGAAAACAGTCCTGTCACTGTAACCTCTTACCCGATCCTCTTGCTGAGTTAGGGTAATTAATTTGTTACATCAATAAAGAACTTGTACAGGTAATGCTACCTATGCAGTTACTAATGAAGGTAAATAAAATAAGTTATTTGATAGATTTTATGTTTCGGGTCACTGCCCAGCTTTGTGTACTGTCTGATATTTGTTCAATAGTATAGTTTCAGACTTAAAAAGTAAATTCATGTGAACTGAGAAAAATAACAATGATACATTTTTAAATCTGTAGTTAGCCATACCTTTGTTCTTAAAAATACTTTTTACTTTCATTAATAGAAAATTTCTGAAAGAATGGTTTTGTTCAACTTAAAATTAACCTCGCACGCCGCTGTACCCATTATCCGCAACCACAGTCGCAACTTACGTTTGCCTGTATTTCTTTCTATTACAACCGAACACAGAGCAACAACGTTTTTCATGGCCAAGTTTACAATCACTACATGAAAATGTGATGGAATAGTTTCACTATTTACATATTCTTAGGTCAGGAGTCTATAAAAATACTATTATATATACATTTAGATATACAAATTATACTTGATTCCAAAACAACTCACTGATGATTTGAAATTAAATGCTGGAGATCGTTTATACATAATACATATGCTCAACGGAATCTTAATTTATCTATTGGATAATTATCGCTCAAAGTAATATTGGGTAGATTCCTGGACCCATCTAATCAAAAAGGTATCTATTACAAACGGGTCAACTGTGTAATTATATGGTTCTAAAAATTGGTGAGATCTTATGTGGAGCCATGTCCATAACATCCATATTATGAAGTCTCGCAACTTCATTTATAGACTTTTGTAAGTCACTACATTTTAAGTTTAATAACTTTAAGTGACTTGGCTGTTACACAGGACAAGAAAGTAACAGCTAGATATGTTTTAGATCAGACGTCATTTTTTCTTGTAGGTAGTAAGGATTTTCTTTTTTACAGTACTAATACACTGTTGATTCAAAAAGTTCCGATACTAATTTTGTATAAAATTTACAACTAGCGCTATGTGTTACACGACGGTAGAATTATGTAATATAATAGCTTAGTGACCCTCAGTGGAGATGTAAGTGTTGTAACTTCATTTATTGACCAGCTGTGTTTGTTTGAAGTAGACGTGTTTTTGCCACTGGGACGCAATTTTCGCCATGAAACAAAGCGCCGCAATCAAATTTTGTTTCAAATTGGGAAGAAGTGGTTCGGAAACATTCGAATTATTGAAAATTGCATATGGTGAGGATTCTTTAAGCCACAGCAAAGTTTTCGAGTGGTATGCGCGGTTCAAGAACGGTCGACAGTCGCTAGAAGACGATCCACGGGAGGGGCGCCTTTTAACTTCGACTACCAATGAGAATGTCGAACGTGTGCGCATCGTACTGTTTCGTAATCAGCGAATTACGGTTAAAATGTTATCAGAGAAACTCAACATCAGTGTAGGAAGTGTGCTCCACATTTTGCACGATATTCTCGAGAGAAAAAAAATGTGTTCGAAGTTCGGTACACAGTTGTTAACGGAAGAGCTGAAAGAGCGCCTTGTGCAAGCTTCACGCGATTTAGTTAAATGAGCAAACACGCACGAAAATGTTTTAAATAAAATTGCAACCGGCGACGAATCATGGTGTTTTCAATACCATCCATCGACCAAACGCCAAACCGCTGAGTGGCGAGGCAAGGGTGAAGGGCGACCCACCACAATTCGACCGACAAAGTAGAAAATCAAAATGGTGTTCATTTCGTTTTTCGATTCTCGTGGGATTATTCCTAACAAAGTCGTGCCTCCGGGCCAAACAGTGAAAGCAGAATTCAACAAAATTATAGTGGATCGACTTTTGCGTCAGACGGGAATTGTACAGTAACGGCGACTGGTTTCTGTTGCACAACAATGCGCCAGCCCATTCCTCAATACTAATCATACAATTTTTGGCCCAAATGTTGGTCGCTATGATTCATCAACCGCCCTTTTTTTATTCCCTAAATTGAAAATGACGATGAAGAGACAACGCTTCGAAGACGTTGAGGCGATTAAAAGGAATATGACCAGTGCTTTGAAAGCTATTCCAGAAGAGGAGTTTTCCAGGTCATTCCAGTGGCTATACGAGTGCAGCAAAATTTGTATAGAACGAGGAAGAGATTATGTTGGAAATTTTCTACACTCTTGTTATCATTCGTGAAAAGATATAATCTCGGAACTTTTTGAATGAACTGCGTATAATTTAACTAAACTACTCGAACAGACAACCAAATCATTAGAAATAAATAAGAAACCAATATAAGAGCCTAAAATATCATCAAAACACCAACGACCGAAAGCAAGACAAATATATATATATATATATATATATATATATATATATATAATTTTGAACCAAAATTGCAGTATCGCAGTATATTAAAATTGTATATTTATAACATATTCGTGAATCAAATTTATCTTTCAAAAAGTACTATAAGAAGAGAGATAAAAGAAAGAAAAAGAAATAAATAAGCCACTCGAAGAAACATATTATGACATATGGCAAGGCTAGAACAAGTAGTAACAACTGTGAAAACTCGCTTTATAATACACAATATGCCGGCACACACCGACGCCGTACTTTCCAACACTTTTCTTGTTTGTTCCTGAGAAAACTTCTCTAATATGTCAGGGAAATATTTCTTTTCGAAAAATACATTTTCTTGTAGATTTGTTATTTGTTAACTCTGGATATTCTGTTATGAAATATAATCTACGTTTCTCACCTGTCATGAGTTTTTTTTAAGAAATATCCTTTGTTTTGCAATGTTTGTAGACGAGAAAAAATTACAATCAATTATCTAACCAATTTTTAATACCAAAAATGTTCTTTCTGGGAAACAAAATAAATAAAACTAGGAAATATGGCTTTGCCGTGATATAAAGTAATATCTGAATTGTAATGTTTCCGCCTTGGTAAAAATAAATATTTCTTGTTACGAAAAACATTTTCTCAAGTGATTTATTTCCTTTTCAATCTATTTGTAATGAAAAAAGTAAAAGTAGTAAGTAACAGATTAATAAAAGCTTTAATATTTTGCTTAAACCTACTTCCTTTCTCCGTAAGCCCTTTCAATACAACAATACAAATATTGATTATAAAAGTTTCATTTAAGGTAGAGATCAATTTTGTAAGGACAAAATACGTATTTTATTGTAATAAATATGCATTGAAAGCGCTAACTCATTGAAATTTTATCACTATTAACTGCGCAAATTTCAGACTAAAAAAGATTAACGGTAAGTTTCTCTCTGTATTGAAGTCCTAAACTCTAACGTTGTCTAGGTATATCGCAGTATATACATATAAAATTCTGTACCTGAGATCGAGAAAATACTACGTAGCAACCTTTACTGGAACCAACTCAGCATACTTTTGAAACCTTCATGCCCTGGTAATGGAGAATAGTAAAAGTTTCAAAGTTTTCGTATCAGAAAAAATCGACAAACTCGTTCCTATCCTTACATCCTCTTTAACCAAAAATTATTGGTTATTTGATATAAATTTGTCTTGCTTTCGGTCGTTGGTGTTTTGATGATATTTTAGGCTCTTATATTGGTTTCTTATTTATTTCTAATGATTTGGTTGTCTGTTCGAGTAGTTTAATTAAATTATACGCAGTTCATTCAAAAAGTTTCGAGATTATATCTTTTCACGAATGATAACAAGAGTGTAGAAAATTTCCAACATAATCTCTTCCTCGATCTATACAAATTTTGCTGCACTCGTATAGCCACTGGAATGACCTGGAAAACTCCTCTTCTGGAATAGCTTTCAATGCACTGGTCATATTCCTTTTAATCACCTCAACGTCCTCGAAGCGTTGTCTCTTCATCGTCATTTTCAATTTAGGGAAAAAAAAAGGGCGGTTGATGAATCATAGCGACCAACATTTACATATATACAGGTGTGAAAAATCGAGAACCTCGTAAAAAAAGAGAATGTAACAAAAAACGACGGACAACCCATTTAGCCATGTTGAAGAAGTGAAATAAAGCATATTGTTGTATCGTAGCTTGCTTCCTGGTTTCCAGCAAAAATGGCGTCGGTCAAGGACTTTTCGCTGGTTTCGGGTCGTCAAAACATAGTGGGTCGAAAGCATGGATTTGATATTAAAAATAAAAATCGGATCCAACAATAGCAGACTGAAACTTTAAAATCATGAAAATAAATTCGAAAAACGTCTAATGTGGTTCAACGCTTTAAAAATAAAATAAAAATTATAATTGTATTTCCATGAATAAAATATTGAGCTTGACTTCAAGGTACATTTTAAATATAATACTATAATAATAAATACATGTATATCGATAATCTTTAAAAATGCGAAAGTACTTTTTCCTGTATGCTTAGGACTTCTTTACAAATACCAATGCAAATAATTTGTAAGTAATATAATATTTATTGATTAACATAAATGAATAAATAATACGACTGTAATAAAAATAATAAAAAGAACATTTTAATCATTGCCTTTTTTATTAACAACTCTTTTCTCATGCCCCAATACGTACGAACTATTATCCGAATCATTACGACGTCAAAAAACAGTGTAAGGATCCGTCGACGCCAAAAGTTTTGGAACAGGTCCTTCATATTATTTTCTCGAGAAGATTTTTGGGCAAAGTCTAGGTGATAGTTTCTTATCAACTTGTCCGTTGATTTTTGTACATCTTTCGACTGTTTAGCTATCGGTAATATTACAAATGCTATGATGTCTGGTCAATGAAGTAAGTAATTTGTAGATTTCTGTTGGCATGTTGTACCAATACTATTTTTTGAAGAACAAACTTGTTGTTTGAAGTGTGTATTCCCTAATCTTCTCGATTGCAGTTTAATGTCCGCTTCCAATATTTTACAAAATGATGGGAAACCGGAGGATCAGTTTTCGCTCTACTCTTGTTATAATAGCTGACTCATCACTGTTCTCGAGGAAACGTCGAGCCGTGTTGTCATCTTTAGTGCTTCCTAACCCTTTCTTTGGCATGTTGACGAGAAGTCCTAATCTCTCTCCTTAAAGGCCTATTGGATGGTAGCCTTTGTCAGTGCTTTCACCTCTTTGTCTTTCTGCTTACGGGCTTGCTACTTCTGTGTGTCACGTTGATACGACAAATACAAGCTGCACTCGAATACATGCGTGTAGAGTTAACAGTCGCAGCTTGATATACTCTGTATTTACTGGAACACAGTATCAATGTTGTTGAACTGAGATGTTGTTTGGCAGAGGTAACAACGTTGGACCGATTTCGTTCCAGCCACAGCATTCACCTAGCCTTCTATCATCGTCAAAGATAAGTTGTACTGTACTGAAGGTGGGGTGGCAAAGGGAACTCTTTTATATGGTGCAAGTTGTTTAGTTCATAATTTTCTTTTTTCTTTAAAGACTTGTTCAGTTTCTGTTGAGTTTCCGTGTTAACACCTGCTAATTGAAGTGAAACAAGAGAGGTGAGGAATAAGTTTGTATCAGAAATAATCGGATCAGTAAATTTCATTTTATACTGGCTCTGATCTGACGTTCCATCGAAGCCCCATTTGCAAATGAAACTCATATTTTCAAATCTAATTTATCGATTTGTCCAAGGGCATCTAATTGAAGCAATATAATTCGATCTACTGTATGATCCAGTAAGCCTTGGAATTTATCCTCGGCTTTTGATTTAGTAGAGGTTCGATAATTGTCATTGAATACCATGCTTTTTTTTGTATTTTACACACCATATTTGTCTCTTGACAATTCAGTGTCAAATAGAAGAGCGACACCTTCATTGGCATTAAGCAAGTTCTAAAAAAACTGGATATTCTGCGGAATTGTGTAGAAGTCGTAACCTATACTTCAATTGTTATTGCATTTTAGGATAATTTGCTTAATTTTTCGTATAAAAGTTAAAAAAAAATAAATAGCTATTTTTAATTAAGTGCCTACCTCTTGAAGAAGCCTGGCCGCTCATATTACCGAGATTTAATAGAAACAGTACTATAGCCAAACTTCTAGTTTAAATTTCTTAACTAGAATTTTTTTTTATTTTGGCCACGTTTTCTTAATTGTGACCCACTAAGCCTTTCGGGTTAGTTCGGGACAGACGTTGTCGGGGAACGCCTACACGACATATAACCCCCTCTAACTTCCGTGCGAGACGAAAAACGAACAGCCAACCATCAGTGGCTGGAAACGAATGGGAGGGTGTATTGATTTTGTCTAAACTTATAACGTAGTCGACAGAATTTGGAATATTTAATGACTATTTGATACATTTATTGTTTTAAATGCATCAAATAGTCGAAATACAAAAAAAAAATATTTTTTGCTGGCCGTTGGACGTAAAGAAAACTGGTATTTCTGTTACAAAATAAACATTGATTCTAATAAAAATAACGGTAGTTTCTAAGTAAATAAGTTAATAAACCACATTAAAAAAATCATTCTCAAAAATAAACTTTGATTCGGGTAAAAAATAAAAGTAACATATTCAGTAGTTATAAATAAATAAATAAATAATTAAATTCTATTTAAGTAAATAAAAACATCTAAAATTCTACAAGAAGTGTTCAAACAGGCCTCCACTTAGACAATAAATCAATCTATTGTAAAATCCGGTTCGCGTATTTGCCAAAACTTCAGGTTTTATATTTATAATAACTTCATTAATTTTTTGTCTCAATTCATCCAAATTCATAGCACGATCATATATGTGCCGATAAATTTTTTGGGAAACATGACCCCAAAGGAAAAAATCGTTTTTGGGCCAAATCGGGAGACCAGGGTGGCATTTGAATGGTTCCCTTTGTGCTTATGAGGCGCTTAGGGAATATAGTTTGCAAAAACTGTTGCACTTCTCTCGCATTATGAGCAGGGCAACCATCCTGCTGAAACCAAATTTCGTCAAAATTAAAATTCAATGCTCGAACAGCTGGAATGACGTGATTTCGCAAAAGGTCCAAGTATTTATTGGCAGTTAGGTTCCCATTAATATAAAAGGGTCCAATGATAAAATCCCCTAACATACCAGCCCATACATTAACCTTATGCGGGTATTGTGTTCTCTGCGGAATATTGAGATGTTGATTCTCTCTAGAGTTTCCTACGGCAATAGAAGGATTGTGACGGCAGTGCAAGGAGAATGAAGATTCATCCGTAAACAAAATGTTGCTGATGAATCTGTCGTCCCTATTAGCCCTTTCCATCATGTCCTCACAAAACACCATACGTTTTTCCTGGTCTTCCGGAAAAATTTCTTGAGTTGTTCGCAATTTGTAACAGCGATATTTGTTACGCTTTAAAATATTTCGAACCGTTCGAGCGTTCATATCAAGTTCTTCTGCAATTGCAATATATATATATATATATATATATATATATATATATATATATATATATATATATCGCAGTCGAGGACATATTTTGTTGGTAAACATCATTATCATGCAGGGTCCGGAAAATGAAGGCAGCCCTGTCTCTTCCACATTTGGAACTACTTATGTCATTGCATCCGGTATAATCCATCATCTCACAGTCGTGCCCTCTCAACTATTTTTAAACTAGGAAGCCAACGATTAGTTTGGTTGCCGATAACGAATCATGCGACTCCTATCCCTTCGGTAATATGCTTTGTGTATCGATTTTGGTAGACTTAATTATAGATATTTATCGATATAGCGATATTTTTTTAAATTATTAAATAAATTGATACAAAAATAAATACCACAAAAATATTTTGGAGTCTAATATACATAAAAGTAGTAAGCATTACCCGATCTTCTTTATCCCCCACTCCTCGACCTCGACCGTGTCGCCCCAGACTGACCATGAAAGCGCACGGCTACTTCGCCCTGGGCCTTGAACTTGTGTTCAAGGTTGTGTGTGACCTTGACCGTGGCCTTGTTCAAGGCCGCCTTGTCTTTGTTGGTGGCCATCTTGGGCGTATGACCTTGAAGTAGTTATTTGTGCATTGTAATAGAGTGAGATGATCTTGAAATGATTTTGACCTAGCAAATTCTTCTATAGAATTGTGTGAGTCTATTTACATTCATTCTGTGTGAAATGTCAGATACGGAACTATCTAAAGAAAGAATTATAGAGCAAGTCAGCAGAGTAATTTGTTTATATCAGAGTAATTTAAAAAGTTTGTGTGATTTTGAAGAAAAGGATCTAGCATTTTTCCTCTCGAATATTTAAAAACTTACGTTGATACACTGAGTTTACGGCAAATTTGGGATTAGCTGCCAGCGCCATATCGGTGTGAAAATAAATACAGTTAAGCTTACCCTGTTACATTTACTATGAACAAATATATCGTCATTATATAGATGAGCCACCACTAGCAATAAAAAAGTGTCGATGAGTTCACTGAAACGGCAAGTAATTACTTTAATGATGCAATGAAAAGTCGAGCAGAATGGGCGTCGCGCTATTGTGATTTGCTTTGAATATGAAAAGGCTGCGAATGTATGTCGTAAATATTGCAGCAAAACATTAAATTTACTAGACTTTATTTGTGAAATAAAAAAGTTAGGGTTTAGTGACTGTTTGGGAAAATTGATTAGTTTCATTGCAGATCCAGTTGTGTTAACTGAAACTTAAGTTTAACGTAGTAGTAGTTAATATGGAAAATTTAGTAAGAGAAACACAAGAAGAATTTCTAATTTCTGCAGCCTGTTCGGAATTTTACGTATATGGAATGCAAGATTCGGAGGCTCAGGATTTTAGTGTATTTTTTTAAGTATATGGTCCATGCTGAAGTGTGTATTTTAGCGTGTATAGTTTGTAAGATTTTTTTAAAAAATAAGAACGAACAAATATTATTGAACAAATTAAGAAATTTAGGTTTAAACGATAATATTACACGTATAGAAGAACGACAGAAAAATGTCAGTCAATAAAGTACGTAAAATGTAGTTATTTGTTTCATTATATTTTGACCTTGAAGTTATCCTTATACCAATTTAAACGTGTGACGTCATTTGACCTTGAAGACTCCTACCACTATTTCTACCGTTAAGCTACCTCCACCATTGTAAAAATCCGACCTTGAAAACTCGCTATAAAAGTTAGTGGGAAAAGAAGTGACTTCAAACAGTCGCAGATTCAGTGGCATAAACATCAAATATTGTGTTCATGTAGTGTTCTGAAAGTGCTTTTATATTCACGGTAATTTTTGGATTTATATACCATTTTTTCAATAATGAGTATTGCAAAAGAAACTCTAGATGAAATTAACGAAATGTTCAGCAAAGATTTCGAGGTTTCAGAGAGAAAAAAGGTTACCGAAATGATTGTGGGCAAAGTGTATAAAATTGTAAAGATGGTTTCAATGACTACACGATTTGGTAAAATTCTTCTAGTGGCTTTACACGATGACGGTGATAATAGTACATTCGAGACTTTTTTGCCAAAACGTGTGGCCGAAATACTGTCTGACGATATTGTAGATATTATGAGTAAAACTAAAGGGAAATACACTCTAACTTATTTGGGACAGGGCACTAGAGTTTTTGGAAAAAATACTCGAACATTATTACGTTTTGGCTCATTGGAGTAAATTGTATGTAAATTGTTTGAAAAAAGGATGTAATTAAATTTAAAATATAGTTTCACATGTCAGAAAACTTACACGTGTTCATTTTTTCTGTTAAAGATGTCTGCTGATGCGACGACGACCGTCAACGAATGTGTATATAGATACATATTTTGGTTGGGAAGAAAATTAAGAAATATGGCTCACGATATGTTAGATACCGCAAATGATAGGCCGCATGT
Source organism: Diaprepes abbreviatus (assembly GCA_034092305.1). Classification (NCBI taxonomy): domain Eukaryota; kingdom Metazoa; phylum Arthropoda; class Insecta; order Coleoptera; family Curculionidae; genus Diaprepes; species Diaprepes abbreviatus. The sequence goes on from JASJET010000103.1 coordinate 1,283,331, forward strand.
TGAGGCAACCAAAGATCAATATAAGAACGAGATCAGGGATGCAATCAATTTTATGGCTGGGGCACACTTGTGCGACAAATTTTTATATGGTTCCATAGACATGGATACATTTTGTGCTGAAATGGTTGAAGAAGAATTAAAAGAATTCCTCGTCAATATTCCACATTTACCTGGTGAGTTTGCCGCAAAATATGAATTGATTCCTGCAACAGCATCAGCCCAAGATGTTGACCATCGAAATAGTGTTGGATGGGATAGAATTTTGAGCAACGAAAATAATGACGTGAAAAATTAATTTTTTATAATTTTTGTATTTGTGCAACTAAATAACTGTAAATAAATATTTGTTACAAAAAACTTTTTTAATAGAAAATTTTACAATTTTGCAGTTGTACTATTTGACATAGTTAACAAGGATGTCCTCCCCATGATATACAAAAATAATAGTGAGCTTAAAACAAAAATTGAAGTTATTCAGAAAATACTCTATCATCAGCATTTAAATGACTCATTAAGCGCACTGTCGTACGGCTCGACTTCAAAAAAAATCTAAAAGAAAAGAAAACAGGTTAAAGAATAGGAGAACGCACTCCGAGTGGCATAGCATTGAAGATAACGTCGTAGTCGTCGATGAATTGGATCTTCCCTCCAAGAATATTGAAACGTTATTTATGTGTATGATGTTTTATTGTCTTTGTTTTTGATGATGAAGATTGAAACAAAAAACCTTGTTTTACAATATATTGTTTATTTATTTTACATTTTAAATTAAAATTATAGTCATATAATATCTTATTTAAACAATATTAACTTTTTCTATCCAAGAGTTGAAGTGGTTGGGAAATCCTAACCATTTGACAAACAATTGATCGGTGTGATTTTTCTTGAGGTGTCTAAGGACCTTTTCTACTAGATAAACGCCAGGACTGCTTGTTTTTTGTAGTTCTGACTCGTAAAACACCCTTTTATAGGGTGACCTTCTAGCGATTCCAACAAGTATGTAGGTGGATTTGTAACGTTAACTTTTACAACTTTAAACAATTCGGCTGACCAAGAGGGCGTATATCCTTTCTCGAATAAGCTTTTGTACTTGCTAATACGCACAATGTCACCCATGGAAAACTTAAATTTTTTAGGTACAATTTTTAAATAATCGTATACTTTAATTTGTGTTTTTTCTTGCACGTCTGCAGGCTTCATTCCAATGGTGCGATGTTTCTAATGGTTATAGGTTTTTGTTACTGCCGATAATATATGTATCCATTTGTAAGATCCTCTTGCCGAGAATTGTTTATATAAATTATTTTTTAAAGTTCTTATGACTCGCTCAACAATTGCAGCTTTCTTTGTGCTGTAAGTGGAATAATTATTTATATTATATTTTTTCATCAGGGTTTGAAAGTTTGTATTATAGAACTCCTTTCCTTGATCACTTTGCAGATTTGTTGGTGTATATGATGCCTCTTCAATGATGCTTTTCATCGCATTAGTAATTTCTATACCAGTCTTGATTTTTATTGCTTTGGTATAGACACATTTAGAGTAACAATTTATACAGAGCAAAATATAATGGTAACCATCGTTTTCATCAGCATACTGTTGCATTTCAGCCTAATCAATTTGCCACAAATCTCTGTAACCTTTTATTATCTTGCGCCGTCTTACAAAATTTTTTCTAGCCGTTCTATGTAGTTCATTAACAATTTTGATTTTTTCTAGACTGGGCTCCATATTATTAGTAATATTAAAGGTTTCAGATCGAAAGAAGAACTGAATAATATCATTAAATATTGAGCTTAATATATTATATCTTCTTCTCGTAATTCCTCTATGATTGACATAATTTCAATTTCGTGTCCAGTGTGACCGGCCATTTTGGAAATCCACAACAAACGTAAACGATCCAGAAACTCTTTAGCTTTGTTCCAGTAGACATATTGAAATTTTTTCGAAGATAATTTCTTTTTTGTGGGTAACTGTAGTTTTTCAGAGAGATTTTTTCTTGTAATAGTACCACTTAATTTTGTGTCCATTATCAGAGGTTCAATAATTCGTAAATATTTGTTCCATCTGGTCTCCCGTAAACCATCACTTTTTTTAAAATTGTTGTAGACAGCACTCGTTGATTCCAAAATTTCCTTGTACGTTGAAAGTACATTATCACTTAATTGTTGTTCCTTGCCTACACTTGGGGGTGTTTTAAGAAATAACAAATCATAAAGTGCTGGTGATCCACCATATTCTGCAATATTTTTCCCTTTTTTGTATAAGACAATATTTCCATTTCGAAAACGCACCTCTAAATTACCAATAAAATTTTTGTTATAATCTGTTTTTGAACCAAAACGTACACCATATACAGTATCGTATAGAGATGGTTTCGAACGTAATCCTTTCAGGTGTGCGTTTAAAGTAGCGGAAGTTGTGGTGTCAGCGGATGCGAGAGATATATTAGTTGATGTCGAGGGTTTATCAAACACCGATTGGCTAATATTTTCTTTTGAAATGCGATGCTGCTGCTGCTGCTGCTGAATAGGTGTGGAGGTTTGAAAGGAATGTGTAGGTTGGGGAAAACCTAATATTTGAGTCGACTGCACTGATGTACTGGGACTATGTGATTTTCTTGTTAGAAAATGTAGCTGTTGTTGTTATTGTTGTTGTTGACGTTCCTTGACAACATAAAATATATTTGTCAGGGGCTTAGAAATGGGTTAATAAAATTTTTCCAATTCTACAACATTTAATTCTTTAGCAGCTTTAATTTGATTTTTTTTTCTAATGTCATTGGTAGCTTCCACTAGTTTACGTTTTAAGTTGATCGCGTTATTCGTGATGTAAACAAAGGATGTTTCAACAATCAAATGAGTGTTTTCTCGTATTATTACAGTAATGTATAGCTATCAATTTCTTTGCGATATCTTCCGTATTTCACATCACTCTCTTTATCAATTATTAAAAATCCACACTTATTATACCAACATTTAGAACACATTTTTTGAAATTGAGTAAAAGTTAGATCTGGTGAAACGTGGTCGGAAAATATGTGTTTCATATTCAACTCATTTTGTTTAAACATAATTATAAAATTGGGATTGTCTCGCACAAGCTGTTTCGGCACACGGGAATATGTTTGCGCTAGGTAAAAGGAGTCGATATTTTTATGACGTTCCATGCTAAAGTACGATCTTATAACATCTTGTTTTTCACCTATAACATCATCAAAGATAAATATAGAGTTTGGTTTTGCATCGGATAGTTTCACAATTTTTATTACTGGAATCACTAAAGTCATAGTAGCCTAAACCTTTGATTGGTGATAAAATTTTCCTTAAATACTCATATTTCGGTTGATACAGAGATTTCGAGTAAATATAAACATTTTCGAAACGTAGCCCAAGGGGGTGTGTAAGCAGCGAAATCATGACTTTAGTTTTTCCACAATTGGATGAACCAATTAACAGACCACGAATAGAGGAAGGAAGTAGAGGACCGTGCCTCTTCATTATTTTCTTTTCACATCCAAGTCCGACTTTTTCATCGAGGCTGTAAATAGGAAGTTTTTGTTTAAGATCGATAACGCGCATCTTAGGAAAATTTGATATTTTATAGGCAAATTTTCACAAAAACTGCCATTCAGATGCCGAGCGTCAAACGAAGTGGACGGTCTCACGTTTCCAATAAAACTGGACACGATATTGTGAATTCGTTAATAAATAAATTACCATTCGGGGTACATATTCCCAGTTATCAATATTGCGGATCCGGAACAAAAGTAATAAAACGTGTAACAAGAGGTGATCCAGGCATTAATCCTTTGGACGCCGCATGCAAAAAACACGATTTAGCCTATTTACATAACAAAGACAACATAAATGCGAGACATCGAGCGGATTACGAGCTCGAACAAAGTGCTTGGAATAGAGTAAAATCGAAAGATTCCAGTTTAGGTGAAAAAACAGCAGCTTGGTTAGTTACAAACATTACACCCATACCAAACAACGTTTTGGTATGGGTTTACCATCATCATTATCAACAAAAAAACATCTAGTAAAGGCACACGTCATACAAAAAGGAAAGGTGTTAATAAAAATCAACATGTTCGGAAAGTCAGTTTCGGAACAGCTATTTGACAAGCAGTTCGAAAGGAATTATTAAAAGCCGGAAGGAAAAATGTGTTGTAAAAAAATGTCATGAATGCATCTAAAATAGCTCTGTCGGCAGCACGTAGATCGGTAAAAGCGGCAGGTGGCAAAAGGAAGGTTCGTACACCGAGAATAATACCGATTAATAAAACTGGTGGAATATTACCATTAATACCAATTTTTGCCGGGTTATCAGCTTTGGGTTCATTAGCGAGCGGGGCAGCGGGAATTGTGCACGCCGTAAAAGCTGTAAAAAAAAGCAGCGAAGATAAAACCGGTGCCGGCCTGTATTTAAAATCGAAAGGAAATTGTTTGTTTCTAAAGCCATATCGTAAAGGTATGGGATTATTTTTAAATCGTAGATCAAAAAACTAATTGAATCCCTACCTCGAAGACCACTATGTAACATCGATATAGAAAAATATGCCAAAAAGAAAAGAATAGGACACTTTCGAGGCGTTTATATGAGGGATTCATTACCTAGACAAGATCCTCGACGTTACGAAGCAGCAATAGTGAATTTGGATAGTACGCGTGTTGCAGGGACTCATTGGGTAGCTTATAGAAAAAATAATTCTAAAGTAACATATTATGACAGCGTCGGCGATTTACCCCCACCGACCGAATTGGTACGATATCTACAAACGGGATCGGTACCATCCAAAATTATTTACTATACATACGATCGTCAACAGGATTTTGGAACAGTCTGTTGTGGACATTTGTGCTTAAAGTTTCTTGTCGAATCATCAGCGTAAAAGATGTCATCATCATCGTCACCATTAACACCGCAAATGGATCGCAATAACTATACTAAAATGTTGCAATCACTGAAAGCATTTCATCTAGCCGGTGGATTAACGAAAATGACCATGAAACAGTTAGAAAACATGCCCAAGGAAGTAATGATTGCATTAGCCCCAAATGAAATTCCATTCGTTTGGGAAAAGTTGCCCGAGCACCTCAAAAGCGATATCGATATATTAAAATATCAGTGCGGTTGCAAACATTATTTAAGCAGCAGCAAATTTAAACGAGGTTACGGCTTGTTATTGCAAAATCAGCGATGTGCGCATAAAAGCTGAAAATAGCATAAAAACATCACTATCTAATGCAGTGAGAAAAGGTGTGAAGATGAATCTTTTTAAATATTGCCGCTAAGAATAAAACCGAGATGTGTGATGTTTTAATGGTTAGTCATGTCTTATACGTTCACACTAACAGGACACTCGAGCGTCTTAAGCGCCGATTTTTATCCACCAGTCGAATTAAATAGAGAAAACAAATATGGTCTGGCATTGCGGGGATTTTACACATACAATTCAATTTTTAATGTGGACGAAAGCAACAATAAGTTTGCCTACATGAAGGAGGGTTACACCACCGAGCCGATACAATTGCAGATTCCACCTGGGGCCTATGAAATAGATGAGATAGGTAAAGCTATGTCGGAGGCTTTGAGGATTTCAACTGAAGAAAAGAACGATGAAATCTTTTACTTGGTCGCTAATAATAATACGCTGAAATGTGAACTGAAATCCCAATATACTATAGATTTCCGGGGAGAGGCGAGTATCGGTAAAGTGTTAGGATTTAATCATACAGTGTTAAAAAGAGACAAAAAGCACGAATCAACTGAGATGGTGGAAATAATGAAAGTACGCATCATACGCGTAGATTGTAATATAATTTCTGGAGCATATATGAATTCCGTGGAAGGTCATACCTTGTTCGAATTCGATATCGACGTGGAGCCCGGTTACAAAATCAGTAAAGAACCACAAAATAATATTTATATGCCGTTAATGCCGGCAGGACGTCAGTTTATCGACAACATTACTCTTCGCATCTTGGACGATAGCGGTGATCTAATCAATTTTCAAGGCGAGAAAATAATCGTGAAATTGGAACTGAAGAAACTTTCATAGAAATGGATTTTTGCTTCAATCGTCAATTGTGTATACTGTCGACTAAGATGGGGGAACCGCCGAAACATAATAAAAGTAAAAGAAGAGTTAACGTCAAGGTTAGTCGTCGTCCAGACTTTAGATCACAAACAGCTCAACAGTTATCTGCTGAAGACTATAAATTTTTAAAATCAATCGGTCTTAAAGTGCGAAAATGATTTCCACCACCAGCGATAAAATAGAGGTTTTCTCCGAGCCCATTTTGGACAATTCCATTATTAGTCTAGAAGAGCATACGTATAAACCATACGGATCTCCATCATTCAACAATTCGGATGAAGTCCGTATCCCCATTAATTTTCAAGATATTATACTGGATATCGCCGAAAGTTACATATATATCGAAGGAAAATTTAAACCCATAGACGCAACGAAAAGATGTTTTTTATCAAATAATGCCCTCTCATTTTTGTTCGATGAAATTCGCTACGAGATGGGAGGTGAGCAGGTCGCCGTGGTTCGTAAACCTGGAGTTACGACGACATTAAAAACCATGGTTTCATTCGGAAGTTTGCAACAAAGATCTCTCATGACGTGCGGATGGGGTCTCGACGAAGCACACCAAGATGTCGTAGACACGGCAAGTAACGTATTCTCCGGGAAATTACCCTTAAAATATCTTATGGGATTCGCCGAAGATTACGCAAAAGGTGTTTTCAATGTAAAACAAGAGCTTATTATGATTATAGCTCGCACTTTTACCAATTGCTACGTCGGCGAAGTAGAGGCAGAAATTAGTATCGACAAAATCGAATGGAAAATTCGTCACATCATTCCAGACGACAAGCAAAAATTGAAAATACTGTCTCGCATTAATAAAGGTGGAAACAATGCCAGTATTCAAATGGCATATCGTAAATGGGATCTGTACGAATTACCAGCTTTAAGGCAAACATCTTCCGACGTGTGGGCCTTGAGAACGAGTACAAGTCTGGAAAGGCAGCGCTATATAATCGTCGGGTTTCAAGACAACAATAATTGCGACAAGAAAGAAAAAAACGCAACCCAGTTTACCCACGCCGACGTATGCGACATTAGACTGTATCTGAATTCAACCGTTTATCTCTACGAAAAATGGAATTTAGATTTCGCCAAGAAACTGTACGCAGCAGCCTATTACAATTACGAAAACTTCCAAAGCAGCTACTACGGGCGCGAAATAAACGATCCGATGATAACGTTCGCGGAATATATGAAAAACCCCGTTTTTATTATCAATTGCAGTCATCAACCAGAGGCGATTAACTCATCGATAGTGGATGTGAAATTGGAGTTCCAAACGAGAAAGAATAAATTCCCCAAAACACTAAAGTGTACGCATTAGTTATTCACGACTCATTTTTTAGTTATAATGAATTAAACGGTTCGGTGACCAACAAATCTATATTTTAATGTATCTATTATATGTAACACAAAATAATGTTAAAATAAGGTTCTTGAATCAATAAATTTGTAATGAATGAAGTAGTAGTTTTATATTTATTTGAACCCCAACAAAAAAAAAGTGGACGGAAAAGCCCGCTCTTTAAGAAAGGGGTACGGGAGTTTAGATAATGGTGGTTTATTAAGTGGAAAAAAGAGCTTAAATAACACAAGAAAAAAATTTTAAGGCAAAATATGAAAACAACGATTTAGAAAATTTGTAGGAAAGTAACGGTTAGCAATAGGGAAAAAAGTTATAAGAAAAAATTATAGAGAATATCGAGTACTATAAGCAGGCATTTTTCTCGATAGTAAAAAAGTAAAAAAAAATTTTCAAAAAGAAATTGAAAAATGGTGAATGCGCGCCAAAGTTGAAGTTTTAAAGCAAAATAATATTAGGAAATTAGAAAGAATTTTTTTCTACATATGGTAGTATTTTTCAAAATTCGGAAAGATGAAATTTCAAGAAAAGGGTTATAGTAAGTTAGTAATTTGGATTTTTTAAAGCGCTGTAGCTCAGGAACCGTTCAAGATAGAAAAAAATAAAAGCACTTTAATTACCTGGAATTTTGAGGAGAATAGAATGGTGACAAAAAATTTGAAAAATCTTTAAAATGAAAAAAATTTAGACGAAAAAATTGAAATTCTCGAGTTAGGAGGCTGGAGCGCCGAACGGGAGTATGTGGAAGTTGTAGGGGAGGTTATAAGAGTTTTTTTTTTTTTCAGTGTGGTGCTCTTGCGCTAACGCGCTGCGCACCACATATATATATATATATATATATATATATATATATATATATATATATATATATATATATATATATATATATATATATATATATATGTGTGTATTTTTCCAATTTTTTATCGTCAACCGTTACGACGCCAGAGCCCACCCAAAATGAGACGAAAATTTTTTTTTTATATTAGCGAATCGGGAAAAATAGTGTGATATACTTCAACTCTTCCTTATTACGATTCCGTCAAAACACTTTCAAAATTTTCCTTACCTTGCCTGAAAATAATTAAAATATATGCATAATTTGCATTTTTCGTAAATATGTAGCAAAGTAATGGTTAGAAATATCAAAAAAATTTATTTGAAAAAAATGTAGAGGAAGTTTAGTACTATATGCTAGTGGAGGGGGGTAGTTTGTATCCATAACAGAGATACGGTGAGTTATAAAATCATATTATTCTCAAACTTACATATAATACACCAAAGAAGATCATTGGCATTGTCAGGCCATTCGTGCCCGGCAAACTATGTAAGTGTGAGGCGTGCGGGGGTACCGCACCAGGAGCAACACCTTCGGCACCACCCGCAACAACGACACCACCAGCGACGGCGACGGTGCCGCAAATGAGAAGACCAAGGGCCGCACCTAGGTCGGTGTTAATATCGTTGGGTATTACTCCACAGTAGGCACCCGACCCTTCCCCCAGGAACTTTTAGGGCCACAAAAACGGTCCTTTTCAGGACCACATTATATTTTGATCGTAGTTTAGTAATCGTCACTTATGGGGCGAGATATTCGTTTAACGACGATTTGTCTCGTAGCTTAAGTGCCTAGTTATATGCTTGAGAACCTATGAAAATGTTAACAGTCCAAACAAGGTTTCTATTAATTTTTTTTTTGTAATGTATTCTTCACAAAATGTTAAGAATAAGTCTTATTGTCTAAACAAAAAAAAACAAAAAAAAAACAAATCTAATTCCTTATTTAAAGTTTTTGAAAAAATCAACAATTCTATAAGCTCTTACCAATACACAACATTTAGAATCCGTTGGTGGGGTGGGGGTAGTTCTATATATATGAGACGGGGCCAGTTACACAGTCATATATTCATCAACTCTCATACGATGAACATGGAGGAAGAAAGACCCGCCAGCAGAGGGTCATCCATCTTTAGCGATGACACCGTCGCCGGCAACATTGGAGACCTGCAAGACTTCGACGACGAAGAGGTGGATTTTGAAATTGAGGTCCTACGTTGGGAAGACTTGGATGAGCCGATTCCGCTGCTGTATGACCACGAACCGGGTCTCGTGGAATTAAACGATGCAGGCGATTGGGTCTTACAAATACTCGAAACTCCGTCGCCGCAGCCAGAGCCGGACTCGACGGAATATGCGGTGCTGGAAATCACCGACACCCGACGATCCGCAGGGCCCCTGCGATTCGTCAAGCTGGTGGTCGACCAGCGAGGATGGGGCACCATAAGCCCCACACTCTCCCTGGCCCTTTTTAAGGGCACACAACAACGGTCCTTTTCAGGACCACAAAATACTTTGATCGTAGTTTTAGCACATATTAGTACTTTGTTACTAATATTGTATGTATAGAATATACAATATTAGATACAAAGTATTAAAAGTTTAGGTGCTGGTGGAACCCAGCAAAATCGTTCGTTCGTATTTGAGACCACAAACAACTTTTGGTCTCAATACGTAATACGACATTTGTTTTCACCCCCCACCATTAATTTGTCTCTATATATATGACCACCAATACTTATTACAATCATTTCAGTTCAACATGTCTGCGAGTGAACAGCAACCTATTCAATGCCCTGTGGTAGATTCTACCACAGAAGATTGTCTCGAGTGGGAGTTGGACGATCCCAGATGGGAAGAACTTTGGCGGTTCATAATCGAATATACTGAGGACAGCACCGCCACCACCGCCATTGATGATGACGGGCCGTGCGACTCCACAACACAATAAAGAGTCGCATGGTTTTACAACCAAACGGTCCTTTTCAGGGCCACAAAATACTTTGATCGTAGTTTTAGTTGGGTATAATACTTAATAACCAATATTTTATGTTTTTTTTTTTCATAAAAACATACAATATTGAGATGCAAATTATTAGAAATTCTGGCGACAGAACCTTAACTTCTTAAGCCGAACCATGTTTTAGCCTACTTGTAAATATTATCAAAAAATATTTACAACTATTGCTATTGCGTAGTTTTAGTGGATTATTCACTCTTTTTTATTACCTAATATTATGTGGGAAAGGGCCTATATGAAATAACACACAAAAAATATATTTTCAAGTCATTTTTATTCTCTTTATAAAATATAAAAATCTGATCAAAGACATTTTTTTTATTAACTACAATATATATATGTGGCGGCTCTAGGCCCCTCATACTCTTTTGTCAAAAATATCTTTTATACTTTTTCATTTTATTATCTTGTTGTATTTATTTAACATTCAATATTTTTTATAGCTCATTTTACTACGCTGCACTGAAAACGTGATATTTCTTACTTTACTAAAATAACCTATACTTTTTCGCACCATTTAAGAATTGTACCAATAAAACAATCGGGCCCTTTTACGGTCATTGATGGCTCGGGATTTCCAACTACTTGCAAGCAGATGTGTACTCGGGATTTCCAACTGCTTGCAACAAAATGTGTACGGTGTTGCCATTTAGGCGGAATTATTTACAAATTTCTGAATCACAACTAATAGACCGCTGAAAAGTTGGATAACGTGACAACATCGTACGATACTAGTAAATTATGGGCAGATCCGTTTAAATACCCTCAACTTCCAAGTTAGACGTCTATTCTCTTCTATTCTATTCTGCTCTATACTATTCAACTCTATTCTACTTCTATTTCAACTTCTATTCTGCTCTGTTCCATTCCTGTTCTCTACTAGTCATACTCCTTTTACAGTGATTTCCGTTTTCAGTGCAAGCAACAACATAATAAACATTTTTAAACCATTTAAAACGCGTTGTTATTTCACACTTACACGCATACTAAAAACTATAAGTTTAGCGCACACAAAACCGCTAAAAATTGGTGACCCCGACGTGATCTGAAAGTGTAAGTGTTAGTGCAAAACAAAAGAGGTATTCTTGGAAGACTCCACAGTTGCATTACGACGTAAGTACTCTCGAATATTTAGTTATTTAAATTTCCAACCTTCGAGTTAAGTGACAAGTGACATTAAACCAATAACGGAAAACTTTATCAAAACTTTGAGTAATCTCTGTTGTTTTGTCGAAATAGTTCGTTCTTTTTGTCCAAGATGCCGAATTCATTTCAATTAGCCGATAATATTTACGCAACCTTACCTCCACCTCGGTCGGCAATAACAGTTGTAGCAGCTTCAACGCCTGAGGCCGATTCCAGAGAAAACCAGCTCAAAACATTACTTCATAACTTAATATTACAGATGTCCGATTTTAGAGCAGAATTAGGCAACATCAAACAAAATTTCACGACAAAACAAGCACTGGATCGACACGACCGTCCTTTACGATCGCATTCGCACACACATAGACGATCTCGCTCTCATTCAGGCGATCCTCGCCCTCCTGACATATGCTGGTATCATAAGAAGTTCCAAGGAGCTGCTCAGAAATGCACCAAGCCGTGCAGTTGGATGTCGGAAAACGATCAGGGCAGTCGATAAATGCGGCAAATAACGCCTGCCCAACGAGATCTCGCCGCCTTTTCATTTGGGATAGAATTGCAAAAGTCCACTTCCTAATCGACACTGGAGCCGACATTAGTGTGTTTCCACGATCTAGAGTGCAAGGACCACATGTGAAATCCACTTACGACCTTATGGCTGCTAATGGAACACCCATTGAGACATATGGAACGATTACCCGCATCTTGAACCTAGGTTTACGGCGAGACTTTTCATGGCGATTCGTTGTGGCCAATATTTCAAAGCCTATTTTGGGAGCTGATTTCTTAGCCCACTATGGTTTACTGCCAGACTTGCAAAATAGCTTACTTCTGGACTCAGCTACTAAGCTTACCTTCCGAGGCGAGGTAACTGAGTGTGACTTACCTAGCATTCGGACTATCTCTGGAAATTCACCGTTCCACACCCTTCTCCAGAAATATCCAGAAATCACCCGCCCATCCGGAGTTTTCAAAGAAGTAAAACATCAAACCAGGCATCATATTATTACCACGCCTGGACCACCGGTAGCACAAAAACCAAGGCGACTTGCACCTGACAAACTGAAGATCGCGAAGCAAGAATTTGAAGCCATGCTTCATTTAGGACTTGCTCGTCCATCTAAAAGTCCTTGGGCTTCTCCTCTGCATTTAGTACCAAAAGATGACGATGGATGGAGACCGTGTGGTGATTACCGCGCGCTGAATAGCCGCACTTGTCCAGACCAGTATGGAGTACGTCACATACAAGATTTCTCACAGATCCTAACGGAAAAACCATTTTTTCTACCATTGACCTTGTACGTGCTTTTAACCAGATTCCTGTTGCCGAAGAGGATATTCAAAAAACCGCCATTTCCACACCCTTTGGACTTTTCGAGTTTCCTTTTATGACCTTTGGCCTCCGGAACGCAGCCCAGACATTCCAGCGTTTTATTGATGAGGTTACCAGAGGGTTGGATTTCTGTTTCGCTTACATCGATGACATCCTCATAGCTTCTACATCACTGGAAGAACATCTGAAGCACTTAGAAATACTCTTCACACGTCTAAAAGACTATGGAGTTGTAGTCAATCCAAGTAAGTGCAAATTTGGTTTGCCTGAAGTTAAGTTTTTAGGTTACCTGGTATCCAGCGCCGGTTCACGTCCCCTTGCAGAGAAAATAGAAACCATTAGAGCCTATCCTAAGCCAAGTACAGCCAAACAGTTGAGAAGATTCTTGGGTATGCTTAATTTTTACAGGAGGTTTATGTCCAGTTCTGCAATCATTCAGGCCCCACTTAACAGTCTTCTCCAGGGAAACATTAAAGGAAAGACGCCAATTAATTGGACACAGGAACAGACACAGCTTTCGGAGCCTCCAAGGAAGCCCTGTCACAGGCAACGCTTCTTGCCCATCCCAAAATCGACGCACCACTTGCCATTTTCTGCGACGCTTCAGATTTTGCTGTTGGAGCAGCTCTTCAGCAATGGATCGATGGACAATGGCAGCCGCTGGAGTTCTTTTCCAAAAAGCTCAACTCAACCGAACGCAAATATGGCGCTTACGACAGGGAACTTCTAGCTATATTTTTATCCATTAAACATTTTAGTCACATGCTTGAGGCAAGGCATTTTACCATATTTACTGATCATAAACCTTTAATTTATGCTTTCCGTCAGAAAACTTTGCAGATCTCACCTCGACAGTTCCGCTATTTAGATTTCATTGGTCAATTTTCCACCGATATCCGTCATGTAGCTGGCTGTGACAACGTAGTCGCTGACGCATTATCACGCATTGAGGAACTTCAAGTCACGATTAACTACGAGGAACTAGCAGCATCACAAACCAACGATGAAGAGCTGGCAAAACTGCAACGCGAAGGGACATCAATGCAACTCAGACAAGTTCACCACCCTGGGACCAACTGTATGGTATGGTGTGACCTTTCTACCTCTAGTGCCCGCCCATTCCTAACCAAGCCATTCCGGAAAACAGCCTTTGACAGCACCCATCGACTAAGCCATCCTGGAATCAAGGCAACAGTTAAGCTCATGATACAACGCTATGTTTGGCCATCCATCAAGGCCGATTGTAGGAGATGGACTCAATCCTGCATCGACTGTCAGCGATCCAAGGTCACGCGTCATGTGTCAGCACCAATTGGCTCATTCGCCCCGCCTTCCGCCAGGTTCGAACACGTCCACATGGACCTAATCATAATGCCTTTGTCTGATGGTTACAGGTACTGCCTTACAATGGTGGACAGATTCTCCCGTTGGCCTGAAGCCGTTCCGCTCAAAGATCAGGAAGCAACCACCGTCGCCAAAGCTTTTTATGACAACTGGATTTCCCGATTTGGCGTACCATTACGAATCACCACTGATCAAGGCCTACAATTTGAGTCACACCTTTTCAAGCAATTAAGCCGCTTGATTGGTATTACTCATATACGCACAACACCATATCATCCAGCAGCTAACGGCATGGTGGAACGCTTACATCGGCAACTAAAGGCAGCACTGAGTTGTCACCAATCCAGCTGGACATCGAGTCTCTCCACAGTTCTCCTTGGCATCCGACTCGCATGGAAGGAAGATTTAAAAGCCACAGCAGCAGAGATGGTTTATGGGCAAACGCTAAGACTCCCAGGAGAATTCATGGCACATCCATCCCCAGATCAACGTGATGATGGATCCTCAACTTTTCTCAAGGAGCTACGCCAGCAGTTTAATGAACTTCGTCCAGTTCATAGCACCCACCACACTGATAGGAAGCCTTTCATTTTCAAAGACCTATCCTCTGCCACGCATGTCTTCGTTCGCCACGATGCCGTAAAGAAACCCCTTCAGCAACATTACGATGGCCCTTATCCTGTGGTTAGCCGAAGGGACAGAACTTTCCTAGTTAACATCCGAGGCCGTGAAGTCAACATATCCATTGATCGCCTGAAGCCTGCATACATCCTCGCGGAAGACATGGACATGCCACTGCCACAGAATATGCAACCGGATTACATAATATACCGTCCTCTTCCAGTCGACCAGCCAACAGCAGATCCTGCACGACCAAGTGTACAAGCTGGAGAGTCTACAATGAAAGGCAACACATCACCAGCAGGAAGTCCATTGCCTGCTAACGACGATCCGCCGTCCAGGGAACCACATGTTCAGAGTACACCACCAGCTGCGGAACAGCCTTGTCAAAGTCAACCAAGCACAGAGCGACGAACCAGATCCGGCCGACGAGTCCATTTCCCGGAACGTTTTCAAGCACGATTCTCGTGAGCTAACTCACTGGCAGGGGGGTGATGTGGCGGCTCTAGGCCCCTCATACTCTTTTGTCAAAAATATCTTTTATACTTTTTCATTTTATTATCTTGTTGTATTTATTTAACATTCAATATTTTTTATAGCTCATTTTACTACGCTGCACTGAAAACGTGATATTTCTTACTTTACTAAAATAACCTATACTTTTTCGCACCATTTAAGAATTGTACCAATAAAACAATCGGGCTCTTTTACGGTCATTGATGGCTCGGGATTTCCAACTACTTGCAAGCAGATGTGTACTCGGGATTTCCAACTGCTTGCAACAAAATGTGTACGGTGTTGCCATTTAGGCGGAATTATTTACAAATTTCTGAATCACAACTAATAGACCGCTGAAAAGTTGGATAACGTGACAACATCGTACGATACTAGTAAATTATAGGCAGATCCGTTTAAATACCCTCAACTTCCAAGTTAGAGGTCTATTCTCTTCTATTCTATTCTGCTCTATACTATTCAACTCTATTCTACTTCTATTTCAACTTCTATTCTGCTCTGTTCCATTCCTGTTCTCTACTAGTCATACTCCTTTTACAGTGATTTCCGTTTTCAGTGCAAGCAACAACATAATAAACATTGTTAAACCATTTAAAACGCGTTGTTATTTCACACTTACACGCATACTAAAAACTATAAGTTTAGCGCACACAAAACCGCTAAATATATATATATATATATATATATATATATATATATATATATATATATATATATATATATATATATATATATATATTTACAAACTTAATACTATAAATTAAAAGCTAATACCTACAACTACCTAACACCTACTACATAATTTATTAAAGTCCTCTAATTGTCTTTTATACCGCACACATTCCATCTTTTTTAACTATAATTGTCTTTCCAGTTCTAAAATGTCACTCTCACACGCACTCACTTTTTTCACTAAGTTTTTTTTTCATTCGATAAATGTCTGATAGTTTGCTCTTCTGCGAGTTGGTGAAGTCTTCAACCCACTCCGGTTGCGATGTCTCGGAACATATTAAAGAAGAAGAAGCGGTTTCGTTTGGTGAAGACGACGACGCCGACGACGACGACGAAGCAGCGGAAACTTCATCGCCTTCAAAACACCGCTTAAACCGCTTCTTCATAGGTTTCCGGCACCCCAATATCGGCGACAGTGGCGCTGGGTAAGACTTTACCTCCGACACTACTTCCTGCTCTACGCTGGCCGGTGTTGGTGGCGTTGGTGGTGTTGGTCCATCGGAGCCTTCGATCACTTTCACTTCTACGGACAACGGCTCTTGTGGTGCTGTTTTCAGGAAGTCGGGTAATGGAACAGGGGTGGAGGGATGCTTAAAGTTAAACTTCTTCTTTCCTTGTCCCACACCTTTAATCGCCGAATAAAAGGTTTTTTTATCGGCGATTTCCGACTTCCGCATAGTCAAAAGCCTCTTTAATTTGGAAGCTTTCGGAGAAGATTCCCTGTTAGGCCGCGATGGTTTTCGCACAACCACATCACTTATTATGTTGATTTTCGGCTCCTTCTCCTCCGTCCAACATTCGAGGAATTGCGCAGCCGACTGCACCAACTCTTCGTCGCGACCATCATTCAGGGCTCTGTCTTCGGCATCTTCTTGCTCCCTGCCGTTCAAATTTTCGAATATCCCCGGACTTAACACTTCCAAGCCACTAATGTTTTTCCAACATGCCTTGTTGCGAACCGTAGCTCATGTCAAGAGCATCCAAAAGAGACCTTACACTCGATGACATCTTCGATACTACAACTCACACTATAACTTTATCTTACTACTGCACTGTTTGGTGTTCTGACGAACTGTGAAGAGCTGGAGCCAGCAAGTCTGCTTTTATGCCCATTTCCCCCACTACACCACCTTTATTCTTTTTGTTCGATGCATTAAGTATAAGATGCAAGACCAAGAACAAGGCCGACGTAACCGGCAATACCAGGGTCGTTTTCAAGGTTGTAATTTTCATGGATTTTTTTTGTCTCTGTCAAGGTTATTTTAAAGAAACCTATAAATATAGTACTAAACTTGTCAGATGCAAGGCCAAGGCCAAGGTCAAAGTACCCGTCAATGTCAGGGTCGTTTTCGAGGTTGTAATTTTCAAGGATTTTTTTTTAGGTCCTGTCAAGGTTATTTTAAAAAGTAATACATAAATAGAGTACAGCGATTGAAAAGTACAACATATTCAAACATCATGTTGCCAACTGATGAACAACCTAGTGAAGCAGCCAAAACATACAGTCATATACCAAAAGCTTTTTATTTAACTTGTCATCATTGTAAAAGACTAGGTATCTGCTGGCGAAATGATCTTACGTACGACTTCAACTACATTGACCTTTTCAGGATTAAATTTGTACAATGCGGCTTTTGTGGACTAGTTTACTACCAGTTCAAGGACATTAATGAACGTGCCATCCAGAGAAGAAATTGGGTCATAGAAGAAGCTTACCTGTACAGAAGAAATTAACATGTATTTTATTTCTTAATTTTTTAAATTTTTTGTTGGTGATATTTTTTTATTTTTTAATAATAAAAAGTAAACTCAATCTTTTGTTATATTTTAATTTTTTTTCCAATAAAACAATAGTAAAATGAATCTGTATGGGTATTTATTAAACATCAACTAAAATACGTTTTGCAATCCATATTTTTCTGCAGAGTCCGTTTATTAATGAAATAGAACCATATATTAGGGTGAAATCTAATGGTTTCAAATCAGTCTCACATAACAATGTCAGAAGTAAACACTATTGATAAGTTCGGTCGCAAAAGAAAATTTAAGGATTTTAACTTTATGCGAGGTCCTTCAGGAATAGGTTTTAAACTTACACCTAATGGAGATTACGACATGGGAAGCAAAAGATTGTGCTATTTAGCAGAACCTCTTGAAGGAGACGATGCGACCACACGAAATTATGTTGATAATAACCTTGCTCAGTGTGTGCAAGATACGCAGAAAGCTTTACATGACTCAACAATTGTTATTAAAGATATATTCAGAAACCAACTTGAAGGTTACGTACGCAAGAAATTAATTGAAACCGGTCAAGAACTTAGAGGATACATTGATGTTACTGTTATTGCAATATATGAACTTAGGCAAGACGAACTGCGTGATGAACTTAACTCTAGAATGTTGAAAATTGAAAAGACTATGGAGGATCTTGTCAGCAAACCTGTTTCACATTAAATATTTACTCGTAGACCTGTGCGTTTAATTTACTGTTAGACAAATTTTTCAACAATAACTTTTACAATTTGTTATTTGTCGACACTTCATTATATTTATAATTTTAAAATAAAGGTTCAATAAAAAGCAATCAAGTAATGAATACATGTTTTTTATTAAAAAAAAATACAATACCATCGTTACATATTAATGTTGTATGTTCAATAGAAATAATAAAAACAATACAAATAATGAAATATGGATTTTCCAGATTACGTGCTGACCTGACTTAGAAATGATTCCAACACGGTGACTAAATTTGCTAAGTTTTCTTCCGGGTCTGTTTTGTAAAAATCTATGTCTGCATGCCCCCAAGGTAGAGTTTTGGTTGAATTGGGAATTACATAACGTTTATCATCGCTATGTGACAATGCTACTTTATTTATTATGTTGGTATAAATGTTATGTAATTCACTTCTAAATGTCTTCATCTTTCTTAATATCAAACCACCCCGTTCAACAATTCTTTGGTAGTCTTCCTGATGAAGGTCTTTCTCGATAACACATTTTTTTATAACTTTGGCTTTTTTTAATTCATTATTAATGGACTTTACATAATAAGCCTTCGCGCCGGTACCATAAAAACTTATTATCGGATCACCAGGAAACTCATCTTTCATTCTACCAACTACAGAATTACTTTTAATTATGTTGAAATTATTAATTTCGGGGTAATTTGATGTATCAAATTTTTCGGGGTTTTCTGATAAAGTTTGATAAAAGTTTTCCGTATACACCTTTAATATAAGCGAGTCAGTATCGGTGTAAAGTAACGAAGCATCATCGCCAAACTTGGATTTAATAAAATTATAATAAAAATCGTATATTACAGTCTTTGATATATCTAATATGGAAAATCCGATATAAATTGGTTTATTGTACAATATTTTAACTTTATTCATATGTATAGCAACAAAGTTCTCGGTAAATATCGAGCTACTATTGAAATTGGGGCGGGATATTAGTGCTCTAGCTCCATTTCTGCCTACACTGTTATCCCAATATGTTACTAATTTTATATCCTTTCGATTTTCCACATTTTCCATAGTTTTACCAAATATCGCGTTATTTTTTAATTTAAAAGTGTCCTTCGTAAATTTTGTGGTGGCCTTGTTACGTAAATTGGTATTAAAATCAATATACGATTTTACCATTTTTATTGCTTAAACTGTAATACTCAATGGGTTTGCATTACCACTAAGCCGTTGGCGATGGCTTGTTTTAAAGTTCTATAGTGTACAATGTATTTTTTTTATCTTGTAAATTAGGAATTAATTTCGGCAATTTGGCGTTTTCTGTTGGCGGTATGATATTTTCTACTAAAAATGGAAGATCAGAATGTGCATCATGCAACTCAGTCGGATAATGCACATCCACTTCCAAAACGTAGCCATGTAAACTATCATCACCAACAGCCATAATATTTAAATCCAGAATTTCGCGCTCGCTTAACCATCGAAAACCACCATATGGTAATGCTTGTGACATACTATGACCATATAAATTTGTAGCATCAAGGTATGTTATAAATGAAGAAGGTTTTGTTGGGTCATAGTCTGGTAAAAAAATATTATTAGCGATGTGCTTCCTTTCTGTACACTGGCTTATGCCGCCGCGTATACCTTTCTTAAAAAAATGTATCATGTCTATATCAGTTAAGAGCTCTAACTCTATCTTAGTCATACGCATCATACAATCAAATGATAAACTTGGAAGGGTATAGTAATGTGCTGGATCAAGTTTATCGAATTTTAAACAATTATTCCGAAATTGCTCAAAAACATCACACAATAGCAACACATCTGATTTTAAATACACGTCCGAATAGTCCCCCAAAGTTTTACACCCAAACAAGCGCCATACTTCTTTTGCTTTTCTATAGCTTTCATCGCTAATATGTTCTTCCCGTAAATTATCATAAAATTGATCTTTACTTGAAAGACATGTATTTTCCATTTTTTTCTATAGAGTCAATAAAGCTATAGGGAAAAACACCCTTTTGACGCATCAAATTAAATTGGTCGATATTTGAAAAATGTTTCCGCGTTTCAATAAAATCGTCGTCGTTTAAACCGCTGCCTAAATTTTCCAAAGACGTTGACAGAAATTTAAAACTGTCAATAAATCGCAACTTTAAATATTTCCTCTTGACTTTTCCACATTTACTATCAAAATAATCGTGCACATAAATGCTTTTGGTAAATGATATGTACTTTTCCTTACTTTGAGCCAAAACACCAATTTTATCCCCATATTTACATAACTCTTTTATAAATAAATGGCTGTCGTAGCCGCTTAAGTTATGAAATATGATAGGGATAAAAGAGGGTAATTTATAATTTAAATTACAAACGGAATGTGCAGCACCAAACTTTTTGCACCAGTTATGTGACAGTGGTCTCGTACTTTAATCTCACCGTCTTCAAAAGGGCCTTCACATATACCACATATTTTAGCATCATTAAACTCCCTTTTTTCTTCAGGCGTTAACGGTTTCATAGGCTTAATGTCTTTTAAATATGTGTTATATAGAGCCCTTAAATCACACTCGATACGATCCACACAGACTTGAGCTGCATTATTACCACGAAATAGCTCAAATTTCGAAAGTGAGTCGTCAAAAGAGCATTTAATTAAATAAGCAAAAGAATATGGTTCATGTTTAAAACTTTTTACAGTGTAAGAATTTTGTGGGTTTGGTTGTACCGTTTCAACGGATTTTAAAACAGATTCGAAATCTGCATAAACCACGAATGGAACGCGCATTTGCTTTTCTATACGCTCGAATTTTAAAATATTTTCCGGCACACTCTTTCCAAATTTATCGATTTTTAAATCCACTGAGGGTGTTTGCGTGAAAATGTGATTACAATCGTAGCTTTGATGTAAAGTTAAAGCTGGCGGTGTACTAAAATAAATGAGGCAACCATCACCGAAATATATTTTATGTTGTTGACAACTAATTTGACTTGAAACTAAACGTGATAAATCCCGAATCCAACAATAATGACTCTTTGAACAAGTCTTATCACAAAAATGTTCACCGCCATCTTTACTACTACAGTCTTTTGTAATTAACAATAAATTTACATGTCTATCCAACTTTTTTGACGCATACCTCAGTGGACCAATAACTTCATGTATTACTTCATTATTTTCATATTTAGATTCCAGACCGTATACGTTAATTGATATGTTGTTCATTTCCTCAAATTTTTTAATGTCACGTAATTTTCCTGGAAAATCCATACTTGTTAAATTTAGCACTCTAGAAAAGTGGGGGTAGGATGTCTTCTGTGAAGGCTCTGCTGTTGGAGGAAACAATGCTGGTGTTACAGCCCACGCAAAGCAAAATTCGTCCTGGTTAATCACATTGACGGCAGCTCCTTTCTTTTCAATAGAACACGGCAACTTGATGTATGATGAGCCACCCATAGGCATATATTTGTTGATACTAACTTCCAAGTATAAAATTCGCACAAGAGCCCATCCTATAACAAGGAAAATAATATATAAAAATTAGTTTAATATATCGGGTTTTGATTTTTTCCATACCTGAATCTTTCTCCTGGAACTCTGTCGCCTGCGTTTTTATTAATTCGGTGAAAGAATGGCAAACGGCATCCAAATCACTTTCTACACTAATTATTTGATTAGCAGTGTTGAAGGATTTTTCACTGAATATTTCTTGTGATGGAAGCATGTACTCGCCAACAGCTGTCATGTTAACTTTTAAAGCATGATGCACACGCAATAAATTATTAACAAGTTCCACCACCTTGGATTTAATGTCTGCAAATAACATTACGTAATCGGAATGCTCCATATCACTGCTAACCCGATAAGTTGCAATTCTCCTTTTGAAGGCACATTCAACGAGTTGCACACCATGGCATACCGGCAAACATGAATTATTTTTATGTTGTTGTGTTCGTTTATGCGCTGACATATGATTTATTGGAACATCTACATTACATATAGCGCAATTAATTACCGGAATCGTCGATATATACTCTTCAATTCGGAGCCGTTTTCATCCAGGCACTTCATTAAATCTCGCCGCACACGATTCTCTTTTATGACGTCTCATATTATAACTATTAGTAAACTTAGAACCGCAATTTTCACAAACATATGCCATGATTTGTCAAATATTAACACATGTACTACCTATACAAGTCAGAGCCAACTGATGAATGAAACTGCCCCATACCTTATATAAAACCATTCAAGGTCACCCCAAACCACGTAACATATCTTCAAGGTCGCACACCCAAGATGACCTCCAACAAAGTCAAGGGCGTCTCGACCAAGGTCAAGGTCAAGGTCACACACAACCTTGAACACAAGGTCAAGGTCAAGGGCAAAGCACACGCGCACTTTCAAGGTCAATGACAAAGACACGTGGGCGGGGCCAAAGAGGGGTGGGCAAGGTCAAGGTCAAGGTCGAGGAGTGGGGGGATGAAGAGGATCGGGTTATGTTCACTAAGTAACTTACAATGAGTAAAAAATCCAATATGGCGGTCATAAGGAAAAACAAAGTTGATGGTGCTACACATTTAAATAGTTGTTACACATCTATTCTCCTTTCAGGCAGAGAAAAGGAAAGAATACGTGCCCTATGGTCTCGTGGATCTGTATCTGAGCAACATTCGCAGAAAACAACTGATCCACGAAATGTAGATTCTAAAGTATGTCGGTAGGATATTGCAAATCTGTCACCCACCGACCTCGATGTCAGACTGAAAAACATCACCAGTCTCTACCTGAAAGGAGAATACATATGTAACAATTATTTAAATACGGCAGATGGATTTCTTTAATTCTTGCTGAAATTTTGTTTTTTTTTTTTAATTTTCACTACTCCGGTAATTCATGGATGTCGTTCGACTGGTGATGTTTTTCAGTCTGACATTGAGGTCGGTGGGTGGTAGGTTTGCAATGTCCTACCGATATGCTTTGGAATTTATATTTCGTGTATCAGTTATTTCCTGCGAATATCGCTCTCGATCCTATTCAGCTCCACTGACGAGAACATAGGGTGGTCGAGGCGCATATGAAAAGAGAAGCGGAGCGGTATTCGCAGGAAATATACTGTTTATATATTAGATTGTTTCCTTTTCTCTACCTGAAATGAGAATACATGTGTAACAACTATTTAAATACGTCAGATGGATTTCTTTATTTCTTGCTGAAATTTTTTTTTTTTTTAATTTTTCACTACTCCGGTGATACATGGATGTCGTTCGACTGGCGATGTTTTTCGGTCTGATATCGAGGTCGGTGGGTGGTAGGTTTGCAATGCCCTACCGACATACTTTGGAATTTATATTTCGTGTATTAGTCGTTTCCTGCAAATGTTGCTCTCGGTCCGATACATCTCCACGGACTAGACCATCGGGTGGTCGAGGCGCGCCTAGAGAGAGGACCGGAGTGGTATTTGGATTAAATAGACTGTTTGTATATTATATTCTCTCATTTTCTCTCCCGGAAAGGAAAGTACATGTGTAACTACTATTTAAATACGGCCGATTGATATTGAGGTCGGTGGGTGGCAGGTTTGCAATGTCCTACCGACATACTTTGGAATTTATATTTCGTGTATCAGTGATTTCCTGCGAATATTGCTCTCGATTCGATACAGCTTCACTGACGAGAACATAGGGTGATCGAGGCGCGTAAGAAGAGAGAATCAGAGTGGTATTTGCAGAAAATAGACTGCATATTATATACTTTTCTTTTCTCTGCCGGAAAGGAGAATACATATGTAACAATTATTTAAATACAGCAGATGGATTTCTTTATTTACAAAAGAGTTATAGCCGATCGAAGAAAAAGCAAGATTTTACTTTTTTTTAATATCTCAAAAACGCAACCAACCAGAACCAATTCACAAGCACCGTAATTGCTTGAAGCTTTCCCCCATTTAACCGCTTTTCTATCTCTTATAATTGTCGAAATTGCAATACTGTCATCACAAATCTCTGACATACTGCATAGAATATGTACCAATCAGGAAATTCTTAATCAATATCTAATAATCTTAATAACCTTTTTTTTTAAAAAAAATATGTTACTCTAAAAAGCCTAAATACTGAACTCACCAACAAAGAGATTATCTTTAAGTCAAGCTTAAGAAAGTGGGATTCAAACACAAGAAGGATGACAAGAGAATAGTATTAATTGAAAGAACATGCGTTGCTTCTGCAAGAGCTCGCTTCCTTCGAAAGTATTTGGAAAATCTCAGTAGTTCTTATCCAAGAGAAGTAGATTTCTTAGGCAAACTGTGAAATGGATATTTTTTGTTAACTCCTAGTCTGATATGTTATTGCTTTATTTTGGAGTATTCTACAAGGATTCATCAGTGTAAGGTTTTAATTTCTGTTTACATATATATTTGGTATTGTATTGACTAATTAATTTTGATTTAGCTCAGATGATTATTATTGATAACGAATTGGTATTCTCTCGTTGGACTTACATTAATTTCCATAATGATTTTATAACTGACTCTAATTTTGATGTCTTTCTTACTGTAGATTCTGTACATTTAGTGTTAGTAGTAATCCATTTTCTTTTGTATTGATTTATTGTGAAATTATTAGCTTTGTAAGATTTTTCAAATTTTATTTTTCGAGATCTTTAAATTATTTTAACTAAATAACAATCGCGATGTGTAGTATAGCTTGCAATATTTTCAAGGTTGGAAAAAAGGACTCATTTTAGCATAAATTATTCTAAATCACAATAAATTGAGCATTGAATCTGAGAATTTTGCATATATTTCCACCACCAGCAACATTGATCTTTAAAAAAATCAATATAAGTTTGTAATCTACGGCCCCGAAAACGCCCCAATACCAATTTTGTTGGAATTCGTAGAATGTAAATTTATTAGCCCCCTATATTAGATTCATCATATTAAATTTTTAGAAAAAAAAAGCCTATCGCTTGTTCAGTATTCTCGGTACTGGCTAACAAATTATAATGATTGAGAATTCGTTAACTTATTTTCTTAATTTATTAAATAAGTAACAACCTCCTCGATTAGTAGATGAATAGAAAATATCTACAAGGAGAAGCATTATTGATACTTGAGAGGATACTATTATTCTTATTTTGTATTACAAAATGGTCCTTTAAAATCCTGAGTTTAAATTCAGGTCCACCCAGTATATAAATGTTCCAATGTTCAAATAGCAATTACTATATTCACTGCAGCAAGTGACTTGACCTGAAATAGCTTGGAAATAGACGCAGTATTTCTCCATAAATCCAACTAAATTTATTTTATATTCTGGTCAAAATTTGTGAACCATTAACACGCATAGGCTGACTGAGGTTTTCAAATTTTGATCGAAATCAGTTGCGCTCAGGTTGATTTAGCATCTGCCGAATAAATTACACATTTTACAGCTGTCGATTTATATTTGATAATCGTTTTTATTAAAATGGAGACCATCTCCCCGGCAATGTGGTTCGAATTTTAAAGCATTTGTTTGAAAATCTTGACTTAAATTTAAATTTATAAAATATCTATAGTGTTTTTAATATCGTATGTGTGTTGTATTATATTTCGGCGATCACATTACTTTGCTTGAACTATATAACATAGTTAAAATTTAATCAGGTAATTTAATGTTGAATATTTACTATAATAAGTATAGAGTTAATATAAAGATGACTATCGACTTGAAGTGATTGTCAAAAATTTTAAATCTAGATCAGAAACAAGAATCCCACGTAAGAATATCTTGACCTAGAAGTGGGTATGATAGAAAATTATAATTTTATTTTATTACTACACTAAAAAATGGAAAGTTGTGTTTAATTTTGAAAAATTCTTTACACGAGCTTCAAAGCTTTTCGTCTCCCTCAGTAATGCTTGGACAATCGTTTTTTTCTAGTGAAATAGTGTCAGCCTATCAAGTGATTGAAAGTATCGATGTTCTAGCGATAGCTGTGATGATAGCTTCGAGTTTGGTATGATGATAATATTGTGAACATTACACTTTTAATCACTTTTCATTTCAAATTGGAAACGGAGATGTACACAATTTATATATGTATATTTCTCAGAAATTGTAATTTAGCAATAATTTATATGAAGTTTATTGTAACATAGCAAATCTTTCTAAAAATTAGCTATATATGATAGTGAATTAGCAAGGGTTCAGTGTTGTATTAAGCCAAAATGAGCTTTTTAACACACATATTTTCTTGTTTTATATTTATTATCTTTTGGTAAAATTATTGATACTTCTTGAAATTATAACATTTTTTTGAAAGCTAATCTCAACTTTTTCATACTGAGTTATATAATATTTTTTGTATAAGTATATCTATACGAATAGAGTGTTGTGAGACATCAAAAATTCGTACGTTGAAAAAAGTATCAAAACTTAAATGCTGGTATATTTTATGTATATTAGAAATATTCGACATTCAGAAGTATAGAGCATAATTTTCTTTATATCCTTAGTATCAACCAAAGTCGTAGGTTATATTTAAAACTAATGGTTCAAAAACCTTATTTGTTTTCCATATAAATTTTAAACACTGTGAGTTTTCTAATTTGAAATAATTGAAAAAGAGGTAATTGTTAATTATTTAGTATATACACAAATAATATGCTGACATAATATTAAAAAAAAATACTCTGAATCTTCTTTGGGTAAAAACGAATTAGAAATCAAGGTGAAATAAATATTGCCGTCATATGGGTTATCCTAAATGATATTAAATCCAACATGGTGGGATAGGGGTAATATTTTTTTTACCAGATGTAAGAATTCCTTTTTTCAGAGATACAAGTTGGTCCCATTTTGGCGATGGTCTACTTTGTAATGTACTTAAAGCTCTTAGGGTGTCTACAGCTTTATAATTCGATATAATGGAGGATTTTAGGAATCATTATATAGGTAGTCCTATATTTGAACTATATGATTATTATGGTCTCGATTTATTGCAGTTTTACAATTGTAATAATGTAAAACGATTATTTATGTTAAATGGCTAGTGTTATTTAATTTTTTTCGTACTTGACTGGATATTTATTAAACGCTGTTATTCGAATTAAAAAATTGATTGTTGATGTGGCAATCGATCTGGTACTATTATATAATTTATATTAGGTATATTATAAAGATTAATATTCGGGTTGTTACTTTTGAATTTAATGATATTTATAAAACATGTATTGTAGCCGTGATTAATAAATATGTTTTATTTTAATATTTATTATATTGTAGTTTAATTTTTAACAATATTGAAAACGAGTCTTTGAATAATTTACAGGATGACCATAAACCATTGCAGTAAAAGTTTTAGTAGCTCATAAACTAGTGCATCAAAATATTAAATTACTATTCAATTTAATGAGAATTAAACTGTGACAGAACTTTATATACTGTTAAAAATTGTCCCAACGTAATCATAACTCACTCTTTGGTTCTCACCTTTGAACAATCATTAATTTTCATTTTTATTAATAATGGATTTTTCTGGAGCTTTCGTATAAAAATTAAGGTATCCAGGTGTTAATAGTTTTCATTAGGGTCAACAAAATCTAATAAAGTATTTATACCCGACCCATACCTATGTATGTAAATAAACTACCTGCTTCTAATTACAAATATCATCAAACATTTTTGTCCCTATTATTTCATAAATCTAAATGGCTGATTTTCACCGAAATTAATCTGAACAACATTAAATCTTCTATCCTCGTAACATCTGCACCAACATCCGGCGTCGTTAATGACGTCACGACATCACATCGGACATCCAATCAGCGACCGATCGATGACTTCCGGCCTAGGACAACGTGCCGGGTCGAACTAGCACGTGGGGAAAAATGTGCATTTTTAGGAAATTCTTGTAGTAAACGTGACGTAGTGAAGATAGAAGGAGGAAGTTTTGTAAAACTGCGGTGATATATATAAAGGTTTATTATTTTTTCCTTCAAGTAGCCTGAATTTGTATAAAATTTTCTAAAGATAAAAAATGAAATAACCATTTTTTTTTCTTTAAAACAAAAAATAATGAATACGTCTAATTTTATTAAATGTTTTTAATTAAAATAAATTAATCAAGTTCAAAAAAAAGTTGGAACTGTTAATATTTAATATACAGAAATATATTTTTTAAATAGGTTTAAATCTCGCAGCAAGCAAATTAACACCTCTCTTCAAAATTTTTGCTTGTCTAATCTCAAATTGTCAACAGCCATATTACATTTGGAAATTTTTTTCTGATAGTTTTTCCAAATACAATATATTTCTCTTTTTGTTTACAAAGAAATTATTCCCCTTATTAATAAACGGGCAAACATTAAAATTTGGAAAAGTATCCGCGAACAATACTAAAAAGTTTCTGGCAACCATAAAACCGTAAGAAAGTTGCGGCTTCAAGTGTTTGACCACTCGTAAATAAAGCAATAAAGAAGTTTGGGAATTTCCGGTATTGTCACATAAAACAAAGGAAAATCTGTAGTTTCCCTTGGGGCTACTAATAAAAACGTGGATGAAATTAATGTTATATTTACTTGACGAAAATATCCTCGAGTAGCGCTTTCAAAATGATATTAAACTTTTGTTTTATCGGTTGCTTAAAATTTATTACTTTTTTATCAATAATCTTATATCTGCGATTGTGTGCTTATTTTCATAGGTTTACGTTTGTATTACACGTTCAACAACTTGTGTTATAGTATATGAATATAAGAGAGTTACTTTTTTGTCAATTGGATTTAGTCCTCCTGTTATCTGAATTTTAGACATACTTTGTGATAATGAAAATGTTAGTTTAAATTCAAATCTTATCTTACTTCGAAAATTATTAAAGAGATCAATTTTATGTGAAATTTTATTGAAAATTTTATATAACAACATTCTTCTTCCAGTATTATTTCTTTGAAATGTATTCTAAACATTTTTTGGAATATTTAGGTACCTGGTACACTTGAGGTTAAAGCAACGTCATACTTTTTATAAAGAAAATAGAACACTAATAAAAAATTACGGAACCCTGGAAGTACAACCTGGTTTTTATGAATATGGTCTCAAACACTATAGAAGACCTCGACTTTCTACAATAAAGTTAATTCAAAAACTACCCTCTTAAAGTTGTCCTCAAAGGCTATAACGGGATAAGGTGGTTAAATCTGCCATCAAGCGATCACTACGGCCAGCACCGCGTTCGATAACCAATGTCAAAGGATGCCTTTGGGCAAATTTTCAGTCCCCATAGGCCCTATAATGGTCTAAAGAGGTTATGTTCACCTCTGTGAATTTTTTCAGATTTTTTATGCAAAATTGCGCCCGTAAAAAAAAAGTCGAAAAATGTGAACATAACCTCTTTAGATCATTATAGGGCCTATGGGAGACTAAAAATTTGCACAAAGACATCTTTTGACATTGGTTATCGAACGCGGTACTAGCCGTAGTGAATCGCTTAGGCAGATTTGACCGTTTTATCCCACTATATCCTTTTCTTATTTTTTTTACTTAGACGTGTTTGAAAATTTTCGTCCGTAAATATAGTAAATTTAAATTCTTTATAATTAAAAGAAAATATGATCTTAATTATGTCTAAAAGATGTTAAGTTATTATCATTAAGTTAACTAATTGATGGAAAATATTAACGACCAAATTATACAAAGACTTGATGATTAAGCGTAGTCTTTTTTTTTTAATTAAAAGTTATTCTTTTTAAAATTGGGATGTTGATTATTTTTTGGAAAGTGTTTGAAACCATGCATAAGTACTTAATGTAGCCGAAAATATTAAACATTTTTTTTAATACAACTAGTACTTTAAAAATCATAAATATTAAATTTCACTTAAAATTTTCCGCCAAAACGCTTATATTTGCTACTTGACCGATGTGACGTAGCACTGGTAAACTGACAAAGATATATAATTTTTTTTTTTGGATTTTTGGGATATAAGATGAGTTCTAAGTTATTTTAAGAGTTGTGCGGTGCCTCAGTGTACAAGTACTGCAATAAAAACACCTGACAAGTTATTTATTCACGTTCCATGATCGGAAAATAATATGAAAATGTGGCTTCAGCTAGCCCGGCACTACTCGTTTTATTTTAATTTTGAGCATATCAATATCGATTATTGCTATTATGTATTCATTATCGGTTGTGGAAATAACAATTTTTGATAAATTACTTACTTGGAGACCCTCATATTTCTAAATTCAGCAAAACAGAAGTTATTGTTTGTTGCGAAGAAATTGGACACCATAAAACAATGAATTTTCGGCAAATTCTTACTATTTGCCACTTTCCTTCATGAGAAAATTTCTTAGAATCGTTTTCAAAGGGAAATGTAAGGGAATTTCGAAGAAATTACATGAAAATTACTATGAAATATGAACTAGGCAACGTAGCTCTTGACAGCAATCACGAATGTGGCATAAAACCAAAAAATTGACATGTCAACTTCGTGACAGCGATGACGTTGGCTGCATTCGTATAATGCATAGTAATTATCAAGTGATCAAAATGAAAAAAGTGGAACTGATAATCATATTCTTTTGAATATGCATTCACTTATCATTAGGTCGAAAATATTATGTTTTTACGATTTCCATTGTGGAAACTACCGTTTAGCGGCAAAATTATATTTTTACTTGAATACAGTCAACATCCCAATTATTATAATATTAAAAGCGGTGTATACTTACATATTGTATAAAATATATATTATCCCATAGATCTAGCCAAAGGGCTTTAGTACTGTCTTCAGAGGTGAACATTCACTCATCCCAGATATACTCAGATATCATAAGAATGGAGCTCTGTGAAAACAAATATGGTTGATGGGTGTTCGTTGTCACGTGACTCAGAGGATATTTAATTACATTTTTGTTATTAAATAAAAATAAAATTTCTTAAAAATAAAGGAAAATATTGTGTTTTTTAGGATTTCTATTGTGGAAACTACCGTTTCACGGCAAAATTACATTTTTATTTGAATACAGTCAACATCCCAATTATTATAATATTAAAAGCGGTGTATATTTACCTATTATACAGGGTGATTCAAAAATCGATCACGAAACTTAAGGGGGTGATTCTACTTGACAAAATAAGGGTAGAGCTTCATATAATTTTTTTTCAAAATGTCATTCGTTTTCGAGTTACAAGCCGTCCAAGTTCAAGTTTTTATTTTTTGTTTTTTGAATTACTCGCTTACAGGAAAACCGATTTGACTAATATTTGAAAGATAGGCTAAGTCTTCTGCGCTTCATCATTTTAGTAACAATTCACATTGATTGTTTGCCGCTAGAGGGCACTTTACCTACATTGAAAATTGTTTTTTTGTCATAATTTTTTAGTGTTGACAGCTACAGTAGTTTTTGGCATAATTTCTGAAAGACTGATGCCAGGCCTTTAAAAAAGGTGCTCTTTATTTACATCGCTAAACCCAACGGTTTAGACGTAAATCACCCTTAAAAATTAAGTGGTAAATTTACTTTTCTCATTTCATTACCACCAGCTACCAGGTAAATAGCTATCAAAGTATACTAGAGCTGTCAGTTTAACATCAAATAAATTCGCTTTTTAAACTATTTAATTTATAATCTTAAAATAACTAATAATGGCTAATCACCAATATTCAAATATCGAATATTGTGATATCCATTTTTGTTATGGAAAAGCAAATGGTAATGCAGAGTTGGCAAGAAGATATTATATGGAGAGTTATCCGGAAAGAAATATCCCTCATGCTCAAACATTTTCCAGTGTGCACAGGAGGCTTGCGAAATGTGGTTCCTTTAAAAGTTATAATGGAAATAGGGGAAGACCTAGAACTGCTAGAAACGTGCAACAAGAAGAAAGAGTGCTTGAAATTATTGAAGATAATCCAGGTATTAGTACTAGAAAAATTGGGAATGAAGTGCGGCTCTGTCAGGCTAGTTCATGGAGGATACTAAGAGAAGAACAACTCTACCCGTTTCATTCAAAAAAGGTGCAGGCTCTTTATGACGATGATCGGCCGAGACGGTTGGAAATGTGCAATCAGATCCCAGCTAAGTATGAACACGATAATCGATTAATTGGCGTCATATTATTCACTGACGAAGCTGGTTTCACTTGTGATGGCATAACAAATCTACACAACATCCACACATATGCTTACGAGAACCCAAACAATGTGGTAGAAACGAAACATCAGCGTAGATTTTCACTAAATGTGTGGGCAGGGATAATAGGAGATTACCTTATTGGTCCTCATTTCTTTGATGGCCCATTAACTGGTGACGTATACTTAGATTTTATCCAAAATCGTCTCCCATTGTATCTGGAAGATGTGCCATTGGAAGTAAGGGCCAACATGTGGATCCTCCAAGACGGAGCTCCGCCCCACTTTAGTATACGTGTCCGACAGTATTTGAATGCAACGTATCCTGAGCGATGGATAGGACGAAGTGGACCATTGGCATGGGCAGCGAGGTCACCAGACCTTAATCCTATGGATTTTTTCTTTTGGGGTCATTTGAAACAATTGGTGTACGATATTTCAGTAATCAACGTCGAGGATCTTCGCTTCAGGATAATCGAAAAGTGCCAAATTATTAAAGAAACACCAGGAATTTTTCATCGAGTTAGGCGACATTTTTTGAAGAGTGTTAGGAAATGTATGGAAGAAAATGGGGGACATTTTGAGAATCTTTTTTAGTTTGTTTAGTACTGTTTCATTAATTTTTATCAATTAAATGTATATCGCAATAATCCATAATATGAATATTTACTGATTAGCCATTATTAGTTATTTTAAGATTATAAATTAAATAGTTTAAAAAGCGAATTTATTTGATGTTAAACTGACAGTTCTAGTATACTTTGATAGCTATTTACCTGGTAGCTGGTGGTAATGAAATGAGAAAAGTAAATTTACCACTTATTTTTTTGGGTGATTTACGTCTAAACCGTTGGGTTTAGCGATGTAAATAAAGAGTACCTTTTTTAAAGGCCTGGCATCAGTCTTTCAGAAATTATGCCAAAAACTAC
This sequence comes from Diaprepes abbreviatus, assembly GCA_034092305.1. Classification (NCBI taxonomy): domain Eukaryota; kingdom Metazoa; phylum Arthropoda; class Insecta; order Coleoptera; family Curculionidae; genus Diaprepes; species Diaprepes abbreviatus. The sequence goes on from JASJET010000103.1 coordinate 1,316,880, forward strand.
TGTAGCTGTCAACACTAAAAAATTATGACAAAAAACAATTTTCAATGTAGGTAAAGTGCCCTCTAGCGGCAAACAATCAATGTGAATTGTTACTAAAATGATGAAGCGCAGAAGACTTAGCTTATCTTTCAAGTATTAGTCAAATCGGTTTTCCTGTAAGCGAGTAATTCAAAAAACAAAAAATAAAAACTTGAACTTGGACGGCTTGTAACTCGAAAACGAATGACATTTTGAAAAAAAATTATATGAAGCTCTACCCTTATTTTGTCAAGTAGAATCACCCCCTTAAGTTTCGTGATCGATTTTTGAATCACCCTGTATAAAATATATATTATCCCATAGATCTAGTCAAATGGCTTTAGTACTGCCTTCAGAGGCGAACATTCACTTTTCCCAGATATACTCAGATATCATAAGAATGGAGCTCTGTGGAAACGATTATGGATATTATGATTTTCTGCATTTCTCATGACTCCCGGACAGTTCAGGCGGTCCCAAGCAGCACTGCCTTTTGCATGGTCCTATACAGGTGTTCGCTAAGGCATCATCGCTTTACATTAATGCTTAAGCAAAAGACTCATCGGAAGCTACTCATTCCCCGCTAGATGCGTATTTATACCTTCAGTTCTCTGTATTTGGCAATCTTTCCATTATGCCTGTCTCTTAGATCGTTGTTGTTAGAGATAAAAATCTCTATTAGTGTTGCTCTCTTGGATGTTTTATCTACTAAAATGAGGTCTGATCTGTTATGTGCAACTGTATAATCCGTAAACACAGTTTGGTCCTAGTCTCTCCTTGTAATCGGGTGTGGAAAATGCTTGTCATCCTCCTGTTATGTATTGGATTGTCTCTGATATTCGATATCAATATCATTCTAAGACGAGAGGTCTGTGGTTATGTGTTTCAGCTAGTCGAAAGCCTTCCGTTCAAGAAACATTTGTACTAACGTCAACCAGTAGTTCGACGTTAACTTGACATCTTTTAAAGTCGTCTGCCTCGCAGGTTGCCCGATGTAGCACAGAAAATTCTGTTAGCCTGTGAAAATATAAAAGCAGGTTTGTTAGTGGTTGATCCAATTGCTGACCAATATACGCCAATCCTTTTCTTCCGTGGTATTTTGGTAATATTGTCCACTTAATAGCACTACGAACATGATATTTGTGTGACTTCTTCAGGAGTGTTCAGACTTTCGTCTACAGACTTTCTATAGCCGCCCTGTTCCATTTCACAATTCCAAAAGAGTAACTTAGTGGAGAGCATACTTTGGTGTTGAGCGCCTTAAATAGATTTTTACTGTTTAAGTTGGTTTGCTATAGCTGATGCCGCAATTAGCAATGCTCCTGGTGGTAGGGACATGTAGCTAGCGATCTATCACCGTAGTAAATGTATGGATGTTTCGTCCCGATACAGGTGGTGGACTTATCAGTGGGATCCACCGGTATCTTTCCCAGACATCCTTGTACTTTCCACAAACTTGGACCTCTATTAAAGTCCAGTTTTGTCGAAAAGCCGTGGTAAGATGTTAGGTTCCACAACATGCCCCCCTTAAGGCATTTGCTTTCCGGCTTTAACTGTGGGACAGTCCAAGCCGTTAGAAAGCACAGACCTGAAAAGGAAGTGGAACGGACATCCTCGGTGGTCTTCCAATGGTCGGGTCAGGCTTAATCAAAGCCCACGGCGGTTAAGACCCTCGTCTGCTGCCGTCCCTGCTCGGGCGCCATGTCGCAATTAGCAATGCCCCTGGTGGTAGGAACATGTAGCTAGCGATCTATTTTCGACCACCGTAGTAAATGTATGGATGTTTCATCCCGATACTGGTGGTGGACTCATCAGTGGGATTCACCGGTATCTTTCCCAGACATCCTTGTATTTTCCACAAACTTGAACCTCTATCCAAGTCCAGTTTTGCCAGAAAGCCGTGGTAAGATGTTAGGTCCCACAACACTGACTAACCCGTCTTATGAACTCTCTCTGTTCTGTCTCCATAGCCGAAATGGTTTGACCGTACTACACCTCAAATGCGCCTGATTGAATTTTTCCTCTAGTTGTATTTAAAATGCGGCACTTATCAAGGCCGAACAGCATTCCTAGAAATCCTCCACAATTTTGAGCATTTGTTCCAGCTCACCTTTGGCGGCAGCCATCAAAATAAAATCATCCATATAAGAAGATGATTTAGTCTTATTTCTTCTAATGGGTTCCGGTCAATATCCTTATAGAAAATTTAAGCGAAAATAAAACATTTTTATCTTTTTACTAATCTTTCTATTTATTTTATTTAAACCAACTTCAGATTATTTACTTTAACTGGAAAAATTGAAAACATGATATTCTTGATGAAAAATTTTAAAAGTTATATTATTATTTTTTTACCGCAAGTGAACAAATTATTTTTTAACTAAAACTAACTATTTACACTAATGTTTGTTGCATTTTTCTTAAGTGTAGTATTTAAATAAGCTTCAGCCTGTTGTATCAAAGGAACAAGGACTGATTGTTTTTTAGTTTTTTGTGTCTTCTAAAATTTGCTGAATTCAAATATGATCTCGGTTTTTACTTATCACTCTTAAGTTTTTAGAGAAGAAAATAAGAATATAAACTATGAAAAACCCAACCAAAGATTACAAAAAAAAAACAAAATCACTTTTCTTACAAAAATATTTCATTTTTTTATTGAAAAAGTATAGTAGAATCAAATAAATTGTTTGTTTATTTTTTTGCTTGTATTCGCCGGGATCGGTTCCATGCTTGACGATCCGCTAATATGTTTGGGGTCTACTTTCTATTTAAACAATCTTCTGGTGAAATCTTTTGCCGTGTTCGTCTAATACTGCACCTAAATTGTCAGGGAAGAATTCCAAAAGGGAGTGAAGAAATGTAGCTTAAGTGACATGTTGCAACCTAACGTTTTGTAAGATTGAATAAGATATCCAACTAGATTTTTATAGTTCCCGATTGCTTATTACCTAGGAAGTTGCTACATACATTTCTGAAGGTAGTCCATGCTCTATTTTCTCTTCTCGGAAGTGTAGTTTCTTAAATTTCGTCTTTAAAAGTTCTCATATTTTCGGCCCCACGAACATTCCTTCTTTAAGCTCAAATTAAAAAAAAAAAGCATTTATTTCTCTGTTATCATTAATGACGTTTTTCACACCGGGCATAATGTTTTCATGTAATGAACATTCTTTATAAATATAATGTTTGTTGCCGGTTCTGCTGTCGCATTCGCATAAAAATTCAACAATATTTGCTGTAGCTACTCTGCAGTCCTGTACGTAGTCCAACAACTTTTAGATCGGCACAAACATTCCATTTATGATCTTCGTATTCTATGCTTTGAAGTAATATATGCATATTCTCTTACGTTTCTTTCATATTTACAGCATTACCCACGGGAACAGATACTTGTGCATTTCCATTGAACAATAAAATTGCCTTTAGACTTGTCTTCGAAGAGTCAATAAACAGTCGCCACTTGGTATATAAAATACTGCTAGCAGTTTCTGAAACGTGGAAATTTTCACTCCTTTTTGTAAGAGATTCCACTGCAGTAAACGAGGTTCAAGCAGCTTTGACTTTGTTTTGGGAAGATCCAAATCCCGAATAAGATCGTTGAGCTCTTCCTGAGATATAAAATGAGGCTTTCAAAAATCAAAATTTCAGTAAGAAATAATATAATCTATCCGCCTTGTTTAAATAGTCGTCTATATTTATTCTTCTTTCAAGCAGTGAAAAAGGCAAAAACGTATAGAAACAGTTTTTTTCCTGCAAATATAACTCTCGTCCTCTCTCCATACGCATTTCGACCACCTTATAGTCTTGTCAGTGGAGCTATATCTAACTGAGAGCAACATTCACAGGAAACCACTGGTATATAAAGTATAAATCATGAGGCATGTCGGCAGGATATATATAAAATATCACTTACTAAATATTTCTTACTGAAATTTTGATTTTAAAAATTTTGCACCACTTCGGTGAATGTATATATGTTGTTCGATTGGCGATATTTTGCAGTCTGACATCGAAGTTGACAGGTTTTTTAATGTCCTGCCAACATGCCTTGGAATTAGTATTTTATCTAGCAGTTTTCTGCGTATGTTGCTCTCGGTTAGACACAGCTATACTGATAAAACCATAAGGTGGTCGAAACGCGTATGAAGAGAGGACCAGAGTTGTATTTGGAAATAAACTCTCTCTATATATTCTTTTCTTTCTCTCTGCCTAAAAAGAGAATTCATATAGGCAACTATAAAATGGGGCTGTTTACTGCTACTACATTCGTAATCGTCCTTCTATTGACCGTTAAAAATCAGCTAGTTCATCTGATTCCGAGTCAATTTTGTATTTTTCTGGAGACTTAGGGACAGATATGCTACAATTGCCATGACTATGAGGATATTAGGATAATTAATTTTATGTTTGCTTTTAGTAGAAAACCTCAGGATTTTTCTTGAACAAAAGTAGCAATGGTCAACATGATTTTGAGGTTCCCGCCAAATCATTGGCACTCCAAACTTTATAGACTTATGAGTACCTAGTAGCTATCCTGTTAAGGTTCGTGAGCAAGTATGGCAGCAAATTTTGGGAGTCCAAGTTTTGCCTTGATTGCCAACTTTGCACCCAAAATATAACTCGTTTGATTCTCTTATAAGTGAGTTGAAAGTCTTTTGTTGAGCTGTCAGTGTTACTTCATCACATATATAACAAAAACTGTTCGATTTGTTCACATATGATCGCGACGACCTCGTTGATACATGGAGAAAATTGTATCACTACAACAACGCTATCACTATTGGCTAGTTCTTTGCACTTCGGTCGTATATCCAATGCTGATCCTCCGACGACAGGTCAGCTTCTTATAAACCCGTTTCATACATCTGGTGTTTTCTAGACTCATCGGGTAATGAAAGTACTAGAAACGACAACACAAGTTCTCTATACAGGGGCCCTTCGATGAGTAGCTAGCCCTTCGACGACTGCTGGGTACGGTAAAATTTGAAATTATATGGGTTTTAATGCGTATCTCCTTTATTTTAAGCCGTAGCGGGAAGTTATCCCAAGACATGTGGTGTTGCCAGATTGTGCACAATTTCCCTAAAATTAGATAAAACGATGATTTGGCAACGTCGTACCCCGTATGCTATAACAACTTATATATCGCATAGCTACATCCTTATACCTTCTTTGCAATTAATCAATACATGTTAATAATATTCTCTAGATTTTGCTATGTGATATGACAATTTAGAGGTCAATGTAAGGGATACATAGATAGAAATTATCGAAATTACTGGAGAACGTATGTTGGCGATAAGTAGACTACCATTTGGGCGATACAGGATCCTCACATTCCTATCATTATTTATATTTTAAGTAAGAAAAAAATTCGAACAATTTCATTAAAACCATCACTTTCATGATTATTATACACTTAGACCTTTTTATATTTATAAAAGGTTAAATTTTTTCCTTTAATAAGCCATTTCCGCCCATCGAGTGCATCTTTCTGAATAAAGCATTTTGCTTTTATTTTAAATGTAGGTATATGGATCAATATGAGGAAAGAGCCAATTCGTTCTAAAATATCAGAGAAAATCCTAAGCTTATATTTAAATAACAGCTTAATGTTGCCTGATGCGCACCATTTCTCCATTGTTCAGCTTTAATCGTATTTAAATTCCTTATGTTCGTGTTGTTGCTCTGTACGTTTCCTTAATTTTAGATAAATAAATAGCTAGGTGTGGAATAAATATGTTTTTAGCTTCATATTTTGATATGAAACTGTTAGTTTAAAAAGATACTATCCGATTTTATTATTTTTTATGATGAAGATTGTTTCCTTTAGGTTAGAATTCGGTACTTAATTGTGTTTTATGTTTAACTAATATATATATATATATATATATATATATATATATATATATATATACCAAGCCGTGCGTTCAACAAATCGTTTTCACAACGTTTCGCCAAAATCTCATTTGGTATTTCCGGAAGAAATAAAGCAAGAGTTAGCAGTAAAGTTTCATCGAAGGTTTATGCGACCCAGAAACGAGTCAAAGTTTAAGAAAATTTCCGAGGTTCTTGCTTATGCCCTTCAGATCTAAACAGTTAATCAAACCTCAAGGAACCAATAGAGAATCATAAGATGAGTCAACGTTTCCCAGGATTATCGCAAGACCAATGAAGAAATTTTCGTAGATGCTAATGAGGGAGTTGAAAGAATTTTTAAAAAAACGAAAAACACATGGCAACCAAAACACAACCTTCCATAGTACAAACATAATTCGTTGTTGGAATTGTGGCTAAGAGGGGCATGTACGAAACCGCTGTACTAGTAGTCTTGCTCCTGACAGTGATCCTGATGGCCATCGGATTGATATTGCTGATATAGGTAATGAAATTCAAAGAAGCGACTTGGAGAAAGTCTTTGCTCCTTATGTTTAAAATAGACCTCCAAAAACCAAGGAACAATCATAAGAAGAGACAACATTTCCGAGGATAATCGCAAGACCAATCAGGAAATTTTTATGAGTCTAATGAGGGATTTCCAAGGATTTTTAAACAAACAATAAACACATGAGAACAAAAACACAACCTTTTATAGCAGGAATAGAATTTGTTGTTGGAAGTTTGCCAGAAAAAAGAGTGTACAAAGCCGCTGTACTAGTAATACTGTTCCTGGTAGTGATCCTGATGGCTATTGGCTTCATATTGCTGATATAAGTGATGAAGTTCGAAGGAGTAACTAGAAGAAAGTCTTTGCTTCTTACGATGAATTTAAATAAATCTGGTTAACTAATAGTACTCCCTGTCTTGGATTTGGAGTTAACAAAAATAAAAAAAAAGATGCTGCAGTTGTCGTCAAGGCTTGCGATGAAGTTGAATTATGCGGTTGTCGTATTGAAATGATTTATGCCAGACCAAGAACAAGGAGCAAAGGTCGCCGGTACAATTCGAATAACATATGTTGTTACCAGTGTGGATACAATGGTCACTTTTACCGTAATTTCCCGGAAATTACTACTGATAGAGGCGATAGCAGAAAGGACCGTTACGGCGACCGTGTAGAACGGGACGAAACGGATTGTGATCGCTAAAGGAGCTACGGAGAAAGAACATTCTACAGATCATCCTCGATAAGGTATGTTGAGAGAGATCGCGAAAGTGACTAAGGAAGAAGAACGTACCACAGGTCATCCTCGAAAAGGTACAGCTACGACCACAAATAGAAAGCGATAGAATGAAAAGCCACTATGACCTCAAAGCCAATACTGGTGGATTCATGGTTTGTGAAAAATTGCAGTTGTAGAATGCGAAAAGAACCAAAGGGTTTTCACAAAAGCTTCAAAAGTCATGGGAAGATCCGTAGAATGCAGTGGCCCAACTAAACGATCTGGTGTACCGAATTTCTGAAAAGACCTCATGTGAAGATGAAAGCCGTGCATCTTGACAGATTGGCTCATTATCAAGATCAAGAAGGTTGGTCGGGAAGATCGATACTTGGAAGGGGGCCATGTAACCGACTTTATAATAGTATACACACGCATAGTTTTAGTTTGTGTTTCTAGTTTGTAGGGTTCTAGGTTTATTTCCTACGAGTTCATAATTTATTTAATTTATTTTATCTTTGTTAATTTCCTCATGAGATGGCTATAATAGAAGGTCTGGAACTTTTTAGAAAATTCTATTTCCTTATTTTTAACATGGAACGCCTATGAGAGAAGGTCTAGAAATTGCCATATTACTCCTTTTTTTATTTTTATTACACAATGTAGTAGTGGGAAAATCCTTCTTAAAAGATGCGAAATCTTCTGGTATCTGGAAAAAGAGTAAATGGAGGGTCCAGATCGGCTTTCGTGGACAGCTTATGTTATAACATAAGTTTTCACGGATGGTGGAATGTAAACCGGTGTTTCTCCGGTTTTCAATCCGTTCGTCAGTAGAAAAATCTTCACGACGTTTCGCCAACTCAGCTGGCAATTTCAAGTGATGCTTCCTCGACAGCTGCTCGGCTTGGAATGAGCGTACTGGTCCTCTTTCTGCATTTTTATTTGGCGCTTGCGTACAGTATACCTTAATTCACAACAAGCCAGAGAAAGAGTACAGCGAGCCGAGGGGAGGCCCAGATCCAAAGAAGCAAGGAAAACAACTAGGCAGAACCAAGGTATAACCTGCGCAAGCGCCAAACTATAAAAAGGCAGACATAGAATTGTTTTTATTGCCTTTCAATTCTGACAACTTGTCAAATATTTCAGCAACTTCTCAAAATAAACTGTCCATGAAAGCCAATCTGCACACTTTATATATGCTTTTAGCGGATACTAGAAGATTGGTGTAACAAAAATAAGAAAAAGGAATAATCTGGCAATTTCTAGATCTTCTGTCATGGACGTTCAATGTAAAAAGTAAGGAAACAAAATTTTCTAAAAAGTTTCAGGCTTTCTTTCACAGACGTCTCATGAGGAAATTGTCAAAGGTAAAACTAATTAATTAAATAAATTATGAACTCGTGGATAATAAACCTAAACCCTACAAACTAGAAACACAAACTGATACTGTGAAATGTATACTGCTATAAAGTCCGTTACATTGCCCCCTTCCAAGTCTTGATCGTCCCGATCAACCTTTTTGATCTTGATAAAGGGCAATTCTATCAAGATACATGACTTTCATCTTCGTATAAGGACTTTTCTGAATTCAGTATACTCGATCGTTTAGTCGGGTTACTACGTTGTACGAACCTTCCTTTGACTTCTGAAGTTTTGGTGAATGCTCTTTGGTTCTTTTCAGATTGTACAACCACACTTTTCCCTCTCCATGTACCTTGTCGAGCATGACCTGCAGGACGTTCTTCTTCCGTAGTTCCTTTCGCGATAGCGGTACCTCTCTCCCCTTTCTCTAAGATCGCCACGAGTACTCTTTCTATCTCTTCCATAGCGGTCCTTTCTGCTATCGCCTTTACCAGCAGCAATTTCCCGGTAATCTCGATAAGAGTGATCGTTGTATCCGCACTAGTAACAACACATGTTATTCGATTATTACCAGCGACCCTGGTTCCTTATTTTTGGTCTGGCATAAATCACTTTAATGCGACAACTGCATACTTTAATTAAATCGCTATCCTTGACGGCAACTGCAGCATCTTTTTTTATTTCTGTTAACCGCAAATCCGAAACAGAGAGTACTATTAGTTAACTAGACTTATTTAAGTTCACCGTAAGGAGCAAAGACTTTCTTCAAGTTGTTCCTTCGAACTTCATCACCTATATCAGCAATATAAAGCCAATAGCCATTAGGATTCAATACCAGAAGCTGTACTGCTAGTACAGTGGCTTTGTACATGCCCATTTGGTCACACTTCCAACAACGAATTCTATTTCTGCACTAAAAGGTTGTGTTTTTGTTGTCACGTGTTTTTTGTTTGTTTAAAAATTCTTGCAATCATCCTGGAAAATGTTGAGAGTAGAAGTAATGAGCGGGTTCACGGACCACCGGATTGGCGATACACCGGAAAGCCACACACGTGGCCTATGCTATTTTTTTAATTAATTAACGAAAATCGACCTAACCTGACCCAGTTTTCCCCTTAAAACAATGGGCTAAAGGGTTATTTCTATTGTTTTAATTAATTAACCTAATCGCTGGGTGCATCACCACCTGCCGTCCTTTACCGAGGCGAAGGGTTCTATTGTATTCTCGGACCTTATTGTACCTGCTTTTGACCGCCCGACAGATGCCTACCTTTTTGAATTAGGTCACAAGTATTGTTAGAATTTTAAAAGAGATAAAGTATTTGTATATGGCTTTGGGTTCTATATGTTCCTTTATTGAATTCTTTTTGTTCTGATTAAATTTTATCTTATTTAATGTATTATTTCGAATATTGTGGATATTAAGTTTAGAATTTAACAACTACAATTAAAGTTAAAATAGCTTTATTCATATTACCCAGACCCTGCATTTAAAATAGTCTTTTGTATTCGAATTTCCGGATGGACTCACTCTTGTCTTGGCTATCGCCGCTCGACGAGTTTTAAGAAATTTAAAAGGGGTAAAGCGTACCTGTTATGGCCGCTTTTATATTTGGGTTCTATTGTCGTTTTAAGTGATAATGAATGTTTTAACCAAAATATGTCTTTACGGAGTTTTTAATAGAGTTTCGCGATATATATATATATATATATATATATATATATATATATATATATATATATATATATACACCTATTATTTTATGTCCGTTTTAAATGATCGTTTGAAATCATTTCTACGAAATCAGAATCACGGATGTATCTTTACCTGGACTCGACCGTGCCTGTATATTATCGCTCCTCGTTAGGTAACAATGAGTTGTTAGAATTTGAAAAGAGGTAAAGTATGTGAATAGGATTAATGGCTTACATTAATAGGATAGCAAAAATGTAACATATTTTTGCTGTACCAATTTTTTACCTGATTTCAAGTAATATTTCGAGTATTGTGGATTCAAAGAGATTAAGTTTAGAGTTGAACAACTATACTTAATGTTAAAATAGCTTTACTCACATAACTTAGACTTTGCATTTATTTGATCTGTATTAGTTAAGTAATCATAAGAAAGGAAGAAAACGGGAATCTGACAACATGGTTTTTGGGTGGACTTTTTAGACCACATCATACATATTTGCTATTGATCACCAGAGATACGTTTTTAATCAGGGGTAAAGAATGGCTAGAATTTTAAAAGACATAAAGCACTAATGGGATGTGGTTACATTATCAGAAATAATAGGTGAACGCATATAAATTATATCATTGATATCTAAATTACTACTTTTGTTGAGATTTCTGCTCTAGGTGTTGATATCACCGATCTATATACCCTCTCTAATGACGCCTTTTCGTTGTTTCTATTTCTTCTAATTTAAATTAATATTTCAAGTATTGAGGGAAGAGTGAACAAGATTAAGTTTACAGTTTAATGAATTCTATAAAATCTTTGTATATATACATCTATTTGAATGGTATTAATGTTGGGTATTTTCCAATGCTTTGTATCTCATTTTATGTGACTTTTCGAACAATCCGGGTTTTGTAAGTCAAATTAGAGTAATTTTTAGAACCATTTCGAATGATCTTTTGTAATCATCTCTACCAAATCGGGTTCTTGGATGTATCTTTTTCTAGAAACACATCAATTATTTCTAAAGGGGCGAGGCTTCGCGCATTAATACGAAAAAAAATTGGGTTAAGCCTCATCACTTTTACCCACTCGCTTTCTTAGATATTAGCAGAAAAAAAAAGTCGTTTCTATTTTTGTACAGTGTAGAGGAATATACTTAAAATGTGAGTATACTTTTATCCAAATATTTTAACTTATAAAAAAACCTCTGTATCGGGATATGTATGCCTATATGTATGTATGTATTCATATGAATATATGTGTGTACGTTTGTATGAATGCAAGTATGCAGATGGAAATGTATATGTATGAATATATGTGTAGACATGTATGTATACTTATGTATGTGTATGTATGTATGTGTGAGTATATGGGTGTATACATGCGTTTATGTAGATATGTATATGAATGGGCATATGGACGTATATGTATGGATATATGTGAATGTGTATATGTATATGAGCGGATATATGTACGAATAATGTATATATGTATATGAATGGGTATATGAGTGTAAATGTATGGATATATGTGTATGTATATATATATATATATATATATATATATATATATATATATATATATATATATATATATATATATATATATATATATATATATATATATATATATATCGATAACTTAGAAGAGAGAACTCAAAGAGAAATTGCCTAAATTAGCACGTTACATATCATTTATAGTCAGTTGTTGATTAATTGTTAACATGAAATTTTATTCAGGTTCAGGATTTGTAAACAATAAATTACCATTTAAATTGCATTTGCCTGGTTACAATTTTTCTGGACCGGGTACAAAACTTCAGACTCGTTTATCACGTGGTGATCGTGGAGTGAATCAATTGGATGAAAGTCGTCGTGCTCATGACATTGCATATTCTCAAAATAAAGATTTAAGATCGCGCCATGAAGCTGACAATATATTAGCTAAAAATGCACTGAAACGATTCAGATCGAGAGATGCGTCCACAGGAGAAAGATTAAGTGCATTGGGAGTAGCTGGTATAATGAAGGCAAAAGTAAAACTTGGAATGGGTGTACAACAGCAGCAACGACAACAACAAAAGAGTATTAAAGTGTCTTACAACATTGAAAAAAGTAAAACATACTTCACAGAACTTATTAAATGGTATTTGAAAAAGTATTGAAGAATTGAAAAGAAATCAATCATCATCATCATCATTGGTAAAAACTAAAAGCAATACTAAAAACAATACCAAAAATACCTAGAAAAAATCCCTAAAGCTCGTAATCATTCCACAAAAAAGGGAAAAAATGTGAAAAAGCAAAAAGAAGAAGAAGACGAACCAATGGAAATTGATACTGAAAGTATAAATTTACCATTATCAAAACCAATTAGACTTAAAGCAAAAAGGAAACTTGATACTAGAAATGTTGATGATGGTGATAGAAATGGTCGAAATAAGATGTTAAAATTGGATTTAAATGAACCAATACATTATCCACCATCATCATCCTTAAAGAATGAGAACAATAAGGAACGTAAAATGATTGATGATGACGATGATGAAAATGATGCTGATGTTGATACTATAAGTACAGAAAAAAGACAACGATTGGCTTAGTAGCTTTTAAATTGTCAAAATAGTTAGAATTAAACCTAAGCAAAAACAGAAGCAACGAAAATTGAGAAAAAATAAACAACGAAAATTGAGAAAAAATAAACAACAACAACAACGACAAAAAGGATAATGAAAAAGTGCTGGTAGGAAAAAAGTTAAATTAGAAAAAGTGTTAAAACAAATTAAATAGCATATTTTAAAAACTAAACCCAATAATTTGGGAAATGCTATTTTAGTAGCTTTGAATGCAGCAAAACAAATTAATAAAATTTTAAACAACTAAGTTTCAATCGTGTTCGTGTCATTAAAATTCCCAAAGTTGGTGGTGTATTACCTCTTATACAAATATTTGTTGCCCTGTCTGCATTAGACTCTTTAGGTGGAGCAGCTGCCGGTGTAGCAAAAGCCATCAACGATGCCCGAGCTGCTCGAAAACAATTGGAGGAATCACAATGTCATAATCGTTCTATAGAAAGTATAGCCTTAGGTAAAGATCTATTTTTAAAACCATATAAAAAGTGGTTGGGTGTTTCTTTATACCCACCACCATTACAACCACGAATCAGTTAATAAATTTACAAAATAGACCATTAACCAATATTGATTTGATTATGTATGCCAAACAATTTTGTATTCTTTATTTTCGTGGTGTATTTAGCGTGATGCCTTACCAAAGAAAATTAGATCACACCATGAAAGAGGTACAATAAATTTGGATAATCTGAATGGACATGGGACAAATTGTACAGCCTATAAGAAATTCAGATATAAAGCCGTATATTTTGGCAGTTTTGGCAATCTTCGACCACCCTTGGAGGTTATTGATTATTTTCGTTCAAATGACCAGTAGAGATCATTTTTAATTATGCTATTTATCAGAAATTTAATACACTTAATTGTGGACATTTATGTTTACAATTTTTAAATAAATAAATAGATATTATGCAAATATATTTTAGTTTTATTTCAACCTTTAAACAAAGAACATGAGTTACATATTTACCTTATCGGGTAGACAATCATTTTTATCTCTAAAATTACAGCCACCAATAATATTACAAGACTCCAAAAATTATGAATTGGGTTTAATTAATTTTGTTACCTACATCTCAATTCCAAATGTTGACAAAAACAAACAATATATTCTATTTTGGTGAATTTGTAATTGAAATACCCGAAGGGACATACGAGATCAATGATATGAATGAATGAAGAAGAAGAAAAGAGACAATACTACTAATTTAAAAGAAGCCAGTGATTTAGTTAAAATTCATGTAAATTATAACACTTTAAGGTGTGATATAAAATCAACAAAGGATAATCATTTTGAAAAACCTCACTCTATCAATACTATTCTAGGTTTTAAAAAACGAACATTGATAGCACAAAAACTTCATGCATCCGATTACCTCATTAATATAACCAAAGTTAGTGACCAATTCCTTCAATAATGATAAACCGTCTGATGTTTTACACATGTTTGGTCCAACTGTACCACCAGGTTATAAAATTGTGGAAACCCCCACCAATGTAATTTATTTACCTATAAATACTCACTATTTGGAAGAAATCATTATAAAAATAACCGATCAAGAGGCCGATTTAGATAATTTCAATTGGGAATTGATAACGGTCAGAGTTCATCTGAAAAAAGTGCCGATATAGAAAAAAAAATGATCTTTTGATACAGTTACCATCTTTATTACTCTGATCCTCTAAACAACAACAATGGTAGTAGCAGCAGCAGCAGTATAAATAAAACCACAATGTATGATAAAACTAGTGCACGAAAGAAGTTGAAACAGTTAACATCACAAAATCGCAAATTTTGAGTCTTGGGGATTTAGATTGTTACATTAAAAAAGAAAAATTGCTCGAAGAAAGAAATTTAAAAAGGCAAACTTTCGGTAAAGATTTAAATTGAATTTTAAATCTGGTGTACGGAGACTCTTTATAGTTTGTTTTTGTAAAAAGGAAATTGTTAGTAGTAGTAGTAGTAGTAGTAGTAGTAGTAGTAGTAGTAGTAGTAGTAGTAGTAGTAGTAGTAGTAGTAGTAGTAGTAGTAGTAGTAGTAGTAGTAGTAGTAGTAGTAGTAGTAGTAGTAGTAGTAGTAGTAGTAGTAGTAGTAGTAGTAGTAGTAGTAGTAGTAGTAGTAGTAGTAGTAGTAGTAGTAGTAGTAGTAGTAGTAGTAGTAGTAGTAGTAGTAGTAGTAGTAGTAGTAGTAGTAGTAGTAGTAGTAGTAGTAGTAGTAGTAGTAGTAGTAGTAGTAGTAGTAGTAGTAGTAGTAGTAGTAGTAGTAGTAGTAGTAGTAGTAGTAGTAGTAGTAGTAGTAGTAGTAGTAGTAGTAGTAGTAGTAGTAGTAGTAGTAGTAGTAGTAGTAGTAGTAGTAGTAGTAGTAGTAGTAGTAGTAGTAGTAGTAGTAGTAGTAGTAGTAGTAGTAGTAGTAGTAGTAGTAGTAGTAGTAGTAGTAGTAGTAGTAGTAGTAGTAGTAGTAGTAGTAGTAGTAGTAGTAGTAGTAGTAGTAGTAGTAGTAGTAGTAGTAGTAGTAGTAGTAGTAGTAGTAGTAGTAGTAGTAGTAGTAGTAGTAGTAGTAGTAGTAGTAGTAGTAGTAGTAGTAGTAGTAGTAGTAGTAGTAGTAGTAGTAGTAGTAGTAGTAGTAGTAGTAGTAGTAGTAGTAGTAGTAGTAGTAGTAGTAGTAGTAGTAGTAGTAGTAGTAGTAGTAGTAGTAGTAGTAGTAGTAGTAGTAGTAGTAGTAGTAGTAGTAGTAGTAGTAGTAGTAGTAGTAGTAGTAGTAGTTTTTTTTTTTTTTTTTTTTTTTTTTTTAACGAGGTTTAGGAAATCTGTTTGACAGACACTCCAGTGTTAATGTCGTTGCACTGGAGTAGTGTTGGTTTCCGGACGGTGCCGCCAACTAAAACCCTTTCCTCGTTTGGACCTGGTAAGTGTCCTCCTCGGAACTGCTGCGTGCATTACTTCAAGGAGGTGGTCAAATAATTTGTTGATATCACCCCTCTATTCTTCTGATATCCGTCTCTTTTGTTGCCAAGATCGACTTGGCGAGCTTTGATACGGCCTTCCAATTGTTCACATTTTGCAGCATTTTTCCCACTAAGTTTTCTGGTGTGAGCTGACCCATATTGCTTTCCGCCGTTCTTCTCTCCTCCGCCCATCTAGGGCACTCAAAGAACGTGTGCTCCACAGTGTCCACCTTACCGCAGTATATACATTTGTCGGTCTCCGCCACCTTGAATCGCTCTCTGTAGGCCTGGAAACATCCATGACCAGAGATCAATTGGGTAAGATGAAAGGTAACTTCTCCGTGTCCCCTCTTGATCCATGGTTCGATTTGTGGAATTAGTCTGTATGTCCATAGACCTTTATTCGTATTTACCTCCCATTCCTCCTGCCATTTACTAAGGGTGTTTTCGTTTGCAATCTTTTTGTTAATCCCCTCTCTTAGGCTACACCTCTCTTCCACCATTAGGTGTATTGGTGGAATTCTCGAGATTACCGACAGAGCCTTCGTTGAGACTGTTCTGTAGGAGCTCACGGTGCGTATTGCAGCTTTCCTTAGCACTCTCTGCAGCATATCCTTGTAGGTCTTTTTCTTCATAGCTCGTCCCCATATTACGACTCCATATAGGATGATTGACTGGGCTACTACGAATAATGTTCTCCTAATTCCTTCTCTCGGACCCCCAATATTAGGCATTACTCTACTGAGGTTTTCAATGGCATTTCCCGCTTTTTTAGCAACAGTCCTGATGTGCTGGGCCATTTTCATGTTACGATCTAGATACACCCCGAGATACTTTGTGTATTCCTGGCTTCTTATTGCCACGTCTTCGACCCTTATTTCAATTTCCCGTACCGTCCAACCACCGGCGAGTACAACTACTTCTGTTTTTTCCGGAGCTAGTTTCAGTTGTTTGTTGTGCAACCATCTTACTACATCTTTCATCACTTTATTTGAGGTGTCCTGTAGCTTCTCCGCATTCTTTTCAACCACCACAACACCAAGGTCGTCTGCATACCCAATGATTTTAACCGTGCGCGGTACTGGGATTTTTAGTATGCCATCATAATAGAGGTTCCACAGCGTGGGTCCTAGGACCGACCCCTGAGGCACCCCACATGTCATCTTCATCTTGCCATTTTTCCCGATGTTTATCCACCTATCCTCCAGATAGCTTGCTATCATATTATACAGGTACGGGGCAATTTGTCTGTTTTTCAGCTCTTCTAGTATTCCCTTCCACGGGGCCGAGTTAAAGGCATTTCGGACATCTATGGTGATCAGTATGCACCGCTTCCTCCCTGATCTTTCATTAGCTTCGTCGGCTATTTCCTGGACCCTCTGTAAAGCTTGAGTGGTGGACCTTCCCTGCCGGAATCCGTACTGTTCCTCAGCAAGGTCGCCGGTTCGTACTATTTCTTCCCTGAGCTTGTCTAGAATGAGTTGTTCTAGAAGTTTCCCCATGCCATTTAACAGACATATGGGCCGATAGGCCTTATTATTTTGGCCAGGTTTACCCTTTTCCACAAGGACCAACCTCCCTACTTTCCACTCCTGAGGGAATAGACCCTCCAGCAAGAGACGATTCAGGATTGCCAGTATCTTATCAGGGTGTCCCTTGACAGTTGCCTTTATTATTTCAGGGGTTATGTTGTCTGGCCCTGGTGCCTTCTTCTCCTTTATCCTATCGCAGGCAGTTGCTAATTCCTTCTGAGTGAAGAGAGGCATCTCAGTTTCAGCTACCGCCAGTCTGTCCCAGATCTCGACCGACTGTCTTGGAAATAACTCGCTCGCTATCTCCATTTGTTTTTCGTCACTTAGGCAGGTTGGCGTGGCCCTCTTTATTTTGTCCATGACTATCTTATAGCCCTTACCCCATAAGTCGTGTTCAACCTCTTCTATTACTCTCTTCCATGCCTCCTTTTTTGCATGCCCAACAGATTTCTTTAGATTACTACGGCTCTGACGGTAGTTCTCCATGGCTTCCTGCTTTTGCCTTGGATCACATCTTTTGTTCATCCTGGTAACAACTCTTTTCGCTCTTATGCAGATTCTCCTTTTTTCTGCAACCTCCACGGTCCACCAATACACTGGTTTCTTGTTTCTAGGGGCCCTTTTCTTTTTTAGGACTTTATTACAGGATTCTGTAATAATATCACCAAGTTTCTTGGCGTCCAGTTCTCTTGGGTTTCTCTGTAGGAATCTCACTCCGATCTCCTGTACCACTTTGGGGATCTCCTCCGGCTTGGCTATCCAACCCCGGCTATCCTGAGTGACGTTTGCTTGAGGCACTGTCTTTACTTCATAGACAATATGCTGGTGGTAACTCAGCGTTTCTTCTTCTAGCCCTTGCCAATTGGCAATACGCCTGCCAATGACTTTGCCACTAAAGGTTATATCTATGTGAGATTTACTATCCCCTCTTATAAACGTAGGCGCCCCTCCTTGATTGTGGATCATCAGATTTTCTTCAGCTAGCCATTCGGATAATATATGTCCCCTACGGTCTTCTAAAGGTGATCCCCACAGATATGATTTGGAGTTGAAATCTCCTCCAGCGATTATTTCTTTATCATGTTTTTTCATGTCCCTACGAAGAGCAGCCAGGAATCTCTCAAAAGTTGGAATATCTACATTTGGAGAAATGTAGCAGCCAAAGATAACCACTTCATCCAGCTCGATCCAAACGAAACCATCTCCCGCGCCAGTTTCCCTTAGCACTAGCTTTGGATTTCTTATTACCATAGCGACATTCAGGCAATTGTCTGCAATCAGTTTTCCTTGCACAGTTTTTTTCTTATTCGGCTCTGCTATGATCATAATATCCGCATTCTCCTCCTCTGCCGTTTTATATATGAGGTCCATTGCCGCCCTTCCCCTATCCACATTACCTTGTATGACTTTCATAACGAGCTTTGCAACCGTCCCCTTTTCTCCTTTCTCTGTTCCTGTAACAAATTCTTGTCCCTTCTCCAGTTTTGTATTAATTCCCTGTACTTCGGGCAGCGCGTCGTTTCAGCTTTGTGACCATTGGTCTTACATAGGTAGTAGTAGTAGTAGTAGTAGTAGTAGTAGTAGTAGTAGTAGTAGTAGTAGTAGTAGTAGCAGTAATGAATATTTTGAACATGAGTGAAAGAATCATCTGTGATAATGCAATTACCAGTAAAGAATACCACAGTTATTTACCCCATGCCAATACAAGTTTAAATAAATCCGCTAAAATTCGCATTCCTATTCAGTCTTAAGATATTTATACATAACCAGCTGAAAGTTTCCTCGAACTTGAAGGTGTCGTTGTAGATGAACAAGGGAAAACAAGTGATACCATTGAATTGACAAATAATGCTTTTGCATTTTTATTTGATGAAATTCGTTATGAATTAGGTGGAACTTTGGTGGATCGTGTAAGAAATCCAGGAATTACATCTCTCCTAAAAGGTTATGTCAGTTTTACAGAAAAAGACTGTTTGCGTTATCATAATGCTGGTTGGAATCATCTTGAAAAACCAAAAATGTTGTCAAGAGAACATTTTAATTTTTGTATTTCTCTAAAAATTCTTATGGGTATTTTTGAAGGTTTTCGAAGAATCATCATAAATATTAAACAAAAATTAACATACGAAGTTTTTCCGATGGCAATTCAGTCACTACAAATAAGCCAGCTGAAAAGCCAAACATTCGTCTCGATAAAATAACATGGAAAATTGAACATTTTAGAGTGGATGATGAGGCAAAATTGAAACTTTTAAGTTACATTGAAAAAGGAAGAGATTTAACGGTGGCATTTCGAGGTTGGCAATTCCATGAGTATCCGTTTTTGCAACAATCCATGCAACACACTTGGAATGTAAAATCAATTAACCAATTAGAAAAGCCACGTTATCTCATTTTTGGTTTTCAAACGAAAGGACGAAATTAATTATCAAAGGAAATTAGCCACTTTGATCATTGTAACTTCACCAATTTCAAAGTCTATCTCAATTCCGAAATTTATCCATACGATAATTTGAATGTTCGTTTTGATAGACAACAAGTGAGCATTTTGTATGAAATGTATGCCAGATTTCAGCAGTCCTATTACTACAGAAATGTTGGATGACCTTGTTTGAAATTTATCGAAATTTTACCTTTAGTAGTGGTAGATTGCTGTTATCAGATGGACACATTGAAAAATGGTACTGTTGATATCAGATTGGAATTTGAAACCAGTGAAAATATTCCAGCAGACACATATGCCTATGTATTAATTTTACACGATAAAAAACCTAAATATAATCCTATATCCCCACTTCAAACAATGTATATAAATTGATCTGAAACTGTATCCCGCAATTATTTCAGTATTTTGTTTTAAGTGATCAAGAACAATACTAGCAGCAGCAGTAAACAAACCAACAAAAATATCATTTGAAATAAACAAAAATGCCATGTGAAAACAAAATAAACATTCTCTCTGCTGATGTTCAAGGATTTCAGTATGATGTTTTACCATTTTTGTGTCAGGAAATAGCTATTTACAATTCATCAACCAAGGAACATGTACAGAGATTAGTTAAATTACCAATAAATGTGGGAGAATTTAGTGACAAGGTACAAGGTTGTATCAATTATACCACTAATAATATAGATGGAATTGAAAATTATGTTTGGGGTGAAGATGTTGATGATGCTACTGACAGTTATGGTGAATGGCAAAGAAAAGATGGACTGCTTGCAGAAATACCTAAATTGTCTCAAAATCATTATTAATGTTGCACATGGTTCAAAATATAAAACAGTTGATAAAATGAAAGAATTATTTAAATCACACCATTGTCATATGCATGATTATAATAATAATGTATATTGTGCTTTAGAAAATGTATATAATTTGTATCATTGGTTTATGGTATATTGTTTTAAATAAATAAATAAAAAAAACTAAAGAAATACTTGTGTGTTTTATTGATTTATTCATTAATGTATAAATTTAGAAAAATTATACATATTGTTCCTTCACTTCGTTTTCACACACCTTTGGTAACTGCAAACGAGATATGTTTTCGATTTTTTTAATTGAAGTCTTACCCTATTTGCAGCTACCTCATAAAGTGTCGGCGGATTCAAACAAAAATTCCGATACCCTGGTGTCACAGAGCAGGGATAATCTTGCTCCTGCTGTTGTTATATTTGTGCTCCTGCTGCTGCTGTTGCTGATAATGTCATTTGTAACGATGATTTTATTAAACTAACCTATGAGGGTTTCGAAATAAAATATAAACAATTTAAAAAAATATATCTATTAAAAAAAGTTACAAAATAAAATAATGGTTTCACCATTTTTGTGAAAAAATTAAGTCATCATCATCATCACTAGCACCACCACGACCACGACCACTTATCTCTTGTTCTGCTGCTGCTCCTGCTGTTGATGTCGATGCAGTTGCTGCTGCTGCTGACGTTGACGCTGTTGCTGTTGGTAGTGGTGGTGGTGATAGTGGTGGTAGAAGTAATGGATTAATTTTTTTCATTTTCTTCTTGGGTGGTTCTTCATCATCACTATCATCATCAGTACCACCATCAATGGTAATTGATGCTGTTGTTGATGATGCTGCTGTTGCTGGCAGATATTTTGGGAAATACGACGATGGAAGAATTTTCTTTATTGGCCCCGTTTCGATAGGGACATCTTTCGCTACAAGATTAAACTTGTAGTGCCTGACTATTTGTTCCAATATTTTAAATTCTTCATCGTTATTGATTTGAACCCGCATAAAACTAACTGACAATTGTCCAAATTTCTGTTTCAAGGACTTCGCTGCTGGTATATAATGTAGATGGATGAGAATTTTGTCCCTTTTGACTTTGATTTTTTTAAGGCTCTATCTGAAAACCAAAAAAAGAAATAAATATATATTTTATCTTAAATTTTGTTTGTTAAAGTTAAAAGACTATGTTTTCTTCATAACTGCTAAAAAAATTACATCTAAAACAATAGTGCCCTTTTTACGCTATATATATATATATATATATATATATATATATATATATATATATATATATATATATATATATATATATATGTATATATATGAGTAAAATTGGACTCAAAATCACTTAAAAATAGTCTATATCGAATTCTCCAGACATAAAGTGCGCAGTTGACCAAAAGGCATTTTCTAGCAAAACCAAAAGAGTGAGACGTACGCAAATAGCAAAAAAAGTGACTTCGTCATCCCGGCTGATAACGATCTTTCAAGAAAATTAAACTCATTTTTATTATTATTATTATTATTATTGGTTAGATTGAGAAATTTAATATTTTTGACCTTTGCTCAAAATTGATTGGAAAATTTGGAAAACGTTCTTTAGAAATAAAGGTAAAATAAAAGTAATAAAAAAAAATAGTTAAAAAATAAACTTACAGGAATAACTGCTTAGCCACCACTGCCAAACATTCTAGTGGCAAATTTATAGGATCTTCTGTAAGAACTACAATAGTTGAAGCCATCACCAAAGGGTTCGATGCAATTTTTTTTTCTTGTTTCTTCTTGATGTAATTGTTCTCGTTGTTTTCCGATTGACTATGCTGCTAAGCGAATTTCTGCTCGTATTTAAACACACTTTTAAAAAAAAACCTAACGTCATGTTTGATAAAACGAAAATTTTTTAACATAGAAATAGCATTGAACATGCGGAGTAACACGTGAATCTTTGGAAATTTTTGGTGTAGTTGCAATTTTAGTATCACGTATTATATGTTTGATTGTGCATGTTTTTCTTGATAAAATTTATCTATTACACATATTTCACATTAAGTTATAACGTTTTTCAAAAAATATATAAAAGCGCTCGATTTGCTTAGTCGAGCACACAGTACAAAATCAAAAGTAATAACAGTCACTTAAGAAGAAGAAGAAGACCAACTAGAACCATTGGTAAGTTTTTTTTATTATTATTTATAATTTTAAGAAGTGAAGTGAAGTGAAAAAAATTTAGATTCGCGGCCCAAGGAACAATGAGTACATCACCCTACCATACAGGGTGTATGTTCGCGAAAGTTTAACGCTAGGAATATTTTATCAGATTCGTGATCCAAGGAACAATGTGTAACATCACCCTACCATACAAGGTATATGTGTATAAATTCGCTGTTCGCGGAAGGTTCAACGATAGGGATATTTTAGATTGTTTTTACGATTTATTATTATTATTAGTTTAAAGCCTCATGCATGTTTTTTTTTTATTTTATGTTTGTAGTAACAAACATGAATTTACACCTCCTCCTTCTCTTCCACCACTACTACCAACGACAACAACAATTTTCTTTTCCTCGATGAAATCTCAACTGAGGTAATAAAGAAAATTGAACAAGTTAGTAGAATTATTAAAACAAGGGGGGAATATCTAAAATTTATAGTACATATAAAAAAAATATTTTAAACTTGAAAAAAGCTATAAAATCTAAAGATAAAAAAATATATATCGGAGAAAGGACCGCCTACGATTTTGTGCTTCTCTCATTTGTGCACTACTTGGCTCCGTCGATTTTTCTTGAATTTACATTTTTGATTGGTGTGAATGGAATTGATTTGATTCTTGAAGTGGATCGATCGCAGTAGATTCCATGTATGTATCAAATGAGTAAGCGGGGTGTCTCTCTGTAGACGCGAGCGTTTGGTTTCGATGACCCAAAAGTCGTAAACCAGGGAAGTGGTTAGATTGTGAAAGATTTTCCAGGGGATTAATCGATGTAATTGTTGAAGAAACCTCGTAGTACGATTCGTTTTCGAAATCGATGAATTGTCTGCCGAGTCTTGCAGTATTCGTAACGGGGTTGTCTAAATCGATAAGATTCCTCTGAATCTGTTCACCGTGGTGCTGTGGTTGTTGTGTTTGTTGGCGAAAGGAAAGGCACCTAAGGGGTGCCGGAGAGGACCCACCGTAACCTCCCGACTCAGGAAAGATCCAGGCCTCCTCACCTTTCTTGCTGTTTATTTGTGGCATTGGGAATTGTTGAGCCATTTTATGCTCTTAAATTTGGAAGAGTTTTGAAGTTTGTTGTGTTTTTGTGTGAGCCAAAAGTCAAATGGGGACTTTAATTTAATACAAGACGCGTATGGAGGTGAGCTGAAGTGCTCTACGGGCCTTGTGCAATGTGATTGGGATAATCTAATTATTGGAAAATTAGATTGGTTGGTTGCAACTTTTGAATGTACTGTGTGAAAGTTTGTTTGTACGAGAAAGTCAATCTAAATTTGTCAAGTGTTTGTCTTTTGGTCGGAAAAGATTTTTCGCAAATTTAATTGTATTTCTCGTTGGTATCCGAAATCCGCTGCCTTCTCCGAATTTCACGATATTTTATGTTACGGTGATTTGATGGGACTTTTCTGTTAAATTTTTCGCGCTCGAATTTTTTGTGCCAAATTTTTCTAAGTATTAACCAATTTAGAAAAAAATTCGTGCGGGACCAACCTTAGAAAAATGCTTTTTCGAAGTACTTTTTTGGTATTGTTTAATATATGGGGATGGTTCAAGGCTTTTGCAAACCTTTAATGTCTTTGGAGGGTGAGTTTATTGGGAACACTCTTTATTTAATTTGTTTCGCGAAGTTTATGACGGTGATCCGTAATTGCAACCCCAGTTCGTGTATACAATTACGAATAACACCCGTCTTTCGAACTCTAGTATATCGGGCTCTGAGGTTTAGAAAACCTAGCTTACCTTAACCTGAAAATTTAAATCAGAGGAACCCCGATATACCGTATTTAAATCCGATTTCAGCAAAAACAAAAATTAAATTATTTTTAGAGTCTTCAGGCGCCCCAGCCTTTGGCAATTTCCCGGGAAAAAGCTACTAGTTCGTCCAGGGGCCTCGGAGGTGCTTTGTTTTAAACTTAAAATTAGTAGAAAAATCCTTCAGCCACGCAGCCGTCGAAAAAGATCGTCGAGGTTGATATTTTCTGGGCTATTGAGCCTTCTTGCAGAATTATCTTCTCGAATTTGTCAAATATCTTTCCCCTAAAATACGAATTTCTTTCAAGAAAATGCGAATTTCTTTCAACAAGTTGCGATATCCGAGAAATTCTAACGTTCTTTCTTCACAACTGATGTTTTCTATCTTCAAAACTGATGTTACGTGATTTTCTATCTCTTCCTTGAGCATAAAATACTGGCAGTGACGTTTTGGCTGACTATTGCACAAAACATGGGGTTTATATAGTTTCCGAGAGCTGGCTCTACTCTCTTGTGTGTAACCAATCGGAACAAAGCGAACTTTTGATTGGACACTTTTTCATTTACGCCAGAACTATATAAGAAAATTGCATTGTGCGATTACTGTCATTCTATCCGTCGGATCGCGACGAATCTTGCGGCAATCGATTGGATTTTTCATTATGCAATTTCTCATTCCATTGTAAATTTGTTAATCCGTAAGGGATATTTACAATATGTATAAAAAACTTTTCAAGAAGTGAGTCTAATTTAAACATTTTTTAAAACCATTTAATTAACTTTCGAATGAAAGCAAATGGTGTCGAAAATAACAAAAATAAAAATTTAGTTTGACTAGACATTGATTCTTGTTTCAGTGGAAGAATAAAAACCGGACTTATTTCAAATTTAAATATTAAATTTTTAGAGAAATATTTTAGAAGTTTTTCAATAAAAAATAAAAAAGAACTTAAAAAATCATTGTTAAAATAAACGCTTCTTTGGCTGGTCTATTTATAAAACCTCAAACCAATGAGACTGCATTTAAATTTTTTTCAAGTAAAAATAAGTGCATTGATCATACAACTAACTTGGTTTTATCTAATCAAGAAAACATAATTGATGAAATTCTCGTTAAACTTGAGAAGTTTCAAGAACGTGACTCTGGTTGGTGTTGACTTCAAATATTAGACCTTAAAGTAAACATGAACTCTTACAATCCCCTTAGAGGTGCAAATTCAACCTATATTCCTTTAACTGATTTCATTCCAAAAACTAAAAGTGTTTTAAATAGTAAAAATAATGATGAATTTTGTTTTCTGTATGCTGTTACAGCAAGTTTATACCCAGCTGTTCTCATTAAAAATCCAAACGGCATCTAATCATATCCCGATGTAAGACAAGTTTTAAAATTTGACGGTATAGAATTTCCCATTGCCCTTAAATATATTCCAAAATTTAAAAAAAAAATAATAATTTAGGAATTAACATTTTCACAGTTCTTGATAATAATAATAGTAAAGAAATCGTTCCATTCGTTTTAAGGAAAACTGACTTTGCAGCACGGATTATTATAAAAACTTCAAAGATGATGATGATGATGATGATGATGATAACCCACAAAAAAATCATATTTTCATTTTACGTACATTAAAAACTTATCTCTCTTGATATCTAACCATATGGGAAATTTGAAAAATCGTAAATGGTTTTGCGAAAGATGTCTTAACAATTTTAAGACTGAATCCATCTTAAATAGACATTTAGTTGGTTGCAAAATGCTAAATAGTTCCAAACAATTAGTTTCCATAAAGACAAAATTCTAAAATTTAAAAATATTAAAAATCAAAATCTCATCCCACTTGTAATATGCGCAGATATCGAAAGCCTTCTTCCACTAATAATTTATCTAATACTACTACTACAGGAAAATTACAACGGGTGCAAAGACATAAAGCTTTTAGCGTTGCATTTTATCTAAAATATTCATGTGATGACTCACTTTCTAAATTTGACATGTTCACTGGAAAAAATTGTGAAATTTGGTTTGTTCAACAACTTTTCAAAATTGCGCACGATATCAATAATATTCTTTTAAATCCTGTTTCCATGCAACCACTAACTAGTGAGGAAAAAAATAGCTTCTATTACACTGGCAAATGTTACTTGTGTGCAAAACCATTTTGTTCCAATGACATCAAAATACGAGATCATTGTCATCTAACGGGAAAATATCGTGGAGCTGCTACTAATTATTGTAATTTGAAATTTCAAGATTCTCATGTTATTCCTGTAGTGTTTCATAATTTATCTGGCTACGATAGTCATTTTTTAAATTAAACCATTGTATACTGAAATTAAAGGTTCATTATCTTTACTTCCCATTAAAAAGGAAAAATATATATCTTTTACGAAACACATAGAAAACACCAAAATTCAGTTTAGTTTTCTGAATTCTTTCAGATTTATGGCTAGTAGTCTTGATAAATTGGCATCATACTTAAATGATTCACAAAAAACAGTTTGTAGAAAATTTTTTAACGATGATGAAAAATTTAAATTGGTAATGCGAAAAGGAATTTTCCCCTATGAATATCTTGATTGTTGGGAAAAATTAAACGATAAATATTTACCACCTCTGGAAAAGTTTTATAGTAAAATCAATAATCGAGATATTTCTGGAGAGGATTATAAACACGCTTGTAATGTTTGGCATACATTTTCACTAAAAACACTACGGGAATATACAGAATTATATCTAAAAACGTATGTAATCTTTTTAGCCCATTTCTTTGAAAACTTTCGAAAAACATGCCTTAAGCATTATGAGTTGGACAATCTTCATTATTATACTACTCCAGGACTTGCATTTGATGCTATGTTAAAAATAACTGACGTAGAATTGGAACTGTTACATAACATTGACATGATTTATTTTATTAAACGTGGAATCAGGGGAGGTATTTCCCATTGTTCGAATCGTTATGGCAAAGCCAACAATAAATACATGGGTAGCGAATATAACCCTGAAATTCCAGAATGATACCTAGTATATTTTGATGTTAACAATCTGTATGAAACAGCAATGAATTTTTTTTGTCCACAGGTGAATTTGAATGGTTGGAATTAAAAATTCCAATGATGAAGCAGTTTTTCAAAATTATTTACTAAGTCTTAATTCAAATAGCACGGATGGGTGTATTCTCGAGGTTGATCTTAATTACCCCCAAGAACTATTTGAGACTCATAAAGATCTATCATTGTGCCCGGAATATTTGGTACCACCTAATTCAAAATCGAATATTCCAAAACTTCTAACAACCTTTTTCGATCAAAAGCGATATGTATTATATTATTTAAATTTACAGCAAGCTATGAAGTTTGGTTTAAAAGTTACAAAATGTTTACAATTTAAACAATCAGCTTGGTTGAAAAAATACACAGATTTAAATATAAAATTACGTCAGGCAGCAACTAAAGCTTTTGAAAAAAAAAACAATCCTAAATTAATGGTTAATGCCTGCTTTGGTAAAACCCTGGAAAAAATTAGAAAATACAAAGACGTTAAAATTGTTACCAAATGGTCTGGAAAATATAATGCAAATTACTATATAGTACAACCCAATTTTCACAGTTGTGAAATAATGAAAAGACTGAAATTAAAATTTAATAAACCTATTTATCTGAGTATGTGCATTTTGGATATTTCAAAAACATTTTTATACAATTTTCATTACGATTTCATATTACTAAAATTTGGTTCCAATGTTAAATTATTATACACGGACACTGATAGTCTAATTTATCATTTTAAAACTAATAACATTTATACTTTCATTAAAAACAACATAGATAAATTTGATACATCAGACTATCCTCCTAATAATATATATATATATAATATCCCATTAAAAATAAAAAAGTCTTGGGGATAATGAAGGATGAAAATAACGGGACTATTATGACGAAATTTATTGGTTTACGTTCAAAATTACATACTATTAAAGTTTTAACGAATGATGCTGAAAAAAAAGAGAAAATTTAAAAAATTATTACTCTAGAACATACCCAACGTGAAATAAATAGTTTCATATCAAATTTTGAAATAACAAAAAGGGCTAAAGTTATCAGTAAATCAATCATAAAAGATATAACTTTCGAAGATTATTACAATGCACTATTTCACTATCAAAAAACTCACATTATTCAAAATCAGATAGTTTCCATGAAACATGAGGTTTTTACGATCCAGCAAGAGAAAATTGCCTTAAATCAGCGAGATGACAAACGGTATATAAATTATTCTGTCAATGATACTCTACCGCGGGGATATATATATATATATATATATATATATATATATATATATATATATATATATATGTATATATATATATATATATATATATATATATATATATATATATATATATGTGGAATCAGTATCAGCATAATGCTGGAAGAACTAAAAATAGAAGATGAAAGCAGGAGATCCAACTATTGGACGGAGCTGCAAGGATTGAGACAAATTTATGAACTTCTGGGCAACTACGACCAGAAGAGGTTCCAAAAATCATTTAGCTTAAGTAAAAACCAACTTGGAGTTCTAACAGGGTTCCTGATGGGGCATTGTTACCTGAAGGGACACCTACAGAAACTAAAACTGGTAGAAAGAGAAGAGTGCAGATTCTGTGGGGAGGACGAAACTTCTATTCATATCCTTTCAGAATACACCTCTCTAGAAAACCATAGGATGCGGTTGTTTAGTACACACCAAATCGAAGAAGGGGAGCTACCCACATTGAAGCCGTCCAACATCCTAAGATTCCTTAGGAAAATAGAACTGGAAGACGTGCTTTAGCCGATAAGGTAATTCTTACGACTGGACAGCAGTAGGGGGCACAATAGGTCTACCAGGTCGCAGTGTACAAAGCTCCAAATGTACGCACCTATATACACATATTAATAAAACAATAGTAAAGTAAAACCAGGTATATTTATTAAACAGCACTTAAAATACATTTTGTAATCAATGTTTTTTATAGCCTGTAATGGTTTCAAATCAGTCTCAAATAAAAATATCAGAAGTAAACAATATTGATAAGTTTGGTAGCAAAAAATATCAAGAATTATGAATTTATGTGAAGATCTTCAGGATTGGGATTTAAACTTAGATCTAATGGAAATTATGATATGGAGGGAAAAAGATTATGTCATTTGCCGGAACCTATAGTACGAGATGATGGGGCCACAAGTAATTACGTTGATAATAACCTTGCTTAGTGGGTGCAAGATACGTAGAAAGCTGTGCATGACTCAGCTATAGTTACAAAGACACATTCAAAAACCTGATTTCAGGTTACGTGCAGAGAAAATTAATTGAATCTAATCCAGAACTTCGAGAATACATTTATTACACTATATTCTGAAACAAGAAGAATTGCGTGATGAACCTAATTTTAGAATGTTACAAATTGCGAAAACTATGGAAGTAGTTATGAGGGCGGGGTACTGTGACACCCTGATGGCATCTATCCCTTTTCAGCCCTTTACCATCCGAAGAAGTGCTGAAAACCCGCTGGAACCCTAACTATAAAGGTCTTATTGCCGAAGAACGTGACGTGATAGCCTAAGAAGTGCCTGAAATCCTCCTGAAACCCTATCTAAAAAGGCCTTATTGCCGAAGAAATCCTGAAAAACCCTGTCTAATAAGACCTTATTGCCAAAGAAGTGTCACAGGAGCTTAAGAAGAACTAAAAGAGTCCTTAGCCAGAAAGGCCTTATTGCCGAAGAAGAATCGACAATGAAGTCTTTGACGAGGGGCTGTTGAATTGACCTTGAATCGTAAGAAAATAGTATTGTTTCGTAAAGTAGTTGGTAGAAAAAATAAATTATAGTGAAATATCGGGTAAAATAAAACAAAATTTTATATATCAGAGTGGTGTATTGGGTAAATTAAATTATGTATAAAATGTTATTACTTTTTAATACTAAAAAAATGTAAAATAGTCTTAGCAAAATGAGGTTTTGTATTTTTTCGTACTTCTTTGTAACACTTGAGACAAAGATATATCCCGCTTTTATAATGTGCCTTAATTTCGTAACCAATTAAAAGTTTTTTGCATAATTTACACACACTATGAGCTTCGCATAAACGACGAAGACCTCTTCTTGCGATTTTAATTTTATAACAGGTATCATTTTTACAACTACCAAACGTACAAACTGGATTTTTAATCATCACTGTCATCATCATCATCATCGTCGTCCTCGTCGTCTTTTGAAGTAATGTCTTCTTCTTCTTCGTTTCCTTTGCACTGTTATAGAAATAAACTTCTACATAGTCATTTATTAAAATAAAATCTTTCATATAAACTTTCTCCTTTATTGGATGATAGATTTTCAGTTCTGACTACTTTGTCGTCTTTGAACCAAAGCAATTTAATTGCATAACTGTAATACCTAACTGTATCACTGATGGAAAGAACCTTTTTCCTCAATATCAACTGGTTTTATAAATGGTAGAGGAGAAGGGGGAAGAGGATGATGATGATCAGAAAGTATAAAACCATTGATTTCATTAAAATTGCATCATTTTATCCAAGAAAAAGTCCAGTACCAGAAAGAGTAAAGTGCCCTAAATGTAAGAGTGAAACCGATTTATACAATCATAAATGTGTGGCTTGTGAAGTACGTCATTACCTTAAAGAAATCCATGGTTCCAAGCAGTTACCATCGTACTATTTAAATAGTCAAGAAAACAGAGGCGATGATCGTCAAAATGGACAGGGACCATCTAAGTCAAGAATATGATGATAAAATTTATATACTATATGTATATATATATATATATATATATATATATATATATATATATATATATATATATATATATATATATGACTATAGGAGGTGATGGTGGTCCGTTATTCTCTTTTTTGATCCTCGTTTTTGATGTGGAGTTACACCTGCCTTTTCTCGCTTACATTTTAGTATGTTCTTTTAGTTTTCTGTAGCTTTATATTCTGCTGCCTTCTTCCCGGGTTCCCTTGGTGAGTCCCCTTTATTGAGATAACGCAGGTACCCCTTTACTCCTACTCCAATTAATCCTCGTCTCAGAGGGTCGGCTCTGCCTCCCGGTTTTCAAAGTTCAGGTAGTGGAGGTGAGTTTCTCTTCTTCTTCTTTCCCTGTGACCACAGGCCTGCAAAACACGGTATATACCAGGCGGGCTTCCGCGAAAGAAGACCCGCAGCCCCAAATATGCCATGAAGCATGGGAAAGAGGATAAGTTTTCACTATCCGAGGACAGTTACATAAGCCACCCCACCATCGTCAAAGTCCGACAGCTTCTAGGAGTTGGTTTTATTAGTAAAAAATGAAAATGTAACGAATTCATTCATTCAACATGTACAATAAATAAAATAAATAAAATAATTAAAATGAATGAAATGAATGAAACGAATGAAACGAATGAAACGAATGAAACGAATGAAACGAATGAAACGAATGAAACGAATGAAACGAATGAAACGAATGAAACGAATGAAACGAATGAAACGAATGAAACGAATGAAACGAATGAAACGAATGAAACGAATGGAACGAATGGAACGAATGGAACGAATGGAACGAATGGAACGAATGGAACGAATGGAACGAATGGAACGAATGGAACGAATGGAACGAATGGAACGAATGGAACGAATGGAACGAATGGAACGAATGGAACGAATGGAACGAATGGAACGAATGAAACGAATGTAACGAATGAAACGAATGAAACGAATGAAACGAATGAAACCAATGAAACGAATGAAAGAATGAAACGAATGAAACGAATGAAACGAATGAAACGAATGAAACGAATTAAACGAATGAAACGAATGAAACGAATGGAACGAATGGAACGAATGGAACGAATGGAACGAATGGAACGAATGTAACGAATGGGACGAATGGAACGAATGGAACGAATGAAACGAATGGAACGAATGGAACGAATGTGACGAATGGAACGAATGGAACGAATGGAACGAATGGAACGAATGGAACGAATGGAACGAATGGAACGAATGGAACGAATGGAACGAATTGAACGAATGGAACGAATGAAACGAATGGAACGAATGGAACGAATAGAACGAATGGAACGAATGGAACGAATAGAACGAATAGAACGAATGGAACGAATGGAACGAATGGAACGAATGGAACGAATGGAACGAATGAAAAGAATGGAATGAATGGAATGAATGGAATGAATGGAATGAATGGAACGAATGGAATGAATGAAATAAATGGAATGAAACGAATAAATGAAATGAAACGATTGAATGGAATGAAACGAATGAAACGAATGAAACGAATGAAGCGAATGAAACGAATGAAACGAATGAAACGAATGAAACGAACGCAACGAATGAAAAATGAATAAAATGGATAAAATGGATAAGATGGATAAAATGGGTAAAATGGATAAAACGGATAAAATTTATAAAATGGATAAAATTTATAAAATGGATAAAATTGATAAAACGGATAAAAAGGATAAAATGGATAAAACGGACAAAACGATAAAATGGATAAAATCGATAAATGAGTAAAATCGATAAAATGGGCAAAATTGATAAAATGGATAAAATCGATAAAATGGATTAAATCGATAAAATGGATAAAATCGATAAATTGGATAAAATCGATAAAATGGATAAAATCGATAAAATGGATAAAATCGTTAAAATCGATAAAATGGATAAAATCGTTAAAATCGATAAAATCAATAAAATAAGTTATATATATATATATATATATATATATATATATATATATATATATATATATATATATATATATATATATATATATATTTAAATGAATTACTGACTCCTATAAAAGGAATAAATTATTATGCATTTAGTGCTAGTAAAAAGAACTTAAAAAAAATTAATTCTGTTTCTGATCACTGTCAGGAGCAGTACTGCCAGTACAGCGGCTTTGTACATGCCCCTCTTGGCCACATTTCCAACAACGAATTCTTTTTCTGCTATGGAAGGTTGTGTTTTTGTGGTCATGTGTCTTTTGTCTGTTTAAAAATTCCTGCATCTCTTTCATTAACTTCATAAAGAATTCCTCATTGGTATTGCGGTCATCCTGGGAAACACTGACTCTTCCTTGGTTCCTTGAGGTCTATTTGGCTGTCTCAAACTGAAGGGCATAAGCAAGAGCATCGGATATTCTCTTCAGTCTGGCCATTCTTTGTGTCTGACTTGTTTCTGGGTCGCGTAAACCTTCGATAAAACTATTCACTGCTAACTCTTGCTTTATTTCTTCCGGATATGTTGGGTAGGTCAAATTTATTAGCCTCATTATATCGGCCTCATACTCTTGCAGACTTTCGTTGTATTTTTGTCTTCTTCCCTGGAGTTGGGCCTTATAAACTTCTTGGAGGTGGGCTTCCCCATAACGCATCTCCAGAAAAGTAACAATAAACTCGTAATCATTCTGTTTTTCTTCAGGAATGTTACGTAGCATCTCCATAGCTTCACCTCGTATTGCTAGAACAAGAGCACGTGCCTTCTCAGGTGAACTCCAATTATTGCCGGTGGCGACAGCCTCGAATTGACGGACATAGGTAAGCCAAGGTACTTTGCCGTCGAAGGTAGGTGGCTTCATCACACTGGTTGCAGGAACACCATCTACTTTTATTATACCTGTACTGGCTACCTTCTCTATTTGCAACTGTAACTGTCGCACCTGTTTGTGGATTCCTATCACCTCATGTTGTACTTCGCCATGTACGTCTTCTACAATTTTGTTAATCCTCTGTTGCATTTCTTGTTCTATGTATTTCATATTTTCTTGACTTGTCTTAAGTTCCTGTTGCATTTCTTGTTCTATACGCTTCATATCGTCTTGATTTTTTTTAATGTCTTCTTTCAGTTCTTGTTTCATGTCTTCTTGACTTGTCTTAAGTTCCTGTCTTATGTCCTCCAGGCTTATTTTGAGTTTTTGTTTTATATCATCTTGGCTTGTCTTTAATTCTTGTTTCATCTCTTCTTGACTTGCCTTTAATTCCTGT
Organism: Diaprepes abbreviatus; assembly: GCA_034092305.1. Classification (NCBI taxonomy): domain Eukaryota; kingdom Metazoa; phylum Arthropoda; class Insecta; order Coleoptera; family Curculionidae; genus Diaprepes; species Diaprepes abbreviatus. The sequence goes on from JASJET010000103.1 coordinate 1,351,436, forward strand.
TTCATATCGTCTAGATTTTTCGTCATACTATCTTGGCTTGTCTTTAATTCTTGTTTCATATCATCTTGGCTTGTCTTTAATTCTTGTTTCATATCATGTTGGCTTGTCTTTAATTCTTGTTTCATATCATCTTGACTTGTCTTTAATTCTTGTTTCATATCATCTTGGCTTGTCTTTAATTCTTGTTTCATATCATCTTGGCTTGTCTTTAATTCTTGTTTCATATCATCTTGGCTTGTCTTTAATTCTTGTTTCATATCATCTAGATTTTTCATCATACCTTCTTGACTTGTTTTCATGTCCTGTATCATCATCAACATCGGATTTAAACTGCTTTGAAGTTGTTCTTCCATTTTTGCTTTTTATTTCCTAGTTTCCACTGGCATACAATTTCAGTTCACTTTTTTTCTAATTTTCTAACCTAAATTAACCTCTTCTGGATTTGATCCACTTCCGACACCAATTTGTTCCGGACGGCCGGTCTTCGAACAAATTATACACACTGTATAATTTTTACAACTTTTTATTGTCAACCTTACTTTTGACACTTGTCAAATTATTTCAACTTGCGTCGACGAACACTCGAAATAAACTGACCGAGAAAGCAGATCTGGACCCTTTATATACCCTTTTGGTCGATGCCGGAAGATTCCCTAATTCTCTAGAAGGATTTCCATACTACATGGGGTAATCAAAATAAGAAAAAGGAATAATCCGGTGATTTCTAGACCTTCCATCATAGGCGTTCCATGTTAAAAATAAGGAAATCGAATTCTCTAAAAAGTTCCAGACCTTCTTTCATAGTCGTCTCCTGAGGAAATTAACAAAGGTAAAATTACTTAAATACATTATAAACTCGTAGAAAATATACCTAAAACCCTACGAACTACCAACACAAACTAATACTGTGAAATATAAAATGCTACAAAGCTCGTTACATTAGAAAATATACCTAAAATCCTACAAACTACGAACACAAACTAATACTAAGAAATATAAAACGTTATAAAGTTCGTAACATTGAAAAATATACCTAAAACCCTACAAACTACGAACACAAACTAATACTAAGAAATATAAAACGTTATAAAGTTTGTAACTATATATATATATATATATATATATATATATATATATATATATATACACACATATATATATATATATATATATATATATATATATATATATATATATATATATATATATATATATATAATGTTAGGATTTATAATAAAATTCCATGCTTCATAAAAATGTGAAAAAATACTAATAAACACCGTTTTCTGCAAATTTGACTATGTTTCGCCAGCTTTAAAAATCCGAAAAAATTCATTGATATAGTTTGGAGTCTAAAAAACAGCCTGTTTTTTGCAGTCCTGCTATTGTCCTAGTATCTATTTTATTGAATTTAAAAATTTTCGAACACCCATACAAATTTGAATTTCGCGCCAAAAATTCTTGTATAAAATATCTTTTTGTAGACAATAAAACACCTACAAAATATAAAAAAAGAAGTTTCTACGATGATTATAACCGAAGATATCGCCAAAAAATTATAAAAGACGTTTTTCTTTTGAGGTTCTGTGACTATAAAAGTTGTTTTGTATGGGTACGTTTTGATGTAGAATAACCGGGTGTTTGTTATTTTTTTTTTACCAAGGGGGCAATTTCGACCCTCTTAATCAGCTAGACTCTTTTGAGTGTAGATGTATTTTAATACTTACCTCCTTAAATTATAAATATCTTGTATGAATAAAGTGTTTAATAAAGCTAAAATCATTTTTTTCATAACCCATTTCAAAATTTTTGTCGCCTAAATAGAGTTGTTAAGCAAGATCATTCCTCAATCTGTATTTATGAGTCTAAGCAATTCAATGCACTTACGTAACAATATAAAACCTTCTAAGTATGATAACCTTTGAGTAGAACATATCTTGAAACTCATGAAAGCATTATTTGTGAAAGTTTCTTTCAGGTAATCACTAAATTCCACGACAAATCACTAAAGGAAAGATAACGTCTAGCGAAAGTATAAAATATTACTCTTTAGAAGCTCATATTAACAATCTCGTAAGTTTCAGGTATTTCTTATTTGTTTCTTGGGCTTTTATTAAAATATTTTTTATTTGTTTGTTTTTCCTGGGATTATGGTCCGTTAAATTGGAATTAAAATGTAATGGTGGTGTTGTATTTTCTGTATATTACATTTTTTTTTAAACATTAACAAATAAAAAAGACTTACCAATTCCAGAAATTATTAGTAATATAGAAGCCTCACTTACAAACTTTACAAATGAAACCAAAGACGAGATCCTCTTGTTGCAATATCATCACAAGCTACAAAAATATCCTACCCAAAATTACAAACAACAAATCTCAAAAAACCTTCTTAAAAAAAATAAACAAGACCAAATCCTTTCTAAAAACAAATAACAACTTAAAAATTCTATTACCCGATAAATCCAGCAAAACAGTTGTTATGTGTTCTGCTGAGTATCATCAAAAAATTAATGCCTTACTGCAAGATAATACTACCTACAAAGAACTAAAAAACGACCCAACCGCCATTTATCAAAAAAAAAAACAACAACGAAATAATAACCCGTTGGGAAAACAAAATGTATATACCACCAAATACAGCGAAAAATTTAAAAATTCAAAATGCCCTCCCACCACGTATATATGGACTCCCAAAGTTACACAAAGAAGGTATTCCTCCAAGACCCATCGTAGCTCGTATTCAATCCCCCTTAGAGAACCTCTCAAAATTTCTCAAAAACATTCTACAAAACATTATTAACAAAAATAAGTATTACATAAACGATTCCGTGGACTTCAAGAACAAAATAAGAAATATACCCATCCCAGATGATCATGAACTTATATCCCTAGACGTCGTTTCCTTATATACAAACATACCAATCAACTTAGCAAAAGAAATAATAACAAAAAAGTAGAACCAAATTAAATCATTCACCGATATACCCTTAAATGAATTCTTAAATGCACTTCAATTAACTTTAAATTCTACATACTTCATACACAACTAAAAATTTTATACAAATAGAGGGATGTGCAATGGGAGCTTCCATTTTCAGTGTTATAGCACAACTTGTATTAGAGGACCTTGAAAAAACTGTAATAAAAAAGCTTGAATTCAAATTTCTTCTATAGATACGTTGACGACTCCATCACAGCAGTCCCCCAAAACCTATGTACCTCTGTATTAGAAAGATGCTACCACCCTAAACTGCAGTTTACAATAGAAACAGAAAAATAAAATAAAATCAATTTCCTCGACCTAACCTGGTCCTCCAGGTATTTACATTTTAAATCCCAACACCCACTCTCTCACAAAAAAAAAAACGTGGTTATAGGCCTCGCAGATCGCAGTATTAAGTTATCAGATCCGGAATACCGAAAACTGGCCATCCATAAAGCAAAAGAAGCCTTAAAAATAAACAACTATCCCGAAAACCTGGTCAATAACCCTTTTAAAAAAAGAATTCACAAATTTTATAACGAAAATTCACCAAATACTCAATCAAAACAGAAACACGAAAAATACGTATCACTTCCATAGATTCCGACATTCTTTGAAAAACTCCAAGATACGTTCAAGAAATATGACGTAACGGTCAGCCATAAGGGTCACAACCTCCTAAAAAATTGCTACAGTAAACTTAAATCGGAAATACGAAAAGATAAACAAAAACATGTCGTCTACAGTATCCCATGCAAAGACTGCAAAGGCGAATATATGGGCCAAATAAGCCAACATCTAAAAAATCGATTAAATGGGCACAAATACGACAAAGAAAAATAAAACGGCTTTAACAACACACAGCACGGAAAATCGCCACTCCTTTAACTTTGAAAAGGTAAAAATATTGAAAACGGAAAACCATACAAAAAAACGAGAAATCCTAGAAATGATAGAAATAAAAAAAACAAACATGTAGTAAATGCTAAGGCATATACCAAACAACTTAGCAAAATATATAATAACATTATAAAATATCAACCACAAAATTAAAATTTAAAAACTAAAAACGCATTGCATTTTCGGACTAGACCCTTTTAACCCACAATAGCCAAAACAACCCTCATTACCTACAAAAAAATACCATCTGTTCTCTCAGTACCATCTTAACTTCAAGATGACACACGTGGTCATCTTGAACTCTGTGAATCTCGCGAAAATTAAATTTTCAATAGAACATAATTTTTAAATAAATGTTTACATGTGAGTCCAGTGTTGTTCCTGATTCATTGTTCAAGGTAAATACATAACATGTAAATAATTTGATAGTAAAATCAATCAAATACTTTGTTTTTTTAGCTACACACATTCTGACGAAGGTAAAAAAATTACCAAAACGTTAATGTTTAAAAAATAATGTTAAAATACAGAAAATACAACAACACCATTACATTTTAATTCCATTTTTAAGGGACCATAATCCCAGGAAAAACAAACAAACAATATATATATATATATATATATATATATATATATATATATATATATATATATATATATATATATATATATATATATATATATATATATATATATATATACATAACCATAGCTAGAGGCTCTATATTTCTCGGAGGGCTCTGATTGTCCCACTTATATAAAAATATTTGTATACAAATTTAATTATTACCTGTTTTCTCTTATCACATATTCGAAATAATTCAGTAATGTTGCCAAGTCGGACAACTCCGAAATAACCTTTATTTAAACCGACTTATTACATGTTTGAGTACCTAATACTTTTGTGTTAGAGATGAGTAGAAGCTTAAAACTTTCGTTGTTAAGAAAACTTGTCAAATTTGGCTTAACTTTCAAACTTCATATTTCTATCTTATTAAGTAAATTAAGTGAATTATTTTGCTATTTTGACACTTATTCACCAATCAATATCAATGAAAGGAACATCCCGGAGCCCTAGAAACTTGTAATTTTGTATGAAAATTCTGTTTAGTAGCCACAGAAAGGAAGACTTAAAAAATATATTATATTTTTCTACTTGCCAAATTTTGTGACAGTAAAAGTGTTAATATGTGTCAGAATTAATTGTTATTAAGCTACTAAATAAAAATTTCATCAAAAAATGTACTTGAAAAAAGGACTCTCTATCTCATAACTGTTTAGCAATAAAAATAATCGAGATTTTAGGTGGAACTAAGTCTGTTCTATTTTTATAATTGTCTGAAACATTCATTTACAAATCTTTGTCAATCTATACCCCTTACGTTAAATAACATTAAGTGCCTTGGCAGTTACATACATCAAGACTGTGGCAGCTAAGAATTCTATTGAAAGACGTAACAATAGTGTATGATTTAAACGTTCCGAAAGAATCCGAATTTTAAATAAGGATGCTATAGCTTTGGCTCCATATGAGATCTCACTAATTTTTATTCCTAAGAAAAATCTTAGGTCTGCAAAGTATGATAGGGAAACAGCCTTTTTTTAAAATATTAGGACTATAATATTCAATTTAAAAAATTATTTTGTGTTTATGTTATGGTTTTTGCTGAGATTACTCACAACTAATTTCTTTCTTAAATTATTTAGATTAAAATAAGAAAAAATCATATACAAAACCTAAATATAAATAGAGAAGGGATTTTTTATAATCCACATTTTTATTACCTTTTCGTGCAAATAACTATATCAGCCAATAGACATGCAAGCATACTGTTTGAAATATTGCCGAAAAATTAGACAACCAGGTGAGGGTCAAAGAACGCTTTTTCAAAATTTATAATTTAATGTTTACTAGGTTGCTCAAAGAAATGAAGAAATACAGAAGAAAAATGAATATTCTTTTTAATCGACTTCTAAAAGAAGGAGGTTCTCAATTCGTCGACTATGTATTTTTTTTTAACCGACCTCTAAAAGAAGGAGGATCTCAATTCGTCGACTATATATTTTTTTTTATGTATGTTCACCGATTACTCCGGAACGGCTGCACCGATTTGAATGAAATTTTTTACGTTATGTTCAGGAAGCTGCTGCGCTAATCTCATATTTTTTTAGATGAAATTGGTGCAGTAAAATTCAAGATGGCGCTTACAATATGGCGGCCAAAAAAATTAATTTTGTCCGATTTTCTTCAAAATTGGTATGGAGGAATATTCGGGGTTGTACCCAACGAATCTGAAATTATTTTTAAAAAATTCAAAAGGACGGATCCAATATGGCGGACAAAAAAATTTAATTTAGTCCGATTTTCTCCGAAATTGGTATGGGGGAGTTTTTGAGGTTGCACATGACGAATCTGATATTATTTTTAAAAAATTCAATATGGTGGATCTAATATGGCGGACGAAAAAATAAATTTTGTCCGATTTTCACCAAAATTGGTAAGAGGGAGTTTACGGGGTCGCATATGACGAATCTAAAATAATTTAAAAAAAATTCAATATGGCGGATCCAATATGGCGGAAGAAAAAATAAATTTTGTCCGATTTTCTCCAAAATTGGTACGGGGCAGTTTTTGGAGTCGAATATGACGAATCTAAAATAATTTTTAAAAAATTGAATATGGCGGATCTAATATGGCCTACAAAAAAATTAATTTTGTCCGATTTTCTCCAAAATTGGTAGGGGGGAGTTTTCGGGGTCACACATGACGAATCTAAAATTATTTTTAAAAAATTCAATATGACGTATCCAATATGGTGGATAAAAAATTAATTTATTTTCTTTAAATATTGATATTGGAGGTTTTGGGGCCTATATTACCAATCTAAAATTAATTTGAAATTTAAGATAGTGGATTCTCTATGACAGACTAAATATTCGTTTGACCCAATTTGATTGGTATTTGGAAAACTCTAAGAACTAAAGAATTTTTAGTGATTCATTTTAGGGTGATCTACAACTTTGGATAAAATGGGTACTTTTTTGCCAGTTTGGAGTCATTGCGAGGTACACTAATCTCGATTAGTACTTAGTTCAAATAATTTATGAATATCATAATCAATTCTAAAACTAAAAATAGAAAAATAAAATTTTTATAAAAAAATTGAACCGACTTCTAAAAGTGCGCTGAAAAGTGAAAAATAACCATAAATGTTTATATGAAATTGAACTTATTGAAGTCGGCGCCAAATTATTTGTACACGAAATAAATAACTACTAATATATACAAATTATGGTAAGAACGCAATTACAAATAAAGTATTTTTAATCTGTTTATGCAAATCACATTTTGTCAAGTATTAGTTTGGTGCCGACTTCAAAAAGTTCAATTTCAAATAAAAATTTATGGTTATTTTTCACTTTTTAGCGCACTTTTAGAAGTCGGTTCAATTTTTTTATAAAAATATTTTATAATAATACATATATATATATATGTATGTATGTATGTATATACTGAAAACTATTATTATTAATTTTCATTAAAATCAAGACAATGCATATGTACATCTAATCAAATGGCTTACTTTCTGTGGAGGCGAACTTATTCCTTTTTTATTTCTATATTTTAGTGGTTTGGAATAGTCAATATACAAGTAAACAATATAATTCTAATAAAAAGAGGTATAATAATGTCCAGTTTGGTTAGCAAAAGGTCCCAGTAACAAAATTGAGCTCAGAAAATACTTTTTTATTTTCTATATTATTGGCATTTTCCGTTATTAGGTTTATCCTGAAGATGAAAACAAATAGCCTAAGAGACATTAGATGCACATTGAATCGTGAGTTTTATCAATTTTAGCATTTGAGTAAATAACGAAATATAGGTACATGTTTATGAACTGAGTTTTCAATACAATTTGCAAAAGTCGGAAGAAAAAAGGAAGATAAAAATTAAAACATGTAAAAAGAATTTTTAGATAGTTTTTATTAACAGATATACACTGGCGAGTAAAAAATTTAGGCCACATTGAAATTGTGATGCCTTTTTGAAATTTGCTGTTTTAAGCTTATATTTGCAAATTGTAATTCATTACATTGTATTTTGTTAGCTAAATTTAATATCCAATATTAAATCGATAAACATCTTTTTTGGTTTTTATGATTTATTTTGAAAAACAACAAATTTACATTTAAAACGAAGTTCGACCTATTGTTATTAGGAACTTTAAAAACTTGAAAAACTACATTAATGAAAAAAATTGAATTATTAATAACTTGTATTCCCTCCTCTTGCGTTAATAACTGCTTGAGGATGACGAAGCATATTTTCAAGCAAATTAAGGATCTCATTCTGGTCAATGGTATTCCACTCCTGCAATAACAACTCTCTTAGCTCCTGCGCAGTTCTATGAGCTGGTGTATGCTTTTGAATATGTCGGCCCATCTCATCCCAGATATGTTTAATGGGATTCATGTCTGGACTGAGAGCTGGCCAGTCAAACCGCCTATTTCCCACTTAATCGAGATATTTTCTAACAACTCTGGCTGTGTGAGGTCTAGTATTATCTTGTATGGAAATGACATGCTCGTCTATAGTAATTATGAGAGGCATAACATGGTCTTCTAGAACTTTCGTAATGTACCTGTGAGCTATCAGGGATTTATTCTGTATGAACACCAACTCTGTGCGTGCTTGTGATGAGATTTTCGCTCAAACTATTACCGACCAACCGCCAAATGGTAATCGTTCGTCAATACAAACTGCATTGTATTTTTCTCCAGGTCTCCGCCATACTCTCGATGTCCGTCTGACCCATTAAGGCAAAAATGCAACTCATCTGAAAACCGTACCTTGCCTCAATCCTCATTATTCCATGCCAAGTGATTTCGGGTTAAAGTCATTCTTGCGATTCTATACCGGCGTTGCAATGATGAACCTATAGCCATCCTTCTACAAGACAATCCAGCAGTACGAAGCCTTTTTCTAACCGTCCATTCACTAACATTTATATTTCTGACTTCTTAGAGTTGATTTCGCAACAAAACTGCAGAAGCTGTTCTATTTCGAAAACTTTCCGACTCTAACAAACGGTCATCTCTTGAGAAGGTTACTTTCTTTCGCCCGGATCCTGGACTTCTGGTTATTAGACCAGTCTCCTCATAGCGCTGGTATACATTTTGTACAGCACAAAGTATCTTACCAAGAATTTTTGCAGTTTCACATTGTCCTCGACCATCTTGTATCAAAGCTACAATTCATGTCGCAACAATAGGATCTAAAGGCATTATACCTGTTAAATAAATACTACAGCGTGCGGCCGATAGGTTTTACAGAGAAACAAACGATAAATGGAAAGCAAGCAACGAAATGTGAATTTTTAATTAGAGCGAATGCACGCTATTTCATAAAAGTTATAAATACAGTATCAATACATGACAAATAACAAATACGTCAGATAACATTTCTCGAAAAACAAATGATTAAGCGCTTACTAGTACAATAATTCCCTTATTATTATTACTCCTAAAATTACTTGCAACTTCTTAAGTGACCTAGATTTTCTGCTAGCTAGTGTATATTGCGATAAGGAATGTACCAAAAATTAAAAATAGTGCTTACAGCATGAAAAAGTTTTTAAAGTTTTTTCTTCCTTGGTACGATACTTGAGACTTAGAGGATTCGGTAAAAAAAAAACAGCTAATTTTTAAAATTTAAATTCGGATAGTTTGTTGGTCGGACGGCCTCTATTTTGCTGAATATGAATGATTGTTAATTCAAAAGTAATCTCATATCTACCTTCTCTTTCTAATTTTTTAGGAAAACTCAAAATTTCATAAATTGGACAAGTTTCCAGTTCTTTTTTAGATTGCAATTTAATAAGTAACGGAGTCTAAAAGAATATTTTAGACCAATTCGAAATCTACATATTTCAATAGAAAAAATTCCCGGGTGTCAGAATATTCAAATTTTTTAACACAAAAAGTGCATCAGATATCAATAGGGAGTCGAAGGTGTATTATTTTCTACCTTTATGAAAACAAGTTTTTGGAGTTTAATGTTATCAGTGATCTGTATGGTTTACATTACGTTAGATTTCAATGTTTTTAGAATATGATAAATGAGATGAGTAAGTATTTTGTACTAAGTGATACTACATAATCATGAGTATTAAACGTCACTCTTAAATTTTTGAGCAAATTTTTCAGTTTACAAAATACCAAGGAAGTTTCATACATTATTTAAGGTTTCAAACACGCTTTCATTTTTACATATAATGCAAGAACTGTAAGAATAGCACAATAAATGGAATTATATAGTACTGAATAAATTGGAAATCTTTAAGATAAACGATACAATCTAATACATAGAAGCTAAAATTTGTTTTATGAAGCTTAATATATTTCAATGGAGAATTTTTATAAATTTTATTACCAACTTGATTAAGTTTTATGTCTGAAGGTTCAAAATTTAATACATAAAAAATGCAATGATCTTCTTGTACATGCTTGCATAATTCTAAACCTCAATGAAAATTCTTATTTCTTGTGGTTAATAAAACTTATTATACTTACTAAACAAAGAATTAAAAGCCAAACAAAATTCTGACGCTATACAGAATTGTTATCTCCGAGTAAGCAAACTATCGAAAGGAACTAACCTAATTATACTATATTTGATTTTTGGAGTATTAGAGTATCTATCTTAAATAAGTGAAATTACTAGTGTAATTATGTAGTTTCAGAGATCGATTGTTTTTACTACTTTTAAAACGTAACCAGACCCAAGTAGAATATCATATTATCAAAGATAACTAAAATCAACGAAAGTTTAAAGACCAATTGTTAAACTAATATTAGAATATCGTACGTTATATATCAAAAATTTTTTGTTTCTTTAATGAAAATGATGTTCAAATATAAATTCCAAAGGATCACATCATACAAAAAAATTTAGAGTATAAAATTTCATATACTTAAAACTAAAACGTGTTTTGTAGATTCTTACAGCAGTTTATTGTCACAAAATAAACGCATTCGTAGAATAATCACAAACTAGTCAGCGTCAACCAGAATTTAGAAAGACAGTCAGGTAACAGTGTACAGGGTGAGTCAACGATTGGATGAAGTAGGTTTGTGCCTTTTCGGTGAAATTAACAAAGAAACTATATTTATTGTTTGATACAGTTTATTTTTACGCAGATTTTAAAAATATTTAGGACTCTACAGGGTGAGCCAAAAAACTAGGACAGCATAAAGTTGTATTTTTTTTAAATAGAACACCCTATATACGAATCGTATTTTCGATTTAGCTTATAATTTTAAATCTTTTTTATTAAGGGTTTACTATAACAAAACTTTATAATTTCTGAGATAATTAAGTTTAAAGAAAAAAAGTCACATTTTCAAGCATCAATTCAATCCTAAATAACGTTTTCAATTTTGTGACAAATATATTCAAATTTGGAATTTAGCAAGGCCAAGGACAAGTTAACATAATTTTTACTTAATATTTGCAATAAAAGCTACAGGGTGTTGAACACATCGGCTCAAATTTGAACAAGTTTAAATGAATAAATATCTTTTTTTTTAAATGGTACACCCTGTATATTTTCATGTTATTTAATAGAGTAATAAAAACCCTAAAAATTTTGTTCAATATATCCTATACCTATTTATAATAGTTTTTGAGATATTTCAGTTTTTCTTATTTTCCATACTTTTTTACAGAAATAGTCTTCATTATCATAGTAGCCATGGCAAAAGCAATGTAAAAGAACATTTTTCTGTGTGTCAAATTTATAACCGTAATCGCTTCTTTTGGTTTTTATGTAGTGTAGTTTTTTTTTTGCATTCATCTTATATTGTAAAATGAATTTTCCAAAGAATGAGTTAATAGATATGATTTATACAATAGGAGAGGCTCAAAAAAATTGCCTTCTTGCTCAAAGAATTTACAAAATGAAGTATCCTGATCGACGCCAGCCTAATACCCATACTTTTCAAAACTTAATGCAAAGATTTGATTCTTCTGGTACTGTTGATTATCCAAAACGTAAAATGGTCAACAAACCAGTAACTAATGAAGAAAAAGAACTACAAGTATTGTTAAATGTTCAGGAAAATCCTTATATTGGTAGCCGTCAGTTAGCAGCATTATGTGAAACATCACAATTCACCGCTAATCGTACTATCACGAAATATAGGTTTCATCCATATCACATGGAATTACACCAAGAATTGCATTGACAGGATTTTGAAAGTCGTGTAAACTTTTGTCGTACAATAAATGCGGAGATTCAATTAAATCCAAATTTATTATGCAAGGTAATGTTTAGTGATGAAGCTACTTTTAGAAGTAACGGTGCCGTAAATAGACGCAACATGCATTATTATGCCACAGAAAACCCATTTTGGATTAGAGAGGTGCAACATCAAAACCACTGGTCATTAAATGTTTGGTGTGGTATTCATCATAATCGAATTATTGGACCTCACTTTTTTAATGAACCACTAAATGGCCATAGTTACCTGAACTTTCTACAAGAAGAACTACCCCAACTGCTTCAAGGTCTCGATAGGGATGAGCTCGACAGTATGTGGTTCCAGCATGATGGTGCGCTTCCGCATTACCATCGTGAAGTTCGTGCGTTTTTGGACCAACTATATCCGCAAAAATGGATTGGACGTGGGGGTTTCATTGAGTGGCCACCAAGGTCTTGCGACATCACCCCATTAGATTTCTTCCTATGGGGTTATATTAAAAATAAGGTGTATGTTAATCCACCAACAACAGTGCCTGCGAAACAGGATTAGGGATACCTGTAGAACAATAACGCCACTAATTTTGTCCGAGAAAATCTGCAAAAAAGACTAAATTTGTGCATTGCACAAGAGGGTCGTTTATTCGAACACTTATTAAAAAGAAATAATTAATCTCAGTATTTAATGGGTAATTTTTTTGTTTCAATTTAGTATAAAAGTAAATATGTATTTGCCTTTTCGTTATTGTTGTGTTAATTTTTTCACATTATGTTTAATTAAACTATTGCCGTTGTAATATAACGAATAATGTATTTCATCATATTTAACCACATTCTGTTTGTTTCTGTAGTTTCTTTTTATTATTTTACATGGCTACTATGATAATGAAGATTATTTCTGTAAAAAAGTATGGAAAATAAGAAAAACTGAAATATCTCAAAAACTATTATAAATAGGTATAGGATATATTGAACAAAACTTTTAGGGTTTTTATTACTCTATTAAATAACATGAAAATATACAGGGTGTACCATTTAAAAAAAAAGATATTTATTCATTTAAACTTGTTCAAATTTGAGCCGATGTGTTCAATACCCTGTAGCTTTTATTGCAAATATTAGGTAAAAATTATGTTAACTTGTCTTTGGCCTTGCTAAATTCCAAATTTGAATATATTTGTCACAAAATTGAAAACGTTATTTAGGATTTAATTGATGCTTAAAAATGTGACTTTTTTTCTTTAAACTTAATTATCTCAGAAACTATAAAGTTTTGTTATAGTAAACTCTTAATAAAAAAGATTTAAAATTATAAGCTAAATCGAAAATACGATTCGTATATAGGGTGTTCTATTTAAAAAAATACAACTTTATGCTGTCCTAGTTTTTTGGCTCACCCTGTAGAGTCCTAAATATTTTTAAAATCTGCGTAAAAATAAACTGTATCAAACAATAAATATAGTTTCTTTGTAAATTTCACCGAAAAGGCACAAACTTACTTCATCCAATCGTTGACTCACCCGGTACAAACTGTTTTTGGACGACCTTTTTTAAAAATTATTTCTTCAAATACTGAAAAATTGAATATCATTTTTGTTGTCATCTTTTTCACCAGTTGATCTTATTGCTTAATGGCCTGTATTTTTAGAAGATGTGTTCAATACCTGATATACAATATATGTATATATATATATATATATATATATATATATATATATATATATATATATAGCTGAATGGAAACTGTATTTATCAGGATCATAAAAATAAATAAAGTTTGTGACCACTAGCTTTAGTGGATAATTTGACTGGCTCACTACTAGAGTTTAAATAGTTAATATTAAATTGTATTTCAACTCTTAAAATTTTATGTATGTACTAGGTTAATATTATATAAATTTTTACTATATTTCTTTATTGTATTATACCATACTGATATTAATTTATCCCTATACATCTCATTTTTCAAAGTCACATTTGACATTCCCACGTACCTTTTGCCAGTTTACCGTGCATCGGAAAAATCTCCAAAGTAGCATCTAAAATGATGAAAACCCTCCATCGATCATCCTTTATAAAACCATTAACACAGCACCCGCATTTCCATGTCGCGTACATCCATTTTCCATCATGGCACCCGACGGCCCCGATGTTCATGCTACACTATTTTTACTCAGTTTTTAGTCATTAATACGGTTGGTTAAAGACAGATTAGGATATTTTTGTACACGTAGATAAACAATATGTTCATAAACCTTTTGTTTATAAACATATTCGTTATAGGTTAAAATAACAATATAGTTAAACTGTCGATTTTAACAAGTAACATATTTTAAAAATTATGTAAGGCTATTCTTGTAACCAAACCGTAAAGAATCCTAACAGAATCAAACTGAGAAATAGTAACAGCACGAGATAAATTATAAAATAACTGAAGGTAGACAAATTATAAATTTCATTTTATTCTGCTTTATGTGCATGAAATTATATTTTTAACCGACTTCTAAAAGAAGGAGGTTCTCAATTCGTCGAGTTTGTATGTTTTTTTTATGTATGTACACCGATTACTCCGGAACGGCGGCACCGATTTGAATGAAATTTTTTACGTTATGTTCAGGAAGTTGCTTCGCTGGTCCCATATTTTCTTGAATGAAATTAGTGCAGTAATATCCAAGACGGCGCTGACAATATGGCGGCCAAAAAAATTAATATTGTCTGATTTTCTCCAAAATTGGTACGGGGGGATTTTTGGGGTCGTACACAACGAATCTGAAGTTATTTTTAAAAAATTGAATATAGCGGACAAAAAAATTTAATTTTATCTGATTTTCTCCAAAATTGGTATGGGGGAGTCTTCGGGTCCGCACATAATGGATTTAAAATATTTTTAAAAAATTCAATATGACGGACTAGTATGGTGGCCAAAAATCAATTTTGTCCGAATTTTCTCCCGATTTTGTTTAAAATCAGTATTGGGGAATTTTTTTAGTGTTAATTAAGAATTTAAAATATTTTTTGAGAAACTCAATCTGGCAGATTCAATATGGTGTCCGAAAAATTTTACATTTTTCGATTTTCTCCCAAACCGATATAAGGGGTTCTTGAGGGTGTAAATTATGAATTTAAAAGTGTTTTTCCAGGATTCAATATGTCATATCCAACCTAGCGGACCTAAAATTTCATTTTTGAGGATATAAATAGCGAATATATGTCTAGAAATTTTAAATTTCCGGATGTCATCCAAAATTGGTATTAGGGGGCTTTGAAGGGTTTGGATTTAGATTAGATTAAGACAAAATAATTTTTTTTTAAATTCAATATAGCGGATGCAATATGGTGGGTTGAAAATTTTACCTTATTCGCATTTTTTCAGATTTGGTATTAGAGGGTTTTCAAGGTAGTGTATTACGAATATGAAGTAAATTTTTTACAACTATTAGGTTGATAAGATACAATAATTGAGATTGTGGGGTTCTTGAGGCGTATACAAACTCAATATGCAGTATAAAATATATCGAGCTAAGAAATTTACATCTCAGGTTCTTTAAATATTGAAAATTGATATTGTGGGGTTCTCGAGGCATATACAAACTCAATAGGCAGTATAAAATATATCGAGCTAAGAAATTTACATCTCAGTTTCTTTAAACATCGATAGTATTGGAAGATTTTGGGCCTATATTATCAATCTAAAATCAATTTGAAATTTAAGATAGTGGATATACTGTGACAGACTAAATATTCGTTTGACATAATTTTACTGGTATTTGGAAAACTGTAAGAACCAAAAAATTTTTAGTGATTCATTTTAGGGTGATTTACAACTTTGAATAAAATGGGTAGTTTTTTGCTACCTTGGACTCATTGTGAGGTACACTAATCTCGATTAGTACTTAGTTCAAATAATTTATGGATATCACAATGGATTCTAAAACTAAAAATAGAAAAATAAAATTTTTATAAAAAAATTGAACGCTAAAATGTGAAAAATAACTATAAATTTTTATATGAAATTGAATTTTTTGAAGTCGGCGCCAAATTATTTGTAAATGAAATAAATAACTATTAATATATATAAATTATGGTAAGAAAGCAATTACAAATAAAGTGTTTTTAATCTGTTCATGCAAATCACATTTTGTTAGGTATTAGTTTGGCGCCGACTTCAAAAAGTTTAATTTCATATAAAAATTTATAGTTATTTTTCACTTTTAGAAGTCGGTTCAAGTTTTTTACAAAAATTTTATTTCTAGCCTACTCGTCTGTTCTCTTATTTTCCTTGCTTTGAATGTTAATTATTTTTTGATTATTTTTTTAATTTAGGTAACTTTATAAGATTGAGTTAACTTGTCTTTTCGTGAAATAGGAATTGTTAGCTCACGAAATATGTAGAGCTCATCAAAAACCTACCCGCAATAACATGGTTAAGTCCGGCAACTGTTTGGCTATAAAAATAAGTGAGAAAGCCTGTGGAGCTAAATCTCTAGTTTATAAAATTTATCTTACAATTTTTCTAGATAGGTCCGCCGGTAACCATCAGTTAAGATATATTGTATTTTTTGAATCATATGTTTTATTGTAAGTAATTTTTCAATTTTCAGCGTTCTTGGTTTCAGAATTCTTTCAAAAAATAATCAAAATTAAACCTCCTTTGCCTCCATTGTTTAACTTGTTTCAGAAAACTGACCACATAAGAAGAGATCCGTCTAAAGTTAAGTGAACTTATCTGGACAATGCTTCTACTAAATCTAGTGAAATATATGGGCTATTCATAAGTATACTGAGTTAGTTCCAATAAAGGTTACTTCGTCGTGATTGATCGACTTAGGGGGGCATTATCGATAGTATATGAAGCTTAACTTTGGTTGTAGTACTAACCAACAAAAAAAAAAATTAAACTACATGAATTGTAGCATCTAAAATGATGAAAACCCTCCATCGATCATCCTTTATAAAACCGTTAACACAGCATCCGCATTTCCGTGTCGCGTGCATCCATTTTCCATCATGGCACCCGACGGCCCCGATGTTAATGCTACACTATTTTTATTCAGTTTTTAGTCATTAATACGGTTGGTGAAAGACAGATTAGGATATTTTTGTACACGTAGATAAACAATATGTTCATAAACCTTTTGTTTATGAACATATTCGTTATAGGTTAAAATAGCAATGTATTTAAACTGTTGATTTTAACAAGTAACATATTTTAAAAATTATAAGGCTATTCTGGTAACCAAACCTTAAAGAATCCTGACAGAATCAAACTGAGAAATAGTAACGCACGAGATACATTATAATATAACTGAAGGAAGACAAATTATAAATTTCATTTTATTCTGCTTTATGTTCATGAAATTATATTTTTAACCGACTTCTAAAAGAAGGACGTTCTCAATTCGTCGAATATGTATGTTTTCTTTATGTATGTACACCGATTACTCCGGAACGTCGGTACCGATTTGAATGAAATTTTTTATGTTATGTTCAGCAAGTTGCTTCAGTGGTCCCATATTTTCTTGAACGAAAATGGCGCTGACAATATGGAGGCCAAAAAAATTAATTTTGTCTGATTTTCTCCAAAATTAGTACGGGGAAATTTTTGGGGTCGTACATAACGAATGTGAAAAAATAACTATAAATTTTTGTATGAAAGTGAACTTTTTGAAGTTGGCGCCAAATTATTTGTAAATGAAATAAATAACTATTAATATATACAAATTATGGTAAGAAAGCAATTACAAATAAAGTATTTTTAATCTGTTTATGCAAATTACATTTTATTAGGTATTAGTTTGACGTCGACTTCAAAAAGTTTAATCTTATATAAAAATTTATAGTTATTTTTCACTTTTTAGCGTACTTTTAGAAGTGTATTTAATTTTTTTACAAAAATTTTATATATATAAATTTGGTTGTAGTACTAACCAAAAAAAAAATTAAACCACATGAATTGGCAATAGTTAGGAAGAAATTTAATCGTTGCTATGAGAAAAACCAAGAATAGGGTCTACAAAATGTAATAAATTTGCTCGGGTATTTTATTAGAGATCAATTAAGGTACCGAAGATGTATATTGGATTACACCTTCACTCTTATATGCTAGATAACCACTATGTAGGGAAAATTTGTTAAAAGACAAATTTTCGACTATTTTTCACAACAAAAAAATTTCAGAAATTTAATTCGAAGCTGTTTTCCGTCCATTTTTCCGAATAATGCGGCTTAGCAGCCGTGACGTCACGCCAACATCAAATAAACCGCCGTCATTTGTTTCAGTTTGCGATGTGCGAAACATTGTGAGCTCGTCATGAAAGATATTGTGGGCAATTTGTTAAAACGAAATATTCTACGATGTTGTTTTTAACAACGTGCCGTTTATAAGGTTCTATTGTTCAAGTTAGACTTGCAAAATTATGGATGAGTGCCGAAATTATTTAATGAGTTTTTTTAATATAAAATAATATAACAACATAAGCCAAATAAAACATATCACTAAAAATAATAGAAAAACCAGGCATTACATATCTATTTTGCAGTCCTGAGGTCTAAAAATGCGTATGGTTTATCTCTAAATCATCTCCCAATTTAAGCAATACGTTTTCAATTTTCTAGTGCCAAAATAAGCTTAAGGTACCATACCTACAATTTTACAATACCACACTTTATTTGCATTATTTTAAAGGAAAGGTTATCCATCATATTCAATACAACAAAAAAATAATTTAAAGTAGTAGTGGATATATGAGAGAAGGAAAGAGGAGGAGGAGTAAGAAAAGTAAATCATCAACACTTTTCGTCCTCCTCCTCTTTTCTTCTCTCATTATACTTTTCAAAAAGTCTCGTATACATCACCTTGAGTTTAATCCTAAAGTTAACAACATGGCTAACCTTTCATCGAATCCGATCATAGTAGGAGATCTAAATCTAACCTTATGTTTGACCTTGAGGTGGATAACCTTATTTGACCATGAAGTCGATATAAAGTCCTAATACCAATGACTTTTCACTTTAGTAAATTTATAAAATATAGTTAAACCGCTGTATATCTTTACGTCAAAATTTGACATATGCATCAAACTAGTGACATTTTTTTTTTGAGAACTATAACAGGATCGGAGTGGCTCATTCCACTATTTTCTTTTTCGGTTATATAACAAGAAATTTGTCGAATGGTTTATAAGCAAGTTTCACAAACTAAATATCGTTAAAAAATAAAAATGTTATACACAAAAATTTTAAAATCGAAATTTTTTCTTCTGTTTAGACATATCGATAATTTTATATCCCATTTGTATAGGGCTATTTAATGAAGGAGTTTAAGTGCTTATAATGGGTTTGATATTTTAAGTGAAATTTTAAATATGAGAGATTTTAAAAGCGGATTAAAATTTCCTCTTTTATATTACTACACCAAGAGATGTACTACTGCTAAAAATAATTTACTTTATGTATTAGTACATTCTTTAATAAGCATTGCCTTTTTAATATGTTGTTAGCTGATAATTTTGAAATTGTGGAAATTATTGTACTAAAAATTTTAAACACACTCTTTTTAATTTTGGGATTAGTAGGGTGATGTCTGAAGGTACAAGTGTGGAGTGCTTACGTGTATGTTCACTTTTATAAGTGAACCTATGTTGTAATGTTTCACCTATGAAATTTATGACAATAAAAGCTTTATTTATTTATTTTATAAAGTAAATCGTTTATATTTTAAATTATTGGTAACTATTTCGGTAACAGAAAAAATTATACGCAATTTGTTGATAAAGTTCTATTTTTATTATAATACTCCAGTTAGGTATAACAATATTAGGGTAGTCTAACTGAAAACTAAAAATAAATTGACTATTCTAATAGAATCGGAACTAAAAAACAGTATTCTTAGAAACAGTGGGTAAGTATACAATATTCTAGAAATTATTCAGTGTTTTATACTTAATGACTAACTTTATGATTTCTGACTGCAATAAATGAAGTAGTTAAGCTGCAAAAATATTGAATAAAAAGATAAATAATTAATCATTTTCATCAAATAGCCTAGTTTTCTTAAAAATAAATACATGAATTTAAAAAAAATGCATGTTTCAACAGATAATAGTTAACACAACGCACGACTCATGGCTCCGAGTCTTTTACTGACTACATTTCAAGATTCCTCATGCCCTATCCTCACAGATAAATTTATAAACACCACTTTTTTAAATAATATTATTTGTGTGTTCGACATAGTTAGCCCAATTCTGTTTTGTCACTGTTCCTAACGCCTTTTTCCAAGCCTCTATTGGTTCTTTAAAATCAGTTGAGCATAATTTCTCTTTGCCTGACTCCATACCATTTCAATTGTGTTAAAATGGCAATGGTATGGAGGCAAGCGTAAAACTTTATGTCCAGAAGATTCTATTAGCTGATCTACTACAAAGCATTTTGCAGACTTTGGTACCGAGATATCAAAGACCACAAAGTATCTTTTGTAGCATCTTCTCCAAAGTTGATATATTTTTCTTTCAGCCATGCTTTCATAGCGTCCTTGCTCCAACCCTTTGTTGGCCATTTTTGAAGTTGCCTACTATGATAAGGAGCATTATCTAAAACAATTAAAGGTGTTTCCAGTTTTGGCAAAATATCTTTTAACCAAGCTTCAAAGTTTTTCGAATTCATTTCTCCATGGTAATCTCCAGTTTTTGACTTTGATTTAAAAATCAACATTGCATCTTCAACGAATCCATTTTCATTTCCTGCATTCAGTACTATGTACCTGAAAAAAAGTAGAGTAGTATGTGGCAGTACAAATTATTTGAAATATTTTGCAGAAACACAAATTGGTCTTAACCAACGGAAGCTTTCATGGTTTTGGTCAATTGAGAAATAGTGGTTCTTGAGTTTAGACCAAGTCAAATTTTAAATGTTATGCAACTTTTTACCTAGATTGCTCGAAACATCTTTAGGGATCTTCATTTCACGTAATTAGAACACGGAACATTGCATGTGTTGATGGTCTTAGTTAAAGGATAATATCAAAATTAATTTATTTTTCTCAATTTTTATGTCATTAATGCCTTGAAATTGGAAAATTTATTTCATCTGTTTATTTTTTAGAAATATGATGCATTGTTAAAAATATACTGTATTATACCCATGTTTGGTTTATTTTTAAGCACCTTTATGTTGTATAAATTATGGGTGAGGAGTGTGCAATTAAATAATTATAATACTTATTTCAAATCGGCTTTTTTGAGCACAATAAAACATGATACCATATCAGCAGTTTCGATTGGCGAAGCATTGACTCGTCTGAGAACTTGGGCAAGAACACTGATGTACCATATTTTAATATAAAAATATTAGTTGTGTTTCCTTAAACCGAAACAAATTAGATTCTACGCGATATAGATTTACTTCATGTTTCAGCAAAATACCTGTAAGCAGTTTTTATATTTTGATAATATATTTTTTTTTCATAATTTTTAACGCCCTGTATTTTGAAAACGAAATATTTTAGATACATGTTTATATCAAATTCTTTTATAAAACCGCTTAAGAAATCACTACAAGATTTTTTTTTTGGATTTCTGGAAAGCCTGTATCAAAGTAAGATGATCATTATTATTTTGTAAAATGTAAATTAAATTATTTGTTTAACTTTCATTTATTAAGGAAACATTTTTATCATATTAAGTAAAAATTTTTCCTAAAAAGGTTCAAACTTGTTTGATAAAACATACAGAAATTTAAGTAAGAAATTTCTCAATCTCCCCAGGAAATAAAGTATTAGAGTAAAAATTTAATATTTAACATCCTGCTAATAGGAAATGATCCAAGGATTATTTAAATAAAGCTTTTTGCAACCTGTTATAGATGAAAAAAATTCAAATTGTGTAGTGCAAATAACTGATTTATTACCTAAATTCCTCCCCAGATAATTTTCGTACTGATTGAGTGCTACTGTCCTGCCATGATCGTCTGTGGGTGCCATTTTGAAAAATCCATGTCTCGTCTATAAAGACTGGCTCAAATTTATTTTCCCCTTTTGCTTCGTTCTTTAAGTACTGTTCAAGAAAGTCTCTTCTCATTTTCTGAATTTGTGGTTTCTCCATTTTGAAAAATCCATGTTTCGTCTATAAAGACTGGCTCAAATTTATTTTCCCCTTTTTCTTCGTTCTTTAAGTACTGTTCAAGAAAGTCTCTTCTCATTTTCTGAATTTGTGGTTTCTCCATTAAAGCTCTACGTGGGTCATCCTTCCTATATAAATAAAAATGAAATGTGTATCCTCCAAAAATAAATTACACAGGTCTCCTGTGAAAAATTCTGCTTATTTTGGCCCAATTGCAACTGCTTTATATTTGTATCTAACATTTATTTGCTGTATGTAAATGATTGTTTACCTGTAGATAAATCCTATTTGCTTTAGTAATATGCCTAGACTTGTCCTTGCTCCATGGTATATTTATTTTGCCTTTAATCGTTCCAACAATATTGAGACTGTTATTGAGGTACCTTCACAAATAAAAAATTGTTATGAAGAAATGACGAAATCTTAATATTCTATTTAATTTAGTAAAATTATGTTTACTTTTTGTATTCATTACAAATATCTTTTTGGGTTTTTTATTTTTAAAACTTATATTTTCATTATACATACACCTTGACGGGTTAGAAAATGTAAACAAAACAAGTTAGAATAAAATATAACATATAAAATTTTTTAGAAATACTTACCCTCAGAAAACATCATATATATTTCATCTCTAATTTGTAATTTTGTTGCTTCATATCTTCAGTTTTTGGTCTTTTCCTTTTTCTTGTTTCCTTTATTGTCGTTATTGGGGCATTTAGGAAAGTTCTCACAGTTGTATGGGATAAGTGTAAGCATTGGTTTCTAATTTGAATTTTAAAAATTCATAAAGTTGATTACCCAGATCTTCCCTTGCTACTTGTTTTAATTAGTAAATTAACCTGTAAGGAAAATTTTTTAAATGTACATATTTCATACTATAAACAAATATTTTTAAAGTGATTTTTGGATAAATGATGAGGGGACACATAAACTAGATTTAAACTTAAGAATTCTAAAAGTTATTTTTCTCTTATTGACAATTATACCAGCTATATAAAATTTTGAAAAATGTTGGGGCTAAAATATGAATTAAGAGCTTCAAAATATATATTCCGGAAACGAAAAGTAAACAAAAACTAATTAGATGAAACAATCCTGTAACAAGACAAAGTGAAAAAGAATGGAAGTTAATATATTCCATGGGATTTATCCGTATTTCCAAAATATTTTAATGGTACTTGCTTACCTGAATTATTGCATTTAATATTTTACGAACAAGAGGTTGTTGGTAGATGGAGAAGTTTAATTTTGAATTTACACTGTCATACGTTTTCAGGATTCTTGGGTACCAGAATTTAAAAATCATATCAACTGAATGATATGTATAATTATATCAGAATAAGAAGTCGGCACATGGGTGGAATATTTAGTTAAAATCAAAAATAGTGACTTGGCTTAAAAAAAATTGTTATACGAGTTCAACTGAGCAATTAAAGCACATCAAATTAATGATGAGGGAAGTTCTGGGTGAACAAATTTACTAATATTTTTATATGTGTACATTGATATAATTTTATTGACAACCGTGCAGTCACTAAGGTTTCACACTTTATTTTCAGGGTATTGTCAGGGCTGTCAATTTGCCAGTAATTCCTGGCATTTGCCAGGAATAATTAGCTGTGCCAGTAATTTTGCCAGGAATACTATCGTGCCAGGGATTTGCCAGGAATAGATGTCTTGTACTCAGCAACTGATAAAATATTAGGGCGAAATGTACATACAATTGATGGCAAGTGTCGGAAAATAGATAAGATGCCCCATCTTTAAAATTAAATCTCTCTACTATCTCTTTTTGCTTCTCACATGTAGTTATTTTTTCTTTATTTTATGGTTTTGCAGTCTAAAATTTAAAGGATGGACAATCTTATTATCATCTGTCTTTCTCTAATATTCAGTTTAATTGAGCAATATCAGTTTTTTCTTATCACACACATTTTGCCAGGAATTGCCAGGAATAAATATAAAACTTGCAAGTATTTTTCTGTGGAACATTTGACAGCACTGGGTATTGTTCCTTTGTAGTCAGAAGTATGTTTTACTAAAACTGACAAACATTTTAAACACTTTCTGAATCACTTAAAAAACAAAAGTTAGAAACAAATATGACAAAAAAATGTTATGTAGTAGAAAATAAATAACAGTAGGGCTGGAGTCAACTATGTTGTTTTTAAAATCAACAATTCAATTTCTAAAAAGTGCCACTAATAACAATTAGGTATAAAAATAAGCATAACCCAAAATTTACCTCTATAGGATTTCAATTAGGCGGCTTCCTTTTAACATAATCGTAAGTAAATTTAATCCAATCTTGGGCTATAGGACAGCTTCTTATGTGGCGGAATTTAGGACTCTGCATACCTGAAGAAGGGTGATTCTCCATATCCTAAAACACAAATGTAAGTTGCTAAAAGTGGCCTCTTTCATATAGATTATAGGTTGGAAAAATGATAGGGTCCTGTATACTAGAGAGTACATTATACTAAGAATGGAGCTACGATTTCGTTTTCTTTTCCAAAAACTACCTTAAAGTACTCTAATAATCTCCTAAATCTGCACTAAATCCAATAAATATCTAGAAATCTAAAACGTTCCCTGTAAAAATAACTAAAAAATTTGTGCATGTGTACTATTTTGTTCATCTTATTTATTTCTTCCAAAATTAAGCATTTCAGGCATATGATTCAAAGAACAGTTTCCCTTGTTTTCAGCTATTGTATTATTCTTTGTTATAATATTTTAAATATTTTTAATTACATTCTGTACAAGCTGTATTAACTAATCATAGTGTACACATGAGTTTGAAATACTGTGTATTTTCATAAAGCTCGACAGAATGTTGCTTAACGTTTTCGAAAGAGATACTACAAGAAAAAATCTCTTTATTAGTTACTTACCGGTATATCAAGCTGATTAAAATTTTCCATATGTACATCCATACCCAGTTAGAAAACCTAAATAAATCCAATAAAAACAAGCACTAGTAAAGTGTTTTTATTATAATAACGATAGTCTAAAATTTATAGGCTATCAAGTGTTTAAAGTCACAAACACTAAACACTACAATATTAAATAGCGGCACAAAGTTTCTAAACTATTTTATATCGTAATATAATAAAAATATCGCAACGTTGTCGACAAAAATGCCTTTAATAATATTGTTTGCCGTTATTATAGGACAAAATAAAGACACAGTCTGAGGCAAGGTTATGTAAATAACAGCGGCTTTCTTTTGTGTTCCTTGCTCCTGACCTGTGATATCTTTTATCTCTTTCATTATTTATTAAGAGAAACAAGGAGGGAAAATCATCAGTATTTTCCGATTTATGTTATGTCTGGAGTAGATACGGAGTAGGTAAGCGTGTTAACGTTTATATTTTTATACAAATATTAATGGGATATTTTGAAAAATTATAAAATTTTAGATAATAAAACATGTTAAAAATTATGAAATAAGTATAAATGTTGTTTCAATTGTAAAAATAACTTATTTTTCTCTTCTCCGAGAGGAAGACAGAAAATCGAAATGAACGACCCTAGTTATATTTATGAGGAACATTTTTTTTTGATGTATGGCAACTAAAAACCGTTACAATTACTAAATTTTTAAAGATATACAGCGTTTTGAGTATAGATACGTGGAGCAACACAAGATGATAAATTAAATACCAACAAATAATAAGTAAATAATAAGTAAATAATTTTATATTTAATAGTAAATATTACAAAGTAAATATTAAAAAAATTCATTCAAAAATTTATGGATAATAATATTGAAGAAAGTCCAGATCTAGATGAATTAATTTGAGTATTGGATTACAATACATATCTTAACGAAAAAAAAAATTCTGAAGAAGTTCAGAAATTGTTTGAACTACGATATAAATAATTTCGAACAAATTGAAACTGAATCTGGTGACTCCGATATTGAAGAAGATAATGAAGAAGAAAGTGCTAGTGCTAAATTTTGTTTAGTGAAACATAAGTACAGTGATCCCAAAGAAGTGGTATTCTGTATTACTCAGAGTTATATCACAGTGTTTGTAGTGACGGAAAATCAAGAAAAAACTCTTTGTCACGCATGCTATCAAATTATACAATATTATCAAAAGGCAGGTGTTCATAAACATGTAAATACTCATAATAAGAGAAAATTAAAATGCTTAAGTGATGATTTACATTGCGATATATGTTCAAGACAGTTGTATCAAATTATTACCCCCAAAGTTTGTTTAATTTGCAATAGTAGTGTTAGAAATATTGATTTAGATTGGGACACAAATGTTCCAGTGGTGCCAATATAAAAAATAATTATAATGCCTGGTAAAAAACCAATATATAAAAACGGTAGGAAGTCGCGAAAGGTAAAAAAAAAGTTGTTAACGAAATAATTGAAAATAAAACCGAAGAATGTCCTATATGTCTTGAAGATATATTATCTAATAAAATGATATCACCAGAACCTTGTAATCACAGATTTTGCATCCCTTGTTTAGGAATGTGGATGTTAATTAATAAAACATGTCCAATCTGTCGCAATGAACTATGCGTAATTAAATGTGAAAATGAAGAAACTGTAGTCCTAGAATATTTATTTTAGAATGTATTATTTAATATTTATGTGTTGCAAACCACTTCATACATGTGAAAATGAAGAAATTATAATCCTAGAATATTTATTTTAAAATGTATTATTATTTAATTTTTATTATTTTAAAATTATTATTGTTTGTATTTAATTTATCCATTTATTCTTATCTTATTGAAATAAAGAATTGAACAATTTCGAAAAAAAAATGTTTTATTTATAAGAATAGCGAACAAACATAACAACTCAATACAAAAGTTTTTATTAGTCATAATAGAATGAAAAAATATTTTAAATTAACCACCCTGTTCAAAAATTCTTAATCCTTTCTTATTTTAGAGAGTTTTAAATCTAAAATTAATAAGTTTATAAATATGAAAGAAAAAATATTATAGGAAATTTAGGGACAGTTATCTTCATACTCCTTTATAATTAGATCAATTAAATAAAATTTACATTACCTTAAATCGTCTCCGTTACTATTCACTATCACTTAAACACTTTAACTTAACCTAAAAATAGTTTCACTTAACACTGTCCCTAAACTTGGTCTATTGTCACCTGAAAAAAAAATCAATTCGTGTTTTGATATTAGGAAGATTAATAATAAATTAAAACATTTAATATAAGCTTAATATAAGCTACTTACTTTGTAGTGGAATCTATTTCGTCACACTGGACTGGTTCCTCCGGATTTATTTGAGGTTCCACATTTTCTTCTGGGTTGGTTGTAGAGGTTACGGATTGTACTTGTACCGGAGGATGAACGTTGATTCTTCTTATAATAATCTTATTCCCATCTATAACCTGAATTTGTAAATTTCTGTTCCTGAATATTTTAAAAAAATTAAAAAAAAATTAAAATTTATGTGAACAGCAATGGTGATGAACCAAAAATGAAAAAGTCACCTCGCAAAACAGTCATTTTATGAAAGTAGGTCAAGGTCAAATTTCGATTTTTAAATCGCGGAGAGGGCCTCAAACCGGTTTTCCCGGAGGGGGGACGTTCCCTCCCACCCCGTTGAGCCCCCCCCTGGCCAGGGGGGCAGTGCGCCCCCCCTGGACCCCCCGCACCAGGCGAGATGCCCCGAAACAAACTTTGTGTTTTTTATACGCCCGCAAACCTCTCGAGTTTTTATAGTTACAGCACATTTTAGGACGTTTCACTGAGAGTTATAAGGGACCCCTAAGGTAAGATGCCCCGAAAAGAATTTTGTGTTTTATACGCCCGCAAACTTCTCGAGTTTTTATAGTTACAGCTCATTTTAGGACATCTCACTAAGAGTTATAGGGGACGTAGCTCCCTAAGCAGCTCAGCGGAGGGACTCAGCTTGGGGGCTCAGCGGGGGGAAGAGAAGAAGGTAGAAGGGGACTTTGCGGGGGAAAGGTGTTTTGCGGGGGGAAGGGGGCTCCGCGAGGTGTGACGCGCAGAATTGAGGTCATTGAACTTTATTGAGGTCACTATACTTACGAGGACAAACCGTGGTC
Organism: Diaprepes abbreviatus; assembly: GCA_034092305.1. Classification (NCBI taxonomy): domain Eukaryota; kingdom Metazoa; phylum Arthropoda; class Insecta; order Coleoptera; family Curculionidae; genus Diaprepes; species Diaprepes abbreviatus. The sequence continues at coordinate 1,379,777 of JASJET010000103.1, forward strand.
TGCTTTCATATAAAACGGTCGAGGATCAGTTTATAGCAAGCTTAAGTCGAGTTTACCACGCTTTAAATTTGAAGTCTCCAATTTTAGTTTGTTTTAGTTTGTTTTAGTGTGTTTTAGTTTGTTGCTGTCAAGTGTACTCAAATTTTAAAGGTATGTCTATTCCTTTTGCCTCAACTTCCACTGAACAGTTAGGAGTGGTGAACAAAATTAATATAATTTCAGATATAATAATTTAGCCTGCTTTTTTGAAAAATGAAAATGAAGGTGACAACCAAAATTTAAGTCAGAGAACCCAAAATTTTAACGCGATGATTAATACGATGCAAGAAAAAAATATAGAAAACAAATTACTCCAAAGTTGTTCAGAAACGAACATAAAATTTTTAGAAAATTTGAAATATTTGCCTGAACTTGAGAATATTTCGGAGACAGATTTTGACTTTCAAAATTCAATTTTATCACAAAATTTAGATTTTAATAATATTTTAACTCCGGAAACCCCAAATTTTTTAACTCAAGACTTAGATTTAACAACGGACACTCCCATTACAAATACTCCCGACATATTAACTCAAGATTTAGATAATATCGACAATTTTAAAAAGCTAATGGGGATTCCCAAAATTAATAAAAATTTAACAAATTATCAAAGTAACAGTGACAGTGACAGTGACAATGATTCGAGTTCAAATAAATCACAAAATTTTTTTGGAATGTTGAAAACTAGAAATTTTGAAAGTGAAAACAATTTTGGTAATTCTTCATTTTCTCCTCTATCTCTCTTCAAAATTTCAACTAATCAAAAAAAAAAATAAAATTTCGGAATCGACTAGTAGTGGAAATAGGCGGGTTGATGTTTTGGGGGAGGAGGATTGTTCACGGGATAGTTACAAAATTTCAGATTGTAGTGAAGATTTGGGAGCATCGTTTACTAGTGGTGGTGGTTCCCAAGAAATTCTTCCAATAATAAGTGAACCATCTAAAAAAATTGAAGATTTTAGTCAAAATTCAATTCCGTGCGGCCAAAATACATACTGTCAATTTAATATTCCAAATTCTCCAATCATTTTTGAAAACTCGCCACCAGATTTCGATGAAATTTTAAATTCTGTTTCCACACAAACAGAGGACAGTTCAAAATTCTGTTTTAACCCAAACGGAAGTGTCAATCCCCTTCGAAATCGATTATCCGAAACTAAGCTTTCATTCAAAATCAAATTTCAAAATTAAAAATAAACATTTCTCTTATCAAAGATCATTAGGATTTGTTTTGGATTCTATTTTAAATTGCGATCCTAATAAAACAGCTGGGGAGAAAAGGAAGATGTGGGAAAGGGCGATAGAACTTTATAAAGCTACTCTTAGCTTTTTCCATCCCATTACTTAACTCCCCTCCTACTTCTTTTCCACCACTTAAATTCATACCTCACCATGTTACCTTCAGTGTGTTAAAATCGACTTGGGCTTCACAATAAGAGATTCATTTTAGAAAAATGGATTTCAAATGTGAAGAGTGCTTCAAAATTTTTACTCGAAAAGACAATTTGAATCGCCACAAGAAGATAATTCACTCCAACAATGGCCCCCAGTTAGAACAGAAGAAGAAGAGCTGTAAGTTTAATTTTAAATAGAAATTTTGTTTCAGTTTAATAATTAGTTATTAATTTGATAAATTAGAGGCAAATTTAATAAAGAAGTTATTAAATTTTAGGTGAAAGAAGATATGGTCAATTCTGCAAAATATTTATAAAAAAGTCATTATGGTTCTGTCATTTGAAAACAAATAAACACAAAACCAATTCAATGGTGGTTAGGGATGAAAATGTGTCTGTAATAAAATCGGCATTTAAGGAAAGAATCATTTCATATAAAATATCATCGACTCAATACCAAATCAACATTTATGAATTTTCTCCGAAATACAACAAAAAATAATTGAGGTAATCAGTTATGAAATCCAAAGACACACCTGCATCAAACTCAACATGGAGTTATTTGGTCTTAAATCCTTCCAATGAAAGTCATGAAGTTAAGTCTTTCAATACCCCATTTCGGATTTTATGTAATAGTTCAGAATTAACGCAAGAACTAGAAGATATTATTAAAATTATTGACCGGAAAGCTGATAAACTGGCAGAAAAAGATTCGGGTAAATTATTTTTTACTAAATATTTAGTAACTAAACTTAAACCAAAAATAAATTTGTAGTTAATTGTTCTTCTTTAATTTCAGGATGGATTTTAATAAAAATATTACACGTTGAGCTTAACATCAACAAGTACAACCCCTTAAAAGCTTCTTCATATATACCACTACCGTCAGAGATCAAGTTGAAAAATGCTGTAGTCAACGTTCAAAACAATGATGAATGTTGTTTCGCCTGGTCTGTGGTTGCAGCTCTTCATTCACCTAACGGACCAATTGAAAAGGTGGAGTCATATCCACATTTCACCACTATTTTAAACTTTAAAGGTATCAATTTTCCTTTAACTTTAAAAGATATAAGTAAATTTGAAAATATAAACAATATTTCGGTTAATGTTTATGGATTAGAAAAAATCAAGAATAATTTTAAAACTCAATTCGAAATTATAGGAGCTTTACATTATACAAAAAATAAGCGAGAACGTCACCTTAATTTATTATTAATTGGAGATGATAATGGAAATTTCCATTATTGTTATATTTCAGATTTATCTAGATTAATTTCTAAACAATTATCTAAACATCATGGGAAAAAATTTTTATGCGACGATTGTTTACAATATTTTACTACTGAAGAATTATTAGTCAGGCATAACACATATGATTGTGATTTTGTAAGAATAAATCTACCTTCAACTGAAACCAAAATAGATAGATTTGGAAATATTATTCCCGAAAATATTTTAAAATTTCAGAATATACAAAAACAAATTGAAGTTCCATTTGCTATATATGCAGATTTTGAATGTATTCTTAAGCCTTTAAATAATGAAATTAATGATGTAGATCCAAGTTCTCCATATACTGAAAAAAAATGTCAACATATTCCATATTCGTTTGCTTATTATATGAAGTGTTCATTTGATGATTCAATTTCCAAATTTCAAAATTATATGGGTCCCAATTGTGCACAAATTTTTATAACTTACTTAGAAAGAGACGTTCTTAATATTTACAATAAATATATAAAAAAGTTAATACCAATGAAAAAATTAAATGTGTTGAAACAATTACATTTTGAATATACGAATGATTGTCATATATGTGATAAACCTATAATTTCGGATAAGGTTGCTGATCATTGTCATTTAACAGGTTCCTATAGAGGTCCGTCACACTCTATATGCAACTTAAATTATAAATTATCTAATTCCTACCATATTCTTTGTCAAATTTAGCTTCCATTCTTAATGATGAACAATGCAAAGAAGTGTTCAAATATTTTAATGAAAAAGAAAAATTTAAGTATATCCGTCAAAAAGGCGTTTTCCCTTATAAATATATTGATAATATCGCCAAATTAAATGAAACGGAGTTACCAGATAAAAAAAAATTATAATTACCTCACGGATGAACACATTACTGATTAAGAATATGAGAGGGCTAAAAATGTTTGGAATTTATTTGAATGTAAAACAATCGGTGAATATTCCGATTTATATCTTAAATCTGATGTATTACTTTTGGCAGATGTTTTTCAAAATTTTAGAAAAAGTGTATGGAAACTTACAAACTTGATCCTGCACATTATTATACTTTTCCAGGTTTAAGTTTTGATGCTGGTTTAAGATATACTGGAGTTAAATTGGAGTTAATAACAGACCCAGATATGTTACATTTTTTTAAAGGTAGTGTAAGAGGAGGAATCAGTACCTGTGTATGTAGGAAATCTATAGCAAATAATTTATTTCTTTCAAATTATGATCCATTACAACCATCTAAATATATTATGTATTTTGATGCAACTAATCTTTACGGGTATGCGATGTCTCAATATCTGCCCGAAAAAGATTTTGTTTGGTTGTCAAATCAACAAATTCAAAATTTACATATAATGAATATATCTGAGACTAATGACAAGAGTTATGTGCTAGAGGTTGATTTAGAATATCCTGAAAATTTACACAATTTACATAATGAATTTCCATTCTGTCCGGAAAATTATAAGCCTCAAAATATTTAAACTTTTAAATTAATTCCAAATTTAAAAAATATGTAATTCACTATACTTTATTAAAACAATGTATTCAATATGGAATTAAACTAACTAAAATTCATAGGGTTGTAGAGTTTAAACAATCTCAATGGTTAAAAAAATTTATTGATCTAAATACAAAATTATGAAATGAATTTAAAAATCAATATCATAAAAATTCTTATAAATTGGCAAATAATAGCATCTGCAGTAAAACAGTGGAAAATGTGGATAACAGGACAGATATACGATTGATTACACAATGGGCAAAAAATCATAGAAAAGATGGGGCAGAAAATTTAATTGCTAAACCATCCTTTAAAGATGTAACAATATTGTCAGAGAATTTAGTAGCCGTGCAAATGCGTAAAGTGTTAGTGCAATATGATAAACCTGTCTATGTAGGCTTTATTATTTCAGATATATCAAAAATGGTGATGTATGACTTTTTTTATGGGTTTTTAAAACCTTTATATAAGAATAATATTAAACTTCTGTACACAGATACAGATTCCTTTATTTTGGAAATTGAGACAAGTAATGTTCATGAAGACATTAGGGTTAATATTGAAAAATTCGATACTTCAAATTATGATGTCAATAATATTCATGAAATACCAATAACTAAATCTGTTGTTGGAAAGTTTAAGGATGAATATGCTGTGAACCAATAGAAAGCTTTTATGGCACAGGGGCCAAAGCTTATTGTGTTAAGTCAGAAAATGGGTTGCTTAAAAAAGCTAAGGGGATAAAGAAAAGTAGCATTAAAAAACAATTAGAATTAACACATTATAAAGATGTTGTAGAACAAAATTCAAAAGCTTTCTGTACAATGTTTTTGTTTAGATCTCGACTTCACAATATTTATACAGAATTAATTAACAAATTAGCTCTCACTTGATGATACATTAGCATGGGGTCACCAAGATATTCCATTTTTTCAGTGGTTAATAGACCATGAAAATGAATTATAAAAATTTTTTTTAAGATTAAAAGTTTTACTCTTCAAGGCTAAATTTGAAGTATTTAAGAACATGGTAAATTTTAAAATTATATCAGTATAAAATATACCACCGTCTAGAACAAATATGTGTTTAGAATCTTTTGAAAAAGGAATTGATAACAAATTATACAAAACATATGAAAAAAGACTTTCCTCATTTAAATTCTGGAGTGGAAAATTAAATCCTAAAGTGTTAGCCCAATTAGGGTTTTATTATTTAGCTATTCATGATGTTTGTTAATGTTTTTACTGTGGTGCAGAAATATTTGCCTGGAAAATTGATGATTGTCCAATTGAGGAACATTATCTTCACTGGAAGAACTGTGACTTAATCGAGTGTTTGTGGTTAGGTGAAAAAAATAAAAAATGTGAACCTGTTGTCCTTAAAGTGAAAGAAAATATGTCAACATCTTTCATTTTTTTATTAGTTTTAATAACTATGTTTGTATCTCTAATTTGTAAACAAATTATTTAATGTCCTTAAAGTGAAAGAAAATATGTCAACATCTTTCATTTTTTAATAGTTTTAATAACCATGTTTGTATCTCTAATTTGTAAACAAATTATTTAATATTTTGAAAAAATATATTGTAGAAAATTAATTAAAACTGTTCAGTCTTATTTCAATCTCTTATTGTTTTGTTAATAGACAATTAAAATTGAAAAGTGTTTTAATGGCATCCCTTATCAACTACATTGTTTTGCATTCAATTTTAAATAATACTTTATATGTACTTTATCCTCCAAGGGTTTTACATGGAACGGTGTGTTTTGAAAACGATACCTCTACTATTAAACCTGAAATATGTAATTATATGAAAGCTATGAATATTAATAATTATTCAACTGCTTTCGCATATAAAATGAATAATAGTCAATCTAATAGTAATTTTTGCAAAATTTACTTTCATTATCCAAATAATACAATTTTTGACATTAACTGGATTGAAAAAAATAAAAAACCATTTACGATTTCTAGCTGTGCTCATATTAAAAATGATGAGGAAGGTAAAAACTGTTTAATTCTATTTATCTTCAATATAATTTTATCAATAGGTAGTTTTTCACTTTTGTCGTTCTTGACAATTTTGTTTTATAAAGCTAGGTCATAAAAGTTTAATAAACTTGCTTGACCTTGAAATTTATAGAGGAGTGGGGTGGATGAGATATATTCAGACCCAGTATTTTAGTTTTCAGTTAGCATCAAGACATCATGTTTAATAGTAGCAATTTTAATGGATATAAATCCAGTTCTAGTGAAACCAATGATCAAATTAGTCAGTGTAGTGAAAAATTATTAAATTCAAAAATCTCCTATCTTAACAATTCCTTATCAAAATTTGTTTGTGTTGGAATTGGTATAAATGATTTTACACCAAAAGTTCTAATTGGAGGTCGAAATGGATTTCACATTTACTTGAATGAAGAAGAATGGAAAGAACTTCAAAAAAATCAAGGAGTGTTGGTGAATTATTTTTATTCTTCTCAAGCATATGCATACCCACTAAAAATTGAAAAAATCACAGTGTTTTTTGAAAAAATAAATCATTCTCCTATTATCAGAATTCAAAAGGATGAACATTATGTGATTCTGGGAAAAGAATCAATAGATAAATTAGTTGAAATCGACGAACTTGTTGACTACAGAATTCATATAATTAAAAAGCAAGAATTTTCCAAATATTTTAATTTGTTTCATCACTATAATTATCAGTCAGGAGATGTGTTGTCTTATATTTATAGTGTTTTGGATCCATGTCAGAATTTAAACAGTGAGAATGTCGGAACTGTTTTAGAAATGTTATCTCTACATAAACAGGAATTAGAAAACAAGTTAAGAAAATCCGGTGCATTACAACAGAAATATGAAGAAATCAGTGACAATCAGTGAGAACAATAATAAAGTTTATATATTAGTGACATGGGACTTTGCATTTAGACAAGCTCGAAAAAGTGAATATCAGAAATTTTATCTTGACAGACTAAGATTTGAAAAACGAGTTGAACAATGTGAAAGTATTCTTAAAAGTATTTTTGATGTAGATCATAGAAAAAAAAATATATATTGAAAGATTTTATGTAAAAATATAAATTTATATTATTAATCTCAGTTGTAAACATCTTAAAAATTATATTGTTAGTATTTGTTGTAAAAAAGGATTATCGTAAATAAAAAATATGTTATATAAATAGGTCTTTTATTTAAAAAATTTGATATACGATACTACTTAAAATTAATTACAATACATCTTTTTTAAGAATTCATGAATTATGTGATTTATCGAATCCTAACCATTTAACAAAAACTTGGTTCCCTTTATTCCTTAAAATTTTTTCAACCAAAAATACATCTGGATGTTTAACTTTTTTTGTAACTCTTCTTGGTAGAAACCTCCTTCAATATATTCATTTTTACTATCTTTTAATAAATAGGTAGGTGGATTTGTTAACTGAACCTTTCTAATTTGAAAAATTTCAGTTGACCAATTTGGAGTATATCCTTTTTCAAAAGCTTCTCTTTGTTTGGAAATTCTAACAAAATCATTTTCTTTAAATTTAGTGCGCTTTAAATCACATGTTTTTTTGAAAGTAAAAGAATTTTGCAGTATAGTTTTCTCATTTTTTTTAATTAACCTCAACAGGTCTATATCCGGTAGTTCTATGAATACTATTATTATATTTTTCAATAATAGTGGGTAAAATAGATTACCATTGGTAATTCCCTGTATTACTAAAATATTTCCACATTATATTTTTTAAAGTTCGATTTACGCGTTCTACAATACTCGCTTTGAGATTAGAGTAAGTATTATAATGATTAATTTTGTAATAATTCATAAGATCTTTAAAATCTTTATTGAAAATTTTTTTTCCCAAATCTGTCTGCAAATTTTGCGGTTTATTTGTTTTTTCTAAAATGTTTTTCATAGCTTCAGTTACATCTTTTCCTTTTTTACTTTTAAGTGGTTGAGTCCAAACATACTTTGAGAATGCATTTATCACCACCAAAATATATCTATAACCTTTATTAAATTTGGAATAGGGTTGCATCTCTACCAAATCAGCTTGCCATAAGTCATTTAGGCTTTTAACAGTAGTTCGTCTTCTTCTATATCTTTTTCTTGCCGGTTTATGTAATTCATCTACAACTGTTTCTTTAATATTTTTACTCATAGTACTAGAATAAAATTTCTTAATACCTTCTTTAAATAACTTATTTTATTTGTTTGTTATCTTTTTTTAGTAAATCTTCGATTTTATATTCCAAAGTTTTAAAAGATGCATTATTCGAATCTTTGACTTTTTTGATTTCATCTTCGATTTTATATTCCAAATTTTTAAAAGATGCATTATTCGAATCTTTGACTTTTTTGATTTCATCTTCAATGTTGGTAATTCTTACATTAATTTTAGTTTCAAAAACAACAAGTGATTTTATACTTTCGTTGCTCATTTCTCTTACTGTTGTGTTTAATTCTTCTCTAGCATATGCCATTGTGTCATTAAACTCTTTTCTAGAAACTTCGGCTGCTCTTTGAACTAATTCATTTAATGATTTTATTTCTTTTACCAATTTATTTTCTAGATTTGTTATATCTTTTCCTAATTGAAATTCTACATTTGTTAAATTTAATTTTATTTCTACCAATTTTTTTTCTATTATCTTTATATCTAAAATCGCTTTTTCAATTTCAATTCTTACATCGTTCAAAGATTTTTCATAATCATTTAACTTTGTTGAAATTTCTTCAATTTTTGAACTGTGTTGTGCAAGTCCTTTTTTTAAATCATGGATAGAGGTGTTAATCAAGCTTGCATTAGTTCTGCTAAAGTTTCTAATTCTTTTTCTAATCTTTTATTCAACATCTTTTGAAAATATTCATCGTCAACGGTGGTTTTTAATTCTGTTTTTAGATTGTTTAATTGTGAGATTATCTCCATGATTTGTTCACTATTTTTTAAAATTTCATTTTTAAATTTATTTTCAATATTTTCATCTACATTTTGTAAATCTGTGTTTAATTTTTTTTTCCAAAATTTTTCAAGTTTAATAGAATTCTTTCAGCATTATTTTCAATTAAATTAATTTTCTGATTTATTTCATTAATATTATCGCTATCTTTTTTATGGATTATAAAGTGTGTATTCATAGCTCTCTCTATTTGTTGTGTGTTTTTATTCATACCATCATGAATGTTTTGAAAATTACCTATTTCTTCAGAAACCCTATTATTAAGTTTGTTCGTAAATTATTGGAACTTTGATACCATATCTTTTATAATAATTTGTTTAACATTTTCTATTGCAGAAGTATTATTTATTTTTGATTTAACCAATGTTATTTCATTTTTTATGTTATTTTCAAAACTCTTTACTTCATCATATTTCTGTTTTATTGTTTTAAAATCATCTTCACACTTCGATGTTTTTTGAGAAAAACTTTGTAATAGTTCACCATTGTCTTTGACAATATTTTTTATATTTAATATCCTGTTATCATAGTTTGACACAACATTTTCTTCAAATAACTTAATTTTTTTTGAAATAGATTCCACATTTTCATCATTTTCAGTAACTCTCTTTTTTAAATTTACAATATCATTTTTTAACACAGGTTCAAATCTTTGAACAATTTTATTTTCTATATATTTATCATCACTTTTAAAATTTTTTAATATTTCATTTTCAACATTGGCTAGTATTTTATTTTCTATTGTAGGTATATCTACTGTATACTTTTTAGAAATATGACGTCCAAATTTATCAATGGTCAATTTAATAATGTTATGTAACAATATTTACTACATTCTTTTATACAATTATATTGGCTTCTTTCAATTCTTCTATAATAGAAATAATTTCGTTGTTATGTCCCGTATCATAGATGCTACCAACAGTCGAAGTCTATCAACAAGTTCATTTACGTTATACCAATATACGTAATCGGTATAAGGTTTATTAACTTTTAAAGTTATACCGGATCCTGTTCTTTTCGAAGATATTCGAGTTTCTCTGTATGGAGCTTTTCGTCTTTCAAAAAATCCTTGAACTATATTATGCGTTTCGGGATTTATGGTTTTAGTTTTTGTAATTCCTTTATTTTGTAAATAAGGCCCTATTATAGAAATATATTTTTGTGATCCATTTCCCTGTACCTGCTCATTTGGATCATAATTTTTACGGTATGTATTGGTTCTCTTTAAAATATCCATATAATTTTCCAAATCTTGTTTTTTATAATCTACTGGTTCCTTTTTAAATAATAATTCATATAAACCTGGTGTACCTGTATAAGTTATACCTTCAACTTTTATGTTTTTACCGATAATTTGTACAGGTCTTTGTGTTAAACCCAAAAAGAATTTCTCAGTTTCAAAATCATGTACTATTCCATAGAGGTGATCAAACTTATGTTCCACATCTTTTACACCTCTGTCAATATATTGACGAGGTAATTCATGAAATCCTGATAAATATTCTTGATATAAAGGTGTACAAATATTTGAATTGTTTGGCGTGTTTGTTCTAATATATCCGAAATAGTTCCTACCGTTGATTGTGAAATTGAAGAAGGGGTGGTTTCTGGATACTTGTTTGTTGTAAAGATGGCATCTGACTATGTGAAGCTATACTGGTTTCCCAATCAATAATTGTTGGTATTTCTGTAGGAAGAATTGGAGTTTTCCCTGTTTTTCTTTTTTCTGGTGTTGATGTTCTATACTGTAGTTTTTTTCTTGGTGTTAGTGTTGGAAACAATCTTTTTTCTGGTGTTTCATAATTTTTTTTAATGGGTGTTTGTAGCTCTTCCTTTACCTCAGCCGATTCAATTTTACCAATTGTTGAAATTAATTGTTGTAGGGGTTGAGTTATTGGTTTATAGGTTTCCTCCAATTTGGATTGTGCTTCAAATTCAGCATTTTTTAAACTTTGATATTTTTGTTTAACAGCTTTCCTTGACTTAACAAGCTTTCTTGCTAAGTGTTCATTCATGATTAGTTAAATTTTTCACAAAATTTTATTTTTATAAGAAAATATATGAATCAAATCCTTTTCGATATCAACCGGATTTTAAATTCGAATCCTTGTCTATTACCAAAAATCCAAATTTATCTTTCCAACACATCAAACATAACTCATTAAATTGATTAAATGACATATCAACATTAACATGATCATCATAAATATGTTTTAAGTTCGTTTTGTCTTGTTGAAATATAACAATCAAATTCGCATTTTCACGAATTAATTGCTTTGGAATCGAAGAATACGTTTGACACAAATAAAAACAATCAGTATTTTTATGTCTTCCGAAACAAAAATAATCTTTTACAACATTCTGATTGCAACACACTATATCATCAAATATTATGGAATTTGGTTTTATTTCTTGTGGAGAAACAATATTTTCTTCATTTTCGGATTCATAATATCCAATTTCTCTCAATGGTTTAAAAAGTAATCTCAAATATTCATATTTTGGTTGATATAGAGACTTTGAATAAATATATAAATTTTCAAACCGTAAACCATTGGGATCTTCAATTGAACTTATAATGATATTAGTTTTACCACACCCTGATGGACCAATAATTAACCCCCTTTTACTAGAGCCTTCAAACAATTTTCCATGTTTTCTAAAATTATTTCTTGAAGTCTCATGGTCTTTAATAATAATTGAATAAGGTTGTTTGACAATTTTCATATATAAGAGGATGTATAAAGGGTAAGTTCTAATTTAAAACTAGTCAGTTTGTTCCAAGATTTCAATTATATAATGCCAATCTCATATAAGCAACAATCCATTTACAAAAGAAGTGTCAGAAAAAGAGGTAGTGGTTTAATTAATACTCTAATAAATAAGTTACCTTTTGAATTACATCTACCTGGGTATAATTTTTGTGGACCTGGAACCAAACTAGAAAAGAGACTAGCTAGAGGCGATAAAGGCATAAACTTATTGGATGAAGCTTGTAAAGAGCATGATATTGCCTATGCACAATCAAATGATATAAAAAGCCGACATGCTGCTGATAAATTATTAGGTGACAAAGCTGCCGAAAGGTTCAGAGCAAAAGACGCCACTTTTGGAGAAAAAACTGCTGCACTTGGAATAAGAGGTGCAATGGAAATTAAAAGAAAATTTGGTATGGGATTAAAAAAAAGAAGGAAAAACAGAAGTCAAAAAACTCGTCTAGGACGAGGAATAACTTTATCTCAAGCTATTTCAAAAGCAAGACAAGCACTAAACGGAAAACAATTTAAAAGTTTGACTGATATTATTCAAACCGCACTTAGATCTATCGGAGATAGTAGAATATTATCACCAAAAAATAGAATCATACCAATTCCAAAAACTGGTGGATTTCTACCTCTTATTCCTTTATTTGCTGGTTTGTCCGCTTTAGGTGCTCTTGGAGGAGGAGCAGCAGGTATTGCGAAAGCTGTCAAAGATGCAAAAGCTGCTAAAGAAAAATTAGAAGAGTCCAAAAGACATAATAAAATGATGGAATCTATAGTAGTAGGAAAACAAGGAAGTGGTCTTTATTTAAAACCATATAAAACTGGATGTGGATTATATCTGAAACCTTATTCAAAAAACTGTTAAAACAAATACCTCGAAAACCACTTACAAATTATGATTTAAGTAAATATATTAATCTACTTAAAATTCCCAACTTTCGAGGTATATTCATGAGAGATAAATTACCAAAAAAAATTAATAAAAATGAAAGTGGTATTGTTAATCTCGATAAGAATAGTGGTGATGGAACTCATTGGACTGCATACATAAAAAAAGGGAAAAATATTTTATATTTTGATAGTTATGGTAATTTGCGACCATCTACCGAATTAACAAAATTATTTTTTCAGCGATAAAAAGAAAAATATTGTGAAATATAACTACGATCATTATCAATCAATTAACAAAACAAATTGTGGTGAGCTCTGTCTTAAATTTCTTTATAATAATGGTTGAAAAACAATATTAATTCATTTTGTTAAAAATTTTTAAAGAGATATGTCGTACAGTTTTGTCATTAGTGGTAATTCCCCCACGCTTTCTGTTAATATTCATCCTCCAATATATTTAGATGAAAATTTTGAATATTCCATTGGACTTGTAAATTTTGAAACTTTTAATGCTATTCCAAATATTGATGAGACTAATAATCTTTTCATTTATGACTCAAATAAAGAAATAAGAATACCACCAGGTAGTTATGAAATAGATGATGTAAATAATTTTATTCAAAAATTTTTGGACAATCGTACTTTTCTTCATATTTATGCCAATTATAATACTTTACGAACACATATTAAAACAGATATTCCTATCTCGTTTCGTGATGGAACTATAGGAAAAATATTAGGTTTTAAAAATAAGGAATTAGAAATTATTAAAGTAAACGCCATAAACATCGATTGTAATATTACCGAAGGATCATATTTAAATGGAAAACCTGTTCATATAATACATCAATTTTTTCCTAGTGTAGCTCCTGGTTTTAAAATAATAGAATCACCACAAAATGTCCTTTACTTTCCTGTTACTGTAAAGGTAATAGACAATATAAACATTAAAATAGTAGATCAAGATGGTGATCTCATCAATTTCAGAGGAGAAACGGTAACAGTAAGACTACATCTTAAAAAAATAGATGAATAATGGTTATTTTATATAATAAAAAAGTCTCAAATTATAATTTTTCAAAAAATTTTAATCTAAAAACATTAATAAGAAAGATACTAAACGACATTTAACTACTAATAAATTAAACTCTCAAAGGTTAACACCTTCTAATAAAAAATTTCTGATAAGTTTAGTTTTCAAACTAAAATAAGATGGAATATTTAAATGTAAAAAAAAATATTCTTGCAGATGAATCAATATTAAGCTGGGAAATACTATCATTTGAACCTTTCAATCCTACAAAACTTGGATTAAATGATGAAATTAGAATTGCTCTATAACAAACAAGAAAATATCCTTTACCTTGCAAAAGTGAATTATATTTAGAATTTTAAGTTACCAAAGAAGATGATACTCCATTGGCTAATACGGTATTAATCAACAATGCTCCAGCATTCTTGTTTAAAGAATTACGTTATATTTTAAATGGTGTTACAATTGATTCAGTTCGAGATGTAGGAATTACTTCAACTCTTAAAGGATACATATCATTTAATCAAAACGAAAGTGCTAAATTGGAAAATGCTGGGTGGTATCCAAAAACGAAACCTAAAGAAAAAATTATGACTGATGAAAAAGAAACGTTTCCTTATGCGTCCCATTAAAAATGTACCCGGGATTTTTTCAAGATTATAACAAAATAATTTTAAATTCACAACAAGAACTAATACTAATAAGAAGCAATGATGACACTAACGCTTTAGTAACCACAAGTGATGATGAAAAACCGAAAATTAAAATAACCAAACTTTGTTGGCGAGTTCCACATCTTACTGTGGCCATTCCCCAAGAATTGGCACTAACGAAAATTATTGATAAAAACAATGATATTCTTCTTACTTTCCGAAGTTGGGAATTAATTGAATATCCAGAGTTATTAGAAAATACAAGACATAATTGGCCTGTTAAAACCTCCACAAAAATTGAAACACCAAGACATGTACTAATTGCTTTTCAAAAGGATAGACGTGGTAATTTAAAATCAGATATGAGTAAATTTGATCATTGTGACCTAAGGAATATAAATGTGTTTTTAAATTCAGAAAGATATCCTTACCAGGATCTTCAGCTTGATTTTAAAAATAATAAGTTTGCTACCCTGTATGAAATGTTTTCTGAATTTCGTCAAATATATTATAACTTTCCAATAGAACCAATATTTAATCCCAAAGAATTTAAAGATAATGCACCTATTGCTTACATTAATTGCTCTCATCAGAGAGATTTATTACAATTCGGCCCAGTAACCATGAGAATTAAATTTGAGACAAAAGAAAAAATATCGAGAAAACCAGCTGCGTATTGTGTTATAATATATGATAAAGTATTTAGCTATAATCTATTAACAAAAATTGTTAAACAACTTTAACTTCTCCCACCACATCAAATATCATTATTAAAATGAAAATATATCGAATAAGATTAGTTGTTTCTATACCATAGTTTGTTGCACATCAAATGGAATGTACAAAATACAAAAAGAAAAAATAGAAATATTTTTAAAAAAAAATTAAACATCTAAAAAATCTTATTGAAGACTATTCGAAAAAACAATTTGTAATAAAAAAATTTAGTACTTTAAAAATTTGCTAAATAAAAATGAGAATAGTTATGGATGTTCAAGGATTTAAGGATGAACACAACAAGTTTATTTCTAAAGAACTTGCAATGTTTGATGGACATAAAATGAGTCATTATATTTTTAAACCACCGTATCCACTACAAATGCTTCCACCAGAAACATACAAGCAAGCAGAATGGTTAATGAAATTTTATCACTGCATCAATTGGAATACAGGATATATTCCTCTTCATAATTTTTCATCTATAGTAAAAAATTTAACAGAAAAAGGAGAATTCATTTATATTAAAGGAGAAGAGAAAGCTAATTTTATTAGAAAATATTGTACTAAGCCAATAATTGAATTGGACGAACAATCTGTTTTAATTAAATCATCTCCTAAATGTTTTTATCATTCTCAATCACCTTCAATGTGTGACCTTTCTAATGTATTCTTTATGCATAAATTTTTTTTTATGAATGAATAAATTAACAATGAATGTAATAATATTTTTTTTTATTTATCCACATCCCCACATTACTAACAGAAAATTATATTTTCCTATCTTTACATAATCAAATATTTAAACATAACAGCCGTTACACAATAATAAAACAACTATAAACATTTAAATATTTTATTTTACACTAACTTTAATTAACCAATAAATCAATACATAAATTTATTTCTTTATTGAGTCCAATTTTTTTAAGTTCATCAAAGAATTTTAACACATTTTTAGTCTACAAAAATTCACTACACAATTCTGCTGCTTTTTTACAACAATTTGCATGAACAACATACTTTATATATAACAATAAATCTTGACTCTCACTTTCTTCTTCAACTAGACAAGATAAATATCTGGAACATGCTTCGTTCATAATGAACCCTTCATAAAGGTCCCTCACAAAATTTTCAATTTTAGGCATCATCTTCACCACGCGATTTGATTAGTTCTTGTAATACAACAGGATCTCTAATATATTGGTTTAAATGACGAACTTCATCATGAAACCAACTTAACTTCACTAATTCACGTATAAACTGTACAATATCTTTGTTTTGAAAATAACGTTCGCACAATTTCACAGTCTCTATATGGTTTTTGAATATATCCAAATAATATTGAAACCAAGATGGACCACTATCAACTGCATAATGTTCGAACTCAAAAGCAGAACTTTTACATTTTGTATAAAATTTTTGAATTAATAAATTTAATTCACTTTCGTTAGAAGCAGAAGACATATTTCATTTTAGTATGTTTTAAGCTGGTAAAGTGTTGCTTTTATAATCAAAATTTAAAGAAGGGATACAAGGTCATGTTAACATGTATACGAAGTAACTCGAATGTATACGAGATAATTCGAATGAGAAAACAAAAGAGGAGGAGGATGAAAAGTGTTGAGGATACGAGGATTGTGAAAAGTATAATGAGAGATTTGAAAAGTATAATGAGAGAAGAAAAGAGGAGGAGGATGAAAAGTGTTGATGATTTACTCTTCTTACTCCGCCTCCTCTTCCCTTCTCTCATATATCCACTACTTAAAGTACCTGTAGACGAAAATAATAAAAATATACCAGACTATATATTGAAAAAGAAAAAAAAACCTATTGCTTACCTTTTTGGATGGGCAATATGAATAACAGGATTCCTCGGTTCATCTTGAGTTTTACTCATTTGGTTGCCACTCGAACATTAAGATTTTTCTGGAATTGTATCAGGGTATCCGAAATGATCTGTATTAGACGAAAGGAGAAAAAAAAATCAAAAATATGAAGTGGAGTGAAAGAATTTATAAGCAGAATTTAAATATAATTTGTGCTATATTAGTGGGTCACTTAAACATCAAATTAAGTAATTAAATTGCCAAAAAATAAAATAAACTTATATTTCTATACACTTTTAAGTTTATGATTTAAAGAATTGAGCTTGGTAGTATTTCAAGAATCGAACAAATTATTATTATATATATATATATATATATATATATATATATATATATATATATATATGTATATATATATATATATATGTAATCGAAAGTTTTCGGGTAGGTTCAAATTACCACAAAGAATTGAACCTACTGCAAGACGCCCTAAAAAAAACGGTTATAAAAAAGAACATATAGACAAGGGTCTAAAAAACAAACGCTCGGTCCCGAAAAATCGCGAAAAGCAAGAAAATAGCTCCAAAGTTTTTGTTCTTTATGTCAGAAGTACCACAGACAAAACCGCGAAAATTCTCAAGAGACACAATATTGAAACTATTTTCACCACAGATCGTAAAGTAAAAGATCTCTTGGCAACACCTAAAGAAAAGATCCCTCTAGAAAACTAAGGAGTGTACGAAATTCCATGCGGAGAATACAGATCATCTTACCTAGGCCAAACCATTCGTAAAATAAGTGCCAGAAGAGGCGAACATATAAACCCTGTTAAGCAAAAAGATAGCTTCTTCTGTACTGGCCCAACACTTGTTAAATACACAACAACCTAAATAGCAGAGATGATAGCCAGCGATTGCCTAATACTTGGAAGAATCTGCTTACCAAACATCAAGCAGTAGTAGGTAATAAAGAAATAGATTACAACTCGGCAACACGACCTAACATATTATAGGAATTAATTTTTCTTGAACCTTTAATATGTTTTTGGTTAATAATAATAAAATCTTTAAAGAAAGGCCAGAAATATACAAACAGGAATATACTAAAAACAATATTTTTTCTTGCCACACATACCGAATCTTTTCGAGAACTTTCAAACTTTCTTCAAGAAACATAATATAACCATTAGTCATAAGGGCCATAATTTACTTAAAAGCAATTTCAGCAAATTAAAAAGTGATATCCCAAAAAACAAAAATCAAATGTTGTCTACCAAATAGCCTGCAAGGATTATTCATCGAATTATATCGGCGCCACACTAGTCAGTATCTGCAAAATCGTCTAAATGGACACAGCTACAACAAAAAAAATATTACAGCCCTAAAAAACATGAAATGAAATACAAGCATAGCTTTGATTATGAAAATACGAAAATCTTAAAAACTGAAACCCACAAAGGAAAACCAGAATTTTACGAAATGATCGCAACAAAAAAAATCTGAATAAAGTAAACGATAAAACAGACATTAATAGTCCAAATTAAATCTACTTCAACATATTAAAATAAAAATGAAGAAAATTCTAAAATATACAAAACATGAAATAAGAATAATTCTCCGCTTTCAACTTTTCTAAATTGGATCACGATATTTATTACTTCAATTAAAAGAATCAAATCTTTCATGTCACCTAAACCACCTAAACATACACCATCTGTTTTTTACCTTTCAGTCAAGTCAATGCAGTTATAGAGTTAAAAATGCAGTGTCCACTCTTACAGTTAACTTTTAAAATTAATTTTTATAAGTTAATATTTAAATATAATAGAGTGCGTGGTTATAATTATTGTGTTGTAATTGATCTTTACTTAAAACAAAAATGTCCGTCCCTAATGGTAAGTTTTTAACCTGTAATTCCATATATACTAGCATTAAAAATGTACATTTTTGTAGAAGCCTCCGGGTTATTTAGTTGAAGAAGATTCGAAAGAATCGAAACGTTCTGAAGTAATAAAATATACATAATAAGTAAGACTACTTTATATATGTAGTTTAATACAAAACTTTACGAGATACCTAAAAAAATAAGCATATATATATATATATATATATATATATATATATATATATATATATATATATATATATATATATATATATATATTCTTTTTATTTTGTTTTTTCTTAAGTTTAGGTGCTTCATTTAATAAAAAATCAAAAACGATTTGACGTTTCGCCCTTTATTTAAGGCATCTTCAAAAATTTTTTTTTTTTTTTTTTATTATTTTACCAGTACATATCTTGACATTTTACTTTTTTATTAATAATAAAATGAAATTTTTATATCGTCTATTTAGATACTTAGGATACATGGATGCGAGCGTGTTTCATTTTTTATAGTTTAACAACAAAAAAACTGAAAGCAAGCATACATTAATTTTATGTTTAAGAGAATATTCAATTTTTGATTTATTAATAGGATCGAATACTTAATATTTTTCTTTAAATTAGGCTGGTGTAAATGTGGCTCAAATTTCCAATATCCCTTCTATCGTTAACAGTGTTTTTATCTTTTTTAATTTCTATCATTTCCTTTATCTGTAATTTTTGATAATTCGTATTTTTGTTTTTCATCCTGTGTGTGTTTATTTAACGCTGTCGAGGCGTTTTTCGTATATTTATGACTATTCAATCTGTTCTTTAGCAATTGGCTGGTCATGCCTATATATTTTTTGGGATAATTTGAGCAAGGGATCGAATATACTACATTTGACTTATTCATGAGAGGGGTTTTACTTTTTAAATTAGTAAATAGTGCATTTAATGTATTATGAGACCTATGGCATACGATAAAATCATGTTTTTTTAAAAAGTGTTTTATTTTTTCTGACAGTTTACTTGTGTAAGATAATGCTACAAATTTTTGTTCTTTATGTTCTATGTTTCTTGTTATTAGGTTATTATAAAATTTATATGTTCGTTTATTAATTACTTCGGTGATAGTCTTTTCATTGAAATTGTTATTTATTAGCGTATTTTTCACTTTTTGTAGTATTCTTGGTCGGAATTCTGGAGACGTTAGAGAGATGGCATGATCAGACAGACCGATTATAACACTATTTTTTTGGGGTTTTTGAGTGATTTGAGAAACAGTTTACATATCTACCCGACCAAGTTGGTCTGGTTTACCATTCAGTTAAAATTTTATTTTTTTTGGTTATAAGTGTCATATCTAGAAAATTTATTTTATTATTACTTTCTGTTTCGGACGTGAATTGTAATTTTTCGTAGATACTTTTAAACTCTTGGAGAATTTGATTTATTTTATCCTGTGGTACGGCTGTTATGCAATCATCGACAAACCGTTTGAAAAATATTATATTAAATTTTAATTTTTTTAAAACTTTTTCCTCTAAATATTCCATTACTAACTGAGCAATGGTGGATGAAATTGATGATCCCATAGCACATCCATCGAGTTGTTTGTAAAATATATTGTCATACTGAAAGTAATTTGTATTTAGGACAAGGTTAACAGCATCCGTAAAGTTGTTTTTTGACAATGATGTATGTTTCTTTAAACTTTCCCATTTTTCTGCTAAAATAGTATGGACAAGTTGATTTGGTATATTTGTATACAAAGATATAACATCTAGCGAAATGAGTCTGTAATTTTCGGGTAGATTTACTGCATCAATAAATTTTTTAAAAGCGAATGAATCATTAAAAAAAATCGTTTTTTCCAGTAATATTTGAAATGCAATCCGATAAGAATTTTGATAAACGATAGAATGGCGATTGTACACAAGAAACAATAGGTCTTAGTGGTATATCATGTTTATGTAATTTTGGTAGGCCGTATATGTTAGGTGGAATGGCATTGTGAATGGTTAGTCTTTTTGCATCTTTATTGGTTAGTTCTTTGCATCTTTATTGGTTAGTCTTTTCAAGTCAAGACAAAATAAAAAGAAAATGATATAATCTATGGTTCAAGAATCTGGCAAATATAATATTAATAGTTTGGGTTGAAGTTACTAAAAACCACATCCATTATGACATTTTATGAAGAAATAGAAGAATCACATGGGCCTCATGTAGTAAAGCATCTTAAGGAAATATCAAGAACATACACTAAACTGGCCGATCAAAAAAATAGACGGATTTTTTTTACTTAGATGCAAACATGTTTCCAACTTTTTTGAATTTGAATGTTTCACATACTTGTTTTGCAGGTACGTACCATGAAAATAAATTTAATTATATCATTAAGAAAGCAAAATATAGTAGTTTAAACTTTCCAATCACACAGGCAACTAAAGCAATTAATACTTTGAAAACATCTATTAGGGAAAACATTAAAACAGCTGAAAGATACATAACAAATAATATATTAGATAGATTCCTATTTCGTCTCCAGAATTCAGACCAAGAATACTTCAAAAAGTGAAAAATACGCTAATAAATGACAATTTCACTGAAAAGACTATCACCGAAATAATTAATAAACGAACATATAAATTTTATGATAGCCTAATAACAAGAAACATAGAACATAAACCCAAAAAAAATTGTAGCATTACCCTACACTAGTGAACTGTCAGAAAAAATAAAATACATTTTAATAAAGTATGATATTATCGTATGTCATAGGTCTCATAATACTTTAAATGCACTATTTACTAATTTAAAAAGTAAAACTCCTCTCATGGATAAGGCAAATGTATTATATTCGAACCCTTACTCAAATTGCACATGCCAATTGTTAAAGAACAGATTGAATGGCCATAAATATACGAAAAACGCCTCAATAGCGTTAAACAAACACACACACAGCATGAAAAACATACCTTCGATTATAACAATACCATAATTAAAAACAAAGATACGAATTATCAAAAATTACAGATAAAGGAAATGATAGAAATTAAAAAAGATAAAAACACCGTTAACGACAGAAGGGATATTGGAAATTTGAACCACATTTACACCAGCCTAATTTAAAGAAAAATTTTAAGTATTCAATCCTATTAATAAATCAAAAATTGAATATTCTCTTAAACATAAAATTAAATGTATGCCTTCTTTCGTTTTTTTTGGTTCATTGTTAAAATATAAAAAATAAAACACACTCGCATTCCATGTATCCTAAGTACCTAAATAGACGATATATATATATATATATATATATATATATATATATATATATATATATATATATATATATATCTATATCTATATCTATATATATATATATATATATATATATATATATATATATATATATATATATATATATATATATATATATATATATGGGGAAGTATGCGTTCATAAATGCCAAAGCTGGTTTTCTAAGTTTAAATCCGGTTATTTTGATTTTTACCGACTCGTATCAGTCAGGAAGACCAACAACTTTATACAATGACATGCTAGAGGCTGAAGTGCAAACAAATTCCTGTCAAACAGTCGTGGAACTGTCAAACACTGTTAATCATCCTTGGTCTACCATCCAAGCACATTTGCATCAAATTGGCAAAGTAAGCAAAGCAGGTGTTTGGCTTCCACATAATCTGTTCAAAGAAAACAAAGCAAACCGGTTCACCACATGCACCTTATTATTTCAGCGGCACAATACAGAAGCATTTTTTGTTCGCTTGATCACTGGAGATGAAAGTTGGTCCTCTATGATAATTCAAAATGCAAAAGGTAGTGGCTCTTTGAATGAAACGCCACCAAGTACCGCTAAATCAGGTTTATAACCCAACAAGGGGCTTTTGCGTGTATGGTGGAGTATATATTCCGAGGTCGTTCATTTTTAAATTCTGAAACCTGGACCAACTGTGAATATAGACCTTTACTGTGAACAATTGGATCAAATAAATCAACCTTTAATTGAAAAGGGCCCAGCGATTGTCCAGAGAAAAGGCCGTTATTCTGACCACACTGAGCAAGGCGAATCCTCCAAAAAAATTAATGTAAGGTATTGTCTCACCCACCCGATATTGTGCCATCGGATTTCCATTTATTTCGATCGCTGTTATATTTTTTAAGTGGCAAAAAGTTTGAAAATTTCGATGATGTCCAAAATTCCATCTCCAGATATTTTGCTCAAAAGATTTTCATCGATCCGGCATTAAAAATTCGCTAACTAGATGGCAAAAGTTTATGATGACGAGCGTGATTACATCATTGATCAAAAATAAAAATTTGTTAAAAATTTAGGCTTTTGAATTTAATGTAAAAAACAACATTACTTGCCGATCCCCATAATATATATATATTTTTTAATTCCTTATAGCAGAGTGTTAAAACGATGGTCCGAAAAAATGGTTTACCTATTATTATTAGTCGTCCTTTGAAATAATTACCGTTTTTAACCATTGAGAATTCATTCTGTTGGCCGTATCATTAAAGCTAAATTTTGTTTCTATTTGTTGACCGTGTAGTTATTAATTAGTTTTTACTTTTTTGGGTTTCGGTCATATTATTACTTTATAAAAAATTAACACATGTTTTTTTCTGACGTTTCGGTTTATTTTATTGATTAAACCATCTTCAGAGAATTACTGTAAATATGAAAAGGAATATGTAAATTTATGCTATATAAACTGAAAATTTTACTTTCTTACCTAATGTTAACAGGTGGTTTACTTGAAAAACTTACATTTAACTATTTTATTACTTTAATACTATATAATTAAACACTTCTTACTTAATATAAATATAAATATAGATAACTATTATTTTTTGATGCATTTTTTTTTTCCACATCTGGTTTGTTGTGCTTTTGACAGAGTACTACCAAAGGGTTTTAAAGTTTCTGGACCATCTGCAATTTTATTGCCCTATTAGATTCGTATATACATTACTCAGGTCATTTGTGTCCGTTCTGAAATTCACACCCGGTACAATGAATTTCAGAACGGACACAAATGACCTGAGTAATGTATATACGAATCTAATAGGGCAATAAAATTGCAGATGGTCCAGAAACTTTAAAACCCTTTGGTAGTACTCTGTCAAAAGCACAACAAACCAGATGTGGAAAAAAAAAATGCATCAAAAAATAATAGTTATCTATATTTATATTTATATTAAGTAAGAAGTGTTTAATTATATAGTATTAAAGTAATAAAATAGTTAAATGTAAGTTATTCAAGTAAACCACCTGTTAACATTAGGTAAGAAAGTAAAATTTTCAGTTTATATAGCATAAATTTACATATTCCTTTTCATATTTACAGTAATTCTCTGAAGATGGTTTAATCAATAAAATAAACCGAAACGTCAGAAAAAAACATGTGTTAATTTTTTATAAAGTAATAATATGACCGAAACCCAAAAAAGTAAAAACTAATTAAAGCTAAACTAATTTATTGGGGAAATTATTAATTTGTTTGGGAAAATAACATTTCATGGTCATTGTTAAATCTGATATATACGATCAAAAGTATTATAGTGAAGGATATTTAGAATCTCAATTCCTATAAACTGGAAGTCAATGAGAAACATATTTGTATTAATTATTATTTTTTATGATTGATTACAATTTATTTTGCCTAGAACAAGAAGCAAACCTTGGCACTTACCTCTATAACTGAAATGAATAGCATACTTAAAAGCTATGATTTATGGCATTTAAGCAGGTTAAAAGTTTGTGTCAATTCAGAACATTAATGCAAAATTCGAATGGCTTTAATAATCATAGACGGCAAGTATGGAGTAGAAAGATACAGCAACGAAAAGTAAGGTGGTTCAGGCAGGACCAGGCATTCGATACTAGAATGGGAACCGTGAGGAAAGACCGGGATTAAAGTGATTACAAGAAGTGAAAGATGACCTGAAGAAGGTCGGAATTAACAACTGGCGAGAAAAGAAGGAAAAAGGAAATTTTAGATTAGCTTAAGTGAGAAAATATAATATTAGAGACTGATCTGCCATGTCAAATAGGGCTAGAGAGCTTAAAAAAAGGCATTATCTCTTCATGGGGTGTTGTTAACTTAGACCGAACTTGATTAATTTTTAAGATCTTTAACGATTTAGAATTGGAAAATCACCTTGAACTAACAATTTTAGTCCTTTTCTGTACTGAATAAGTTTTTATCATAAATATACTTTACAATGTAAATATCTATTTAGTTCTAACCGAAAATATTATGCGCATCATGTTCATATCTCCATTCTTTAAAATAAAATGCTGTATACCTAGAAACTATTCCATTTATTTACTCTCAATAATCTCCATCCATTTTCCTTGAAAGAAAAGCGCTATTTAGGCAGCTATAATTTTCTTATTCCGTGTCTATCGAGCAAAAATTCTCCAAATTACCCTTCATTCTCCCCTTTTTATACGCTAATTTTTGTCTAGACAAGCTGAAAGAGATGCGCCGGTTAAAATGGGTTAAATGAAGTGTAATTTATCATTTTCAAGTACTTGTTAAATAACTCTTGCATGTTGACTCTTGTTTAAAGATCCATAAGTTATGAACATAAAACAACGATTTCATATCAGTTCTTTGACCTTTGCTCTTGTGCTTCAATTGTACAGGGTGATCATTATCTAAATACTAATTTTTCATGAACAAAAATGATATCAATACAAGAATTAGTTTTGTAGCTAACGCTAGGCGGTCTTGAATGATTAGATTACCCTCCTCTTCCAAAAATAACATTAATGTAAAAGAGGGGCCAAATTCTTTGCTATTCAAATTTCGGTCGGTGATCAGAGAATTAAGATCCGATTAAACGATGAGTTTTGCATCAAAAGAAAAAAATAGGTTTTAAAATTTCATGATTTGAATTAGAGATCATTGCCTACAAACAGGGACCAATACATAGTTATTCTCCGAAATTAACTAATCCCATAAATGCGATTTTTTCTCATAAAAATGGAAATCGAGTAAGAGATCGCGGGCATGGACGATAACAATTAATAAATTGCTGAACCTGAGCTACTGCCAGAACACGAGATCTAAGAACAGCAAAATAAAGACATTCGAGCGGACATCTCAGAATTATACCAGAAACTATCCACTGGAATGAGTATGGAGTATTATGAGAGCAACTCATTATGCAAACTACCTCTGCAGAGAAAAACTTCTCTAAAAAAATCGGTAACTTATTAGATATCATATACAACAGATTTTTACCAGTATATGTTTCAGGGGCTCACACACTAGAATATTTACATGCGCTAATCTGCTATGCTGCAACTGTAACAGTTAGAACTATGGAGATTAGGATCACCACGAAGCAGCGAAAACCCTACTAAAGACCACAACCTAGAATCCCGTAATGGAAGAAAACATTTAATAAAGAGATCGAAATCTTTGGAAATATATATGGTATCTGGCAGCATATATTTGAAGAACTAGAACAAGTAAACTGCAGAGAGGAGTACTAGAAATGTTGAATCCGGTCAACTACCACTCGCAACATGACCCAATAAACAGCCCAACAATATCCTGACACACTATAACAAAAACTTTTCGTGACTATAGCGAATAAAATCTAACTGAAAACGTAACAATGATGATCTTGAATGACCTGAAAAGACTTTCTATCCGAAGTTATGACGGTTACACAGAAAGACAAAATAGGAAGCCAGAAGCCAGACGGGTGGGACAGGCCAATACACTAAACCAGTGAGTATTACACTAAAGTCAGTTTAATTATTACTGTCATCTAGATGAATCGAAATCGCAGAGTGTACTTTAGACTCTTAATGATAAAAATCTTATTATTATTATTAAGTGAAGTTGAAGAAGTGATCGAGAGTGAGATGAATGGCTTGCTTATTTCGCTATTTCTCCGAATCTGCACGCCACAAATACTCCTGTTTCTTATCAAGTCGAATAAAATTAATAGTTTCATCCGAACTCGATTTTTAGTGTGCCATTTTAACACATAAAAACAGTAAATCTAACTGTAAACAAAGCCACAAGTTTTGAAATAGCCAGTAGTGGTTTGCTATGTACGTTCACATCGCTACAACCAAAAATCAGTTGAGAGCGATCAGCGGTGGGGAATGTTATTGTCTTAAAAAGTTAGCCCAGCATTATATCTACTGTACTGTCTTAACTACTGGTTTGAGACAGTTGTGCTGTCCTAATATTATTATGCATATGGAGACAATACAGGCCTGGGTTACTTTCTTGGCTCGGCTACTGGCTTCGTGTGCAACCGGCTCAGCGTTTCAACCGTAATTCAGATATAAGTTCCTTGTCGATGTTTAATCCAAGAAACTTAGAAATAACAGTCTTTAATGTCACAATATCAGAGCAGTGTCACAAAATGGTTGTGTAATCTGCAAAAAGTGTAAACCCGCCAAATCCAATATCCAAAGTAGCCAAGTCATTTATGAAAAGAAAAAACAAAAGTGGTTCCAAGACAGAGCCTTGAGGCACATCCTAGTAAATATGTTGACCAGTCAAGGAATTCTTTCCCATGAAAACTTTTAGATAGCTCCCTGTCACATAGACTTCAAACCATGTAAGCTGTTTCCCTAAAACCACAATGATTAAGTTTTCGCAAGAGAATTTCGTGACTAATACAATCAAATGCCTTAAATAATTTGCCCCATTAAAATACGAATACGAACTCTCCAGTAATTTAAAAATTGCATCACCAGTACCCTGACCATACTGAAACCCAATACTGGCCACTGTACAAAATGATATACATTCCATAAAAGATGTCTCATATCTTGACCAAATTCTCAATAATTTTTTAAATTATTGACAAAAGGGAAATGGGTCTATAATTGGATGGTTTATCCAGTTTTCCTCCCATGTAGAGGGGGATTCGTTTTGCGAACATTAAGCAGGGTAGGAATACTCCCAACTCCCATGAACAATTTATCGCATAAAGCAAAAGAGTCAGCACATCCTACGGCAAATTAAGAAATATACTTATTACCCCATCATCACCTGAAACTTTACTATTGTTAATACCAAGCATTGTATCTTTACGTTCCACCAAGTTAGTAGGCACAATATAAAAAGAATCAGATATGGACATCTTAAGATAACTAAGTGGGTCAACAGATGGAATAAGAACTTCTGTATTTTTAAATCATAATCATTGAAAAGATTTCAGCTCATCACGCGACAAGTGAGACCTCGATGTATCTCATTTACTATCGGCCAATTTTCTCTCTGTTTATTACCTGCCGCCCGTAGGTGATCAGCATTATATTTGTTTTTTACCTGTTTTATTAATTTTTTATACCGAGCTCGGTATTTATTGAAATAGTCATAAAAATCGGGATTCTCAGTATACGTTCTAATTAAATGCAAACTGCGCAAATTTTTAGGTAATAATTTAAACCACAGCTTTTTTTCTAACTTTTTATTTTTTTAATGGGAATATTATTATATATGTTTAATAGATTGTCATAAAATATACGTATAGAATCGCGAGAGTCCAGAACATCCCCCCCCCCCTTCCAATGAGCAACAGCACACAATTGATAGAACCTATCGTCATTATCGGCACTAAAAATTCTACCATACCTATAATTAGGGACAAATAGAACTGAATAAGTCAATATATCACAGATCACAGCGTCGTGGTCAGATAAAGCAGCATTAATCACTGCACAGTCAACACTTATATCACCCAAATTTGAACACACACAATCAATGAATGTAGAGGAGTAATGGGTGATGCGAGTAGGAGATTTAAGGTGAATATGTATATTATGACTCCTCACTAAATTATTCAGTTTTATGGTGTTATTTGAACCGCTGTCTGAAAATTTGATATTAAAATCTTCCGCTACAATAATTGAAGTAGATATCGACAATAAAGAGAGAACAGTCTCCAAGCCACCGAAAAAAACATTGACATCTGAAAAGGGTGATCTATAGAGATAGACAATATGTATATTCCGACTTTCACAATACACAATGGAGAACTCAAAATCTTCTCAATCAGCAAATAAGCAAACCTATAAATGGATTGACACTGATTAGTTTCTAAGAATATTCTGAGCCAGAATCATACTGCTACCATGAATTGAACTACTTCAGTACAAAACAGACAACACTGTGCATTCCTGTTCATTTCCTTTAAGCCAGAGTTCAGTTAATAAAACAATATATGAGAACTAATGTTGGTCGAAAGGTAAATCTAATTTATCTGTCTTATTTCTAGACTAGATATTAAGAATAAAAAGTGTGATGTACGAATTATTTTTATTACCAATGAATCTGACTTCGCCAGTGGACGGACCAGAAAATTTAAATTAAACAATTGAGAATTATTTGCTATTGACACTTCAAGGTCATTAATAGCAGTTTGATTCATCTGGAATAGAAAAAAACTGCTCTGTAATTTCCACCTCTTAATGCGTAGCTATTGAATCTACCAAACCGCCCTTGTCAACATCAGACAGTTCAATAGTATCATAACTCCTGTCAACCTTAACAAGAAACAAGTTTTTCTTGCAACTATTTGCTAGAATTATATTCAAAATGTTCTTACCAAAATTCTTTTTCTCTACAGACGCATTGAAATCTAATTCACTAAAATAACCCTCGACATATTGATCTAGTTTATAAGTAAACAAGGGGAATTTATTCTTAAATTTGTAAATAGCCATGTTTATGATCGGATCAGATTCCTTAAAAGGAATAGATGAAACAAGAAGATTAGTATAGCTCAAGGCCTTAAACGTGTTGTTAATTTATCTGAACAATGGATATATCCCACTATTTAAATCGTTAACACCAGCTAAAAAATCTCTTGTCAAATTTCAATATCATCAACAACATATATAAAACTTGCATATGGCTTAATAATAGATTGAACAAGCAAGTCTGGACACAAATATTTTATAATAAAACCCAATTTACAGCTATGTTGATCACTAATAATTAATACTCTTTTAGCATCAGTTTCCGTTTTATTAATTAAAATTCCGATCAGAAAAGCCCCGAATCGAAATAGATAGTGGAGCTGTATCAGCGTCCCCTCGAGTTTGTTGAATAATTTAAAGCTCTTTTTTGGCAGCGCACTGATCGCATTTAGTTTTCTTTAGGTCAAGTATATATTTTTCCTTCCTAGAAGCCAATATTTTGATACTAGTTAGCATATTCTGCTTAAGATCATACAGAGCACGGAAGTTTCCTTATAAAGTTTTGGCAAGTCATTGCTCTGTTTATCAGTCTCATTTTCTGCTTAAACCTAGCGATATAAACATTTTTTTTTTAATTTCTGGTGTCAAGTTAGTAATTTCATCATACAGACCATTCTTTGTTTGCTCAAAGTCCTGTTGTAGTTTTTTAATAGTTTCATTGTATTTTGAAAATTTCTCCTGACCTTTTCAAGCGATTTCAAAAGTTTTGAATCTTGGTTACTTCCTTTATACCCTTCCTAAAATATGGGCAGTGAGAAAACAACATTCTTGAGGACAGAGCCACTGCATAAGCTTCCGTAGGCATTATCGCTGAGAGGTTTGTAAAATACGGACATTTACGATAGTCACAAAGAACACCAAGTACTTCATCTTCCTTATTATTAGACCTACATTTAAATACGCATCGAATCCCCCATTTGCAGCATTTGTAACTTAAATATAGATTAAACAAATTTTCTCTTAAGATAAATTCGCATAAAAAGCAAAATCTCACGCAATGTATCACTATTGCAATTTTTGTGGATACTTTTTTGATATTTTATAATTTAAGAATTTATAAATCATTTACATTATCATATACGAATACAAATGTCATTATTACAGCTCAACACCTATATCTTGTTGACTTTATAGAAGAACATAACAGAGGGAAAAAATTCTACACTTTGATCTACTGCGAAGAAGTAGCAGTACTTCACAATCATAAGCAAGTAGAGCTCATCCCAAACAAAACTTACAAATATCAACCCTATCTGGCTGCGAAGATTATAAAATAATATCAATCATATAAGACGGTAAATGGGACAACTAACTGAAGCTAAAATAAACGTGAACTAATCTAAACGACTTAAAACAAGGTTTAAAAAATCTTTTAAAAAATTGGGACATATAGGACTCATCCTCAGTATGTGAATAAATACCTGAACATATTAAGAAAAAAACTAAAAGCTAAACCAAAGCGTGGTAGAAGATATATAACCTGTGCTAAGAGGAAAAAAACAGAATCAGCTCTTTAACACATAGGCTATTCTGTAGAGAAGTAAACAACAGCGCATATAATGTCGAAAACAAGCTGCTAGAAACATAACAACTAACTGCATATTGGTCAAGGATTTGGGCCGAATGCAAGAAACATATTAGAGATGCGCACACAAAAAGAACTCAGAGGGACTAGAATAATATTTCAGTTATACAATTTGACAACATTAACAAAGAAAAAGCTATAGAGGTAATTAGATCCACTAACAACTAAAAGTTTATAGTAGTTGATAACATTCCAAATTTCTGATATAGGAAATTTCACTCAATGCACGAACCTCCTGCTCAACAGGTTACACTGAAGACAGCCCAGAGTTTATTGTACTTGATTTAATCTGTTTGGTAACAACGAGTATTTAAACAGATGATTCTTCTTAATATAGACTAGTGGCATGTTTGCTATTATTATGTAAAATATTAATAGTATGTATTATTACTAGAATTTAAAAAGTTGGTAATAACAACCTGCTGACAGAAGAGCAGAAGGGGTACAGAATGCAACATCAGGGATGTAACGAACAATTGATCATCGACTTTTTAAAACTCAGGGAAGTCAATAACGGACAACGTAATATCCATACAGTATTCATAGACTACCGAAAGGCATTTCATAGTTTACCCGACTCTTACCTACTGGAAGTATTGCGGATATATAATATTCATTCCATAATAGTCACCTTCTTTGGTACTATTATAATGACGTACTTCACAGAAATGAAGAGATCTATATCAAAAGAGAAACTTTATAGTACTTTTAAGATCAATGATAATAGATATACATCACATACCATTATCCATCTCTAATATATGGATAATATAAAACTTCACGCTGGAACTCAAAAATATCTGGATGATCTGGTAAATTGACACACACTTTCCAAATATATCTATAGGCACTTCGTAATGAATAAGTGTAAAACTTTAAATATCAAGAAGTGGAAAATAATCGATGATGACGTCACAGTCAAATGGTGTGATCATTCGAGCTATAGAAGAGGCAGGAACCTATAATATCTATGGTTTTCAAGAAGCACAGCTATTCGAAGACAAGCAAGCTAAGATTCAAATTCGACCATATTCTAGCATCAGAACCTAATGCTGGCAATACTGTATGAGTAGTGAGCATTACCCGATTCGCTCAGCCCCCACTCCTTGACCTTGAACTTGATCTTGCCTTAGACGTAGGTCCCGCCAATTGGCCATGATATTCGACTCCAGGTTGATAGGGCCCTGACCTAGGAAAATGCTGGCTTCAAGGTTGTTTGTGCGACCTTGGCCTTGGCCTTGTTCCAGAAGGAAAACGATTCCGAATTGAAGAGCGTACATCGGTGATTCCAGTAATTAATTGAGTTAATTGCGGTTCATTGACAGTTTTAAATTTCTGTCAACGTCTTTGAAAAATTTAGGCAGCGAAAAATTAAATTTGATGTGTCAAATGGGGTTTTTCCCTATAGCTTTATTGACTATAGAAAAAATGAAAAATACATGTCTTCCAAGTAAAAGTCAATTTTAGGATAATTTACGGGAAGAACACATTAGCGATGAAAGCTATAGGCGAGCAAAAGAAATATGGCGCTTGTTTGGGTGTAAAACTTTGGAGGACTATTCAGACATGTATTTAAAATCAGATGTGTTGCTATTGTACGATGTTCTTGAGCAATTTCGGAATAATTGTTTAAAATTTGATAAATTAGATTCAGCACATTAGTATACCCTTCCAAGTTTATCATTTGACTGTATGTTGCGTATGATTAAAGTAGAGCTAGAGCTCATAACTGATATAGACATGATACATTTTTTTAAGAAAGATATAAGCGGTGGCATAGCCAGTGTACAGAAAGGAAGCATATCGCTAATAATATTTATTTACTAGACTATGACCCAATAAAACCGTCTTCATTTATAACATACCTTGATGCTACAAATCTATATGGTCATAGTATGTCACAAGCATTACCATATGTCGGTTTTAGATGGTTAACAGAGCGCGAAATACTCAATTTAAATATTATGGCTGTTGATGGTGATAGTTTACATGGCTACGTTTTGTAAGTGGATGTGCATTATCTGACTGAGTTGCATGATGCACATTCTGATCTTCCATTTCTAGTAGAAAATATCATACCGCCAACAGAATACGCGAAATTGCCGAAATTAATTCCTAATGTACAAGATTAAAGAAAATACATTGTACACTATAAAACTTTAAAACAAGCCATCGCCAACGGATTAGTGGTAATGCAAACTCATCGAGTATTACAGCTTAACTAATCAAAATGGCTAAAAACGTATATTGATTTTAATGCCAATTTACGTAACAAGGCCACCACAAAATTTGCGAAAGACACTTTTAACTTAAAAAATAAGGCAATTTTTGGCAAAATTATGTAAAATGTAGAAAATCTAAAGGATATAAAATTAGTAACGCATTGGGAAAACAGTGTAGGTAAAAGTGGAGCGGGAGCACTAATATCCCGCCCCAATTTCAATAGTAGCTCGATATTTACCGAAAAATTTGTTGCTATACATATGAATAAAGTTAAAATATTATACAATAAACCAATTTATATCGGATTTTCCATATTAGATATATCAGAGACTGTATTATACGATTTTTATTATAATTTTATTAAATCCAAGTTTGACGATGAAGCTTCGTTGCTTTACACCGATAGTGACTCGCTTATATTAAAAGTGTTCACAGAAAACTTTTATCAAACTATATCAGAAACCCCGAAAAATTTGATACATCAAATTACCCCGAAATAAATAATTTCAACATAATTAAAAGTAATTTTGTAGTTGGCAGAATGAAAGATGAGTTTCCTGGTGACCCAATAATAAGTTTTTATGGTACCAGCGCGAAGGTTTATTATGTAAAGTCCATCAATAATAAATTTAAAAAAGCCAAATGTATCAAAAAATCTGTTTTCGAGAAAGACCTTCATCAGGAAGTCTACAAAAGAATTGTTGAACGGAGTGGTTTAATGTTAAGAAAAATGAAGACATTTAGAAACGAATTACATAACATTTATACCAACGTCATAAATAAAGTAGTATTATCACATAGCGATGATAAACGTTATGTAATTCCCAATTCAACCGAAACTCTACCTTGGGGACATGCAGACATAGATTTTTACAAAACAGACCAGGAAGAAAATTTAGCAAATTTAGTCACTGTGTTGGAATCATTTCCAAGTCAGGACAGCACGTAATCTGGAAAATTCATGTCTCATTATTTGTATTGTTTTTATTAATTCTATTGAACATACAACATTAATGTATAGCGGTAGTATTGTAATTTTTTAAATAAAATACATGTATTCATTACTTGATTGCTTTTTATTGAACCTTTATTTTAAAATTATAAATATAATGAAGTATTGACATATAACAAACGGCAATGTTATTGTTGAAAAATTTGTTTAATAGTAAATTAAACGCACAAGTCCACGAGTAAATGTTTAAAGTGGAGCAGTTTTGTCGGCAAGATCCTCCATAGTCTGTTCAATTTTCACCATTCTAGAATTAAATTCATCACGCAGTTCGAATTGTCTAAGCTTATAGATTGCCATAACAAAGTCATCAATGTATCCTCTAAGTTCTTGAGAAGTTTCAATTAATTTCATGTGAACATAAACTTCAAGTTTTTTTTTGAATATATCTTTAATAACAATTGTTGAGTCATGTACAGCTTTCTGCGTATGTTGCACACACTGAGCAAGGTTATTATCAACATAACTTCGTGTGGCCGTATCATCTCCTTCAAGAGGTTCCGCTAAGTAGCACAATCTTTTGCTTCCCATGTCGTAATCTCCAGTAGGCGTAAGTTTAAATCCTATTCCTGAATATCCGCGCATAAAGTTAAAATCCCTAAATTTTCTTTTGCGACCGAACTTATCAATAGTGTTTACTTCTGACATTGTTATTTGAGACTGATTAGAAACCATTACACTTCACCCAAATATATGGTTCTATTTCATTAATAAAGAGACTATGCAGAAAAATATGGATTGCGAAACGTATTTTAGGTGATGTTTAATCAATACACATACAGATTCATTTTACTATTGTTTTATTGGTAAAAAATTAAAATTAACTTTACTTTTCATTATTAAAAAATAAAAATATAACAAAAAAAAAAGAAATAAGTTAATTTCTTCTGTACAGGTAAGCTTCTTCTATGACCCAATTTCTTCTCTGGATGGCGCGTTCATTAATGTCCTTGCCCTGGTAGTGAACTAGTCGACAAAAACCGCATTGTAGAAATTTGACCCTGAGAGGGTCAATGTAGTTGAAATGGTGTGTGAGATCATTCCGCCAGCAGATACCTTGTCTTTTACAATGATGAGAAGTTAAACAAAAAGCTCTTGATATACATCTGCATGTTTTGGCTGCTTCACCAAATTGTTCATCAGTTGGGAACATGATGTTTGAATATGTTGTACTTTTCAAACGCTGTACTCTATTTATTGGTTACTTTTAAAATAACCTTGACAGGGACAAAAAAAATCCTTGAAAACTACAACCTCGAAAAAGATCATGGCATTGTCGGTTACGTTGACCTTGGTCTTTGCCTTGCATTCGACAAGTTTAAATACTATACTTGATGAATCAAACAATAGGAATGAAGGTGGTGTACTGGGGGGAAATAGGCATAAAAGCAGACTTGCTGGCTAGAGCTCTTCACAGTTCATCAGAACAGGAACCAGTACAGTAGTAAGTGCATGTCGTAGTAAAGCAAGAAAAAAAACGACGATGTCTTTCAGAGCACAAAGTGTCAGTTCACACTTGGATGGACTTAATGTGAGTTGCGGATCCCAGATGTTGGAAGATATGAGTGGTCTGTAAATTCCAGGGGTCTTCGAGGACTGGCACCGGGAGCAAGAGGATGCCGAAGACAAAGTCCTCAACGATGGTCGTGATGAAGAGCTGGTGCAGTCGGCAGTGGAATTTCTTAAAAATTGGAGTGAGGAGAAGTAGCCCACAATAAAAGGCATAAGTGATGTGGTAGTGCGAAAAGCGTCGCGTACAAATCGGACACCTTCTCCAAAAGTTTCAAAATTGCAGAAGCTCTTGGCGATGCCGAAATCGGAAATCGCCTATAAAACAACATTTTATTCGGCTATTAAAGGTAGGACAGTCGAGAAAGAAATCTACTTTTAAGAAACACAAGACGCCTGCACCGCTACCCGATTTCTTGGCAACACCGTCACCACCACTGCGACCGACAGAACCTTTTTCCGTTCAAGTCAAAATAATGGAAGGCGACGAAGGACCAACTCCAGCAACACCGGCCTGTACAGTGGAAGTGTCTGAGGTAAAGTCTTCACCAGTGAAGACTGATGCGTCACTGTCTCCAATATTGGGATGCCGCAAACCATTAAAGAGGAGGTTTAAGCAGTGTTATGAAGGTGATGAAACCTCTAATGTTTCATCGCATTCGTCACTGCACGAATCTGATGCTTCAAAATGTTCTGCGACATCCCAACCGGAGTGGGCTGAAGGCTTTACCAGCTCGCAAAAGAAAAAACTATCGGACATGTTTAAAAAAACAACAACAGTTAGAAAAAGTGCGGGTGAGCGGTACAAAAGACAATTGACAGACTTTGATAAGTTGTGTAGTAGATATTAAGTAGTTATAAGTATTAGTTTATAATTTATAGTATTAAGTTTGTAAATATATTTTGTAAATGAATTTTGTAGATTAATAAAACAAATGTGTTTGATAAAAAATACTTTTATATTTTTTCAAATATATAATCCACTAAAACCAGGTTTTAGTATAGTTGTAATTATTTTTGATAATATTCACAACTATGCTAAAACATGGTTCGATTTAGTAAATTCAGGTTCTGTGGCCAGAACTTTTAATACATCTCAATATTGTATGTTTTTTTTTTTATGAAAAAAAAACATAAAATATTGGTTACAAAGTATTATAACCAACTAAAACTACTATCAAAGTATTTTGTGGTCCTAAAAAGGACCGTTTTGTTGAAGAAACATGCGACTCTTTATGGTGTTGAAGAGTCGCACGGTCCTTCATCGGTGACGTTGTTTTCCGCCCATTGGACTAAAAGTCCCAGAGGGCATCCCATCTAGGATCATCCGACTCCTATTCGCGACAATTGTCCGTGGTAGAATCTACCACCGGACATTGGATTGGTTCATCTTGCTTATTGGGTATTTTGATTTCGAATGATTGTAATAAGTAATGGTGGTCGTGTATATATATATATATATATATATATATATATATATATATATATATATATATATATATACATAAAGACATATAAGTATTGGTGGTCGTCTCTCTCTCTCTCTCTCTCTCTCTCTCTCTCTATATATATATATATATATATATATATATATATATATATATATATATATCTATATATATATATATATATATATATATATATATATATATATATATATATATATATATATATATCTATATATATATATATATATATATATATATATATATATATATCTATATATATATATATATATATATATATATATATATATATCTATATATATATATATATATATATATATATATATATATATATATATAAATATATATACATATATATATATATATATATATATATATATATATATATATATATATATATATATATATATATATATATATATAAAGACAAATTAGTGGTGAGGGTAACGACAAATATCGTATTACATCTTGGGACCAGGGTTGTATGTGGTTTCATATACGAACGAACGACTTTGTCGGCTTTCATCAGCACCTAAAATTTAATATTTTGAATCCAATATTGTATGTTCTATAAATACAATATTACTAATATGAACTAAAACTACGATCAAAGTATTCTGTGGTCCTGAAATGGATCGTTGTTTTGTGCCCGGGGGCCGTGGAGGTTGTAAGGCTTATGGTGGCACATCCTCATCGACAGACCACCAGCTCAAAAAGTCACAAGGACCCTGGGGATCTTCGAGTGTCGGCGATGCTGGAATTTCCAACACTGCGTCCTCCGTTGAGTCCGGCTCTGGCTGCGGACTGTCATCTTCAGGGCGCTGAAGCACCCAGTCACCCACGTCGTCCAACTCCACAAGACCAGGATCGTAGTCATAGAGCAGTGGAACTGGCTCATCCAAGTCGTCCCAACGTAGGACGTTAATCTCAAAGTCCACGTCGTCGTTGAAGTTCTCCAGGTCTTCAACGTTGCCGGCGACGGTGTCGTCGCTAAATATTGAAGAGCCTCTGCTTGCTGGTCTTTTTTCTTCCATATTAGTCGTATGAAAGTTGAAGTAGATATGACTGTGTAACTGGCCCGGCCTCAGTTATATGGAACTACCTCAACTCCACCAGCGTGTGCTAAATGTTGTGTGCTGGTGAGAGCTTATAGAATTATTGATTTATTGAAAAACTGAAACAACGGAATTTTTTTTTTTGGCCATAGGCCGGGCGGCCCTCTTAAAAAACAACTGCCCCCTACAACTTCCCGATAATCCCATTCGGCTTCCTTTCTATTGATTTTTGGATTTTTGTAGATTTTTTTTTCAATTTTTTTTCATCATTGCATTCTCCTCAAAATTCTAGGTAATAAAAGTGCTTTTAGTTTTTCTCTATCTTGAACGATTTCCGAGCTACAGCGCTTTAAAAAATCCAAATTACTAACTTGTCGTAACCCTTTTTTTCAAATTTCACCCTTCCGAATTTTGAAAAATACTACAATATGTAGAAAAAAATTCTCTCTCAAATTTTCCAATACCGTTTTTCTCTAAATCTTTAACTTTAGCGCGCAGTCCCAATTTTCCTCAAAAAAATTTTTTTTACACCATTACATTCTCCTCAAACTTCTAAGTAATTAAAGTGCTTTTTAGCTTTTCCCTATCTTGAACGGTTCCAGAGCTACGATGCTGTAAAAAAATCCAAATTACCAAAGTTTCTTAACCAATTTTTTCAAATTTCACCTTTTCGAATGTCGAAAAATACCACAATATGTAGAAAAAAATTCTCTTTCTAACTTCCTAACATTGTTTTGTTCCAAATCTTGAACTTCAGCGCGCATTCACCATCTTTCACTAATTTTTAAAAAATTATTTTTTTACTTTTTTACTGTCGGAAAAAATACTTGTTTATAGTACTTGTCTTCCTCTATAATTTTTTCCCATAAATTTTTTTCCTATTCCTAACCGTTACTTTTCTACAAATTTTTTAAATCGTTCAGTTCATATTTTCCCAAAAAATTTTTTTATTACGTTACCTAAGTACTTTTTCCACTAAATAAACTCCCATTATCTAAACTCCCGTACTCCCTTCTTAAGGGAATCCAATTTTTTTTATTGGGTTTCAAATAAATACAAAGCTACTACTTGACTTTTTACAAATTTATTAATTGACGTTCCATATTTTAACATGATTTTGTGTACATATAATGGATAATTACATTAAAATATTGATTTGTTTGTCACTGAACCGTTTAATACATTGTAACTAATAAATTAATCGTAAATAACGAAAGCATACACTTTAGTGTCTTTGGGGAATTTATTCTTTCTTGGTTGGAACTCCAATTTTACATCCACGGTCGATGAGTTAATAGCCTCTGATTGATTACTGCAATTGATAATTAAAATGGGGTTTTTCATATATTCGGCGAACGTCATCGTCGGATCGTCTATTTCGCGCCGGTAGTAGCTACATTGGAAGTTTTCATATTTGTAATAGGCTGCTGCAAACAGTTTCTTGGCGAAATCTAAATTCCATCTTTCGTAGAGATAAACGATTGAATTCAGATATAGTCTAATATCGCATACGTCGGCGTGGGTAAACTGGGTTGCGTTTCTTTCTTTTTTGTCGCAATTATTACTGTTTTGAAATCCGACGATTATATAGCGCAGTTTTTCTAGACTTGTGTTCATTATCAAGGCCCACACGTCGGAAGATATTTGTCTTAAAGCAGGCAATTCGTACAGATCTCATTTACGATATGCCATTTGAATACTGGCATTGTTTCCACCTTTATTAATGCGAGACAATATTTTCGGTTTTTGCTTGTCGTTTAGAATGACGTGCCACATTTTTCATTCGATTTTGTCGATACTAAATCGGCGTCTACTTCACCGACGTAGCGTTTGGTAAAAGTGCGAGCTATAATCATTATAAGCTCTTGTTTTACGTTGAAAACACCTTTTGTATAATCTTCGGCGAGTCCCATAAGATATTTTAATGGTAAATTCCCGGAGAATACGTAACTTACCGTGTCTACGATATCTTGTTTTGCTTCGTCGAGACCCCATCCGCATGTCATGAGAGATCTTTGTTGTAAACTTCCGAATGAAATCATGGTTTTTAATGTCGTGTTAACTCCAGGTTTACCAACCACGGCGACCTGTCCACCTCCCATCTCATAGAAAATTTCATCGAACAAAAATGCGAGGGCATTATGTGATAAAAAAACATCTTTTCGTTGCAACTATGGGTTTAAATTTTCCTTTGATATATATGTAACTTTCGGCTATATCTAGTATAATATCTTGAAAATTAATAGGAATATGGACTCCATCGGAATTGTTTAATGATGGAGATCAGTATGGTTTACACGTATGCTCTTCTAGACTAATAATGGAATTGTCCAAGATGGGTTCGGAGAAAATCTCTATTTTATCGCTGGTGGTAGAAATCATTTTCGCAATTTAAGACCGATTGATTTTAAAAATTTATAGTCTTCGACAGATAACTGTTGAGATGTTTGCGATCTAATGTCTGGACAACGACTAACCTTGACTTTAACTTTTCTTTTACTTTTATTAGTTGACAGCATACACAATTGACGATTGAAGCAAAAATTAGTTTCTATGAAAGTTTCTTCAATACCAATTTCGTGATATGTTTCTCGTCTTGAAAAATGAGTGGAATCTGTAATTGTATCGGCTCGGTGGTGTAACCCTCCTTCATGTAGGCAAACTTATTGTTGCTTTCATCCACATTAAAAATTGAATTGTATGTGTAAAATCCCAGCAATGCAAGACCATATTTGTTTTCTTTATGTAATTCGATGGGTGGATAAAAGTCAACGCTTAAAACACTCGAGTGTCCTGTTTGAATAAACGTATAAGACATGACTAACCATTAAAACATCACCCATCTCGGTTTTATTCTTAGCGGCAACATTTAAAAAGATTCATCTTCACACCTTTTCTCACTGCATTAGATAGTGATGTTTTTATGCTATTTTCTGCTTTTATGTGCTCATCGCTGATTTTGCAAAAACAACAAAATATTTTTCTAGCCGTAAGACCCTCATCAGCCGTAACCTCGTTTAAATTGGTGCTGAAATAATGTTTGCAATCGCACTGATATTTTAATATATCGATATCGCTTTTGAGGTTCTCGGGCAACTTATTCCAAACGAATGGAATTTCATTTGGGGCTAATGCAATCATTACTTCCTTGGGCGTGTTTTCTAGCTGTTTCACGGTCATTTTCCTTAATCCACCGGCTAAATGAAATGCTTTCAGTGATTGCAACATTTTAGTATAGTTTTTGCGATCCATTTGCGGTGTTAATGGTGGCGATGATGACATGTTTTACGGTGATAATTCGACAAGAAACTTTAACACCAATGTCCACACCAGACTATTCTAAAATCTTGTTAACGATCGTATGTATAGTAAATAATTTTTGATGGTTCTGATCCCGTTTGTAGATATTGCACCAAGTCGATCGGAGGGGGTAAATCGCCGAGCTGTCATAATATGTTACTTTAGAATTGTTTTTTCTATAAGCTACCCAATGAGTCCCTGTATCTATCCAAATTCACTATTGCTGCTTCATAACATCGAGGACCTTGTCTAGGTAGTGAATCCCTCATATAAACACCTCGAAAGTGTTCTATTCTCTTCTTCTTGGCATATTTTTCAGTATCGATGTTAGATAGTGGTCTTCGAGGTAGGGATTCAATTAGTTTTTTGATCTACGATTTAAAAATAATCGCATACCTTTACGATATGGCTTTAGAAACAAATCATTTCCTTTCGATTTCAAATACAGTCCGGCACCGGTTTTATCATCACTGCTTTTTTTTGCAGCTTTTGCGGCCCGCACAATTCCCGCTGCCCCATCGGCTAATGAACCCAAAGCTGATAACCGGACAAAAATCGGTATTAATTGTAATATTCCACCAGTTTTAGGAATCGGTATTATTCTCGGTGTACGGACCTTCCTTTTGTCACCTGCCGCTTATACCGAGCTACGTGCTGTCGACAGAGCTATTTTAGATGCATTCATGACATTTTTTTCCAACACATTTTTTCTTCCGGCTTTTAATAACTCCTTTCGAACTGCTTCTCGAATAGCTGTTCCGAAACTAACTTTTCGAACATGTCGAATTTTTGTTTTTTTGCATGCGGCATCCAAAGTATTAATGCCTGGATCACTTCTTGTTACACGTTTTATTACTTTTGTTCCGGGTCCGCAGTATTGATAACCGGGAATGTGTACCTCGAATGGTAAGTTATTTATTAACGAATTCACAATACCATGTCCAGTTTTATTGGAAACGTGAGACCGTCCACTTCATTTGACGCTCGGCATCTGATTGGCAGTTTTTGTGAAAATTTGTCTATAAAATATCAAATTTCCCTACGATGCGCGTTATCGATCTTAAACAAAAATTTTCTATTGATAATCTTGATGAAAAAGTCGGACTTGGATTTGAAAAGAAAATAATGAAGAGACGGTTCTCTACTTCCTTCCTCTATTCGCGGTCTGTTAATTGATTCATCTAAGTGTGGAAAAACTAATGTCATGATTTCGCTGCTTACACATCCCATTGGACTACGTTTCGAAAATGTCTATATTTACTCGAAATATCTGTATCAACCGAAATATGAGTATTTAAGGAAAATTTTAGCACCCATCAAAGGTTTAGGCTACTATGCTTTTAGTGATTCCAGTAATATTGTGGAACCGTTCGATGCAAAACCAAACTCTATATTCATCTTTGATGATGTTATATGTGAAAAACAAGATGTTATAAGATCGTACTTTAGCATGGGACGTCATAAAAATATCGACTCCTTTTACCTAGCGCAATCATATTCGCCTATTTGATTATTATATTTAAACAAGATGAGTTGAATATGAAACACATATTTTCCGACCACGTTTCACCGGATCTAACTTTAACTCAATTTCAAGAAATGTGCTCAAAATATTGGGATAATAAGTATGAATTTTTAGTAATTGACAAAGACAATGATGTGAAATCGGGAAGATACCGCAAAGGATTTGATAGCTATATATTACTGTAATAATAAGAAAAAACACTCATTGATTGTTAAAACGCCCATCATGCATAACGAGATCGACTTAAAACGTAAACTAATGGAAGTTAACAATGCCGTTAGAAAAAAAATTAAACAAATTAAAGCGGCTAAGAATTAAAAGTGGTGGAATTGGAAAAATTTTATGAACCCGTTTCTAAGTCGTTGACAACTATATCTGATGTGGTCAAGCAACCTCAACAACTACAACAACAACAGCAACAGTATCCAGCTACAAAATCACATAGTCCCAGTACATCAGAGCAGTCGACTCAAATTTCTGGTTTTCCCCAACATTCCTTTCAAACCCCTACACCTGTACAGCAGCAGCAGCAGCAGCAGCAAAAAAGGATATCAGCCAATCGGTCTTTGATACACCCTCAACATCAACTAATACATCTCTCACATCCGCTGACTCGCAACTTCCGATATTTTAAACTCACACCCGAAAGGATTACGTACAAATCCACCTCTATATGATACTGTATATGGTGTACGTTTTGGTTCCAAAACAGATGGTACCAAAAATTTTATTGGTAATTTAGAGGTGCGTTTTACAAAAAGGAGAAAAATATTGCCGAAAACGATGGATCACCGGCACTTTATGACTTGTTATTTCTTAAAACACCCCCAAGTTTTGCAAGGAAACACAATTAAGTGATAATGTACTTTCAACTTACAAGGAAATTTTGAAATCCCCGAGTGTTGTCTACAAAAATTACAAAATAACTGATGGTTTATTGGAGAGCAAATGGAAAAAATATTTACGAATAATTAAACCTCTGATGATGGACACAAAATTAGGTGGTAGTGTTACAAGAAAAAATCTCTCCGAAAAACTACAGTTACCCACAAACAAGAAATTATCTTCGAGAAGATTTCAATATGTCTACTGGAATAAAGCTAAAGAGTTGGTAGACCGTTTACGTTTGTTGTGGAGTTCTAAAGTGGCCGGACACACTGGGCATGAAAATGAAATTATGTCAATCATATAGGAATCACGAGAAGAAGGTATAATATATTAAGCTCAATATTTAATGATATTCT
This sequence comes from Diaprepes abbreviatus, assembly GCA_034092305.1. Taxonomy (NCBI): domain Eukaryota; kingdom Metazoa; phylum Arthropoda; class Insecta; order Coleoptera; family Curculionidae; genus Diaprepes; species Diaprepes abbreviatus. The sequence goes on from JASJET010000103.1 coordinate 1,424,382, forward strand.
TCAGTTCCTCCTTCGATCTGGAACCCTTAATATTACTAATAATATGGAGTCCACTCTAGAAAAAAATAGTTAATGAACTACATAGAACGGCTAGAAAAAATTTTATACGAAGGCGTATGATAATAAAAGGGTACAGAGATTTGTGGCCTATTGATTTGGCTGAAATGCAACAATATGCTGATGAAAATGATGGTTATCGTTATATTTTAGTCTGTATAAATTACTACTCTAAATTTGTCTATATCAAAGCGATAAAAATAAAGTACAGAAGTTACTACTGCGTTGAAAAGCATCATTCAAGAGGCATCATATACACCAACAAATTTGTAAAGGGATCAAGGAAAAGAGTCCAATAATAGTAACTTTTAAGCCTTGATGAAAAAATATGATATAAATCATTATTCCACTTACAGCACAAAGAAAGCTGCAATTGTTGAGCGACTCATAAGAACTCTTAAAAATAATTAATATAAACAATTTTCGGCACGAGGATCTTTCAAATGGATATATATATATATAAATATATATATATATATATATATATATATATATATATATTATCGGAAGTAACAAAAACCTATAACTATTCGAAACATCGCACCATTGGAATGAAGCCTGCAGACGTGCAAGAAAAAACGCAAATTAAAGCATACGATTATTTAAAAATTGTATCTAAGAAATTTAAGTTTTCCATGGGTGACATTGTGCGTATAAGCAAGTACAAAAGCTTATTCGAAAAAGGATATACGCCCTCTTCGTCAACTGAACTGTTTAAAATTGTAAAAGTTAACGTTACAAATCCACCTACATACTTGTTAGAATCGTTAGAAGGCCAGCCTATAAGAGGGTGTTTTTACGAGTTAGAACTACAAAAAACAAGCAGTCCTGGCGTTTATCTAGTAGAAAAGGCCCTTAGACAATGCAAGAAAAATCACACCGATCAATTGTTTGTCAAATGGCTAGAATTTTCCAACCACTTCAACTCTTGGATAGATAAATCTAACATTGTTTAAATAAGATATTATATAACTATAATTTTAATTTAAAATAAATACATAATATATAGTAATACAAAGTTTTTTATTTCAATCTTCATCATCAATAACAATGACAATAAAACACCATACACATAAATGACATTTCAGTATTCTTGGAGGGAAGATCAAATCACCGACGGCTACGACGTTATTTTCAAGGCTATGCCACTCGGAGTGCGATCTCCTAATCTTTAACGTGCTTTTCCTTTTTTTTTTTTAGATTTTTTTTGAAGTCGAGCCGTACGACAGTGCGCTTAATGAGTCATTTAAAGGCTGATGATAGAGTATTTTCTGAATAACTTCAATTTTTGTTTTAAGCTCACTATTATTTTTGTATGTCAGGGGGAGGACATTGTTAAATATGTCACATATTACAACTGTAAAATTGTAAATCTTTCTATTAACAAAGTTTTTTGTCACAGCATCGTCATAATCTTTAGGTTCGCCTAAGTTGGTTATGGTTTTTTCACCCATATCATACTGCCATCCGCTGTAAGTTCAAAACCAATCCCTGGTGGCCCGGATAATATATGCAATTTTTCATTATATTTCAGACGACCGAATTTATCAATTGTGTTGTTTCCTCGACTCATTTTTAATCTTAACTAAACTATTTTATTTTCATTTGCTCTACTTATACTAAATATTTCAGCTAAGAAAAAGAAACTATAATCTACTGGGTTGGTATATTTATAAAAGAAATAAAACAAAACTGTGGTTGTAACAAATATTTATTTACAGTTATTTAATTGCACAAATACAAAAATTATAATATATTAATTTTCCATGTCTTCATTTTCGTTGTTGAAAATGCTATCCTATCCGACACTATTTCGATCGTTATATTCTTTTAATTCTTCTTCAACCATTTCAGCCTAAAAAGTTGCCATGTCTATGGAACCATATAAAAATTTGTCGCACAAATGTGACCCAGCCATAAAATTTATTGCATCCCTGATCTCGTTCTTTTATTGATCTTGGTTGTCTCAACATGCGGCCAATCATTTGCGCTATCTAACATATCGTGAGCCATATTTCTTAATTCTCTTCCCAACCAAGATATGTATCTATCTACACATTCGTTGACGGTCGTCGTCGCATCAGCAGACATCTTTAACAGAAATAATGAACACGAGTAGGTATTCTGACATTTGCAACTAGTTTTTTAAATTTAATTACATCCTTCTTTTCTAACATTACATACAATTTACTTCAATAAGCCAAAACGTAATAATATTCGAGTATTGTTTCCAAAAACAAAAACTCTAGTATCCTGCCCAAATAAGTTAGAGTATATTTCCTTTTAGTTTTACTCATAATATCTACAATATCGTCAGACAGTGTTTCGACCACACATTTTGGTAAAAAAGTCTCGAATGTGCTATTATCACCATCATGGTGTAAAGCCACTAGAAGAGTTTTACCAAATTGTGTAGTCATTGAAACCATTTTTACAATTTAAACACTTTCCTCACAATCATTTCGGTAACCTTTTTTCTCTCTAAAACCTCGAAATCTTTGCTGAACATTTCATTAATTTCATCTAGAGTTTCTTTTGCAATATTCATCATTCAAAAAATGGTATATAAATCCAAAAATTACCGTGAATAAAAAGCACTTTCATAACACTACACAAACACAAGATTTGATGTTTATCCCACTGATATCTGCGACTGTTTGAAGTCATTTCTTTTCCCACTAATATTTATAGCGAGTTTTCAAGGTCGACCACCATTGTTACGGTGGGGGTGACTTAAGGGCAGAAACACCAGAAATAGTGAGGGGAAGTCTTCAAGGTCAAATGACTTCACACATTTAAAATGGTATAAAGATAACTTCAAGGTCAAAATATAATGAAATAAATAACTACATTTTATGTACTTTATTGATTGACATTTTTCTGTCGTTCGTCTATACGTGTAACATAATCGTTTAAACCTAAATTTCTTAATATATTTAATAATATTTGTTCGTTTTCATTTATTAAAAAATTCATATAAACTATACTCGCTAAAATACACACTTCAACATGGTCCATATACTTAAAAAATACATTAAAATCCTGAGCCTCCGAATCTTGAATTTCATATGCGTAAAATTCGGAACAGGCTGCAGAAATTAAAAATTCTTCGTACATTTCTCTTACTAAACTTTCCATATTAACAACTACTTCGTTAAACTTAAGTCCTACATTGTAATTTCATTTAACACAACCGGATCTGCAATGAAACTAATCAGTTTTTTCAAACAGTCACTAAACCCTAACTTTTTTATTTCACAAAGTCTAGTAAATTTAATGTTTTGCGACAATATTTATGACATGCATTGGCAGCCCTTTTCATATTCAAAAGCCAAATCACAATAGCGCGACGCCCATTCTGGTTGACTTTTCATTGCATCATTGAAGTAATTACTTGCCGTTTCAGTGAATTTATTACTCAATTTTTTTACTGTCTCTTTCAAATCACTATTCATATTGTTCACTTATTTTTACACTTACGACACTTTTTTATTGCTGGTGGTGGCCCATCTATATAATGACGATATATTTGTTCATAGTGAATGTAACAGGGTAAGTTTAATTGCAGTTCCTTGTCACACCGATATGGCGCTGGCAGCTTATCCTAAATTTGCTGTAAACTCAACGTATGTTTTTAAATATTTGAGAGGAAAAAATGCTAGATCCTTTTCTTCAAAATCACACAAACTTTTTAAATTACTTTGATATAAACAAATTACTCTCCCGACATGCTCTATAATCTTTTCTTTAGATAGGTCAGTATCTAACATTTGATACTGAATAAATGTAAATAGTCTCACACAATTTTTTAGAAGAATTTGCAAGGTCAAAACCATTTCAAGATCATCCCACACTATAACAATATACAAATAACTACTTCAAGGTGATACACCCAAGATGACCTACAGCAAAGTCAAGGTGACCTTGAATAAGGTCAAGATTACACACACAACCTTGAACACAACATTTTTCAAGATTAAGGCCACATCAACGCAATATCGAATATCAAGACCAATAGGAATGGCCAAAGTCCAGGTCAAGGTCAAGGAGTGGGGGAATTGAGCGAATCGGGTAATGCTCATTACCTGTATGAGCAATCAGTACCTACGCTGTGCCGGTATTAACGCATTCCTTTGGCATTTCGAACTGGATGAACACCGAACTAGAAAGCCTACAACATGTAACATGTACCATGATGACTAATTATAATGTCCACCAATTCAAGGCCTCCATTTAAAGTACTACCTTCCTAGAATTGAGGAGGAAAATCTTACTACTGAAAATGTATAAATAGCATCATTGTCACATGCTGAAAAGCAAGATAATTGGACACAAAAGTCTTAGCACGAAGCACAGCCTATGTGAACAATTCTTTTAGACTTTACTATGATCAGGCTATTATCACCAAGAGTCAAATTATAAATAGATAGATATTGCAGTATCCAACAATATTAACATGTTGAGAAAATATCAAGAAAAGTAGGCTAAGTAAGTTGATGGGGCTATAGAGATTCAATAACTGTGACAGGCTCATCAGGTGTAACGGATACAGATCATCGTATCGTCGACAGGTTTAATACCAAAAAATGCATCATTCAGAATATATGCCACTTGGTCAGACTTTTGAGCTTCAGGTGTCACTTAATACCTTGACCTTGATTTACTTGTTTATTTTGTTGAGCTAAGTGAATAATAACACTTAATAATAATAATACTATATTAATAAGTCGGTTTTCTAATAAATAAAAATCTAGCATTTTTAAAGAAAAGTATGATTCCCATCATTGACCTAAGTTCTGCAACACACTCATGAAATACTCAAAATATAAATATTTTTATTTTTTCCTTGTAATTAGTTACCAAAATATAGTATATGGTATTCTAACTGAATGCCAGGCAACTAGAAGTCAATTTTTAGTGTAAATAATGTTTAAAAATTATTGGGTTCTAAGAGAATAATATTTCTGGGATGCTGAAATTTAGGTCTTACAATTAACCATTTTTCAACTAAAAATAAGATTTTAACTCATTAGCTTTTATTTTATCGTTAGTCTCGTCTACCTAATGTCAGTGCTCACACAAACAAATTTACAGTTTTAAATTTAAATTTATGAAAATTTGACTTCTGAAATTTTTTGTAAAAAGTCGTTTGGGTTGGCAAACTACGTTATATAAGACAACAAACTGAAATGGGATTTTAGAAATCGCGTTAAAACTTTTCTTTTGTGGAATAAAAAGTTTTGACGCAGTAATAAGTCAACTTAGTGTGCAAATATACAATGCATATGATAAATAGGTTTAATGTTGTTAGCGAATACAGTTTTAAAAATTATTGAGTTTCGGAAAAAATTACGTTGAGAGAGTATGAGTAATTTAAAAATAATCTGTTAAATTAATTTTTAAGAGTAACACATTTATTGTATATTTTATAATATATTTTATGACGAATTTTATGGCCACGTATAATGCATTAAATTTTAAAAATATATAGTTTTATAATAATCGAATATTGCAAAAACAGTAACTTAACACTAACTAGTTCATCAGACCATCAAAAAATTAAAAGCTGTTTTACAACAGACGCCTTTTTGGCTATCATCAGGCAGGTGTTCAGCCCATTTTTGTATGGCCCGTCTGCCGGCATGACTGCGGTTTTTTTTTATTGAAAAGATATGCTGAAAAGAGGGTGTTATTTCTACAAAGAGGTATCCTTCTGTGGCAAACTTGAGATTTTTACCTGCCTATGGATTTTAGTTTATATAGGATAAGAAAGGCCAACTAAAAATTCATTTTCTAAGCTAAAAAGGATTAGATCAAAATTTATCACCTTGTATGTATGTATGTAATTGTGCATTTTTTAATGATATCTATAAATTTATTGATTTGTTATATTTTGTCTGGCAATATGTAGTTAAATAAAACAAAGAACTTGAGAACTAGTAATAACAATTACGCAGAAAATAATATATGAACTAAATTATGTGTTGTATAGTTAATGTGTATTCATATTTTTCTCGGAAAATAACAAGACTTCTAAAATAAATAGAATGACCTGTATTCTCTACGAAGTTTTTTTCCTGTCTCCATTCAACCTACAACAACACTGACTTTTAATTTAACTTGAACCAAAAAATTTTAATTTTTCACGAAGAACAAATTTCCTTAGATAACAAACACTTTATACTAGGAAGATCAATTTATGGTGGTCCCTTTGAAGTCGAAGGGTTTAATTTTCGCGATCTTGCTTATCTTGCAACCAGTTTTTGCACTAAAAGAATATTAGTAAAAGTACCGTTGTTACACTGAGAGGCGCATTGAAAAATAGAAGGAAGTACTGCGAAATTTAATTCTACACCGTGTGTACAGTATATAAGTGTTAATACTGTTTTTTCTAGTATTTCTTTAAATTAGAGAAAAAAAAAAAATCTATTTAGTGTAATCATTTAGATGGTTTTCTTTTTCTTGTTATATATAGGTTTCGAATGACATGAACGAATTGTAAGAGAATACATATTTTTAGAAATTTATGTATATTTTATGTGCATACCTAATCCATTTTCAGTAAAAATCTATTCGATTTTAAGTTTAACTTCAGCTTTACGGCTGGACATGAGTGGATTGCTAACAAAATAAAACATATAATTAAAGCTAGGCCTACTGTCTTTTATATTGGGCTATTATTAATTCATTTTCCTGTCCATTACCATGTGGACATTTTATTTTAAAAGCGCGGAAATAATTAAATGATTTATTTTACAAAAATAATAGAACTATATGGAAAAATACAAATGTAATCTAACAAAATACTATTTTAACGAAACTTTAAAACAAACAGAATAAAATGGTTTTAAAATAGTAATAAGATTAAATATATAAATTCTATTATGGAATCATTTTTGAAGTTTATATAAAGAAATATATTAGGAAGTTTCAAAAAATTTTTTAAATGTTAGAAGATAGCATTAGGATATTTTAAATTTTTTAAATGAAAATTTAATAGTTATTATATCTGTTTAAGTCAACTCGTGATGATTTTAAATATAAAAGGAAACTAAAGCATTTAGAAATTTATAATTTTTTTCGTAATTTTGTGCATAAAATAATTAATATATAGACAGACAAGAAAAAATAAATGTAGCAAAAATTAAACATTCTTTGATTTGAAAAATCTATATCTACTTAAAATAAAATCTTTAAATAAATCGAAAATGACAAAAAACCTCAATGTGCCATAAGCTTTTTTTCTTGTGGCTTATCCAATATTTTAAAAGTCATCAAAAGTCCATAAATCTGCATCAATGTTCTGGCCTTTATTTTCGTTTTATGTAACGCCTTTATCTTCTCTATTAATTTTTTTGCTTAATATTTGTTTCTACAGAGTTCTGGTGCTTAGCATAACAAATGTTTGGGGGACATCGGAATACGACTTATTTCTCGAGTTGTTGATATTTTAATTCATCAGTAAACAAGAAATTTATATTTTAAGCAATCAAACTAGACAAATATTAAGAATAATACCAAAAACTAAAAATTCATTGGTCGGACTTTCCAGATATTTAGCAAATTATGGATTCTTTTCTTAACCTTTCATTTGTGTGAAAAGCGGACCTAACAGTTTCAATATATAAAAAATTTTCATGTATATGTTAGTTGTTGTTTAAGAAAGGAAACTAGAAATGTTAGTAATTTCAATCCTTTGTTTTGCTTAACACCACTGTCTGTACAGAGAAATAAAGGCAATACTAATATATATATATATATATATATATATATATATATATATATATATATATATATATATATATATATATATATATAAATATGTAGATAAGTTTTTGTCCGTGTAATTTAAAATAAAATAGAATAAAATATTGGCGAAGCGGACGTGAAAATTTGTCAATCTACATGATTCTCGTATTAAAAAGTGCGGAGCACTCCAAAGTATGGAATAACTCCGGGTCCGACAGATGGCGACAGCGCTGTTTCGTCCTAATATGGGACTCGTCAGGCCACCGCAGTCGGTACAAACCATCATCTCGCCTTTGCATCGTATAAGCCATACTTATAATCAAAATACGGCAATTATCAAGTGGACCATCGAGATGTCGCCTTTGTCGTCTTATTTGCCGTATTTTGATTATAAGTATGGCTTATACGATGCAAAGGCGAGATGATGGTTTGTACCGACTGCGGTGGCCTGACGAGTCCCATATTAGGACGAAACAGCGCTGTCGCCATCTGTCGGACCCGGAGTTATTCCATACTTTGGAGTGCTCCGCACTTTTTAATACGAGAATCATGTAGATTGACAAATTTTCACGTCCGCTTCGCCAATATTTTATTCTATTTTATTATATATATATATATATATATATATATATATATATATATATATATATATATATATATATATATATATGTATGTATATAATATAAAATGTTCCCGAAACGTACAAATGTTTTGAGAACAGGATAGTTATTTATGATTAATTTATTTTTATCAGGAATCTATTTTTTTTATTATTCTTTAGAACTTACCATAACTTGTCGTCATGATTGTGATCCCTAGTAACACAATCTTACTATGTACAAAGAGAGTAGACATACCTTGATTTAAAGAGACATTTTCCTATTTCTTCTCAAATAAATATATCAGTTTGGTAATGTTTTTCATAAATTCTGACGTATTCCCATAGTTTACAGAGCAGATATTCTCTGTTACATGCTTGTAGCCGAGCTTTTGATCAAAACAGATATTTTAATAAAGTTATAATTACTCAACTTTTTAAAGAAGCTTCAGAAGATAGAACTCAACATCTCACAAATATTCATAAACCCTTAATATTTGTTAGTACACATATAAGTCCGTATGACCATCTATAAAGATTTCTATGTGTGGTTTATGTGACTACAAATATTTTTATTAAAACGACGTTATTACTATTATTTAAACTGATCGAAGAGGCCGTTCCTAAATATGTTGAGCATTCGAGAACACCATCTCTCTCTCTCTCTCTCTCTCTCTCTCTCTCTCTATATATATATATATATATATATATATATATATATACATATAATTATATGTATATACATATATACATATAATTTTTTGATATTATTTCTGATAATAGTCAAGAGAGTGAATTCAAAACAGCCCATATTTTCACTGCTTTTTAACACGCATTCACATCAAACACAGGAAATTCCTCAAACCATAATCGATAACATAATGATCTATATCAGTGCCATATGAATATGAAAGCATCTAATCGATGTTTGAAGGACTGATTACTCTTTCCAAATACAAGGGAACCAGATTATTATTACTTATAAGAAATTGTAATGGAGGATCAGAATATTCTATCAGCCAAGTATAAAAAATGTCCTTAGAAAGCAGAAACTATTCAGCACATAACATCAGGGTGCACGTATTTAGCTAACACAGATGCGCGATATTCTGCATCAAAAGCTGGCAAAAAGGTATGTACCACTTAAAACCAATACGCCACATTATAAATATCAAACACAGCTTGTGCTAGAGAACAATTCTTTTGGACTTTACTGTGATCGGGCTATTATTACGGCTATATAAGTGACGAATAATCGGCCGAACAATGTATCAATGGACAGGAGAGTGAAATTATACATAAATAGATACTGTAATTTCCTATTTCAACAATTGTTTTTTTAAAAGAACGATTATTAACATTGAAAATGTCTGCCTCGGACTGTAGTCTATTGTAAGAATATCAAAGCCTATATAGTGGAGAGTTAGAATTATTGTTTCTTAAGGCTACTGTAGATAAGCAAAATATATTTGAGTGCCTAATACCATAGATTGATACCGAAAAATTCAGGCTATTTAAAACGGGAATCCTCAACCGTACAATGCACTATCTTGAATAAATACAAAATATCCATCAGTTCTCTCCTTTTTTCAAGTCTCATAAGACCATACTTCTGACATAGCCACGGGGTTGACATTATCAACTGACACACATCTGTTTCTTTATAATACATATATTTAACAATTTTGTTTTGCATTTTTTCTAGCAGATATTTGTAACATTGTTAGTAAGGATTCCAAATAACACTTGCATACTCTAGTATGCTACCTACAAGTGACATATATAACTGTTTAATACAATTTGGATCGTTATTCACGCATATATCTTACTAAAAATCCATATACTTGCATGGCCTTATTAGCAGTATGTATAATATGGTTAATAAATGTTAGTCCAGCATCAAAGGTCACACCAAGGTTCCTAATTTCTTCAACTCGCGTTAGTTTCTCTCCCTTTATCTAGTATGTATGCAATATTGGTTTATTTTCGCGCGAATAAGTAATTACAGCACATTTAGAAATATTAAAATATAGTTTGTTTTGTTCTGACCATGCAACTGCTCTATTTAGGTCTAATTGTAACTGCAAGCAGTCATTAACAGAATTAATTATGTAATAAATTTTCAAATCATCTGCAAACAATAGATATGTTGCGTTTTCTATTACTACTGTTAAATGCACAGTTAGTAACGAGTATTGCCTTTTCCAGCCCAAATTACTGCTTGCATTCTTTTTAACACAGTGCTGAGAGAGGTATGAATATATTCTTGATGAATTGCAATCTATTCATATTGTACTGCAACCGAAGATTCTCCATTGTAATTAGAACTGGATTTCTTTGTCGTTTGGATTTAAGTCCGGCCTATATTGATTTCAAAGGTAGTTGTGCTTTGTTTGTTCGTTAATATTTTTGATTTTCAAACTGCGAAAGTAGCAATTTGCGTTTTAATCGATTTATTGCATTAAATGATTGCTAACCTTGATTATTTGTTATAGTTTTTGTTCTAAGCCCGTTAATAAGGTGTTCAGATACATGTTTTCTATTAAGATTGTTCGAGCATTCTTTTGGTTTGGATTTAAAATTTTCTTTGTAACTGTAGAATACATTTTCGCATTGTATATGTGTAACCTGGCGGCAAAAGTTAAAGGACTTTCATGTGTTAACTAATATATACATTGTGGATCCGAAATTAGTGAAGTTAGATCAGGTTGATTACCAAAATGAACCATGAAAAGTTGGGATATTTCGTTCAAAGTATCAATAAATGAATTAATTAAAAAGGGGTGGTGATACAGATCATCGATGCCTAGGCCTCCATTGGGCCCTTTACATCCCACCATATCTGCTGGTTATTCGAGGCCGATTGCCTTTGCCAATCCAAGCAGCCTCGTTAGTTGAACTTGCCTAACTGCTTCCGGTAACACAACTGCATCTCCGAAATATCTCTGTCTCAGTCCGTTGAGTGTTGGGCACTCTCTGAGAATATGGTCAACAGTTTCATCCTCCTCCAAACACCATCTGCATGTCGGGTCGCCTTTGATACCCATTCTATGAAGATGGCCCATGAGGTGATAATGTCCTGTCCATAATCCCACCACAATTCGCAGCTCTTTCCTTCCCAAGAAGAGAAGCTCCTTAGTGCGCCGTGCAATAGGCCTAGTTATATGTTCCTTAGCACACCTCATTCCAGAAGCTCTCCTCCATGATTCAATAAATTTGCTTTCCAGCAGCGATTTTAGTTCCCTTTTGCTAGTAGCAATTGGGACAGGTAATATTGGTTGGGGTCCATACGGTTCAGTCGCCGAACCCAACTTTGTCAGAGGGTCTACTACCTCATTTCCGCGTATGCCCGAGTGACCCGGGACCCATAGGAGACTGACTGTGCAGCCTTTCCTTGTCATACCATTTAGTACATCCTTGCACGCGGACACCAGTCGCAAAGTCACGACACTGGACTTCAATGCCAATATCGCAGCTTTACTGTCTGAGCATATATTTATTACTCTATTCCTGTCTATGTCTCCCTCACAGAGATGGACACACTGCAGAATAGCATAAATTTCCGCTGTGAAAATTGTCGTACATTGTCCGAGAGGGTAGTACTCTCTGACTCCTGTGCTCCTGCCGAGTACTCCGGCTCCAGCTCTCATCTTGTCGAGATCTATCAGTATACCACCAAGATCCATTTTTGGGAAAATTTTGTTCTATTTCCCAATCCTCTCTACTTGGCAGAAATATCTCCAGGGAGAGGTTGGGTTTTAAAAGCGGCGTTATGTAGTCTGTCCGCATGGGGAGTGATGGACACCTCTCCACCGCGCCTTCCCAGACACCTGAGTCACCGCCCGTACCAATTCCAAGATGTCTCAGGCAACTGAGACAATAAACAGTCTTCAGGGCCTCGTTCTCTATGTATAAGTGAAGAGGAGGCAGGTTCATCAGGACTTTTAGAGCCCTGGTGGGAGCACTCCTCGTCTCACTCATTATTCCCACACAAGCCATTCTCTGAACTTTGTCAAATTGAAGAATGTGTTTGTACTTTGCTGTACTACGCCACCATGCAATAGCGGCGTACGTTATCATGGGGCGGATCACTATAGTGTATATCCAAAATAGTACTTTAGGTCTCAGTCCACATTTACACCCAAAAGCTCGTTTACAAGCCCAGAAAGCACATATGGCTTTCCTGGTTTGAGCCTCAATATGATCATTCTTGCTCAGTCGTGAGTCCAGAATCACTTCCGGGTATTTAACTGTCCCCTTAAGTTGAAGAGTCCTTCCCACCAATGTAATTGTGGGAAGTCTCCCCATTTTCCTCTCTACTACGAGAGTACTATCTCGACTTTGTCCGGATTTATTCCGAGCCCTCCCTGCGGCACCATCGTTCCGTAATCCGGAGGGTCTGCATCATTGGTTCCTCCAGGTACCAGACATGGCAACCAGGGCACAAAATGACTAGATCATCAGTATAGTCCTGTGTATACAAACCGGCATCATTTCGTTCACTAAACATGCTGTCCACCAAAAGGCACCAAATGCAAGGGCGACAGCACTCCTCCCTGTGGACAGACCCTACTTGACAGTGCTTTAACAGTTGCATTGTTAAGCTCAGCATATATTATTCTCTTAGTTAACATTGGGAATAAAGACAACTTTTGTTTCCTTCCAAGCCATCGGTATGTATCCCAAGCTCAAACATGAGCGGAATAGTTTCACCCGGTAGCTTATTATAATATCGGCGGAATTTCGTAGTAAAGCTGGAAATATACCATTTCACCCTTTCATATGTCACTATTGCTTTAACTGACTTGTAGTCTTGATGTGCTAAGGTGAGTCCCCGTTCTTTAGATTCGTCCTGATATCGATTCGAGCCTGGAAAGTGCAATCTTTTCAAAGTATCAATGTCTCTAGAATTTATCAATTGCGCGATTTTTCCTTTCAAATAATTTTTATTTTAACTATTAATAACCGTTACACGAAAGAAAAAATACTACTATTCTTTTGCTGCTAGAAGAAAAGAAGAAAATTAAAACACTTTATTGTCACCACAAGCAGTTATTTTTTTTGTGTTGATTGCTTCTGCTTTTAGGGTAGTTCCTAAGCTAGCATGCCAGAGATTAGGAGAGTTACATATTCAAATCACCACTTGTTTGTTGCTAGACCCGTCAGTAAGCGACGATATTAAAGAAAACAGGAAATAACGATTTTTAAAAATAATACAGATCAAAAATAATTAAAATCTATATTTAAACAATATGGAAAAAGGATTTTGGTAAATTAAATATGCACCTACAGTGACTATTTGCTAGGGAATAAATAAAAAAAAAGGAAGAAATTATGACAAGTATGATGGCGGATGACAAAACCAATTATCAATTTAATTTTAAGTCCGGTCTTAATCTACTGTCAGCTGATCTCGATTATCAGCGTAGCCCCATAAGCAGCTTGTTAATGTTACTTTTCAGGTTAAAATATTTATATTTTCCGCTACCAAATTATCAAGTAGGCCGACTAATGATAAAGCTAGATTTATTTAAAACTAATTAGAAATGATGTTCTAAATTACCTTGTGTATACGTATACATTCGGTTTACAACATATTTTAAATTAAATTAAATATAATGTGACCTGTAATTACACACCAAGGTCTTATTAGTTTCGGTTTGTTAAGTAGTTCTAATACCTGGAAAGCAGTTTTATCACTAAGTCCAAGGACTTTGAGCAAGTTAGATATCCTGTAACCTCTATGTGTGCAATTATATTTCGGCCTCGTTTCGTAAATAAGTTGAATAGGTAGTATCCCCGCTATGCGTTGAGTCTCACACAATTTTAAAGCAAAACAAACACTTCCACTCATCTTCCCTCGGGACCTGCATTCACGGTCTCCTCCAGTCTTCGTATATGTGTCAAGTCGATCACATGCGTCAAATATCGATTTTTTAATCCCGCAAGTACCAGAGTACAATACCGCCGCCTGTCGTGTGTTGTTTATATAAAATAATAGTGTAATATGCCCAAAGAAGTCATAGCCGTAGTCGTTCCCGTTCAAGGGGCGCTGAATGGCTACAGAAATGTTTGACATAAATACTGGAACAATTGAACGATTTGCAGGCGGCCCAGAATGTTAGTTATATATTTCAAGAGGCGTAGTCTGGAAGCATTCGGGACGTTTTATTGAAGTGAGATGATTTTTCAATTCGACACTCTTTGTTAAGTAATAAAGATGGCAATATAGAATTACACAATTTAATTTTTATCTTACTAATGGTGCAATGATATTTTGGTCGATTTAAATCTCGTGTGCTATTGATCGCGCACTAATTCCGTTGTATTTTTGAAGACACAATGATTCCGTTGTTTTTGATGACAACCATGTGTGTGTTTGATGACACAAAAATTCCGTGATAACAACCTCTTTATGTTTTTGAAGACACAATAATTCGATTGTTTTTGATAACAATCGTGTGTGTTGTTGATGACACACTAATTTCGTATTCCATTTTCCTTTCGTGTCAAAGGAAGTAATACGAAATTAGGCCTTTGTTGATAATAGCCTAATTGATGTGTTTTTGATGGCACATTTTCCTCCTTTCATTTGAAGGAAAGGTTATCTGACCTATTCATTATGAATCTCTATATCACTAATGGTGTTCTTTATCTTGAAAATAAAGAACACAATTCTGAAGACTCAGAAAATATTATTGAGATGAGCAGCCTTACTGAACTTGCGAAAGATTTGACAGACCCAAATTTAAATGAAGACTCACTGAACCATCGCATGATCCTTTACAGGTACCGCCTGTTCACAACGTTATTATGTCACGCTGGACACACATTTTAAAAAATGGCCTAAAGGATGACATTAAAATGGAATTAATGAAAAAGCATTCAATACCAGAGAATCTTTGTGCCCTAAAAGTACCCATATTAAATCGAGAAGTAAATGCTGCTGTATCACCTCCTGTGTTACGTAGGGGTGAACGTCTAACACATAAGTAAGAATACTTAGGGGCGAGCATCTCAGCTATTGGCAATACAATAACTATTATGCTAGCGAAGGACAAGAACAGGAAAAGTCGTGAATTTATACATTGCTCAGCGACGCTGGATGCTTGCTTTATGATTTTCATCACAAAGAGACATTAACATGTAGGGAGTTAATTTTCCTCAACTTAAATAAATCATTTAAGAACACACTATCTGATGCATCCTCGGATTCTTTTTGGTGAGGTACCAGAAGAAAGGCTCAAAGCTGCAAAAAAATTATAAAATTCAAGCCAGGAGCTAAAACCCCCAAAACCTAAACTAATAAAGAATCATGTCCAAACTGTAAACACAAGAAGTTCATTTCCGCCAGCCAAGGGAGCTTGAGTTGGATAGCAGTATCAAAATGCTCTCTACCAACATCACCAAATCAGGTCAAGAAACCGTGTACAACAACTCAGAGGAGTTTCAAACAAAAAGTAGGCAGACAGCGACATCATCATCACCAATAACTCGTTCTGAGATTAGTCCTTATGATGATAGACTAAGATTTTTTGTAAATAAATTGGATAATGGGATAAAGTAACATCGAGTGAAGTTATTTTATCATATATCCGAGGTTATGAATTGCCCCTTATTAAAAAACCCAAACAAAGAATAAGTCTTAAAGGACCTAAATAGTATTTGGGTGAACAAAAGGTAATAAATTCCTTGGAGGTAAAAGCTTTAACTCTTGTTAAGCCAAGAAAGAACCAATATATTTCAAAAATATTCTTAGTACCAAAGCCAGATGGCAGCCTAAGGTTAATTTCAAATATTAATAATTATTCATCGATCTCCCATTTTAAACTTGAAGATCAGAAAACAGTAACGAAAATGATACAAAGACGAAACTTTATGGCTACCTTAGATTTAAAAAAACGCATATTTTTAATTCCCATTTATGAATTTCATAGAAAATATTTGAGGTTACAATTTGACAATAAGCTAAATCAGTATAATTGTATACCGTTCGGCTTAAATTTTGCACCACTAACTTTTACAAAGTTAATGAAACCAGTATTATCATATCTTAGAAATAAAGGGCATATTTTCGTTTTATATCTTGACGATTTCTTGTTCATAGGAAACTCCTATGAAGACGGATCACAAGATGTAACTTTGAACAAGCTTGTTTTTATTATTAATTTTAATAAAAGCTAATTGATAATAACTTTGAACAAGCTTGGTTTTATTATTAATTTTAATATGATCCAATTGATGCCTTCCCAATATGTAAATTATTTGGGTTTTGTGTATAACTCGCTGGACATCACGGTATCTCTTCAAAAGGAAAATGTTTCAAAAATAACTAAATTATTAAAGAAATTTGCAGCTCTTAGAAATTGCTGCTTTCTAGAGTTTGCTAGATTCATCGGAACATTAACTTTTGTTTGTCCCGCAGTTAAATATGAGTGGGTTTACACAAAATTGTTTGAACGTTAAAAATTTTTAGCACTTAAAAAGATTTTAGGTAACTTTAATGCTACAATGAATGTATCTTCCGACTTACAAACAGACGTTAATTAGTGGTTACAGAATATATCAAGCACTAGTGGGTTTTGGAGAGATAAAAATAAAAAAAAATTCATATTATTTATTTAGAATTTTAAGCAGCATCCTCAGCATTAAAGGTTGTCGCTAAGAACATATTAAATTGAAATATTTTGTGTGGTGTGGACAACATAACAGCACTAGCCTAAATTAATAAAATGGGAAGTGTACAGTATCCAGTTTTAAACCATTTATCTTGAAAGATATGGCAATGATGTGAATCATGAAATATTGTTATTTTGGCATCCTATATAAAATTTAAGGATAACTTTATAGCTGACACAGAATCTCCACTTGAATTCTCAAAAGAAACGGAATGGGAAATTAATATCATTAATTTTCACCAGAAAGTGAAAGAGTCTGGGCAGCCAGATATCAATCTTTTTGCTACAAGACATAACTTAAAATATAAGAAATTAGTGTCATAACCAAGGAATTTAGAATGTTACTGTAGATGCCTTTATATTTGATTGAAATAAATTATTCTTTTAAGTCTTTCCTCCATTCACAAAATTCTCCGAGTGCTACAAAAAATCAGAAATGACAAAGCCAGAGGAATTATGGTTGTACCACTCTGGAACTCTCAACCACTGGATATCAACCACTATTCTGTTCAATGCTATTATTTTTCCTCCCAATGAAAAATGGCTTTTTTCGGCGTATTACCACACCCACGATAGAAGAAAATATCTCTGGTGGTCGGAATCTAATTTTACAAGCATTAAAGTTGGATCACGTACCAGATGAATCCCTAAAAACTTGTTTGGGATCTATAATCACCAGTATAATTAAACAGTATGAGGCTGGTTTCAAGCAATGGTGGTCTTATAGGAGAAATAAAGGCCTAGATTTAATTAGAGCCTCTGTTTCAGATGTTCTGAATTTTCTTACTGTTCAGTTCAAAAAAAAGGAGCTTCCTTTGAGAGTTTAAATTCTTAATATACTCCTTTTCTATTACATTATTACATTTAGAAAACCTGGTCATGAGGCTACAAAACGATAGTAGATGGTTAAAAATAATTTTAAAAAGAAGTGGGGTGAATACTAATCAATTCACAATGCACAATACGGGCCATGCATCCACTTCATTTGCAGCCAGAAAAGGTATATCACATGATACAATTCGACTGGCTGCTGGTTGGACTACTTAATCAAGAGCATTCGCACGATTTTATAATCGGCTCATTACTGAAGAAAATAATTTTCCCATCTCTGTCCTAAATTGTTAATTTATGGACTATAAATTAAATTACAAAATTATTTTAAGTTATGTTTTGAGGAAAATTACTCCTGCTTCAATATATATATATATATATATATATATATATATATATATATATATATATATATATATATATATATATACATATATATATATATATATATATATATATATATATATATATATATACATATATATATATATATATATATATATATATATATATATATTTTAATACTATAGGAAGCTAATATATTTTAATCTAAATTGGAAAGTTTAAATTAGGTCCTACAGTGCAACTTTGGTACATAATTATAGTTAGTTTTCGTTTTTAATTATTGAGACAAAAAAAACTATTTAAAGGAAGTTTAGCATATAAATTTACTTTAATTTATTTCCAATTGGTTGACTCTAATTTATTGACATATTTGGAGATATAAACGATTTAGTGCCGAAATATATTTAACAGATCAAATGAACTTACCTAAAATGAAGTTCGATCTGGATTATATGAGATCTCGTTGAAGTAAATAAGGCTACTAAACTACCCTACTTCGTTCCCATTTGTTGCAACATTTAGGCTTTAAAAAAGGGGAGAAGAGTAGAATTGTTTGTTTTTCTTTAAAATTGTGTGAGTCTCAACACATAGCGAAGATACTACCTATTCAACTTATTTACTTCAAATGAATTGAATAACTTATATCAAGTAGATGAATATCCTTATTGAAGTTCTTGGATCTTTTTGAAGCGTTGAGGGGCTGGGAGGTTAAACAACTGCTTGACATATCAGGGGTTTCATTAAGTGTTTCTAATCCATACTGGTTGTGGTAGTTGCGACGTGCCAGGGGTTTCCTAATCCACACGGCGTTCTGACTAGCTCTATGTTTCAGGGGCTTTATTAGGGGTTTCTAATCCGCACGAAGATTTGTGACTTCCACGCACAGTTGCTGGAATAGGGATTGAATCGGCGATAACTAGGTAGTTAGATCTCGCTCGCAGGCCACTTGTTCTACAAAGTGTCAGTGATGGGTTTCCTCAGTTGTTTCTTGTTTGTTTATGTGCTCATTATCCCTTGATTCTAGGTTCTTTGGCTTCGTTTGTGAGTTTTTTGACTTTGGTTAATCCTCTTTTTGGTCTCGTGTTTTCCCTTGAATATGAATTCTTTGATTCGTGAATATTGGCTCGTTGTCCTGATAAACTAAATTGATAAATTACTTCTTGGAGCACTTTGATTTTTGTGAATTAATGAATTGATTGACTGCTGCTTAGAGCACCCTAATTTTTTGATTTTTGAAGTTCTGGAATTTTTGTTTTGTGGATAATTAAAATTCACTGTGGATTACATATCAAAACATCAGAACCATTGCGCCAATTGTTAGATCGCGGACGAGTGGTAAGATGTTGTTAAAAAGAGACCTTAATTTGCAGCAACTCAACAACAAAAATGTTTTTTAAATTAGAATTACTTTTTCTAATTTGATTTACACTTTGACTTTTTGACTAACACTGTACCTTAAAGTTAAAATTTTAATTGTATGATTTTTAACGTAACTAATTGTAATTGTTCACTAAACTTGTACTCTTACACTAAGGAGCGCAGATCATATTTGCTTAAGATGAAATTTATCTGTTCTGACACCCTATTAGCTTTCTTTAGAAAATTACAAGATATTATTCAGCATTGTGTCCGGTTCCAGATTTCTTTATGATATTTGTGAAATCAACGTTTTTTACTAACCACCCGTATCCCCTAGGACCCCTTCTAAAAGCCGAAATAAATTGGCAAGCCACCTATGTAATGATTAGGAACAGCAAATGAAGGAGTATAACTGGGTTATTAAAATTTATTTATTTTACATGTTTAATAACAGTTTATAAAGAAAAACTAAAACATAATCATAAAACATTTACAGACAAATATTAAAATTAAATTTATAACTTAACCTACAAAAAATAATTAATGCAAAGTGAATGCAATAATACAGAACTTGAGAAATACCCTCAATGGGATATTTGTGCCTGTTACGCAAAACAAAGAAATTGAAAATTCGGTTAGATGTCTGTAAGTCTTAGATCAGGTTCTACATTTAACCTGTTTCTATATTTAGCTTTCAGGTAAGTGCATATAGAAAATCCGTTCTCACGTAGATATGTTATACACAAGGGCAATGAAACTTTAATGGCTTTTTCTACCAAAACAGGATACTCATTTTTTACACTGAGCCAAGAATCAATCAAAGAGTGATCTTTAAAAACAGTTTTTAGGGAATTGTCCTTTTTTACAGTAAAGCTAAAGAAGTATCCGAAGTTATATTTCCTGGAAAAGGATTACGCATCCAGTTGTCCGACTCAGATACAATAAGTTTATTAGGAAAATAATAATTGAATATTAAGTGAAGTTGTTTGAGATGTTCAGTGATATCCCTATTAATATTTTCGTTAAGTTAAATTTTATTTTCCAATAAAATGGTGCTTAGAGAACCAAAACATTTATAGTCATTCACCTGCAGATATTGAATTTAAAAGTCGAACTTCTTTAACATGGCTGCTATTCTATCATGCATGTTAAGCTTTGTAAAGGCAGATTTAAATCATTTAATTTAGAGAAAATGCCGGTTAAGTATGCAAGTTTTTGCAGCCAAAAAATATCAGAGACAATGAACAGGATGGTCAAGAAAAAATGCTTGACCTTCAGACTTAATTCTTTTGAGATTTTATTCTCAAATTATTCTGCTTCATTAGCCATAGTGTCATATTTATGAGTGTGAAATCCCACCAAGTTATAGTTTACCACTGCCTGAAAGTAAATTCTTATTTTTCATCTTTGACAGCTCGGTGCAACTTTTAAACTTTCACGGATCGGAATCGGATCATTTTAATATACCTGTAATTTGGTAACGTTTGCAGGTGTATAGGTTTTATATTTACATTTATAAAAATTTGATACATCCTAAATATATATACTCTTCTAATAGAAGAACACAAATGGAGCTATTTTCCGTTACGTCGCTCTAAATCATCGATCCAATGGGCATCCTCATTAATCAAAATTTCTCTTTTCACTCGTTATTCTTAAGTTGGTAACAACATATGAATGTCTAAAAGTATTTTACAATAAAAGGAGTAAAATAATGTGTAAATGAAGAGATTTAGATCAAGTTTTAAGTGAGTAAATTACTTACAATGAAAACTATTTTTAAGTTTTTTTTTCTTATTATATTTTTATTTAAATCTATTACACAGTTGACTGCCTAATAAAATGATTTCGATGTTTTTTTCAGATTTCCAATTACTATTGACGAGCAAAGATTATGGAGATTTAGTGAAAGCTTAAGAGATTTTTCGGTAAAAAAAATTAAAAATCGATTATTTTATGTAAAACTAAAATACTTAAATAAAATATAATGGTGTTAAAAATTATTTCCATTCTTTCTTTACTTTTGTTAGTAAGTAGTTGTTGAACACGTACTGGGTTATTATTAAATTCAGATTTTTTTGTTAAAACCGTTAGTAATACTTTATAATCTTATTAAAATTTAAACTTGCAGTTAGTCGTGTTACGGTATGTAACTTAATAAATTAATGATAATTAATCTATTTATGACTATTTTAGAATGTGAGAAAATATCTTGTTGACCTTTAGCTACTATTTATTTTTAAAATAATTTCACTTTCTTGAACGTTGTTCATAGTTTATGCTATTTTTAAAATAATCTATTTTTTATTATCACTTGGTAATTAAATTTGGCATTAGATTTTGTTCTTTTTCATGTTGACGTAGTAAGAGAAATTTTGGCTCACTTAAGAAAGGCTTAGTATTTAACAATGATTTCACAAGCAGAATTTCAATTTATAATGATAGAGGTTTATTTCGCCCTCGCTAGGAAGACACAGTAATATCGCAATTTTAGGTCGCTGATTGTGTCCACGGAATGGGTTTTTATATTTTTCTATTCTATTAAACATGAATATTTTTGATTTTTCGAGGAAAAGTCATTATTGATAAATAGTTTTACTTGCCTTCGGATTTCAAAAACATTAATCAAAGTCATGAAAACGTATACAGGATGTTCAAAATTAAAAAAATGTAATTTTTCGTTGTTCCGAAGTAGAAACGTAGTAAATTTTTTTAAACAATGTTGTAAAACCTTAACAATAAGTTTGAAATAAAAAGATAATTATTTCACATCTTGACTTCCTAGCAGTACACATTTTTCTAATCTTTTTCTAAACTCTTCATACACAGATGCAATCATATCTGCATTTATAGTTGCACAAGCTTCCACAATTTTTTTCTTTTGGTAAGTCAATGGTGCTTTTAAAATCATTGTTATAAAGTTTTTACTCTTTAAATAACCATATAGAAAATAATTTAACGCTTCTAGATCAGCCGACCGAGAAAGCCAGGCCATTGGTCTTAAACGGACAGTCCAGTTATCCAGGGAATGTTTAACTAGTTTATCACTCATAAGGAGCAGGAGATTGAAAAATAAAATTTCTTCTAATCTCTAACCGCCAGATTCACTAAGAAGGTTTAAAACCAGATCTAGTTGTCATGGAAGTTAGATATTCCAGTTTTATTTTATTTATGATATTGTCATAATTTATATTACACATGGTTAAAAAAAAGATAAATTTCCCATTCTAGAACATTTTAGTAGGTAAATACGTTGTTTTAAGGTTAGCATGATCAATTTATTATTTAGTAAATATTTTTTGGCAAAACACAAATGTTTGTTACGTTGATATTGACAGAAAAATGATCATTATCCAATTAGTTTACCCGTTTAATCAAAAAGAAAAATGTTTATTAAAATGTCTTACCTTTGATATTTAATTTTTATATTAAAATTAATTTTTACTTATTTTGTTAGATTACATATTTAGGATTTCTTTCTATTTCGGAATAAGTTAGTTAAATAAAATTTGTTAAAATATAGCAAATAGGTCAATTTTATGTAAGATTATTTGATAAAAATAATTAGTTTCAGTCTATGTATATGGAAAGTTGTCTTTTTCCTTTTAAGACCCCAAGGAGAAAAAAACAACTTTTTCAAAAACATAGACTCGTAAAATAATTTATTTTTGATATACAATGAGGACATCAAGTCAAAAAATTCATCATTTAAACAATGATCGATTTCTCAGAAAACAGACTTTATAAAATTTTTAAAATTTTGCAGGTGGCACTCACGGCTATACGGGAAGTTGATGCCTTATGGTTATTGTAAATGGAACACCCTATATGTTATTTTATTTTTAGATTCTGCGTAAAATTATAGACATATTTGATGTATAACGTCCTATATGTAAGTCTGACTGTTTTTGACATATTCTAAATTTTATGTCAAAAAGGGCGTTTGCAGGCCTAAATATTGTTTAGCCTAACAACAGTTTGTCCTATATGAAAGGCTTTATTATTATTTAATTGGGGTTGGTTTTCTTCTCGAAGCGGATCTACTTTAGTGGAGTGTCTTGATATTACGATAATAAATAAAGATAGAGCAATTAAAAACTAACATTAAATATTAACTAGAAATATTGATAAATTCAATTTTTTAATTTTTATAATGTTATCTTATTTAGCTTTAAAAGTAAAGATGTTTTGAATAAGGAGGTCTATTCCAAAAATTTGTAGTTTTTAAAATATTGGCAATTTAATATCGTATTGTAAAAATGCTAAACGGCTTAGCTACACAGGAAAACAACTTATTTTAATAAATGTCAAAATTTCTACCCGGAACTTCCAAACATTTTTCAACTCTCGGAGTTAGTTCGTCATGAGTGGTCATTCTAATTGAATCTGGAGACTATATATATATATATATATATATATATATATATATATATATATATATATATATATATATATATATATATAAACTGGATAGAAAATATATCAGACATCCCCATACCAACTGACGTAGCTGAAATCCTTTCCCTAGGCCCAAATTTCTCACCTGAAGTCTGAAACGAGAAACAATTACGTGTAACTGAATATATTACTTCTATTGAAACTGTCATAAAAGACAAATCCATTAAAGAACAAGACATTATTAAAGCAGAAATCACTAATGTTTTATTTAACAAATCATAAAATTAAACTGAGACACAAAAATGTCGAAGAAAATAAATTTCAAAAACAAATAAAGAAAAAAATTTTACCAAAGATTTTTGTAAAAAATAACCCTCAAATTATAGTCTTAAAACCTGATAAAAGCAATAGATAGTGTAATCATGAACACCGTTGATTTTGAGGAAAAAATGAACTCATTACTAAATCATGGTACCACTTAAAATAAAATTAAAATTGACCCAACTTTCCTATACCAAAAGAAAAATAATACTTTTATAAAAAAAACTGTTAAATTCGAAACAAATAAATGAAAATCAAGACAAAAGTGTAAGTATTCACAATGCTGTTCCTCCAAAAATATGTGGTCATCCTAAAATACACAAACAAGACGTACCCTTAAGACCAATCATATCTTACATGCAATCACCTTTTTATAATATATCAAAGTTAATATCTAATTGTATCTCAAATATAACTGGAGGAATTGAATATTTTATTAGGGACTCTTTTACATTAAAAAAATCTATTGACAATGTAACCATTCCAGAAAATTACAAACTAATCTCTTTGAATGTTGTACCACTCTACACTAACATCCCAAATGAGCTTATAAGAGTCATTTTATCTAAAAAATTGGATGCTCTAAAACAATAGACGACCTTATCTAAAAATAATTTCATGGAAGCTGTGGATCTTACTTTAAAGACAAACTTCTTTCAATATAATAATACATTTTGCAAACAAATAAATGGCTATGCTATGAGCTCATCCATCTCCTCCACCATTGCTCAGTTAATGATTGAATATTTAGAAGAAAGCGTCATCAAAGATCTTAAATTCGATATAATATCCTTTAAAAATATTTGGATGGCTGTTTAATGGCTGTTCCCTCTAACAAAACGAATGCAATTCTCCAAGCGTTTAACTGCTTCCATAATATGTTGCAATTTATATCAGAAATAGAGAAAGAAGGTAAGACAAACTTTTTAGATATGACTCTTATCCGAAGGAAAAATAAAATCTTAACTGAGCGGTATACTAAACCAACTTGGTCAGGGATATACTTGAAATTCCACTAAAATCATCCAATGCCTCAGAAAAATAGTGTTATTATAAGTCTAGCGGACAGAGCCATTACTTTAACGTCCCTGAATTTAGTTCCCCTATTTTAAGAAAAATGAGAGAGACTTTATTAAGAAACAACTTTAAACACAGGGACATTGATAAAATAATAAAAGAGTGAATACACAAATTTTATAATTCTAAAAATTCTCCTACCCATAATGGTAAACCGAAATTTATGGCCTTGCTTTATAAAAACGGAGTTTCAGAAAATATTAAATATATTCTGAACCAACATAACATCGTTGTCTGCCACAAAGCCCAAAATTAGTTAAACTCTTTATTTCCAAAACTGACAAGTAAAACCCCTAAAATTAATAACTATAATGTTATATACTAAATTCCTTGCAACAATTATCAAAAAAAATATATGGAAATGAATGTTGGGCCAGTAAAGAAGATATTGTTTTTTACTTGACAGCTTTTATTTGTTCGTCTCTTCTGGCGCTTATTTTACGGTTTATTTAACCTACATAAGATGCGCTGCATTTTCGTTTGGAATTTCATACACTCTATGGTTTTCTAGAGGGATCTTTTCTTTATATGTTGGCAGGAGAGCCTTTACTTTAAGGTCTGTGGTGAAATAGGCTTCAATGTTGTGTTTCTTAAGAATTTTTGCGATTTTGTCTGTGGTTCCTCTAACAGAAGCAGAAAAGATAGAAGCAGATACCAACGCCAACAGATACCTCAACACCGATTCACATCACCACCCTGCCCAGTTATCTGCCATAGTGAAATCACTTCCGTTTCGATCTCAGTCTCTTACAGATCAAGAAAATTACCATAAAGAAATGAGCATACTACCAGACGCCTTAACAAAAAATGGTTTTAAAAACATATAGACAAGGCTCTAAAAAACAAACACTTGGCCACGAAAAGTCGCGAAACCCAAGAGAAGTGCTCCAAAGCTTTTCTTCCTGATGTTAGAGGCACCACATTGATACCATTTTCATCACAGACCGTAAAGTAAATGATCTCTTGCCAACAATTAAAGAAAAAAATTACGGACGAAATTCCACACGAAAAATGCCGCTCATCTTACATAGGTCATACTAATCGTAAAATAAGCGCGCTAGAAGAGACGAATGCTATCAAGCAAAAAATAATTTCTTCTGTACTTGTCCAACACTTGTTAAACACAGGACATGAAATAAAGTTCCCAAGAACAAAAATGCTATCGAGATGTGAAAGCCATACAAATTGCAAAGAGACCCAACAACTTAAATAGCAAAGATGACAGTCACCGATTGCCTAATACTTCGAAAAACCTGCTTACGAAACATCAACCAGTACTCAAGAAACAGATCATAACGTGGCAACAAGACCCCAAACACTGGCAACAGGACCGCTGATATGTAGCAGGACTCGCAACCTAATTGGTTAAAATCATCCAGCCAACGAACACGCTCCACGTACACACGGGATCGACAGCATCTAAATCGCAAGCGCCAGTTCACCCACAGACGCCGTACAGTGAATTTTGAAAATGGTGAATGAGAAACGTCAGTTGCCGTACAGTCCTGAGAAGGACTCAGCATACACCCGGGATACTTGAAAACCTTCGATAATTATATATTGTTAGGTTTAGGCCTGAAATTTAGGAGTGACACCTTAAGGGGTTTCCTGAGTATTTTTCCCTGTAGAATAAGAAATAAATGTGAAAGCGGCCTAGATGAAACCCAGTTTGGGTTTAGAAATGCCCTTAGTACTAATCACTCTTTGCTCTAAATATACTTCTCCAAAAATGTCGAGACCGACGTAAAGACATTTTTGTATGCTTTATCGACTACAAAAAAGCGTTTGATAGGGTACAGCATGTAAAGCTCATGGATATACTGAGGAATGCTGGTGTGGATGGCAAGGATGTGCGAATTATAGAGAATCTATATTAGCGTCAGAGGGCAGTGGATGGAGTTTTTGGCAAGCTTACCAAAGAATGCCAAATTTAACGAGGCGTTAGTCAGGGATGTATTCTCTCTTCACTGCTGTTTAATTTATATTCGGGCAACGTTTTTAAGGAAGCCTTACATAACAAAGTATTTGGAATTAAAATCAACGGTGAGCTAAACACATGATTCGTTATGCCGATGATACGGCCGTCATCAGTGATAGCTTTCAGGGTCTACAACAACTTTTAAATTCCTTCAATTGGGTTGGGGAAGAAATGGGACTCAACATAAATGTTGCTAACACTAATTTTATGGTTTTCAGTCGATCGTTGAAAGAGTCTTCCACTTCAAGTATCTTGAATGTTATATTACTGAACAGCTTGACCCAGATAAAGAAGTTAAATAGAGAATCGAATCAGCCTATACAACTTTTCTAAAAATGAGATCGCTTGTCTGCAATGACAACCTCATTTTAAAACTTTGCCAAAGCATGATTAAATGTTACATCTGATCAGTGTTGTTGTATGAAGCGAAGGACATCGAAGGATGCCACGATCAATCGTTTGGAGGCATTTGAAATTTAGTTGCCTAGGCAAATGCTTCTAATACCCTGAGTAGCTATGTAGATTAATATGTCAGTTTTATATAGGGCAGATGCCACTCGTGAATTGCTGACATGTTCTCAGAGGAAATCGGTACAGAATTCTGCAACTGATAATGAAGGGTAAGATCGAGGGTTGGAATGATGCAAATCTTTTGACTTAGGAACATTCGAGAGTGAACAAGAATACATAGTGTTGAACAGCTATTTAGAATAGCAGAGAACCCTGATCAACCTGATACGTTACAGGAAGAAGAAGAAAGAAAAATCTAAAAATAAAATAACATATAGGATGTTCCATATAAAATAAGCAAGAAGCATCAACTTCCGGTATAACTGGAAGTGCCGCCATCTTGAAAATATTTTGTCCGAATTGTCTATCAAATTTAAAGAATTTTCCAAAGTCTATATCCATTGTCACAAGCAAAATTTTGACGTACACCATATATGAGGAAAACTTGATTTTCTACGAACTTAATAATGGCCTTACTTGTGGTTTTGGCCTTAGAATGAACAAGTACGAATTTTGTGAACCAATCCAGTACAACCATTTACAGATCTTGGATAGGGTCCTATAATATCAACCGATATCATCTGGAAAGGAAAGTTTATATTACAGTAGTTACCTATAAGCCCAGCCTGTGGTAAGTTAATGGCGTTACTAGCAGCAGATACAGTACACCTTTTAATATAACGATAAACATCTTTTCGCATATTAGGCCAGTAATACAATTGGACAATTCTAGATAATGTTTTAAATAAACCAAAATAAGCTAAAGCTATGAGCTTTTGAAACAACCGCCTTCCAAAAATACCTTTATATTATATATCATTGTCAACCTTAATTGAGAGAAATTTCTCCAAATTTGTTTTAACATTGTTAATTGTTGGATTATATGAATTATAATATTTAAGACAAGTCAAATTTAACACAGAAACGTCTTCTAGATTCTTGGAAAAAGTATCTGCAACTGTGTTGCCAGATCCTTTTCTAGGAACTATACTAAAGGAAAATTGAAATAATTTGACGATACATCTTGCAATGAGAGGTAAGGGATTTTCAATATTATTCAGCCATACTAAAGAAGAATGGTAAGTGTGATCTGTAAAATGAGTTTATTCAAGGCAATAACGAAATTTTTCTATTCCAAAAAGTATTGCTGAAACCTCTTTTCCGTTATACTGAATTTTCTTTGGCATCTGTTTAAAGTCCTACTTGCATGAGCAATAGGATGTTCAAGACCATTATCTTCCTAATATAAGACACAATCAACCCCTTATTTAAAGTATCGAACATTAAGATAAAAGGTTTGGCAAAGTCAGGGAATTGTTGTCAAAGCATCTTTATTTTTTGTTTAAACTTCATCAGTTTCGGAATTCCAAACTATAGGTTGACCTTTTTTTCTGCCTTTTAATGAATCGGTTATAGGAGTACATAAAGAAGAAAAATCTTTTAAAAACTTCCCATAATAATCAAACCGATAAGCTTACGAATTTCTGTGGTATTACTTGAAACTGGATAGTCAACGATAGCAAAAACTTTCTGTGGATCTATTCGAACACCTACAACATAGCCCAAAAATTTAAGAGGGAGTCGAAAAAACTGACAATTTTCGAGATTAACTATTAAGATAACGTCTTTGAGATACATGAAAAGTTTTTCAAAACATTCACAGTGTGTTTTCAAATCAGGGGTACATACAATGATATCATCGAGGTAATATAAAGCATATGGTTTTAGGGCAGAACCTATAACTATATCCATTAATCGACACATGGTCTGACTAAAATGTTAAACTTTATACTGAAATAAACCCCTATAACTGTAAAAGCTATTTTAAGTTTAGAAGACTGTCAGAAGGGCCTATTGTTTTAAACATGTCTATGATTTGAGAAAACTGAAACAGTAGTTCTGTAGAAAGTTCACTAGCAAACAGCAGCATGTTTACTACATAAATGGAGTTAAATTTATTTTTATAGAACAATTCATGAAAACCGACTTCAATGCCAAATTTTTTAAGAAAATCTACTCCCAAAATTAAACAATGTTGCAAGGAAGGAATTACTAACACGTTGATTGGACATGTCACATCATTAAAAATAACAGGAAACATTATCTAGTACATTTTGTGACCGACCATTTGCTGTTGTTATATGCATGGATAAGTCATTGGATAATTACAGATTCAAAGATTTTAAGATATATATGACGTCAGAGATTAAAACAGACATACAACTACCACTGTCATTTATGCCAAGAACTTATATGAAAAAATATTCACATTAAGGTAAGGTCTATCGTCAAAATTTTTTTAATAAATAAGGGACTAACAAAATTATCTGCGGGTATACGATTTATCAGGTACATGGCTATTTAGTGATTGAGATAAATTTTTAGATTTTTGTTTGGTTTTTGATATTAGCTATTGATTCTGGACTAACCAAACTTTTACAAACTTTTTTACACGAGAGGCAGAATGTGTTCTCATAGCATAGCCTAGCTATTCATGCTAATTTGTTCGGTCTACTTCTAGTGTAGAGATATCTCGTCCGCTTTTTAGACACTTGGAAAAATTTCTTTTGTACACGTGTTTTAAACCACGACTATAACAAAATGTGTTTTTGTTTTTCTGATATTCATTATATTTGCGCCCCTTTTCAAGACAGTTCCAGCACTGTGACCTTATACAATAAAGACAAACGTACTCTATTCTAACATAGTTAGAAACAAAGCACTATCTCAGAATGCAAGATTACCAGGAAACGGTGGCAGCGTTTCCTCCAATGGTGGTGCACCGTCATCTGTAGATCGGTTTCGAACTTGTTTATTCTCGTTAGTAGAGAATATGCCAGCGCACCTCATCATCACAGAAATAAATCCTTTAAGCAACTTATATTAGACAAAATATGAAATTTAATACAAGCAGCGCCATCTCTCAGCATTCCACGCGTTCTGAATATATAATCTCGTAGAGATCTGTATATATACCAAAATAGATACAACATACTTGCAGTTGGGTGTATAAAATACAATTATATAAGAGAAACTTAGTTCTCAACCAACCGAAACTAGAACTGGTTTAAGTCTAAAACCTTCTTAGTGACTCGATCTAGTTGCCAGCTAGGTCTTCGAGCTGACCAGTTTTGTTTTGCTTATGATATTGTTAGAATTTGTTATATAAATGTCAACAAATAAATCTTTGTGTATCATAATTGATACAAACTTAGAGATAAAACCTTCAAATTGTTTAGAGGAGTCGTTGTGTATTGAAAGTTAGCAAAATTTTCCATTTTTTCTTGTTTAATAATAAAAAAAATGTATTTTGTTCCTGGTATGTTTAAAGTTCAAAACTTATCGTGAATGTTAGTTAATTAGGTAGTGTGTTTTTTCCTGATGTCAATTGTTTAACATCTTAAATTCGTTCTGTTGGATAATCGCATAATTATCAACATTAAACAATACTATTTCTAAAGTGAAAGAAGGTGGCTTTTATGATTTTATCAAAAAATTGATAAAACAATACTAAAGAGAGCAAAAGGCAAATACAACGTTGATAACCCATAGCTAAATGAGACACATTTTAATAACGAATATATATTAAACGTTTCGGTGAAATTCGTTTTTATTCTGACAATTTTCACTCTAAATTACCTTTACCCTGGAAAACGTGGTTAATTTTTACGTGATGCCATACAACTAAATAGTTACCATAGTTTCATATTAAATATTGTGCAAACAAAATTTGGGGGATATAACTTTCTTTCTTCATTTGAAATGCAAAACGATGAAAATTTTAAAATATTCAATACTATCGCATTATAAAGCATGAACTTGTGGCTGCTGATTCACTGCAACACTTGCTTTTATGTAATTGAGGTTATTGAAAACTTTGGCTGGCGCAAAGCCAAATGAACCCACTGGATATTGTAGTTCTACTGTGGGTTTGGTGCAAATGCTTATAGTTGATTTATATAAATAGCGTTCGATGTGTATGCTTTTGGCGAAAATTAGTAAAAGTTATAAGTTTTATAATTATAATTTTGCCCCGAAAGCACGCAAAGAGCACAATTCATGGATTTGGGTTTTGGTATACATGCTTATACGACATATTTTAGAAGGCGTAAGGGCATGCTGATGTACCAATTGATCCTACGTTAATACATTTCTGTTGAAAATCGTTATTATTTCTTAATACCTTGGTTTATAAACTAAAAATTTAACTACCGCATCTTAATCAAAAATATATATCATTTTAGAAATACTAATATTTGGTATATATACATAAATCTTTAAATAAATGGCTTATATAATGCTGAGTTAAAAACATAAAAAATGGTTAAAACATTAACCCCCTAATTCACTATCATGGTTTAACTTTAAAACCGGTCTAGATTGACAGTAGAGAATTTAAAATGACTAGGGTAACAATAAGTCAGGCAAGTTTTGAACCTTTAAAATAAAATTGAAACAATATTATAAGAAAAACCAAACTGGTCATCTAGAAAATCTAATTTTCAAGGCAACTAGATTGGGTCTAAGACTAAAACCTTCTTAGTAAATTTGGCTATAAGGTTTTAAATAAAGGATGATCTGCTTATACAATTATTAAAATTATCAGATGAAAAAATCTAAGGTAATTTCGGTGGCATATGTCAGTTTTCAACTCTCTTGATTGTAAAAATTTGATTAATGCGATGTTGTTCATTTAAAATTATATCTAATTGTACTTAAACTAAATGAATTATTCTTCAGCTTCAATTTTAATACAGATTATCACGTACACAACAATGTTTTGAGATTCGTAACGTCTTTACAAGTTCGGTATATGAACAAATTTGAAATATAATACAAGGCAGTTATTTGGAAAAGGTTTAATTACTAAGTTTGAACTTTTTGGTTGATTTGCCGCAATTCCTAAGTTTTTATTGCGAAATACTAAAAATGCTTTTAATACTAACCATTATCTGGTTTAATCCAAAACTACTAGCTTGTATATGTTCACATACTCTGAGAAATATGTTTTCATTATGTAGTGCTTTCCATTTTTTATTTCTTTTTCAACCCTAAACCGTAAATACTAGTTAAAGAGTAGATGATATGCGATATACTGGTAGTAAAATGTTTTTATTGGTAATTTCGAGAGCATTTTAATGGAGAGCGGAACAAATGTAATTGCATATTTCTTTACACATAATTGGTTGTTTATTAGCAAATGTTTTTGAACTAAAACATAAATATACAAAAAAAAGGACTTTTGATGAATACGTTTTCATTCAATACTTATTAATGGACGCACACAATTTTGAACTTTTAGCAGTTTGGAAAATTTTTCTATGAAAATTATTTTTTTTTTGCTTTCAGCTGAAACGTATATACTTTAAACATCTTGGTAGTTTTGTTTTTCGAATGGTAATATTATATGTTTTGAATCTCATATATTACTGCTAATATATAGGACTGGAAACTTTATTTGGAATCAATTTCTCTTTTACTGGCTTTTCAAATGAAGTATCACAAGACATGTCCAATTAAAAAAAAAAAATACATAGTCGACGAATTGAAACTCCTTCTTTTAGAAGTCGGTTAAAAAAGAACGTAGAGGTTAGTTTTTACCTCTTAAGGTAGCGTGATATTAATAAAACACATCAGATCTGAATGGATGTGTTTTTCTCTTGGAAAATGATGGCCTTAATGTCTAGGAATAAAATTTAAATTTTCACCCCGAGTATGTTAATGAATATATTAAAACGACAACAGTTTTTAAATAGCTATTTAAGAAATATTATTCTTTAATTATGAAAAAACTTGAAAATAATGAAAAGAATTTCTTTCATCTTATGAATGAAGCTGATCAGCGAAATATGCAGAAAACAATTACCACTGTAAAATTACTTGATAATTGGATGGTAAACTATTGAAATATCGGCGAAAACCGGCTATCTATCTATCTATTCTAAAAAGAGAACTATAGTGAAATATTATGAAACACAATTTATCAACAAACGATTTAAAAATTTATTTATTCAGAAGTCACAATACTAGCACAATAATTATAGCTTGGTAACAGATTGAACAATTTTAGCTGTTGAAAAAGCAATAAAATCCAGTGAAGAAAAATTTAGTTCATCAATTTTGCACTGAACGATATAAAAATTATTTTCATTCAACTGCAAGCTCATCCATGCTAAGTATTTCATCCTAAAAGGCATTTATAATCCAATTCTGAAATGAAAAGTGGAATGAGAGGCATATATTTTTTTGTTCTACGTTTCATTTTGAATATAAAATCGTAGAGTGCCATTTTACCGATGAATAATCTGATTTAAATATATTTAGTAGGATTTTAGTCTTCGTTGGTTGGATTAGATTTGGTAAAAGAACGCCCCCCTCAATCTTACATTCAAACGAAAACTATTGAATTAATTTTCGAATATACCACAATACAAATGAAGTTATTTTTCATCCTACAATTGGGTAGACAGAGCACTGTTGTCTATGGATTGATAAAATGATATATTTATTTATTTATATCACAAAATGTTTTTTTCCATAACTTTAATTCTAGCTTTTCAGGGATGGCGAAAATTTAGGTAAATTTGTTTTCTGAATTGATACGATCAAAAAACTAAGCCAGAACCGTAGATTTTGAAAGGTCGAGATAGTTAGTCGATAGTAAAAATCACTGGGTTATACTTGACATTACGTTAATTTATGACTATTCCTACTTCACATTGAGTTTCACGTCGTTTTAAGGTTTAACGGCTAAATTCATGTTGTTCACATTTTGTTTGTTTCTCTTCTGTCACACATATTTCTGAATATTTTTGTCCTACTTTATTCAATCTCCACTTTCTTTCTGTTATAGTTTCTTTTTTGTTTTTTTTTTTAAATTTGCTGAGTCATATTTGTTCTTACGAATATTGTATAATTAAATGGTCAACCTCCCAAAGGTCCATATAACTGGATGTGCTCTGTGCCACGCAGGTGTTAAGTTACATAATTTTAAGCTACCCTAGTACCAGACACTCCTGGGTGCAATTTTAGTGGTGTCAAATATGACAACCATTATCTTTAACCACTTTAGTGTTACACAGTTTTGGCGTTTTACCAGTTTTTTCTTAGGCAGTAAAGCTGTTGTAGAGATTCGCTATCGCTTTTATAATGAACACCAGATCTAGCTCCTACTTCATCATCTGTAGACCCCTCAAAATTTGGAATGCAGGAGTGAGGTCATTCTGAGGCTTCTAGCTATATCCTTTGCGGAGATTCGCTATTATTTTTCTGTTCACCCTGAAACTCGCAGAGGAATATTGCATTTTTACTGTGGGCAAAATTTCTACTTAATTGGGTAATAAAAAGCGAGTGAAAAACCGATAAAAATACCCAGGTTAGTTCGTAGTTCACAGTTATAGAGGTGTTAAGCTAAATAAAATAATTTCATAAATAGTAAAGCTATTCCGGATTAGAAATACTGGTATACTATTTTCAAACAAGATAAATTTAAATGTTAACATTTTTGTGAAATACCCTTTATATAGAAAACTTTTGTAGATCTATCATGAACAACTAAATAAGGAAATATACCATCATTTGTTGAAATTTGAGGCCTAACAATGGACTGGCTTTTTTGTACAGAGGGTTAATAAATAAAATTTTTACTTGAGAATGGTTATTTTTGGCAGAAATAACCAATTCATCGTTAAACTATGTTCTTAAACCCATTTAGAAATCAGGAGGATACAAAAAGACCTCAAATTTCTCTACATTATTCGTATTTTGCGATGGTAATAGATTTTTTTCCATTATTTTTACGTACAGGATGTCCCATTTTCGACATTTTTAAAGGGTATTGGATTTATTATCAAAGATAGAGTGTTGCAGTTTTTGACTTTAGTTTCCTACTTTTTAACGAATCTAAAAATTCCAGTATCAAATTTGTCATGGCTCTCTTAGTTTTTAATCTACAGGGCAATTTTGAAAATCTTCGTTTTTTAAGCACATCTAGTATTTCCCTTATGCTTTAATGTATCAGAAAGATAAAAATTGATTTCTATAGAGTTTTTACATAGAGTTTAGTGGCGCAGTCAGTTTTTTCTAAAAAGTTTAGTTTCAGTGTTTCTTTTTGTTTTTGTTACTTTAGTTTTATGAAATAATATTGTTATTGTTTCTTTGCAATCAAATTTCC
Organism: Diaprepes abbreviatus; assembly: GCA_034092305.1. Taxonomy (NCBI): domain Eukaryota; kingdom Metazoa; phylum Arthropoda; class Insecta; order Coleoptera; family Curculionidae; genus Diaprepes; species Diaprepes abbreviatus. The sequence continues at coordinate 1,460,457 of JASJET010000103.1, forward strand.
ATATTATGGTTTTATAATAACAGTGTTGTTTAAAGTACAAAATGTAATAATAATTAAGTGTTGACAATTGAAAATGTAGAAAAACATTAAAATTAACTTTTAAAGTGTTTAATCTTTGGTACAATTATTGTTGTGAAAATTTTGCATTTGTTTCTTATAATCTAGCCATGGCCTAGTGTTACAAATAGAGTAAATTATTGAAAAAATCGAATTATGATCTTGTTTTACAAAATAAAATAAGCTCATTAAATATTTTTGAAAAACCTAAATTATACTTAATCAATATCTAAAATAATATACAGGGTGTCCTATTTAAAAAATCATAAGTTTGGTGGATATCCGAAAAACTAAACTTTTTAGAAAAAAACTGAATACGCCACTGATCTCTACGTAAAAAACAGTTTTTCCCTTTTTGATAAATGTACGCATAGCGAAAATACGAGATGTGCATAAAAAACGAAAATTTTCAAAATCACCCTGTAAATTAAAAACTAAGAGAGGCATGACAAATTTGACACTGGAATCTTTCGTTTCGTTAAAAAGTGGGAAACTAAAGTGAAAACCGCAATACTCTCTCTTTGATAATAACTCAAATACCCCCTCAAAGTGTCGAAAATGGGACATCCCGTACAATGTATTGATTTCTTAATTAGCCTTAAACCCAAGAGGCATTTCATACACAGATAGTTCAACGATTGTGAGAGTAACTTCCAAATATAGACACTGGTCTTCTTGAGCATGACTTTTGATATACTAATAATATTTTAGCAGGAAAATTCGAATCATTAGTCGTTTTAAGTTGAAGACGACTTTTTATAGATTCTCCCGGAATACGTTTCTCAACTTAGAATACTTTGGGCAAGATCTCACCGTAACATTAGGCATGCCACAACGATAGCAGTGTGTTTCCTAGGGATAGGACAATCTCTATTAAAATGACCAGTTTTCTGGCAAATCAAAGAAGTGACCTCTCTTCGACTATTAGATATGGCTGGTTTCTTAGTCTGACTTCACTAACAACATAATTCTTAGGAAGAATTTCTTCTGATTCAGCAAGAAACATAAAATCTGTTTCACAAAAGCTTGGCGTTTTCGAGAAGGTGGGAAGTAATATTTTGCTCTGTATTTCTAGGCTTCTAATTTTATGCAAGGCTCTTCTAACCCTTCCAGTGAGTTAACGGAGGGAAGTTAAGTAGTATAGAATGGAGCTAAGTTTCTGGATATAATTTCCAATTTAATGGCCTCGGTCATAGAGCCATAACGACGAGCCTGTATGCTTGACATATAGTCTACTATGCTCTCAGAGGTATCTTGAATATGATCCAAGATCTCTTTGAATAATCGAAAGCGATAATATAACGGCCCAAAATATATGCGCAATAGTTGCTATAGATCTAATCATGTACCCTGGTACGACTAGTATGGTACCAATTTAAATCTTTTCCAGCGAAAATATCTATTGCTGAATCAGTTCTTTATCAATGAGGTAACGAGCAAATTTTGACTCCTCAACTTTCTACAAAAAACTATGAACAGATAAAGTTTTCTGATTTCCAGTAAACTTAAGTCATCACTTTTCAATACTGATGTGTTCACCACACGAGGTGCAAAAAAGGTTGGGCGAACTTCATATTCAGTAAAAAATGCTTCTGATTAGGAAGCTTCAGCTTGATTTAAATGCACTCAAATCTGGATCTTGCTTACACATCGTCTCCAAATTATCCCAAGCTGATATGATATCTCTAATTAACTTCGTCAGAATCTCAACATTCTGGGGAAATAATTTATCTACGGAGATGCAATCAACTCGATTTAAGAGGTGAATAAGACGATTTGAGATCTCTCCAATTGTGTTTGAACTTTTCTACTGGAATAGTTGAGATGAAAGTTTTTGTTGTTTTCAAGGTATCCTAAATATACTGGATTTCTTCATTAAAATCAAAGTTGTAAGAAGATTAAGTCTAGTATAAGTCCTTTTTTCCATTTGAAGAACGCTAGAAGGTTATCCACTGTAGTGGAGTCATTTGTAAGTATGCCGAGAATTTTTGGCTCATAAACAAGCATTTCCTTTTTAAGGTAATTAACTTTCAATCGGTAATTCATTTTTATATTAAAACGATAAAACTCAATAAACCTAAAATATGTATAAACAAAAATAAGCAATTAATACTCAAGGGTAGGAAAATAATAAAAAGAAGTAAAAGGCAATATTAATAAAAATAATAGGCAAGTTATCATTCAAATGAATTTATAAAAGTTACGAAAGTCATTGAAATTCATAAGAAATTTTTTTTTTTAAATGCTAGCTAGAGATACTTGAACCCACAATGCTTCTTGCACTTTTGACTACTTTAGTCCACCATGTTGGGCGTCAAATTGCTAGGCTGGTATTTCTTTGCTAAAACTTCACAATTAAATGAGAAGAAATATAATATTTAATTACTAAAGCAAAATTACCAGAGTTCATTTGAAGGTTATTTCAGGTTAGTTCAGGTTAGTAGTCACGCCAGCGAGCAAACATGCCAAGATAACCCCTATGCCCGTAAGTAGGGTTGGGTTATTCAAAGTGTCACTGCACCTGCAGCTGGATTGAATGCAGAAACTTTCGGTAATGTCGTTACGAACTATTTGTTAACTTCAATCCCATCGAATATGCAAATACAAAAAAATATCTACTCAAGTGAGCATGTGGATCAAATAACACTCGTAATTAAATAATAATAATAAAAATCTTTAATTGAATAACTAAAGATCTTACTTTAGTATAAAGCTGAATATCTTATAAATACAATTATCACGTTCAAATAATCACACAATTTTCCAAAATTTTCTGAATGTTTGGAAATCTCGTAGACTAGAATTTCGCTTAGGCCAGTTTTAAAACAAAAATTCACGCGACCCTGAAAACATAAAAATAGAGTAGTGTGAAATAACCTGTCAAGCAATTTCGACAATAACCTGAAAATAATATAAACAAACAAAGTTTACAAAATTAATCAAAGAAAATTCAAGAAAACTGTCCTACGAAACGATGAAAGGAAGAATTTTACTCAAATAATAGGCAGAAAAGCCGAGATTCATCTGGAAAAAAAAGTAACAGAAAAATCAGCATCGATAGAATAACCACCCGCAGACTAGTTCAAGCAACAAAAATAGTGCTCGAACTGATAATCATATGTAACTTAAAACTAAACTTTGTATTGTAAGTATGTAGGCAAAATTCAGGAAGATAAAAATAACCGAGCTGGGAAAGAAATTGGTAAGGAAATAGAACTATGGAGTTCATATTATAACCAATTTATGGGAGACACTTGAAGAAAAATATATTGCATTTGCCCATAACATGAGTATTTGTAACAAAAAGGTAAAATTAATCGAATTAGATATAGTAAACTTAAACTGAAGTTTGAACCATGACAAGTTTGGAGTTCTTCGTCGTTTCCATTCCAGATAGTGAAGGTATCGTCTACGTACCTAAACGATAATTTTTGTTTCTTATTTGCGTAAAGAGATAGATCACATTAAAAGTAACCTGTCAGCCAATGGATGCCAAGTAAATCTAGTGGATAAGATTTTGGAATAACGCATAAATAGGATAAGATCGACAACGAATGCTCTTTTAGATTTATTATTTAATGGTTTTGCATAACAGGCTTTGGCACTAGTTCCATAGAAACCATTTATCAGGTTATTTGGCAATTCATCTTCATTCATCATCATCTACATTCATGTGATCAAAAACTGATTTTTTATTATATAAAATTTATTGTTTTTGGGATACTTCCTCATACAATATCTTCACTAAAGCCAATTTTGCAAAATAACAAAAATATTTAGAAATCTAATACAGTTTTCATACTTGTATATTTTTAAATTTTACACATATCTCAATCATTGTTCTGAAATTCGCTTGACTGAACTTCGTGGCCTCTACTAAGAATCGATAAACTTAACCGAAATCGTTTCCTACAGCCACTAGTTCATTGATGAAATTAAATAAATTTTCACGTATGATATCCAGCGATGTATACAATATCTTCCAACAACTACTATATTAATTTTTATTGTATGCTATACTGTTAATATTTCTTTTATTAGATTCAACACTTTTTACTTGATTTCATTTTAAACTACTGTGTAGACTACATGACTATTATAGGTACTTATACAATATAACAAATTGTGTTTTAGAAATAGTGGCACATAGGATTTATTTTTAAGCTAAAATGTTTTGTATTTATGTGTCATGGAAGCATGGCAAAGATCAAAGTCAGGAATGGGGATGACACTTCCATTTCGCTTCTATTCACTTCCTAACAACTCCGGCAAATTGTGTCTTAACAATATTTTAAAACCAAATGTCTTTGTTTGGGTTACCAACTTCGGCAATATAAGACAAAGTAACAATTTCATAGAAAGTGACATTGTATTGACTGCACAGCTTTAACCAGAGAGTATTTGACTTTTTGCTAGTGCAATCCTTTTTTACATCCCATCTTGCAATTAGGAAAAAATCCTATTTCTTATGAATTATCGTGCCATCCCTAAATTACTATAAGCAGAAAAATTATTTTTCAACTCCATTTTAAGGAATGCATTATATTTCCCAGTTACACTTGGATCCGTTGACATACCCTCATAGAGTAGTACTTTGTAAAGACGCAGTGATATTTTCATATTTCGTATATCTCAGATCATCCAAACTCTGTTGTTTTATCACTTCAATAAAGATGTAAAAGAAATTCTTCCCCATTTTTAATTTTGTGCTTTTGGTATTTGAACTTTTTGGCGAGTGAGCTTCATTTTTTTTTATATTTCTAGTAGCTTAAGTTTGCTCCCCTTTTCATACAAAAAGGATGATGAGTCTCAACCACTAATAGAATCAATTAGTAAATTATTATTTAATATTATTTGAAAACGTCATATTTTTCCAGGGCAAAACATGAATATTTTGTCCTTGTTCAAAAAATTCAATTTCGAATTATTCGAAAATGTTTAAGGGTTTAATAATAACCTAAAAAACAAAAACAATTACTTTAATGCCTGGATTTACTACTAAGAACGGTATTAGTAGGTGTTCCGAAACTCTATATTAGCAAAATATGTATTTAGAAGAAATAAAAAAAATAATTCGATATTGGCTTTTCGGAAAAAGAAAACCACACCAACTTTTTGAAAATTGTCATTCGGTGGCCTTTATTTTTATCTTGGGAGTTTATGGCTTTATCCAATTTTGTTAAAAGTATAGTCAATAAACTAATATACTATCTACCACCCGGTCTTTTTTTATAAAAAAGTATCTTAAAAAAAGAACACTGATAGTTTCGAATCAGATTTTTCTAGTTAAAATATGTAGAACTAATTACTGCTAACTTTTCACTTGTCATCGCATAAATATCTTAAATTAGATGTTTCAGGCTCACCAGTATAAATACTTCCAAATATTTACTCAATAATAGAACCGAGACCACCCATCTAATAAAATTGATCCGTAAGAAAAAGCACCGCATCCAGGAGGAATGCATTTCCATCGGCAATGTTTATTTTTGTGCTTTTCTGGGATCGCATTGGCCACATGTGCACCGCACCAGTACAAATATTACAATGTATTACACTCTGTTTCCTTGATATGCCCTATTCTTGTTGTATTTAATTTTATTTAACTACGGATCCTCTTTGCAATTTATCTCGAAATGATGTGTTCACTCTATTTTCAATTTGTAGTGGCTAACCAGTTTTTGATATGTTCCATGACTATTTCAATTTAATTCTGGCGACGTCGTAGAGATGTGTTTTAACTATTTCGTTATTATTATATTTTAGCCCTGTTCTCTTTTATAAACTAACTTTTTAACATGGTATATTATTTGTTTATATGTATTATTCTTTCAAGCAGAGAAAAGAATATATACAAACAGTTTGTTTCGTGAAAGTACAACTCTGGTTCTCTCTCCATACGCGTTTCGATCATCTTATGGTCTTTTTAGAGGGGCCGATTAAGTATAATTTATGCTTTTCAAAAACATATAATGTGTTTATTTTATTTGAAAAACAAGGTCAGAATTCGATATTTTCAATAATTTACTTTATTTGTAACACTAGGCCATGGCCAGATTATAAGAAACAAATGCAAAATTTTGACAAAAATAATTATACCAAAAATTAGACACTTTAAAAATGAATTTTAGTGTTATTCTATATTTTCAATTGTAAATACTTAATTATTATTACACTTTTTACTTCAAACAACACTATTATTATAGAACCATAATATGGAAATTTGATTGCAAAGAAACAAGTACAACACTATTTCTTCAAACTAAAATAACAAAAACAAAAAGAAGCAATGAAACTAAAAACAACCAAGAGTTTTTTTAAAGATATTTCTCAAAATAGCGGCCGTTTTCTCAAATGCAATATAGGCACGGTTTTATTATTCTTCTAATTGCATTTTAAAGATCCATAGGTCTAGTATGAACAGTTTGGAAGGCCAAACCAATTGCTTCACGAAGTTCCGCTATAGATTTATGTCATGTCTTATATATTTGATTTTGCATAAAACTCCACAAAAAAAAACTCCAAAAATCCAAAATGGAAAGTTCTGGAGATCGTGGGAGACATCTCACTGGCCCATTGTTACCTATCCATCTTTGAGGAAAGTTATTGTCCAGAAATGGCCTCAACAGCCCAGAGTTGTTCAAAATTAATTGAATTGAAATGGGGCAATGAAACATTTTCAAGCAATTCTGGAATAATTTCCTCAAGGATTTCTAGGTATCTACGTGCTGTGAGACCCCCTTCATATATAATGTATGCTATGCTTCGACCCAAAATAAAACACAAGACACCAACCCCGAAGCTCCCTTGTGCCATTTCGAAAATTAAATGGAAATTTTCTTCAAACCAATGCATTGTGTTGTGACGGTTAAAAATTTCCGTACTTGAAAAATAGCATTCGTCAGGCCAGATGACAAATCTGCCAAAAAATTTGTTGTTGCGGATTTGTTCTAAATACCATTGACAAAATGTTACTGGGCACACACCATCTCCGGGGTGTAAATGTTGCACTATTTTAAATGTATATGGATAGTATTGATACTTTTTCAAAATTCTTTCAGCGCCAGATTTTGCTACACCAACTTCTTCCTCTATTTTTCTACAGGAAGATGAAGTTGTTGCTTCTGCCTAAAATAACACATTTGTTTCTTTTCTCTTTCTGTTTTCTTTGACGTATTTTGGGACGCGGCTTAATGAAAGATCCTTGTTCAACTAAATTTCTTTTGAACGAGTAAATATGTCTGGAGAGGGTCTTCTTTCTGATACCTAACATGAATAAAAACGATCGCCAGATATGAGAAATTATCCTAATGATAACGCTTTAAATACATTATCTATTGAAATATAATTCAGAAGCTTCTTGGGGATGTTCATTGTTTTGTATAAAATATATTAACATATCATGCTTTTCATAATCATCATAAACGGCCATTCTAAATGCAAAATAAATAAAAAAGAAAATAAAAACACCTACGTAACAAAATTATTTTATAAATAATTACAATCTGACAAAACTGTGAAGTTTTGGATATCTATCTTTTGTTTCTTATAAATTGGCCATGGCCTACTGTTACAAAATAAAGTAAATTATTGAAAATATCGAATTCTGACCTTGTTTTTCAAAATAAAAGAAAAAAATCATGTATTTTTGAAAAGCTTCAATTATACTTAATCAATATTTAAAATAATATACAGGGTATTCTATTTAAAAAGTCATAAGTTTGATAAATATCTCAAAAACTAAACTTTTTAGAATAAAAAAACTGACTGCGCTACTGAACTCTATGTAAAAAAACGAGATGTGCCTAAAAAACCAATATTTCCAAAATTACCCCGTGGCTTAAAAACTAAGAGTGTCATGACAAATTCGACACTGGAATCTTTCGTTTCGTTAAAAAGTAGGAAACTAAAGTGAAAACAGCAACACTCTATCTTTGATAATAACTCCAATATCCCTAAAAATATCGAAAATGGGACACCTCGTACAGTCGTCAACGGACAAAGTTGTTCCTCTATTAATCATATACAAGTTTTCTTTAATTTAATGGGTATGACCGGAATTATTTATATTCTAGTTCTGTCAAAACTTACTCACACTTATCCTGGGTATTGATTTTTAGAAAACCATGTAGATTGTTCCGGACTTGAACTAGGATGTTTGGTATTTTGCAGTCGAATCGAATTTCACTTATTTGGGAAATATTCAGGATGAATTGACATTAACTGATTATTAACATAAAGCACTGGATAGCTTGATTAAGGAAAAACTGGATAAAATAGGTTATGGCCTTAGTTAATGTAAAGTACCTGAACACGTGATCGAAGTAGGGTCGGATATTAGGCTAATTAAATAAAGATACTTCTACGTGTCTCCACTCAAAGAATAATAGATGAAGAGTTAAAGAAAATGTTGGAAGAAGGAGTCATTGAACCTTCTAAAAGTTTTTGGTCTATTCCATTGTGTCTAGTGCAAAAAATGACAGTTTATATTTTACGTTAGTTACAGGAAAGTTAATGAAGTTACGATAAAGATGGATATCTCGTATACCTCACCTATTTTAGAGTGCCTTAGAGATATCAAATATCTATGTTCCATTAATATGAAATCTGCCTTCTGGACAGTTAAGTTTTGATAATTAGCGACTATTTTATCAAGTTTACACTTTTATTTCCTTTTCGAGTAGATGCTGCTAAATCCCTTACAGATCAAGTAGGATAAGGTGTTTTTCTGATATTTGAAGCCCCTCAACTGTGACAATGGAGCTCAGTTGAAATTCAAAGGATTTCAAGCGCTTTGTAAATGCTATAAAAATAAAATATTTTATACGCCTTCTTACTAACCACGAGCTGATATTACAGAGCGTTCTTACCGAGTCGTGAAAACAATGTTGAGATCTTACATATCAGCCTTGGGACGAAAATTAGCTGCCATAGGTTGCGCTATGCGGACTTCCTGTCCTGAAATGACTGAATATACGTCGTATGGTGATGACCATGCTGAAAAAATTCCGAATAACTGATTTGGATCCAAAAGACTAAGTTAAGAAGAGGTCGTATTTCAAAACCGGGAAGTCGAAGCAAAGATAAGCATCTCATTCCAAAAATCAACAAGGATATAACTTGCGTTGAAGACCTACTGAACATTCGGCAGGAGAATCTGTGTGGTGTAAGAACAAAATCCTTCTGACGCCGCCAACTTTTTTAGCTCCAAATTGGCTCTTGTTTGTGTAGTACCTTTTGTTATAGAAAGACAAACGAGTGCACTTACAAACTGCACAACCCATCAAGGCAATGCAAAAACCACTGCTACATACAAGACTTCAAATCGTGTAATCCGTCTAATCCTAATGCTACCGATTTTGAGTAATTAATCTTTTATTAATATTGCTTTTATTGATTACCTTGTATTTTTTAGTTTGATATCTTGGGTATCCTGCCCTGCATGCTAGGCATTTGTTGAGTGTGGATCGACGGCGTGGCGCGATACTTGTTTGGCGATTCATATTAAATTGGTAACGAATATTTTTGCCCCGTGTACTGATCGAGGGAAGAGTCCTCCAAATACTATGGTAAAGTTAACCTTCAGTTGCTTGACTTCTGTTGAGTTTGTCACCGCATTTGTTAATCTCTTTTGCTATATTTTTTAATTTTGTTATAGGGTTTAATAATAATAGGCTGGTTGTGTTGCTGACTTGGTGCTTTACTCCTTTATTCATTAACTCTATCTTTGTTAGTTTTGTATTAATTGAGTTGGTTATCATGGCGGTGACTTGTATTTTCGTTAGGGTTTCCGGATTCCTTCAATTTTCTTGTACCATATCTATATCGATTCTATAATTTTAGTTTATCTTTATCTTTCTCTGTACTTTGTCGTGCTACCTTTAACTATCTTTTTTATTGATCATTTATTAATTAATTTGCTTTTGTCTTTTGTCCGTCAGGAAGTTTATTTTTTAATTTCTTGATTATGACTTTTATTTTTGAATTGTTTTTTGTCGGTCAAGGCGCTTTTGTTTGATTATTACTGGAATTTTGCCTTTGTCATTTGTCCGTCAGGACATTTATTTTGAATATCTCGGTTGTGTCTTTTATCTTGGTATATGGTATGGTGTTTCTTGGAATCACTGATTGTGATTATTTTACCTTTGGTCTTATTAGACTTTACCTTACAGCTCTTTTTCTTATTACCACAGGCTGCATAATGTTGGGTGCTACTGAATGCTGCTCAGCGCCTTTTGCTTTTCCAGAGGGCACATGAGTCGGAAAGGTTGAGCATGAGGGACCGAAGTCTTAGTCCCTGGGACCAATTTTCTCTTTCTGAATTAACCACTGTTGGCTCGCCAGCAGGCCAGGGGAGGGCCAAGTTAGAATGTTTGGCCTCAGCTCCGGCTGGTTCGTTCGATGCGACAGGTCAGTAGTAGTGACACCATGCGGAACACCCTGATTATTTTTTTTTGTTTGTAGTTGGGGTTGGTGGGTTAGAGTGGTGGGTTAGAGTAATACCTAATACATCTTTTGTTTGGTAGATATTTATAACTCACTCCCTTATGTTTGGCGGAATATTAAGACTGACCCTCTCTCTCTTCTTAGTTTTTTTACTAGTTAGTTCTCTTTTCCTCTTAGGTTATCCTTCCTTTGGATTCCTTGCTGCGGCGCGCTTAGTCTTCCTTGGAAGCAATTGGGGTAAGGATAGCAAACGATATTATTCAAACTTTTTTCGGGTGTTACGCATAGCTAGCTAGCCTTATATCTCTAGTGGTCGAAAGTGTGGCTTGAACGTCTCTCGGCAGTGTCGACGGACTTCGCTACATCGGATGCCTCCATAGAAGTTGCTAGGTTCCTTGTGGAAAAGTGACCAAGGAGATTTTTTTGATTGTTTTCAGATAGACTTGATTTTACTTTTATTTGACAATTATTTTACCTCATTATGTTTATTTTCTTTTTACTTTACTTAACATATAGCCTCTATAGCTTTATTTTGGCCATTGAGCCTTTTCTACTTTTATTCATCGTCGGTTTTTTTTTGAGAAAATTACCCTACTTTTGATAGAGAGTGGGAGTTATCATGGTTCAAATTTAATTTAAGTTTAATGTAGCTAATTTGAATAATTTATAATTTTACCTTTTTGTTGAAAATGCTCAGGCTATGGGCAAAAACAGTATATTTTTCTTCAAGCATCTCTCACATATTCTTTGAGGAGAAACACACCATTCGTCGGCTAAGTTGCTTTTTTTGATCGGTTGTACTACGAACCACGGAGTTATACTTCCTTATCAATTTCTTTCCCACCTCGGTTATTTCTATCTTCCTGAATTTTGTCTGTATTCTACATTACAAAGTTCGGTTTTAAGTTAAATTTTATTATCAGTTTGACACCTATTTTCGTTGTCTTGCTTTTCATTTACTAGTCTGTGGGTGGTTATTTTTATTGATGCTGAATTTTCTGTTACTTTTTTCAGATAAATCTGAACTTTCTTGCTTTCTGTTAGAGTAAAATTGTTTCTTTCATCTTTTGAAATATTTCAATTTTTTGTATTTTTTGAGTTACATAAATTTTTGTTTATAACTTACCTTAGCGAAATCCTAGTCTACGAGATCCACAATCTTTTAGGAAATTTATCCCTTTTCTTGAAATGTATTTCTTTAATTTAATAGTAATCGATAGGTTACTTAAATAATTTTGAGTCGAAAATGTTCGTGATTGTTGATTTATTTACTAATTTATTTTAGCCAGCTGCTATTGCTCAAGGTCATTTTTACACCGTGATTTCTTTCAAACGTGTTAAAATTTTGAACGCGTCCGAATGAGGTAATGCTACACGCGATTTTTAATATAAATAAGGTCGAGGCCATATGCGTTCACTTTCATGTTTCTTGCTTGATTGAAATTGAAATTTAGACCTTCCCGTCTCAATTTATATGGTCTGGAAAGTCATTTAAATTTTCCCCGTAACTGAGTTTACTTAAATAATTACTTTTTTTTGTAATAAAACACACCTTTGTTATTGTTTATTGAAATTATTTTACCTTCGTTAACTTCAATTCATTTTTCTTTTTTTGCTCTCAGTCATTTCTCTATGTTTGCGTCTTACTGTACTAAACTACCATAAAATAGCGACTTGATTAAAAGCCCAGAAGGCACACATGACCTTCTTGGTTCTAGTTCAGTCGTGAGTCCAGGATTACTCCCAGGTATCTACCTCTTCCTTGTATTGAAAAGTCCTTTACGACAATGTGATTACGAGAAGTCTCTTCTTTTTCCCTTTTTTTTGTAAAAAGTACCACATTGGCCTTGTCCGGGTTAATTTCGAACCCTGCACTGTGGCACCATCTTTCCGCAATCCAGATTGCCCGCATCATTGATCCCCCAGGTTTCGGATCTTGCGACTAGGGCACAAAATGTCCAAGTAGTCGGTGTAGGACTGTGTATACAAACCAGCCTCATTTAGTTCACTCAGCAGGTTGTTCAACACAAGGCTCCACAATAAAGGCGATAAAACTCCTCCCTGAGACAGCAGCCTCTATTTGACAATGGTTCGACACATACATTGTTAAGTTCAGCATATATTTGTCTCTGAGTTAATATAACTTTGATTCAAGCGACTACTATCAGTTCAGAGCCTTGTCGCTGTAGAGAATTACATATCGAATAATAAGATATATTGTAAAATGGATGGAGCATTGTACAGCGCATTTTCGACTCTTATGACGAGTCGATATAGCGCTGTGTCTGTGGATTTTCCTTCCTGATAGGCAAATTGTAAAGAATATATGGGACACTACATCATAATTCCTTCTTTTTGTGTCGATCTACCAACCTTTCCAGTACCTTTAAAAGGAAATTGGTAAGGCGTTTGTGAAATCTACCTTTTCTACCTTGGGAATAAAGACAACTTTTGTTTCGCTCTACGCCATAGGCATGTACTCCAAGCTCAAACATGAGCGAAATAATTTTACCATGTGGCTTATTATAATATCGGAGAATTTTTGTACTGTTTTTTCTTTGATTCGCTCTCATGTCTATTTGAACCTGGATAGTGTACTCTTAGTAGTACTTTGCCCCCTAAATAGTATTTTGGAAAGGCGGAATGCTGAGTGCATACTTTCTATGCTCTCGCAGTATGTATTTCACACATTCTTCTTTGAGTACCTTATTTTTTTCCTGTATCCTCTCTGCGCAGCTTTACACTCTTCCTAATTTATTTCAGTTTTTTATTTTAGGGCTTTTTTAAAGAGATTTCAAACATATTTCCGGTGGTTCTTCGTCTTAGGTGACAGCTAGCTTCAAACGTACTCCGAAGTACATCACTGATTTGTTTAGGAACGATCTCCATATCAGCTTTATCACGATATCTCGATAAAAACCCTAGACACTGCTTCCCAGTTCCTCCCGAAAGAGATCCCAGTTTGTATTCCTAGGGTTTTGGTATTCTGCTACTGCTGCGTCTTGCTCCACGTCCATTTTAAATAGGATGTGTCGGTGATCTGACAACGTGGGAATGTTCTAATTTATCAATGCTTGCAAATTTAAAAATAACAATTTATTGACAGTGACTGTACTCTATATCTATGTATGTATTATGTTTTTTATAAAACACAAAGACAAATTCCAAGAGCTTGAAATATCTCATTTGTATAACACTAGGAGAAAAAATACATTCAAGATACCAGTCCATTCCCTTACACTAATAGAACAAAGCCCCTACTACAATTGTATAGTCCTGTACAATTCTCTTATAACAGAAATTAAGAATTTGCGGAATGTAAAGCGCTTTAAGGATAGTCTCTTCAAATATATTTGTAGCCTCGAGCCTTATAACTTGAATGGATACTTAGAGCTAAGTCCATAACGTGTTTTTTAATTGTGTTGATTTTTTTTAATGTACAATGCATGTAAATGTGGGTTTGCACTTGGGCCTAAACTGTTCTTATGAAAGTGTCTCTGTACATACATACAGTGCGTAATGTAATGTAATTTGTTTTAATGTATAGTCTTAAATACAAGTTTTATATTATATAACAAGTGAAATAAGATAATTTATTTATATTTCATATGTAAATATTTCTCTGACGTATTTAAAACTTTGTACTGACGAATTGTTTTGAAATAAATTCTATTCTATTCCATTCTAAACACTTTTTGGGCTCACTGTTCAATGAAGTTGAATGTGATGAAGTATACCAATGAAACCTAAAAATTGTTAATAAGCTTCATAAGGCAGCAAGAACTTTACAAGGAGACACAATCATTAGAGGATAACAAGAATTGTGGCAAATAGTTTAGCCGAATAACAACAATATGATAATGGCAACAATGGTTATCGTTACATCCGTTTGTGTATAAATTCTTATTCGAAATAAACTTTCACTAGACAGCTTAAAAACAGGACAGGTGCAGAAGTAGTAAATGCCATGAATGATATTATTAAAGATGTTTCTTGCATGCCAATCAATTTGCAAAATGATCAAGGTAAGGAATTCTATAACAAAACTTTTCAAACCCTTATGAAAGAATACAACATTAAACATTATAAGCAAAATAAAATATGTTCAGATGCATCTCCAATTAAGTTCTGTAGGCGTGGTTTATTAAGTGACGAAAATATATAGTAGGTTATGACTAAATAAGTTCAAGTCTAATTTGTCTCATTGTTTTTTTGTTGTAATGTGTTATAATTTCTGTGGATAAGTGTGATTGATTTTATGTACTTTTAATATAAAGTAAGTGAAAAAATAGTAAAAAATGCAGAGTTTACAAATGTTGACATTTCAGATATATATTTTATTTATGGTCGTGCTAATGGAAATGCATTAGACGCTTAACGGATTTATACTGAATTATATTCACAATGTAGCATTTACGAGAAAATTGTACATTTTTAAAACGAACTCCTGATTGTGGATACCCTCGGAAGATAAGAAACGTAGCGTTAGAGGGAGCTGTTCTTAATTTAATAGAAGAATCTCCTAGAATACGTACAAGAAAAATTGCCAATATAAGCAATTCCACAGTATTCGGAATTTTAAAAGAATATCAACTGTATCCCAGAGAGTGCAGGCGCTTTTACCTCGAGAATTTTCGCCGCGTATAATTTTTTGCCAGTGGATACTTCAAATGATCGACCAATCTCCCCTTTTTTTTTATCTCGAATTTTGTTTACTTATGAGGCAAACTTATCCAGGGAAACCATAAGAAATTTTCACAATAATCTCAACTGGGCTGAAAAAAATTCACTTGAAGCCATTTATTAACATCAGTTTTCATTAAATGTATGGTTTGGTGTCATAGGCGATTATCTGATGGGCTCATGTTTCCTTCCATTAAGATTAAATGGCGACCAATACTGAAAGTTTAAGTTTTAACCGTGTCATTATACACACACATATATATATATATATATATATATATATATATATATATATATATATATATATATCAACATCAGTTTTCATTAAATGCATGGTTTGGTGTCATAGGCGATTATCTGATTGAAATATATATATATATATATATATATATATATATATATATATATATATATATATATATATATATATATATATATATATCAACATCAGTTTTCATTAAATGCATGGTTTGGTGTCATAGGCGATTATCTGATTGAAATATATATATATATATATATATATATATAGAAATGGTTAAAATTTAAACCTTCAGTATTGAAGAGTTGTTCTTAATTTTACGCATAAAAGTTCATATAAATCTGATATAAGTCTGATAATGCTTAGTTTTAAGGTGTTAAAATTTATTATTATTTTTAGTTTTTTAAATTTTTATCATTTGATTTTGAAGATAATTAAGTCGAATTTGGGACACATAAAATTTCTACAATTCTCATAAAAAAATTATTATTATGTGAAATAATGTACAGAGTGCTACTTTTTTTCGGGTCTGTAAAATGTTTCCCTCTCGAACTTTTTTTCGGGCTCCAGTAACTCCATTTGATTAGTCAGTTAGCTTTCCCATCTTATTGTGAAACTTTTTGTCTCTTAAGTTTTCCTCTAAAAGCCAATAGCTTTTCCACAAAAAATACATACGACGGCAGTCCCAGAATAACTGGTCTGACAAAGAAAACACAAAATATTTGGCAAAACTTTATTTATTTCTCAATAAGTCTCCTTTAGCTCGATACACTTTTTCCAGCGATGTTCAATAACTTCGAGCTCCTCAAAATAGCTATGTACTGCAGACATCGCCTCTTCATCGTTGGCAAATCTTTTATCGTCGAGCCATTTCTTCAAGTTGGAAAGAGAAAATAGTCTGAGGCTGCTAAATCTGGCGAATAGGGTGCATAAGGAAGTAATTATTACTTTAAGTCAGTGATTTTGGCCACTGCAAAAATGGTTGTGTGAACAGGCGCATTGTCGTGATGGAACAACACTTTCCCTTTTCCCTAATTTCATCACTGAAACGCAGCAATAAGTTCATATAATACTTGCCGTAGACGGTTTTTCCTTTTTCAAGATAACCAATAAAAACTATACTATGCGCATCCCAGAAAACTAAAGCCACGACCTTGTCTGTACATCGAACCGTCTTTGCCTTCCTTGAAGCCGATTCTCCCCTTTTAATTCATTGTTTTGACTATTCCTTCGTCTCGGGTGTATAATGATGGATGTTTCATTCATAGTTATGAATCGACGCAAAAACTAGGCTTTGTTGCGGGGAAACATGGCCAAACACTCGATTGAAACATCCTCATGATGCTGTTTTTGTTTGATTGTGAGCAAACCAGGCATCTATCTTGCACACAGGTTTCTCATGCCAAAATGTTCAGTCAATATGCGATGTACAGTACTTTTTGAAATGTCTACCATTTCTGCTAACTTGCGCACTTTTAATCGACGGTCATCCAATACCATTTTATAGATATTTGTGGAATGTCACTTCATTTGGTCAACCACTGCGATGTTCGTCGTCGCAGCTCGTACGGCCTCATTTAAACTCTGCCACCCAATACTTCACTATTCAAAAAGAAGGTACAGACTCCCCCAAAGTCGAGTCTAGCTCGGCTTTGATATTGGTTGCAATAAGTCCTTTCAAATGAAAGTATTGAATCACATAACGATGACAAATTTTTAACATGTTTACAAATTCACTGAGAATGTTCACTATTCATGGCTGTCAAACAAGTAATAAACAACGTAGCGTCTTCAAACTTAAAACTTGACGTTTCTAAAGTTGGTACTATCTAACAAAGTCATTATATTTTAACAAATACCACCATCTATATGTCAGGCCGGTTAATTCTGGAACTGTTCTCGTATGTTTTTATCAATTTGATTCATATTTGTTTTAACCAACAGGGACTAAGAAAAAAAATTCAACACAATAATAACAGAATTTGAACAACAGTAACAAAATATTAATAACAGAAATTACAAATGGTAAAATGACCACTTTCAGCCATAATGCAAGAATCCGATATTCGTCTCATTGAAGAACGTATTCGTTGAAATAATCCTGGAGTATTTCTTAAACTTTCGCAAGACGCAATAATGCGATTTCTCAAATCTTTAACGTCTTCAATAGGAGAAGCATAAATCAAAGATTTAAGGAAACCCCAGATGAAAGAATCCAGTGGATTTAGATCCGGAGATCGGGCAGACTAGTGTTGAGTACCTCATCGTCCTATCCAACGATTTGGATACACTGTCTCTAACTGACAGCGTACATTGATATTGAAATGTGCTGGATCGCCATCATACATAAACCATAATTTTTGTCTAACTTAAAAAGGAATCTCTTCAAGAAGGGCAGGTAACTCTTTCTCCAGAAAATGATAGTACTGGTCGCCATTTATCCTTCATGGAAAGAAACATGGGCCAATTAGATAATCGCATATGACACCAATCCATGCATTTAATGGAAACTGATGTTGATTATTGGCTTGAAGCAATGCATGCGGATATTCTTTAGCACAAATGTGATTATTCTGAAAATTTCTCATGGATTCCCTTGAAAAGATTGCCTCATCAGTAAACAAAATACGAGATAAAAAAAGGGGAGATTGGGCGATCATTTGAAGTATCCACTGGCAAAAATGTATACACGGTAAAAACTCTCGAGGTAAAAACGCCTGCACTCGCTGGATAGGGTAGGGATACATTTGATGTTCTTTTAAAATTCGGAATACTGTAGAATTGCTTATATTCAATATTTTGAAAATTTTTCTTGTATTTGTTTTAGGAGATTCTTCTGCCAAATTAAAAACAGCTTATCTTCCGAGGATGTCCACAATTAGAAGTTCGTTTTAGAAATGTACTATTTTCTCGTAAACGCTGATGAAGACGAACAAATGTGTTATGATAAGATACCCTACGTTGTGGATATAATTCAGCATAAATACGTTAAGTTTCTAATGCATTTCCATTAATACGACCATAAACAAAATGCATATCTGACATTTCAACATTTGCAAACTCTGCCTTTTTTACTATTTTTTCACTTACTTTACATTGAGAGTACATAAAATCAATCAAACTAAACCTTAGAAATTATAATTACAAAAAAAAAACATTATGACATATTAGACGTGAACTTATTTGAACATAGCCTACTGTACAGAGTGATCAGTAAAGTCCGCATCATATGGAATTTTTTTTATTAATAGCTTTATTCGAAATTTGACTTTGGCATCAATTTTTGCTTCGATCGAGATGAAAATTAACCAAAGAAATAGTAGTGATGTGATTAGCATTATCTGTCAAATTTAAATTTCTTTTCCAAAAAAATATATCTCAAAATATCGAAAAAAGTAATTAGAAAAAGTTTTTCTGAATGCAATTTTTAGACCATATGCATTCAGCTGTATAAGATAATTTAGATTTTTTGCCAATTTATTGTGAATTGCACCACTGTTGCAAGATAAGACTCAACGCAACCTATATAAAACTTCTTAGTTGAGGTTAGGCGAAGCGTCGTGAAAACGATTTTTTGAACGAACGGATTGAAACCCGGAATAACCAAACCATTCGCTCCACCATCCGTGAAAAGCTACGATATTACATATATACACACACATATATATGTATATATATATATATATATATATATATATATATATATATATATATATATATATATTTGGCCTGCTATCATTATTGCAGCCATACATTGACCATTTACGGTTATTATTGCGACCATCTATTTATTACGTCCGAATGCCGTACGCAATAATTCGACCGCTGTTTTTTCAGGCTTCCCGCGCTTTTTACAAGGTGAGTTTAAATTTTTTTCATCGGTTGTCACATGATCTTTCTGAATATATTTTCAGTTCCGCGCTATCTATTAAGACTGATGAAATAAAGGTATATTTACAAAAATTTTTTAACGTTAGTTCAGCGAACTTCCATGTAGAGCCGCAAAAATATACATTTCTGTATAGCTTCCCTTACGCTGTCCTTTCACTTTCTTAATATTATTGCGACCGATGTTTGGCAACGTAGCATTCTATTTATAGATTATTGGAGTGACCTTGAAGTTTATTTTAAGTAATAATTTTATATTTGCTTTATTTGGTATCTGACTGGTCGCGTATATATTGTTTTATTGCGTCCGGTGAATTATGGTTTAAAAATCGGGCGGGATTAAGATAATACGCATGTGCATGTCAATCAAAATTGGCAATTAACCAAATAGTTGACAAAATTATCAGAAGATGTGTTTCCTCAGATGCGTGTAGACAAGCGAAAAATGGTGTTTTAATTTGCGAATTATGGCCAATAAATATAGTACCCACAGGGAAGAGCATTTTATACAAGTAGCTTCTACAAAGAAAATACAGCTGTGCAAAATCATCACTGAACTGACAAGACTTGAGCTAAATCATTTCATTAACTAGTGACTTAAATGTATGATGACACAATTTAATAAATCCTGCTGATAATGCTATTTAAAAAATCTAACATAAAATAAAGATTCCATAACTCGGTAGAGTCTTTTTACTGCAGAGTCATATTATTAAAACAAAAACGTTCCAGAAGATTGTGAAGAATGCCTTTACATGTTAATAATATGAATTGTTAAGAAAAGGGCGCTAATGAAGAATTTAACAAAGTTGTCTCTTTGGCTGAACATATTCTATAAAAAATCCTTTAAAATGTGGTTATAAGAGGCAAGAGAGGTAGTAGGGAAACAGTTTTATTTAGTTTCGATATTCAGGCACATATTAATATTCTATTTAATGTAAGAGACAATTTTGTTCCAACAAAAAATAGCTACTTGCCCGCAAAAGCAAATTCATTAACTAATATGGTGGGGCACAAAATATTAAGAAAACATTCCCATCGCTGTAGAGCAAAAAATCCGCCATCAATAACATTCGCTCGCCTTGGAAAATACTTTGTCACTCTTACTCAATTTTCATTCAATAATAAAATCCAACATCTGGTAACATGTATGAGCCATACTCCAGCAGTACTTAGATATTTAGATTGTTATGAGTTCACTCTTATTATATTCATCCACTATTAAATTACAACTAACTCCTCGCTCATACTCTACCTACTTATATACAATTATACAACATACTAGAATAAAAAGTCTAGAATCTCCTTAGAAAAATTACTAACGAAAGTTTCTAGATTGCATTGCTATAAATAAGGGGGTAGTATTCAGGTGGTTGTCGTTACACTACCTCCCTCCTAATTCTAGTCATCCCGATCAGTTTCGATACTTCCGTGGAATGGCTTTTATTTGTTCTTGGGACTTCGTTGGATTCCAAGCTGATTTAACTTAGGTGATTTGCCTTTCTTCCTCTGTGGATTCCATAACCAAATTCTGTTACCTTGCTGAAACCATGCCGGGTTTGCCTTGATGTCAGATTTTGTCTTCATTCTGTTTGTTGCCAGATCCATGCTTTCTCTAACTAATTCTTGAACTTCTTGCAACTTCTCTTATAAGACATCCATCCAGTCTTTGACCTCCAAAGCAATCTAAGATCCTTTTTGAGGAGTAGCTTCGTAAATTGCAGATCAGTAAATTATTAAGAAGATTAGCAAATATTTGTTCCAATCTTTCTTATATCTATTCACAACTTTTGAGAGATACTCTTGAATCGTTCTATTAAAAAAGCTTAGATTCAAATTACGTCCATGGCTAGAATGTAGCTCCAAAGGAATTACAAATCGGTTGAACACAATGTTGACTAAGACTTCAGCTACTGTTAAAGATAGCAAATACCTCAAGCCATTTACTGAAACAGTGAATAGCAAACAAGATTTATTTTTTGCCTATATCTGTTTCTGGAAAGGATTCAGGTTTATCAATAGCCATCCGTTCAAAAGATATTTCAACATTATATTTCTTTACTTTTCCCTTAGATCTTGTGCTTGAACCTTGGCTGACTGCACATGTAGAATACTGTTTATACCATAATTTTACGTCTTGATAATAATTAACCCAGTAAAATATTTCTTGAAGTTTGTCTGAAGTATTGTCAACTCCTAAATGAGCACCAGATTTTCCATCGTGAGTTTCTTCTAAAACTACTGTAAGTTTGTTTCTAGGTTACACCTGAGTTCTGATTTCCTTGCCATCGGTATGTTTCCAGGATCTCTTTAGTAAAGGTTTTTCAATCGATAGTGGTCCCTCTAATCCCAGAGTGCCTTAAATGTAAGTCATTGACCTATATCTCTCTAATTGCGATGCCTTGCACATTATTCAAGATCGTCGTAAATTGTGTGTTCGATGTTCTGTCAAGTATTTAGGAGAGCCCATGCTTCTTTATTTTATTGATTTCTGTATGAAGGTTCTTCATTTGAGATTCTCTCCTGTCTACGACTTCTTTCACTTCTTGTCACACTTTTCCTATGTCTTGTTCCACAATTGATTCAATACTACTAACTTCTTGGCGTACTTCTCTCATGTCTTGTCACACTTAAATTCTCTCCCTCTTAAACTTTTACGTTTATCTAATTCTTTTAAAATGGTCCATTTTATCCATTAGCAAAGTTTATATTGATCTTTTTTTTCTTTCGGTGACGTGATTCTTCTTGTTGTTTTTTTTTGCGGCATTCTTTTTCTTCATTTTTGTCTTTAGAGCGACGTTCTTCTATATATTCCATTTCGGCTGTTTGTTGTCAAGTATTTACCATATAAACTTCCAGGATATTGTTGAAAATCCGGTTCTAAACTTCTTTCTTGATATTAAATTTGTGAGTTCGTTTTCGCTAGCTCTTCTAGTTTCTAAATAGAATGTTCTAGAACTATGTCGAAAATTCGGCTCTAAGCGTCCTTCTTAATGACAAATTCGATGATGAAATCAGTTTTCCGCTATCTTTTAGTGTCCAAAGAGAATGTTCTAAAACTTTGTCGAAAATTCGGTTCCAAACTTGTTTTTTCAATGGTGAAGTCACTTTTTCGCCATCTTCTAGTTTCTAAATAGAATAATTTAAAATTTTGTCGAAAATTCGGTACTGAGCTGCTTTATTTATGACAAATTCGATGGTGAAGTTAGTTTTTTACTATATCCTTTAGTGTCCAAATGAAATGTTCCAGAAATATGTTTAAAATTCGATTCTATGTTTTTTTCTTGAGGACATATTTAATGGTGTAGACAGTTTTTCGACATATTCTCTAGTTTACAAGTAAATGTTCTTGATTATAAATTCTATGGTAAAGTCAGTTTCTCGCTACCTCTTCTAAATGGAATGTTGTAGAACTTCGTCGAAAATTCGATTCTAGGCTTCGTTTTAGATGACAAATCCGATGGTAAATTCGGTTTTTCGCTATGTTTTAATTCAAAATAGGATGTTTAAGAACTTTATCTAAAATTAATTTTATCATCATATTTCATGACAAATCCGATAGTTAAGCCTTTTTTTTATCTCTTCTGTTTTACAAATAGAATTTTCCGGAAATTCGGTGATAATTCTTACTTCTGACACCAGTTCTTACGATTTTACCCTGTTTATATTGACTCACTCTGCTCGAAAAATCACACTACTGTTCACTTCAACACTTTAATAACTACTTGTTTATACTTTTATTATTAAATTTTTACTCTTAATTCATATTCTCTCTTCTTATATACACCTATAGTACATTCTAGAATAAAAGTGTAGAATCTCCCTGCACAATGACTAATAAAAGTTTCTAGATTGTATTTCTATAAGGAACAGCATTAGTACTAAGGTGGTCCTCACTATAATATAGACTTCCAGATGATGGCAGCCAAAGTTTTCAAGCTTTGAATCATATTGAAAAAGGTGTACCTGATGAATTTAAAAGTAAAACTCTCGATGAAGTTAATATTGCTATGGAAGACAACTTGTTAGATAGTAACAACGACGAAAGTGACGCTGAAGGCGATATTGATGAAAACATATTACCAAATCTTGATGATCCATTTCTATCCACATTTCCTGATATTGTTGCTACGTCTGCTCTAAATTTAAACCAAGGAAAACCTCATAATCCATTTCCTTAGACACCTGCGCAAAAAAAAGGAAAGAAGAATTTTTCGAATAGGCGAGAATGTGAAAATCAAAAATATATTAAGTTGATGGAAAATAAAGACAACCAAAATAAAAGTGTTTATGCAGAATGAATACAAGAAAAAAAGTAATAGTTTTAATATTTATTCTATATTTTCTAAAAGAAAAGAACAGCTTTTTTAATGTTTTTTATAACTTTATATTTCTTATTTATGTGTCAACATAACTCATTCTTTATTTTAATAGCATTTTTGATGATTAGTTATTAAGAACTATATTTATTTAACTTTTGAGTAGTAAGCGCAAAGCTGATTGTATGATTATAAGTAGGTATTGTCTCTAAAGAAGGTATCGTTCCTTGTCTATTGAGCAAAAATACCCTTAAAAAATGTATAAAATCTACCATTCTAATTCACTAAAGTTATCTAATTTTAAACCCTACTAATTTGACAATGAAAGCTTTAAATTGACACATGCAACACTAACCCAGTCAAGTTTTGAATATGTTCATCATAGATTAGAAATATAGAAGTTTTTCCGAGAAGAGCCTATGATGAGGAAATACTGATTGGTAACAATGAAAACTTTTACTCAATTCCGTAAAAACGCCTCTTTATTTAACAGTTCCAAGATTTTTCCCCTCGTTTTTTATTGCAACTGGAACACGATATTTTTGGTGATATTTACGATGTAAACTGGCTAACTGCAGTTCTCACTTTTATGACAGCTAAATAAGATCTAAATTTTTAAACTTTTTAGTGAATCCGGAAGTATATCAGCCAGATTCAATAAGAAGATTTAAAACTTATACCCGATCTAGTTGCCATGAAAATTAAATCTTATAATCGATCAATTTTGTTTTGCTTATGATCAACAAATAAATGATTATATAGGGATATTAAGGATAAGAACCTGGCAATAAAGCCTTGAAGTATGTAAGAGAAATAGTTCTATCTCGAAAATAAATAAAGTTCTCCATTTTTGCCGGTTCAGTAATAAAAAAAAATGATTTATTTATGCCTATATTTTTAGGGTTTAAAGTTCGCTTGGCTTATTGTTGCACTTGTCAGTTTAAGCCCTCTGCTGTCAATGTTTTATTTCTTAATGTTTCATTATATTTGAATAAAATATCAATATGTATGTCACGCAGATCTATTTTGTTATAATACAAACAAGAATGTTCACCGTTCACTTGTAAACCTCCTCTTCATCTACAGAGTATATCGTTATAAATGAGCCACCCATTAATTCTTTTGGTAGCAGTTCTAAAGAATTTTTTACAAATTTTAAAGAAAAATAATGAAACATCAGACTTTGGATATATGACATAAAATTTAAATTTTTTAAGGGAACATTCTCTATGTTATTATCTGATTTGAGGTGTTTAAACTTTGTCGAAGCTGAACATGCACCCATAAATTTAAAATCTAACGGTTGATTGTTTCTCTTTTATCTTTGATGCTTATTAAATAGATGAGTTAGACGAGTAATCCATTTATAATCACTAAACCTGTACATTAGACATGCTAAACTAATGTTAATAAATGGTATATAATAATCCTGAGTGCTCGATGACAAAAGCAGGGTCTCAGACCTTGTATTTAAGTTATTCATTTTAATCTTAAATGAACTGCTATTGAATATATAGTTGAAAATTATCATAACCCAGAACGATTTGCAAATTTTCGACCAATAAAATCCCGTGTGTTTCGTTCTGACACCGGCAGTGGACTCATCAGTGGGTTCCACAGACACTCTTTGACATACTTTTTATAACGTAATTTCTGATATTTGAATCTTCTTAGCGTCGGAAACTACCGGTGAGATGTTCCTCAGGTGGCTGTTTCTACACCACTATTACAATATTATCCAAAAATATATTATATTTTTTCCTTGACTTTAATAAAAAATAAAAGTTTGGCAATTGCGCTGGAAGCAACAATGTACCATATACATTTGTGTGGAGCTGATATTGTTTAGAATTTGAAAGGAGTCAACAAAGTACGAAATTTGTAAAAAAATATATAAAAAAAAGACGAATTCTCTAATTTGAAGACGATACCCAGGTAGAGAATTAAATTCTCTACCAACATACACGGCTTAAATTTGTCTAACATCACTCCTTCCAGTGGTTGCTGTAAGATTGTTTTTTGAAAGGACGCAATAATGATAGAATGCCATATATATATATATATATATATATATATATATATATATATATATATATATATATATATATATATATATATATATATATATATATATATATATATATATGTTACATGCGAATCTACGCCCATGTTATAAATAATAATTGTTCATTGACCGCAGGTGTCCGATTTCGCAATGACAACGAGACTATTTTCCAATTAGGCAAAATCAGCAATGTTGCAATACGTGATTACGTGACTTTTAATCATACAAACTTGCTGATGTTGCTATAGGGAAAATATAAATACATTCCTTTTTTTTTATTGTAAGTTAGTAATAGTAAACAAAGCAATTAATGCTGTTACTCTGCTAGTTTAAGTTTTGATTTAAGATTTAATTTTGAAAGTATAAAATAATTGTTAAGTAAATAAAATAAAAAATTTTTAAAAAGTGTTTTAAAGAAAACAGAATATGAAAATTGGCGCAGTCGGTAGGATTCGTTTACGTTGGCAGAACAAGAAGATATTCTCACTGTCGACGGCGGATCCTAATCTTTTAAAGCGAAAGAAGAACCAGAGAAGACATCCTCACTCAACAGCAACGGAAGGAACACCTGGTGAAACCCCTGGTTGCAAATAGTGAAGAATAAGACGATCGGTGCTCAAGCAGGCAGTTGCGTAAGTAATCGAATCATCTCTTTATTACATTTATAAAATGATTTGTTGAGATTATCTGTTGATTATCCGATATTATCGTAACATTTCATATTTTCTTTGTAAACCAACGTATTATTCACTTAATTTTTTTTTTACTTGTAAACAAAATGCCAGAGACACCCTCAACTTTCTTATTTTGAAAATCAAAAGATCAACAAACAACCAACAATTTCTAGACTCCCAATACAATCCAGGAAATTTCCAAACCAACCTCCGAAATGTATCAACTATGGACATTTAGGACACATAACAAACGAGTGCCGAACCGAAGTGTTGCAGAGACCTAATTACTATAAAAATTTCCAAAAGCCGCCACAAAATTCTATCTTTTCTCAACCCCAGTTCAGACCCCTCCATGTTTTCACAACAAGATCAAGCAAGGCCTCCTGTGTACTCACAAGGTCAAGATCAGTTGCAGTTTCGCCCTTCAACGGTCCAACGAAACCCAAATCTTCAGTACCAGTCCAGAACCCACCATATGAATTACAATACGCAACCATATGAAGAGTTATCCCCACAATATGAGGAAAACTCTCACGATTACTACGAATATGATCAGAGTTTCGAAAATAATTATTATGAAAATTATTCTGGTGATCTCACTTTACCACCGAGCGATGAATACCAAAACCCAAATTTTTGCTATCTTCCGAACCAGAATCACCCCCCGAACGAGACTACCTCGATCACGAACCCTTTGGAAATTATTCAGGATAAAATCAATAATTTGAATCTGGACGACACGAACCCAAATTTAAATTTCCAAGAACAGCAATTCCTTTAAGCCCACTTCTTGCTGTCAACCCAAAAAACTTATACTATATCCATGACGCATCTAACAAATTTAAATTACTTATCGATACCGGAGCAGGCATATCCATTTTCAAAAAAAAAATACAGCCCAAAATTTTCGCAATAGGACTCCAGAAAATATCACGATCCAAGGAATAACCGATCAAAAACTACTTATAACCGAATCCACCCTGGTTCCTTTCAATACAGGTGATTCCCACAAAGTTTTTATATACAATCTCGACATAGAATTTGACGGAATACTAGGCCTAGATTTTCTGGAACACTATCAATGCGTAATAGACCTTAATTCCAAAACGCTTATTATAAATTTTTAAACAATTGCACTATACAAAGCGGATTCCAATTTTACACGACAAATGCAAGAGACTAATAATAACACCCAGAATAAAATTTCTATACAGGGTCGTACAGAATAAATATTTAATCTTAAATGCGGTTTATCAAACATAGACGCAATATTAATTGGCCAAGGAAAGGAAAAAGTTAGGCTTCCTCATGCTCTTGTTCGCGTAAACAACAACGGATAATTTCTAACAACTATTATTAATGCGAACGCAATACAAAAAACGGTTGATTTTTCTGACCTTTCTATTGAACCAATAGAAAACATCGAAACCATCCTAAACTTTAATAGCTGCGAATATAAAAACATGGGACCAATAGACAGGATAAAAATAATTAGGGATCAGTTGAGAACTGAGCACCTAAATGCAGGAGAGAAAGAAGCTGTTACACAACTCTGTCTAGACTATGCCGACATATTTTACGTAGAGGGTGACAAATTAACTTTTACAAATGAAATAAAACACACTATCGAGACAAATAATTCCAGGCCGATCTTTCCTAAATCTTATAGGTACCCACAGGTGCATAAAGAGGAAGTAAAAACCCAAATCAGAAAAATGTTAGAGCAAAACATCATTCGACCATCTGTGTCACCTTGGTCCTCTCCTGTATGGGTTGTACCGAAGAAACTGGACGTATTTGGAAAACAGAAATGGCGTGTGGTTATTGACTATCGCAAGCTAAACGAGTTAACGGTGGACGATAAGTATCCACTCCCCAACCTTTCCGACCTCTTAGATCAATTTGGCAAGTGTCAATACTTTCCTACCCTTGATCTCGCATCTGGATTTCACCAGATTGAGATAAGTCCCGACGATATCCCTAAAACTGCTTTTTCTGTTGACAATGGCCATTAAGAATTCGTTCCTATGCCTTTCGGCTTGAAGAATGCCCGTCCACTTTCCAAAGGGTCATGGACAACATTTTACTAGGCATTCAAAACGAGCGTTACCTTGTTTACATGGACGACACCATTATATATTCTCCTACTATCCATGAACATATAGATCGCCTTAAAGAAGTTTTCAAAAGACTCCGTAAAGCCAATCTCAAAATTCAGCCCGACAAATGCGAATTCTTACGAAAAGAAGTCGCCTATCTCGGACATCTTGTTACTAAAGACGGTGTAAAACCCAACCCCTCCAAGACAGAATGTATTCAGGAATTTCTCGAACCTAAAACACCAAAGGAAATAAAATCTTTCCTTGGACTAGTAGGCTACTACCGCCGTTTCATACCTAACTTTGCCAAAATCTCGAAACTACTCACAAGGCTTCTCCAAAAAGATGCAGAATTTAATTTCAATGCAGATTGTAAGGTATCATTCGACAATCTTATCCAGGCTCTAATCTCTGTCCCATTTTTAATCTACTCCGATTTCGAAGAGCCATTCCTTCTTACAACAGACGCGAGCGCGTCTGCAATTGGTGCCGTTCTCTTCCAGGGACCTGTAGAAAGAGATCTCCCCATAGCCTTCGCATCTAGGAGTCTTTGCAGCGCAGAGACTAAGTACTCTACGATTGAAAGAGAACTACTTGTCATAGTCTGGGCCGTTAAACACTTTCGCCCTTACCTTTTTGGTAAAAAATTTAACCTTATTACGGACCATAGACCCTTAACCTGGCTATTTTCCACAAAGGATCCCGGAAGTAGACTAGCAAGATGGCGTCTTAAACTCGAAGAATACAACTATAAGATCGAACACAAACCCGGCAAGATAAATAAAAATACCGATGCACTCTCCAGAATAAAAATAAATCATTTCAAGGAGTGCGCAAAGCCACAATTAAAAATAAAGATCTTTGCATCAAACGATCAAGATGACGAGCCAGAAAACGAAGCCACAAGCACTTCTGGAGAAGATGAAGATCTTAACAACGATCAAATAACGAAAGAATTTAACAAATTTGTTGAGCTCTATAAAACAAGATCTTTAATCGATTACTCAAAAATAGAAACATCAAACACGCAACTTTTGGACAAAGCTCATAAAAACATAGTTACCTTCTTTAGGCAAGATAAACTACAAGAATTACACAACAAAATAAATTCGAGGAAAACTTCGAATATCAAACAACAACCGTTAACATAGTTAACAGCAAGTCCGTTAAAAATAGAAAGTATTACATCGTACCACTCCCGTTCGATCTAGAAACTGTAGTTCAACATTTATTTTATGTTCTTTATAAAGCCCAAAACGAATTTGAGATCTCAAAAACATATTGTATCGAAAATAACCTCGAACTTCCAATTCTAGAAACTTTCTCCTATATATTCTCAGACAAAGAGATAAAACTAAAAATTTGCCAAGATATGGTTAAGACACACTCAGAGGACGAAATCCCACAAATTCTAGATCATTACCACAGAGGAAAAACTAATTTACACAGGGGAATAAATGAAACGGTACGACGCATAAAAGAAAAATATACATGGCTAAATCTTATTAAGGACGTCGAAAAATTAATAAAGGCCTGTGAAATATGTCAAAAGGTCAAAATATGCAAGAAAAACCTGAGCAGACCTTTAGTCATAACGGAAACACCGAGAGCACCTTTCGAAAGAATCAAAATAGACATTTTTGAATACCCCACAAAAAACCATGCACTCACCATAAGAGACGAGCTAACCAAATTTACACAAGCTTATCCTATCGAGGACAAGTCAGCCAGGTCGATTGTAAATACTCTTCTGGTGTTTTTCCAACACTATGGCACCCCATTAAGGATAGTATGCGACCACGGCAGAGAATTCAATAATGCCCTCATGAAAGACCTCTGTCACCTTTTCGATATAAAATTATGTTTTACGAGCGTTAGCCACCTTCAATCGAATGGCTCACTAGAAAGATTTCACGCCACACTATCTGAACTGATCCGTGCAAATCTCATAGAAAATCTCCAAGAACACCCGATCAACGTTCTACCCTATGCGGTAATATGTTATAATAACACGAAAAACAAAACTCACGGATTCACTCCTTACGAACTTTTATTCGGACACTCCGCAATCAAATGCCCCGAAAAATTATATATTCAAAAAGAACTTATCTCTAAATATGTGAGAGACCTCAATAACAGAATGGAGCATTGTTACAAGGTCGCAAGGGAAAGAACAGAAACACAAAAACAAAAATTAAAAGAAAGATACGACCAAAGAGTCGCAAAAAATCCATACGAATATAAAGTCGGAGACAGAGTATATGTAAAGGAATCTCAAATTAAAACTAAAGCCGATAACCTATTTAACGGTCAGTTCGAAATACTGAAATTTTCCAAAATTCAGCTACCCTAATTAATCCAAAAACAAATCAACCTTCAAAGATTAACTTCGACCGGTTAAAGCCTTATTCTGAATAAGGGTCATTTCTTTTGCAGATTCTGTGCGTTGCTCGCAGTTACGTCTTCTCAATACTTTATAACACCCATAAACAATACCATTGCAATCTTCTTCCACAAGGAAGGCACCATAAAGATATCAAACAACAAATGGACACTTCTCGTTTACAAAGAATTGCTGCCGATAAAGGAAGCTATTCTACATAACGATAAGATCTTAAATTCGATGCTGATCTCTCCGGAAATAAAACCACCAAGACTAATAGACTTTAAAGGAGAAATATCTGACTCCGTTAATCTTAAATACAAAGACATAATCGCGGACACACAAAACTATGCCTATAGGAATAAACACGGAATAATTAACGGAATTAGAACGATTTGGAAAACAATTACAGGTAACTTAGACGCGTCAGATGGCGAATACTTGAATATGTATAGAGAAAATCACGTGGGACGAAAAACAAATTGAGAATCTAATGAAAAATCAAATTTCGGTGATAACTCCAGTAATTAAAAGTTTTAATTCTACCGTCGAAAAATTAAGAATCGACGAAGAAACTTTTAACGACGACGTACGAAACATACAAACGGCAATAATGAACATATCAGACGATTTAGCATTTTATAACGCAAAACTAGACATTTTGGATTTGTGCTAATCCCTTATAGAGAACTACTCTTTCATAGAAAATTATCTTAACGATATCCTAAACGCCATAACATTCGCTCGCTTAAGAATTTTACATAGCTCCATTATTACCCCATTAGATCTGATCGAGTCACTTGAACAAATTTCTCAAGCTCTACACAAAAACAATTTACCACTACCGATTTATTCCTCTAGCCTCGCTAAATATATCGACATTATCGAGCTAGAAGCATATCAATCAGACTCTAGAGTATTGTTTGTCTTAAAAATTCGCCTGGTTGATCCCGAAACATACACTATGTATCGCCTTTATCCCATACCAATATCGAATAACCGTACAGGGTTTCACCATATCATCTCTACCACTCAAAAATATATTGCGAGAGATGATGATTCGATGCTCTACGTTTCACTTCAAAGCCTTGAGACTTGCAAAGTACTTAGCTTCCACCAGAAAATCTGCTCCGAAGTACTTCCACACCCAATAGATAGTGACTCCATCTGCGAAGCACAACTTCTGAAGCAACCAATCCACCTGTTACCAGGAACCTGCCAATCAAGTTTGCTGTTAGCAAAGGGATACAATGTCCAACAAATTGACAAATGACAAAACTTTGGTTAACTTCAGTGTCAGTGTTTGGGATACTCATTGTTAAAAAATGGTATAAAATGAGAAAAAAATGCTGTGATTACAAAAACACTTCCAGAAAACTGTACGAACACAATATTTTATGTTTATGGGACTGGTTTCTACGTTGATATAATCTTGACTATTTCTTTCTTTCAATTTATAAACAACTTATTCAATGAAAAATAACAAAAGTAACAAAACAATAAAAAGCGCGCAACTGGGACCTACCCCAAGGCGAAGGACACATCATTACATATTTGGATCATCAAGGTCAAAGTCAAAGTAATAATGAGGGTCATGTGTACGTGCCACAGGTCCAGGTTAAGAGTAGGGAAACACTCTGTTTTATTTTCTCTTCTACTAGAGTATTTTTTGGAAAAACACAGTTATCAATGGATTTGTAATGGTTGTTTAATATGTACACAATCATGAAAATATTTATACACAATCAAATAGCCTTTGTGCTTGCAATAAAAATTGTGGTGTCCTGTAGGCTTAACGAGGTCCATTAGCTACCACGTGAGTCAAATGAAGTGTCGTATCCAATATTTGTCAGATTATTAATAAAAAATAATATAATTAA
Organism: Diaprepes abbreviatus; assembly: GCA_034092305.1. Taxonomy (NCBI): domain Eukaryota; kingdom Metazoa; phylum Arthropoda; class Insecta; order Coleoptera; family Curculionidae; genus Diaprepes; species Diaprepes abbreviatus. The sequence goes on from JASJET010000103.1 coordinate 1,493,210, forward strand.
AAAATAAATAGTTTGCAAGGCATTTATCATTGAAATAGGAAATATTATAAAAAAAATAATTTTATACAAAAATTCATTTGACTAATTTAAAACAGGAAGAAAATTTCTTGCCTCAAGATGTGTAAGAGTGATAAAAATAAAATGTATTTCTGATGATTTGTGGTGTAAAAATTGTGATTTACCAATTTCTCGACGATATGTCGTTAAAGAGGATTCTTTTTCATGTAAAACATAAAATGTAATGGTATAAATTTAGTTCATTCAAGTAATTATAAAGAAGATACTACACATTATAAACGTAACAACATTAACTTCAGATTAGCTTTTGGTGAGTATTAATTTGATAAATATATATATTTATATATTCCACAATAACTAATTATTTGTATCATATTATTTCAAAAAATCAATGGGTCAAAGTTTTCATACTGAATGTATTTTAAGATCTGAAGTGCGCGCTCATGCAACGTTGTTAAACGTTCCGACTCCATTTTAATGCACGTAATCTTAAATTTTATATAATTTCTCTTAATTAGTATATCATTAGACCCCACGGCAATTTATTGCAAAAAAGGAGTCTGTATATTTTATGAAGCTATTTTTAATTTTTTTTTAACCTCATTTATTCGACAAATAATATATTTCAAAAGAAAATGCCAAAATTCTGACTTTCCGTAGACTCTGTACACATTTTTTCATTTTTGAAAATTGAATTATCCAAAATTTACATAGTGAGGTGAATCGAAATTCCTGGATAGTAAAAATTACAACTTAAACTATTATTAAAAAAAAAATGTTTTTCGTTATTATCTAATTTTATTTAACGTGAACAGCGATTGAACCTCCTTAAGGAAGCTACTAGTGGTGACCATAGCATCGTACAAAATTGAAGATTATCCCCTTAAAATGAAAAGAATAGAATCATGGACTAGTAAAGAATTACTTTTTTATTCAACGAATTCTTCCGTAGAATTAACATATCGTCAGTGTGGTCGCTGAATAAAATGATTATATTTTTATTTATATTTGGAAAAGTGTTGATAAATGGTGCGAGTTTTTTTATTTCTTAGTATCCACCTAATCTTATGCTATCCTTAGTGCATTATTTAAAATAATATACGTACGTCAACTCGAGAATAAAGCAAGAAATAACACATTCCAATATTCGCCTCCTCTCTCTCTTTGCTATGCAACGCGCGCGGACCATTGCATGCTGTTTCCAATAGTATATGGTTGAAGGTAATTTCTAACAATATTTACCGATAAAAACAACTTTTTAAATCTACTATTTCTTAACATTAATTATAATTTGTAGTCATTTTTAACACATAAAATACACCAAGGACTCACGACAAGGAAAAAGATTAAAGAAAACTATTTATTTCAAACACCAAAAAAGCCGCTCCACCACCAATCATAAACACATTTATTGTTGTTTTAATCTACTGTTATGATCGAATTTAAATTCATAAATTTGTATATATGATGTTTCGTATTCTGATTAGAAATTAAAACGATATGACAATTGGGCCCTGAATATTTAAGATGGACGTTTTGTCGCTGGCAAGAATTTTAACATTCATAAAAAGGGCCGCAACCACTTAAGTGTTAAACAAATTAGTGACAAAATACTTAAGAATAAATTCAAAAAAATGAAATTTTAAAATTTAGAGAGGGTGATATGGGGGTGGAAAAATTTTTCATTTATCTGCAACTGAATCAAGTAGATATCATATAAAATAATGCATTTATATGTCAATTTGACTTCGTTTTATATTGTTACTTCTGACCTAATTATATTATTTAGATTGTATATTCTTTCATTCAAAAATGCTTCTTATTTATTGGCTTCCTGTTCACTTTGATGCATAAAGTAATCGCATCGTAGTCTAATTTTAGATATTTAATTATTCCTTCTCTTTGTTTCCAACACAGTAAAATTCTCTATGTTAAATAATCAGAATTGTTTAGAAAACTATAAAAATTCATTTTCAGTACAATGTATTTGGAATTACAGACATGTTACATATTTCAAATTGTTTTGGTTTTGGAAATTTTATATAATTGTGTTTGTTCTAATGTTCATATTTAATTTCCTGTTTATTTAGCTGATACTAAAATAAATAACAAAATATATATGATTTTCAAAGTGGATTACTGGAGATTTTAAGTACTCTACTGTATTATTTTTCATTCTAAAGTTTAAAACTAGTTTTTGACCCGTGTATTTTGGCCCTGAGGATGGTTTTAATTATTTTAGATTAATGTTTCTTAAAATTATAAGATAATGTAATAAATAATAAATATTCCGGCTCACTCATTATCTTTCTGGGATGAAAAAATTTATCATGGAGTATTCGTATTTTAAACTTAACTGTACCTTCCGTATTTTGAAGTTTGGCAAATAAAAAAGAAAAAATTTCAGTTATACATATACCGAAGTCATTGTACGTATTTCATCTATCTAAATGGTGACAGGTTAGGTGGCAGAATTCCGAATATTTCCGACTAAGACAAGATTCAGAGTTATTAAAAAATAGAGACTTTAGGGAAAGAAATTTTAAGATGAAGAACATGGTTATACATTTTAATTGAAGAAGGGCTACTTAAAAAGTTCTTATTTATATTAAAATACTTAAAATACGTATATTTCTTTTCAAAATATTATAATTATCAATACTATGAATAAAGAAAGTAACTGACTGACACAGAGATAAACAATATGTCAATATTAAACGTGTTTACCATACTGTTATCTATAATTTTTAGGTATACGAATTATTATCTGATGTAGGATCCAATGAATAAATATCCATTGGGTGGTCTGACGGCTCAATTGTCAAAACCCAATTATATGTCACATCATTATTTTCGCGATAATCTACACAGGAATAACATACTCATTGTCTGACATAATATTGACGTTTGCTTTAAAGCTGATGAAAATTTTGACTGTTTGTATTCGTGTTTTCAAAGCAAAATACAAATTATAGCCCTCTGACCTCTTTCATTATTCATTGAGTTTAAATTGCTAGTTTTCAAAATAAAATTTATACGTGTATTGTTAGCTGAGTAGTTTTTAGTTCAGTTTCAAAAGGCTTATTGCCTCGTGATTTTATTTTAAGAGTTGTGTGTTTAGTGGGTATTGTCATAACAAAACTGATAAATCGATGTAGATTACGAATTAATAAAATTGAAACTTAAAACTTTTAATCTGTTCAACAATGCGGCAGTATTTTTTATTTTTATACGAAAAATTAGTTTATTTATATTTTTGTCAGTTACTATGATAGAGATGTAGACTGTATTCAAATAAAAATATATTTTTGCTGCGAAACACAATATTTTTCTTTATTTTTAAAGAATTTCGTTTTTATTTAATAATCAAATTGTAATTTAAATCACTTTCAAGTCACGTAACAACGAACATCAATCAAAGTGTATGACGTCACTGGTTCATCGCTGTCAAAGGCTACGTTGTTGGTTAACATTATTTTAACGTAATTTGCGTCGGATTTCTTCAAAATTTGCTTAATACTTGAAAAATAGTAACTGTTATTGTAAATATCCCTTACGGATAAACAAATTTACAATAGAATGAGAAGTTGCATAATTTGAAAATCCAATCGAATGCCGAAAGATTCGTTTCGATCCGACGGATAGAATGACGGCAATCGCACAATGCAATTTTCTTATATAGTTCCAGCGTAAAAGAAAAAGTGCTCAATCAAAAGTTCGCTTTGTTCCGATTGGTTACATACAAGAGAGTAGAGTCAGCTCTCGGAAACTATTTAAACCCCACGTTTTGTGCAATAGTTAGCCAAAACATCACTGCCAATATTTTATGCTCTTGGAAGAAAAAGAAATTTACGAAAACATCAGTTTTGAAGAAAGAAACCATCAGTTTTGAAGAAAAAACGTCGGAATTTGTCAAATATTGCATTTTTTTGCAAGACATTTGCATTTTTTCAAAAGAAATTCGCATTTTAGATGGAAAATATTTGACAAATTCAAGAAGATAATTCTTCAGGAAGGCTGAATAGCCCAGAAAAATGACAACACCGGCGATCTTATCAGATGGCTGCGTGGCTGAAGGATTTCTGTTAATTTTAATTTAAAACAAAGTACCTTCGAGGCCCCTGGACGAACTAGTAGCTTTTTCCCGGGAAATTGACAAAGGCTGGGGCGCCTGAAGAAACTAAAAATAATTTAATTTTTGTTTTTTGCTGAAATCGGATTAAATACTGTATATCGGGGTTCCTCTGATTTAAATTTACAGGTTTAAGGTAAGATAAGTTTCTAAACCTCAGAGCCCGATATACTATAGTTCGAAAGACGGGTGTTATTCGTAATTGTATACACGAACTGGGGTTGCAATTACGGATCACCGTCATTAACTTCGCGAAAACCATTAAATAAAGAGTGTTCCCCAATAACTCATCCTCCATAGACATTAAAGGTTGTTAAAAGCCTTGAACCATCCCCATACAATAAAAAGCTATCAAAAAATACTTAGAAAAGCATTTTTCTAAGGTTGGTCCAGCACGAATTTTTTTCTAAATTGGTATACACTTTGAAAAATTTTGGCACAAAAAATTCGAGCGCGAAAATTAACAGAAAGTTCCCTCAAGCTACCGTGAAATAAATATCGTGAAATTTCGGAGAAGGCAACCGGATTTCGGATACAAACGTAAAATAAATTTGAATTTGCGAAATTCTTTTCCGACAAAAGACAAACAATTGACCAAATTTAGATTGACTTTCTCGTCACAAACAAACTCCAACAAATTACATTCAACAAGTTGCAACCAACAGTTCTAATTTTCCAATAATTAGACTACCCCAAACTCATTGCACAGGGCCCGTAGAGCACTTCAGCTCACTTCCACTACGCGTCTTGTTATAAAATAAATTCCCCATTTTTGACTTTTGGCTCACAAAACAACAAGCTTCAAACTCTTCCAAATTTAAGAGCATAAAAAATGACTCAACCAATCACAATGCCACACAATAACAGCAAGAAAGGTGAGGAGGCCTGGATTTTTCCTGAGTCGGGAGGTTACGATGGGTCCTCTCCGGCGCCCCCTGGGTGCCTTTCCTTTCAACAACAACAACCACATTACCATAGTGAAAACATTAACATTCAGAGGAATCTCATAGATTTGGACAACCCTGTTACAACTACCGATAGACTCGGCAGACGTCTAATCGATTTCGAAAACGAATCGTTTTACGAGGTGTCGTCAACGATTACATCGGTGAATCCCCCGAGTAATTTTTCACGTTCAAGCCAATTCCCTGGTTTACGACCTTTGGGTCACAGAAACCAAGCATTCGCGAATACAGAGAGACACCCCACTTACTCATTTGCTACACACTTGGATTCGACTTTGATCGATTCTACTCAAGAGCCTAACCAATTTTGTTCTCAAAATTTTGAAAGGCAAATTCAAGAAAAATCGACGAAACCTAGTAGTATACTAATGAGAGGTACAAACACAAGTAGGCGTTCCCATCCCCGATACTGTTAATATAAAAAAAATAAACAAATATTATCAAAACTTACATCAAAATGATAAAAAAAACATTTTAGATTGTGTAGACACAAATGTCGGATCCATGCGGTCTCGCTGAAGCTAAATTTCTTTTATTATTTTCCGAATGTAAATCATGAATAAATAACTTTTCAGATGTTTTAATTGTAGTACTTGTACACTGAGGCAGCGCACAACACTTATAAAACTTAGAACTCATCTTTTGTTGTAAAAATTACGAAAAAATTTTATATCTTCTTGTTAGTTTGTCAGTTTATGGCACCTGTGTGAAGTCAGCGACGTTTTTCGGAAATGTTTCAACCAGCGACGAATTTTAGAAGGGAATTTGTCAATTGCGCCTACCGTCTGAACAATAAAATAGACAATGTAATTTGGAAGATTAAGTGCTTAATTCCGTGGTATTCTAATTAATATAAACCAAAAGAGGATTTACTGAATTTTTTTTAATCGGTAACTATTATTATAGATTATTTACATATTGATCTTCTTGTCAATTTGTTAGTTTCTGGCACCTGTGTTAAGTTAGCGACGTTTTTCGGAAATGTTTCTACCAACGACGAATTTTAGAAGGGAATTTGTCAATTGCGCCTACTTTCTGAACAATAAATTAGACAATGTAATTTGGAAGATTAAGTGCTTATTCTAATTAATATAAACCAAAAGAGGATTTACAGATTTTTTTTAATCGGTAACTATTATTATAGATTATTTACATATTGAAAATAAAATAAAAATTTACATAACTAAAAATAATTTTATTTTATTGCCCAGGTTATTTATTCATCAGATAATGTATGTATTGGCAGGTTATCCTGATTTAGATAATGCGATTAGAAAAGAACGGCGTTTTATTGGTGTATGTATCAAGAAATTAAAGAACTGCCACTATTTATCAACACTTTTCTAAATAGAAATCAAAATATTTTCAGTATGTTCACTGACTACACAGTGGGCATCAATTCTGACGGTAAATTAATTCTACGGGAAAATTCGTAAATAACTGGCCTTTATCACTGATCTTATTAATATAAACTTTATTTCTATTAAAACACTCCGATCGGACCTTTTCAAAATCACATGCGTTTTTATTGTAAACTGGTCCATCGAATTGACTAACAAATATTGCAATTTTGAAATAAAATTGAAAAGAAACTGTATGTTACTTCAGGTGGGCGTCTAATTATTTGAAGGGAAGAAATCAGGCAGTGCACTCGATTTGCTAGTAATTTTGCTAGAAACTTTATCACGTCAGTGATTTGTCAGGAATTCATCTCTAGTACTCAGATATTGATATATATTATTTTGGGTTTTCTTGAACCATTCGATATAAGTATCAGTATGTTTTTTTTTTGTATTCTTGGGGTTAGGTTCATACGTAGATGTTAAAAAAACTACGTGTTTTGACGTTACGCCTTTTGTTTAAGGCATTTTCAAAAAGATTTTTTATATTTACGACCTAAAATTTTAAATACAAAAATTATGTTTAAAATCCTACACATTAACAGAAAAAGTTAAGAGACAATTCAAAGATTTTATTTTTAAAAGCTTACTTTACAGTTAAAAAATTTATATAATTTTAAAAATATCCCAATTTTTACAAAAATATTTACGTAGGCACCTTGAGCTTGCTACTTCTATTTCGACGTTGAAAAACAATTCTTTTTTGATTACAGTATTTTTTAAATCATGAAGTCTTTGGTTTTTTTTATTACTAAAACTGATAACATTATTCTAAGAGGATATTCCATCTATTGACTGTTTAGAGAGTATATTAATTTTTAATAGGATTTGTGTAAATGTAGCTTAGGTTACTTATATTAGTTCTGTCGTTAACTGTTTTTTTTTGTTTTTTTATTTATATTATCTCCTTTACACTCAATTTGTTATAATTATGATCACGTTCAAGTATTACAATACGACAATACTTGGTATAGAATAGATATATCAGTTACTTTTCCTATCATCCAATAAAAAAACTCAATTTATTATTGGATATGAAAACTAGAGCTTTCAAACTTACTCATCTAGACTACAGAGAAACAGCGTTATTAAAATTGGAAGGCATACTGCTAGAGAATTTCTACTCTGCTGATCTCGTTAATAAATTTCTCTTTAGTTTAGAGTACAAAATTTATGAAAATATAAACAATATATCTCTCAACAAACATTACACTAACTTTTACCTTCTATTTCTCAAAATTTTTTCATTCATTCTCAATCTTTAATACCGCACACCAACACACAGACAGATTCACAGACTGTAAAGATATATTATCATTCACTATCCTATACTAAAAATTTTACAGACAAATTGTGCGAAGTATTTAAGGGGTATGACATCAAAATAGCCAATAAGCAAATCAAAACTTTAAGTTTAATGTATTCCCGTACCAAAACTCCCCTAGAGTTGGGTGAAATTAGTAATGTCGTATATAGTCTCCCTTGCCTAGAATGTAATTTAACCTATATAGATCAGACATCCAGAAATCTTAAAGGCAGAATTACATCACACAAAAGTGATTGTAACCGAAATGTAAAAAGATGTGCCTTGCCACAATATGTGGTCGAAAACAATCACATGATGGGTAGAGCTGAAATTTTGGATAGAGAAAATCTAAAAGAACTTTCTTAGAAATGGTACACATACACCTCAATAAAGTTAATATGAACAAAAAAACTGATATTCTAAATTTGAGCTCTATTTACCATTATATTTTAAAATTACAAAAGGAAAAATTGCTATTACTGATGGATCCTCCGGCCTCGGATGAATTATAAATATATAAGAATAAGTAAACTTCTAATGCATAAATTAATAATATTAATTAATAAAATTTACATGCTTTCTCACTACCCTGTAGGTACGATGAAGATATGCATGTCCGGCATCTATTCTTAACTCGTTACTTTGTTCTCCCTCTGACTCACATAATAAACAGTAAATCTATCCTTATTTGACACCCTTCTCATATTTTAATTTTTTCATCTCCTCTTTTTCGTTTCATATCAGTTCTATAGGCTTATCTTTGTCACACTTTTTCCTAAACTTACGACACACATGTCGAAATGTGCATAAAACTAATAAATGTACAAAATATGTAAATGTAAAAAAAAACAAATGCCTTAACTTGTCATTTTGTTAAGCAAAAATGAAATGTATATTTTTTAACTATTAATTTTTTAATTTTCTATTGAGTAATGTTTTTCCTGTTTTCAACTTAAATCCACATTGGTCAGTTTACTTTCAAATTTAATTAGTTAATTTAATGTTAATTAACATATTAATTGTAGATTGTCCTGATGAAGGGCATAATAAATACTCGAAAGCAAAAAAGGGTTTTTCTTCAAACCATAACCATACAAGACTGCAACCCACTAACTTTTTTATATTTTTTCTTAACTAGTCAGTCGCGACTTCTTTTACTTTATATATAAATATATATATATATATATATATATATATATATATATATATATATATATATATATATATATATATGTATATATATATATATATATATATATATATATATATATATATGTATATATATATATATATATATATATATATATATATATATATATATATATATATATATATATAAATATAAATAGCAATAAAAATTGATAAGATTTCCCATCCCTAAAATCGTCTTATCTCGACTTTTTTTTTACTTTGGACATGTAATTGTTTCTTTTTTTATTTTATGCCTTTGCGATTTAAACAGTTAGAAAAACTTGTTTTATACTATCTTTTTCTAACATTCAGTTAAATTGAGCAGGTGAAAAAAATGTTTTTAAATCTTCAGTCTACACTTTTATTTGGTTCTCGGTTATTCCTCTAATTTACATACTTCTAATCACCGACTGGATGTTCGTTTTTCGTTATACTTTATTTAAAACAAGGGCTAAAATGATTTGTCTTATTTTTAAAACGTGTTCAACCTTAAGGAAGAAACCATGAATCAAAAGCTATGAGTAAAAAAAAGAGTGAGTTGGGGATCATTCTAAAATATAGAGGTACGTTAAGTAGCTATATTGTATACAAAATTTTCTAGATTATAATATATTATATCCTACAGATAATAACAAATGCAGATGAGTTAATATTTAGGAGAATTTAGTATGAAGATTAAGCTACTCGTTCGTGTTCTGGACTTAATTGGCCAATATTATTAAGGTATAAGACATATATTACTTGGGTATTATTTCGATTAAGTAAAACTTAGGAGAAACATGTTTTTTGTTTTGAAAAAAATTCGACATTTATCCTCTATTTTTAGGTCCTAGAACACAATTAAAAAAAAAGTTTTCCTAAATTTCACTTAATCGAAAAATTACCAAATACTTAAAAGTTTTGATTAACAATATCGACAATGAAGGTTTACAAAGCTCTACAAACTTGAAGGTCTGTCCGATGATGTTGTCGATACCAAATTATTAATTGTTAAATTATTTTTGGGGAAAATATTTGAAAAATCTTTTACTGTGAATTAATATGAGTTATTTAAAATTATATTTGTTTTTAAGGATTCATCAATTGAGTGTCAAGCATGTACAGGTAAGGACCTATGGCAGAAAAAGAAAAAATACATTAGATGTGGGTGAAAAATTAGGAAATTAAAGGTTTTTCAGAAAAATCTAATAAAAGAAAAAAGATGGCCATGTTGAATATACATATTGTAAATAATAAAGGGTAGGTGGAAATAAATTTGGTGTGTATAAATCTACCACCAGTAAAGTTTTATAAGAATTTGTATATGCTGTAAGTATCAATTTAGCTATAAAGTTTATTATAATTTCCAAGTTCAACCCATTCCACTAAACATTCAGACCAACGGCCGAAAACGGCAGTATTATTCACATTAAATTTCTATAAGGAAATCTATAGAATTATGCCAGAGGTGAGTTGTATACTCGAAGCTTTCTTTGTGGAAATTGCCTATTTTTATATTGACCCACTGTCCGTTTCTGGCAGTTTCTACCCTATATCTTAACTCCTATGGATTGTTGTAAGATCTTATATGGTGGGTTATTTTGCTCGATATATTGGTAGTTTTAGAAAAATATTTCCAGGATGTAGACTCAAAGGTTTTCTTGTGAAAATTGCATATTTCTTTAATAACCCACCGTCCAGTGCTGACACATTTTATATCTTAACTCGTACGGGCTTTTGATTAGAACTAGTTGTCTATAACTTATGCTTCACGGTTTCTAACTTTTCCACTAGGTACAACATCATAGTGAAATATTTTAGAATACCACAAAGTTAAAATTTTACAGCTGGATTCACTAACATGATTTAGATTTAAAACCATCCTAAATTGACGGCAGCGGGCTTAAACTGACAAGAGCAACAATAAGTCAAGCAAGTCTTAAATCATAAAAATACTAGTATAAAGAAATCATTTTATTATTGAACTGGCAAAAATGAAGAACTTTATTTATTTTCAGTATACAACTATTTCTTTTACATATTTCAAGATTTTATCCCAATGTTCTTATCCTTAATATTCCTATCTAAGCTTTTATTTGTTAACATATGTAATATAAATTATGACAATATCATAGGCAAAACAAAACTGGCCCACCATAAGATTTAAATTTGATGGCGACCAGATCTGATTTAAATTTTAAATCATCTTAGTGAATCTGGCTGTTATTGCCTATTTTTTTTTGTTCAGACGGTAGGCGCAATTGGTAAGTTCCCTTCTAAAAATTCACCGTTGGTAGACGTTTCTGAGCAACGTCGCTAACTTCACATAGGTGACAAAGTGACGTCACAGCCGTTTTATAGCGAAAATTAAAAAGAAATTTAAAATATATGATGTTTAAACTATTAGTTGTATTAAAAAAATAATATTAAATATTTTGGGCTATATTAGATATTTATGCATGGTTTTAAGCACTTTCCCAAAAATAGTCAACATCCCTATTGCCAGAAAAAGTTTGAATTATGTATAAATGATATGGATTTTGAAAGTTTTCCGTTCATTCCTTTCATTAGGTAAAAATTTTATGTCTGGAAGCAATTCTCCAATCGTTCGACATATTATTGTAAATTTGTATTGAAATTTTAATAATATTGTTTAATGTTATTTTGCTCTTAAATTCATACTATTTTTAACATAGGTTTTTTATAAACTCTAGGTATTTTTTATAGGCTTCATTTATTAAGATCGTCATATTAAACATACTCGTAAATTTAGATAACTGATCATTTGATATATGTAGAGGATTGACTGAAAATTTATTTCACATAATATAAACTTCAATACCAAAATGAATTAAATAGGGAAAATTGATATTTTGCACGTCAGCAACCCGCATCATATCAATATTTTAAATAATGAAAATATTTCCTCTAAATTAAAAATGTATTTTGTTTGAACTCACGGTTGAGTTTGAAATACAAACTGTTAGTTAAAATGAGATTAAATCAACAATGAAATTAAACTTCTTTTAACAATGTAATAATTGTATTAAATTAATGAATGAATGAAACAAAGGTTGCGATACTGGTTATCGATGCCTAGGCCTCGTTGGGCCCTTTATATTCCACCATAACTGCAAGTCATTCAATGCCGATAGAACCGATTCGATAACAAAACTGTATCCCTGAAATGTCTGTGTCTCAAACCGCTGAGTGCTGGGCACTCTCTGGGGACATGGTCGACAATTTCATCTTTCTCCGGACAGCATCTGCACCTCGGGTCATCTGCGACACCAATCTTGTAAAGATGGTCCCACAAGTAACCATGTCCAATCAGTCCCATTAAAATTCGTAGCTCTGTCCTACTTAAGGATAGAAGCTCCCTAATAAGCCGTGGGCTAGGTCCCCTTACATGTTCCTTGGCACACCTTATTCCAGGTGCTCCCCTCCACGATTCAATAAATTTTGTTTCTAGTAACAATTTTAATTCCCTTTTGCCAACGGCAACAGGTAGAATTAGTTGGGTACATATGGTTCAATTGCGGACCCCATTTTTGCCAGACAATCTTTCTCCTCATTCTAGTATATATCCGAGGTATCCGGGACCCACACGAGTCTAATCGTGCAGCTATTCCTTGTCAGACTGTTCAGTACATCCTTGCACTTAGACACCAGTCGCGAAGTTACGACACTGGACTTCATTGCCATTATCGCAGCCCTACTATCGGAGAAAATGTTAATTACCTCTCACAGAGAGAGCCGTACCGTAGAATAGCAGAAATTTCCGCTGCAAGGATTGTCATATTTTATCCGAGAGAGTAGAAATCTCTAATTCCCATGCTTTTGCCGAACCCTCTGTCTCCAGCTCTTTCATCGAGATCGAACAACCGGGATCCATTTCTCAGAAGATTTTGTTCCTCTTCCTAATCGTCTTTACTTGGAAAAAGTATCTTAATAGAGTGGCTGGATTTCAAGAGCGGCATCATATAATCTATTTGCATGGGGAGTGATGCACATCTCTCCACCACGCTCTCCCAGATACTTGAGTAGCCGCTCATTTCAGTTCCGAGATGTCCTAGGCAACTGAGACGGTATATAGGCTTCAGATCCTTGTTCTCTATGTACCAGTGAAGAAGAGGTAAGTTCACTAGAACCTCCAGATCCCTGGTGGGGGTGGCCCTCATTGCAGTCGTTATTCCCACACAAACCGTTCTTTCGACACTGTCAAGTTGAAGATCGTGTTTGCGCTTTGTTGTACTAGGCCACCATACGATAGCGGCGTACGTGATCATGGAGTATATATCCAAAACAACTCTATTGGTGTGCATCCAAAGGTTTGTTCACAGGCTCAGAAAGCACATATGGCCTTCTTGGTTCGAGCCTCAATGTGATCATTTCAGCTCAGTCGTGAGTCCAGAATTATTTACAGGCATTTAATTGTTTTACTTGTATTGAAGGATCCTTCCTATGAATATAGTTGTGGAGAATCTCCCTGTTTTTTTTCTTTTCTATGAAAAGTACCACCTCGGCCTTGTACGGGTTTATTCCGAGCACTACACTATATCTCCATCATTGGGGGGCACAAAATGATCAGGTCGTCGTCATAGGTCTGTGTATAAAAAACATCCTCATTTATTTCTCTCAAGAAGCTGTCGATTACAAGGCTCCACAAAAGACAAAAGAGATCTAACATTTGGCAATGCGCTTTCAACCCTTGTGACGAGTCGATGTAGCGCAGTGTCTGTGGAATTTCGCCCTTATATTGATTTGGGCCTGAACAGTGCACTCTTAGTAGCTCCCCTAGGGTTCCCTCTTCTGTCGTGGTTTGACCTCCTTCAAGAAGAGCCATTGCTCCGATCCGGGCACTGGGATTTCTAGACAGCATTTTTCAGAGGTGTGCTAGGGTGCGTGCGTGTTCATGTGGATGCGTGCGTGTGCATGTGTGTGTGTGTGTGTGTGTGTGTGTGTGTGTGCATGTTCGTGTGCGTGTGCGTGTTTGCTACACTGAGCAAAGTTGAATAATTATATTAATAAGTTTAAGTAGCTTAAATTTCCAAAATTCTATTTTTACACATATTTTATAGACAATTATTTCAATCAAAAATTTTCGTTTTACCAAAATTTTTTTATTAAAACATCCTTCTCGAACGCCGCTATCACTTTTTTTCAATTTTATACTTATCATTTTTTAGTATTTTTGAACAGTGAACGCAACTTAATTTGCAATTTGAAAAAAAAATGAGTTAGTTCTAACGAATAATATTGTATAAATTATTGGGGATAATTATGGTAGGCTTAGTTCAAGTATGTACTTTTGTCACTATAATTAGCAATTGTCACATTTGTAATTTAAGATTATTTAAGATGTAGAAATTTACAGAGATTTGTTAATGAAATTACTAGACTAAATAATAAAGATGTTACAGGGTTGGGTTTCGTATGAGGTATCATTAATTTTTAAGGTAACATAAATAAGAGACTTGGCTTCATATTTTCCATGTATGTTGTCGGTGAAATAATACAGCATCTTGTCTCCAAGTATGCCAAGACATGTTTCATTGAAATTCCTATTCTTTAAACAATTGGATAAAAATCATTAAAAAAGTATCCAGATTTTATCTATGGTCAATTATTTTTTTGATTGTCTTATAGGCAATATCTTTCAAAACAAATATTAACTTTGTGTAAATTCTAAGATTAGGTATTATTCTTAGGATATTTCGTTTCATTAAGTCAAATAAGGAGAATATTTTTATAATTATCTTTTTTCCTTATTATAGCCATGACAGCAATAATTTCGCCAAATTTGAAATTTCTATGCGATTCAGCATATTTGTAAGCAAAATATTTCCTAATTTTTTACAAAATACACTCACTGAATTGTATGTTAAATAATAGTATAGATATGTGAAATGTATATTTCATATTTACCCAATTATCACAATTTCATTTATTCCAATTTATTACCAGAAAATTGTTTACTTACATAAAGTCTATAACTATAAAGAAATGTGAATTATTTACAAAAAACAAAGTAGGTATTGTAAGAGTTGAAAAGTTTTTAATTAACAATTGTCAATATACTCCACAAGACGTTGTTTAGCGAAAGAAATTTACTCCGAATCGCCGATTAATTCCCTGAAATCAAGAGAGACAAAGGAATCGCTTACAAATTCTATTCGGTATTCGACGTGCGTTCAGTAGAATATCGTCTCTTTCTCGCCTGGTCGCGCAAACCAAACATTTTTCACGAGTTTGCCTGCAGTCAGTCCAATAAATAATGCTTCAGTTTGAGGGCGGACAAAGAACGAATGTGCTAAATTTAGCATTCAAAAGTAGGGGAGATACTCCAAACATACTTTGCCTTACACAAGACAAATTCTTCCAAAACTAAAACATTTTTTGATTTATAATATCATGGTTGAAATAAGGTAATTATAATGTGCTAAAATTAGTTATTGTTCTGCTTAGGTTTGACACGAACACAAATTTTTGTTTGCATAGTTGATCAGGCAAACTTAAATCTGTCTCTATTTAGATATTCTCAACCTGTAGGGCGCGCTCCCGTTAGGTAGGTATCGTATATCAAAAGAAATGGCCCAACTTTACTAGTTGGTGAATCGGAACCAAAGAAAAAATGAAAGAAATGTAGTTAGTGAGAACTCCAAAGAAAAATGTTAAAAGCGTAGCGTAATTAAAAGCAACATAAAAACTCGGATCGCAAATACTGAAAAGTTGAAAAACGCTGAATAATATAAATTCTGCTTCTTCATGTCAGTGTCAGAGCTTACCCAGCTGACATAATATACCGTTTATTGAAGAAAATTTTCTAGACATTCTTGGCATATTTTTCTGACAGTAGTAGAGATTTATTATTTAGAATTCATTAGGGTAGCGTGCGCGCCCACACACACACACACTCGCGCGCACGCACGCACGCATACACTCACACACACCCACACACGCGCACGCACGCACCCACACACGTGCACACATACCCGCACACGCACACACACGCGCGCGCACACACACGCACACACGCTCGCGCACGCTCGCGCACGCGCACACATGCACACACAGAATGCACAAAATTTTTTTAGTCTTTTTCCTAGCAGCATCATTTATTACTACTCTTGTCCTTTAAAACAAACTATTGAGCGGTCACCTGCAATTTTTTCTTTCAAAGTGACGGCCATTTTAAATACAGGTTGATGGGATTTTATAGAGTAATAACGTTTTTTAAAAATTTGGATTCGTCATTTTAAATCCTCCATCTTCGAAATAAAAATTTCTATTTTCTGACATAATATTCGTAATAAGTGACAACGAAAACCTCCAAGTGAAGTTTTTTAAATACCAGTTGTTTTGTAATTTGTGATGAGCAATTTGAATCCGCCATATTGGAAAAGAAAATTTCAATTTTCTGACTTCATCTTAAGCAATCCCAAAAACCCCAAGTACAAATTTTTAAGAGAAATGTATACAGTAAAAAATGTTTGCCTCATAGGATTAATATGAAGGCTCAAGATGTTGCTGGGATATATTTCTTAACTTAAAATGACCATAACTTTGTAAGAAAAAAATCGTAGGTTGCTTTGAAAGGTAAGAGTAATATTAAATGATGCAACTGGAAAAAAAGAACTAAAAATTTTTGTGCACTCTGTATATAACTTTAAAAGTAACCAAAAAAAAAACATTTCTCGAGTACATAACCTAAAATCTCTCATAATCCTAACGTGATGAGTAGTGGATTTAGGGAGCTACCACTTTCCTCCCCACCACTTTTTTGATTGGTCAGCCAACAATAACCTAGTTTCCGATTGACTGCCCAAGTTCGCCCCTATATCGATTGATTATTATCCACCAAAGCAATTGGAGGGGAGCTGGTACGTTCATTCGTGCGCGATGTCAAATGGCGACCTAACAAAATAATAAATTATTGAACGTGTAGGTCAAGTGATAATTTCATATCAAAATAACCAAAAAAGTTTATCTGAGTTTGAAGAACGAGACTTGGCACTCTTTCCCATCAACTATTTGAAAACATTCGTGGACTTACTCAGTTTACAACAAATTTGGCATAGTTTACCGGAACGTTATAGAAGTAATAAGGAATTGCAGCTAAATGTACCGTGTTTAAGATATTACCCAATATATCAAAATCACACAGATGACCCTCCACTGCCAATAAAAAAAGAGCTGCAAAAGTAAAAAAAATAGCTTAAACAAGTGAATCGGGTTTCCTACATTTAGTTCATCGGGTAGTTTCGAAATGGATCATATACAAGTATATTTATATTTCGCTTGTGATCAAACAATCCAGTCAAAGTATAAAGATGAAACTACTCAATTGACGCAAGACAGGATTCCATAATAACAATTGATCGAAATAACTTCAAAGACGATGATGAAGATGATGATGGGTTAAAGATAATGGTATTCCAAACGGGTGAGGAGAAAAGGGCTTAGTGAAAGTGACACGAATAAATGCAAATTAAGCATTGGCACCTAATTATCTTATGCGAGAAGTATGCGTTTTTCAATCATACGTGGTTATTATTTCATCTTCTGGTGGTGCATATAATTGATGCTGCCAAGGCTACTATGAACATGCTCTAAATTGCTTAAGTGGCCAACACAACTTTATAAATAGTCATTATAAACGATCCCTTATATGCTGTGAACAAGATCTACAATGCAGAACTTGTGAAAATACTTTATTTATAACCATTCCTTTACAAGCATGTATAATATGTATCACACCAGAATTAAAGAATATGCATAACCATCTTATCGAAAAATCAAATTTTAAATGAATTTATTTCACTTATTCATGCACTATAGTGTTTTTTTAAATATTAAGTTTATTAAATTAAATTAAAATTTATGATTTTGTTCTTCTAAGTTAAATAAATATAAGGGAACCATGTCAATAAATAGCAATTTGAATATTGTTCCGGATGGCCGATCCTCGAACACACACGGTATTACTGAACACGCTATTATTTCAAAAGATTTTTTTTTATTGTCAACCTTACTTTTGATACTTGTCAAACAATTCCAAGCTGCGTCGAGGAGCTTTCAAACTATACTGGCCACGAAAGTCGATCTAGACCCTTTATATAGACTTTTGGTCTAAAAAAAGGAATAATCCGGCGAATTCTAGACCTTCTATCATAGGCGTTCCATGTTAAAAATAAGGAAATAGAATTCTCTAAAAAGTTCCAGATCTTCTTTCATAGACTTCTCCTGAGGAAATTAACAAAGGTAAAATTAATTAATTAAATTATGAACTCGTAGAAAATATACCTAAAACCCTACAAACTACGAACACAAACTAATACTATGAAATATAAAACGCTACAAAGTTCGTTACATTAGAAAATATCTCTAAAACCCTAAAAATTACAAACACAAACTAATACTATGAAATGTGAAACGCTATAAAGTTCGGTACATTAGAAAATATACCTAAAATCCTACAAACTACAAACACAAACTAATGCTATGAAATGTACTACGCTATAAAACTCGTAACAATATATTAAGATTCGAAGAATATATGATTTTGTTCTTCCAGTATAGAATAATTCTTTCTAAATAATATATACAATCACCCTATGGATAAATTGAATTTTAAATAAGTGAATTTGAGACTTCACTTGCATCCTAGTAGTTTTTTTAATATTAAGTTTAAAATATCAACGTAGACATTATGTGCGTTTAAATTAGATTTTATATAAGATAGAAAAAATAATTATGTTTGATTAAATAAAGAACCCTGATAACAGAATTTATGATTTATTATTATGTTTGTAAATAAAATTATATTCATCCTATTCATAATAATTCTTGCAAGTCGAAGAAACTTGTTTATTAAATATGCTTCTGAATCAGAAATAGAAAATAGATATTTGCAAGCTCCATCATAAAGTGCCGGTGATCCATCATATTCTGCAATATTTTTCCCTTTTTTGTATAAGACAATATTTCCATTTCGAAAACGCACCTCTAAATTACCAATAAAATTTTTGTTATAATCTGTTTTTGAACCAAAACGTACACCATATACAGTATCGTATAGAGATGGTTTCGAACGTAATCCTTTCAGGTGTGCGTTTAAATGCGAGAGATGTATTAGTTGATGTCGAGGGTGTATAAAACACCGATTGGCTAATATCTTCTTTTGAAATGCGATGCTGCTGCTGCTGAATAGGTGTGGAGGTTTGAAAGGAATGTGTAGGTTGGGGAAAACCTGATATTTGAGTCGACTGCATTGATGTACTGGGACTATGTGACTTTGTAGCTGGATAATGTTGCTGTTGTTGTTGTTGCTGCTGCTGACGTTGCTTGATCACATCAGATACAGTTGTCAACGGCTTAGAAATGGGTTCATAAAACTTTTCCAATTTCACAACATGAAATTCTTTAGCCGCTTTAATTTGTTTAAATTTTTTTCTGACGGCATTGGTAGCTTCCACTAGTTTACCTTTTAAGTCGATCGCGTTATTCGTGATGTTAACAAAGGACGTTTCAACAATGAAATAAGTGTTTTCTCTTATTATTACAGTAATATATAACTATCAAATCCTTTGCGATATCTTCCCGATTTCACGTCACTGTCTTTATCAATTACTAAAAATCCATACTTATTATCCCAACATTTTGAGCACATTTCTTGAAATTGAGTACGAATTACCAGCTTTAAGGCAAACATCTTCCGACGTGTGGGCCTTGAGAACGAGTACAAGTCTGGAAAGACCCCGCTATATAATCGTCGGGTTTCAAGACAGCAATAATTGGGACAAGAAAGAAAAAAACGCAACCCAGTTTACCCACGCCGACGAATGCGACATTAGACTGTATCTGAATTCAACCGTTTATCCCTACGAAAGATGGAATTTAGATTTCGCCAAGAAACTTTACGCAGCAGCCTATTACAATTACAAAAACTTCCAAAGCAGCTACAAGGGGCGCGAAATAAACGATCCGATGATAACGTTCGCGGAATATATGAAAAACCCCGTTTTTATTATCAATTGCAGTCATCAACCAGAGGAGATTAACTCATCGACAGTGGATGTGAAATTGAAGTTCCAAACGAGAAAGAATAAATTCCCCAAAACACTAAAGTGTACGCATTAGTTATTCACGACTCATTTTTTAGTTATAATGTATTAAACGGTTCGGTGACCAATAAATCTATATTTTAATGTATCTATTATATGTAACACAAAATAATGTTAAAATATGGTACTTGAATCAATAAATTTGTAATGAGTGAAGTAGTAGTTTTATATTTATTTGAAACCCAACAAAAAAAGCGGACGGAAAAGCCCGCTCTTTAAGAAAAGAGTACGGGAGTTTAGATAATGGTGGTTTATTAAGTGGAAAAAAGAGCTTAGATAACACAAGAAAAATTTTTTAAGGCAGAATATGAAAACAACGATTTAGAAAATTTGTAGGAAAGTAACGGTTAAGAATAGGGAAAAAGTTATAGGAAAAAAATATAGAGGAAATCGAGTACTATAAGCAAGCATTTTTCCCGATAGTAAAAACGTAAAAAAAAATTGAAAAATAGTGAATGCGCGCCAAAGTTTAAGTTTTAGAGCAAAATAATATTAGGAAATTAGAAAGAGAATTTTTTTCTACATGTGGTAGTATTTCAAAATTCGGAAAGATGAAATTTGAAGAAAAGGGTTATAGGAAGTTAGTAATTTAGATTTTTGAAAGCGCTGTAGCTCGGGAACCGTTCAAGATAGAAAAAAAATAAAAGCACTTTAATTACGTAGAATTTTGAGGAGAATACAATGGTGGAGAAAAAAATTCGAAAAATCTTTAAAATGAAAAAAATTTAGACGAAAAAATTGAAATTCTCGAGTTAGGAGGCTGGAGCGCCATACGGAAGTATGTGGAAGTTGTAGGGCAGGTTCTTAGGGTTTCTTTTTTTTTAGTGTGCTGCTCTCGCGCTAACGCGCTGCGCAGCACACACCTCCTCCACCCCCCTTCACTACCCCACCCAGAAGTTCATTTTTCATAGTTTCAGAGCGATTGCGCGACTCCTTCATCATTTTTTCGCAATTTTGAAATATCGATTTTTTAAATTTACGGTGACAGAAGTTCGGAAAATTTTTTTTTTGGATTCTAGAGAAAATTTCCCACAATATATGTATTTTTCTAATTTCTTATCGTCAACTTTTACGACGCCAGAGCCCACCCAAAATGAGAGAAAAAAAGTTTTTTTATATTAGCGAATCGGGAAAAATAGTTTGATATACTTCATCTCTTCCTTATTACGATTCCTTCAAAACATTTTCAAAATTTTCCTTACCTTGCCTGAAAATCATTAAAATATATGCATAATTTGCATTTTTTGTAAATATGTAGCAAAGTAATGGTTAGAAATATCAAAAAAATTTATTTGAAAAAATGTAGAGGAAGTTTAGTACTATATGCTAGAAAAGTGGAGGGGGGTAGTTTGTGTCTATAACAGAGATACGGTGAGTTATAAAATCATATTATTCTCAAACATATATATACTGCATATATGCACACCACCTTACCCCCTCCACCTTTTTGAATGTATATAGAGGCCGGTATAAGAATTATTTCATCATTACACATTCGAACGTCAGGATGGAAGATACACCGAAGAAGATTATTGGCATTGTCAGGCCATTCGTGCCCGGCAAGCTATGCAAGGGTGAGGAGTGCGGGGGTACCGCACCAGGAGCAGCACCTTCGGCACCACCCGCAACACCGACACCACCAGCAACGGCGACACCGCCATTACGGCTTTGGCAGCCCGAGCTCGTGGTGCAGTCAGTGAGAAGACCAAGGGCTGCACCTAGGTAGGTGTTAATATCGTTGGGTATTATTCCACGGTAGGCACCCGACCCTCCCCCAGACCCTTTTAGGACCACAAAAACGGTCCTTTTCAGGACCACATTATATTTTGATCGTAGTTTGGTAATCGTCACTTATGGTGCGAGATATTCGTTTAACGACGATTTGTCTCGTAGCTTAGGTGCCAAGTTATATGCTTGAGAACCTATGAAAATGTTAACAGTCCAAACAAGGTTTTTATTAATTTTTTTTTGTAATGTATTCTTCACAAAATGTTAAGAATTAGTCTTATTGTCTAAACAAAAAAAAAAAACAAATCTAATTCCTTATTTAAAATTTTTGAAAAAATCAATAATTCTATAAGCTCTCACCAATACACAATATTTAGAATCCGTTGGTGGGGTGGGGGTAGTTCAATATATATGAGACTGGGCCAGTTACACAATCATATATACATCAACTCTCATACGATGAACATGGAGGAAGAAAGACCCGCCAGCAGAGGCTCATCCATCTTTAGCGATGACACCGTCGCCGGCAACGTTGGAGACTTGCAAGACTTCGACGACGAAGAGGTGGATTTCGAAATTGACGTCCTACGTTGGGACGCCTTGGATGAGCCGATTCCGCTGCTCTATGACCACGATCCGGGTCTCGACGGAAGATGCGGTGCTGGAAATTCCAGCATCACCGACACACGACGATCGGCAGGGCCCCTGCGATTCGTCAAGCTGGTGGTCGACCAGCGAGGATGGGGCACCATAAGCCCCACACTCTCCCTGGCCCTTTTTAAGGGCACACAACGGTCCTTTTCAGGACCACAAAATACTTTGATCGTAGTTTTAGCACATATTAGTACTTTTTACTAATATTGTATGTATAGAATATACAATATTGGATACAAAGTATTAAAAGTTTAGGTGCTGGTGGAACCCAGCAAAATCGTTCGTTCGTATTTGAGACCACAAACAACTTTGGTCTCAATACGTAATACGACATTTGTTTTCACCCCCAACCACTAATTTGTCTCTATATATACGACCACCAATACTTATTACACTCATTTCAGTTCAACATGTCTGACAGTGAACAGCAACCTATCCAATGCCCTGTGGTAGATTCTACCACAGACGATTGTCTTGAGTGGGAGTTGGACGATCCCAGATGGGAAGAACTTTGGCGGTTCATAATCGAATACGCTGAGGACAGCACCGCCACCACCGCTGTTGATGATGACGGGCCGTGCGACTCCACAACACAACAAAGAGTCGCATGTTTTTGCAACAAAACGGTCCTTTTCATGACCACAAAATACTCTGATCCCAGTTTTAGTTGGTTATAATACTTTGTAATCAATATTTTATGTTTTTTTTTTCATAAAAACATACAATATTGAGATGCAAAGTATTAGAAGTTCTGGCGACAGAACCTTCACTTCTTAAACCGAACCATGTTTTAGCATACTTGTAAATATTATGAAAAAATATTTACAACTATTGCTATTGCGTAGTTTTAATGGATTATTCACTCTTTTTTATTACCTAATATTATGTGGGAAAGGTCCTACCTATATGAAATAACACACAAAAAATATATTTTCAAGTCATTTTTATTCTCTTTATAAAATATAAAAATCTGATGAAAGACTTTTTTTTATTAACTACAACATATATATATATATATATATATATATATATATATATATATATATATATATATATATATATATATATATATATATATATTTACAAACTTAATACTATAAATTAAAAGCTAATACCTACAACTACCTAACACCTACTACATAATTTATTAAAGTCTTCTAATTGTCTTTTATATCGCACACATTCCATCTTTTTTAACTCTAATTGTCTTTCCAGTTCTAAAATGTCACTCTCACACGCACTCACTTTTTTCACTAAATTTTTTTTCATTCGATAAATGTCCGATAGTTTGCTTTTCTGCGAGTTGGTGAAGTCTTCAACCCACTCCGGTTGAGATGTCTCGGAACATATTAAAGAAGAAGAAGCGGTTTTGTTTGGTGAAGACGACGACGACGACGACGACGATGACGAAGCAGCGGAAACTTCATCGCCTTCAAAACACCGCTTAAACCGCTTCTTCATAGGTTTCCGGCATCCCAATATCGGCGACAGTGGCGCTGGGAAGACTTTACCTTCGACACTACTTCCTGCTCTACGCTGGCCGGTGTTGGTGGCGTTGGTGGTGTTGGTCTATCGGGGCCTTCGATCACTTCCACGTCTATGGACAACGACTCTTGCGGTGCTGTTTTCAGGAAGTCGGGTAATGGAACAGGGGTGGAGGGACGCTTAAAGTTAAACTTCTTCTTTCCTTGCCCCACACCTTTAGTCACCGAATAAAAGGTTTTTTTATCGGCGATTTCCGACTTCCGCATAGTCAAAAGCTTCTTTAATTTGGAAGCTTTCGGAGAAGATACCCTGTAAGGCCGCGATGCTTTTCGCACAACCACATCACTAATTACGTTGATCTTCGGCTCCTTCTCCTCCGTCCAACATTCAAGGAAGCAGCCAAAACATACAGTCATATACCAAAAGCTTTTTATTTAATTTGTCATCATTGTAAAAGACTAGGTATCTGCTGGCGGATTGATCTCACGTACGACTTCAACTACATTGACCTTTTCAGGATAAAATTTGTACAATGCGGCTTTTGTGGACTAGTTTACTACCAGTTCAAGGACATTAATGAACGTGCCATCCAGAGAATAAATTGGGTCATAGAAGAAGCTTACCTGTACAGAAGAAATTAACATGTATTTTATTTCTTTATTTTTTAATTTTTTTGTTTGTTATATTTTTTTATTTTTTAATAATAAGAAGTAAAGTCAATCTTTTGTTATATTTTAATTTTTTTTTCCAATAAAACAATAGTAAAATGAATCTGTATGTGTATTTATTAAACATCACCTAAAATACGTTTTGCAATCTATATTTTTTTGCAGAGTCCGTTTATTAATGAAATAGAACCATATATTAGGGTGAAATCTAATGGTTTCAAATCAGTCTCGCACAACAATGTCAGAAGTAAACACTATTGATAAGTTCGGTCGCAAAAGAAAATTTAAGGATTTTAACTTTATGCGAGGTCCTTCAGGAATAGGTTTTAAACTTACACCTAATAGAGATTACGACATGGGAAGCAAAAGATTGTGCTATTTAGCAGAACCTCTTGAAGGAGACGATGCGACCACACGAAATTATGTTGATAATAACCTTGCTCAGTGTGTGCAAGATACGCAGAAAGCTTTACATGACTCAACAACTGTTATTAAAGATATATTCAGAAACCAACTTGAAGGTTACGTACGCAAGAAATTAATTGAAACCGGCCAAGAACTTAGAGGATACATTGATGATACTGTTATTGCAATATATGAACTTAGGCAAGACGAACTGCGTGATGAACTTAACTCTAGAATGTTGAAAATTGAAAAGACTATGGAGGATCTTGTCAGCAAAACTGTTTCACATTAAACATTTGCTCGTAGACCTGTGCATTTAATTTACTGTTAGACAAATTTTTCAACAATAACTTTTACAGTTTCTTATTTATTGACACTTCATTATATTTATAATTTTAAAATAAAGGTTCAATAAAAAGCAATCAAGTAATGAATATATGTTTTTTATTTAAAAAAAAATTACAATAATATCGTTACATATTAATGTTGTATGTTCAATAGAAATAATTAAAACAATATAAATAATGAAATATGGATTTTCCAGATTAAGTGCTGTCCTGACTTAGAAATGATTCCAACACGGTGACTAAATTTGCTAAGTTTTCTTCCGGGTCTGTTTTGTAAAAATCTATGTCTGCATGCCCCCAAGGTAGAGTTTTGGTTGAATTGGGAATTACATAACGTTTATCATCGCTATGTGACAATGCTACTTTATTTATTATGTTGGTATAAATGTTATGTAATTCACTTCTAAATATCTTCATCTTTCTTAATATCGAACCACCCCGTTCAGCAATTCTTTGGTAATCTTCCTGATGAAGGTCTTTCTCGATAACATTTTTTTTGATACCTTTGGCTTTTTTAAATTCATTATTAATGGACTTTCCATAATAAGCCTTCGCGCCGGTACCATAAAAATTTATTATCGGATCACCAGGAAACTCATCTTTCATTCTACCAACTACAGAATTACTTTTAATTATGTTGAAATTATTAATTTCGGGGTAATTTGATGTATCAAATTTTTCGGGGTTTTCTGATATAGTTTGATAAAAGTTTTCCGTATACACTTTTAATATAAGCGAGTCAGTATCGGTGTAAAGTAGCGAAGCATCATCGCCAAACTTGGATTTAATAAAATTATAATAAAAATCGTATATTACAGTCTCTGATATATCTAATATGAAAAATCCGATATAAATTGGTTTATTGTACAATATTTTAACTTTATTCATATGTATAGCAACAAAGTTCTGGGTAAATATCGAGCTACTATTGAAATTGGGGCGGGATATTAGTGCTCTAGCTCCATTTCTGCCTACACTGTTATCCCAATGTGTTACTAATTTTATATCCTTTCGATTTTCTACATTTTCCATAGTTTTACCAAATATCGCGTTATTTTTTAATTTAAAAGTGTCCTTCGCAAATTTTGTGGCGATCCACAAAGACTTGAGCTGCATTATTACCACGAAATAGCTCAAATTTCGAAAGTGAGTCGTCAAAGAGCATTTAATTAAATAAGCAAAAGAATATGGTTCATGTTTAAAACTTTTTACAGTGTAAGAATTTTGTGGGTTTGATTGTACCGTTTCAACGGGTTTTAAAACAGATTCGAAATCTGCATAAACCACGAATGGAACGCGCATTTACTTTTCTATACTCTCGAATTTTAAAATATTTTCTGGCACACTCTTTTCAAATTTATCGATTTTTAAATCCACTGAGGGTGTTTGCGTGAAAATGTGGTTACAATCGTAGCTTTGATGTAAAGTTAAAGCTGACGGTGTGCTAAAATAAATAAGACAACCATCACAAAAATATATTTTATGTTGTTGACAACTAATTTGACTTGAAACTAAACGTGATAAATCCCAAATCCAACAATAATGACTCTTTGAACAAGTCGTATCACAAAAATGTTCACCGCCATCTTTACTACTACAGTCTTTTGTATTTAACAATGAATTTACATGTCTAGCCAACTTTTTTGACGCATACATCAGTGGACCAATAACTTCATGTATTACTTCATTATTTTCATATTTAGATTCCAGAACGTATACGTTAATTGATATGTTGTTCATTTCCTCAAATTATTTAATGTCACGTAATTTTACTGGAAAATCCATACCTGTTAAATTTAGCACTCTAGAAAAATGGGGTAGGATGTCTTCTGTGAAGGCGCTGCTATTGGAGGAAACAATGCTGATGTTACAGCCCACGCAAAGCAAAATTCGTCCTGGTTAATCACATTGACGACAGCTCCTTCCTTTTCAATAAAACACGGTAACTTGATATATGATGAGCCACCCATAGGCATATACTTGTTGATACTAATTTCCAAGTATAAATTTCGCACAAAAGCCCATCCTATAACAAGAAAAATAATATATAAAAATCAGTTTAATATATCGGGTTTTGATTTTTCCATACCTGAATCTTTCTCCTGGAACTCTGTCGCCTGCGTTTTTATTAATTCGGTGAAAGAATGGTAAACGGCATCCAAATCACTTTCTACATTAATTATTTGATTAGCAGTGTTGAAGGATTTTTCACTGAATATTTCTTGTGATGGAAGCATGTACTCGCCAACAGCTGTCATGTTAACTTTTAAAGCATGATGCACACGTAAAAATTATTAACAAGTTCCACCACCTTGGATTTAATGTCTGCAAAAAACATGACGTAATCGGAATGCTCCATATCACTGCTAACCCGATAGGTTGCAATTCTCCTTTTGAAGGCACATTCAACGAGTTGCACACCATGACATACCGGCAAACATGAATTATTTTTATGTTGTTGTATTCGTTTATGCGCTGACATATGATTTATTGGAACATCTACATTATATGTAGCGCAATTAATTACCGGAATCGTCGATATATACTCTTCAATTCGGAGCCGTTTTCCTCCAGACACTTCATTAAATCTCGCCGCACACGATTCTCTTTATGACGTCTCATATTATAACTATTAGCAAACTTAGAACCGCAATTTTCACAAACATATGCCGTGATTTGTCAAATATTAACACATGTACTACCTATACAAGTCAGAGCCAACTGATGAATGAAACTGCCCCATACCTTATATAAAACCATTCAAGGTCACCCCAAACCATGCAGCATATCTTCAAGGTCACACGCCCAAGATCCCCCCCCCCAACAAAGTCAAGGTCATCTCGAACAAGGTCAAGGTCAAGGTCACGCACAACCTTGAACACAAGGTCAAGGGCAAGGACAAAGCACACGTGCACTTTCAAGGTCACTGACAAGGACATGTGGGCGGGGCCAAAGAGGGGCGGGGCGTGGTCAAGGTCAAGGCCGAGTAGGGGGATGGAGAGGATCGGGTTATGTTCACTACTAACAATTCTTCCCGAGCGTTGCTCCAGGATTCAAAGTAATAGAATTACCTCAAAACGTCATATATTTCCCAGTGACTGTAAAAATAATTGATAAAATAGCCATTAAAATAATGGTTAATTTTAGAGAAGAAACCATAACGATAAGAATAGATTATTTAAATGTAAAAGAAAATGTCTCAGTTGAAGAATCAATATTAAGCGGGAAAATTCTTTCTTTCGATTTTTTTAATCCCAAACAATTCGGACTAAATGATGAAATTAGAATTGCTTTGCAACAAACAGAACAATATCCTTTACCTTGCAGAAATGAAATTTATATGTTATTACAAATGACTAAAGAAAATGATACCCTTTAGCTAAGATTGTTGTAATTAATATTCCTCCAGCATTTTTATTTAAAGAATTACGCTATATTTTAAACGTAATGTTTCATTATGTATATCACTAAAGATGCATTTAGGATTTTTTAAAGATTATAATAAGATTATTCTTAATTCATAACGAGAACTTATTCCGATAAGAAGTAATGATGGTGCGAATGCATTATTATCCACTAATAAGGACGAAAAACCCAGAACTAAAATTACAGAGTTGTGTTGGAGAGTTCCTCATCTTACTATAGCCATTCCGCAAGAATTAACACTTACTAAAATTATTGACAAAAATAGTGATATACTAATAACCTTCCAGAGTTATTGGATACTACAAGGCACAACTTGCCCATAAAAACATCTACCACCTATGACAATTCGACTTGGTGTTACGCCATTAAGTTTCAATTTTTCAATTTGTTTTCCGTGTTTTTGTTTGTCACTGGGTTTTTGAATGGGACGATCTTTATTACCCGTGACTTCGCAGGATTCAGCCGTCTCTGTGGCATCTACATGTTTGTTCTTTTGTTAAGTATTATGATCCGCTTCCACATAACCCATTATTTTATTGTTTGAGGTCGTTACTTTCAATATTTGTTGTTTCAATGTTGCTATTTCCTGCATCAGGGTTTCTGTGACTTGTTTTACTATATCCGAGACAAAAACTTTTAACTCTTCTAATGACTTCACTGATCGCACTAATATTTTTCGTGTTTTGATCTGGTGTTAAAATCATTTTTCAAAGACTTCACAATTCACAACTGAAAAAAAAATAAAATAAAAGTTTTGAAATGCCACTCCTGCAGGTGTTCTGGTCCCAGCACTCTTCATAAAAAGATTTCAAGTGAAAGATTAGGTTAAGTCGAATTATAAATTATAGTAGACAATTTTCCTTACAGGTTTCACACATTTCCAATTCTTAAAACACTATTTTACGAAAATTAAATTTGCTTTATAAGGTAAATTACTGAACAAATCACTAAGAAATATCAAATTGTTATTTGGGCTGGTATGGCCAACAGGGATTATCATTAGCATTAGTGTTACGATATTTTAGGCTCCCTCCTTCCACTTCAATGGAAAGGGAATAAGTATAAAATTTAGGAGCAAACAGATAGCTAGTTAGTTTTTTTGAAATTCATCATTCAACATATTTAACAAACAGAGTAAAAACATATTTGAAAATTCGCCATTAAAAAAAAATATATAAAAACAATTATAAATTCTATAAAATGTAATTTAAGTAATTCTCTAACTAACTCTAAATACGTCTTAATTGGTTTGTGGGTAAAAAGTGATTTTCTACTCTGCATTGAACTTGGTGCTAAAAATAACCAATCTGTGATATTAACTGAAGATGACTGGAAGAGCTTATTGCAATATCAAGGAACTATACCAAATTTTATGTTTTCACCTAATGTTTTCAATTAGCAGATATATTTAAAAAATTTATCTATTTATTTTGAAAAAATTGCTGAATTACCAATAGTGAAGATTTCGAAAAGCTGTGGATTTATTTACTATGGAAATGAGACCGTCTGCAAACTACTAGAACAATTCAACTTATAGAATATAGACTAAACGTTTTACAGAAACAAAACTTTCAACATTTATAGAAATTCAACGAAAATGGATCTTTTCACAAAATACATGGTATTCTTTCTGCAAAACAAAACCTAAATAGTGAAAATGTGTGCCCGTGTTGGAACTACTTCCCGAAGAACTGGAACAAAAATTAAGGTTAAGCATTATTATGAAGAAGACAGTATCTAATGATGAATCAAAAAACCAAATTTATCTGAAGGTTAACTGGAAGTTTACCTACGGAAAAGCTCGAATGACTCCTAAAGAGTTTATAAATCAAAAACATTTTAAAAGAAGAGTCGAACTAAGTGAAGAAATTTTGAATTCCATATTAGACTCTTATTATAGGAATATTGTATTTAAAAAAATGTCTATATAAATAGCTTATTTTTAAATAAAACAAATATATTTATTGTTCAATTATTAATATAGCATTAATTAAACTGTTACATTATATTTTTTTTGAGGATCCAAGAGTTCTAAGATTTTTCTATATTTTGCTTTTTAAAGTTTTATTTATTCTCTCTACAACACTAGCTTTTGTATCAGGAAATATGCTGTAGTGATTAATGTTGAACAACTCTATGAGTTTTTAAAGTTTTTATTAAAGAATTGTTTTCATTGTAGCCGTCATCTTTACCTATTTGTGACTTCATGTGTTTAGCCTATACGAACCTAGAACACACAGTTGTTAACATTAAAATATATCTTAAACCCCTATTAAATTTTGCACATGGCTGCATTTCTACCAAATCCTCTTGAAATAGGTCATATGTACTTTTTACAATTGTTCAACTTCTTCTATATCACCTTCTTGCTGGCATATGCAATTGATTTAGAACATCTTGCTTAATTTTACTCATTAGTACTTTACTCTTGAAAATAAATCTTATAAATACTTTAACCTGCTTTTCAACCTTTTATAAAAACCTTTTGTGGCATGTAAAATATCAAAAATTAGTTGTATGTTTTATAATGTGTCTCAACTTGTAATTATTAAGTCAACTCTGCTTTTCTTAATAATTTCTCTAGTTTTATTTCCCATTGCTTAATGATTTTTTTATTTTCATTTATTGATGAATTTATTTGGTTGACGTTGTTCGTATTATCAGAAATTTTTACATTAAATTTAGTTTCTGAAAGGGTATTTGATTTAATAAAATATTTTCTGATTCCGCTTAATATTGAATTACATTCTTCTCTAGAACAATTCATTGTATCATTAAATTCTTTTCTAGAAACTTCAGCAGCTCTTTGAACTAATTTATTTCATGATTTTATTTCTTTTGCTTATCTTCTATATTTTTTAAATCTATTGTTGTTTTTACTAACTTCTCTACTATATTTTTTATAGTGTCTTTTCAGATTTGTGTACTATATCTTTAGGGGATATTTCACGATCATTTATATATAGTGAAGTCTCTTCGATTTTTGAATTATTGTTGTCATTTTTGATTAATATATCCTTTTTAGAAACTTCCATCATAGCTTGCACTACCCTTGCTAAGAATCCTAATGCTTTTGTAATTTCTCGTCTAATATATTTTTAAAGTTTGCTTCGTCAAAAGTAGTTTCAGGTTTTGTTTTGAGATTGTTTAATTGCATTGATATATCCGCGACTTTGCATTGTTTTTTGTAATTTTATCTTTGAATTTTGTTTCAATTTTTTCATTTTCGTTTTGAAAATCTCCCCTTAATATATCTTCTCTTCTGTATAGTTGATTTATATGTCAATATATAAACCTGTATGATGACAAAACCTTGGCGGTTTAATAAAATAAGAAAATAATTTTTTAGTCCTTGTGTTTTTAGGGTCCAAAACTTGATTGACCTATTATTGCTTTTGTTAATAAACCCTTTACCGTCAACTTAGATCCTTTTTAAGGTTGCATCAAATTAGAACTAAGAAGTAAGGGTTTAAACTGACAGGCGGAACAATACAACGACCAAGTTTTGGAAAAGTCGTTTTCTTTTTTACCAAATCGGCAAAAATAAAAATTTTGTTTATTTTTGAGTGACATCGATTCCTTTTACAGATTCAAAGATTTACCTCTAGATTTTTATCATTAAGTTTGCTAAAAGAAGGTTTAATTGTTGACTTGCGGAACACAAATTGTAAGTAAAACAAAACTGGCCGATTAGAACTTTCGTGGTAACTAGAATCAATTTATACCTTTTTTGTAAATCTGTTTAAGTTTTGTTAAATGACAAAGTTTTTGCCTCATTGAATCACTTAAGCAACGCACTACATTTTAGCTGGTGACTTTCAACACTGTTCACAAATGTTCTAGTGAACAAAGTTGTTATTAGAAGTTTCAATTTCAATCTAATCAGCGATCACTGAGTTATTAAAAAAGGTACTTTTGAGAAACAAAATTCGATCTTGTGATTAACTTTCCTACACAAATTTGTTCATGTTACTCTGCAGTTTAGGCTAAAATTTATATGAAATCGAAGAAAAAAATTTGCTAATGGGCTTTAGCCTAATTTAATCATCTGTCTAAATGAATTTTGTGCGTGTTTCAAGTATATTTTAGTAATTTGTATGGGGTGCATTAAACACGAACGGCGATACTAATAGAACGTATTCATTGACAAACAAAAATTGTTATTATAAATAAATTAGAAATCGTATACTATTAAGGCATAGAAGGATTAATATAATTAAATATTTTTTTTAAATAAATTGTTGATAAAAAGGGAAGTAAATTATATTTATTAACTATAATAATTCAGTGCAAGTTACTAATTTCTTAATCTAAATTTCTTTAAAGTCAATGCAATCGATTTAATTATGGTAAATCCAAAACGCAATATATTTACAGTGACTACTCAAATAGACCCTACAAATAACAATTATGGCCAAAACTGTGCAGAATAAAATTGTTAATCCAACATGGTGAATCAATCATTTTGAATTTTAAAAATGTAATATGAAAATTTACGACCCCGAACACTTTTGAGTTTTAATTTTCATTTAAATCAAATATAGCAAATCTAAATATTTGAAATGTGTTAATTACCCTTGTGTCAAAAAAAATTCCTTTAAAAAATATTGAATAGTGATTTTTTAACGTTGAGGTTTAATTCTAATACCTATGACCTCGCTTATATTCTCTTAGTATAAAAAAGGCTAAGTGTGTGTTAGACAGACGCATTACGTTAGGGTTGCGGAGCTGTTATTTTTAATACCATCTTATAATTTTATTCAAAATATTAATTAACATACTTTTTATTATATTGTTTATTGAAAAGCATATTAAACTATTCCCAGATACAGATGTAGTAAAAGAAATAAAGGCCAGAAGGCTCCAGTGGACAGGACATATCAGAAGGCTTCCTGACGACAGAATAATAAGACTAGCTTGGGAGGAAGCACCGACTGGGAGAAGATCACTGGGACGACCCCGACTCCGGTGGAGAGATAATATAACAAAAGATCTCAAAACTATGCGCATCGAACACTGGATGGAGGCTGCGAGAGATCGAAATGAATGGAGGCATGTCGTAAAATCAGCTAAAACCCACCCAGGGTTGTAGCGCCACGGAGTAAGTAAGTATATTAAAATATTGGAGATTAAAATTTAAAGTTTTCCTTATATCCAATAAATTACTAGACGTCACCTAACTATACCACATTTTGATGAAACTACTTTTTTTGTTTTCCTCATAGGTCCGTCCTGAACGAGAATGTACTGCGGCCAGTATAGCTCTATTGTGTTCACTCTTGACTTACAACCACTCTGTTAACTTAGCCTCTTGAGCCAATTTGTGTAGGCCGGCTAAGGAAGAATGAGAATGTATTTCATTTGGTACCAAGTTTGTTGACCCGAAGGTATGTTGTCTTTTCAAATATAATGACTCGCAACCTCATATGAAGTACTTTACCGTTTCCTCGGCGTGACCACGCAGCCTGCAGCTGCCCTGTAAAGATTCATTTTATACAAAAGAACTTTGAGGATCATGTGTCCCAGTATTACACTTGTCATTATCCGTAGTTAGTTCCTGCTAATCTGGAGTAGTTTTCTGGCTAATTCTGGGTTAGGATCCCCAATAAAAAGCCTGCTATGGTTCAATCCCTGTCTAGCTGTCCAGTGATTTTGATGCTCTTTTTTGATCCATTTTTAATAGCTTCTCATGCCGCACAACTTGACACCCCAAAAGCCGATTTTGTACTGGCTCATCGGCATTGTCATTTCTATGCATGCTTTCGAGTTCTGGTACCCGCTGGAACATTAACTCTGTTATCCTTTGTCAGAGTTGATAGTTCACTCTTACATTCCCAAACCAATCTAAGTAATAACTTTTTACCCTTTCGGGCTTTCAGAGCTGTTTGATTGTCGAAATAAATGTAGATATGCTTCCCTTTGTAAGCTCTCTTTTTTATCTCGCCTGCGCATTGTAAAATTGTATATATTTCTGCCTGGAATACTCTTAGCATTTTCCCAAGGGAAAATCATTTTATCTTCGTGGCTGTAACCCATATGTCCCAGCTCCGGTACCTTCCTTGGTCTTTGAACCGTCAGTGTACCAGATAAGTGTATCAGAAGATGGTTCTGCTTTAACTTGTTTACTTACCCTTCCGTCCTCTATAATGACCTGGGACGGTACATTGTAACGGTAGCCAGAGGTAGTATGGTTTGTATTCATTTCCAATACAGGGCCCCTGATTTTGTTACATGAAGATCCTGTCATCAACATTTATGCTGTAGGCATTAGGCGGGGTAGCCGGTGAGGCCCCATTCTTGCCTTCCTCTGAATCACGAAATGTAGTAGAGAGAGATCTATAATGCAGTCCACTGTTGAAGTCTTGGTCGATTTCATAGGCCCCGTGATGCTCAAACAGGCGACTTTTTGTATGTCTCCTAGCAGTATATGTGATCGCTGGTTTCACTACATTTCACCACATAGTTAATACACCATCTTTGGTGAGAGATTCCATGTTTTCTCACACAATCTTCTAACAATAACAAGGGTTGTTTCCATTTTTTTTTATCTTTTCCATGTGGTTGTTCTAGGCCAGAAGAGAACTCAAAACTGCCCCTACATATTTGACTTCCTGGGAGAGTGGTATTGTGTTTCCTTGAAGGATAATGGGACCAAGATTCTCTAGTTTCCTCCGTTTTGTATAAGGGAGCTAATATTGAGTCCTTCCTGTCCTATCTATCTTTCTACAACTCTGAGGGTCTTTCTTACAGTTGTATTGAATTAACCTTGAATTAAAATTATCAGGTGGTTAGCATATTCTAATACAGAGTACCTTTCCTTGCTCAGAGTTCGCAAAAATCGATCTATTACCAGTTTCCAAAGTAGTTGAGAGAGAACTCCCCCCCCCCCTGCGAACATCACTTGGTTATCCGCGCCATTAGCATTTCTTCACGAAGTTGTATATAAACAACCCTGTCTTGTAACATGTTCTATTCATTTGCAACAGGGCTCTTCGAGATTGACGTTCCTTATTGAGGAGATGATTGTTTGAAATTACATATTGTCAAACGCCCCTTCATGTCTGAAAATGCTTCTAGAAGCACTTTTTCATTTTCCAGCGTGCTCTCCACGTTGCTGACTACTTCATGGAGAGCTGCCTCACTAGATCTTCTCGTCGTATAGGCAACTTGGTTCTGATAAAATAGGCTGTTTATCATTAAATCATCTCTAACATGCCTATCTAACTGTTTCCGAGAGTTTTGACCATGAATGATATTAGACTTGGGTCTAAATGCTTTTGCTGATGAATAGTTTCGCAGGTTACGGTATAAATGCTAAACTGATTTCTCCATATTTTTGATACATATCCTAAAGTGGCCTTTAATATAAATGAAAATTTGCCGATAAGCAGGTTTATGCCCGGCTGTAGCATTGCTGGATAAATTCGGTCTGGTTCTGATAATTTATACAGTTCAAATTAGTTTATAACCTAATTTATCTTTTTGGAGGTAATCATCTCTTTGGAAGTCTTCCAATTCTTGTTGGTGGCTTCAGCAAAGGTGCCTGCCATTTTAGCAAGTTGCCAAGTATCAGGTGTATTTTTTTATTATTGTTGACCCGGGGAAGTGAGTCCGAAATATTTCGGTCACTTTTTCTTTTCGGGTGTAAGTATACTCTCCCGTATTTATTACTAGAGAGTTCATTGGTAATTTCGTATCTTTCGAGAAAATCTTCCAGAGTCTGGCGCATTTTGGAATCTTCTCAATTTCGTCAGAGTGCTTTCTCCATGATGCTCTCTTAGCTTTACGCAAATTTCTATTATACTCACTCAGTGATATTCTGTTTTCATTATAGAATTACCGCTAAATGTTGTACTTAATGTTATATCTATGGCCCCCTGACTTTGCCTGGTAACAAAGCTATGATTATTACCGTATTCATTATGTCTAAATTGTTTGCCAATATGGATTAAAAAATTGATTTACCACATTGTCAGAGCTTCCCAAAATTCTATGATGGGCATTGACATCACACAGTCTCTCACTAGGTCTACCACTGAACTTGGTGGTAGTTCTTCCAGATCATCATAAGAGAAGTAGGCTGATAGATTGTTATGTTCCTCGGACCTCCTTTTTCTGTTGTGAATTTCATAGCAACAAAATCTCTGGAAATATATTTATTTAAGATTAGTATTTTTATGTGTTTTCCAAGCAGTATACGTAAGTTTGTATACATGATCTGACTACCTTCGAATTACGGTGGTATATCACTCCCAGAGGGTGTCCCATCCACTACCTCAACAAGTCTGTTTTGAATCAGGTCGGCTTGTCTCTAATTCGCCATCGGGAAATCACTTAATGCCATGCTGTAAGAGAGACCAGCCTATCCTGTTTAATTTCTGGTAATCTTGGCTGGTTTTCCTGGAGAGATTCTTGAGTTTCAGTGCAGTCGTTGGTGGGTGGCACCATCCTCCTTTTTGCTTTTTTGGGCTCCGGAAAGCCTTTTCCCGTGTGGGTCAACTTGCGTCTTCCTATCAGAGTCTGGTTTTATGGTAGCAGATTTTTCAGTGGGAGTTTCGTCCGACCTACTGAACTCCGCCACCAGGTTATTGTTAGAAGAGTCATTTTCTGTGAGATTTACTTCTATTTTTATTCTTGAATCGCTCGTTCTTCATTAAGTAAAAAAGTTTTTTCTTTTCTGTCCATCAGAATTCCGATAAGTACAGGAGAAAAGGTGGTCTGCACCGGCAACGTTCTTTTGCTGGCGTAAGGATGTTTACTTTGAGATTTCGCCCAGTTTCTCAAAGGCCCCGTTTAAAGCGTCTGATAGTTGTTATATCTCTTCGATACATGTTGCATTACACCTTGAGGTTATACCTCGGTACTGTGTATCAGAGTACGTGCTCTCTTGCAGCCAACAAATCGATACTATCCACTTGCAGGCGACCTTATGTAGCAATACTGTTTTGTGTCTCTCACAGTCTGGTTCCTTCCACCCACAGCATTGTTAAACCTACTGGCATCTTGAAGTATCCCTGTGTGTGTATGGGTGTGCGTGTGCATGTGCGAGTGTGAATGCGTGTGCGTGTGTGGGTGTGCGTGTGCGTGGCTGTGCGTGTTCGTGTGCGTGTGTGTGTGTGTGTGTGTGTGTGTGTGTGTGTGTGTGTGTGTGTGTGTGTGTGTGTGTGTGTGTGTAGGTGTGTGTGTGTGTGTGTGTGTGTGTATGTGTGTTGAAACTCGCAAGTCCAGCTGGTACGACAAATCAAGGATACTTGTGGGGGGAAGCTCTAACTAAGTGCTAATAGACCGAGTTTTTTCAGATTTTCCAAGTCTAGCGTTGAAAAATTAAAGATGTAGTGGCACATTGTAAGCAATTTTAATTAAACATATACATGTAAACTTCCATACGAAGTTATAATACTGTAACATACTGATAGATGGATGGGCGTACCGAAGACTAAAAATTACAAATTCTACAGGATAGTAACCTTCGCTCGATTTTTTATATTATATACAATTCTTGTAACAATTTTAAGCGATTATAAATTAACAACACGATTCGATCCATCAACAACCGAAGTTGTATATTTCTAGATAATAGAATCATAATTAATTCAGGGAGCAATTTTATTTTCTCTTCTATATCAGATAAAAAACATCTATCCTATCAAACGCATAACTGTTTGGAAACTGAAACTAAAATTCCTGAAATAGAATCGATTTCATTCCGTCAGTCCACCGACAGTGAGACGTATTTCAGCAGATGGAATAAAGTGTTGCAGTTAAATGTCGACGAGATTTTATATAGAGAAAAATTAAGATAAACTATGTTTTAAGAACAAGAAGAGATTACCGTAAACTGGCAGCAACAGATTTTACAAACTAGAAATATTGGTATTTACTATATAAAAGCAGGGAAAAAGGTAGTACATTTTTGAGCAAAGTACATCAAATTAGTCATAGTATAGATCTGAGATTTGGATACACTCTAATCACTATTGCATGAAAATAATGTTAAATTAGAATCGTAAACTTATAAACTTGTTGATCTAGTAGGTAGATATATCGAATTCTTTTAAAAATTAAAGTAGAAAAGTTATTTGTGGTGAGATAAGTGAGTGAAAAGAAATAGCGTTTGCTCTATTTAAATCAACAGAATGCCATCAAGAGATGAAGCTGCACGACTTGTTACTCTTTGCAATAAAGCATTACTCATTACGTTCTAGGAGAGGACACTCAACTGTTTCGAATTTTTTAAAAACGTATCAAAAGGCTGCTGGAAATTTCAGAATCGATCAAGGGAGTAAAAATTGTACAACAATTATTAAGGATCATTTTTTGGAACTTATTTCTACACGTAATCTCAAGCTGGAATTCAGTTATCTCAAAAATTAGTGTTAGTATGAAAATACTAAGACGGAGATTAAAAGAAGTCGGTTTAAAACCAAAACGGCTTGTGAAAACTTCTCGTCTTTTCTAAAATCACAAGAATTTTCCAAAATATTTGTTAAATGAAACATTGAGAATTGGAAAAATATTATGTTCATATTCATGTCGACCATATTCTGTGCAGCTTGCTAATTACTTCGATCTAAATTCAAAAATTACATTACCCACTAACTAAAATTCAATAGAGCACATGGTACATCAGCTAAATAGCTACATAGGACGAAAAAATCCAATTATAAATATTAAAGAAGAGTCTCTGGTTGTTGTACAATATGAATAGAATGCAATTCTTCAAGAATACTCTACTTAGAAGCGTGGCGAGAACTATGAAAGTACTGATTAGAGCTAGCAACAGCCACCCTTACCCTTTGATTTTAAAATTAATATCCTTAATTTTCATAACATTTAGTAATAATATTTTTCACGATTTTCTTCTCTCCATTTAAACAACAATTCAAAACAAATTGTTTCTCCTAGTACTGATTGTTTAAATGACTTAAGTTTTATTTTTTTTTTCAATAAGAAATTTATATATATTCAATAGTTTTCTCCACGAGTGCATTTGTCCGATATCTTACTTTTGCTGTATTAAATATAGGAGGCAATCCTATTTGGGCTGTTATTTTCCCCCTTGCAAAATAAAGGTATCCCATTTGTTTTGGGATTTCAAATTTTTGTTTAGATAAAAAATCAAATTTTAAGCTTAACCTATCAATGTGAAGGATTCACTGGACTTGATTTCATCATAAGAGACTTTAAATTGTTCAAAAATCGGTGATTTCCCAAAATCCAGTTTTTAATTTTATGTTATACAAAAGTTTGAGGGCACATCGAGAGAAATACAGAGGTCATTTTACATTTGCTTTTAATATTATTTTCAATATCATTTGAATCCCTACGTCAAGCTTAGAAATAAATGAAAGATTTTACGTTAGGAACCACTTTCAAAAGTTTCATATACTTTGACGCCGAGGTGCGACATAGTCATTTAAACGTCAAGTTGTGCAAAATCTTTGTTTTAAAATGAGATATAAATAGAATGAAAGATTTTACCTGTAAATTTCCTTTTAACATTTAGTACCTACCGAATTTAAAGTAAGCCAAGGTTGTTTAAAGGTCAATCCTTCTTTTTATGTTGAGAACGGACAAATGGAAATATTTTACATTCAAATCATCTCAGGCATATTCAGAAAAATTGATCTTTTGATTAGGGATATTGTTTACATCGAACAGGTAATAACAAGATATATTCGAGAATTGGGCATTAAATTCCATCACATGATCAATTAATGAGACATTTGAAGAGAATGCTAAAGAAGAGAGAGATAAAAGTAAGATTACATACACACAAATATATACATACACACAAATACAATACACAGTCCACTCCATGCGAGTACTCTCTACGTTATATCTGTATATATATATATATATATATATATATATTAATTTTCTGTAATATTTTCTCGGGTTTGTAATATTACAGAAAAATATTAACAAAAGGTTGATAATGATGGCCCACCTGTACCACCATATCGAGAAGAAAGTCAAAACTTTCCCTTCCCGCTACAGCTATACCGTAGAGGTACATGTTTCATCTCATCAGGGTACGCAACACTGAACGCGGCTTCGCCGACCTCCCGCCGGATGGCGTATATATGTTTATGCGGCTTTCACGGATTCCTCCGTGTAAGATGCAATAGCAGTGGATATATCCACATTATGCCGTTGTAGTACTAAAATTATATTCAGAAAATGTACAACTATATGCAACTCCGTGTATAAATGAAGAAAAATGCGAACAGTAAATGCAAACTTCGTTCCATTATATCCTTTCCGTGTTAGAGGTTGCACAGTTTGAATAAATTGCTACAGAGCACAATTTATCCTATTCCACCACCATCGAGATGATGACCCACCTGTACCACCATATCAAGAAGAAAGTCACAACTTACCTTCCCCGCTACAGCGATACGGTGGAGGTACATGTTTCGTCTCTACTAGTACCGACATGCACCTGTTTGTGCAAAGGACAGATCGAAAGGAAGTATGCAACACGGAACGCGGCTTAGCCGCCTCCCGCCGGATATATATATATATATATATATATATATATATATATATATATATATATATATATATATATATGTATATGCATATATATATATATATATATATATATATATATATATATATATATATATATATATATATATATATTCTAACGGTGCAACCTCTAACACAGAAAGGATATGATGGAGCGAAGTTTGCATTCACTGTTTTCGCATTTTACTTCACTTACATACGGAGTTGCATATAGTTGTACGTTTGCTGAATGTGATTTCAGCACTACAACAGCATCATGTGGATATAACCACTACTAGTGCATCTCACACGGACGAATCCGTGAAAGCCGTATAAACATATATATATATATATATATATATATATATATATATATATATATATATATATATATATGTATATGTATATATATATATATATATATATATATATATATATATATATGTATATGTATATATATATATATATATATATATATATATATATATATATATATATATATATATATATATATATATATATATTATATATATATATATATATATATATATATATATATATATATATATATATATATATATATATATATATATATATATATATATATATATATATATATTATATATATATATATATATATATATATATATATATATATATATATATATATATATATATATATATATATATATATATATATATATAATATATATATATGCAAAACTTTTCCCCATACGTAATGAATGAATCAACAAAATGTGGTGGTACTTGATCATCGATATGTAGGCCTTGTTGGGCCCTTTACGTCGTTAATTGAACTTACCTAACGGCTTCCGGTGACACAACTGTTTCTCCAAAATTTCTCTATCTCAGTCCGTAGAGTGCTGGGCACTCTCTGAGGACATGGTCAACAGTTTCATCCTCCTTCAGATACCATCTACATATCGGGTCATCTACGACACCAATCTTGTGAAAACTACACCACAGTTACATTACAATTCACAGCTTTTTCCTTCTTAAGGGGAGAAGTTCCCTAGTCAGCTGTTCGCTAGGTCCAATTATATGCTCCTTGTCACACTTCATTCCAATAGCTCCTTTCCAGGATTCAATAAATTTACTTTCCAGCGATTATTTCATTTCGCTGTTACCAACGGCAATTAAGACAGGTTTAATTGGTCGGGGTCTCAACGATTCAACTCCAATGATAGACCCCATCTTTACTAGACAGTTCGCTTCCTTATTCTCGTGTATACCCGAGTAACTCGGGACCTGCACGACTCTGATTGTGTACCCGTTCCTTGTCAGGGTGTTCAGTACATCCTTGTAATCAGACACCAGTCGCGATGTTACGACATTAGACTTCAGTACAATTATCCCACCTCTCCTGTCTGAGCGTATGTTTTAATAAACATATGGTATAATTACCATTTCTGTTTATGTTTCTCTCACAAAGATGGCCACACTACAGAATAACATAAATCTCTGATATAAAGATCGACTTACATTGTCTGAGAGTAAAAATCTCTTTGACTTCCGTGTTCCTGCCAAACATTGCGGTTCCAGCTCTTTCATCTTATCGAGATCTGTCTGTAAACCATCAAGATCCATTTCTCGGAAGATTTTGCTCCTGGTGCTAATCCTCTATACTTGGAAAAAGTATCTCAAGAGAGTAGTTGGGTTTCGAAAGTCACATATCGTAAAATGTTAACATGATTTTCGGCCTGTTTAAGGCAAACCATATACAAACCATGTCTCGCGAATATTTTATACTCATCGGTTAAGCCTAAAACTTCTTGAAAAGAATGTGATCCAAAACTGGTAACTAAATTTTATATTTTCTCTGCTTTCTGAAGTAATATATTCAAGAGCTCAATGATCATATAAACATTAAGCGCCTCTGTATGTACGGATTCGTTGGAATCAAAATAGAGTGAAGCAGAGACTAAATATCCGTTTTAAACGTTTATTAGAAATGGGGTTTGACTGGTGACATTTTGTTAAAATGTTTTGGGATTTAATCGATCAAAAGTTATTGGCTTTCGGTTCCCGTCTTTTTCTAATTTATTGGTTTAAATGAATATATATATTTATTTTAAGATTTTACTACGGATACTCAAAATAACACAGCAAAATGATTTTTGTCTTTATTGTGTCTACCGAAGCTAACTAAAAGTAAATATGTAAACTTACCAGTATTAAATAATGTATATATATATATATATATATATATATATATATATATATATATATATAATTATTTATTTATTTATATATTTATATATGTACGTGTCTTCAAAGAAACTAGTTACTAGTTACGAAAAACTAATACCTGACAAAATGTGATTTGCATAAACAGATTAAAAATACTTTATTTGTAATTGCTTTCTTACCATAATTTGTATATATTAGAAGTTATTTATTTCATTTACAAATAATTTGGCGCCGACTTCAAAAAGTTCAATTTCATATAAAAATGTATAGTTCTTTCTCACTTTTCAGCGCACTTTTAGAAACCGGTTCAATTTTTTATAAAAATTTTAGTTTTCTGTTTTTAGTTCATTCATTCATATCATTATGATATCCATAAATTATTTGAACTAAGTAGGTACTAATTGAGATTAGTGTATCTCACAATGACTCAAAGGTGGCAAAAGAGTACCCATTTTATCTCAAGTTGTAAATCACCCTAACAAGAAACCATTAAAAATTCTTTGGTTCTTAGAATTTTCCAACTACCAGTTAATTTGTGTCAAACAAATATTTAGTCTGTCATAGTAAATCCACTATCTTAAATTTGAAATTAATTTTAGATTAGTAATAAAGAGCCC
Source organism: Diaprepes abbreviatus (assembly GCA_034092305.1). Lineage (NCBI taxonomy): Eukaryota > Metazoa > Arthropoda > Insecta > Coleoptera > Curculionidae > Diaprepes > Diaprepes abbreviatus. The sequence goes on from JASJET010000103.1 coordinate 1,537,381, forward strand.
AAAACCTTCAAATATAGATGTTTAGAGGATCTGAGATGTAAATTTCTTAGCTCGATATATTTTATACTGCATATTGAGTTTATATACGCCTCAAGAACCTCACAATATCAATTTTAGACAAAATCGGAATATGTAAAATTTTCTGTCCCCCATATTGTATCTTATCAACCTAATAGTTGTAAAAAATTAACCTCATATTCGTAATACACGACCCTGAAAACCCTCTAATACCCTATCTGAAAAAATATGAGTAAGTTAAAATTTTGAACCCACCATATTGTATCCGTTATATTGAATTTAAAAAAAATTATTTTAAGTCTTAATCTAATCTAAATCTAAACCCTTCAAAGCCCCCTAGTACCACTTTTGGATGAAATCCGGAAATCTAAAACTTCTAGACTTATATTCACTATTTATATCCTCAAAAACGATTCAGTCCCATCTTTGAACAAAATCGAAAAATGTAAAATTTTTAGTCCGCTAGGTGGAATTGCAATATTAAATACTGAAAAATACTTTTAAATTCATAATTTACACTCTCAAGAACCCCTTAAATCAATTTGGGAGAAAATCGAAAAATGTAAAATTTTTAGGACACCATATTGAATCTGCCCGATTGTTCAAAAAATATTTTAAATTCATAATTAACACTAACAAAAATACCCCAATACTGATTTTAAACAAAATGGGCAGATATAGAATCTTTAATCCGCCATCTTGGATCCGCCATATTGAATTTTTCAAAAATAATTTCAGATTCGTTAGGTGCGACCCCGACAACTCCTCCATACCAATTTTGAAGAAAATCGGACAAAATTGATTTCTTCTTCCCATTTGGGGATCTGCCATATTGAATTTTTTAAAAATAATTTTAGATTATTTATGTACGACCCTGAAAATTTCCTCGTACCAATTTTGGGGAAAATCAGACAAAATTGATTTTTTTGTCCGACATAATGGATCCACCATATTGAATTTTTTAAAAATATTTTGGATCCATTATGTGCGACCCCGTAAACACCCCTACACCAATTTTGAAGAAAATTAGATAATAATAAATTTTTTTGTCCGCCATATTGGATCCGCCATACTGAATTTTTTAAAAATAATTTCAGATTCGTTGTCTACGACCCCAAAAATTCCCTCATACCAATTTTGGATAAAATCAAACAAAATTAATTTTTTTGGCCTCCATATTGTCAACGCCATCTTGCACTAATTTCGTCCAAAAAAATATGGGATCACCATAGCAACTTCCTAAACATGACGTAAAAAATTTCTTTCAAATCGGTGCCTCCGTTCCGGAGTAATCGGTGTACATACATAAAAAAAAAACAATTGAGAACCTCCTCCTTTAGAAGTCGGTTAAAAAACCAATTAAATGGGCAACTACAATCCTTGTTCAAAGGATACTCCGTTAATCAACAGGTATATTCTTTTGAGTAATTATCACTTTCAGTTCTGTCACTTGAAGTAATCATGATCACTTCGACCCAATGACAAGTAGATGCATATTCAAAAGAACATAAAGTTATCAGTTTCACTTTGTTCACTTTGATCAATTGATAATTACTCAAAAGAATACAGCCAATGAATATATCTATTTTTTAAAAGTTGGTAATACAGGGAGTGATAATATTTTAAAAAGTAAAATTTATTTTAATAATTTGAATTTTCATCCGATTTAAAAAAGTGTTAAAAAAATAAATCCAGATTTTGTTTATCCTTGAAAATATATTTATAGCTTATATACAAGTAAGTAATCTAGATTGGCTAAGGGAATACAGGCAGGTATATTAAGCCTAAATATTTACTGGAAATTATATACAATCGACCAGAACCGTGGATATTAATTTTATTTTTATGATAGGTCGAGGGCATTTTATTCGATATGGTTTTATGAAAAATAAGTACGTTAAATATGAATAAAACAAAATTTTGTTAAGAATTCCGTAGAAATCTTTTATTTTTGTGATATTTATCTCTTCGTCCGTCCCTCCGTTCGTAACGGCCTTGTATTTTGATAGTTTTTTCTTATTTTTGCGATGAAATTTCGTAAGCTTCAGCTAACCACGAAACCCAAGACACAAGTGAACCAAATTCCAAAAAAAAAAATAGGTTATCCCTTTCCGTATGGGAAAAGTTAAGGTAATCTATTTTTCCAATTTTACCTCCTGTCTGTTTTGGGGTTAATGGAAGGTATTTTATCGCAAAAGATGAAAAACTGACGGAGATATAGGGCTGTGACATGTGAATAAAGAGACTTGGCGGTTTCGAACTGGCTACGGAATCCTAAAGAAGCTGCTAAATATTTAATTTCCGATCATCCAATATATTTTGTGGCCAAGAAAATAAATAAATCGTTTGTAAATTAATATTCTGAAAGACAATGAAATAAAGCAGGACATATAGAAAAAAAAACACCCTAAGGTAATGTGTGTTCCACCCGTATTTGTCCAGTTTTAGGTAACGCAAATATTTCTAAATATGAAACATCTTTATATAGGAGCTAGCCGAAATAACTATTTGAGGGATGCTCAAAATACAGCAATTATTTTTTGGACATTATTCGTCTTTAATTATTTAAAATATATATTTTTAGCTAGTATTGAAACTCGAGTATAGGTCAACATACACGCGTCTATTGATTAGCCGTCGAATAGTGTGACAGAAAGAAATTTTTTACCAACTGGTAAATGAATACATATGTCATGTAAATAAAATAGGAAAAGAATTCCGAATAATTCTACGAAATATACGTAAGACTGGAAAATATCGATTGACCCGGAATAATAAATAATTTGAATCACTGAAAACTTGCATGTTACTTATTTGTACACACTTTCAATTTTTCTAAGCTTTTTGTTTTTAAAATTGCTTGCAAGATTATGTTTACTCATTTATATTTCACGTTTTACTTGGCATGTACAAATACGAATGCAATAGAAAAGAGTTACTTCAATTATTATTTAAAAAAATATATTAAGAGCGTCACTCACAATAATTGTAAAAATCATAATATGAAATTTTTGTTTATTACAAGACGAAATTAAATACTTAATCATTCGAACATTCCCGGGTCATAAGTATTTCTGAATGGCACTGAAAATGTTTTATCATACCATGACGAGAACTAATATGAGTTTTTAAATCAATAGATTTTTTATTCTGAACATATCGAGCCCTTTTGTAAACTGTTATTTTTTTACCATTACAGTCAAAATGGCAATTTAATCTAATCATACAAATTTTAGCTATAACGCTGCATAGCCTTAGTGTAGGATAAACATCACTATGGTTATCAAAACACTCTCACCCAAAGAGAATAATATAAAAAAGTGCATGAAATCGCAGGTTACTAATAAATAATTTATTAAGGTTAGTTCGAAAACAGCCAAACGAAGACTAAAAAGAGACGGTTTAAACCTGAGATGGGCTACCAAAACTATACGTTTTTTATTTAAAATCTCAAGTTTCATCGATTAGAATTTTCCAAAACACACACTCAGTGTGCGAGAATTCGAAAAATATTTTTCTGTTCACAGATGATACTACAACTGAATTATGGAAACCACATGGACGAAACCACGCTATCAAGGAGTTAGCGGAGGGTACGCCAGCGATAATTTCACGCAGAGGGTTAGTTTTGGAGAGGGAACGGCATAATGCTTTGGTAAAAAATTAATTGGGAGGGATGCACCAAACTTCTGAAACCGTCTGGTTGGATACCTGATGACTTTTACATAGATAACATTCTTTAAAATCATGTTTTGTAATATATTGGATATATGGAATACCAAAATTTTGTATTATTGCGCCACAATACTCGACTACATAACACTGGCATAGTGACAAATTACTTCGATATGGTCCTGGTTAAAAAATGTGATTGGTCACCGTGTATCACATATTTAAATCTAATAGAGCATATATGTCATCTGATAAAATGGATCATAGGACGAAAAATTCCTGTTCTAAATAGAGAAAGGCTTGGATTTGCAACACAATATAAATGGAACACGATTCCTGAAGAATATATTCAAACTCTACTTAGTAGCAAGCCGAGAAGGATGCTAGCAGTAATTAGAGTTTGGGGAAGAGAATACGTATTACCGTGCTCTGATTTTATTCAAAAGATTAGCATTTGCCATTTGAATAAAATTTAAGTTTAAAGTAAATGCTTTCCTTTTCATAATAATCCAGTATAAAATTTGTAAAATAAACTCTTAGGTCAAATGTTTAAAGGATTTAATAAATCAATATTTCTTTTTCCAAAAAAAGTAAAGAAAATTTATAAATATTCGCTAATTTTACTTATGATTGTTTTTTTTTTGTGTAATGAAATTTATACAAAAACAAATTTAAAGGCTTGCTTGGCCTCGAGGCAGAGGAGAATTAGAAGACAGAAATATTTTCAGATGGGTACAGTCGTAGAATGCATATTTAGAGCCAACGAGAAGATGGTGATATTTCGTCAATCCTGCGAGAAGGACCCGGCATATACTTCTCGATTTTGGACAAAATTAGTATATGGTCAAAGTTTCATTATTCTTACAATAAAATAACCTTAAGTTAGATCGAATAGATATTTGCAACTACCCTACACTACTACAACTAAGATGATGGAGGCTATTGTAGCTCCCATCTATTTAGATTTTTTCCAATAAATCAGGTTTTTTAATGAAGCCGGTTAGCGCATTTCGAAAGATTGATTAGAGATTAATAAATAAATTAATAACTCTGCTTGAATTTTCTTTTTTCCCATTTTTCCAGCTACCATATTCAAGATGGGAAAAAATTACACTAAACCATGTCACATATATTTAAAAATATTTCTACACTTTTCTAAAGAGTATTTTTAAAATTTAAAATGATGAATTTTACCAAAAGTGGAACTTATATTTATCGGATAAAAGTCGACCGTTTTAGGTGTAAATCGATATTTCTCAAATTTTGAGACGCACCCCCTTAAGGATATAAAATAAAGAAGTAAAAATAGATTTTAACAGTAGAAAAATAAAATATTACACAGTTAGATAAAATATTAGTCACACAATATGTGTTTACGGTTTTGCCAATTTGACTATTTTTAATATCTCAAATTTTTATTAATGGCTTACCTGAAACTGTGTGGTAGAGGAAAGTTTTTCAGAACAATACATTTAATTGAAAATTGAAACCCTTAGTTTTCTTTCTACGTTTAGCTGAGACCTATATTTTGTGTAATGATGCTAATATAGAAAATCTGGTTTCACGCATTTAAGACCTAGGATATGATAAAAATATAAGAAAAACTCTTGCCTTTTAATGCTAAAAATTAATCGTCAAATTCGGCCGAAAAACTCAAACCTAAATTTATTATCAAATTACTTTTAATGTCGCCCTTGCCATGATTTCTATGAATAGGTCTTGTTTTCCAACTGAGAGTTCTTCCGGAGAATTTTGACATGGGTCTCTACCCGGTGTAGTTCGACGTGGCTTTATAGCTTTCAATGGTTGGAGATAAAAAGATAAAATTTTAATGTGTTGCTCAATAGCATTATAGTAATTAACAAATTCGTTCATATTGTTAAAAATTTTTTAAGTTTTTTTGTTTCACATATGTATTCCATAATTCTAGTTTTCAACAAAAAGCGTTTCCAGAATATTATTTTCTTGAAGTTGTAGATTAAGGAAATTCAATTTTTAAAATATGTCGACTAAATAGCAGTTCTGCTTCCTGATGCCTTTTCTCTTTCAAGAATGTTGGCTATTTCATCTTTTATTTGTAAACACCATTTGATAACCACCTTGCTTCATCATGAAATCGTAGAACTGAACGTTTTGCCTCGCGATCGTGGCAAAAGACAGAAAGGTCTTAATTTTAAGAGCATAATTTTATATAAAGCTATAACTGTGGTTAACAAAATGTTTAGAATAGAACTTACTCCTTTGGCAGTGAAAGTTTCCCTGTGAGTCATACAATGTGTCCACGTACACTGTAGAAATTTTTACATTATAAATGTTTATAAGCTTTGAAATCTTCCCGATACTGCTCGAGCACCATCTATACATATTCTAACATAATTTTTCCGTTATACGTAAGTAATGTTTAAAAAATTATCTAACAAATTAAATAAGGGAAATGTTACGGTTCTGTTTCCCAAACTCAGACCAATATTCTGGGCAATTTTGATAAAAGTTGATTTTGTATATCTTCAGAGATATCACCCATTCAACAGCTACAGTAACATTCGATAGGAGAATGGAGCATAGTTGTTTGGTAAAATGAACTCTGAACCTTAATTTTACAATTTGAATTGAAACTGGCAGATCAAATTTTTCTCCAATGGTATGCGGCTTTTTGGATCTAGCTGGACGAAGCCTTTTTTAAGAACAGGTTGTTGCTTTCCAGGCGACTTTATTTTAGGAACAAAAAACTTTGTCACGGTTAAAAAAATTTATCTTAAATTTACTATAGTTAATTTGGTTCATTTTACCTTTTTTTTTTTGCTAATATTCACGTTTTGGGCAGCATTATATCATTGTTATTAAGCATTTCTCATTTCTCCTTCGTATAACAGCCTAATCTTCGTTGAATTTTTTGAGTTCTATTGCTTTTCGAGCCATTTCAAATTTTACTCACTTGCAAAGTTTCATCCCAACTTAATTATTTTCTTTATCTTTCAGTAATTTGCCTATAAGAAATACAGCCCTAATTAAAATCTTTTCATAACTTGTATTTTTAAGTAGGCAACTTTACGTCACTGTTTTAGGTTGTTTATATTTAAATACAATGTTGTTATTTACCTTTTTATAATATATAATTTTTTTTGTGTTGATTATCTATTTTAGTTACAGTTTTCCGAATTTTTATTTGTAGTATTTTCAAGGATTTGTTTACCTTTTGTTGGGTTTATATGACCTTTTCAGTTGACGTTTAGGCAAATTTGCATTCTTTTAGGCTGCTGCATTTTGGGAGGAAATGTGGGCGAGTAACTAATACCGTGTTGCTAATGGCTGAGGGAAAATTCTTATTTTAGGGATCAACAATGAAGTTCTATTTCATTTTGAGTCGAAAATGTCAATAACTTATTAGTTAGCAAGGCTGTTTAAGCCCATTATTTTGAGCTGTCATTTCTTTTGTCGAATTACTACTTGTTTAAGGTCCCTTTTGTCTCGCGCCCCATGTTGAGGGAAAAAGAAGCTCATACAGCACAGGTTTCGGGCTTCCTATAAAACGGCGAGAATTTAACTGTCAATCCTACTCTTTCCTGTGAAATTTTGCATTGTTGAGTGGATTTATTGACAACCTTGAGCTTTATTAACGTACTCACTAGTAATTATTGCCAGGTGCCGTTAAAGCTTATTTGATCCATACTATTCGCAGTCAAAATATTTAAACCAATAACATACAAGAGCTTTTAAAACTGAAAAATTGAGAACTGCTGATGTAAATCACTAAATCATTAAAAAAGATTAAATACAGGAGAAATTCAATTACTGCTTGACACAGTTTGTTTAATAATTATGAAATAAAATTTTAATGTGATTCAAGGGTTAATGGGCAAAAGTAATTCTGATTTCATTATATGTCTGCATGCCCCTAAATTTTCTTGTTATATTGAGTGTTTGATGACGGCATGAAAATGATTAATATTCTCGTTATTGGAAGTTGTACAAAATATAATTTGTGTCATGCTTTTCCAACCAGTCAATTGTTTATGTATCAGAATTATGTAATAGTATTTTTTCATTATCCATTACCATAAAGTATGTCATCAGATCACAATTCTATCAAATTACAAACTCAGCGTAGGAAGGAATTAAATATAATTGAGAAACAAAGGCAAAATAATTATGTTTGAGTTATAAGAAAGTTTAATAGTTAAGCGTGCCCTTAAATTCTGTATTTTAACTAGTCGTTAGTTAAATAAGTTTACGAAAATGAATTTTAATTTAAGATTGTTTTGCTTTTAAACACAATGCCATAATTTTACTCGAAAAGTTTAAATAAATTCTTGCCGTTCTCGAACATTGTGGTCTCCAAATTAACATACTGTAAGAAATAGTTATTATTAAGAATCTGATTCACGAGGTGAACTTAATGGCAAGAAGAATATAGCTATTTCAAAAATTTAGACAATTATGTTGGAAATACTAGGGATACTAGAAAAAATATCTACATGGACATAATACAAATAATTTTGTGCGCTGCTGGGTAATGTTTAATAGTGACCATCAAGAGTTCATAATATAATTCTACATGATAAAGTTGTAGCGAGGTAGATTCCAACACTGTTGACTTAAAGAAATTGACTAAACCGTATTTACTGTTATTCTTACGTTTGTCTAACCGGGTGCGGTGTGTGCATCTTTTGATTATTTAATTACATTTATGACAGTCTTAAGTCGCAATCTGTATCTTTTATCTACATTCGATACAATAACGAATATTTGTCTCGACTGTTACCTCCGCCCCCGAAGTGGTTTCTAACTTGTGAGCAGTGTATTCGTTTTTCTATATTAAAACGGGCTTTGCGTGCCGACTGTTAGTTGTCACTTATCATTCTTACATGGCGGTTCGACAGCGTCCACGTGCTATTAATTAAGCTCTCAAAGAAGTTTATTTTCAATTTTTAATATTTTTATTTTATCATAATATGTAATCCTAATTTATAGTGAAAAATGTCTACTATTGTTCGACAAAACCTGGCTTTTCATATATACTCATTTTGGTAGGATTTTTCTTTATTTTTACATTATAATAAATAGATTGAAGGGAGGATTTTTTCTCTTGTGCAGAAGTCTTGATGATGAGAATTATGTTATATAATAGAGTTAACAAATGTAATAATTATTACAAAGCATAATATAGAAACAGAAACATAACACGTAAGTGATATCCACCCTGATCAACTCAACCCAAACTTAAATAAAAAAACCTAACTAATAATTAAATATAGAAAAGAAAAGGAACAATACTTATACACCTAAAATACATACCCTGATATCAATTTCGAATTTTTTTATAGAAGCAACTGACGAAAAAGAAGAAACTACAATTTTCTTATTTGTTTATCGAAGACGTGTTTTCAAACAACATATCTAAGACTACATTTTTTTGAGTAAATTATCACTAATCAAAGTGAAAAAAGTGAAACTGATAACTTCTTGTTCTTTTGAATATGCATTTACTTGTCATTAGGTCGAAGTGATCATGAATACTTCAAGTGACAGAACTGAAAATGATAATTACTGAAAAGAATATACCTTAAATTTTATTGGCGTGAGAGTTTTGAAGAAAACCGGAAGAGAATTATATAGTTAAGAAATATTTTTAGTAAAAGAGCATTCAAACTGAGAAGATTTATACAGAGTTACTGCTCCTCGAAAACGAATATTGACGTTAGGCACGTGGAATCTAAAAATAATTCGTCTGTATAGATACCGTGGGCTTTTATAACATAAAATTTTATGTTAAAAACAAGCTTCATATAACCACCTCCTATACTCCATATTCAGCCACTTCAAATTATAGTAGCTTATGAGATAATCTTTCATATTTACGAACTCCATAAATTAATCGCAAACAAGAGTTTTACACTTTTTGTATTCTTACTTGTTGAATGGCTGTCAGACAATATATATTTTATCTTCGTAACTAAAAATGGAGAGGACCACATAGCAGTCCTAAGCTTTATGGAAAAATCATGGCGGTAACTGTAAAGAAATTTTATTCTAACATAAGCCAACTGAACACAGTGGGAAACATTCTTATCAAATCGCAATGCACTGTCAAAGACAACACCCAAATTTTTAATCCTGTCTTCAATGGATAGAACTATATCGCAAATCTTTTTATTTATAAAATTTTTAACACTATATCATTTCTTTTTCCAAATATCAAATATCGAATTAGTTACTTTAAGTTCTTGTTTGATAGAGTTGCAAGCTGCAAGAACTTGATAAACACAAAATGTAGATTGCACATAAAAAAAGACTTTCAATAGCGCCCTGCTGTACACCAGAATTTATGGGAAGCTCCTCTGACATCTCGTTATCCAGTTTAACGCGCTGCTTTTGGCCCTCCGAAAAACACCTAAAAATCTAATAACATGATTACTAAGACCGATCAAGTGAAGTATTGCTAATAGCAATCGGAGGTCTAGAGTGTGAAACGCTTTTGAAAAGCCAAGCAGTGTTAAGATTGTTAATTACCCTGAATCAGTCGCTCGAAATATATCATTAGTGACATTGGCTAGAGCTGTATATAACCATGGTTCCTTCTTAATCCAGTCTCAGGTAGTATCCGGTTAACTTCTACGTGCTCTGCAAGTTGTTTGTTAATTACTTTTTCAAGCATTTTTGATATACATGGGCAAAACACTAATAGGACGAAGATCCCGAAGTTTATTGGAAGCATAAACTTTTGGTAATGGCACTATCACAGTCCTCTTTCAGCATTCTGGATAAACATGCATTCAGTGCATGTGTCAGATAGGGTAGAATGAAAGGACAGCAGAGTTCTACCGCTACCCTTTCCTTTAGAAGTTATTTTAGAAATTATTGTCCCACCTTCAACCCTGTTACTACTTTAAATTTGAAATTACGAGTTACATTATCTTTCACACTACCATAAAAATTCAAAAATTCAATATTATGACCCTTTGAGTTGGGTATAGAAGATCTAAAAAAATCTCTTTATTAAATTAGAATCTTTAAGATTTTCGGAGATATCAACTTTGTTATTATTAAATGCTATTCCGTATTTTTTCAATTCCTGCCATACATTTTTTGATAGTTGTAACCTCCCATCTAAATAGGTTTTTCGTTACTAATAGTTAGAGTTGTGAGGTTGCGAAGAGATTTGTAATATTTCCAGTATCCACTATTTTTTGTTAAATTTACTTAAGACATTATGTCTAAGTTTCATCAAATTTTTAATATTATGAGTTATCCAGGGATAATTATTTTTGGTCAACTTAGCTTTTGCATAGAAGCATGAAGATCTAGTAAGGTAGCTACTTTGAAGTTGATAAATTCTACCTTATCTTTTATATTTTCAGTATCAAATATATTTTTCCAGGGAATTGACTACAAATTAGCAGTGAATTGTAGTATATTTTAAATTTTTAGAAATCTATATTTTTTAAAGTTAATTTGTTTTTTGTTTTATTATTTGGTAATATAAACTCACAAAATATAAATTCATGGTCCGACATTAATGAGGCAGGTAAAGTATCACAATGTGTTACTAAATCTGAACTAGAAATCGAAAAAAGGTCAATAAGTGAGACAGAATCGCATGATATTCGAGTATGATTATTAGTTAACTGAATAAACCTTAAAGACTGTAGTAGAGAATTGTAATGTGTCACACCCCTTGAAAATACATCCAAAGAATTTACATTAAAATCTCCCGTGCACGACTTCCTATTATTTAAAGGTATTGGTGGCGTTATGGTATTTTCAAAGTCTGACAAAAATCAGAAATTTTATATGTAGGTGATCTGTATATATACCAAAAAAATAAGGACGTATTGTAAATTTAAATTTTTATCCATAACTGTTCAAAATTTGTATTCGTTGTAAAATCATTATTTTAGAAGAGAAAATATCAGAGTATTTTTAGTATAGGTGCCAACACCACCTTATCCTGTCCAAACAAATTTATATCCATCGATTTCAATATCTTAGGTCTTAGCAAGTTTTCTCAAGTCTTGTAGATCCGTAATTAGATTTTTTGTATTATTGAAAAACACGTCTCGTATTGTCCAGGCATTATTTTTATATATTTCTTTTTAAAACGGAATTATATCTTACAGTCATTAATACTTCACAAACCATAATAGCGTTATTTTTGAGTGCTTTTTAGCATAGGATATTTCGTCGGGCATCTATTGTCTTGCAAATTCAACCATAATTGACCGGGCTGTGGATTTATTTTTTCCTGGGTATTTTAGATAATCTATTTTTTTTATTGAGGCGATAAAAACTACTTTTTTTTGGAGATAGCAATACCAATTTTATTATTGATGATGTCACAAAAATCTAAGTAATCAAAGTAAATGTACTTATTGTGGTATTGGAAATACAATTCGTTTTATTACATTATTTTTTAATCATTATTTATGGAGTCTTTGTTTTTTTATATTAAAATTGATAACATATAAATGTTTTAAGAGGATATTCCCATCCATTGGCTTTTAAGAGGGTATGTTAAGATTTGTGTAAATGTGGCTCAGGTTACTTATATCAGTTTTGTCGTTAACTGCGTTTTTTTTTTCTTTTTTTATTTCCATCATCTCCTTTACACTCAATTAGTTATAATTATAGTCACGTTCAAGTATTGTTGTAGTTAAAGGAATGGCCTTTTTCTCGTACATGTTTATTTAATATAGAATACAAAAAAAAAGTATTGATACATATAATAAATGGTTCAAGAAAAACAGGAATATATATTGTATATATACAGGGTGTCCAAGATAAGGATCCTAAGCATGGGGATCTCGGAAACAGTTGGAGATACGAGGTCGGTTAAATTAGAGAAAAGTTGCGCAATTTAGTGCTAAATTAAACGCAATTTAAAAATTTTAAAAATTCAAAATACTTCCGGAGATTTCCAGAAAAAACCGAATTTTGGCAAAATCGTTTTTAATTTTTGTAGGCTTTATTTAAAGAGATATCAAAAAATAAAAGGTAGATTCTCATTGCCACTTTTTATTTTTTATAATATGGTCTAAACAAAATTTAAATCAGACGTTTCGTTTCTGAGATACCATCATGAACTTTCATTTTTTATATGGAACAAAAAAAAGTATCCCATGTATTTGATAGCATTTTTATTACAAATTCAACGATGTATCACCCTTGCATATCAAGTGTGTAGTTCATTGGCTTTTATAAAACTGATATACCTTTCTCTCTCGCTCTCATGGAGCTCTTATGGAAAGTACTTGAACTACGTATTCGATATGCAAGGGTGATATATCGTTGAATTTGTAATAAAAAATGCTATCAAATACATGGGATACTTTTTTTTGTTCCATATAAAAAATGAAAGTTCATGATGGTATCTCAGAAACGAAACGTCGGATTTAAATTTTGTTTAGACCATATTATAAAAAATAAAAAGTGGCAATGAGAATCTACCTTTTATTTTCTGATATCTCTTTAAATAAAGCCTGCAAAAATTAAAAACGATTTTGCCAAATTTCGTTTTTTTCCGGAAATCTCCGGAAGTGTTTGAAATTTTTAAATTTTTTTGACTGCGTTTAATATAGCACTAAATTGCGCAACTTTTCTCTAATTTAACCGACCTCGTATCTCCAACTGTTTCCGAGATCCCCATGCTTAGGATCCTTATCTTGGACACCCTGTATATATATATATATATATATATATATATATATATATATATATATATATTATTTTCCTTAACTTAATAATAACAATAACATTTTCCTTGGTCAAATAACCTAAAATTTAACATAAAAAAATTATGTTTAAAATCACACACATTGACAGAATAAGTTAAAAAACAATTCAAAAAAATTTTTCAAAAATCTATTTTACAATTAAAAACTTTATATGATGTGTAGTACTTGAACCTGACCATAATTATAACAAATTGAGTGCAAAGGAGATATATATTATGAGTCAATAGATGGAAATATCCTCTTAGAACATTTATATGGTATCAGTTTTAATAAAAAAAAAAACAAAGACTCCTTAAGTAACGATTTAAAAAATAATGTAATAAAGAAAGAATTGTTTTTCCAATACCACAATCAGTACATTGTATCTTTCAGTATCAAAATAGAAATAGGTGCGTACCTACATATTTTTGTGAAAATTTGAATTCCCGTAGAAGTGCTTTGCTGGTGTTCTTTAAGAAGGTTTCCGCTTTTCTACTTTTGAGGTGGTATAATAGTTTTATACAAGTAGGCAGGATGTTATTATCTCGGCATCTCATTAGAAATGTTATGTTGCAAAGTAGTGTTTATATTTTGGGCCTTAGTGTTTCGAAGCGTCTGGTTCCTTTGAAGGTCACCTCCCTGTAGAAGTGTACAATTTCCCACTAAACCAAACCGATTCACTTCACAAATCTCGAATTATCAGCTTTCGGAAGACGAAAAACAAGTTCTAAAGGCTTCGACTACGCAGTTACCCCAAAGATCATACCAAATGAGAATATTATCGCTATTGTTGAAGTCACGCTACACCAGAAATCACAAGAAGAAGCAGAAATAATACCACTGGAGGTAGCTCGCGTGTTAAGAACCAGCAAACCGCCAAAACCAAACATAAAATGCTTAGAGATAAAAGCGCCCGCAGACAAAGGGAACGCCAATATAATTATGAATAGAGAAGAATACAAAATCAAGATGACAGAAGTCTTCCAAGACCATAATTACAAGCAAATTACAAGAGATTTAACTACATATCTCGAAACAACGACAAAAAAAAAAACATAATCAAAATCGCCAAACCAGGCAATGTGAATCGAAAAGCGCATCGTTCCTCGGGAAGAAGCAAGCAGCTTAAACTATATGAACTATCAAAAATCCATAAAGCAGGAACACCGATAAGGTCCATAGTAAGTGCAGTGGATTCACCTACTCAATAACTTGAAAAATACTTGGCACAAGGTATGCAATCGGCGTCCGAAATTGCAGACTCAAACCTGAAAAATCCGCATCACGTTATCAGCATACTTCAAGGGCTAAAACTGCGAAAAGATGACATTCTTATTAGTCTGGACATCAAATCCGTGTATCTAAGCATAACAATTGACGAAGCTATGAACGAGGAGTTCCCACATCAGTTCATCGACCTTTCCGAACACTGTCTCAAAACACATATTTTTCGTATGAAAATAATTTCTAACTACAGACATATGGTGCTCCTATGAGATTTTCGCTATTATCAGTCATCACAAACCTTTTTTTTATGAAATCAAAACAGAAGCACTAAGAAAAGCCAAAACAAAACCATCCCTCTGGAAACGTTACGTGGATGACATCTTCACCATGGCTACACGGAAGATATCTAACCTAGAAACATTTTTAGAGGAACTCAACAGTATTCATCACCGAATACTGTTTACATTGGAGATCAAAGTCAATAAGCAGCTACCTTTCCTTGACCTTCTTATCACCAAAAAAGATGACCTAAGCATATAATATATGCTCTGCAGAGAATCCACACACACAAACAGATATCTAAATACCAAATCTCACCACCATTCATTACAGTTATAATCAGTCGCCAACACATTGATCTCTAGATCCTTGCCACTAACAAAACCCACGAACCGCCAAAAAGAACTCAACAATATCACAACAGCTGTAAAACAAAACAACTACAAAGAACACATTGACAACAAGGCCATAAAACAGAACAAAAATGCAGTAGTAGAGAAAAAAAGAAGAAGACAAATCCAAACCAAAAACCATACTGTAAGACAAAAAAGTATAACAGACGTAATTGGCAGACTTCTTAAGCAGCATGGCATATGCACAATTTACAAGCCACAAGCAACAATACACGAATTATTGGGCAATCCCAAAGAGAAAATACTGTTAGAAAACATGGAGTGTACAGCAATCCATGTTGAGACTGTGAAAAAGAATATATCGACCATACAAGCAGAGGAATCTCTACCACAGTCCAAGAACATAAAAATAACATAAAGACTAAGCAAACCACATCAGCTTTATTCCAGCATCATCAGGAGACAGGACACACTATAAATTTCCTGGAAACCAAACAGTTCACACCCATAACGCACGATAGAACGCGAATCATCAGAGAAGCTCCCGAAATAGGAAAAACGGAAAACTTTAACAAGAGAGATGATGCACAAAACATCTCAAATACATGGAAGGCTGTAATTAAAACCAAACCAAAAAACAACAAATCTGAGAAACAGGGTAGCGAGACAAGAGGAGGCCTAGACTCAGAGAAGCAAGGAAACCAACCAGGCAGAACCAAGGTATAACCTGCATAGCCGTCGGGAAGCATCACTTCAAAAAGGGAGCTGAAATGTTGGCGAAACGTCATGACGATTTTTCTACTGACGAACGGATTGAAAAACCGGAAAAACACCAGTGCACATTTTACCAACCGTGAAAACTTATGTTACAACATATATATATATATATATATATATATATATATATATATATATATATATATATGCGTATATATTTGTTTTTAATTAAAATTTTAATTAATTTCCAAAACCCGGTAAGCGAAAAGAAAGCTGAGAAGGCTAAAGTATCTAGTCTTGTCGGGAGGTTTTGGTAGGAACCTCACCACACACCTTCCGTGTTTCGTTCATTCATAATACTAATAAAACTTATCATTTTTGTTCAGGTTAGAAGTAGGTTCGGAAAAACGGGTTTGAAACCAAAAAATCAGAAGCGTAGTATATCAATCTGTTGGAAAAGAACCATAAATACATTCAGGCCACAGGAAAAAAAGCAAGAATCACACCATAGTTCAGAGAAATAGGTTCATACTCGGATCGATGCGCTTGAAGTTTTTATTGTCCATATTTTATGAAGATATTATATACATTAAAAATAACAAAAGAGTAGGCGATCCCTAAAGCGACAACAAATTTTGCATTCGTAAGCAGAACCTGACAGATCGATATCTCACTGCGCACTCATACGTCAGCGATTCTAGTTCTAAAAAATGTCGAAATTCGAGTGTTTCCGAGCGAACGCCACTCGCTCATTTCGGACGCGAAATTCTCTGCCATTGCTTAGTAATCTGTCAATTGCACTGCTTGAGTAATCTTGAAAGAGATTACTTTTCAGTTTTCCAGCCAGAAGCAATATTTCTACATCAACACGCGTACAGGGTATAGTGGCGTTGCTCGATCTGGCGGTGCCGGTTATGTCTTGAGAAAAATCGCAAAACGGTATAAATACCTAATTTTTGTACTTAGGTATCAAAAAAATTATACCAACTTGATTTAAATTTATTTTGTCAATAGTTTAATCGTAAAAATTTATAATTATTATATTTTATTTCCACTTTAATTCCTAAATTATTTCTGATCCCATAATAATAAAAATTAAAGTCAAGTTAGATATTTCATATTTTTTAATCATAAATAGTACAAAAAATCAGGCTTTAATTTTTTTTTAACAAAAAGTCATAATTTCTCAACTTAATTCTTAATCCATAACCTGACATTGACTTGAATATTACATATGTTACAGGAAATATCACTTTTTACTCAAGACATACTAATACGTCCCACGACATATCCGAAATGGGTAATATATTGGTACGATATTTCTAGGACAATGGGTTTGTATAGTTTGGTCAATATTACTAAAAATTCAAAGTGACCGAAAAAAATGAGCCCTAGTGAACCGCAAACCCACGACAACCAAATACCCAATTAATCATTTATTTCGGACATGGCCTAGCACGTACTAATATGTATTAAAAACTGATATTTCCTATAACGTTATACATATTAGAAATGCTTTTTGTGGTTTTTAATGCTTGCGAAAACGTCGATTACTTTATCAACATTGATGTCTTTGGGACATTTATTTTCTACGCTTAGAATAGCCTGACACTTTCCTGACTAATACTTTCTTAAAAAATTCTTAACTGGGTTAAGTTTGGAAAATTATCGCTCAGCAGGAGCGGAAGTTACAGGAGGAGTTAAAAATATTAATAGTGCGGTACACACATTGGAAAAATTTGATGAGCTGGTGTGATTTTTACAAAAGATAAAATGAATCAGCTCATCTATTGTTGATAATTCTTTTAAATTTTCACGAAACGCCGAGCCAAAACTGAGAATTTCAAATGCGTCATCGTCGTATTTATTTCGCAAAATTTCATTTTAAACTTAAATCGTAATGCGTCCAATGAATGATTCTTAGAAGACCATCTAGTAGTATTCAATCTTTTTAATGTAAATTTACTTACTGGAGATTCTTTAAATAACTCCCACCGTTTAATACTATTCAAAAAAAAAAGTTATATAGGCAACCAACAATATCGTCACAGATTGCGTTTTCTACCTCGGTTCCCAACATATAAATAAACTCATTTTGTATGGTTAGGCTTAAGTATTTTGTTGAATCTTTTGGAAGTTCCAGTAACTTTTGAAAAATGATATCATAACGCGATAACAGGTGTATTATTGTTACAAAATTGCTCTGTTTGGAGTCACTATTATCATGTTCAGAATGGTTTCTAAATGGTAGATTACATAGAGAAAATGTCAAAGTAACATCTAAAACTCTGTATAGAACTTGTCGTCAAAAATTGTGATCTTCTTTGAATATTTTTTTAAATTTTGATCAAGAATATCGTGAGTTACTCAAGCGGCAATTTGTGTACCGCCAGTTTCATGTCTTACAATTTTTTGGCTTAAAGTTCTTTATTTAGATATTTCATTGACCCAACTAAACTTAAAATGTTGACTGCTTCTATCAGCAAATAGCCAACAAGGTTCGCAGTAACAACAATCTAGCTTAATATAGTAACACAACCACTTACGATCAACAGTTAACCCGCACTTGGATTTGGAAGTGTAATAAACAGCAGAAAATGACCTACCATTAGTTTTTGGCAAATCAATGTCTTTTGGTCTACAAGACCCATAACTTAAAATAAATTTTTTAATTGCGTGACTTTTTTTTTTTACTCTATCGTTTACCACAAGGTCGTCTAAGTCTAAACTATCCGGAACTGAAACTTCTGTTGGCGTTGAAATTTCCGAACATGACCCTTCCGCTTCCTTTACTCTCAAATCTGATTTTGAGTACCCGGAAAAATAGCACTAATTTTCGGCCACTTTGCTTTCTTTATTTCTTGGTCTCGTTTTCTTTTTAAGTCTGCCCAACCACTCGATTTCTTTCTATATTTTTTTTCCATTTTAGGCTGATCTAAAACTTGAAACATGTTACAGAAAGGACAAACAAATTTTCCAACAAACTTAATACATTACATATAACTAGTCGTTATACTAAAAAAATTTTCAGCTACTCTCAACTCTCTCTATAGTTAAAAATATATATATATATATATATATATATATATATATATATATATATATATATATATATACATATATATATATATATATATATATATATATATATATATATATATATATATATATATATATATGTATATATATATATATATATATATATATATATATATATATATATATATATATATATATTTACCTTACCTAAGCCTTCAAAAGAAGACCACATTTAATTATTATTTTTCATTAAAAATATACAATCAAATATTTTTACCACCCTTTACTTACTTAATATGTATCCCTTACAATTTTTTATCAGATCGTTCTAAAACTACGGCTCAAAAAATTTGGAAATATTTATGAAAATTATCCCTGTCCGCTTTTCGTGTCCCGCCTTTATCGGCACTTCTCAAAGAAAATAGGCCCTCCCCGCAGTGTCGCTACTATTTCTCAGCAATTTACACATGCACGGCGTCGCGCTTTTTATTGAAATATCCTACTTTTTTCTTAAGCATTCGGATAACTACATAAATTTAAAATAATAATGCTACTGCACACTACATGCATAGAGTGATGAATTATGATCATTTTAAAACATTTTTTCTTTATTCATTTTTCATATATTTTTAGTATAATATGTATGTTCTAGCTTACAAAATTCATTCGCAGTAATAAAATAATAAGAGTGGGATGGCGTCTGCGGCACCTAATGTGCCTCAGCGCCGAGTCGTACTGCCATCCGTGCCACCCCGGTAGCTACGCCACTGTTTCTCACATCACTATTATAATTAGAATCATTAGTAATATGGCAGTAACGCTGGATAAAAGCTTATTCGTAGGGGAAATACCACTAGACTAAAATAAAGCTGTAAAAAGGCATCTCCAAAAAAGATGGTTAGATATTAATTAAACATTGAATGGTTCATTTTCATTTTGATATGTGGTCGCAGTGTTTTGAAATTTCTTCTTGCCTTATTCTATCGGTCATTTTAAACTTCATGAGAATCAGTAACATGCAAATTAAAGATTAATAAAAAAACTAATGAAACCTGAGAAATTAAAAAAAAATGTTAAAAATTTTTTATACGAAGTCTACTAATGTTTAACAATTGGAACCCATTTTACAAGCTTTAAATTTAAATCTCGACTAGTTTGTTAATCGTCCTGCAGAAATTCTCGATAATCCTGAACAGTATCCTCTTCGCAATATGATAATTTTACCTTTATCCTTAAATTCGTCTAAATCCCTGTTTGAATTAGTTTGCTGCTTGTAAGATGCTAGATTAATTCGGAGATAATTCGCAACATCTGCATTTATTAGATGTTCAGTTTTTTTGTTTGTGTTATTTCGTTTTTCTTAGTCATTTATTAATTTTGAAATGAAATTTTTTTAAATCCTAAAGAAGGAATATATTTGTGGTGGAAATTAATATAAATAATAGAAAGTTATTAAACAAAATACTGAGGGAAGGAAGATCATTTTTCATCAATTTTTCATCTAATTTGCAAGGATAGTATAATCTTAATACTCACTAGCTGAGAGACAAAATGACACTTTTGTAGTTACGATACACAAAAATACGATTTATTAAAGAAAAAAATGACAGGCTACACAATTCACTAACTTTAGTATGTTTTCAACTGGTTCAGTATGTTCCACTCTTACAAAACAGCTAAAAAACATATATATATATATAGAGGCCGTTAGATTTCTACAACATGTATTTCACCACACTCACATGGAACTTTGAATATTCTTTCTTGTCTGCGCTTGTAAATATTACTTTTGTTAATTGTGCGCTGACGGTAAAACGCTTGATACAGTCTTATAAAGCCTACCACGGGTGATCATGTTGCGTGTTTTAAAAGGTCGTAGTTCTGATACTACTATTTTAAGCTATCTCTTTTTAGCTCTTAAAGGGCATCACTTAATTTTACAAAAATAAAACTAAAAAAACTTTGTGACTCTATCCCTGATTGGAAAAAATTTAATAAGGGACTCTTTCTGATTAGTTCCAAAATATCTAACATTAGGGAAAATCAATATACGTTACCAATAAATATTAAAAGTTATTGCCTCGATTTGGACTTAACCTGAGTTAACAATACATAAGTATTTATAGCTTGTACCCAGATTGTCTTACAGTAAGGAATAAAATTAAAAATATAGGTACCAATAAGTTATGAAATTAGTTGGATAGGCTCAACCTTAGGATATTGTTGTTAAAAAAGCCTGTCGTTGTTGGAATTGTTTCAAACATGCTGGGACCCACAGCTAAAGAACAGAACAAAAAAGGAACCAAAAAACGAAGAAAAGATTCAAATTCAGATATCCTGAAAATAGACCCAAAATAATTGAATAAGAAAAAAAATGTGTGTTGTACTTGCACGTTAATCTCAATAGAGGGATACTCAAGTTTTCAAAAAGTAATAGAAACTTTGACGACGTGGTATAATAAACAGTCCAATTTACAACATTTTAAAAAAATTTCGTAGTTTAATTTTTTGCCAACGAGAACGTATATAGTAAGAATTTTTAACCAAACTGATCGAATAATTTTTATATGATACTGTGCCAAGTGTATAAAAGGTATGGCAAAGTGTATAAAAGGCCTTATATTTTTCATAAAATAACTTGTATATTTTTATATTTTCGGATATAACATATAATTGTAATCCAATATTTAGGTTTATTGGTTCACATCAGCCACGATCAAATAAAAATAGATAATTAAGAAAAGGGAGAGTAATATTTTTAATAATCATTCTGTAAATATAAAAATGCTATAGATGTATTTCCAACTCTTATTATAACGACAATGTGTTTAAACCAAATTTCTCGATGACGTCACTGCCTAAAGTCACCGACCGTTCGCTTAGATTTGGTTTAATCTTGCAATAACTTCGATAATTCCAAATTTCTAAATTTCTAAATTAGAAGAGTTTGAAAATAAGTTTCTTTTCGAAACGTGTTAAAAACTATTTTAATATAGTCAATAACACATGGGGATTATTGCTTCAAACTAATTTTTGTTATGAACCATTAAAAACTAATATCTTAAAAGAGAAGGACGATATCAAATTACTATTCCATTTGTACTATTTTTTATGATGATTTTTTCATTAACAATATAAGAAT
The DNA here is from genome assembly GCA_034092305.1 of Diaprepes abbreviatus. NCBI lineage: Eukaryota > Metazoa > Arthropoda > Insecta > Coleoptera > Curculionidae > Diaprepes > Diaprepes abbreviatus. Next base: position 1,559,538 of record JASJET010000103.1, read on the forward strand.
TTGAGTCGGAAAATTAAATTTCTTGCTTTATTATTATATTTTGGAATAAAATATGAAAAATCAGTAATTATTTCCTGGAACTGCAGTTTGATATTATTGATTTTTATTGTATTGAGTGAAAAGTTTCGGTATATTTCAAGTTAAAGTGTTTTAAATATTTTTATAATGCAGAATGTATATCGTGTACTCGGTTGTAAGGAGAACGTTTTTAAAAAATGACGTCCAATGGGACTCCAAGATGAGTGAAATCATTTCTTTAGAATTAAATATACCAATATTAAGTGAACACAGCGTACCAAATAAATTTTCTAAGTTTCCAAAATATTTATCAGAAATTATGGCATTGAAAAACTAATATGAAAAGTTTACGGAAATAGATACAATTCAGTTTCAAAAAAGGAACTGACGAAAGCAAACGCGAAATTCTAATCATAAAGTGTTTACAAATTATGAATTTTTTCCAAGATTTAAATATTGTTTTAAAACGTGTGTTTCTCCACTTCCTAACCTGAACCATTCTCACCTGATGACACTTGTGTCGGTTGTCACATCCACTATTATTAAGTTACATTTTATTAAGTAATTATTATTTAGTAAAGAGCTTGTCAACTGTCGCGAAAACAGTCACATTTTAAAAAGTGCCAGTGATTTATTTAAATATTTTGTGGAAAACTCCTACCCTATTATTTAATGACTCATTTCTTTATAAGATAAGTGCAACATAGTAATCATTGATGTTTTTTTCAAACGTGTACTTGTTTAATATTCAAACCACATTATATATATATATATATATATATATATATATATATATGTATATATATATATATATATATATATATATATATATATATATATATATATGTATATACATATATATATATATATATATATATATATATATATATATATATATATATATATATATATATGTATATATATATATATATATATATATATATTTATATATATGCAATGCGTGTGAGATGCTATAGCAGTGGATATATCCATATTATGCCGTTGTAGTGCTGAAATCACATTCAACAAACGTACAACTATATGCAGCTCCGTCTAGGAATGAAGTAAAATGCGAACAGTAAATGCAAACTTCGTTCCAACCATATCCTTTCCGTGTTAAAGGTTGCACAGTTTGAACAAATTGCTAAGGAACACAATTTATCCTATTCCACCACCATCGAAATGATGGCCTACCTGTACCACCATACCGAAAAGAAAGTCAAAAACTTACCCTCCCCGCCACAGCGATACGGCAGAGGTACACGGAGGAATCCGTGAAAGCTGCATAAACATATATACGCCATGCGGCGGGAGGTCGGCTAATCCGCGCTCAGTATTTGCATGCTTCCTTCCGATCTGTCTTTTGCACAGCCAGGTGCATGTCGGCACCCTGATGAGTCTAGTACAGACGAAACATATACCTCTGCCGTATCGCTGTGGCGGGGAAGGTCAGTTTTTGACTTTCTTCTTGGTATGGTGGTACAGGTAGGCCATCACCTCAATGATGGAGGAATAGGATAAATTGTGTTCCTTAGAAATTTGTTCAAACTGTGCAACCTCTAACACGGAAAGGATATGGTTGGAACGAAGTTTGCATTTACTGTTCGCATTTTACTTTATCCCTAGACGGAGCTGCATATAGTTGTGCGTTTGCTGAATGTGATTTCAGCACTACAACGGCATAATGTGGATATATCCACTGCTATTGCATGTCACACGGAGGCATCCGTGAAAGCCGCATAAACATATATATATATATATATATATATATATATATATATATATATATATATATATATATATATAATAGGGAGAATTGAGAGTTGTTGAAAGTTTTAATAGAACTATTAGTAATGTGTAATGTATCAGGTCTATTGGAAAATTTATTTATTGTTTGTGTAAGATGTTTCACGTTTTAGATCGGTCTAAAATAGAAAAAAAAAATAAAAGAAAGACATCGATTGGTTGAGCAAACTTAAAAAGAAAGAAAGAGCAAGAAATAAAAATAGCAAACTTGCCGAAAATTAGTGCTAATTTTTCAACGTCCTTAAATGCAGATTTGGAAATAACGGAAGCGGAAGTGTCATGTTCGGAAATTTCAACACCAATAGAAGAAGTTTCAGTTCCAGATAGTTTAGACTTAGACGAAATTGTGGTAAACGATAAAATATATTTCAATGCTTGTGAACTGTCTTCACAATCGGCGAAAAATGAAAATAGTTTTGGTTCCGACGAGGAAGATCAAATGCTAGAAACGTTAATTAAACAAAAATATCCTACAGATAGAAGTTATTATGAACACATTGTTAAAAGGGACGCAATTAAAAAATTTATTATAAGTTATGGGTCTTGCAAACCAAAAGAAATTGTAGATCATTTTCTACTATTTGTTATCTTTCATTTATTTAAGTGCGGGTTAATCGTTGAACGTAAGTAGTTGTATTACTCTATTAAGCTAAACTGTTGTTACTTGTTGGCTATTTGCTGATAGAAGCAGTTAATATTTTAAGTTTAGTTGGGTCACTGGAATATCTAAATGGAAAACTTTAAGTCAAAAAATTGCAAAACATGAGAGTGGCGATACACACATTGCCGCTTGTGTAACTCACGACGTCTGGAAACTTAATAAAAATATTATTAAACAAAAAAAAATTCTTGATAAAGCTACCATGTAGCGAAACATGTTGAATGTTTTTTTATTCATGTTTCAATTAAAGTGGAATTTTTAAGTAAAAATCGAGTCTTACTACGTTATCTTTAAAAAAATTTTATTCAGAGTTTTAAATGTTACTTTGACATTGTCTCTATGTAATCTACCATTTAGAAGCCATTCTGAACATGATAATGATGACTCAAAATAGGGCAATTTTCTAACAATAATACACCTATTATCGCGTTATGATAGCATTTTACAAAAGTTACTGGAACTCCCAAAAGGTTGAACAAAACACTTAAGCACAACCCATACAAAGTGAGTTAATTCATATGTTGGGAACCGAGATAGAAATCAAAATCTTTGACGAAATTCGTGCATTTCGAAGCATAGACTATAAACACACAAAAGAAATCAACTTTGATAAAGTAATTGACGTTTTTGCAAACACTAAGAACCGCAAAAAACATTTCTAATATGTATTACGGTCAGTTTTTAGTACATATTAGTACGCGTTAGGCCATGTTCAAAAGGGGTGATTTATTACGTATTGGGTTGTTATGAGTTCGCGGTTCGCTTGGGCTCATTTTTTCTGATTATTTTGAATTTTTGGTAATATTAACCAAACTTAATGAACCCATTGTCCTAGCATTGCATTTCCAATAAATTACCCATTTCGGATATGCCGTGGGATATACTAGTATGTCCTGAGTGACAATTGATATTTCTTGTAACATATGTAATATTCAAGTCAACATGAGATTAAAGATTAAGAACCTAAGTTGAGAGATTATGACTTTTTGTTAAAAAAATAAGGCTTGATTTTTGTATACCTTTTATAATAAAAAATATGAAATACCTAACCTGACTTAATTATTATTATGCGACCATAAATATTACAGGAATTGAAGTGGCAATAAAATATAATTATAAATTTTTGCAATTAAAGTATTGACAAAATAAATTTAAAACCAGTTGGTATAATTTTTTTATACCTAAGTAAAAAAATAGGTATTTGTACCGTATTTCGATTTTTCTCAAGACTTAAGGCGTCAAAGTAACTGTTGCTCACCGGCGCCTTCAGATATAGCTGTGTTACTGACGAGAAATACTGGTCTAAGTATATTTAGATAGGTATGTAGGAATTCAAATTAATTTAAACAACTTTAACTAACTTTAACTTTGCCTAATGCAGAAATATACACCTCTCTAACTTAAAATTTTTAGGTTACAACTATTGTTTGCTCTAGAACAGTGTCAAACAAACCACTGGTCCTACTTCTTTAATTTAAATTTCTGTCAGTCGCTTCATTTATTATCTGCTCTTACTTCTAATTGTGAATATTGGCGATGCGACAAAACACATTCGATGTATTTTTGGATTACAAAGAAAGGCAAGTGACGCACATGGACTTAGTAACCACCAATGGTTTTAATGAAAAACGCATGAAGAGCTTTCTAGCTAACTAAATTTAACTCCATGATATCACTAAATGCAGCAATATGTTAAGGTTTTTACTATAATGTAAACAAAATTGAGAAAAAATATATCAAAGTAGTGTTTCTTAAGTAAAAATTTCATAAAGCGACATTCAAACTTTTATAAAATCAAGAAATTAAATCCCTATTGATTGAAACAACACCCATTTGACAAATTCTTGACTCGAATCTTGACAAGATCGCTAATTGTCTTGCAGCATTTTCCCGATAAACCTGCATCCATCTCTCTCTCTCTGCAGTTGAATAGTTTAATCTTTGTCTTAAATTAAGCCGGTGTCAGGCTTAATGCTGTTTTATATATTGCCTTTAAGACGACAATTGTGATACCTTTTGTAGTTGTTTAAAAAATTAACTTGTTATTCTAGGCCATAATACATTTTGGCAGGCCTATAAAAATTAGTTAACCTGAAAGTCGCGTAATTACTTAGATATTTGCTGCTCTTGATATTTAAAGTAAGATACAAGATGTAAAAAATAGCAGAGATAATATTCATCAAAATATGGAAAAAAGTGCCACGTAAAATTTGAAAAATGCGTTTTAAGGAAGCCACTAACCTTCAAAAGTAGATAGCTAGTAATAAAACGCAATGATCAAATTTTGTTTTCTTATGTTAAACCTTACTTAGAATTTAATAGTGTTGATGCACAATTAATTAATGATGGATAGTTTTGGTGAAAGTAGGGGATGTTTGATATAATAAAATTTTATTTTTAACTTTTTTACAGTTTAAGTTCAAAATTCGAGAAGAAGGGACAAGTTTAGGCACAGGAATTCTTTCTTTAAACCTTTAGATCAGTTTTTGAAAAATTTTTAGTTCACCGTTTTAATGACGAATCGTTGTAATTTAAAAAAGTGTTAAGATTCCAAATATACAAACACTATAGATTTTTTATTGCCAATATAAGATGACAAAATTAAATAATACACGACTCTCGGGAGTAGTTGGGTTAGAAATTGCGGTATCTTTTTAGTTAAATGTTTCAATAGATGTTAAAAAGGTAGTTTTGTTCTCTTTGTTAATGTTTAAAAATACTGTTTTTACACGATCTTCCTATTTTTAAAATAGATTGCGTTTTAAATCATGTGGAAGAAAAGTCAATATTTAGCAAAAAATAAAACAACCATATTGTTCTAGTGGTCGGAAATTGCCGTCATCGCATAGTAATAAAAATTAGAGTATTAGTACAAAAATTATATTTCTTTATCGTTTTGAAGGAGCAAAAATCGATTATTGATATAAAGGCTTTAATAACAAACAATTCGTGGATTAAAGCATTCAGTAATTATTGGGAATAATAGGAACCAAATTTTTTCCAGTTTTTCGTCTTTCCCTTATTTTCTAGTCGTAGGATACGATTTTTTTTTTGATGGTGGCAAATAGTTTTCCTTAAGAAAAATTTTACTTTTGCTTTGTACTTTTGCATATTTTCGGACCCACTTCTTTACGATTTGAGACTTTCACCAAAGCACATTTGAACAATTTTGACTGTATCATATTTTGTTTAAAACTGTACACAATAAATTTTAGTTAGTAAAAAATAACCGCGCATTATTGTCAGATATTAAACGATCATAAAATGCCTAATTTTTATGCAATGCCAAAAGTTCGGGTTAATCTTTCTCTAAAAGAAGGTGAACATAAATAAGGAAGATCATTAGATTTTTTACTCAGTTTTTATTGAAAATGCACATTTTTCTGCGGTTATTGATGTTAATGTTGTTAAAAACTAGAGTAACGAATTTTAAAGGAGATGATCAGAAAACACGCCTTATATGAGTTGTATGACACAAAAACTGTGTGTAAGCAGGAAATCAACGAAATAGCGAAAAACTCTGGGTTTCTAATAATCCAAGTAATTACCAAGCAACCAACTTTCAAAATCTCGAATACAATGTGGTTTATAGATTTATAAGTATGTTTTCCATGTAAAATTGTTCATAATTTCCAAAATACTATTATTAAAAAAGAGTTAAAAATAAAAAGTTCTTATACAAATCTCCCAGATTCCTAACAAAGCTACCTGTTTTGCATTGTTCATCATTTAACACCATTAAACTCTACGTAAGTTTTAAGAAGTGTAAAAAATTTCATTAAGATTGTGTGTCATTAGCTACGGTAGAAAACCTTTTTTAGGGTTCCATAGCTGGCTAGGATCATTAACAACTTCGCCATGCCCATGTCCATGTCCATTTGTCTATTCATCCACCCATGAGTCTGTCTGAGCGGCCGCCCGTCTGTCCATAAAAACGTCAATATATATGTCACAGCCTTATAACTTCATCAATTATTAATCTTTTGCGACAAAATTCGGTATGCAAATTTTTTCTATGAATCCAAAGAGATGCGAAATTGGAAAAAAAAAATTAAGGTAACTCTCCATATGTGAAAAATAGGAAATATTTTGTTTACACATATTATCCTTTCAAGCAGAAAAAAGAAAAGGATATATACAAACAGTTTGTTTCCTGCAAATACAACTCCAGTCCTCTCCCCACACGCGTTTCGACCACCTTATAGTCTCGTCAGTCGAGCTGTATCGAACCGAGAGCAACACTCGCAAGACACAACTGCTACATAAATAGAAATTTCAAAGTATGTCGGTAGGATATTAAAAACCTGCCGACTTCAATGCCAGACTGAAAAACATCGCCAGTCAAACCACATCTATACAATCACTGGAGTAGTGTAAAATTTTTAAAAATCAAAATTTTAGTAAGTAATAAAGAAATCTATCTGCCGTATATAAATAGTTGTTTATATGTATTATCGTTTCAAGCAGAGAAAGCAAAAGCATATATATATATATATATATATATATATATATATATATATATATATATATATATATATATATATATATGTTATGTAGGATATTCTCACGTGTGTGATGTGTAATCGAAGGTTTTCGGGCATCCCGTGTATGTGCTGAGTCCCTCTCAGGACTGTAAGGCAGCTGACGTTTCGGTGAAATCTCATTCACCATTTTCAAAGCTCACTGTATGACGTCTTACAGTGAGCTTTGAAAATGGTGAATGAGATTTCACCGAAACGTCAGCTGCCTTACAGTCCTGAGAGGGATTCAGCACATACACGGGATGCCCGAAATCTTCGATTACATATATATATATATATATATATATATATATATATATATATATATATATATATATATATATATTGGTGAATCAACACATCAAGGAAGGAGTAAAGGTGCATATCAGGCAAAAAAATTCAGAAATAAAGCGCTACATCGATTTGTTACATGTTGTCGAATGGTTGATCTGCTTTACGTACATACTTCGTCGACATCGAGGGGCGTTTGCTAATATATCTAGTGATTTGATATGCAATAATCTGCAATGATAGTGAACTTGTTAAATGACACAGTTCACCTTTGTCGCTACATTCGGGACTTGGAGGGACCAGTGATGCAAACGCTTAGAATACTGGAACGATGGTGCCACAAGAAAAAGCTCGGCATAAACCAGAACTAGGCCAAGATGGTGCTCTTTACAAGAAAATAAAAGAAAATTGGGAACTGCTGACAATTAAACTGACGGGCAGAATTTTTCAATACAAAGGAAGAGCGAAATACCTGGGAGTAATTCTGGATTCGCGACTGAGCTGAAATGATCTTATTGAAACTCAAACAAAGAATGTATGTTGTATGTTGTATGCTAGCGTAGTACAAACTCGTCTTCAACTTGATCAAGTTAATAGAGTTGCAAGTGTGATAAAGAATGTCCCTACTAGGCAGCTGTAAGTACTAATGAAGCTTCTCTACTTATATGTAGAGAACGAAATATTGAAGTTTGTTTTTTTCAGTTACCAAATTCATCTTGGATCTGAGACTGACGGCTATTCGTGTGACTGGGGAAACATATTGGCAAGATGCCCACTATTTCCCATGGAAACAGAGTACACGGCGCTGGTAGTAAAATCTAACCACTCTCTTCAGGTACTTTTGTCAAGCAGGAGGATTGAAAGGAGGAGCAATCTTTTCCGAGAAATCGATCCTGGTTGTTTGCAGGACAATCTGGACAAGATAGAGAGGTGGAGCTGGAGTGTTCTGTAGGATTACTGTAGTCTAAGACTTTTATTCTCCCGAACAACATGTAATTGAAAATCAAGCAGAATTTATGCTATTTGGCAATGTGAACATAAATAAGAATAAAACAATAAGCATGTTGCCTTGTATCGTAGCTTCAAGACTAATACCTGAGTGCAAGAATGTACTGGATTGTCTGAAAAAAAGGCTGAACAATTAAATATATTTAGGACTGAGTGGCTCGGGTATACACGGGAACGAAGAATCAAATCCTTTAATAAAGTTAGTAATAATGGAGTTCGCTACGGAACCATACGGACTTCAACCAGTTCTGCCTGTTTCAATTACCGTTGGTAAGAGGGAATTAAAATTGTTTTTGGAAAGAAAAGTCATTAATCCCTGAAAGAAAACCACTGAATTGAGGTGGACCTCACACACGACTTACTCGAGAGCTTCTTTCTTTGGAAAGAAAAGAACTACTAATCGTGGTGGTACTACTGATAGAACATTGTCACTTGCGAGGTGATAGGGGATGAAACTATTGATCATGTCCTGCGAAAGTGCCTAGAATGAGTTGCAGCCATGATGAGATGTACTGGATCCAACGAGACCTAGACATAAAAAATAAACTACATCACTTTTTATTGATTTATTCATTCATTTATTCAGGATAGTGTGGGTACATATCCTAAAGGCTCTTATCACATTTGTGACTGACATTCGGAACAAAATAATTTATGCATATCCATCTTTTGCCCAATCTCGAGTATTGCTCATTTCAAACCAGTTTTTGTGATTTTAGATCTTCTACCTTCAAGAAACTCAACTAGGCCAGGGGCGGATCCAGCCTCTCTCTTTGGAGGGGGGGCGGGGCGGTGATATCACAAAAGTACCGTATGGCAAGCGAAATAAAGTTGTCGAAGGGGGGGGGGGGTACTAGCAACATTCCCATTTCTAGTGTAAAAGGTTGGGTCGGGTCTATTTTTCTGAATTTGAAGCTCTTGGAGAGGGGGGCGATCACAAGAAAAAACAAGTTATCAACCGGGGGGACGATGCGAGCAGCATACACATTCCTCGTATAAGAACAAGTTGGCAACAGGGGGGGGGGGGGTGCCACCAGCATACACATTCCTAATATAAAATGCAGAATCGGTTCTATTTTCATGAACTCAAAGGTCTTGGGAAGGGGAGGGGCGACCGCAAGCATACACATTTCTATACTCTATTCAGGAACTAGAGAGATTACCGAAATCTCCAACCTACCTGCACCAGTGTCGCCGGTAACTGAGGACTACCGTAAATATAATTATATTTAATTACATTTAAATATTATAAGGTTTTATAAATTTACTGCACCAATAAAATTTCTGATAGTTCAATTTAATTTCTGTCAGTGAGCAAAGCACACCTTACAGTGTGTCCTTAGTGATTTATCTTGTTTGTGCTTGTTTTTATTTATTATTTGAGATTAGTCAGATATCCAAAAGATATGGCTTCCACATCTATATTTATTCCAAAATCGCTAAACCGGGGCATTTTTTCCCCAACGAAAAACTTATTACGATGAATATTTATGATACCTTCAGATATCAATATCTAGATAATAATGTTAAAAGCTGTATTCCAACAAGACAGGAGTTGAGAAATCTACTATGTACCGAATACTGAAGGAGAAAAAAATACTAGAATTGTTAGTACTCACAAGCTATATTCGATAACAGGCAGACGAAAAACCTCGTTGGAAGTTGAGATGTAAACTACAATAAAAGTATTTGTATATACATTTTATTATGAGAAGCAGATCCCAACCGTCGACAAAATTCCAGCTAAAATCAATTAAGATCGGCATTTACCTGAAATTAAAAGAACTGAACTCTGGAAATTGCCCAGAGAACTTAATTTTTACTGGGAAAAACCAGATAGGGAATCTGTTCTTATAGATCGTCCGGAAAATGTCCGTTGGAGAAAGAAATATATCTCTCAAGTAAAAGGTAAAGTTGCTAGAAATAACACAACTTACAAAATTAGTAATTTAACTGAACTTTTGGAAGATTTTTTTGAATAAACTTAGTGCAGAAAATTTGGAAAAATTCATATAAAAAAAAATAAGAAAATGTGGGAACTCAATCTCATGATCGGTGAGATAGAAGAACCAATTATAATTAATTTGAGCGAAGATAGCTTCACTGACTTTGATTATGAATTAGATATATAATGTTTACCACCATAAACACAATTTATTACTTAAATTTTCTGTAATATATAAAACTTGATTACATTTGAGACCCTTTTTAGTGTTTAATTTTAATTCTGCAGATGGTTTAAGAAATAAATAAACTGAATCGTCAAATATCCTAAAAATGTTTTTAATTAATAATAAAATGACCGATAGCCCCAAAAAATTTTAATATTATGTGGACAAATTTATTTTTTTATATATGTTTAACTTCTTGTATTGTTAACGATGGGTATTTTAAAAGTATTTATATTATAACTTCGAATTTTTTGAGAGAAAAAGGCTATGTTTTAGTCTGAATGTCCTAAAACGGTTTCTATGCCAAAATTAAAAATAATAAAAATACAGTTGTAATTTGTGTTAAAAATTATCCATATTTTCTAGTGTATGTAAATTATTAAGAAATCTTAAGAAATAAAATAACATTATAAAAACTTCTTATTTTAAGTTTATTACCGAGATAATATTCTGTGTCATAAATACTTAGTGATTAAATAAACCTCCTTCCGACGCCTATGACAAGGATTAAAATCCTTTTTAACACTTCACACATCCAAATATCTATTGTTATCCAACCCAAATAGTCCATTATTATAGACCGGTATTTTTGATTATAAAATTTCTAACCCATTTCTACGAAAAATATGTGTCCTAACAGATTTTGCTAAGGACATTGGACTAAATAACACAGGTAGTTTGTGAAGAAAAAAAAAGGTAAAAAATGATTTGTTACTCTCTCTAATTCTTGAATAAACTATAGTATAAGAGGCAAAATCGGGTATATTTTCCTGAACTCAAAGCCCCCTCTTTAGATCCACGCCTGAACTAGGCGGAGATATGTTTTCAATGTATGCTCCTTACCGACCTAGTAAAGCCTGTCCATGGATCTGATCATAATGTCTTACCACTTACGAATCATCATCTCAGATTTTCTGCTTTAGTCGCTAGAACTTAAAATATGATGGCCAATCAAGCCTTAGTATTAGCCAGAACTGTTGTTCTTGTTCATAACAAAACCTCGGTAAGATCATAAGTCATCGTTCTGGCCCGAGTATGTTAAAATAATTATTGGCACATTTTCCTTGTCCCTTTTTGAGTGGACGGATTGATAGCAAATTATTCCTCTACCTTTTTGATAATGGAACCTTTCGAACCATTTTCAGCTCTAGCGCATGGAACTCATTGTAGTTCTTAAGCTGATTCAATCAATCACCATGGTATGTTCAGCATGTATGACCAATGTCTTCAGTTATAAGTGTGTTATAATTGCCTATTCAGATGCGTGACTGTGTTATTCTGCTAGATACCTTAGGGGTCCTTGCATTACCCTGTACACTTATATTGGAAATTGATTTTTGGGCGCGGATAGAAATTATACCTGATCTTTATAGGGGTGATTGGTTTGAACTAAATTAATTACCTCAACTTCCGGCTATACAATCGATAGAAATGTTTTCACTCGAATAGAAGCAGATGCTTGACACACCTATAGACAGGACGTTTGCAGTCATGGACAATGGTCTTGATTGCACGAGTCTAATGGATCAAATCATCAAGATAAACTCTTTTTTCAGACAATGATATTGACCCCTATCGCGAGTATTTCAAAACGATGTCGACAGAGATTTACCGTAGTTGTTCGGACTGAACCATCTGATTATCTATTATCATCTTCCATCGTCGATTTTATCGAACGCTTAATGAAGTGACAATTTCATCTTATTTCTCATATGTCATGCTAGATAAACGGCGAGATGCAAGCTTTCTTAGTACTATTGCTTATTGGTGAATTATCATAAGTTGCAATCACTAGATGCCTTTACCATATCGTCAAGAAGTCTTTTTCAATCTAAGTGAATACATCTTAGGCTTACCAATACTTCCGCGATATGGCAAATATTTATTTATCAAGCTGTGAATATAGATCATTTTTGTGTATCTAGATGACCTTTTATATGTACGCTGACGTTTGATAAACAGAGTATTACGCGAAACTACTAACTGTATAATGCAAATTAGTCTAATTAAATATCAGGCTGTGTTGTTAATTCGTCAGGACTTTCGATTCATCCCGAAAACATGGACGCTGTTATAAAGATCCTAACTCTTAAGGACGTATTTGATATTGAGACGAGTCATCGGTCTTGCCTCATGGTATCGAAGATTGGTACATAACTTTTCATCATCTCCATTTACTGCCCTGCTAGAAAAAAATAATTTATAATGCCTACGATTTTGGTAAAGGGGCTGTCCCCTCCCAGATCATCGATAGTCACATTATTATATACTGTTGTTAGATTTAGGTATTTGTTTATTTCTATATTTATTTATAAACCTTTGATGATCCTTATGTAAAATCTTAAACTTATATTTAAAGAATTATGTGTTAACAAGGCTATGAGTATTTGTGAGAAAACCTATAAGAAGATATTGAATTGAAAAAATACTACTTTCTCGAGTATGTTTCATTGTGTTTCCTTTAGATTATATAAAATAACACCTGATATTAAATAGATTTTATGAATTTTCAGATTGCAAAACTTCTCGAAGGTTTAAGATTTATGGGTAACTAGGTATTGAGAAAAATTTTTGGGTCACACAATATCCTTTTCTTAAAGTATCTCCCATAAATTCATTGAATAACACATGATATGTTTAATTTTAGTTGTATTTTGATTTTACTACAAATACTCGTAGTTTTACTTCCTTGTCAATTTCTTTCCCAACTCGGTTATTTTATTTTCATGAATATTCGGCTACATTCTTACACTGCTAAGTTTGGTTTTATGTTACATTTGATTATCACCTTTTTATTCCCATATATGTTGTTTGGCTTGGTATTTACTTGACTATGGGAGAATTTATTTATTTCTATTGTTGTTGAACTTAGTGTTATCTTATTCCAGATAAGTCTCGGTTTTTTGCCTACTATTCGAGTGTAATTCTTTCTTTCATTATTTCGTATTTTTCAGTTTCTGGAAATTTGATCAGTTCTGTAGATCTTGCTTTGTTTATGGTATTGTTTATTTCAAGTTAGGTTTTCTGTCACTGTCGAATTTGCATTGAGAGAGGCTATTCAGGAAGATGTTGCTATTTTGCATTATTTCATTTTGAGATTATTTTTACCTCTATAAGTACCTTTTTTTTATTTACTGTCGTTATAAACTTTCCATAAATACACCACCTATCTGTTTAGTAATTTACTTTACCGTCCTTGATTTGGGGCGACATCAATATTTTTGGCAACATGGCTAACATCGAGAATAGAGAGCTCGATCGGCTAAAAAAATGTGAATTAATTGATATAATAATTAAAAGAAAAGTGCCCGTTGAATTAAAAGTTAGTGATGTAGTGCGAAAATATATTGATGAATGGGATCCTGTGGAGTTTTTTGACTCGAAAAGTGAGGTTATGGAGTCCGAAATGAGAGGTTAGGATTACTAACAATAATAAGGTATGAACTTAAATGTGCAAATACGGAGCTTCAATACCTAAAAAAACTTAATCATGAACTAGAAAAGACGATTTTAGATAAAGATCTCATCATTAAATTACTTAATTGTGATTTACACTAGGCCAAAATAATACCTGACCAAGGCAGTGTTGCCGCTGTGATACACTCCGAGGTGGAACTAAAGGGTAATGAGGGATTTGTAATGAAGAAAACAATACCCCAAAATTTTCATATGCAAAAGAAGCTAACGCGGTCATGCAAACAGACACAGCAGTTATATGACAAATATATAAACTTAAGAAAGGTCGAACGAAAAATCGAAGGAGCCTCACAACGACGGACTCCTATTAGAGGCTTATCGGAAGCCACTAAAAATATTCAAAAACCAGAAAGATCCGATCCGATTCGAGAGTTATCGAAAACCACCAAAAATATTCAAAAACCAGGAAGATCCGATTTAGAATACAAGAGCAACTTCGGAAAAAAATACCAATAAAGAAAACAAATCATTATAATAGGTACTGGAAAACAAGATGGATCCGCGGAATCGATTATGGGTGTCCCAAAATTTGTCGATCTTCATGTTTATAGGATGCAACCTAATACGACAACTGCACAACTATCTGAAATATTGAAATCTAATTTCTCGGAAGTTGTCTGTGAACAATTATTTTCTAAACATCCTGAACAACATTCATCGTTTAAGGTTAGTATTTATCAAAAAAATTTTAAAACTGCAATGGACCCCAGCCTTTGGCCAAATAATGCTTGTGTTAAACGTTTTTTATCCCTGAAACAGAAGGACAATGCAGGAACTTAGTTTATAATCTTCAGATTATGCTACTAAATTCACAGTGCTTAAACCACGACTAAATGAATGAACTATATGTTGAGTTTTGTGATTTTTTTAATTTTAATTTTTTATGTCTTACAAAAATCTGATGTAAAGATGAATATGTAAACAGTTTTATGTTAAATGGTTTTAATTTGGCAAATCATTATTGTAGATCTGTATATAAAATTGGAGGAATTAGTATTTATGCTCGGAATTCCATTTCATAAAAAATATTGATTTCAACAAGTTTTGCAGTGAAAAAAAATAATGAAGTTTGTGGAATTAGCTATAAATGTAGTAAATTTAATGAAATTTCTTTATTAGCTTGTTATCGATCTCCGTCCGGAAGTGCTGATGTATTTTTTTAACGAAATTGAAAATATTTTAGAGTACATATACAGACCAGGTAGAAATATTTTGCTTTATGGCGATTTTAATTTTAATTATTATAACGACAGCGCAGAATTTAGACATTTTGCGGAAATATTGTCTTGTTTTAATTTAGTGTCTAGGGTGGGTTGGCCAACTCGGGTGAGTGACACCAGTATCTCGACTTTGGATTACTTATTTCTTAACTTTGACGACAGTGGTGTTGTCTGTGTTTTTGATAATAATATTTCAGATCATCGTACAGTGTTTTACGAAGTGAACGTAATGTAAACTGCAAGAATACTTGTTACAAGTGATTTTTCTCGAATGAAAATTTTATAGGTTTTGAGAGAGATCTTGCAGGTGAAAGTTGGAATGAGTTGTATGTTCAGTGCGACTTGAATAAGGATTTTGATGTTTTTTACAATATTTTTATGTATTATTTTAACATAAACTTTCCTTCAAATAAATAGTATAGTGATAGAAATAAAAAAGGATGGGTTAATAAAGAAGTCAGAGACTCCAGCGCAAAGCTAAAAAACTTACATTTTTTAAAATACGATTATCCTGAAATAAAACAAACTTACCTTAGAGCAAATAATGATCAAAGAAAATTATTTAATCGAAAAAAAAATTACTTTTTATCAGAATAAAATTAAATATAGTAAGGATATAAACAGAACTATGTGGAATGTAGTTTCTCAATTAACAAATAAACATAAGGATAAAAAAATCTGCAAATTAATATTGGCAATGATTGCGTAACGGACCCTAATTTAATAGTAAATGCTTTTAATGAATTTTTTGAAGGTGCTCCATATGAAATTTTGAAGAAAATACCATGTAGTTACAATGTGGTGAGCGAAAATCTCAATGAGGAATCTCTTGCGGAATACAGCTTTTCATTATGTCCATATTCGGGGATGGAGCTGTATGATTTGCTAAAAATTAACTTTAAAAATAAGCAATCAGCGGGCGCTGACGATGTACCCTGTTTTTTAATAGGAAAAGTGTTAGAGTTTATTATAAAGCCCATTACTTTTTTGGTTAACCTTTCATTTTGTATAGGAATTTTTCCATCTACATTGACAATGGCTAAAATGACACATATCTATAAAAACAATAACATCAAAGAAAGATCTAATTATAGACCAGTTACGGTCCCTATGAGTTTATAAAAAATTTTCGAATATGCTTTTTTAAACAGAATGATAAATTTTTTGCAAAGTAATAATATTTTAAATTAAATCAGTATGGCTTTACGAATGGAACATCTACCATTACTGAGATAAAATCATTTTATCATAATGTTATAAAATGTATTGGGGTTTGCGAGAGTCCTGTTGGGATCTTTTGTGACCTCAGCAGGTCATTTGATTGTGTTGATTCTAGCACTTTATTAGTTAAATTATCTAAATACGGAATTCGCAACTCCTCACTGAAATTGATAAAAACATTTTTGGAAAACAGGAAACAGTATGTAAGAATTTTTTATACTGACAATGGAGCACAACAAAGTATTAGTTCTAAACATATAAGAGTGAATGTTGGAGTCCCACAGGTATCCATATTAGGCCCTGTCCTGTTTATATTATATATAAATGGAACTGGATGCATCCTTGCTGATGCTATGTCTGTATATGCAGATGATACATCATTTGTAATTTTTGAAAGATTAGACTATGATTTGGAAATACAATGAAATAACATTATGCTGGAAGCGAGTATTAAACAGTGCGAAAAATTGAAATTTTTGGGCATCTATATGGACGAATGTTTAAATTTTAAAAATCACTGTGAATATGTTTCGGGTAAGCTGAATAGTTTGGTTTATATGTTTAGGAATTTAATCAATGTTCTGGATGAAGTACAGCTTCTTGAGTGTTTACTACGCCAAGGTTGAATCACGCTTACGGTATGGGGTCACTTTCTGGGGTTGGTCACCTTTCGCCCATAAGGAATTTTTATCAAAGAAAACGATCAGTCGATGTATTGCCAATGTATGTAGTACTTTTTCATGTAAAAATATCTTTAAGAAGTTTGGAATTTTAATTCTTCCGGATTTGTTTGTTTTTGGAATATGTATCTATGTTTATTTAAATAAGTCCTCTTTCATCCTTGTGAAAAATAAACATCAAGTAGACACGCGTCAGAAAAATAAGTTACATGTTTCCTATAATAAATACAATTTGGGTTATAAATCTTCTAATGGCATAGGGCCCCAACTTTTTAATAAGCTACCAAAGGAAATAATAAAAGCCCCTTCTCTTAAAAATTTTAAAATAAAATTAAAAGAATACTTGCTAGAAAAATGTTTATACTGTATAGATTCTTTTTTAACCAGTAGTAATAACTGAACATGCTTGTCTTTCAGGCATTAATTAGTTAATTAGTTTTAGGTCTTAACAACTTGACGATTCCTATACAATTTTTTTTTGTCAGAAGAAGGAAAATAAAGATATTATTATTATGATTTACAAGCCAAACAGCTTCGCACTCCCTCCAGGGATTATTCACTCATACCAGGCATACAAAGACACCAAAAGTATGGATCATTGGGGGAACCCTTTCCATGTTATCGGGCCCTAGGTGACGTTGTCTGCTGTATTTCCTACGAACTTTCGGACGGTTCTCGCGGTTGCAAGGAGACATGCTTTCTGCATAGGTTTATACAGATGCTCACTAAGGCCCAGTCCCATGATGTTCTGCAGGAGGTTCTTTGGTATCACTCCAGTAGTTGACAGTATTATTGGAATCGTTTGGACGCTGTTTATTGCCCATTTTCTTCGGATTTGGACCTCAAGATCTCTGTATTTGGCGATCTTCTCGTTGTATTTTGGTCTTAGGTTGTTGTTGTTAGGTACAGAAATGTCGATTAGTATAGTTCGCCTAGAAATTTTATCTATTAGTATAATGCCTGGTCTATTATGAGCTACTGTCTGATCCGTCAGAACCGTTCGGTCCCAATATAACTTGAACTGGTTGTTCTCAAGAATAGGCTCTGGATTGTACTTGTAATAAGGCACTTTTCCTACCTGTAATAGGTTTAACTTTTCTGCTAACTCTTGGTGGAGTATCTTAGCGGCTGAGTCATGTCTTTCCTTATACTCGGTTGTGGCAAACGCTTGGCATCCTCCAGTTATGTGCTGAATTGTCTCCGATGTTCAACAGCCATATCTGCTTTGGTCATTTTTTATTGAGGGATCTCTAAAGATAGTTCTTCGTCGGAATAACGTGGTCTTGGATAGCTAACAAAAAGCCCTCCGTTTCCGGAAACATCTGTCCTGAAATCAACCAGTAGTTCGACGCTGAGTTGTCGACATTGTCCTGATTGACCTCATTTGGATGCCGATCATGAAGTGGCTTCTGTAGCCAGGCCATTATAATTATTATTTACAGGCCAAACGGCTTCGCACTCCCTCCAGGGATTACTCATTCATAGCAGGCATAAAAATTATTATTATTATTATGATCTACAAGCCAAACGGCTTCGCACTCCCTCCAGGGATTATTCACTCATACCAGGCATACAAAGATACCAAAAGTATGAAGCTCTGTTGGAACCCTTTCCATGTTATCGGGTCCTAGGTGACATGGTCTGCTGTATTTCCTATAAACTTTCGGACGGTTCGCGCTGTTGCTAGGAGAATTGCTTTCTGCATCGGCTTATACAGATGCTCACTAAGGCCCAGTCTCTTGATGTTCTGCAGGAGCTTCTTTGGTATCACTCCAGTTGTTGACAGTATTATTGGAATCGTTTGGACGCTGTTCATTGCCCATTGTCTTCGGATTTGCACCTCAAAATCTCTGTATTTGGCGATCTTCTCGTTGTATTTTGGCCTTAGGTTGTTGTTGTTAGGCACGGCAATGTCAATTAGTGTAGTTCGCCTAGAAATTTTATCTATTAGTATAATGTCTGGTCTATTATGAGCTACTGTTTGATCCGTCAGAACCATTCTGTCCCAATATAACTTGAACTGGTTGTTCTCAAGAATAGGCTCCGGATTGTACTTGTAATAAGTCACTTTTCCTATCTGTAATAAGTTTAACTTTTCTGCCAACTCTTGATGGAGTATCTTAGCGGCTGAGTCGTGTCTTTCCTTATACTCGGTTGTGGCAAACGCTTGGCATCCTCCAGTTATGTGCTGAATTGTTTCCGATGTTCGACAGCCATATCTGCATTGGTCATTTTCTATTGAGGGATCTCTAATGATGAACTTCCGATAGTTCTTCGTCGGAATAACCTGGTCTTGGATAGCTAACAAGAAGCCCTCCGTTTCTGGAAACATTTGTCCTGAAATCAACCAGTAGTTCGACGCTGAGTTGTCGACATTGTCCTGATTGACCTCATTTGGATGCCGTCCATGAAGTGGCTTCTGAAGCCAGGTTTGTAACTTCTCTTGGCCTGTTTGGTGGTGAGAAGTAATATCTTGTTCCCTCAACTGTAGCGGCGTTGAAACGTCTGCTTCGCATATTGTTCAATGTAATGTGGAAGAGTCCGCTAACCTGTGGAAATATGAACATAAGTTTATTATTTGTTGGTCGAGCTGCTTACCAATATCCACCAATCCTCTTCCTCCTTGGTGTCTTGGAAGCATTGTACGTTCAATAGCACTCCGAGGGTGATGTTTCTGTGCTTTTGTTAGGAGTGTCCTTATTTTTCTTTGCAGGTTTTGGATGTCCGTCCTGCTCAACTTTACAATTCCAAAAGAGTAGCTCAGCGCAGAGCAAGCATACGTGTTGAGCGCCTTAAACAAATTTCTACCATTTAAATTAGTTCGTAATACCCGCCTTACCCTCCTGACAAATTCGGCTTTCAATTCGGCCTTCATAGTGCCATGGTCAATTCTTTTAGCCTGTTTCATACCTAGATATTTAGTAGTGAACATAACCCGATTCTCTCAATCCCCCCACTCCTCGACCTTGACCTTGACCTTGCTTCACCCCTCTTTGGCCCCGCCCACATGTCCTTGGCATTGACCTTGAAAGTGCACGTGTGCTTTGGCCTTGGCCTTGCGTTCAAGGTTGTGTGTGTGACCTTGACCTTGACCTTGGTCGAGACGACCTTGACTTTGTTGAAGGTCATCTTGGATGTGTGACCTTGAAGATATGTTACGTGGTTGGGGGTGACCTTGAATGGTTTTATATAAGGTATGGGGCAGTTTCATTCATCAGTTGGCTCTGACTTGTATAGGTAGTACATGTGTTAATATTTGACAAATCGTGGCATATGTTTGTGAAAATTGCGGTTCTAAGTTTACTAATATTTATAATATGAGACGTCATCAAAGAGAATCGTGTGCGGCGAGATTTAATGAAGTGCCTGGAGGAAAACGGCTCCGAATTGAAGAGTATACATCGACGATTCCGGTAATTAATTGCGCTACATGTAATGTAGATGTTCCAATAAATCATATGTCAGCGCATAAACGAACACAACAACATAAAAATAATTCATGTTTGCCGGTATGTCATGGTGTGCAACTCGTTCAATGTGCCTTCAAAAGGAGAATTGCAACCTATCGGGTTAGCAGTGATATGGAGCATTCCGATTACGTAATGTTCTTTGCAGACATTAAATCCAAGGTGGTGGAACTTGTTAATAATTTATTGCGTGTGCATCATGCTTTAAAAGTTAACATGACAGCTGTTGGCGAGTACATGCTTCCATCACAAGAAATATTCAGTGAAAAATCCTTCAACACTGCTAATCAAATAATTAGTGTAGAAAGTGATTTGGATGCCGTTTACCATTCTTTCACCGAATTAATAAAAACGCAGGCGACAGAGTTCCAGGAGAAAGATTCAGGTATGGAAAAATCAAAACCCGATATATTAAACTGATTTTTATATATTATTTTTCTTGTTATAGGATGGGCTCTTGTGCGAATTTTATACTTGGAAGTTGGTATCAACAAGTATATGCCTATGGGTGGCTCATCATACATCAAGTTGCCGTATTCTATTGAAAGGAAAGGAGCTGTCGTCAATGTGATTAACCAGGACGAATTTTGCTTTGCGTGGGCTGTAACATCAGCATTGTTTCCTCCAACAGCAGAGCCTTCACAGAAGACATCCTACCCCCATTTTTCTAGAGTGCTAAATGTAACAGGTATGGATTTTCCAGTAAAATTACGTGACATTAAAAAATTTGAGGAAATGAACAACATATCAATTAACGTATACGGTCTGGAATCTAAATATGAAAATAATGAAGTAATACATGAAGTTATTGGTCCACTGAGGTATGCGTCAAAAAAGTTGAATAGGCATGTAAATTTATTGTTAATTACAAAAGACTGTAGTAGTAAAGATGGCGGTGAACATTTTTGCGATACGACTTGTTCAAAGAGTCATTATTGTTGGATTCGGGATTTATCACGTTTAGTTTCAAGTCAAATTAGTTGTCAACAACATAAAATATATTTCTGTGATGGTTGCCTCATTTATTTTAGTACACCGTCAGCTTTAACTTTACATCAAAGCTACGATTGTAACCACATTTTCACGCAAACACCCTCAGTGGATTTAAAAATCGATAAATTTGGAAAGAGTGTGCCGGAAAATATTTTAAAATTCGAGGGTATAGAAAAGTAAATGAGCGTTCCATTCGTGGTTTATGCAGATTTCGAATCTGTTTTAAAACCCGTTGAAACGGTACAACCAAACCCACAAAATTCTTACACTGTAAAAAGTTTTAAATATGAACCATATTCTTTTGCTTATTTAATTAAATGCTGTTTTGACGACTCACTTTCGAAATTTGAGCTATTTCGGGGGAATAATGCAGCTCAAGTCTTTGTGGATCGTATCGAGTGTGATTTAAGGGCTCTATACAACACATATTTAAAAGACATTAAGCCTATGAAACCGTTAACGCCTGAAGAAAAAAGGGAGTTTAATGATGCTAAAATATGTGGTATATGTGAAGGCCCTTTTGAAGAGGGTGAGATTAAAGTACGAGACCACTGTCACATAACTGGTGCAAAAAGATTTGGTGCTGCACATTCCGTTTGTAATTTAAATTATAAATTACCCTCTTTTATCCCTATCATATTTCATAACTTAAGCGGCTACGACAGCCATTTATTTATAAAAGAGTTATGTAAATATGGGGATACAATTGGTGTTTTGGCTCAAAGTAAGGAAAAGTACATATCATTTACCAAAAGCATTTATGTGCACGATTATTTTGATAGTAAATGTGGAAAAGTCAAGAGGAAATATTTAAAGTTGCGATTTATTGATAGTTTTAAATTTCTGTCAACGTCTTTGGAAAATTTAGGCAGCGGTTTAAACGACGACGATTTTATTGAAACGCGGAAACATTTTTCAAATATCAACCAATTTAATTTGATGCGTCAAAAGGGTGTTTTTCCCTATAGCTTTATTGACTCTATAGAAAAAATGGAAAATACATGTCTTCCAAGTAAAGATGAATTTTATGATAATTTACGGGAAGAACATATTAGCGATGAAAGCTATAGAAGAGCAAAAGAAGTATGGCGCTTGTTTGGGTGTAAAACTTTGGGGGACTATTCGGACGTGTATTTAAAATCAGATGTGTTGCTATTGTGTGATGTTTTTGAGCAATTTCGGAATAATTGTTTAAAATTCGATAAACTTGATCCGGCACATTACTATACCCTTCCAAGTTTATCATTTGATTGTATGCTACGTATGACTAAGGTAGAGTTAGAGCTCTTAACTGATATAGACATGATACATTTTTTTAAGAAAGGTATACGCGGCGGCATAAGCCAGTGTACAGAAAGGAAGCACATCGCTAATAATATTTTTTTACCAGACTATGACCCAGCAAAACCTTCTTCATTTATAACATACCTTGATGCTACAAATCTATATGGTCATAGTATGTCACAAGCATTACCATATGGTGGTTTTCGATGGTTAAGCGAGCGCGAAATTCTGGATTTAAATATTATGGCTGTTGGTGATGATAGTTTACATGGCTACGTTTTGGAAGTGGATGTGCATTATCCGACTGAGTTGCATGATGCACATTCTGATCTTCCATTTCTAGTAGAAAATATCATACCGCCAACAGAAAACGCTAAATTACCGAAATTAATTCCTAATTTACAAGATAAAAAAAAATACATTGTACACTATAGAACTTTAAAACAAGCCATCGCCAACGGCTTAGTGGTAATGCAAACCCATCGAGTATTACAGTTTAAGCAATCAAAATGACTAAAATCGTATATTGATTTTAATACCAATTTACGTAACAAGGCCACCACAAAATTTGCGAAGGACACTTTTAAATTAAAAAATAACGCGATATTTGGTAAAACTATGGAAAATGTGGAAAATCGAAAGGATATAAAATTAGTAACACATTGGGAGAACAGTGTAGGCAGAAATGGAGCTAGAGCACTAATATCCCGCCCCAATTTCAATAGTAGCTCGATATTTACCGAGAACTTTGTTGCTATACATATGAATAAAGTTAAAATATTGTACAATAAACCAATTTATATCGGTTTTTCCATATTAGATATATCAAAGACTGTAATATACGATTTTTATTATAATTTTATTAAATCCAAGTTTGGTGATGATGCTTCGTTACTTTACACCGATACTGACTCGCTTATATTAAAAGTGTATACGGAAAACTTTTATCAAACTATATCAGAAAACCCCGAAAAATTCGATACATCAAATTACCCCGAAATTAATAATTTCAACATAATTAAAAGTAATTCTGTAGTTGGTAGAATGAAAGATGAGTTTCCTGGTGATCCGATAATACGTTTTTATGGTACCGGCGCGAAGGCTTATTATGTAAAGTCCATTAATAATGAATTAAAAAAAGCCAAAGGTATCAAAAAATGTGTTATCGAGAAAGACCTTCATCAGGAAGACTACCAAAGAATTGTTGAACGGGGTGGTTTGATATTAAGAAAGATGAAGACATTTAGAAGTGAATTACATAACATTTATACCAACATAATAAATAAAGTAGCATTGTCACATAGCGATGATAAACGTTATGTAATTCCCAGTTCAACCAAAACTCTACCTTGGGGGCATGCAGACATAGATTTTTACAAAACAGACCCGGAAGAAAACTTGGCAAATTTAGTCACCGTGTTGGAATCATTTCTAAGTCAGGACAGCACGTAATCTGGAAAATCCATATTTCATTATTTGTATTGTTTTTATTATTTCTATTAAACATACAACATTAATATGTAACGATAGTATTGTAATTTTTTTTTTTTTTTTTTTTTTTTTTTAAATAAAAAACATGTATTCATTACTTGATTGCTTTTTTATTGAACCTTTATTTTAAAATTATAAATATAATGAAGTGTCGACAAATAACAAACTGTAAAAGTTATTGTTGAAAAATTTGTCTAATAGTAAATTAAACGCACAGGTCTACGAGTAAGTGTTTAATGTGAAACAGGTTTGCTGACAAGATCCTCCATAGTCTTTTCAATTTTCAACATTCTAGAGTTAAGTTCATCACGCAGTTCGTCTTGCCTAAGTTCATATATTGCAATAACAGTATCATCAATGTATCCTCTAAGTTCTTGACCGGTTTCAATTAATTTCTTGCGTACGTAACCTTCAAGTTGGTTTCTGAATATATCTTTAATAACAATTGTTGAGTCATGTAAAGCTTTCTGCGTATCTTGCACACACTGAGCAAGGTTATTATCAACATAATTTCGTGTGGTCGCATCGTCTCCTTCAAGAGGTTCTGCTAAATAGCACAATCTTTTGCTTCCCATGTCGTAATCTCCATTAGGTGTAAGTTTAAAACCTATTCCTGAAGGACCTCGCATAAAGTTAAAATCCTTAAATTTTCTTTTGCGACCGAACTTATCAATAGTGTTTACTTCTGACATTGTTATGTGAGACTGATTTGAAACCATTAGATTTCACCCTAATATATGGTTCTATTTCATTAATAAACGGACTCTGCAGAAAAATATGGATTGCAAAACGTATTTTAGGTGATGTTTAATAAATACACATACAGATTCATTTTACTATTGTTTTATTGGAAAAAAAAATTAAAATATAACAAAAGATTGAGTTTACTTTTTATTATTAAAAAAAATAAAAAAAATAACAAACAAAAAAATTAATAATTAAGAAATAAAATACATGTTAATTTCTTCTGTACAGGTAAGCTTCTTCTATGACCCAATTTCTTCTCTGGATGGCACGTTCATTAATGTCCTTGAACTGGTAGTAAACTAGTCCACAAAAGCCGCATTGTACAAATTTAACCCTGAAAAGGTCAATGTAGTTGAAGTCGTACGTAAGATCATTTCGCCAGCAGATACCTAGTCTTTTACAATGATGACAAGCTAAATAAAAAGCTTTTGGTATATGACTGTATCTTTTGGCTGCTTCACTAGGTTGTTCATCAGTTGGCAACATGATGTTTGAATATGTTGTACTTTTCAATCGCGGTACTCTAATTATGTATTACTTTTTAAAATAACCTTGACAGGACCAAAAAAAAAAAAATCCTTGAAAATTACAACCTCGAAAACGACCCTGACATTGACGGGTACTTTGACCTTGGCCTTGGCCTCGCATCTAACAAGTTTAGTACTATATTTATATGCTTCTTTAAAATAACCTTGACAGGGACAAAAAAAAAATCCATGAAAATTACAACCTTGAAAACGACCCTGGTATTGCTGGTTACGTCGGCCTTGGCCTTGGCCTTGCATCTGACAAGTTTAAATATTATACTTAATGCATCGAACAAAAGGAATAAAGGTGGTGTAGTGGGGGAAATGGGCATAAAAGCAGACTTGCTGGCTCGAGCTCTTCACAGTTCGTCAGAACAGCAAACAGTACAGTGCTAAGAAAAAGTTAATTGTGTGAGTTTGAATATCGAAAATGTCGAGTGTACGGTCTCTTTTAGATGCTCTTGACGTGAGCTGCGGTTCACAGCAAGGCATGCTGGATAACATGAGTGGTTTGGAAGTGTTAAGTCCGGGGGTGTTCGAGAACTGGAATGGCGTGGAGCATGAAGATGCCGAAGACCGAGCCCTCAACGATGGTCGCGACGAAAAGTTAGTTCAGTCGGCAGCGCAATTCCTGGAATGCTGGACGGAGTAGAAGGAACCAAAGATAAATGTGATTAGTGATGTGGTTGTGCGAAAAGCATCGCGGCCTAGGGAATCTTCTCCGAAAGCTTCGAAACTGAAAAAGCTCTTGACTATGCGGAAGTCGGAAATCGCCGATAAAAAAACATTTTATTCGGCGATTAAAGGTGTGGGACAAGGGAAGAAGAAAAAGTTTAACTTTAAGCGTCCCTCCACCCCTGTTCCATTACCCGACTTCCTAAAAACAGCACCAAAAGAGCCATTGTCAGTAGAAGTGGAAGTCATAGAAGGCCCCGATGGACCAACACCACCAACGCCACCAACACCGGCCAGCGTAGAGAATGAAATAGTGTCGGAGGTGAAGTCTTCCCCAGCGCCAGCGCCACTGTCGCCGATATTGGGGTGCCGGAAACCCATGAAGAAGCGGTTAAAGCGGTGTTTTGAAGGCGATGAAGTTTCCGCTGCTTCGTCGTCGTCATCGTCGTCATCGTCATCGTCTTCACCAAATAAAACCGCTTCTTCTTCGTTAATATATTCGGAGCCATCACAACCGGAGTGGGTCGAAGACTTCACCAACTCTCAGAAGACCAAATTGACAGACATTTTTGACATGAAAAAACGCTTAGTGAAAGAAGTGAACGAGTGTGACAGTGACATTTTGGAACTTGAAAGACAATTAGAGATAAAAAAGGTGAAATCTGCGCGGTTAAAAAGACAATTAGAGGACTTTAATAAATTATGTAGTAGGTGTTAGGTAGTTGTAGATATTAGCTTTTAATTTATAGTATTAAGTTTGTAAATATATATATATATATATATATTATAGTTAAAAAAAAAAGTGTTTGATCAAATTTTAAATTTTATAATGAGAATAAAAATGACTTGAAAATTTATTTTTGTGTGTTATTTCATATAGGCCCTGTCCCACATAATATTAGGTAATAAAAAAAAAAGAGTGAATAATCCCCTAAAACTACGCAATAGCAATAGTTGTAAATATTTTCTGATAATATTTACAAGTATGCTAAAACATGGTTCGGTTTATGAAGTTAAGGTTCTGTGGCCAGAACTTCTAATACTTTGTATCTCAATATTGTATGTTTTTATGAAAAAAACATAAAATATTTGTTACAAAGTATTATAACCAACTAAAACTACGATCAAATTATTTTGTGGTCCTGAAAAGGACCGTTTGGTTGTAAAACATGCGACTCTTTTATTGTGTTGTGGAGTCGCACGGCCCGTCATCATCAGCGGGGGTGGCGGTGCTGTCCTCTGTATATTCGATGATGAACCGCCAAAGTTCATCCCATCTAGGATCGTTCGACTCCTACTCCAAACAATTCTCTGTTTTAGAATCTACCACAGGGCATTGGATGGGTTGTTGTTGTTGTTGAGTCGCAGACATGTTGAACTAAAATGATTGTAATAAGTATTGGTGGTCGTATATATAGAGACAAATTAATGGTGGGGGGTGAAAACAAATGTCGTATTACGTATTGAGACCAAAAGTTGTTTGTGGTCTCAAATACGAACGAACGATTTAGCTGGGTTCCCCCAGCACTTAAAGTTTTAATACTTTGTATCTAATATTGTATATTCTATACATACAATATTAGTAACAAAGTACTAATATGTACTAAAACTACGATCAAAGTATTTTGTGGTCCTGAAAAGGACCGTTGTTGTGTGCCCTTAAAAAGGGCCAGGGAGAGTGTGGGGCTTATGGTGCCCCATCCTCGCTGGTCGACCACCAGCTTGACGAATCGCAGGGGCCTTGTGGGTCGTCGGGTGTTGGTGATGCTGGAATTTCCAGCACCGCATCTTCCGTCGAGTCCGGCTCTGGCTGCGGCGACGGAGTTTCGAGTCTTTGTAAGACCCAATCACCCGCATCGTCTAATTCCACTAGACCCCGATCATGGTCATATACTAGCGGAATCGGCTCATCCAAGTCGTCTCAACGTAGGACGTCAATTTCAAAATCCACCTCGTCGTCGTCGTCGAAGACTTGCAGGTCTCCAACGTTGTCGGCTACGGTGTCATCACTAAAGATGGATGAGCCTCGGCTGGCGGGTCTTTCTTCCTCCATGTTCATCGTATGAGGGTTGATGAATATATGACTGTGTAACTGACCCAGTCTCATATATATAGAACTACCCCCACCCCACCAACGGATTCTAAATGTTATGTATTGGTGAGAGCTTATAGAATTATTGATTTTTTCAAAAACTTTAAATAAGGAATTAGATTTGTTTAGACAATAAGACTTATTCTTAATATTTTGTGAAGAATACATTACAAAAAAAAAAAATAATAGAAACCTTGTTTGAACTGTTAACTGTTCATAGGTTCTCAAGCATATAACTTGGCACTTAAGCTACGAGACAAATCGTCGTTAAACGAATATCTCGCCCCATAAGTGACGATTACTAAACTACGATCAAAATATAATGTGGTCCTGAAAAGGACCGTTTTTGTGGCCCTAAAAGGGCCTGGGGGGAGGGTGGGGTGCCTACCGTGGAGTAATACCCAACGATATTAACACCGACCTAGGTGCAGCCCTTGGTCTTCTCATTGGCGGCACCGTCGTCGTCGCTGGTGGTGTCGGCGTTGCAGGCGGTGCCGAAGGTGCCGCTCCTGGTGCGGTACCCCCGCACTCCTCACACTTGCATATTTTGCCGGGCACGAATGGCCTGACAATGCCAATGATCCTTTTTGGTATATCTTCCATCTTGCCGATCGAATGTGTAATGATGAAATAATTCTAATACCGGCCTCTATATACATTCAAAAAGTTGGAGGGGGTAAGGTGGAGTGCATATATGCATTATATAAGTTTGAGAATAATATGATTTTATAACTCACCGTATCTCTGTTATGGACACAAACTACCCCCCTCCACTTTTCTAGCATATAGTACTAGACTTTCTCTACATTTTTTTCAAATAAATTTTTTTGATATTTCTAACCATTACTTTGCTACATATTTACAAAAAATGCAAATTATGCATATATTTTAATTATTTTCAGGCAAGGTAAGGAAAATTTTGAAAATGTTTTGACGGAATCGTAATAAGGAAGAGTTGAAGTATATCACACTATTTTTCCCGACTTGGAAAAAAAAAAAACCTCCCCTACAACTTCCACATACTCCCGTTCGGCGGCCCTAGCCTCCTAACTCAAGAATTTCAATTTTTTCGTCTAAATTTTTTGTCATTTTTAAGATTTTCCAAATTTTTTTTTCACCATTGTATTCTATTCAAAATTCTAGGTAATTAAAGTGCTTTTATTTTTTCTCTATCTTGAACGGTTCCCGAGCTACAGCGCTTTAAAGAATTCAAATTACTAACTTTCTATAACCCTTTTTTTCAAATTTCATTTTTTCGAATTTTCAAAAATACTACAATATGTAGAAAAAAATTCTCTCTTTAATTTCCCAATACCGTTTTTCTCTAAATCTTCAACTTTAGCGCGTATTCAGCATTTTCAAAAAAAAAAAAAAAATTATAATTTTTTTTACACCATCGCATTCTCCTCAAAATTTTGGGCTATCGAAGTGCTTTTATTTTTTTTCTATCTTGAACGGTTCCCGAGCTACAGCGCTTTAAAAAATCCAAATTACTAACTTACTATAACCCTTTTCTTAAAATTTCATCTTTCCGAATTTTGAAAAGTACTATCATATGTAGAAAAAAATCCTCTTTCTAATTTCCTAATATCATTTTGCTCCAAAACTTCAACTTTGGCGCGCATTCACCATTTTTCAATTTTTTTTGAACAAAATTTTTTTTTACGTTTTTACTATCGAGAATGCTTGCTTATAGTACTCGATTTCCTCTATAATTTTTTCTTATAATTTTTTTCCCTATTCCTAACCGTTACTTTCCTACAAATTTTCTAAATCGTTGTTTTCATATTTTGCCTTAAAAATTTTTTCTTGTGTTATTTAAGCTCTTTTTTCCACTTAATAAACCACCATTTTCTAAATTCCCGTACTCTTTTCTTAAAGAGCGGGCTTTTCCGCCAGCTTTTTTTTTTTTTGGTTGGGTTTCAAATAAATATAAAACTACTACTTCACTCATTACAAATTTGTTGATTCAAGAACATTATTTTGTGTTACATATAATAGATACACTAAAATATAGATTTATTGGTCACCGAACCGTTTAATACATTATAACTAAAAAATGAGTCGTGAATAACTAATGCGTACACTTTAGTGTCTTTGGGGAATTTATTCTTTCTCGTTTGGAACTCCAATTTTACATCCACTGTCGATGAGTTAATCGCCTCTGGTTGATGACTGCAATTGATAATAAAAACGGGGTTTTTCATATATTCCGCGAACGTTATCATCGGATCGTTTATTTCGCGCCCGTAGTAGCTGCTTTGGAAGTTTTCGTAATTGTAATAGGCTGCTGCGTACAGTTTCTTGGCGAAATCTAAATTCCATCTTTCGTATGGATAAACGGTTGAATTCAGATACAGTCTAATGTCGCATACGTCGGCGTGGGTAAACTGGGTTGCGTTTTTTTCTTTCTTGTCGCAATTATTGCTGTCTTGAAACCCGACGATTATATAGCGCGGTCTTTCCAGACTTGTACTCGTTCTCAAGGCCCACACGTCGGAAGATGTTTGCCTTAAAGCTGGTAATTCGTACAGATCCCATTTACGATATGCCATTTGAATACTGGCATTGTTTCCTCCTTTATTAATGCGAGACAGTATTTTCAATTTTTGCTTGTCGTCTGGAATGATGTGACGAATTTTCCATTCGATTTTGTCGATACTAATTTTTGCCTCTACTTCGCCGACGTAACAATTGGTAAAAGTGGGAGCTATAATCATAATAAGCTCTTGTTTTACGTTGAAAACACCTTTTGCGTAATCTTCGGCGAATCCCATAAGATATTTTAAGGGTAATTTCCCGGAGAATACGTTACTTGCCGTGTCTACGATATCTTGGTTTGCTTCGTCGAGACCCCATCCGCACGTCATGAGAGATCTTTGTTGCAAACTTCCGAATGAAACCATGGTTTTTAATGTCGTCGTAACTCCAGGTTTACGAACCACGGCGACCTGTTCACCTCCCATCTCGTAGCGAATTTCATCGAACAAAAATGCGAGGGCATTATTTGATAAAAAACATCTTTTCGTTGCGTCTATGGGTTTAAATTTTCCTTCGATATATATGTAACTTTCGGCGATATCCAGTATAATATCTTGAAAATTAATGGGGATACGGACTTCATCCGAATTGTTGAATGATGGAGATCCGTATGGTTTATACGTATGCTCTTCTAGACTAATAATGGAATTGTCCAAGATGGGTTCGGAGAAAACCTCTATTTTATCGCTGGTGGTGGAAATCATTTTCGCACTTTAAGACCGATTGATTTTAAAAATTTATAGTCTTCGGCAGATAACTGTTGAGATGTTTGTGATCTAACGTCTGGACGACGACTAACCTTGACGTTAACTCTTCTTTTACTTTTATTATGTTTCGGCGGTTCCCCCATCTTAGTCGACAGCACACACAATTGACGATTGGAGCAAAAACCCATTTCTATGAAAGTTTCTTCAGTTCCAATTTCACGATTATTTTCTCGCCTTGAAAATTGATTAGATCACCGCTATCGTCCAAGATGCGAAGAGTAATGTTGTCGATAAACTGACGTCCTGCCGGCATTAACGGCATATAAATATTATTTTGTGGTTCTTTACTGATTTTGTAACCGGGCTCCACGTCGATATCGAATTCGAACAAGGTATGACCTTCCACCGAATTCATATATGCTCCGGAAATTACATTACAATCTACGCGTATGATGCGTACTTTCATTATTTCCACCATCTCGGTTGATTCGTGCTTTTTGTCTCTTTTTAACACTGTATGATTAAATCCTAACATTTTACCGATACTCGCCTCTCCCCGGAAATCTATAGTATATTGAGATTTCAGTTCACATTTCAGCGTATTATTATTAGCGACTAAGTAAAAGATTCCATCGTTCTTTTCTTCAGTTGAAATCCTCAAAGCCTCCAACATAGCTTTACCTATCTCATCTATTTCATAGGCCCCAGGTGGAATCTGCAATTGTATCAGCTCGGTGGTGTAACCCTCCTTCATGTAGGCAAACTTATTGTTGCTTTCGTCCACATTAAAAATTGAATTGTATGTGTAAAATCCCAGCAATGCCAGACCATATTTGTTTTCTCTATTTAATTCGACTGGTGGATAAAAATCGGCGCTTAAGACGCTCGAGTGTCCTGTTAGTGTGAACGTATAAGACATGACTAACCATTAAAACATCACACATCTCGGTTTTATTCTTAGCGGCAACATTTAAAAAGATTCATCTTCACACCTTTTCTCACTGCATTAGATAGTGATGTTTTTATGCTATTTTCTGCTTTTATGCGCACATCGCTGATTTTGCAATAACAACAAAATATTTTTCTAGCCGTAAGATCCCCATCAGTCATAACCTCGTTTAAATTGCTGCTGCTGCTGAAATAATGTTTGCAACCGCACTGATATTTTAATATATCGATATCGCTTTTAAGGTGCTCGGGCAACTTTTCCCAAACGAATGGAATTTCATTTGGGGCTAATGCAATCATTACTTCCTTGGGCATGTTTTCTAACTGTTTCACGGTCATTTTCCTTAATCCACCGGCTAGATGAAATGCTTTCAGTGATTGCAACATTTTAGTATAGTTATTGCGATCCATTTGCGGTGTTAATGGTGACGATAATGATGATGACATCTTTTACGCTGATGATTCGACAAGAAACTTTAAGCACAAATGTCCACACCAGACTGTTCCAAAATCCTGCTGACGATCGTATGTATAGTAAATAATTTTTGATGGTTCCGATCCCGTTTGTAGATATCGTACCAATTCGATCGGTGGGGGTAAATCACCGAAGCTGTCATAATATGTTACTTTAGAATTATTTTTTCTATAAGCTACCCAATGAGTCCCTGCACCACGCGTACTATCCAAATTCACTATTGCTGCTTCGTAACGTCGAGGACCTTGTCTAGGTAATAAATCCCTCATATAAACGCCTCGAAAGTGTCCTATTCTTTTCTTTTTGGCATATTTTTCTATATCGATGTTAGATAGTGGTCTTCGAGGTAGGGATTCAATTAGTTTTTTGATCTACGATTTAAAAATAATCCCATACCTTTACGATATGGCTTTAGAAACAAACCATTTCCTTTCGATTTTAAATACAGGCCGGCACCGGTTTTATCTTCGCTGCTTTTTTTTACTGCTTTTATGGCGCGCACAATTCCCGCTGCCCCACCGGCTAATGAACCCAAAGCTGATAACCCGGCAAAAATTGGTATTAATGGTAATATTCCACCAGTTTTAGGAATCGGTATTATTCTCGGTGTACGAACCTTCCTTTTGCCACCTGCCGCTTTTACCGATCTACGTGCTGCCGACAGAGCTATTTTAGATGCATTCATGACATTTTTTTCCAACACATTTTTACTTCCGGCTTTTAATAATTCCCTTCGAACTGCTTGTCGAATAGCTGTTCCGAAACTGGCTTTCCGAACATGTCGATTTTTATTAACACCTTTCCTTTTTGTATGACGCGTGCCTTTACTAGATGTTTTTTTTGTTGATAATGATGATGGTACACCCATACCAAAACGTTGTTTTCCTTTCATAATGTTTGTAACTAACCAAGCTGCTGTTTTTTCACCTAAACTGGAATCTTTCGATTTTACTCTATTCCAAGCACTTTGTTCTAGCTCGTAATCCGCTCGATGTCTCGCACTTATGTTGTCTTTATTATGTAAATAGGCTAAATCGTGTTTTTTGCATGCGGCATCCAAAGGATTAATGCCTGGATCACCTCTTGTTGCACGTTTTATTACTTTTGTTCCGGGTCCGCAATATTGATAACCAGGAATGTGTACCTCGAATGGTAATTTATTTATTAACGAATTCACAATACCGTATCCAGTTTTGTTGGAAACGTGAGACCGTCCACTTCGTTTGACGCTCGGCATCTGAATGACAGTTTTTGTGAAAAATTGACTATAAGATATCAAATTTTCCTAAGATGCGCGTTATCGATCTTAAACAAAAACTTCCTATTGACAATCTCGATGAAAAAGTCGGACTTGGATTTGAAAAGAAGATAATGAAGAGACACGGTCCTCTACTTCCTTCCTCTATTCGCGGCCTGTTAATTGGTCCATCCAATTGTGGAAAAACTAATGTCATGATTTCGCTGCTTACACACCCCCTTGGGCTACGTTTCGAAAATGTCTATATTTACTCGAAATCTCTGTATCAACCGAAATATGAGTATTTAAGGAAAATTTTAGCGCCCATCAAAGGTTTAGGCTACTATGCCTTTAGTGATTCCAGTAATATTGTGGAACCGTCCGATGCAAAACCAAACTCTATATTTATCTTTGATGATGTTATATGTGAAAAACAAGATGTTATAAGATCGTACTTTAGCATGGGACGTCATAAAAATATCGACTCCTTTTACCTAGCGCAAACATATTCGCGAGTGCCTAAACAGCTTGTGCGAGACAACGCCAATTTTATTATTATGTTTAAACAAGATGAGTTGAATATGAAACACATATTTTCCGACCACGTTTCACCGGATCTAACTTTTACTCAATTTCAAGAAATGTGCTCAAAATGTTGGGATAATAAGTATGGATTTTTAGTAATTGATAAAGACAGTGATGTGAAATCGGGAAGATACCGCAAAGGATTTGATAGCTATATATTACTGTAATAATAAGAGAAAACGCTCATTTGATTGTTGAAACGTCCTTTGTTAACATCATGAATAACGCGATCGACTTAAAACGTAAACTAGTGGAAGCTACCAATGCCGTCAGAAAAAAATTTAAACAAATTAAAGCGGCTAAAGAGTTTAATGTTGTGGAATTGGAAAAGTTTTACGAACCCATTTCTAAGCCGTTGACAACTATATCTGATGTGGTTAAGCAACGTCAGCAGCAGCAGCAACAACAACATCAACAACAACAACAACTGCAACAACATTATCCAGCTACAAAGTCACATAGTCTCAGTACATCAGTGCAGTCGACTCAAATATCAGGTTTTCCCCAACCTACACATTCCTTTCAAACCTCCACACCTATTCAGCAGCAGCAGCAGCATCGCATTTCAAAAGAAGATATTAGCCAATCGGTGTTTGATACACCCTCGACATCAACTAATACATCTCTCGCATCCGCTGACACCACAACTTCCGATACTTTAAACGCACACCTGAAAGGATTACGTTCGAAACCATCTCTATACGATACTGTATATGGTGTACGTTTTGGTTCAAAAACAGATTATAGCAAAAATTTTATTGGTAATTTAGAGGTGCGTTTTCGAAATGGAAATATTGTCTTATACAAAAAAGGGAAAAATATTGCAGAATATGGTGGATCACCGGCACTTTATGATTTGTTATTTCTTAAAACACCCCCAAGTGTAGGCAAGGAACAACAACAATTAAGTGATAATGTACTTTCAACGTACAAGGAAATTTTGGAATCAACGAATGCTGTCTACAACAATTTTAAAAAAAGTGATGGTTTACGGGAGACCAGATGGAACAAATATTTACGAATTATTAAACCTCTGATAATGGGCACAAAATTAGGTGGTACTATTACAAGAAAAAATCTCTCGGAAAAACTACAGTTACCCACAAAAAAGAAATTATCTTCGAAAAAATTTCAATATGTCTACTGGAACAAAGCTAAAGAGTTGGTGGATCGTTTACGTTTGTTGTGGAGTTCCAAAATGGCCGGTCACACTGGACACGAAAATGAAATTATGTCAATCATAGAGGAATTACGAGAAGAAGATATAATATATTAAGCTCAATATTTAATGATATTATTCAGTTCTTCCTTCGATCTGAAACCTTTAGTATTACTAATAATATGGAGCCCAGTCTAGAAAAAATCAAGATTGTTAATGAACTACATAGAACGGCTAGAAAAAATTTTGTAAGACGGCGCACGATAATAAAAGGATACAGAGATTTGTGGCAAATTGATTTGGCTAAAATGCAACAGTATGCTGATGAAAACGATGGTTATCGTTATATATAAATTGTTACTCGAAATTTGTCTATACCAAAGCCATAAAAAACAAGACTGGTATAGAAGTTACTAATGCGATGAAAAGCATCATTGAAGAGGCATCATATACACCAACAAATCTGCAAAGTGATCAAGGAAAGGAGTTCTATAATACAAACTTTCAAGCTCTGATGAAAAAATATAATATAAATCATTATTCCACTTACAGCACAAAGAAAGCTGCAATTGTTGAGCGAGTCATAAGGACTTTAAAAAATAATTTATATAAACAATTTTCGACAAGAGGATCTTACAAATGGATACATATATTATCGGCAGTAACAAAAACCTATAACCATTCGAAACATCGCACCATTGGAATGAAGCCTGCAGACGTGCAAGAAAAAACACATATTAAAGCATATGATTATTTAAAAATTGTACCTAAAAAATTTAAGTTTTCCATGGGTGACATTGTGCGTATTAGCAAGTACAAAAGCTTATTCGAGAAAGGATATACGCCCTCTTGGTCAACCGAATTGTTTAAAGTTGTAAAAGTTAACGTTACAAATCCACCTACTTACTTGTTGGAATCGTTAGAAGGTCAGCCTATAAGAGGGTGTTTTTACGAATCAGAACTACAAAAAACAAGCAGTCCTGACGTTTATCTAGTAGAAAAGGTCCTTAGACAACGCAAGAAAAATCACATCGAACAATTATTTGTCAAATGGCTAGGATTTCCCAACCACTTCAACTCTTGGATAGATAAAGCTAATATTGTTTAAATAACATATTGTATGACTATATTTTTTATTTAAAATGTGAAATAAATAAACAATATATTGTAAAATAAAGTTTTTTATTTCAATCTTCATTATTAAAAACAATGACAATAAAACATCATACACATAAATAACATTTCAATATTCTTGGAGGGAAGGTCCAATTCACCTACGACTACGACGTTATCTTCAAGGCTATGCCACTCGGAGTGCGTTCTCCTATTCTTTAACCTGCTTTTTTTAGATTTTTTTTGAAGTCGAGCCGTACGACAGTGCGCTTAATGAGTCATTTAAAGGCTGATGATAGAGTATTTTCTGCATAACTTCAATTTTTGTTTTAAGCTCACTATTATTTTTGTATATCATGGGGAGGACATCCTTGTTAAATATGTCACATATTACAACTGCAAAATTGTAAAAGTTTCTATTAACAAAGTGTTTTGTCACAGCATCGTCATCATCTTTAGGTTCGCCTAAGTTGGTTATGATTTTTCCACCCATATCATACTGCCCATCCGCTGTAAGTTTAAAACCAATCCCTTGTGGCCCAGATAATATATGATATTTTTCATTATATTTCTGACTACCAAATTTATCAATTGTGTTGTTTCCTCGACTCATTTTCAATCTTTACTAAACTATTTTATTTTTATTTGCCCTACTTATATTAAATATTTCAGCTGAGAAAAAGAAACACTGTCTATGATCTACTGGGTTGGTATGTTTATAAAAGAAATAAAATAAAACTGTGATTGTAATAGATATTTATTTACAGTTATTTAATTGCACAAATACAAAAATTATAAAAAATTAATTTTCCATGTCTTCGTTTTCGTTGCTCAAAATTCTATCCCATCCGACACTATTTCGATCGTCAACGTCTTGGGCTGTTGCTGTTGCAGAAACCAATTCATATTTTGCAGCAAGCTCACCTGGTAAATGTGGAATATTGACGAGGTATTCTTTTAATTCTTCTTCAACCATTTCAGCACAAAATGTATCCATGTCTATGGAACCATATAAAAATTTGTCGCACAAGTGTGCCCCAGCCATAAAATTGATTGTATCCCTGATCTCGTTCTTATATTGATCTTTGGTTACATCAATATGCGACCAATCATTTACGCTATCTAACATATCGTGAGCCCTATTTCTTAATTCTCTCCCCAACCAAAATATGTATCTATCTACACATTCGTTGGCGGTCGTCGTCGTCGTCGTCGTCGCATCAGCAGACATCTTTAACAGAAATAATGAACACGCGTAAGTATTCTGACATGTGCAACTATATTTTAAATTTAATTACATCCTTTTTTTCAAACAATTTACATACAATTTACTCCAATGAGCCAAAACGTAATAATGTTCGAGTATTGTTTCCAAAAACTCTAGTGCCCTGCCCCAAATAAGTTAGAGTGTATTTATCTTTAGTTTTACTCATAATATCTACAATATCGTCAGATAGTGTTTCGGCCACACGTTTTGGTAAAAAAGTCTCAAATGTGCTATTATCACCGTCATCGTGTAAAGCCACTAAAAGAGTTTTACCAAATCGTGTAGTCATTGAAACCATCTTTACAATTTTATACATTTTGCCTACAATCATTTCGGTAACCTTTTTTCTCTATAAAACCTCGAAATCTTTGCTAAACATTTCATTAATTTCATCTAGAGTTTCTTTTGCAATACTCATTATTGAAAAAAATGGTATATAAATCCAAAAATTACCGTGAATATAAAAGCACTTTCAGAACACTACACGAACACAATATTTGATGTTTATGCCACTGATATCTGCGACTGTTTGAAGTCACTTCTTTTCCCACGAACCTTTATAGCGAGGTTTCAAGGTCGAATTGTAACAATGGTGGGGGTAGCTTAACGATAGAAATAGTGGGAGGAGTATTCAAGGTCAAATGACGTCACACATTTAAATTGGTGTAAGGATAACTTCAAGGACAAAATATAATGAAACAAATAACTACATTTTATGTACTTTATTCATTGATTTTTTTCTGCCATTCTTCTATGCGTTTAACATTATCACCTAAACCTAATTTCCTTAATTTATTCAATAATAATTGTTTGTTTTTATATCTAAGAAAATTCTTACAAACTATACTAGCTAAAAGACACACTTCGGCATGGTCCATATACTTAAAAAATACACTAAAGTCCTGAGCCTCCGAATCTTGCATTTCATATGCGTAAAATTCCGAACAGGCTGCAGAAATTAGAAATTCCTCGTACATTTCTCGCACTAAACTTTCCATATTAACTACTACTACGTTAAACTTAAGTCCTACACTCTAATTTCATCTAACACAACCGGATCTGCAATGAACCTAATCAGTTTTTCCAAACAGTCACTAAACCCCAACTTTTTTATCTCACGAACAAAGTCTTGTAAATTTATTGTTTTGCTGCAATATTTACGACATGCATTCGCAGCCTTTTCATATTCATAAGCCAAATCACAATAGCGCGACGCCCATTCTGCTCGACTTTTCATTGCATCATTGAAATAATTACTAGCCGTTTCAGTGAACTCATCTCCCAATTTTTTTACTATCTCTTGCAAAGCACTATTCATATTATTCACTCATTTTTACATTCACGACACTTTTTTATTGCTGGTGGTGGCCCATCTATATAATGACGATATATTTGTTCATAGTGAATGTAACAGGGTAAGCTTAACTGTAGTTCCTTGTCACACCGATATGACGCTGGCAGCTTATCCCAAATTTGCCGTAAACTCAGCGTATCAACGCAAGTTTTTAAATATTCGAGAGGAAAAAATGCTAGATCCTTCTCTTCAAAATCACACAAACTTTTTAAATTACTCTGATATAAACAAATTACTCTGCCGACTTGCTCTATAATTTTTTCTTTAGATAGTTCCGTATCTGACATTTCACACTGAATGAATGCAAGTAGACTCACACAATTTATAGAACAATTTGCAAGGTCAAAATCATTTCAAGATCATCCCTCACTATTACAATGCACAAATAACTACTTCAAGGTCACACACCCAAGATGACCTTCAACAAAGTCAAGGTCGTCTCGACCAAGGTCAAGGTCAAGGTCACACACACAACCTTGAACACAAGGCCAAGGCCAAAGCACACGTGCACTTTCAAGGTCAATGACAAGGACATGTGGGCGGGGCCAAAGAGGGGCGAAGCAAGGTCAAGGTCAAGGTCGAGGAGTGGGGGGATTGAGAGAATCGGGTTATGTTCACTACTATATTTGTATGTTTGGTCTGCTTCCATTGCAGCTACAGTTTCACCGTTCTGCATTTCAAAAGCTCCCGGTTGTATCTTTCCTTTAACGATGTTCAAAATACGGCACTTGTCAAGTCCAAATTGCATTCCGATATCCCCGGAGAACTCCTCTACAATTTTAAGCATTTGTTCCAGCTGGTTTCTGGCAGCAGCCATCAGTTTAAGATCATCCATGTATAGAAGATGATTCACTCGGAGTACCCCTTCGTTGTTATTTCTAACACTGAAGCTGTATCTGGTTGAGTTCAAACGGCGTGATAGTGGGTTCATTGCAAGGCAAAACCACAATGGGCTAAGTGAATCGCCCTGAAATATTCCCTTTCGTATCGGAGTGGTGTTAGTTTCGATAGTGTCGCAAGATGGCACTTGTAATTGTATCCTAGTTCTCCAGGTTGACATGATGCGTTCTAAAAAGAAACAAAATTTTTATCGACCCTATAGACTCTCAATATAGTTTTGAGCCACTCATGTGGCACCGAGTCGAAGGCCTTCTTATAATCCACGTAGGCAGCAAAGAGGTTTCCCCGGTTGGCACAGGCTTGGTTACATATGACAGAGTCAACAATCAATTGTTCTTTGCATCCCATTGCTCCCCTCGTGCATCCTTTCTGTTGAGTTGCAATGATGTTATTTTGCTCACAATGTGCATAGATGCGTTGGGTCAAGCAGGAGGTGATCACTTTATACAGTGTGAGTAGGCATGTGATCGGCCTATACTTAGCTGGGTCATGTGTGTTATGTTGGTCCTTTGGTAGGAGGTACGTAATACCTTCGGTCAAGAACAATAGCATTTTTGCTGGGTTAAGGAAAACATCATTAATAAGATTAGCCAGCTGATGGTGCATACACCAGAACTTTTTGAGCCAGTAGTTCTGGATTCCGTCGAGACCTGGAGCTTTCCAGTTATGGGATTCCTTGATTATTCTTGAAATTTCCTCGGTGATAAATGGCTCAAACTGCATCTGGCTGTAATCTTGGCAGATTTGGTGTTCTTCATTGATCCGACCAGCTGCGATGTTACAATCGGCTGGCGTGGAAAGTTGGTTTCCCCAGAACTCTTCTACCTGCTCTCTATTAGGATATCTATTATCTGCTATATTAGGTGGAGAGTTTAGCTTACGGTAGAAAGTCTTTTCTGATCGTTGGAAGAGCGCATTGTCTCGTTTTCGGTTATTGCTGATCTTGTACCCCTTTAGCCGTCCTGCAATAACAGAAAGCTTCTGTTTCAGAGAATCAAGACATTGCTGAGCAGTAACGTTCGCTGGATCTTGTTGCGAATGATATCGGACACGATTCATGATTTCTTCAACTCGCCTTTGCAGTCGACTAGTTCTTGTGCCCCTGATGTACTCCGTCAGCTGTCCTATATCTATTCGAAGATTTTCAATTTTCTTGTTTAGACGTCTTTCCCATGGTGGTGTGTTGGGTTCTGTTCTTGCTGGTCGGCGCTCTGTTGTAACTTTAATTTCTAGAGCTCTAGCTATAGCAGTCGCGGCACAGTAGATGGTCATATGTAAGGACTCCAGAGTGTAGGCATCTGAAACATAAGCTGGTAAAATCCAATTGTTCATGATGTCTAACATTGCACCCAGTTTTTTGGATGAATTAATTTTTGGCAGTGCCGGTCTTCTTAACGGATTGCTTCCATCATACTCCAACACCGCAGCACTCATTTCCGTTGACAGTTTTTGATAAAAGAGTTCAGTGTTGTCCTGTTGAGTTTCGTCATTCAGCTGTTCCTGTTGTTCTTGGACCTCAGGTTCCAGTTGTGGCTCAGGTTCAGCAATCGGATTGTTGTTACTGTCAGTGCCTCTGATCTCACGTTCAATTTCCTCTTTGATGCTATTAAGCCGAGCTTCAGGAATTAGGCTATTTCGGAGAATAACTCTATACTGGTCAGCTATTCGCTGCTGGGACACTTGCATGTGTGGGTACTCTCTGCAAAATTCGGCATGTAGTTGTTGTCTGTAGCCGATCATCTCTCGTCCTAGTTGAATCACCCTATAAAAAATGCGCATTATTGTCTCGTTCATGGACACAGTCTATTTCATGCGCTGTCTTGGTCGTCCCGCTTGAGTAAGAGTTGGTTGGGGTTCCCGCACAGCATCTTCGACGGGTAGAGCTCTTGGAGTTATCTGACCCTCGTGTTGATGTAGTTGTTGTGGTTGTTGCCTGTCCACAGCGATGTCAACTCTCATGCCGTTGTTGGGTTGTTCTTGAGTCTCTGGGTCTAGCTGTGGCGCAGGTTCTGCGGTTTGTTCATTGTTATCATCGTTGATTCTTATCTCTCGTTCTATTTCCGCTTTGATGATGTTAAGTCGCGCTTCTGAGATAAGTTTATTTCGGAGAACAGCTCTATATTGGTCTGCTATTCTCTGTTGTGACACTTGTAGGTGTGGATATTCCCTACAAAATTCAGCATGAAGCTGTTGTCTATAGCCGATTGTGTCTCGTCCTAATTCAGTCACCCTATAAAAAATGCGCATTATTGTTTCATTCATGGATGTTGTCCATTTCATGCGCTGTCTCGGAAGTCCCGTCTGAGTGAGCGCTGGCTGAGGTTCCTGCGCAGCACATTCGGAGGGTGGAGCTCTCGTTGTTTGGCTCTCATGTTGTTGTTGGGCTGTAGCTTCTTGTGCGACAGGGGTTCG
Source organism: Diaprepes abbreviatus (assembly GCA_034092305.1). Taxonomy (NCBI): domain Eukaryota; kingdom Metazoa; phylum Arthropoda; class Insecta; order Coleoptera; family Curculionidae; genus Diaprepes; species Diaprepes abbreviatus. The sequence goes on from JASJET010000103.1 coordinate 1,602,585, forward strand.
CCTCCTCAACACCCTGCCACTTGAAGTTTGCGATGTCGAATTATTATTATTATTATTATTATTATTATTATCTAATCTACAGGTTTCACAAACTTTTGTGAAATCGATAATTGTTGAAAGAAAAAATCTTTTTCGTTTAGTTTACTTTTTGCAGGAAAATTATCTTTTTATGTCGATAATGACCGATCAGAACTATATTTCTTTAATTTAAAAGTAAATAATAGGTTACTTATTTATTTTGGAGCAGAAAATGTTAATGATTATTGAATTGGCTTATTTAATAAATTCATTTCAGCCGACTGTTGTTACCAGGAACTCAAATTCTTTTTTTTTTGAATATTGACAAATTTTTCGTGGCATTTTGCTTTAATTATTCTTTTTACATTGGTAAGGATTAGTTTTGAGTGTAGCAACATTTATTTTAAAATTTCCTATATATTGATACTTATTTGCTCTCTGGGTATATCGTGATGGCTCCAATTTATCAAAGAATTAATTTATCCTATATATTTTAAAGTAAATCTCAATTGTGTTCAATCTCTTAGCCCCATTTTGGATTTAAAATTGGTGAGAACAAAATGATATAGATTTGTGATATGTCTGGTGGCTCGAATGTTTTCAGTTTGACTTCAGTGCTAATCCTTTTTGTATGTTTTTCAGCAAGAAGTTTATTATTTTTCTTTAATTAAAAAGTGAAAACCAACCTTCTACTTACTGATATGGTAAATGTGGCATTTATATTTTGATTTATCATTTTTGTTCTCGAGCATAATTAAAATTGCTTTTATTTTTACCAGTTTTAAGCTGATATGTTTAATGTCAATTAGTGTGAATAAAACCAAGCCATTATAGTAACCAGTAGTTCCAAATGCTAATTATTATCTATTTTGTTTTTATTGTTATTTCTAAATATGGAATGGTAATATAGTTGAGTAATTGATAATTTTTGTAAAATGAAGCTTTTGTTGTATTTTATATTGAATAAATACTAGTAATCACCCCGAGTCAGGCTGGAATTTTAGGATACGTTCATATATTTTTACTCTTAGCTCTCCATGAGTTCCAGATTTGAAGCAATATATTACTTTAAATTAAATATTTGTTTAATTATTACTAATTAGTTACGGATTAATATTCATTTTCTTATAATACTTCAGAATTATTTCGGTTCTTGAGTTATTCCTCATACTTTATGATCATCTTCGATATTTTTGTTTCCTGAATATAAAGGAAGTTTAAGGTTCTAAATTTAAAATAGAAAAGTAATTTAACAACTGATTATTATTTCTTGTCTATTTAACGAAGGTTTATTAAAAACTTCATTTACCTTTATTTATTTATTTTTTTAGGATTTTCTTTTCTTTTTCAGTTTTTGAGTTAATGAGCACTGATTTTTAACTAGTTCCTATACACTACTACACGGTTAAACAGTGTTGTAGACTGATTTGTACGAAACCACATAGGTTACAGTCTTACCATCGGAATAACAGGCAAACTTAGTATTACTTTTATTTTCCATATTAAATGTTAACAATCTAAATACTTTTGTAAATTAAAGTTTATTCCAATTTTGTAAGGCTTTCCGCAATTTTCCGGTGTTCTATTCCATGATCATGGAATTTACAGGCTTTGCATTATATTTTGGCGCGTGTAAGTAATACATTTACATATTAAATTTTGCTCTATTTTTTTCATAGTTTAATGTATTTTCATTAACATTTATTGCCATTATTTTACCTTGGCCTAACTTATAGTAGTTAGTTAATTACATTATTTATTAGACAGTTTTATTTGAGGACCTGCTCACTTGCGTATCCATATTCGAATCCAAATTTCATTTATCCAGATTCAGATAGGAGTGAAGTTCAATGCTATTTTCAAACGACATCGTGGAAAGTTTCTGCATTCAACCAAGCTACAGATGCAGTGGCGCCCTGAATAATCCACCTCTACTCTCCGACATAGGGGTTAGCTTAGTATATTTGCTTGCTGGTGCAGTCACTAACTTTCAAATTGAACCTGACAATTTCGGGTTATTATTTAATTTGGTAATCTTTTATTATTGAATTTCTTTCCACTTCAACAAAGAACGCAGGTTGTGATAGCCATTATTTCTCAAACATTTGATTAGCTGTTTTGCATTCGTTCACAAGCGACCACGCCAATCGCATCAGAAGACCTAGACTCTTTATCATCTCTGACGGCTATTTCCAAGCCTGAAAGAAAAGTTATGTAGTACTATCTAATCAGATCCTTTACGACCAAGCTCGCACCAAAATTTTCTGGATTTTTATCATCACTAATATTTTATTATTATGATCTTGCAAGATTTTTGGTAAATCAGCAAGAAATCTAAAAGTTTGTCATATTTAAGACCTGATAGCACACCCACATATTATTTAGTAACCCAATATTATTTACTTTATCTTCTTTTAGTTATTTTATAATTTTATTTTAGGATTATTATTCGTTTAAGATTATTTTTTGCTAAAAACAATTTTTTTGGTAAAAAGTTCCGAGGCAACTTTGTTGTAGCTAGGGGAGGTATGTTACGGTTTTGTTCTTCTCCAAGAAAAATTATAAATATTTATAATGATAAAATTAACACTCAGCTTGACCTTAATTCTGGTATTCAGTAAATGATCTTTCTTTAAATACTAAACTAAGTACTACAATTTTATTCAGCTGTCAAATATTAGAAATTGGTATCTAAATAACTATAAATATGCCAAATCAAGAGCAGAGAAATATAGTTTTTATCAAGATTTTGATAAATTTATTGCTTATTGTGAATAAACAAAGTGAAAATATATTAACTTATTATGTTGAATTGGACTCTAGTGAAAGTCCCCTCTTTAATACGATTGATATACTAACTAACATTTCTGCTTCTTGGTACTCAGAAAATCCTTAGAAAAGAACAGGTACACCTCACACACGATTATCTTTGGACAGAAATTTTTTCTACCTTCCCAACAGCTGGATTTCTACGTCAAAGTCCAGCAAATAATCCATAATGGTACCCACAGGGTTCACAGGTTATTCTGCTGCTAAAAGTACTCAAGAGAGACTACCTTCCCGATATAATAATTTCATTGTATTATTACCAATTATATACTTTCATAGGTAATTGGGAATTAGAAAGACTTTCGGTGTACAATTATAACACATTTTTTATCTAATTTAGTTCAAAGTATGTTGTAAACCGAGGGAGACAATAGAGAAATTTTAGGTTAAAACAAAGACAGGCAACAACACGAAGAGCCCTGTCCCAAATTCCCGACCTATGTCAACATTTAGTGTCTCACGAGTACCTGTGCATATATAGTACGTATGTATGTCGTAGAGTTGGGGGTCTGTACACTACGACTTGGTAGATCTATTGTTCCCCCTACTGCTGCTTAGTCATAAGAGTTACCTTATCGGCTAGATCAGGTCCTCCAGACCTATTTCCCTCAGGAATCTCGAGAAGTTGGACGGCTTCAAGGTGGGTAGCTCCCCTTCTTCGATTTGTTGTGCTCCCAAGAACCGCATCCCAGGGTTTTCTAGAGTGCTGCACTCTGCAAGGATAAATGAAGGTTTCGTTCTCTACCTCACAGAATCTGCACTCTTCTCTCTCTACCAGTTCGAATTCTTTGAGGTGTCCCTTCAGATGGCAATGTCCCGTTAGGACTCCTGTCAGAACTTTGAGCTGATTTTTATTCAAACCTATACATTCTTTGAGTCTCTTCGGGTCGTAGTTCCCCAGAAGTATCTTCGCTTGTTTCAATCCTTGCAGTTCCGTCCAATAGTTTGATCTCCTGCTTTCGTCTTCTATCTTTAGTTTTCTCAGTATTACGCTGCTACTGATTCCATAGAAAGGCTCTGGCCCCAGAAAAGGTATATCAGCCCCGTTCCTCGCGAGCTTGTCTACTATTTCATTCCCCTCTATCCCGCTACGTCCCGGTACCCACATGAGGGTGACTTTATTATTCTTACTCAAATCATTCAGTTCTTCTTGGCATTCCTAGACCATCTTGGAACTGGTAACTTGAGAGCTCAGCGCACTGATGGCTTCTTGACTATCCGTCATGATGATAATCTTTTAGCCGTTATAGTTTGTCTCCTTGTTAAATTGAATACATATCCTAATGACATATATTTCTGCCTGGAAAATGCTTGGTAACCTACCCAACCTTTTGTAGTGTCTGGGGCCGGGCCCATACACTCCTACTCCAGTTCCCTCCGGTGTTTTAGAGCCATCTGTATACCATATAGTGGATTTCTGGCTGATTTTTTCAATGGTATTTCGGTCCCATTCGCTATTGCGACTCAAGTTCGTGCCGAAATTTGTTGATTTCTGGATGAGAGATTGGGCCTTCGTTTTATGACCTCATCTCTCATCATCTTATAAGTCGTCCTTTTCTCCATGTTCTCTAGTGCAGCCATAGTAACCACCAGGTGATGATCTGCCCTTTAACTAAGTCTGCACTATATTTATAATATGAAGTTCTTATCATTTAAAGGAATTTTATTTTTTATTAACGTGTTTAATTGCTTAAATATCATAAGATATCAAATAATATAAATTCTGGAATAGAATTTTTAGACCTATAAAAAATTGCTTTTATTTAAAAGTTCTTAGCTTATACCTAGTGTGTTTTTCTAACAAATAGCTAGAAATAATGATATTATAATTTCTCAAGATTAAATTCACAACAAGGCAGTATTGCTTGTCATTAGCCTTTGTGTTGTAATTTGTGACAATAGGCACTTTTCCTTTTGCTCGTGATTTCATATTGATTTTACTGGCTTTTTAGTGCTTTTCTAAAGCTATTGGTTAGTCTTTGTAAAACAACGGCAAAATACTGTGTAATTTGCAACAATAAATAAATAAATGTATCGAGTACATACGTTTCTTAAAAAAAAATGCGATGTATGGTGAGGTTTTGTTGTGACGCATAAAATAATATAGTTCATCTTCACGTATGCATGGCAACTTTGGTTTCTATTTTAATCTAAAATCCCTTTGTAAGGTAATTTGGAACAACACTTTACCCATTGACAGTCCAATATTCTTAATTAGATTAAAATAAACATTTTATATTTGAATCCATTAAAATACAAATACATATCTACATAAAAAGTTAAGCTTAATAAAGCACATAAGGCTATGTGGATGATCAACATAAGCTAAATGTTAGGTTACGGCTGGACCGAAAACTTATGACATTGCTTCTTGAAGGTCAGGTTAGAGATAATATTGTTCATCGTAACTTTACTTTAAAAAAAAAATAGAAAGTAAAGATAAGCTTTTTATGTTTTTGTTATTGGGTATTATTTTAGGGTACAATTGTTTCCTGTTGCCACTGTTATCATAGCTTCTCTTTACCAAATTGCCTAAAAAGAGGTGACACTTTTAAATATATAATACTCTGTTCTCTAGTAAACTAGTCTACGTACAGCCCTATAAGAAAAATCAAACACCATAAAATACTACCTGTACTGCCATTGATTTAAAAAAAAACTTACATGTAACAATTTGTTTTGTGTCAGCTTTATATCATTTTTTTAATCATTATTTAGTTTAAAGTGTTTTCAAGATTAAAAAATATTTTCAGTAATTGTATATTATTATATATCATTCAATATTTTAAGTTTTATTGGGATAAGACATATTGTACATAAATCTGTTAAAAGGTACATTAAATACTACCACTCATAGAGACAAAAATAATAATTAGATTGAATACTTCTGTCGATAATTCACATTACTATGCATGTCCTACAGTTTCTGCTATATTATTTGTACTTGTATTCATGTAAATTGTTAATATTTCGCATTGCCAATAATGCACACACTACTTTTAAAACTTTTTTTTTCCACAAATATTAAATATTATAGTCATAGACTTAAATAAATGTTCGACTTTTGTACTTGTTATTATCATTTTATTCACCACTTATTTATTCAAATTGGTTAACGTTTTTTTACTGACTTATGTTCGATCTAAGTTTTCAAAGAAAACTACAATACTTATATTTTATCCAAGATTTTGATAAATTACTAGAAGCAGATTCCGACACTGTAACATAGTAATATGTGTTGTATGTTATATAATTTTATAAATCTATAAATAAATGTTTTTAAATTAAGTAAGTCAGTAAAACAAGTAAAATTCAAATTGCAATGCAAGTGTAATATCGTACCAACTAATTTTGAATAAATGGTGAAAAATTGCATTTGTGAATTAACACAGAAGAGAAGCTCACTACATTTTTTTAGTTATTTTAAATCATGTACATAATTTCATAAAATAATATTTACTAAATATATAAATTACGATCCTGATGAACAGATAGAAAATTTTAATATAAATATTTTGGTAAAGTTCGCAATTTTATAACGATATTTCGGTGTAATAAACACTTTTTGATATTTTAGTAACTGACCCGAATTTTGCAACTATTAAGGTTTGATAAATAAATTATTCAGACGTTTAATATTAAACAGATGAGTAAATTATAAATAAGGACATCATAATTATGACAGCCTGTGTATGAATTTAATTTTGAAATTCTTGATATTTAACAGAGATTCATTGATGATTGTTCGACTTTTAAAGCATTTTCTAAAATTTTTACACTTCTAATATATTCGGACATTTTAAATTATGTTAATGGAAAAAATTTGTTTAAAACATCGACACTATCGAACAAAAATATAGAAATGCTTTCGGAAGATATTCAAATCCTGATATTATATTAGTATATATGCATAATATGGCATGTGGATACACTGTGTTTTAAAATATCAACGTAGCCTGCTTTTATCGGGAGAACAACCACTGGAACTAACAAGACAAATTAACTAATATGGACATAAATTACAAATACAGAATAGTAGTAGATGAAAAGTAAAACAACATTTTAATACAGCCGTCGGTAAAATTTTAGACACACCACAATTTTTAAAAAAGAATGCTGTATATAATCTCAACCACCGGACGAAACCGAGAAATTAAATATATCAAAAACATCATTTTTAATAACAGCAAACAAAAAAAAATATCCTTTCAAAAACCATTACCGAATCATTAAAAATTATAAGGAAAAACTATACATTCTTTGATTTGCAAAAGTCTAAGCACATATTAAAAATTTGGATTAAAAATATCTAGCTAGCATTTTATATCAAATAAAATATCAATTTAAATCAACTAATTATTACTGGAGAGGGTCACCTCTTAAATCAAGTACGGCTATAGGATGCTTTGATTTACACAGTATCAATTTTTGTGCTAGTTCTTCTCTATATTTTGCCATTCATTAACTAAAACTCCTCTTCTAATTTATTTTTGCTCGTTATTTCACATCAACGAAATCGTCTGTCCAATACATCCGAAAAATGCTTAATCGGATGGAGATCGGCATACTAAGCAGGTGTTGAAGCCCTTAAGGAGTGGTGGCTATTCACGAACCATGAAAGCGGTGTACTAAGAATCGTTATCTTTTTCGAGACAGTAGTGCAATCTGTTCTAGATTTTCTTTAAAAATATTTATGCAGATATTTTTATCTATGGTTTCTAAAATTATTGCCAAATTTCCAATATCTAACGCCACCATATAGCTCCATATTATTATTTATATCTCCTTCATGTTTAATAGTTTTGAAAGTATTTTTAGGATTAAGTGTTTTTCGAGTTTTTCTCTATATTGTTTTGATATCGTCCGATCCAAATATATTAAATTTACTCTAATTTTGATTTTATCTGGGGCTGGGGTTAATACAATTTCCTTCTTAACAATTGTGATGTATGTAGACTTTTACCGGTAACTGCATATTCCTAAAAAAGAAAGTTTTTAGTAAAAGTAAAAGTTATGATAATTTCGTGGAATTTATTTTATGTATAAGCATTTCTGTGCTGTTAAGAGGTAATCCAATTTCATTGTTGGAAAATAGAAAAAAACTTCAAATTCAAGACAGTTTTTGTACGGGTACAATGTATCCAAAATATATGTATAATGAAAGGGGATATTTAAAGAATTTAGCCAGATCGGAAAGACTAAAAAGAATAACCGTATAAACCGAGAGACGTATTAAAAAATTTCTCAAAACGATCCTTGGAAGTCATTACTGAAATTTCAGAAATCACGATTAACTCACGGACAGATTAGAGAAGGTTAGTATATATAAAGTGCCGTACTAAAAATACCTTTATATTGGGAAGACATGGAGTTGCAAGGCATGTCGAAATTGAAATTGAACAGACGTGAGGAAAAAGTTCTATTTAGCGTTGAAGCGCGCTACAAGGTTTTTAATTCTGGTGGAATGAAACATGTAAGGGTAAGGCGGGCAATAAATACCAAATTTAATCACAATTACACTTACAGTTAAATATGGTGTCCTTCTGTGAAGTTGTTCCTTATAGAATGGGATAAGCCATTTTAATCTTCACTTATGATTCTATGAATCGATTTGTTTATAAAAATTTACTGCAAAATATATTGCTACCTAATGCACGGTGAGAGAGAAATGAAATAACGTTGTATTTTCCAATAGCTTAATGATCCAAGACACTATTAATGAATTGTTTAAGAGTGGTTTCAGGACAATAATCTTTTAATTTTGCAGTAGCTGGCATGATTCTCAAACCTTAATTCTACTGGCGATCTATGGAAAGAAGTAGAATGTCATGTTCGTACAGAAATATTTCCTAATTAACAATCGTTGGGAAATAGAATCAGTGAAATTTTGACCGAATCTTCCCGACGATTAAATTAAATTGTCTTATTACGGCCACATACTATCGAGATATCGTCAATGTTATCACACTAAAAATAATCTGTAGTGATATTAATTTGTTATAAACAATTAAAACCAAAAAATCGCCATGGTGTAAATAGACAAATTATAGAGAATGAAAATATCAGCAAAATGGGCTTTGGATCGACTCAATCAGATCATTAGTGACGGAAAAAAAAAAAAAAAAAAATTCTGCGTCTCTGAAAAATTTCATCTCCGTCATTTTTCAAGTTGTAGCACTGACCCTTTGCGAAATAGTAATAATTTATACATGCTTTACGGGTACCAAAACCAAGCGTTGGCGGTTCATTAGTTTTTGTACAATTGGCATTTGAAATTTAGTGCATTTCAAGCGTTATGAATGGTTCGATTTTAAATTTAATGTAAAAATATTTTGATTATATAGCTGTCCTTCTACAAGCTTATATTTTCATTTTGCATCAAAAAGTCTGTAAAGTACGTGAAAATGCTAGCGAATATGACTGAAAACTGCTGAGCGCGTAAAAGTAAAAAATAATGGGTGCAGCGCTGCTGCCGAGAGGAGTCGCATTTATATAATATATTGTAGTAAATGTACCCTTCTATTTACTAAAAATATTTTTAAAAATGTTTTAGCATTGCCCTAACTTCCTAAATAAACTTACAAACTCATCACAACAATAAACTTCAACGTTCAACAGCGAAATTAATGTAATAAAATCTGATTGGGAACACCACCTAATTTTAAGGGGTGTCTTCGGAAATGATATAAAAATACACCGCGACCTGGAAAAATCAGGACATCGGAGGTTGACTTTATTAAGACAACTTATTTCAGAGGCCGCCGAGATTGTACTTATTTTGGGCAACTCGTGGTGCTCACTTACGTTGTTTCAGCAACGTACCATCTTCTGACAAATACATATCGCGTATCGTCCAAATTCGGTCGTCGTCGGGAATACGAATAAATAGGACTTCGCAAGAATAATTGTATTATCCCCAATATGCGCTACGAGTTACACTATTGAAATTACATTCCTTTGAAAATTTTTGAAAATTATAACTATTGCACATTATCGCAAATACTCATCTGGACTATCAAATTTTGGAAAAACAATTTAAAAATTCTGCTAATATCAAAACTATTATTTTTTACAGTAAGTATTGCTAACCAGTTCGAATAAGCATCCATCAGGACTAGATATGGTTGATTTCTATTTTTGCTAGCAGACGATTCACAAATTTTGCTGGTATTTATAAACTGCTCAATATCATTATGTATTTTTGGCCAGTAAAAGGTTTCTCTAGCTCTCTACCATTTTTTTTTCTTAAACTTTTTGGCACTATCAATTGTCGCATTAACGCTTCGTCGCCTCATCGTTGGGCGCCATCCTTTTCTTCGGTATCGGCTTGCTTTTTCCCCGCACGTTCTTTTAACAGTTTAACTAGCGTTTCGAAATTAGGATTGCTAAGCCGATTAACTTGCGAAATAGGAGTTGTAATTGAAGGTTTAGTTTTAGATGAAGCTGCGTCATCCTGAAAGTTCTTCTGGACAGCTTCAAACGACGTCCCCGTTAGTTCCTTCTTTTTTAAAGGATCTGGTAAATTAAGCGACAATTTTTTATTCGGTTGAGAAGTGGATATTGTTGACTCCGCGCTCTTATTGGTTCTATTAGTGTATAACTTATTTCTAAATGATTCCCTACTTTTATCACTATTTGATTTACTTATATTAGTCGATTCAAAGAAATTTATTAAGTTTTTTATCGATCCGAATAGGACCGATGAGTCATCTGTCTTTTCAGGGGAAGATATATTTTTATTAATTGCCATGTCTTTTGACGCACCGATCAGAATCGGCGCGGAGGACCCGCCATAACCACCCGGGAAGTCTGGAAGACTCATTTGACACGAACTTGAAATCAATTAAGGGAGTGGACATTTTTATTGAAGAAAAATTTCAGTACTGTTATTTTATTAATCAATTGGAATTTTAATTGCAAGAAGTTATTACTCACGGAGGGCTACTTTTTATTTATTTAGAAAATGGGATTATTATTTCTTAACCGGGAAATGGTTAAGTGAGGAAGTTTTTTAATTGAAAATTCTGTAGTTATTATATATATGGTATTCTGTCTTAATGTCAGTTAGTTTTACGCGAGTAATATGTAATTGAATTTAATATTTTATCGAAAAGAAAAAGAAAGGTCTTTTAATAAAATTTAAATTTAAAGTCCGAGATTTTTTACTATTTAGAAAATTACTTTTTCTAAGGCCTTTGATGATTCCGTTCTTATGCGACCTAACGAGCTCTTGTATTAATAATAATTGAAAATAATTAGGCCTCTATAGCGTCCTATAGAACCTTTACAATATATATTTAACTTACTTACTAAAGAATTTAAAAACAAAACGTTTTAGCAAATATTATTTTAGAAAAGTTTTCTCTTTTAACTAATTCTTATAACTATATATCAAGCTATTTAATTCTAAGCTTTAACAACAGTTTTTTGTTAATATTTTTTTAAATCTAACAAATATTATAAAATTATCACCCTGTATATTGCTACAATATTTAATATCTTTCATGGTTTTATGGGAATCTTTTGCTCCCTTACATTACAGGTTAATTTTTATCTTATAGATTTATGACCTAACAATGGTCAATAATCCTACTGGTTAATTACTTTAGGGTGTGATAATTATCCATTATGATCCGTGAAATTTAAATTTAATTTATTTCAACAAACGCAGGTATTAGATATAAATACAACTATAAAATAAAAGAAAATAAATGAAACAAAAAAAATGATTCTATAATAAAAAAAAATTGTCCGTAAATAAGTGGAAATAAAAATTTATTCTTAGTTAGTTGTATTTAGATATCAATGCTTAAATTTTTTCACGACTATGTAATTAACCAGCGAGTTATTTTATAAGTAGATTGTTTTTTCTAACCAAATTGCGTTTTCTTATTTTAGAAAATATCTATTTGTATGCAATCTGAACAAAGGATTATTATTCTATTATTACTGTCGGGTCGGTGGGCGATCGAGACAGAGTTTATGATGCCGCCGATCAAAAGCGCCGCTGAACAAAAGATGGACCGGAAGCTTTGGAGTCTTCAATGTCGTATTCTGGGTTTTTCCCAAATTTAGTCTTTTTACACGTGCGTTTTAATTTATCACAATTTAATTTTGTAAATGATTTTAATTTTACTAACTGAGTTTTTTGAATGTTTAATAAACTGAATGTTTTTTACTATTTATAAATTTAAATGTGAAGAGTTAATTTCACGAATTAAATTCAGATGAATTCACTGATACGCGCTTGTCACTTATTACGAGATTCACGAAAAATTGTCTTTGGAGTTGATATAACAGTTCTTTAGAGTTTATTCGTCTAAACAAGTTTTTTGTTTAAAAGAGTCTATGGATTAGAAAGGATTCTAATGGCGGTTTGTCCCGTAGTAAAGGACACTTACCAAATACTACGGTTAGCCAAACTCGAATGAAGCTATCAGAACAACTTCAGGACTTTTCGGCGGTAATTACAAATGTAGGGAAATAAAACCGATCTCCCCAGCTTACCAATACACAAATATTCGCGCGGGAATATTTGGGTCACCTTTTTGCCTGAAAGTTGAGTGCTATTTTTTATACTGCCCTACTCGCGGCCGTCGTCAGAATTAATTGTTGCTTCTGCAAGGGAATTGGTGAATAATTTCGTGGCAGAAATTACCCACGCAAAGCCCCGCGATTGAAGATCCCCAAGACCGTTCGCTATCAAAGTGCAACTGATAGGTACTTAGTCTACGATAGCGATCTCGCGACACGATGACTAGCCAGCTAAAATGCGTGGAGCTAGTCTCAACGACTGAAGAACTGTTTTTAGACCTACGGCTAACTTATGAAGTCCCTCGTTGACAGGTCTAATCGAGAAGAGAGAGACTGTAAATTTCGTACCGTATTTATATGATTTTGAGTTCGGATTTTGGGATCCGCCTTATCCTCGGTTGAAATTTTACTTTATGGTCGAGCCTACTACCAATCCGAGCGACCGAAACGATCACGTGAGAGGAGGTGGCGTTTGTTCACTTTGAGCACGTTTTTAAATTAAATTTGCGTTGCGTGAGCTTGCATATGCTATTATAAATGATTTAGGATGTTTTATTTGTCTTATTTTGAGCAAAATTTATGATTAAAATTATAATTAATTATATTTTTTGTTAATTTTAAGTGAATAATACGACACAATCTATAATTAAAAAATAAAAATAACTCAGGCATATACACATAAAAAACTTTGATTTTATTAAAATGCCTGTAGGGCAATCCATGTACCTGATTAAAAAAATAATTTTTTTATTATCTTAAAATGTTCCAAATCCTGAGCAGAATATTCCTAGAAAAGTTTTAAACCAATATTTTTCAGTTTATAGTTAAATAAGCTTTTGAGCGCACCTGCCGCTTGTCGGTGCTTACATTCACTTCGGTACTATGAGTGGTGCCCAGATGGTTTCCCCTGTCTATAATAATTTAATGATGGACTGTACGCGGAGATTGAAGGGCTGCTGTATGGAGCTGAAATCGCTGAATAGAGGGTAAGTGATGATAATAATTGATAATCATTAATTTTTCACTATTGCAAACTTTAAACGCATTTATATATCTCAAAAGACCAATAAATCGATTTTGCTCAAATTTTTACCAGTTCTACAAAATACTATTAGCTTATTGTGTTACCTACTTGTTTTAAAGTTTCTTTATAAAAAATATTCTTTATTATTTTTTCTAAATCGACATTTTTGTAAAAAAATCGTTTTTTATTTTCAAGCTTGGAACTAATATTTAAATTTATTTATTTTTAGTAGTTCACCGACGAATTATTTTTCTGAGTGCTGCAGGTTCACTCGAAGGGACCCTAGTTTACTCGTAAATTTTGAGACACGTTTTGGCCAATGTTGATAGCGTCGCCATTTTGTTTTCGACAAATATTAAAAAAATTAATATTTAAAGACGTGTACTTTAAAACTATTATATTTAAAATGTGCCAAATATATAATATCTTCGAAAAAACATACATCTAATTAGCGTTTTTTTCATTCTACATGGATTGCTCACGCTGTTATTAGGCCATTCCGAAGAAACATATTTAATTATAGTTTGTAATACCTTTTTCACATCCTTTTTTAAATTTACTTTTTATTTCACCAGAAATTGAGTAAATACCTAGAAACTATACGCATAACATGCTCGAGTTCCAGATTTGAATTAGAATTATTTTCATTCAAAAATGCTCTTGAAAGAGCATAAGAAATATGCATATACCTCCCAGGCTTATAAACAACTTTATAAAGTTAAAATGGATAACTCTTATCAACATATATTGTAAATATGGGAAAACATCTTATAGATTTTTTTGAAAATAGTTTTCAATGACTTATGGTCTGAGGAAACTGTTACATATTGAGCTCTGTAATGAAATTATTCACAACTGAAGACAATAACTAATAATCATTTTTCAATTAGAGCATATTTTATTTCAGTTTTAGTTAAACTTCTAGATGCATATGCAATGGATGACGGATTTGCATGATACAAATTCCAATACCATCTCTAGAGGTATCAGTTTCAATTTCGATAAGAAAAACAGAAATGAAAAATGCTAAGACTGATGCACTTGCAATCAAGTGTTTTAACTGTTCCAGAGATCTTTCATGTTCATCATTCCAATACCAATTTACAATATTACTAGTTCAATTTCTCAAAAGTGCAGTAACCGTAGATATATTTGAAATAAGTTTACTTAAATATTTAGTCATGCTCAATAACCTTAATAATTCTTACCTATTTGCAGTTTTTGGCATTTTTTGGAAAAATATGCCTTAAGAATTTAACCGGCTTTAAACCAAATTTTACTTTATTCCAATTAAGTCTGATATTAAAGAGTGACTTTAAAATTAGTCTATTTCATGGACCCTGTATTTGAAACTAAAATGTGTGCTAATTGAATGCTTTAAGAAAAGTTTCAAGAGGAGCATCTGTTTCAATACTGAAAAATTAATTATCATATATGACGAAATTGAGTTGCATAATATGTATCAGTCGAATAAAGGTTTTGATATTAAAAATCCCATTCCTGAGATGAATGAGACATAAATAAATGTATTTTATTTTCATTTTAAAACTTAGGTCACCCCTTAGACAAGGTAAGACTACCCCATGCAAGGAAAATGGAAATAAATTATATAATATCTGAAAAAAATTGTGTTCATAAGTCATAATGTAAGCTGGTCATTAAGTAGGAATTGCCATGTATTTATGGTTGATTTTTATTGACAGTCACCCTGAGGGTAAAAACAATTTCTAACAGTCAAATATGCCAAAAAATATTTTCCGCTAAAGGTGGGTTCCTGCTAATAAATTGCGGCCAAAGTTTTTTTACGGTCAAGTGTCATTAAAATTAATTATTTAAGAAAAAAAAACTTCCAATCTAACCTATAGGGTCAGAAATAACAAACTCACCTAATTTTCAGCGTTAATTGTGGATTGCTCTTAGTAAATTAAGACCAAACTCTTTTGTGATCAAGTGTTATCGAAATAAATAACTGAAGAAAAAAAAACGTTCAATCTAACTACAGGGCTGAAAATAAAAAAATAAAATTCTAATCTGAATAATAATAATATATATATATATATATATATATATATATATATATATATATATATATATATATATATATATATATATATATTGGCGAATATCGTTTTTCGATGATATTAATAAATTAAAAGTTCAGGTTTATCACAGAAACACACTTATGGGGTGTATTTGTAATGGATTTGATGCAAATATCTTTTTCATATTTCTTGTAATTCATAGGAAGCAAAACTGATTTTTTTTTTAAATTTTTATAAATATTTTTTGGTGCTCTTTACACTTGTTCTAAGCTCTGCCGAGAAACTATCAAATCTCTGCTCTTCTTTCTACACTACAGACTTAAATTTAAATCACTCAAAGATTGTATTCTTCTTTGGTGCACAATACTCTTCGAATTTCATTTTAATAGCATATAATGTATTTTTACTCTTGGTTCGTTAATGTAAATTAATTATACAATTCAAGTCAATCTTCTCCAATTTAAAAAAAAAAAACAGCCACCTGTTTCCAATCATCCAAACATGAAAAGCACCTTCTAAATTCTGTAAATAGAACAGCGATTTTAGAAAATCTTGCACAAACAAAGTAAACTAGTAAATAAAAGATTCTTCCAAATTTGGCAGTATAGGATAGCAAATTGAGGAAAGTAATAATAAAACGGTGCGCGACAACTTCAGTACAATTTTGCAGTGAGAACACGATTCCGGCAAATATTGAATGAACGCAATACGTCCGTAAGAGAGGTTATTCTTCTTCCAAATTGTGCATACAGAACTCCGACTCTGGCAACTTTGGACAAACTATAAATAAATCTGGTAATGGAGACTTCTTCTTGAACTCCGTAAATAAACCAGCTCATTTAACGAGCTTTGGACGATTATTCAGTTGGCGAATAGAACGGCGTTTCTAACGACTTTGGACGATAAAAATAAAGACAAATATAACCTTCTTTTCTAAATTTTGACTGTTGAACAGAGTTTCATCAATTTTTACAAAGAAACTCATACCGAACGTGACACAGTAGGCCGAAATAAATTCCGGATTGGACACGTAAATCGTAGTCGGAATTAGCGTCACAATAACAACAAAACTGCTGGGATAAAATTATTTTTGATTGATTCTTGAAAATAAGCAAATAATTCATCTCAGCTTTCCTTGAATCTTTAACAACGTGTTCCGTCGAATAAGAATAATTCGTCGTTATAATGTAAATAGACAGTTAGACAAATTATAGTGGACCAGAAAATTAGTTACAAAGTAAGCTAAAAACTTTGAAACTGTTCATTACAATTTTCCGTAGTTAATATTATTTAGATTAGTATGTTCTGTAAATATTAGGGCGAATTAAATAATTAGGTTAACATTATTTAGATTAAAGCCTACCCGACAATAACTATTGCGTAAGAAAGTCCTTTAAATTGTCAATAAAAACTGCATTCAGTCATTACTTGAGTAATGTACTTGTATATCATCATATAGCACCTAAATTTAATTTTTAAAATGAAAGGTTCTCACAGATGTGACATTTTAAATAATACATATGAAATAAATTCTAAGAAATATTCACAAGTAAATTTCTATGACAAAAGATCGTATCCATAAAGACCTTTTTTGAACAATCTTCAACTTAATATGGCATAAAATGTCTTTGAAAGGGCCTATAGAATCCCTGTTTAGAAATAGTTTTCGTTGAAAATACTCAGGTAATCGAAGTACCTAAGAGTTTTTTTTTGAAAATTTATCAAAATGTTGGATTCTTTTATGTTTTGGTGGGTTTTCATGTATTAAGTCAACTACAGAATAATTTTAAGAAAGTCGCTTTATTGTAAAATAAGCATAAATATGCATGTGAATAAAGGATGTACATATTCTTTGTATGCGTATTATGCTTATAGTATCAAATTGGTCTACTGTTTAATATAAGCAGTTCTTCTCAAAAAGTAGCTTTTAAAAAATATAGTAAATTTTCCTTAATAGAGCAGTAATATACAATAAAAAATTCAGAATAGCCATATCAACTGACTCCAATACTATTGAAATTTTTAGGCAGATCACTTTTTATTATTAATATGCGTAAACATCAAAACCCAACAACAAACTCGAAATTGAATCCAGAATCTCGGTAATGCAAAGGAGATCACTTGCCCCCTACATTACTTAAGCAGTTATGTTTTTTAACTGAAAGGCAATTTTTCAAAATTCAAATAATTCTGATTCCAATTTACATATCTTAGTAAAGAATTTAAAAAAAAACATTATTTGCTGATTTATTGTTAATATATTTTTTTTAAAATACTGAGAATTTATATAACATCTTATATTTTATGCAATCAGTAATTTTTAAATTAAAACATTATGTCTCGTAGTTAAAGGAAACGGTTATGTTCAACTTTAACCTTTATTTCCCCTTTTTTATACCTTAAAACATGACTGTAAATTTACCCGAAAACATGAAATAACCATCCGGTTGTAAAAAATAAAATTTCGACCCTCTATAAAAGAATTGCCCTTGTACGGTTCCAATATTAGGTCATAACTATAAAGTCGACATTCACCCTAAAAATCGCTTCATGTAAAAGGCCGAGCAAATAAAAATCCGTTCTTGGGGGTGGCTTTTTACAGGCAACGGGATTTTGGCTTAGTTTGTTTCGATATACTGATATAGCTTGATAACAATTTAAGAATATTATCTTAAACAAATCAAATTGTTCACAAGAAAGTTAGATTTACAGTGTACGCATACCTGCACTCAACAATCATAAAAATTCATTAAATTTTATGAGCTCTCACTTTTCCGTATAGATGTTGTTTGGCTGTTGTTATTTTACAATCTGGCATCCAAATGTTTACAGGTTAAACAAATTGCCGACAAATCGCGAAATGGCGATTTTAAATTGTCCGTTGTTTTCTGAAAATTTCACATTTGGTTCGCTACAACTTTAATAGTGCGACTATCAGGTAATCGAAATCCTTATGGAAAGAGAACGGGAGTGAAATTCTCACAAAATAAATTATCTACTTTTTAGTTAACGGTATGAAGGCGAAAAGGTAACTTGTAAATGCACTCAATGACCCTAAAGTTCTTTATATTGCTGCAGGTTATGAATACGTCTTTACACAAAACACTCAATGGGAGCACCAACTTTCTCGTAAAGGACCAATATCTGTGAAAAGCAGATGAAACAAAAATAATCTGCCCGTCAACAGAAGATGTAGACGATGAGGAAGAACTGGCTTTTTAATACTTTTCTCAATTTCTAAGTATGGTTACGCCCTCGTAGAAGAATAATATTCCTATGCGATGAGTCATCTTATTATTATATGCCGAAAGGAATATTATATCGAGTCATTATATTTTTAGATAGTTCTGAACTTTTATGTTAGTATATTTCTTGTTATTTCTAGGAGGTTCTATAGATATATAAATAGGGATAGGATATAATAGTTGTATATTTGTAGTTGAATAGTGAAGTTATTAAGAAGTAGTAATTAGAAAGTTATGAATTAAGTAGTTAATATAGTATTGGAAGTAATTTAGTGAGAAATGTTTTATTCTGCGGACACAGTGAGCGATTTAAAGAGAGAAAATCATAACAATATCCTAAATTTATTGTTTTAATAAGTCAAATTTTTGAAAGTTCTATATATAAAAGTTTGGTTGGGTATGTAAAACTTATCTAAAATTTAATATATATAAACAAAATTTAACGATATATTGTCACGCCCAGTTTTGAGGTGTGATTAGGGACGTAGCATTTAGGAATTTGGTCTTCAGAGGTTACACTCAAAATAAACTCTTTACTACGGATTATATATAAAAAAAATAGTTTAATTAAAAATAAACGACATTAACATTTTGGACTGTACATAATTGTCACTAAATCTTTAACTTACATTAAAGCTATCTTCATACTGGCAATCTTCACGGGAGTTGTCACTAGTATACTCTGTTTGTCGACCTGCTCAGGACTGGGACATGCTTGGGATTTTCGCTTCACTACCCATTAACTAAGTCGCGATAGACTAGCTGCTCTACATCAGATCAACTGACTCTTAAACTGATTGAACCGATTCAACCGATTGAACCGATAGAACAGATTGAACCAATTGACCCCATTCCCCAGCATGTCCGTCCTTTTTATCCTGTTTTGTTTTTTTCATCAAGTCAACGAATCGCCTTCTTACAACCTCGATCCCTCATGACCCGGAAAGCGACCTTGCTGACTTGGTGAATTAGCACGATCGACGGTCAGTGAATAAACATAACATTTCATAATTAAGAGGTTATTAAATTATAAGAGGTAACGTGATTGTTATTGTTTAAATTTAAAATAAAAGATTTGTAAAATTGGAAAATGGAAATTTATGAAATATTATGTTTTTATGTTTTTCCCTATGTGACAATATTTCTTTTTTTTTAAGTCCAAGAAATGTGATGTAAACTTACTTAACTGGACAAAAAAACGAAAATAGGGTAAATGTACATCTGGCAAATGACAGAGAATAAAGCATAAGGGTGGGGATATTGGCACGCGCCCTTTTTTATTCCCAATATCGTCCGTCTGTTATGGAGATAGGTCAGGGGGTAAAAAGCAAATGCCATAATACCAGGTTTTTATTTGAATTCTCTTAAAGTTTTATTATTTCAGCATCCTATATTATAAATTGTGTAGATAATTTTTTAATTAAGTTTAGGTCTTACGGAAAATTAAATAGATCAAAAATTTTTATAGGTTTGGTCCGGGGACCGAACGAGAATTGCCTAAGCACTTTTAGGAATCTTCATAAGATTAGAAATGGTGGTATTAATTATTCCCAGATTTATGCCTACTGAACCTTCTTACTTCGAATGTGGACAATTTTCTATATTCGTATTGATATTATTTAAGTATGTAGAAATTTTGTTTGATTTTGCAGTTCTTTATTAAAGAAACCTGTAAGTTCATATAATCGTAAAAATTACAATTTTTTCTCCACTAACGTCTTCTGAAAGATTGGTTTGGTAACTGTTTTTTTTTGTTTTTAACCGACTTCAAAAAAACTATAATTTTCTGATTCGACGTACATGTTCGTTTACGTAATTTTTTATTAAAGTGAGATATTTTAGTTATTTCAAGAATAATAAAAGCGAAAAAAAGCTATATACATAATTTCCTTAAGACCGTGAAATTTCTTACGTCTGGCCCATCTCATAGTTGAGGTAATAAGTATAAAGAATGCAGCATTTAATATCAGCTATATTAGAAGAGCCATACATAACTTAGAAACTTTTCTATATATTTTTCTCAAAAACGAATATATGATATATAACATTATTTGACATGGTATACTGCAAGATGGGGCAACGCTGCCATGCCATTAATTCACAGTTGTAATGTAAACTTAGTTATCTAATAAATTTCGAGCGGTCGTCACGTAGAATTTAAACTAAAATGGAGAGGCTGTAACGCTATAATGCAAGGTACGTGGAAGCTGTAATTTCTACTGGTAGGTGAACGTGTCATCATCATCAAGAAAAAGGTTAAACAAAGATAAAGTAAACTTAGTAAGTGAATAAGCAATGTTGCCAAATCATCGCTATATTATTCATACACGATTAGCTATCTAACGGTGTATAATCAGTGTCAAAAGTTTTGGGACACTATTCTCGAACTGGGGAACGTAAAGTGAAGGGTCACGTGCCCTGAAATATGGTGCATTTTGTATTCTCAATGTTTTCATCATTCAAATCCCTCACTTGGCGGAAAGTAAGCGAACATTGGCGAAGTGTGCGAAAATGGAATGTTAACTTAGCCGTTATCATTTTTGGGTATACGCCGCGTAGTTAAGTTTATAAGCTGTTATGTTTTTTGCTAAATTACATATATATATATATATATATATATATATATATATATATATATGGAAAAAATTTATTAGTTTTGAAAATCGTTCGGTCTGGAAAATCATATAAGCTAAGCATAATTGCATAGGCAAACAAAAGTAAATTCATTGTTTAAATATGTGACAAATATTTTTCTCATTGTAAGTACCATCATAAGCTGGGATTATTTTAATTAAATTAATTCGTTTAATTAAAAATTATTTTAAAGCAAAATAAATGTGTATGAATATAAAAGCATTATAAACCCTGTGTACGATTAATAAAAGTCCATTCTGTTTAGAACGGGTTTAATTATAATTTTGAACCGGACGAATTTTAACATTAAATTAAATTATTTCATAACTAAATCACCGCAAAAATATGTCCTAATGGCACAGTCAACTAATGGATATTAATTTAATGTTACCACACTTATCGAAAATTTAATTTCTGTCATATTTCAAAGTTCAACATAAACCTTGGATTGTTATTAAAGTAGCTTTAATATTTTAATAAGGTATTTATTATCGTTTTCATACGCCCTATTTAATATAAAATCGAAAATAATTACACCGATATAAAAGTTTTAGTAATTGGTTTAGAAAGCTAAGTAAACAAGGACGTAGTTGGCGTTCCTAATGTGTATCTTGTGTATCTAGGTAGATGGTAGTGTGTGAGCCAATTCTGGCAAACGCACGCCATGTATTTATTTGCACAAACTATTTTACCCCCATAATTTTGTCGCCTTTAAACCAGAGACTTACATTACATCTTCCAAAAAGTAATGTCTACATTTCTTTCTACTTATCAATCCATCTATCTATCCATCTTGTCTTTTATGCATTGATGGATATACGCCTCCTTTTCTTCACTCCGTATCTTTCTCGTTGTTCACAAAGCTCTGTAAAAATTTCATTCTTTGATCTCTACGCGCTTAAGAGCTACAGAGAATTTTTCTTCAATTTTTGAAAGTCAATCTTGTATTTTCTATTTACAAAGCCGGCAACCCAGTGGGCATTCAACATTGTGAACTTATCAGCATAATTGATACTATTTTAAAGATCTTCGAAAAACTAGTTTGTGCTTATTCTACCTCCATATTTAGGTCTGTTATCATTGAGGAGTAGTTCAGTTTTTGTGCTGGTCGGAATACAAAAACTTCATATTGAAAATTATTCTACTGTGACGTTCTTAAAAATACTTTATTGGTTAGATTGCTTCTTTAGTATGTTTCTTGTGTTTAAAATCCACAACAAATTATGTTAATGGTAACTTGAATTTCAGATTAGTTGGGGGACTTTTATGGTAAGCTTCTTTTTTTATTTTTATTTTTGATTTCACCTTCTTACTTTTCACTTTAGTTCTTTTTGTAAGATTATTGTCTTAAAAAATGACTATGACAAGTGCAACAATAAGTCAATTACGTTTCGAACCTCAAAAATACTGAAAAAAAATGGCGCTTATAATAAGGAGAACAAAAAAAAATGAATATTCTCGGATTTCCTTCAAAATGACGTACTAAAAACTTCACATTTTCTCGATTTTGGAATTTTTTGGGGTCGCATATTACAAATTATGAAAAAAAAAATAATATGGTAATTCTAATATGGCAGACTAGACACTGTACGTTTCTCCATTTCATTCGAAATTGGTACGAATAAAACATTTATTTGAAATAATTCATTATGGCGGCTCCAACATGGAAGGCTAAAAATTTGACATTTTCCGATTTTTTTCTGAGTTAGAGTTTTGGAGTCATACATATAATTACGAATCTTAAGTTAACTTTTTAAAATTCAATATGTCGTACTAAATCGTTGCGTTTTCAATTTCTTTCAAAATCAAACAATTTTTTAGTGCCGAATTTATTGTGGTTCTGCCAGAAGTTTCCTTAACTAATATTTACAAAGGAGAAAGTACTTAATTTTGATTGCTGTACATTTTTCCTTTATGAAAGAGAAATTGCTGGTTCTATATAATTTTGGCTGAAATTGATTGAGTAAAATCCAAAAACAAAACAGGTAAACATTTTTTTCATCAACTTGAAATTTCGTAAGTTCGTAGATAATAAACATTTTGCCATCTGAACTAGTATAATAAAGAGCTCTCATAAAAAGAGGCTAGAAGTGGCGAGAATCTGAAAAAACGTTGGTACATTTAAGTTCCTATAGATGTCCCATGGGAGACCATGCTAGTAGTAAAGTGAAATTAGACATAGCTGAAATTTAATAAGGTCAGATAGTTAATTTAAACATCAAGAATCGCATATATTTCGTTTGTTCTTATAGCGTATCAAATGAAAATTTATAAAATTTTTAATTTGAATCCATAAGTAATAAAATTTTATAGAAAATTGAATCGACTTCTAAAAAAGCTCTAAAAAGCGAAAAAACAACCTAACTTTTTATATGAAATTGAAATTTTTGAAATCGGCGTTGTAATTGTTTTCTTATCGTAGTTTGTATATATCTCGTGTTGGTAGTTGTTTGTTTCATTTAGTAATAATTTAGCTCCGAATTCAAAAATTTCAATTTCATATAAAAATCTATATTGTTATATTTCACTTTTTAGCGGCTGTTTAGAAGTCGGTTCAATCATATTATAAAAATTTTATTTTTCGATTTTTAGTTTTGAATTAAGTTAAGTTTCTAAAATCTCAAAAGGTACAAATTTTATACATAGTCGCCTTATTGTATCTGCCATACGGATTTTTTGAAGCAATTTTAAATTTGTTATTTGCACCCTCAGAAAATCCCCGAGCAATAAATTTTAAACAAAATCGACAGATGTTAAGTCAGCCCTATTAGATCTGCCATATTGAATTCTTAAAAAATAATAATTTGTATTTACCCCTAAAAAACCCTACATCAATTTTGCACAAAATCGAAACATGTTAAATTTTTGTTGAATTTTTAAAAATAATCTTAAATTCGTAAGGTGCACCCTAAAAATCCCTCCTATACCAATTTTCGATAAAATCTAAAGATGTAAAATTTTTTATCTACCATACCATTTTTTTTTAAATAATTACAGATTCGTTATGTGCAACCCCGAAAACTCCCCCATACCTATTTTGGGGAAAATTGGACAAAATCAATTTTTTATCCGTCATATTGTCAGCGCCATCTTGGGTTTTACTAAACCAATTTCGGCCAAAGTAATATGAGACTAAAGCAGCAACTTCTTGAATATAATGCAAAACATTTCATTATAACCAGTGCCGCCGTCTCGGAGTAATCGACGAATGTACATAAAAGACATACATAACGGTTCAAAGTAGAACCTCGTTCTTGTGAAATCTGTTAAAAATAGCCAAATTGTTTGACAGTTGCGAAATAACATACGTGCGGTACAACAACGCCACGAACAAATATAATAGACAAAGACAGAATGCGTCACATTGTCAGAGTTAGTTGATATAATTTTGCCCATATACTTATAAAATAAATACTGAGCATGTTGAACCATCTTTTATTCCAATATTAAAGGATAAATATATATAAATGCCCATAGGTCTGCGAGATGAAAAAGCGCTATTGGTCTACTCAAAATATCTGTGGTCAATAAAGAAATCGAGCAATCATTTTAAATTGTTTTGCGGCATGGATTATGTAAATAAAATGTTAAAAAGTAAATTCACTATGACGTAAACAATAAATTTTGTTTATTATCGTGTAAATGTGTTACTTTAAATGGTTAAATAAACTTAAAAATAAATAAAGCTACATCACAATCTAATTATAGATACTTTGAAAATAATACTAAAACCTTGAAACAAGTAAAATCTTTAAAGAAATATATATCAACTAAAAGAAAACAAGTTTTTTTGATTTTTAAACAATATTAATTTTGTATATTACTGTCTAATATTTTGATCCTTTTGGGCCGTTCTTTAGCCCCATGATATAACATTAGGAAATCTTTCTCTCATTAATTTTATTAATTTAATTTTATGGTTGGTTGTTGATTATATCATGAGACGTGATATGGTTTTTCATTTCAGTACTGCTAAAGAAGGAATCCAGAGATTCATTTAAAACAAACAAACTCTTCACCTCAGATATTTCAGCTTGAATTCCCGGTAGTATAAAATTAAGATGATAAGATGATACAGATGATGCAAAAAAAAAGTTACTTATCAAGACAAGGTGGTACTAATCTTAATGAAACGCTATTCGGCTTTAATTCTAGGATGTTACCCAACTCTTGGGTTTCACTTGAAAACGGCTAGTGCTAACTACTAGCCGAAACGTCGTGATATTCAACAAAAATAAAGACAATGGAAGCTCAACCGATATCTACTACTTCTTGGGCCTTGAGTTCCAAGAAGTCATTGGGAATGTTTACGATATACTTTCGCCTTTGAAATACCATTACAGTTTCCATTTGGACCACAAAATATAAAACATATAAAAAAAATAGTTAAAGAGTTACTTGAAATAGTTTCCTTATTTCCTGCTTAAACAGAATACAATAACCCATAAACAATACAATATTTAATATCCCAGAAAATGGCCATAGTCACTATAAAAGAAATAAAGACAAGAACAAGACCAAGGTGTGTAAAAAAACTTTATTTCTTTATTTTGTTGGGTTTATGCAGCTTAAATTTATATATAGTTTTAACAATTAGGAACAAAAAAAATAGTGGGGAAAAGATACTCTTTACTTATATTAGAAGCAGTTGGTGTATTAGTGTTCAGTCCATAGTGTTATGAAGTCAATGGATTTAATATTTTCTAAAAACTTACTTTTAAAATGTATTAGAGAAGTCCAATACTATACTAGTAATTTTCAAAAATTTCTGAACAACTTCCTTGACCGAACAATACTATTTTTGAAATATTTAATATAGTGAGGCTCTGTGACTAACTGATTATAACTTCATGTTCTTTCGAATATGCATTTACTTGTCATTGGGTCGAAGTGATCATGTATATATATATATATATATATATATATATATATATATATATATATATATATATATGTATATATACATACTACTTTTGATTTCACCGGAAATATATAAGATATTTTAATAATACCATTGTAAGAAATTCCATTTTTTTTGGTGGCATTTTCTTAATTATGATTCTTTTTACTCAAATACGCAACTTGTTTCTAACAGATATTACATGGAGAAAAATGGAATGGCCGACTTCTAAATTCTATTTAATCGTCTTAACCACAGATTTTACTTCCTATTCTGATCTGACCGATATAATATTTGTCCATCCCTTATACAATAGTCATTAGTCCTGGCGAATACAGAATTTGTATTCAGCTGCATATGAACAGGGATACCTTTCCATTACTGATCATCGATAAACCAAACTCTTATCTCTCGTAATTGTCGAGATATTCATATCAGTATGAACAGAATTATGCCCACTGAATGGATTAAACGTGTATATTAACACCCTCATTACGGATTAGTAAGGCAGATTTGAATGTTGTGATAAAGATTTCCTGGAATAAAATTTTCTCAAGGCGCTATATATATATATATATATATATATATATATATAAGTTTCCTGTCACATTGAAAGTAGAAAAAATGTTAATGAAATAATTTTCCTTGGTGTCGATAAAATATTTCGATAATGTATAATACGATATAACATTATATAAATTATACACCACCAAATTTGTTAAACAGCCGTATTTCCTTTCAGCGACTCATCGAACTTTTGCCATTTATATTTTTTCACTGAAGAAGATTATTTTCAAACTTACAGACAGATTCACTAAAATGGTTTAGACTTATACCCAACCTACTTGCCACGGAAGTCGCTGCCCGAAGTACAGGGAATTAATACAAAACTGGAAAAGGGACAAGAATTTGTTACAGGAACAGAGAAAGGAGAAAAGGGGGCGGTTGCAAAGCTCGTTATGAAAGTAATACAAGGCAATATAGATAGGGGAAGGGAAGCAATGGACCTTATGTATAAAATTGCAGAAGAAGAAAATGCAGACCTTATAATTATGGCAGAACCAAATAAGAAAAAAGCTATGTGGAGCAAAATACTCACAGACGTTAGAATGGATGTGGCTATAGTTGTAAGAAATGCCCAACAAACACCAAAGATGACAGGGATTGGAAATGGATACGTATGGGTGGAACTACAAGATGTAATTATTTTCGGATGCTATATCTCTCCGAACGTGGAACTACAAACCTTTGTGAATTTCCTGGCAGCACTTCGAATGGATATGAAAAAACAAACAAAAGAAATAATAGTAGGAGGAGATTTTAACTCCAAGTCTTACCTATGGGGATCAGACTTTGAGGACCGCAGAGGGGAAATACTGTCAGAATGGATGGCAGAAGAAGATCTCATGGTACTTAATCAAGGAAGGGCACCTACGTTTATCAGGGGAGAAAGTAAATCCTATATAGACATAACGTTTTGTACAAAGAACATTAGCAAGTACATAACTAACTGGAAGGTGCTAGAAGAGGAAACACTTAGCTACCATCAGCATATCGTCTTTGAAATGGATAGAAAATGTACAGAGCAACAAAAGAACAAGACCGAGAAGGGGTGGATACTTAAAAAAGAACAAATATGCAAAGTTGTCGAGGAAGTTGGTAAGAAACTTGAACAAAGAAAAATCAAGCAAATAGAGGCAAGGGACTTAAGCAAAATCTTCACGGAAGCTTGCAATAAGTGTCTAAAAAGAAAGAGAGCACCTGGAAATAAAAAGCCGATGTACTGGTGGACAGAGGAGGTAGCGGAAACACGAAAATTATGTATGAGAAAGAAAAGAGATATGACTAGGGCTAACAAAAACGAAGATCAAGGACAGAAACAGGAAGCCGTAAATAACTACCGGCAAAGTCGTGCTAACTTAAAGAAAACCATCTATAACGCGAAAAAGGATGCTTGGAATAAAGTGGTAGAAGAAGTTGAACACGACTTGTGGGGTAAAGGATACAGAATCGTTATGGATAAAATCAAAAGAACATCACCAACAGTGCTCAGCGATGAAGAACAAACTAAAGTAGCGGAAGAACTATTCCCTACACACGAAGTTAGAAAGTGGGATAGAATACCAGTCAAAGAAACAGAAATTCCTTTGTTTATCAGGATAGAAATAATAGCTGCCTGTGATAAGCTAAGGGAAAAGAAGGCTCCAGGACCTGATCATCTGCCCCCAGAAATCATTAAGGCAATAGTCAAGGGACACCCGGAGAATATACTTAAGATCCTAAACCAATTTCTAGTGAAAGGAGTCTTCCCACAGGAGTGGAAGGTCGCACAGCTAATGCTTATAGAAAAGATTAAACAAGGACAGAACAACAAGGCGTATAGACCCATCTGCCTTCTGAATGCACTAGGAAAGCTATTGGAACACCTGATATTAGGAAAGCTTAAAACGGAAATAGAACGGACCGGAGACCTCGCCGACAAACAATTTGGTTTTAGAAAAGGAAGATCTACTATCCAGGCATTAAAAAAGGTTCAAGAAATTGCTGATGAGGCCAACGAAAGAGGGGCTACGAAAAGGTGCATACTAGTAACTGTAGATGTCCGAAATGCTTTCAACTCAGCTCCATGGGCTGGAATACTAGAAGAACTGAGAAAAAGACAAATTGCCCCATATTTATACAACATGATAGCAAGCTACCTTGAGGAAAGATGGCTAAACATAGGGGAAAATGGAAAAATGAGGATGACATGCGGCGTACCTCAGGGCTCAGTTCTGGGTCCTACCTTGTGGAACATCTACTATGATGGCATATTAAGGATCCCAGTTCCACGTACGGTGAAACTTATTGGATATGCGGACGATATCGGAATAACGGTGGTGGAGAAGAATGCGTGCAGATTACAGGAATCAGCAAACCGAGTCTTGGAAAGAGTAACGGAATGGCTCAGGCAAAAACAACTTAGCTTAGCCCCACAAAAAACCGAGGTGGTTGTTCTGGCGGGTGGGCGCACTGTAAGGGAGGTTGTTGTAAAGGTGGAAAATAGTACAATTAAAAGCAAAGAACATATAAAATACTTAGGTGTCCTCTTAGATAGAAATATGAGAATGGGACAGCATGTCAGAAGTGTTGCTAAAAAAGCAACAAACGCCATTGGGAATATAAGTAGAATTCTCCCTAACATCGGAGGAGCCAGAGAGAGAAACAGGAAAATACTCCTTTCCGTTGCAGAGTCCATTATCCTGTATGGAGCAGAAATATGGGGAAAAGCCTTGAAGAGGACAACTTACAGAAATATCCTGCTGAGTGTCCAAAGAAAAGCGGCAATAAGAATCGCGAGCGCTTACAGAACCGTATCAACTAAAGCCATTCTGGTTATCGCTAGAACCCCGCCGATCTATCTACTGGCGGAGGAGAGAAGATCTATACAAGAAGGGACTGACAGGAAAACATCTAGAGAAATAACTCTCAGAAAGTGGCAGAAAGAATGGCAAGAAAACACAAATAAAGGAACATGGACACAAAGGCTGATACCAAACCTGGAGCCATGGATTAAAAGAAAACATGGGGATGTGACGTATCATCTTACCCAGCTAATCTCTGGTCACGGATGTTTTCAGTCATACAGACATCGCTTTAAGGTGGCGGAGAGTGACCTATGTATATATTGTGGAGAGGTGGACACGGTCGAACATACATTTTTTAAGTGCATTAGATGGGAAACGGATAGAAGGAGGGCGGAAAGTAGTATAGGGGAGATAACGGCACAAAATATCATGGAAAAGATGCTGCAGGACGAGGAGAGCTGGAAAACAATAAATCAACTTGCTAGAGGTATCATGGAAAGAAAGGAGAAGGATATTAGACAGGCGGAGGGTTATTAAAAAAATTGGAACATCATAACTAAGACACCCTCTTTGACGTAATACCCGAGGGTAGTTCCGAAGAGGAAAACCGTAGTGTCCTAAGGGGTGTGGTTTTAGTGGATAGGGTGCTCTCTAGATTGGAGACGCGAGTCCCACACGGAGTGCGTAAAAAGCATTTCCACACCTCTACAAAAAAAAAAAAAAAAAAACTTGCCACGGAAGTTAAGTCGTCTAGTTGACCAGTTTTGTTTTGCTTATGATATTGTTATAATTTGTGTGTAGGGATATGAAAAATAAATATCAAGAGATTAAAATCGGTAAAAAGGATAATTTTCCCCCGAAAATCAACAAACTTTTTTTTTGTTGGTTGAGTCCTAAATAAATTTTTTCTATCCTTCTACCTTTAAGGCTCAAAACTTGCTTGATTTATTGTTGCCCTTAACAGTTTAAATCCTCTTCTGCCAACTTGGACCGATTTTAAAGTTAGACCATGGTAGTGAATTAGGGGATGAATACTTTAATAATCCTGCTTTTCTGTCAAATTTTATTATTCTAGTTAAATATATCCAAAATATGACTTCCTTGCCACTTGCTCAACTTTTTAAAGTGTTTTCAATTACTTTGATATGTTGAAATTTGCTAGGATTTGGTACATAAGAGTAAAAATTTAAAAATTAGAAATTCGTGTCTATCAACCTCTAAAGTTATATTTATAAATTATGTTTTTCAGAGAGGTCAATCTCTCTGCAGGGGTTCCATAAAAACTGAACTCAGAAAAGCAAAAAATAATTCCCATCGTGCAAGCGCACGATTTTATTAGGTATAAGCTAGATACTTTAATAGCCTATACTATTTGCTTACATACCCTTGGATAGTTGGTTATCAGATCTCAAAAATGTAAATCTGGATACTCTTATACGAAATTAAAAATGGAAAATTTGGTTTGCTAATTTATTTCATCAAAATTTAATACATGTGCAGAGAGGAAAAAAAGGAAGAAATAATTCAAAGCGTTGAGTTTTAATAAAGGCCCCATAAAATTTGAAGAATTAAATTAATACTTACAAGGAGAGCATAAAGGAAAACACGACCAAGTTCATGGTATGATCATTCTTCATATGGTCGGATACCAACGACCATATACGGGGTATAAATTTGAAAGATTTTTGTTCGAGAAATTTTTAGTTGACATCTGTAGTATTTTTAAAAGATTCAGAAACTATTAGCAAGTAAATCTTGTTTTTTTATACCTAAAACGATTCGGATGTGTTACTAATGCGCAAAATCTTCTAAAACTTTATATATTTAAATTAGTTGGAAACTGAATATGAAAAAGTGTAAGATATGTTTTGATATTTTTTCAATATATTATTATTATTATTTAAAATACTTTCATAATTATTACCCTTGTAAATTGTTTAAAAACTTTTTTGGAAGCAGCGAGTATAATATTAGTAGAGTGAAAATGACATTCCTGTGTCACCCCCGCTCCTCGACCTTAATCTCGCCCCTGGACCCTGACCTTGAGCTAGACATTGCACTTGACATTAGACTTGACCTGGAACGTGCCCTCGAACTTGACTTTAAACGCGACCTTGAACATGTCTTTGATATAAACTTGAATTTTGAATATGACATTGAGTTTAACCTTTAATATGTTCTTGAGAATGACCTGTAAGTCGACCTGAATATAATCTAGACTTTGGCCTTGACGGTTGTCAATAATGCGGGATGATCTTGAAATAGTTTTGACCTTAAATATTTTTATATAAAGGCTTGTGGTGCTGGTACAGTGTCGTTTTGTATTGACGCAATAAGGATTGAATAACCCGTAACAATAGGAACGATGTCTTACATGTGTGAAAATTGTAGAAAAACAAAGGTAGCTATAGTTTATTACGGCATGAAAGGGTAACTTGTTTTGCAAGATTTGAAAATTATGTTATTGGAGGAAAATAGCGAAGGGTCGATAATGTTGCGTCAACGTCAACGATGCAAAATTATGCTACTTGCAATGTAAGTGTGCCAAAAAACATATGTCGGCCCATCAGAGAACATTGAAACATAAAAGTAAATGTTGTGTGTCAGTGTCTCATGATGTAGAACTAATCCAAAGTGATTTTAAAAATAGAATAGTATCGTATCGCATAAGTAGCGAAAATAATCACATAGACCATGGAATATTTTTTGATGAAGTCAAGCGAAAAGTGTTGAGTTTAATAGCGAAGATATTAAGGGGTGAACACTCGTTAAAAATTAACATGGTTGCTGTAGGTCATTCTTGTCTGCCATCACAGGAGACGGCGAGCGAAAATTCGTTTAATACCACTAATGCAATAATAGATCCTTTATAGAGGCTATAAAAGTGCAGTCCAGCGAATTTCAGGAGAAGGATTCATGCAAAATCGTAAATGCGAAAAACATAATATAATAAAAATATTAAATGTTCAAAGTTTAGAATCCAGCTCTCAAAATAATGAGATGAAAAATGTGAGGTTGCCGCTCCATTAAAATATGCTACAAGAAAGCTAAAAATGCATGTAAATTTGTTGTTGGTAAGAAAAGATTGCAATAATATAAATACAAATAGTGAACATGAATGTGACCCAAGATGTTCAAAATGTCACTACTGTTGGATTAATTATTTAGCCCACTTAGTTTCAAGTCAAATATCAAATCGTCATCATGGTAAAGTATATATTTGTGACGGTTGCCTAATATGTTTTATTTCATCGGCAGCTTTATTATTGTATTAAAAAAATTATTGTAAGCATGTCTTTACGTCGACACCCTCAATGGGTTTAAAGATAGATAAATTTGGAAAGAGTGTACAGAAAACTATATTAAAATTTGAAAACTTGGAAAAACAAATGCGAATACATTTTGTTGTCTACGCTGATTTTGAGTCGATCTTAAAATCCGATGAAAGGTTTAAAACATAAGTCATACTCTTTTGTTTGTCTATTAAAATGCTCTTTTGATGATTCTATTTCCGGGTTTGAGCTGTATCGTGGGAGTCATGCAATAAAAGTCTTCATAGATCGGATTAAAACCGACATAAGGTTTCTTTACAATACCTATTTAAAAGATAATAAACCCATGAATCGTTTAATACGTAATGAACAAGAAGAGTTTGATAATGAAACGATTTGTGGTATATGTGACTGACACTATGAGCAAAACGATATTAAAGTAAAAGACAACGACACCAATCGTACCAAGGACTGGTACCGCGGTGTCATGTGAAGCACCGATGAAGAAAAAGAAGTTTACCTGGAAGCACCCTACCGTGCGACCGCCAATGCCTGACATTTTAAAAGCACCGGAGCCACTGTCGGTAAATGTGACAATAAATGCGGGCCCCAATACAGAGACACCTCCGTACCTACCATCAATACCGGATTATTATGGAATAATTAATAGGAATACGGATTTCATCGGTACACCACCACCAGGAGAAGAAACGACGATGACGACAACGATGTCTGAAGCACCTCTCTCTCCGATCATAGTGAGACGTAGGAAATCCATAACAAAGCAGATGAAGTACCATTTTGAAGATAAAGAAGGAACAGCTAGTGCCTGTCCGGCCGCGTGTTCTGAGGCATCTTAACCGGGGTGGACGGAAGACTTTTCGTCAACAAAAAAAGTGAAGTTGACAGACATTTATAGACTAAAAAAAGACATAGTAAAAAACTAAGTGAAAAGGACATAGCAGAACTAGAAAGACAATTAGAGATAAGAAAAAGTGAGCGGGTTAAATACAAAAGACAATTAGAGAATTTTTAGAGGTTTTTCTATTGTAAAGTGTTTGATAGTTTTGGTATTTATAAGTTTGTGTATTATAGTATTAGGTTTTAAAATATATTTTACCTTTAGAAATTGTAGTATTAGATACTTTAAATAAAAATTTGTATATAAATTGAAAAAAATAAGAAAAACATTAATTAAAAGAAATATATGTCGATATTCTTAAGCATTCATTTCTCCCACTAATTTTATGTGAGACCATATAGAATATTTACTAATAAGTTGCGTTAAATTGATTACCCTGCATCACTAAAGGCAATTCATTCTTTAAGTAAATATAAAAGTACTACCTGACTTTTACAGATTTATTAAATCACATTATTATAATAATATGTGGTTCCTTATAATCAAAAATTACATTAAAATATAGATTTGTTGGTCATGGAACCATTTAATATATTATAATTAAAAAAATGAGTTATGAATAACTAATGCATACACTTTAGTGTCTTTGGAAAATTTATTCTTTCTGGTTTGGAATTCCAGTTTCACATCTACGGTGGATGAGTTAATAGCCTCTGGGTGATGACGGCAGTTGATAATAAAAACGGGGTTTTTAATATATTCGGCGAAAGTCATTATTGGACCGTTTATTTCGCGCCCATAATAGCTGCTTCAGAGGCGGATCCAGTTTCTCTCTTTGAGGAGGGGGGATATAACAAAAGCACATTACAGCCAGCGAAAACAAGTTTTTGACAGTGGGAGACATCTGCAACTTTCCCATTTCTAGTGTAAAAGGCAGGGTCAAGTCTATTTTTCTGAATTCGAAGTTCTTGGGTGGGAGACGATCGCAAGAAAAAAACAAGTTATCGAGGGGAGAGATGCCAGCAGCATACACATTCGTAGTATAAGAGGCAGAATCAGGACTATTTTCCTGATTTCAAAGCTCTTGTTGGGGGCGATCGCAAGAAAAAACAAGTTGTCGACGAGAGGGTCAATGCCAGCAGCATACACATTCCTAGTATATGAGGCAAAATCGGATCTATTGTCCTGAACTTAGAGCTCTTGGGGGGAGATCGCAAGAAAAAAACAAGTTGTTGATGAATGGGAGATGCCAGCAGCATACATATTCCTAGTATAAGAGGCAGAATCGGATCTATTTTCTGAACTTAAAGCACTTGAGGGGGGGGGGGAACGTCACTACCGACCACCTTGGACCGCGCCTGAGCTGCGTTGGAAGTTTTCATCATTATAATAGGTTCCTGCATTTCTTGGTAAAATCCAAATTTTATTTTTGTAGGAAAGTACGGTTGAATTTAGATATAGTCTAATATCGCATACGTCGGCTTGGGTAAACTGGGTTGCATTTCTTTCTTTTTTATCACAATTATTAGTGTCCTGAGATCTAGTAATTATATATCGTGGTCTTTCTACACTTGTGCTCGTTCTTAAGGACCATACAACGCGGATATTTTTTGCAAAGCTAGTAAGTCGTACATATCTCATTTACGATAACTAATTTGAATATTAGCATTATTTTCACCTTTATTAAGGCTAGACAATATTTTAAATTTATGCTTTCATCTGGAATAATATGGCCAATTTTCCATTCGATTATGTCGATATTATTTTCGGCATTTACATCGTCGACATATTAATTGGTAAATTACGAGCAATAATCATAATAACCTCTTACTTTACATTAAAAACACCTTTCGTATAATCTTCGGCGAATCCCATAAGATATTTTAAAGGTGATTTTCCGGAGAATACACTACTAGCGGTATCTACAATATCTTGGTGTGATTTATCAAAATCCCATCCTCATGTCATGAGAAATTTCCTAATGAAACAATTGCATTTAAAGTCGTGGTAAATTCAGGTTTACAAACCACGGCAACCCGCTCACCTTCCCTCTCTTAGCGAATTTCAACGAACAAAAATGCCAAAGTGTTATGTGATAAAAAGCATCGTTTAGATGCATCGGTAAACAGAAATTTTCTTTTGATATATATGTAACTTTCGGCAATATCCAGTATAATATCTTGGAAATTAATAGGAGTATGGATTTAATCGGAATGTTAAATGATGGAGATCAGTATGGTTTATACGTATGTTCTTCTAAATTAAAAATGGAATTGTCCAAAATGGTACTTCGGTAACTTATTCCAAAATAATGCTATCTCGTTTATAGCAAAAGCAATTATTACTTCCTTGAGCATGTTTTCTAACTCTTTCTCGAACATTTTTTATAATTCACCAACTCTATGATATGCTTTAAGTGATTGTAACATTTTTGTGTAGTTCGTAAGATCCATTTTTGGTATGATCGATCACATCATTTACGGTGATATTTCAGTAAGAAACTTTAAATACAAATAGCCACACCAGATTGTCCCAAAATCCTGTTGACGCTTCTATGTATAGTAAATAATTTTCGATGATAACGCACCAGTTCCATAAAAGGGGTTAAATCACAGAAACTATCATAATATGTTACTTTCAAATTGTTATTTCTATATACTACCTAATGAGTCCCTACACCCGATAAACTATCCAAATTAACGATTGCTGCTTCGTAACGTCAGGGACCTTGGCTAGGTAATGAATCTCTCATATACACCCCTCGAATTAGCGATATTCCATTTTTCTTGGCATAACTTTCAATATCGATGTTAGATAGCGGTCTTCGAGTTAGGGATCTCATTAGCTTTGATTTTTAGCTTAGAAATAATCCTAAACCTTTACGATATATATATATATATATATATATATATATATATATATATATATATATATATATATATATATATATAATCGAAGGTTCTCGGGCATCCCGTGTATGGGCTGAGTCCCTCTCAGGACTGTAAGGCAGCTGACGTTTCGGTGAAATATCATTCACCATTTTCAAAGCTCACTGTATGGCGTCTACGAGCGAACTGACGCTTGCGACTCCGATGTTGTCGGTACCGTGCGCGCGTTGGACGTGTTCATTTTCCGAATGGTTCCGAACCAGGTGGCGTGACCTGCTGCGCGTCATCGGCCCTGTTGCCAGTGTTTGTGGTTGCGTTGCCGAGTTGTAATTACAAAATATCACAATATATATATATATATATATATATATATATATATATATATATATATATATATATATATATATATATATATATGTATTGTAACGAACTTTATAGCATGGAACGCCTATGAAAGAAGGTCTAGAAATCGCTGGATTATTCGTTTTTCTTATTTTTATTAAACCATGTAGTATGAGGATCCTTCTAGAAAATTAGGGAATCTTCCGGTATCGTCTAAAAGGGTATATAAAGGGTTCAGATCGGCTTTCGAGGACAGGATAGTTTGAGAATTCGTCGACGCAACTTGAATTAGTTTGACAAGTACCACAATTAAGGTTGACAATAAAAAGCTTTTAAAATAAAAGATTGTATTCAATAATACAGTGTGTGTTCAAAAATCGGCCGTCCGGAATATACATATACATATATATATATATATATATATATATATATATATATATATATATATATATATATATATATATATATATATATATATATATATATATATATATATATATATATATATTGGAAGTAGTTTATTGGGTTGCGGTCTGTAGGATAAATAATTAACTCATTTTCTTTTCAATACTCAATATTTCGACATTTTGGAAAAAAAACTTTTGTTATATCCAGTTGACCACTGAGTTTGGCGTGTCATAAAGTTTATAAAATTATATTGTTTTAGGAGAAAGACATTGTAACAAAGGCATCAGCACAGATTGATATTTCTTCACCTTCTACATCCTCGTCATGTTCGGATTATCAAATAATAGATGTCACAGATCAGAAAAATTTGAAGGAAGCTGTTCAACGGGCTAGTAAAAGACATTTAGCTTTTTGTGGAGAAGAATCTTTCAAAAAAGCCTGTAGAAACCTATGCAATTTAGACCTTAAAGATTTTTTAGAACAGACTGTTCCTGGAAACTACATCCTAAATTTCTATAATCAGAAGGGTCATTTATCTAGAAAAACTAGGAATCAGTTAACTACCGTATTGATAACGGGAATTTTGTCTCGAGATGGGTAATACTTTCATAACTATATTACTGAAATAATTTGGCATGCCTTTGCACATATCTCTGTAGTAGATACTATATTACAGCACACACCGTATTAAATATACTGTATATCTACGAATAAAGCCGTAAGTTGGGTATCTTTTATATAAAATATTAATATTTCCTTCAAAAAGAAATTTTTGGTGTAATTTCAGTATTGGATGTTATTATATAAAATAAAATTTTTGTTAAACTTAACAAATATTTTTTATTTTTGTAGAACACATTTTGTTCCACTAGATTTTGAAATTCTAGCGGAGAAAATATGCGATCTCTTCCCAAATGAAAATAAGGCTACCTACTACATTTCAAGAGTTCCAGGAAATAAAAAAAAGTCCACCTCTAAATGCCAAAGGAAAACTCGTTGATAAGTACAGAAATTTAAAACGATTATACAAATTGTGCAGTTGCACAAATACTAGCGAAGAAGA
Organism: Diaprepes abbreviatus; assembly: GCA_034092305.1. Classification (NCBI taxonomy): domain Eukaryota; kingdom Metazoa; phylum Arthropoda; class Insecta; order Coleoptera; family Curculionidae; genus Diaprepes; species Diaprepes abbreviatus. The sequence continues at coordinate 1,640,993 of JASJET010000103.1, forward strand.
TACAGAGACGAGTAAATCAAATATTGAGAACGGTAAGTTGGTTAACATATTTTTGTTTTAAAACTTCTTCTAATTATAACTTGAAACTTCTTGTTTCTTTTTAAAATATCATTAATGTAATGTTCACATAACAGATAATGTACAGGAAGTTAAAATATAAGGGGAAAAAAAGAATTAAGGAATTTTGATGTATTCTTACATATCCTAAATTATCCCAATATACATGTTTGTTTAGCGGATCCTGAAATTTTACTTCCCCTTATCTTCAATATGAGATATAAATTTAGGTGAAATGTTCTTAACCAAAAAAATTTATTTGCTAATAAAGAAAATTATACAAACATTTTTTTTTTATTAAATTTCCTATTTGATCCTAATTTGACGTTAGGTTATTAAAATATTTAAACGATGTTGCTGCATTTTAAGTAGCAGAATTAGAGTGATAGTTAAGTAAAAAGAAACGAACTTGTACAATTGTAATATTTGTAATATGTTAAAAACAAATATGACATATTACAAAAATATTAGTAAAAGTTTTTTTCAACATAGTTTACCATATTCTTATTATATTTGTTTTTATTTTAATAATCAAAAAAGTTTGCGTAACTAATGCTACTTATATGTCTTTTTTACACGTCCCGATAAATGAGTTTGTTCATGTCACAATTGGCTATAAAAGTATTCCAGTAATAACAATATGTGAAATTTTTACTAAAACTAGGATTTTTTCATATAAAATATTTACATTATCAAATTTTTCAATATACGGTGTACATGAAAAATAGAGATTTATATTGTTTATTTATAACAATAAAAATAACTAAAGAATAACATTTTTAATTTTATAATTGCATATGAAGTAAATCCTAATTTTGAAAAATTATTTTGTAAATATTTTATTTGAATATTTTTTATTGTCGATTATGGCATAATTAATCTTGTTTACAGTGTGTAAAAAATACATATTTTGGTGTAAATGGTGCCAACATTTTTGGCTATTAACATAAAAATGGTTATTGAGCCAAGTATTTTTCATCATTGATTCAATATTAAAAATTGTTCCGTTCAAAGTTTACAACTCATTGTTTTAAGATAGTATTTTTTTAAGTAATATCCTATTGGTGATTCATTTAAATCATACATCGTTTATTTTAACCACAGAGAATGTTGACTGAACATTCAGATATGTTTTAAACAATCTTTGAATATATTTGTTTAAGACATTAGATTAGTTCAACCAATCACTGACACTACTCGTAAGAACATTTCGTAGTGTTACATCAACCAATATTTCGGCTATGTTTAACTCTCCTTGTGCGGTTCAAGTAACATATCTAAGAGTTCATGCAAGCAATAGAACTTAATATTTTAACACCTTTTTTGCTTAATTTGAAATGATCTTGCTGGTTGAAACGATGTTTCCTACATTTCGTTCAAGTAGTAATATTTGACATTTTTTGTTGTTCTATTGAAAGTATAAAAACTATTGCTTGTATTTAACAGAAAATAATGGTTGGATTGAGAGCAATGTTGGTAAATTCAACCATTTCCTTTTTTCAGTGTATGATTACATTTAACATTTTAAAATAGTCTTTCGTAATCCTTAAATCCATAAATGTATGTAAAAAAAGTTATTTCCGATCTCATCTTTGTCTAGATTCTTCGATAATTATATATTATTGTCCCACAGGTATAAACAATTGTTAGAATTTGAAAAGGAATAAAACGTATCCATTGTGCTTGCTATTAAGTTCTATTATCACAATTATTATCATTCTATATACTCATTTAATCCAGCAGATATAACATACAACACAAAAAATCTTCAGATCACAGTGTTAGGGTTCATTATTTCTGGTCTGCTATATTTGTTCTATGTGAACAGGCTAGTTACATGCCTTAATTACCATTACCACAGTTCTTTTTACAAGTCCAAATCATGATCGCTTCAAGTGTTTAAAGATTATAAAAGATTAGGAAAAGTTATTTTGTTTTATTTAGTTATATACATGTATATGTATGCAGTAGATATCCCCTTTTTCTACATAAACTCGTTTAAATGCCTATTTCTATCAAATATTTTAGCAATATCACATTAAAACTTGCAATAGTGGTTTAGTTTGGGTTGGTTCAGTTTATGTTCCTATGAACATGTAAGACCACTAATAACATTTGGTTAGTAAATCACATTTTTTAAAGTAGATCATCAAATGTGTGTAAATTCTCATTATAGAAAATTTTTAGCTTGGACATGTAAGACGAGGTTGTATGATTGTTATGTTAGACTTAATATATGTGTGCAGAAAGTCACACATACTAGCCTTATAATCCAGCATTGAAAACTTGTATAGATAGCTTTATTATATTATGCTTCTATTGTTTTTGCATCTAAACGGATTTTAAATGTTTATTCTAATAATGCAAATTGTAGCACCTCTTGCAAGAGGCATTGAGAACAATGGGATATACAGAAGTATAAGAGGCTATTGCTGATCAAGAATTAATGTGTTTAAAAATATGACTAGTTTTAGGATATATGTATGCGGGTGAGTATGGTGAGTTTATCTCTAAAGAACCAGGAATTTTTTATGGATGTATGAAATTAACCATTATTTTATAATTTATAAGCAAGTTGAGTGCTGAACTAAATCTTGTTACTGCATCCACCGGAATATAGGACGTTTCACTTCTTCATAATCTTTTTAATTAATTAAGTTTTTTTTCTAGATATTGCTTGTTCATAACTTGAATGAGTTTGAGGTTGAAACTTCATTGTCAACAGTCATTTTTATACAAATTGCTTATTTTATGTAATTAAACAAGGGACTTTCGGCACTCAAACTACTTGGATGTTGGGATAGTTTCTATATAAATAGCATGAGGTTCTCTCCACTGCTTTAATATCTCAGAAATTTTTGAATCTCTACACGTATGTTGTCCCAAAATAGTTAAAGAGCTATAGTGTAATAACAAAGATATCTTCCTCATATAAAAATTACATTAGGGACTACATATATCGTGACTTATGTAATGTTCACAACGTTCAAACTATATATATTTTAGGTCAAGTTTCATTTTGTTTGTTTAAATGTTTTGAAGATCTAGACTTTTATCAATTTTAAATGTAATCGTGGATATTAGATCTGTACTGTGAGAAGACTTGGAATATACCCACTATATAAAAATGCCTTTAGTATGCTCGATTAATAAGTGTCTTTCGTCCTTTGGATGGAAATTAATTATAGTGTTAATATTAAAGTCATTATCATAATATCACATTAAACCTTTGCAATAGTTATGTCTTACACATTTAACACAATATGAGTTACATCACTATGTTCCTATGAATATATAAGGTCATTAATAGCATGTGGTTGGTGGATTAAATGAGTATATAAAATGATAATAATTGTGGTAATAGAACTTAATAGCCAGCACAATGGATATGTTTTATTCATTTTCAAATTTCAAATTTGGCGATAATATATAAGTAGTGAGCATTACCCGATCCTCTTTATCTCCCATTCCTCGATCTTGACCTTGACCTTGTCCCACTCCATCTTTGACCACGCCCACACGTCCCTGCCGTTGACCTTGAAAGTGCACGTGCGCTTTGTCCTTGGTATTCACCTTGAATTGTGTTCAAGGCTATGTGCGACCTTGACCTTGGCCTTGTTCAAAGGCAACTTGACTTTGCTGGAGGTCATCTTGGGTGTGTGACCTTAAAGTAGTTATTTGTGCATTGTAATAGTGTGGGATGATCTTGAAATGACTTTGCAAATTCTTCTAAAAAATTGTGTGAGTCTATTTACATCCATTCAGTGTGAAATGTCAGATACGGAACTATCTAAAGAAAAAATTATAGAGTCAGTCGGCAGAGTAATTTGTTTATATCAGAGTAATTTAAAAAGTTTGTGTGATTTTGAAGAAAAGGATCTAGCATTTTTTCCTCTCGAATATTTAAAAACTTACGTTGATACACTGAGTTTACAGCAAATTTGGGATAAGCTACCAGTGCCATATCGGTGAGACAAGGAACTACAGTTAAGCTTACCCTGTTACATTCACTATGAACAAATATATCGTCATTATATAGATGGGCCACCACTAGCAAGAAAAAAGTGTAGTGAGTGTAAAAATAAGTGAATAATATGAATAGTGCTTTGCATGAGACAGTAAAAAAATTGGGCGATGAGTTCACTGAAATGGCAAGTAATTAATTCAATGATGCAATGAAAAGTCGAGCAGAATGGGAGTCGCGCTATTGTGATTTGGCTTTTGAATATGAAAAAACTGCGAATGCATGTCGTAAATATTGCAGCAAAACATTAAATTTATTAGAAATAAAAAAGTTGGGGTTTAGTGATTGTTTGGAAAAACTGATTAATTTCATTGCAGATCCGGTTGTGTTAAATGAAATGAGATTATTGGACTTAAGTTTAACGTAGTAGTAGTTAATATGGAAAGTTTAGTGAGAGAAATGTACGAAAAATTTCTAATTTCTGCAGCCTGTTCGGAATTTTACGCATATGATATGCAAGATTCGGAGGTTCAGGATTTTAGTGTATTTTTTTAGTATATCGACCATGCTGAAGTGTGTATTTTAGCGAGTATAGTTTGTAAGAATTTTTTAATAAATAAAAACGAACAAATATTATTGAACAAATTAAGAAATTTAGGTTTAAACGATAATACACGTATAGAAGAAGAACGACAGAAAAATGTCAATCAATAAAGTACATAAAATGTAGTTATTTGTTTCATTATATTTTGACCTTGAAGTTATCCTTATACCAATTTAAATGTGAGACGTCATTTGACCTTGATGACTCCTCCCACTATTTCTACCGTTAAGCTATCCCCACCATTGTTACAATTCGGCCTTGAAAACTCGCTATAAAGGTTAGTGGGAAAAGAAGTGACTTCAAAAAGTCGCAGATATCAGTGGCATAAACATCAAATATTGTGTTCGTGTAGTGTTCTGAAAGTGCTTTTATATTCACGGTAATTTTTGGATTTATATACCATTTTTCAATAATAATTATTGCAAAAGAAACTCTAGATGAAATTAATGAAATGTTCAGGAAAGATCTCGAGGTTTTAGAGAGAAAAAAGGTTACCGAAATGATTGTGGGGAAAGTGTATAAAATTGTAAAGATGGTTTCAATGACTACACGATTTGGTAAAACTCTTCTAGTGGCTTTACACGATGACGGTGATAATAGTACATTCGTGTGACAAACGTGTGGCCGAAACACTGTCTGACGATATTGTAGATATTATGAGTAAAACTAAAGGGAAATACACTCTAACTTATCACACAATATCTTACTTAAACAATATTAGCTTTAACTATCCAAGAGTTGAAGTGGTTGGGAAATCCTAGCCATTTGACAAACAATTGGTCGGTGTGATTTTTCTTGCGTTGTCTAAGGACCTTTTCTACTAGGTAAACACCAGGACTGCTTGTATTTTGTAGTTCTGACTCATAAAAACACCCTCTTATAGGCTGACCTTCTAACGATTCCAACAAGCATGTAGGTGGACTTGTATCGTTAACTTTTACAACTTTAAACAATTCAGTTGAGCAGGAGGGCATATATCCTTTCTCGAATAAGATTTTGTACTTGCTAATACGCACAATGTCACCCATGGAAAACTTAAATTTTTTAGGTACAATTTTTAAATAATCGTATGCTTTAATTTGCGTTTCTTCTTGCACATCTGCAGGCATCATTCCAATGGTATGATGTTTCGAATGGTTATAGGTTTTTGTTACTGCCGATAATATATCTATCCATTTGTAAGATCTTCTTGTCGGGAATTGTTTATATAAATTATTTTTTAAAGTCTTTATGACTTGCTCAACAATTGCAGCTTTCTTTGAGCTGTAAGTGGAATAATGATTTATATTATATTTTTTCATCAGGGCTTGAAAGTTTGTATTATAGAACTCCTTTCCTTGATCACTTTGCAGATTTGTTGGGGTATATGATGCCTCTTCAATAATGCTTTTCATCGCATTAGTAACTTCTATACCGGTCTTGTTTTTTATCACTTTGGTATAGACAAATTTAGAGTACCAATTTATACAGACCAAAATATAACGATAACCATCGTTTTCATCAGCATACTGTTGCATTTCAGCCAAATCAATTTGCCACAAATCTCTGTATCCTTTTATTATCGTGCGCCGTCTTACAAAATTTTTTCTAGCCGTTCTATGTAGTTTATTAACAATTTTGATTTTTTCTAGACTAGGCTCCATGTTATTAGTAATATTGAAGGTTTCAGATCGAAGGAAGAACTGAAGAATATCATTAAATATTGAGCTTAATATATTATATCTTTTTCTCGTAATTCCTCTATGATTGACATAATTTCATTTTCGTGTCCAGTGTGACCGGCCATTTTGGAACTCCACAAGAAACGTCAACGATCCACCAACTTTTTTGCTTTGTTTCAGTAGACATATTGAAATGTTTTCGAAGATAATTTCTTTTTTGTGGGTAACTGTAGTTTTTCAGAGAGATTTTTTCTTGTAATAGTACCACCTAATTTTGTGTCCATTATCAGAGGATTAATAATTCGTAAATATTTGTCCCATCTGGTCTCCCGTAAACCATAACTTTTTTAAAAATTCTTGTAGACAGCACTCGTGGATTCCAAAATTTCTTTGTATGTTGAAAGCACATTATCACTTAATTGTGGTTTCTTGCCTAAACTTGGGGATGTTTTAAGAAATAACAAGTCATAAAGTGCCGGTGATCTACCATATTCTGCAATATTTTTCCCCTTTTGGTATGACAATATTTCTATTTCGAAAAGATACCTCTAAATTACCAATAAAATTTTTGGTTTAATTTGTTTTTGAACCAAAACGTACACCATATACAGTATCGTATAGAGATGGTTTTGAACGTAATCCTTTCAGGTGTGCGTTTAAAATATCGGAAGTTGTGGTGTCAGCAGATGCGAGAGATGTATTAGTTGATGTCGAGGGTGTATCAAACACCGATTGGCTAATATCCTCTTTTGAAATGCGATGCTGCTGCTTCTGGATAGGTGTGGAGGTTTGAAAGGAATGTGTAGTTTGGGAAAACCTGATATTTTAGTCTACTGCACTGATGTACTGGGACTATGTGATTTTGTAGCTGGATAGTGTTGCTGTTGTTATTGTTGACGTTGCCTGATCACATCAGATATAGATGCTTAGAAATGGGTTCATAAAATTTTTCCATTTCCACAACATGAAATTCTTTAGCTGCTTTAATTTGTTTAAATTTCTTTCTAACGGCATTGGTAGCTTCCACTTGTTTACGTTTTAAGCCGATCACGTTATTCATGATATTAACAAAGGACGTTTCAACAATCAAATGAGTGTTTTTTCTTATTATTACAGTAATATATAGCTATCAAATCCTTTGCGATATCTTCCCGATTTCACATCACTCTCTTTATCAATTACTAAAAATCCATACTTATTATCCCAACATTTTGAGCACATTTCTTGAAATCGAATAAAAGTCGGATCCGATGAAACGTGGTCGGAAAATATGTGTTTAATATTCGACTCATCTTGTATAAACATAATAATCAAATTGGAATTGCCTCGCACAAGCTGTTTAGGCACTCGCGAATATGTTTGCGCTAGGTAGGCATAGTATCCTAAACCTTTGATGGGTTCTAAAATTTTCCTTAAATAATCATATTTCGGTTGATACAGAGATTTCGAGTAAATATAGACATTTTCGAAACGTAGCCCAAGGGGGTGTTTAAGCAGTGAAATCATGACATTAGTTTTTCCACAATTGTATGGATCAATTAACAGCCCGGGAATATAGGAAGGAAGTACAGGACCGTGTCTCTTCAGTATTTTCTCTTCAAATCCAAGTCCGATTTTTTCATCGAGATTGACAATAGGAAATTTTTATTTAAAATCGATAACGCGTATCGTAGGAAAATTTGATATTTTATAGGCAAATTTTCACAAAAACTGTCATTCAGATGCCGAGCGTCAAACGAAGTGGACGGTCTCAAGTTTCCAATAAAACTGGACACGGTATTGTGAATTCGTTAATTAATAAATTACCATTCGAGGTACACATTCCCGGTTATCAATATTGCGGACCCGGAACAAAAGTAATAAAACGTGTAACAAGAGGTGATCCAGGCATTAATCCTTTGGATGCCGTATGCAAAAAACACGATTTAGCCTATTTACATAACAAAGAAAACATAAGTGCGAGATATCGAGTGGATTACGAGCTCGAACAAACTGCATGGAATAGAGTAAAATCGAAAGATTCCAGTTTAGATGAAAAAACAGCAGTTTGATTAGTAACAAACATTATGAAAGGAAAACAATGTTTTGATATGGGTGTACCATCATCATTACCAACAAAAGAAACATCTAGTATAGTAAAGGCACACGTCGTACAAAAAGGAAAGGTGTTAATAAAAATCGACATGTTCGGAAAGTCAGTTTCCGAACAGCTATTCGACAAGCAGTCCGGAAGGAAAAATGTGTTGGAAAAAAATCTCATGAATGCATCTAAAATAGCTCTGTCGGCAGCACATAAAGCAGCAGGTGGCAAAAGTAAGGTTCGTACACCGAGAATAATACCGATTCCTAAAACTGGTGGAATATTACCATTAATACCAATTTTTGCCGGGTTATCAGCTTTGGGTTCATTAGCTGGTGGGGCAGTGGGAATTGTGTGTGCCGTAAAACTGCAAAAAAAAGCAGTGAATATTAAACCGGTGCCGGCCTGTATTTAAAATGGAAAGAAAATGGTTGGTTTCTAAAGCCATATCGTAAAAGTATGGGATTATCTTTTAATCGTAGATCAAAAAACTAATTGAATCCCAACCTTGAAGACCACTATCTAACTATGGATAAATATGCCAAAAAGAAGAGAATATGACACTTTCGAGGTGTTTATATGAGGGATTCATTACCTAGATAAGGTCCTCGACGTTACGAAGCAGCAATAGAGAATCAGGATAGTACGTCTGGAGCAGGGACTCATTGGGTAGCTTATAGAAAAAACAATTCTAAAGTAACATATTATGACAGCTTCGGCGATTTACCCCACCGATCTAATTGGTACAATATCTACAGACGGGATCCGAACCATCAAAAATTATTTACTATACATACGATCGTTAATAGGATTTTGGAACAGTCTGGTGTGGATATTTGTGCTTAAAGTTTCTTGTCGAATCATCAGCGTAAAAGATGTCATCATCGCCACCATCAACACCGCAAATGGATCGCAACAACCATACTAAAATGTTGCAATCACTGAAATCGTTTCATCTAGCCGGCGGATTAAGGAAAATGACCGTGAAACAGCTAGAAAACATGCCCAAGGAAGTAATGATTGCATTAGCCCCAAATTAAATTCCATTTGTTTGGGGAAAATTTCCCGAGCACCTCAAAAGCGATATCGATATATTAAAATATCAATGCGGTTGCAAACATTATTTCAGCAGCAATTTAAACGAGGTTACGGCTGATGAGGGTCTTACGGCTAGAAAAATATTTTGTTGTTATTGCAAAATCAGCAATATGCGCATAAAAGCAGAAAAACATCACTATCTAATGCAGTGAGAAAAGGTGTGAAGATGAACCTTTTTAAATATTTCCACTAAGAATAAAACCGAGATGTGTGATGTTTTAATGGTTAGTTATGTCTTATACGTTCACAATAACAGGACTCTCGAGTGTCTTAAACGCCGATTTTTATCCATCAATCGAATTACATAAAGAAAACAAATATGGTCTTGCATTGCGGGGATTTTACACATACGATTCAATTTTTAATATGGAGGAAAGCAACAATAAGTTTGCCTACATGAAGGAGGGTTACACCAACGAGCCAATACAATTGCAGATTCCACCTGGGGCCTATGAAATAGATGAGATAGGTAAAGCTATGTCGGAGGCTTTGAGGATTTCAACTGAAGAAAAGAACGATGGAATCTTTTACTTGGTCGCTAATAATAATACGCTGAAATGTGAACTGAAATCCCAATATACTATAGATTTCCGGGGAGAGGCGAGTATCGGTAAAATGTTAGGATTTAATCATACAGTGTTAAAAAGAGACGAAAAGCACGAATCAACCGAGATGGTGGAAATAATGAAAGTACGCATCATACGCGTAGATTGTAATATAATTTCCGGAGCATATATGAATTCGGTGATACCTTGTTCGAATTCGATATCGACGTGGAGCCCGGTTACAAAATCAGTAAAGAACCACAAAATAATATTTATATGCCGTTAATCCCGGCAGGACGTCAGTTTATCGACAACATTACTCTTCGCATCTTGGACGATAGCGGTGATCTAATCAATTTTCAAGGCGAGAAAATAATCGTGAAATTGGAACTGAAGAAACTTTCATAGAAATGGGTTTTTGCTTCAATCGTCAATTGTGTGTGCTGTCGACTAAGATGGGGGAACCGCCGAAACATAATAAAAGTAAAAGAAGAGTTAACGTCAAGGTTAGTCGTCGTCCAGACGTTAGATCACAAACATCTCACCAGTTATCTGCCGAAGACTATAAATTTTTAAAATCAATCGGTCTTAAAGTGCGAAAATGATTTCCACCACCAGCGATAAAATAGAGGTTTTCTCCGAGCCCATCTTGGACAATTCCATTATTAGTCTAGAAGAGCATACGTATAAACCATACGGATCTCCATCATTCAACAATTCGGATGAAGTCCGTATCCCCATTAATTTTCAAGATATTATACTGGATATCGCCGAAAGTTACATATATATCGAAGGAAAATTTAAACCCATAGATGCAACGAAAAGATGTTTTTTATCAAATAATGCACTCGCATTTTTGTTCGATGAAATTCGCTACGAGATGGGAGGTGAGCAGGTCGCCGTGGTTCGTAAACCTGGAGTTACGACGACATTAAAAACCATGGTTTCATTCGGAAGTTTGCAACAAAGATCTCTCATGACGTGCGGATGGGGTCTCGACGAAGCAAACCAAGATATCGTAGACACGGCAAGTAACGTATTCTCCGGGAAATTACCCTTAAAATATCTTATGGGATTCGCCGAAGATTACGCAAAAGGTGTTTTCAACGTAAAACAAGAGCTTATTATGATTATAGCTCGCACTTTTACCAATTGTTACGTCGGCGAAGTAGAGGCAGAAATTAGTATCGACAAAATCGAATGGAAAATTCGTCACATCATTCCAGACGACATGCAAAAATTGAAAATACTGTCTCGCATTAATAAAGGAGGAAACAATGCCAGTATTCAAATGGCATATCGTAAATGGGATCTGTACGAATTACCAGCTTTAAGGCAAACATCTTCCGACGTGTGGGCCTTGAGAACGAGTACAAGTCTGGAAAGACCGCGCTATATAATCGTCGGGTTTCAAGACAGCAATAATTGGGACAAGAAAGAAAAAAACGCAACCCAGTTTACCCACGCCGACGTATGCGACATTAGACTGTATCTGAATTCAACCGTTTATCCATACGAAAGATGGAATTTAGATTTCGTCAAGAAACTGTACGCAGCAGCCTATTACAATTACGAAAACTTCCAAAGCAGCTACTACGGGCGCGAAATAAACGATCCGATGATAACGTTCGCGGAATATATGAAAAACCCCGTTTTTATTATCAATTGCAGTCATCAACCAGAGGCGATTAACTCATCGACAGTGGATGTGAAATTTGAGTTCCAAACGAGAAAGAATAAATTCCCCAAAGACACTAAAGTGTACGCATTAGTTATTCACGACTCATTTTTTAGTTATAATGTATTAAACGGTTCGGTGACCAATAAATCTATATTTTAATGTATCTATTATATGTAACACAAAATAATGTTAAAATAAGGTACTTGAATCAATAAATTTGTAATGAGTGAAGTAGTAGTTTTATATTTATTTGAAACAAAACAAAAAAAAAAACGGACGGAAAAGCCCGCTCTTTAAGAAAGGAGTACGGGAGTTTAGATAATGGTGGTTTATTAAGTGGAAAAAAGAGCTTAAATAACACAAGAAAAAATTTTTAAGGCAAAATATGAAAACAACGATTTAGAAAATTTGTAGGAAAGTAACGGTTAGGAATAGGGAAAAAAGTTATAAGAAAAAATTATAGAGGAAATCGAGTACTATAAGCAAGCATTTTTCTCGATAGTAAAAACGTAAAAAAAAAATTTTCAAAAAAAAATTGAAAATGGTGAATGCGCGCCAAAGTTGAATTTTTGGAGCAAAATGATATTAGGAAATTAGAAAGAGAATTTTTTTCTACATATCGTAGTACTTTTCAAAATTCGGAAAGATGAAATTTCAAAAAAAGGGTTATAGTAAGTTAGTAATTTGGATTTTTTAAATCGCTGTAGCTCGGGAACCGTTCAAGATAGAAAAAAAATAAAAGTACTTTAATTACCTAGAATTTTGAGGAGAATGCGATGGCGTAAAAAAAATTAAAATTTTTTTTTTTTTCGAAAATGCTGAATACGCGCTAAAGTTGAAGATTTAGAGAAAAACGGTATTGGGAAATTAAAGAGAGAATTTTTTTCTACATATTGTAGTATTTTTGAAAATTCGAAAAAATGAAATTTGAAAAAAAGGGTTATAGAAAGTTAGTAATTTGAATTCTTTAAAGCGCTGTAGCTCGGGAACCGTTCAAGATAGGGAAAAAATAAAAGCACTTTAATTACCTAGAATTTTGAGTAGAATACAATGATGAAAAAAAAAATTGAAAAATCTTAAAAATGAAAAAAAATTTAGACGAAAAAATTGAAATTCTCGAGTTAGGAGGCTAGAGCGCCGAACGGGAGTATGTGGAAGTTGTAGGGGAGGGTTTTATTTTATTTTTTTTTTAGTGTGCCTGTGGCACACTCCCTCCTCCCACCCCAGGCCACCCATCCGTGGCGTGAAAATCGTTTTTTGATGGTTTCAGAGCGATTGCGCGGCTCCTTCACCATTTTTATGCTTGAGAATCTATGAAAATGTTAACAGTCCAAACAAGGTTTCTATTATTTTTTTTTGTAATGTATTCTTCACAAAATATTAAGAATAAGTCTTATTGTCTAAACAAAAAAAAAAACAAATCTAATTCCTTATTTAAAGTTTTTGAAAAAATCAATAATTCTATAAGCTCTCACCAATACACAACATTTAGAATCCGTTGGTGGGGTGGGGGTAGTTCTATATATATGAGACTGGGCCAGTTACACAGTCATATATTCATCAACCCTCATACGATGAACATGGAGGAAGAAAGACCCACCAGCCTAGGCTCATCCATCTTTAGTGATGACACCGTAGCCGACAACGTTGGAGACCTGCAAGTCTTCGACGACGACGAAGAAGTGGATTTTGAAATTGACGTCCTACGTTGGGACGACTTGGATGAGCCGATTCCGCTAGTGTATGACCACGATCCGGGTCTAGTGGAATTAGACGATGCGGGCGATTGGGTCTTACAAAGACTCGAAACTCCGTCGCTGCAGCCAGAGCCGGACTCGACGGAAGATGCGGTGCTGGAAATTCCAGCATCACCAACACCCGACGACCCGCAAGGCCCCTGCGATTCGTCAAGCTGGTGGTCGACCAGCGAGGATGGGGCACCATAAGCCCCACACTCTCCCTGGCCCTTTTTAAGGGCACACAACAACGGTCCTTTTCAGGACCACAAAATACTTTGATCGTAGTTCTAGTACATATTAGTACTTTGTTACTAATATTGTATGTATAGAATATACAATATTAGATACAAAGTATTAAAAGTTTAGGTGCTGGTGGAACCCAGCTAAATCGTTTGTTCGTATTTGAGAGCACAAACAACTTTTGGTCTCAATACGTAATACGACATTTGTTTTCACCCCCCACCATTAATTTGTCTCTATATATACGACCACCAATACTTAATACAATCATTTTAGTTCAACATGTCTGCGACTGAACAACAACAACAACAACCCATCCAATGCCCTGTGGTAGATTCTACCACAGAGAATTTTCTCGAGTGGGAGTCGGACGATCCCAGATGGGATAAACCTTGGCGGTTCATCATCGAATATGCAGAGGACAGCACCGCCACCACCCCCGTTGATGATGACGGGCCGTGCGACTCCACAACACAATAAAGAGTCGCATGTTTTACAACCAAACGGTCCTTTTCAGGACCACAAAATAATTTGATCGCAGTTTTAGTTGGTTATAATACTTTGTAACCAATATTTTATGTTTTTTTCATAAAAACATACAATATTGAGATACAAAGTATTAGAAGTTCTGGCGACAGAACCTTAACTTCTTAAACCGAACCATGTTTTATCATACTTGTAAATATTATCAAAAAAAATATTTACAACTATTGCTATTGCGTAGTTTTAGTGGATTATTCACTCTTTTTTTTTTATTACCTAATATTATGTGGGACTGGGCCTATATGAAATAACACACAAAAATAAATTTTCAAGTCATTTTTATTCTCTTTATAAAATATAAAAATCTGATAAAAGACTTTTTTATTAACTACAATATATATATATATATATATATATATATATATATATATATATATATATATATATATATATATATATATTTACAAACTTAATACTATAAATTAAAAGCTAATACCTACAACTACCTAACACCTACTACATAATTTATTAAAGTCCTCTAATTGTCTTTTTAACCGCGCAGATTCCACCTTTTTTAACTCTAATTGTCTTTCAAGTTCTAAAATGTCACTGTCACACACACTCACTTTTTTCACTAAGTGTTTTTTCATCCGATAAATGTCTGTTAATTTGCTCTTCTGAGAGTTGGTGAAGTCTTCAACGCACTCCGGTTGCGATGGCTCGGAATATATTAAAGAAGAAGAAGCGGTTTCGTTTGGTGAAGACGACGATGACGACGACGAAGCAGCGGAAACTTCATCGCCTTCAAAACACCGCTTAAACCGCTTCTTCATAGGTTTCCGGCACCCCAATATCGGCGACAGTGGCGCTGGGGAAGACTTCACCTCCGACACTATTTCCTGCTCTACGCTGGCTGGTGTTGATGGCGTTGGTGGTGTTGGTCCATCGGGGCCTTCTATCACTTGCACTTCTACCGACAATGGCTCTTGTGGTGCTGTTTTCAGGAAGTCGGGTAATGGAACAGGGGTGGAGAGACGCTTAAAGTTAAACTTCTTCTTCTTTCCTTGTCCCACACCTTTAATCGCCGAATAAAATGTTTTTTTATCGGCGATTTCCGACTTCCGCATAGTCAAGAGCTTTTTCAATTTAGAAGCTTTCGGAGAATATTCCCTAGGCCGCGATGCTTTTCGCACAACCACATCACTTATCACGTTGATCTTTGGCTCCTTCTCCTCCGTCCAACATTCGAGGAATTGCGCTGCCGACTGAACCAACTCTTCGTCGCGACCATCATTCAGGGCTCTGTCTTCGGCATCTTCTTACTCCATGCCATTCCAATTCTCGAATACCCCCGGACTTAACACTTCCAAACCACTAATGTTATCCAACATGCCTTGTTGCGAACCGCAGCTCACGTCAAGAGCATCTAAAAGAGACCGTACACTCGACATCTTCGATATTAAAACTCACACTATTAACTTTATCTTAGCACTGTACTGTTTGGTGTTCTGACGAACTGTGAAGAGCTCGAGCCAGCAAGTCTGCTTTTATGCCCATTTCCCCCACTACACCACCTTTATTCCTTTTGTTCGATGCATTAAGTATAATATTTAAACTTGTCAGATGCAAGGCCAAGACCAAGGCCGACGTAACCGGCAATACCAGGGTCGTTTTCAAGGTTGTAATTTTCATTGATTTTTTTTTGTCCCTGTCAAGGTTATTTTAAAGAAGCATATAAATATAGTACTAAACTTGTCAGATGCGAGGCCAAGGCCAAGGTCAAAGTACCCGTCAATGTCAGGGTCGTTTTCGAGGTTGTAATTTTCAAGGATTTTTTTTTTTTTTTTGGTCCTGTCAAAGTTATTTTAAAAAGTAATACATAATTAGAGTACAGCGATTGAAAAGTACAACATATTCAAACATCATGTTGCCAACTGATGAACAACCTAGTGAAGCAGCCAAAACATACAGTCATATACCAAAAGCTTTTTATTTAACTTGTCATCATTGTAAAAGACTAGGTATCTGCTGGCGAAATGATCTTACGTACGACTTCAACTACATTGACCTTTTCAGGGTTAAATTTGTACAATGCGGCTTTTGTGGACTAGTTTACTACCAGTTCAAGGACATTAATGAACGTGCCATCCAGAGAAGAAATTGGGTCATAGAAGAAGCTTACCTGTACAGAAGAAATTAACATGTATTTTATTTCTTAATTTTTAATTTTTTTGTTTGTTATATTTTTTATTTTTTAATAATAAAAAGTAAACTCAATCTTTTGTTATATTTTAATTCTTTTTTTAAATAAAACAATAGTAAAATGAATCTGTACGTGTATTTATTAAACATCACCTAAAATACGTTTTGCAAATCCATATTTTTCTGCAGAGTCCGTTTATTAATGAAATAGAACCATATATTAGGGTGAAATCTAATGGTTTCAAATCAGTCTCACATAACAATGTCAGAAGTAAACACTATTGATAAGTTCGGTCGCAAAAGAAAATTTAAGGATTTTAACTTTATGCGAGGTCCTTCAGGAATAGGTTTTAAACTTACACCTAATGGAGATTACGACATGGGAAGCAAAAGATTGTGCTATTTAGCAGAACCTCTTGAAGGAGACGATGCGACCACACGAAATTATGTTGATAATAACCTTGCTCAGTGTGTGCAAGATACGCAGAAAGCTTTACATGACTCAACAATTGTTATTAAATATATATTCAGAAACCAACTTGAAGGTTACGTACGCAATAAATTAATTGAAACCGGTCAAGAACTTAGAGGATACATTGATGATACTGTTATTGCAATATATGAACTTAGGCAAGACGAACTGCGTGATGAACTTAACTCTAGAATGTTGAAAATTGAAAAGACTATGGAGGATCTTGTCAGCAAACCTGTTTCACATTAAACATTTACTCGTAGACCTGTGCGTTTAATTTACTATTAGACAAATTTTTCAACAATAACTTTTACAGTTTGTTATTTGTCGACACTTCATTATATTTATAATTTTAAAATAAAGGTTCAATAAAAAAGCAATCAAGTAATGAATACATGTTTTTTATTTAAAAAAAAAAATTACAATACGATCGTTACATATTAATGTTGTATGTTTAATAGAAATAATAAAAACAATACAAATAATGAAATATGGATTTTCCAGATTACGTGCTGTCCTGACTTAGAAATGATTCCAACACGGTGACTAAATTTGCTAAGTTTTCTTCCGGGTCTGTTTTGTAAAAATCTATGTCTGCATGCCCCCAAGGTAGAGTTTTGGTTGAACTGGGAATTACATAACGTTTATCATCGCTATGTGACAATGCTACTTTATTTATTATGTTGGTATAAATGTTATGTAATTCACTTCTAAATGTCTTCATCTTTCTTAATATCAAACCACCCCGTTCAACAATTCTTTGGTAGTCTTCCTGATGAAGGTCTTTCTCGATAACACATTTTTTGATACCTTTGGCTTTTTTAAATTCATTATTAATGGACTTTACATAATAAGCCTTCGCGCCGGTACCATAAAAACTTATTATCGGATCACCAAGAAACTCATCTTTCATTCTACCAACTACAGAATTACTTTTAATTATGTTGAAATTATTAATTTCGGGGTAATTTGATGTATCAAATTTTTCGGGGTTTTCTGATATAGTTTGATAAAAGTTTTCCGTATACACTTTTAATATAAGCGAGTCAGTATCGGTGTAAAGTAACGAAGCATCATCGCCAAACTTGGATTTAATAAAATTATAATAAAAATCGTATATTACAGTCTTTGATATATCTAATATGGAAAAACCGATATAAATTGGTTTATTGTACAATATTTTAACTTTATTCATATGTATAGCAACAAAGTTCTCGGTAAATATCGAGCTACTATTGAAATTGGAGCGGGATATTAGTACTCTAGCTCCATTTCTGCCTACACTGTTATCCCAATGTGTTACTAATTCTATATCCTTTCGATTTTCCACATTTTCCATAGTTTTACCAAATATCGCGTTATTTTTTAATTTAAAAATGTCCTTCGCAAATTTTGTGGTGGCCTTGTTACGTAAATTGGTATTAAAATCAATATACGATTTTAGCCATTTTGATTGCTTAAACTGTAATACTCGATGGGTTTGCATTACCACTAAGCCGTTGGCGATGGCTTGTTTTAAAGTTCTATAGTGTACAATGTATTTTTTTTTATCTTGTAAATTAGGAATTAATTTCGGTAATTTAGCGTTTTCTGTTGGCGGTATGATATTTTCTACTAGAAATGGAAGATCAGAATGTGCATCATGCAACTCAGTCGGATAATGCACATCCACTTCCAAAACGTAGCCATGTAAACTATCATCACCAACAGCCATAATATTTAAATCCAGAATTTCGCGCTCGCTTAACCATCGAAAACCACCATATGGTAATGCTTGTGACATACTATGACCATATAGATTTGTAGCATCAAGGTATGTTATAAATGAAGAAGGTTTTGTTGGGTCATAGTCTGGTAAAAAAATATTATTAGCGATGTGCTTCCTTTCTGTACACTGGCTTATGCCGCCGCGTATACCTTTCTTAAAAAAATGTATCATGTCTATATCAGTTAAGAGCTCTAACTCTACCTTAGTCATACGTAGCATACAATCAAATGATAAACTTGGAAGGGTATAGTAATGTGCTGGATCAAGTTTATCGAATTTTAAACAATTATTCCGAAATTGCTCAAAAACATCACACAATAGCAACACATCTGATTTTAAGTACACGTCCGAATAGTCCCCCAAAGTTTTACACCCAAACAAGCGCCATACTTCTTCTGCTCTTCTATAGCTTTCATCGCTAATATGTTCTTCCCGTAAATTATCATAAAATTCATCTTTACTTGGAAGACATGTATTTTCCATTTTTTCTATAGAGTCAATAAAGCTATAGGGAAAAACACCCTTTTGACGCATCAAATGAAATTGGTTTATATTTGAAAAATGTTTCCGCGTTTCAATAAAATCGTCGTCGTTTAAACCGCTGCCTAAATTTTCCAAAGACGTTGACAGAAATTTAAAACTATCAATAAATCGCAACTTTAAATATTTCCTCTTGACTTTTCCACATTTACTATCAAAATAATCGTCCACATAAATGCTTTTGGTAAATGATATGTACTTTTCCTTACTTTGAGCCAAAACACCAATTTTACCCCCATATTTACATAACTCTTTTATAAATAAATGGCTGTCGTAGCCGCTTAAGTTATGAAATATGATAGGGATAAAAGAGGGTAATTTATAATTTAAATTACAAACGGAATGTGCAGCACCAAATCTTTTTGCACCAGTTATGTGACAGTGGTCTCGTACTTTAATCTCACCCTCTTTAAAAGGGCCTTCACATATACCACATATTTTAGCATCATTAAACTCCCTTTTTTCTTCAGGCGTTAACGGTTTCATAGGCTTAATGTCTTTTAAATATGTGTTGTATAGAGCCCTTAAATCACACTCGATACGATCCACAAAGACTTGAGCTGCATTATTCCCCCGAAATAGCTCAAATTTCGAAAGTGAGTCGTCAAAAGAGCATTTAATTAAATAAGCAAAAGAATATGGTTCATGTTTAAAACTTTTTACAGTGTAAGAATTTTGTGGGTTTGGTTGTACCGTTTCAACGGGTTTTAAAACAGATTCGAAATCTGCATAAACCACGAATGGAACGCGCATTTGCTTTTCTATACCCTCGAATTTTAAAATATTTTCCGGCACACTCTTTCCAAATTTATTGATTTTTAAATCCACTGATGGTGTTTGCGTGAAAATGTGGTTACAATCGTAGCTTTGATGTAAAGTTAAAGCTGACGGTGTACTAAAATAAATGAGGCAACCATCACAGAAATATATTTTATGTTGTTGACAACTAATTTGACTTGAAACTAAACGTGATAAATCCCGAATCCAACAATAATGACTCTTTGAACAAGTCGTATCACAAAAATGTTCACCGCCATCTTTACTACTACAGTCTTTTGTAATTAACAATAAATTTACATGCCTATCCAACTTTTTTGACGCATACCTCAGTGGACCAATAACTTCATGTATTACTTCATTATTTTCATATTTAGATTCCAGACCGTATACGTTAATTGATATGTTGTTCATTTCCTCAAATTTTTTAATGTCACGTAATTTTACTGGAAAATCCATACCTGTTAAATTTAGCACTCTAGAAAAATGGGGATAGGATGTCTTCTGTGAAGGCTCTGCTGTTGGAGGAAACAATGCTGATGTTACAGCCCACGCAAAGCAAAATTCGTCCTGGTTAATCACATTGACGACAGCTCCTTTCTTTTCAATAGAACACAGCAACTTGATGTATGATGAGCCACCCATAGGCATATACTTGTTGATACTAACTTCCAAGTATAAAATTCGCACAAGAGCCCATCCTATAACAAGAAAAATAATATATAAAAATCAGTTTAATATATCGGGTTTTGATTTTTCCATACCTGAATCTTTCTCCTGGAACTCTGTCGCCTGCGTTGTTATTAATTCGGTGAAAGAATGGTAAACGGCATCCAAATCACTTTCTACACTAATTATTTGATTAGCAGTGTTGAAGGATTTTTCACTGAATATTTCTTGTGATGGAAGCATGTACTCGCCAACAGCTGTCATGTTAACTTTTAAAGCATGATGCACACGCAATAAATTATTAACAAGTTCCACTACCTTGGATTTAATGTCTGCAAAGAACATTACGTAATCGAAATGCTCCATATCACTGCTAACCCGATAGGTTGCAATTCTCCTTTTGATGGCACATTCAACGAGTTGCACACCATGACATACCGGCAAACATGAATTATTTTTATGTTGTTGTGTTCGTTTATGCGCTGACATATGATTTATTGGAACATCTACATTACATGTAGCGCAATTAATTACCGGAATCGTCGATGTATACTCTTCAATTCGGAGCCGTTTTCCTCCAGGCACTTCATTAAATCTCGCCGCACACGATTCTCTTTTATGACGTCTCATATTATAACTATTAGTAAACTTAGAACCGCAATTTTCACAAACATATGCCATGATTGTCAAATATTAACACATGTACTACCTATACAAGTCAGAGCCAACTGATGAATTAAACTGACCCATACCTTATATAAAACCATTCAAGGTCACCTCAAACCACGTAACATATCTTCAAGGTCACACACCCAAGATGACCTCCAACAAAGTCAAGGTCGTCTCGACCAAGGTCAAGGTCAAGGTCACACACACAACCTTGAACACAAGGTCAAGGCCAAAGTGCACGTGCACTTTCAAGGTCAATGACAAGGACATGTGGGCGGGGCCAAAGAGGAGTGGGGCAAGGTCAAGGTCAAGGTCGAGGAGTGGGGGGATGGAGAGGATCGGGTTATGTTCACTACTTACGTGTTTTTTTCTTGTTTTACTTCGACTTGCAGTTATTATTGTACTGGTTGCTGCTCTGACGAACTGCTCTAGCCAGCGAGTCTGCTTTCATGCCTATTTCCCCCACTACACCACCTTTATTCCTTTTGTTTGATGCAGCAAGTATAGTATTTAAACTTGTCGAATGCAAGACCAAGGCCAAGGCCAACGTAACCGACAATGCCATGGTCGTTTTCGAGGTTGTAATTTTCAAGGATTTTTTTGTCCCTGTTAAGGTTATTTTAAAATGTAACGCATAAATAAAGTACAGCGTTTGAAAAGTACAACATATTCAAACATTGTAACAACTGATGAACAATCTGGTAAGGCAGTCAAAACATACAGGTATATACCAAAAGCTTTTTGTTTAACTTGTTATCATTGAAAAAGATAAGATATCTGCTGGCGGAATGATCTTACATACGATTTCAACTACATTGACCTTCTCACGGTCAAATTTGTACAATGCGGTTTTTGTGGACCAGTTTACTACCAGTTCAAGGACATTAATGAACGTGCCATCCAGAGAAGAAATTGGGTCATAGAAGAAGCTTACCTGTACAGAAGAAACTAACTTATGTATTTTACTTCTATATTTGTTATTTTTTTTTGTTTGTTATATTTTTATTTTTTAATAATAAAAAGTAAAGTTAATTTTTTGTTATATTTTAATTTTTTTACCAATAAAACAATAGTAAAATGAATCCGTCTGTGTATTTATTAAACATCACCTAAAATACATTTTGCAATCCGTATTTTTCAGCAGAGTTTGTTTAATAATGAAATAGAACCATATATTAGGGTGAAATGTAATGGTTTCAAATCAGTCTCACATAACAATGTCAGAAGTGAACACTATTTATAAGTTCGGTCACAAAATAAAATTTAAGGATTTTAACTTTATGTGAGGTCCTTCAGGAATAGGATTTAAACTTACACCCAAAGGAGATTATGACATGGGCAGCAAAGATTATGCTACTTAGCGGAGCTTCTTAAAGGAAATATTGCTCAGTGTGTGCAAGGTACGCAGAAAAGTGTACATAAATTAACAATTGTTACTAAAGATATATTCAGAAACCAACTTGAAGGTGACGTACGCAAGAAATTAATTGAAATTGGTCAAGAACTTGAAGGATACATTGATGATACTGTTATTGCAATATATGAACTTAGCCAAGACGAACTGCCTGATGAACTTAATTCTAGAATGTTGAAAATTGAAAAGGCTATGGAGGATCTTGTCAACAAAACTGCTTCACATTAAACATTTACTCGTAGACCTGTGCGTTTAATATTCTGCTAAACAAATTTTTCAACAATAACTTTTACTGTTTGTTATTTGTCGAGACTTCATCATATTTATTATTTTAAAATAAAGGTTCATAAAAGCAATCAAGTAATGAATACATGTTTTTTATTTAAAAAATAATTACAATACTACCGTTACATATTAATGTTGTATGTTCAATGGAACTAATAAAAAACAATACAAATAATGAAATACGGATTTTCCAGATTACATGCTGTCCTGACTTAGAAATGATTCCAACACGGTGACTAAATTTGCTTCCGGGTCTGTTTTGTAAAAATCTATATCTGCATGTCTCCAAGGGAGAGTTTTGGTTGAATTGGGAATTACATAACGTTTATTATCGTTATGTGATAATGTTACTTTATTTATTTTGTTGGTATTAATGTTATGTAATTCACTTCCAAATGTTTTCATCTTTCTTAATATCAAACCACCCCGTTCAACAATTCTTTGGTAGTCTTTCTGATGAAAGTCTTTCTCGATAACAGATTTTTTGATACCTTTGGCTTTTTTAAATTCATTATTAATGGACCTTACATACTAAGTCTTTGCGCCGCATCTTTCATTCTACCAACTATAGAATTACTTTTAATTATGTTGAAATTATTTATTTCGGAATAATTTGATGTATCAAATTTTTCGGGGTTTAATAAAATTTTAATAAAAATCGTATATTACAGACTTTGATATATCTAATATGGTAAATCCGATAAAATGGGTTTATTGTATAATATTTTAATTTATTCATACGTATAGCAACAAAGTTTTCGGTAAATATCGAGCTACTATTGAAATTCGGGCGGGATATTAGTGCTCTAGCTTCACTTTTGCCTACATTGTTTTCCCAATGCGTTATTAATTTTATATCCTTTCGATTTTCCATAGTTTTGCCAAAATTCGCGTTATTTTTTAATTTAAAAGTGTCTTTCGCAAATTTTGTGGTAGCCTTGTCACGTAAATTGGTATTAAAATCAATATATATTTTTAGCCATTTTGATTGGTTAAACTGTAATACTCGATGAGTTTGCATTACCACTAAGCCGTTGGCGATGGCTTGTTTTAAAGTTCTATAGTGTACAATGTATTTTCTTTTATCTTGTACATTAGGAATTAATTTCGGCAATTTCGCGTTTTCTGTTGGCGGTATGATATTTTCAACTAGAAATGGAAGATCAAAATGTGCATCATGCAACTCAGTCCAAAACGTAGCCATGTAAACTATCATCACCAACAGCCATAATATTTAAATTCAGTATTCCGCGCTCGGTTAAC
Organism: Diaprepes abbreviatus; assembly: GCA_034092305.1. Classification (NCBI taxonomy): domain Eukaryota; kingdom Metazoa; phylum Arthropoda; class Insecta; order Coleoptera; family Curculionidae; genus Diaprepes; species Diaprepes abbreviatus. Next base: position 1,665,204 of record JASJET010000103.1, read on the forward strand.
CATCGGAAACCGCCATATAGTAATGCTTGTGACATACTATGACCATATAGATTTATAGCATCAAGATATGTTATAAATGAAGACGGTCTTGCTGGGTCATAGTCTGATAAATAAATGTTATTAGCGATGTGCTTCCTTTCTGTACACCGGCTTATGCCGCCGCGTATACCTTTTTTAAAAAAATGTATCATGTCTATATCAATTAAGAGCTCTAGCTGTACCTTAGTCATACTCAACATACAATCAAATGATAAACTTGGAAGGGTATAGTAGTGTAACGGATCCAATTTATCGAATTTTAATCAATTATTCCGAAATTGCTCAAAAACATCACACAATAGCAACACATCTGATTTTAAATACACGTCTAAATAGTCCCCCAAAGTTTTACACCCCAACAAGCACCATATTTCTTTTGCTCGCCTATAGCTTTCATCGCAAATGTGTTTTTCCCGTAAATTATCATAAAATTGATCTTTACTTGGAAGACATGTATTTTCCATTTTTTCTATAGAGTCAATAAAGCTATAGGGAAAAACACCCTTTTGACGCATTAAATTAAATTGGTTGATATTTGAAAAATGTTTCCGCGTTTCAATAAAATCGTGGTCGTTTAAACCGCTGCCTAAATTTTCCAAAGACGTTGACAGAAATTTAAAACTATCAATAAATCGCAACTTTAAATATTTCCTCTCGACTTTTCCACATTTACTATCAAAATAATCGTGCACATAACTGCTTTTGGTAAATGATATGTACTTTTCCTTACTTTGAGCCAAAACACCAATTTTACCCCCATATTTACATAACCCTTTTATAAATAAATGGCTGTCGTAGCCGCTTAAGTTATGAAATATGATAGGGATAAAAGAGGGTAATTTATAATTTAAATTACAAACGGAATGTGCAGCACCAAATCTTTTTGCACCAGTTATGTGACAGTGGTCTCGTACTTTAATCTCACCGTCTTCAAAAGGGCTTTCACATATACCACATATTTTAGCATCATTAAACTCCCTTTTTTCTTCAGGCGTTAACGGTTTCATAGGCTTAATGTCTTTTAAATATGTGTTGTATAGAGCCCTTAAATCACACTCGATACGATCCACAAAGACTTGAGCTGCATTATTCCCCCGAAATAGCTCAAATTTCGAAAGTGAGTCGTCAAAAGAGCATTTAATTAAATAAGCAAAAGAATATGGTTCATGTTTAAAACTTTTTACAGTGTAAGAATTTTGTGGGTTTGGTTGTACCGTTTCAACGGGTTTTAAAACAGATTCGAAATCTGCATAAACCACGAATGAAACGCGCATTTGCTTTTCTATACCCTCGAATTTTAAAATATTTTCCGGCACACTCTTTCCAAATTTATCGATTTTTAAATCCACTGAGGGTGTTTGCGTGAAAATGTGGTTACAATCGTAGTTTTGATGTAAAGTTAAAACTGACGGTGTATTAAAATAAATGAGACAACCATCACAAAAATTTATTTTATGTTTTTGACAACTAATTTTACTTGAAACTAAGCGTGACATGTCCCTAACCCAACAATAATGACTTTTTGAACAAGTCAAATCACAAAAATGTTCACCGCCATCTTTACTACTACAATCTTTTGTAATTAACAATAAATTCATTATTTGAGACCATATACCTGTTAAATTTAGCACTCTAGAAAAATGGGATTAGGATGTCTGCTGTGAAGGCCCTGTTGTTGGAGGAACCAATGTTGATGTTACAGCCTACGCAAAGCAAAATTCGTCCTGGTTTATCACATTGACGACAGCTCCTTTCTTTTCAATAGAACACGGCAACTTGATGTATGATGAGCCAACCATAGGCGTATACTTGTTGATGCTAACTTCCAAGTATAAAATTCACACAAGAACCCATCCTATAACAAGAAAAATAATATATAAAAATCAGTTTAATATATCGGGTTTTTTTTTCGATACTTGAATCTTTCTCCTGAAACTCTGTCGCCTGCGTTTTTATTAATTCAGCGAAGGAATGGTAAATGGCATCCAAATCACTTTCTACAATAATTATTTGATTAGCAGTGTTGAAGGATTTCTTACTGAATATTTCTTGTGATGGAAGCATGTACTCGCCAACTGCTGTAATGTTAACTTTTAAAGCACGATGCACACGTAATACATTATTAACAAGTTTCAAAGAACATTACATGATCGGAATGCTCTATATCACTGCTAACCCGATAGGTTGCAATTCTCCTTTTAAATGCACATTCAACGAGTTGCACACCATGACATACTGGCAAACATAAATTATTTTTATGTTGTTGTATTCGTTTATGCTTTGACATATGATTTATTGGAACATCTACATTACATGGAACGCAATTAATTACCGGAATCACCCATGTAATACTCTTCAATTCGAAGTCGTCCTCCAGGCAATTCATTAAATCTTGCCGCACACGATTCACTTTTATGACCCTCATATTATAACTATTGGTAAACTTAGAACCGCAATTTTCACAAACATATGCCATGATTTGTCAAATATTAACACATGTACTATCTATGCAAATCAGAGACAACTAATGTATGAAACTGCCCCATACCATATATAAAACCATTCAAGGTCTCCCTAAACTACGTAACATAACTTCAAGGTCACACACCCAAGGTGGCCTCCAACAAAGTCAAGGCGGCCTTAAGCACGGTCAAGGTCAATTTCGCGCGCGCAGCCTTAAACACGGGGCCAGGGCCAAGGAAAAAGCATACGTGCACGTCCAAGGTCAATGGTAAGGACATGTGGTTGTGGCCAAAGAGGGAGTGAGGCAAGGTGCAGGTTAAGGTCGAGGAGTGGGAGGATAAAGAGTATCGAGTAATACTACTTCTATAATTAACGACGAGTCTAGACAAAGGTAAGATCGCAAATGACTTTTTTTAACAGACATTTGTGGACTTAAGGATTACGAAAGACTATTTTAAAATGTTAAATGTAACCATAGGTATTAGATCTGTGCTATCAGAAGACTTGGAGTTTTCTTTAGGTAAACAATTACTATCACCAAAATAATCGAGATGTACAACATCAAAATTTTATATATAAATTTGGTGTAACTGAAAAATCTGTTAAGCTTTCTAATATATCTCCATTCATATCCTCTTCCCAAAAAGAGTATAAAAGACATGTGTTTTTCAAAACCTACAGTGATGTGACTTTTATGTTTTCGCACACAATAAGTGATAGCCGGTTTAATTTGCAATAAAAGACTAGTGATATTTCTTGTCGAGAAAACTCTAACGGTCTACGATATTTGAATAAATGTATTTTATAATCCTATGAAGCAAAGAGAAATAGGACTCAACTTGTTACAGCACTTCTTTTACAAGACTAAATATTTAATTTCTTAGTCTACTCATTATGGAAAAATTATATATAATACAGAAATCTTAGGTAGTTTATTGTTGATTATTCTTATATTGATGAAGAAACTTTAATTTTGTATAACTGCAGCACCTGTTAAGCGCTCAAATATATAGATATATCCATTCATATCCTCTTACAAAAAGAGTACAAAAAGACATATGTTTTCCAAGTTTACAGAGATGTGTCTACTACATACTCGCACACTTGCTTTATTTGTATTAAAAAATGAATGATATTTTTTGTAGGAAAAACAGTCTAGGATATGTGAATGAATACGATTTATAAGCCTATAAAGCAAAGAGAAATATGGCCCAGCTTGTTACAGCAAGTCTTTTTCAATACTAAATATTTAAGTTCTTAGTCTGCGCATTACAAAAAATTAAGTATAAAGTCGAGATCTTAGGTAGTTCATTGTTTTTTTTTCAGAAATTTATGAAGACTTGTAAACATTGAAAATCTTTTGGAAAATGATCAAAATTTAATGGTTTCCAGTTGTATATATTTAAAACTTGAAAGTGAAAAAATAGTAAAAATATATCCTGAAAATATGGAGGGGAGTGAAAGCTTCTGCTAAGAAAAAATATTTAAAAGATATGACTAGAGAAGAACTTGTTGGATTGCCTAAAGAAATAATTGTCTCCTGTAGTGATGAATTAGTTTTGATTTATGATAAACTCCCAAAAGCTCTAAAACAAGACTCTGAAATAAAAAAATATTTGTTTTGTACTGAGCATTACAATAATCAAGAAGGTCAGGTTATAGATGATCCTACACCTAGAAAATTTTTTTGTTGCTATTGTAATAATAAAGAAGTAGCTATGAGGTTCAACAATACGTATAAATAAGACCAATATAATAACATAATAGGAATAATGTGTAAGTGTGTAAATATATGTAGGTTTATATATAAAACACCAGGGTATATTAAATATATAAATGATTGTAGAATCATGTAGGTTTATATATAGGATAACGTGGTATATATTGAAATGTAACATAACTTAATACTACAACACCATGAATAAATAAAACATATTTTATAAGGATAGTCTTTTACTGATTTATTGAATGATATAGCAGATTGGGTTAGAGAAGTCCTTGTACTACAATCTGAAAGTTGTATTGTTTGTTGTATCTGCTTTATGCGATCAAGTTAGTTACCTGTCTTAAATTAGGGTAGCTTCAGATGTGTGTTCGAGTATAGGTATAAAATCGTGTCCCGCGTGAGATAACGTTAACTTATTTTTTAACTTTGACATTTATTTCATATACATGTAATCTAAAATTTGAAATCTTAGGATTAATTTTCGCCAGATTGGTTTACAAGTATGCCGTAATGGTTATTCTTAAATATATCAAATTTGTGTAAATTCTCACACGTATCTTTACAGAAGTTTCTAGTTTGAGTATATGAAATTAATTTGTCTTCACGAATATCAAACAACTGACAATGCACAGCGTGGAGTATGATGGCCATGTGGGGGTTTGATATTTGTGTATAAAAAAAGTTATTCATATTAGTCTTGCGCATACTCAGAATTAGGAAACCTATCTAGATAAATTTACTGTATATTAAGATTTTGTTGTGTATTTTTGTTTTCTAGCAGTATAGGATTCATTGGAATCATATTTTAATTTCAATATCTTCGAGTAAATTCATAGTTGGTAATGGACAAAACCTTATTGCCCTATGTCAACAGGTGTAATAGTAGAACAAAACTAGTCTTTTAGCTAAACTCAGAGAGAAATATAAATACATATTATAAAAAATTCCTTTAATGCCGTCTATTGGTAAGTATCTCTCAATCATTTGAATGAGTGGGGATTATGACATTCATATGCATTATAATATCCCATAAAAGTTTTGTAATAGTCAAATCTTACAAATTGTACTTAATATAAGTTACAACACTGTTATGTTTCTCTGGATATTTAAGACCACTAATAACATGTGATTAGTACATCAGAGTTTAAAGTGTTAAGATAGTTAGCTGTAAAATCAAATGTAGCTTTTAGATCAACCAAAAGAAAATATAATCGGTCTTAGAAACGAGAATTCTTAGTGATTTGGTGGTGATACATCATATTAAACTGAAAGATCACATTCTTAGAGTTGGAAATATATGTACTTTAACGGATGGTTTACTGGATCTGCTAACATATGCATGATTTGATAATAATTCCGGCAATTATTTAGAAAAATATAAGAAAATTTTACTACTTACTAATGCACATAGAAAAGACTTTAACTGAAATATAAGGACTAACTGGAACAAAAATGGTAATACACCAATATCATTTCAAAGCTTTTTCCCACCGAAATGGATTTATTAAAAAATTCTAATAGAATTTTGTATACTGACATTGATATCGTTCATGATGATAACATCTCTCCAGTTGCGATCCTTTACCACTTTGGCCTCGGTTTAGAAGGATGAATTATCTTCTCCAGAACCGTAATTGGAACTGCCATAGTCGAAAAATCAGGAAGAATATGCGATTCGAGATGATTTTATAATTAGAATCAAATTCATTGCCAGCATGTTCAACTTGGTTTTGTATATTGAAAAAGAAAAATGGTATTAAAGTAAATCATCCAGTAAATAGCGATATCTATTAATAAACATAAATCGATATAGTAATAAACAAGATATAGTTGCATTTGCATGCGTACCTCATTATGGTTGGGAAGATTCGGTTCATCCTTCATCACACCGTAATTATTAAGGTATGTACAATTCAATATGAAATTAAATAGTTTTGCGGTACACAAAAAGCATTCTAAGAATGATTCTTTGAAACGAAATACAAACAATTATAACACAAATGAGCTATAACTTAAAAAAAAATTGTAGATCGTTAACATATATACACATATGTATACACAGATGGAATATATATATATATATATATATATATATATATATATATATATATATATATATATATATATATACATACATGCACACACATATATCCATATGTATACATACATATACGCATACATACTCCTACACAGAAGTTTTTGATAAGTTAAAATATGTGGATAAAAGTATACTTACATTTTAAGTATATTCTGCTAATATCTAAGAGAGCGAGTTGATACAAGTGATGAAAGTTGACCCAATGTCTTTGTATTTATGGATCTCGTAAGGCCTCGGACTCCTTTAGAAATAATCGATTCGTTTCCAAATGCCCGATTTGGTCAAGATTACTGATGACAAAAAATTATCCGAAATGCTTCTAAAAATTAATCTATTTTGACTTACAAAGCCTGTATTGTTCGAAAAATCACATAAAATGAGATACAAAGCATATTCATATGGGAAAACAGTCAACAATAATACCATTCAAATAGATGTATATATACAAAGATATAGAATCCATTAATCTCTTTTGTTCACTGAATTTTTAATAGTAGAAATGTTACTTTAAATTAGTTAGAAGAAATGTACACAAACAAGAGGTGCCATTAGAGAGGGTAGATCGATAATAACATCAACACCTAGAGCTGAAACCTTAACAAGAATAATAATTTAAATATCTCTAATAAAATTTATTTGCATTCACTTAATATTTTTGAAAATGGAGCCAAAACTCATTAGTTATATACATGCTTTGTGTCTATTCAAATTCTAGCCCTTCTTTACACCTGATAAAAAACATTCATCTGGTGATTAAGAGCATATATGTATGGCGAGGCCCAAAAAGTTCACCCAAGGCTATGTTGCCAGATCCTCGTTTTCTTCCTTTCTTATAATTATTTAACTAATAGAGACCAAATAAATTTAAGATATGGGTAATGTGAGTATTTTAACATTAAGTGTACTTAATAAACTCTAAACTTAATCTCTTTGAACTCACAAAATCCGAAATATTGCTTAAAATCAGATAAAAAATCGAATCATCAATAATGTATCATTACAGGGGTATATAGAACCCAGAGTCATTAATCATATACACATACTTTACCTCTTTACCTAACGAGGAGCGATAACGTACAAGCAGAGTCGAGTCTAGGTAAAGATACATCCGGGACTTTTAGTTGGTAGAGCTGATTTCTAAGATTACAAAGGATTATTTCAAACGAATGTAAAGCAATAGGTACATATATATATATATATATATATATATATATATATATATATATATATATATATATATATATATATATATATATATATAAAGAGAAGTTAACGTCTGTATAATTTTAAAATAAGTTAAGAAATTCTCGGCTATGCGGACTAAGACAAGTTGATAAATATTATTCCCATGCTAAAAAGTGCGAAGATCTCCAAAGAAACATGGAAAAACTCCGGGTCAGAAAAATGACGACAGCGCTGTTTCGTTCTAGTATGGGACTCATCAGGCCATTGCATAATGCGACCTCTATCCTTAGAGTAGCAAGTTCGTGTATCGAGTTTTGATACTTACCGTCGTGCCACCATATAGCGGTTTTATATGACATTATTGATTTGTCTTATTCTTATGTTATTGAGTGAGCCATCGAGATGTCGCCACTGTGTCTTATTTACTATTTTTCAACTGTGAAGTCTGTTTATATGACACAGATACGAAATGGTGATTTGTACCGAATGCAATAGCTTGACGAGTCCCATACTAGGATGAAACAGCGCTGTCGTCATTTTTCTGACCCGGAGTTTTTTTTAAATGAAATAAATAACTACTAATATATACAAATTTTGGTAAGAAAGCAATTACAAATAAAGTATTTTTAATCTGTTTATGCGAATCACATTTTGTCAGGTATTAGTTTGGCGCCGACTTTAAAAATTCCAATTTCATATAAATATTTCTAGTTATTTTTCACTTTTTAGCGCATTTTTAAAAGTCGGTTCAATTTTTTTATAAAAATTTTATTTTAGATTCAATTTGGCTGTTGTCCAGTGTAATAGAATAATATGGATTTCAGTCAAGAAAAAAAATCAAAATTATTAACGAACTACATAGAATGGATAGAAAAAAAATTATTAGAAGGCGTACGATAAGGAATTTGTGGCAAATTGATTTGGCTGAAATGCAACAGTATGCTGATGAAAACGATGATAATCATTATATATTGTTCTGTTTGGTAATTGGTACTCTAAATTTGTCTATGCCAAAGCGATGAAAAGCATCACTGAAGAGATATCATATACATCAACAAACTTGCAAAGTGATGATGGAAAGAACTTTTATAATAGTAACTTTCAAACACTGATGAAAAAATATAATATAAATCATTATTCCACTTACAGTACGAAGAAAGCTGAAATTGTTGAGCTTGTCATAAGAACTCTTAAAAATAATTTATATAAATAATTCTCAACAAGAGGTTCTTACAAATGGATACATATATTGTCATCAATAACAAAACCCTATAACTATTCGAAACGTTGTTCCATTAGAATGAAGCCAGCAGGTGTGCAAGAAAAAACGCAAATTAAAACATACGATTAGTTAAAAATTGTTCCCAAACAAATATAAGTTTTCTGTAGGTGCGTATTAGCACGTACAAAAGCTAATTCAATAAAGGATACACGCCCAGTTGGTCAACTGAATTGTTTAAAATTGTAAAAGTTAACATTACAAATCCACCAACATACTTGTTAGAATCGTTAGAAAATCAGCCTATAACAGGGTGTTTTTATGAGGCAGAACTAGGAAAGACGAGTAGTCTTGGCCTTTCCTAGTAGAAACCGTCCTTAGACAACGTAAGAAAAATCACGTCGACTAATTGTTTGTCATATAGTTTGGGATTCCGAACTAGTTTAACTTTTGGATAGATAAGTCACAACTGTTAATTTAAAATGCATAAAAAATAATAAATTTAGATAACAATACAAAGTCTTTATTTAAATCATGGTTATCAAAATAACACCAAATCATATTACATGTTTTAGGTATAAAATACAACTAAATTACAGAAAAGATAAAGGTCATTTCGAGTTCGTCGTCATTCTATTCTTCTTCTATACTTCTTAGTTAGTTTTATGCAACTTAGGAGGTTAGATTACTCTTTTTTTAACCTGTTGTTTTTTGTTTTTTTTTTGATTTTTTCAAACTAGGTCCGGATTGTTCAACTAGTGCACTTAATTACTCATTTAAAGGCTGATTATAAACTATTCTTCGAAAAACTTGGATGCAAGTTGAACAGGAAAATTTTAAACCCATTTAATACATATTTTTTTTTGTAACAGCATCATTATCATTTTTACGTGTTCATAAATTGGTTATCGATTTTTCCTCAAGAACATAATACCCATGAGGAGAAAGTTTAAATCAAATCCCTGGTGGTCTATGTAATATCTGATTTTTTTCATTACCTTCCTGACGACCAAACTTATCAATTATCTGGTTCAGACTACTCATTCTTTTTATTTGTTCTACTTATACTAAATATTTCAACTGGGAAAAAGGAACATAGACTAATAATCTAAATATTTATTTAAGCATTACATTCATTGAATACGTAAACGTTACACATTTTCTTTTTCTTCGTTACACAATTTACCCCCATTATCGGTGGTCACATTTGTTTCAGTTTCGGACCCCATATCTGCCATTTTAACATTATTATCGGTACCGGTGTCATCTTCGGTGTTATGATACAGGCCGTATTTTCTAATCAACTTAGTTGGTAAATGCGGTATGTCGATGAGGAATTCTATATTTTCATTTATCATAGCAGCACTAAAATTATCCAGGTTTTCGGAACCTTATAAGTACTTTTCACACAGGTGAGCTCCTATGATAAAATTAACAGCGTCTGCCATGTGTTTTCTGTATTTACTTACAGTCGCCTCTACATCTGATCCAAGAAATGTTGCAAATTTTAATATATCTCCTGCCATATTACTTTATGTACGGCTCAACTTAACCATATAGGCATCAATACACTCTGTGCAAATTTTAAGTAACAAAAAATAAAAGAACGTCTAACTATTCTGATGTTCTATTTAATAAAATATATACATTTTTCAACCAAAATGCCAAGAACAAACTTATTAATAAAACTAATTCTAGAATACTGAAACTTAAAAAAGCTCGCGTATTATTATTAGCAAATACTCGAGTACCTTGCCCCAAATAAGTTAAAGTGAACTTCATATTATATCCATCCATAATATCTATAACATTATCCGGCAGAGTTTCAACTACACGTTTTGGTAAAAACATATCAAATGTCACGTTATCACTTGCATCATATAAACATACGAGGATAGTTTTTCCAAAACGTGTAGTTATTGAAACTATTTTTTTAATAGTATATGCTTTTTCCACAATTAAAGCAGAAATTGTTTTCCTTTCAACGCACTCAACATTTTCACTAATTATTTCATTAATGTTATCCAAAGATTCTTTACTGACTCTCATTGTTGTTGAAAAATGTAATAAATATTACCCTGAACAGCACTTTCAGAACACTTCACGAACACAACATGTCTACGACGGTTTGAAGTCACTTCTTTTTCAACTATCCCTTATAGGGAGTGGCTTAACGACAGACATACCAACAATAATAATAGGTGTCTGCAAGATAAAAATATAATGAAACAACTGATTATATTTTATGTGATTAACATTTGTTGTTCTCTTATACGAGTAATATAACTATTTAAACCTGAATTTCTTAGTTTGCTTAATAATTTGTGTTCATTTTTATCTTTTAAAAATTCCTTACAAACTACACTTGGTAAATTATATAGTTCAACATGATCCATATAACTAAAAAATATAATAATATCCTGATCCTTTGAATCTTGCATTTCATATGCGTAAAATTCAGAACAGGCAGCAGAAATTAAAAACTCTTCATATATCTCTCTAACTAAAATTTCCATATTAGGTACTATGTTATCATAAGTCGTACGTTCTAATTTCATTTAGTTCAACCGGATCTTTTGTAAAACTAATCAGTTTTTCCAGTCCCTAAATCCCAACTTTTTATTTCGCCAACAAATTCTAGTAAATTTAACGTCTTGCTGCAATATTTATGGCATGTATGAGCAGCCCCTTGATATTCAGAAAGTAAATACCAATAATGCAGCGCCCATTCTGGTCGACTTTTCATTGCATCACTGATGTAATTACTTGCCGTTTCAGTGAATTCATCAACTAATTTTTTAACTGTCCCTTGCAAATCACTATTCATATTTATTTCATTTATTTTTTACACTCACGACACATTTTTATTGGTGATGGTGGACCATCTAATGATGACGATATATTTGGCCATAATAAATGTAACAGGGTAAGTTCAACTGTAGTTCCTTGTCATATCAATATCGCTCTGGCAGCTTATTTTAAATATGCTGCAAACTCAATGAATCGACATAAGATCTCAAATTATCGAGGGGGTAAAATGCTAGATCATTTCCGTCAAAATCACACCAATTTTTTAAATTACTTTAGTATAAACAAGTGAATTTATCTACCTGCCCCATAATTTTATCTTTGGATATTTCTGTATCTGATGTCTCACACTGAATGCATGTAAACAGGCTCAAGTAGTTTTATAGAAAAATTTACAAAGTTGAACCATTTCAAGGGCATTTCACATTATTAACAACCATCAAGGTCAAGATCAAAGTGAAGGTCATATTCAGGTTGATTTCAAGATCATTCTCAAGACCAAGCCCAGTGTCATATTCAAAAATTAAGGTGATATCAAGGATAAGCCAAGGTCGCATTCACTGTCAAGTTTGCGGAAAAAGTAAAAGCCGCGTTCGCATCCAAGGTCAAGTACGTGGCCGAGCTTAAGGTCAGGGCAGACGAGGCGTGGCCAATGTCGACGAGTGGGGGTGACACGGGACTCTCGTTTTCACTCTACTAATATTACTTTTAAAATACGATGTTTCATCGTTCCATATCAATTTATATAGATTTCAAAATACTTATAAACAATAATTTTTATCATATCCTCTTTATCTTTACCTCTCTATTGAAGCTTGCCCTTGCTGTTGTAACTAATTAGAACAACAGTACGCATTCTCTATAGAAAAAAATATTTTCCGTTTAAAAAAAAATGGAAATGATTTAGATTAAAGTTGCATCGGAAAGGGAGACTATTTAATGACTAGACCTACAGTTGAAAGTGGTTTTCGAACCACTGTCACTCGATCTTCCCAAGGAGTACTAATTAAGCTCGACAGTCGTTAACTTCGGTGATCTGGCATGGAATGGCCTGGCTACCGAAGTGAACCGTCGTCTTTTTCTAAAAGTGCAGTAATTAAATGAAGTTTCTAAACAATTTATTTAGTTATTTGTGACATCCTGAAGAGTGAGAAAACCTTTTTCTCTATATAAATTATACTGAACTTATTCTACTTACTACCAAAAAGCCACTAGAGTATTCATGAAAAGTTAAATTTTAGAAATGAAGGCTTATAAAAAATCAGTACTACCATTTAACTTTGACCAACGCCTCTGCATTTTCACTAACTCAACTGTCCAAGTTTTCTCAACTATGTAGCGCTTGGCGCGTCAGACAAAATCCACGGTTAATCCATAAGCCAATTTGCAGCCTTTTTCGGGGTTTATTTCGCATAGCGCCTCCGCTTGTTTAATAATTAAACGGGCGACAAATTTTAAGCCCTGCTGAAATTTAATTTCATGTTTATCTCGACGCACGGCCGGTCCAAACGGAGGGCCCTTTTTGTCCTCAAATTAGTTAAAAGCTCTATTCGGTCAGTTATCATATTTTCGAAAGGTTGGAAAGCATTGGATTATTCTGTTTGTTGTCACCACTATATAATTATTTTCATTGTAATTAAATACACTGAATATATTTAAGATATACTCACTGATTATTTTACATGTAAAAATAAGTTTAATTTCTAAATGTTTAAGATCTTTTTTAAACAAAATTTTTGAAATTCATACTAGTATTTAATAAAAATTTTGTAGAGTTTACAAAAGGGGAAACTAAGTTATACTGACCATACAAAAACGTTTAGCCATATTATATCGTATTATGACATAATAACATTAATAATTCAAAGTTATTACATGCCAGGTTTGGCTACTTCAAAATTCATAACTATATGTTAAGTTATGCGTAGGTACCAGTACAATATTTTGATTTTAAAATATTAACTGTATAAAGAATAATCAAAATTAATTAGCAAATTTCTCAATGACAATGTTGCTGATTAGTATGTACAAGTACTAAAACCGTACACCGTAATGTATCAGTCAAATTCAGAAAGAAATCGCTAAGCGCAAGTTGTGGTTCTATTTACAAGAGTAATAACTATTTTGTCTAATAAGCTGGAGACATTAAATTTATAACGTCTTACTGATATTCATGTTTATATAGTTCTGTAAAAATTGCATGCTTGGATCTGTATTTAAGAGTTAGAACACTCATCTACGCGCTCATCAGAACCAATTGAATACTTCGCTTTGACCTAAAATTTTTCACAAACTTAGATCTTTTGTCTGAAGTAAAGGAAAAAATATAAAATTTCCCTACTTTAAATCTGCCAGATTATAACTAGAAAAGTTACTTTGCTATTTCTTCCATGTAGTCTGCTAGTGGAATGTCGTACAAATTAAACAAATTCTATCGAGCAAACACAATGTTAATTAAAACGAAAGAATAAAATACTTAAAATATATATAATAAAAGAAACATATCCATGACATAATCCTATTCCAGATTTGAGGATGATATAAGTCTAACTGTAAATAACATCAGCTAACGTCATAATGTTACAACAAAAACAAAATTATGAGTCAAAAAGTTCATATATCTTTAAGAAATCACATCTTCAAAAAACTACACGAATTAGCACAAAACATCACAAAAAATAGTAAAATAAGTCATCTTTGGTATATCACTCAAAAACCGCATAATAAATGAAGAAATAAAGAAAATAATAAGAGTTACAGACATTATTGAAGAAGTAGTACCCAGAAAAGGTAGCCTGAAAGTTTAAACGACATTTTTTCTTTAAAAATGAGACTCAGTTTTCCTTTAGATTTCAGTTCATTTTTCGTCGATGCAAACTAGAATATGAAAAAACTGGACCCCAATTGGGTGATTTCCTCTAAAAGAGTTTCAAAATTATTTAATCGAAAATTTATGATTTTTGGTCCTCTGTTAGTTCACAAATTTTGGCCAATAGTCTTTTTGATTAGCGTAACATAAATTGTATAGTATTAAACATTTTTTCAATTTGATCTGTTCTAATTTTCATAAAGACCAATCACTTTTTAATAAGTGTAATTTTTTTCTGTTTAAACAATGTTACTACTTTTTTAACTCCAGCTTCCTTTAGATATAAAATGTAAATAAATAAAATGATGTCTTTAATATGGCAGTGAATAAATTGAAAGATATAACAGGAACATATCTAGGCACTCGATTGTGTACCTGCCAAATTTTGGAAGAAACAGGGAGGCGCACGCATTGACTGTATTTGTTAAAACCATTTCAAGCACTCTTTTCCACCCCTATAAAATGCCATGCTTTATTTCAACACTCACTAACTAACATATTGGGTAGTTTCAGTTGACTTGGGATATTAAAATTTGACCCAAACTGCAACCTTAGGTCATAAATAAAGGAAAAAATCGGAAAATAACAATTATCTTACCATTCATGAAACTATTATCATTAATTTTGCCATTTAAAGTATGCCTGGAGTGTAACATAAATTAAATATTGCAAAACGAAATGAAGAGGGAAGCAAAAGAAAGGTTTAAAAATAATGCAAACTTTGCAAAATTTAATAAAACCTCAACATAAACATTATTGTGAAAAATAATTAAGATCTACATAAATGGCGTCGAAGTTCTGTTCCAAAAAAATATCTTTCAAATTTTTGCGGTTTGAGTAAAAAATTACATATTTTTACATATTTTCGTATTTTTAAGCAAAATTATTTACAGTTGACTTAAACAAATTAGTCCAATGTTGAAATTTACAAACATGTTTTTTTGTGCCCTATCCAAAGACTAATAAAAATATATATTTTTTTGTTATCATTAAAAAACTTTTCTTTTCTTTAATTCATGCGTTTGAAATATTTCTCTCGATTTCCTGTCTCGTCTGTTATTTTGGGTCCGTTCTAACCTTGACATTCAAATATGAAATTAAGGTCGACGCAAAAAACTTCCCCTGTCTGAAATTCGATATTATCCACGTTTACGTCTCTGTGTGTCTGATTCTGCTTTAAATTTTTAATTCATAACAACAATTATTTATAGATTTATTTCTGAAAAAATTAGGTACAAAAATTTGTCACAATAATTATTTAAGATTAAAAATATAGTAAAATATCATAAAATATAATGACAAGTATCAAATAAGAATCATAGTATTACATCTGCTTATGGTTTTTAAATTTTAAAATTCTGAGTCCATTACGTTCGATTTATATCTTTCCCACCACGTTAATTAAAAAGAATATACTTTCATTATAATTTAAAAGCTAAATTAAAAATTACGTCTCTAGGATTTAACCTCAATAAAATTAAAATTATATTTTAATAGAAATAACTAATCAGCTTACTTAATTTTTATAACAAATTTTAATTTATGATTTGCTCATAATAGAATTCAAACCCGAGAAAAATGTTAAATGTACTTATGTTTTTGTTGAGTTAAATTTATTGTAACTCAATTCGATTTTGCATTAATAGAAAGAGTGGACTTAAAACGCAAGAGTATAGATATAAAGTGTAGGAGAAATATTCGCATGGATTACTTGGAGTGTCTCAGAATTTTATTCCTCTTCACCTTATCAGCTGACTCGTAACGCGACTCGGCTGTATTTATATTTTTGTTAAATTAGATTTGTCCTGTTGCAATGCTGAGAGGCAGATAGACAATTAAAGTTAAGTAAAAGTTTCTATAAAATATGTATCTATGTATTGGTAAATAAATTTAATAAACGTAAATTAATCGAAAACAAAAGCATCTTCAGCTTTTTATTCCTATTTCTATAAAAATATATCACGTAAGAACCATATCGTTCAATAACTTAAACGTTGTGTTAGTTAAGGAATATTCCCAAATTTAGATTCTCAATTTTGAATAAAAAATTACAGATTTATATTCTGAAATTCTAGTAAGCAAAGTTTTTAAAACCTATTATAATATAACAGTGATAGGTTAATTCATACTATAATGTGATACATAACATCAAATATTGATTTAGATTTGGGAATTCAAATAAGCAAACAATAGGATGAAGGTAGTATTAAATTACGGTAAAATTATAATCTGGGCAACATGTATATTTAAACTGAATACACCATGCAATATTAAACTTCACTGTTTTGCGCTGAATGCATCTATACTTACATTTTACATGAAGTATTGTTTTAGCATATCTA
This sequence comes from Diaprepes abbreviatus, assembly GCA_034092305.1. Taxonomy (NCBI): domain Eukaryota; kingdom Metazoa; phylum Arthropoda; class Insecta; order Coleoptera; family Curculionidae; genus Diaprepes; species Diaprepes abbreviatus. The sequence continues at coordinate 1,681,953 of JASJET010000103.1, forward strand.
ATTTAATAAGTAAATATTAAAATATGTTCTATGATATTTTGATAAATTTTAAAATCAAAAGAGTTTTGGCTTTGGACAGGACTCACAGATCATGTTGCGTTCTAGGTAAAAAACAATATGAGATTTTTCCAAAAACAATAAAAATGAGTAAATTTTGCTAAAAAAACAAGTATATAATTGGAAAAGTGAGTGATTTATTAATCGTATAGTAATAAAAATAAATAAATAAAAACAATTTGCTTACATTTTTTAGGGACCATGCGTTACACTCCTTACTTCTTCGGCAATGAAAACATTGTCATCGGTTCAATAAAACCGGCGTCAAGAACATAATAATAAAAATAATAATAAACTAAATTGGGCGAGTAATTAGCAGCACTGCCGATAACACTGAACAAATCACTGAACCTAAGCTATAACCAGAACTCAAGGTAGAAAAACAATCAAACAACAACATTCGAGGGGACATCGCTAAAGTACAGCAACAACAATAACAGTAACCGCATCAGCACAAGAGCCAACAATATCAAGAGCTACATATGTCGAAAATGCTGTGCGGCAATCTTAACCAACCCTCACTCAAGCCGAAATACCAAGACAACACATGAAATGGATTATGTCTATGAATAAGTCAATAATGGGCACTTTTTACAGGATGATAGATGATCATCTACAGACAACAATTACACGCCAAATTCTGGAGGAAATACCCACACATACAAGTGTCGCAACAGAGAATAGCAGACCATTACATTGTTATTCTCTGAAATAAACTTATCCCAGGAACGGGAGTTGGCATTATAAAAATAAAAATCGGGCAGAAGATCAGAGGCACTGACGATAACGAATCGCTAAATCTGCACCACAGCCAGAACTGGATGTCGAAAACAACTTAATAACTACATTCAAAAGAACATTGCTGAAGTCCGGCAATAACAACAACAATAGCAACTGCATCAGCACGAAAGCCAAACAATACCAAGAGCTTCAGCCACAGAAAATGCTGCGTGAAAACCTCAACCATCGCTCACTCAAACGAGAAGACCAAGAGATCGCACGAAAAGGTCTGTCTATGAATAAGTCAGCAATGCACATTTTTTACAGGATAACTGATCTAGACCAGAAATGATCGGCTACAGACAACAACTACATGCCGAATTCTGGAGGGAGTACCCTCATATACAAATATCGCAACAAAGACTAGCAGACCGATATACTGATCCTAGAAATGCGACTTAACATCATAGAAATAAAAATCAAGCGATAAATCACAATGAAAAAGTTGACGAACCTGGTCAACAGTGAGAACTTGAGATGGAAGAATAACCAAACAACGACATTCGAGAAGACATTACTGAACTTTATCAGAAACTAGCCAGTGAAATGCGCAAGGCGGTGCTGGAGTATGATGGAACCAACCCTTACGCAGGCCACGACTGCCAAGACTAAAATCATCGAAAAACTCGATACTGCACTATATAACATAAACAACAGAGTTTTTCCAGATTATGTTGGCATGCACACTAAAACATTTACATATGCTGATCTACTGCGCCGCAACTGCAGCAGCTAGAACTGTGGAGGCGAATATCACCACGAGGCAGCGAGAAGACTACCTAAGCACAACTTACGATTCCACAATTGGAGAAAAGACTTAATTGAAATATCGAAAATTTTCAGAAAGATATCGAGTAGCGGATGAAGAGTATTAGAGGTACTAGAACAAGGAGACTGCAGAGAAGAGTACTACGAATATTGAATCCAGTCCAATACCACTCTTAGCATGCCCCAATAATTAGCATTGCTCAACAGTGTCCCGATATATCAAAACAAAGCTCTCCATCACTGCAGGATGATTAAAGAAATATGTATAAAGCCCGAAACAATCGAAGAAGAGACAATGGTCTTTTTGAGTGAGCGGAAAATACATTTTATAAGAAGTTAAACTCGTTGCCAAAAGTGGAAAGTAATAGATACCCGAATAAAGAACAAGAAGAACAGTGCTGGAGAAAACAACTTTCTACAACTACCCACTATTATACCACCTCTAGCTGGATCAATGGAGAACATCAAGTTAACTAGAATTACAGTGAGATGCAATTCGAGCCTTTCCCCATCGAGGAAATCACTAAGATCGTTAAGGAACTTCATAATTGGAATGCCCGGGTTCTGACCATATCCATAATTGCTGGCTTAAGAAGTTTTGGAGAATATACCAACGACTGACCATTCTGATAAATTATGTTTTGCTTGATCCACAGAAAATGCCATTGTTACTTACAGAAGAAGTCACGTATCTCTTGCTGAAAGATCAGCATAATATACAAGATCTAGCCAAATATCGGCCGTTCACCTGCCTTCTTATGCTGTACAAGTTGAAGACAGTCTGATTAACACAACGTATCCATGCACATTATGAACAAAACAACACCATTGCAATTCAGGATGTGCCAGAGGCACAATTGGTTGAAAGTAACAACTTATTGTCGATTTAGTCATTTTTAATCAGGCCTATATTAACCGAAGGAACTGTTTCGCTGCTTACGTGGACTACCAAAACCTTAACTTAGTGATCCATATGGAAATACATTCCAGCAACAACATCAAGACAGATACAATCCCAGTATGAAGTGCAATATTTCAGGAAGATTCATTAAGCCCATTATGTTTCTAACTTGCCATGAACCTACTATCATTCCGTTCAAATTCCACAAGATGCGGCGTCAGTATTAACGACAATCGGGAAGAGGTGGTAAATTTCTTCTACATATGCATGATCTTAAATTGATGGTTGTCACTAAAAATCAACTGGGACAAATGCTCAAAATTGTGGGGCAGTTCTCCGGGGATATAGAAATGCTATTCGATCTTGATAAATACTACATTTTAAACACAATTAGAGGAAGGATACAACCGGGTGCATTTGAAATGCATGACGATCAAATCATTGCAGCAATGGAGACAGAAGAGATCTATAAATCCTTGAATATAAATCAGGTACATAGAATTGACCAACGAAGTATGAAGACCGAATGAACCTACCAGTTCTTACGACAGGTGAGGAAGGTACTACGAACCAACCTGAACAGTTGAAATCTATTTAACGCGCCCAACAGCTATGCGTGCTCTGTACTCACTTACTCTCTAGTAATTGTAAAATGGAGCAAGACGAACATAGAAAGTATGCTGAAAAAAGTTAGAATACTCCTGACAAAGCCACATCAACATCATGCCCATAGTGCTACTGAACGGAAAATGCTAACATAATACAACGAAAAAAGAGAATTGGTGGATATAGGTCAGCAAATATATCAATACCTCACAAACTTACGTTCATATTTTCACAGGTTAGCAGAGTATTCTATGCTATACCGGATAATACGCGAGACAGATGACTCTACATCGCTGCAGTTGAACTGGCTTCTCATCATCAACAAGATCAAGAGAAGTTTCAAGTCTGGCTATAGAAATTCCTTCATGGAGTACTGGTTGACATCAGGGCAAATGTTTACTAAAATCATCCCAGCATAAAATTATCTGAAATATATAATCAGAGACCTATCATCCAGAATGACCAATTCCGATATAGATATCGAATATCAGAGACAAGCCAGTCATAATAAACGGATGCCAAGCGTTTGCCGCATCGGAGTACAAGGAGAGGTGCGAAGATTACCCATCAAGAGTTGGCAGAGAAATTCAAACTGCTGCAGTTAGAGAAAATACCATATTATGAGTACAGCTCGAAGTAGATACTGAAGAGCAATGAGTCCAAGCTGTATTGGGATCAAACTGCGCTTACCGATCACACACGTCTACATAACAGGCCAGACATTGTTTTATTATATAAAACATCTATATGAGCAACACTAATAGAAAATGTCTAAGTTAAACAATTTTTAAGGGACAATAATAATGAGAAGATCGTCAAATACAGAGACCTGGAAGAACAAATACGCAGACAGTGGGGAATGAGTAAAGTCCAGACGATCCCGATAATTCTATCAACAACCGGCGTAGTGCCGAAGAGCCTGTGCTTAATATCAAGGGATTGAGCCATAACAAACACCTGTATAGGGCTATGCAAAAGACAGTCCTACATAGGAACTCTTGAACTTTCCGAAAGTTAACGGGAAATATAGAGGGTCCGACAATATGGTAACGGGCCCTAAATAGCCCCATCCTTATAATAATGGAGTATATCTATAATGAGTGAATGTTCCCTGGATAGATGGGGAGAGTCATTTGGCCAAGTTTATGAACAAATGTCTTTGTCTCTCCTTGTACACTGTGGACATGCTACGCTGGTAGTTTACGTCAAACCCCATTCTTATACGAGGAGAAATTCAATAGTAGAATATTACCAAAACAAATAATAAAGCAAAAGGGTACATTAGCTGCGCCAGCAAGTTAATATACCAAGCTAATCCCGGAGAGCAGGTCGGCACTGCATTTGTAGCTAGGTTGAATGCAAGAGCCCTCCAAAACCTAGTTATAAACTAGGTTTCAACTGTACTCTTATAGTTATTTAAGTAAATGAATAAATATAAATTTGATTGAATAAAGATACTTTTAATCAAATGTCTGTGTTGCTAATATACAAATGGATATGCTAGAAATAAAATTTTCAGTTTAATTAATTATTAAACCATGAAATAAATTGAAGCAAAAACTAGAATAAATTGAAATAAACAAAGGTAAAATAATTGTAATAAATATTAACAAGATATGTTATACAAATTTAATATATTACAAACTCTACAACCTACTAGCGCCAAAATATTTCGCAAATCCTGTATATTCTATGATCATGGAATAGAATACCGGAAAATTGCTCAACGCCATAGAAAAGAAGGAGGAATTAACTTTAATTGACAAAATTAAGGTTATGATCATTTAAAATAAAAATAAAATAAAATAATATTAGTGTTGTCTGTTATTGCTATGGTGGGACTGCTGGCTCTGTGGTCTCGTACAAATTTGGCTGAAACCCTGCTAAACTGTGTAGTAGCGTGTAGGTACTAATTAAACATCAGTGCTTGTAAAATGAAAACTGAAAGTTAACGAAAATCACGACAAGGAGAGAAATCCAAATGGTAAATAAACTATTAAACAAAAAAAAGGACGTTGTAGTAGATCTTTATAAGAAAAAAGCATATAACACTACTTAAAAAAATAAATTAAAAAGCAAAATAATTTGTGAATCAACTTAGGTTAGAGTCAAAAGATATAATTATCAATTATTAAGTTACTTTCTTTTTAAAATATTAAACTTCCTACTTATTCAAAGAAGGTCGTCATAAAGTTTGAGAAAAAACTCAAGAACTGAAATAATTTTGAAGAATTATAAGAAAATAAATTATTAATCAAAAACTGATAAGTAATAATAAAACAAGTAATTAATTTAAAGTAATATACTTCTTGAAACTGCTGATATCAAAACTGCTAAGAGTAGAATGATATAAATGTGATGTAATTGAATGAAATTGAATTCGGGTATATATTTTGTTTAATAAAAAATTGAACAAAACCTTTACTTCAGAAAATAATCAATTACTCAACTAATCAACTTAAAAACATATTAAATAAATTTATTTTTTGATAAATTGGAGCCATTCAAATACCAAGCAAACACGTGTGAAAATATAAGAAATTTTACAATAAAAAGCAAAGTCTACAATCAAAATTAATCCTTACTAATATTAAAAGAATAATTAAAGCATCATAATAGTAACAGCAATTAAATACTAAGAAAATTCAAGAAAAATGTATTAATATTAATAAAAAGAAAACAACTACAAATTAGTATAAAACTTGATAATCTACTAATGCGGTTAAATTTAGATATTTAAGATAAAAAATGATACTTAAAACAGCATATTGTTGTCAGAATCATATTTTACGTTCAATTTTATCGTTAAGGATTAGTTCTGAGCTCAAAGTGCAATAAATCTTGCCTTGAGCTCTTATGCGGGGTTAAAAAGATTCCTTCATTGAAACATACAGAACTGTTAAAATCCCCATAACCTAGCTTATGCCAGTAAAAATAATGTAATTAACAGCAAAACAGATAAAAGATAAGGCGACTAAATTCTGTTACTGGAATAACCTAAACTATTTCACACCTCAAAATTTTAAAAGATAGACCAAACAAATAGTTGGTAATGAAAATTTACATTTTCCTTGATTGTTTCAAAGAGAAAAGTAAAAGTCAAGACAAAACGTAAGTATTTGCAAAAAAAGGAAAATTATTCGAATTAGCCAAAATAGGCTTAAACTGAAATTTGAACCATGACAAACAAACTTTTTTTATTAAAATAGTAACGCATTTTATTCATTTTCAACACAAAACATCTAAACATACTATCGATGTAGGTGAATTTTAGCCTAGAGGCTACTCAACCCTCAAAGAAGTGTAAACCATATGACATTGAATACAAATACTCAATAATAAACCAAAATTCTCTCTCCATTATTTTAAACACCATTATTGTAAAGAACTTTTAAATAAGTTATTTTTATATAGGGTGACAAGCATTCAATTTGTTTTTAATTAAAAATGAAAAATATATTTAGTTAAATAACTAATTATAATTCTAACAAAAAATTAGCGAGTTGAAGGTAAATGTTTCTTTAGTAGCAATTTAGGTAGTATTTTATAATTCAGTCTGTTGACTATGTAAATCAACCTGTAAAAAACAGGTATTGGGAAATATAGTATCCGGATAAGTCTGACTTGGAGGATAATACATGTTATACCGATTTTCATAAGTTTTGTATATATGAATATGTCAAGTAAAATTAAATGAAGATGGTAATAAATTAAGAAGAACAATTTTCTAAAAGTCAGTATCTGGATAAGTCTGACTTGGAGGATAATACAAGTTATATCGATTTTCATAGGTTTTGTATACATGAATATGTCAAGTAAAATTAAATGGAGATGGTAATAAGTTAAGAAGAACAACTTTCTAAAAGTCAATCCATTATTTACTTTTAATTTTTCTTGACAATTTCCTTATCTAACCAACATTGATATTTACCTTCTCGTATGTAAAAAAATGTGAATAATTGAAAAAAAGATATCAATGATGTCCTAGCTTCTTCTTGAGTTACCCTATATATTCCGTTTTCACACAAAAAAACTGTGGTTTGTTTTCTGATTTTTTATTTCTATTTTTCATGTAGTTGGAATATCACCCCATTTATTCCGCTGTTCCGCTTTTTCAATTTCTAGGGTCTCTCTTATGGCGCTTAACTTGTAATTTTGTAATGATGTTCTTTCTTTTGCTTTTTCGAAATCGATGGTATCTTCAGTTGCTTGATGTCATTGTCATAAAGCTGAGGCCATCTGTTTGTTTTTGAGACTATTTTTATGTTCCTAAATTCTTACTGAAATGCGCCTGTTTGGTTGTCCTATGTAAATTTGATGGTAATCTGCACATGCAATGCTGTAGATGCAATAATTTTCAAGGTTTATCTTATCTTTGAAGTGTCCTAGGATTATGGATATTGTTTTTTGTGGCGTAAATATGGGTTGTATATTGTGTTTTCTTGAAATTCTTCCAATTCTGTTCGTGCTTCATTTTCTGTATGAGATGATGGCTTTGTTTCTTGTTTGATCTTGGTCTTTGGTTTTTGTTGTGGTCTCCTCTTGTCTTTTTATGGCTTTCTATATGTATGATTGCGAGAAACCAGAATATTACCATCAAACTTACATAGGACAAGTAGGCGCTTTTCAGTAAGAATTCAGGAACATAAAAATGGTATAAAAAATAAACAGTAAACTTCAGCTTTATTTTAACACCATCAAACAATCGAACATACCATCTATTTCGAAAAAGCCAAAGAAATGCATCAGTACAAAACTACAAAGTACGCACCATAAGAGAAGCCTTAGAAAACGAAAAAGCAGGCAACTGAATAAACAGGATGACGCTTTAAATATCCCAACTAGATGGAAACAAAAACACCAGATACACGAGAGAACGGCAGATAAGAAATAAATATATCGCACCTTGCAGAGTTGAGAAGCTTACGAAATGGCTCGGCCAATCAGAAAGCGAGCCAATTTAACAAAACTTGGGAAAGAACACAGATCACTAACAACTCTAAGCGAGTAGCGAGACAAGCCAGACTTGAAAATTTAAAATGAGTTTTTGGCGAAGCTTGAAAACGATTTTTTGAACGAAAGGATTGAAACACGGAAAACTATTCCTTTCACCATGTGTGAAAACTTACGATAATACATATATATATATATATATATATATATATATATATATATATATATATATATATATATATATATATATGCATTCGCATGATCATGATGATGAATATCATCTTTGATTTTCAGTGTTACAGCCTTTGCATTAATTTTGCAAGATATATTTTTATTTAATTTGGAAAAATTGACTTCAAGATAAAGTTCAATTTATGTTTTAGCTACATTGTTTTTTTTTTTCCAATAGCCTTATAAATTCTTTTAGTTTACGTTTTAGATACATTTATTCTCTATTCGTGTTGTTATTTAAATGATTATTATTGTTATACTACTATAAAGATCTCAATCCCCTTGTAATATTTTTCTGCGTTTGCATTGCCGCCTTTGTCAACAACTAAAAACCCATACATACATTCGGAATGCATTTCTTGGAATTATACGAATGACAGATCGGGTGAAACATGGTCGAAAAATGCATCTGGTTTAAAAAAAATATGATGAAATTCTTGTTACCTTGAACAAGCTATTACGTCAATATATTGGAATTAGAGAAAAACATGGATATCAGTAATCAAACATGACGAATTTAGTATACACAAGTTTCTTTAATGATTTTTCGAGTTCATTATCAGATTCTAGACTCCACCTATCATCAAGGGTCTCTTTGAGCCAAGTCAAATAAGCAAAAATACAATTACAACACGAAATTTTCAGTCGTCAAAATTTCTAATCTGATGTGAATGTATACATTACAAAATTCCATTACAGATAGACTGCTAGACAGATAAACACAATTTTGGCTAAATCGGACATGTGAAGGTGAATGAAATATTTATTATAAGATTTCATTAGAGGTAGATGGACAGATATGTATAAATGTGAAATATGAATTACAAAAGCTTATTATAAACCGACAAACAGATCTAAGTAAAATTTAATAAGCTCTTGTAAAAATTCATAAATTTTCGAATTTAAATTTATTATTTATATAAAACCCACATTTTTTCTCACAAAAAAGGTTCTTGTTAAAGCCTATTAAGTCTTCTATCAAAATGAAAATAACTTTTATAATGATAGGTTAATTTTATTTTTTTCTCTTCATCTTGAAAGCATGAACAATGTAATATATTAAAGACTTTTAAAAAACTAAACCCAACTATACAAAAAAGCAAACAAACCGGAGATAATTAATGACTTTTACTTTATGGTAGAATTTTCTGAAGATATACAGATCCTTTCTTTAACCATCTGTCGTAGAAACGTACTTCACAATAAATAGAATTCATTAAGAACTTCGCACTACCCTGGTGTATGTATAGATGTCGTTTGACTGGCAATATTTTTTAATCTGACGTCCTAAAACTGCAGGCTTAATATCCTGTCAACATATCCCGGAATTTATATATTACATAGTCATTTGTTTCCTATGAATATTGCTTTTAATTCATTACAGCTCCACTGATGAGACCATTAAGTGGCCGAAATGCGCATGGAGAGAGAACCAGAATTGTATGTGTGTGTCTGTATATATTTTCCTTTAACTGCCTGAAGGAGAACATAGGCTACTTGTTAAATGTAGTTTAGTTTGCCATATCGATTCAGACTTAAAAACTCGCCATTGTTTTAGAATGTAGAAAAAGTTATTACATTTTTTAAAAATATTTTTAATTTATATTTATTCAGTTTTTGCTTGTATTGTTAATTTAAGAGTTTCCCGTACCTCAAACCAAAACAATATAAGCTTCCAAAGAGGAAAGTTCAGGTCTTTTAATAGCTTAAATAGTTATAAACCAAAAAGATTTCAAAATAATGCGAAAAATATATAATACCCCTATTTTTTCAATTAAACACTGTTGGAATATTTCCATAATACGTCCATTATTTTTAAATTATCAAATTTCACAAGGACAATATTGATGTTAGTTAGCAACAGATGGCTACACTAAATTTTTCCCATATTACCCATTAACGCCAGTACTATTGAAGCTAAATTAATTTAGACTAATGTAAACACTGAATCGTGGATCGACACAGATTTGCTTCCTCGTTTTCAAAAATAACAAATGGGTTAACAAAACTGTGTGTCGACTGTAATTTGACTCGTTATCATTTCTATTGGGTTAAAATTTAAAATATTGTATATGCTCATGGAACACAGATCTTTTTAAATCAATTATATATTGTTTTGTCGTCGAAAATCACATGCAAAAACTAGTATAAAATTTAAATAGAAAAATTATTAAAAAACGATAACGTAACTCTATTTTTTCGTTAAAAGGTAATTTTCCAGGGTGTCATTGCTGAGTAGTTTTTGCTGAGAAATACTATTCAATCCTTTAAAAATTTAATAAAAAAGTAAATATAAATATTTTTTATTCCCAGTAACAAATAAAAATTTCTTGATCAAGTTTTCATATAAATTCAATTCGAAACCATAACACTTTCGTATCGCATCATTAACTCTTAATAGCTCTGGAAACAGAGCTTATCAATGATAAATTATACATTTATTAAAATTAAAATCTTTAAATAGCCACGGTTTAGGAGTCTTAAAATACACCATAAATAATATTAGAACCATGTAAATCATTCTGATTTTATCGTATAACGCAACATGAATAGAATAACTTATCTCTTTGATATTTATGACTAACTTCTTGACAATTGGAAAACAATTTTTAAATAGGTTATTAGGAATTGATAGCTAAAATACACATAACTATTCTTAAAAATAGGTTAAAATAGAAATAGAACAATTTAATTATATAACCAAGAAATAAATTTTTTGCTAACTAATCAACAAAAAAAAACAGTAACTAGTGACCAGATTCTACAGGGAAAATTATCTTTTGCTTTTAATTAGCATCGTTCTATAAACAAAAAAATCTTAAAATACCAATCCGAAAGATTGCTAACATATCCATTATAGGAGGGACATATAATAATTCATAGTGTCCATAGCACTAGCAGGTTTCTCGTTTTTGTTGGGGTTCCATTCAGTTTTCTAACTAGTATAGTATACTAAGTGGGTTTACGAGGGCTTTTCGTTACAGTACAATTATAGGTAAACTTCTGAAATATTCCTGAAACAGTTAATTTGTTTGAATTATTATATATTTTTTAAAAGTAATATAGGGTTTATGAAAGCTTGATTTTAACTTTTTTAAAATAATTCATGTTTTCATTTTTATTGTTATAGCAGTTCTTTGTGTCGTCCATCAAATGTAGATCACACTATTTCGATGTGATCTACAAATTCAAGAACTAAGTTGTTCATAGTATTTGGGTTTACTTAAGTTTTAATGGTCTACTGTTATTCTTGATTTTCACTGCTACAAGAGTCTCTCATATGATTCATCATGTAAGGTACCATACATATATTATAGTCTTATCGGAACTACATATTCGTGCAACTTTTCGGATAAATCATACGTGTGAAATAAAAGTTACCAAATTTCATTACATTCGGATGAACATATTAAGTATGATAATATTTGTATATAAAATATGTGATACAATATTTTATTATCGACAGATAGCTAAATAAAACCTTATAAAAATATAAAAAGTTCATCCAAGAAATGAGAAGAAAATTATATTTTTATTCACGGGAATCTCCTTGTACGTACTTATGAAAAACATTATTTTTTGTACAAGTAAATGAAGCAGTGGCGGCTGGTTCAATAAAAAAGTAGAGGTTACAATTTCAATGGTACATTAAAAACATAGATATGTATAAACCTGGTGGATGAAAAAATAAAAATCTTTTTAAAGTTGAGTTGGTATGAAGCAAAGAAATCTATCTTAAATAACTAAACAAAAAGAAGGTAGTAAGTTTTAAAAATATAGCAGTCAAAACAAAATGCACGTATAACTTACTATGTGAATTATTTATAAAAAAAATCCATATGCCGGTCTTTGGCATTAGCAAACTTATTATTAACCCGATTGAAATCAGATATGCTTTCAATAAGATACCTTTATTTAGAAAGCATTGCCAAAGCTGAAGGTCTTTCTGGGCTCATAGTATTCCGTAAAAACATTTTTATCCGTTTGAGGATCGAAAAGCACCGTTCTGCTTTAGCCGATACTATCGGAATAGTAATTAAACTTTTTAGAAGTTTTAGAACTTCACTAAATGTCTCACTGGTTCGATGTCTTGTGAAAAACAGTCATAAAATACAAAAAATATCGAAATTGATCTAAATTCTTCAGTTTCATATATGATGGTCAGTTCTGTAGGATATTTTTGTTTGATAAAAAAGGGGTAAATTTTAATCGTATCCCTAAATTTTTGTTTGGAAAAACATGTACTACATTCGATATACTGTTGCTAAAAAAAATTCCTGCTACCAACTGACCTGAAAAGGTAAATCGTTCTTTTGCTTGACAAATAATTTTATCACTAACTTCTTTTGCTTCCTGAGAAAACTCCACGGAATCATCGAGCTTGCGTCGTTTTGAAGTAGGTGTAGATAGTTCAACGTCGTTTGAAGTAATATTATTTCTAATTTCTGTTAATTTTGATTCAAATTATAATATATTTTTATTTGCGATAACAGCGTCAATTTGTCTTTTTTATAAGTTACCAAATAATAAATCAACTTGGGGCATTATTTTGTAAAATAAGTTTAACCATGAAAGGAAACTCTTGCTTTTGAGAATTTTGACATACCCTGATGATTGGTTCGTGGTACTAACATTTCTACTATCATCTAGGATTTTTTCCATTGTTTTTAGAATGCTGTCTTTGTATTCGAATGCGATACAAACAACTTTAGAATTAAAATTTCATCTTGTTGGTGCCGAACGAAGTAAGCGTTTGTTAGGACTTGATTTTAACGGTTCTTTGAGGACTATTTAAAAAAAAAGAACAAATCTCTTGTAAATTGGAAAAAAGATGCCTACGTTTTTATTGGCGGATGCAGGGTTTAACCTTACCAAATTTAATTGAAGTGTATAAAAATGCACGTAAGCAGTTCATAGTTTTTTTTTATAATTGCTTGCACCTCATTGCCATCGTATGTTTACGAAATGAGTGTGTTTTTATTACCTTTGACGTGCTTTTAAAGTTTTTTAAGTATAAATGAAGACAGTTTCCGCGTCGTGTTCTAAAGACACAAAAAAATCCCAAAATCTCCCAACCGGCTTGCTCCATGTATGTATTTAAAGACAATTGCTATTTGAAAGACATTTGATACGTCACTATTATAGACAAATAAACAATGTTTGTAAAATTTCATTTTGAATGGTTTTTGACGTATATTTAAATACTGATGCTTTTTCCAAATATTGTTTCAGAACACCGTCTAACTTGGCACTAGAATCAATAATCAATAATCAATTAAACCTCGAAAAACCCCGGGATTAGAAGAAGACGTAAACTCATTATATTCTCGTAACGCGAGTTCGAAAGCTACACTGAAACGCACACAATTTTAATTAAAAAGCGAGATCCTTTTTGGTTGAAACTTCGAACTTATACCACTGAAAACTGCATTCAGAACTTTGCGTGAGTTACATGGTAGAAAAAGAAAATGTAAATAGCAGTACATGTTATCTCTATCACTCCGAACGTACGGTAATAAGGAGTAAATCAAAACTAAATTTTCGTAGTGAGAGAGATGGCATAAACTACTATTAATGCACGCGGAGCACTCAACAATGCTTAAAATCTTAAAATAAATCAATCGATCACTCAACATTATTTTAGGTTAATTAGAAATCAAGACGTTTGATAAAACCATGAGGAAAACTTATCTTTAACTTCTTTTGTATTTATATAGGATATAGGCAACCATATAAATATTAGAAGTGATCTCACGTATACTAAAATGGATAAGCTCTTCACTTAATTACCGGTACTACTTCGATAGAATTTATTAAGGTTGACTGTCTATCTACTGCTTTACTAACTAAGTAAATAGCATAATTTTGAAATATTTTCTTGTTTAAAAAATTTCTTATGTGAAAAACATTCGAAAAAACTCATCCGTTGCACCAACTGTAATTTTTGTGTGGCAGGAGCGAGAGAGTGAACAAAGAAGAAAAAGAGCGAGACCTGGCTCAAATTAAACTTGGCTTAGATAGGCAACTCCATATACGCTCCAATGGATTAGCTTGAATTGCATGAAAATTGCAAATAGGCGTGATACTGTAATACAGACAAATTATTCTTGATATTTAGCCGAAGTAAGTTAAATTGTTTCAATAATTGACTGCTATTCGCATATAATCTAGGTAAAAAATTGATTTAAATGTATTCATTAAATTAGTATTTATTTGATCCGTTAACATACTATTATTATCATTATTATTAAATTATCAGTAGAAATTAAAAAAATATTTGCACTTTTATTTATTAGTATGTTTTATTTTAATTTATTATTTTTGTAGGGTTGTGCAAACCTGCAAATCTAATGAAAAACCGTCACTAAAATGAAGTGTAGAAATAATACAGGTATTCCATTTTTTCTTATTTTATCGTTTTGTTTAAAAGTGCATCTTCAAGAATGAGCATAAAATAATCAATATATAAAACTCATTTATTTAATTCATGGTAAAAGAAAACATGGATTATTTATCAGTATTGATAATCATGATGATATACCACAAATCACTTAAAAGGCTCTTTTAGAAAATTCAGCAAATTTAATATAATTTTTTCACCAATTTGGCGCCATTTTGCTCCTATCGTCTTCTTTTTTATTACCTATTGAGTTAAATCAAATACATATGTTACTGAAACCATGTTGAAATATGTATTGATATTATTATTGAGGATAATTAATTAGATTCCCGAAGATATTTTTGAGCGATAACTATCTATTATCTCAATCATTCTAATAATTTTTAGGGCACAAATAGCTACCAGATTTACGATGCACGGCGTATTTAGAAAAAAGGAACGGAGCTTATTTTTCTAAATAAAACAGAGATTTATTGAAGCAATAAATGGGAAAATATGAGATGCAGCACGCGAATCAGTGCCGTAGATAAAGCTCAACAACATAAATTAGGACAACAGAAAGACATTTATACGTATTTTAAATGTCTTCTTGTTTTAAATTACAATTTACTCTTTTATGAACTTACACAGGCAGAATCAAATAAATTCTAAATGTTCGCTGAAATATTTCTATTTAAATGAAAATAAAAACCCGAAAAAAAAATTTAAAAATATTGTTCACATTATTGGCCATATAAGATACGAGACAATATAATATTAAAAGGATGAGTCAACGATTCGGCAAAGTAAATTTATCCTGTACTGGTAAAGTTCATCAAGATACCATATTTACTATATCATGATGAAAAAATGTGTATATATTAAAAACATCTTTAACTATTTATAGTTCACAAAAGTGAACTGCAAAAAGCCGTATTTTCTTAAATGCAACTATAAATTCGACGTCCACCATTCGGATAGTAAGAGAGCAAATGTCAAATTAAGTTAGAGTTGAACAATGTGTGAACTACATATCACAGTCCGTATTTTAATAAGAATTAAAACAATTTTTCCTTAAGCGTAACAAATACGAGATATAAAAATAGTTATTAATGTCAAATATAACAATACACTTAAAGAACTACTAAAATAGACAGAAAGAAATACTGATAATGGTGGTTTTGCTATAATTTTGCATTATTTTTTCGAGAATTTCAAAAAATGACTTTAATTACAAATATCGGAAATACTAGGAATTTTTCATTATCAGGGCATCATGTTAATAAGTATTAAACGATGCCATTTTCTTTTAATTTAATCATCTCTGCATCTCCTTCAATGGTGCGTTTTAACTTTACTAGTAGGTATACTATGAGAGAGCCTCCTCCTCCCAATGCCTCCTCCCGATCATAACCCTCCGTAATAATATGAGAGTGCCTCCTCCCGATCATAACCCTCCGTAATAATATGAGAGTGCCTCCTCCCGATCATAACCCTCCGTAATGATATGAGAGTGCCTCCTCCCGATTCTTTGTGCACATGACCTACTCCGTGAATTATGTGGGGATAGAGTGATATAAGACTGGAAAAGCGGAAATTTTACAACAGTTCTTTAAAAGTTATACTAAATTTTCGATGTCATCTAGTAATGATAGTGAAAGTAGTATTGTTGAAAGGAATAAGTTATTAATTAAAGCAGTAAAAGATGTGGAAAAATCTTTTTGTAAAAAGGCATTAGCTTATGAACACGAAAGTCTGTATGCCAGACCAAATGCTAAGAAATGTTATAGTTTTTACCAGAGTATGTATGAAGAAGCAATAAAAACGTGTCAAGGTTTCTACACAAATCAAGATATTAAGCGATTGGTGCAACATTTTGTGGAAAAATATTTTCTTTCAGAATTAAAGGTGTTAAAACCTTATTTGTCAAGTGAATTACAAGGTGAAATACTAAGGCGTGAAGAAGAGTGGGACAAAATTTCTATCAAAAATTTATGAGTGATATAGTTTATTATGGAAGATTTAGTGATTGAAATTATGGAGGATTTTTTAATATCGAAAGAGTGTTCTAGATACTTTGCCGTTACTGGAAGTGAGGAAATTTTAGACATCATGTCTATTGAGGCACAAGACATGACGTCCTATTTCAAGTATATGGACCATATAAAAATATGTGAAAAAGCTGTAAAATTGTGTAAAATATTTTTAGAAACTAGGAATATTAATAAGTTGTTATTAGGATTAAGAAAATTAGGATTAAATAGTTGTGTAATAGATATATGTAAAAAATCAGGTTTAAAGTTTAATAAAATAGAATAAAATTATATTTAATTTGTATTTATTCATTCATAAAAAAATTGTTATACATAAAGAATACATTGGATAGTGCACACATAGACGGTGATTTAGAATGAAAAAAACATTTAGGTTCAGATTTATGAAGAGCAGGTTCCTCATCTAGTTCAATAACAGGTTTGGCTGAATATTTTCGAATGTAGTCAGCTTTTTCACTTCCTTTAACATACACATAATTTGCATCTTTCGTCAATTCATTGACAATAGTAGAAAAATAGTGTAATGGTGTAAATCCTGTGTTCCAATAGAGACAGTGGTGATTGTTCATTAACCAAACAGCTTGTTTGTATATCTCTGTATTAAGTAAATTTAATGAATAGGGTTTCTTAAATATGTGATGACTAATTTTGCTGCCATCATATGCTGCCAACTCCTTTGGAATAAATTTATTGCCTTCATCCTTAAATCCTTGGATATCCAAAACTAGTCTCATATTTTTAAAGATTCAAATTTTTTAATCATAAATTTTTTAGCACAATATTCTTCAATTTGTATTTTGAGAATTTTAAGTTTTTTTATAAAATTTTCAATTTGTTTATTTTTGCGTAAATTCATTACAAGCAGTTGAAATCTATGTTTCACCTCTGAACATCTTCACACTACTGGAACACTCGATTAATATGTTTAAATTAAATGGAATCCATTAGTAGGAGAGGGGATAAAATTAAATTTGTTTTACTATTTTAGTTAAGGGATTGTAGGAAAATATTTTATCATGAATTATAAGGCAATATGCTGAAGTTTTTGGAGAAATGCTTTCTTTTGTTTCAAATTCAATCCTCATAGTTACCGGACCAGTTTGTAGTAAATCGCGCTGATGCGAACAATTAATGTAAACAATTGGTGCTTTTCCTTTAAAGTCCGATGGACTAAAAATTGGTTCTACAGGATGATTATAATACATGTGTCGGAATTCCGAAAACATTTCATACAAAGTAGCAAATTTATTATTTGCGAAATCAAGTTGAAGATCGTTATAAGGATATCTTTCAGAGTTCAAAAATACATTTATATTTTTTAATTCACAATGATCAAATTTACTCATGTCTTGTTTGACTTTTCCTCGTCTATCTTTTTGAAAAGCAATTAACACATGTCGAGGGGTTTCAACTTTTGTAGAGGTTTTTACCGACCAGTTGTGTCTAGTAGTTTCCAATAATTCTGGATATTCAATTAATTCCCAACTTCTAAAAGTAATGAAAATATCATTATTTTTATCAATTAATTTAGTAAGAGCTAATTCTTGAGGTATTGCTACAGTTAAATGTGGAACTCGCCAACAAAGTTTTGTAATAACAATTTTTGGTTTTTCATCTTCAACTGTGGATATAACTGCATCAGTACTATCATTACTCCTTATTAAAATTAATTCCTGTTGAGAATTTAAAATAATTTTATTGTAATCTTCAAAAAAGCCTGAATATAATTTAAGTGGAATGCATAAAGAAGCATTTCCTTTTTCATCCGTCATTATTTTTTCTCCCATCTTCGATTTGGGATACCATCCAGCATTTTGAAGTTTAGCACTTTCATTTTCATTAAAAGACATATATGATTTGATTGTAGAAGTTATTCCTATATCACGAACCGAATCAATTGTTACACCGTTAAGAACATAACGTAACTCTTTAAATAAAAACGCAGGAGCATTGTTAATTAAAGATGTATTTTTTAAGGGAGTATCTTTATCATCAGTAACTTTTAATTCTAGATATAGTTCGCTCCTGCAAGGTAAAGAATATTTTCCAGTTTGTTGTAAAGAAATTCTAATTTCATCATTAGGTCCTAATTTTGAAGGATTGAAAGGGTCAAATGAAAGCATTTCCCAACTTGAAACAGATTCATCAACAAGAATATTTTCCTTAACATTTAAATATTCCATTATTATTTAATTTTAAACCCCAAGGATTCTAGGAACAAACGATTAGAAGGTGTTAACTTCTTTGAGTTTCTTTTAGTACTAATTGAATTTGGCTTGAACCTTTTTATATTAAATTGAGTTAAGTAAGGCACTTTGTTATAAAGAAATACCATTTTAAACTATTTTCTTAAGATCTAATCTTACTGTTACGGTTTCCCCTCTAAAATTGATGAAATCACCCTCTTGATCTATTATTTTAATTGTAATTTTGTCTACTGTTTTAACTGTAACAGGGAAATAAATAATATTTTGAGGAGACTCTATGATCTTATATCCTGGAGAGACACTTGGAAAAAACTGATGAATTATGTGAACTGGATCACCATTTAAATAGGATCCTTCAGCAATACTGCAGTCTACATTTATTGCATTTACTTTTATAATTTCTGCTGGTGAATCAGATATATGCTCATCATTTGCCTGTAACTCTTTATCATAAAATCCCAAAATTTTTCCAATTGTTCCTTTTCGAAATGTTATCGGAACTGTAGTTTTAATATGAGTTCGTAAGGTATTATTGTTAGGATATAAATGAAAACTTATTTTTTCTTTATCAAGATGATTTTGTAACACATTATTAATATCATCTATTTCATAACTACCGGGTGGAATTCTAAATTCTTTATCTGTGTTATAGATAAATAAATTATTTGTTTCATCAATGTTGGGAATTGCATTAAAGGTTTCAAAATTTATAAGTCCGATCACATGTTCAACATTTTCATCTAAATAAATTGGTGGATGAATATCCGCCGTCAAAATAGCAGAATTACCACTAAGAACAAAACTGTATGACATATCTCCAAAAAATTGTGATATACAATAAATTTATTTCACACGTTTCATATTTTTATACAAAAATTTTAGACATAATTGACCACAATTAGTTTTATTATAAGTTTGAAATGTGGTGTAATTATATCTAACATTATTTTTGTTCCCATCGCTATAAAAGTATTTTATTAATTCAACAGGAGGTTGTAAATTCCCATAACTATCAAAATATATTATATTTTTTCCTTTTTTTGTGTATGCTATCCAATGACTTCCATCATTGTGAGAACTGTCCAGATTAACTATTCCACACTCATTCTTTTTAATTATTTTTGGTAATTTATCTCTCATGAACACACCTCGAAAATTAGGAATATGTAAAAACTTAACATACTTAAACAAGTCAATATTTGTAAGAGCTTTTCGAGGTATTTCTTTCAACAGTTTTTTGAATAAGGTTTTAAGTATAGACCACATCCTGTTTTGTATGGTTTTAAATAAAGACCACTACCTTTTTTCCAATTGCTATATCCTCCATCGCTGCATTGTGTCTTTTATCTTCTTCTAATTTTTGTTTAGCAGCTTTGGCATCATTAACAGCTTTCGCAATACCTGCCGCTCCACCTCCAAGGGCACCTAAAGCAGACAAACCTGCAAATAATGGTATAAGCGGCAAAAATCCACCACTTTTTGGAATGGGTATTATTCGTTTTTTAGGAGGTGAGACTCTTCCAAGTTTTCTGATTGATGCCAATGCTGTTCTCGCACTTTCCGTTAAACTTCTAAACTTTTTTCCCCTGAGTTGTTTTCTAGCTCTTGATATAGCCGTAGCCAAGGAAATTCCCCGTCCCTTTCGTTTTCTTGATACTCTTTTCCTCCTTCTCATCCCCATTCCTAACTTAGTTTTAGCTTTCATCGCACCAGTAATTCCTAAAGCAGCAACTTTCTCTCCGAAACTAGCGTCCTTAGCTTTATATCTCTCCAAAGCCTTTTTAGCCAATAATTCATCTGCATCATGTCTTCCTTTTATATGTTTTATTTCTGAATATGCTATATCATGCTCCTTACAAGCTTTATCTAAAGGATTTATTCCTTCGTCACCTCTAGCAAGTCTTTTTTCTAATTTAGTTCCTGGACCGCAATATTGGTAACCTGGTATATGCAACTCAAATGGTAATTTATTTATCAAAGTATTTAAAATACCTCGTCCTTTCTTTTTTTTTAAATGATGCGTGGAGTTTATAAGCATTATATAAATAGCAGTTGTAACAAAAATGATCCATTTTAAGAGATCTTGTCTTATATAGGAAAAATGAAGATTGAAAAACAACCCTTTTCGATACAAATTAAAGATTATGAAATTTTAAATAGCAAGTTTAACAAACATGGTAAATTATTTAACGGTGCTAGTAAAAGGGGATTAGTTGTTGGACCATCAGGTTGTGGGAAAACAAATGTAATAATAAGTTTAATTGGAGATCCAAATGGTTTGAGGTTCGAAAATGTGTATGTATATTCGAAATCATTATATCAAGAAAAATATGAATATTTAA
Source organism: Diaprepes abbreviatus (assembly GCA_034092305.1). Lineage (NCBI taxonomy): Eukaryota > Metazoa > Arthropoda > Insecta > Coleoptera > Curculionidae > Diaprepes > Diaprepes abbreviatus. Next base: position 1,703,231 of record JASJET010000103.1, read on the forward strand.
GAAAACTTCTTAATCCAATCAAAGAAATAGGTTACAATGAATCAGAAGATGCTGAAAATATTATATCACCACAAGAAATAAAACCAAATTCTTTAATAATTTTCGATGATATCGTTTGTTGCAATCAAAACATAGTAAAAGATTATTTTTGCTTTGGAAGACATAAAAATACAGATTGTTTTTATTTATCTCAAACTTATTCAGCCGTACCAAAACAACTTATTCGAGATAATACAAATTTGCTCATTATATTTCAACAAGATTCTACAAATTTAAAACATATTTATGATGATCATGTAAATATGGATATGTCATTTCAACAATTAAAAGACTTATGTTTATTATGTTGGAAAGACAAATATGGATTTATGGTAATAGATAAAGACTCACCAATAACTAATGGGAGGTATCGCAAGGGATTTGATTCATTTATTTTTCTATAAAAAGGTTATATTCGTTGAATTTTATTAGTTTCTTAAAATTTGCTGATGATGGATGAGAAAAAAGCTAAGGAATTGGTTAGAACCCGTTTAGCAGTTAAAAGAAAATATCAAGCGCTAAAATCAGAAATAAGTGAATCACAAAGACAACAAGAACAACAATTTAAACCAATAACTCAACCCATACAAGAATTAATTTCTACAATTGGTAAGATTGAACCTCTTGAAGTAAAAGAAGAGTTAAAAACCCCAATAAAAAAATCTTATGAAACACTCGCATCACCTAAAAGATTATTTGAAACAAGAACACCAACAAAAGAATGGCATTATGGAACATCAACTCCCCAAAAAAGAAAAACTAATCAAACACCAATTCTTCCCTCAGAAATACCAACAATAATAGATTGGGATAAAAGTATAGCTTCAGTAAGTCAGCTACCATCTTTACAACAAACCAGTATAATTGCAGAAACCCAACCATCATCAGGAGAATCTACGTTAGGAAATATATCTGATATACTAGAACAAACAAGGCAAACTATTCAAACATATGTTCGTTCACCTTTATATCAAGATTATTTATCAGAATTTGATGAATTACCTCGGCAATATATTGATGGCGGTGTAAAAGATACAGAACATAAGTTTGACCATCAATATGGAGTTGTTCATGATTACGAAAATGAAAAATTTTATTTAGGAGTCACATTAAAAAATGTAGAAATTATTGGAAAAGATATAAGAGTAGAAGGAATAACTTATCCAGGTACACCTGGATTATATGAATTATTGTTTAAAAAGGAACCAATAGGTTATAAGAAAACAGATTTGGATAATTACATGGATATTCTAAAAAGAACCAATGCATACCGAAGAAATAACGACCCAAACGAACAAGTTCAGGGAAATGCATCACACAAATATATTTCTATAATTTGTCCCTACTTACAAAAGGCTGGGATTATAAAAACTAAAACTATTGAACGTGAAATGGTTCAAACATTTTTTTCAAGACGAAAAGCTCCATATAGAGAGAGTCGACTAGCATCAAAAAAAGGAGGAGCTATCACCCTTAAAGATATTAAACCCAATACAGATTATGTTTACTGGGATGATGTGAATGAACTTGTTGACAGATTAAAATTGCTTGTTGCTTCCCAGAGTGCCGGCCATACAGGACATAAAAACGAAATTATTTCTATTATTGAAGAATTAAAAGAAGCCGATATTATCATATAAAAGAATGTAATAGGTATTTGTCCACATTTCTAAAATGACTATTGATAAATTTGGTCGCCATATTTCAAAAAGATCCGCCCCTAACATATCTGCATTGGAAAATAAAATATTAACAAATGTTGAAGAAAAAATATTACAAAATTTTAAGAGTGATCTAAAATATATTGAGAACAAAATAATTGAAAAATTTGAACCTCAATTACGAAAAGATATTAGTAATTTTAATAAAAGATTATATAAGTATGAGGAAGATGTACAGAATACAGCCAAAAAAATTAGGTTATTTGAAGAAACAAAAAATAACAACAAAATCGAGGTTTTACAAAAAAAATTCAATGATATTAAAACAGAAATAAAGGCTCGCGATGAAGAAACTGTCAAAAAATTAATTGAAGAAATGTTGGGAAAAGACTTTATAAAATTGGAACAAATGTTTAGAACTTTGATTGAGGCTGTAAAAAAAGATTTATCAACTAAAGTTTTGGAAAATAACGAAAAACTACAAGAAATGTTTTACGATTTAAATGATCTTGAAACAGCGTACAAAGAGCTAAATTCCAAAGTTGAAAATTTAGTAAGAATAGATTTAAAAAATATGGAAACCATATTCACGAAAGAAATAAAATCTTTAAACGATTTAGTTCAAAAGTCTGCTGATAAGTTCCGGACTACCAAAACAGAAATTATGCTATCGAACATTCTTCTTGAGACTAAAATAGATGGGAAAATTTCGGACCTTGTAAATAAAATTAATCAAATCATTTCATCAATGGAAGGTGTTAAGGATGAAAACAGAAAATCAATTGAAACGTTAAAAAATAAAATAAAAGAACTTCATGAAAAAGGAGCAGTAAATTAAATAATGTCTAAGGAATTGGGTGCAATTTATTAGTAATGCTATAGAGAAAACCAATATGAACAAACCTATAAAAGAAATAGTCGTAAATGAACTACATAAACCAGCAAGAAAAAATTACAAGAGAAGAAGAACTATTGTTAAAGGACTAAATGATTTATGGCAGGCCGATTTGGTGGAGATGCAACCTTATTCTAAATTTAATAGAGGTTATCGATATATTTTGGTAGTAATAAATACCTTTTCAAAATATGTTTGGACTCAACCACTAAAAAATAAGAAAGGAAAAGACGTGTCTATAGCTATGAAAAGAATTTTAGAAAAAAACACTAAACCAAAAAATTTACAAACAGATTTGGGGAAAGAATTTTATAATCAACATTTTCAGGACTTAATGAAAAAGTTTAATATAAACCATTACAGCACCTTTTCAAATTTAAAAGCTAGTATTGTTGAACGTGTTAACCGAACTTTAAAAGGCACTATGTGGAAATACTTTAGCAAACAGGGAAATTATAAATGGCTTAGTATTTTGGAGGAAATTGTTGAAAAATATAATAACAGGATTCACACTTCAATCGGCATAAAACCAGCTAATGTTAATGAAAAAAATGAAAAACTATTATTATCAAATTTTTTCACTCATAAGAAAACCATTGATTCAAAGCCAGTTAAGTTCAAGTTAAATGATTATGTTCGAATTTCAAAAAATAGAGAAGCATTTGACAAAGGATATACACCAAATTGGTCTACAGAAATTTTTCAAATAAAGAAGGTTCAGTTAACAAGTCCAACCACATATATATTAAAAGATAATAAAGGTGAAGAAATTCGAGGAGGATTTTATGAAGAAGAATTGCAAAAAGTAAAATATCCCGATGTATTTTTAGTTGAAAAAATTTTAAGAAAAAAGGGGAAGAATGTGTTTGTCAAATGGTTAGGTTTTGATAAATCACACAATTCATGGATATCCAAAAAAGAATTAGTATAATTTTATTCACATACCTTTGTATTTGTTATTTTATAATAGAAAAATATTTTTAAATAAAAGAGAAATTAAATATATTTTAATTATTTTATTGATGGTAAAAACCTTTCGTTATAAATAATATTTCTATGTTCTACATTTAACACTTTAAAAAGTATAATTTCACATTGTTGAATCTTCCTTTCAAATCGAAGTCTGTCTAAATATTGTTTTTGAAAATCACTTTTTCTTGATTGTCTGTAGGCATAACTCCACACAAACATAGTAAAAACTGTATCATTTTCACTAAAAGTTACTCTTTTCGCTGAAGAATTTCTTTTTTCCGATTCCACTTGCAAGTTTGGATTCCAATTCATTTGGATACGTCATTAATAGCTCCATCATAGTAGAAACGTTTTCACTATTTATATTTTGTTTATAATTCAATATGTTGATAACACTATTTAAAATATCATTTGAATTCATTAAATTTTCTTGAAATACATTAAAATATGTAATAAAATCCTGTTTTTTGATCATTTGAATTCGATAATCTATAAGATCTTTTATCTGCAACAACTTGTCAACAGAAGAAGAACTAAGCATCACATAAAATTCATCCTTCTTTTGAATTTTTATTATTGGTATTTCCATATATTTTTCAAAACATATTGTAATATCACCAAATTTGATGGGATAAAGATCCCTATTTAAACTGTAGAAATAATTAGCAATAACACCTTCATATTTTAAGAACGATTTCCAATCATCTTCATTTAATGAAATTTTGACTCCATTTTTTCCACCAAATACGATTTTAGGAGAAAAATCGTTCAAACTAATTCCAACACACACATGTTTTGATAATGAATTATTCAAATAGTAAATTTTTAAATTGAACACCTCTTCTTTTTTGTTACAATTCTCACTATTAGGAAACGTTTGATAATTCTTAATACTGTTAGAATACATTTTAATTTCACCAAGCTTAATATAGCACTGGAAAATCTTAATTTTGAAATCGCTACTTATAGTTTTATCCCCACCATGGCCCCCCACCAAAACGTGAAATATTTAGTTATTGACTTTAAAGTGGTAGCATATAATACCCAACAATGTAATAAAAATGGATATAATTAGATTTAAGACAAATGATAAGTAATCAAATTTATCATATATTGGCGTAAAATTGCAATAATTTGAAATATTAAATTTTTTTATTTCTTCAAAACCTTTAACTTTATGGTTTTCAATTTCATCAAAACAGCTTTTTTCATTCCAATTAGTATCCAAAATAGTTTTATTTGAATAATAATATAAAATTTTAAAAGCTCTACTTGATTTTTCTTTGTCTAACATTTCATATGAAAATACAGAAATGTCGTTATTAATTTTATCGTGGAACATGTAATGACAATTTTTGTCCAGTGTAAGCTTAGAATCATTTGAAAAACACACTACACTATCGGTAACACCAGAAGGGTGATATACGTACAAGACACTTCCTAATATTGAATATAGCAGGATAAAAGGAGACATAATTGAAACTCTTTTTCAAATTTAAGCGTATATTAAGACCAAAAAGAGACTGATTGATATGTGTGGGAGATACAAATATTTATATAAATTTTGACAATCAATTTTTTACAATAAACAATTTAATAATCAGTTTTAAAATGGAAACCTTGTTTACAATCAATATATACAATGAAAACAATAAACAATTTTATAAACAATTTTAAAATGGAAACCTTGTTTACAATCAACATTTTTATTTATAAAATGAAAACATATGACATAGGAAAAGGAATGCGAATATTAACAAATAGAAAAATTTGTTATTAAATTCCTCCTTTTTAACATTTATTGATAGATTTAAATTTTTGCACCGATTTAAACATTCTGTTAAATCACAATATTTATTAAACTTGTAATGTTCACTAATTGGACAGTCATCACTATTCCATTTGTATATTTCGGTGCCACAATAAAAACATTTGCAAATATCTTCTTTCAATAAATAATAAAATCCATAACTGGCCAATACTTCAGGCTTTAGTTTCCCTTTCCAATTTTTAAAAGACCAAAGTCTTCTTTGGTAAGTTCTGAAGGAAATATTATCTATTTCCTTTTCAGTTGTTTCAAGACACATTTTATAAACTAAAATGATTATACTTTATATTTGGTCAACTTTAAATACTTAAACGTTTATTGGTGGAAGGGGAAAATAGATACCAATGGCTAAACATTGTCTTTTAACCATAAATATAGAGGAATATCCTGATGACCCCAAGCAAGAGAATCATATTCATTTGGTATTAAAAATCGTTTATCATCGGCACAAGTTAATGCCACTTTATTTATTAACTCCGTATAAATATTGTGTAGTCGAGATCGAAATACATACATAGTACAAAATGTTTTTGAACCTTTTTCAACCACATCTTTATAATGAACAAACTGTAATTGTTTTTCCACACTACTTTTTTTAACCCCTTTAGCCCTTTTAGTTAATCCCTGCGTTGTTTTAATGCAATAAGCTTTTGACCCTGTCCCATAAAAACTCTCAATTGGTATACCAGCATACTCATCTTTAAATTTTCCTACTACAGACTCTGTAATTGGAATATTATAAATGTTATCTGTTTTATAGTTTGAAGTGTCAAAATAATTTATATTACTTTTAATGTCTCGATAAACATCATCAGTTTTAATTTCTAAAACTAAAGAGTCAGTATCTGTATATAATAATTTTACGTTTTCTTTGTAATAAGGTTTTAAAAAATTATAAAAGAAATTGTACATGACAGTTTTAGAAATATCTAAAATTGAAAAGCCTATATAAACTGGTTTATTATACACTATTTGAACTTTTTGCATTTGAATAGCTACTAAATCTTCACAAAATATTGAAAGATCCTTGAAATAGGGTTTTGCTATTAAATTCTCAGCACCATCTTTTTTTTGATTTTTTGACCATTGGGTTACCAAGCGGACATCTACCCTCCGATCAACGTTTTCCATAGTTTTCCCAAAGACACTATTGTTTGCCAATTTATAAGTATCTCTATCAAAAGGACTTTTTGATTCGTTTCTTAATTTAGTGTTCAAATCAATATATTTTTTTAGCCATGATGATTGGGAAAATTTTAATATCCTATGTATTTTAGTTAATTTTAAACCATTTTGAATACTTTGTTTTAACAATGTATAATGAATTATATATTTTGTTTTATTGTGTAAGTTAGGAATTAATTTAAAACATTTGGAAGTGGGAGATTTAAAATTTTCAGGACAAAAAGGTAAATCATTATGATCTTCATGTAGAGATGAAGGATATTCTAAATCTACTTCCAAAACATAGCCTTTTTCTGAGGTATCAGAAATATTCATAACATTAAAATTATTAATTTCTTGTTGGGAAAGCCAAGAAAAATCTTTTTGAGGAAGATGTTGCGACATAGCATAACCATACAAATTTGTAGCGTCTAAATATAAAATATATGTGCTAGGTTCGCTAGGATTAAAACTTGGTAAATATTTGTTATTTGCTATTGATTTCCTACAAGTACATATACTAACTCCACCTCGAACGCTATTTTTGAAAAAATGTAACATATCTGTATCCGTTAATAATTCCAACTCTACCCCTGTATATTTTAAACATGCGTCAAAGCTTAAACCTGGAAAAGTAAAATAATGTGCTGGATCTAAATTATAAGTTTTCATACAAGTTTTCCTAAAGTTTTGGAATATGTCTGCCAAAAGTAGAACATCTGATGTTAAATAAATATCTGAATAGTTACCAATTGTGGTACATTTGAAAAATTTCCAAACATGTTTTGCTCTGTCATATTCTTCATTAGATATATGTTCATCAGTTAACTGATTATAAAACTGTTCTTTTTCCGGCAATGATGTTTTAGATAATTTTGTATATTCATCAACATAACTATATGGAAATATTCCTTTTTTGCGAATTAAATTAAATTCATCATCATTAGGAAAATATTTTCTAACATCAATGCATTGTTCATTAGAAAGTCTATTCGAAAGTTTTTCGATCGAACTTGGTAAAAATTGGAAAGAATCAATAAATCTTAATTGAATATATTTTCTCTTCAAGATGTTTGAAACACGATCTCGATAAGTATCAACTTCAATAATTTTTTCAAAAGAAATGTATTTCTCTTTATTTTGAGCGATTACACTTATTTGTTCTTTATTTTTACACAAGTTTTTAATAAATAGATGGGCATCATAATTTTTTAAATTGTGAAAAATAACTGGAATATATTTAGGAATTTTAAAATTTAAATTGCATATGGAATGTGCGGCTTCTCTATACTTTCCGGTTATGTGGCAATGATCGGCAACTTTGTCATTTTCAATGATTTTATTACAAATGTGACACATATTTGTGTAATTGAAATGTATTTTTTCTAGTTCAGTAAGCTTTATCATTTTTTTAGGTGATTTAAGGAAATTTTCATATAAACCATGAATATCTCTTTCTAAAAGATTTATAAATATTTGTGCACAATTTTTTCCGCGATATAATTCCAATTTTGATAATGAATTGTTGAATGAACATTTAATGTAGTATGCAAATGAATATGGAATGTGTTCATATTGTTGAATTGTATAAGAAGACTCTGAATTTATATTTATATCAGGATTATTAATATTTTGAAGTAAACATTCGAAATCTGCATAAACTACAAATGGTAGCTCCATTTGTTTTTGAATATTTTCAAATTTAAGTATATTTTCGGGTACAATATTTCCAAATTTATCCTTTCTATTTTCTGTAGAAGGTAAATCCATTCTTATGTGATCACAATCATACTCAGAATGACGGATTAATTGTTCATTAGTGGTAAAATACTGTAAGCAACCGTCACACAAATGTTTTTTGCCATTATGTTTTGTTACTTGGGTTGAAATTAATCGTGATAAATCGTTAATTAGACAATAATGAAAATTTCCTTCATCGTCGGAAATTAATAATAAATTTACATGAACATTTCTTTTAGTTTTTTTCCCATAGTACAGTGGACCGATAACTTCATATCGATCTTTAAAAATTTTATTTACTTTTTCTATTGTGAACACGTTTACGGATATGTTATTTTTTTTTTCAAAAAGTATAATGTCCTTTATTGCTAAAGGAAAAGTCATACCTGCTATATCAAACAATGTATTAAAATGTGGATATGATGTCGGCTCTGTTGGTAATCCTGTTGGAGGATGAAGAGCTGCAACGATGCTCCATAAGAAGCAATATGGATCCTGATTTTGGATATTAAGGATGGCTTGCCTTTTACAGATGTCTTGTGGTAAGGGGATGTATGAGGAGGCACGTAGTGGATTAAATCGATTTATGTTTACCTCTAGATGTAATATGCGAATTAATTTCCAACCTGCAAATGAAAATATTGTTATTATAAAAACGGAAAAGAAATTTCATAAAATTTTACAAAATTATATATTATTTTTATTTATTATTACCTGACTCTTTTTCTGCTAGTTCATCAGCTTTTTTGTCTACGATCGCTATTAACTCCCCCAAAACTTCGTTTAAATCGGATCCTTCGCAGACTACTTGAAAAGGTGATTTTACACCATGTTGATTTGAGGTTTCACAAAAATAATAACCAAACAGTTCCAAGTTAACTTTAATACATGTGTGTTTTTCCATTTCTTTTTTTATTAAGTTGATGATTTTTGTTGAATAATTATTCAAAAATTCAATTACATTTATGTACATCTTCAGCGCTCGAACTCTATAGGATATAATTCGATCTTGAAATGCGGAGTTAATAACATCAATGCCATTATCATTTTTCAAACATGCATTTTCTTTGTGAATATTTGATCGAAGATGTCCACTCCATGCTCTTCTTTTGAAACCTTGGTTACACAGATTACAAAAAATCTCTTCTGAAATATTTTCCACATTTTTTTTGTATTTTTGACATATATTTTTAAGATGTCGTACCAAGTTGTCTCTTCTTGTAAACTTTTTTTTGCATGTTACACACTGCATACTCAGTCTCTTTTTGGGAAGTTCCTACACAGATAGTGAGAGCAAATTTTGAAAGACGAATCTTAAATAGGTAATAAAAGTAGGGGGAGAAAATTTTAAATAAGTGACAAAAGTAGGTGGGAAGAATATTACTAAAGGTGCTTAAATTTTGAAAAATTTAATATAATATAGCTCCTTAAATTTTGAAAAATTTCCTAAAGCTTCGAAAAACTATCTTTTAATTTCGATACTATCTCCATAATTCTAGTAAGATTTCTAACAATGTTATCTGCATAAGCATTATTAGGACCTTCAACTGGTGGAGGTCTCAATAATCCTAAATTTAGAACTAATGAGTTTATATGTGCTCCATGTATTCTTTTTCGTCTTTTTCGGTCTTGAGAAGACTTTCCACATTGACAAGGACTTTTTAGGTTTGTTTGGGTTTCTATGGATTTTTGATTACTTTCGGTTTGAACCCCTATATCCTCCCCGAAAGTAAAAGGAGAAAAGTTTCGGATATGAGGTGGAGATGGAGAAAAGCGATCTACAGTGGTCTTTTGACCACAAGGAATCTCCTCATCTTCAGAACTTTCCTTCTCCATGGAATTTTGAAAAATGTGATTGGAAAGTAGGGAGGGGGAGAGCGGTTCTTGTGGAATAGGAGATTGGGCAAAAAGTTCTGGAGATTGTGCAAAAAAATCTGAATAAGTTGGAGGAAGAGGTGAAGGAGTTGGAGAAAGAGGTGAATAAGTTGGAGGAAGAGGTGAAGGAGTTGGGAAAATAGGTGAATAAGTTGGAGGAAGAGGTGAAGGAGTTGGAGGGATAGGTGAAGGAGTTGGAGAAATAGATGAAGGAGTTGGAGAAAGTGGTGAAGGAGTTGGAGAAATAGGTGAAGGAGTTGGGGAAAGAGGTGAAGGAGTTGGGGAAAGAGGTGAAGGAGTTGAAGATGTAGGATGTGGTGAAGGAACGGGGGTGATATTTTCATATATTGGTGGAGCTAAATTGATTTTATCCAAACCTAAAAATGCTTTTAAAGAGTCAACATTTTTTACCGCCTGTGTTGGTATGTCGTCGTTGTTGGTAGTTGTTGGGTCTCTTTGAGAATTGTTAAAAATCCCCAAATAGTCATTTTGTTTTGTAATTTCCATTAAATAGTCCTCATCAATGTCTGTTTCGTCTAAAATATTTAAATAGGAATTTTGTTCTGCCAGAAGATCATCAACAACCATTTGTTCCTGGCTATTAACTCTAATGGCTACATGTTGCAAAACATTAATTTTGTTGGAGTTCTCTACGTAATGTGTCATTGTTTTATTTTAAAAAACGTTAAAAATTAGAATGTAAACGGTGGTTAAGGGGTAGAGTTACTTAAGAGTTAAAAAAAATACTTGGAGCTTTAATAAACAGCAAAAATTTGAGAGAAAACGAACCAAAATTTGAAAAATAGATGTATTAACAAAATAAACTTTTAAAAATAAAATTCACAAAATTTAGTTAACAATTTGGAAGAGAACAATGGTTTTTAATAGTTGAAATTCAATCAGAGTTACTTCTAAAGATTTAAAAAATATATGAACCTTTAAGCGTAGAAAAACTGGAAAAATGTTTAAAAAATATCAAATATGGTTTTAAAAATAATATTTTAAAAATACAATGAAAAATATAAGCCACAAAAATTTGGAAGAAATCGTCCTTAAAAACACTGAAAACCCGTTAAAATTTGAACAAAAAGATGTTGCAGTAACGAAATAAGCTTTTAAAAATAAAAATTACCTATTTAAAACTTCAAATTCACAAAAAAAACATCAAAAAACACCAAGAAATCGCGACAAATAGAATAACGTTGTTCACTGTGTAGAAACTTAGGCGAGACTGATCTTCTTTCCGCTTATATATTGTGACGAACAAAGAAAAACCTTGACTTGAAGAAGTTCGATGACCAACCTACCCCCCCCACCCCCGATTGTCCCCCGCACCACCCCCCACCCCCGCCCCCGATTGTCCCCCCCCCGCACCCCCCTTCCCCCGCGGATTTTTTTTTTGCCTCTCGTTGTTGAGGTGTGTGTCTGTGTGTCTGTGTGTATCTGTGTGTGCGTGTGTAGGTTTATGTGCATGTGTATTTGTCTGTGTGTGTGTCTGTGTGTGCGTTTTTAAAAAAAAACTGAGTACTTTTCGGCGATTAAACCCCATAGAAATTTTCTTTGACTGTCACAATTCGAGGGTCCAGGGGGCGGCAGCCCCCTTATACGCGGGGGTCCAGGGGGCGGCAGCCCCCTGGTCAGGGGTCCAGGGGACGAAGTCCCTGGTGGGGGGAGGCGGGGGGCGAAGCCCCCCCCCCCCCCGAGGGGCTGAAAACCGGTTTTCCTGGCTTTAAAATCGAGTTTTGAACACTTTTTTAACAACTCCAACAAGCCCGTTTAGTCGCATCTTTTCCATTAAACAACACAGTCGGGTTCGAAAATTAAAGTTAAAGTTTTTTTTATTTAATATGGGTGAAAACTGGCACGGACGGTTCCTTCGATTAGAAGGACGGAATGTGCGGATTGTTGCAGGGGTTGCACAGCCCCAGCAACAACAGCAGCTACAACAGCAACAGCAGCTACAACAGCAACAGCAGCTACAACAGCAACAGCAGCTACAACAGCAACAGCAGCTACAACAGCAACAGCAGCTACAACAGCAACAGCAGCTACAACAGCAACAGAGGCCCTTTCAATTGAGGCGACCTCTGTTTTGGGCGCGACCTCAATCGCCGGAGCGACATCGTCGTTCTCCTTCGCCATTAGAAGGGGAGGACAATGGGGTTGATAGAAACTTTTTAGATTCTCCAACTCCACCTCCATCTCCACCTGCGATCGAAGAGGACGACGTTTGGGAGGTCCAAACAGTTACATATCGCCCTATACAGGTTCACGAGATCTCCACCACTCGACCGGACCTGTAATGTAGATAGTGTAAAGTGTAAAGTGTAAATAGTGTATTAATTTAGGGACTTGTGTAATGACTTTAAGTGTTGTAAAAAGGTAAATAATTTTTTTCACATATTTTTCTACAATAAATAATTTTTAACATTTAACTGAAAACATCTTTTACCTGTAAATAGAAATTTTTTGTTTCAATAATCTACCATCTCCCTAGTAGATATACCTAGGGGCGTTCTACAACAAAAAGTGCATTTTTCCCATAAGAATAACATGGGGAAAATTTAAGGTTCAAATTGCAATTTTAGTGCCATTTTAGGGCGTGGCATTTTTAAAATTAAACAGAGCATAGTTTTGTTGAAATATCTATTTTCTATTATACATGAATTAAAAAATACAATAGGACATAGTTTTGTTGAAATATTTATTTTTATTATACATGAATTTATAAATACAATAAAGAACAGGGCTATGGTTTGTCTTTTACCTGTAACTAGAATTTTTTTTGTTTATGTAAGTCTTGAATTTTGTAATTATTTTATTTTATTTCTGTAAAATAAATAACTCGTATTTTATTTTGATTTTTATTAAATCTCATTTGGTCCCTTACTTTTCAATTCAATTATTTTAACAGTTAGGTAGGTAAATTTAAAACAACATTTTTAATTTTTCAAGTCAATGAATTTTTTATTTCAATTAACTTAATACTAATGAATTCAAAATTTTTCTACACTGCTTCGAAGAAATTAAGTAAAAAGTTTAAGAAAGTTTTAGGACAATAAAAATGTGATTTATCAAATTTACTTAACATAAATTATGTGTTATAATATATAATAAAATTTATAAATTTATTTTAGACTGTTTTGTTTCTTGATTTTATCAAATTTACTAACATAAATTATTTGACACTATACTAAAAAATTATAATTTTATTATAGGCTGTTTTGTTTCTTGATCTATTTCTAAAGTTTGAGTTAAACTATTACAAACTAAACAAACTTCACAGTTTATTATTTTGTACAAATCTTTTTCACATATAGCACATTTTAATTCGTCTATATTGTGTTGAACTTTTCTTTTTATGTGAGTGTTAACATGTATATGAGTTTCATCCTCTTCTACCATTGCTCTATATAAAAAATAGCAATAATGGCAGAGAGGATTATTTGAATTGTCCATTTTTTTAATATTAATATAAGACTGCATTACACAAAATACTTCCTGAAGGAAATTAACAGATGGAGTAAAAATGTTTTTAACGTTTGCTTGAGCTCTTTCATCTTCTACATCTTCTTCCAATTCTGAATCTCCAGACTCGTTTTCTAACAAAACTTCATTGTTTACATCGTTATTTCTAAGCTCTTGAAGCTTTGGTAATGATACAGAACCTATGTGGTGAAATTCTAGTAACTGGAACACTTCCACCAAGTCAATTTCTTGATCTTCCATTTTTAAACTTTTTACTTAATTTCGCGAAGCGGTGTAGAAAAATTTTGAACTGAACTCCAGAGCTCTGCAACACATTTTTATATGGTGGCTAATGGAGTGGAAAAGGTGGTAAAACCAGTAGCGGAGCGGGAAAGGAGGAGGGGCAACCAGTAACGGAGTGGGAAAGCCGTTCTTAGAGATATGTCTTTGCAACAATGTATGGTAAGTTTTTAACTATGTTATTTTCACACTATAAAAATGTGAAAAAGTTATAGAAGCCTTCACAATCACAATATTCCTCTTCAATAAGGTCTTCTACACAAATAATTTCCCCTGTCTCACGCACTATAAGTTGTTCATATAACGTTCTACAAACAGGACATGTTTCTTTTGTTTTAGACCACTGTTTAATACAATTTACACAAAATAAATGATTACATTTATTTGTATAAGTAATTTCAATTTTTCTTATATTTTCCAAACATATGGGACACTCCAACAATACTTTTTTATTAAAATTAGCTGCACTATTTTTTTTTTTCGGACAATTAAAAACTTTTTTCTTCATTTTTCTTTTGATTTTACCAGCCATTTTCCCACTCTTCTTCACGCCTTAGTATTTCACCTTGTAATTCACTTGACAAATAAGGTTTTAACACCTTTAATTCTGAAAGAAAATATTTTTCCACAAAATGTTGCACCAATCGCTTAATATCTTGATTTGTGTAGAAACCTTGACACGTTTTTATTGCTTCTTCATACATACTCTGGTAAAAACTATAACATTTCTTAGCATTTGGTCTGGCATACAGACTTTCGTGTTCATAAGCTAATGCCTTTTTACAAAAAGATTTTTCCACATCTTTTACTGCTTTAATTAATAACTTATTCCTTTCAACAATACTACTTTCACTATCATTACTAGATGACATCGAAAATTTAGTATAACTTTTAAAGAACTGTTGTAAAATTTCCGCTTTTCCAGTCTTATATCACTCTATCCCCACATAATTCACGGAGTAGGTCATGTGCACAAAGAATCGGGAGGAGGCACTCTCATATCATTACGGAGGGTTATGATCGGGAGGAGGCACTCTCATATTATTACGGAGGGTTATGATCGGGAGGAGGCACTCTCATATTATTACGGAGGGTTATGATCGGGAGGAGGCATTGGGAGGAGGAGGCTCTCTCATAGTATACCTACTTACTCCACTCTGTATCTCATGTCAATGAAAATTTTTACAAATTTCTAAACAATTTAATGTAATTCTTGCTAAACTTTTCCTCACAGGGACAATGAATTAATTTTATTCCCTTTCTATTTTTCATTTTTGGTCGGCCACTAATTAGTCTCGTAGTAATTTTGTTTTGTTCCTCTTAAAAATTAAGAACTAAATTTTCTTTTATTCCTCGTGTTTCATTTAGAGAAATCTTGGGGCCGTTCAGATTTAATTGTCGACCCCCTAAGGCCTGTCACTTTCATAAAGCGCGCGAAGGGAAACTGCTGGAAAATTTTATAATTAGACGTAACAATTTTTACCGAAATTATATTGCCCCGAGAGAAATTTATATACACAAAAAAGATTAAAGTAAGCAATTAGTTCCTTATTAAATATCTTAATAACTTGTAATATTCCTTACAATATCTTTAAAATAAAATAGGCATATTTTTGGGGGTTGCACAAACCTGCAAACCTAAGGAAAATCCGCTGCTGAAATGTAATGTAAAAATAACACAGGTGTTTAATTTTTTCCTATTTTATCGTTTTGCCATATTTTAGGATTTTATAGTAACTAAACACCATTACGTTTTATTACATCAGTATATCCACAACTCCACAATTTTTATTTTTTTTTTGTTATGACATTTTGGAGTAATATGCCCCAAAAGCAGATGTGAAGCTAAACTGCCAGAATGAAATTTAGGGTACCTCCCATTTGTGGAAAGCAAGATAGAGTTTTTGCTTTGCTTAGGTTATTGCCTGTTACTTCTTCGAATGGGTCTCTACAAATGGAATTATGAAGAGTATCCGGAAAATTCTCGTGCAACGTTTGATGATAGACTCTTGACGTCAAAATAGATTTAAGCCACATTAATTATATTCGATACTACTTCGTTTATGTAGCAGAAGATAAGCAACGCGGTAACTGAATTTAATGGCCTTTGGTGTGTGACCTAATATTATAATATGAAATTTTTTAATGGTATAGCAGCCGGCTATAAAGTAGTGTATAAAACTGACGTGACTTGTAAACATCTCTTCTAATTTTTTATGTCATCAGTGTTATGACAACCTAGATATTTCTATCGTATAATTGTATGTATTTGGAAACTTTTTTTACCTCTTGAAAAATTTTAGTTGGATGAACGGTTTCGCCAGGAAAAAATATTTTCAATTACATGCATACACTAATTACCTCTGATTATAACAAATTACTGCAACTTCAATTTTTCAAGTGACTTTGTTGCTATTGCATTTAATAACTTGACAAAATGTCATCAATGTCTAAGAAGTCAACTAAAATAAAATGAACATTCGAAATTTCCAAGCCTATTTTACCATTAAATATGGGTAACTACAAGCTCTCCGAGAAGGTTGACATGCTCCTGGTATATGGGTTTTGTGAATAAAATGAGCCTCGAGGTGTTAGAGTATATATGGAAAGATTTCTTAACCACCGAATACCAAACCATCGAACATTTGTCAATATTTTGCGTCATATCCGAGAAATACGCAGTTTTGAGAAAAAAATTTGGAAAGATTTGAAAAAAAACCAAGTGTTAGTACCCACGGCTTAAAACGTTAATTGGACATCTCTAAAACTATTATCCCACTCCATTTTTTCGTTGTTTTCCGGTAATATTCCAACCGATGGATGGAAAGCGGTAATAAGGCACTAGTAAAATGGAGGCCATTTTGCACATTTGCTTAATTGATGTTTTCTTTTTAGTTAGCATTTCCAATCTTTTTAAAATTCATGCGTGTACTTCATTTTGTTTTCAAAATTGTTTTATTATTACAGTCAATTGGTATATGCATATAATTGAAAATATTTTTTTTCTGGCAAAATCGCTTATCCAACGAAAATTTTTCAAGAATTAAGAGAGCTTTCAAATATATACGGTTATCCGACTGAAATATCTAGGTTTTCGTAACGTTGATGACACAAAAAATTAGAAGCGATGGTTACAAGTGACGCCACTTTTATAACACTTACACTACTTTATAGCGGGTCATTTTACTACTAGAAAAGGTCATATTACAGTGTTAGACCGCACACCAAAAATTATTAAGTTCAGTTACCACGTTTTCAAAAAGTTTAGAAAAAATCAATATTTTCTTGACGTCTTCTACCTCCTAAATGGTGCAGTACACAGGGTGCGGCATTTATCTTGAGACAACAGAATATCTCGGTGGGATCAAATTTTTTCGAAAAATATGTTATACAAAAATAATAGGGTGACAAGGGGGCTAACTAGCAGTGCCCTTGAAAATGACCTTGATCTTACCCTTCAAGGTTATTTGAAGGTCAGCTTTGGAATTTTAAATGGGTCCTCCCAATTTCGACCCCGGGAATAGAATGGGCGGAAAATTTTACCATCATATATGACCTTGACCTTAAGATGGAAGTTAAATATCAAGAACATTTCAAGGTCAAAACGAAAAATCGCAGTATTTCGTGAAATGTTTCGTATAAAAATTGTTAAGTGGTACGGGGGCCATGTGATAGTGACCTTGAAAATAACATTGACCTACACCTTCAAGGACCCTTCATTTCAAAATTTGAAAAGGAAGCCCCCAATTTATCCCCCGAAAATGGAAAGACGGATCAATTTCACTGAAATTTCATTATCAAATATGACCTTGACCTCAAGGTTAAGATCTAATATCAAGGTCATTTTAAGGTCAAATGAAGATCTTCAACGTCATTATTTTATTCAATGGTTCATACGAAAGTTGTAGGATTGCAAAGTTTCCGTAATATTACCTTAATCTCGATCTTTCTGGCTATTCGAAAGAATTCGTTCGTTCAGATTTGTTAGCAAAAATTGTACCTAGTACAACTATGTGCATGATTAACTACTTTTAGCACTACTCAGGAACAACGACGTGGACGAAGTAGTTTTTGTTCTCTTCGGGGTGCTTGTTTAAGGTAAGTCTCCTAGCCTTTCGCAATCGGGATGCAGGTTTTCGGTGAGTTCTCTCGCCTCTCACCATCGAGGTACTTGTTTTTAGGTGAGTCGCCTCCTACCATCGGAGTACTTGCTTTCTATGAGTTCCCTCGTCCCTTGTCATTTTGTATGTTCATGTTAAAAGTTTCATAGGAATTTATTTCAATAAGTGCTCAAAATGGTTACTTTCGACTTATTGACCAGCACTTCAAATGATTGCACAACACTACGGAGCATTTCAGATGTTATTTTGATAAAAGCATCTCTGATTTGCTGCTTGATGTCTTCACGAGTTGTTGGCATATCTTTATTCATTTCGCTCTTCAAATAACGCCATAAACAAAAATATGGCGACGTAAGGTTTAGTGACTTTGCAGGCCACTTTACTGGACTTCCTGGACCAATCCATTGTCAATTGAATTAGCGATCCAACACTTGACGAGCTTATTGGGAATAATGCTCTGGATATCCATCGTGTTGAAACCATATTTGTTGCTTTATATCTAAGCGTACATGTTCAAACAAAGGTGGAAGTTGTTTTTCTAAAATAGCACGATATTTTGCACTGTTTAAATTACTTTTTCAAATTTTGAAATTGAGCTTTTAATGACCTTGAAATTTAAGGTCAAGGTTATTTTCAAGTGATAGGGACCACTTAGCCTCCGTGCTACCCAACAACTTTTGTACGAAACATTTCACGAAATGTTGCGATATTTTTTGTTTTGACTTTTAATGACCTTGATATTTGACCTTCGTCTTATAGTCAATGCCATTTCCGATAGTAAAATTTTTCGACCTTTTCATTTCCGGGATCAAAATGGGAGTCCTATTTAAAGTTCTAATGTTGACTTTCAAATGGCCTTGAGAAAAGGCCAATGTCATTTTCAACGTCACTACTAGTTAGTCCCCCTACTATCCTATAATTTTTGTATAAAACATTTTTCGAAAAAATGTGATTCCACCGAGATATCCCGTTGTCTCAAGATAAATGCCGCACCCTGTATAAATAAGTTGGCTTAAATCGACCTATATTTACGTCAAGAGTCTGTCGTTAAACGTTGAATACGTATTTTTCGGACATTTTGTATAAGTAAGATGACATTTTTTATTTAGTAACCTCACTCGCGAGATGTAAGCAGCCAAAGTTGTTTTAAATGTTCCACTCTTTTCTACATAATGGCACTTGGTAAATACTTTTAACGAAAATTGACACAGATAAGTTGCCTTCCCTAATTTATAAAATACTATAAATGTGTATAAATTTTAATCTCTGACGTTTCACTATACTTCTGCAAAAAAAAAATAATAAGACAACTATGTTTTTTTAAGTTAATACCCTAATGTAATGTGATCAAATTGATTTTTTCAACTACTGTAGTATGCTATTGAAAAGCTGTAAATATTTAAATTCGCTAATCTTTATATAAAATGGCATTATAAAAAAATAGTTTCATAGGACATACTGTAATATTAAATAAAAACAACTATTTTCAAGTGCTGCTTACTGAATCTTCAGAATCAATGATCCTGTTGAGTTTCACTCCCTAACCCCAAAATATTTGTTGATAAAAATTTTAATCACAAATAAAAAACAACTCTAGGGTAAAAATAAAGAAGTGCATGGTTCGATAAGATAAAATAAATTATTTAATTTTCGTAAAAAAATAATTTTTACATGAAGGAAACTTCTCATAATCATTTCTTAGGCTTAATTTTGCACGGCTAAACTTAATAATTATTACTTTTGTTCTAAATATCTATATGCTTTAATTTAAAAGAATGTGTATAGGTCCAAGATATCTTTTTTCCGTCTATTAATTTGTAAATCCATTTATTATTTTGGATTTGATTATATAAATTTGAATAGCATATTATCTGTTGTCTACACATCTGCAGACATTTTTATCCTACTTTCATCATAATTACCAAACAACGATTTAAAGTGAAGAAAATTTTGCAAAGATTCGGCGTTTTCTATATTCTGTTGTGTTTTATGACAATGTATTTTAAAAATTCAGGCAAAAACTGGAACTATTTACCTTTTGAATACTCTTCAAATACCTTCTGTTAGAGGGACCTTGTATAATGGAGCTCCATATATGGCTTTTGAAAATCAAGCTTACCCCTAGTATGAAAAACAATTTTAAACGTGGAATGAAAATACAATTCATTTAATTTTAACAAGGCGCGTTAAAAAGTGGAAATAAAGAAAATCGCATAAAAGCGGATATTTTTATTGTGAAATATTAATCCTTTAATCTCCTAAACTTCATTGTTCCTTTAAAGGATTTAAAGCCTTTGAAAAGTATTTAAAGCTTTCGCTAACAAAAAGATACAGGAAGTTAAAGCAAGCAATGTGATTTAAATTCAATTTGGAGAAAAGTATAATTGAATTTTTTAAATTATACTATTTAAATAATAAAACGTCATTTTTAGAGAAAGGCTCGATATTTGAAAAAAAAAACAATAAAATATGTTTCAAGTTTATGTGTGAACAAGTACATTGCAAATTACAAAAATACTAATATATTACGCAGTAGTTTTCTAACGTAATATTGATATTATTAGAGACGATTCTAAAAATCAGTCACACGTACTAAAAGTCAAAAAATACTCTTTTGTTAAGAATTACTTACATTGTATACTTACTTTTAGATTTTATTATTGTAAATGTAGCTTACACAGCAGTGTGTCACTAGAGAGCTTATAGAGAGCATATTGTTACGAATGACTAGAAGAAATTTATTGATATGCCCTCGTATACAAATGTTTCGATGTAATGAGTCATTTTTATTATATGTGCCGAAATAAATATTATATCGATGATTCATATTTCTTGATAGATCTCAACTTTTATGTTATAGATAAATATAGGATATTCCACAAGTATATAAATAGGGATAGAGTAAGTATAATATAGTTAGTTGTATAGTGGTTTTTGAATAGTGAAGATTCAGAAGTGCTAATAACAGAGATGTGTTTTAGCTGTGTTAAGAAATAGTTAATATAAGTATTGAAAGTATTAATGAAATGCGTTGTGTTTTATTCTGCGAACCCAGTGAGCGCTTTTTCTTCTTCTTCTTCTTCTTCTTCTTCTTCTTCTTCTTCTTCTTCTTCTTCTTCTTCTAGGTAGAACCAAGTTCTGTTATCTATACAATGCCTCATCGATCCTCGTTTGAGGTCGAAATCCAGCTGTCTTTCCATCTTTTGGGTGGCCGTCCAGGCGGCCGTTTGGTGTTTGGTTTCTCTCTCATCACGGTTTTTGCTAGTCTGTCATCGTCCATTCATTCCACGTGGTCTTTCCACTGCCTACGACGATTTCGAACCCACTTTACAACATCCCCCACTCCGCTGTCCTCGCGTATTTTTGAGTTTCTTATCCTATCTCTTAAACTTGTTCCCGTGATCATTCTCAGCGGTTTCATTTCTGTGGTTCTCATAATTTGTTTTGTCTTTGTGGTTTCATCTCTTGTTTCTGCGCCGCAGGTCAGTATCGGTCTTACACAGACCTTGTAAATTCTTGCTTTGCTTTCAACCGTCATATGTTTATTGTTCCAGATTATGTCTCTTAGTTGACCTGATATCATGGCCGCTTTGTTGGCCTGTGTGCGTACTTCTTCCGTTACTGCCCTGTTACTTGTTATATGTGCTCCTAGGTATTTAAACTTCCCAACCTGTTCGATATGTTTGTCATCAACCATTAGTTTGCATCTTACCGGTTCTTTTGCTATTACCATTGCTTTGGTTTTCTCCACATATATCTTCATATTATACTGTTTGGCTGTTCGATTGAGATGGAAAAGCATTCTTTGTAAGTTGTCGTTGCTATCTGCTGTCAAGGCAACATCGGCTGCAAAGCATTTAATCTGAACGATGTTGTGTCCCATTGGGTACCCAATATTTGTGCTTTTTACCTCATCAATGATTTCGTCCCTTATTACATTGAAAAGTGTTGGACTTAGGCTATCACCCTGTGTTATTCCTATGGATAGAGGGATTTCCTCTGTTAGAATGTTATTTGTTTTAATTACCATGGTGTTTTTGAAATTCAGTTCGTATATTGTGCGTATGATTGCTTCGTCTACTTGTTTTCTTCGCAGTAATTCTGTTATGTGTTCCAGTTTGACTCGGTCGAACGCTTGTGTAAAGTCCACAAAACAAATGAACAGCGGTTTATCGTATTCGATAGATTTTTCAACCAGCTGTCTGATAATAAATATACCGTCGATAGTAGAGCGGTTATTCCGGAAGCCCTGCTGTTCTTCGCACGCCCCTAACTTGTCTACGACCCGTTGTGACAGTATTTTGGTTAACAATTTGGCTGAACTATTCAGTAGGCTGATTCCCCTGTAGTTTTCGGGTTGTTTTTTTGGTCCTCTTTTGTGGATCGGAATTGTGATGCTTTTCCGCCATTCGTTGGGTACTAACGTTGTGCGGAGTATTTTTTGAAATAGAACAGTGAGCTCTGTGACAAGGCTGGGGCCTCCGTACTTTAGCAACTCATTCGTAATTTGGTCGGTACCAGGTGATTTCCTGTTTTTTAATTTCTTAATCGTCAGGTGCATCTCTGCTTCACTGATGTTAACATCTGTTAGTTCTGTGATTTCTTGTTGGTTTTCGTCTACGTTGTTTTCTGTAGCTGGTACCTGGAGTAACTCCTTAAAATGGCCCCATGCCCGTTTATATTGCCTCTTAAGTGGAAAGAAGGTGTTATTTATTCTCATCTCGTTTTGGGCGCACAGTTGTATGAGTTGTTCCCCGTTGTCATTTAGTGTTACCTCATTATATCTCTGCATTACTCCCGGAATGGGTTCGTTACCTATTCTTGAGTTGAAGTCTCCTAGCATAAATACTTTTTCTCTATCGGGTATGGTGCTTAGTAGATCTTGCAGTTTATTGAAGAATGTTTCTCTGACCTCTTTGGGTTTGCTGATATCTGGTGCGTAGACGCTTATGATGTTCATCTTTTCTGGTGGTAAGTTTAGGATGACGTGAATGAGTCTTTCATCGACGTACTGTATATCCTCTATGTAGTGTTCGTATTTTTCGTGGATGAGCAGGCCCACTCCTTCTTGGGCTCTTTCTTCATTTTGCTTCCCACTGTATATAAATAGGTAGTTGTTGTACTTGTTGTTTCCTTTCCCTTTCGTTTTCGTCACTGAAAGGGCGCAAATATCTATGGAGTGCCTGTTCATTTCTGCGACAACTTCCTGATCGTGCTTATGCCATGAAGTGACACTCCAGCATCCCAATCTAATGATGTTCTGTTTTTTCCATGATCGTGTCCTAGTTCTCGCCAATGTCTGTTTCCGTGAGATCCGTCCAGTGTCCGACGCATGTATGTTACTATGAGCTATATTAGTGTTTTACTGCGAGTAGAATGCTAACCTGTCCCGCAAACCCTCCTCCTTTGCCCGGGCTTTTTCAAGAGACAAAATCGTAACAATTGGTATCACAAGTGAGGATTATCGGCGGGTGTTATATTGGGAATTAGAAGAGATAGAGAAAACGGATTTCACTGTTAGATTTGTTATCAAATATCGAAAAACAGACTTCGCCATCGGATTAGTCATTAATTAATAAGCTTAGAATCGACTTTTTGACAAAGTTCTAGAAAATCCAAAACTAAAATAGCGAAAAACGGATTGGACCAACGGGTTTGTCATTAAGAAAGAAGCCTAGAACCGGATTTTCGACGACCTTCTAGAATATTCTAAGGTAAATACTAGACAGCAAAGAACTGAAATGGAGCAAATAAATAAAATAATGGCGGATTTTATGGAAAGTATTGAACAAAGTCACAAAAAAGAAAAGCAAGAACAAGAAGATCGTCGCCAAAAAGAAAAACAAGACGAAAAACAAAGTCTTCTAAAAGAAAAACAAGAAAAGAAGCACGTCGCCGTAAAGAAAAACAGGAAGAAAAATCACGTCGCCAAGAAGAAAAACAAGAAGAAGAAAATAGCCGTAAAAAAAAAACAAGAAGAAGAACTTCGCCAAAAAGAGAAATACCAAAAAAAAGAACGGCGTTTTAAAAATAAAAAAGAAAAAGAAGAACGACTAAAATTTGGTTGTAGGACTTGCATTGTCTTTATTTTTATTTATTTATTTTTACGATGTTTCGATTAGGTTGTATCTCTAATCGTTATTAAATATAAACTACGAGCTTTTATAGGGACTGTGTCCATTGAAGCGCAAAGTTTCGCTTCACTGTACACACCTCAATGATTTGATGTTACAAAGTAGTGGTTTCCAAAGATTAGGTATCTCAACACTTGGTTTACTGAAGATTCTGTTACTGTTTTTAATGTAAGCAGCTTCTATAAATTTTCTTTTTTTCATGTTGGGTTCCATATATATTGCCGCAGCCTCAGACCTTTTTATATGGCGCTGTTTATCCCAGGTGTGTTCGGCAATATCTGATCTCGACGTTTCCCCTTTTTTGTATGAGTTTTATATTCCTTAATTCTAACTTTTAGTGGTCGTTTGGTTTCTTCAATATACATTTCACCACACTCACATGGAACTTTGTAAACACATTCCTTTTTATCGCTAGTTTTTGGCTTTGTTTTTGTTAAATGAACTCTAAGTGTACGTCCTGATTTAAAAGCTGTTTTTATGTTATAACTACAGGCAATTCATCTTATTTTCTCCGAAGTTCCCTTAATGTACGGAATCGTGAAGAAGGGATGTGTTTCATGCTGTCCAGTGTTCGTTTTTCTAGAGTTATTTATAACATCGTCAATTAGTTTTAAAGGATAACCATTCTGATTTAATATTTGCTGGCTTTTTTTCCAATGAATCGGCATTATTGCATATAGATATAGCGCGATTATAGAGGTTGCTTACATTCACCGTTCTGTTACAACAGAATGATTAGAACTATGATTAAGATATTGTGCCGTATGTGTTGGGTTTTTGTGTACTGAAGTTTTAATAGTTTCGTTTGAACGGTTCACCATGACATCTAGGAGGGGCAATTGATCATTTACCTCTTTTTCCATGGTAAACTTAACGGTCGAATGACATTTAGATGTTTCAAGACATCATTAAGTTCTTTATCATTGCTCTTCCATTGACATATCTCAACCAGACTTTCGGTTTTATTGTCGCCGTTTCTATGACATAAGTTTCGAACCATTCCATGTATATATTGGCGATGACTGGAGAGAGTGAAAAACACATTGGAAGCCCGTCGTCCTGAGCGTAGAACTTGTCCTTTACTTATTAGTCTGTGGTCTGGCTCTAGAGTGATATTACTAATAATGTTCACGACATGTGTAGAATTTTTAACATATGTGTTAGTCTTACCTTCTAAAGGTTGTATGATTTTTAAAAGAAATTTCGCCAATGCATTTGTTGCAGATCTTCTGGAGCTGGTTATTGGCCTCAATGGTATGTTCATTTTATGAATTTTTGGTAATCCGTAAAGATGTGGTGGCTTCCTGTAGTGTGGTGTGAGCGCCGATCGTAGGTTGTCAGGTATATAGTCTTGGTATTTCCTTAGTGTTCTGTAGTTTTTTGTCCTTATAGATTTAGTGGGGTCACGAGCTAATTGTCTATATTTCTTTTTCGAGGATATCTCCGATTTTTGGTCGTACGTTACGATGTTCATTATCACCGTTGCATTTTCCTTGTCCGCTGGTAAAATCTTTATGGATTCATCTCTTAAGGCTGATCCTTCTAGTTTGGAAAGATTTTGAACTGGATTTTTTTTGTCTTTCAAAGTTGATTTAATTTTCCACCTAAACTCGTCGGAATGGTTTTCGTCGACTTGTATAGAATGGCGTTGCTGTCTCGTGCCTGTAGTAAAAAAAATGAAGAGAGAGCCTCTTCCTTGCCAAGTTTGACCCTAATTTTCTTGCAGGCTTTGGTTTTGTCACTGATACCGGGTCCGTACTGGGTTTCCAACGTTTGTTTGAAGGTTGTAGATACTGCTGAAGATTGACTAAAATTTGGTTCAGAAAATTGTTAAAATGAACATATCATTGAGGCAAATAATCAGTTCCAGAGAATCTCCACAAATTCACTGGCGAATTTTCTTTTAAAAATCATACAAACTTTAGAAGGCAAGACGAAAACACATGTTAAGAATTCTACACATTTTGTGAACATTATTAATAGCATCAATCTAGAGCCAGATGACAGACTAATACGTTTTGATGTAGAAAGTCTGTATACTAATGTACCATTAGGAGAATCACTAAAAAATCAAAACTAGACTTTCAAAAGATACTTCTTTATCAGATCGAACCACGTTACCACTCGACGGAGTGATGGACCTTTTGAAGTGTTGCCTGCGTAGTGCTTACTTTCAAGTAAAGGACAAGTTCTACGCTCAGGACGACGGACTTCCGATGGGTTCTTCACTCTCGCCAGTCGTCGTCAATATATATATATATATATATATATATATATATATATATATATATATATATATATATATATATATATATATATATATATATATGGACCGAAAATCTGGTTGAGATATGTCGATGATACCTTCATCGTATGGAAGGGCAATGATCAAGAACTTAATGACTTCTGAAACATTTAAATATCATTCGACCTACAATTAAGTTTACCATGAAAAAAGAGGTAAATCACCAATTGCCTTTTCTAGACGTCATGGTGAACCGTTGAAACGAAACTATTAAAACTCCAGTATACAGAAAGCCAACACATACTGGACAATATCTTAATCATAGTTCTAATCAGTCTGTTATAACAAAACGGGGAAATATAAGCAACCTCTATAATCCCGCTATATCTATATGCAATAATACCGATTCATTGGAAAAAAAAGGTAGCAAATATTAAATCCAATTTACAACAGAATAACTCTAGAGCAATGAATACTGGACAGCAAAAAACACATTTCTTCTTCACAATTCCGTACAATAAGGGAACTTCGGAGAAAATAAGATGAATTGCAAGTAGTAATAAAATAAAAATAGCCTTTAAATCAGGAAATACACTTAGAGCTCATTTAACAAAAACAAAACCAAAAACTAGCGATAAGAATGAATGTGTTTACAAAGTTCCATGTGAGTAGTGAAATGTATATTGGAGAAACCAAATGACCACTAGAAGTTAGAATTAAGGAACATAAAACTCTTACACAAAAAGGGGAAACGTCGAGATCAGGTATTGCCGAACACGCCTGGGATAAACAACACCATATAAAAAGGTGTGAGGCTGCGGCAATATATATGGAACCCAACATGAAAAAAGAAAATTTATAAAGCAGCTTACATTAAAAACAATAACGGAATCTTCAGTAAACCAAATGTGGAGTTACCTAATCTTTGGCGACCACTACTTTGTATCATAAAATCATTGAGGTGTGTACAGTGAAGCGAAACTGCGCTTCTATGGACACAGTCCCTATATAAGCTCGTAGTTTTAAAACAAAACATTCAGTTTATACTTGATAACGATTAGAGATACAACCTAATCGAAACATCATAAAAATAAATAAATAAAAATGAAGACAATGCAAGTCCGACAACCAAACTTTAGTCAATCTTCAACATTGTCTACAAACTTCAAACAAGAAGAATTGAAGAAGAATGTAGCATGGAAAATAAAGATAAACTTTTCAAATGGATGGAGGCCATTGTACATGAAAAGCAACCTGCGATCAAATTATACAAGGTTGAACACAAGAGTTTAAGCAAGAGATAGACGAAGTGCGAAAAGACGTAGAAGAAGTACGCCAAGAATGAAAAGAACGAAGTCGTAGACGGGTTTAGAATCAAAAATGAAGAGCTTGCAGATAGAAGTCAATAAAATAAAGGAGCATGGCATTTCTGATAAAGTAATAACCACCTCACAGAACATCAAATCTCCAACTTACGATGATCAAACATCTTGGAAACTGTACAAACTCCAATTTCAAGCTGCCTGTAGTGCAAATAGCTGGTACTACGAAGAAATTACAACTGCATTAGTCCACTTCGTGAACTAGCACTGGAGTTATTACAAACCATTCCCATAACCCAACAAAAGGACCATGAAATCCTTAGTGCTGCGCTAGAAAGACGATTTCGAAATCAGCATCGGCGCCAGTTATATATCAGTCACAGCTCAAATCAAGACACCAGAGAAATGACGAAAGTTTGCAAGAATATCAAACAGATGTCCGACACCTTGTTCATCTGTCCTAGCCAGGAGCTACGTAAAAATTCCGAGAAGAGCTTACCATTCAGTATTTTATTGATAGGAGCAGAAATCAAGAAATACAGCGTATGTTGCGTCTAACCATGTTTAATCATTGCAGTGAAGCGTCGTACCGGGCTTTGAAAATAGAAACAGCTTATAATGTGTCAAGGCCAGAAATGAGAGCGGTTACTATAGAGAAAAACAAAGACTTACCGAACCACACAATGGGACAAAATTACCTAAAATTTTTTAAAGAAGTTGACAAAATAAGTGATAATTGACGTTACAACAGACACCAGATCGAATGCTACAGATTTGAACGAATTACATACATGAAAAGCGACTGTCAGGTTCAATTAAAAGACCAGATAAAGGGCTACAGATATGGACGGACTGGACACATGAGAAGGGACTGTTGGATGCAATCAAGAGAGTAGATAAAGTGTTACAGATGAGGACCAACTGGAGACATGAGATTGGTGCATTTAAGGTCTAGTTCACCATGCAAAGATCGCACAAAAGAGAACCAGGAAAAACTACAACAGTACAATTTTAACATCAAATATAGACCAGGAAGATTGTATGACAACGCAGATACCATGTCAAGAAGACCATGTAAGGAAGAACACAAGCACTGCAGCAAAATAGAAGAAAGAGAACAGTTTTCTATTCGGAGAGTCACTTTTGACGTTGATTCAAAGTGGAGTAGAGTTCAAGTGAGAAAATATCAACTCCAACCTAAAAGAAAAGTCAGTGCTACTCCTATTACCATAACTGTTGATACTGGTGCTGCAGTATCTCTGATAAAGTCAAGACTTGTTGATAAATTTAGAATTCTACCATTATCCAGGAAAGCAATGTTAAGAACTGTAACTGGAGAAGCAGCTGATGTGATTGGAAAAATGCAAGCTCAGCTTTAACTTGGAAGTTTAAAATTAAACCATTTGGTATTAGTTGCCGATATAGAAGATGAGTTTTTACAGGGAATGGACCTGATTCGTCAACATGGATTCTCCTTCGACAACAGTCTTAACATTCTATAGCTTAGCACTGAAGAATTTATCTCATAGCCGTGAAAGTGAATCAATAGGAGGCATTGCCGAACAAACAACCAGAATAAGGGGAAGTACGGAGAAAATCATTTACGGAAGACTGGCCGAGTGTTTTGTAAAGTACGACAGATTAGTGCAACACTCCAACAAACCTTGTAAATACCTGGTAGCGAAGGTAGTAGTCAAATCATATGACATCAAGGCCAACTCGGTAGGCTTTAAGTAAGGTGACAGAGTTTGGCTATGGAATCCCCAGAAAAAGAAGGGCAAATCGCCTAAGTTGATGCCATCATAGGGAGGTCCATATATTTTTCTGAAAAGAATCAGTGACGTTGTTTATAGATTTCAACGAAGTTCCAAGACAAAAGTTGTATATCTACACAGATTGAAGCCATACCACGGAAATATCGAAGCTGATCTGGAAGATCAGAATTAGGAGGGGGATAGTGTTACGAACGACTAGAAGAAGTTTATTGATACGCCTTCATATAAAAATTTTCCGTTGTGAAATGTGATTAAGAAGTAGTAACAGAATTATGTTTTAGCTGTATTAAGAAATAGTTAATATAAGTATTGAAAGTATTAGTGAAAGGTGTTGTGTTTTATTCGGCCAATCTAGTGAGCGATTTTTCAAGAGACAAAATCGTAAAATTATCTTAATGTTAATCGAGACCAATAAACCATATTGTTAAGTTTAATGTGTCCTTTAATTAAAGATAGAGATCAGAGACCCCAAGTTAGTTATTAAATATCACTTTATTGAAAGTCCTTTAGTTTAATACCATAAAATCTCTTGTTTCTTGCGCCAAGAGTTATTTTAATATCTTGCCTAGTACGTGAGAAATCAAAAGCAATTTGGCAACATTGCAAGAGTATTATAAAAGGTAATCAGAAAAGGCAGCTTTAATTTAACCACAACTTCTACGGATTCGGAGATAAACATACGTTATTTAGGACACCCTATATAGTTTTACTTAAATTATATCTTAGAAGCAGGTTATGTTAATAATACAAGAACCTGCCACTTGGTTATTAAGTTCGTCTGTTATTTTACCGAAATGCAAATTTTAACCAGAGATTCCTTAGAATTCTTGGAGAAAGTTTGTGTTCCATAGTTACAATTATTCAGCTACGGTTACTTGGGAATTGGGTCGTTAATCGGCAAAAAAATAGTTTTCCCCCTACTTACGTTTTCATATATTTTACTTCAACCTTTTCAAGAATTCACAATGAAAAAATATCAGTGTATAAAAATAGAAGAAATTAAACGCATTACGTAATGGAAAGTACTTGTCATAACAATGGCATAATTAAAGTCCAGAGAATAAAGATAAAAAAGGAATAAAAAAAGTAACACAACTTACTGGCAAAGCAGTTTTTTAGTGAAAGTTAAAGGTAAATATTCGTTATTTTTATTGCTTTTAGAGTTTGGATTTGCATTTTTTTCTTTACGCCAAGGAAAATCAGTAGAGAAAATAATTTCCACTAATTAATTATTTTCTTGCTTTTCTGACATAAGCTCAATTCTTCTATATATTTTTAATTTGCTGAGTTAAATTAGCATCATGTTGCTCATTTTATTAACTTAAAGTGTTATGTTACGTTTCCATATATTTCATTTTGCTATGCTTTCAAAGTTCACTACTGGAAATGAATATTGTAAAACATTGATTTTGTAGTAAACGTTGTATTTTGATATTATATGTTAGTGTTTTATCGTGCAATGCAATTTATAAAAAAAAAAATATTTTCTCTCTGTCTTAAGTATAATTTTTTATCAAAATGTGATACATCGTTGGAAAGCTAAAATTGAAAACGATTAAAATTTAATATGTCGCCTCCAAGAAACAAAGAAGCTGATGATGGTTTCATAAAAACTGAAACTTTTAAACCGATGTAATCTTCGCAGCTGCTTCAACAATGCATTCACCGATTTAAAGAACCTTGACACGAATTATCTTTTATAAAAAATTTGATGTGGTAAAGTGCTATAGTTCAACCCTGTGTCAAATTATGCACTGAAGATTGCACTTAGTTATTAGACCATTTTTTGAAACCAACATGTGTTATTGTGAATTCAACGTCGGTACAAATCGAAAATATGTTACGCAGGTCGATCAACGAAAGTTCGGAAAGCGTATTATGTTGAATATTCAGAAGATTTCGAAGACGTATGGGCGATGAATGAATTTTATGGCAGGTTTGTTTTACAATTAATATTGGATAAGCATGCAATACAATTTGAACAATGTACGTGCATATATGTTATATCTATCGTAACTAAAAAAATTAAAAGAAATAGCTGTGATCATACCATCGTAATATTGGAAATGAAAACCCAAATATGTTTTTTTAAAAGAAAATCAGTTGGTAAATTTTACTAGTTATTATTAATAAATAATTCCTCACTATCGAAACATATTTAAATAGAAACAAAAAACGCTCTATCCTTGTGTACAGTACGGAACTGACAGTCGTTCCTTCTCTATATCTTCATTTAGCGGCAGCTTTTACCCTGACATATCGAGAA
Source organism: Diaprepes abbreviatus (assembly GCA_034092305.1). Taxonomy (NCBI): domain Eukaryota; kingdom Metazoa; phylum Arthropoda; class Insecta; order Coleoptera; family Curculionidae; genus Diaprepes; species Diaprepes abbreviatus. Next base: position 1,735,036 of record JASJET010000103.1, read on the forward strand.
AAAATGTAACTTCACATTGATGTAAAAAGTTTTGGATACACTAGCCAGCAGGTTGCGGCATAACGAATGGTGATAACTTTTTTTGAATTTTTTAAATCACTCCCGGTTACAAAAATTTTCTTTTACTTCGCAGACAAATTTGTAAAATTGCTTAAAAACATATTTAAAACATGTGTAACCAAGGGTCCGATTGACATGAATAGTATTTCAATAACACAATATATAAATAAAGCTATCGCTTGTCAAATCTTAGTCAATCAAAGCCTATGATAAAACTGTTGATGCAAAATATTTCTTAAGTATAAAATAATTTATGCTGAAAACTTTTAGCGTCATAATTTACATACATATTTAAGAATACTGTAAGGACCCATTTTTGTTTATCAGATGCTCTCTTTTTAATTCATCTTTTACTCTATAAAGATATTAGCAAACTGTTCTAAAAAAGGGTCCATAAAATGACCAATCTTGGTCATGCTTAGGCAAGACCCACTAAAAACTCTACAGACTATTTGCTGACCATGGATATTTTCCTCGTAAAAATTTTATTGACCTTATAAGAGCCTTACTGCTTTGTAAAACTTTATGGCCGGGTTTTCTTTAAAGAAATTCGATTTCATTGCAATTTAGCTGGTAAAAAATACATAAAGGCTTGCGAAAATATAACACCAAAGTTGTAAGAATTTTATTTGGCACGTAAGTTAATTCTACGCAAGTTGGATTACAACTAGTTATAAAGAGAAGTAAATATTAAATTGCTGTAATCTTCCATTTTTATGTAAATAGACCACCACAATTATTTTATTGAAAATAAGTTTTTTAATGACAATTAAAATAACCTGACTTTATTAGATAAATCCAGTAGTACCCCAACCAAGTCGAGCAAGTACTGCCTAGTTACTTTTACTGGAACCAGCTCATCATACTTTTCTACATCCTATATCTTTGCACTGGAGATACGCTAAATTTGATGTGAATTTTGAACTTTTTCAGTTCCCAAATAAAATAAAGGACTAAGTAAGTAGTGTGACAAAGGCAATATTAAGCAAAAATGGAAATATAACCTCAAAATAGCGAGAATCGGGTCTTATCAATGGATGCGAGAGAAAAAGTTATATCACATGGTGGAAGTAATGAAGATACAATATGACCGTTCGTCGGGGCTTGGGTTCGGAGTATAGCAGATTACTTTGTCGATGGCGTATGATTGGTTTCCGATATTTAACACAAGTAGCGTTAGTAGTCGAGAGATAGATCTCATTATTAGGTATTCAGGTGATAGCGTATGATGGGTTTCCGATGCTTGGCATAGTTGAAATATGGTGAGAAATCGAGAGATCTCTTCATCGGATATTAAGATTGCGGCATATGATTGGTTGTCAGTAGTGGTCATTGCTCGGAGCGCTCAATCTCCCCACTCCTAGACCTTGACCTTGTCTCACTCCTATTTGGCCTCGCCCGTGACCGGGATAGCCGACTACGCATATATGACCTTGACCTTGAAAATTGTTATGTGCGGGTGACCTTGACATTGTTCAAAGTCACCTTGACTTTGCTGGTGGTCGTCTTGGATGTGTGAATTTAAAGTAGTCATTTATACATTGTAATAGTGTGGGATGATCCTGAGATGGTTTTGACCTTGCAAATTCTTCTATAAAATTGTGTGAGCTTATTTACATTCATTCAGTGTGAAATGTCAAATACGGAATTATCTAAGGTTAAAATTATAGAACAAGTCGGCAGAGTAATTTGTTTATATCAATGATGCAATGAAAAGTCGACCAGAATGGGCGTTGGGCTATTGTGATTTGGCCTTTAAATATGGAAATGTTGCCAATGAATGTCATGAATATTGCAGTAAAACATTCAATTTACTAGAGTTAGTTTGTGAATTAAAAAATCGAGATTTAGTGCCTGATTAGTTTCACTGAAGATCCGGTTGTGTTAAATGAAATTAGAGTGTAGGACTTAAATTTAACGTAGTAGTAGTTAATATGGAAAGTTTAGTTAGAGCACTGTATGCAGAGTTTTTAATTTCTGCATCCTGTTCGGAATTTTACACATATGAAATGTAAGATTCGGAGGCTCAGGATTTTAGTATATTTTTTAAATATATGGACCATATTGAAGTATGCATTTTAGCAAATACAGTTCGTAAGGATTTTTTTCTAGATAAAAACGAACAAATATTATTAAACAAGTTGGAAAATTTAGGCATAAATGACTATATTACACGTATAAGAGAACAACAGCAATATTTCAATGAATAAAGTACATAAAATGAAGTTATTTGTTTCACAATATTTTGACATTGAAGTTCTCCTTATGCCATTTTAAAGTGTGAAGTCATTCGACCTTGAAGATTCCTCCCAATATTTCTGGCGTCTCTGCCGTTAAGCCACCCCCACCATTGTCATAATTCGACTTTAAAAATGCGCTATAAAGGTTAGTAGGAAACAGTCGCAGATATCAGTGGTATAAACATCAAATATTGTGTTCATGTAATGTTCTGAAAGTGCTTTTGTATTCACGGTAATTTTTGGATTTTTATGCAATTTTTTGAATAAATAGTATTGCAAAAGAAACTGTAGGTGAAATTGATGGAATGTTCAGCAAAGATTTCGAGGTTTTAGAGAGAAAAAAATTTACCGAAATTATTATGGGGAAAGTCTAATGTAAAAATTGTAAAAATAGTTTCAATGATAAACGATTTGATAAAACTCATCTAGTGGTTTTATACAATGACGGTGATAATAGCACATTCGAGATTTTTTCCCAAAACGTGTGGCCAAAACACTGTCAGACGATATTGCAGATATTATGAGTAAAACTAAAGGGAAATACACTCTAACTTATTTGGGGCAAGGTACTAGAATTCTTGGAAACAATACTCGAACATTATTACGTTTTGGCTCATTGGAGTAAATTGTTTGTAATGTTTGAAAAAAGAATGTAATTTAATTTAAAAAATAGTTGCAGATGTCAGAATACTTACGCGTGTTCATTATTTCTGTTAAAGATGTCTGCTAATACGATCGTCAACGAATGTGTAGATAGATACATATTTTCGTTGGGTAGAGAATTAAGGAATATGGCTAACGGTATGTTAGATAGTGCAAATAATTGGCTGCATATTGAGGCAACCAAAGATACCAAAAGACCAATATTCGAATGAGATCAGAGCTGCAATTAATTTTATGGCTGGGGCACACTTGTGCGACAAATTTTACATGGTTCCATAGACGTGGATACATTTTGTGCTGCAATGTTTGAAGGAGAATTAAGAGAATACCTCGTCAATATTCAACCTTATTACCTTGTAAGCTTGCTGCAAAATATGAATTGGTTCCTGCAACAGCGACAGCCCAAGATGTTGACGAACGAAGTAGTGTCGGATGGGTTAGCATTTTGAACAACGAAAATGAAGAAGTTCCATATGTAAAATTTTTTTTGTATTTGTACAATTAAATAACTTTAAATAAATATTTGTTACAATCACAGTTTTATTTTATTTATTTTATAAATATACCAACCCAGTAGATAATAGTCAGTGGTTCTTTTTCTCAGTTGAAATATTTAGTAAAAATAGAGAAAATAAAAATAAAATAGTTTAGTTAAGATTGAAAATGATTCGAGGAAACAACACAATTAATAAATTTGGTCGTCAGAAATGTAATGAAAAAAATCATATATTACCCGGGCCACCAGGTATTGGTTTTAAACTTCCAGCGGATGGGCAGTATGATATGGGTGGGAAATCCAGAAACAACTTAAGTGAAGCTAAAGATGATGACGATGCTGTGACAAGAAACTTTCTTAATAGAAAGTTTTACAGTTTTGCAGTTGTAATATGTAACATATTTAACAAGGATCCTCCCACTGATTTACGAAAATAAAAGTGAGCTTAAAACAAAAATTGAAGTTACTGAGAAAATACTCTATCATCAGCCTTTAAATGACCCATTAAGCGCAATGTCGTACGGCTTGACTCCAAAAAAAAATCTGAAAACTAGGTTAAAGAATAGGAGAACGCACTCCGAGTGGCATAGCCTTGAAGATAACATCATTGTCGACGGTGAATTGGATCTTCCTTCAGAGAATATTTAAAAAATTATTTATGTGTATGAGGTTTTATTGTCATTATTATTGATGATGAAAATTGAAATAAAAAACTTTGTATTACTGTAAATTATTTATTTATTTTACATTTTAAATTAAAATTATAGTCATACAATATCTTATTTAAACAATATCAGATTTATCTATCCGAGTAAAAACGCCCTCCTATAGGCTGACCTAACGATTTCAACAAGTAGGTAGGTGGATTTGTAACGTTAACTTTTACAATATTAAGCAGTTGAGTTGACCAAGAGTGCGTATATCCTTTCTCGAATAAGCTTTTGGTATTTGCTAATACGCACAATGTAACCCATGGAAAACTTAAATTTTTAGGTACAATTTTTAAATAATCGTATGCTCTAATTTACACATCTGCCGGCTTCATTCCAATGGTGCGATGTTTCGAATGGTTATAGGCTTTTGTTACTGACGATAAAATATGTATCCATTTGTAAGATAATATTGCCGAAAATTGTTTATATAAGTTATTTTTAAGAGTTCCTATTACTCGCTCAACAATTGCAGCTTTCTTTGTGCTGTAACTAGAATAATGATTTATATTATATTTTTTCATGAGTGCTCGAAAGTTACTATTATAGAACTCCTTTTCTTGATCACTTCGCAAATTTGTTGGTGTATACGATATCTCTTCAAGGATGCTTTTCATTGCACTAGTATCTTCTATACCTGTCTTAGTTTTAATCACTTTGGTATATATAAATTTAAAGTAGCAATTTTTACAGACCAAAATATAACGATAACCATCGTTTTCATCAGCATATTGTTGTAATTCAGCCAAATCCATTTGTTAAAATCTCTGTATCCTTTTATTATCGTACGCCTTCTTATAAAATCTTTTCTAGGCGTTCTATGTATTTCATTACCAATTTTGGTTTTTTCTACACTGGGTTCTATATTATTAGTAATATTAAAGGTTTCAGGTCGAAGGAAGAACTGAAGAATATCACTAAATATGGGGCTTAATATATTATACCTTCTGCTCGTAATCCTTCTATGATTGACATAATTTCATTTTCATGTACAGTGTGTCGTCCGGCCACTCTGGAACTCCACAACAAACGTAAATGGTCTACCAACTCTTTAGGTTTGTTCCAGTAGACATACTAAAATGTTTCAGAGGTTTAATAATTCGCAAATATTTGTTCAATTTGCTCTCCAATATACCATCACTTTTTTTTATAATATTTGTAGACGGCTCTCGTGGATTCCAAAATATCCTTGTATGTTAAAAGTACATTATCACTTAATTGTGGTTCCTTGCATAAACTTGAGGGTGTTTTAAGAAATAACAAGCCATAAAGTTTGTTTGAAGGTTCTAGAGAGTATTAAGATTCACTAAAATGTGGTTGTCTGACTTGCATTGTTTTTATTTTTATTTATTTTTACGATGTTTCGATTAGGTTGTACCTCTAATCGTTATGAAGTATAAACTGAATGTTTTATCTTAAGACTACGAGCTTATATAGACACTGTGTCCATTGAAGCGCAAAGTTTCGCTTCACTGTATACACCTCAATGATTTGATGTTACAAAGTAGTAATTGCCAAAGATTAGGTACCTCAACACTCGGTTTACTGAAGATTCCATTATTCTTTTTAATGTAAGCGGCTTCTATAAATTTTCTTTTTTTTTTTTCATGTTCGATTCCATATAAATTGCTGCAGCCTCAGACCATTTTATATGGTGTTGTTTATCCCAGACGTGTTCTGCAATACCTTATCTCGGCGTTTCCACTTTTTGTGTATGAGTTTTATGTTTCTTAATTCTAACTTCTAATGATAGTTTGGTTTCTCCAATATACATTTCACCACACTCACATGGAACTTTGTAAACACATTCCTTTTTATCGGTAGTTTTTGGCTTTGTTTTTGTTAAATGAACTCTAAGTGTACGTCCTGATTTAAAAGCTGTTTTTATGTTATAACTACAGGCAATTCGTCTTATTTTCTCCGAAGTTCCCTTAATGTACGGAATTGTGAAGAAGGGATGTGTTTCCTTCTTATCGGTAGTTTTTGGCTTTGTTTTTGTTAAATGAGCTGTAAGTATATTTACTAATTTAAAGGCTGTTTTTATATTATAACTAGTGGCTATTCGTTATTTTCTCCGAAGTTCCCTTAATCTACGGAATTGTGAAGAAGGAATGTGTTTTTTGCTGTCCAGTGTTCGTGGTTCTAAAGTTATTTATAACATCGTCAATTAGCTTTAAAGGAAAATCATTGTTTTGTAAATCGGATTTAATATTTGCTGCCTCTTTTTGCAATGAATCGGCTCTATTGCATATAGATATAGCGCGATTATAGAAGTTGAGTATAATTCCCCGTTTTGTTACAACAGAATGATTAAAACTATGATTAAGATAATGTCCAGTAAGTGTTGGCTTTCTGTATACAGAAGTTTTTCATAATTTGGTTTGAATGGTTCACCTTGGCATCTAGGACTAATACACAAAAAGGGGAAACGTCGAGATCAGGTATAACAGAACACGTCTAGGATAAACAACATCATATAAAATGGTCTGAGGCTGCGGCAATAAATATGGAACCCAACATGAAAAAAAGAAAATTTATAGAAGCAGCTTACATTGAAAGCATTAATGGAATATTCAGTAAACCGAGTGTTGAGATACCTAATCTCTGGCAACCTCTACTTTGTAACATCAAATCATTAAAGTGTATAAAGTAGAGCGAAACTTTGCGCTTCAATGGATACAGTCCCTATATATGCTCGTAGTCTTAAGACAAAACATTCAGTTTATACTTGATAACGATTAGAGGTACAACCTAAACGAAACATCGTATCTATAAATAAAAATAAAGACAATGCGAAAACCATATTTTAGTCAAGTCATAAAGTGCCGGTGATCCATCGTATTCTGCAATATTTTTTCCCTTTTTATATAAGACAATATTTCCATTTCGAAAACGCACCTCTTAATTACCAATAAAATGTTTGAATCAAAACCGACACTTATACAGTATCGTATAGAAATGGTTTTAAACGTAATCCTTTTAGGTGTACGTTTAAAGTATCGGGAGTTGCTGTGTCAGCGGATGCGGGAGATGTATAAGTTGATGTCGAGGATGTATCAAACACCGATTGGGTAATATCCTCTTTTGAAGTGCGATGCTGCTGCTGCTACTGTAGAGGTTTGAAAGGGATGTGTGGGTTGGGGAAAACCTGAGTCGACTGCACTGATGTACTGAGACTATGTAATTTACTTGTTAGATAATGTAGCTGTTGTTGTTGTTGTTGTTGACGTTCCTTGACAACATAAAATATATTTGCCAGGGGCTTAGAAATGGGTTCATAAAACTTTTCCAATTCTACAACATTTAATTCTTTAGCAGCTTTAATTTGATTTTTTTTTCTAATGTCATTGGTAGCTTCCACTAGTTTACGTCTTAAGTCGATCGCGTTATTCATGATGTAAACAAAGGATGTTTCAACTGTCAAATGCGTGTTTTCTCGTATTATTACAGTAATGTATAGCTATCAATTTCTTTGCGATATCTTCCGTATTTCACATCACTCTCTTTATATCAATTACTAAAAATCCACACTTATTATACCAACATTTAGAACACATTTCTTGAAATTGAGTAAAAGTTAGATCCGGTGAAACGTGGTCGGAAAATATGTGTTTCATATTCAACTCATCTTGTTTAAACATAACAATAAAATTGGCATTGTCTCACACAAGCCGTTTAGGCACTCGCGAATATGTTTGCGCTAGGTAAAAGGAGTCGATATTTTTATTACGTCCCATGCTAAAGTACGATCTTATAACATCTTGTTTTTCACATATAACATCATCAAAGATAAATATAGAGTTTGGTTTTGCATCGGACGGTTTCACAATATTACTGTAATCACTAAAGGCATAGTAGCCTAAACCTTTGATTGGTGCTAAAATTTTCCTTAAATACTCATATTTCGGTTGATACAGAGATTTCGAGTAAATATAGACATTTTCGAAACGTAGCCCAAGGAGGTGTGTAAGCAGCGAAATCATGACATTAGTTTTTCCACAATTGGATGAACCAATTAACAGACCACGAATAGAGGAAGGAAGTAGAGGACCGTCTCTTCATTATTTTCTTTTCAAATCCAAGTCCGACTTTTTCATCGAGGCTGTAAATAGGAAGTTTTTGTTTAAGATCGATAACGCGCATCGTAGGAAAATTTGATATTTTATAGGCAAATTTTCACAAAAACTGTCATTCAGATGCCGAGCATCAAACATAGTGGACGGTCGCACGTTTCCAATAAAACTGGACGCGGTATTGTGAATTCGTTAATAAATAAATTAACATTCGAGGTACATATTCCCGGTTTTCAGTATTGCGGACCCGGAACAAAAGTAATAAAACGTGTAACACAAAGTCATCCGGGCATTAATCCTTTGGATGCCGCATGCAAAAAACATGATTTAGCCTACTTATATTACAAAAACAACATAAGCGTAAGACATCGAGCGGATTACGAGTTTGAACAAAGTGCTTGTAATAGAGTAAAATCGAAAGAATCCAGTTTAAGTGAAAAAACAGCATCTTGGTGGTTACAAATATTATGAAGGCAAAACAGCGTTTTGGTATGGGTGTACCATCATCATTACCAACAAAAAATATCTAGTAGAGTCACACGTCGTACAAAAGGGAACGATAATAAAAATCGACATGTTGGGAAAGTCAGTTTCGGAACAGCTATTCGACAAGCAGTTCGAAAGGAATTATTAAAAGCCGGAAGGAAAAATGTGTTGGAAAAAAATTCTCATGAATGCATCTAAAATAGCTCTGTCGGCAGCACATAGATCGGTAAAAGCGGTAGGTGGCAAATGGAAGGTTCGTATACCGAGAATAATACCGATTCCTAAAACTGGTGGAATATTACCATTAATACCAGTCTTTGTCAGGTTATCAGCTTTAGATTCATTAGACGGGGGCAACGGGAATTGTGCGTGCCGTAAAAACTCCAAAAAAAGCAGTGAAGATAAAAGCGATGCCGGCCAGAATTTGAAATTGAAAGGAAATGGTTTGTTTCTATAGCCATATCGTAAAGATATGGGATTATTTTTAAATGATAGATCAACAAACCAATTGAAGTCCTACCTCGAAGACCGCTATCTAACATCGATATTGAAAAATATGCCAAGAAGAAGAGAATAGGACACTTTCGAGGTGTTTATATGTGGGATTCGTTACCTAGACAAGGTCCTCGATGTTACGGAGCTATAGTGAATTTGGATAGTACGTCTGGTGCAGGAGCTCATTGGGTAGGAAATAATTGTAAAGTAACATATTATGACAGCTTCGGCAATTTACCCCACCGATCGGGTTGGTACAGTATCTACAAACGGGAACGGAACCATCAAAAAGTATTTACTATACATAAGATCGTCAACAAGATTTTGGAACAGTCTAGTGTGGAAATTTGTGCTTAAAATTTCTTGTCGAATCATCACCGGAAAAGATGTCATATCGCGACCATTAACACTGTAAATGGATCGTAACAACGATACCAAAATGTTGCCGTCATTGAAAGTATTTCATAGCCGGAGAATTAAGGAAAATGACCGTGAAGCTGCTAAAAAACATGCCCAAGGAAGTAATGATTGCATTAGACACAAATGAAATTCCATTCGTTTGGGGTAAATTGCCCGAGCACCTCAAAAAATATATCGATATATTAAAATATCAGTGCGGTTGCAAACATTATTCCAGCAGCAATTTAAACGAGAATCTTGGTGAAGACGGTCCTACTTCTAGAAAAATATTTTTTTTATATTGCAAAATCGGCGATGTGCGCATAAAAGCAGAAAATAGCATACAAACATCAAAGTCTAATGCAGCGAGAAAAGGTGAGAGGATGAATCTTTTTAAATCTTGTCGTTAAGAATAAAACCGAGATGTGGGATGTTTTATTGATTAGTCATGTCTTATACGTTCACACTAATAGGACACCACTCGAGTGTCTTAAGCGCCGATTTTTATCAACCCATCGAATTACATAAAGAAAATCAATATAGTCTTGCATTGATGGGATTTTATACATACAATTTTTAGAATTTTTAATGTGAATGAAAGCAACAATAAGTTTGCTTACATGAAGCAGGGTTACACTACCGAGCCTATATAATTGCAGATTCCACCTGGGGCTTATGAAATAGATGAAATATGTCGTAGGCTTTGAAAAACTCAACTGAAGAAAAGAATTATGAAATCTTTTCCTTAGTCGCTAATAATAATACGCTGAAATGTGAATTGAAATACTATATTATATGTTTGTGGGTTTACAGAATTCAGATTTATAGGTTCAGGGCTTAATGATTTCGGGGCCAGAGGTTGACGATTAAGGCTTTAGGTGTTAAAGAATTTAGTGTATTAAAGCTTAGGTACTCCTCGTGTAAGTGATTTGATAACTTTCATCTGCATATACGCCATTTTAAAGTTGCCATTTAAAATTTCTGAACAAAAACATAGTATTTGAATTCAGCTACCGCAGAAACTTTTTGTAGATTATATAATGTCGTTGATTTCATTCTATGCATGTAGGAGAACGATTTTTGTTTGTTCTAGCGGTTATCTTCTAGATTATATCGTCAAACTCCTAGGTCGAGACAGACTGATTTCTAATGGTATTTTAAGATCTCCTTGTGACTAACATTTAAGAGTTTTACGTAGACAGCCTCCATTTTGGATCCGCCATCTTGAATTTTTGAAAACGGACATCAGATTTGAATTCAGTGACCCCAAAAATTGCTTATATAGAATCTTCAACTTTGTTTTATGACAAAATTAAGATTTTTAACATTGTGAGGTTAGGTACGACCAGAAAACCCTTTTTTATGCTTATTGAAATAATGCGGTAGTAAGTTTCGTGCCGATTACCAACTTTTGGCAGGAAGCGCGCGCAGCAAGCGCCTCCAGGAAATTTTCAACCCACCCTAATATATATATATATATATATATATATATATATATATATATATATATATATATATATATATTGCATCTATGCACACCACCTTACACTCTCCAACTTTCTTGAATGTATATAAGGGCGGTATTCGAATTATTTCATCATTACACGTTCGACCGTCAGGATGGAAGATACTCCAAAAAAGATTATGAGCATTGTAAGGCCATTCGTGCTCGGAAAATTATATACGTATGCGGAGTGCAGGGATACCGCACCAGCACCAGCACCTTCGGCATCGCCCGTAACGCCAGCACCGACGACACCAGCAGCAACGCCGACACCCCAGCAACGGCGGCACGACCAGTACGGCTTTAGCAGCTCGAGGTCCAGGTGCAGCCAGGAGGAAGACCAAGAGCTGCATTTAGATCGGTATTACTATCGTCGAGTATCCACGGTAGACACCGACCCGCCCCCCAGGCCCATTAAGGGCCACAAAAACGGTTCTTTTCAGGACTACATTTTATTTTGACCATAGTTTAGTAGTCGTCACTTATGGGGGGTGATATTCTTTTAACGACGATTTGTCTCGTCGCTTAAGTGTCAAGTTATGGGCTTGAGAAGGAGGTAATCGTTTAATCCCTGCCCTATGAAAATCTTAGCAGTCCAAACAAGGGTTCTGTTAATTTTTTTTTAAATGTATTCTTCACAAAATGTTAAGAATTCATCTTATTTTCTTAGCCAAAAAATCAAATTCCGTGATTTAAGTTTTTGAAAAAATCAATAATTTAATAGCCTCCACCAGCACACAACATTTAGAACGCGCTAGTGAGGTGGGGGTAGTTTTATATAATTGAGACAGAGCGAGTTACACAGCCAAATCTACTTCGGCTTTGAGACAATTAATATGGAAGAAGAAAGACCCCAAGCAGGGGCTCTTCAAGAGAAGAGACCGTCGCCGGCAACGGTGAGGACCTGGAGAACTTCGACGTGGACTTTGAGATTGACATCCTACGATGGGATGACCTAAATAAGCCAATTTCACTGCATTATGACCACGATCCTGGTCTTGTGGAGTTGGACGACTTGAGTGATTGGGTGCTTTAGCGCCTCGAAGACGACAGTCCGCAGCCAGAGTCGGACTCAACGGAGGACGCGGTGTTGGAAATTCTAACATCGCCGACGCCCGAAGATCTCCAGGATCCTTGCGACTCTTTGAGCTGGTGGTTTGTCGATGAGGATGTGTCACCATAAGGCTCACGTCCTCCACGTCTTTTTAAGGGCACAAAATAAGGGTTCTTTCCAGAACCACAGAATACTTTGATCGTAGTTTCAGTTCATATTGGTACTTTGTTACTAATATTGTATTTATAGAACATAGAATATTGGATACAAAGTATTAAATTTTAGGTTCTGGTGGAACCCGGCAAAATCGTTCGTTGGTATTCGAGACCACATACAACTTTGGTCCCAATAGGTAATACCACATTTATCATTATCTCCACCACATATATATATATATATATATATATATATATATATATATATATATATATATATATATATATATATATATATATATATATATATATATATATATATATATGATTCAGTATTAACTCCTCCGGACAACAAACATAGGTTGTTTTTCGTTCGACATGTTGAATTGGAATGATTGTAAGAAGTATTGGTGGCCGTATATATATAGTAGTGTTTCACGGATGGGAACATGTGATTCAGTATTAATCCGGGAATACATCCGTTCGTTGGTTTGGTTTCCTGTAGAAATTTGCAGACGTTTCGCCAAAATCCCATTTGGCATATTCTGTGCTTGGTGGTTGTAGATCAACTGAAAGAGAAGTCAGCGTACTTTATACGCGGTCGCAGATAGTAGCGGTTGGTTGGCGTTGGCTCCGTCTCCCTCTCGAGCGCCACCGTTGGTGTCAGTTTAAGCGTGGCACTCGTGTCGGTACCGTGGTCCCGCTTGAAGAGAGTTTTTCAAGTAGAAGGCAGATTCAGTGCATCGTCTCTCTTGTTCAGAGTGCCGTTCTTTTCAATTTCGATGGATTCACGAATCAATCTTGCCTTGTAGTGTTGTATATTAGCGATTTGCTGGCCGGTGTCAAAATCAATTTGGTGTCCTGTCTCGTGCTGGTGTCGAAAAAGCGCCGATGTTGTCTATTTGTTTCTTATACCGAGCTTATGTTTTTCTAGTCTAGCTGATATTCTTCTGTTGGTCTGGCCTATGTATGTTTTGTTGCAGGTGCCACATGAGACTTTATATACGCCTTGATTTTCTAGACTGACTTGTCTTTTGGATTTCTTAAAGAAGAGCCTATTGTTTTATGTGGTTTGTAGGTTGTAGATATGTTGTGTTTCCGGAGTAATCTGCCGATTCTGTCTGTTGTGCCTTTTATGTAAGGAAGTATAGTGATTTGTCTATCCTCGGCAGGTGGTCTTGTTTCTTGCGTTGGTTTTTGTTGCAATTTTATTGCCATATTTATTGTTGGTGTCTTGTAGCTGTTTTGTTGGAGGGCCCTTTTTATGTGTGACAGTTCCTTTTCTTTTCCTTGGTCATCAGTTAGGCGGAGGGATCTTGATATTAGGGTATTGGCTACGCCCTGTATTTGTGAGGGGTGATGGTGAGAATCGCCATTCAGGTATCTGTCCGTGTGTGTTGGTTTTCGATATACTGTGTGTCGTAGATCTCCATTCATTGTTTTGGTTATGAGGACGTCTAGAAATGGAAGCTGATTATTTTCCTCTAGTTCCAGAGTAGTTAGTATCTTTGCGTGTATAGAATTGAGGAACTTATGGAAGCAGTTGAGCTGTTGTTTGCCATGAGGCCATATTACAAATACGTCATCAACGTAGCGACACCAAAGTTTGGGTTTGAGGTGGAATTTATCAAGAGCTTTCGTTTCGAAATAGGTCATGAAAAGATTTGCCATGGCTGGAGATAGTGAAGAGCCCATGGCAGCGCCGTCTCTCTGTCTGTATATCTGACCATCAAACAGAAAATATGCGTTTTTAAGACAGTGTCTGATGAGATCCATGAAATGAGTTGGGAAATCTTCTCTTTGAGCGATCTGATCCAGTGCTTCATCCATCGGTATGCTCGGATAAAGGGATTTTACGTCGAAACTTGCAATGGTGTCGTCCTTGCCCATTCTGACGGAGTGTAGAATGGTTAAGAAGTGCGCCGAGTTTTTGACGTAAGAGGCAGCATTCTCAACACGTAGTTGCATGAAGGCAGCAAGGTATTTTTCTAGTTTTTGAGTGGCAGAGTTGTAAGCGCTAACGATGGGTCTTAGAGGGAGATTTGGCTTGTGGATCTTCGGAAGTCCGCATAGTCTTGGGCACCTGCTGGATTTTTCCCGTGGTATCAGTTTCTGTTTGACATCAGGTTCTATGGGTGACTCCATGATTTTGGTCTTTGTTGTTTTCTCTAGATATGTAGTGAAATCCCTTGACATAGGTTTGTAAGCAGGGTCTTGCAAGATTTCGTTCATTTTTGCAGTATAGTTTTCGGTATCCATGACTACAGTTGCATTGCCTTTATCTGCTGGTAATATTATGATGTGTTCATTTTTGTTCAGGTCTTTTAAGGCTGTAAATTCTGCTCTACTCAGGTTCTGTTTCGGAGGATTCGATGTTCTAAGAATTCTTAACACATCCTGCCGTATTTGCTCAGCCTCGTGGTTGTCTTTAGAAGAAAGAGTAGACTCGATTTGTGCGATTATTTCCTCCGTAGGAATCTTTTTCGGAGCTATTGCGTAGTTAAAACCTTTACTTAAAACTGTTTTTTCTGTTTTACTCAGTTGGTGTTTGGATATGTTGTACACTGTTCTGTGGTTGTTAGTTGTCGCTTGTTTGTTCTCTTGTTTGTGGTGGTGTTTCATGATGTTATCAAATTTCTTTATATGCGTTTCTGTTTTTGTGGTTTTTGTAGTTTCTGTCCGCTAATAGCAAAGAGTTTCTAAACGGTTCCATAGAACGGGATGCATTAGGTTACTAAGAGACAGGTGAAGTTGGTAGAGTGCCTGCTACGTTGTGCTTAGTTGTATCCTTTTCTGTCATATTTCCTCTCTAAGTAGGGCATTTTGAGATTTTTCTAATATTGAAATTGTTCGCCTTGTTATAGTGTGGTAATTTATCCTTGTAAAAGCTGGTTGCACGTTGTTGTCTCTGCATCTTATCAAGAAGGTGAGATCGCATAGGAGTATGCAGACTTTCTCTCTCAGTTTTTCATATGCTTTGGTTTATTTGAATATCTCCTCCCCGTAGAGGTGTACAATGTTGTTGCGTAGTGTTTCACGGATGAGAACATGTGATTCAGTATTAATCCAGGAATACATCCGTTCGTTGGTTTGGTTTCCTGTAGAAATTTGCAGACGTTTCGCCAAAATCCCATTTGACACCGGCCAGCAAATCGCTAATAAGAACACTACAAGGCAAGATTGATTCGTAAATCCATCGAAATTGAAAACAACGGCACTCTGAACAAGAGAGACGATGCACTGAATCTGCCTTCTACTTGGAAAACTCTCTTCAAGCGGGACCACGGAACCGACACGCGTGCCACGCTTAAACTGACACCAACGGTGGCGCTCGAGAGGGAGACGGAACCAACGCCAACGCCAACCAACCGCTACTATCTGCGACCGCGTATAAAGCACGCTGCACGCTGACTTTTCTTTCAGTTGATCTACAACCACCAAGCACAGAAGATGCCAAATGGGATTTTGGCGAAACGTCTGCAAATTTCTACAGGAAACCAAACCAACGAACGGATGTATTCCCGGATTAATACTGAATCACATGTTCCCATCAGTGAAACATTTCGCAACAACATATATATATATATATATATATATATATATATATATATATATATATATATATATATATATATATACGGCCACCAATACATCTTACAAACATTCCAATTCAACATGTCGAACGAAAAACAACCTGTGTTTGTTGTCTGGAGGTGGATTCGACAACGGATAGTTTTCTTGACTGGGAACTCGATGACCCACGGTGGGATGCCCTGTGGGATTTTATTATTCAATGGGCTGACAATAGCAACGCTGCCGATGACGGACCGTGCAACTCTACAACACCATAAATAGTCGCATATTTCTCCGCATAACAAAACGGTCCTTTTTAGGACCACAAAATACTTTGACCGTAGTTTTAGTTGGTTCTAATATTTTTTAACCAATATTTTATGCTTTATTCTTTTTATAAAAACCTACAATATATGACGCAAAGTATAATGCGGGAAAGGTAATATACGAAATAAAACACCAAAAAAAAAATATTTTTAAGCAATTTCTATTCTATATGTAAAAATATATATTTGTCTCTTTAATGGTTTGCGACATCTCAATATCGGAGACAGTGGCGCATCAGTCTTCACTGGTGAAGACTTTACCTCCGACACTTCCTCTACACTGGCCGGTGTTGGAGGAGTTGGCCCATCATCGCCTTCAATTACTTTTACTTCGACGAACAAAGGCTCTGTCGGTAATAGTGTGTAGTGTAATGGCGCGGGCGTCAATGTGCTTTTTGTGGACTAGTTCACTACCAGGGCAAGGACATTAATGAACGCGCCATCCAGAGGAGAAATTGGGTGATACATGAAGCATACCTGTACAGAAGGATTTAACTTATAGATTTTATTTCTTTAATTTTTGTTTGCTACATTTTCATTTCTTAATAATTAAACAATAGTAAAGTGAATCCGTATGTGTATTTATTAAATGTCGCCTAAAATACGTTTTGCAATCCATATTTTTCTGCATAGTCAGTTTATTAATAAAATAGAATCATATATTAGGGTGAAATATAATGGTTTCAAGTCAGTGTGAAATAACAATGTCAGAAGTAAACACTATTGATAAGTTTGTTCGCAAAAGAAAATTTAAAGATTTTCACTTTATGCGCAGACCTTCACGAATTGGATTTAAACTTACACCTAATAGAGATTATGACATGGGGAGCAAAAGATTGTGCTACTTAGCGGAACCTCTTTAAGGAAAAGATGGGGTCACACGAAGTTATGTTGATAATAACCTTGCTCAGTGTGTGCAAGATACGCAGAAAGCTGTTCATGGCTCAAAAATTGTTAAAGATATATTCAAAAACCAACTTGAAAGTTATGTACGCAAGAAATTAATTGAAACTTCTCAAGAACTTTGAGGATACATTGATGACACTGTTATTGCAATATATGAACTTAGACAAGACGAACATCGTGATGAACATAATTCTAGAACGTTGAAAATTTAAAAGACTATGGAGGATCTTATCAACAAAACGGCTCCACTTTGAACATTTATTCGTGGACATGTGCATTTAATTTACTTTAATTAAAAAGAATTCAAACAATGCGATGTGTATTTTCCAGATTACGTGCTATTCTGGCTTAGAACTTATTCCAACACAATGACTAAATTTTCCAAATTTTCTTCCGGATGTTTTGTAGAAATCTAGGTCTGCATGTCCCCAAGGTAGAGTTTTTGGTTGAATTGGGAATTACATAACGTTTATTATCGCCATGTGATAATGCTACTTTATTTATTTTGTTGATATAAATGTTATATAATTCACTTCTAAATGTTTTCATCTTTTTTAATATCAAACCACCCTTCAACAATTCTCTGGTAGTCTTCCTGATGAAGGCCTTCCTCGAAAACAGATTTTTTATACCTTTGGTTTTTTTAAAATTCATTATTATAATAAGCGGGTACCATAAAAAATGATTATGGGGTCACCAGAAAACTTATCTTTCATTCTACTAAATACAGAATTACTTTCAATAATGTTGAAATCATTTATTTCGGAGTAATTTGATGTATCACATTTTTCGGGGTTTTCTGATATAGTCTGATTAAAGTTTTCTGTACACAGTTTTAATATAAGCTACTCAGTATCGATGTAAAGTAACGAAACATTATCGCCAAACTTGGATTTAATAAAATTATAGTAAAAATCATATATTACAGTCTTTGATATATGTAATATGGAAAATCCGATATAAATTGGTTCAGTGTATAATTTTTGAACTTTATTCATATATATATATATATATATATATATATATATATATATATATATATATATATATATATATATATATAGCAACAAAGTTTTCGGTAATTATCGAGCTGCTACTGAAATTGGGACGAGATATTAATGCTCTAGCTCCCCTTTTACCCACGCTGTTTTCCCAATGCGTTACTAATTTTATATCCTTTAGATTTTCCCCATTTTCCATAGTTTTGCCAAAATTCGCATTATTTTTTAATTTAAAAGTGTCTTTCGCAAATTTTGTGGCGGCTTTGTTACGTAAATTTGTATTAAAATCAATATACATTTTTAGCCATTTTGATTGGTTAAACTGTAATTTTCGATGAGTTTGCATTACCACTAAGCCGTTGGCAATGGCTTGTTTTAAAGTTCTATAGTGCACAATGTATTTTTTTTTATCTTGTATATTAGGAATTAAGTCGGATAATGCACATCCACTTCCAAGACATAGCCAAACTATCATCACCAACAGACATAATATTTAAATTGAGTGTTTTGCGCTTTGTTAACCATCGAAAACCGCCATATGGTAACGCTTGTAAGATTCTATGACTATATAGTTTGGTAGCACCAAGATATGTTGTAAATGAAGCTGGTTTTGTTGGATCATAGTCTGGTAAATAAATATTTTTAGCGATGTGCTTCATTTCTGTACACTATATCAGTTAAGAGCTCTAGTTCTATCTTAGTTATAGTGTGCCGGATCAAATTTATCGAAATTTAAATAATTAACTCAAAACTGCTTAAAAACATCGTACAATAGCAACATATTTGATTTCAAATACACGTCTGTATAGTCCCCCAAAGTTTTACACTCAAACAAGCGCCATATTTCTTTTGCTCGCCTATAGCTTTCATCGCTAATGTGTTATTCCCTTAAATTATCATAAAATTGATCTTTACTTGGAATACATGTATGGTTCATTTTGTCTATAGAGTCAATAGAGCTATAGGGAAAAACAACTTTTTGAGGCATCAAATTAAATTGCTCGAAATTTGAAAAATATTTCCACGTTTCAATAAAATCGTCATAGTTTAAACCGTTACCTAAATTTTCCAAAGACGTGGACAGAAATTTAAAACTCTCAATGAACCGCAACTTTAAATATTTCCTCTTAACTTTTTCACATTAATTATGAAAATAATCGTGTATGTAAATGCTTTTGGTAAAGGATATGTACTTTACTTTGAGCCAAAACATCAATTTTATCCCCATATTTACATAGCTCTTTTATAATTAAATGGTTGTTGTAGCCGCTTAAGTTATGAAATATGACAAAAATGGTATAAAAAGGATTATAATTTAAATTACAAATTTAATGTGCAGCATCAAATCTTTTTGCGCCAGTTATGTGACAATGATCTCTTACTTTAATCTCATCATCTTCAAAAGGGCCTTCACATATACCACATATTTTAGCATCATTAAACTCCCTTATTTCTTCAGGCGTTAAAGGTTTCATAAGCTTAATGTCTTTTACATATATGTTGTATAGATTCCTTAAATCACACTCAATACGATACACAAATACTTGAGTTGCATTATTCCCCCGAAATAGCTCAAATTTCGAAATTGAGTGGTCCAAAGAGCATTTAATTAAATAAGTAAAAGAATATGGTTTATGTTTAAAACTTTTTACAGTGTATGAATTGTGTGGGTTTGGTTGTACCGTTTCAACAAGTTTTAAAACAGATTCGAAATCCGCACAAACCACGAATGAAACGCGCATTTGCTTTTCTACACTCTCGAATTTTAAACACACTCTCTCCAAATTTATCAATTTTTAAATCCACTGAGGGTTTTTGCGTGAAAATGTGGTGTTAATCGTAGTTTTGATGTCAAGTTAAAGCTTATAGTCTACTAAACTTAATGAGACAACCATCACAAAAATATAATTTATGTTCTTGAGAACTAATCTGACTTGAAACTAAGCGTGATAAATCCTTAATCCAACAATAATGACATTGTGTACAAGTCGTATCACAAAAATGTCCACCATCATCTTTACTACTACAGTCTTTTGTAATTAACAATAAATTTACATGCCTATCCAACATTCTTGACGCATACCTCAGTGGACCAATATCTTCATCTATTATTTTATTATTTTCTTATTTGAATTCTAGACCGTATACGTTAATGGATATGTTATTCATTTCCTCAAATTTTTTAATGTCACGTAATTTTACTGGACAATCCATATCTGTTAAATTCAGCACTCTAGAAAAATGGGGGTATGATGTTAGCTGTGAAGGCGCTGCTGCTACCGGAACCAATGCTGATGTTACAGCCCACGCAAAGCAACATTCGTTCTGGTTTATCACATTGACGACATCTCTCTTTTCAATAGAGTACAGCAACTCATACGCGTATACTTGTTGATGCTGACTTTCAAGTATAAAATTCGCACAAGAGCCCATCCTATAATAAAAAAAAAAACTATAAAAATCAGTTAAATATATCACATTTGGATTTTTACACACCTGAATCTTTTTCCTGAAACTCTGTCGCCTGAGTTTTTATTAATTCGGTAAACAGCATCCAAATCACTTTCTACAGTAACTATTTGATTAGCAGTGTTGAAGGATTTCTCACTGAACATTTCTTGTAATGGAAGCATGTACTCGCCAACAGCTGTCATGTTAACTTTTAAAGCATGATGCACACGTAATAAATTATTAACAAGTTCCACCACCTTGGATTTAATGTCTGCAAAGAACATTACGTAATCGGAATGCTCCATATCACTGCTAACCCGATAAGTTGCAATTCTCCTTTTGAAGGCACATTCAACGAGTTGCCCACCATGACATACCGACAAACATGAATTATTTTTATGTTGTGTTCATTGATGTGCTAACATATGATTTTCTGGAATATCCACATTACATGTAGCACAATTAATTACTGGAATCACCGATGTACACTCTTCAATACGGAGCCGTTTTCCTCCTGGCATTTCATTAAATCTGGCCGCACACGATTTTCTCTTAATATGCCTCATATTATAACTGTTGTAAAACTTAGTACCGCAATTCTCATAGACATATGCCATGATTTGTCAATTAATAATACAAGTACTACCTATGCAAGTCAGAGACAACTGATGAAAGAAACTGCCCATACCATAAATAAAACTATTCAAGGTCGCCCCAAACTACGTTACATAACTTCAAGGTCACATGCCCGAGGTGACCTTCAACAAAAAACAAGGCGACCTTAAATACGGTCAAGTTCAAGGTTTTTTGCGCAACATTGAACGCACATCATTTTCAAGGTCATATCAACGCAAAGTCAAGTATCATGGTCAGGGGGGAGGCCAAAGAGGGGTGGGGCAAGGACAAGGTTAGGGTCAAGGAGTAGGGGATTGAGAGCTCCGGGTAATGACTACTACTACGGTTGCCGATATTCAGCACAGGCGGAGTTAAAGTAAATACGGATGTATATCTCTAATATATATATAAAAGTAGTCCTGACTGGCGGACTGACTGATCGATCAACGTACAGCCTAAACGGTTAAACATATTGACTTGAAATTTCGCACACACAAGTGATATAGTATAAGTTAACAACAAGAAAGAATTTTCCGATATCTTTATTAGAGAGGGTGAAAATGATAAAAAATATGTAAGATTTCAGAATTTTCGAGATGGTATTACATAGCACTCAACTTATTCAGTCGAATAATTCCTTTTATTATTCTAAACATAATTAAGAACTGAATATATGAGCGAAACTTTTTCTACAATCTATAGTCCATTTATTTATACGATAAAACAAATATTTTGCGGGCGAAGCCGCGACGGTTAATTGTTTTTATTATTATAAACCTAATTAAGTCCTGAATAACTGAGCGAAACCTTTGCTACAATCTATGATCCATTTATTTATATGGTGTAACAAATATTTTGTGGGTGAAACTGCGACGGGTAAAATGCTGGTTATATATAGGCTGCTAAAAATAAGGTCTTATGTCATATACACAATAACACAAGTAATCATACAGAGTAGATTCTAGGCCAAAAGGGCATTATGTCATATACAGGGTGTGTCATACATCAGATTTTCAGAAGGTGTTGTTACCGCATTCCCTGCATTGCAGCGTTGCCAAGTTAATATATTTCATTAAGTTCTAGGATTTTTATCTTTCTCTGTCCTATATGTGCCGATAACGTCATGACGTCATCAGGCATTCAGATAGTGTGATGACGTTATTACGTCACGTAACTTTCGCCTGAGTAGAAGACTGGGTGCCGCGCTTGTTCCATTGCCACATTTCCAAATCCTCCCGCGTTGCCACGTTTCCTAATTTCTTGCATTGTTACGTTGCCAAATTGCTTCATATTTTATCAAGCTGTAGGAATTTTATCACCCCTAGTTTCTAGGACATAAGGACAATAGGCCATAACAGGGTGTGCCGTATGAGTAATCGTATTGCTGTGCATGCTCAGGCCCACATGTAGGTTGAAGTAAATAAAGATGTTTAATATATACAGGGTGCCCCAAAAGAAGATCGTACGTCATAGACAGAGTGTCCCATAACTAATCATACAAGATGACAAGGGCCAGCATCTTTTGTCTGTCATCCGTTATCCGCCATTTATTATCTGTCATCCGTCATCCGTCATCCGTCATCCGTCATCCGTCATCCGTCATCCGTCATCCGTCATCCGTCATCCGTCATCCGTCATTCGTCAGCCGTCATCCGTCATCCGTCATCCGTCATCCGTCATCCGTCATCCATCATCCGTCATCCGTCATCTGTCATCTGTCATCTGTCATCTGTCATCTGTCATCTGTCATCTATCATCTATCATCTATTATCTGCCGTCTGTCATCTGGCATCTGTCATCTGGCATCTGTCATCGGTCCCATCTATTATCTGCCACTAAACCCTCGATGCTAAATTTTTATACATATAGGGTGCTGGAATATTTGCACCCCTCGCTGGTACCTCCCCTGATTAAGAAGGAGAAGAAAAAAGCATAAACAATAATAAAATCTTTTTAATTACTCTAATAATAAAATATACATAGAGGAAAAAGTTTTACAGAATTTTCCTATTCTTTATTTTCAATGCGGAAAATGTAATCATGTAACAAGTGAGCGTTTCTTATTCTATATAAATTGATTAAAGAAGGAGAGGTGTTTACAGACAATAATAGTAATATCTTTTTTTGTTAATTTCATTGTACCAAGTGAAGATTCTAAATCGATGATGTCGGATGGTACCAGAATCAATAAGACTATTTTGTAGAATCTTCACTGCTAAGTTCATTAATAGAGCTGTCCTTCCTCTTGGATGGTACACGGAACAGAACCAAATTTATTAACAATAATATGAGGTTAATATATTTATCACTTCATATACAGTGTGTCCCACGACGAACTGCCGCAATCGATTTCTCGGAAAATAGACTTTGGAAAATTGTTAAAATTTGGCAGTTTACTAAAATTGATGGGGACAAATCGGCTTAATATTTTCATCAACTTCCGGTTATACTTAAAGTTGCTGCCTTCTTGCTTATTTGAAATAAAACATTCTATATATTATTTCATTTTTAAATGCTACCCAAAATTATAGACATATTTCATGTATAATGTCCTACACCTAAGTCTAACTTTTTTTTGACATATTTAAAATTTTATGCAAAAAATGGCGTTTGCAGGCCTAAACATAACTATCAATTTCTCCTATATGAAAGCCTTTATTATTTAACTGGGGTTGGTTTCCTTCTAGAAGGGCATCAACTTTAGTGTACCGTGTTGATATTTTGATAATAATTAAATACACGTTGATCAAAAACTAACATAAAATATCAACTTGAAAAAATCGTTCATTTTTTTTAAAAATATAAACCTCTTAATTTTACAATGCTATCTTATTTAGCATTTAAAATAAGGGTGACTTTGTATGAGGAAGTCTATTCGAAAACTTGCAGTTTTTGAAATATTGACAATTTAAGATTTTTGTATTGTAAAAATGCTATACGGCTTTTAAGTATTTTGATTAGTTGGCCATGAAGATGAAACGCGGCCAAAGAAAACAATAGATCACTACCAAAATGTCATTATTAGGAAATTTATTTTTAATGGAAACAATATTTGCACATGTAGGTTAGCCATAGAAGTTTATACAAAAATAATTTATTTAGACTCTTATCCAGCCACAAAAAATTTGAAAAATTCTCAGTAGCGAAGAATGAATTTACTTGACGATAATAGAAATTTCATTAAAGTTTTCACGAAAATAATTTATTTTAGACCCTGAACCAGCCCCAAGTAACCTGAAGAAATTCTTTATAGCGGGAATGGCACAATACTACAGTATTTGCTTTTATCAGCCATTCGAAATTTTGAACAAAGAGTTGAACTATGGATTGATAATCATGGAGTAATTTTCGAACATTTAACTCGGTGAAATAGAAAATTATTTTTGTTTTGTGAGCATTACTCTAACCTTTATTTATACCTTGATTGACCAATATTTTTCAAGTCTTATCTTGATAGATAGATAAAAAAGAGGTGTTCCGACTCATTATAAAAGAGTAAAATACGCTCATAACTATTCATCTACTTTTCGCCTAGGCCAGTATTTTTCAGGTCTCCCAATTGGGATCCAAAAAGCCATCCCGCTAGGTCCTTGTTGTAGATCCTGGACATCTGTATCCTATATCATCTCTTTTTGAACAAGAATATTTTTAAAAATTTGTTGCGCTTCAAACCTCCAAGGTCAGCAGTTAATATTCCAAGTCATATTATGCAAACTTCCCATGGTACCTTTACCTAACGTATTTTAAAAAATACGTGAAAAATTCCATTATCCAGGATCTGGTCCAGTATTATTATCATATATATATATATATATATATATATATATATATATATATATATATATATATATATATATATATATATATATATATGAAATAAGTGACAATATTGATAAGAAATATAGTTGCATGAAATATTATAGCATTGTTCATATAATTTCATCCAAAATTTTGAAAATTAAAATATTTTCAAAATTTATAAGAAATAATTGTAAGTCATTATAATTATTTTTTACCTGGCGCCCAACAAATAAACATTAATTATTTTTGATTAAATTTTGGCAATACATTTTGAAAATTTTAAAATTCTTGAAATTAGAAGATAAATAATAATAACAAATAAGTTTCCTACATAAATTACATTAAAATTTATTTTTAACCGGGTAAAATTTTGTGAGGGCGAGTATAGTGCAAGAGTGTTTGTGCGGCGAGCTGAGCGCGACTACCACCTAAATCGTCACAATATATATTTATATATAGATATATATATATATATATATATATATATATATATATATATATATATATATATATATATATATATATATATATATAGGGTTTTAGATTTATTTTCTACGAATTCATAATTTACTTTACCTTTGCTAATTTACTGACTGGACGTCTACGAAAGAAGGTCTGGACTTTTTTGAAAATTGCATTTCCCTATTATCGATATGGAACGCCTATGACAGACAATCTAGAAATCGCCTCTTTTCCTTTCTCTTGTTCCTGCAAATAATGTGATGAAGCCACCTACCTTCGACAGCAAAGTACTTTAGCTTACCTATGTCCCTCAATTCGAAGCCGCCTCCGCCGGTAATAATTGTCTACCAAAGGAGGAACGAGCTCTTGTTCTAGCACTACGAGGTGAAGTTATGGAGAATTTTCGTAACATTCCAAAAGAAAAACTGAACCACTACGAGTTTATTGTTATTTTTCTGGAGATGCTATGGGGAAACATACCTCCAAGAAGTTTATTAGGCTCAAATCCAAAAAAAGAAGACAAAAATACAACGGAAGTCTTCAAGGCAATGAGGCGAATATAACAAGACTAATAAATTTGACTTACCCAACATATTCCGAAGAAATAAAGCAATAGCTAGCAGTAAATAGTTTTATGGAAGAGTTACGCGACCCAGAAATAAATCAAACTCTAAGAATGACCGACCTAAAGAAAATTTACAAGGCTCTTGCTTATGCCCTTCAGTGTGAAACAGCCAAACAATTTTCAAGGAACAAAGGGAGAATCATAAAAAGAGTCAACCTTTCCTAGGATGATCGCAAGAGAGACCAGGCTAATAAGGGAGATGCAAGAATTTTTTAACAAAAAATACACGATAGCAAAAGTACAACCTTCTATAGCAGAAATAGAATTTGTTGTTGAAAGTATGGCCAAGAGGGGCATGTATAAAGCCGCTGTACTAGCAATAATGCTTCTGACAGTAATCAGAATCAAGAAAACTCCCAAGAGCCAGCTTAAAGGGGCGAAAGTTAGCTAGGTGCTACCAAGCCCCACCAACAATAACAATTGAGATATCCCGGCTGCAAGACAATAGTTCCAGCTTAATAGAATCTAAAAAGCTATGCGGTAGGAAATGTAATATGGTATTAGATACTGGTTCTACTCACACCATTATGAAAGCCGAACATCTTGGCTCAATGTAAAATTGGTCTTTCAGAAAGGCACTATGTCCTGCAAACCACCAATGGTGAAGTAATACCCTTGAAATGGATACATGAATCCGAAATAACCTTGCAAAAATCCACTTTCAAACATGTAGTTATTGTTGCTGATATTTTGGACGAAGAAATACGACGTCTAAATGTCATAGAACACCTTGATCTTCCTTAACGAATACTACGAATCAGAAATGAAGAAATTGTTATGAATCTATGAAATAGTAAAGCGTCGTTCTGAGAAGTTGTACTTCTTGAAGATGCGATGCTACCGCCAAGTTCAGAATGTATAGTAAAAGTAAAGGTTGATGATTCCAAAGAAAAAGAAAGTAGTTTTAGTTGTACCAATTCAAGATTGCTTGTTGTATGTAAAGGGAATTTTTCCTGCAAGAATATTGATCCAGAATGAAAGAGATATTACATATGTCAAGATGCTAAACAGATCAGAGAAGGTGATAAGATTGGTACCTGGTAACCTGTCCATATTTACCAATATCACTTTACAATCTGAAAAAATACTATGCTAGTCTATCTAAGGTACTGCACAGCCGCATCAGTATATCAACACCTTTATTGAATCAAGTTCAGATAGCTAAACTGAAAAATCTTTTAAGAACAAATCAGGATGTTTTCTCTTTTTCTGGTAGCGACTTGGGAAGGACCAATATAGTCGAGCATCGAATAAATTCTGGTGAAGCAACGTGACGAAGTGACTAAAGACATGTAGAATCAAGGCATTATAGAACCTTTCTAAAGTCTATGGACATTCCCACGTCACATAGAAAAATAGTTTCCCTATACCTCGTATTGATGATTCTCTGAACACTTTAACTTGGTCAAAATAGAATTCCACATTAGGTTTAAAAAATAGTTATTGAAAGGTACAGCTTAATCCATTGAATAAAGAAAAATACGCCTTTTTTACTGGAATCGGACTATGGCAATTCAATGTTACGCCATTTGGTTTATGCAATACCCCAGCTACTTTTAAACATTTTATGGAACGAAATTTACATGGACTAACTTGGAAAATATGGCTAGTATATCTAGATGACATCATAATTCTAGAAAAAACATATGACTCTTACCTGAAAAATGTCGAAGATGTATTTCAAAAATTGAGAAGTGCACAATTAAAGCTCAGTCCGAAGAAACGCCAATTTTTTCAGAAAGAAGTGAAATACTTGGGGAATATAATCACAGAATCTCGTGTACAAACTGATCCAGAGAAGATGGAAGCCATTCAAGGGGTAGCCAGTACGAAAAAACAAGCTTGAATTGGGTCTCTGTACTTACTGTAGAAGATTCATAAATGAATTCGCCGATATTGACAGACCTTTACATCGACTGACTGAAAATAACAACAACTAGAAATGGTTCACAGACTGCAAAACTGGTTTTAAGGAACTAAAGAACGCACATTGTAATCGTCTATTATTGTCATATCTTGATCCTGATCAGATGTTTGATGTAGATATGAACGCTAGTAACTCCTCTATACATGGAATTTTGTCGCAGATACAAAATAGCTAAGAGAAAATTATTGCTTATTTTAGCAAAGTACTCTACAAGGCTGAGCGAAATAATGGTGAAAAAGAAAAAACTACTCGCTATAATAAAGACATTGGAACACTTTCATAAGTAGTGGAGATAGGGGGCTCTCAGTTGACCCCCCCACCACTTTTTTGATTGGTCAGCCAAGAATGACCTTGTTTCTGATTGGCTGCCCAAGTTCGCCCCCTATCTCGATTGGTTACGTAAACTCCACCTCTTTTTGCTCCACCTCCTACCTCCTTCCTAACCACCACAGCAGTTGGAGGGGAGCTAGTATTTTAAAGGATTGAATCTGAGCGAGCTACATTCATTCACAATTAGTCTTAAGCTTACATAGAAGATTCACCACTAATAACGAAAAGTGTTAAATTAAAAATAAGTGGTAGTTATGAACAGTGATTTGCAAAATGAAATAATCAAATTAGGTAAACAGTTTACTAAAATTCAAAATTCCGAATTAAAAAATGCAATGCTAAGAAAAACGCACCCCGAGTGGGCACAGGTATATTATGAGACTGCCTTCCAATACCAATTAGCTGCAGAAGCCTGTTTAAATTATAGAAAAACACAAAATTTACTGAAGTTCGTTCATGAAATAAAGGAAATAGGATTCAGTTACTTTTTAAGGATATTGAAGGATTATATAAAAGATCCTGATATATTAAAAGAAATCGTGGAAGAGGAAGAGAGAGATAAAGAGATATTGAGAGACAGGGAGGTTTTAGTGTAGGATTTATTATGAAATTATTAATAAGAGAAATGTATGAAGAGTTTTTGATGTCCGCAGCCTGTTCCGAGTTTTATGCATATGAAGGTCAAGAAAGTGAAGCGCAGAATATTATATTATTTTTAAATTATATGGAACATGCAGAATTATGTTTACTAGCAGCTAAATGTTGTAGCGAATATTTAAAAAATAAAAATATAGATATTTTAATATGTAAACTTCAAGAACTAGGATTAAATAATAATATTTCATGTATTAGAACAATGTTAGAAAATAAAACACATAATTTGTAATCAAGTCTTTTATTACATAAAAAAATTGTTGTAAAGGTAATAAACATTTGATAATGCACATACACATGGTATTTTTTGATGATAAAAGCAGCAAGGATCCATTTTCTTTAGGGTGGGTTGTTCATCAATCTCGATAACTGGTTTCATGGAATACTTCTGTACTAAATCTGCCTTTTCTTCCCCTTTTACATAAACATAGTCCACCTTAGCACTTAAATCTCTTATGATATCTCCACATTTGTGTAATGGCGTAAATCCTTCACACCACTCAATGCAATGGTAATTTTTTATTAACCACAGAGCTTGTTTGTGTAAATAGGATGGTAAATGACCCATCGGAAATGGAGCTTTGAAAATAAAATGACTTGCCTTTTGCCCATCGTAAGCTGCTAATTCCTTTACAATAAATTTA
This sequence comes from Diaprepes abbreviatus, assembly GCA_034092305.1. Classification (NCBI taxonomy): domain Eukaryota; kingdom Metazoa; phylum Arthropoda; class Insecta; order Coleoptera; family Curculionidae; genus Diaprepes; species Diaprepes abbreviatus. Next base: position 1,764,686 of record JASJET010000103.1, read on the forward strand.
TTATTTTCAATTTTGAATCCTTGAAGATCTAGAATAAGTTTCATATTTTCAAATATTTGAATTTCTTGATCATTTCTACTTTTAATTGATATTCACTTATTTGTTTTTTTAATTTCTGCAACTTAAGTTGAAAATCTAATACTCGAACTGAAATCTCGTAAGACATTATATAAATGAAGAATTCTGGTTTGGCTACGTTAATAAATATCAAAATTGACGCATGTGCTCTTAAGCATAAGTAGCGGTTTGTTTAAAAGGAGTATTTTATCTTAAGGAAATTGTATTACAGCTGTTTCACAATTTTTGTTAATGGATTGTAACTGAAAACTTTATCATGAATTATAACACAATATGCCGCTGTTTTAGCGAGAATTTTTTCCTTGGTTTCAAATTCAATTCTCATGGTTACTGGACCTGTTTGTAGTAAATCTCTTTGATGTGAACAATTAACGTAAACTATAGGAGCATTTTCTTTAAATTCTTTCGGATTAAAAATTGGTTCCACTGGAGAGTTATAATACCCTTGACGAAAGTCTGTAAACATTTCATACAGAGTAGCAAATTTATTATTTTCAAAATCAAGTTGAAGATCATTGTAAGGATATTTTTCTGAATTTAAAAAGACATTCATATTTCTTAAATTACAATGATCAAATTTACTCATATCCATTTTTAGATTACCACGTCTATTTTTCTGAAAAGCAATTAGAACATGACGTGGCGTTTCGACTTTTGTAGATGTTTTTACGGGCCAGTTGTGCCTCGTAGTTTCCAATAACTCTGGATATTCAACTAATTCCCAGCTTCGGAAGGTTATTAGTATATCACTATTTTTGTCAATAATTTTGGTAAGTGCTAATTCTTGCGGAATCGCTACAGTAAAATGAGGAACTCTCCAACACAACTTTGTAATTTTAATTTTGGGTTTTTCATCTTCATTACTGGATAATAATGCATTTGTATCATCATTACTTCTTATTAGAATAAGTTCTTGTTGTGAATTAAGAATAATCTTATTATAATCTTCAAAAAATCCTGAATACATCTTTAATGGTATACATAATGAAACATTACCTTTGTCATCAGTCATAATTTTTTCTTTAGATTTTGTTTTCGGATACCAACCGGCATTTTCCAATTTAGCACTTTCATGTTGATTAAATGAAATATATCCCTTAAGAGTTGAAGTTATACCAATATCCCGAACGGAGTCAATAGTAACACCATTTAAAATATAGCGCAATTCTTTAAATAAAAATGCCGGAGCATACATTAAAACAGTATTAGCTAAAGGGGAATCATCTTCTTTAGTTACTTGCAATTCCACATAAATTTCACTTTTGCAAGGTAAAGGATATTTTCCTGTTTGTTGCAAAGCAATTCTGATTTCATCATTTGGTCCGAGTTTTGTAGGATTAAAAGGATCGAAAGAAAGAATTTCCCAGCTTAATATTGATTCATCAACCAATACATTTTCTCTTACATTTAAATAATCCATTTTTATTTAAGTTTAAAACCCAAACTTTGAAGAAATTTTCTATTAGAAGGTGTTAACCTTTGGAAGTTTGATTTCCTACTAAAGGAAGTTGGTTTCTTTCTTGTCTTTTTAATGTTTTTATTATTAAATTTTCTAGTAAAGTTTGCAGATTTATTGTTATATAATATTACCATCTTTCATCTACTTTTTTAAGATGTAGTCTGATGGTTATGGTTTCTTCTCTAAAATTAACCAAATCACCTTCCTGATCTATTATTTTAATGGCTATTTTATCAATTACTTTAACGGTGACTGGGAAATATATGACGTTTTGAGGTGACTCAATTATTTTGAACCCTGGAGCAACGCTCGGGAAAAATTGGTGTATTATATGAACAGGTTTCCCGTTTAAATATGATCCCTCTGCAATACTGCAGTCTATATTTATTGAATTTACTTTAATTATTTCCGCGGGAAAATCTGATATATGTTCAATGTTGGCTTCCAATCGCCCATTTTTAAACCCTAATAATTTACCAATAGTTCCTTCACGAAAAGTTATGGGGGCTGAACATTTAAGATGTGTACGCAAAGTATTATTATTTGCATAAAGACTAAAACTAATTTTATCCTCATCCAAGTGTTTTTTTAAAAAATCTGTTATGTCTTCTAATTCGTAGCTACCTGGGGGTATGGCTATTTCTAAATTTTCATCATGAATTAATACATTATTCCCAACATCAATATTGGGAATTGCATTAAATGTTTCGAAATTTACAAGACCGATAACATATTCAACATCTTCATCTAAATATATTGGAGGATGTAACTCTGATGTTAAAATAGCGGAATTGCCGCTAAGAACAAAACTATATGACATTTTACTTTAAAAATGTGTTTAATAATAAACTAAAATTACGTGTTACATATGGTTATAAAGAAATTTTAGACACAATTGACCACAATTTGTTTTGTTAAAGTTTTGATAACTGTTATAATTATAATTAACAATATTATTATTTTGGTCGCTATAAAAATATTTAATTAATTCATAAGGGGGTCGCAAATTACCATAACTATCAAAATATATTATGTTTTTTCCTTTTTTTGTATATGCTATCCAGTGAGTACCAGCACCACTATGATTATCTAGATTGACAATTGCACTTTCAATTATCTTTATCTTTTTTGGTAATTTATCCCTCATAAAAATACCACGAAAGTTGGGAATTTGTAAATATTTAACGTATTTAAGTAAATCATAATTTGTAAGTGCTTTTCGAGGTATATGTGTTAGCCGTTTTTTGAATAAGGTTTCAAGTATAATCCACATCCTGTTTTATAGGGTTTTAAATAAAGTCCACTTCCTTTTTTTCCTACCGCAATGGACTCCATCATTTGATTGTGTCGTTTAGATTCTTCTAATTTCTCTTTGGCTGCTTTTGCATCATTTACTGCTTTAGCAATACCTGCAGCCCCTCCTCCAAGAGCACCAAGAGCAGACAAACCAGCAAATAAAGGTATAAGTGGAAGAAATCCGCCAGTCTTTGGGATTGGAATTACCCTTTTCTTTGGAGGTAACACTTTACCTGTTTTTTTTTAATAGCTTTTAAAGCAGTTTGAATACTTTCATTTAGGTCTTTAAAACGTTTCCCCTTAATTCCTTTTCTAGCTTTTGAAATTACCTGAGATAATGATAGTCCTCGTCCTTTTCCGGTTTTTCGCTTGAACTTTCTTCTCGTTCGAAGTCCCATACCTAATTTTCTTTTAATTTTCATAGCACCAGTAATTCCTAGTGCAGCAGTTTTTTCCCCAAAACTCGAATCTTTAGCTTTGAACCTTGATAAAGCTTTGTCAGCTAATATTTTATCAGCTAAATGCCTTCTTTTTATATCATTTGATTGTGAGTAAGCAATATCGTGTTCTTTACAAGCCTCATTCAATAAATTTATACCTTTATCACCTCTTGACAATCGTTTTTCCAATTTTGTTCCAGGTCCACAAAAATTATAACTAGGAATATGCAATTCAAAGGGTAATTTATTGATTAATGAGTTTACTAAACCACTTCCTTTCCTTTTGCTGTTTGTCTTGTAAATGATTCGTTTATTATGTGATGGAAACATTATATATAGTCACAATCCTAGTGATAACTAACCAGTTACATCACAATACCGAATATTAATAGTTTGTTTTATATATAAAATGAGAGTTGAGAAACAACCATACTCTATAACAATTAAGGATTATGAAAGTTCAGTGAATGGTTTTAGAAAACATGGAAAACTGTTTGAGGGAAATAGTAAAAGAGGGTTAATTATTGGCCCGTCAGGCTGTGGCAAAACCAATGTTATTATTAGTTTAATTGAAGATCCGAATGGTTTGCGATTTGAAAATCTGTATGTTTATTCAAAATCCTTATATCAACCAAAGTACAAATATTTGAGAACACTTTTTAAACCTTTGAAAAAAATTGGATACTATGAATCTGAAAATGAAGAAACAATTGTTTCACCAAAACAAGTTAAACCAAACTCTATAATAATATTTGATGATATAGTGTGTTGTAATCAGAATGTTGTAAAAGATTATTTTTGTTTCGGAAGACACAAAAATACTGATTGTTTTTATTTATGTCAAACATATTCTTCTATTCCGAAACAATTAATTCGTGACAATGCAAATTTAATGGTTATATTTCAACAAGATCGAACAAACTTAAAACATATTTATGATGATCATGTTAATGTTGATATGTCATTCAACCAATTTAATGAGTTGTGCTTAATATGTTGGAAAGATAAATTTGGATTTTTGGTAATAGACAAAGACTCTAATGTGAAATCTGGCCGATATCGAAAAGGATTTGATTCATATATTTACTTATAAAAATAAACGTTTGATGGTAAATAATACCAATCATGGATGAACGTTTAGCAAGAGAGCTAGTTAAATCAAGAAAAGCTGTTAAACAAAAATATCAGAGTTTAAAAAATGCGGAATTTGAGGCGCAAACTAAATTGGAGGAAACATATAAACCGATAACTCAACCCTTAGAAGAATTAATTTCAACGATTGGTAAAATTGAACCTGTTGAAATAAAGGAAGAGCTACACACACCAATTAAAAAAATTTATGAAACACCACAAAAAAGATCAATTCAAACACTAACACCAAAGAGAAAATTACAATATGGAACATCAACACCAGAAAAAAGAAAGACGGGAAAAACTCCACTCCTTCCTACAGAAATACCATCGATTATTGACTGGGACGCGAGTTTAGCTTCAGCAAGTCAAATGCCATCTATACAACAAACAAGTATTATTGCAGAAACTACCCCTTCTTCAGATTCACATTCCACAATAGGAAATCTTTCAGATATACTAGAACAAACACGGCAAACAGTTCGAACATTTGTTGATACAGATTTATATAAAGAATATTTATCAGGATTTGATGAATTACTTCGCCAATATATTGATGGCGTTGTAAAAGATGTTGAACATGAGTTTGATCACCAATATGGAATAGTTCATGATTTGGAAACCGAGAAATTCTTTTTGGGTTTAACTCAAAAACCTGTCGAAATTATTGGTAGAAACATCAAAATTGAAGGAATAACCTATACAGGTACACCAGGTTTATATGAGTTATTATTTAAAAAAGAACCAATAGGGTATAAAAAACAAGATTTGGAAAATTATATGGATATTTTAAAAAGAACCAATGCATACCGTAGAAATAATGATCCAAATGAGCAGGTGCAGGGAAATGGATCACATAAATATATTTCTATAATAGGACCTTATTTGCAAAGCAAAGGAATTACAAAAACTAAAACTCTAAATCCCGAATCACAACAAGCAATCCAGGGATTTTTTGAAAGACGCAAAGCTCCATATAGAGAAAGTCGAATGTCTTCAAAAAAAACCGGATTTGGTATAACTTTAAAAGTTAATAAACCTAATACAGATTACATATATTGGGATAATGTAAACGAACTTGTTGAGAGACTTCAACTATTGGTAGCATCCATGCTTGCGGGACACACTGGTCATAACAATGAAATTATTTCCATTATTGAAGAACTAAGAGAAGCGAATATTATTATATAAAAGAACATAATAGATACTTTTAAACATTTCTTAAATGACCATCGATAAATTTTGTCGTCATATTTCAAAAAAATCTGCTCTAAACACATTATTGTCATTAGAAAATAAAATATTATCAAATGTTGAAGAGAAAATAATAAAAAATTTTGAAAGCGATGTAAAATATATTGAAAACAAATTAATTCAAAATTTAGATCCCGGGTTGAAAAGTGACGTTAGTAATTTAAATAAGAGAATAAATGAATATGATAACAACATACAAAATATTGCAAAAAAGTTTAAGTTATTTGAGGATAAAGTTATTCCTGAATATAACGACAAGATAATTAATTTGAAAAATACTGTTGATGGAAATGATGAGGTAGTAGAAAAATTTTCTCAGAAAGTTTCTAAATATGCAAATGACTTTGACGTAGTGAAGTTAAAATATGATAAAGTTGATGATTTTGAAAATGAAATAAAAAATTAAATTACATCAATTAAATCAATAATTAAGGATACTTCAGCAATTGACAACGCCAAGAATAGTATTTCCAAGGAAATTACATCAAAGTTTCAAAATTTTACTAATATGCTTAATGATAGAGTAGCAGAAGAAGTAGGGAATTTTAAGAAAATACATGACGTTATGGATAAAAATACACAAAATCTTGAAAAATCAATGAACACTCATTTTCTAATTCACAAAAAAGATACCGACAAAGTTAATGAATTTAAAGAACAAATTAAAGAATTTGAAATTAAAATCAATGCATATAAATCAAATTTACAATATTTAGAAGACAAATTGAAGGAGGATTTTCAAAACGAAAATGAAAAAATTGAAACAAAATTCAAAGATCAAATTACAAAAAATAATGAAAAAATCGAGGATATACTAAAGCAATTAAACCATCTAAAAACCAAATCTGAAACTTCTTTTGACGAGGGAAATTTTACAAAGGTAATTGATGAAAAATTACAAAAAGAATTAGAATCCTTACTACAAGTAGTGCAAGCTATAATGGAAGTTTCTAAAAAGGATATATTAATTAAAATTAAAAATAATAGTTCAAAAATCGAGGAGATTTCTTTACTGATAAAAGAACTTGAAAAAAAATTGTAAAAATGACATTAGATATAACAAATGCAGAATTTCAATTAGGAAAAGATCTAAAAAATCTAGAAGATAAATTAGTAAAAGAAATAAAATCATTAAATGAATTAGTTAAAAGAGCTGCTGAAGTTTCTAGAAAAGAATTTAATGATACAATGAATTATGCAAGAGAAGAAATGAATTCAACATTAGGTGGTTTCAAAAAAAATTATACGTTATCAAATGTTGTTTTGGAAACTAAATTTAATGTGAAAATGTCTGATCTTAATAACAACATCACCCAAATAAATTCGTCAATAAAAGAAATTAGAAAGAAAATAACAAATTATTTGAAACAATGGAAAATAAATTTAATGTAAAAATTTCTGATCTTACTAACAACATCACCCAAATAAATTCATCAATAAAAGAAATTAGAAATGAAAATAAAAAATCATTTGAAGCAGTGGAAAATAAAATTAAAGAACTTACTAAAAAAAACTGAGATGACTTTTTCATATTTTACACAGTCAGCGATAAAGGGTTTTTATAAACGGTTTAGAAGGAGGTAAAGTTATTTATGGGATTTATTTTCGAGAGTAAGGTATAAATTAATAATGAGTAAAATTAAGCAAGACGTTGTAAATGAATTACATAAACCAGCGAGAAGGCGATATAGAAGGAGACGAACAATTGTAAAAGGGCTTAATGATCTATTTCAAGCTGATCTGATAGAAATGCAGCCATATGCGAAATTTAATAGGGGTTTAAGATATATTTTAATGGTAATAAATGTGTTTTCTAAATTTGTATGGGCAGAACCTGTAAAATCCAAAACTGGTAAAGATGTAACAGCTGCAATGAAAAAAATTCTATTAACTTTAAAAACTCCCCCAAAAAATCTGAATACTGACCAGGGTAAAGAATTCTTTAATTAAGACTTTCAGAAACTTATGGAGCAGTTCAAAATTAATCATTACAACACATTTTCTAATATGAAAGCTAGTATTGTAGAGAGAGTAAATAGAACTATAAAAAACAAAATGTGGAAAAAGTTTAGTTTACTAGGTAATTATAAATGGATCAGCTTTCTTAAAGAAATAATTACAGAATACAATAATACTAAGCATTCAACAATCGGAAAAAAACCAAACGAAGTTAACAAAAAGAATGAAATGGAAATCTTGAAATCAGCTTATACCCATAGGAAAACTGTGGATCCCAGATCACCAAAATTTCGTGTCAGTGATAGAGTACGAATAAGCAAGATTCGTGAACAATTTTCTAAAGGTTACACACCCAACTGGTCAAACGAAATTTTTCAAATAAAAAAAATCCAGCTGACTAATCCAACAACGTATTTGATTCAAGATGGAAACGGGATAGATATTCAAGGAGGTTTCTATGAGGAAGAACTTCAAAAATTAAGACACCCAAATGTATATCTGGTGGAAAAAGTGTTAAGAAAGAAAGGAAATAAAGTATTTGTAAAATGGTTAGGATTAGATAAATCTTATAACTCTTGGATCTTCAAGGGAGATGTGATGTAATAGTAATTAATGCTGTAATAATAATTGATGTTTGTAATAAAAAAATGAATTTATATATATATATATATATATATATATATATATATATATATATATATATATATATATATATATATATATATATATATAGATAGATAGATAGATAGATAGATAGATAAATTTATTTCATTACATTTTGTACAGAAAAATACAATTGTAATATGTCACAAAACAAAATAAAAACAAAGTTAAAACTATCTGTAAATTACATTAAAAAAGTCCGAACAATAAGCTCTAGAAGAAGTCCCCATGTACTCATCCACCGAATAGAATGCATGCTCTAACAAAAATTCCTTTAATTTAATTTTAAATCTCATAAAATCTAAATTTTTAAATGTTTCAGGCAACGTGTTGTACAATGACACATTCAGTGTATTTTTCTTAGATCTCTCCAATCTATACCTCGAAGGCCTAATTAAATTAGCTGATCTAGTGCTATAAGAGTAAAAGTGGGAATTTTGGTAGAATTTTCCACGGTTTTTATGAATCTCCAGTAGTTGGTATAAGATAAATAAACTAGGCAACGTTAGTACCCGCAATTTTATAAAGTGTGGCCTACAGTGGTCCCTATAGCCGATACCAGAGACAAGTCGAATAGCCTTCTTCTGCATTCTAAAGATTTGAATCGCTCCAACACAGCAACCCCAAAGGTGAACACCGTACGAAATATGAGAATGCAACAAGGAATAATAAACAGAGAGAAGGGTGTCACAGTGAAGAGACCCACGAAGTTGCCTGAGAACAAAAATAGAGGATGCCAACTTATTCCTCAATAATGCAATGTGAGAATTCCAGTTCAAACCATCGTCCAAACTGACACCCAACAATGTCACCGAAGAACCATCAACCACTCCACGTCCATTCATGAAAAACAAATTCCGTGTTTTTTCCTCATTCAATTTAAGGGAATTATTAGCAAACCAACATCTCGCACGCTCTCCCATAACAGACATTTCATTCATTAAACATTCTGGGTCTCTACTTTTACAAATTAGCGCCGTGTCGTCAGCGTAACAAATACACAGATCTGGTGACAAATACCTAAAGAGATCATTGACATATATAATGAAAAGAAGAGGTCCCAATACCGAACCCTGCGGCACTCCACATCGTACCGCCATAGGCTCAGAAAGCTCTCCACCATATGCGACTACCTGGCTTCTATTTGACAGGAAAGATGAAAGCAAATCGAGGGGAACGCCTCTTACACTGTATCTATGAAGCTTTCTAATCAAAAGTTCATGAGAAACACAATCAAAGGCACGACTGAGGTCACACAGTGAGAGCCCCACGCTTTCCCCACCTTCTATTCCCTCAACCGCGCCCTCCACAACCGCAGCAACTGCCTGAATTGTCGAAAAATTCCGGCGAAAACCAAACTGTGAAGGATGCAAAAAATTGTTATGTTCAAAATAACGACTCAAGCTGTTTTTCAGTATTACCTCAAATACTTTCCCCAATAACGGAATCAAAGATATAGGTCTATAATTTTCCATGGAATCAACATTTCCTTTTTTAAACAAAGGAACAGTCCTTACTATCTTTAGACAATCCGGAAAATTACCCTGAGCCAGACTACAATTAAATAAATGCTTCAAAGGTTTGACCAAATACACACTAATCTCCTTCAGAATAGCGCTACTCATATCATATATGTCAAAAGAGTTCGACCTTTTGAGAGCCTGTATAGCACTCCAAACATCACACTCCGTAACTGGTAAAAGGGCAAAAGAACGCACCGAATTTGGGATCGACGAAACCATAGCATTTTGTATTTCAGTGTCAATCTGTAGATCCTTTATAGTGTCGGATACTATTTTACTAAAGAACTCACCAAAGTTCCCAGCGCTGAGCGATGAACTAGAAATATTATGTGAAGATCGATTTCTCTCATAGTTAATAACTCTCCAAACATCCCTTGCTTTGTTTTGCGAATTTTCCAGAAAACTCCCAAATGCATCCTTCTTTGTAGAAGCAACTTTCTGTCTGTACTTTTTATTCATAAGTTTATACAAATCCCGGAATTCCGTGCTCCCATCGCCCAAAAGCCTCACCACAGAGAGCTCATCCCTCATTTTCCTTAATGTCTCATTAAACCACCGAACAGGAGGCCTATCGGTGAAGACATCTCTCATAGGAAGATGCTTGCAGATCAGCTGCTGACAAACCGAAACCAGATGCCAAGCAAGCCATTCAGAGTCGACATTTTGATAGAAAATGCCCCAGTCAATCACACTCAAGTCGCCCAAAATAGAATCAATTCCCTTTGTTGTCATAGGCCTTACTCTAAGTCGTTCGGGAACACCAATTCCCATCCCCATACTTAGCTCAATGAACTGACCACGGTGGTCGGAAAGACATGGATCCAGCACTCTAGAACTGTAGAGCTCGTCAGCAATATTAGTCAAAATGTTGTCGATACAAGTTGAGGAATCACTGGTCACCCTAGTGTAGTCACATATTGTGGCAAAAATACCATAGGAATTAATAATACAAGTTAGCTCTGACAAAATGGTGGACTCTGTTCTAAAGTCAATATTAAAATCGCCCATTACAATGATATTATTATACGACTGTGATAATTTGTTTAACACCGCCTCGAAAGCTTCCAAAAACACGTTACTGTTACCCAAACCTGATCTGTACACTGTTAAAATAACCAATTTCAGATGAGGGACCTCAATAGCACAGAACTCAGCATTGATCTCACTACAAAAATCATTAACATTAACCATTTTGCGCTCCATGTCAGTTCTTGAGTACATTCAGACTCCTCCACGAACATGATCAGACCTACAAAAAGAGGAAATTAATTTATAATTATTAATTTTAATACATTTCAAATTACTGGCAGTGCACCAGTGTTCACTAATACAAATAAAATTATACAACAATTTATCTAAAAATAAAGAGAGCGTGTCAATCTTGTTAGGCAAGCCTTGAACATTTAAGTGAAAAAGCAAGATAGAGTCATTTTTATTCTTGACAGAAAAGCTCGATGATATTTGAGGGTTATTTCTTTCTAGCATGAAAAAACTTTTTGATTTTTACACCATTGGGCCAGATCCTTGGATCAAGGAATCTTTCTGAACAAGACTCCAAAACGCCAAACTTAAAAGATGCGTACAGTTCAGGGTATCTAGATTCGAGCCTCTGGCATGTTGCCTCCGGAAAAATAGATCGTATATATGAAGTTAAATCTCCTTCTGACGTTTGAGGATCCAGACGGCATAAATGGAAAAATGAAAAGCAAGGAACAGCTTTCAAATTTGAGTCACGCACTGTGTTAACTCCAGTCCCAACCACTGCAAATTTCCCTCTTGTATTACCTCGACGATTGACGACAGTCCAATTCGATTTATCCTTCTCTTTATCCATATAAATCAAACCGCTCATAGTTTGTCGAGTCTGTGCATGCAATACAGCACTCGACACGTCCGAGGCCGTAAACGATACTACATTACCAGATTCTCCATTTTTCTCTACACGTGGATCGGCAGCGTGTGTTTCACCATGATCAGTTCGACTACTCTGGGCAGCTAACCGATCAGTCGCTATATATATATATATATATATATATATATATATATATATATATATATATATATATATATATATATATATATTTGTTTTATTTAAAAATAAACTTATTACATAAACATTTTTTTAAATACAATATTCCTATAATCAGAGTCTAATATGGGATTTAAAATTTCTTCAGTCAATTTAATCCTTCTTCTAAAATGTTTTTGATTTATAAATTCTTCAGAAGTCATACGAGCTTTTCTGTAGGCAAAGTTCCAAGCAACCATCAGATGAATTTGGTTTCTTGATTCATCAATAGATACTGTCTTCTTCATAATAGTGCTTAGACTTTAATTTTTGTTCTAGTTCTTCGGGATGATTCAAAAGCAGTTCCAGCATGGAGCATACATTTTCACTATTTAGATTTTGTTTTGGAGAAAGGACATTATATATTTTGTCAAAGGAATCTCCATCGTAAAAGTTGTTATTTCTAAAAACGTTGAAATAACGTCGAAAGTTTGGTTTTTGTAAAACGTTTAGTCTATATTCTATAAGTGGAATTTGTTCCCACAGTCTGCAGACAGTTTCATTTCCATAGTAAATAAATTCACAGCTTTTCGCAATCTTCACTATTGGTAATTCACCAATCTTTTCAAAATGAATAGATAAATTTTGCAAATATATCGGTTCATTGAAAACATTAGGTGAAAACATGTAATTTGTTATAACTCCTTGATATTGCAATAAGTTCTTCCAATCATCTTCATTTAATGTCACAGATTGACCATTTTTAGCACCAAGTTCAATGCATGGTAGAAAATCACTTTCCACCCACAAACCAATGGCAGCATATTTAGAGTTAGAATTATTTAAATTATATTTTGTAGAATTTATAATTGTTTTTTTTATTTTCTTTTTTAATGGTGAATTTTCAAATATATTTTTACTCTGATTACTGAACATCTTGAATGATGTATTTCAAAAACTAACTAGCTATCTGTTTACTCTCAAAAAACTAACTATCTATCCGTTTGCTCCTAAATTTTATACATTTTCCCTCTCCTCTCAAGTGGAGGGGTAAACTTATTTTCCTTCTCCATTTAAGAGGAGGGGATAAACTTTAAATGTCTTTATACTAACAAGAATCAATAAAAAACAAAATTTATATTATTTTTAAACATTTATTAAATAATTTTATAGATATTTTTTTATGAAATACAATAAAATTAAACATGTACAAATAAATATTGCTACTGCAAATATAATAACAAATATATAACAACAGACACAATGACAGGATTCTTCTTTTTTATTGTTGAAAGGAATCCAATCTGAATATTGTAATGGTTTGTTTGTCATGGAATATTTAATTTTTATGGATGTATTTTCATATAAAGCAGAATCAGTTACATTATAGGTAAAAAAGTGTGAATTTCCAACAAGATATGTCATTTTCATCTGTTTGTAGCAATCGGTTTCATTTTTGAGGGCATTTATACATATATCAGCCCTAACTGCATTAGGAATGTAATTTACATATAGCACATTTCCAACAAGGGAGACTTAAACTATTAAAGATGCAGCAGTCATTGTTGTAATATTACTAACAAATAGTAGTATTTGTATACAATATATATGTCTTTGGATTCAGTTCCCCCTCCAACTTTTAAAGCTTCAAAAACGACTTACATATATTATCATCATATAAAATGATGACTTTATAAAAATGAAAAATTACTAGGAGTAGTTAATTCTAATCGTGGTTTTTTATTTTTAGATGCATTTTCGTTTTCGGAACTTAAAGAAGTTAGAGTATCATACATCATTTTCATATCTTTATCAAAAAAATCTGTTTCCAAAATATCTTTATGTCCCCATGCAAGAATTTTTGTGGAATTTGGTATACAATATCTTTTATCATCATGAGTTGTTAATGCCAATTTATTTAACAAATTAGTGTATATGTTATGCATATCTGATTTGAATACATACATGGTGCAGAATATTTTGTCACCTTTCTCAACAACATCTTTATAATCTGATAATGTTAATTGATTTTTTATACATGATTTACTAACACCTTTTGCTTTTTTATCTACACTATTTTTGGATTTGATGCAATATGCTTTAGCACCAGTTCCATAAAAACTTTCAATGGGAATCCCTTTGTACTCATCTTTAAATTTACCAACAACTGATGTTGTAATAGGCATGCAATGAATATTTTGTTCAGAAAAATTAGAAGTATCAAATTTATCCAGATTTAGCTTCATATCTTCATAAAAGTTTTGGGTCTGAACTTCAAGAATTAAGGAATCAGTATCTGTATATAATAAATTTAAATTATTACTATATTTAACTTTTAAATACCCGTAATAAAAATTATACATCACAGTTTTTGCAATATCCAAGATACTCATCCCAACATAAATTGGTTTATTGTATTCAATGCAAACCTGTTGAAGTTGAAGAGCAACTAAATTTTCAGAGAAAATTTTAAAATCCTTTAATTGAGGTTTAAAAATAAGTTTTTCGGCACTAAATTTATTACCCTGTCTTTCCCATTGAGATACTAATTTAATATCTGCTCGCCTATCAACATTTTCCATGGTTTTACCGAAAATTGAATTATTTGCCAATTTATAACAATTTTTATCAAATTTATTTTTAGATAAATTTCGTAAATTTGTATTTAAATCTATATATTCCGCTAACCATGATGATTGTGTAAACTTAACTGCTCTGTGTATTTTTATGATTTTGAGTCCAAATTGTAGACATTGTTTCAGGTATCGGTAATGAATGATATAGTTATATTTATTATGTAAGTTTGGAATCAATTTGGAGTGGTTTGAAATTGGCGGTGTATATTGTTCAGGACAAAATGGGAAATCATTATGACTATCATGTAAATAATTTGGATATTCTAAATCAACTTCAAATATGTAGCCTATAGATGATGTATCTGAAAGTTCGGATATATTTAAAGTTTCTATTTCGAGCTTAGGTACCCAAGCAAAATTTTTTTCAGGCAAATATTGTTTCATAGCATAACCATACAAATTTGTGGCGTCTAAGTAAGTGATATATGTTGTAGGTCTTTCAGGATTAAAATTTTCTAAGAATGGATTATTTGCTTCAGATTTGCGTTTGGAACAAGTGCTAACCCCACCACGAACACCTTTTTTGAAAAAATGAAGCATATCTGGTTCCGTTAATAATTCTAATTCTACATTAGTTAATTTCATCATTGCATCCCAGCACATAGAAGGGCTAGTGACATAATTAACAGGATCTAACTTATAGGTTTTAATACATGTGGATCTATAATTTTCAAAAACATCAGCCAAAAGTAAAACATCAGATTTTAAGTAAATATCGGAATAAGCCCCTATTGTAGAACACTTAAATAGATTCCACACTTCTACAGCACGATTGTAGTCTTGAGGAGAGATATTTTCATCGGTTAAGTTATTATAAAATTTATCAATCGATGGTAGAGATTTCTCATTTAATTTTTCGTTGGAATCTATGTAAGAGTATGGAAATACCCCTTTTTGTCTAATGTATCGAAATTCATCAGCATTTGAGAAAAACTTTTTAATTTCAAAACATTGTGAATCTTGTAGAGTTTGTGATAGCGACTCTAAAGACTCTGGGAGAAATTGAAAATAATCTATAAAGCGTAGTCGCAAAGAAACTGGTTTCCGCTTTTCTGACACATAACTGTCAACGAAAATTTCCTTACTAAAAGAAATATACTTTTCTTTATTTTGAGCTATAACACTAATATTTTCTTTATTATAGCAAAGCGATTTAATAAATAGGTGAGAATCATAGTTTTTTAAATTATGCAATACTATTGGTATATAAATGCAAATTACAAATTGAGTGGGCAGCTCCTCGATATTTACCTGTAATATGACAATGATCTCTACACTTAATGAAATTTCATTTTGAAAAAGGTTTTTCACATATGTAACAAATGCTAGAATTTTCATACTCAATCTGTTCTACAGATGACAAATCTTTCAATGGTACTTGATATTTTAAATATTTTTTATAAATTTCTTTTACATCATTTTCAATGTATTCAATAAATTTTAAAGCGCAATCTGTACCTCTATAAAGTTTAAGACAAACAACATTCTCATCAAATGATGATTTAATATAATAAGCAAATGAATAGGGTATATGTTCAGCAGTTTTAATAGTATATGAAGTTGTCGAATCAGGTGTAGATTGTTGGCACTCAATGTTTTTTAAATAACATTCAAAATCGGCATATATAACAAAAGGGGCTTTATACTGTTTCTGAATATTTTGAAACTTTAATATATTTGCAGGAATATAATTTCCAAATTTATCCAAAATCAAATTATCTGAAGGAAGCTCAATTCGAACAAAACTACAATCACGTTCTAAATGCGCGTTAAGTTTTTCATATGTTCCAAAATATTGAAGGCATCCATCACATAAGTATTTTTTTATTTTCTTTTTTGATAATTGTTTGGATACCAAGCAACCTAAATCTTTTATCCAACAGTAGTGGTTATTTCCATCATCAGAACTTATTAAAAGTAAATTAATATGTAATTTTTTCTTTTCATTATTATAATGCAAAGACAATCTCATATACATTTTTATTATCTCTTAAAAAATTTTCAACTCCATATACATTTATGGACAAATTATTTTTTTCCTCAAATTTTTTTATATCTAATAATTTTACTGGAAATTCTATACCTGTAAAATCGAAAGTGTTTCTGAAGTCTGGATATGAAGAGGTCTTTCGAGGATTACCGATTGGCTGATATGCTGCTGAAACGACTGCCCAGGCGAAACAGCAATTGTCCTCATTCATCACATTCACTATTGATGTAGAAAATTTTTGCATCTTTATGTAGGAGGAGGCATTCAATGGGTTGTACTTATTGATGTTTACTTCCAAATGCAGAATTCTTTGTAGAGCCCACCCTGTAATATGAATTAAAAAATTATTGTTAGAGATGTTCAAGTGATATTAAGAAAACTTAGCTCTTGAGATTAAATAATAATTACCTGAGTCTCGTTCCGGCAATTCATCTGCTTTGGTTTCAATAATCTTGAATAAA
Source organism: Diaprepes abbreviatus (assembly GCA_034092305.1). Classification (NCBI taxonomy): domain Eukaryota; kingdom Metazoa; phylum Arthropoda; class Insecta; order Coleoptera; family Curculionidae; genus Diaprepes; species Diaprepes abbreviatus. Next base: position 1,781,584 of record JASJET010000103.1, read on the forward strand.
TCATTGTAAAGCAGTTGTAGATCAGTTGTATGGGTTACAACGAAGAACGGTGTATTAAATGACTTAATTGAAGTAGAGATTAAAGTTGGGGAATAATATATTCCAAATAATTCCAAATTTACTTTAGCACATGTAAATTCTTGTTGACGCTGGCGTATTAATGTTTGCACTTTATTACCAACATCTTGCTGAAACTTTTTGATGTCGACGTGATAATTCTGTGAATATATTCTGTAGGAAGCTATTCGGCATTTAAATGCACTCCTGATAATGTCAATTCTATTTCCATATTTTATGCAGCTCTTGTTTTTATGAATATTTGTCCTCAAGTGTGTGCTCCAGGAATTAGATTTGACATTTACTTCACAATCTTGGCAATATCGCATTGGAGGTATTGAAAGTAGTTCATCAACTGAAACAATCATTATATTTACTTTATTAATTAATATTAAAAGAAAAATTAAAAGGAAAATAATAGCTATATATGTTATAAAAAAATACTTACGATTAATTATATAATCTTCCATGTTAAAGGTGTTTTCGTTATTGACAAAATTTTCTCGAAGGTGGCGTACAATATGTGATTTTCTTTTAAATTCTCTTAAGCAGTGTGTGCAAAGGAGAGTCATTTTAAAATGGAATCGGTCAGGGTTATATCGCTTTTAAATAAACACAATTCGATCAATCAAGACCCAATGACATAGAATAATTAGCAATTTTTTCAACTCGCGCAATTTAGAAAACTTTTGGATTAACTTTTTAATTTGTTGAAAAGCATGGATTTTTTTTAAAAAATATATTACCCAAATTTAAAAGAAGATCGCCTTGTCTTTGTATACAATTTTTTACATCTTTCAGAGTTGAATTAGAAATATTATTGCAAATACTATCCAAGTTGAAATAAGAGAACACCATTGATTTAAATCTAGATGCCGCGTCACTCTTATTTAAACTCGGCTTAGATTTCATGCGAAAAAATTTATCTAATTCACTCTTATTTGATAAATCGATTTTCGGAGCTGTTCTGATTGCGGCGGGTAGAGAAAAATTTTGATGCTCCAAATTATGAGAACTAGTATCGTTACCATCCAATTTTAGCCTTTTAAAATTTGGCAAATCTAACAATGTTTCCGAAGAGCGCTTTTGTGAGAAATTTTGTTCAAATAAATTAGTAGAAATTTGATTTGGTTCCAATACATTTTGTTCCTGATTTTGATTTGGTTCCAATATATTTTGTTCCTGATTTTGATTTGAGTTTGAAATGATATTTGAGGAACATTGAGGTTGCTCATCCTCAAAATTTCCATTGTAACTATATAGCTCAATGTCCCCCACAATTTCACCGCAGCTCAAATCCAAAACGTCTACAAAACTGTTTGTATAGCCAAATTTGGATGGTTGTTGATATAAAATTTTTTCATCTTTTGGTGAAACCTGTATGACGGTTTTCACACTGTCGATAGAATCATCAGATGAATCATATGATGATTCATCTGATGAAGCATCCGAAATTGGTGAATAATGGGGGCGATAAATCTCTTTCATAATATTTTTCGAAAAACCCCCAATGCCAAACCCATTATTATTATTATTATTTAAAACTCCTTCATTATCACCCCCATTTTGCTCTGAGCTATTTGGAGACCCTCCCAATACATTCAAAAGTTGTTTCAAATCATAAACCTCCCCTATTGTTGAATTATTAATTAAATTTTGCCCGGGAATTTCCTCATGCTCCCCATTAACCTTAATTAAATTTTGCCCCGAACCATTTTCAGTCCCTTCCATTATTGTGAGAAGCTCTTCCAAATTATCACCCTCATTTATTTCAAAATTATTAATTAAATTTTGCCTCAACATATCATTGTTTATATCGTCAAAATTTATGGTTTCTAGAGGTTCAGGAGAAAATTCTTTAATATTCGCTTCATCTAAAACTTTTAAAAGTTGTCCTAAAATATCGCAATCGACAATTTCAGTATTATCAATTTCTTTAAATTTAGTTTCTAACTGTTCATCGCTTAACCCGCAAAAAGAACAGTCCATTAAATCGTGGACAAGGCAAGCTTCGTTTAAATTAAATGCGGTTAAATCGATGTTTTCAATTTTTACATTTAAAAATGAAGACATTATAAATTAAAAATTCAAAAATCAAAATAAAAAAATTAGAAAATCAGAAAATCAAAAATAAATTTATAGCTCTTAAAATGAAGTAAAAATTAAGTTAAAGCAAATCCAAAATAATAAATAAAAAATATTAAATCAAAAATATTAAATCTGCAATACAAACCAAATGAAAATGAATATTATGTCACTACGTCACACAATAATTTGAAATAATTCGGACTAGTTCAAATACTATTCGAGAATTTTAATACACACGCTAATAGCGAGATGTAAACTGAAGAGACGCTTCGTACCAGGTCGCCTTTTAAAGCGGCCAAGAGCCTGGTACTGGCTGGTACGGCGTGGCACTGCATGGTACGACGGGAACCGTGAGACCGTGAACTCGAGAGAGGTCGTTGAACGGTCGTAAGTTGTTTTGTTCTTAAGAAAAAGACGAGTAAAGAAGAGAAGAAGAAAAAAAAAAGTTGTTTTTTGGAATAATATAAAAAAATGTTTTTTTTTTTTTCGTTTTTTATATTATTCCAAAAAACAACTTTTTCTTTTTTCTTCTTCTCTTCTTTACTCGTCTTTTTCTTAAGAACAAAACAACTTACGACCGTTCAACGACCTCTCTCGAGTTCACGCTATCTTTGCCTTGTTCTTCTTCTTCTTCTCATTCTTCGGACCGGTTTCGCCGCTGGAGGTACGGAAAGGTGGTATTTCAGTATTGTATATAAGGATTTACAGCGTCTTGACTTATCATTCATTAAGTTTAAAGTCTGAAAATGAGTACTTTCATAATTCTAACACTACAAGACTTTCTGGGATTCTTAGAACATCAGATTAATCTGATGGATCGTCAGAGTCCAAATTCAGAGAACACGGTGATGTGGCCGCCACCATCAGAGGCTGACTATTTAGATGAAGAATTCATCAACATGTTTGAGCCAGACCTGGATCCCGAGCCTGTCGCCTTTGAGTGGGATCCAGACCGAGCAATGGATCTTCAACCTTTGATGATGGAGCAACAACAGCCTATGGAAGAAGATCGGCCACAACCTATGGCAGAGCAGCAGCAGCAAGCTATGGCAGAGCCGGAGCAACAGCAAGCTATGGCAGAGCCGGAGCAGCAGCAAGCTATGGCAGAGCCGGAGCAGCAGCAAGCTATGGCAGAGCCGGAGCAGCAGCAAGCTATGGCAGAGCCGGAGCAGCAGCAAGCTATGGCAGAGCCGGAGCAGCAGCAAGCTATGGCAGAACCGGAGCAACCTCTAGCAATGCGAAGACAGAGATACGATCGAAAATGCAAGAGGCGGATACCGGAGCAGCAGCAAGCTATGGCAGAGCCGGAGCAACCTCTGGCAACGCGAAGACAGAGATTCGATCGAAAATGCAAGAGGCCGATACCGGAGCGAAGACAGAGATACGATCGAAAATGCAAGAGGTCGATACCAGAGCAGCAGCAAGCTATGGCAGAGCCGGAGCAACCTTTGGCAATGCAAAGACAGAGATACGATCGAAAATGCAACAGGCCGATAAATTATAAATTATAATTTATAATTTACGGCAATCTCTGGTGGGCAACAACATCTCTGGTGGGCAGCCACAATCTCTGGTGCATCAGCAGCAACCGATGGCAAAGCAGTAGCAACCTATGGCAGAGCAGCAGCAGCAGCAACCTATGGCGGACAGCAGCAACCTATGGCGGACAGCAGCAACCTATGGCAGAGCAGCAGCAACCTATGGCAGAGCAGCAGCAGCAGCTTCTAGTGGTCAGCAGCAACCTATGGCAGAGCAGCAGCAGCAACCTATGGCAGACCTGGAACAGAGATCCATCCCAAAATGGTATTTGGTATTATGATTTATATATGTATATATGTATTTATCTATTTATGTATATATGTATATATGTATATTTTAATTTAGGAATAATAAAAAACAAAATCGTTGAGGAAATTTTTTTTCTATTTCACACCTAATAACGAAGTTTCTTCAACTTTAAAGAATTATTATGAATAGGATGATTATATATATTTTTATTTTTTTACAAGCATAGTAACGAAAACTAGTTTTTTTTTTAACTTGGCAGAATTATTCTACATGGAAGAATAAATCATAAGCTCGGTTTTCAGAGAATCTTATTTAATCAAACCTAATTGTTCTTTATCTTATATATAAATTCTTATTTAAATATCTTAGTTGACATTTTTAAACTTAATATTACAAACTACTAGGGTGCATGAATAAATTCAAGTGAAGTATCAAATTTATTTATTTAAAATTCAATTTATCAATAGGATTGATGGTGCATATTATGTAGAAAAAATTATTCTACACTGAAAGAACAAAATCATTAATTCTTGGAATCTAAATATAGACAAATTTCTATTTATTTACATGATACCCTTATATTTATTTAACTTAAACTTAATATATATCTTATAACTTATACCTTATATCCTATAACTTATATCTTACAACTTATATTTTATATAAAATTTTATTTAAATTAGTTGGCATTTTAAACTTAATATAAAAAACTACTAGGAATAAATTCAAGTGGAGTATCAAATTCATTTATTTAAATTTATGCATATTATTTGAAAAGAATTATTCTATACTGAAAGTACAAAATTATAAATTCTTATCTATTCACTTCATTCCCTTATATTTATTTACATAGTTTCTTACATTTATTTAACTTAGCAGAACAAAATCTAAATTCTTATAAAATATTTTAAACTTAAACTTAAACTTAATATTAAAAATGCCATAGTGCATGAATAAGTGCAAGTGAAATAAATTTATTTAAAATTTGATTTTTCGATTAGATGGTTTTGCATATTCTTTAGTTCTGGTTTGTTACATATTATACATGCTTGTGAAGGAGTTGTTACAAATAAATCGTTTTCACAAGTGTTGCATTGTAGATCTTTTTCGCAACATATAAAGGATCGTTTATAGTGGCTATTAACAAAATTATGTTTCCTATTTGGGCAATTTAGAGCATGTATATAGTAACATTCACAACATAAATTATATGCACCGCCAGAAGATGAAATGATTACAACATAAGATTGGAAAACGCACACTTCTCGCGTAAGATAATTTGGTGCCAATGCATCACTTGAATTTATTTTTGTCACTTTCACGAGCCCCTCTTCTCCACACCCATTTGGAACTCCATTATCCTCTATCCCATCATCTTCTTCGACTTCATCATGGTCTTCGAAGTTATTACGATCAATAGTAATCAAAGACTCCTGTCTTGCGTTGAATTTCCCCCTTCCAGCCAATTTAAAATGAGTTACTTCTTCCTTGTACATTGACTAGATTAATTCATCGCAAGCGGAATCTAAATAGATTTGTTGTTGATCCATTTCGAAGACTGATGAACTGAATTTGTGAGATTTGATTCACTTGTTTAAACAATTTGCACTTTGACAACACTTTTTTATTGGTAATGGTGGACCGTCTATATGATTTTGATATAAGTTGTAATGTTCAAAACAGGGTAAATTTAGCTTCAATTCCTCGTCACTTTGATAATGTTTTGGTAACCTATGGCAAATTTGTTGTAAACTAAGTAAATTAACGTATCTCTTCAAATAACTGATGGGAAAGAAGGCCAAGTCTTGATCTTCAAAGTCCGTAAGGTTTTTCTTGCTGGTTTGATATAAAATTATGACTTGGCCTACACGTTCAATGAGTTGTTGTTCTGGTTGTTGGTCACTATTTGACATCACGACTGAATGAATGTAGCTCGCTCAGATTCAGTCGTTTAAAATACCAGCTCCCCTCCAACTGCTGTGGTGGTTAGGAAGGAGGTAGGAGGTGGAGCAAAAAGAGGTGGAGTTTACGTAACCAATCGAGATAGGGGGCAAACTTGGGCAGCCAATCAGAAACAAGGTCATTCTTGGCTAACCAATCAAAAAAGTGGTGGGGGGGGTCAACTGAGAGCCCCCTATCTCCACTACTTTCATAAATATCTGTATGGTCAAAAATTTCTCCTGCGAACAGACCATGATTCACTAAAGTGGCTTTTACATTTTAAGAATCCTGAAAGTCAAATTGCACAATGGTTACAATGCTTGCAAGAGTATGATTTTAAAATTGATTATAAAAATGGCTTAGACTACAAAAATGTAGACTCTTTGTCAAGAAGACCATGTCCATAAGAATGCAAGCACTGTTACAGACACGAAGACCGAGATAATTCTAACGATTTCTATTGCCGAAAGACACAATGCTCTTTGGACTGGGATCCCAAAATCATCTCCAAAAGGCAACAAGAAGATCCAGATTTTAACATTATCATCAAATTAAAGAATAATAAGTCAAATCGACCCACTTTACAAGAAATCTCATTAAAATCTCAAAAAGTAAAAGGTTACTGGGCCTTATAGGATTCTTTGATTGAGCATGATGGTCTATTAAAAAGAATTTGGGAGAGCTCTGATCAAAAAGACTACAAATTCCAGACTATATTACCCACCAAAAAGGATTCAGAAGTACAGCAAGCTTTACATAATGGTGTGGGTGGTGGATACTTAGAGGTTATGAAAACTCTTGAAAAAGTTCGAGAGATGTTCAATTGGCTAGGGCGCCGCACATATGTAAAAGATTGGTACAAAATCTGTACTGACTGTGTTGCCAGTAAATGACCAAGGACCGTAGCCATGTTAAAATGAAGCAGTATAATATAGGAGCATCTTTGCATGAGGGTTTTTCTGAATTCGGTAGACAAGATCATTTAGTCGGGTCCCTATGTTGTACGGACCTTACCATGACCTTTGAAGCCTTGGTGAACGCTCTTTGGTTCTTTCTGGATTATGCAAACAAACTTTTTCACCAACCATAAAGCCACCAGTATTGTCTTTGAGGTCATAGCGTGTCTTCATTATGTCGTTTTCTATTTGTAGTTTTCGACGGACTTCTTCGTGTAAAACTTGAAGCTGCTTACTAAGTTGGTTAGTGTAGTCATCTCAGGTTACTTTAGTTTCGGGTGAACTTCCAGCACAAATCAACTGGAAGACAATTATTTTCCAAAAATTATTCTAGGGGGTGTTTTTCCAGTGGTTTCGTGAATGGCTGAACGATAGTCTAGTAAAACTTGCAGGACTTCTGGAACCTTTTCGGAGGTAATCGAGTCTGGAATTTGTAATCTTTGCCATCAGAGCTTTCCCAAACTCTTTTTAATAGACCATCGTGCATACTCAAAGAATCCCATAAGGCCCAGTAACCTTTTACTTTTTGAGATTTTGATGAGATTTTTGAATAGTGTGCTTCTTATTGTTTAATTTGATGAAAACGTTAAGATCAGAATCACCTTGCTGTTATTTGGAGATGATTTTCTGATCCCAGTCCAAAGAACACTGTAGTTGTGTCTTTCGACAATAGAAATTTCCAGTAACCTCTAGCTCTTCCTATCTGTTACAGTGCTTACATTTTTCTGAACATTGTATTCCTGACAAAGCGTCTGCATTTTTGCAGGTTAAGCCTTTTCTCAGTTCAATTTTAAAATCGTACTCCTGCAAGCGTTATAACCATCATGCTATTTGGTCTTCAGGACTTTTAAATTGTAAAAGCCACTTTAGTGATGCGTGGTGTGTTCGCAGGAGAAATTTTTGGCCATATAGATATTTACGACAGTGTTCCAATGTCTTTATAATGGCGAGTAGTTCTTTTTTTGTTGCACAATAATTTCGTCTAGCTTTACTGAGTACTTTGCGAAAATAAGAAATAACTTTCCCTTGGCCATTTTGTATCTGGGACAAAATTCCACCTACAGAGGAGTTACTAGCGTCAATATCTACAACAAATAAATGATCAGCATCAGGATATGACAATATCGGAGGAGTAAAAAGTGACTTCTTTAGTTTCTTAAAACCGTTTCGTAGTCTGCGGACCATTCATAGTTTTGCTATTTTCAGTCAGTTGATGTAAACGTCTTGCAATATCGGCGAATCCTTTTATAAACCTTCAACAATAAATACAGAGATCCAGAAAACTTTCTAGATTATGTTTGTTTATCGGTACTCGCCACTCTTGAATGGCTTCCATTTCCTCTGGATCGGTTTATATACAAACTTCTGTGATTATATGCCCCACGTATTTCACTTCTCTCTAGACAAATTGACATTTCATATGTATTTATATATATATATATATATATATATATATATATATATATATACATGCTATAACATAGGTTTTTACGGATGTTAGAATGTGCACTTGTGTTTCTCCGGTGTTTAATTCATTTATCAGTAGAAAATTCTACCTCTACTTTCGAAAACCGTCTGACCATTCTAGTAATTCAAAATTATTGACATTTTTCACATAAAGATCGTTCATTTTTGTCACTAGTATGAAAAGAGCGAAAAATTTACTTTCTGATACCTTTTAGTGCAACACCCGAAGGTCATTTGAAGGTCAAAAATTTTTCAGGATTTATTATTACATAAAATAAAAACATATTGGCGAGTTATATATCGTTTTATATGTTTTAGGGGTCGTTGATTGCGAATCTGTGGTCATATTTAAGAATTGGGTTCCTATTTCGAAAATTGTTCCCCTAATTTGGGTTAATTTTTCAATACAATCGAAAAATGGTGAAAACATGGCCATGGGTTTTCAAGGTTACTTATCATGAATCTGGGGCCAGATTTAGAAATTGGACCCCCTAATTAACGGCAATTCGACAGTGTTTGCGAAAAATGGTGAAAACATGGCCTCGGGGGCTTTCTGTGTCCCTGATCATGAATCTGAGGCCAGATTTAGAAATTAAGCTCTTATTTGGAAAATGGGCCTCCTAATTAGGGCTAATCTTTCATAATACTCGGAAAATGGTAAAAACATGGGGTTCTGAGGTTGCCGACTACGAATCTGGAAACCTAGTAACTCAAAATAATTCATCAAATATGACTGCCATGAGGACCAACCTTTCGATGTTCCAAAACCTCTAAAAAGTATGGGTTGTATATATTTCCACCGAGTTTCGGGAATATAGAAAAGATAATACATTTTTGGAGTCATATTAAACCCGCTGTAAGCAATCTTTTAATTCTAACCACGTATTCGTAATCGGCCACCCCGAAAAACCCCCAGGTCACATTTTTACCAATTTTCGAGTGTATTGAAAAATTGACCCTAATTAGATGTCAATATTCTAAAGAGGGGCCCAATTCCTAACTCAGTTCTCCGATTTGTTATCAGCGACTCCTAAAATCTATAAAACGATAAATTACTTGCCATTATTTTTTATTTTATGTAATATATGCTTTTCAGTATTGCAAATTTAAAATTTGTAAAAAAAATTATGAGGCTGCTTTTACAAACAAAAATTAGAGGTGGCCGCTTTCACAAACAAAAAAAACGACGTGGCTGCTTGTTCCGCCAATCTGACATTGGAATTACAATTCAAAATTGCTAACATACATGACTACAGCTAAAATTTAATGGTGACAATAGAATGACATCTCAGACATCTTAGAAAATTATGAGAATAGTACCGTAGTAGATTGCGCGATTAATAAGCCTCATTAGAAGTATGTTAGTACCGCCACATGCTAAATCTACTTCACAGTTCAACTGCATAAATTTATCTAATCTATCGGCCTTAGGACTAAGATCTTTAGATCGACAAATCTGCGACAAGCACAAACAAAAAATATTCATGTGCCTAAGAGCTATATGTACTGCAAAACAAAGTGGCTCATGGAATCTTGTTTCGGAATGCCAGTTCATACAAAAATAGAACTTAACCTTTACATGATTTTGAAAAATGATCTAAAGTCAAGTAAAAGGTCATGTATTGATTGGCGAGAGATATATCGTTTTATAGATTTTAGGGGTCGCTGATGACGAATCTGGGATCTGATTTAAGAATTGTGTCTCTATTTAGAAGATTGACCCCCTAATTAGAGCCAATTTTTCAATATACTCGAAATTTGGTGAAAATATGGTTTGGGGATTTTCGAGGTGGCTGATTACGAATACGCGGTTAAAATTAAAAGATTTCCAACAGCGGGTCTAATATAACTTTAAAAAAGGCTTACTTTGGAATATCGAAAAATTGGTCTTCTTGGTAGCCATATTTGGCGCACTGTTTTGAGTTCTCAAATTAGATTCCCAGGTTCGTAATCAACGACCCTGAAAATCCTTGGAGTCGTTTACATGATGCAATCAGGGTGAACTTAAACTATATATGTCTCGATCTGAAAAGAAGAAAAATACAGCAACATAAATATTACCGAACAAATACCACAGTATTTCAATAATTAATTAAAACTATGATAAAAGTAATTTGTCGAGAAATGTTAAAACCATACTGATTCTTAAGATAGGAACAATAATTCCACATTTTTAACTTACTAACAAAAAATAGTAAATATCTGATACAATATTTCCATAAAATCTTATTTTAATGTAATATTCAAAAGTAATGACAAACATAAGCTTTAAGAAATTCTAGTTTCATCACCTAAATTTCTAATGCTTATATTCCCAATATTGGGAACAGGACAGGCGATTAACACCGAATATCAGTTAAAATACAAAATCAAACTTATCAGGACAACGTTTACAGACTGAAAGCTGTCATGATAATGGCCAAAATTTATGAATTGAAGTTTAAAGTTGGTGCCACATCTAACCTATTCATCAAACTTCAGGTTTCAACATCTTCTCAAACCTCGAAAACTTCCTTACTTTCAAAAAGTCTGGGTCCGGTTTCAAAGTGATCGCAGTGACGAACGTCTATTTTGTAGACTTGGACGAAAATGCTTCAAAAGAAGGGATTTAAGAAATTGTATATCTTTAAAAGGAGTTTATGTAAAAAAACTAAGTAAATTTATTTTAATATTACTATAACTAAATAAAGAATTTCGTCAAATTTGGAATTAGATCTATAATGATAATTACCATCTAGTAAATTGCTGAAACCAAAAATATTTTATAAGGGTATTAATTTGCACAAAATGACTCATGCCAGAAATTAATTTAATTATGCAAAATGTTAATTCTAAACTATTTAATTAGCTTAATTTATACAGTTGCTCATTAGCATTCATACACATATGAATGGTGATACTTTAGTTTCATATATTTACAAAAATAATAAGAAATTACTTTCGGCTCTAAACAAAATTAATTTCAAATATTAAAACACAACAGCTCCTCCGATTATTTAATACAGATTATTGACAATTCCTCTTTTAACTTTAAACCTTCTGAGTCGTAGATTACATTTTAGAAGATATATTTTTAACGAAGCTATAAATGTTTTTTCACCCGGTATCGACATAGGAACAACAACATTTTCTTCGTATATTTCAAAAAATATAGAATATGTTTCTTAACACCTATCTGTAATCAGACATACATTAAAAATTCAAAATATATAAAAAATATTCCACCAAAAACTTGCCAGTATTTATTAACTTTTTTTTTCCAGTGCTTTATTAAATTTTAACTATTTTGAAAACAATGTATGCACACTTTGTGAAAAAAGTATTCTTAATGCAGGGAAAAAACAAAGAGTATGTTTATAAGTAAAAGCAGCATTGCAATAAAATACTCGAGGATCAAAGTACTAAGTTTACCAACAAATCAATGAAATATATGACCTATTTTAATTAAATATATACACAACATATTTTGATTAATGGATATCGAAAGCATAACATAAAATGAAATGTTTTCAAAGCTAAAATAGTAATTCTCTGAGCTCAAAAAATCAACAACGTGATGTCAATTTAATTTATCAAATGAAATATACAATAAAAAATTGAACTGAATGGATTTTAGATGGGTCTCCGAAAACGCCCTAAACTAGGGAAACATCTTTTATTGTGAAGTAGCAGATATCTATTGGACTTCCATTGTCTTTATCTTTTGTCGGATATCACAACGTTTCAAGTCTAACAAACATCTGCTAATATTTCGATCAAGGCAGTTTGGAATATTTAACTACCAGAATGAAGAACAACACAGTAAATCTAAAGTGGTCTTGACTTTCTCTTGGATAAATTACGTGCTGATCGAATTGTGAGCAATGTGTGTCTCAAATTATTTCAGTTCTGAATGGCAGCCCTGATAAAATAAGCCTTGTCAGATCATATCACCACCAGTTAAAATATTTTTAGCTCTGCAACATTTGCCGGTACTAGTTGCAGAAATTTATCCATATATCATCGGGGTGCAAGTATTGAGCGAGTTTATATTTGTGAGATTTGAATGTGTTTTGTTATTTTTCTCCCCCGGTTTTCTCGTACACTTCTCTAAATGACGTGGTTTAATTTGCAGTGATAGATGCCACAATATCTATTTCGTCTACTTCACTATTTTTCTTGTTGTAAGACTTAGACTTTCGTTTATTGAAAGATTTGTACTTGATAAGATTAGCTTAGATTTAAAAAAAGTTCTCTTTTTTGTTTGCAGTTTTTCTGGACATCTATTTAAAGGTCAATAGTACATTTTTATTTTTATTACTAATTATGACAAATATTTGTCAAAATTTAACGATTAAAAAACCCTCTTTATTAGTTTGGATATACCAGAAATGTCGTATTTTTCATATTTTTCAAATTTATTATTTTGTCTCAAAATAAGCTATTTTAAACACAGCAGATAGGAAAATAGAAGTACACTAAATTTCGCAGTTATTATTTTTTGTTTTCTGTAATGTATAGCAAGTAAAAACTTAAAGGTATTATTTAAATTAAGTTTTTTTTTGCACAAAATTTTAGTCTATGTTTTGTTTCATATTTAAGCCTCAATGTACTGCGAGGAAAAACAAATTTGAGCGAAAAATATAAAAATTATAATTTTCCCCGCAATATTAAGATAGAGCATTACATGTTTTGAAAAACCCTTAAAAAGATGAACAAGAGAAGAAAATAATAAAAAAGGTGCTTCATTGCTCTTGGGAAAAAATAATACAGTATTGAGTTCCACATAAAAATCTATTAGTATATACAATAAAATTGACATAACATGATCATCTTTAATACGATTTCCCGCATAATACGTCATTTTATGTCGGTCCCTGCAAACTAAGACATATTTTCATATATTATGTCATGCCCAATATGATTCGCCTTCTCGTCTAATATGTCATCTGCCACCCGCTACACTGACCAACGTATTATCTCACGCAGCAGCGACTAGTGACTAGTTAAAAGCTTTGGATGATCACTTCTAGATATTTAGACATATAATACTGTTTCTTGGAAACTACTCTACTCATCCCAAAGATGTTTAGATAAGGAATATAAAGCTTTATTTCTTACCTCCAAATGCGACAAAAAAGCAGATAATATCGTGTTGGGATCCGCAATTCTGCAGAATATTCCTAGATATTTTTCCATCGATAAGTGTTGCCACCGACGAAGTACGTTTTTCCCTTAAAACAATGGTTTGAAGGCTTATTTCTATTGATTTAAATTAATTAACCTAATTAATTACTCCATATTAATTAAATAATCATAATAAATTAAAAAACGAAAACGAGGATCTGGCAACATAGTTTTGGGAGTACTTCTCAGGCTAAGTCATACACGCTATCGCTCGTCAGATGCATAACCACCTGCCTTCATTTATCGAAGCGAAGGGTTCTACTGTGTTTCCAAAGCCATCATTGTCGAGACTTGTCTCATCTGATTTAAACCGCCCGTCACATGAAAAGTATTGTTAAAAGTTGTAATGGCTTTAGGTTTTATATGTTCCTTTATTGAAACCTTTTTGATGCAACTATTTTTATTTTATTTCATTTAGAGTATTATTTTGAATATTGTGGGACTCAAAGAAGTTAAGTTTAGAATCTAACAACTACACGTAATGTTGAACTTGCTTTATTCACATTACCCATACCGTACATTTAAAATAGTCTTTTGGATTCCAATTTCCGGATGGACCAAGACTTGGCCTTGCCTATGTGCTACCGCCGCTCAGCGAATTTTTAGACTTTTAAAAGGGGTTAAGTATGTGTATGTGACTAATGAGTTCTATTATCAGAAATAATCCGTCACATGAAAAGTTGAGTTCGAGATACAGAGATAGAAGATTTTTAAAAGCATACAAGGATCTTATTGTAGATAATACAAAAACTATTTGTGATTAATAGGTTTTGACGTATTTAAAAATATGAGAATAGTTTTAGATATACAAGCATTTAAGGATGGGTACGGCAAGCTTATTCCTATAGAGCTTGCAGTTGTTAATAGATATAAAATCAGTCATTATGTTTTTAGACTACCTTATCCTCTGCAAATGCTTCCAACAGAAACATGCAGGCAAGTTCAGTGGTTAGTGAAATCCTACCATTGCATTAACTGGAATACAGGATTTACTCCCCTTCATAATTTTCCTTCTGTAATCAAGAACCTAACAGAGGAAGTACAATTTGTTTATGTTAAAGGAAAAGAGCAAGCCAATCATATCAGATAATACTGCCACAAACCTGTAATTGAATTGAATGAACAACTAGTTTTGTTTAAAACAACTCCTAAATGTTTTTATCATTCAGAATCATCTTCTATGTGCGCACTTTCTAATGTATTGTATATGTATAACATTTTTTCAGGAATCGATACAACAATTTTTAACCTAAAATAATTTTTAATTTATTGAATAAGCAAACAAAAGCCTTATATGTATGTTTTTGCCTGGTTATAAAACACCAAACAAAATTACAATAAATATTTTATTCCTAGATAAACATAAATAAATACCTATTTCAAATATTTTAACAATATCACTAATCTAATTTACATTAATGAGGATTATTCATATAAAAAATTCTATTACCTTTACATTTAAAATTATTACAGTACATATAAATGAAATACTTATTCTGAGAAACTAATACTACTATTGTAAATAATAAAGAATAAGAACATAAATTACCGTCTAAGTTAATTAAATTAGAACTTTGTTGGGTTATATTTATTGATATTTATTTTCGAAAATAAAAGCTTAACTAAAGACCCCAACTATCTTTTTCCCTAAAACAACCAGATTTTGCGATAAAATTTCCGTAAATTGGTTAAATACTTTGTGTAGATCTGTGCTTGATGTAATAACAACATATCGTGAATTACATATGATCCATATAATTCCATATTTACTTTTACAGAATTATAGGGATATAAACTCATTTCTAATAAGCTAATAGTTTTTGAAAAGTTGATGCTGGTAGCCGTTACTATGTGGTTGTTAATCATCTTCGGGTAATGTTTAAAAAAGAACTACTATGTTTTATACCAATAAATTTATTAAGAAAACAGTGACTGCAGTTTCAACTCACAGAGTCATTTTAAAACTGAATTACAAAGGTAGACTAAGTATTCAATACAGAAACATGAGAAAATTTAACAATAAATAAAAACTACCTGAGAAATTACAATGGGGAGGTATTAAATTTTGGGAACTAATTATTATTTGGCGACAACAAATAACGGGAAAAACCCAAGTTCCGTCTGATCATTAAGCAAATTTACATTTTTATTTTTACTATGTTTATATATTTCTAAAGATTCAAGAATATTTAACTTTTGGCCCTTTGTTGAATAATGTAATATGTCAATGTTGCTTAAATCAGGATAACTGTGGCTGTGTTTTAAGCAATGGTTGGCAAAGCTCGAGTCTGTTTTTTGTAGTCTATATGATCGGTGGTGTTCTGAAAAGTGAGTTTTAAAGCTTCTACCACTTTGTAAAATCAAGACAAAATTTCCAAGTCTGACTACGCCGTTCAAAGCATTGTATCTAAGAAAAGCATTATGCAATATTAAAGCATACATTTTTGTGTCCTTAGCAAACTTTTTTCTACCCTCAAATTCAAGTTTTAAATCAACAGTGGAATTCTTAATAAAATCTGTCTGATTAGAACAATCTATGACAAATGCTCGATTATGGGAAAATTCTTCAAAATCCATCGAAGGATCATTAATTTCTTTACCGTAATAACTGCGTTGGAAATTTTCGTAGGTATAATAAGCGGGGCAAGTAAGTTGCTTATCAAAATTCAAATTTCAGAGCCCATATGGATACACGTCTGAATTTAAATAAAGTCGAATATCCCGTATACCACTATCGATAAATTTGTTAACATCATTCTCCTTGTTATTAGACTGTTCTAGTTTCGGGAAACAAACAATTAAATCGAGAGGTTTTCTAAAGCAGGTGCCGTTTTCAAAGTCGAAATATCTGATGGAGTCTCTCTCAGCGAGTGTAATTCTTAAAGATTCCACTTTCTAAATGCTACCTTAATTTGTGCATTTTTATCAGACCCACAAAGACGTGATAGTAATTTTAGTTTTTCAGGATAATCTGGAGCAATATGATAAATTTTCTACTCAATTTTTTGAACTTCAATCAATGCCTCAACTTCACCAATATAACAATTATCAAATATGCGGGCAATTATTAAAATTAACTCTTGTTTAACATTCAAAATTCCTTTGGGATAGTCTTCTGCAAAGCCGAGAACGTATTTCAGGGGTTGCTTCCCAGATAATATATGGCTAGGTTTATCTAATATATCTTGACAGGACTCACTAAGCCCCAATCCTAAACTTATCATACGCTTTGACTGCATTTGTCCAATTAATACCAATGTTTTTAAAGTAGTTACGATTCCAAGCTTACGTACTATGGCTTTTTGCTCACCACTCATTTCATATCGAATTTCATCAAAAAGAAATGACGGAGCATTATTGGAGAGATAACATTTCTTATTTGGATCCTTAGGAGTAAATTTACTTTCAATATAGAGAGCCATCATTGATGTCTAGAAAAAGATCTTGAAAATTAACAGGAATCCGTACTTCATCAGAATTTTTGGAAGCTGGGGATCCATATGGTTTATAAGAATATATATGATTGCTTGCTAGAGAGGCATCTCATATATAGGTGTTCCAAATATTTGATATTTTTCACCCATTTTACACAATTAAGAATTTCGTCATTTGAGACCTATGGATTCAAGAAACTGTTTCTCTGTTTCACTAAGTTTTAAAGTTGTCCTTCTTTGAACACCTTTAATGAAACTAACACTTTCCTGGTTATGTTTGTTATATTTTTCCAAATACTCATTAGTAGAAGTATCCTCTAACTGTGGTTTGTCATTCCGAAAACCCACAA
The DNA here is from genome assembly GCA_034092305.1 of Diaprepes abbreviatus. Lineage (NCBI taxonomy): Eukaryota > Metazoa > Arthropoda > Insecta > Coleoptera > Curculionidae > Diaprepes > Diaprepes abbreviatus. Next base: position 1,798,831 of record JASJET010000103.1, read on the forward strand.
TTTTTCTAATTAAGTTTCTTTAATTCCAATTCAAGTATAACTTTCTCACCTTGAAAGTTTACCAAATCACCATTATCATCCAATATTCTTATAGTAATGTTATCGATAAACTGGCGCCCTTCCTGTTTAGTGGGCATATATATAATATTTTGAGGTTTCTTCGTGAACTTGTTTCAGGGAGCAACATAATATCCAACTCAAAAATAGAGTGTAATTCTACAGAGTTTAAATAGGGCCCAAAAGTTATATTGCAATCTATTCGGATCATGCGAACTTTCATAATGTTAACTGGATTTATCGATTGATGTAAAATATCTGATTTTAATATTGTTCGCTTAAAACCTAACATAGTTCCAGTGGATGTTTTCGGCGAAAAATTTATTTCATATTTTGATTTTAGCTCAAATTTAAGTATATTATTAGCAATCAAATAAAAAATTTCATTCTTATTGTCCCCTGTTATCTAATGAATATTAGCTTCTTTAATACCTTCAATATTTCTTTACGAATTTCTTCAGTCTCATATGCTTCATGATTTATTCCAATAAACGTTGTTTCAGTTTGATCTGGAGTTTTAAACACAATCAAGTTAGAAGTTTAATCCACATTAAATATAAAATTATATGAATAAAATCCAAGTAATCCTAAACCATAGCGAGAGTGTTTATCTAATTCCAAAACTGGAAAAAAGTTTGCGCTTAGAATACTTGAATGATCTGATAAAGTGAAAATATAGGTCATGACTGTTTTAAATTCCCATGATCAAGCTTACTTATATGATACAGCAGCTACCGCTTCTTTCAGTAAAATTCGACATTTTTTACTCTATTACCGGATCCCATAGATACAAACGTTTACGGTGACAAATAAACCGAAATTATTATTTACACCACCATCCATTAGTACATCTGTAAGTGAGGAAGATAAAAAACGACAATCCATATTATTAGAAAGTTATGTTCCCTCCACACCTGAATCACTTGGAGCTTCTCGTGAGGAATGTGCATTACCGATAGATACGATATCGATATGTACAGTTACTGAGAAGTCGAAATACCTTACATTTCATTCAGAAGAAAAAAGATATATACCCTCGTTGCACAATATTTCGATAGATTAAAGCGAAATGATGGTATATTTGATACTAATTTGGGCGTATATATTGATGCAAACAATAAGTTTCCAATGGGTGATGCAATTGTACGCTTCCCACCGGAACAAATTTTACTATGGAAGGGTTCAAGAAATATAGGTAAATATCCTGCAACTGAGGAACATCTTGATTTGATTTTTCCCAAACACCCCAAGACATTAAGTAGCATAGACAAAATTACTGATGAGGGGAAAAATACTTACTCAGATATTTTACTTAAAACCAGTACTGTATATCAAAACTCTAACCCTTGGTTTGTCTTAAAAAGAAACAATACTACTAAAGTATAAAAAAATAATAAAACCACTTTCCGACAAGAAGAAAATTGGTATAGAGGGATCTGGTTTAACTCCTTTAAAACTACCAACTGAAAAGGTTTATAATTGTAAGAAGAAAGTGGAATACGTGTACTGGAATAATGTTGGAGAACTTATTAGTAAATTAGAACTTCTATGGAGTTCTAAGTTAGCTGGTAGCACCACTCATGATAATGAAATTCTTTCTATAATCGAGGAATTGCGAGAAGCTAGAATTATTTAGTAATATAGACAGTTATATAACATATATAAAGAACATTTTAATCAAATTGAATTAGTATATTGCGCAAATGTCAAGAGTTCACACCTCTACAATAGATAAATTTAGTCGTCAGTATGGTTCCAAATCCATGAAAATAAAGGGGTCTCCAGGAATTGCGTTTAAGTTAACGAGTGAGAAAAACTATGATATGCAGGGTAAGCGTTTGACTAATCTTGACAAGCAAGATAGAGTGGCTCGAGATTATGTAGACTATCAGATGGTTAACAATATAGGTAAAAGAAGGTCTTGAATATGAGACTAACTATGAATGAAGCCATGGGTAAAATGCTAGGACAGTTGGAAAAATATGTCTCGTTGGTATCCACCAATCTTCAAAATGTTATGTCCAGAATAGAAAAATTTGAGACAGGGTACTTATAAGATTACAGAAACTACACAATACATAAAAAATACCATAAAAACTTGATTTGTAAACCTCTTTTAATTAGTTATACACAAACACTCCAACCATTCATATATCTAAAGATGATCTCGGAAGAAAAGAGACAAATTGTAGAAGAATTGCATAAACATACTAGAAAAAATTTCAAAAGAAGGCGAACAATTATTTGAGATTATGGTGATTTGTGGCAAATAGATTTAGCGGAAATGCAACCATATGTTAAACTTAATAAAGGATATCGTTATAATTGATTGCTACTCAACGTAGGTTTGGACAAAACCTTTCAAAAACAAAACTGGTTTAGAGGTCAGCAAGGGTATGAAATCAGTTCTTGAAAAAACAAATTATACACCTAAAAACATAAAAAGTCATCATGGATCTGAAATGTAGATTTTAAAAATCCTTCTTGGATAAATAGAAATGATCAAATTTTAGAATCAGTTATAATGTACATATATGAGATATTTTATTTTGAATGAATAAAACAATTTTAATATTTAAAACATGTTTTATTTAATGAATAAGCCAATAAAAACAATTGATATATATTTTTGTCTGCTTATTATAAACCAAATAAAATTACAGTCTTTTACTAATATATAAATGTGGGCGAATTCCAATTTTAGAATAATATTTTAGCAATAACACATAAAACCGTACAATAGTTGGATCTTAAGAATTCTAGTATACAATATGAATTGGTAGAATTTGAGAACAATCTGTTTTGCCAAAGTGTCTTCACTATTATTGTGAACAACCCATTGCAAAATATTGTAATAATACTCATGAAAATATAAATTTCTTAAAAGTTTAAGTCTCTAATTTACAATAGAAATATAGCTAATCAAAATGAATACCCACTCACTAAAAAATACAATACAGAGTCATGTATTTCTACTTTTAACAAATTATCTTCTCCACAAGCAATACTAGACATTGAAAAATTTGTTAAATATAATATATTTCCACACAACTTTCCTTCAGCATTAATAATAGATTTTACATGTATGTTGTTAACAAAATCAGACCAATCGAGATCAGAAAATGAAATAACAATTGCTTTACTTGTTTCTGGTGTTAGGCAAATCATCCTCACAGTAGGTACAAAATCTCGGGCAGGACTGATTCCTCTGGATAGTTTAATGGGTATATCTTCTAAAGTCAGAGAAACTTCACTAATTAAGTATTTTTCTTTAGCTATTTCTTGCTCATAATTCAAACCCACGTTATCCATACAGCCAAGGAAATCTCATTCTGTTGGAGCTGGTCCAGGGTTTGATGTTGAAACTTTATTTTCAACAATCATTTTTATACAAATTCTTTATGTAATTGAACAAGACACTTTCAGCACTCAAACTACTTGGATATTCGGTTTAGTTTTTATATAAATACTATAGACTTCTCCACACTCTTTAATCTTTCGAAAACTTTCGAGTTTTAGCACATTTCTTTTTACAAGTTGGTTATATAACTATAGTGCATTAATAAGACACAATATCTTCTTCAAATATAAAAAGACTGCAAATAGGTACTATATATGAAATAGTAGATATCTGTTGGAGTTCCACTGTCTTTATTTTTTTGTTGAATATTACATCGTTTCGGCTAGTAGTAATCTCTAGCCGTTTTCAAGAGAAATTAAATAAATTCATAGGCTACAGTACTATTTATATTAAAAGTGAATGCGGTGGAATGTGACTGAGATGGGTGCAGTCATGCGTGCTTAGCCAAATCCCATTTAAGCTGCATTTAGTTTTACAACAACAACAACCTGAAATTTATCAACAGAGGGAACACGCTTATTTTTATTACAAGAAGAGGAGAGTCTGCCATGGATCTAACTATTTGTTCTTCAAATATGCAGAACTTAATGAAGAAGTGGGAAGTTGGTTTGGAGGTTTCGTTGTCAGATCACCGACACATCCTATTTAAAATTGACGTTGAACGGAGTAGCGGAATACCGAAACCCTAGAACTACAAACTACTCTGACCTCTTTCGGGAGAAACTGGGGAGCAGACTCACAGGATTCTTATCGAGATACCGTGATGAAACTGATTTGGAAGTCGCTACCGAACAAATCATTGATGCACTTTGGGAGTCATTTGAGGCTAGCTATCAAATAAGACGAAGGCCCATAAATTCCAAAATATCCTGGTGGAACTCTCAAATCGAGAACCACCGGAAAAATATTCGAAAGTTTTTTAAAAAAGCGCTAAATTACCGAACTGAAATATGCTGGGAATAATATAAAGCTGCCCAGAGAGGAAACAAGAAGCAAATAAGGGACTCACAGAGAAACGTGTGGAAGGAATATTGCGGGAACATAGAAAGCATGGCCTCAGCATCCCGCCTCTGCAAAATACTAACTAGAGATTCTGGTGCCCGGATTGGAGCACTGGCTCTTCCTCAAGGAAATCAAACCTTGACGGAAGACGGGACCCTAGGGGAGCTACGAAGAGTGCACTTTCCAGGCTCAAATGGATATGAGGGCGAATCTAAAGAACGTAGTCTTACCTTAGCACATCACGACTACAAGTATTTAAAACAATAGTGACATACGAAAGAGTGAAATGGTCGATGGAAACTTTTATCCCTTTCAAGTCACCTGGTAAGGATGGTATTTTACTACAAAATTCATCCGACATTATAATAAGGTACCTAGTGAAACTATTCCGCTCATGTTTGGGCTTGGGATACATATCGATGGCGTGGAGGGAAACAAGTAGTCTCTATTCCCAAGGTAGGAAGGACAGACCGGTTTCTTATTAAAGATTTTGAAAAGGTTTGTGAATCGACACATTAAGGAAGGAATAATGGTGCAATATCCCTTACATCCTTTGCTATTTGCCTACCAGGCAGGAAAATCCACAGATGCGGCGCTGCACTGACTTGTCACAAGAGTCGAAAGCGTGCTGTTGGGTGGACGATCTGCCTTAGGTACCCTTATCGATATCGAGGGGGCATTCGACAACACGTCTCATAATTCGATATGAAATTCTTTACAACGACGAGGCTCTGAATCGACAGTAGTCACATGGATCAGAGCAATGTTAACTAAGAGAATAATATATGCTGAGCTTAACAATGTAACTGTTACAGCACTGTCAAGTAGGGGCTGTCCACAGGGAGGCGTGCTGTCGTCTTTGTTGTGGAGTCTTGTGGTGGACAGCCTGATGTGTGAACTGAATGATGCCAGTTTGTATACGTGCCTATGCTGATGATTAAGTCATTTTGTGCCCTGGTCACCGTGTCTGGGACCTGAAGGGGCTTATGATGCGGGCTCTCCGGATCACGAAGCGATGGCGCCGAAGGGAGGGGCTCGGAATAAATCCGGACAAGGCCGAAATAGTACTCTTTACAAAAAAGTGGAAAATCGGGAGATTTCCCACAATTACATTGGTGGGAAGGACTCTTTAACTTAAGGAGACAGTTAAATACTTGGGAGTAATTTTGGACTCATGACTGAGCTGGAATGATCATATTGAAGCTCGAACCAAGACAGCCATATCTGCTTTCTGGGCTTGTAAACGAGCCTTTGGATGTACATGGGAACTGACACTTAAAGTGCTATTTTGGATATACACTATGGTGATCCGCCCATGATAACGTACGTCGCTATTCTATGGTGGCGTAGTACAGCAAAGCACAAACATATTCTTTAACTTGATGAAGTTTAGAGAATAGCTTGTGTCGGAATATTGAGTGCGATAGGGACTGCTCCCACCAGGGCTCTGGAAGTCCTGGTGAACCTGCCTCCTCTTCACTTATACTGTTTATCATCTCAATAGTCTGGGACATCTTAAAATTGGAACGGGAGGCGACTCAGGTGTCTGGGAAAGCGCAGTGGAAGGGTGTCTATCACCCCCCATGCGAACAGATTACATGATGCCCAACTTCTCCCTGGAGATATTCCTGCCAAGTAGAGAGGATGGCGATGGAAAAGAAAATCTTCCGAAAAATGGATGCTGGTGGTATATTGATGGATCTCGACAAGACGAAAGAGCTGGAGCCGGAGTACTCAGTAGGACCACAGTAGTCAGAGAGTACTACCCTCTCGGACAATGTACGACAATTTTCACAGCAGAAATTTATGCTATTCTGCAGTGTACCCATCTCTGTGAGACTGACATAGACAGGAATAGAGTAATAAATATATGCTCAGACAGTTAGGCTGCGATATTGGCCCTAAAACCCAGTGTCGTGACTTCTCAACTGGTGTCTGAGTGCAAGGGTGTACTAAATGGTATGACAAGGAAAGGCTGCACAGTCAGACTCGTATGGGTCCCGGGTCACTCGAGCATACGCGGGAATGAGGAAGCAGACCTCCTGGCAAAGTTGGATTCGGCGACTGAACCATATGAACCCCTACCAATATTACCTGTCCCAATTGCTATTGCAAAAGGGAATTAAAATCGTTGCTGGAAAGCAAATTTATTGAATCATGGAGGGGAACTTCTGGAATGAGGTGTGCTAAGGAAGATATAACTGGGCCTAATGCACAGCGTACTAAGGATCTTCTCTCCTTGGATAGGAAAGAGCTGCCAATTGTGGTGGGATTATTGAATTGTTGACAGGACATTGTCACCTCAGGGGCCATCTTCATAGAATCGGTGTCGAAGGCGACCCGATATGCAGATGGTGTTTGGAGGAGGATGAAACAGTTGACCATGTTCTCAGAGAGTGCCCAGCACTCAACGGAGACAGAGATATTTCTGAGATGAGGTTGTGTTACCGGAAGCAGTTAGGCAAGATTAACTAACGAGATTGCTTGGATTGGCAAAAGCGATCGGCCTCGAATAACCTGCAGATATGGTGGGATGTAAAGGGCCCAATGGTGGCCTAGGCATCGATGATCTAGTATCACCACCGATTTCTCATTCATCCATTCATTCAAGTATCTATTAAGCAGATCTGGTAATGCAGGCTTGAGAGTTCCACATTTCAATTTTATTGTCTCTATAACTATTTCATTATTATCAGTACGCTATGATTTTCATTTCGTTGAGAACTGTTCTTAATTCTGATAATATTATAGGCATTAGTACTTCAGAGTTTCATTTGATTCTTTTTTCCTTTTCGATATTTCTATTTGTATACGTTACTAACAGCATCGACGATTCCTTTGTTGTGGCCACTGATGGTTACGCCTTTCAGATTCAGAACGTTAAGGAATTCATTTATTTCCTTAACGTAGGCTCTTGGTTTATCCGGTGAGTTCCAAGGAAAAATTAATTTCTAATGGTTTTAAGTCTTCCATTTGTAGGTTATTGTCAACTTTACTCACTGCTCTGTAGTCACTCCCGACCGTTTACCTACGTTTGTTTTCTATGTTCTTTCTTATCGAAAAAAGTGGCCATCGAGTACAAATTATGCTATTATGCAAGTAGTTCATTCACTTTTAAGGTTTCCTTCCCGTACACAAAAATTTTTCATAACTCCCTCTTGTTCATCATTTAGCTTTAGCGCTAAAATTGCATTTAAGAAGATGTGGTCAGTGAATCTCCGTCTTTTAGACTTTTCTATACCCTTACGCTTCGTGGTCTTCATGTTTACTTGTACGCGCATATACAGCAGGCCTAAACGGCCTATCGCCCACTCTTAGTGGTCATGAAGGCGATGTTAATGATAGTTAAAAAAAACTTGTTATTTTTTGAATTGTGTTTCAAAAAATTGTTGGCCACCTATTTCTAATGTTTATTTAATGATCTGATTATTCTCTTAAAATAATAAAAATCTTTACACCACTCTGTGCAATTATTTAAACGAAATTAATTGCCCTGAATTTTATAAAATATATTCCATAGTTAGAAATACGGTTTTGTTGAATTTAACTACTATATTTTCATAAATAAAGTTTGTAATATTTATTATTTTTTTTAGCCTGAGCATCTGGAAGATATATACGGTGCAGTATTTTTAACCCAACACCATATTGTATTTTGAGTCCTGAATAAGAATTTTTTGGGTAGAATTCCGCCAGAGTGGTCATAAGATTGTTTAAACTTTTAAAAATATAATTTTCGCAAAACTAACTATAGGCTATTCTTTGGGTGATCTTAGGCAAAAAAGATCCATACAAACTTTTACGTATGACGCTTAGTTTTCTAGATAATTAATGTTAAACAATTAAAAAATGAGATTTTTGAGTTTTCTGATCAGTAGTAACTTTTGACTGGATGAAGTTTTTTTAAATTTTTTTGTTGGGATCGAAAGTCTTGACAACATCTATAAGCTAAAATTAAATGAATCAAAAAAAAGTTACATCTTAATTTTAAATTTCGGCTTTAAACTAACAGCTTTTGACAGCTCGTGCGCACTCGTGTGTGGCGCAGATGGAGAAGCTTACTTACAGATGTCCCTTGCGGCCAAGCGCGTTTAGTTTATAGATATATAACCAAAATAAGCTTGTCATATAAATTTTCCACATTGCATTAGATTTCACCTAGAAAACTTATTTTTATTCAATAATTTGATTGTGGTAAAATAAAAAAATGTGAACTCTATAAGTGGTTATATTAACAATAATATTTTACCCGTTGTCGTGTTTTATGCATTGATCGCATGTAGATCGTTTTATGTTCATGTCGATGCTAATTTTTGTTACCTAATAAATAATGAAGCAATGAAATTTCGGTTATACAGGAAATTTATCAATCGATTGTGGGAAAAATATAATTAGGGACAATCTGAAAATTTCACAGTATACTAACTTATATGGGTGACAGACGGCTAAAATATTTTCAAGATGATGGCACTTCCGATACCGGAAGTAGATGTCAACTTGCTTATTTTAAATAGAATACCCCATATACTATTACAGTTTCAATTTCTACGTAAAATTCTAGTCATATTTCATGTATAATGTTCTATACTTAAGTCTCACCGTTTTGGACATATTTAAATTTTTATGTCAAAAATGACGTTTGCGGACCAAACCAGAATTATAAATTTTTCCTATAAGGAAGTCTTCATTATTTAATTTGGGTTAGTTTTCTTGTAGACCAAGATCAACTTTAGTAATCTTTTTATGATATTTTGAAAATTATTAGTACAGAGTGGTCAAAAAAGAAAAATAAAAATTATATTTAAAATATCGTCAAAAGTCAATTTTTTCAAATAGAAGCACCTATTTTTATAATTTTATGAAATTAAACATAAAAAATAAGGGTAACTTTGTATAATGTTGTCTATTCCAAAAATTTGTAGTATTGTAAAAATGCTATACGTCTTTTAAATTTTGTTATTAGTTGGCCACGACGGCGAAAATAAAACAATCGAACCCTACAGAATTGTCACTATTTCTTGCTATTTGACATGCATTAATAATAATCATACCGGGGTGATTAAATTACACACATGAAGATTTTTTAAACGTATTTATTATTTATGGAGAATGTGGAAGGGTTATTTCAAGAACATGCGATACACTCGCGAACCGATATCCGAAGAAACAGAAACCAACACTACTAACTGTTAAAAAATATTATGAAAAACTTCAAGAACTTTGGATCTATAAAGGCTAAAATAAATAGAAATAAAACAATTGTTAATAAAATAAAATTACAAAAATTATTTGAATAAATGTTCAAATTGATGCCCTTGAACTTCCAAACATTTTTCGCACCTAAGCAGGAATGGGTGGCTCTTCTTATTGACTGAGGATGAAGTTCTTCAAATGATATTCTGACGCGCTGCTTGCAATCTTCCATAATGTTAATGCGGTGTTGTATAATTTATTTTCGATTGTCCCACAACTAAAAAAATCAAGTACTGTTAGGTCGGGGGAGCGAGGTGCCCAAAGATGTGGTCCATTCTTGGATATCTATTGATTATAAAACAAGTTTTGCAGACGATTGTTAACTAAATGACTATTATGTAGAGACGCCCCATCATGTTGATAAAATAGATTTCTATGATCAGTCAGCGGCAAGTTAACTAAATAGTTCAAGTCCAAATTTCTCAAGATGTCAAAGTAGCGCTCACCTATAAGTTAAAAAACGTATTTTGTATCAAGAAGTCTTCAAAAATGGGTAACTTACCGTTCAGATTATCTTGGTAGACTTCTCGGGCGACGACTCCATTATTTCTTATAGCACAATACACGTTAAACTGCCAAGACACTTAAAAATTTAATTCTCTAAATGGATGTACGTTTATGTCGCTCCAAGAGTGGGAACTGCTTCGGTTAAACAATACATTTTTTGTGAATTTGGCTTCATCCGACCAAATAATAGTATCTAAAAAGCATTTTCTTGTGACCGAAGTAAAATAAATTGACAGAATTCCACTCTTCGTTAAAAATCAGTGCCTTTTAAATATTCTACTATGGAATATACATAGGAATGAAAATTGTGTTTCCATAAAATTCTTGAAACTGACGTTTGAGATAATCCAGACTCTAATACTACTTGTCTTGTAGATATGGTCGGATATGCGGCGAATTTCTATTTCTTTCTGCTTTTATGGATCCAAAATTCTTGAAGTTTTCTATAATCCTTTTAACAGTTGATGGTGTTGGTTTTTGTTTCTACAGATATCGGTTCGCGAATGTATCGTATGTTCTTCAAATAACTGTATCACATTCTCCATAAATAACAAATAAGTTTAAATAATCTTCGTATGTGTAATTTAATCGCCCTGACATGATTATTATTAATGAATGTCAAATGACAAGAAATAGTGACAATTCTGTAGGGTTCGATTGTTTTATTTTCGCCACGCCTTGCCGTCATGGCCAATTAATAACAAAACTTAAAAACCGTATAACATTTTTACAATATAAAAATGTTGAATTGCCAATATTTTGAAAACTACAAATTTTTGGCATAGACAACCTTATACAAAGTTACCTTTATTTTTAATACTTAATATGATAAAATTATAAAAATAGGTGCTTTCTATTTGAAGAAATTGCTTTTTGACGATTTTTTAAATATAATCTTTATTCTTATTTTTTGACCATTCTACTAAAGTCGTCTTCTACAAGAAAACTAACCATAGGAGAAATTAATAGTTAAGTTTTGGTTCGTAAAGGTCATTTTTGATATAAAAATTTAAATATGTCCAAAACGGTGAGACTTGAGTATAGAATATTATACGTGAAATATGTCTAGAATTTTACGTAGAAATCAAAAATGTAATAATATGTAGGGTGTTCTATTTAAGATAAGCAAGTTGGCATCTACTTCCGGTATAACCGGAAGTGCCGCCATTTTGAAAATATTTAGCCAGCTGTCTCCTATGCACTTTAGTACGCTGTCAAATTTTCAGATTATTCCTAATTATAGTTTTTCCACAATCGATCGATAAATTTCCCCGAGGATCACCCTGTATATAAACTAAGCACGCTCGGCCGCGGAGGGCGTCCGCAAGTAGGCTTCTCTCTGCGCGCCACACACATGTGCTCGTAAGTAGTTAAAAGATGTTTGTTTAAAGTTGAAATAAGCAATTAAAATGTACTTTTTCTTAACTCATTTTATTTTAGCTTATAAATGTTCATTCGGACTTTCGATGGCTGTTAACAAAATTTAAAAAAAGTTCATTTAGTCGAAAGTCATTACTATTCAAAAATCGCATTTTATAATAGTTGAACATTAATTATCTCGAAAACAAAGCGTCGTACGTAAATGTTTGTAAGGATATTTTCTGCTTAAAATCACTTAAAGGATAGTTAGTTTTGCGAAAATTGTATTCTTAAAAGTTTAAAAAATAATAATCTTATGACCACTCTGGCGGACTTCTACCTAAAAAATTCTTGTTCAGGGGTTCAAAACACCTAAAAAAAATTGGTAGGTCTATATAAAATAAAAATGCGACTACATTATAATGTTCGGTTAAAAATACTGCACAGTATATTATTTCCAGTAGCTCGAAAAAAAAAACAGTAAATATTACAAACTTTATTTATGAAAGTATAGGAGTTAAATTCAATAAAACAGTATTTCTAACGCTGAAATATATTTTATAAAATGCAGGGGAATTAATTTCGTTTAAATAATTGCAAAGTGGTGCGTGCCGCAAATGTATTTAATTATGTTAAATGTTAATTAAAAAGTATTTAATTTCATTAGTTTACACAGTCGCCCATTAAAATTTACGGGAATAGCAATAATTTCATTTTGAAATATGCTTTAGAGTTAAAAGGTTTTTTTGTTGGACTAACTAATTTATTTGGTACTTTTGGTAAAATTAATTTTGAATTAAATTTTTATTTTATCGGCGCAGTAAAAGTATAGGGTAGAGAGAAAGTACATAATATTTTTTACAACACATGCGGAACTTATTTAAAATATTTATTACTTTATTGATGTAAAGATTTTTATTCTTTTAAGACAATAATCAGATCTTTATATAAACATTAGAAGTAGGTGGCCAACAATTTTTTGGAATATAATTCAAAAAGTAACAAGTTTATTTTTTTACGTATCATCAATATCGTCTTCATGACGACCACGAAAGAGCAATAGGCAGTTTAGGTGTGCTGATTCATAAAAGACAAAAGCTATTACTTTAATTATCTAGGAAACTAAGCATCGTGCGTAAAAGTTTGTAAGCATTTTTTTTGCTTAACACTACTTAAAGAATACGACTCATTAATTACTTATGCAAAGTTTGTATTTTTAAAAGTTTAAATAGTTATTTGTTAATAAAAATCTTATGACCACTTTGACGGACTTCTCCCTAAAAAATTTTTGTTCGGGTGCTCAAAATACATAATAAAATTGCACTTTTAACTGATAATGATTTTTTAAAGAATATTTTAACTTGAAAACATTGTATTAAATTTAAAGAAGGTTCTCTAAGAAAATATGTCCTAGGTAATGCTGACTTAAAAAGTCCGTGATATAATTTCCCCTTTATTTTTTACTTAAATACACAACTAGAACACTTTTAAATAGTCGAAAAGATATTTTTATTCTTAAATATCGTAAATTACAGCTTATCCACTGAAATTATAGGAACAAATATTTTTAATTTTTGACAGAATATTTTCTATAGAGCACAATGCAGTAACAAAACGATATTAATTTATGTCATATTTTAGCTGACCATACGTCACCTTAATAAAAATTATTGTGTTAGTGCATTGCATTTTGTAAAAGCTTTTTTAAGAGTGAAAAAATACTTATTTGGCACAGGCACTGACCGATCCGTCATACAGTCGGTTGCAAAGTGACCAAAAGTTATCTCTATAATTACAACAAAAAATCTTACTTCACGATTTTTTTACTATGAAAATTTCAAAAGCAAAAAAGTAACACTTTTGTGTATTAAAACACTTTGTGTATTTTGCATGTTAATAAAACTTTTATAAAAAAAAATTGAACCATCTTAAAAGTGCACTAAAAAGTGAAAAATAACTGTAAATTTTTATATGAAATTGAAATTTTTGAAGTCGGCGCCAAACTAATACCTGACAAAATGTGATTCACATAAACAGATGAAAAATACTTTATGTGTAATTGGTTTCTTACTATAATTTATATATATATATATATATATATATATATATATATATATATATATATATAATATATATATATATATATATATATATATATATATATATATATATATATATATTAGTAATTATTTATTTCATTTAGAAATAATTTGGCGCCGACTTCAAAAATTTCAATTTCATATAAAAATTTATAGTTATTTTTCACTTTATTAGCGCACTTTTAGAAGTCGGTTCAATTTTTTTTATAAAAATTTTATTTTTTGATTTTTAGTTTTGATTTCATTATGATATCCAAAAATTATTTGAACTAAGTACCTTGCAATGACTCCAAGGTGGCAAAAAGTACCCATTTTATCCAAAGTTGTAAATCACCCTAAAATTAACCACCAAAAATTTTTTTCATTCTTAGAGCCCCAAAACCTTCCAATATCGATATTTAAGAATTTCAGACGTAAATTTCTTAGTCCGATATATTTTATACTTTATATTGAGTTTGTATACCGCAATATTAATTTTATACAAAATCATAAAATGTAAAATTTTCAGTTTCTCATATTGTATCTTATCAACCTAATAGTTGTAAAAAATAATCTTCATATTCGTAATACACACTAAAACTCCCTAATACCAATTCTGGAAAAAATGCGAATAAGGTAAAATTTTCAACCCACCATATTGAATTTCAAAAAAATAATTTTAACGTCTTAATCTAATCTAAATCTTAACCCTTCAAAGCCCCCTAGTACAAATTTTGGATTAAGTCCGGAAACTTAAAATTTCTAGACCGTCATATTGCATCTGACCTTCGATCATACTCTAGATTTAAACAACAATAGATTTGTCTGAAGGCTGTTTATAGTCGGTGGGGGAGACGCTTTTTTGATGTTTGACAGACATAAACATATTTACTTATCTTGTCTTTCAGTTTAATTGCTTGTCGTGACTTTTTTCGGTGTTTTTAAGTGTTAGAAATTACTATAAATGCGAAGTTTACAATTAATATTAACAAAAAGAGGATTTAAAAACTTATTTTTATCGGTCAATATTGTTAGATTGTTTACATATTGAAAATAACAATAATAAAAATTTAGGCAACCATATATTCATACTTTGTTTTCAGAATTGACGTACCCAGGAGTATGTTCGAAGGACGTACCGATGATACTCGTTTAAATAATGCAATTAGAAAAGGATAGCATAAAATCGGTATGTCTGTACAAAGAAATTAAATATCTACTGTTTATCAACACTTTTTCAAATATAAATAAAAATATTATTACGTTATTCAGCGTTCAAACAACCGGGCCCTAGTTCTGACGTTATGCTACTTCTACAGGGGTATTTGAAGCATCTGACATATTAGATGTTTTTAAAATAATTTTATATACGCTATTTACATCCTCAAAAACGATTCGCCATATTGATCCTCAAAAAAATACTTTTAAATTCATAATTTACACCCTCAAGAACCCCATATACCAGTTTTGGAGAAAATCGAAAAATGTAAAATTTTTAGGACGCCATATTGAATCCGCTAGATTGAGTTTTTCAAAAAATATCTTAAATTTGTAATTAACACGAACAAAAATCCTTCAGTACTGATTTTAGACAAAATCGAGAGATGTAGAATCTTTAATCCACCATATTGGATATGCCATATTGAATTTTATTAAAATAATTTTAGACTCGTTATGTGCGACCCCGAAAACTTTGTACTGCTCCGAAACCTCTCTCATACCAATTTAGAAAAAATCGGAGAAAATTGATTGTTTTTGTCCGCCATATTGGATCCGCCATATTGAATTTTTTTAAAGTAATTTTAGATTCGTTGTGTATGACCCCGAAAATTCCTCCATACCAATTTTGGAGAAAATGGGACAAAATTTATTTTTTTGGCCGTCATATTGTCAGCTTCGATTTTACTGCAGTCGGTTAAAAAAAAGAAAATGAAACTCAGTTAAGAACGAAACGAGCTTTTACTAAATTTCGTTTTAAATCGAACATAATAAAAGGTTACTCTTTCACTTTTAACATTTAAATTATATTGATAAATTTATAATTTATAATTCGGAAAAGCCTCAAGTGTCAAATTTAATATAATAAAATTTGTACTCCGCCATTTATCCGTTTTCAGTGTGAAATCGGAAACAGAAAACTATTTATTCAGCAACTTTGGATTTGCCACTTTGTTGAGCTATATGTAAAAGTTACTTGATATTTAACTTAAGTTGTAAAAACTCATAGTACAAGCGCTGGTGAACGATTTGTTCAAATTGTTATATACCGGTGGGCATTTATTAAAAGGACATTTTGTATAAGTTGTTTTCGATATTGCAATAAGGAAGATGAAATGAGGTGTACCTGTTTAAATTTTGATAGATAAAATTATATATCTTTTCAAGTTAAAACAAAATTTACCAGGCGTGCTGGCTACTTCTTATTTATTGCCAAGTGATTGTAAAGTTAAATTATTAAACAAAGAAGTTAAAATATTTTGTACCAACTGTGACTTATAACTATTTTAAAACACAACAATAATAATATATACTGCCACGTAGGCGGTTTGGATGGTGTACATTGTAGAAAAAGTTGCTTCTCGTAATTAGAACAAGTAGAGTGATATATACTCAAAAAATTTTGAACAAATCGTTCATCACCTCTCATTCTATTACTCCGATTAGTAAATAATAATTTCAAAATTGATAATGATACTAGAGGCTTGTTCTAGCTTTTTATAGCAATGTTTTTGATACCATAATTTATTATATATAGGTCAATTCAATGTAAATTCACAAATTCAAAATTCTTGAATAAATATTTTGTTATCCTCGATTTTAACTAAATTAGTTTGAGAATTTTCAACGTAATAGATTTTAGATTCATAGTTTTATTTTAAAACTGAGAACAGCTAAATGGCGGATTAAAAATGCTATTTTATCAAATTTGACATTTGAGGTTTTATAAATTTATAAACGTAATTCATATATTAAAAACGGAAGAGTAAATTTTTGTTGTGTTCGATTTGGATCAAAACTTGTAAAAACTTCTTTTGTTCTTAACCGAGCTATCATCCTAACATGAAAAAAAGTCTTTTAACAGACCACAATTCTTGTGGCAAAAATCGTGAAGTAAGATTTTTTTTTAAATAGCAGAAATAACCACTGGCTGCATGGCTGATCAGCTAAGGTCTATACTAAAGAAAGTAGTTTTCTCTATTGAAAAAATATTTTTACGAAGCACAAAGGTGATGTGTAATCACCTAAAACATAATGTATTTCCTAAAATCCTTTTGTTGCTGAGTTGCTACAGGAAACACTTTGTCAAAAATGAAATATATCATTTGTTCCTGTAATTTCAACGGAATTTTTTTTTACCATAAAAAGTTTTTATCAATTAAAAAACATTCAATTTCTCTTTTAATTTGATTTGTGTATTCAAATTAAAACATTCTTTAAAAAGGTCATGTTGAAATCGAAATAGTTAAAAAAACAGCTAAAAACCTTAAACAGTATCTATTCTAAAACTAAAACACCCTTGAAACGTGATGAGAATTGGAATGCCGTTTATAGCATTTCTTATTATGAATGCAATTTAATCCATATCGGTCTGATTTCTAGAAACTGCTAGGAAAGAACTGCGTCACATCAGATCAGAGTAGTTGTACAAGGAATGTTGAAAGCTATGCACTAGCAGAACATGTAATAAGGGGGTCGGGCTTTTCGACAAGTTCGTAAAGAACAAAAAAATTAACATACAAAAGTTGAACTCTAGTACAATAAAATTTTCAAACTGGAAAGAGAGAATTACCAAGAAGAGTAAAATAAATGCTCAAAAGCTTTTTTTTACCCTAGGACGCTTATTTGGGCCAAATCGATTACCCTCTTCTCCAAAATTTACGCATCGTAAAGAGTTCTATGTGGGCTCATTCTGAAGCAATACTTATGGAATTTTTTTTGAACAGTAACCTTTTTGGAAAAATAAAAATGGCGGATTCAATATGGAGCTTCCCAAGAACAAACTTTTGAAAACGCAGAGAAAATAATTCACACATTTTTTTGTAACGCCAAATTATTCCGTTTTAGGACTTGTAGTATTCGGGTGAGTTAATCACGAATTTGGCATCAGAATAGCAAAATTTAAAATGGCCAATCCAAGATGGCGGCCATTAGCCTTCAAAACGCATATTATAGCTATAAAAAACACTACAACTTACTTGAAAGTTCGGTTACGGATGTTTATGACATCACTGATTACGAATCTTGCATCAGAATATCGAAATTTAGATTGTGCGTATACGCACAAAGCTACTTTCAAGATTCAAAATAAATATACCTTATCTTTGACGAAGCTCGCTATGTAGAGCGAAACGTCATAAAAATTGTTGTCTTTTGATTCTCTAAAAACCTATATCCAAGAAAATATTACAAAAAAATATTAACAAAAGGTTTAAGATACAAAAATAAATTATATATATATATATATATATATATATATATATATATATATATATATATATATATATATATATATGCTGATTTTTAAAATTCAAGGTCATTGGTCAGTCAATTTAAATAGTACACTTTTGAAGAATCTTAGTTTTATGAAGAGATTTTAAGATGCGTCTTTTCAATACCGTGACATTAAATTCCGATTTTTCACATTATCGCAATGGGTACAGCACACAAAAAATAATTATTATACCTCATAAACTGAAAGACGATTACTCTAGGCGTCTGAAAGTCATATGGTACCTTTATTTTGCTCTGTATTTTCGAAAAAAATTTTTATATAGACGTGTGTCTTTAGTTTTTGGACATGAGGATATTTGATAGGTACTCGATTTCCGTAAATTTTTTATACAACTTATATAACTCGTGCAAATGACTGATTTGCTATTGTGAATTCATTTGTATAATGTGAAATGCTTGAAATAATAAATAAATCTAGGTAAACTGGAACAGTGTGCCTATTTATAGAAAAATTCGGTGTTTGATTGAAAATAGCAATAAATAACTAACTCATTTTCGGGAACACATTTTTTAGGATAAAAATCATGAAAAAATAATTTTTATCTAACGTACAATACTGTAAACTGTTTATTCTATTATTTTACAAATAATCACATGAACACCTCTACTAGATTCACGGTGAATTACTTAATACTTATTACATCAAAAATTAATTTCCTTTATTTTTTGTAAGTAAAATAAATCTACAAAAAACATACTTCTTGCGAAGTAAAACTGCCTGCAAAGTATAATTTTTCAGTTATTCGTCGATCATGAGGTTTTAGTTATCATCTCTGAATAAGATCACAAATTGAGTGCATTTCAGTTTTGTACAGTTTCGGAAAGTATGAGATATGACGCAGCTTCTGTTTTGGCTCATTTGTAACAAATTTTTAAATTTGTAATATTCGTAATTGCTCAGCTCACCAAAGTATTGCACGTACAAAGTGACGGCTCAAGTATGTAATACAAAAATAACACGATTTTTCAGTTATTAAAGCATTTTTGTTATGTATTCAACCTTGTTATGGCTTCTTGGAACTTTATTAGTCCAGGGCCCGGAAAAAAATGACGCGGATACAACTGGTTGGACGGTAAAAAGATTATGCGATCAACATTTTTCTTGGGGAAAATTGTGTTATCCGTCGAGAATATGATAGAAGCCGTATGAAAATCTCCAATGCTAAAATTCATATTTTTTCGAACACTGCTAAAGACATTGAAAAGTAGATAATTAAGTGAATGCTGAAATAAAATTAGCCACGAAATCGAAACCAATTTTTGAGGTGATTTGGAATATAAAATATTCGTCAACATTGTACCTTAACTCGCTTACTTGTACGTTTGGTTTCGATAAATTACCCTGTAAGTATTTTTCACTATTATCTGGAAATTAAAATTTGCCTAACATTAAGTGAAGATCAAAAAAAGCTGATGCTTATATTCGTTAAAAATTTTATTGTTTCTTTTTCAGATCGTATTATTTGTTATAAAGTTTTTTTTGTATTTTTTCTTTATTAAATAATTTGTTTAAACAAGTTTTATATTACTTTATGTAACTTTATTGTTATCATCAACCTTTATTCTAAAAACTGCACAATACTTAATATGGTTTAAGCAATAGCTATACAAACTAACGATATCTAAATGGGATCTCTTTAATTATGATCGACATGTGTTAAAAAAAGGAAAAATCGCTTTTCAAAAAAGACTGAATAAAATAGCATATCATTGGCCTTTTTTTCAAACATTGTTATGCATTTACTGAAGGAGTGATTTCATACTTTCCAACCAAGGTCATATTCAACAGAAACGGAAATGCCGAGATGCTGATGCATCTTATACTGTCAAAATTTTTCGAGCAATAATATGCATTTACGTAAATAACAAACCACTTCTGATAGTGTGACAATATTGTTTTTCATTTTTTCGGAGCTCGTATTTTAAATAAAGAGGGTATTCAAAAATTATCAGACCCCCTCTATCACCGGAAATACGCCACCTTAAAAAAATGACTCGTACAAAAGTTGTAGGATTTTGCTTGGACAATCGCATGGTGATCAAATTTGACCTTGGACTGCAGCGTTTCCCTTTTTACAGGGTACGGCAACGGATGCGTACGGCAGCTCAATATGTCGGAGGCTAGGTTCGTATCTCTTTTAGAGATAGTTGTGCTCTGCTTTGATTACCCAATAGGCGCTACCTGTTTTACATTATCTGTGTTACTTACCTAGTGATTAAACAGGAAAACACATAGGTATGAGGAATGATTTTAATTTATTGACTGCGGGTGTATAGCTCCAACTTAATTAAAACAAAATAACAATTCCATTTTATTCCAAAAAAAAAAAATATTATGCACATTAATCAG
This sequence comes from Diaprepes abbreviatus, assembly GCA_034092305.1. Lineage (NCBI taxonomy): Eukaryota > Metazoa > Arthropoda > Insecta > Coleoptera > Curculionidae > Diaprepes > Diaprepes abbreviatus. Next base: position 1,819,310 of record JASJET010000103.1, read on the forward strand.
AATGGTACCTACAGTTTTTTTTATATACTCTTTCTTGATAACTATTGGTGTTACATTGTTTTAAAAGATTACATAAAATTTGGCCGCAAACGTTCTAGAACGTTCAATTGCCAAGAAAGTAATTTTCATAAAGAAAGTTATTAAAAAGGTTCTTACATTTTATTATGTCAAATGAAAATATATTTAGATTGTTTTATTTGCAAGTTAAAAAGTTGATATATAGTTCCAATTCTCCTACCTGGTCTATACCATGGTACCTCTCACTTCTATTTATTTGATCCAGCGCTGTTGTTAGGATTCTTGTCGTGGTTTGTGGATGACTGGGGGTTTCACAAGGCCAATCCCAACTCACCAACCAAACGCAGGGTGAGGGTTAAAATCGTTGTGGTAACCCGGACAGGAAAAATACGGCCGGAACCATCAGAAAGCCTTAACAGCCGGGAAAATCAAAATGGAAATCACAGTAAAAGGAATGAGATGAAGCCAAAGATGAAAAAGACTTGCTTCAGATAGCCCTGAAATAAAATGTTATTTTTACCACATGTTCGTAAAGATAAGGGGCAAAATCTTACCTCATTGATTAGTAGACTTTAACGAAAAAAACACTTGACCATCTGCCCTTTCAAATCTAATGGCAGGATTGGTCTACTGCCTTCGACGGTTCAACAGTAAAGGGAACGAAAATGAAAATCTCTCTTGCAACCAGACGTGACAAATCATAGGGATATTTGTAGTTACATTTGCCAACCTTATTCTCAACCTGGAGCACTCTAACCTAGTTCCGAACTTACACTGATTACCAGGTAATACATCAAATATTGGCAAGCCATGGAAAATTATCAAAAAGAAAATTATGATCAAACAGTCCAAAGTGTTAGTGTTAACGAATCGGGTATACATCCACAACAAATGCTAACTGAACTATATTACCGATAATAACCCTATATTTTTAATACTGAAATGGAATGTAAACAAATGAGAATTTATTAAAAATAAAATATTTTACGACTTTTAAATTCAAACCAAATAACGTGATATATAAACTACAGCAATTTACAAACTCTGTTAAGAAGAAAGAGTGATAAGTTACAAGACCAAAAGAGTTGTGAACCAAGAAAACAAATTCCATGTTTACTATTTTAAATTACAGGATAAATAATTAAATTTAATCAGGTAAAAATATACAAATTATGTCATATTACTAAAAACATGTAGCATTGATGCAAACTGGTAAATTTAAATGCTACAGGACTTGACATTCAGGATTATTTAAAGGTCAAGCTGAGTTTTTTAAATTAAAAAAAAATTATTGCAGAAACGGAAATTGCCTATCTCTGATTGCAAAGACTACAAATACCAGACTATATTACCAACAAAAAAGTTTCAGAAGTACTACTGGCTTTACATAATGATGAAGGGGTGGCGGACATTTAGGGGTTATGGAAACTTTTGGAAAAGTTCAAGAGAGATTGTATTGGCAGGGGAGACGCGGAGATGTAAAAGATTGGTGCAAAATCTGTACTAACGCTGCTGCCAGTAAAAGACCAAAGACTCGTAACCATGGTAAAATGAAGCAGTACAATGTAGGAGTAACTTTTGAAACAATTGCAGTGGATGTAGCAGGACCATTTCCTATTAGTAAATCCGAAAATCCCTATATTTTGCTGGCTATGGATTACTTCAGCAAATAGCCAGAAGTCTATGCGATACCAAATCAAGCAGCAACCGCCGTTGCTAAAATATTGTTTGGACAGTGGATTTGTAGGTTTGTGGTGCCAAGCGAAATATACTCTGATCAAGGAAGAAACTTCGAATCCAAAGTTTTTACCAACCTGCGCAAGCTTCTGAAAATCTATAAAATCAGAACTATACCCCTACATCCACCGTCAGATTGAATGATTGAGAGATTTAACAGAGCGCTGGAGAATTACATTCGATCATACCGATGGATGAAGCACTGAACCAGATCGCCCAAAGTGCTTTATTTAATATACAGATAGATAGATCGCGCTGCCAAAGGGTCATCACTATCTGTAGCGATTACAAATCTATTCATATCTAGATGTCCTTTTGTACTGTTGATGATAACAGTTCGACATTAAGTTCTACGGGAATATCCTATCGATATTTTGCGAAATGGGAACTCTAATTAGAAAGTTGTTTCCTGTGCACTTTGCTCTCGGTTTGTTACATCTCCACTCTTGAGACCATTAGATGGCTGAAAGAAAAATGGAGAGAGAATCGGACTGGGATTCTTAGAGAATAAAATGTCTGCCCCCTTTCTTAAGAGGGGACAAAACATTTTCAAATACATACATACATATATATATATATATATATATATATATATATATATATATATATATATATATATATATATATATATATGTAGAGAGAGAGAGAGGATGGTAAAAAATTTTCGGACCCCCTCTGTCTCTGAAAATACGCAATCTAGGAAAAAATAAGTTGTACAAAAGTTGCAGTGTTTTGCCCGGACAATCTCATAGGAGTATTGCAAAGAATGCTTCATACATAAGTAATATTTCACTCGGGCAGTCGCGTGGTAACTTCAAATTTAACCTCGATCTTGACTTTGACCTTCAAGGTCATTTAAAGGTCAACTCCAGAATTTCAAACGAGACCTATTTCTTTTGACACCACAGGTAGAAAGAACAGTGAATTTTACATCCACATATTACCGTAACCTAGGACTTGAGGTCAAAGTTGAGGGCATTGCAAGGTCAAATTAGTAAAACCGCTTATTTTTAAAAATAGAGGCAATACAGGAAAAACATTTCTACAAATGTCGTAGTGGACGATCTAATGGGGACCTTAAATGTGACTTTGGCCATGACGTTCAAAGTGACTAAGAGGTGCATTTCGAAATTTCAGCTGGGACTCTCTCATGTCTAACTCACAAAGAGAAGAAGAGTAAATTCTACATCTAGATTAGACTTGAATTTGAAGTCCAGGTCACAACAGTCTTGTATGGACAGTATTTTCAGAAATAGAAAGTTTTACTATTTTGACCATGCTTATGACCTTAACTTAGACCTCAAATTCTGGACCAAGAAAACATATGGAGGTAAAATTCACTGTTCTTTTTAACTGTGGTGTCAAAAGAACTAAGTCTTATTCGAAATTCTAAAGTTGACCTTTAATTGTTTTTGAAGATCAAGATCGAGGTCAAATTTGAGGTCATCATAAGATTGCCCTTGGTGAAATCCTACAACTTTTATACGAGCCATACTTTTATTACCTAACCTTGACCTTAAAGTCAAGGTCAAGTAACATTTGGATGTTAAATTTTCTGATCTTTTCATTTGTGAGGTCAAAAGTAGGAGGACCCATTTAATTCTGAAATTGACCTCTAAATGACTTTGGATGTCAAGGTCAGATTTAAGGTCACTTCAAGATGCACCGTTTGATTTCCTGAAACTTTTGTAGAAAAAGTTCTCTTAATTGTCGAGTCATTAAATAATTTACACCAATCCATGGTATAAGAACCTCTAACCCTCAAATGATATGAGATATGATTTTACCCCTTATGCTATTTATATTTTATATATAGCAAGATGGCCGACTTTGACAGTGGTCTTTTAATTGCTGAGTTTAATAAATTAAAGAAAAGCGAGCTGATTGAATTTCTTGTTCATCACACGTTACCTGAGAATACTACAAGAAGTACTAGTAAGATAAGTAAAATTCTTGGACGACAAATGGGGCAGCCACCGTGTTCTGATTTGATCTGATGTCCAATGATGATTCGAAGACAGTGGTTAAAAATGTAAATAACCAGGAAATTGAAATTAAATACCTGAAGGAGCCGTGCTTGCAGAAGGATCTAACGTATAAGGTATCAACAGGAGGTAATTGATTCCGTAAATAAACAAAAATCACTTTTAAATAACCTATTAAATGACGGTCATAACTTTAACAACAAAAATTTTAAGTTTACACTGATCCCGCACAATCAACAGGAAATTATAAATATTGCTTCAGCAGATAAACAGATTCCCTTACGATCAATCAACGAAAAACATAATCAACAAAAAACTGTAGATATTGTTTCAGCATATAATCAGGTTCCTTTACGAGTAACTCCATCTAGCTCCGATCGCCCTGATATTGCCAAGCAGAACGGCAATGGTGGTACGGTCGGCATCAGAGCCGACCGGCCAGCGACTGATCATTTAGCTGCCCAGAGTAGTCGAGCTAATCATGGCGAAACACACCCTGCCGATCTACGTGTACAGAAAAATGGAGAATTTGGTAATAAAGTATCGTTTGCGGCCTCGGACGTGTCGCATGCTGAATTGCATGCACAGAACCGACAAAATAGGAGCGATTTAATTTATATGGGTAAAAGGCAGGATAAATCGGATTGGACTGTCGTCGATCGTCGAGGTAATAAAAGGAGAAAATTTGCAGTGGTTGGGACTGGAGTTAACACAGTGCGTGATTCAAATTAGAAAGCTGTTCCTTGCTTTTCATTTTTCCATTTACTCCATCTGGATCCTCAAACGTCAGAAGGAGACTTAACCTCATATTCTCGATCTATTTTTTCGGAGGCAACATGTCAGAGGCTCGACTCTAGGTACCCTGAACTATATGCATCTTTTAAGGTTGGCGTTTTGGAGTCTTGTTCAGAAAGATTCCTTGATCCAAACATCTGGCCCAATCGTGTAAAAATCAAAAAGTTTTTCCATACCAGATAGAAGTAACCGTCAAAAATTATAGAGCTTTTCTGTCAAGAATAAGAATGACTCTATCTGGCTTTTTCATTTCAATATTTAAGGCTTGCCGCATAAAATTGACACGCTCTCTTTATTTTTGGATAAATTGTTGTATAATTTTATTTGTATTAGTTAACACTGGCACACTGCCAGTATTTTGAAGTGTATTAAAATTAATAATTATAAACTAATTTCCTTTTTTTGTAGTTCTGATCATGTTCACGAAGGTGTCTGTATCTACGCAAGAACTGACATAGAGTGCAAAATGGTGAATGTTAATGATTTTTGTAGTGAAATCAATGCAGAGTTCTGTGCTATTAAGGTCCCTCATCTGAAATTGGTTATTTTGACAATAAACAAATCAGGTCTGGGCAACAGTAACATATTTTTAGATGCTTTCGAGGCGGTGTTAAACAAATTATCACAATCGTATAATAATATCCTCAAAATGGGCGATTTTAATATTGAGTTTAGAACAGAGTCCACCATTAGTATTATTAATTCCTATGGTATTTTTGCCACAATATGTGAATACAGTAGGGTGACCAGTAATTCCTTCAGTTGTGTAGACAAATTTTGACTAAAATTGCTGACGAGCTCTACAGTTCTGGAGTGTTGGATCCATGTCTTTCCGACCACCGTGGTCAGTTCATTGAGCTGAGTATGGGGATGGGGATCGGTGCTCCCGAATTGGTTAGAGTGAGGCCTATAACAACAAAGGGAATTGAATCTATTTTGGGCGACCTGAGTGTGATTGAGTGAGACATTTTCTATCAGAATCTCGACTCTGAATGGCTCGCTTGGCATTTAGTTTCGGTTTGTCAGCAGCTGATCTGCAAGCATCTTCCTATGAAAGATGTCTTCACCGATAGGCCTCCTGTTCGGTGGTTTAATGAGACATTAAGGAAAATGAGGGATGAGTTCTCTGTGGTGAAGGTTTTGAGCGATAGGAGCACGGAATTCCGGGAATTGAATAATTTGATAAATAAAAAGTACAGACAGAAAGTTGCTTCTACAAAGAAGGGTGCATTTGGAAGTTTTCTGGAAAATTCCCGAAACAAAGCAAGGGATGTTTGGAGAGTTATGAACTATGAGAGAAATCGATCTGCACATAACACTTCTGGTTCATTGCTTAGCGCTGGGATCTTTGGTGAATTCTTTAGTAAAATAGTATCAGACACTATTAAGGATCTACCGATTGACACAGAAATACAAAATGCTATGGTTTCGTCGATTCCATATTCAGTTCATTCTTTTGACCTTTTGCCCGTTACGGAGTGTGATGTTTAGAGTGCAATAAATGCTCTCAAGAGGTCGAACTCTTTTGACATATATGATATGAGTAGCGCTATGCTGAAGGAGATTAGTGTATATTTGGTCAAACCTTTGAAGCATTTATTTAATTGTAGTCTTGTTCAGGGAAATTTTCCGGATTGCCTAAAGATAGTAAGGACTGTTCCTTTGTTTAAAAAAGGGAATGTCGATCCCATGGAAAATTATAGACCTATATCTTTGATTCTATTATTAGGAAAAGTATTTTAGGTAATACTGAAAAACAGCTTCAGACGTTATTTTCAACATCACAATTTTTTGCATCCTGCACAGTTTGGTTTTCGCAGGAATTTTTCGACTATTCAGGCAATTGCTGCAGTTGTTGAGTACGCGGTTGAGGGGATAGAAGGTGGGGAAAGCGTGGGGCCCTCAGTGTGTGACCTCAGTCGTGCCTTTAATTGTGTTTCTCATGATCTTTTAATTAGAAAGCTTCATAGATACGATGTAAGAAGCATTCCCCTCGATTTGCTTTTATCTTTCCTGTCAAATAGAAGGCAGGCAGTCGCATATGGTGGAAACCTTTCTGAGCTTACGGCGGTACGGTGTGGAGTGCCGCAGGGTTCTGCATTAGAACCTCTTTTTTTTATTATATATATATATATATATATATATATATATATTATATATATATATATATATATATATATATATATATATATATATTATATATATATATATATATATATATATATGTATATATATATATATATATATATATTATATATATATATATATATATATATATATATATATATATATATATATATATATATATATATATATATATATAGTTATGCAAAAACCATATAAGTTCGTTGTCAAGTAAACTACTTAAGCTGTATTTCGCATCTAACAGCTTTACCCAAGCAATTTGAAGAAAGTGGATTCAGCATGCTACGATACGTGTCTTCTACCGTGTGAACACATGCTGACATCGCTTTATTCCTAGTATAAATTCACGGCATTATTTTGTAAACCACACTTATAGTACGTATAGTAAGTCGTCGTTATATCAGTTTGAAATTTAATTATTGTATTTTAAAAGTAACAAGTATGGAAGGAACACCTGGTGAAGCCCCTGACAACAAACGGAGAGAACAAGAGCCGATGCTTCTTCTTCTACCAGTGTAGGTAATATTGATCGTCATGTAGTGTTTTAGTAAATTTTATTATACTGTTCGATTTTTGAGTACTTTTCTTAAACGAAAACTTGCAAGTCATTCTAAATAAGTTTAAACTAATTTAAGTTATAATTACCAATACTGATATCGAGCTCTTTAAGCTCTCGGAAATTTTTCAACCATTCCTGAATTCGATGGAGACCAAATATTTCACGGTATCTTTTTAAACGCTTATGATTGTGGGTACAAAACGGCAACAGAAGACCAACGCATTCTGTTAGTGATTCACATTAAAAATAAATTAAAAGGCCCTGCTGCACAGCTGATAAATTATCGATACTCGTCGACCTACAACGATAATAAACAACTTTTAAATCTCCACTTCGGCGCTTCCAGGGATATTTCGTTCCTTATTGAAGATGTGCAAAAGCTAAGACAGCTTTCTGTCGTTCGTTAATAGACTACAAACATTAAACGTCAAAATATTGGTGACAAATGATCAAAAGGCCTTAATTGACACAATGTCATTAATCACCCTCCTGAGAGGTCTTAAGCCAAGACTTGACTAGATAATTCGTGCGGGAAATACTAAGGATCTCCTAGAAGCTCAGTCTCGCAACAGACGAGAGTGGCATTTATCTTATTTTGAAACCCAAAAATTTTCCAAAAACCCGCAATTCAAAAACCACCCCAACCTGTAAAGAAACTCCCGATGCAAGTTAGCTGTTGTTTTAATTGCGGACGTATTTAGCCGCGGATTCTTGGTTCCTAATGCAATCGCGTCCGAGTAATTTCCAAAATTATAATGCAAATTTCTAAAGACAAGCTCCTTCACAAAACCTACCCCCTCAACAACAACAAAGGCCCAACATATTTCAAAATCAAAACAGGTCTTCTGTAATCCAATACCCAAGCTCGTCCAAGCATAACTCAATGAAACCCATATCTCCCTTCAAATCAACTAAGAACACACCAAGTTAATTTAGACTATCCCAACTATAACGAAAGTTATGACTACTGCGAATATTACGCAGAAGACAGTTACGATTACCCCGTTTACTACCCAAATTTTCAAAATTTTGATGAAAGTTGTGAACCGGTAATCGGTTCTCATGATTACCAAAATTTTCTTTCACTCCCTCAACTAGATCAATCGCCCGACAACACATACAGACAGACAGATTATGTCATTGCACTTCAGGAAAAAATTCAAACCCTAAATTTGGACGACCTGAGTCCAAATCTGAACTTACCGGAATAAACCTTCATTTACACCCCTTACTCGCAGTCAATCCGAGAAATCTGTACAACATTTATGATTCTACCAATATTTTCAAATTATTAATTGATACTGTCGCTGGAATTTCTATTTTTAAGGAAAACACAGTAATAAATTTTCCAAACCGCACTCCTGAAAATGTAACAAGGGATAACAAACCAAAAATTTTACGTCTCACAATCAACTCTTATACCTTTCAACATAAGCGATCCCCATGAAGTGTTTATTTACGATTTAGATATTGATCTCGATTGCATCTTTGGTCTTGATTTCTTAAAGCACTACGAATGCATTATAGATTTAAAATCAAAAAATCTTGTCAAAACAAAATAAAAATAATATTTCAATAGAGGGTCGTACCGAAAAAATTTTTAAATTAACATGCAACTTAAAAAATACGGACGCAGTCCTCTATTCTCAAGAAAAGGATAAGGTTAGATTACCAAACGCTCTGGTACATGTCTATGCAAATGGCGAATTTTTAACAGCTGTCATTAAGGCTAATGCAATTTCTGAAAAAAAAAAACCTACAGGATTCAAATGATTCAAAATCAATTCGGAACCGAACATTTGAACTCGGAAGAATAAGAATTAATTACCAGCCTTTGTTTAGAATACCCCGACATATTTTACCTCAAAGGCGATATTTAACTCTTACCAATGAACTCAAGCATTAAGAAACGAACAATGCGCGTCCTTTATATACAAAGTCATATAGGTATCCTCAAGTCCATAAAAAGGAAGTAAAAGCCCAAACTTCCAAAATGCTCGAATACCGAATTACTTGACCGTCTATGTCACCCTCCTGTTTGGGTACTACCAAAGAAATTGGATGTATCTGGCAAGTAAAAATAGATTACCGAAAATTAAACGATGTCAGTGTTGATGAGCGGTATGTCCCTCCAAACATCTCTGATTTGCTAGATCAGTTTGGCAATTTCCAATATTTTACCACGCTTGATCTCGCATTAGAACTCCATCAAATAGAGATCAATCGTGATGATATTCTTAAGGCAGCCTTCCCAAACGATGGTCATTACGAATTCGTCATATACCATTCAAATTGTCGTGGACAATATACTCCTTAGCCTTCAAAATGAAAGATGCCTAGTTTATATGGATGACATAATCGTCCTCTCTGCCACAATACACGAGCACACGAGACTTAAAGAAGTATTGAAACGTCTAGGAAAGCCAAGTTAAATATCCAGCCTCCCAAGTGCTAGTTTGTTAAAAAATAAGTCGCCTACCTTGGTCATATAATAACCAAAGATGGAGTCAAACTTAATCTTTCCAAAGTTAACTGTATCAAAAATGTTCCTGAATCGAAAACCCCTAAGGAAATTAAATCCTTTTTAGGATTGGTAGGTTACTACAGGTCATTTATTCCTAATTTCGCAAAAACATCAAAATCCCTGATTAAGCTTCTAAAAAATACGTTCTTCTTCGATGTTGAATGCAAATCTGCATTTGAAGAGCTAAAAATTGTCCGTTCTTACTTACCCCAATTTTAATGAACCCTTTCTTCTGACCACAGATGCCAGCGCATTTGAAATAGGTGTAGTTTTTTCTCAAGGACCCATAGGTAGAGATCTCCCGATAGCCTTTGCATCCAGAACTCTCTACATCTCAAGTAGTGGGAATAGGGGGCTTCTAGTTGACCCCCCCACCACTTTTTTGATTGGTCAGCCAAGAATGACCTTGTTTCTGATTGGCTGCCCAAGTTCGCCCCCTATTCCGATTGGTTTCATAAACTCCGCCTCTTTTTGCTCCACCTCCTACCTCCTTCCTAACCACCACAGTAGTTGGAGGGGAGCTGGTAGCAGTTGGAGGGGAGCTGGTATTTTAAACGATCGAATCTGAGCGAACTTCAGTCATTCGTGCGCGATGTCAAATAGCGACCAACAACAACAACAACAGCAACTCATTGAACGTGTAGGCCAAGTAATAATTTCCTACCAAAAACACGGAAAAAATCTTACCGATTTTGAAGATCAAGACTTGGCCTTCTTTCCCATCAACTACTTGAAAACATTCGTCGATTCACTTAGTTTACAACAAATTTGGAACAGGTTGCCGGAAAATTATAGAAGTGACGAAGAATTGCAGCTAAATTTGCCGTGTTTTAAACACTATCCACTATATCAACACCACATAGACGGCCCGCCATTATCAATTAAAAAGTGTTGTAAAATTAAAAAATAGTGTGAACAAGTGAATCGAGTTTCATCGGACAGTCTTCGAAATGGATCAGACACATGTATATTTAGATTCTGCTTGTGATGAAACGATCCAGTCAATGTACAAAGATGAAACAACTCATTTTAACTTGGCTGGAAGAGGAAAGTTTCACGCAAGACAGGATTCTCTGATCACTATTGATCGAAATAATTTCGAAGACGACGATGAAGATGAAGAAGATGATGGGATAGAGGATAATGGCGTTCCAAACGGGTGTGGAGAAGAGGGGCTCGTGAAAGTGGCAAAAATAAATGCAAGTGATACATTGACACCAAATTACCTTACGCGAGAAGTGTGCGTTTTTCAATCTTATGTCGTAATTATTTCATCTTCTGGCGGTGCATATAATTTATGTTGTGAATGTTACTATATACATGCTTTAAATTGCCCAAATGGGAAAAATAATTTTGTTAATAGCCACTATAAACGATCCTTTATATGTTGCGAAAAAGATCTGCAATGCAACACGTGTGAAAACGATTTATTCATAACAACTCCTTCACAAGCATGTATAATATGTAACAAACCAGAACTAAAGAATATGCAAAACCATCTAATCGAAAAATCAAATTTTAAATAAATTTATTTCACTTGCACTTATTCATGCACTATGGCGTTTTTAATATTAAGTTTAAGTTTAAAATATTTTATAAGAATTTAGATTTTGTTCTGCTAAGTTAAATAAATATAAGAAACTATGTAAATAAATATAAGGGAATGATGTGAATAAATAAGAATTTGTATTTATTCCCATTGAAAGAAATTATAATTTTGTTCTTTCAGTGTAGAATAATTCTTTTCAAATAATATGCACAACAACCCTACCGATAAATCAAATTTAAATAAATGAATTTGATACTCCACTTGAATTTATTCATGCACCCTAGTAGTTTTTGAATATTAAGTTTCAAATGTCAACTAATTTAAATAAGATTTCATATAAAATATAAGTTGTAAGATATAAGTTATAAGATATATATTAAGTTTAAGTTAAATAAATATAAGGGTGCCATCTAAATAAATAGAAATTTGTTTATATTAAGATTTGAAGAACTAATGATTTTGTTCTTTCAGTGTAGAATAATTTTTTCTACATAATATGCACAATCAATCCTATCGATAAATTGAATTTTAAATAAATGAATTTGATACTGCACTTGAATTTATTCATTCACCCTAGTATTTTTTAATATTAAGTTTAAAATGTCAACTAAGACATTTAAATAAGATTTTATATATAAGATAAAGAACAATTAGGTTTAATTCCCTGACAACAGACTATGATTTATTCTTCCATGTTAAAAAAAAAACCTAGTTTTCATTACTATGCTTGTAAAAAAAAATTATATTCATCCTATTCATAATAATTCTTTCAAGTTAAAGAAACTTGGTTATTAGGTGTGATTCTGTATAAGAAATAGAAAAAAATAAAATATTTTCTTCAACGACTTTGTTTTTTATTATTCCCATATCCAAAATACAAATATACATATATACATAAATACATATTTATAATTTATACCATTTTGGGTTGCCAATTGCTGCTGTCTGCCATAGGCTGCTGCTTTGCCATCGGTTGTTGTTGTTGTCTGCAAGAGGTTGCTGCTCTGCAAGAGGCCAATTTATAATTTATAATTTATTGGCCTCTTGCATTTTCGAGGGTAACTCTGCCTTCGCTGCTGCTGCTGTTGTTGTTGCTGTTGTTGTGTCTGCTCCTGATGCTGTTGATGTTGCTGCTGTGGCCTCTTGCATTTTCGAGGGTAACTCTGCCTTCGCTGCTGCTGCTGTTGTTGTGGCTGCTCCTGATGCTGTTGATGTTGCTGTTGCTGCTGTGGCCTCTTGCACTTTCGAGGGTAACTCTGCCTTCGCTGCTGCTGTTGTTGCTGTGGTTGTGGCTGCTCCTGCTGCTGCTGCTGTTGTTGCTGCTGTTGTTGTGGCTGCTCCCGCTGCTGCTCCCGCTGCTGCTCCCGCTGCTGCTCCTGCTGCTGTTGTTGCTGCTGCTGCTCTGCCATAGGTTGCGGCCGATCTTCTTCCATAGGCTGTTGTTGCTCCATCATCAAAGGTTGAAGATCCATTGCTCGGTCTGGATCCCACTCAAAGGCGATAGGCTCGGGATCCAGGTCCGGCTCAAACATGTTGAGAAATTCTTCATCTAAATAGTCAGCCTCTGATGGTGGCGGCCACATCACCGTGTTCTCGGAATTTGGACTCTGACGATCCATCAGATTAATCTGATTTTCCAAGAATCCCAGAAAGTCTTGTAGTGTTATAATTACGAACGTACTCATTTTGAGACTTTAAACTTAATGAATGCTAAGTCAAGACGCTGTAAATCCTTATATACAATACTGAAATACCACTTTTCCTACCTCCAGCGGCAAAACCAGTCCGAAGAATGAGAAGAAGAAGAAGGCAAAGATAGCGTGAACTCGAGAGAGGTCGTTCAACGGTCGTAAGTTGTTTTGTTCTTAAGAAAAAGACGAGTAAAGAGGAGAAGAATAAGAAAAAAAAAAAAGTTGTTTTTTGGAATAATATAAAAAACGAAAAAAAAAAAAAAAAAAAAAAAAAAAAAAAAAAAAAAAAATTAAAAAAAAAAAAAAAAAAAAAAATGTTTTTTATATTATTCCAAAAAACAACTTTTTTTTTTTTTCTTCTTCTCCTCTTTACTCGTCATTTTCTTAAGAACAAAACAACTTACGACCGTTGAACGACCTCTCTCGAGTTCACGGTCTCACGGTTCCCGTCGTACCATGCAGTGCCACGCCGTACCAGCCGGTACCAGGCTCGTGGCTGCTTTAAAAGGCGGCTGGGTACGAAGCGTCTCTTCAGTTTACATCTCGCTATTAGCGTACGCTTGTAAAATTATCGAATCTGTTGTGAATATATCTAGATAGTCCGATTTATTTCGAATTGTGTGACGTAGTGACATATTAATTTTTATTTGGTTTGTATTGTTGATTTCATATTTTTGATTTGATATTTTTGATTTAATATTTTTGACTTAATACTTTGGATTTTCATTCATTTTTACTTAATCTTCTAAAAGCCAATTTTTGATTTTTGTTGATTTTTCATTTTTGTGGATTTTTTTTGATTTTTTATTGATTTTTTGATTTTTTTATTGATTCATAATTTTTTTATTTTTTAATTTATAATTTAAAATGTCATTTTTAAATGTAAAAATTGAAAACATCGACTTAACAGCCTTCGATTTAAACGACGCTTGCCTTGTGCATGATTTGATTGATTGTTCATTTTGTGGGCTAAGCGACGAGGAGCTAGATATTAAATTTAGGGAAATTGATATTAATACATTTAACAATTCATCTGAATCTGGCGATTCTTCCGAAATTGGTGAAAGCGATATTTTGACACAGCTCTTAAAAGTTTTGGATGAATCTATTATCCCTGATATTCCTCAAGAACCTCTTGAAACAATTAATTTCGATGATTTAAATAATGATATATTAAGGAAAAATTTAATTAACAATTCTGAAATAAATGAGGGATATAATTTGGAACAACTTTTAGATATATTAGAAGGGGGTGAAATTGGTGAAAATAGCTCAGGGCAAAATTTAATTAAGGGTGATGTGGAATATCAGGAGACTTTTGAGAGCTGTGAGGAACAAAATAATAAGGGGGTTTTAAACAATAATAATAATGGGGTTGGTAACGAGGGAGCTTTAAATAATGATAAGAGGATTGGCATTGGGGGTTTTTCGAAAAATAATATGGAAGAGGTTTATCGCCCCCACTATTCGCCAATTTCAGATGCATCGTCAGATTCATCAGAGGATTCCAACGACAGCGTTGAGACTGTTATAAACGTCTCAGCCAAAGCTCAGCATAATTTTATTAAAGTGTTGGATCAAAATTTAATTGAAGGGTTGGATCAAAATTTTATTCAGGGGTTTGAACAACCATCCAAATTTGGCTATACCAGAAATTCAGTAAATTCGGTAGATGTTTTTGATTTGAGTTGTGGCGAAATTGTGGGGGACATTGAGGTATATACTTATACTGAAAATTTTGAAGATGAGCAGCCTCAATGTCCCTTAATTTCTTCCTGTAATCAAAATCAATTTTTGAAAAATCCTTCTGGCCTAAATTTAGAACAAAGTTCTGAAAATTTAATTGAAAAAAATTTACCCAAAAAACGTTCTTTATCAGAAACAAATGATTGTTCAGATTTAAAAAAGTCAAAATTGGACGGTGATATTTCTAGTTCCCAAACTTTAGGGGCACAAATTTCAAAAAATTCTTTACCAGTCGCTGTAACAACAGCTCCGAAAATCAATCCAACAAATAAAGTCGCTATTGGAGAATTAGATAAGTTTCTACATAAGAAAACTAAGCCGAGCTTAAATAGGAATGAAACAAGGTGTGCCACATCTAGATTTAAGTCAATGGTTTATTCCTATTTAAACTTAGATAATATATGTAATAATTTATCTAATTCGACTTTAAAAGACGTTAAAAATTGTATTCAACGACAAGGCGATCTTCTTTTAAATTTGGGAAATATATTTTTTAAAAAAAATCCATGTTTTTCTTCAAATTAAAAAGTGAATCCAAAAGTTAATTCAAAAGTAAATCCAAAAGTTTTCTAAATTGCGCGAGCTGAAAAAATTGCTAATTATTCTATGTCATTGGGTCTTGATAGATCGAAATTGTATTTATTTAAAAGCGACACGGCCCTAACCGATTCCATTTTAAAATGACTCTCCTTTGCACACACTGCTTAAGAGAATTTAAAAGAAAATCACATATTGTACGCCACCTTCGAGAAAATGTTGTTAATAACGAAAACACCTTTAACTTGGAAGATTATATAATTAATCGTAAGTATTTTTTTTATAACATATTTAGCTATAATTTTCCTTTTAATTTTTTTTTATTATTAATAAAGGTTTACAGAGGAATTAAAAAATAATAATTGTTTCAGTTGATGAACTACTTTCAAGACCTCCAATGCGATTTTGCCAAGATTGTGAAGTAAATGTCAAATCTAATTCCTGGAGCACACACTTGAGGACAAATATTCATAAAAACAGGAGCTGCATAAAATATGGAAATGGAATTGACATTATCAGGAGTGCATTTAAATGTCGAATAGCTTCCTACAGAATATATTCGCAGAATTATCACATCGACATCAAAAAGTTTCAGCAAGATGTTGGTAATAAAGTGCAAACATTAATACGCCAGCGTCAACAGGAATTTACATGTGCTAAAGTAAATTTGGAATTATTTGGAATATATTATTCTCCAACTTTAACCTCTACTTCAATTAAGTCATTTAATACACCGTTCTTCATTGTAACCCATACAACTGATCTACAACAGCTTTACGATGATTTATTCAAGATTATTGAAACCAAAGCAGATGAATTGCCGGAAAGAGACTCAGGTAATTATTATTTAATCTCAAGAGCTAAGTTTTCTTAATCTCAAGAGCTAAGTTTTCTTAATATCACTTGTACATCTCTAACAAATATTATTCAGAACTAATTTTTTAATTCCTATTACAGGGTGGGCTCTACAAAGAATTCTGCATTTGGAAGTCAACATCAATAAGTACAACCCATTGAATGCCTCCTCCTACATTAAGATGCATCACTTTTCTAAATCAATAGTGAATGTGATGAATGAGGACAATTGCTGTTTCGCCTGGGCAGTGGTTTCAGCAGCATACCAGCCAACCGGTAATCCTCGAAAGACCTCATCATATCCAGACTTCAGAGACGCTTTCGATTTTACAGGTATTGAATTTCCAGTAAAATTATTAGATATAAAAAAGTTTGAGGAAAAAAATAATTTGTCCATAAATGTATATGGAGTTGAAAAATTTTTAAGGGATAATAAAAAGGTATATGAGATTGTCGGTCCTTTACATTATAATAATGAAAAGAAAAAATTACATATTAATTTGCTTTTAATAAGTTCTGATGATGGAAATAACCACTACTGTTGGATAAAGGATTTAGGTTGCTTGGTATCCAAACAATTATCAAAAAAGAAAATAAAAAAATACTTATGTGATGGATGCCTTCAATATTTTGGAACATATGAAAAACTTAACACACATTTAGAACGTGATTGTAGTTTTGTTCGAATTGAGCTTCCTTCAGATAATTTGATTTTGGATAAATTTGGCAATTATATTCCTGCAAATATATTAAAGTTTCAAAATATTCAGAAACAGTATAAAGCTCCTTTTGTTATTTATGCCGATTTTGAATGTTATTTGAAAAACATTGAGTGCCAACAATCTACACCTGATTCGACAACCTCATATACTATTAAAACTGCTGAACATATACCCTATTCATTTGCTTATTATATTAAATCATCATTTGATGAGAATGTTGTGTGTCTTAAACTTTATAGAGGTACAGATTGTGCTATAAAATTTATTGAATACATTGAAAATGATGTAAAAGAAATTTATAAAAAATATTTAAAATATCAAGTACCATTGAAAGATTTATCATCTGTGGAACAGATTGAATATGAAAATTCTAGCATTTGTTATGTATGTGAAAAACCTTTTTCAAAAGGAAATTTCATAAAGTGTAGGGATCATTGTCATATTACAGGTAAATATCGAGGAGCCGCCCACTCAATATGTAATTTGCATTTTAAACCTCCAAAATATATACCAATAGTATTGCATAATTTAAAAAACTATGATTCTCACCTATTTATTAAATCGCTTTGCTATAATAAAGAAAATATTAGTGTTATAGCTCAAAATAAAGAAAAGTATATTTCTTTTAGTAAGGAAATTTTCGTTGATGTGTCAGAAAAGCGGAAACCAGTTGCTTTGCGACTACGCTTTATAGATTCTTTTCAATTTCTCCCAGAGTCTTTAGAGTCACTATCACAAACTCTACAAGATTCACAATGTTTTGAAATTAAAAAGTTTTTCTCAAATGCTGATGAATTTCGATACATTAGACAAAAAGGGGTATTTCCATACTCTTACATAGATTCCAACGAAAAATTAAATGAGAAATCTCTACCATTGATTGATAAATTTTATAATAACTTAACCGATGAAAATATCTCTCCTCAAGACTACAGTCGTGCTGTAGAAGTGTGGAATCTATTTAAGTGTTCTACAATAGGGGCTTATTCCGATATTTACTTAAAATCAGATGTTTTACTTTTGGCTGATGTTTTTGAAAATTATAGATCCACATGTATTAAAACCTATAAGTTAGATCCTGTTAATTATGTCACTAGCCCTTCTATGTGCTGGGATGCAATGATGAAATTAACTAATGTAGAATTAGAATTATTAACGGAACCAGATATGCTTCATTTTTTCAAAAAAGGTGTTCGTGGTGGGGTTAGCACTTGTTCCAAACGCAAATCTGAAGCAAATAATCCATTCTTAGAAAATTTTAATCCTGAAAGACCTACAACATATATCGCTTACTTAGACGCCACAAATTTGTATGGTTATGCTATGAAACAATATTTGCCTGAAAAAAATTTTGCTTGGGTACCTAAGCTCGAAATAGAAACTTTAAATATATCCGAACTTTCAGATACATCATCTATAGGATACATATTTGAAGTTGATTTAGAATATCCAAATTATTTACATGATAGTCATAATGATTTCCCATTTTGTCCTGAACAATATACACCACCAATTTCAAACCACTCAAAATTAATTCCAAACTTACATAATAAATATAACTATATCATTCACTACCGATATCTGAAACAATGTCTACAATTTGGACTCAAAATCATAAAAATACACAGAGCAGTTAAGTTTACACAATCACCATGGTTAGCGGAATATATAGATTTAAATACAAATTTACGAAATTTATCTAAAAATAAATTTGATAAAAATTGTTATAAATTGGCAAATAATTCAATTTTCGGTAAAACCATGGAAAATGTTGATAGGCGAGCAGATATTAAATTAGTATCTCAATGGGAAAGACAGGGTAATAAATTTAGTGCCGAAAAACTTATTTCTAAACCTCAATTAAAGGATTTTAAAATTTTCTCTGAAAATCTAGTTGCTCTTCAACTTCAACAGGTTTGCATTGAATACAATAAACCAATTTATGTTGGGATGAGTATTCTGGATATTGCAAAAACTGTAATGTATAATTTTTATTATGGGTATTTAAAAGTAAAATATGGTAATAATTTAAATTTATTATATACGGATACTGATTCCTTAATTCTTGAAGTTCAGACCCAAAACTTTTATGAAGATATGAAGCTAAATCTGGATCAATTTGATACTTCTAATTTTTCTGAACAAAATATTCATTGCATGCCTATTACAACATCAGTTGTTGGTAAATTTAAAGATGAGTACAAAGGGATTCCCATTGAAAGTTTTTATGGAACTGGTGCTAAAGCATATTGTATAAAATCCAAAAATAGTGTAGATAAAAAAGCAAAAGGCGTTAGTAGATCATGTATAAAAAATCAATTAACATTATCAGATTATAAAGATGTTGTTGAGAAAGGTGACAAAATATTCTGCACCATGTATGTATTCAAGTCAGATATGCATAATATATACACTAATTTGTTAAATAAATTGGCATTAACAACTCATGATGATAAAAGATATTGTATACCAAATTCCACAAAAACTCTTGCATGGGGACATAAGGATATTTTGGAAACAGATTTTTTTGATAAAGATATGAAAATGATGTATGATACTCTAACTTTTTTAAGTTCTGGAAACGAAAATGGATCTAAAAATAAAAAACCGCGATTAGAATTAACTACTCCTAGTAATTTTTCATCTTTATAAAGACATCATTTTATATGATGATAAATTATGTAAGTCGTTTTTGAAGCTTTAAAAGTTGGAGGGGAAACTGAATCCAAAAACATATATATTGTATAGAAATACCATTATTTGTTAGTAATATTACAACAATGACTGCTGCATCTTTAATAGTTTTAGTTTCCCTTGTTGGAAATGTGATATATGTAAATTACATTCCTAATACAGTTAGGGCTGATATATGTATAAATGCCCTCAAAAATGAAACCGACTGCTACAAACAGATGAAAATGACATATCTTGTTGGAAATTCACACTTTTTTACCTATAATGTAACTGATTCTGCTTTGTGTGAAAATACATACATAAAAATTAAATATTCCATGACAAACAAACCATTACAATATTCAGATTGGATTCCTTTCAATAATAAAAAAGAAGAATCTTGTCATTGTGTCTGTTGTTATATATTTGTTATTATATTTACAGCAGCAATATTTATTTGTACATGTTTAATTTTATTGTATTTCATGAAAAAATATCTATAAAAATATTTAATAAATGTTAAAAAAATAATATAAATTTTGTTTTTTATTGATTCTCGTTAGTATAAAGACATTTAAAGTTTATCCCCTCCTCTTAAATGGAGAGGGAAAATAAGTTTACCCCTCCACTTGAGAGGAGAGGGAAAATGTATAAAATTTAGGAGCAAACGGATTGATAGTTAGTTTTTTGAGAGCAAGCAGATAGCCAGTTAGTTTTTGAAATACATCATTTAAAATGTTCAGTAATCAGAGTAAAAATATATTTGAAAATTCACCATTAAAAAAGAAAATAAAAAAAACAATTATAAATTCTACAAAATATAATTTAAATAATTCTAACTCTAAATATGCTGTGATTGGTTTGTGGGTGGAAAGTGATTTTCTACCATGCATTGAACTTGGTGGTAAAAATGGTCAGTCTGTGATATTAAATGAAGATGATTGGAAGAACTTATTGCAATATCAAGGAGTTATAACAAATTATATGTTTTCACCAAATGTTTTCAATGAACCGATATATTTGCAAAATTTATCTATTCATTTTGAAAAGATTGGTGAATTACCAATAGTGAAGATTGTGAAAAGCTGTGATTTTATTTACTATGGAAATGAAACTGTGTGCAGACTATGGGAACAAATTCCACTTATAGAATATAGACTAAATGTTTTACAAAAACAAAACTTTCGACGTTATTTCAACGTTTTTAGAAATAACAATTTTTACGACGGAGATTCTTTTGACAAAATATATAATGTCCTTTCTCCAAAACAAAATCTAAATAGTGAAAATGTGTGCTCCATGCTGGAACTGCTGTTGAATCATCCCGAAGAACTAGAACAAAAATTAAAGTCTAAGCACTATTATGAAGAAGACAGTATCTATTGATGAATCAAGAAACCAAATTCATCTGATGGTTGCTTGGAACTTCGCCTACAGAAAAGCTCGTATGACTTCTGAAGAGTTTATAAATCAAAAACATTTTAGAAGAAGGATTAAATTGACTGAAGAAATTTTAAATCCCATATTAGACTCTGATTATAGGAATATTGTATTTAAAAAAATGTTTATGTAATAAGCTTATTTTTAAATAAAACAAATATATATAAAAAATCATTTTTTTTATTACAAAACATCAATTATTATTACAGCATTAATTACTATTACATCACATCTCTCTTGAAGATCCAAGAGTTATAAGATTTATCTAATCCTAACCATTTTACAAATACTTTGTTTCCTTTCTTTCTTAACACTTTTTCCACCAGATATACATTTGGGTGTCTTACTTTTTGAAGTTCTTCTTCATAGAAACCTCCTTGAATATCTATCCCATTTCCATCTTGAATCAAATACGTTGTTGGATTAGTAAGCTGGATTTTTTTTATTTGAAAAATTTCGTTTGACCAGTTGGGCGTGTAACCTTTAGAAAATTGTTCGCGAATCTTGCTTATTCGTACTCTATCACTGACACGAAATTTTGGTGATCTGGGATCCACAGTTTTCCTATGAGTATAAGCTGATTTCAAGATTTCCATTTCATTCTTTTTGTTAACTTCGTTTGGTTTTTTTCCGATTGTTGAATGCTTAGTATTATTGTATTCTGTAATTATTTCTTTAAGAAAGCTGATCCATTTATAATTACCTAGTAAACTAAACTTTTTCCACATTTTGTTTTTTATCGTTCTATTTACTCTCTCTACAATACTAGCTTTCATATTAGAAAATGTGTTGTAATGATTAATTTTGAACTGCTCCATAAGTTTCTGAAAGTCTTGATTAAAGAATTCTTTACCCTGATCAGTATTCAGATTTGTTGGGGGAGTTTTTAAAGTTAATAGAATTTTTTTCATTGCAGCTGCTACATCTTTACCAGTTTTGGATTTTACAGGTTCTGCCCATACAAATTTAGAAAACACATTTATTACCATTAAAATATATCTTAAACCCCTATTAAATTTCGCATATGGCTGCATTTCTATCAGATCAGCTTGAAATAGATCATTAAGCCCTTTTACAATTGTTCGTCTCCTTCTATATCGCCTTCTCGCCGGTTTATGTAATTCATTTACAACGTCTTGCTTAATTTTACTCATTATTAATTTATACCTTACTCTCGAAAATAAATCCCACAAATAACTTTACCTCCTTCTAAACCGTTTATAAAAGCCCTTTATCGCTGATGTTGTAAAATATAAAAAAAAATCATCTCAGTTTTTTTTAGTAAGTTCTTTAATTTTATTTTCCATTGCTTCAAATGATTTTTTATTTTCATTTATAATTTCTTTTATTGACGAATTTATTTGGGTGATGTTGTTAGTAAGATCAGAAATTTTTACATTAAATTTATTTTCCATTGTTTCAAATGATTTGTTATTTTCATTTCTAATTTCTTTTATTGACGAATTTATTTGGGTGATGTTGTTATTAAGATCAGACATTTTTACATTAAATTTAGTTTCCAAAAGAACATTTGATAACGTATAATCTTTTTTGAAACCACCTAATGTTGAATTCATTTCTTCTCTTGCATAATTCATTGTATCATTAAATTCTTTTCTAGAAACTTCAGCAGCTCTTTGAACTAATTCGTTTAAAGATTTTATTTCTTTTGTTAATTTATCTTCTAGATTTTTTATATCTTTTCCTAATTGAAATTCTGCATTTGTAATATCTAATGTCATTTTCACAATTTTTTTTTCTATATTTTTTATGTCTGACACTGTCTTTTCAGCTTTGTGTAGTATATCTGTATAAGATGTTTCAAGTTCTTTTATGAGTAAAGAAGTCTCCTCGATTTTTGAACTATTATTTTTAATTTTAATTAATACATCCTTTTTAGAAACTTCTATTATAGCTTGCACTACTTCTAGTAAGGATTCTAATTCTTTTTGTAATTTCTCATCGATTGCCTTTGTAAAATTTCCCTCGTCAAAAGACGTTTCAGATTTGGTTTTCAGATTGTTTAACTGCTTTAGTATATCCTCGATTTTTTCATTATCTTTTGTAATTTGATCTTTGAATTTTGTTTCAATTTTTTCATTTTCGTTTTGAAAATCCTCCTTCAATTTGTCTTCTAAATATTGTAAATTTGATTTATATGCATTGATTTTAATTTCAAATTCTTTAATTTGTTCTTTAAATTCATTAACTTTGTCGGTATCTTTTTTGTGAATTAGGAAATGAGTGTTCATTGATTTTTCAAGATTTTGTGTATTTTTATCCATAACGTCATGTATTTTCTTAAAATTCCTTACTTCTTCTGCTACTCTATCATTGAGCAAATTAGTAAAATTTTGAAACTTTGATGTAATTTCCTTGGAAATACTGTTCTTGACATTGTCAATTGCTGAAGTATCCTTAATTATTGATTTAATTGATGTAATTTCATTTTTTATTTCATTTTCAAAATCATCAACTTTATCATATTTTAACTTCACTACGTCAAAGTCATTTGCATATTTAGAAACTTTCTGAGAAAATTTTTCTACTACATCATCATTTCCATCAACAGTATTTTTCAAATTAATTATCTTGTCATTATATTCAGGAATAACTTTATCCTCAAATAACTTAATCTTTTTTGCAATATTTTGTATATTGTTATCATATTCATTTATTCTCTTATTTAAATTATTAACATCGCTTTTCAACCCGGGATCTAAATTTTGAATTAATTTGTTTTCAATATATTTGACATCGCTTTTAAAAATTTTTATTATTTTCTCTTCAACATTTGATAATATTTTATTTTCTAGTGATAATAATGTGTTTAGAGCAGATTTTTTTGAAATATGACGACCAAATTTATCGATGGTCATTTTAGAAATGTTTAAAAGTATCTATTATGTCCTTTTATATAATAATATTCGCTTCTCTTAGTTCTTCAATAATGGAAATAATTTCATTGTTATGACCAGTGTGTCCCGCAAGCATGGATGCTACCAATAGTCGAAGTCTCTCAACAAGTTCGTTTACATTATCCCAATATATGTAATCTGTATTAGGTTTATTAACTTTTAAAGTTATACCAAATCCGGTTTTTTTTGAAGACACTCGACTTTCTCTATATGGAGCTTTGCGTCTTTCAAAAAATCCCTGGACTGCTTGTTGAGATTCGGGATTTAGAGTTTTAGTTTTTGTAATTCCTTTGCTTTGCAAATAAGGTCCTATTATAGAAATATATTTATGTGATCCATTCCCCTGCACCTGCTCATTTGGATCATTATTTCTACGGTATGCATTGGTTCTTTTTAAAATATCCATATAATTTTCCAAATCTTGTTTTTTATACCCTATTGGTTCTTTTTTAAATAATAACTCATATAAACCTGGTGTACCTGTATAGGTTATTCCTTCAATTTTGATGTTTTTACCAATAATTTCGACAGGTTTTTGAGTTAAACCCAAAAAGAATTTCTCGGTTTCCAAATCATGAACTATTCCATATTGGTGATCAAACTCATGTTCAACATCTTTTACACCGCTATCAATATATTGGCGAGGTAATTCATCAAATCCTAATAAATATTCTTTATATAAATCTGTATCAACAAATGTTCGAACTGTTTGCCGTGTTTGTTCCAGTATATCTGAAAGATTTCCTATTGTGGAGTGTGAACCTGAAGAAGGGTTTGTTTCTGCAATAATACTTGTTTGTTGTATAGATGGCATTTGACTTGCTGAAGCTAAACTCGCGTCCCAGTCAATAATCGATGGTATTTCTGTAGGAAGGAGTGGAGTTTTTCCCGTCTTTCTTTTTTCTGGTGTTGATGTTCCATATTGTAATTTTCTCTTTGGTGTTAGTGTTTGAATTGATCTTTTCTGTGGTGTTTCATAAATTTTTTTAATTGGTGTGTGTAGCTCTTCCTTTATTTCAACAGGTTCAATTTTACCAATCGTTGAAATTAATTCTTGTAAGGGTTGAGTTATCGGTTTATATGTTTCCTCCAATTTAGTTTGCGCCTCAAATTCCGCATTTTTTAAACTCTGATATTTTTGTTTAACAGCTTTTCTTGATTTAACTAGCTCTCTTGCTAAACGTTCATCCATGATTGGTATAATTTACCATCAAACGTTTATTTTTATAAGTAAATATATGAATCAAATCCTTTTCGATATCGGCCAGATTTCACATTAGAGTCTTTGTCTATTACTAAAAATCCAAATTTATCTTTCCAACATATTAAGCACAACTCATTAAATTGGTTTAATGACATATCAACATTAACATGATCATCATAAATATGTTTTAAGTTTGTTCGATCTTGTTGAAATATAACAATTAAATTTGCATTGTCACGAATTAATTGTTTCGGAATAGAAGAATATGTTTGACATAAATAAAAACAATCAGTATTTTTGTGTCTTCCGAAACAAAAATAGTCCTTTACAACATTCTGATTACAACACACTATATCATCAAATATTATTATAGAGTTTGGTTTAACTTGTTTTGGTGAAACAATTGTTTCTTCATTTTCAGATTCATAGTATCCAATTTTTTTCAAAGGTTTAAAAAGTGTTCTCAAATATTTATACTTTGGTTGATATAAGGATTTTGAATAAACATACAGATTTTCAAATCGCAAACCATTCGGATCTTCAATCAAACTAATAATAACATTGGTTTTGCCACAGCCTGACGGGCCAATAATTAACCCTCTTTTACTATTTCCCTCAAACAGTTTTCCATGTTTTCTAAAACCATTCACTGAACTTTCATGATCCTTAATTGTTATAGAGTATGGTTGTTTCTCAACTCTCATTTTATATATAAAACAAACTATTAATATTCAGTATTGTGATGTAACTGGTTAGTTATCACTAGGATTGCAACTATATATAATGTTTCCATCACATAATAAACGAATCATTTACAAGACAAACAGCAAAAGGAAAGGAAGTGGTTTAGTAAACTCATTAATAAATAAATTACCCTTTGAATTGCATATTCCTGGTTATAATTTTTGTGGACCTGGAACAAAATTGGAAAAACGATTGTCAAGAGGTGATAAAGGTATAAATTTATTGGATGAGGCTTGTAAAGAACACGATATTGCTTACTCACAATCAAATGATATAAAAAGAAGGCATTTAGCTGATAAAGTATTAGCTGACAAAGCTTTATCAAGGTTCAAAGCTAAAGATTCTAGTTTTGGGGAAAAAACTGCTGCACTAGGAATTACTGGTGCTATGAAAATTAAAAGAAAATTAGGTATGGGACTTCGAACGAGAAGAAAGTTCAAGCGAAAAACTCGAAAAGGACGAGGACTATCATTATCTCAGGTAATTTCAAAAGCTAGAAAAGGAATTAAGGGGAAACGTTTTAAAGACCTAAATGAAAGTATTCAAACTGCTTTAAAAGCTATTAAAAAAACTGGTAAAGTCTTACCTCCAAAGAAAAGGGTAATTCCAATCCCAAAGACTGGCGGATTTCTTCCACTTATACCTTTATTTGCTGGTTTGTCTGCTCTTGGTGCTCTTGGAGGAGGGGCTGCAGGTATTGCTAAAGCAGTAAATGATGCAAAAGCAGCCAAAGCGAAATTAGAAGAATCTAAACGACACAATCAAATGATGGAGTCCATTGCGGTAGGAAAAAAAGGAAGTGGACTTTATTTAAAACCCTATAAAACAGGATGTGGATTATACTTGAAACCTTATTCAAAAAACTGCTAAAACATATACCTCGAAAAGCACTTACAAATTACGATTTACTTAAATACGCTAAATATTTACAAATTCCCAACTTTCGTGGTATTTTTATGAGGGATAAATTACCAAAAAAGATAAAGTTAATTGAAAGTGCAATTGTCAATCTAGATAATCACAGTGGTGTTGGTACTCACTGGATAGCATATACAAAAAAAGGAAAAAACATAATATATTTTGATAGTTATGGTAATTTGCGACCCCCTTCTGAATTAATTAAATATTTTTATAGCGACCAAAATAATAATATTGTTAATTATAATTATAACAGTTATCAAAACTTTAACAAAACAAATTGTGGTCAATTGTGTCTAAAATTTCTTTATAACCATATGTAACACCTAATTTTAGTTTATTATTAAACATATTTTTAAAGTAAAATGTCATATAGTTTTGTTCTTAGCGGCAATTCCGCTATTTTAACATCAGAGTTACATCCTCCAATATATTTAGATGAAGATGTTGAATATGTTATCGGTCTTGTAAATTTCGAAACATTTAATGCAATTCCCAATATTGATGTTGGGAATAATGTATTAATTCATGATGAAAATTTAGAAATAGCCATACCCCCAGGTAGCTACGAATTAGAAGACATAACAGATTTTTTAAAAAAACACTTGGATGAGGATAAAATTAGTTTTAGTCTTTATGCAAATAATAATACTTTACGTACACATCTTAAATGTTCAGCCCCCATAACTTTTCGTGAAGGAACTATTGGTAAATTATTAGGGTTTAAAAATGGGCGATTGGAAGCCAACATTGAACATATATCAGATTTTCCCGCGGAAATAATTAAAGTAAATTCAATAAATATAGACTGCAGTATTGCAGAGGGATCATATTTAAACGGGAAACCTGTTCATATAATACACCAATTTTTCCCGAGCGTTGCTCCAGGGTTCAAAATAATTGAGTCACCTCAAAACGTCATATATTTCCCAGTTACCGTTAAAGTAATTGATAAAATAGCCATTAAAATAATAGATCAGGAAGGTGATTTGGTTAATTTTAGAGAAGAAACCATAACCATCAGACTACATCTTAAAAAAGTAGATTAAAGATGGTAATATTATATAACAATAAATCTGCAAACTTTACTAGAAAATTTAATAATAAAAACATTAATAAGACAAGAAAGAAACCAACTTCCTTTAGTAGGAAATCAAACTTCCAAAGGTTAACACCTTCTAATAGAAAATTTCTTCAAAGTTTGGGTTTTAAACTTAAATAAAAATGGATTATTTAAATGTAAGAGAAAATGTATTGGTTGATGAATCAATATTAAGCTGGGAAATTCTTTCTTTCGATCCTTTTAATCCTACAAAACTCGGACCAAATGATGAAATCAGAATTGCTTTGCAACAAACAGGAAAATATCCTTTACCTTGCAAAAGTGAAATTTATGTGGAATTGCAAGTAACTAAAGAAGATGATTCCCCTTTAGCTAATACTGTTTTAATTAATAATGCTCCGGCATTTTTATTTAAAGAATTACGCTATATTTTAAATGGTGTTACTATTGACTCCGTTCGGGATATTGGTATAACTTCAACTCTTAAGGGATATATTTCATTTAATCAAAATGAAAGTGCTAAATTGGAAAATGCCGGTTGGTATCCGAAAACAAAATCTAAAGAAAAAATTATGACTGATGACAAAGGTAATGTTTCATTATGTATACCATTAAAGATGTATTCAGGATTTTTTGAAGATTATAATAAGATTATTCTTAATTCACAACAAGAACTTATTCTAATAAGAAGTAATGATGATACAAATGCATTATTATCCAGTAATGAAGATGAAAAACCCAAAGTTAAAATTACCAAGTTGTGTTGGAGAGTTCCTCATCTTACTGTAGCGATTCCGCAAGAATTAGCACTTACCAAAATTATTGACAAAAATAGTGATATACTAATAACCTTCCGAAGCTGGGAATTAGTTGAATATCCAGAGTTATTGGAAACTACGAGGCACAACTGGCCCGTAAAAACATCTACAAAAGTCGAAACGCCACGTCATGTTCTAATTGCTTTTCAGAAAAATAGACGTGGTAATCTAAAAATGGATATGAGTAAATTTGATCATTGTAATTTAAGAAATATGAATGTCTTTTTAAATTCAGAAAGATATCCTTACAATGATCTTCAACTTGACTTTGAAAATAATAAATTTGCTACTCTGTATGAAATGTTTACAGACTTTCGTCAAGGGTATTATAACTCTCCAGTGGAACCAATTTTTAATCCGAAAGAATTTAAAGAAAATGCTCCTATAGTTTACATTAATTGTTCACATCAAAGAGATTTACTACAAACAGGTCCAGTAACCATGAGAATTGAATTTGAAACCAAGGAAAAAATTCCCCCTAAAACAGCGGCATATTGTGTTATAATTCATGATAAAGTTTTCAGTTACAATCCATTAACAAAAATTGTGAAACAGTTGTAATACAATTTCCTTAAGATAAAATACTCTTTTTAAACAAACCGCTACTTACGCTTAAGAGCGCACGCGTCAATTTTGATATTTATTAACGTAGCCAAACCAGAATTCTTCATTTATATAATGTCTTACGAGATTTCAGTTCGAGTATTAGATTTTCAACTTCAGTTGCAGAAATTAAAAAAACAAATAAGTGAATATCAATTAAAAGTAGAAATGATCAAGAAATTCAAATATTTGAAAATATGAAACTTATTCTAGATCTTCAAGGATTCAAAATTGAAAATAATAAATTTATTGTAAAGGAATTAGCAGCGTACGATGGGCAAAAGACAAGTCATTTTATTTTCAAAGCTCCATTTCCGATGGGTCATTTACCATCCTATTTACACAAACAAGCTCTGTGGTTAATAAAAAATTACCATTGCATTGAATGGTGTGAAGGATTTACACCATTACACAAATGTGGAGATATCATAAGAGATTTAAGCGCTAAGGTGGACTATGTTTATGTAAAAGGGGAAGAAAAGGCAGATTTCGTAAAGAAGTATTCCATGAAACCAGTTATCGAGATTGATGAACAACCCACCCTAAAGAAAATGGATCCTTGCTGCTTTTATCATCAAAAAATACCATGTGTATGTGCATTATCAAATGTTTATTACCTTTACAACAATTTTTTTATGTAATAAAAGACTTGATTACAAATTATGTGTTTTATTTTCTAACATTGTTTTAATACATGAAATATTATTATTTAATCCTAGTTCTTGAAGTTTACATATTAAAATATCTATATTTTTATTTTTTAAATATTCGCTACAACATTTAGCTGCTAGTAAACATAATTCCGCATGTTCCATATAATTTAAAAACACTATAATATTCTGCGCTTCACTTTCTTGACCTTCATATGCATAAAACTCGGAACAGGCTGCGGACATCAAAAACTCTTCATACATTTCTCTTATTAATAATTCCATAATAAATCCTACACTAAAACCTCCCTGTTTCTCAATATCTCTTTATCTCTCTCTTCCTCTTCCACGATTTCTTTTAATATATCAGGATCTTTTATATAATCCTTCAATATCCTTAAAAAGTAACTGAATCCTATTTTCTTTATTTCATGAAAGAACTTCGGCAAATTTTGGGTTTTTCTATAATTTAAACAGGCTTCTGCAGCTAATTGGTATTGGAAGGCAGTCTCATAATATACCTGTGCCCACTCGGGGTGTGTTTTCCTTAGCATTGCATTCTTTAATTCGGAATTTTGAAGTTTAGTAAACTGTTTACCTAATTTGATTATTTCATTTTGCAAATCACTGTTCATAACTACCACTTATTTTTAATTTAACACTGTTCTTTATTAGTGGTGAATCTTCTATATAAGCTTAAGACTAGTTGTAAATGAATGTAGCTCGCTCAGATTCAGTCCTTTAAAATACCAGCTCCCCTCCAACTGCTACCAGCTCCCCTCCAACTACTGTGGTGGTTAGGAAGGAGGTAGGAGGTGGAGCAAAAAGAGGCGGAGTTTATGAAACCAATCGGAATAGGGGGCGAACTTGGGCAGCCAATCAGAAACAAGGTCATTCTTGGCTGACCAATCAAAAAAGTGGTGGGGGGGTCAACTAGAAGCCCCCTATTCCCACTACTATCTCAGAAACTAAATGTTTTGCCATTGAAAGAAACCTACTTACCATTGTTTGGGCAATAAAGCACTTCCGCCCCAATTTATTTGGAAGGAAGTTTACCCTTATAACTGATCGCAGGCCGTTCACCTGGCTCTTTTCTATTAAAGAGCCCGGTAACAGATTGGCTCGATGGGGCCTCAAAATTGAAGAATACGATTATAAAATCGAGTATAAAGCGACAAAAATAAACAAAAACGCGGACGCTCTGTCTAGAATATGCATTAATCATTTTCAAGAATGCGCAAACTTCCAATCAAAAATGTAAGTTTACGCCGTGAACCAGGAAGATGAATCTGAGAACGAATATACAGAAAATCCCAAAATAGACGACAAAACTATCACAACGGAATATTATAGATTTGTTCAACTATATAATACTAAGTCTTTAATAGACTATTCTACAATTGAAATAATAAATTCCCCCCTTCTAGACAAAACTAACAAAAATATAGTAACCTTTTACTGGAAAAACAAATTCGAAGACATTCACTATAAGATAGTCAATGATATCTTCGAGGAAAACCTCTAATTTAACCGTAATAAAATCAACATAACTTCCAGAAAAACAGTTAAAGATCGTACATACTTTATTATTCCCCTACCCTTCGACCCTAAATCTATTGTAGAACATTTATTTTATGTCCTATTTAAGAACCAAAACGAATTTCAACCCGAAAAAATCAATTGTATAGAAAATAATGTAGAACTTCCCATCTTCGAGATCTTTTTATTTATTTTTGCAGATAAAAACACCAAACTATAAATTGGCCAAAATATCCCCAGAAACCCGGAAGATGACGAAATACCCCAAATTTTCGACAATTACCATACAGGCAAAAATAATTTACACCGCAGTGCAAATGAAACAGTTAGGCAAATAAAAGAAAAGTACAACTAGACAAACTTAGCTAAAGATGTCAAAAAATTTATAAAAAAATTGTGGATCATGTCAAAAAGTAAAAGTTTGTAGCAAAAACTTACGTACCCCTCTCCAATTAACGCAAACATGAAAGAACCCTTTTGAAAGGATAGGATATATATTGACATTTATGAATATCCTGAAAAGAATTCTGCCCTTACTATACGAGAAGAACTTACCAAATTTACTCAGGCCTATCCCTTAAAGGACAAGAAAGCAAATGCTATCGTAAATACTCTACTAGTATCCTATCATCAATATGGAACTCCACTAAGGTTCCATTCTGACTATGGTCGTGAGTTCGATAACACCCTCATAAAAGATCTACGCGAAATTTTTGATATTAAATTGGCATTATCAAGCCTAGGCCATTCACAGTCAAATGGCTCAGTTGTACGATTTCACGCAACCCTATTCGAAACGATCAGAGCTAATATGACCGAGAATCCTCACGAGCACCCCTTCAACGTGTTATCCTATGCCATTATATGTTACAACAACACTTAAAATAAGACCTACGGATTCACACCCTATGAAATTCTTTTCGGTCACACCTCCAGCAAACCCCCTGAGACTTTATACAATCAACAGAAACTAATTTCAAAATACATGAGAGACCTAAACAACCACATGGGACATTACTACAAACCCAAAAAGAAAAAGCCAAAAAAGATCCACTCACATTCATGACTATAAAATTGGTGATAAGGTATATCTTAATGAATCTCAGATCCATACAAAATATAAAAACAAATTCAACGGACCCTTTGAAATAAAAGAAATTTTCCAAAATTGAGCCGTTCTCTTTAACCCCCGAACCAAACAAAATACAAAAGTCAATTTCGAAAGGGCAAAACCCTATTATGACTAGCGTTATTTTCTTATTTACAGATATTATGGGCTATCCTTGGTTGCTCTCGCGCAATTCGCTCTCATGCTCAACGAAAGTACCGTAGGAATCTTCTTCCATGAAGCAGGAAAATAAGCGATCACTAAGAAAAAACAATCTTTCCTTGCCTGTCTATTCTTCTAGCATAGAACAATACATTAACATACTTAAATTAGATTCATGTCAGTCCGACTCAAATGTAGTCTTTGTTCTCAAAATACCATTAGTCGAACCTGAATCTTACAATCCTTATCACTTCTAACCTATACTCGTAATCGATAATCGAACAGGTCTCTATCACATCATTCCTGTGACTCGTAAAGATATCTCGAGAGATGATCATTCAATGTTATATGTATCTCTTCGAAACCTGGAGAAAGGCAAGTTTCTAAACCAAGGCAAGAAGATCTATTCCGAAGTTCTACGATATCCTATTGATAGAGAAGAAACGTGCGAAGCACAAAACCTGAAGCCCAAAACCTATCTTCCAAAACCTGCCAAGTTATAGTCCTTGCTGCTACGGAATACAACGTCAAAAAAATTGACCTAATCTTTTGGTTAATCACAGTCTCCGATCCGTTACCAGTAGCAGCGAAATGCGGAGGAAAAGAAATGAAAACCAAAATAATTAATACAAACTCACTGCTAAAACTCCAGCCAGGATGTCACGCCTTCATAGGAAGCAGTAGAATTCAGTTAAAATATCTTAAAAAATATATCAAAATGTGATATACAAAAACCATCCTATAAAAATTCCATTCGATTGCTGCGAAAAAATTTCGTCAAAAAATCACATTCCTAATCTCAAGCCTCTCAAGCTCAACAGAATAGGTATAGAAGATCTTAACGTGACCCAACAAAAATTGGACTAATACTCTGAAGAATTTGACCAACTAATGAACCAGCCGTTCATACACAAACACCTGTCTTGGTTCACAATCTTCACCATTGTTCTGATATCTGTCCTATTACTCATCTACATTTTCAGCTAATATCGTAAGAAAAGGTTGCCCAGGCTCACAGCAAATGAAGACCAATCCTATCCACCTGGACCACCACCACGGAAACATTCTAGGTTAAGACTACTCAGTACCTTAGGAAGAAGAAGACCCACCATTCATCCCCAGGTAGTCTCTGAAGATGAAGTCTTTAAACTTAGGGAGAGCACATAAAAATTAATGCACCGCATTAACTTTTTTCTAAAAAAGAGAGTTGTTATATGCGAAAATACTATAGTTATGCTAAAACTATATAAGTTCGTTCTCATGTATATTGCTTACGCAGCATTTCGCAATTAACAGTTTTACCGCAACAATTTGAAGAAAGAAAATTTACCATGCTACGAAACGTATCTTCTACCGTGTGAACACATGCTGACACCGCTTTTTTCCTAGTATAAATTCACGGCATTATTTTGTAAACGACATTTATAGTATGTATTGTCAGTTCGTCGTCATGCCAGTTTGAGTTTTGAAATTTAATTATTGTATTTTAAATTGTGTAAAATTAAATATACTGTTTTTAAAAAGTTCAAAGTGAATTTTTGAAGAACCGCCTAATGGTCTCATCAGTGGAGCTGTAACGAACTGAAAGCAAAATTCACAGAAAAAACTATCTACTTAAAATCCCCATATCGTAAAATATCCGCAGGATATTACCCGCCGAACTTGATTCTTTTTTCTTTCTTCTATTTCCATCTCTTTCAGGAATATAAGTAGTTATCTTGCTTTTTTCCAAGGATGTATATGTTTTGCTATTTTTTCGTGAACCAGCTTTCAGAGGAAGTGTAAATATTTTGAGGGCAATTAATCTGCTCTTTCCCCTAAGGAATAAGTCTTATTGATGAAGAATTTTTCTCAAAAATCTGGTGCTTCCAGTGATGTTTATGGATGAAAACCGAACTTATCTAACCTTTCTCTAAATTTATTCTAGAATTTTGCTTTTCTGATTTTGGTCTATCTAGAATGGAGCTAGGTAAAAAATCTTCTTCAGTAAATATAGAATCGTCAAATGGAAGAATTTCGCATTTTCTTAAAATGTTGATGATGCTAACTGGCGTTATTACCTTCAGATATGCTTGTCCTATATATTCAACTATGTTTGACATGAGTTTTAGAGCAAACACGAGTCAACAGCCATGTTATAATAAGTTTTGAAAGGTTGTTTTAATCCAACATCAAGCGATTGAAATTTCGTAATAGTGTGTGAGGGCGTTATGAGTATAGTTATACCAGTAGATTAGCAACATCCAGAGTCTTGACCGATAGATGGTTTTCGAGATCGTCCAGTAGTAAAGGTGCTGGGTTGTCTCTTGTGGCAAGGTGTGCTTTACAAAATGCTCTATAACATATACGAATATGTCATTATGCATCCATCCTGTAGACTTAGCTAAACCAAGGCTTCCAGGAGAAGCACCAAGTATCATATAAGTTTTGCACTTTTTTCTAGGAAGAAACATTACGGGAGGAAAAACATTACCAGAAAAGGAAACAATACTACATATTTTTACTAATAGGCCTCAGTAGTGAACATAACCCGATCCTCTTCATCCCCCCACTCCTCGACCTTGACCTTAACCTTGCCCCACCCCTCTTTGGCCCCGCCCACATGTCCTTGTCATTGACCTTGAAAGTGCACGCGTGCGTTGGCCTTGACCTTGTGTTCAAGGTTGTGTGTGTGACCTTGACCTTGACCTTGACCGATACGACCTTGACTTTGTTGGAGGCCATCTTGGGTGTGTGACCTTGAAGTAGTTATTTGTGCATTGTAATAGTGTGGGATGATCTTGAAATGATTTTGACCTTGCAAATTATTCTATAAAATTGTGTGAGTCTATTTACATTCATTCAGTGTGAAATGTCAGATACGGAACTATCTAAAGAAAAAATTATAGAGCAAGTCGGCAGAGTAATTTGTTTATATCAGAGTAATTTAAAAAGTTTGTGTGATTTTGAAGAGAAGGATCTAGCATTTTTTCCTCTTGAATATTTAAAAACTTGCGTTGATACGCTGAGTTTACGGCAAATTTGGGATAAGCTGCCAGCGCCATATCGGTGTGACAAGGAACTACAGTTAAGCTTACCCTGTTACATTCACTATGAACAAATATATCGTCATTATATAGATGGGCCACTACCAGCAATAAAAAAGTGTCGTGAATGTAAAAATGAGTGAATAATATGAATATTGCTTTGGAAGAGACAGTAAAAAAATTGGGTAATGAGTTCACTGAAACGGCTAGTAATTATTTCAATGATGCAATGAAAAGTCGAGCAGAATGGGCGTCGCGCTATTGTGATTTGGCTTATAAAAATGAAAAGGCTGCGAATGCATGACGTAAATATTGCAGCAAAACAATACATTTACAAGACTTTGTTCGTGAAATAAAAAAGTTGGGGTTTAGTGACTGTTTGGAAAAACTGATTAGGTTCATTGCAGATCCGGTTGTGTTAGATGAAATTAGAGTGTAGGACTTAAGTTTAACGTAGTAGTAGTTAATATGGAAAGTTTAGTGCGAGAAATGTACGAAGAATTTCTAATTTCTGCAGCCTGTTCGGAATTTTACGTATTTGAAATGCAAGATTCGGAGGCTCAGGATTTTAATGTATTTTTTAAGTATATGGACCATGCCGAAGTGTGTATTTTAGCGAGTATAGTTTGTAAGAATTTTCTAAGAAATAAAAACAAACAATTATTATTGAACAAATTAAGAAAATTAGGTTTAGGTGATAATGTTACACGTATAGAAGAATGGCAGAAAAAAATCAATCAATAAAGTACATAAAATGTAGTTATTTGTTTCATTATATTTTGTCCTTGAAGTTATCCTTATACCAATTTAAATGTGTGACGTCATTTGACCTTGAATACTCCTCCTACAATTTCTATCGTTAAGCTACCCCCACCATTGTTACAATTCGACCTTGAAACCTCGCTATAAAGGTTCGTGGGAAAATAAGTGACTTCAAACAGTCGCAGATATCAGTGGCATAAACATCAAATATTGTGTTCGTGTAGTGTTCTGAAAGTGCTTTTATATTGACGGTAATTTTTGCAATAATGAGTATTGCAAAAGAAACTCTAGATGAAATTAATGAAATGTTCAGCAAAGATTTCGAGGTTTTAGAGAGAAAAAAGGTTACCGAAATGATTGTAGGCAAAGTGTATAAAATTGTAAAGATGGTTTCAATGACTACACGATTTGGTAAAACTCTTTTAGTAGCTTTACACGATGACGGTGATAATAGCACATTTGAGACTTTTTGCCAAAACGTGTGGCCGAAACACTATCTGACGATATTGTAGATATTATGAGTAAAACTAAAGGTAAATACACTCTAATTTATTTGGGACAGGGCACTAGAGTTTTTGGAAACAATACTCGAACATTATTACGTTTTGGCTCATTGGAGTAAATTGTATGTAAATTGTTTGAAAAAAAAAGGATGTAATTAAATTTAAAATATAGTTGCACATGTCAGAATACTTACGCGTGTTCATTATTTCTGTTAAAGATGTCTGCTGATGCGACGACGACGACCGCCAACGAATGTGTAGATAGATACATATTTTGGTTGGGGAGAGAATTAAGAAATATGGCTCACGATATGTTAGATAGCGTAAATGATTGGTCGCATATTGATGCAACCAAAGATCAATATAAGAACGAGATAAGGGATGCAATCAATTTTATGGCTGGGGCACACTTGTGCGACAAATTTTTATATGGTTCCATAGACATGGATACATTTTGTGCTGAAATGGTTGAAGAAGAATTAAAAGAATACCTCGTCAATATTCCACATTTACCAGGTGAGCTTGCTGCAAAATATGAATTGGTTTCTGCAACAGCAACAGCCCAAGACGTTGACGATCGAAATAGTGTCGAATGGGATAGAATTTTGAGCAACGAAAATGAAGACATGGAAAATTAATTTTTTATAATTATTGTATTTGTGCAATTAAATAACTGTAAATATATATCTGTTGCAATCACAGTTTTGTTTTATTTCTTTTATAACCATACCAACCCAGTAGATCATAGTCAGTGTTTCTTTTTCTCAGCTGAAATATTTAATATAAGTAGGGCAAATAAAAATAAAATAGTTTAGTAAAGATTGAAAATGAGTCGAGGAAACAACACAATTGATAAATTTGGTCGTCAGAAATGTAATGAAAAATATCATATATTATCTGGACCACAAGGGATTGGTTTTAAACTTACAGCGGATGGGCAGTATGATATGGGTGGAAAAATCATAACCAACTTAGGCGAACCTAAAGATGATGACGAGGATGTGACAAAACACTTTGTTAATAGAAAGTTTTACAATTTTGCAGTTGTAATATGTGACATATTTAACAAGGATGTCCTCCCCATGATACACCAAAATAATAATGAGCTTAAAACAAAAATTGAAGTTATTCAGAAAATACTCTATCATCAGCCTTTAAATGACTCATTAAGCGCACTGTAGTACGGCTCGACTTCAAAAAAAATCTAAAAAAAGGGAAAGCAGGTTAAAGAATAGGAGAACGCACTCCGAGTGGCATAGCCTTGAAGATAACGTCGTAGTCGTCGGTGAATTGGACCTTCCCTCCAAGAATATTGAAATGTTATTTATGTGTATGATGTTTTATTGTCATTGTTTTTAATAATGAAGATTGAAATAAAAAACTTTATTTTACAATATATTGTTTATTTATTTTACATTTTAAATTAAAAATATAGTCATACAATATGTTATTTAAACAATATTAGCTTTATCTATCCAAGAGTTGAAGTGGTTGGGAAATCCTAGCCATTTGACAAATAATTGATCGGTGTGATTTTTCTTGCGTTGTCTAAGGACATTTTCTACTAGATAAACGCCAGGACTGCTTGTTTTTTGTAGTTCTGATTCGTAAAAACACCCTCTTATAAGCTGACCTTCTAACGATTCCAACAAGTAAGTAGGTGGATTTGTAACGTTAACTTTTACAACTTTAAACAATTCGGCTGACCAAGAGGGCGTTTATCCTTTCTCGAATAAGCTTTTGTACTTGCTAATACGCACAATGTCACCCATGGAAAACTTAAATTTTTTAGGTACAATTTTTAAATAATCGTATGCTTTAATTTGTGTTTTTTCTTGCACGTCTGCAGGCTTCATTCCAATGGTGCGATGTTTCGAATGGTTATAGGTTTTTGTTACTGCCGATAATATATGTATCCATTTGTAAGATCCTCTTGTCGAGAATTGTTTATATAAATTATTTTTTAAAGTCCTTATGACTCGCTCAACAATTGCAGCTTTCTTTGTGCTGTCAGTGGAATAATGATTTATATTATATTTTTTCATCAGGGCTTGAAAGTTTGTATTATAGAACTCCTTTCCTTGATCACTTTGCAGATTTGTTGGTGTATATGATGCCTCTTCAATGATGCTTTTCATCGCATTAGTAACTTCTATACCAGTCTTGTTTTTTATGGCTTTGGTATAGACAAATTTAGAGTAACAATTTATACAGACCAAAATATAACGATAACCATCGTTTTCATCAGCATACTGTTGCATTTCAGCCAAATCAATTTGCCATAAATCTCTGTAACCTTTTATTATCTTGCGCCGTCTTACAAAATTTTTTCCAGCCGTTCTATGTAGTTCATTAACAATCTTGATTTTTGCTAGACTGGGCTCCATATTATTAGTAATATTAAAGGTTTCAGATCGAAGGAAGAACTGAATAATATCATTAAATATTGAGCTTAATATATTATATCTTCTTCTCGTAATTCCTCTATGATTGACATAATTTCATTTTCGTGTCCAGTGTGACCGGCCATTTTGGAACTCCACAACAAACGTAAACGATCCACCAACTCTTCAACTTTGTTCCAATAGACATATTGAAATTTTTTCGAAGATAATTTCTTTTTTGTGGGTAACTGTAGTTTTTCAGAGAAATTTTTTCTTGTAATAGTACCACCTAATTTTGTGCCCATTATCAGAGGTTTAATAATTCGTAAATATTTGTTCCATCTGGTCTCCCGTAAACCATCACTTTTTTTTAAATTGTTGTAGACAGCACTCGTTGATTCCAAAATTTCCTTGTACGTTGAAAGTACATTATCACTTAATTGTTGTTCCTTGCCTACACTTGGGGGTGTTTTAAGAAATAACAAATCATAAAGTGCCGGTGATCCACCATATTCTGCAATATGTTTTCCTTTTCTGTATAAGACAATATTTCCATTTCGAAAACGCACCTCTAAATTACCAATAAAATTTTTGTTATAATCTGTTTTTGAACCAAAACGTACACCATATACAGTATCGTATAGAGATGGTTTCGAACGTAATCCTTTCAGGTGTGCGTTTAAAGTATCGGAAGTTGTGGTGTTGGCGGATGCGAGAGATGTATTAGTTGATGTCGAGGGTGTATCAAACACCGATTGGCTAATATCTTCTTTTGAAATGCGATGCTGCTGCTGCTGCTGAATAGGTGTGGAGGTTTGAAAGGAATGTGTAGGTTGGGGAAAACCTGATATTTGAGTCGACTGCACTGATGTACTGAGACTATGTGACTTTGTAGCTGGATAATGTTGTTGCTGTTGTTGTTGCTGCTGCTGTTGCTGCTGACGTTGCTTAACCACATCAGATATAGTTGTCAATGGCTTAGAAATGGGTTCGTAAAACTTTTCCAATTCCACAACATTAAACTCTTTAGCCGCTTTAATTTGTTTAAATTTTTTTCTGACGGCATTGGTAGCTTCCACTAGTTTACGTTTTAAGTCTATCGCGTTATTCATGATGTTAACAAAGGACGTTTCAACAATCAAATGAGCGTTTTCTCTTATTATTACAGTAATATATAGCTATCAAATCCTTTGCGGTATCTTCCCGATTTCACATCACTGTCTTTATCAATTACTAAAAATCCATACTTATTATCCCAACATTTTGAGCACATTTCTTGAAATTGAGTAAAAGTTAGATCCGGTGAAACGTGGTCGGAAAATATGTGTTTCATATTCAACTCATCTTGTTTAAACATAATAATAAAATTGGCGTTGTCTCGCACAAGCTGTTTAGGCACTCGCGAATATGTTTGCGCTAGGTAAAAGGAGTCGATATTTTTATGACGTCCCATGCTAAAGTACGATCTTATAACATCTTGTTTTCACATATAACATCATCAAAGATAAATATAGAGTTTGGTTTTGCATCGGACGGTTCCACAATATTACTGGAATCACTAAAGGCATAGTAGCCTAAACCTTTGATGGGTGCTAAAATTTTCCTTAAATACTCATATTTCGGTTGATACAGAGATTTCGAGTAAATATAGACATTTTCGAAACGTAGCCCAAGGGGGTGTGTAAGCAGCGAAATCATGACATTAGTTTTTCCACAATTGGATGGACCAATTAACAGGCCGCGAATAGAGGAAGGAAGTAGAGGACCGTGTCTCTTCATTATCTTCTTTTCAAATCCAAGTCCGACTTTTTCATCGAGATTGTCAATAGGAAGTTTTTGTTTAAGATCGATAACGCGCATTTTAGGAAAATTTGATATTTTATAGGCAATTTTTCACAAAAACTGTCATTCAGATGCCGAGCGTCAAACAAAGTGGACGATCTCACGTTTCCAACAAAACTGGATACGGTATTGTGAATTCGTTAATAAATAAATTACCATTCGAGGTACACATTCCTGGTTATCAATATTGCGGACCCGGAACAAAAGTAATAAAACGTGTAACAAGAGGTGATCCAGGCATTAATCCTTTGGATGCCGCATGCAAAAAACACGATTTAGCCTATTTACATAATAAAGACAACATAAGTGCGAGACATCGAGCGGATTACGAGCTCGAACAAAGTGCTTGGAATAGAGTAAAATCGAAAGATTCCAGTTTAGGTGAAAAAACAGCAGCTTGGTTAGTTACAAACATTATGAAAGGAAAACAACGTTTTGGTATGGGTGTACCATCATCATTATCAACAAAAAAAACATCTAGTAAAGGCACACGTCATACAAAAAGGAAAGGTGTTAATAAAAATCGACATGTTCGGAAAGTCAGTTTCGAAACAGCTATTCGACAAGTAGTTCGAAAGGAATTATTAAAAGCCGGAAGTAAAAATGTGTTGTAAAAAAATGTCATGAATGCATCTAAAATAGCTCTGTCGGTAGCACGTAGATCGGTAAAAGCGGCAGGTGGCAAAAGGAAGGTTCGTACACCGAGAATAATACCGATTCCTAAAACTGGTGGAATATTACCATTAATACCAATTTTTGCCGGGTTATCAGCTTTGGGTTCATTAGCCGGTGGAGCAGCGGGAATTGTGCGCGCCATAAAAACAGTAAAAAAAAGCAGCGAAGATAAAACCGGTGCCGGCCTGTATTTAAAATCGAAAGGAAATGGTTTGTTCTAAAGCCATATCGTAAAGGTTTGGGATTATTTTTAAATCGTAGATCAAAAAACTAATTGAATCCCTACCTCGAAGACCACTATCTAACATCGATATAGAAAAATATGCCAAAAAGAAAAGAATAGGACACTTTCGAGGCGTTTATATGAGGGATTCATTACCTAGACAAGGTCCTCGACGTTACGAAGCAGCAATAGTGAATTTGGATAGTACGTGTGGTGCAGGGACTCATTGGGTAGCTTATAGGAAAAATAATTCTAAAGTAACATATTATGACAGCTTCGGCGATTTACCCCCACCGATCGAATTGGTACGATATCTACAAATGGGATCGCAACCATCAAAAATTATTTACTATACATATGATCGTCAACAGGATTTTGGAACAGTCTGGTGTGGACATTTGTGCTTAAAGTTTCTTGTCGAATCATCAGCGTAAAAGATGTCATCATCATCGTCACCATTAACACCGCAAATGGATCGCAATAACTATACTAAAATGTTTCAATCACTGAAAGCATTTCATCTAGCCAGTGGATTAAGGAAAATGACCGAGAAACAGTTAGAAAGCATGCCCAAGGAAGTAATGATTGCATTAGCCCCAAATGAAATTCCATTCGTTTGGGAAAAGTTGCCCGAGCACCTCAAAAGTGATATCGATATATTAAAATATCAGTGCGGTTGCAAACATTATTTCAGCAGCAATTTAAACGAGGTTACGGCTGATGAGGATCTTACGGCTAGAAAAATATTTTGTTGTTATTGCAAAATCAGCGATGTGCGCATAAAAGCAGAAAATAGCATAAAAACATCACTATCAAATGCAGTGAGAAAAGGTGTGAAGATGAATCTTTTTAAATGTTGCTGCTAAGAATAAAACCGAGATGTGTGATGTTTTAATGGTTACTCATGTCTTATACGTTCACACTAACAGGACACTCGAGCGTCTTAAGCGCCGATTTTTATCCACCAGTCGAATTAAATAGAGAAAACAAATATGGTCTGGCATTGCTGGGATTTTACACATACAATTCAATTTTTAATGTGGACGAAAGCAACAATAAGTTTGCCTACATGAAGGAGGGTTACACCACCGAGCCGATACAATTGCAGATTCCACCTGGGGCCTATGAAATAGATGAGATAGGTAAAGCTATGTCGGAGGCTTTGAGGATTTCAACTGAAGAAAAGAACGATGGAATCTTTTACTTGGTCGCTAATAATAATACGCTGAAATGTGAACTGAAATCCCAATATACTATAGATTTCCGGGGAGAGGCGAGTATCGGTAAAATGTTAGGATTTAATCATACAGTGTTAAAAAGAGACAAAAAGCACGAATCAACCGAG
This sequence comes from Diaprepes abbreviatus, assembly GCA_034092305.1. Taxonomy (NCBI): domain Eukaryota; kingdom Metazoa; phylum Arthropoda; class Insecta; order Coleoptera; family Curculionidae; genus Diaprepes; species Diaprepes abbreviatus. Next base: position 1,862,773 of record JASJET010000103.1, read on the forward strand.
ATGGTGGAAATAATGAAAGTACGCATCATACGCGTAGATTGTAATATAATTTCCGGAGCATATATGAATTCCGTGGAAGGTCACACCTTGCTCGAATTCGATATCGACGTGGAGCCCGGTTACAAAATCAGTAAAGAACCACAAAATAATATTTATATGCCGTTAATGCCGGCAGGACGTCAGTTTATCGACAACATTACTCTTCACATCTTGGAAGATAGCGGTGATCTAATCAATTTTCAAGGCGAGAAAATAATCGTGAAATTGAAACTGAAGAAACTTTCATAGAAATGGATTTTTGCTTCAATCGTCAATTATGTGTGCTGTCGACTAAGATGGGGGAACCGCCGAAACATAATAAAAGTAAAAGAAGAGTTAACGTCAAGTTTAGTCGTCGTCCAGACGTTAGATCACAAACATCTCAACAGTTATCTGCCGAAGACTATAAATTTTTAAAATCAATCGGTCTTAAAGTGCGAAAATGATTTCCACCACCAGCGATAAAATAGAGGTTTTCTCCGAGCCCATCTTGGACAATTCCATTATTAGTCTAGAAGAGCATACGTATAAACCATACGGATCTCCATCATTCAACAAGTCGGATGAAGTCCGTATCCCCATTAATTTTCAAGATATTATACTGGATATCGCCGAAAGTTACATATATATCTAAGGAAAATTTAAACCCATAGACGCAACGAAAAGATGTTTTTTATCAAATAATGCCCTCGCATTTTTGTTCGATGAAATTCGCTACGAGATGGGAGGTGAGCAGGTCGCCGTGGTTCGTAAACCTGGAATTACGACGATATTAAAAACCATGGTTTCATTCGGAAATTTGCAACAAAGATCTCTCATGACGTGCGGATGGGGTCTCGACACAGCAAACCAAGATATCGTAGACACGGCAAGTAACGTATTCTCCGGGAAATTATCCTTAAAATATCTTATGGGATTCGCCGAAGATTACGCAAAAGGTGTTTTCAACGTAAAACAAGAGCTTATTATGATTATAGCTCGCACTTTTACTAATTGTTACGTCGGCGAAGTAGAGGCAGAAATTAGTATCGACAAAATCGAATGGAAAATTCGTCACATCATTCCAGACTACAAGCAAAAATTGAAAATACTGTCTCGCATTAATAAAGGTGGAAACAATGCCAGTATTCAAATGGCATATCGTAAATGTGATCTGTACGAATTATCAGCTTTAAGACAAACATCTTCCGACGTGTGGGCCTTGAGAACGAGTACAAGTCTGGAAAGACCGCGCTATATAATCGTCGGGTTTCAAGACAGTAATGATTGCGACAAGAAAGAAAAAAACGCAACCCAGTTTACCCACGCCGACGTATGCGACATTAGACTGTATCTGAATTCAACCGTTTATCCATACCGTTTATCCCTCTCACTACCCAACCCAGGATGGAGAAGTTCATTTTTCATAGTTTCAGAGCGATTGCGCGACTCCTTCACCACTTTTTCGCAATATTGAAATATCGATTTTTTTTTAATTTGCGGTGACAGAAGTTCGGAAATTTTTTTTTTGGATTCTAGAGAAAATTTCCCACAATATATGTATTTTTCCAATTTTTTATCGTCAACCGTTACAACGCCAGAGCCCACCCAAAATGGGACGAAAATTTTTTTTTTATATTAGCGAATCGCGAAAAATAGTGTGATATACTTCAACTCTTCCTTATTACGATTCCGTCAAAACATTTTCAAAATTTTCCTTACCTTGCCTGAAAATAATTAAAATATATGCATAATTTGCATTTTTTGTAAATATGTAGCAAAGTAATGGTTAGAAATATCAAAAAAATTTATTTGAAAAAAATTTAGAGGAAGTCTAGTACTATATGCTAGAAAAGTGGAGGGGGGTAGTTTGTGTCCATAACAGAGATACGGTGAGTTATAAAATCATATTATTCTCAAACTTATATATAATGCATATATGCACTCCACCTTATCCCCTCCAACTTTTTGAATGTATATAGAGGCCGGTATTAGAATTATTTCATCATTACACATTCGACCGTCAAGATGGAAGATACACCAAAGAAGATCATTGGCATTGTCAGGCCATTCGTGCACGGCAAACTATGCAAGGGTGAGGAGTGCGGGGGTACCGCACCAGGAGCAGCACCTTCGGCACCACCCGCAACACCGACACCACCAGCGACGGCGACGGTGCCGCCAATGAGAAGACTAAGGGCTGCACCTAGGTCGGTGTTAATATCGTTGGGTATTACTCCACGGTAACCCGATCCTCCCCCAGGCCCTTTTAGGGCCACAAAAACGGTCCTTTTCAGGACCACATTATATTTTGATCGTAGTTTAGTAATCGTCACTTATGGGGCGAGATATTCGTTTAACGATGATTTGTCTCGTAGCTTAAGTGCCAAGTTATATGCTTGAGAACCTATGAAAATGTTAACATTCCAAACAAGGTTTCTATTAATTTTTTTTTGTAATGTATTCTTCACAAAATGTTAAGAATAAGTCTTATTGTCTAAACAAAAAAACAAAACAAAAAAAAACAAATCTAATTACTTATTTAAAGTTTTTGAAAAAATCAATAATTCTATAAGCTTTAGAACATTTAGAATCCGTTGTTGGGGTGGGGGTAGTTACACAGTCATATATTCATCAACTCTCATACGATGAACATGGAGGAAGAAAGACCCGCCAGCAAAGGCTCATCCATCTTTAGCGATGACACCGTCGCCGGCAACGTTGGAGACCTGTAAGGCGACGACGACGAAGAGGTGGATTTTGAAATTGACGTCCTACGTTGGGACGACTTGGATGAGCCGATTCCGCTGCTGTATGACCACGATCCGGGTCTCGTGGAATTAAACGATGCGGGCGATTGGGTTTTACAAAGACTCGAAACTCCGTCGCCGCAGCCAGAGCCGGATTAGACGGAAGATGCGGTACTGGAAATTCCAGCATCACCGACACCCGACGATCCGCAGGGCCCCTGCGATTCGTCAAACTGGTGGCCGACCAGCGAGGATGGGGCACCATAAGCCCCACACTCTCCCTGGCCCTTTTTAAGGGCACACAACAACGGTCCTTTTCAGGACCACAAAATACTTTGATCGTAGTTTTAGCACATATTAGTACTTTGTTACTAATATTGTATGTATAGAATATACAATATTAGATACAAAGTATTAAAAGTGTAGGTGCTGGTGGAACCCAGCAAAATTGTTCGTTCGTATTTGAGACCACAAACAACTTTTGGTCTCAATACGTAATACGACATTTGTTTTCACCCCCCCCCCCACCATTAATTTTTCTCTATATATACGACCACCAATACTTATTACAATCATTTCAGTTCAACATGTCTGCGAGTGAACAGCAACCTATCCAATGCCCTGTGGTAGATTCTACCACAGAAGATTGTCTCGAGTGGGAGTTGGACGATCCCAGATGGGAAGAACTTTGGCGGTTCATAATCGAATATGCTGAGGGCAGCACCGCCACCACCGCCGTTAATGATGACGGGCCGTGCGACTCCACAACACAATAAAGTGTCGCATGTTTTTACAACCAAACGGTCCTTTTCAGGGCCACAAAATACTTTGATCGTAGTTTTAGTTGGTTTTAATACTTTGTAACCAATATTTTATGTTTTTTTTTTTCATAAAAACATACAATATTGAGATGCAAAGTATTAGAAGTTCTGGCGACAGAACCTTAACTTCTTAAACCGAACCATGTTTTAGCATACTTGTAAATATTATCAAAAAATATTTACAACTATTGCTATTGCGTAGTTTTAGTGGATTATTCACTCTTTTTTATTACCTAATATTATGTGGGAAAGGGCCTATATGAAATAACACACAAAAAATATATTTTCAAGTCATTTTTATTCTCTTTATAAAATATAAAAATCTGATCAAAGACTTTTTTTTTATTAACTACAATATATATATATATATATATATATATATATATATATATATATATATATATATATAACACACAAAAAATATATTTTCAAGTCATTTTTATTCTCTTTATAAAATATAAAAATCTGATCAAAGACTTTTTTTTTATTAACTACAATATATATATATATATATATATATATATATATATATATATATATATATATATATATTTACAAACTTAATACTATAAATTAAAAGCTAATACCTACAACTACCTAACACCTACTACATAATTTATTAAAGTCCTCTAATTGTCTTTTATACCGCACACATTCCATCTTTTTTAATTTTAATTGTCTTTCCAGTTCTAAAATGTCACTCTCACACGCACTCACTTTTTTCATTCGATAAATGTCTGATAGTTTGCTCTTCTGCGAGTTGGTGAAGTCTTCAACCCACTCCGGTTGCGATGTCTCGGAACATATTAAAGAAGATGAAGCGGTTTCGTTTGGGGAAGACGACGATGACGACGACTTTCACTTCTACGGACAACGGCTCTTGTGGTGCTGTTTTCAGGAAGTCGGGTAATGGAACAGTGGTGGAGGGATGCTTAAAGTTAAACTTCTTCTTTCCTTGTCCCACACCTTTAATCGCCGAATAAAAGGTTTTTTTATCGGCGATATCCGACTTCCGCATAGTCAAAAGCTTCTTTAATTTGGAAGCTTTCGGAGAAGATTCCCTGTTAGGCCGCGATGGTTTTCGCACAACCACATCACTTATTATGTTGATTTTCGGCTCCTTCTCCTCCGTCCAACATTCGAGGAATTGCGCAGCCGACTGCACCAACTCTTCGTCGCGACCATCATTCAGAGCTCTGTCTTCGGCATCTTCTTGCTCCCTGCCATTCCAATTTTCGAATATCCCCGGACTTAACACTTCCAAGCCACTAATGTTTTCCAACATGCCTTGTTGCGAACCGCAGCTCACGTCAAGAGCATCCAAAAGAGACCTTACACTCGATGACATCTTCGATACTACAACTAACACTATAACTTTATCTTACTACTGCACTGTTTGGTGTTCTGACGCACTGTGAAGAGCTAGAGCCAGCAAGTCTGCTTTTATGCCCATTTCCCCCACTACACCACCTTTATTCCTTTTGTTCGATGCATTAAGTATAATATTTAAACTTGTCAGATGCAAGGCCAAGACCAAGGCCGACGTAACCGGCAATACCAGGGTCGTTCTCAAGGTTGTAATTTTCATGGATTTTTTTTGTTCCTGTCAAGGTTATTTTAAAGAAACATATAAATATAGTACTAAACTTGTCAGATGCAAGACCAAGGCCAACCTAAAAGTACCCGTCAATATCAGGGTCGTTTTCAAGGTTGTAATTTTCAAGGACTTTTTTTGGTCCTGTCAAAGTTATTTTAAAAAGTAATACATAAATAGAGTACAGCGATTGAAAAGTACAACATATTCAAATATCATGTTGCCAACTGATGAACAACCTAGTGAAGCAGCCAAAACATACAGTCATATACCAAAAGCTTTTTATTTAACTTGTCATCATTGTAAAAGACTAGGTATCTGCTGGCGAAATGATCTTACGTACGACTTCAACTACTTTGACCATTTCAGGGTTAAATTTGGACAATGCGGCTTTTGTGGACTAGTTTACTACCAGTTCAAGGACATTAATGAACGTGCCATCCAGAGAAGAAATTGGGTCATAGAAGAAGCTTACCTGTACAGAAGAAATTAACATGTATTTTATTTTTTATTTTTTATTTTGTTTCGTTTGTTATATTTTTTTATTTTTTAATAATAAAAAGTAAACTCAATCTTTTGTTATATTTTAATTTTTTTTCCAATAAAACAATAGTAAAATGAATCTGTATGTGTATTTATTAAACATCACCTAAAATACGTTTTGCAATCCATATTTTTCTGCAGTCTGATTATTAATGAAATAGAACCATATATTAGGGTGAAATCTAATGGTTTCAAATCAGTCTCACATAACAATGTCAGAAGTAAACACTATTGATAAGTTCGGTCGCAAAAGAAAATTTAAGGATTTTAACTTTATGCGAGGTCCTTCAGGAATAGGTTTTAAACTTACACCTAATGGAGATTACGACATGGGAAGCAAAAGATTGTGCTATTTAGCAGAACCTCTTGAAGGAGACGATGCGACCACACGAAATTATGTTGATAATAACCTTGCTCAGTGTGTGCAAGATACGCAGAAAGCTTTACATGACTCAACAATTGTTATTAAAGATATATTCAGAAACCAACTTGAAGGTTACGTACGCAAGAAATTAATTGAAACCGGTCAAGAACTTGAAGGATACATTGATGATACTGTTATTGCAATATATGAACTTAGGCAAGACGAACTGCGTGATGAACTTAACTCTAGAATGCTGAAAATTGAAAAGACTATGGAGGATCTTGTCAGCAAAACTGTTTCACATTAAACATTTGCTCGTAGACTTGTGCGTTTAATTTACTGTTAGACAAATTTTTCAACAATAACTTTTACAGTTTGTTATTTGTCGACACTTCATTATATTTATAATTTTAAAATAAAGGTTCAATAAAAAGCAATCAAGTAATGAATACAGGTTTTTTATTTAAAAAAAAAATTACAATACTATCGTTACATATTAATGTTGTATGTTCAATAGAAACAATAAAAACAATACAAATAATGAAATATGGATTTTCCAGATTACGTGCTGTCCTGACTTAGAAATGATTCCAACACGGTGACTAAATTTGCTAAGTTTTCTTCCGGGTCTGTTTTGTAAAAATCTATGTCTGCATGCCCCCAAGGTAGAGTTTTGGTTGAATTGGGAATTACATAACGTTTATCATCGCTATGTGACAATACTACTTTATTTATTATGTTGGTATAAATGTTATGTAATTCACTGCTAAATGTCTTCATCTTTCTTAATATCAAACCACCCCGTTCAACAATTCTTTGGTAGTCTTCCTGATGAAGGTCTTTCTCAATAACACATTTTTTGATACCTTTGGCTTTTTTAAATTCATTATTAATGGACTTTACATAATAAGCCTTCGCGCCGGTACCATAAAAACTTATTATCGGATCACCAGGAAACTCATCTTTCATTCTACCAACTACAGAATTACTTTTAATTATGTTGAAATTATTAATTTCGGGGTAATTTGATGTATCAAATTTTTCGGGGTTTTCTGATATAGTTTGATAAAAGTTTTCCGTATACACTTTTAATATAAGCGAGTCAGTAGCGGTGTAAAGTAACGAAGCATCATCGCGAAACTTTGATTTAATAAAATTATAATAAAAATCGTATATTACAGTCTTTGATATATCTAATATGGAAAATCCGATATAAATTGGTTTATTGTACAATATTTTACCTTTATTCATATGTATAGCAACAAAGTTCTCGGTAAACATCGAGCTACTATTGAAATTGGGGCGGGATATTAGTGCTCTAGCTCCATTTCTGCCGACACTGTTATCCCAATGTGTTACTAATTTTATATCCTTTCGATTTTCCACATTTTCCATAGTTTTACCAAATATCGCGTTATTTTTTAATTTAAAAGTGTCCTTCGCAAATTTTGTGGTGGCCTTGTTACGTAAATTGGTATTAAAATCAGTATACGATTTTAGCCATTTTGATTGCTTAAACTGTAATACTCGATGGGTTTGCATTACCACTAAGCCGTTGGCGATGGCTTTTTAAAGGGTCGTGAATAGATTATGTGAGAGGCACATTCAATACTCTATAGATATAAAGAAAAGCTGGTCAGTTTCCTTCAAAGTTTGTTTCTACTATCTGGGAAGAAATGTCATTTGAGAAAATTCATGTAAAAAGTAATTAGATTACCCTATGATTTTTTGAATTTATAACCTAAATATACTCTTGTTAACAGTAAAATTTCATTTGTTAGGAAATTTTGCTTTTGTTAAATCATTTTAGAATTATTTAATACATCTATAAGTGATAGTATGCCAGTCAGTTTACACAAATTTTGTCATAGTTTATTTAAGTTTAATCGAGGATTGGTCTAAATATTCGTTCTAAAGGGTAAGTGGTATATAAATTTTACTCCTGCCAAGTTCTATGGTAGTATTAAAGAAGCATCGGAAAAAACAACAATTATTTTTATGTCGTTGTGTTCGTTTATGCGCTGATATATGATTTATTGGAACATCTACATTACATGTAGCGCAATTAATTACCGGAATCGTCGATGTATACTCTTTAATTCGGAGCCGTTTTCCTCCAGGCACTTCATTAAATCTCGCCGCACACGATTCTCTTTTATGACATCTCATATTATAACTATTAGCAAACTTAGAACCGCAATTTCCACAAACATATGCCATGATTTGTCAAATCTTAACACATGTACTACCTATACAAGTCAGAGCCAACTGATGAATGAAACTGCCCTATACCCTATATAAAACCATTCAAGGTCACCCCAAACCACGTAATATATCTCCAAGGTCACACACCCAAGATGACCTCCAACAAAGCCAGGGCCGTCTCGACCAAGGTCAAGGTCAAGGTCACACACGCAACCTTGAACACAAGGTCAAGGCCAAGGACAAAGCACACATGCACTTTCAAGGTCAATGACAAGGACATGTGGGCGGGGCCAAAGAGGGGTGGGGGCAAGGTCAAGGTCAAGGTCGAGGAGTGGGGGGATGAAGAGGATCGGGTTATGTTCACTACTGGCCTCTTCAGCCGCTTTTAATTTTGCAAATGTTGCTCCCTTTTAGTGTTAAGAATTTTTGCGACCATTGAACCGTCTTAATGGAGGTTCGATGAGATTATAGACACGAGTTTTGCTGCCGAAACTAGAAATCTACTGAAAAGCCTCTTTTAAATTATTAAGAAATATTTAGACATTGACACAATCAAAAAATATCCAACAAAATTAATATTTCCGTTTTATATTGTTTTTATGGCGTCAACCATAAAGCATCCTGTTCGAGAGTGTTTTCGGCAGCAGGTCGCCCTGTACTAAAGAGAGACGGATTTGGCAGAATCAAGTATTTTCGTGTTAACGTTTCGACTTAGCAACTTCGCGTTTACAAAGTATGAGTGTTGATTCACTGTATACCATTCGCACATTGTTTACCACCCGACTGTATTTTAAAAATAAAAAAAATATTCAAGGGCAATTTATTTGTTCTATGTTTAGATTAATAGACCCATACAAGTTTAATTTGGCGAACGCCACTTTGACAAGAGTATTTAGATGTCGCATTTTCTACCACAGTCTTTTTTGTGATTAAGAGGTATCGATTTTGCAGTTTTTTTTTTAAGAAAAACCTTATATGTTTTGTAAAAAGAGGAACAAAATTTTTCAAAAATCTCAAAGTAAATATATAAATTCCAAAAAAATAAGCTAAATTTTATCAACAATTAAAAAATTTGTGGTCTGTATCACGATAATTCCAATTCTAAACAAAAAAATATACCTATTCTGAATTATCTTCAGCTAGATATTGAAAACTACCTCTTGAAAATTTAAAAATGTATTTTGTCCATTTGCAATTTGTACTTTATATATGATTTCTCGTAACTGGTATTACAATTGAATTAATTTTCGCTGGCACAATACCTTGTGTCTATAGTTGTATCCTTTAAGTTATATATTACAATTCTTGTGCAAGAATATAAAAAAGTACACAACAAGAGAATTTTAACATATAAAAAATATATTTTTTTATATTAATTAACTAATACAATAAACCTTACATTTGAAGTATTTTAAAGTAAAGATTCTTTTATAAATTCCTGGTTCAGAGAACAATTAATGATGCTTGGTAACCTGACCTTAATCCTTTAAAACCACTATTAATTAAAGTTTTAAGACTTTAAATTATTCTTAGAGTGTTTACGATAAATTATATTTTTTGAAAGCTTTAAAAGGAAAGTAAATATAATTTAGCATTTTCTGTTTAATCTGCCAAATAGGGTTAATTTGCATGTTAAATAAATTTGGACACAACACTAATAAAAAATTATTCATTTTATTTGAAAAAACAACTTTTCTTCAGTATCATCAAACTATTATTTTCTTTGCTTTTTCTAAATTAGAAATATTGTGTCCAAAAATAAATTGAAAATAAAAAAGGAAAATCCTTTTTATGTACTTGAATGTACACATTATACATATTCATTCTTAATCGCCTCAAAACCCTTAAGTTTTTACAAATTTTGAACTGTTATTCTTGCAGTCTGAGATAGTACTTTGCCTCTAACCTTGTTAGAAAAAGTACGTCTGTCCTTTTAGTATAAGGTTTTTTCAGTTGGTTGAGAACTAAAATAGTTTCTCTTATATAATTGTATTTTTAATTATTTTTAATTTAATATTGCATTGATTTTTTTTTTTTGGTTTTCGGGACTCCTTTATGTATTATTATGTGTTAAAAATGCTACAAGAGCAACTTGAGTGAGACACTTTATTCGCCTATGAATATGATTAACATGTTATAGCTCTTTAAGTAATGCAATTTGGAAAGGATAGCATATAATCGGTGAATGTATCGGCGAATAACATAAATAGCAATATTTATCAACATTTTCCAAATTTTTATAGCATATTATTAAGTGATTTACCAACTACACAGCGGGCCCTAGGTCTGACCATATATTAATTCAACGGAGAGAATTCGTTGAGACTTCAGATATTTGTATTTAATAATAAGGATTCTACAGGCTTAGCTTTACATAAAATTTCACTAATTTTTATGGCCAATTACGACACTTGGTTCCACTTTTTTCATGCATTTTTGACGAGATCATGTTAGATTATTTTTATATTTAGTAGTTAGATTTTACTTTTTTGAGTTTTGAGCCTGTATTACTTATAAGAAATTAACACGTTTTTTCTGACGTTTCGGTTTATTTTATTGATTGATCGAAACCCAAAAAAGTAAAATCTAATTAATAACTGAACGATCAACAAATAGAAAAGAATATTTAGTCGTGTAATGATAAATAATATAGGCGTATCTGCAGAAATTGAAATATAAATATAGTTTTTGATATTTACTGTCAATATACCCGAATAAATAGGTAAAAGAGGTCTTGTTTAATTTTTTGGTATAATGTATTTTTGGAATAACTGCTACGTTTTATTTGAGAATATTAATTCAAATTAAAAGTTACAAAAAATAGATTTCCAAAATTTTGTTCACAACAAAATTTTTAATGGCGAACAAATTATTGCTTCTGTAGCAATTTGTCCACTCAGAAATAATAATAGACTATAATCAATTTTAGACCTATACAGTACCCGGAAATTAAATAAAAGTTGTGCTATAAAAGTCAAATAATATGAATAATTGTTAAAACAATATTTCTGGGGCAAGGATTAATATCCTATTGCTCAGAGCGTGTTTATTTTTAAGCAATTTTTCGTTCAAATTTACCTCAATACATTTTAAATCCTGCGTTACTGATATTTTAAAATTTTATTTTGAACATTTTTAAAAGTTAAAAGGCTTTTCGATTTGTATGGCTTAAATAAACGTACAGCAATTTGTTTAACGGTCAAAGAGCGCCTGAAAAGAGTCTCAGAAAATAAAACTTCTTAACGGCTCTCAAAAGGATAAGTCAATCATTCACACTTTTATTAGTTCTTAGAATATTGAAAACTTATATGGTTTTTTCCCTCTACTAAACATTGATCCTACCCATATTGATGGCAATTTTTAACTTGTGGATAAGAACCTTAGATAATGTTTGATAATAACAAATTTGTTTTTGAACTTGAAGAGTATTAAACTCCAATGAGATGAACATTTCTGCATGATATTAATTTACTAGGCACATTATAAAAATTCTTAAAGGCCTGTAAACATGGCTGAAGAAATTTTTAACCATATCGTTTTCAACTAAACCTTCCCATCATATTAAGACTAGTGAACCACCCGATTTTGCAGGAGAGTTGTTGTCTCATGGAACACTCTATCCATTAGTGCAACCGGAATAAAATCCGGTCAATAGTTTCTGAGAAAGTCGTGCACCGACAGATAGATAGGCACTGCAGTGGACCTTGTTGAAATCTATTTAAGAATTATTCAAGGAAGGTTTCATTATTAATCAAATTATTAAAATTTTCAACACCCTCTAGGTTTTCAAGATAAACATTTGGAGATTCTTTATTTATAAACTAAGAATTTGTAACTACGTATATTTTAAAATACTAAACAATAAATTCAAAATATGTTTTTAAAATGGTTTGGAATATTAAATTAGGAACCAGAAGTTGTTTAGAAAGTGAAATAACAGATTCAACGCGATTCTTTTATGTCGAGAGAACTTGTTTTATTTTTTTTTGTATAATATGCTTTTGAAATAAATGTTGAGAATATTAATCCAAAATAAAAGTTATAAAAAACAGATTTTCAAAATTTTGTTGACGCTTTATACACAATAAAATTATTAATAGCAAATAAATTATTGTTTTTGTAGCCATATTACGTGAAAATTTTAACTGTTCAATCAAAAATAATAATAGAATATAATCAATTCTGGAACTATACAGTATACAGCAATTAAATAAAAAATTGTGCGATAAAAGTCAAATAAAACGAATGATTGTTAAAAAAATATCTCTGGGGCAAAAAGCTTGCATGATTAATATCCTATAACATTGAGCGTGTTTATTTTTACGCGATTTTTCATTCAAATTTACCGCAATACATTTTAAACCCTGCTTTACTGATATTTTAAAATTTTATTTTGGACATTTTAAAGGTTAAAAGGCTTTTCGATTTTTATGGTTTAAATAAACATGCAGCAATTTGTTTAACGGTCAGAAAAAGGATAGGTCAATTTTTAGTCAAACATGGTAATCATTCAAACTGTTATTAGTTCTTAGAATATTGAAAATTTCTTTTGTCTTTTTCCTCTACTGAACATTGATCTTACCCATGTTGATGGCAATTTTTAACTTGTTAACTAGAACCTTAGATACTATTTGATAATAACAAATTTGTTTTTAAACTTTAAGAGTATTAAACTCTGATGAGATGACAACTTCTGCATAATATTAGTTTACTAGTCACATTACTAAAATTCTTAAAAGTCGATAAATATGGCTGAAGGAATGTTTAACTGTGCCGTTTTCAACCAAACCTTCCAGTTACATTGGTACTAGTGAATCGCCCGGATTTCGCTGGAGAGTTTTTGTATCATGTTACTGTTTAACCTAAAAATTATACACCTAAATCTTCCTCTTGAAATTTTCTATTCATTAGTGCAAACCGGAATAAAATCCGGTCAGTAGTTTCTGCGAAAATCGTGCACCGGTAGACAGATAGGCAATGAAGAGGACTTGGATTCAATCTATTTAAGAATTATTCAAGGAAGATTTCACTATTAATCAAATTATTAAAATTTTCAATACCCTATCGATATGGTCGATTGAATAAATATGTAATCATATAGGTTTTCAAGATAAACATTTGGAGATTCTCCATTTATGAACTAAAAATTTGTAAATATGTATATTTTAAAATACTGAAAAATAAGTTGTAAATGTTTTTTGGAATGGTTTGGAATATTAAATTAGGAACCTGTAATTATTTAGAAAGTCGAAATAACAGATTAATCATGATCTTTTTATGTCGATTTATAACTAAATTCATATGCGATGGTTTTAAGGTCAAAGATTACGAATTTATATTTATTTGTTCAATAGTTATTGATGTAATTAGTGTAGAAAGTGAAAGTTTTCTGAGCGAATGGAAAGGTTTGTGTTCTGAACTTTCTGTAAAAATTTCACCTATAATGAGATTTCTTAGCGTAAATTCTGTCGATAATTATATAATAAATGTTTTTTATTTTTTCATAAAAAAACAGAAAACTATTAAATTTAAGAATTTAACAAAGAAAATAACATATTCCACTGAAGTAAAATATTTTAACCACTGCCTTTCAGTCACCCTAAGATCTTGTTACTAGTATAAGTTCAATTACTTTTTTTTTTAAATTTGTAACTATTCTCCTAATTTTTCCGCATTTACCAAATTTTCGCATTAATAAAATTATCCATCATCATTACTTCGGCAAGTGGCTTTTGTGTATTCGATGTCGTAAACCGAGTTCCGGTATTATTTCGCGACTAACTACGATTTATTTCCGGTTCCGGTGGCAACGGGGACTTCACAGGTGGTTGAGTAAAAGACCCTAGACCCATCGACCATCGTTACGGTAGAAAACACAAAAACCGTTGGCTGAAAGTTGAAGTAACAAGTGTTTTAATGCAGTAAGTTTGTTAAGTAACGCTGATTCGTGGGGCCTGGTTAAAAATTATCTTATTTTACAGCATAACCATTAAAGGAATCTTTCATACATCAAAATATCAAGTCATCCCTCATTATAGTTCTCATAGGGTGAATCCGTCCGAATATTTGCCGTAGATTTAAGCGAACTTTTTTGCGCACCACTTTTGATAGGACTCAGATATTTTGGTGCAAATTTCTGAAGGTTGTAGGAGTAGAGGTATCATAAAAATATTTCCGAGGGAGGTTGTTGCAAGCAGGTCACAAATTGTTCGTTGGAGAACTTTTTCTTGTTTCTGTGTCTATTTTTTGATAAGTCGCGTTTCGCATCTTATTTCAATGAATTATATTTCTATTAACGTCTTTCGTGCATTGGTGTAATAATATTTTTAAAGCTATCCTTTTTATATACTAATTGAAACTATAAGGGAGGCAATTACTAGTTTTCAATTAAACTGGCTTAAAAATGCAGTAAAAAGTAAAAGGTAACTCATAATAGTTGCAGACTGAATTATTTGCAGCGCCAACTTCAATAAAGTACTAAATAAAAAGTATTTCTACGAGTTTTAAATTAATCGTAATATGGAATAGTTGTTCATTTATTTTGTAATTGTTGGGCTAATTTTTAATAAATTACTTAATCACATGTAAATTTAAGAAACTTTGCCTTTTTATATAATTTCCGAATATAACAAGATTATTGTTTTTTTCCAGCTAATCCTGAACAATTTTTTTAGGAAATTTGTAACTACGTGTGTACTGAAAACAAATACTCTAAGATCTATTGAGCTATTTATGTTAAATAACTAGGCATATTTATTTGATTAAAGCAGAACAATTAATCAGGCGTTGAAACAATAAATATAGCAAAATGAGTGCCAATTGTTTTGACTGTAATCAGTGGCGCAGTTACCGGGATAGCAGGGATGGCAGTACCACTCGACGCTGGAGTCACATTAGGCGCCGCAGGCGCCGTCCCTATCATATCCCTATCTATAAAGGTAAAATAAATAAATGAAAAGGTTTTAGAATGGCCAATGGGTTCTGCGGGGGGGGGGGAGTACTAGTGTATTGCACCTCCTGTGAGAGCCCTAGGACCTGTATTATAATACAACAACAACAACTGGAGTACTTCCCTCTACTAGGACTTAGTAGTAGAGATCTGATATTGGTGAAAATCTCTCTTAAATCTGGTGAGAGTTATGTTGTGGCATCAATATACTTTCCCGCGGAACGAGAGAGTCCCCCACATGAGGTGGTGGACTTAGTTAAATATTGTGAGGGGGAACACTTACCTCTTCTGTAGGGCTGCGATTCCAATGCGCATCACATTTTATGGGGGTGCAGGGATATCGATCCCAGGGGAGCGGATATACTGGACTTCCTCAGTATCAATAACCTGGAATTTATTAACAGAGGGAACACGCCTACTTTTATTACAAGAAGAGGACAGTCTGCCATAAATCTATTTGTTCTTCAAATATGCAGAACTTGGTGAAGAAGTGTGAAGTTGGTCTCGCTGTCAGATCACCGACACATCCTATTTGAAATTGACGTTGAATAAAACGCAGCAGTAGCGGAATACCAAAACCCTAGAACTACAAACTGGGACCTCTTTCGGGAGGAACTGGGAAGCAGAGTCACAGGGTTCTTATCGAGATACAGTAATAAAGCTAATTTAGAAATCGCTACCCAACAAATCAGTGATGTACTTCGGGGTTCATTTGAGGCTAGCTGTCAAATAAGACACAGACCCATAATATCCTGGTGGAACTCTCAAATCGAGAACCACCGGAAAAATGTTTGAACGCTTTTTAAAAAAGCGCTAAAATACCGAACTGAAATATACTGGGAAGAATATAAAACTCCCCAGAGAGAATACAAGAAGCTAATAAGGGACTCACAGAGGAACGTGTAGAAGAAATATTACGAGAGCAGAGAAAGCATGTCCTCAGCATCCCGCCTCTGCAAAATACTAACCAGAGATCCTGGTGCCCGGATTGGAGCACTGGCCCTTCCTGAAGGAGGTCAAACCACGACAGAAGAGGGGACACTAGGGGAGCCACTAAGAGTGCACTTTCCAGGCTCAAATCGATATGAGGGCGAATCTAAAGAACGGCGACTCACCTTAGCACATCATGACTACAAGTTTGTTAAAAAAATAGTGACTTATGAAAGGGTGAAATAGTCGATGGAGACTTTTGCCCCTTTCAAGCCACCTGATAAGGATGGTATATTTCCAGCTATACTACAAAATTCCTCCGATATTATAATAAGCCACCTAGTAAAACTATTCCGCTCATATTTAAGCTTGGGATACATACCGATGGCGTGGAGGGAAACAAAAGTAGTCTTTATTCCCAAGATAGAAAGAACAGACTACACAAATCCTAAGTTTTTCCGCCCTATCAGCCTAACCAGTTTCTTATTAAAGACACGGGAAACGTTGATTCATCGACACATTAACAAAAGGAATAATGGTGCAATATCCCTTATATCCTTTGCAATTTGCCTCTCAGGCAGAAAAATCCACAGATGTGGCGCTACATCGACTCGTCACAACAGTCGAGGGCGCTATTGGGTGAACGATCTGCCTTAGGCACCTTTATGGATATCGAGGGGGCATTCGACAACACTCTACAACGACGAGGCTCTGAACCGACAATAGTCGCATGGATCAGAGCAATGTTAACTAAGAGAATAATATATGCTGAGCTTAACAATGTAATTGTTAAAGCACTGTCAATTAGAGTTTTGTCTCCTTTGCTGTGGAGCCTTGTGGTGGACAGCCTGTTGAGTGAACTGAATGATGCCGATTTGTATACATAGGCCCATGCTGATGACCTAGTCATTTTGCGCCCTGGTCGCCATGTCTGGGAGTTGGAGAGGCCAATGATGCGGGCCTTCCGGACCATGGAACGATGGCGCCGCAGAGAAAGGCTCGGAATAAATCCAGACAATGCCGAGATAGTACTCTTTACAAAAAAGAGAAAAATGGGAAGACTTCCTACAATTACATTAGTGGGAAGGACTCTTCAACTTAAGGGGACCGTTAAGTATCTGGGAGTAATTCTGGGCTCACGACTGAATTAGAATGATCATATTGAGGCTCGATCCAAGGAAGCCATATGTGCTTTCTAGGCGTGTAAACGAGCCTTTGGGTGTACATGGGGACTGCACCTAAAGTGTTATTTTGGATATACATTATGGTGATCCGCCCCATGATAACGTACGCCGCTATTGTATGGTGGCGTAGTACAACAAAGCACAAACACATTCTTCAACTTGACAAAGTTTAGAGAATGGCTGGTGTGGGAATATTGAGTACATCGCTAACTAACTTTACCGATAGTTTTGACGAAATCTCAAGACGAAAATGTTCTAAATAAAGAACGAAAAGTCAGAGCGATGAAAACTATATTTTAATATGAACCTATTCCCAAGAAAAAATTAAAAATAAAAATAAATATTAACGGTTCAAGAAAATCAATACATATATATATATATATATATATATATATATATATATATATATATATATATATATATATATATATATACAGGGTGATTCAAAAATCGATCACGAAACTTAAGGGGGTGATTCTACTTGACAAAATAAGGGTAGAGCTTCATATAATTTTTTTTCAAAATGTCATTCGTTTTCGAGTTACAAGCCGTCCAAGTTCAAGTTTTTATTTTTTGTTTTTTGAATTACTCGCTTACAGGAAAACCGATTTGACTAATATTTGAAAGATAGGCTAAGTCTTCTGCGCTTCATCATTTTAGTAACAATTCACATTGATTGTTTGCCGCTAGAGGGCACTTTACCTACATTGAAATTTGTTTTTTTGTCATAATTTTTTAGTGTTGACAGCTACAGTAGTTTTTGGCATAATTTCTGAAAGACTGATGCCAGGCCTTTAAAAAAGGTGCTCTTTATTTACAAATCTAAACCCAACGGTTTAGACGTAAATCACCCTTAAAAATTAAGTGGTAAATTTACTTTTCTCATTTCATTACCACCAGCTACCAGGTAAATAGCTATCAAAGTATACTAGAGCGGTCAGTTTAACATCAAATAAATTCGCTTTTTAAACTATTTAATTTATAATCTTAAAATAACTAATAATGGCTAATCACCAATATTCAAATATCGAATATTGTGATATCCATTTTTGTTATGGAAAAGCAAATGGTAATGCAGAGTTGGCAAGAAGATATTATATGGAGAGTTATCCGGAAAGAAATATCCCTCATGCTCAAACATTTTCCAGTGTGCACAGGAGGCTTGCGGAATGTGGTTCCTTTAAAAGTTATAATGGAAATAGGGGAAGACCTAGAACTGCTAGAAACGTGCAACAAGAAGAAAGAGTGCTTGAAATTATTGAAGATAATCCAGGTATTAGTACTAGAAAAATTGGGAATGAAGTGCGGCTCTGTCAGGCTAGTTCATGGAGGATACTAAGAGAAGAACAACTCTACCCGTTTCATTCAAAAAAGGTGCAGGCTCTTTATGACGATGATCGGCCGAGACGGTTGGAAATATGCAATCAGATCCTAGCTAAGTATGAACACGATAATCGATTAATTGGCGTCATATTATTCACTGACGAAGCTGGTTTCACTCGTGATGGCATAACAAATCTACACAACATCCACACATATGCTTACGAGAACCCAAACAATGTGGTAGAAACGAAACATCAGCGTAGATTTTCACTAAATGTGTGGGCAGGGATAATAGGAGATTACCTTATTGGTCCTCATTTCTTTGATGGCCCATTAACTGGTGACGTATACTTAGATTTTATCCAAAATCGTCTCCCATTGTATCTGGAAGATGTGCCATTGGAAGTAAGGGCCAACATGTGGATCCTCCAAGACGGAGCTCCGCCCCACTTTAGTATACGTGTCCGACAGTATTTGAATGCAACGTATCCTGAGCGATGGATAGGACGAAGTGGACCATTGGCATGGGCAGCGAGGTCACCAGACGTTAATCCTATGGATTTTTTCTTTTGGGGTCATTTGAAACAATTGGTGTACGATATTCCAGTAATCAACGTCGAGGATCTTCGCTTCAGGATAATCGAAAAGTGCCAAATTATTAAAGAAACACCAGAAATTTTTCATCGAGTTAGGCGACATTTTTTGAAGAGTGTTAGGAAATGTATTGAAGAAAATGGGGGACATTTTGAGAATCTTTTTTAGTTTGTTTAGTACTGTTTCATTAATTTTTATCAATTAAATGTATATCGCAATAATCCATAATATGAATATTTACTGATTAGCCATTATTAGTTATTTTAAGATTATAAATTAAATAGTTTAAAAAGCGAATTTATTTGATGTTAAACTGACAGCTCTAGTATATTTTGATAGCTATTTACCTGGTAGCTGGTGGTAATGAAATGAGAAAAGTAAATTTACCACTTAATTTTTAAGGGTGATTTACGTCTAAACCGTTGGGTTTAGCGATGTAAATAAAGAGCACCTTTTTTAAAGGCCTGGCATCAGTCTTTCAGAAATTATGCCAAAAACTACTGTAGCTGTCAACACTAAAAAATTATGACAAAAAAACAATTTTCAATGTAGGTAAAGTGCCCTCTAGCGGCAAACAATCAATGTGAATTGTTACTAAAATGATGAAGCGCAGAAGACTTAGCCTATCTTTCAAATATTAGTCAAATCGGTTTTCCTGTAAGCGAGTAATTCAAAAAACAAAAAATAAAAACTTGAACTTGGACGGCTTGTAACTCGAAAACGAATGACATTTTGAAAAAAAATTATATGAAGCTCTACCCTTATTTTGTCAAGTAGAATCACCCCCTTAAGTTTCGTGATCGATTTTTGAATCACCCTGTATATAAATATATATATATATATTGTTGTGGAACCGCTTTCCGGCAAAACTGGACTTAAATGGAGGTCCAAGTTTGTGTAAAGTACAAGGATGTCTAGGAAAGATACCGGTGGATCCCACTGATGAGTCCACTACCGGTATCGGGATGAAACATCCATACATTTACTACGGTGGTAGAAAAATAGATCGCTAGCTACATGTCCTTACCACCAGGGGCATTGCTAATTGCGACATGGCGCGCGAGCAGGGACGGCGGCGGATGAGGGTCTCGCCGTTGGCTTTGATTAAGCCTGACTCGGCCATTGGAAGATCACCGAAGATGTCCGTTCCACTTCCTTTTCAGACCTGTGCTTTTTAACGGCTTGGACTGTCCGACAGTTTAAGTCGGAAAGTAAATGCCTTAGGCGAAGCCGCGTTCAGCATTTGCATGCTTCGTTCCGATCTCTCCTTTACACAGCCAGGTGCACGTCGGTACCCTGATGAGTCTAGTAGAGACGAAACATGTACCTTTGCCGTATCACTGTGGCGGGGAGGGTAAGTTTTGACTTTCTTCTCGGTATGGTGGGACAGGTAGGCCATCATCTCGATGGTGGTGGAATAGGATGAATTGGGTTTTATAACAATTTATTCTAACTGTGCAACCTCTAACACGGAAAGGATATGATGGAACGAAGTTTGCATTTACTGTTCGCATTTTTCTTCATTTATACACGGAGTTGCATAGAGTTGTACGTTTGCTGAATGTGATTTCAGCACTACAACGGCATAATGTGGATATATCCACTGCTATTGCATCTTACACGGAGGAATCCATGAAAGTCGCATAAACATATATATATATATATATATATATATATATATATATATATATATATATATATATATATATATATGTATATATAAATATCTCTCTTTAGGGGGGGGGGGGGGGTGGTAATATCACAAAAGTACAATATGACAAGTGAAAGCAAGTTGTCAACGAGGGGGGGGGGAGACACCAGAAACATCCCCATTTCTAGTATAAAAGGGTCGGGTGTATTTTTCTGAATTTGAAGCTCTTGGAGAGGGGGGGATGCCAGCAATAGACACATTCCTAATATAAGAGGCAGAATCGGGTCTATTTTCCTGAACTCAAAGCTCTTGGGGGGCGGCTATCGCAAGAAAAACAAGTTGTCAACGGGAGGGGGGGGGGAGTGCCAGCAGCCTACACATTCCTAATATAAATGACAGGATCGATTCTATTTTGCTGAAGTCTGAGCTCTTGGGAGGAGGGGGGGCGATCGCAAGCATACAGATTCCTATACTGTATTCAAGAACTAGAGAGAGTAATAGAACTGTTACCGAAACCTCCAACGTACCTGCTCCAGTACTGCAGGTAACTGAGGACTGCCGTAAATCTAATTATATTTCATTATATTTAAATATTATAAGCTTTTATAAATTTACTGCAACAATAAAATTTCTGATATTTCAATTTAATTTCTGTCAGTGAGCAAAGTACACCTTACAGTGATTAGTGATTTATCTTGTTTGCGGTGGTGTTTATATTTTATTTGAGATTAGTAAGATACTCAAAAGATATGGCTTCCACCTCTATATTAATTTCAAAATCGTTAAACCAAGTCAATTTTTTCCTCAACGAAAAACTTATTACGATGAATGTTGATGATGCCTTAAGATATCAATATCCAGATAATAATGTTAAAAGCTCTGTTAAGATGTGTTCCAACATGACAGGAGTTGGAAAATCTATTATGTACCGAATACTGAACGAGAAAAAAACGACTAGACTTGTAGGTACTCTCAAGCTACATTCCATCGCAGGCAGACGAAAAACCTCGTTAAAAAAAGAGATGAAAACTGCAATAAAAAGAGTTGTACATACATTTTATTATGAGAAAATCAATGAAGATCGGGATTTACCTGAAATTAAAAGAACTGAGCTTTGGAAATTGCTCAGAGAACTTAATTGTTGCTGGTTAAACCTAGAGAAATATGTTCTTATAGATCGTCTAGAAACTGTCCGTTGGAGAAGGAAATATCTCTCTCAAATAAAAGCTAGAGGTACTAGAAATAAGACTATTTACAAAATTAGTAATTTAATTGAACTTTTCAAAGGCTTTTTTGAAGAAAGTTACTGCGGAAAATTGGGAAAAATCCATATAATGAAAGAATAAAACAAGATGTGAAAACTGAATCTCATGATCAGTGAGATAGAGGAACTGATTATAATTAATTTGAGCGAAAATAGCTTCACTAACTTTGATTACGAATTAGATACGTAATGTTTAGCAGTGTAAACACAAATTTAAATAATTGTAAGTGTTGTATTTTGTTGTTTAATGTTGTTTATATATATTTTTATTCTTTTTTATATATATTTTTATTTTAGTGTGTCCCACTCTTTAATTTTATATATATTTTATTCAAATTAACCGTAATTTTTTTATCATTTTATTATTGTATTTGTGTCTTTTTCTTAAGCGTATAGAATTAATACGTTTATTTATTTTTTTTTTTTGGGCTATCGGATTTCCATATAATAAAGTAAATTAAATTAAGATGTCAGTGCAATAGAAATAAAAATAAGTAGGTCTAATTTTAACATATAAAAATAATCGCCCCATCGTCCCTCCCCCCCCCCCCTTGGATCCGCGTCTGTATATATATATATATATATATATATATATATATATATACATATATATATATATATATATATATATATATATATATATATATATATATATATATATATATATATATATATGAAGTAAAAAGCGAAACAGTGAATGCAAACTTCACTCCATCATATCCTTTCTGTGTTAGAGGTTGCACAGTTAGAATAAACTGTAATAAAATACAATTCATCCTATTCCACCACCATCGAGATGGTGGCCTACCTGTACCACCATACCGAGAAGAAAGTCAAAGCTTACCCTCCCCGCCACAGTGATATGGCAGAGATACATGTTTCGTCTCTCACTAGACTCATCAGGGTACCGACATGCACGTGGCTGTGCAAAGAACAGATCGGAAGGAAGCATGCAAACACTGAACGCTGCTTCGCCGACCTCCCGTCGGATGGCTTATGTATGTTTATACGGGTTTCACAGATTCCTCCGTGTGAGATGCATTAGCAGTGGTTATATCCACATTATGCTGTTGTAGTGCTGAAATCACATTCAGCAAACGTACAACTATATGCAACTCCGTATGTAAATGAAGTAAAAAGCGAAACAGTGAATGCAAACTTCACTCCATCATATCCTTTCTGTGTTAGAGGTTGCACAGTTAGAATAAACTGTAATAAAATACAATTCATCCTATTCCACCACCATCGAGATGGTGGCCTACCTGTACCACCATACCGAGAAGAAAGTCAAAGCTTACCCTCCCCGCCACAGTGATACGGCAGAGATACATGTTTCGTCTCTCACTAGACTCATCAGGGTACCGACATGCACCTGGCTGTGCAAAGGACAGATCGGAAGGAAGCATGCAAACACTGAACGCGGCTTCGCCGACCTCCCATCGGATGGCTTATGTATGGCATCTCACACGGAGGAATCTGTGAAACCCGTATAAACATACATAAGCCATCCGACGGGAGGTCGGCGAAGCCGCGTTCAGTGTTTGCATGCTTCCTTCCGATCTGTCCTTTGCACAGCCAGGTGCATGTCGGTACCCTGATGAGTCTAGTGAGAGACGAAACATGTATCTCTGCCGTATCACTGTGGCGGGGAGGGTAAGCTTTGACTTTCTTCTCGGTATGGTGGTACAGGTAGGCCACCATCTCGATGGTGGTGGAATAGGATGAATTGTATTTTATTACAGTTTATTCTAACTGTGCAACCTCTAACACAGAAAGGATATGATGGAGTGAAGTTTGCATTCACTGTTTCGCTTTTTACTTCATTTACATACGGAGTCGCATATAGTTGTACGTTTGCTGAATGTGATTTCAGCACTACAACAGCATAATGTGGATATAACCACTGCTAATGCATCTCACACGGAGGAATCTGTGAAACCCGTATAAACATACATAAGCCATCCGACGGGAGGTCGGCGAAGCCGCGTTCAGTGTTTGCATGCTTCCTTCCGATCTGTCCTTTGCACAGCCAGGTGCATGTCGGTACCCTGATGAGTCTAGTGAGAGACGAAACATGTATCTCTGCCGTATCACTGTGGCGGGGAGGGTAAGCTTTGACTTTCTTCTCGGTATGGTGGTACAGGTAGGCCACCATCTCGATGGTGGTGGAATAGGATGAATTGTATTTTATTACAGTTTATTCTAACTGTGCAACCTCTAACACAGAAAGGATATGATGGAGTGAAGTTTGCATTCACTGTTTCGCTTTTTACTTCATTTACATACGGAGTTGCATATAGTTGTACGTTTGCTGAATGTGATTTCAGCACTACAACAGCATAATGTGGATATAACCACTGCTAATGCATCTCACACGGAGGAATCTGTGAAACCCGTATAAACATACATAAGTCATCCGACGGGAGGTCGGCGAAGCCGCGTTCAGTGTTTGCATGCTTCCTTCCGATCTGTTCTTTGCACAGCCAGGTGCATGTCGGTACCCTGATGAGTCTAGTGAGAGACGAAACATGTATCTCTGCCGTATCACTGTGGCGGGGAGGGTAAGCTTTGACTTTCTTCTCGGTATGGTGGTACAGGTAGGCCACCATCTCGATGGTGGTGGAATAGGATGAATTGTATTTTATTACAGTTTATTCTAACTGTGCAACCTCTAACACAGAAAGGATATGATGGAGTGAAGTTTGCATTCACTGTTTCGCTTTTTACTTCATTTACATACGGAGTTGCATATAGCTGTATGTTTGCTGAATGTGATTTCAGCACTACAACAGCATAATGTGGATATAACCACTGCTAATGCATCTCACACGTAGGAATCTGTGAAACCCGTATAAACATACATAAGCCATCCGACGGGAGGTCGGCGAAGCCGCGTTCAGTGTTTGCATGCTTCCTTCCGATCTGTCCTTTGCACAGCCAGGTGCATGTCGGTACCCTGATGAGTCTAGTGAGAGACGAAACATGTATCTCTGCCGTATCACTGTGGCGGGGAGGGTAAGCTTTGACTTTCTTCTCGATATGGTGGTACAGGTAGGCCACCATCTCGATGGTGGTGGAATAGGATGAATTGTATTTTATTACAGTTTATTCTAACTCTGCAACCTCTAACACAGAAAGGATATGATGGAGTGAAGTTTGCATTCACTGTTTCGCTTTTTACTTCATTTACATACGGAGTTGCATATAGTTGTACGTTTGCTGAATGTGATTTCAGCACCACAACAGCATAATGTGGATATAACCACTGCTAATGCATCTCACACGGAGGAATCTGTGAAACCCGTATAAACATATATATATATATATATATATTATATATATATATATATACATTACAAGCCTGAAATGAAAAAAAAATTAAAGGAAAACTTAAAATGAAAGAAAGAGCATGAAATAAAAAAAGCAAATTTGGGGAAAATTAGAGCTTATTTTACAACGTCCTCAAAATTAGGTTTGGGAGTAACGGAAGCGGCAGGTACATGTTAAGAAATTTCAACGCTAATAGAAGAAGTTTCAGTTCCAGATAGTTTAGACTTACACGAACTTGTGGTAAATGATAAAGTAAATTTAAATACCTTTGAAGTGTCTTCCAAACTGGCAAGAAATGAAAATAGTTTTGGTTCCGCCGATGAAGACCAAACCCTAGAAACGTTAATAAAGCAGAAATATCCTAGACACAGGTTACTATGAAAACATTGTTAAAAGTTACGCAATTGAAAAATTTATTTTAAATTATGGTTCTTGCAAACCAAAAACATTGATTTTCCCAAAACTAATATTTCACTTCGAAATCCAAATGCGGGTTAATTGTTGACCGTAAGTGGTTGTGTTACTCTATTAAGCTATACTGTTGTTACTGCGAATCTTGTCGGCTATTTGCTGATAGAGGCAGTCAACATTTTAAGTTTAGTTGGGACAATAGAATATCTAAATGGAAAACTTTAAGCCAAAAAATTGTGAGACATGAAACTGGTGGTACACGCATCGTAACTTGTGTAACTCACGACGCCTGGAAACTTAATAAAAATATTTTTGATCAATATTTTGAAAAAAACAAAAATAAAAAGATCAAAGTTTTAGAAGTTAGTCTGACATTTTCTTTATGTAATTTACCATTTAGAGGCCATTCTGAACACGATCAGATGATGATTCCAAACATGGTAATTTTCTAACAATAATACACCTGTTATCGCATTATGATAGTATTTTACAAAACTTACTGGAACTTCCAAAAGGATAGGTAAAATATTTAAGCCGAGCCATACAAAATGAGTTTATTCATATGTTGGGAACTGAGGTAGAAAACAAAATCTTTGACGAAATTTGCGCAACCAAATTTTATCCAATAATTTAAATAACTACACAAGATATATGTAAAATAGAACGGTTGAGTGATGTTTTGCGCTATATTCTTTTTCATAAAAGTGATAATAACGAAATCATTTAGGTTGAATATAAAGAGTCGTTAACTGGATTTTACCCCATAACACTTGATCTAAGCGCTGAAGGTTTAAAAATTCGTTATCAATTTATTTCAAGAAAAAAACATCTCTATTAAAAACTGTAGAGGATAGGGCTACGACGGTGTTGCTGTTATGAGTGGCGCTTATAACGGCTTGCAATTTGAAATGCTCAATACGTTCAGTGTGTCACTCATAACTTAAATCTAGTTATAAATGATGTTGTCAATGGAGTTCCAGAGGCAAAAGAATTTTTCGATATTGTTGGTTGCCTATATATTTTTTTTCGAATAGTATTAAACGATGGGAGTTACTTAAAGAATTTCCAGTAAGTTAACATACATTAAAAAGATTGAATCCTTCTAAATGGTCTTTTAGGAATAATTCAATGTAAATTTAAAAAATGTTTTAAAGGCTCGAACAGAAATCTCGTATAAAAGTGAAGAAAAATGCGAAGCAATCGGACTAAAAAAAAAGAAAATTTTGTGTTTTTATTTCTTTTTGTATTGTATTCCGAAATTCTTCATTCTATAAACATAGTTTCTAAAGTTCCTCAAAGTAAAATGTCTAATATTGTGCAGGCTTCTAATTTAATTAAAAATGCTTACAAAGAACTTTGTAAACTGCGTCAAAAACATGATCAAATTCGATATGAAGCTTCGGATTTAGTAGTAGCAAATTGGGATATTAAAGCTTTTTTACTAAAAAGCGACAAGAAAATTCCAAAAAAAATTTTGACGAACCTGTCTCCGATACAAAATTCACAGCAGAAGAAAAATTCCAAAAAAAAATACATTTAATAATATTTGGGTTTGCGTCATGTTAGTTAAAAAATCGATTCTCTGGTTTTCAAAATGTTGATAGATTTAAATTCCTCTATCCTTTAGTTATGACCACTGCTACTGATAGTGAGTTACACAAGTAGGCTGAACTTTTGCGAAATATATAGGGCGATGACTTATCTGATAATTTTTCCACCGAAATTTTCAATTATCACTCAGATTTTCGTGAAAATTTAAAAGAATTTTCCGCAATAGATGAGCTGGTTGATTTTATGTTTTGTAAAAATCACACCAACTCATCAAATTTTTCCAATATGGGGTACCGCACTATTATTATTTTTAACTATTCCTGTAACTTTCGCTTCTGCTAAGCGACCATTTTCCAAATTGAATCTAATTAATAATTTTTTAAGAAATAGAATTAGTCAAGAACGTTTAAGTTGTCAAAGAAATCAACTTTAAGAAAGTAATTGACGTTTTTACAAGCACCAAGAGCCGCAAAAAGCTTTAAGAAAGAGCAAAAAGCATTTCTAATATGTATTACGTTATAGGAAATGTAATTTTTTAGTTAATATTAGTACGCGCTAGGCACTGTCCAAAATGGGTGATTTATTGGGTTGTTGAGTGAAAACTGATATTTCCTGTAAGATATGTAATATCCAAGTAAATGTAAGATTAAAGATTAAGAACCTAAGTTGAGTGATTATGATTTCTTGTTAAAAACATTAAGGCCTGGTTTTTATATATTTTTTAGGATTAAAAAATATGAAATACCTAACTTGACTTTGATTTTTATTATTATGCGACCATAAATATTACAGGAATTAAAGTGGAAATAAAATATATTAATTATAAATTTTTACGGTTAAAGTATTGACAAAATCAATTTAAAACAAGTTGGTATAATTTTTTTTACCTAAGTAAAAAAATTAGATATTTGTAATGTTTTTTCAAGATTTAAAGCGCCAAAATAACCCTTGCCAATCAGCACAGTCAGATCGACCTACGCCACTGACTGTAATATAGAAATATTAAGGTATGTTTTAAATATAGTTGTTGATATTACTATACAAATAAATACAAATACGTCAACAAACAAAACTGGTTACAAATTATAATAATGAAATACATAAAAACTTTTATGCAAGGATCTAAAGATTAATCAATATATAGTATAATCGTAAAAACCCTCTTGCGAACCAGTTTAACAATGGTAAGGACTTATATACAAACATTATCCAGAAATACCATTAATGAAATCTACCTTCTGCTATTAAATTGTCAAATCAGAATTACAAATTAGTTGGGAGAGAGATAGGCCGCGACAGCCACCCAACAGACGATAGGATTAACTCCCCTTTTAAACTATTCTCTCTTATCGACTGATAGCTGGTTAAACATTGTGCATGTGAGTGAATTGTTGATTATATGAGTATACACGCAATCAATAGCTATCAAATTTTAAATGGGTATTTAGTCCCCAACATACAAACGTTAATTTACAGTTAAATTGTTTGATAATTTATGGTAAAACATTTTTGCATATCTTACACAACTTTAAATTTGCTTAATTCTCATATAAATTTTATATTAACCGAAAACAAGGAAGAAACTAATAGCCTTTGACTTTCTTGTCAAATATTTTTCTATAACTATTATCCAGGTTGACATATTTATGGGTCAGCCTTTTATTAATAAATTTTTATTCTATGTGCGAGAGTGTATACGTGTGTGCGTGTGGATGTGCGTTTGTGCGCGCGTGCATGTGTGTGTACGTGTGCTCGCGCATGCGTGTGGGTATGCGTGTGCGTTTGTGGACAACCGGATCTGGTTGTCCAGTTTTATTTTGTTTAGAATATTGTTACAATTTATATGATATATGTCAACACCAAAACTTTATATAGAAAAATTATGCAAAAAAACCTAGAGATAAATCTTCGATCAGAGGAATACTTGTCTCTCGAAAACAAACAAAATTCTTCGTTTTTGCGATTTCACAAGAAAAGGATAAAATTTTTCATTCTTGTATTATTAATTACAAACTTGACTTACTAATTATTGCACTTGTCAATTTAAACCCTTTACTGACAGGCCATCAACTCATTTTCTTTGTCTGCCTTTTGCAGGGCTAAAAGATCTAAGTGAGTTCGTGAAAAGAATCCATAGGGTCAACAATGGCAGTCCCTTCGAAAATTTGGAAAATCGATTTTCATTTGCAAAAAATAATCTATTTTTTCCTGATCTCAAATTGTCTACTATTAATGTGAAAATGTAATCACCCAAATTGAATTCATGGAAAAATTGGCAGATAAGTTGCAATGTTCGAAGGGGTGGGACGGTACAAAAAAAAAATGAAAAAAATTCTGATTTATTCTTGTCTGTCAATGAACAATATGAAAGATAGTGTAACAAATTGTGTGTAAAAAAAACGGCAGACTGTTTGCCCATAACGAAATCTCTTTTTTCGGTGGAAAATTATGAGAAAATTTCGACCAAGTTTTCACGATCAGAATCTACATAACACTAAGACCCACTTATTATAAAATATTCATATTTACATTGGCAGACAAGTTCAGCGCGTCGCAAATTTATAAATAAATAAAAAAGTTGTTGAAAAAAAAAGTAAAAATTTCCCCGATTTATTTTTGTCTGTCATTTTGTATTTCGATTAATGGTATCATAAAATGTTCATACCAACTTTGGCTGACAACTACAGCGCATCGAAAATTTATAACTAAATAAAAAAGTGGTTGAAAAAAAGTGAAAATTTCCCTGACTTATTTTTGACTGCCATTTAGTATTTTGATTAAAGGTATTATAAAATATTCATACCTACATTGGCAGACAAGTAAAGCGCTTCGCAAATGAATCAACAGTAGCAGATAATTTCTCATATACCAAATACACATGTGTAATATAACATTTAAAAATTTCCCTAATTAATTTTTGTCTGCCATTTTGAATTTTGATTAAAGATATCATAAAATGTTTATACCCACATTGCCAGACAAGTACAGTGCGTTGAAAATTTAAAAATAAATAAAAATTCCCCTGATTTATTTTTGTCTGCCATTTTGAATTTTGATTAAAGGTATCATAAAATATTCAACTTACATTGGCAGACAAGTAAAGCGCTTCGCAAATGAATCAACAAATTCCAAATAATCTCTTACTTACCAGATACACGTGTGTAATATAACAACTGAAAATTTCCCTGACTTATTCTTGACTGTCCTTTTGTATTTCGATAGCGTAAAATGTTCATACCTAGACTGGCAGACAAGTAAAGCACTTCGCAAATGAATTAACAGTTAAAAATAATCTCTCATATACCAGATACAGATAATTTAGCATCAAAATCTTTAGGTTATATAATTAGTATTGAATATATACGTATAGGTACAGAAATTTATTGTTTTTCATATTTTCATATGATGTCTTTGACTGTGTGATTTTTATTTTAAATATTTCAAATTCATACGCAATCTTTTTCGACAAAAAAGCAACTATGCGTCCACGTGGCTTCTTACGGGTAGCGTTTCGTCATAATTTAGGCATCAGCGTGAGTAAGTAAATATATTTGTGATTAATCTGGCTTACTTTCATGCGCCATTTTTTTATGTTTGCAATGTTACATTATATTGTAAAATATAAAATTTTTGATCGAAAAAATTGGTAGTTGAATGAAAAAGCAACGTCACTGACAAGTTTTGTTTAACCGATAGCGCGATTTGTTGGAATTATAAAGTTTTAAGCGTTGAAATACACAAACTAATTTCAGTTAGATTTCATTGCAATTATCGTATAGCAATAATTGTTATAACATAAAAATGAATACTAAAATATATGAATGTCGTTATTTTTGCGATAATTTCAACATGTTTAAAATTCTTCGATTTTAAATGAATTAAACGCTATTTTATTCATGATACAAGAAACATTTAATTTAAGCTGTTATAATCTCACCAAAGCTAAACTAAAGAAGATATTTTATTTGTGTATAAGACGAAAGTGCCACTTTCTCTTCAGCAATTTATTTTAACAAATTTCAAAATAACAAAAATTAAGATTTGAACGGAATTTGTATCTACGTCTACCTGTGCAACTTTTTAGCCACATTTATCGTTAAAAATGTCCATTTTTAACCAAAATACAAAATAGCGGACCAAAAAACAAAATCAGGGAAATTTATTGTAACATATGTTATCAAATATTAACTTTTATATTTATTTATAAATTTGCGAAATGCCTGCCAGTATAGGTATGAACATTTTATGATACCTCTAATCGAAATACAAAATGGTAGAAAATAAATCAGGAAAATTTTCACCCTTTTTCAACAATTTTTTTATTTATTTATACATTTACGAAGCGCTGTACTTGTTTGCCACTGTAAGTAATAACATTTTATGATACCGCCAATCGAAATACAAAATGGCAGACAAAAATATATTAGGGAAAATATAAAAAGTTTTTGTGGACTTTTCCTTTGCTGCCACAATTTTTCCAACTCCAGTTTGTCTGCCAAATTTATGGCCCTCATAAATTAATATTGTCTTCCACAACGGCAGACAAATTCTGATCGTGAAAACTTGGTCGAAATTTTCTCATAATTTTCCGCCGGAAAAAAGGATTTCGTTATGGGTAAACCGTCTGCCATTTTTTTTACACACAATTTGTTACTCTATCTTTGATACTGTTCATTGACAGGAAAATAAATGGGATTTTTACATTTTTTTTTGTAAGTTTACCCCAACGTTTCCACTCCTTCGACCATTGCCACTTGTCTGCTATTTTTTTCCGTGAACTCAATTTGGGTTACAACCCTTTCACTTTAATACCAGACAATTTGGGACCAGGAAAAAACAGATTTTTTTTGCAAATGAAAATTATTTTTCCAAATTTTTGAAGGGGTGCAATTGTTGACCCCATGGACTCTTTTCACGAACTTACTTAAATCTTTTAGCCCTCCAAAGGGCAGACAAAAAAAGAGTCCATTTCTTCTTATGAACAGCTAACGGTCTATGAGTGTTTAGACTAGTTTTAAAGTTAAGTCATGTTGGTGAATTGGGAAATTTAAGTTTTTTTTGCATTGCATGTCCGATGGTACAGTTGCATAGTCCGAAACTGGTTTTTTAAATTAACTACTCATCATTAGGAGGAAACATTGTTGCAAAGGAATGATAAATAATGGTAATTTAAGATTGTATATTCCCTTTCCAAAATGTGAAGAAAATTAATTACTCAATCAACGATTTTAATTTTTTTAGGAATATCTTTGAAATAATTTAACTATTTTATTTTCAGAACAACATACTAATCAACATAAAATGTCTAAATTCTGGTCTTCTTTAGATCTCTTAGAAATTTATTACAAAAATGTGTTGAAACCCAAAATTATATAAAATTACTGCGGGTAATATATGTAGATTCCTTAAATACAATTTAAAATCAAAATAATTACAAAGAAGATAAGTTGCGACGGTGTTTATCAAGTGTCATATATATGTGAAGGAGACTTGCCTAAAATCCCACTTAGCATTTAATCAGCCAAATTAATCCGAGACACAGTCTGTCATTGTGACAAACCTTCACGTCACGCTGGCTATGGAAAGTCTCCCCGATTTAAGGTTGACACGTTTTACCGTTTTACACCGTTCCGAGCCTTTGGGGAATGCCGTTTAAAATAAGAGGGTTATATATATATATATATATATATATATATATATATATATATATATATATATATATATATATATATATATATATATATATATATAACAAGCTTGTTGATTTTAAATGTTAAATAACATGGTAATAAGTAGAGAAATTAATCAAAATTCAAATACTTGCCTGAAAAGTAAGTTCAATTTTCTGCCTTAAATTGGTAAATTGGAAAATCCATGAGAAAATTTATTATTTTTTTATATTAAGTGCCTCTAGAGTCAAGGTTGATATTACTGACTTAACATTCAATATGAAAAATTAACAATTTTCTTCCTGAATGAATTCACTTTGCACGTAAGTGTTTGAAATTTGATTCATTTCTTTACTTAATACCATGTCATTTAATATCTAAAATTAACAAGCTTATTATGTATTGTAGCTCTGAAGACAGAAATAATGTATTTACGAAAGCTCGGTGTTAGTAAAAAACAAAGTTTCATTCAGTCCTAAGACACCTATCTCAATATTTAGGACTTTAAATAATATATACAGGGTGTAACATAAAGGTTGGAAACAAATTAAACAGTGAATTTCTCAATAAAAAATATTTTTTTTTCATATGTAGTTTTGCTCTACGAATATTCGTTTCTAAGTTACAGGGTGTTAAAAAAATGTAAAAAAAATTAGTTTTAGGGTAATAACTTTCGAACGCTAGAACATAAATGGAACGAAATTTTAGCCAAAGTTTAATTTGATATTGCTCTAGTAACAGTTAAAAAATTGACTTCGTAGTTTACTCAGTGACGTGCGTACGGATATTAACTTAGTGTTTCCAAAAAAATGTGGTAAGCCTCTACCAATAATTTTTTCTGATCATTTCCTCAAATTTGATTTTTTATTTTAAACAAAATTTTTTTCTAGCGTTTCCTTTGTATCTCTCGTCATTTTTCGGTATTAAGCCTTTTGTAAATACCATTTTTTTGTATACACAGAAAAATGTAGGAACATAAACAAAAGGATAAAAAATACTTTCGGATATGTTTTAACTCATTTTTAAAAATTTGTCGAATGGGCATTTATAAAAGACTCTTAGGCATTTGAAATAAAATACTACTAATTAATTAATAAAAAATTTACTATTAACTTAGAAACTTAAAGTAATTACTAGTTAACAAAAATCATTCAAACCAAAAACTATCACAAAAGATGATCAAAATTTTGCCCCCCAGCTGCAATACGTTTACTCGTGCAAAAATACGAGGCATCTCTCGGATTTGCTGACCTCCCATTTTAACTCTTGGACGAAGAGTCTGCACGTCAGGAATTTCAACGGAATAAACTAATTTTTTCAAGTGCCTCCATACGTAATAATACAAAGAATTAAGGTCAGGGGAATGAGGAGGCCATGTTCTTGCCCTCCACAACCTATCCATTTAATCCGGAACATTTCATTAAGGTTTTTTCCCCCTCTCTTCTAAAGTGAGCTGGATCGCCGTCATACATAAACCACATCCGCTGGCGTGTTTCAGGTGGGACTTCTTATAATAAAGGTTGCAAGTCATTTTGAAAGAAATCCAGATATATTAAGCCTCTAATCGATTCGGTAGTACTACTGGACTAATAAAAAAATCGCCAATTATTCCAGTTCACATGTTTATAGAAAATCGTTGCTAGTGCTAGGATTGTATTATTTCATGTGGATTTTTATCAGCCCATAGATCACTATTATGGACATTATTTAGGCCATTCCTTATAAATTCAGCTTCATCATTAAATAAGATGAATAAGTGAAACAAAGAATTCTGGTTGATCTTATTTAAAAACTGGAGCACAATCCTCGGTAGAAAGTGCCTGCATCCTTTGCAGATATTATGAGTATAACAGATTATAATGGAGTATTCGTTGGACAGTCATATGGCTTACTCTCTCCATTCTTCTAATTGTTCTTGTACTCGAATCAGGATTTGCTTCGACCGTCTGAAGTATTCGTTCCTCGAGCTGCACTGCCCTTACATTTTCGCTGGAGGTACAAGGCACTGGTTTCACGTAAATGAGCGTGAATTCTTGAAAAAATCTTCCTATTCGGAATGCCTCGAATCGGAAGACGTTCAGCATACAGATGCGTAGCTAACACTATATTCCCGTTTAGAAGGCTATAAATAAAATACATATCTGCTAATTCTTCAAATAAGTAGTCCATTTTTACCAATTAACAAAATTAAAAACGCGTAATGAAAGTTTATCTTAACTGGCAATGTGTTTGTGTTTTCCACATTTTTCTGTGTATACAATGGAAAAAATGGTATTTACAAAAGGCTTAATTACGGAAACATTACGAGAAATACAAAGAAAACGCGGAAGGAAAATTTTGTTTAAAGCAAAAAATGAAATTTGAGAAAATGATCCAAAAAAATTTTTACTAGTGGCGTACCACAATATTTTTAAAACCATACGTTAATATCTGTACGCATGGCACTGAGTAAACTACGAAGTCCATTTTTTACTCTTATTAGGGAATATCAAACTAAGCTCTGGCTAAGATTTCGTTCCATTATATTCTTGCGTTCGAAAACTATTACACTAAAATAATTTTTTATAAAATTTTTATTCCTTCGAGCAAAACTACATATACTATTACAGACAGATAGTCTGAATCCATTGTTTATATATATATATATATATATATATATATATATATATATATATATATATATATAATATATATATATATATATATATATATATATATATATATATACATGTTTATGTATATTTACAAAAAAAAAACTTTTCTGAGCGAAAGAAATTACAAAAATTATTAGTTTTTACTGTAGGCCGAACCTTAGAGAAAAGATGTAATATATTCGTCAAAAAATGTACATACTTCAATGATTTTGATGGATGTCGACACTATTTGTTTTCGGTGTAATGAAATTCCAGGACTTTGTTGTAAGAGTACCCCTAGCCTATTTTTAGCCACCAAAAGAAAAAAACGTACGTTACCTTATCATCAGTATTTAATAGTTAGACCATGCAGTTTACTGAAAATCAGAAGATATAATGATCTGAGGTAAATGTTCTAACATGATATATTATTTACTCTTAAAAATGATTAATTAATTTATTAAAAATAAAAATCAAGTTAGGGTGTTCTTTTTCGGTCAGAATAAGAACTATATGAAATTGCTTAAGGCTTCTAGACGGCGCATGTGTGATAGTTTGAGATTTCAGTCAGTGAAAATTATATTGTTAGCAAATATCAACCCAGGATTAGTTCAGGCTGATATTCTTCAGTTAAAATATTTATCGAATAGATGAATTTCGCACAGTACAATACGTAAGCCGAAAATCATCTACAAAAATTTTTATATAAATCAAGATTCGTTCTTAACTGTTCCTTGAAAAAACTTCAAACAATTATAGGTAGTAGCATGTCTTTAGTTAAACGAACAACATTCTTTAGAATAGAACTGCGGAATTTCCAAATTTGCTGAAGATAATGACCAAGCCGATATAAAAGCATGAAACCACTTTTATAATCTCATTTTATTTATTGAAAACTGCTGCCTGGATTTTATAATGTTAATTTTACTTGATTACTGTAATCACCAAAAGAAATTTTTTCAGATCTTTATTAAGAAGTAATACTTGGTGTAACCTATGTTAGATGATTTTTTATTGACGGCCTATTGAAGCTTCTGGAGCAAAAAATTAAATAAGAGCATTCTTAACACCACAACAATTGTGTTAATATTATTATGCAGAAACGACGGTACAAAAGTTACTGAAAATAACAGTTAAGAAATTAAGTTTGAATACTTTCATTTTTCTATTATTGTATCAATTGCTTGGTTTTTATTTAACCTAATCCGGTCATATTTAAATTGACTAAACCTGGTACCAATTCTACAGACAGGGGTGTACCGGAGAAATTTTAAGCCAGTCGAAAAATTTGAGTTTTATCTAAGAGAGTTTTCATTGGTAAGCATTTTTGATCGATAAACTAGAAAAGTTACATGTTATAGTTAAACAAAAAAATGTTAATATATCTGCACCATTCCACTAGACCATCTCTTTTTAACCTTTCACTAAATATCGTAAAATTCGTGTGTTACATCACATCACATTAGAAGCAATTTAAAAATTAAACTCTAAAAACCATTGTTTCTACAAAATTCTGGAAATTGTCCTTTCTTTAAATTTGATCTTAAATTAAAATGCTTTCATCATTCATGAATGGCGTATGAAAGCTAACATTTCTGCAATCTTGTGAGAATTATAAAGTATATAAAAGAAATGTTGTTTTGACCTTTCAGTGAAAGTCGACTTTTAGTAATGTACAGTAGTAGAATAAGAAGATGTAGTGCCCTTCCACTCTTTCCATTCATTCTACCCTAGATCTCGATCTTAATCGTATAATACTATTATTGAAGCTGGCAACGTCTTTGTCCTTGGTCTTGGAATATATTTTGTTATATGCATATTGAAAATGACGCAAAATAAAGACAATGGCCTTGGGATTATAGGCTTTGGGAATTTTAATTATAAAAATAACTTTGGAATGTCTAGACGAATATTCACTTATCGCCTTGACCTTGAACGGGTCAGGTGTTTGTTACATAGCATTGAGTTACATAATCTGAAAACCACGTGGGCTCTCAAAGTCATATAAAATTGATAAACGTTTGTAACATTGGCCTTTAATTTGTTGTTTCAATCACCATCCTAAGCTTGAACGGGATTACTCAACCCCAATGTAGTCATAGTTCATTAGATACATAAACCATATTTCGATTTTCTTTACATAATATTGAATAAAATTGCATTGTGTTAAAGAAAATACCAGCGTATCCAGAGTCGTATAAAATTATAAAATAGCTGTACTTTAAAAAATTTCTTTTATTATATGGAAATGAATAAAATTACATTGTCTGACTGAACGTAGGATACTTATAGCAATACATTAAATAAGGCAAGCTATAGGAGTGATCAGATCAGGCTTAGAAACTAGAAAACAGTTTTCCTGTAAAGGTAGAAGTGCTGACAAAATGTGGTATTTCTCAGCGGTGTCACATTTCTTATATAGTTTTGTGCTAATTTTATATTTATCTTATAATAAAACAATTATGGTTTTTCCTCATTTACAACTCCCAAAAACGTTAAGAAATTTTCGTTTTATTTTTGAAGTTGATCTTGACCACTATGAAGATTTCGAAGATAACATGTGACCTTTTCTTTTGTTCTTTTGTCACTTCGACATTTAATAAAAAGTACGTTTATTAAGTGTTTAAGGTAAATCTTCCATTTATTTCAAGCCGCAACTTTCAAAAAGTTTTACTTTTTAGATATATGGGGCTCTAATATAGTTACTTTTTAAAATTATTTTTATATTATACAGGGTGTCTCAAAAGCTCTGAAAGTATCAAAGTTGTGTTTTTTAAAATGAAATCCCCTTATATTATTACATTTTTAGATTCTCGGATCAAAATAAGTATCTATTTTAATAAGATTTATGGTACCTAAACCTTAAGGGTTTTGAAATAATTTGAATTTTGACAAAATCTAACCTAATTTTCATATTTTAAATTCTTAAGAAGTATTTCAGTTATGTACTCAAAATTTAAAACGAAGTGTAACAATAAATCATATTTTATATCCCAATAATAATAAACTTACTAAATTTTGCAGAAAGTTCAAAAATTGAAACTAATCAAATAAGAACTTTAAGTGCCTAAAACTTGATTTATTTTTATTAGAATGGTATACTTTTTAACTTACCAGAAAATTTACCTTTTAAATACCTATCGAATGGTTTAAGGGTGTTCTATAGATAAGTTTTCGCGTTTTCACAGAATACGTCACACAATCGTTTTCTGTACCATTTTGCGTTTTTTGATTAGATGTTCTAATCGATCTAGTTGCCCATGGTATTTGAAAATGACTGGTAATTTACAACTGTAGGAATAATAGTCAGGAATACCTTTACAAATGTTCAGAAACTCGGAATGCGATTTATAGTCATCCAACAGGCAATAACAGCAATAATGGTAATAACATGTTGACGATAGCACAAAACAAAACAGATGCAAAATATTTATAACAGATAGTCTAAATGTCGACCATGCATTTCCAAGCACTTACATATTCTTTTTTCTAAACCACTGCTAACTCTGGACAACATTTGTGGGGTTACAATTTGAAAAGCGTCCCTTATGCATATTTTCATATCTTGTGGTGTTGTCGGGGGCGCATTGTCGACAATTGTTTTTATAAAAAGAAATCTGGTGGAGTTAAGTCAGGAAATCTCGGGGGCCAATTTTGAAATCTGTCTCTCCAATCCATCTGTTTCGAAAATTGTCATTTAAAAATTGCCGAACTTCACGATGATAATGAGGTGGAGCTCCATTCAATTGAAGCTACATAATTGTTCTAATATTTACAAACAAGGACATCTTCTAATAACACTGGAAGTTGGTGTAAAAGAAAATCGGGAAACATCAAACCATATAAAGGTCCTTCAAAAAAGTAGGGCGCAATTAAGTAAGGACCCCGTATTCCTCCCCACACATTAACCCACCACCTATTCTGGTTTCTCGTAACTCAGAATTCGTGCGGATTTGAATCAGAATAGTAATTGAAGTTGTGTCTATTCACGAAACCATTGTTATGAACAGTACATTCATCACTAAACAACACATTATCTAAAAAGTGTTCATTTTCTGCCACTTTATCTAACACCCACAAGCAGAATTCAGTTCGGTTGTCAAAATTATTTCGGTGAAGGTCTTGACAAAGCTGGATTTTATAAGGATGAAATCAGTATTTGTTAAGAATCCTTGAAACACTTGCTTGGCTAATAGTATTTTCGGATATATGATTCTGACTAATATTGAGATTTTCGACCACTGAATCAAGTACAGTAAAAACATTCTCTTCTTCCTCAGTAACAGGTTTTCTTATAAAAGGTTTTTTATAACTGACATTTCCACTTTTCCGGAACTGGTTTAATAGTCTCATCAAGACGGCTGGTTTCTTTCAGGAAGCCTTTGAGCATAGATTCGACAAGCCAACAAACAATTTTGATGACATTCTCCAAGGATAAAAATCATATCACATTTCACAGTTACAAAAATTATACCGTTATTATAGCAACAGGCTTTGCAGACTTAACTGACAAATTAAATGAATTATCAGACGTTTTCAAATGCCATAGACGACTAGAAACCTTAGAATTCTATTCAAAAACACAAAATGGTGCAGAAAAAGATTATTTGGCGTTTTCTGTGAAAACGTGAAGACTTAGCTATAGAACAGTCTTATACCAATCAATAGGGACTTGAAAGGTGCATTTTCTGGTAAGGTAAAAATATAGCGTTCTATGTAAATTAATCAAGTTATAGCCACTTAAAGTTCTTATTTGATTAGATTTAATTTTTAGACACCCTGTATAATATAGCAAGTTTATTATAATTGGGATATAAAATATGATTTATCGTTACACTTCACTATAAATTTTGAGTACATAACTGAAATACTTGTATTTGAAACATGAAAATTAGGTTCGATTTTGTCAAAATTCAAATTATTTAAAAACCCTTTTTTGTATGTCAACGCATCAAAAGAAACATTAAATAGATGGCGCTTGTCGAGTGAATAGGCGAAGCAAGCAGTTCCTTGTTTTTTTTTCAAAATAATTAAGTGTTAAAGACCTGTTTTTCCTTAAAACTGGTACCAAGTGATTGTTCAGTGCCATATTTAATTAAAAACAAAGTGAAAATCTTAATTAACTGCCGCCATGAGAGTAGTGAACATAACCCGATCCTCTTCATCCCCCCACTCCTCGACCTTGACCTTGACATTGTCCCACTCCTCTTTGGCCCCGCACAAATGTCCTTGTCATTGACCATGAAAGCGCACGTGTGCTTTGTCTTTGGCCTTGACCTTGTGTCCAAGGGAGTGTGTGTGTGTGTGACCTTGACCGTGATCTTGGTCGATACGACCTTGACTTTGTTGGAGGTCATCTTGGGTGTGTGTGACCTTGAAGATAAGTTACGTGGTTTGGGGTGATCTTGAATGGTTTTATATATGGTATGGGGCAGTTTCATTCATCAGTTGGCTCTGACTTGTATAGGTAGTACGTGTGTTAATATTTGACAAATCATGGCATATGTTTGTGAAAATTGCGGTTCTAAGTTTACTAATAGTTATAATATGAGACGTCATAAAAGTAATGTAGATGTTCCAATAAATCATATGTCAGCACATAAACGAACACAACAACATAAAAATAATTCAGGTTTGCCGGTATGTCATTGTATGCAACTCGTTGAATGTGCCTTCAAAAGGAGAATTGCAACCTATCGGGTTAGCAGTGATATGGAGCATTCCGATTACGTAATGTTCTTTGCAGACATTAAATCCAAGGTGGTGGAACTTGTTAATAATTTATTACGTGTGCATTATGCTTTAAAAGTTAACATGACAGCTGTTGGCGAGTACATGCTTCCATCACAAGAAATATTCAGTGAAAAATCCTTCAACACTGCTAATCAAATAATTAGTGTAGAAAGTGATTTGGATGTCGTTTACCATTCTTTCACCGAATTAATAAAATGGCAGGAGAAAGATTCAGGTATGGAAAAATCAAAACCCGATATATTAAACTGATTTTTATATATTATTTTTCTTGTTATAGGATGGGCTCTTGTGCGAATTTTATACTTGGAAGTTAGTATCAACAAGTATATGCCTATGGGTGGCTCATCATACATCAAGTTGCCGTGTTCTATTGAAAAGAAAGGAGCTGTCGTCAATGAGATTAACCAGGACGAATTTTGCTTTGCGTGGGCTGTAACATCAGCATTGTTTCCTCCAACAGCAGAGCCTTCATAGAAGACATCCTACCCCCATTTTTCTAAAGTGCTAAATTTAACAGGTATGGATTTTCCAGTAAAATTACGTGACATTAAAAAATTTGAGGAAATGAACAACATATCAATTAACGTATATGGTCTGGAATCTAAATATGAAAATAATGAAGTAATACATGAAGTTATTGGTCAACTGAGGTATGCGGCAAAAAAGTTGAATAGACATGTAAATTTATTGTTAATTACAAAAGACTGTAGTAGTAAAGATGGCGGTGAACATTTTTGTGATACGACTTGTTCAAAGAGTCATTATTGTTGGATTCGGGATTAATCACGTTTAGTTTCAAGTCAAATTAGTCGTCAACTACATAAAATATATTTCTGTGATGGTTGCCTCATTTATTTTAGTACACCGTCAGCTTTAACTTTACATCAAAGCTACGATTGTAACCACATTTTCACGCAAACACCCTCAGTGGATTTAAAAATCGATAAATTTGGAAAGAGTGTGCCGGAAAATATTTTAAAATTCGAGGGTATAGAAAAGCAAATGCGCATTCCATTCGTGGTTTATGCAGATTTCGAATCTGTTTTAAAACCCGTTGAAACGGTACAACCAAACCCACAAAATTCTTAAACTGTAAAAAGTTTTAAACATGAACCATATTCTTTTGCTTATTTAATTAAATGCTCTTTTGACGACTCACTTTCGAAATTTGAGCTATTTCGCGGTAATAATGCAGCTCAAGTCTTTGTGGATCGTATCGAGTGTGATTTAAGGGCTCTATATAACACATATTTAAAAGACATTAAGCCTATGAAACCGTTAACGCCTGAAGAAAAAAGGGAGTTTAATGATGCTAAAATATGTGGTATATGTGAAGGCCCTTTTGAAGAGGGTGAGATTAAAGTACGAGACCACTGTCACATAACTGGTGCAAAAAGATTTGGTGCTGCACATTCCGTTTGTAATTTAAATTATAAATTACCCTCTTTTATCCCTATCATATTTCATAACTTAAGCGGCTACGACAGCCATTTATTTATAAAAGAGTTATGTAAATATGGGGATACAATTGGTGTTTTGGCTCAAAGTAAGGAAAAGTACATATCATTTACCAAAAGCAT
The DNA here is from genome assembly GCA_034092305.1 of Diaprepes abbreviatus. Lineage (NCBI taxonomy): Eukaryota > Metazoa > Arthropoda > Insecta > Coleoptera > Curculionidae > Diaprepes > Diaprepes abbreviatus. Next base: position 1,905,891 of record JASJET010000103.1, read on the forward strand.
TTATGTGCACGATTATTTTGATAGTAAATGTGGAAAAGTCAAGAGGAAATATTTAAAGTTGCGATTCATTGACAGTTTTAAATTTCTGTCAACGTCTTTGGAAAATTTAGGCAGCGGTTTAAACGACGACGATTTTAATGAAACGCGGAAACATTTTTCAAATATCAACCAATTTAATTTGATGCGTCAAAAGGGTGTTTTTCCCTATAGCTTTATTGACTCTATAGAAAAAATGGAAAATACATGTCTTCCAAGTAAAGATCAATTTTATGATAATTTACGGGAAGAACATATTAGCGACGAAAGCTATAGAAGAGCAAAAGAAGTATGGCGCTTGTTTGGGTGTAAAACTTTGGGGGACTATTCGGACGTGTATTTAAAATCAGATGTGTTGCTATTGTGTGATGTTTTTGAGCAATTTCGGAATAATTGTTTAAAATTCGATAAACTGAATCCAGCACATTACTATACCCTTCCAAGTTTATCATTTGATTATATGCTGCATATGACGAAGGTAGAGTTAGAGCTCTTAACTGATATAGACATGATACATTTTTTTAAGAAAGGTATACGCGGCGGCATAAGCCAGTGTACAGAAAGGAAGCACATCGCTAATAATATTTTTTTACCAGATTATGACCCAACAAAACCTCCTTCATTTATAACATACCTTGATGCTACAAATCTATATGGTCATAGTATGTCACAAGCATTACCATATGGTGGTTTTTGATGGTTAAGCGAGCGCGAAATTCTGGATTTAAATATTATGGCTATTGCTGATGATAGTTTGCATGGCTACGTTTTGGAAGTAGATGTGCATTATCCGACTGAGTTGCATGATGCACATTCTGATCTTCCATTTCTAGTAGAAAATATCATACCGCCAACAGAAAACCCCCAATTTGCCGAAATTAATTCCTAATGTACAAGATAAAAAAAATACATTGTACACTATAGAACTTTAAAATAAGCCATCGCCAACGGCTTAGTGGTAATGCAAACCCATCGAGTATTACAGTTTAAGCAATCAAAATGGCTAAAATCGTATATTGATTTTAATACCAATTTACGTAACAAGGCCATCACAAAATTTACGAAGGACACTTTTAAATTAAAAAATAACGCGATTTTTGGTAAAACTATGGAAAATGTGGAAAATCGAATGGATATAAAATTAGTAACACATTGGGATAACAGTGTAGGCAGAAATGGAGCTAGAGCACTAATATCTCGCCCCAATTTCAATAGTAGCTCGATATTTACCGAGAACTTTGTTGCTATACATATGAATAAAGGTAAAATATTGTACAATAAACCAATTTATATCGGATTTTCCATATTAGATATATCAAAGACTGTAATATACGATTTTTATTATAATTTTATTAAATCCAAGTTTGGCGATGTTGCTTCGTTACTTTACACCGATACTGACTCGCTTATATTAAAAGTGTATATGGAAAACTTTTATCAAACTATATCAGAAAACCCCGAAAAATTTGATACATCAAATTACCACGAAATTAATAATTTTAACATAATTAAAAGTAATTCTGTAGTTGGTAGAATGAAAGATGAGTTTCCTGGTGATCCGATAATAAGTTTTTATGGTACCGGCGCGAAGGCTTATTATGTAAAGTCCATTAATAATGAATTAAAAAAAGCCAAAGGTATCAAAAAATGTGTTATCGAGAAAGACCTTCATCAGGAAGACTACCAAAGAATTGTTGAACGGGGTGGTTTGATATTAATAAAGATGAAGATATTTAGAAGTGAATTACATAACATTTATACCAACATAATAAATAAAGTAGCATTGTCACATAGCGATGATAAACGTTATGTAATTCTCAATTCAACCATAACTCTACCTTGGGGGCATGCAGACTTAGATTTTTACAAAACAGACCCGGAAGAAAACTTAGTAAATTTAGTCACCGTGTTGGAATCATTTCTAAATCAGGACAGCACGTAATCAGGAAAATCCATATTTCATTATTTGTATTGTTTTTATTATTTCTATTGAACATACAACATTAATATGTAACGGTAGTATTGTAATTTTTTTTTAAATAAAAAACATGTATTCATTACTTGATTGCTTTTTATTGAACCTTTATTTTAAAATTATAAATATAATGAAGTGTCGACAAATAACAAAGTGTAAAAGTTATTGTTGAAAAATTTGTCTAACAGTAAATTAAACGCACAGGTCTACGAGCAAATGTTTAATGTGAAACAGTTTTGCTGACAAGATCCTCAATAGTCTTTTCAATTTTCAACATTCTAGAGTTAAGTTCATCACGCAGTTCGTCTTGCCTAAGTTCATATATTGCAATAACAGTATCATCAATGTATTCTCTAAGTTCTTGACCGGTTTCAATTAATTTCTTGCGTACGTAACCTTCAAGTTGGTTTCTGAATATATCTTTAATAACAATTGTTGAGTCATGTAAAGCTTTCTGCGTATCTTGCACATACTGAGCAAGGTTATTATCAACATAATTTCGTGTGGTCGCATCGTCTCCTTCAAGAGGTTCTGCGAAATAGCACAATCTTTTGCTTCCCATGTCGTAATCTCCATTAGGTGTAAGTTTAAAACCTATTCCTGAAAGACCTCGCATAAAGTTTAAATCCTTAAATTTTCTTTTGAGACCGAACTTATCAATAGTGTTAGCTTCTGACATTGTTATGTGAGACTGATTTGAAACCATTACATTTTACCCTAATATATAGTTCTATTTCATTAATAAACGGACTCTGCAGAAAAATATGGATTGCAAAACGTATTTTAGGTGATGTTTAATAAATACACATACAGATTCATTTTACTATTGTTTTATTGGAAAAAGAAATTAAAATATAACAAAAGATTGACTTTACTTTTTATTATTAAAAAAATAAAAAAATATTACAAACAAAAAAATTAAAAAATAAAGAAATAAAATACATTAATTTCTTCTGTACAGGTAAGCTTCTGCTATGACCCAATTTCTTCTCTGGATGGCACGTTCATTAATGTCCTTGAACTGGTAGTAAACTAGTCCACAAAAGCCGCATTGTACAAATTTAACCCTGAAAAGGTCAATGTAGTTGAAGTCGTACGTAAGATCATTTCGCCAGCAGATACGTAGTCTTTTACAATGATGACAAGTTAAATAAAAAGCTTTTGGTATATGACTGTATGTTTTGGCTGCTTCACTAGGTTGTTCATCAGTTGGCAAAATGATGTTTGAATATGTTGTACTTTTCAATTGCTGTACTCTATTTATGTATTACTTTTTAAAATAACCTTGACAGGACCAAAAAAAAAAAATCCTTGAAAATTACAACCTCGAAAACGACCCTGACATTGACGGGTACTTTGACCTTGGCCTTGGCCTTGCATCTGACAAGTTTAGTACTATATTTATATGTTTCTTTAAAATAACCTTGACAGGGACAAAAAAAAAATCCATGAAAATTACAACCTTGAAAACGACCCTGGTATTGCCGGTTATGTCGGCCTTGGTCTTGGCCTTGCATCTGACAAGTTTAAATATTATACTTAATGCATCGAACAAAAGGAATAAAGGTGGTGTAGGGGGAGAAATGGGCATAAAAGCAGACTTGCTGGCTCGAGCTCTTTACAGTTCGTCAGAACACCAAACAGTGCAGTAGTAAGATAAAGTTATAGTGTGAGTTGTAGTATCGAAGATGTCATCAAGTGGAAGGTCTCTTTTGGATGCTCTTGACGTGAGCTGCGGATCCCAACAAGGCATGTTGGAAAACGTCAGTGGCTTGGAAATGTTGATTCCGGGGGTATTAGAAAATTGGAACGGCAGGGAGCAAGAAGATGCCGAAGACAGAGCCCTGAATGATGGTCGCGACGAAGAGTTGGTGCAGTCGGCTGCGCAATTCCTCGAATGTTGGACGGAGGAGAAGGAGCCGAAAATCAACGTAATAAGTGATGTGGTTGTGCGAAAAGCATCGCGGCCTAATAGGGAATCTTCTCCGAAAGCTTCCAAGTTAAAGAAGCTTTTGACTATGCGGAAGTTGGAAATCGCCGATAAAAAAAAACCTTTTATTCGGTGATTAAAGGTTGTGGGGAAAGGAAAGAAGAAGTTTAACTTTAAGCGTCCCTCCACCACTGTTCCATTACCCGACTTCCTGAAAACAGCGCCGCAAGAGCCGTTGTCCGTAGAAGTGAATGTGATCGAAGGCCCCGATGGACCAACACCACCAACGCCACCAACACCGGCCAGCGTAGAGCAGGAAGCAGTATCGGAGGTAAAGTCTTAACAAAGCACCACTGTCGCCGATATTTGGATGCCGGAAACCTATGAAGAAGCGGTTTAAGCGGTGTTTTGAAGGCGATGAAGTTTCCGCTGCTTTAATAAATTATGTAGTAGGTGTTAGGTACTTGTAGGTATTAGCTTTTAATTTATAGTATTAAGTTTGTAAATACATATATATATATATATATATATATATATATATATATATATATATATATATATATATATATTGTAGTTAATAAAAAAAAAGTCTTTGGTCAGATTTTTATATTTTATAAAGAGAATAAAAATGACTTGAAAATATATTTTTTGTGTGTTATTTCATATAGGACCTTTCCCACATAATATTAGGTAATAAAAAAGAGTGAATAATCCATTAAAACTACGCAGTAGCAATAGTTGTAAATATTTTTTGATAATATTTACAAGTATGCTAAAACATGGTTCGGTTTAAGAAGTTAAGGTTCTGTCGCCAGAACTTCTAATACTTCGCATCTCAATATTGTATGTTTTTATGAAAAAAAAAAAACATAAATTATTGGGTACAAAGTATTATAACCAACTGAAACTACGATCAAAGTATTTTGTGGTCCTGAAAATGACCGTTTTGTTGCAAAAACATGCGACTCTTTATTGTGTTGTGGAGTCGCACGGCACGTCATCATCAACGGCGGTGGTGGCGGTGCTGTCCTCAGCGTATTCGACTATGAACCGCCAAAGTTCTTCCTATCTGGGATCGTCCAACTCCCACTCAAGACAATCGTCTGTGGTAGAATCTACTACAAGGCATTGGATGGGTTGCTGTTCACTATTAGACATGTTGAACTGAAACGATTGTAATAAGTATTGGTGGTCGTATATATAGAGACAAATTAGTGGTGGGGGTGAAAAAAAATGTCGTATTACGTATTGAGACAAAAAGTTGTTTGTGGTCTCAAATACGAACGAACGATTTTGCTGGGTTCCACCAGCACCTAAACTTTCAATACGTTGTATCTAATATTGTATATTCTATACATACAATATTAGTAACAAAGTACTAATATGTGCTAAAACTACGATCAAATTATTTTCTGGTCCTGAAAAGGACCGTTGTTGTGGGCCCTTAAAAAGGGCCAGGGAGAGTGTGGGGCTTATGGTGCCCCATCCTCGCTGGTCGACCACCAGCTTGACGAATCGCAGGGGCCCTGCGGATCGTTGGGTGTCGGTGATGCTGGAATTTCCAACACCGCATCTTCCGTCGAGTCCGGCTCTGGCTGCGGCGACGGAGTTTCGAGTCTTTGTAAGACCCAATCGCCCGCATCGTTTAATTCCACGAGACCCGGATTGTGGTCAAACAGCAGCGGAATCGGCTCAATCAAGTCGTTCCAACGTAAGACGTCAATTTCGAAATTCACCTGTTCGTCGTCGAAGTTATGCAGGTCTCCAACGTTGCCGGCGACGGTGTCATCGCTAAAGATAGGTGTGCCTCTGCTGGCGGGTCTTTCTTCCTCCATGTTTATCGTATGAGAGTTAATGTATATATGAGTGTGTAACTGGCCCAGTCTAATATACCGGGTGTCAACGAATCTATTAAACAAGTCATAATTTCTTGAGTATTATGTGTATCAAAATGAGAATTGGTACAGGTAAATGGTATATGAAGGGGAGAGTTTTCGCATATTTTCCACTTTCTGGCCACTTCCTGTTTCACCGGAAATGGCCCCGGTTTTGAATTTTTAAATGGAACACCCTGTATATTTTAACATTTTTGGATTTCTGAGACAATTCTAGATCAGAATGTGACCTTTTAAAAACTTTTTAGGTCTACTTCATTTTTTTAGAGCCACTTTTAAAATTGCATCTAGGTGGCCATGATCGGACGCAAACTAATCTAAGGGCCTTAGGTGATGTCAAAAAAATACAATCGCAAAGTTTTAGTTACTAGTATGAAAGACAGGAATAAGACAAGTTGACAAAATTACGTTTTCATTTCTAACTATTAATTTTCAAATGGCGACCCCTTTTTGACAACTACTTTTCGAAAAAACCATTCTTTGACGAATCTAACGGTACTAATTTATTTGCGATTGGATTAGACATAAGAACAGAAATTAAATATTATTAAGCAAAATACTGGATAATTTATTTACTTATGAGAAGTGCGCCATGGACAGCCATGATGCATAATAATTTGCAACTGTTTGCCTCTGGTTGATGACTGCAATTGATTATAAAAACGGGGTTTTTCATATATTCCGCGAACGTTATCACCGGATCGTTTATTTCGCGCCCGTAGTAGCTGCTTTGGAAGTTTTCGTAATTGTAATAGGCTGTTGCGTACAGTTTCTTAGCGGAATCTAAATTCCGTCTTTCGTAGGGATAAACGGTTGAATTCAGATACAGTCTAATGTCGCATACGTCGGAGTGGGTAAACTGGGTTGCGTTTTTTTCTTTCTTGTCGCGATTATTGCTGTCTTGAAACCCGACGATTATATAGCGCGGTCTTTCCAGACTTGTACTCGTTCTCAAGGCCCACACGTCGGAAGATGTTTGTCTTAAAGCTGGTAATTCGTACAGATCCCATTTACGATATGCCATTTGAATACTGGCATTGTTTCTACCTTTATTAATGCGAGACAGTATTTTCAATTTTTGCTTGTCGTCTGGAATGATGTAACGAGTTTTCCATTCGATTTTGTCGATACTAATTTCTGCCTCTACTTCGCCGATGTAGCAATTGGTAAAAGTGCGAGCTATAATCATAATAAGCTCTTATTTTACGTTGAAAACACCTTTTGCATAATCTTCGGCGAATCCCATAAGATATTTTAAGGGTAATTTCCCGGAGAATACGTTACTTGCCGTGTCTACGATATCTTGGTTTGCTTCGTCGAGACCCCATCCGCACGTCATGAGCGATCTTTGTTGCAAACTTCCGAATGAAACCATGGTTTTTATGTCGTCGTAACTCCAGGTTTACGAACAACGGCGACCTGCTCACCTCCCATCTCGTAGCGAATTTCATCGAACAAAAATGCGCGGGCATTATTTGATAAAAAACATCTTTTCGTTGCGCCTATGGGTTTAAATTTTCCTTCGATATATATGTAACTTTCGGCGATATCCAGTATAATATTTTGAAAATTAATGGGGATGCGGACTTCATCCGAATTGTTGAATGATGGAGATCCGTATGGTTTATACGTATGCTCTTCTAGACTAATAATGGAATTGTCCAAGATGGGTTCGGAGAAAACCTGTATTTTATCGCTGGTGGTGGAAATCATTTTCGCACTTTAAGACCGATTGATTTTAAAAATGTATAGTCTTCGGCAGATAACGTCTGAACGACGACTAACCTTGACGTTAACTCTTCTTTTACTTTTATTATGTTTCGGCGGTTTCCCCATCTTAGTCGACAGCATACACAATTGACGATTGAAGCAAAAACCCATTTCTATGAAAGTTTCTTCAGTTCCAATTTCACGATTATTTTCTCGACTTGAAAATTGATTAGATCACCGCTATCGTCCAAGATGCGAAGAGTAATGTTGTCGATAAACTGACGTCCTGCCGGCATTAACGGCATATAAATATTATTTTGTGGTTCTTTACTGATTTTGTAACCGGTCTCCATGTCGATATCGAATTCGAACCAGGTATGACCTTCCACAGAATTCATATATGCTCCGAAAATTATATTACAATCTACGCGTATGATGCGTACTTTCATTAGGCAAACTTATTGTTGCTTTCGTCCACATTAAAAATTGAATTGTATGTGTAAAATCCCAGCAATGCCAGACCATATTTGTTTTCTCTATTTAATTCGACTGGTGGATAAAAATCGGCGCTTAAGACGCTCGAGTGTCCTGTTAGTATGAACGTATAAGACATGACTAACCATTAAAACATCACACATCTCGGTTTTATTCTTAGCGGCAACATTTAAAAAGATTCATCTTCACACCTTTTCTCACTGCATTTGATAGTGATGTTTTTATACTATTTTCTGCTTTTATGCGCACATCGCTGATTTTGCAATAACAACAAAATATTTTTCTAGCCGTAAGATCCTGATCAGCCGTAACCTCGTTTAAATTGCTGCTGCTGAAATAATGTTTGCAACCGCACTGATATTTTAATATATCGATATCGCTTTTGAGGTGCTCGGGCAACTTATCCCAAACGAATGGAATTTCATTTGGGCATGTTTTCTAACTGTTTCACGGTCATTTTCCTTAATTCACCGGCTAGATGAAATGCTTTCAGTGATTGCAACATTTTAGTATAGTTATTGCGATCCATTTGCGGTGTTAATGGTAACGATGATGACATCTTTTACGCTGATGATTCGACAAGAAACTTTAAGCACAAATGTCCACACCAGACTGTTCCAAAATCCTGTTGACGATCGTATGTATAGTAAATAATTTTTGATGGTTCCGATCCTGTTTGTAGATATCGTAACAATTCGATCGGTGGGGGTAAATCGCCGAAGCTGTCATAATATTTTACTTTAGAATTATATTTTCTATAAGCTACCCAATGAGTTCCTGCACCACGCGTACTATCCAAATTCACTATTGCTGCTTCGTAACGTCGAGGAACTTGTCTAGGTAATGAATCCCTCATATAAACGCCTCGAAAGTGTCCTATTCTTTTCTTTTTGGCATATTGTTAGATAGTGGTCTTCGAGGTAGGGATTCAATTAATTTTTTGATCTACGATTTAAAAATAATCCCATACCTTTACGATATGGCTTTAGAAACAAACCATTTCCTTTCGATTTTAAATACAGGCCGGCACCGGTTTTGTCTTCGCTGCTTTTTTTTACTACTTTTATGGCGCGCACAATTCCCGCTGCCCCACCGGCTAATGAACCCAAAGCTGATAACCCGGCAAAAATTGGTATTAATGGTAATATTCCACCAGTTTTAGGAATCGGTATTATTTTCGGTGTATGAACCTTCCTTTTGCCACCTGCCGCTTTTACCGATCTACGTGCTGCCGACAGAGCTATTTTAGATGCATTCATGACATTTTTTTCCAACACATTTTTACTTCCGGCTTTTAATAATTCCTTTCGAACTGCTTGTCGAATAGCTGTTCCGAAACTGACTTTCCGAACACGTCGATTTTTATTAACACCTTTCCTTTTTGTATGACGTGTGCCTTTACTAGATGTTTTTTTTGTTGATAATGATGATGGTACACCCATACCAAAACGTTGTTTTCCTTTCATAAAGTTTGTAACTAACCAAGCTGCTGTTTTTTCCCCTAAACTGGAATCTTTCGATTTTACTCTATTCCAAGCACTTTGTTCGAGCTCGTAATCCGCTCGATGTCTCGTACTTATGTTGTCTTTATTATGTAAATAGGGTAAATCGTATTTTTTGCATGCGGCATCCAAAGGATTAATGCCTGGATCACCTCTTGTTACACGTTTTATTACTTTTGTTCCGGGTCCGCAATATCGATAACCGGGAATGTGTACCTTGAATGGTAATTAATTTATTAACGAATTTACAATACCGTGTCCAGTTTTATTGGAAACGTGAGACCGTCCACTTCGTTTGACGCTCGGCATCTGAATGACAGTTTTTGTGAAAATTTGCCTATAAAATATCAAATTTTCCTAAGATGCGCGTTATCGATCTTAAACAAAAACTTCCTATTGACAATCCCGATGAAAAAGTCGGACTTGGATTTGAAAAGAAGATAATGAAGAGACACGGTCCTCTACTTCCTTCCTCTATTCGCGGCCTGTTAATTGGTCCATCCAATTGTGGAAAAACTAATGTCATGATTTCACTGCTTAGACACCCCCTTGGGCTGCATTTCGAAAATGTCTATATTTACTCGAAATCTCTGTATCAACCGAAATATGAGTATTTAAGGAAAATTTTAGAACCCATCAAAGGTTTAGGCTACTATGCCTTTAGTGATTCCAGTAATATTGTGGAACCGTCCGATGCAAAACCAAACTCTATATTTATCTTTGATGATGTTATATGTGAAAAACAAGATGTTATAAGATCGTACTTTAGCATGGGACGTCATAAAAATATCGACTCCTTTTACCTAGCGCAAACATATTCGCGAGTGCCTCAACAGCTTGTGCGAGAAAATGCCAATTTTATTATTATGTTTAAACGAGATGAATTGAATATGAAACACATATTTTCCGACCACGTTTCACCGGATCTAACTTTTACTCAATTTCAAGAAATGTGCTCAAAATGTTGGGATAACAAGTATGGATTTTTAGTAATTGATAAAGACAGTGATGTGAAATCGGGAAGATACCGCAAAGGATTTGATAGCTATATATTACTGTAATAATAAGAGAAAACACTCATTTGATTGTTGAAACGTTCTTTGTTAACATCATGAATAACGCGATCGACTTAAAACGTAAACTAGTGGAAGCTACCAATGCCGCCAGAAAAAAATTTAAACAAATTAAAGCGGCTAAAGAATTTCATGTTGTGGAATTGGAAAAGTTTTATGAACCCATTTCTAAGCCGTTGACAACTATACCTGATGTGCTCAAGCAACGTTAGCAGTAGCAACAACAACAACAACAGCAACAACATTATCCAGCTACAAAGTCACATAGTCCCAGTACATCAGTGCAGTCGACTCAAATATCAGGTTTTCCCCAACCTACACATTCCTTTCAAACCTCCACACCTATTCAGCAGCAGCAGCAACAGCATCGCATTTCAAAAGAAGCTATTAGCCAATCGGTGTTTGATACACCCTCGACATCATCTAATATATCTCTCGCATCCACTGACGCTACAACTTCAGATACTTTAAACGCACACCTGAAAGGATTACGTTGGAAACCATCTCTATACGATACTGTATATGGTGTACGTTTTGGTTCAAAAACAGATTATAACAAAAATTTTATTGGTAATTTAGAGGTGCGTTTTCGAAATGGAAATATTGTTTTATACAAAAAAGGGAAAAATATTGCAGAATATGGTGGATCACCGGCACTTTATGATTTGTTATTTCTTAAAACACCCCCAAGTGTAGGCAAGGAACAACAATTAAGTAATAATGTACTTTCAACGTACAAGGAAATTTTGGAATCAACGAGTGCTGTCTATAACAATTTAAAAAAAAGTGATGGTTTATGGGAGACCAGATGGAACAAATATTTACAAATTATTAAACCTCTGATAATGGACACAAAATTAGGCGGTACTATTACAAGAAAAAATCTCTCTGAAAAACTACAGTTACCCACAAAAAAGAAATTATCTTCGAAAACATTTCAATATGTCTACTGGAACAAAGCTAAAGAGTTGGTGGATCGTTGACGTTTCTTGTGGAGTTCCAAAATGGCCGGTCACACTCGACACGAAAATGAAATTATGTCAATCATAGAGGAATTACGAGAAAAAGATATAATATATTAAGCTCAATATTTAATGATATTCTTCAGTTCTTCCTTCGATCTGAAACCTTCAATATTACTAATAATATAGAGCCCAGTCTAGAAAAAATCAAAATTGTTAATGAACTACATAGAACGGCTAGAAAAAATTTTGTAAGACGGCGCACGATAATAAAAGGATACAGAGATTTGTGGCAAATTGATTTGGCTGAAATGCAACAGTATGCTGATGAAAACGATGGTTATCGTTATATTTTGGTCTGTGTAAATTGCTACTCTAAATTTGTCTGAACCAAAGCCATAAAAAACAAGACTGGTATAGAAGTTACTAATGCGATGAAAAGCATCATTGCAATTTTGCAAATCTGCAAAGTGATCAAGGAAAGGAGTTCTATAATACAAACTTTCAAGTCCTGATGAGAAAATATAATATAAATCTAATGATTTATATTATATATATATATATATATATATATATATATATATATATATATATATATATACATATATATATATATATATATATATATATATATATATATATATATATATATATATATATATACTTATATATATCATTTTTCTTAATTTTGTATTTTCTTGGGTTTAGGTTCTATAATTAATAAAACACAAAACGATTGAGGTTTCGCCCTTTATTCAAGGCATTCTCAAAATTTTTTCCTAAAAAAATATATAATTAAAATATATCAAATAAAAAACATATTTTACACATTTTGGAAAACAAACAAGACACTTAAAAACAGTAGTCAAAAACTTTAAAACATTTTAAAAATATTTAATTTTACCAGTACATACCTTGACATTTTGCTGTTCTGTTTCTAAATAAACTTTAAATTTTCATCGTTTACTGAGGATACGTGGAATGCGAATGTATTTTATTTTTTTAAATATTTTTTATATTTTACCATGTATAAAAAAACAAATAAGGTATATGTTTGGTTTTATGTTTAAGATGATATTCTATTGTTGATTCTTATTTGACCGGATCGAATACTTAATAGTTTTGTTTAAATTAGGTTTGCGTAAATGTGACTCAAATTTCCCATATCTGTTCTGTCGTTAACAGTGTTTTTATCTTTTTTAATTTCAATCATTTCCTTTATCTGTAATTTTTGGTAATTCATATCTTTGTTTTTTATAATGGTACTGTTATAATCAAAAGTGTGTTTTTCGTCCTGTGTGTGTTTGTTTAACGCTGTTGAGGCGTTTTTTGTATATTTATGGCCATTTAATCTGTTCTTCAGTAATTGGCTCGTCATGCCTACATATTTTTTGGGACAATTTGTGCAAGGGATCGAATATATTGTATTTGATTTATTCATTAGAGGAGTTTTACTTTTTAAATTTGTGAATAATGTATTTAATTTATTATGTGACCTGTGGCCTACGATAATATCATGCTTTTTTAAAATGTATTTTATTTTTTCTGACAGCTCACTAGTGTAAGGTAATGCCACATATTTCTGCTGTTTATGTTCTATGTTTTTTGTTTTTACGTTGTTATAAAACTTATATGTTCGTTTATCAATTATTTTGGTGATAGTCTTTTCGTTGAAATTATTATTTATTAGTGTCTCTTTTACTTTCTGAAGTATTTTTGGTCGGAATTCTGGAGATGTTAGGGAGATAGCACGATCAGATAGACCAATTATAACGCTATTTTTTTGAGTTTTTGAATGATTAGAGAAATAGTTTAGATATCTACCTGACCAAGTTGGTTTGGTGTACCATTCAGTTAAAATTTTGTTTTTTCTGCGTATAAGTGTCATATCTAGAAAATTTATTTTATTATTATTGTCTGTTTCGGACGTGAACTGTAATTTTTCGTTGAAACTGTTAAACTCTTGGAGAATTTCATTTATTTTATTTTGTGGTACGGCTGCTATGCAATCATCGACAAAACGTTTGAAAAATGTTATATTAAAATTTAATTTTTCTAAGACTTTTTCCTCTAAATATTCCATTACTAGCTGAGCAATGGTAGATGAAATTGGTGATCCCATAGCACATCCATCGAATTGTTTGTAAAAGGTATTTTCGTACTGAAAATAATTTGTATTAAGAACGAGGTCAACAGCATCCATAAAATTATTTTTTGATAGCGTTGTATGTTTTTTTAAAATTTCCCATTTTTCTGCTAAAATAGTGTGGACAAGTTGATTTGGTATGTTTGTATACAAAGATATAACATCTAGCGAAATGAGTCTGTAATTTTCAGGTAGGTTTACTTTATCAATAAATTTTTTAAAGGCGAATGAATCTTTAATAAAAAAATCGTTTTTGCCTGTAATATTTGAAATGCAATCTGATAAGAATTTTGATAAACTATAGAATGGCGATTGTATACAAGAAACAATAGGTCTTAGTGGTATATTTTGTTTATGTAATTTTGGTAGGCCGTATATTTTTGGTGGAATAGCATTGTGAATGGTTAGCCTTTTTGCATCTTTTTCAGTTAGTTCTTTTACATTGAGCAATTTTGTTATGAATGTATTATTTTTTTTTTGATATAAGTTCGTTGGATCACTTTTAATATTTTTATATGTATTTTCGTCCTTTAGTAAGTTGTTCATTTTTGCCTCGTAATCTGCCTTGTTCATAACTACTGTTTTATTGCTTTTATCAGGCCTTAGAACAATGATTTGAGGATTGTCTTTGATAAATTTTTTTGTTCGATTTAATTTCTTTTTTAACTTTTTTTGGAGGCTGTTACTTTTTATTGTTTGATGTCTTATTTTGATTTTATGATTAGTTAAAACATTAGTTACTTCAGCTCTAATTGTGTCCTTCTTGTCGTCTGACTCATTGCTAATAACAGATTCAATAGAGGCTATATATTCGGTTATTGGAATATCTTTTTCTTTTGTAACTTCTAATGAGAAATTTGGACCATATGATAAAACTTCATTAACTTCGGACGGTATCGGGGTATCAGATAACTAACTGAAAAAGATGCAAAAAGGCTAACCATTCACAATGCTATTCCACCAAAAATATACGGCCTACCAAAATTACATAAACAAAATATACCACTAAGACCTATTGTTTCTTGTATACAATCGCCATTCTATAGTTTATCAAAATTCTTATCAGATTGCATTTCAAATATTACAGGCAAAAACGATTTTTTTATTAAAGATTCATTCGCCTTTAAAAAATTTATTGATAAAGTAAACCTACCTGAAAATTACAGACTCATTTCGCTAGATGTTATATCTTTGTATACAAACATACCAAATCAACTTGTCCACACTATTTTAGCAGAAAAATGGGAAATTTTAAAAAAACATACAACGCTATCAAAAAATAATTTTATGGATGCTGTTGACCTCGTTCTTAATACAAATTATTTTCAGTACGAAAATACCTTTTACAAACAATTCGATGGATGTGCTATGGGATCACCAATTTCATCTACCATTGCTCAGCTAGTAATGGAATATTTAGAGGAAAAAGTCTTAGAAAAATTAAATTTTAATATAATATTTTTCAAACGTTTTGTCGATGATTGCATAGCAGCCGTACCACAAAATAAAATAAATGAAATTCTCCAAGAGTTTAACAGTTTCAACGAAAAATTACAGTTCACGTCCGAAACAGACAATAATAATAAAATAAATTTTCTAGATATGACACTTATACGCAGAAAAAACAAAATTTTAACTGAATGGTACACCAAACCAACTTGGTCAGGTAGATATCTAAACTATTTCACTAATCATTCAAAAACTCAAAAAAATAGCGTTATAATTGGTCTATCTGATCGTGCTATCTCCCTAACATCTCCAGAATTCCGACCAAAAATACTTCAAAAAGTAAAAGAGACACTAATAAATAATAATTTCAACGAAAAGACTATCACCAAAATAATTGATAAACGAACATATAAGTTTTATAACAACGTAAAAACAAAAAACATAGAACATAAACAGCAGAAATATGTGGCATTACCTTACACTAGTGAGCTGTCAGAAAAAATAAAATACATTTTAAAAAAGCATGATATTATCGTAGGCCACAGGTCACATAATAAATTAAATACATTATTCACAAATTTAAAAAGTAAAACTCCTCTAATGAATAAATCAAATATAATATATTCGATCCCTTGCACAAATTGTCTCAAAAAATATATAGACATGACGAGCCAATTACTGAAGAACAGAATAAATGGCCATAAATATACAAAAAACGCCACAACAGCGTTAAACAAACACACACAGGACGAAAAACACACTTTTGATTATAACAGTACCATTATAAAAAACAAAGATATGAATTACCAAAAATTACAGATAAAGGAAATGATTGAAATTAAAAAAGATAAAAACACTGTTAACGACAGAACAGATATGGGAAATTTGAGCCACATTTACGCAAACCTAATTTAAACAAAACTATTAAGTATTCGATCCGGTCAAATAAGAATCAAAAATAGAATATCCTCTTAAACATAAAACCAAACATATACCTTATTTGTTTTTTTTATACATTGTAAAATATAAAAAATATTTAAAAAAATAAAACACATTCGCATTCCACGTATCCTCAGTAAACGATGAAAATTTAAAGTTTATTTAGAAACAGAACAGCAAAATGTCAAGGTATGAACTGGTAAAATTAAATATTTTTAAAATGTTTTAAAGTTTTTGACTACTGTCTTTAAGTGTCTTGTTTGTTTTCCAAAATGTGTAAAATATGTTTTTTATTTGATGTATTTTAATTATATATTTTTTTAGGAAAAAATTTTGAGAATGCCTTGAATAAAGGGCGAAACGTCAATCGTTTTGTGTTTTATTAATTATAGAACCTAAACCCAAGAAAATACAAAATTAAGAAAAATGATATAATCTATGGTTCAAGAATCAAGAAAATAAAAATATATATTTATATATATATATATATATATATATATATATATATATATATATATATATATATATATATATATATATATATATATATCCACTTACAGCACAAAGAAAGCTGCAATTGTTGAGCGAGTCATAAGGACTTTAAAAAACCATTTATATAAACCATTCTCGACAAGAGGATCTTACAAATGGATACATATATTATCGGCAGTACCAAAAACCTATAACCATTCGAAACATCGCACCATTGGAACGAAGCCTGCAGATGTGCAAGAAAAAACACAAATTAATGCATACGATTATTTAAAAATTGTACCTAAAAAATTTAAGTTTTCCATGGGTGACATTGTGCATATTAGCAAGTACAAAATCTTATTCGAGAAAGGATATATGCCCTCCTGGTCAACTGAATTGTTTAAAGTTGTAAAAGTTAACGTTACAAATCCACCTACTTACTTGTTGGAATCGTTAGAAGGTCAGCCTATAAGAGGGTGTTTTTACGAGTCAGAACTACAAAAAACAAGCAGTCCTGGCGTTTATCTAGTAGAAAAGGTCCTTAGACAACGCAAGAAAAATCACACCGATCAATTATTTGTCAAATGGCTAGGATTTCCCAACCACTTCAACTCTTGGATAGATAAAGCTAATATTGTTTAAATAACATATTGTATGAGTATAATTTTAATTTAAAATGTAAAACAAATAAACAACATATTGTAAAATAAAGTTTTTTATTTCAATCTTTATCATTAAAAACAATGAAAATAAAAGATGATACACATAAATAACATTTCAATATTCTTGGAGAGAATGTCCAATTCACCGACGACTACGACGTTATCTTCAAGGCTATGCCACTCGGAGTGCGTTCTCCTATTCTTTAACCTGCTTTCCCTTTTTTAGATTTTTTTTTGAAGTCGAGCCGTACGACAGTGCGCTTAATGAGTCATTTAAAGGCTGATGATAGAGTATTTTCTGAATAACTTCAATTTTTGTTTTAAGCTCACTATTATTTTGGTATATCATGGGGAGGACATCCTTGTTAAATATGTCACATATTACAACTGCAAAATTGTAAAACTTTCTATTAACAAAGTGTTTTGTCACATCATCGTCATCATCTTTAGGTTCGCCTAAGTTGGTTATGATTTTTCCACCCATATCATACTGCCCATCCGCTGTAAGTTTAAAACCAATCCCTTGTGGTCCAGATAATATATGATATTTTTCATTACATTTCTGACGACCAAATTTATCAATTGTGTTGTTTCCTCGACTCATTTTCAATCTTTACTAAACTATTTTATTTTTATTTGCCCTACTTATATTAAATATTTCAGCTGAGAAAAAGAAACACTGACTATGATCTACTGGGTTGGTATGTTTATAAAAGAAATAAAACAAAACTGTGATTGCAACAGATATTTATTTACAGTTATTTAATTGCACAAATACAAAAATTATAAAAAATTAATTTTCCATGTCTTCATTTTCGTTGCTCAAAATTCTATCCCATCCGACACTATTTCGATCGTCAACGTCTTGGGCTGTTGCTGTTGCAGAAACCAATTCATATTTTGCAGCAAGCTCACCTGGTAAATGTGGAATATTGACGAGGTATTCTTTTAATTCTTCTTCAACCATTTCAGCACAAAATGTATCAATGTCTATGGAACCATATAAAAATTTGTCGCACAAGTGTGCCCCAGCCATAAAATTGATTGCATCCCTTATCTCGTTCTTATATTGATCTTTGGTTGCCTCAATATGCGGCCAATCATTTGCGCTATCTAACATATCGTGAGCCATATTTCTTAATTCTCTTCCCAACCAAAATATGTATCTATCTTCACATTCGTTGGCGGTCGTCGTCGTCGCATCAGCAGACATCTTTAACAGAAATAATGAACACGCGTAAGTATTCTGACATGTGCAACTATATTTTAAATTTAATTACATCCTTTTTTTCAAACATTTTAAATACAATTTTCTCCAATGAGTTAAAACGTAATAATATTCGAGTATTGTTTCCAAAAACTCTAGTGCCCTGCCCCAAATAAGTTAGAGTGTATTTATTTTAGTTTTACTCATAATATCTACAATATCGTCAGATAGTGTTTCGGCTACATGTTTTGGCAAAAAAGTCTCGAATGTGCTATTATCACCGTCATCGTGTAAAGCTACTAAAAGAGTTTTACTAAATCGTGTAGTCATTGAAACCATCTGTACAATTTTATACACTTTGCCTACAATCATTTCGGTAACCATTTTCTCTCTAAAACCTCGAAATCTTTGCTGAACATTTCATTAATTTCATCTAGAGTTTCTTTTGCAATACTCATTATTGAAAAAATGGTATATAAATCCAAAAATTACCGTGAATATAAAAGCACTTTCAGAACACTACACGAACACAATATTTGATGTTTATGCCACTGATATCTGCGACTGTTTGAAGTCACTTCTTTTCCCACTAACCTTTATAGCGAGTTTTCAAGGTCGAATTGTAACAATGGTGAGGGTAGCTTAACGGTAAAAATAGTGGGAGGAGTATTCAAGGTCAAATGACGTCACACATTTAAATTGGTATAAGGATAACTTCCAGGACAAAATATTATGAAACAAATAACTACATTTTATGTACTTTATTGATTGACTTTTTTCTGCCATTCTTCTATACGTGTAACATTATCACTTAAACCTAAATTTCTTAATTTGTTCAATAATATTTGTTCGTTTTTATTTCTTACAAAATTCTTACAAACTATACTCGCTAAAATACACACTTCGGCATGGTCCATATACTTAAAAAATACACTAAAATCCTGAGCCTCCGAATCTTGCATTTCAAATGCATAAAATTCCGAACAGGTTGCAGAAATTAGAAATTCTTAGTACATTTCTCGCACTAAACTTTCCATATTAACTACTACTATATTAAACTTAAGTCCTACACTCTAATTTCATCTAACACAACCGGATCTGCAATGAAACTAATCAGTTTTTCCAAACAGTCACTAAACTCCAACTTTTTTATTTCACGAACAAAGTCTTGTAAATTTATTGTTTTGCTGCAATATTTACGACATGCATTCGCAGCCTTTTCATATTCATAAGCCAAATCACAATAGCGCGACGCCCATTCTGCTCGACTTTTCATTGCATCATTGAAATAATTACTAGCCGTTTCAGTGAACTCATCGCCCAATTTTTTATTGTCTCTTGCAAAGCACTATTCATATTATTCACTCATTTTTTACATTCACGACACTTTTTTATTGCTGGTGGTGGCCCATCTATATAATGACGATATATTTGTTCATAGTGAATGTAACAGGATAAGCTTAACTGTAGTTCCTTGTCACACCGATATGACGCTGGCAGCTTATCCCAAATTTGTCGTAAACTCAGCGTATCAACGCAAGTTTTTAAATATTCGAGAGGAAAAAATGCTAGATCCTTTTCTTCAAAATCACACAAACTTTTTAAATTACTCTGATATAAACAAATTACTCTGCCGACTTGCTCTATCATTTTTTCTTTATATAGTTCCGTAACTGACATTTCACACTGAATGAATGTAAATAGACTCACACAATTTTATAGAACACTTTGCAAGGTCAAAATAATTTCAAGATCATCCCACACTATTACAATGCACAAATAAGTACTTCAAGGTCACACACCCAAGATGGCCGCCAACAAAGTCAAGGTCGTCTCGACCGAGGCCAAGGTCTAGGTCACACACACAACCTTGAACACAAGGTCAAGGTCAAGGACAAAGCACACGTGCACTTTCAAGGTCAATGGCAAGGACGTGTGGGCGGTGCCAAAGAGGGGTGGGGCACAGTCAAGGTCAAGGTCGAGGAGTGGAGGGATGGAGAGTATCGGGTTATGTCACTACTCATGAGACCCAAAAGAGGCGCAGATGTTGAAGCCAAGCAACAATCGCCAGTGTCAGCCAAGATGGCGGAAATGGAAGACAAGCTAAAGCAAGATTTGGATAGCCTAACAAATGAATATCTGTTTCAAAAATCGGATGTAGACACCCAAAAGCTTGGAACTTTCGAAAAAATTTAAAGAAAAATTTACAAAGGAATTTAACTTATTAAAAACCGAAATACACAAGCTTCAAAAGTGAGGGGATGTACGATGTGGCCTTCATAGGATTGTACTTATTAATGTTTAGTTCTAAATATGGTACATGCTGCATCTTGAAAGAAAATTAAAAATAAATATAGCACTTTTACAATAATAATATATATAAAAACAAATATAGTGCTTTTGTAAAAATATAATAATAAAATTCATACCACTTTTTTTCTGTTGAAATTCCACAGCTTTTTCAATATGGTAACATAACTCTGATATATCTGAATTTTTGCTAGTGATTTGAAATTTGGTAATAAACGACTTAACCTGCATTACGTCTTTAGATTGTAGAAGGAAGCGACCCAATAGCACAATACCGATATTGATATTCTGATATCTTAACAGACTCTCTTCTTGATTGTCTTTGCTTGAAGATGCCCCAAAAATGATTTTACGTTTGTAAAATTCTCAGTACCGGTCAATCGGTATGTAGTGACACGGTTCCTCAAACAAGTTTAACGCCTTTGTCCGGTTCAATGCAACAGTTGCCTCGAAGTTACATAGAGTGCAAATGGCCACTTCATCTACGTTAATTCTACATACCTTACCATACATTATCGATTTCAAATCTACAAATACTTATGCACGTAAAAATTTAAATTTAAACTATATATGATTATTAAAAAAATTATAAAACTAACAATTTTCAAGTCGTTGTTTTTTCGGTGCAGGTTCCGACATCGCAAGAATTTTACTAGCACTATTTTGATGGTATTCCATCATAAGACATTTCAGTGTCATCTCTTACTTCAGTATCGTTCTACCACAGCAACAAAGTGTAGGTTTAATGTGGCAGTCACCGTGGCGTTTCAAACTGCTTTTAGGAATAAAATTTGTATACAAAATGTTCACAGGTAAACATTTTGTATACAAATAAAATTTTCACAAGAAACCGACTTCTAAAAGTGCGCTAAAAAGTGAAAAAAACTATAAATTTTTATATGAAATTGAAATTTTTGATGTCGGCACCAAACTAATACCTTACAAAATGATTCGCATAAATAGAATAAAGATACTTTATTTGTAATTGCTTTCTTACCATAATTTGATTATATTAGTAGTTAATTATTTCATTTAGAAATAACATGGCGCCGAATTCAAAAATTTCAATTTCATATAAAAATTTATATTTATTTTTCACTTTTTAGCGCACTTTTAGAAGTCGGTTCAATTTTTTTATAAAAATTTTATTTTTCTATTTTTACTTTGACTTCATTGTGATTCATAAGTTATTTGAACTAAGCACTAATCAAGAGTGTATCTCGCAATGACTCCAAGATAGCAAACAGTTGTATATCATCCAGTTACCAGTGAAATTGTGTCAAACAAATATCTTAAATTTCAAATTAATTTTTGATTAGTAATGTAGGCCAACCCAAAGTATCCACGGGTTGACGTTCCGGTGGGGCTTGCGAGTTTCAATGGCACAGAGAGCTAAGCCAGCGGCAGTTCAGACTGCCGGCAGGTACAACCAAGCTGGATAGGTCTCTGTGGTTAGGAACCAGACTAAGAGGGATACAACTGCACAGTGGTGCCTACACTAACACATCACTTTACACCAGGCCGTCTGCAGGTGGGCGGTATCGATCCGTTGACTGTAGACGGGCGCACCTTTACACAAACATTTAACACAGGCTTAATTCTAACGTGTGGCGATCGTGCCGAGAGGATGTATGGCAACTGGGCCTATCAGTTGTTCCAGACGGTGCCTTTGGGAAACCGGGCGAAATCCCAAAGTAATACAGCCTTGCGTCGGTAAAGGGAGCTCTGCCGGCGTGGACCACCCTTTCTTCCATACTCGTGGGAATATGTATGAGGAAAAAGAAGAAGAAGAAATATTATTAAAGGAGGACGCAGCAATGAGTGACTCCGACAAACAATCAGAGGTGGATCTCATTGTAGAAGACTCCTCTGACAACACTCTAGTGGCTGAATCCAGTAGGATGGGCGAAAGTCCCACCAAAAAATCAGACACTGGGAAAACAGACCCTGGAGGGAAAACGCAAGTTGACCCACAGGGAAAGAAGCTTTCCGGAGCCCAAAAAAGGAAGATCCGGAAGGCACAGAAAATGGCAGCGGGGACTTGGACTAAGGAAAAACCAAAGTCGGGGACCGAAGCCAAAAAAGATGGGAGTGCAACCAGCAAACGGCTGCACTCGGACTCGAGTACCTCCCCTGGAGATAAACGACCTGCGAAGAGAACCAGAAGTCAAGTAGGACAGGCTGGAGCCTCTTACAGCAGGGCATTAAGTGATCTCAGGATGGCGATTGTGCATAGTCGTCACCCTGACTTCACAGTTGACCAGATCCAAGCTGACCTAATTCTAAATAGGCTTCTAGAGATCATGGATGAGATGCCCTCTGGCAGTGGGAATCCACCACAGTTTGAGGGAAATAAGTACACCGGAGGCATTTTATGGATCACGTGTGCCAATGTAAATACAAAAACCTGGTTGCAACAATCTGTTGCAAAACTAGGGAATTTATGGGAAGAAGTAGACCTGACAGTAGTCGAGGCCAAGGACCTTCCCAAAAGACCTAAAGTCCTCGTCTGGCTACCAGGGACAGACGAGCTAGAAAAAGCCAGAACACGCCTGGGAACACAGAACCCAGGGCTGAAGGTGGGTGACTGGACGAATTTAAGCAGCAAAATGGACGAGAAAGGTCAAACACTGGCCTTCTCGGTTGATGCGGCATCCTTCAAATGCCTTGAACAGACCCAGTTCAGGGCATTCTATAAATTTGGGAAGGTGACCTTCCGTAGTCTGGGAACCGGGAACAAAAGTGAGGGTGATACAGGTAAACCTCCAACACAGTAGGGCGGCTTCGGCCGCTCTGTGCAGGGAGATGAAAGACTGTGACATCGCCCTCATTCAAGAACCCTGGATACACCAGGGGAAAGTAAAAGGGATTACGGGAATCGGATGTGAGCTTATATATTGCAGAACAGCCGATAAACCAAGGACCTGTATATTGTATAAAAAACAACTAAAAGTGCTTGCACTAACGAAACATATTTCTAGGGATCTTGTTGCCGCAAAAATAGCAACAAGGGGAGCTGGACCAACAAACATCACTATCGGCTCAGCCTACTTCCCCTATGATGACCTGGAAGAACCACCACCAAGAGCAGTGGGAGACCTGGTGAGAGACTGCAGAGGAAATGGATCGCAGCTGATCATTGGGTGTGATGCCAATGCCCATCACGATGCTTGGGGCAGCACAAACATCAACCAAAGAGGTAAGTCAGTCTTTGAATTAATAATGGTAAATAACTTAGACATATTGAATAAAGGCAATGAACCCACCTTCGTCACCAGACAAAGGCAGGAGGTCATTGATATAACGTTAAGCACAACATATCTTGGCAACTTTATCAAAAACTGGCATGTGTCTAGGGAGGCAAGCTGTTCTGACCATAGGTGCATCAAGTTTGAAATAACGGGTATAGAACGGGAACAACTAAACTACCGGAATCCGCGAAGGACAAACTGGGGAAACTACTGCCTAGACCTAGAACAGAGACTAGCGGAAATCAAAAGTTCGGTAGGCAACATAATAGAAGTAGAACTGATGGCAGAACAACTAACAGAAGCCACAGTCTCAGCCTTTGAAGCTAACTGTCCTCAGATCACTCAACATTCTACTCGCAATGTGCCGTGGTGGAATGTGAAATTAGAGGCGAAAAGAGGACAAGTTAGGAAACTATGGAACAAGGTGAAAATAACAGGAAACTGGGATGAATATAGACTGGTCCTGACTGAATATAACAGGAACTTGCGTAAGGCTAAGAGAGAATCTTGGAGGAAGCACTGTGAGGAGATCGAAACGACCCCAGAATGTGCCAGACTCCGAAAGATACTCTCAAAGGATACGCAACCATCAATAAACTCTCTAAAAACAAATACAGGGGAGCACACCTATACTGGGAAAGAAACAATGACCAAGTTATTTCGGGCTCACTTCCCAGGGTCAACAATAATTGAGAAATCACCGGAGACTTGAAGGACTGGAGCAGAGATAAATACTGCTGTGAGAGCCACCAAGGACAATTGGCAAACGGCAAAAAAGGTGATTACCTATGAAAAGATAAAATGGGCCATAAACTCATTTGAACCATATAAATCGCCGGGACCGGACGGGATTTATCCAGCAATGTTACAACAGGGTCCAAACCTGTTGATCAACAGACTTTGCTGCATATTAAGAGCCACTCTAGCTCTAGGATATGTACCAAAGGTTTGGAGGTTAACCAGAGTAGTGTTCATTCAAAAACCTGGGAAACCCAACTATTCTACAGCAAAGGCATTTAGACCAATCAGTCTAATGTCATTTATCCTTAAGACTCTCGAGAAGCTGTTGGACAGACATGTCAGAGATGATTTAATGGTAATCAGTCCATTTCATCGGAACCAGCATGCATACAGAATCGGGAGATCCACAGAGACAGCGCTCCACGACTTGGTCAGCAAGGTGGAAAACACTCTGGAAAATGGAGAAGTGCTTCTAGGAGCATTTCTAGACATAGAGGGGGCGTTCGACAACACGTCTTTTCAATCAATCATCACTGCAATAAGGAACATCAATCTGGAAGAGACCTGTTGCAGGTGGATTGAAAATATGTTAAAAGACAGAGTGATCTATACAGAACTGCTCGGAGAGTCGCTGATGGCACGGGTGACGGGGGGGTGTCCGCAGGGGGGGTTCTCTCCCCACTGCTTTGGAACCTAGTAATGGATGAGCTTCTGCGAACCCTGAGTGGGGAGGGTCACTCTGTGCTGGGATATGCAGATGACTTGGTAATCTTAACCCAAGGCAAATTTAATACAACAGTAAGAGAGAGAATGCAGAGGGCTCTTGAAGTTGTAGAAAGATGGGTAAGGCAGGAGGGACTCAATATAAGTCCCCAAAAGACTGTCCTAATTCCCTTTACAAAACGGAAAAGGATACAGGATCTCGGTCCCATCATCCTCCAAGGAAACACAATACCACTTGCTAGAGAAGTAAAATATCTGGGGGTGATTTTAGACTCCAGGCTGACCTGGAACAGACAAGTGGAAAACATAACCAGAAAATCGGAAACATCTCTTATGACTGTTAGAAGATTATGTGGGAAAACATGGGGTCTCTCACCGAAAATGGTACATTGGTTATACACCAGTGTTGTGAGACCAGCTATCACTTACGCAGCCTTGGTCTGGTGGCCCAAGGTAATGCAGAGAGGAACTATGACAAAGCTGAGTGGAATACAAAGGGTCGCCTGTTTATGTATTACTGGGGCCATGAAATCAACGCCCACTTCGGCAATGGAGTGTATTCTGGATCTGCCTCCGCTACACATAGTGATTCAGGCAGAGGCAAGAATGGGACTCCACCGACTAAATCACTCAACAGTAAAATCGCAAATGACGATGTCAGGACATAAAAACATATGTAAAAAAATCAGGAGCCCTGAGTTGGAAATGGACACGGACCATATGAACTCGAGCTACCGTTATAATATACCGTTTGAAGTCACAATAGAGGATCGAATGGCAAGTAAAAGAGAAAGACCGGAAACATTCTCGGGTGCAAGTATCTGGTACACTGACGGTTCAAAAACTAGTGAGGGTACTGGAGCTGGGATATACGGGTTACAACCGAGGAAGGAACTAACCCTTCCCCTTGGGAAATACCCAACAGTGATCCAGGCAGAAATATACGCAATCTTACGGTGCGCAGATGAGATAAATAGGAGAGCTTACAAAGGGAAGCAAATCCTCATTTACTCTGACAGCCAGGCAGCCCTAAGGGCCCTCAAGGGCCAAAAGGTATCATCGAGGCTGGTTTGGGAATGTCAGAGCGAGCTGGAAACTCTGACAAAAGACAACAGAGTTATGTTAAAGTGGGTACCAGGACACGAAGGCATACATGGAAATGAAAAAGCTGACGAACTAGCTAGAGCAGGGTCAGCATCTCAATACATTGGTCCAGAACCGGCCTTTGGGGTGCCGCGGTGTGCAGTACGAGAAGCAGTCAAAGAATGGATCAAAAGAGAACATAAAAACCACTGGATGACCAGACAGGGTTTAAACCACAGCAAGTTCTTTATTGGGAATCCGGACCCGAAACTGGCAAAGAAACTACTACAAATGAGTAGAAACCAATTAAGGACTATTACAGGTATAATGACGGGACACATGGCCGTCAAAGTACATCTGAATAGAATGAATCTATATAACGGAAACCTCGGCTGCAGACTGTGTGGACAGGCCGAGGAAACGGTGAAGCATATTATATGTGACTGTGAGTCACTGGTAAGATTTAGACAACAAACTTTCGGGTCAGTAAAATTGGAACCGGGAGAAATACTCACTCACTCCTTAGCAGGACTGTACAGATTGAGCCAGGGGGCTAGGTTGACAGAGTGGCTATAATATCTAGGGTGAGCACAATAGGCCTACTCTGGTCGCAGTGCATCCGGCTTTAGGACGGACCCGGGAATATATAAAAAAAAAAAAAAAAAAAATGTAGGCCACAAAATCTTCCAATATCGATATGTAAAGAACTTTAGAAGTAAATTTCCTGGTCCGATATATTTTATACTGTATATTGAGTTTGTATACGCCCCAAGAACCCTGCAATATCAATTTTAGACAAAATTGGAAAATGTAAAATTTTCACTCTATCATATTGTGTCTTATCAACTTAATAGTTTTAAAAAATTAACTTAATATTCATAATACATGACCCTGAAAACTCCCCAATACGAAATCTGAAAAAAAAAATTTCAACCCATCATATTAGTTCCGCCGTATTGAGTTTCAAAAAAAATAATTTTAACGTCTTAATCTAATCTAAATCTAACCCTTTAAAGCCCAGTAGTACAAATTTTGGATTAAATCCGGAAATTAAAAATTTTTAGACCGTCATATTGCATCTGACATATTAGATTTTCTTAAAATATTTTTATATTCGTTATTTACATCCTCAAAAACGATTCAGTTCCACCTTTGAACAAAATCGCAAAATGTAAAATTTTTAGTCTGCTCTATTCGATTCGCCATATTAAATCCTGAAAAAATACTTTTAAATTCATAATTTACACCCTCAAGTACCTCCTACATCAGTTTTAGAGAAAATCGAAAAATGTAAAATTTTAGAACGCCATATTGAATCCACCAAATTGAGTTTTTTAAAAAACATTTTAAATTCGTAATTAACACTAACAAAAATCTCCCAGTACAGATTTTAGACAAAATCGAAAGATGTAGAATCTTTAATCCGACATCTTGGATCCGCCATGTTTAATTTTTTGAAAATTATTTCAGATTCGTAATGTGCGAACTCAAAAACTCCTCCATATCAATTTTGAAAAAAATTGGACAAAATTTATTTTTTATTCGCCATATTGGATACGTCATAACGATTTTTTTTAAAATAATTTCAGATTCGTTATGTGCGATCCTGAAAACTCCCCTTTACCAATTTTGGAGAAAATCGGACAAAAATGACTTTTTTGTTCGCCATATTGGATCCGCCATATTAATTTTTTTCAAAATATTTTGTATTCGTTATGTGCCACCCCGAAAACTCCCCTACATCAATTTTGGAGAAAATCGGACAAAATTAAATTTCTTTGTCCGTCATATTGGATCCGCCATATTGAATTTTTCAAGATAATTTCAAATTCGTTGTATACGACCCCGAAAATTCCTTCATACCTAGAGAAAGTCGGCCAAAATTAATTTTTTCCCGTCATATTGTCAGCGTTATCTTGGATTTTACTGGTCCAATTTCGTCCAAAAAAATATGGGATCACCGCAGCAGCTTCCCGAACATAACGTAGAAAATTTCATTCAAATTGGTGCTGCCGTTCCGGAGTAATCGGTGTAAAAAAAACGTAGTCAACGAATTGAGAACTTCCTTCTTTTAGAAGTCGGTTAAAAATAAAAACAATTTATTTTCAGCCAATACCCGGTCGAGCGAGTTGGTTCAAATGATGATTTGCAATTTGGCAAGCCTCGTTTTAATGCGTGAAGCTCAGCCCATTTTTAGAAATATTTTTTTAGAAAAGGATGTGTTCGGAATTAACTTAAAAATTAAAAAAGACCTAAAACAAATGTAAGGCATTGGTAGATATTGCAAAAATCCATTAAAAACCTTCTAAAGAACTAAATTGGTCAGAAACGTGCATTGTTCAAAATATCCCTTAAAATGAAAATAAAACCCAAAGCTAATAGCAGGCACAAAGTAACAACACATCTACCGGGCAGTCAAAAGCAAGTATTGACACATCTATCGGGCGATCAAAAGCAATTAAAGACAAATCTAGACAATGACGGGTCCGAAAATCTGACACAATATTCGAAATATTACTTTAAATGAAATACAAAAAATTGATAAAACAAACAGGTATTATTAAAAATATGTATAGAACTCCAAGTTATTAGTCATATCAACATATATGCTTTATCTTATTTAAAATTCTAACAATTCTTTTTACCTGACTGGCGGTCAAAACCTGGTAAAGACAAGTCTTAACAATGATGAGTGAGGAAATACAATAGAACTCTTCACCCTGATAAAAGAGGTAGGTAGCGGCGCATCTGGCGGGTGGTAAAAGCAGGTACGATGTGGCCCAAAAAGTCTACCGAAAATGACACCGGTGATCCTGTTGCCAGATCCTCGTTTCTTCTCTTGATTTTTTATGATTAATTAATTAGTACAAAGTAATTAGTTAAGTTAATTCATTAAAAACAATAGAAATAACCCTTTAAATCAGTGTAGCAGTCATTAAAACCACTATTTAACGGGGAAAACGGGGTCAGATTAGGTCGATTCTTGTTAATTAAATAAAAAATTAGCATATACGAAGTTGCCATACCTTCTAGGTCAGCCCGACATGGTGATCCATGTATTCTTATAAACAGACCACTTTTTGTAGAATCTGGATTACATTGTCAGGTCACATAAACTCTTAAATTTAATAATTTAATTAAAAATAAAATTTTTATAAAAAAAATTGAACCGACTTCTAAAAGTGTGCTAAAAAGTGAAAAATTACTATAAAGTTTTATATGATATTGAAATTTTTGAAGTCGGCGCCAAACTAATACCTGACAAAATGTGATTCGCATCAACAGATTAAAAATACTTTATTTGTAATTACTTTCTTACCATTATTTGTATAAATTAATAGTTATTTATTTCATTTAGAAATAGTTTGGCACCGACTTCAAAAATTTCAATATCATATAAAAATTTATTGCAATTTTTCACTTTTTAGCACAATTTTAGAAGTCGATTCAATTTTTTTTATAAAAATTTTATTTTTCGATTTTTAGTTTTGAATTCATTATGATATCCATATATTATTGAAATTAAGTACTAACGAGATTAGTGTATCTCGCAATGACTCCAGGGTGACAAAAAGGTACCCATTTTATCCAAAGTTGCAAATCATCCTAAAATGAACCACTAAAAATTCTATGATTTGTAGAGTTCTCCAAATACCAGTGAAATTGTGTCAAAAAAATATTTAGTCTGTCATAGTAAATCCGCTATCTTAAATTTCAAATTAATTTTAGATTGGTAATATAGGCCCCAAAACCTTTCAATATGGATATTTAAAGAACTTGAGACGTAAATTTTTTTACCCGATACATTTTATATTGGGTATCGAGTTTTTATACGCTCTAAGAACCCCACAATATCAATTTTAGACAAAATCGGAAAATGTAAAATTTTCAGTCCCTCATATTGCATTTTATCAATCTAATAGTTGTAAAAAATTAACTACATATTAGTAATACACGACACCGAAAACCTACTAATACCCAATCTGAAAAAATGCGAATAAGGTAAAATTTTCAACCCACCATATTCGATCCGCCATATTGAATTTCAAAAAAGTAATTTTAATATCTTAATTTAATTTAAATCTCAACCTTTCAAAGCCCCCTAGTACCAATTTTGGATGAAATCCGAAAATTTAAAATTTTTAGACCGTCATATTACATCTGACATATTAGATTTTCTTAAAATAATTTTATATTGGCTATTTACATCCTCAAAGACGATTCAGTCCCGCCTTTGAACAAAATCGAAAAATGTAAAATTTTTAGTCCGCTATATTGGATTAGCCATATGGAATTCTCGACAAATACTTTTAAATTCATAACTTACATCCTCAAGAACCCCCTATATCAGTTTTGGAGAAAATCGAAAAATTTGAAATTTTTAGGACGCCATATTTAAGTCTGCCTGATTGAGTTTTTCAAAAAATATTTTAAGTTTGTAATTAACACTAACAAAAATCCCTCAATACTGATTTTAGATAAAATCGAGAGATGTATAATCTTAAATCCGCCACCTTGGATCCGCCATATTTATTTTTTTTAAATAATTTCAAATTCGTAATGTGCGATCCCAAAAACTTCCCCATATCAATTTTGAGAG
Organism: Diaprepes abbreviatus; assembly: GCA_034092305.1. Classification (NCBI taxonomy): domain Eukaryota; kingdom Metazoa; phylum Arthropoda; class Insecta; order Coleoptera; family Curculionidae; genus Diaprepes; species Diaprepes abbreviatus. Next base: position 1,937,054 of record JASJET010000103.1, read on the forward strand.
AAATCGGACAATATTATTTTTTAGCCGCCATATTGGATACGCCATATTAATTTTTTTAAAAATAATTGCAGATTCGTTATGTGCGACCCCGAAACTCCCTCATACAAATTTTGGAGAAAATCGGACAAAATTTACTTTTTTGTTCACCATATTGGATCTGCCATATTGAATTTTTAAAAATAATTTTAGATTCGTTATATGCGAACCCGAAAACTTCCACGTACCAATTTTGGAGAAAATCGGAGAAAATTGATTATTTTGGCCGGTACATTGGATCCGCCATATTGAATTTAAAAAAATATATTTTGGATTCGTTATGTGCGACTCCATAAACTCCCCCATACCAATTTTGGAGAAAACAGGACAAAATCAAATTTCTTTGTCCTCCATATTGGATCTGCCATATTGAATTTTTTAAAAATAATTTCAGATTCGTTGTGTACGACCCCGAAAATTCCACACACAAATTTTGGAGAAAATCGGACAAAATTAATTTTTTTGGTCGCCATATTGTCAGCACCATCTTGGATTTTACTGCACCAATTTCATCCAAAAAAATACGGGACTACCGCAGCAACTTCCTTTACATAACGTAAAAAATTTCATTCAAATCGGTGCCGCCGTTCCGGAGTAATCGGTGTACATACATAAAAAAAACATACATAGTCGACGAATTGAGAACCTCCTTCTTTTAGAAGTCGGTTAAAAATAAAATGATTGAATGAAATGATTCCTAGTCATTCACCCCACACGAATATTTTAAATCAAGTAAAACAGATAGATTAATAAAATAGAAAATAGAGAGCTATTTTATTATTATTTAAAAGTAAAAATAATATTGCCGCGAAGCAACAAAAAAAAGGGTTCAGTTTCCCGGTAATGAGCAAACTAAAGACAATAACGATTTCATTTACAAAAAGAGAAAAAATTTCAAATTTTTCAGTAGCACTCTGCTAAAGCAAAAAGTTGGTTGTATACTTCCTTAAAATTTAAGCATTGATCATTAGTTTTAGTGAAGCATTTGTCATAACAGGAAACAAAATATCTAAAAGCCGCTAAAAATAAGTTATATAACTTCCACATGAATAATTTTGATAGCAGTAAATGTCAAAACGCATACGTAACTTTTAAAAGTTTTAGCATCCCGATGTTCGTCAAAAGTGGAAAAGGTTCAGCAAAACCTAATTAACAGAAGAATAGACCTTGAAGACATTTATAAATGGCACATGTTAATTTAAAATCTATTGTAAACCGAGTATGTATGTAACAAAAAATAAAGCCAAAAGCATTTTTGATTTGACTGACTACATTAAGGCTGGGCCTAAAGCTTTACTACCTTGTATTTTGCGCAGCTCGCATTAAATTAGCCCTGGTATTGTTCATTGTTTCACTCCGTTTTTTTTTTTGCAATGTAATCCATAGCAGTAGTCATGTATGTTGTAGATCACAATAATTTATATATGTTGTTTAAGTATAGATGTTCATTGTTTTGTTATCTTTGGTGTATTATTTTTGAGTATAATTGTTTCCTATTTTAGCTAAAGTCATTGTCTTAACGAAAAGCCTAAAAATAGATGGCGTTTTTGAATAGATAATCCCTCTACTCTCGGACAAGCTAACCTAGGCACTCTTCTAAAAGGAGAAGCGATATATACCAAGAAAATAACCACGTATACCGATGCCGTTTGAAACATTACTTGTGACAATTTGTGATTCTATGCATAGATAGTCAGATTTAAGTAATTTTCCTCCATTAAGACATCCCAAATCTTTCTTTACTTATACTACCCATTTTTCTATATCTGTTAAAACCTCTCCCGTGCTGTGGAAAGTCACCTCAAAGTGTACACATTATTGACAGTGGTTTATCCATTTTCGTTTTCATTATCCATCCTCAGTGTACAAGTTATCAGGTTATTTCCTATACAAAGGTATTTAATTTAGGTATTTTTATTTAGTTTTCTCAGTATTAACTGTTAGACCCGATTGATTGAAATTTCTCAACATTAGATAAGTCAGCATATTGTACATGAGACTTCTAACTAAAAAATCTTGGCCAATTTGAGCAATTACCATCAAAATATGCTAAGCTAAAGTTATGGAAATTTACGTAGAATTTTTCGAATCGTAGGTACATTAAAGTTATAAATAATTGAATAAATAGGTCTTTGAGAAGTTGACTAAATTAATAAAAAATTATGTTTAAATGATTTTATGCCATACCCATCATAAGTTGCAAAATTATTATCCTCAATTGTAGTAGTATGATGACTGTAAATTATCATATAGGCTGACGATACCATCTATGTTGGCTAAAAATGTGGATTTTAAAGATTTATCCCTGGAAACTTTAATTTAAACTAAGTGAGCTTGTTGTAGGCTTGTATAAGACGTTATACGGTTTAAATTAGTTTGAGTTAATTTATCAGCCTTTATAAATTAATAAATAGTAAAATTTGAATAATAGCTATGCAATTCTTAAAAAAAAATATCTTGTGCGGAATGCGAAAGAAAAAAATAAAAAGATTGAATGATAAAGTTTTAAATGAAAAAATATATTAAATGATAAAATATTAGTCAGACTGGCTACCTCAGAGATTATAAAAATTCATTATGTATGTATATATATATATATATATATATATATATATATATATATATATATATATATATTTATTTATATATATATATATATATATATATATATATATATATATATATATATATATATATGTATATATAAATAAAGATAATTTGATAAAAAGCTAGAAATGTTTTTTTATGCCATAAATATCATAAAATATTGGAAATAAATATTTTTATCAATCTGAAATTTTATTTTAATTTGAAAAAAGAAAAAAAGAAAGATAGTGTGGTTGGTCAGTACGATTCACGTATGCTTAATTGCGTATGTTGACCGAAATATTTTGGGCGAGAATATAATTGATGAGGTTTAGTGGTCTAGCTAATAAACTTCCAAGTTAACTATTACTCGTGTATGAAAGGTAAAACTTTGGCTTGTGACAAAATAGTTCGATATTTATTATAGATAGAGAAAAAATGTATTGTAATACAAAGCAGTAATAATATAACAATTAGATAATTTTTCGTAGAATTTGTACTACCATTATCAGGTCACAAAAGTACTTAAATTAAGTAATTTAACTACCCATAAATAAAATAACTATGAGTCCTTAAGAAATACTATTTTATGGCAGGAACATTAATCTGTACATGAATATCCTAGGGAAAAACGATTTCTTGTATAATAAAACCTACCAGAGACAATAAAAATTCCTCGACTGCAATAGACTATTTATTTCTCAAGACACAAAATATTCCAAATAGACGAAACTTTATAAAACTTGTAATAATATATATATATATATATATATATATATATATATATATATATATATATATATATATATATATATATATCTTTAACAGATCATTATGCTCTGGTTTATTCCCGCAGAACGTAAATATTCATTTTAGCAGTTCTACCAATCAAGATAGGAATATAATAGATTATGGAAATTTAAAAAACTCATTTGAAAGAAGAATGGTGGGAGTACATAATAAATATTAATAGTGCGGAAGGGGCATATCAAAGTTTTATTAATCAATTATTTCTCTGATAACAAAATGTACCAGAAACAAAAAATCAATAGCCGCAATAAAAAAGAGAAACATTACTTACGATAGAGATTAATCGTTCTATTGTATACAGGGTTGTTTTAAAGATAAATATAAATAACAATTATTCAGAAACATAAAAAACATTTAAAAAAATCTATTAAATAAACTATAAATATTCATTATAAAACTAAAATTTTGGGAAATAATAAATTAAGGATATAGTAAGACAAATAAAAAATCAAAACAAAACTCTTTTATTTTCAAAAATCACAGCTGGGTTAAATGTAAGTCTAAAACTGCTGAATATTCTCATTTTTTTTATCGACATTTGAAAAGAAATTCAATCTCAAGTCGAAGAAAATTTACACCAAATTTAAATCAGCAAAGTTATTGCTTCTGAAACCAATTACCAAAAATTAAATCATTACATATATCAAAATACGAAAAAAAAATACTGTTCGTTTTAGCAAGATGGGCTTTCCTTATTCAACATATGTATACATTTTTGAAAATAACAGACATGACCAATATACCTTTTAAAATATTTAATAAACCAAATAAGAGAAAAATATCTACAGTCATGCCAGTATTAAAAGTTGGTAATCCCACACAGCTAACAAACTATAGATTCATATCGGTAATATACAGTTTTGTTTAAATATTCGAAACATATATAAAAGATTCAAAGCAATTTGATTTCAGAACTGAAAAAAATACGGAGTATTTATCCATAATTAAAATATAAGAAACAGAAAGGCTTAAGCAGTTTTCTTAGATTTCACCAATACTTTTGACACTGTAACACATGCCATTCCTTTTGACTCTGTTTCTTTAAAAAACTATTTAGAAAATATAAAAAAGAGGTAACACCAATTATTCGTTTAACGAGAGTATCAGTGTTATTAACGGTATGCAGCAGGATACGGTACTGGGTTCCATACTCTTTTTGGTGTAGATAAATCAAAAAGGAGATATATTGACGAAATTCAGTGTTGTTTCGTACGCTGATGATACAGCACTGCTTTTGTCTGAAGAAATATGGCGCGAGGTATATAACTGAATGCAGATGAGATTGAGTAAGATAAATTAAATATAAATTTCAAGCAACATTATTTTATAACGATTTATGCACTATCGTGGATAAATCAGTTTACGATTCAGTCATAATTCATAACTTCACTCATCATTCATAACAAATATATCATTGTGTAAATTAGAAGAAGTGAAAGGATTAATTATATTGAGGTAATAATTGCATTTTAGATAGGTTGAGCAAATAGCGTATTCGAGTAAAAAAATAAGATAAATATTTTAGAAATTCTATCTTTTGAGAATAATCCTTAATAAAACCCTAATATTGTTACTATGCATTAGGTTAATATAATCTGCTTTGTGATACTGTATTACTATTTAATGATGGTTGAGACACCTCTAAATATTTTAACCCCGTATGTATGTGAGACAAATGAAATAAAAACAAAATAAAGAACAAGAGACGAAGTGTCTTATAATGAATTTGACAGTATTGAACAATAAAGGTTATGACCACGACAACGAGTTGTTTTCTGAAGGGTGTGATTAAATACAAAAAAAAAAGAGGAAAAATAACATATGTTACATTACAACGTAGTTGACATAACAGTCTAGGTTATGGACCGGTTTTCTTTTAAAGGGCATTCTAAAAATATAATAAATATATCACACCTTGATCAGAGTCTTCATACCATTCGAGTATTCATATACAATAGACAATTTCATTAACCCTAAAGAAATTTTCTAAATGACTATGACATGGAAAAGACGTTCAACCAATGTAGTTGGGAGAGAAACAAGTATTTTGGAGAACTTTCTAAAGTTGTGAAACTTAACAATTTATTTTATTTTTGCAAACTTGTCCGTATTTTATGCCTCGTGTTTTGTTTCAATAGTTATTTTACAAAGTTAAGATAAATTAAAAGTTCACACAAACGCGTAAAGTAAGTAGAATCACATTCTGTTCGTACTTGCTAAGGTGAAAACCCTGTAACGTAATTTTTATTATCTTCAAAGTTCTCAGAGTAGTCAAGATATAATGTATATAAAATATGTAATTTTTTTAATGCGTAAGAAAGTCATAAACAAAAAAAAATAGTTATTTTATTAGAATGCCGAATTTTAGTTTAAGTAATATAACACAAAAAACGTGGCAACGTGGCTGTACTTTTGTTTTTAATAAGAGACGTGAACATGTATACCATCAAGTTTGAGGCCTAGGCCAAGGTCCATGTCAGAGTCAATGGAGGGAGTACGGCTGTCACTATTCATTTTACTACTGAAAATATATAATCTCTAAAAATTTACTAGAAAAACTTCGGTCCCTGCTGGTTTTAATTAAAATCGATTTCATCGTTTGAATGAACTTTTGCCAGCATCGGGCCCCCTACAGATTAATAATTTAATCCTACCTCAACACGTATCGGTAGGGGTTAAATAGTCTCTTGATAGTCCCTTTACATCCGCTATTTTTAATCTTTTGTGAAGATTAAAAGTGCACGCGCCGTTCCGTGTAAGGGTCAACATGAATTCTAAAAAAGTAGATGGCCCGCTAAGATAGAGTAGTAGGGATCGTTTGTACCAGTAAAAAATCAGACTGATATATTCTGCCACTACAGCTATCTATAAAACGTGATTTTTTGGCGTCATTACCTCGAAGACTACTTAACAAAAAGTGTACTTGTATTTTGCATAGAATTTAATTTGCGATATTCCATTAAAAGTGTATATGGTACATGTTTCAAACAACCCACAACGTATTCCCAGAATTTTAATTAAACATGTACAGGACGTATATTTAGAAACAATACAATAAAACCTAGCTAACAAGTCAAATATAACTGTGTCAGAAAAATGCCATATTGAAAAAAATTTAACGTAATTATAGTAAGTAAGTAGTTTGTAATTAGTATTTAGCATAAACCATATACTAATTCTAGTCAATATTTCATTATGAAAGTTAAGTTTACAAAATAAGTCTATAAAATTTATTTTACAATGTATCTACGAGTTTCATTGAATTATTCTCAATGTTGAAAAAAAAGATGTCAATATTTAGAGTTAAAAGTGGAAGTTTTCTACTTAGGGACTTTTGTAATATTATCGTTTCTCCAAAAGGAAAAATTTCTAAATTAAAATAATTTTTCGATTTTTTTAGTAACAAATTATGTTTCTATTAAGAAAAAAAAAACTTTCAGCAATTTGATATAGAAAAGGAAATCCTTGAAAAATTTCTTATTTCGTAGGATTTTATAATTTAAACGTTTCCACAATTTGCGCCAAAGTCTTGCACAGATGATTTGGACTGCAAAATCTTAACGAATAGTTAAGTTTAATTTTATCCCGCTCCCGTCTTCACCATTATAAATCGTATTTTGTTTCAGTTTTATTAACAGTTCTTTTCTATTTACTTTCTCAGTTGATTCTGACTCAATTATATTATAATTTGGAAGTTCCAACAAGAATATTCACAAAAATTTTAGAGAGAGTTGAATAATTGGAGAAAAGTTAATGTATTTATCGAAGATAATTTACTTTTCATAAAATATTAACATAAAAGGGTAACAATCCAATCAAAGTCCTATTTACTGTCTACATAATATAATATTATAATATATATATATATATATATTTATATAATATTATTAATATATATTTGGCATCTTCTGTGTTTGCTGGTTGTAGATCAATTGAAGTTGATCAACCACAAAAATAAAAGGGTAACAGTCTGTTCACTGTCTTCATAATATATATATATATATATATATATATATATATATATATATATATATATATATATATATATATATATATATATATATATATATATATATATATTGTTGAAAATGTAGGTTTTTTAAAAAAAATGGAACAGTGGAAAAAACAGTTGTAAATTGTTTTTCTTATCTGCCTAAATGTTTTAAAAGCATTTTTAAAAGAATTATACATATTCAGCGACAAAATTAAACGTTAAAATTTGCGCTTGAATATCACGTTACTTTGTCGGTATATCACCTGATTTTGGGACGTGACTTCCCGGAAAGTAAAGTAACCGTCAGATTTTATACAGAAATCGGCAGTAGTAGCAGAACTGAAGTAGTATTTAACGAGTAGCAGATCAGATCTAAGGAAAGAGAATATTCAAGGGAAGTAACGGAATTCAGTTGCCTCAAGAAGTAGTTAACTTTCATCGCTTTTAAGACGGCTGAACAGCCAAGAAGAGGTTACAACATCGACGATCTTTTAGAGGGTTGCGTTGCTGAAAGTGATAGTGTTTTTTAATCTATTTTAAAATAAAGTGCCTCCGAGGTCTCTGGACGAACTAGTAACATTTACCCGGGTAATTGCCAAAGGCTGGGGCGCCTGAAGACTTTAAAAATCATAAACCAATTACAAAAAAAATCGGTTTAAACACGGTGTATCGGGAGTCCTCTGGATAAAAATAAATAGTGTCTAGGTAAGATAGGTTTTATTTCCCAGAGCCCGGTACACTACCGTTCGAAAGACGGACGATATTCTGGATTGTATACGCGAACTGGTGTTGCAATCTCGGATCACCGTCATAAAGATCGCGTAGCTATTCTAATTTGAATTTCCAATACTCAACAAATAAAATAAAAAATTTTCTCTATCAGTCAGAAGATTAAGAGGACAAACTAGGAAGATTTTTTGCGGAAATTTGACGTTAAAGATATTCTAAGGTTTCGGTGAAAATGTTAAAAAATTAGATTGAAAAACCTTACCCTCCAGAGACATTATGCTAGTTAAATTTTCCAAATTTACTTGCGGAAATCCCTTTATTAGTTTTCGTGAAAATATAATTTTTATCTTAATTTCTTCTTAAAAATCAAATCTGTTACCCTTACTTTTTTCGACTTTGAAAATTTATAAAATTGCGTCTAAGTTCAATTATTCAAACTTTTCTTTCGCATTTTTAAAATTTTACGATAAAGTCCAATTACCTATACTTTTTCTGCGTTAAAATTTCGGTGTTGAAAATCATTGAGGATTTTAACAATAAATAAATAAATTTGCGACTTGCGGTGCGACCTAGCGTTCGACTCAAGTTTAAACAATTTATCGGCAAGAAGAATAAATAAATTTATTCGGTAAAGTAAGTTCGTTGCGCTCAAAAAACATTTGGCCACGACAAAGTATACTTGACCCTTGCTCACTAACTATTTCTTCACAAAATAATTAGTATAAACCGTTGAACTCTTATAAAATTAAAAAAAAAAGATTTCAAATTTTTTTCTTAAGTCGTCTTGAGCATCCACGCTCGCTTAACAGATGCACAACCCCATAGCCTCTTTTTAAATTTCGGCATAAAAGTTTTTCTTTTTCCAAATTTAAGAGCATGGCTCATCTTCCTCAGGTGCCCTCGACAAACATCAAGAAAGGTGAGGCGGCTTGGTTTTTTGCCGGGTCGGGCGGTTATGGTGGGTCCTCTCCGACACCACCTGCGCGGTGCCCTACCTTTCAATTTCCGGAACAACGTTCGATGTTCTAAAATTTTCAAACTAACCCTATGCGTATGTCACCCTTTGATGCAGAGTTTGGGCAATTTCCGGAATTCATTAATGATAGTTGCATAGAGTTTAACCTAATGCCAGCTATCCCAGAAGCATCGGCATTTAGGCTTCACCAAACACAACCAAAAGAGACAACTCACGAGTGCTACAGGACATAAACATTTCAAATATCAGAAATGGTTACTAGCGCAGATGTTATGTCAAATTTAGCGGCGATCGTATCAGATAATGGCACCGGCATACCCTTAGAACAGGTACGCAATTCAGATACCGACCCTTACAGAAGTAGTCAACACAAAATTTTGTAGTTCTATCTTTTGTAACTACCAATACAACAGGAAATGACCACGGACTAGAAAATTCTGCTACAACTCCCTCATTCAACAATTTGTCTACGAGTAACTCCATTTCTTGGTATTTGGCTATGGGAAGTCTTCTATGTAGTTGGCGTATTAGTTGTGCCCTGCCAGTATTTATTTCGTCATGGATGATATTCGTCCTACCTATATTACCAACGTTTGCATTAAAAACATCGCTATGCTTCTTTATAAACCTCTTGGCTTCTTCAAGTTCTTGCAGCGAAATATGTTTCCAGTTTGTCTGGAGCTGTTATGTCACGACCTTGATGTATCTTGGCCTGGGTTTTTACATTTTACCAACCATTTTACTGGCTCGTACAATGATATTTCGTCACCATTATTAATTCTGACATAGTTAGGAAGAATATTGTTATGATTTCATTTGAATTGACTAATGCCTTCGCTGCCAAGTATTTACAGAGTTTATTTTTATGTTCAGCTGGTCCAACATGGCTTCGAGAACTCTCGTCTAGTCTTCCGCAAATGATCTTCTCTGTACTTCTCTTTATTTTGGTTGTTTGTTCGGCAATAACTCTGATTGGTCCGGTATTATGGTTCTTTGAACGAACAAATTCTCCAATAACAAACTTTACGATATTAAGCTTGTTGTCAAAGGAAATTTAATGTTGACAAATCAGGTTCTTTCCCAGGAAAACTCATTTTCTATATCGACAAATAACATCAAATTGTTTAATTTAGCCTTCCAAATTGAACTACTATTTGCATTTCTCCAATCATATCAGCTGCCTCTCCAGTTATAGTTCTTAAGATTACTTTTCTCGACAATATTAGGATTGTAAATTTATCAACAAGGTTTGACTTTCGCAGAGGTTCTTCCTAGACTACGAATGGAAATAATTCTTGGACTAGTTGTAGTTTTCCTTGTTCTCTTCTGTACGGTTTCTGAATGGCGAACGAAAATTTAATCGTACCCGACGGTCCCTTCTAATGTGACCAGTTCGTCCACATCTGTGGCACTGGATGAGATTTCTTCTAAAAAGTGGAGTATCCCTTATTGTGTTTAGTTTCTTAAGGATTTCAGATTTTCTCTGTTATTTGATGAAACGAATCCTTGTTTCTTCTATAGTACCAGCTCTTATTTTTAGCGTTGACAAAATCTAAACTGCTTCTATTTCCGAAGCCCTTTCCAATACTTCACTAGAATAACTAAACTTGCTAGTAGTTAGAACGAGACAATTGAGGGATCGCCCCAGAGGCCTAGCCAGGGTTGCCGCGTACGTGGCCCATACTACTTTTTAAATTAATTAACGAAAATCGACCTAACTTGACTCCGTTTTTCCCTTAAGGGTTATTTCTATTGTTTTTAATTAACTTACCTAATTAATTACTCTATATTAATTAAATAATCATAATAAATTAAAATAAGAATACGAGGATCTGGCAACATTGCCCTGGGTGGAACTTGGGTGGACTTGCGGGGCTACGTCATACACACTATCACTCGTCAGATGCATCATCACCTGTCTTCCTTTATCGAGGCGAAGGGTTCTGTTGTATTTCTGGACCTTATTGTACCTGCTTTTGACCACCCGGCAGATGTCTGCCTTTTGAATTAGGTCAAAAGTATTGTTAGAATTTGAAAAGAGATAAAGTATTTGTATATGGCTTTGTGTTCTATATGTTCCTTTATTGAATCCTTTTTGTTGAATCTATTGTTATTTTATCTCATTTAATGTATTATGTCGCATATTGCTCAAAGAGAATTTAACAACTACAGGTAATGTTAAAATTGCTTTATTCACATTACTCATACCGTGCATTTAAAATAGTCTTTTGTATTCCAATTTCCAGATGAACCAAGACTTGGCCTTGCCTGTATGCTACCGCCGCTCGGCGAATTTTTAGAATTTTAAAAGGGGTTAAGTATGTGTATATGACTAATGAGTTCTATTATCAGAAATAATCCGTCAGTTATCGCGAGGACTTTGATTTCGTCACATGAAAAGTTGAGTTCGAGATACAGAGATAGAAGATTTTTAAAATCATACAAATATCTTATTGTGGATAATACAAAAACTATTTGTAACGGAAAAAATGTTGGTCTATTTAAAAATATGAGAATAGTTTTAGATATACAGGCATTTAAAGATGAGTACGGTAAGTTTATTCCTAAAGAACTAGCAGTTTTTGATGGTTATAAAATCAATCATTATGTTTTTAAACCATCCTATCCTCTGCAAATCCTTCCAACAGAAACATGCAGACAAATTCAATGGTTAATGAAATCTTACCATTGCATTCATTGGAATACAGGATTTACTCCTCTTCATAATTTTCCCTCTATAATCAAGAACCTACCAGAGAAAGCGCAATTTGCTTATGTTAAAGGAAAAGAGAAAGCCTATTATATCAGACAATACTGCCACAAACCTGTAATTGAATTAGATGAGCAACCAGTTTTGGTTGAAACAACTCCTAAATGTTTTTATCATTCAGAATTATCTTCTATGTGTGCACTTTCTAATGCATTGTATATGTATAAAAAAAATTTTGAGGAGTGAATAAAACAGTTTTATAATTAAAATATTTTTTTATTTATTGAATAAAAAAATGAAAGCCTTAGATGTATATTGGTGTATGTTTTTGTATGGTTATAATAAACCAAACAAAATTACAATAAATATTTTATTCCTAGATAAACATAAATAAATACCTATTTCAAATATTTTAACAATATCACTAATCTCATTTACAATAATGAGGAATATTCATACAAGAAATAACTTATTCCGATACCTTTACATTTAAAATTATTACGGTACATATAAATGAAATACTTGACCTAAAAAACTAATACTACTTTTATAAATATTAAAGATTAAAAACATAAATTACGGTTTAACTTAACTAAATTAGAACTTTATTGGATTATATTTATTGACATTTATTTCCAAAAATAAAAGCTGAACTAAAGAGCACCCACTATCTTTTTCCATAAAACAACCAGATTTTGCTACTAAGATTTCCATAAATTGGTTAAAAACTTTGTGAAGATCTGTGCTTGGTGTAATAATAACATAACGTGAATTAAATGATTTTATGTATTGCTTCTCTTGGTCTGCCATAATATATGATCCATATAATTCCATATTTACTTTTACGAAATTATGGGAATATAAACTCATTTCTAATAAGCTAATAATTTTTGCTCTAATTTCATTCCAAAAATAGCTGAAGTAAAATATTTTTTTACTAAAATTCGGTAGGTAATTAAACGAACTATAAAAGCTGTTTCATAATTTGTACTCCAGGTTCTATTTCGGTGCAGCATTTATTTTTATGTTTATGAGTAAGTCTATGCGAAGCAGATAAAATATTTTCACCACAGTCTTCCCAAAGCAGAGTTATATTTTCAATTAAATTGCTCTTAAAAGAACTCGCTTATATAAAACAACTGATCAAGACATAAAATTTCCAATTCTGACTGCGCCGTTCAGAGCATTGTATGTAATAAAAGCGTGATGCAATATTAAAGCATACACTTTTGTATCTTTAGCAAACTTTTTTCTACTTTCAAATTCAAGTTTTATATCGACCGTAGAGTTTTTAATACCTTCTGGCTGATTAGAATAATCTATGACAAATATTAGATTATTGGAAAATTCCTCAAAATCCATCAATGGATCATTAATTTCTTTACCGTAATAATTGCGTTGGAAATTTTCATAGGTGTAATAAGCTGGACCAATAAGCTTCTTATTAAAATTCAAATTCTAGCGCTCATATGGATACACGTCTGAATTTAAATAAAGTTGAGTATCCCGTATACTACTATCGATAAATTTGTTAACATCCTTCTCCTTGCTATTAGACTGTTCTAGTTTCTGGAAACAAACAATTAAATAAAGAGGTTTTTCCAGAGCAGAAGCCGTTTTCAAAGTCCAAATATCTGATGGAGTCTCTCTCAGCGAGGGTAATTCGTAAAGATCCCACTTTCTAAATGCTACCTTAATTTGTGCATTTTTATCAGACCCATTAAGACGTGATAGTAATTTTAATTTTTTACTATCATCTGGACGAAGTTTCCACTCAATTTTTTGAATTTCAATCGATGCTTCAACTCTTGTTTAACATTCAAAATTCTTTTGGGATAGTCTTCTGCAAAACCGAGAAAATATTTCAGTGGCAGCTTCCCAGAGAATATATGGCTAGGTTTATCTAATATATTTTGGCGAGATTCACTAAGACCCAACCTAAACTTATCATACGCTTTGACTGCATTTCTCCAATTGACACCAGTGTTTTTAAAGTGGTAACAATTCCAGGCTTACGTACTATTGTTATTTGCTTAGCACCCATTTCATGTCGAATTTCATCGAAAAGGAAGGCCAGAGCATTATTGGAGAGATAGCATTTCCTATTTGGATCTTTAGGAATAAATTTACCTTCAATATGGAGCTATCATTAATATCTAGAATAAGATCTTGAAAATTAACAGGAATCCGTACTTCATCAGAATTTTTGTATGCTAGAGATTCATATGGTTTATAAGTATCTATATACGATTGCTTGCTAGAGATGCATCATATATAGGTGTTCCAAAAATTTGCAATTTTTCACCCATTTCACATAATTAAGAATTTCGTAATTTGAGACCTATGGCTTCAAGAAACTGTTTCTCTCTTTGACTAAGTTTTAAAGATGTTCTCCTTGGAAGACCTTTAGTTAAACTAACACTTTCTCGCTTTTATTTGGTGTTTATATGTTTTTCCAAATAGTCACTAGTTTAAGCATCCTCCAACTGTGGTTTGTCATACCGGAAACCCATAATTTTTCTAATAAAGTTTCTTTAATTCCAATTTAACTATAACTTTCTCACCTTTAAGGTTTACCAAATCACCATTATCATCCAATATTCTTATAGAAATGTTATCGATAAACCGGAAGGGCGCCAGTTTCCTTGTATGAATATTCCTCATTATTGTAAATGAGATTAGTGATATTGTTAAAATATTTGAAATAGGTATTTATTTATGTTTATCTAGGAATAAAATATTTATTGTAATTTTGTTTGGTTTATTATAACCATACAAAAACATACACCAATATACATCTAAGGCTTTCATTTTTTTATTCAATAAATAAAAAAATATTTTAATTATAAAATTGTTTTATTCACTCCTCAAAAAATTTTTTATACATATACAATGCATTAGAAAGTGCGCACATAGAAGATAATTCTGAATGATAAAAACATTTAGGAGTTGTTTCAACCAAAACTGGTTGCTCATCTAATTCAATTACAGGTTTGTGGCAGTATTGTCTGATATAATTGGCTTTCTCTTTTCCTTTAACATAAGCAAATTGCGCTTTCTCTGTTAGGTTCTTGATTATAGAGGGAAAATATTATATATATATATATATATATATATATATATATATATATATATATATATAATATTCTGTGGCTCCTTCGTGAGTTTATATCCTGGAGCAACATCAATATCAAACTCAAAAAATTGTCCGCTCAAAACCTAACATAGTTCCAATGGATGTATTCGGTGAAAAATCTATTTCATATTTTGATTTTAGCTCTAGTTTAAATGTATTATTATTAGCAACCAAATAAAAAATTTCATTCTTATTGTCCCCTGTTATCTGATGAATATTAGCTTCTTTAATACCTCTCAATATTTCTTTATGAATTTCTTCAATCTTATATGCTCCATGAATTATTTCAATAAACGTTGTTCCAGTTTGACCTGGAGCTTTAAATCCAATCAAGTTAGAAGTTTCATCGAAATTAAATATAGAATTATATGAATAAAATCCAAGTAATTCTAAACCATAGCGCGAATGTTTGTCTAATTCCAAAGCTGGAAAAAAGTCTGCCCTAAGGACACTTGAATGATCTGATAAAGTGAACGTATAGGCCATGACTGTTTTGAATTCCTCTCACCAAGCTTACTTATATAATACAACAACTATCACTTCTTTCAATAGAAATCAACATTTTTATTCTGTTATCGGATCCCATAGATACTTCTTTAATATTGCAGTAACAACAAAATATTTTTCTAAGCGTAGGACTATCCATTACATCACCCTCTTGATTATTGTAGTATTCTATACAGAACAAATATTTTTTTATTTCAGGGTTTTGTTGTAGTGTTTCTGGGAGTTTATGATAAACCAAAACCAAAGCGATAATTGTTTCTTTAGGTAATCCATCAAGTTCTTCTCTAGTCATATCTTTTAAATATTTTTTCTTAGCAAAGGCTTTCACTAAATTTAAGATCACTTCCATAATTTCAAAATGCGTAGTTACTATTTTTCACTTAGAAATTTTAGACACAAATGACCGCAAAGTACTGAATTAAAAGACTGTTCCTTTTTGTAATTATACAAGATTTTGATGGTTGGTTTTGCACCTGCGCAAAGGTATTCCACTATCTCCATCGGTGGGGGCAAGTCACTAAAACTGTCATAATAATGAGTGATAAATCCATGCTTTTTAAATGCCACCCAGTGCGTCCCTACCACATTATTGCTATCTAAATATACTATAACTCTCTCATATTGCCGGGGTCCTGATAGAGGTAAAGTATTCCTCATGTAAATTCCTCTAAAATTTGGTATTTTTATACGTGAACTAAATTTCACTAAATCAAAATTTGTTAGAGGCCTTTGAGGTAGGGATAAAATTAGTTTTTCGATTTATTTTCTTGCAAATATAGTTTTAACCCATTGCGGTATAGTTTCAAAAATTAACCGTTCCCCTGTTTACCAAGTGCTATACTTTTCATTGTTTTATTATCTCTTTTAGACTCGGCCAGAGCTTCTTGAGCACTTTTCATCTTATTTACATCTCTCGAAAAAACCAGCTGCCCCGCTAGCTAAAGTTCCTAAAGCCGATAACCCCGCAAATATTGGGATGAGGGGTAATAACCCCTATTTTTGGAATAGGTATAATGCGCGGAATTCTAACTTTCTTTTTACCTCCTCTGGTTCTCAGAAATCTTTTAGCAGCAATAAGAGCTGTATTGGTAGAATTAATTAAAGTTTTAATCTTCCTATCACGATGCAATGATTTTAAAGCCTCTTTGGTATTTTTAACTAGGCCTATACCGAAAGCAATTTTTTTTTAGTTGTGACGGTCTCGTTTTAGAAGTTTTGTTGGAATTTTTTATAATTTTCGTGTCTTTCAATTTTTGCTGTTTTTTTTTTAATCCAAGACCCAATTTTCTTCTTGTTTTCATAGCTGTTGTAACCAACCATGCAGAGGTTTTTTTCCCAAAACCTGAATCTCTCACCTTAAACCTCTTCCAAGCCTTTTGTTCTCTGCATAGGCTATATCCCGTGCGGGGTTGCTAGTCCTTCATCGGGCGCCTCCCCAGGCGGCGGATAGGGGAATGCCTCCCAGATATGGGTGGTACCGGGGAAATGAAATACCAGGGGTGGACCAAAACTAGCACCTAGGACACGTCTGTCTCTATGTTAGGAGCGGTGATCCGACAGCGTCTGTTCTCCATGTAGTAGCGGCTGAAACTACAGTCAAGAAAGCAACGGGAAACTACCTGACTTATATATCTTCCTCAAGACATCACAATGGATACACAAAATAAAGCAAAGGCCCTCAGTCCCGGGCACCCCTTAAATGGGGAGAGGGTGCTAAGAATCTCCTGGTCGTCCAATGATGTCTCCAAAGTGAACAAAGAAAAAAGAATAGGAACGTGGAACGTACAAAGTATGTACCAATCTGGCAAAGCGGCCAACGTAGTGAAAGAGGCGAAGCGACTCAAACTTGATATACTAGGATGCAGCGAGACCAGATCGCCAAATTCAGGCCACTGCAACATAGATGAATATCATATATACTTCTCCGGAGACAATACAACTAAAAATAAAAACGGAGTAGCAATAATTCTTAATAAACAAACAAACGCAGCTGTTAATGGATTTGTCCCTGTTTCAAGTAGAGTCGCGTTAATCAAGATAAAGGGAAAACCATTTGACCTAAATATCATACAGGCATACGCACCGACATCTGACAGCAGTGAAACTGAAATAGAGGAGTTCTATGAGCAGCTTAAAACTACTCTCAAACACACAAAGAAAGAAGAAGTTAACATCATCTTAGGAAACATGAATGCCAAGATTGGAATGGGAAAGGTTGATTGCGTGGTGGGTGGTTTTGGACTGGGAGTGAGAAATGAGAGAGGAGAGAGATTGATAGAGTTCTGTCAGGAAATGGACTTTACAATCATGAACATCTTTTTTAAACTACCTCCCAGGAGACTATACACTTGGAAATCTCCAGCTGATAACAGCAACAAGATCGTGAGAAATTAGATTGACTTTGTGATGATAAACAGAAAATATCGCAACGCAGTTGTCTCCTGTAAAACATACCCAGGTGCAGACATCCTATCAGATCATAACCTGCTACTAGCTCGTACCAAACTTCGACAAAAAAAAATAGTAAAGAAGACATCACCAAGAGGGGTTGATGTGCGAAAACTCAAACAAGAGAACATACTCCAGCAAACGAAAGAAAAGATAAACAACGAACTTAAGAGTGTATCAGAGAACAAAAACCATGAAACAGAAGTAGAAGAGCTCTGGAACAAAATAAAAACATCTATAACTTCAATCACACAAGAAGACCTGAAACCTGATAGAATGATGAAAAGGCAAGAATGGATGACAGACACTATCCTGGAACTTATGGAAGAAAGAAGACAACACAAAAACAGAAATAATGAGAAATACAAAGAACTACACAAAAGAGTATTGAGAGCAATCAAAGACGTTAAAGAACGATGGCTACAGGAAAAATGTGTTGAAATTGAGATACATACAAGCGAAACACGACAGATTCAACTTCCATAAAAAAATAACAGAAACAACAGGAAGTTACCGTAAACGGAGTCCTGGAATAATCTTGGACTCGGACAACAACATCATCACCGAAACTGACAAAAAACTTGTAACATGGAAGCAATACATGGAGGAATTGTTTGGAGATGAAAATAACAGTACTGTGAATACAGTCGTTGGCGGGGAGGGGCCTACCATCACACTGGCGGAAGTGGAATCAGCGATAAATAGACTCAAAAATAACAAAACCCCCGGGCCAGACCAGATACACGGAGAAGTTCTCAAATTAATTGACTCAGAACAAATAAAACTACTGACAACCCTCTTTAACAAAATTTACATGAACGGTCAAATACCAAAAGACTGGTTACTGTCGACATTCATCCCAATTCCCAAAAAAACGAACGCAACTAAGTGCTCCGATCATAGAATAATCAGCTTGATGAGCCACGCTTTAAAAGCTTTTCTTAACATCATTCAAGCACGAATATATAGAAAACTCGATGAAAACGTAAGTGACACGCAGTTTGGCTTCAGACAGGGACTTGGCACTAGAGGGGCCTTGTTTTCCATGCAGGTTCTGATTCAAAGAGCACGTGACATCAATGCCGACGTCTTTGCATGCTTCATAGATTTTGAAAAGGCATTTGACAAAGTGCAGCACAGTAAACTGATTTCAATCCTACAAGAGACAGGAATCGACGACAGAGACACAGAGATAATATCAAAGCTATATTCACAACAAAAGGCTATTGTACGAGTTGAGAATGAGACAACAGAAGAATTTAATATAAAGAGAGGAGTACGCCAGGGCTGTATACTGTCGCCACTTCTATTCAACGTATACTCAGAACATCTCTTTAAAGAAGCACTGGGCAACATAGAAGATGGAATTATTGTAAATGAAGAAGTAATAAACAACCTAAGATACGCGGATGATATCGTTCTTATAGCCGATACTGCAGAGGGACTTCAAAGAATTATCTACCGAATAGTGACAGCTTGCAACAGATATGGTATGAAGATAAACTGCAAGAAGACGCAAACGATTATTGTCAGTAAAAACGACATCGGCAATATACAGTTTACTGCCAACAACGTAACTCTCACAATGGCCGAGATGATCACATATCTAGGCTGCACGTTGAATAAGGACTGGGACCACTCTCGAGAAATAAGAAGCCGAATCGAGAAAGCAAGAGGTACTTTTAATAAGCTGCGCAACATACTCTGCAACCTATCCCTCAATATACATACGCGGATCAGGATTTTGAAATGCTATGTACTCTCAACTCTCTTATATGGAGCAGAAGCCTGGACCCTTACCGATGCTTCATGTAAACGTATAGATCCATTTGAGATGTGGTGCTACCGCCGCATGCTTAGGGTTCCTTGGATACACCACGTATCAAACGAAAACATTTTACAATGTATCGGTGGAGAACTGGAATACCTTACAAATGTCAAACGCAGAAAATTGGAGTACTTTGGACATGTCATGCGGAATGAGAAATATCACCTGCTCCAACTTATCCTACAGGGGAAAATAGAAGGCCAGAGATCAGCTGGACGAAGACGAATATCATGGCTGCGCAACTTACGAACATGGACTGGAATGACATCAACAGGTCTGTTCAGAGCAGCAGTGAATAAAGTAATATGGACCAATGTGATAGCCAACATCCAAAGAGGATAGGCACTTTAAGAAGAAGAAGATAGGCTATATCGTGATTTTTACACGCTGCATCAAGACAATTAATATCTTTGTCCCCGCTTCTCAATCTCATTGATAGCTTGGTTCCAGGACCACAGAACTGATAACCAGGTAAGTGTAGCTCAACTGGTAAGTTATTTATTAAACTATTTACCACACCGTAACCAGTCTTATTTCGATCTTTACGGAGAGAAGAACTGATACGTGCTACCTCTGTGCCATTCGATATTCGAATAAACACTAGCTCATAACACGTAATATTTTATATGAATTAGCATGGAAATTGTTGAATCGTCTTACAAGCTCGAAGTAGACAATTTAGATAACGCTGTTGGATTGGGATTAGAATGTCACGCATTTCAAACTCATGGACCCTTATTACCATCAAATATCAGAGGCTTAATAGTAGGACCATTAAACTGTGGCTGATAACACATCCTGAAGGTTTACGATATGAAAATGTATATTTATTTTCAAACTCACTTTATCAACCAAAATACAAATATCTACACGATATGTTATCACCTATAAAAGGAATTGGGTATTATACATACAACAACAATGCTAAAATTTTGAATCCTACAGAAGCAAAAGAAAATTCAATTTTTATATTCGATGATGTAATATGTGAGCATCAAGATATCATCAGAGCCTATTTTTTTTATGGGGTGTCACAAAAATATATCAAGTTTTTATCTCGCACAAACTTACTCTAGAGTTCTGAAACAACTAATAAAGGACAATGCAAATCTCATAATATTATTTAAACAAGATAAAACAAATCTTAAACATATTTTTACAGATCACGTTTCACCAGATGTGACATTTACACATTTTTTAAATATGTGTTCTGAATGTTGGAAAGATGCACATAGATTTTTAGTGATAAACAAGGATACTAAAATAGATATGGGTAGATATCGCAAAGGTTTTAACAATTATATATATATATATATATATATATATATATATATATATATATATATATATATATATATATATATATATCCATAATTTTAAGACGCTGTAACCATTACATGTTTAGCTGTTCCTATATAAAGATCAAATATGGATAACTTTAGCGATAAAATAAATTTAAAACGTAAGCTGATTGAGGCTACAGAAGCCATGCGGAAAAAGTATAAAGCCTTGATATTGTAAATTACTAAAAACAAATCTGAGCTTAATAATTTTCATGAACCTGTAACTGCACATTTAAAAACAATATCTGCTGCGGTGACAAACAAACCGAAATTGTTATTTACACCACCACCCATTAGTACACCTATAAGTTATGAGGATACGACTAAAGAAGAAAAAAAAAACGATAATCCATATTATTAGAAAGTTATGTTCCTTCCACACCTGAATCACTTGGAGCTTCTCGTGAGGAATATGCACCACCGATAGATATGACACCGATATGTACAGTTACCGACAAGTCGAAACATCTTGCATTTCATTCAGAAGAAAAAATGCATACCCTCGTTGCGGAATATCTCGATGGATTAAAGCGAAATGATGGTATATTTGATACTACTTTTGGTGTATATATTGATGCAAACAATAAGTTTCGAATGGGTGATGCAATTGTACGCTTCCCACCAGAATAAATTTTACTATTGAAAAGTTCAAGAAATACAGCTAAATATCCAGTAACTGAGGAGCTTCTTGATTTGATTTTTCTCAAACACCCCAAGGCATTAAGTAGCGTGTACAAAATTACTGATGAGGGGAAAAATACTCACTTAGATATTTTACTTAAAACCAATACTGTATATCACAACTCTAACCCTATGTTAGGTTTAAAAAAATATACTAATAAGTATAAAAAATAATAAAATCACTTCTCGAGAAGGAGAAAATTGGTATAGATGGCTCTGGTTTAACTCTCTTAAAACTACCCACTGAAAAGGTTTATCATTGTAAGAAGAAAGTTGAATATGTGTACTGGAATAATGTTGGAGAACTTATTAGTAGATTAGAACTTCTTTGGAGTTCTAAATTGGCTGGTAGCACCGCTCATGATAATGAAATACTTTCTATAATCGAGGAATTGCGAGAGGCTGGAATTATTTATTAGTACAGAGTTATATAATGTATATAAAGAAAATTTTAATCAAATTAAATTAGTATATTATAAAAATGTCGGGAGTTCACACCTCTACAATAGATAAATTTGGTCGTCAATATGGCTCGAAACCCATGAAAATAAAGGGATCTCCAGGAATTGGGTTTAAGTTAAGGAGTGAGAAAAATTATGATATCCAAGGTAGACGTTTGACTAATCTTGGCAAACCTCTTGACAAGCAGGATGGAGTGACTCGAGATTATGTGGATTATGAGGTGGTTAACAATATAGAATAAGTGAAAGAAGGTCTCGAAGATGCTCTACATATATTAGATACCAATGTGAGACTAACTATGGATGAAGCCATGGGTAAAATGCTGGGACAGTTGGAAAAATACATCTCTTTGGTATCCACCAACCTTCAAAAGGTTATGTCTAGAATAGAAAACTTTGAGACAGCTATACTTATAAGATTACAGAAACTACAAAGACCAATACCATAAAAACTTAATTTGTAAACCCCTTTTAATTAGTTATACACAAACACTCCAGACATTCGTATATCTAAAGATGATATCCGAAGAAAAAAGACAAATTGTAGGAGAATTGCACAAATCTATTAGAAAAAATTTCAAAAGAAGGCGAACAATTATTCGAGGTTATGATGACTTGTGGCAAATAGATTTAGCGGAAATGAAACCATATGCTAAACATAATAAAGGATATCGTTATATACTGGTAGTAATTGATTGTTACTTAAAGTACGTTTGGATAAAGCCTTTAAAAAACAAAACTGGTTTAGAGGTTAGCAAGGGTATGAAATCAGTTCTTGAAAAAGCAAATTATACACCAAAAAACGTACAAAGTGATCATGGATCTGAAATGTACAACCAGGCGCGGATCCAGGGGGGGGGCGGTGGGGGCGATCCCCCCCCCCCCCCCCAAGAGCTTTGAGTTTAGGAAAATGGACCCGATTTTTCCTCTTATACTATAGTTTATTCAAGAACTAGAGAGAGTAATAGATCATTTTTTACCCTTTTTCTCTTCGCAAACTACCTGTGTTCTTTAGTCCGGTGTTTTTAGCAAAATTTGTTAGACACATATATTTTTCATAGGAATGGGTTAGAAATTTTATAATCAAAAATACCGGTCTATAATAATAGACTAAAACGTAGGATTATTCTCTCAAAAAATTCTAAGTTATAATTTAAATACTTAACAAAATATCCATTGTCAAAAATACAAAAAGTTAAACATATATAAAAAAATAAATTCGTCCATATAATAATAAAATATTTTTGGGGCTATCGGTCATTTTATTATTAATTAAAACATTTTTAGGGTATTTGAAGTTTCAGTTTATTTATTTCTTAAACCATCTGCAGAATTACAATTAAACACTAAAAAGGGATTCAAATGTAATTACTTTTTTTTATGTTGTAATTAAAATTAGACCTACTTATTTTTATTTCTATTGTACTGATATCTTAATTTAATTTACTTTTATATATGGAAATACGATAGCCCCAAAAAAATAAGATAAACATGTTAATTCTACACGCTTAAGAAAAAGACACAAACACAATAATAAAATAATAAAAAACTTACGGCTAATTAGAATTAAATATATATAAAATTAAAGAGTGGGACACACTAAAATAAAAATATATAAAAAAATAAAAAAACATATAAACAACATTAAACAATAAAATACAACAAAAACAAAAATTTAAATAATAAATTGTGTTTACACTAGTAAACATTACGTATCTAATTCCTAATCAAAGTCAGTGAAACTATCTTCGCTAAAATTAATTATAATTGGTTCGTCTATCTCACCGATCATGAGATCGAGTTCTCACATTTTGTTTTATTCTTTTATTATATGGATTTTTCTCAATTTTCCGCAGTAACTTTATTCAAAAAAATCTTTCAAAAGTTTAGTTAAGCTACTAATTTTATTAATTGTGTTATTTCTAGCAACTGTACTTTTTACTTGAGAGAGATATTTACGTCTCCAACGGACAGTTTCCGGACGATTTATAAGAACAGATTTTTTTATCTGGTTTTCCCCAGCAAAAATTAAGTTCTCTGAGCAATTTCCAGAGATCAGTTCTTTTAATTTTAGGTAAATCGCGATCTTCAATGATTTTAGTTAGAATTTTGTAGATGGTTGGGATCTGCTTCTCATAATAAAATATATATACAACCCCTTTAATTGCAGTTTTCATCTCTTCTTCCAACCAGGTTTTTCGTTTGCCTGTGATCGAATGGGGCTTGGGAGTACTAACAATTCCAGTCGTTTTTCTCCTTCAGTATTAGGTACATAGTAGATTTTCCAACTCCTGTCATGTTGGAACATATCTTAACAGAGCTTTTAACATTATTATCTAGATATTGATATCTTAACGCATCATAAACATTCATCGTATTAAGTTTTTCGTTAAGGAAAAAATGCCCTAGTTTAACGATTTTGGAATAAATATAGAGGTGAAAGCCATATCTTTTGGGTATCTCACTAATCTCAAATAATATGTAAAAACAAGCGCAAACAAGATAAATCACTAAGAAAAAACTGTAAGTTGTACTTTGCTCACTGACAGAAATTAAATTAAACTATTAGAAATTCTATGTTGCAGTAAATTTATAAAATATATTTAAATATAATGAAATATAATTAGATTTACGACAGTTCTCAGTTACCAGCGGCACTGGAGCAGGTACGTTAGAGGTTTCGGTAACAGTTTTATTACTCTCTAGTTCTTGAATAGAGTATAGGGGTCGGTATGCTTGCGATCGCCCCCCCCCCCACTTCCAAAAACTTTGAGTTCAGGAAAATAGAACCCATTCTGCCTTTTATATTAGGAATGAGTATGCTGCTTGCACTCCCCCCCCCCCCCCCCCGTTGACAACTTGTTTTTCTTGCCATACTGTACTTTTGTGATATCACCGCCCCCTCCAAAGAGAGAGGCTGGATCCGCCCCTGTGTACAACCGACATTTTAAAAGACTTATGATTGAATATAATATAAATCACTACTCAACATTGAGCACTAAGAAAGCTGCAATTGTTGAACGGGTAATTCGAACTTTAAAAAATATGTTATACAAGCAATTTTCTCTAAATGGGAAGGATGACTGGCTAACAATTTTAGATGAGATAACTCATAAATATAACAATACTAAACACAGAACGATTGGTATGAAACCTAGTCAGGTAACCTCTGAAACTATTTTAAAAGCTTTTAATTTCCTTAAAATATCCCCATCAAAGTTTAGATATAAGGTTGGAGATGTTGATAGAATAAGTAAACAAAAAGGAGTGTTTAGTAAAGGGTGCGAGATAAATTGGTCTCCAGAATTGTTTAAAATTGATAAAATTAATAAGACAAACCCAGTTACTTTTATTCTTAGAGACTTTGATGATTTACCTATAAAAGGATGTTTTTATAAAACAGAATTGCAGAAAACATACTATTCTAATGCGTATTTGGTAGAGAAACTGTACATTATGTGCGGTCCCAAAAACTCCCCCACACCAATTTTGAAGAAAATCGGATAGAACTAAATTTTTTTGTCCGCCATATTGAATCTGCCAGATGGAAATTTTCAAAAAATATTTTAAATTCGTAATTAACTTGAACAAAAATCCTTCAGTACTGATTTTAGATAAAATCGAGAGATGTAGAATCTTTAATCCGCCATCTTAAATCCACCACAATTATTTTTTTTTATATTTACTTCAGATTCGTAATTTGCGATCCCAAAAGCTCCCTCATATCAATTTTGAAAAAAATCGGAGAAAATTAATTTTTTATAAGCCATGTTGGATATGCCATATTGAATTTTTTAAAAATAATTTCAGACTCGTTATGTACGACCCAGAAAATTCCCCCATACCAATTTTGGAGAAAATCGGACAAAATTGACTTTTTCGTCTGCCATATTGGATCCGCCTTATTAAATTTTTTAAAAATAGATTCAGATTCGTTATGTGCAATCCCAAAAACTCCCCCACACCAATTTTGGAAAAAATCGGACAAAATTGATTTATTTATCCGCCATATTGGATCCGCCATATTGAATTTTTAAAAAATAATTTCAGATTTGCTGTGTACGACTCCGAAAACTCTCACATACCAATTTTGGAGAAAATCGGACAAAATTGATTTTTTTGACCGCCATATTGAATCCGCCATTGTGAATTTTTAACATATATTTTGGATTCGTTATGTGCGATCCCAAAAACTCCCCCATACCAATTTTGAAGAAAATCGGACAAAATTAATTTTTTTGGTCGCCATATTGAGCGCCATCTTGGATTTTACTGCACCAATTTCATCCAAAAAAATATGGGACCACCATAGCCACTTCATAAACATAACATAAAAAATTTCATTCAAAATCGGTGCCTCCGTTCCACAGTAATCGGTGTACATACATAAAAAAAATACATACTCTACGAATTGAGAACTTTCTTCTTTTAGAAGTAGGTTAAAAAGCAAGGAGCTGGTATTTTTATTTTATTAAATAATTGAGACATTAAAAAAATCTTGAAAAAAAAACGTTTTACATATTTAAATGTTTTTTTTACTGCAAAGAACAATTTTAAATATAAATTTACTTATTACCGCAATTATTGCAATTGCTAACACTCAGAATATAAACAAAATATATAAAAGTCATTAAGAAGACAACAAATGAAAAATTATTTTCCTTAATCTATAATGAGTACCTAATTCCAAACAAAGCTCGATCAATGGAATACTTTATATTATCCTTATTAAAACATATCACTAGATGCCCACGTCGCTTTAGAAATTTTTTTCTATTCCTCTTTCCTAAATGATTTTTACTTTACCTAATTAAATGTTGAAAGTGGGCTTGTGGTTAGAGATATATTATATAACTGATCCTTCAAGAATTTCTAAACACCAAAATCCGTTTTGTTCATATCAAGTGATCTACGTGGCCACGGGACTCGTCCTCCTCATTCAGTCCATTGTTCATTGTAGGTTTTATTTAAAACAATATTAATTAGCCTTGTGAAAAGGATGGGAACCCCATTATGAAGAAACCACATGCGTTTCCTAATTTTATTTGAAGTATTCTAACAAGAACTCATATATAAACTTCACCTGTTACTTTCCCTTCAAGGAGTATGGGCCAATTAGAAAATGATCCAACACTTGTCTGAAAATATTTAGGGACTATCCGGTCTTTTACAATTTCTATAATTTCTTGTAATAACTGAATATAGCATGAGTGCATTTTGTTTGCTGTACAAATCTTTTGTACCGATGATCGCGCTCTATCCTTTTTTTAGGACAGCTAATTCATTTTCTTCTGTAAGAGTCGGTTTTCTTTTATTATTTTTGTGGTAGATCAACCTCAGTTGATCTACAATTAGCAAGCACAGAAGATGCTAAATAAGATTTTGGATTAATACAGTAATTGCAGTAATAAGTAAATTTATATTTAAAATTATTTTTTGCAGTAAAAAAAAACTTTTTAAATATGTAAAACGTTTTCTTTTGCAAGATTTTTTTAATATCTAAATTATTTAATAAAATATAAATACCAGCTTCTTGCTTTTTACACTTAATATTGAAAATGTTTACCCTTTAAAACTAAAATTTTATGTCAAGGTTTAGTAAAAACAATAAAAATTTCTTAATCAATGTATATTTTAACAGACTTTCAATACAAGAACCAGATCTCGTCAAAACCAGTCAACAAATTTTTTTCCAAATTTATAGATTTTCCTTAGTAATTTGGCAACACTGCCAAAAGTTGTATAATGAATTTTAGAGTTGTATAGAGAATTTTGTGCGGAATTAAAATATGTAAAAATATATATGAGGCGTCTCATATTTTTGACTTTCTGTAAGGAAGAAAATATTTATTTTCACAACGAGATGTCAAAATACTTATTTAAACTTAAAAAATAAGAAGCATATAGAAAAAACCTATTTGCAAAATATGGAAAAATTTTAAAATTATTTTTACCACCTTTATTATCTGTAGAAGTTCCAATGCCATCTGTGGTAGATGCATTTTCGGGTTTCAATTGCTTCTGTTTGAAGGCATAGAGTAACATCAAAAGATGCATCAACTTTGTCCCAGCCACTAAATATTTAAACCAACCTGAACTAACCTGAGGAATAAGCAAGTTTTATACCATTTTGGTTGTGTGTCTTGGATCATTGTCATGCCGGAAGGTAACTTCACTTTTAGGATGAGGCATATCGCCAACAGTTTTACTAAATTTGTGTTTTAAAATATTTATATATATTAATCTCAGCATTCATATTTCCGACTATTCCATGGATAGCCCTTAAGCCATAATATATACCTCCCTCATGCTTTACAGTCTGAATAAAATCTGTTTGACCTAACCTTTCGTCTTCCTTCCCAATTGGTGACCTTCAGTATTGACTGATCTTTGTCTCATCTGACCAAATTGCTTCATCCGATACAATATTCTTCTGTCCAGCTTTCATATATTTTTCTCAAAGTTTAATTTTGCTAAATAGATTTCATTCAGACTGCTTATAAGCTGAGTTCTATTCACAGAATAATAGGAAATATGAATGAAAATATGTGTCTAGATATTTTAAAACATAATTTGATAGAAAATAGGGATCATATGCCTCATTCAATAAATGAAGTTACCTTCCAGCAAAACAATGATCCAAAATACATAGCCAAAATAGTAAATAACTGTCTTACTTCTCAGCACTTTCAGGTCATGTAGCTGCCAGCAATGCTGTATTGGGGAGAAGATTTAGAGATCAGCATCGACGTCAATTATTTCGTCATAGTTCAAGTCAATACATCAGAGAAATTGAGAAAGTTTGCAAGAATATGTAACAGATGTTCAACTGGCTTAACCAGGAGCTACAGAAGAATTCCGAGAAGAGCTTATGATCCAGTATTTTAGAGATCAGGAAATATAGCGTATGTTGCGTAGAAGCAAGTTTAGTTATTGGAGTGAAGTATCGGACAGGACTTCGGAAACAAAAGCAGTTTAGATTGTGTCAATGCTAAAAATAAGAACCGTTACTATAAAAGAAAACAAGAATTCATCTCATCAAATAACAGAGACAATGCTATCTGAAATCCTTAAGAAACTAAACACAATATGTAATACTCCACTTTTTAGAAGAAACCTCATCCAGTGCCACAGATGTGGACGAACTGATCACATGAGAAAGGACTGTCGGGTACGATTAAAGTTTAGTTCACCATTCACAGACCGCACAGAAGAGAACGAGGAAAACTACATTTAATCCAAGAATTATTTCCATTCGTAGTCTAGGAAGGACCTCTGTTGATAAATTTACAATCCTACTATTGTCCAGAAAAGCAAACTTGAGAACTATAGCTGGAAAGGTAGCTGATGTGATTGGAGAAATGAAAATAGTGGTTCAACTTGGAAGGCTAACTTAAACAATTTGATGTTATTTGTCGATATAGAAAATGAATTTTTCTGGGAAAGTACTTGATTTGTCGACATTAAATTTCCTTTGACAACAAGCTTAACATCGTAAAGTTTGTTACTGGAGAATTTGTTCGATCAAAGAACCATAATACCGGACCAATCAGAGTTATTGCCGAACAAACAACCAGAATAAAGAGAAGTACAGAGAGGATCATTTGCGGAAGACTAGATGAGAGTTATCGAAGCCATGTTGGACCAGCTGAACATAAAAATAAACTCTGTAAATACTTAGCAGCTAAGGCATTAGTCAATTCAAATGAAATCATAACAATATTCTTCCTAACTATGTCAGAATTAATAATGGTGACGAAGTATCATTGTACGAGCCAGTAAAATGGTTGGTAAAATGTGAAAAACCAGGCCAAGATACATCAAGGTCGTGACATAACATCTCCAGACAAACTGGAAACATATTTCGCTGCAAGAACTTGAAGAAGCCAAGAGGTTTATAAAGAAGCATAGTGATGTTTTTAATGCAAACGTTGGTAATATAGGTAGGATGAATATCATCCAGGACGAAATAAATACTGACATAGAAGACTTCCCATAGCCAAATACCAAGAAATGGAGTTACTCGTAGACAAGCTGCTAAATGAGGGAGTTGTAGAAGAATTGTCTAGTACATGGTCATTTCCTGTTTTAATGGTAGTTGCAAAAGATAGAATTACAAGATTTTGTGTTGACTACAGGAAGTTTAATGACGCCACTAAGAAAGACAGCTATCCATTCCTAAAATTGACGGCATATTTACAACGTTGGTTGGATCAGAATGCTTCTCCAAACTGGATTTAAAAAGTGAATATTAGCCAATAAAACTCCAAGATAAAATACATTTGATGAATATCTACAGAATCTACAGGAAGTTTTCGCAAGAATTAACAACATCAACCTTCGATTTAAACCCAATAGGTGCCTACTATTCCAACAAAAAATTTAATTTCTTGGACATGTAGTATCTCCAGAGGAAATCCACGCAGATGAAAGAGAAATTCAAACAATAAAAGTTTGGCCCCAACAATGTAACAAATATGAATTGAGAAGCTTTCGCGGGTTAAGCACATGCTATAGAATATTCGTAGAAAATTTTACTTCACCCTTGCCGAAGTTTAGTGTATGAAGAAAAATTCCTATTGTGATGAGTTATTTGATATTTTAGCTGAGTACGTTCAAAACCGATCAGAAATTATTGTGCCATGAGGAAAGAACGACTCGCCACGATTAAAGCTGTCCAAAATTGCCATAATTATTTGTATTGACAGGAATTTTTGTAAGAATGAGACGCAGCTCTTAAATGACTCCTAAATATGAAGCAACCTAAAGGATAAGTAGCAAGATGGCTTGAGAAGCTAAAATTGTACAACTTTAATATCAAATATAAACCAAGAAGACTACATATCAAGGCGAATGCGTTTCAAGATGATTATGTAAGGAAGGAAACAAGCACTGTAGCAAAATAGGACAAATAGGATAGTTTCCTAGTCGGTAAGTACCTTTTGATATTCTCCAAACTAGAGTATATATCAAATGAGAAAGACCCACTGAAGAGAATGATCTGGTACTATTCCTTCAACTTAAAGAAAATAATGGAAGAAAATAATATTGAGAAGATATCTTTGATAAATGACTCACATTTAAGACACTTTTGGGAATAGTGGAACTCACTGTTAATTGAAAACCGATGGCATGGAAATCAAAACTGACGTGGTGATACTCAGAAAGAAAGTATTAGTCAACGATTTATTCAGCCGAATTTCTTGGAGCTACATTTTGGCAAACGACGTAATTTTTAATCCAAATATTTTCGAAAGTATTGCGAACCACCTAACATCCGTAAAACTAGGACACATAAATAACCTCAACTACTGGGCGTTTATCGACATCTATGTAAATATGAGTCACATTTTCCTAATCTGCTAAATGAATAAATAAATGAAACATAGTTATATAAATCTTACCCAATCAGTCATGTCATTTAAAAAAAATTACTTTTTAACCTTGTAGGCAAAAAAATTCTAAAAACATAATATTTACTTTGAGAGCTCTATACAGCATAATACACCAAATACGTTAATCTAACTAGCAGTAAGTCTTTCATTGTTGCCAGACCTTTCTGTTACTAAACAAGGTAACGTATTTTTATCAATGTTTTCTTAAGTCGTAACAGTTACCGCCGCGTAAAGCTTTCGCGCGCCAGATCACAATGACGCCAGAAACTAGATCGTCATGCATATTATTCATCAAGTCTTTGTCAGTTTGAGTTCATACCTTATTTCTGAAGATATTTTATCACCACTCAATATTGGACATGTCCCAGTTTTATTCTTGTGCCCTGAATAAATAAATATGTCCTTTACGAACATATAGTATGTGTACAAAATAAACAGAATTTGATACAAAATGTTGAAAGTAGGTCTGAGTTGCAGCATGTGTATCAGCCCTCATTAAATAAATATTACAGGAGATTTTTTGCGTCACGTAATTAAATTCAATTTAGATAAATCTTTAAGTGTCTAAACTTCAACACCCAGTACATCTCGAGATTCGGTTCGGTATAGTCGACTGATAGCATCGGTTGTTTACTTGTATCGTATCTTTTTTTTTGTGCTACTGAATATCTTTAGTGTCTAAAATAAAAAACAGTGCACTAATTGAATTAGTGTTTTTAAATAATTATGGGTCCTCCCCTAAAAGGGGAGGATTTTAGAACTCAAGGGACATCAAGTGATGCCTTAAGTGGAAAAATTAATAGTCAAACTCTAATAGATGTAGATCTTGACGATACCCAGAGATAGGATCCCATACCAGAAAAATGTGTGTCTAAAAATAAAAAACAGTGCACTAATTGAATAAGTGTTTTTAAATAATTATGGGTCCTCCCCTAAAAGAGGAGGATTTTAGAACTCAAGGGACATCAAGTGATGCCTTAAGTGGAAAAATTAATAGTCAAACTCTAATAGATGTAGATCTTGACGATACCCAGAGAAAGGATCCCATACCAGAAATTTTTTTTTTTAATGTCTACTCAGATAAGTACAGTTTAAATTCCATGTATGTGATGACTGAGAGTACAAATAAAGATAAGAATTTTGGAAGAGTCCATCCGCTAAAAGTTGGACATACCTTATATAAAAAATTATTAATAAAAAATATCATCGAAATCAAATTAGTCGGGAAAAACAGGATTAGGGTTCATCTTAGTTCTCTTAAGGATGCTAATGAGCTCATAAAAAATAATGGACTAGAACAAGAAAAATTAAGGGCTTTCATTCCTAATCACATGTTAGAAATTAAATGTATAATTAAAGGGGTTGACACCTATTTTGATGAAAATTACATTATACAAAATATTAAGTCATCAAATAAAGTAATGAATGTTTTTCAAAAAGGATAGTCAAAGAAGGACAAACATTTATTGTTAAAAAACAAACTCTTCTATTAACTTTTGAAGGCAATATATCATCTGAAGTTTGTATTGACAGTGTAATTTTTCCTATCGAAACCTACTACAGTAAGGTAACTCAATGTTTTAAATGCTTAACCTATGGACACATCTCAAAGCAGTGTAAATCTGCAAAGAATCTTTGTATATCATGTAGTAAAATTAAATCTGAAGAAAATGAACATGAATGTAGCGAACTAGACATACACTGTATAAACTGTAAAGTAGGAACTCACAAATCAATTTCTAAAGATTGTCTCCATTTTATAAAACAAAAAAATATTAAAAAGATTATGACAGATAATAAAATTACTTTCAAAGAAGCTGAAAATGTATATGATAATTCCTATGTTAATGTTACTACAAATAACAGGTTTAGCCTTTTCAACAGTGTTAAAGATTATGAAAAAAATTACCCAGCTCTGAATAAAATCGACAGACGTACAGCCAGGAACCAAGAAGCGTAGCTGGGAGACCTACGCTGCCGCTATCGCAATCTGCACCTAGTACCAGTTGTAATGATCGTGATAATATTAAAAAGAAAGAAAATACAGTACATCTCCCTTCCTTAATCCAATGTTTCGTTTTGTTTTCGGGCCATCCAGTCCATTAACCTCTAATAAAAACATAGACATTAATTCTAGCAATAACTTAGAGAGTTCAACAAGTGAACAAAACCAAATTATAGAAACATTTGCAACATATTTAATTAAATTATTAAAAAATAGTCATTCCTTAGAGGAACTTGACACTATAAAAGGAAGTTTGTTTGACATAGTTAATTCTTCCCATATCGGTAAATAATGGATCCAACACTTAAAAATTATAAATTGCGTATTTTGCAGTGGAATTCGCAATCAGCTATGGCAATGCCCTTATTAATGAAACTTGATTTCAACCCAGTAAAAATATAAGCTTTTTGGGGTATGATATTGTTCGTGAGGATAGAGCAGATGGAAAAGCCGGCGTTGCAGTATTTATATCCAAAAAATTAAACTCCCGTCCATTTAAGTTTGTACGTAATTTTAATGCCGGTATTATGGCATGTGGTGCTATTGTAACAATAGGTAACAAAAGTATTACTTTTATATCTTTATACAGGCCTCCCAAACTCAAAATAAACCTACAAGATTGGAATTTCCTTTTAGCGCAATTATCATCACCCTTTCTCGTGGGTGGTGATTTTAATACAGATAGCAAAGTATGGGGCTCCTCAAAAGATGATTCAATGGGAGAACAAATTCTTAACGTCATAGGTAATGAGCACATAGTCATATTAAATGATATATCGCCTACACAACGGGTCAAGCCAGGTGATGGAAAGTCTGCTGTTGATTTAAGCCTGTCTTCCTTATATATCTAATAAATTTTGTTGGTGTACTGACTCAGATATACTTGGCTCGGATCACTATCCTATTCTGATAACTCTTAATCTGGAAAATATAACAAAAAGTAAAATTTATCCTAAAACCAAATGGAACAATAAAAAGTCTGATTGGATGTTAGATACTCTTGATAGAGAACAAAAATTTAAAAATCCTCCTATCTTCATACACACTGAACACAAATATCAATTTTTAATAAGTTGTATAAATAGCGCAGCACATGCAAATATTCCAAGATATAAGCCATTCACACATGATCGTCGACCTCCTCCACCCTGGTATAACTTGTGATAAAGAAATTCATAGGAGGCAAGCTACACTTAGGGAATATAAAACAAACCCTACGTTAGAAATTTTTTTAAATTGCAAAAAGGTGGAAGCTGAAACTAAGACAAAATTAAGAACAAAGGCTAGGGAAAGCTGGATAGCACGGTGCACCAAATTAAATAAGAATACCCCTTCATCTGTGCTTTGGTCGAAAGTACGTAGAATGTCAAGGAAGACTGATTATCAAAAACCTCACAGTAATGGTTGGTTTGATGAATTTTTTGATCGAGTTGCTCCATCTACAGCTCCTACTGAACCAAAACAGTGCAGTGTGAATTACCCTTCTGGCCATTTTCTTTGTAAACTTTTTCTACTCAATGAATGTGTGTGAGTGAGTGTGTTCTGAAGAATACTCAGAATACTGCCCCAGAATACGATGATATACAATATTGTATGATTTCTTATCTGCCGATCGAAGCGAAGATTTTGATGTTTGACATTTTGATTGATTGTTATTTCGATACAAAAACCTGGTAAAGATGCCAACTTGGGCTCCTCTTATAGGCCTATATCATTACTTACATGTCTCCTAAAAATATTGGAACGTCTCATCAAATTATGTTTAGAATATTGGCTGATTAATCACGTCTTACCTCAAAATCAGTACGGCTATAAAAAAAGGTTTTGGTACACTGGATGCAGTATCTTCTATTACTCTTGATATACAAAATTGTTTTTCTAATAATGAATATCTTACTTCACTATTCCTTGACATTGAGAGAAACTTTGGAATACCTCCTATTATAGACAGCTCAATTGTTAAATTGTGCAATAACAGGAGGGTTTATGTTAGAAATTACTCTAATGAAGAAAATAGGTCCTAGAATTGTTTCCTCTGGCTTGCCTCAGGGTTCCGTACTCAGTCCCTTGCTCTTTAATCTATATACATTCGATGTTCACAACCTAACTGGTTTTAGAATTGTGCAATATACTGATGATTTTTGTATCTACACACAACATAGTAAATATAATACCAGTGTTCAAATGTTATCACAAGCAGTAGGAAAAATCTTAAATTGGTCTAGGGTTAATGGTTTTGAAGTTTCTCCTAATAAATCCACTTTTTGCACATTCACTCGACACAATCTACCCAATATAGATCACATAAATTTACAGAATTTATCTATACCCAACAAGACTGTAGTTAGGTATCTGGGCATTATTTTGGATAAAAAGTTAACCTGGAAAGAGCGTATTAATCACTTGGTGACTAGGTGTAATAAGGACATCAACTTTTTGCGTACTGTTACAAGAGTGTGGTGGGGCTGTGACGTCCAAACAGCATTAATTTTTTACAAAACATATATTAGATCTATTCTCGATTATGGAAGCATTCTTTATAGTTCTGCTTGTAAAACTTATTTGCAAA
This sequence comes from Diaprepes abbreviatus, assembly GCA_034092305.1. Classification (NCBI taxonomy): domain Eukaryota; kingdom Metazoa; phylum Arthropoda; class Insecta; order Coleoptera; family Curculionidae; genus Diaprepes; species Diaprepes abbreviatus. The sequence goes on from JASJET010000103.1 coordinate 1,973,268, forward strand.
AGGTTGATAAGGTTCAATATAAGGCTATAAGAATTTGTTTAGGGGCAATGTGCTCTACTCCAGTAGAAGCACTTATGGTTGAGGCTTTACAGCCTCCCTTATGTTTTCGTAGAGAAATGTTAAGCGCTAAATTTTTATTCAAACATACATTTTTTGATATCGATTTATTACAAAATGTAGCAAGACTTGATACATTAGGCCTAATAAATAATTATTGGAGTCATAAAAACTCGACTCCTTTGTGTGGAGCATTCAGAAATTATAACCAAATACTAAATGATATCACTCCTTTTAGCATTGCCGACTATGAATATTATAGTAGCATCTACATAATAGATATACGCTTCCCCCATTCACGGATAACAGATTACTCAACAAACACATTTTAAACAGTGAACTTTGTTATCTCAAGGACTTTATACTAATATACACAGATGTTTCTAAGACACCAGAAGGTAATGGGGCAGCAGTTTTCATCCCCCAAATGAACATTAAACGTAAATATAAAATAATTGATGATTGTAGCATGTTTACCAGTGAAGCTATAGCTGTATCTGAAGCGCTGTAGGTTGTTTTGGATAGTGAATTTCAGCATTATGTTATTTTGTCTGACTCAATGTCTGTCCTTAAATCCTTGGATAAACTTAAACCTTGGAACTATAAAAGTAATCCGCTCATTTGGAGCATCAGAAAGTTATTGCGAACATCTATGCTACGCAGTAAACATATCATATTCATATGGACAAAAGCTCATACGGGACTTGAGGGTAATGAAATTGTAGGTACTTTGGCTAAAGGTAGCTTTTTCAATGGCATTCATCTTAAAAATAAATTTTCTCTTTCTGATGCATATAATAGTTTAAGTCATAAAATAAAGCATAAATGGAAAGAAAGATGGTCTAATTTTTGTAGAAACACATCGACAAGGTATCCACTCATATGCGATGATATACTAAATAAATAATAAAGATATTCTAGTCTCAAGACGCTACATAACAACTATCATTCGTATGAAATTCGGTCATGCCTGTTATCCTGCTCATTTACATAAAATTAATGTCCTACCGACAGAAAACTGTGATGTCTATCATATTAGATGTGATCTGGATCATATAATTCTACAGTGTAGAAAATACCATAATGAAATAAATACACTGTTTGAAATTTTGTTAAGCAATTGTAAAGTTGAGAGTCCTTTAAATGTCCTTAGTCTTCTAGCGTTAAAAAGAATAGAAGTATATAATGCTATTATGCTTTATCTACATAAAATAAATTTAAAACTATGATCTCACACTCCTAATTTTATCCTTCAGTGTACATCCTTTTAGAGTGGTCTTTCTTGTTTGCCTATTTAAAAGACGCCCTGATGGACTCCAGCGGCGTGAAATGTGTGTCCCTGTTAAACACCTATGTTAAATCATTTTTTCAACGTCTCAAAACCTAGTGAAGAATTTGTTTTTTACTATTGATGTCAATATGTTTTTGAATAAAATAACACTTCGTGACTGGCTGCATGGCTTATCAGCCAATGCCAAAAAAAGCTTCAACACCAGAAAGATTTAAGGTATACACCCGATTAAATGCCAAGAAAGTTATATTTTCTAGTTGGCTAGTTTTTGTTGCTTTTAATATTATCATAGTATTAAGTATGTCAATAAATACATCTTTACATATTATAGATAGTCTTGGAATTAGTAAGAGAAATAGGTGTCTCGAAAATAAAGAAAATTTTTTATGTTTACCAATTTAATAATAAAAGACAATAATTATTTTTTCTTATGTTTTATGATTCAAAATTTGATTGAGTTATTATAGCACTTGTCTTGATAAGCTATTTATTGTCAACTTAGACCAGTTTCACAAGTAGACTACGTTACTGAATTAGGGAGTACGGTTTTATGGTCATGATATTTATTCTAAATGGCAAATCTAATCTGCTATATTAAGAAAAACTGAATTTTTTCGAATTTTTACATATTTTTATATTTTCACCTGATCTAAAGATTACTCCTAAACAAGTAAAAAAGATAGGAACAGCAACCATAAATTTATGAAAGCAATCAAAAATAATAGGCATTCTCAAATTTTACACATTCGTTAATATTATTTATTATGAACAGATATAATAAAATTGATAACATGAGTAAATTTGTTACAACTGTGTGTACTTTAGTTTTTGAATAACTTTTCATACTATTGTTTATGTTTCTCGTTGTTTTTGCGGTTCTTTTGGCTATTGGAAATCAATTTTTTATTCAAAAAATATATGTATAATGTCAGTTTATTTAAGCACGCTGATTTTCAAACTTCTGCCATTCAGTAAAAATTTTTTTAAGCCTGAAGCAATCATTTATGTTTGTCATTGCTTGCGATGTTTCACATTGCACAATACGCAACAAAGCGTTTTGCAGAAATGCCGGGAAAAAACGGCTTTCTACTTCAACCGGCTGGAAAACAATTCTGAAATTACACAAAGAGAAAACATATTCAATTATAATTTTTATAGAGACTTTTATAGTATGCTTTCAAACAGAGTTTGAAAGAGATGACAAAAATTTATTTTTACTTGATTTCTCTTAAAGTAAACTAGAAAATTATTGTTTTTTGTCCACTAAATAAACCACTGGGCTTTTTGCCTTCCATAGCTCTATTTCGTAAGAACAGCCTTTTATTGGTTGACCCTCCATAGTTTTCGATAGATATAAAGGTGGGTTTGTAATATTAACTTTTATTATTTAAACTGTTCTGTCGGCCTCAAAGGAGTATAGTCCTTATCAAATATGCATTTATATTTGCTAATGTGCACCATATCATTTAAAAGCTTTGTTGGTACTATGCAAATCTCAATTTAGTGGAATATTAAGTTACTAATTCGAAAGAATAAGTGTTTAGTATAACTTAAAGTTACGTTACCGTTTTTCTCATAGTAGACAATAGGGAAAATAAACCTTGCCACTCGTGTTTTTCAATATTACAAAAGGGGTGGTACTCACAAATATGTAAATAATACTACTTTACAGCCAATTTGCGACAGTAATGTAAAAAGCAGTTTTTGGTTAATTTTTGGTCTCTAAATGGTAATGGTAAAAACTTCTTAACACGAAAGATTTTTGAGTTATGATTTTTTCAGCAAAAATGAATGAGTATTTTATTCAGATTATTTTAAAAAGTAATTTGTAATATACGGAAGAGCGACGTTACCAAATTTACGTTTTCCATAAGTTAGGGAAATTGTGTAATCATTTAAATCTATATAATTTCAATTTCACTCTGCGCCGTAGCCAAATCTACTTATAGATGACCACTGTATACGAGAAGTCCGCCGTCGTTTTTCGAGCTTCCTCTACCCGATGTTTCTAGAAAATACTAGCAGTACGGAACGGCTATAAAAGTAGCTGGGTGGCAGTCGTATCATCATTATTGGTTTAGCACGAGCAGTAGTCAGTATTAGATAGAGAAGCGAAGTACATAAACAAGCCAATAGTAAGAGCTTTGCATTAGTGTTACTTTTGTGTTGAATAAAGTTAGCTGACGCCTGTAAACGTAGTATCACATCGCTAAACTGACTTATGTTACAATACAAAAATGTCTAAAGTATAGAAACGTGGCTGTGTTAATCTCGCGGATAGTTTTTGCTACATATATGATCAGTTTACCCTTAAATCGCAGAAAAGAACAATTAACAAAATGACCAAAGTAGCTTATCATAAGTATTTGGGATATCTTGTTGATCAAGATTGAAATTGGGCTTCTCACATATGAAGCCAAACTTGTGCAGCAAATCTAAGTAACTGGTTAAATGGCAAACGCTCTTCTATGCCTTTTGCAGTTCCAATGATTTGGCGAGAACAAACAAATCATTTTAAAAACTGTTAATTTTGCGTGACTAAATTGTCTCGTTTTTTGAAAAAAGAGCAATAAAATCAGTTCTTCATGGAGAAAGTTTATCAGTTCCAGCACCTCCGGCAAAATGAGAAGGGGATTTAAAAATGTATGCTGATAAGACAGAACCCAACAATGTGTCAGAAGAGGACGGTTCTGAATGAATGAATGAAAAAGGGGAGGTGATACAGATCATCGATGCCTAGGCCTCCATTGAGTCCTTTACATCCCACCATATCTGCAGGTTATTCGAGGCCGATCGCCTTTGCCAATCCAAGTAGCCTCGGTAGTTGAACTAGCCTAACTGCTTCCGGTAACAAAACTGTATTTCCGAATTATCTCTGTCTCAGTCCATTGAGTGCTGGGCACTCTCTGAGAACATGGTCAACAGTTTCATCCTCCTCCAAACACCATCTGCATGTCGGGTCGCCTCCGACACCGATTCTATGAAGATGGCCCATGAGGTGACAATGTGCTATCAACAATCCCACCACAATTCGCAGCTCTTTCCTTTCCAAGGAGAGAAGCTCCTTAGTACGCCATGCGCTAGACCCAGTTCCTTAGCACACTTCATTCCTGGAGCTCACTTCCACGATTTAATAAATTTGCTTTCTAGCAACGATTTTAATTCCCTTTTGCTAATAGCAATTGGGTTGGGGTCTATACGGTTCCGTCGCTGAACCCAATTTCGCCAGATGGTTTGCTTCCTCATTCCCGCGTATGCCCGAGTGACCCGGGACTCATACGAGTCTGACTGTGCAGCCTTTCCTTGTCATGCCATTTAGTACATCCTTTCACTCAGACACCAGTCACGAAGTCACGACACTGGACTTTAGCGCCAGTATCGCAGCCTTACTGTCTGAGTATATATTTATTACTCTATTCCTGTCTATGTCCTTCACACAGAGATGGGCACACTGTAGAATAGCAGAAATTTCCGCTGTGAAAATTGTCGCACATTATCCGAGAGCGTAGTACTCTCTAACTCCTGTGCTTCTGCCGAATACTCCGGCTCCAGCTCTTTCATCTTGTTCAGATCCATCAGTATACCACCAGGATCCATTTTTCGGAAGATTTTGTTCTCCCTCCCAATCCTCTCTACTTGGCATGAATATGTCCAGAGAGAGGTTGAGTTTTAAAAGCGGCGTCATGTACTCTGTCCGCATGGGGAGTGATGGACACCTCTCCATCGCGCTTTCCCAAACACTTGAGTCGCTGCCCGTTCCAATTCCAAAGAAGGTTCCTATTTTCCCGAAAGTGAAGGAAAATCACCCCCATTTAATAGAACCTGAATTAAATGATCTACTTTGAGACCTCCACTTGTCCAAAGAACATGTTTAAATATTAGGGTCTAGATTACAACAATGGAGTTTACTAGCCACTGGAACCAAAGTTACAATCTTTAGGAACCGTAACCAGGAGCTTCGTACTTTACTCTCTAGGATAAAATATGTATTTGAGTTAATCTAAATAGTGTTATGGAAAAGTTGGTATTTGCGCATAACCCGGACGAACGGGGCTTATTTAACGATTCTTCTAAAATAAGTTTAAAAGCAATTCTGCCCCACAATGACAACAAATGACCCAGAGGGTTCCTCTTGCACATGCAGTTGATATGAAGGGACAGTAGTGAACATAACCCGATTCTCTCGATCCCCCCACTCCTCGACCTTGACCTTGACCTTGCTTCACCCCTCTTTGGCCCCGCCCACATGTCCTTGTCATTGACCTTGAAAGTGCACGTGCGCTTTGGCCTTGGCCTTGTGTTCAAGGTTGTGTGTGTGACCTTGACCTTGACCTTGGTCGAGACGACCTTGACTTTGTTGAAGGTCATCTTGGGTGTGTGACCTTGAAGATATGTTACGTGGTTGGGGGTGACCTTGAATGGTTTTATATAAGGTATGGGGCAGTTTCATTCATCAGTTGGCTCTGACTTGTATAGGTAGTACATGTGTTAATATTTGACAAATCATGGCATATGTTTGTGAAAATTGCGGTTCTAAGTTTACTAATATTTATAATATGAGACGTCATAAAAGAGAATCGTGTGCGGCGAGATTTAATGAAGTGCCTGGAGGAAAACGGCTCCGAATTGAAGAGTATACATCGACGATTCCGGTAATTAATTGCGCTACATGTAATGTAGATGTTCCAATAAATCATATGTCAGCGCATAAACGAACACAACAACATAAAAATAATTCATGTTTGCCGGTATGTCATGGTGTGCAACTCGTTGAATGTGCCTTCAAAAGGAGAATTGCAACCTATCGGGTTAGCAGTGATATGGAGCATTCCGATTACGTAATGTTCTTTGCAGACATTAAATCCAAGGTGGTGGAACTTGTTAATAATTTATTGCGTGTGCATCATGCTTTAAAAGTTAACATGACAGCTGTTGGCGAGTACATGCTTCCATCACAAGAAATATTCAGTGAAAAATCCTTCAACACTGCTAATCAAATAATTAGTGTAGAAAGTGATTTGGATGCCGTTTACCATTCTTTCACCGAATTAATAAAAACGCAGGCGACAGAGTTCCAGGAGAAAGATTCAGGTATGGAAAAATCAAAACCCGATATATTAAACTGATTTTTATATATTATTTTTCTTGTTATAGGATGGGCTCTTGTGCGAATTTTATACTTGGAAGTTGGTATCAACAAGTATATGCCTATGGGCGGCTCATCATACATCAAGTTGCCGTGTTCTATTGAAAGGAAAGGAGCTGTCGTCAATGTGATTAACCAGGACGAATTTTGCTTTGCGTGGGCTGTAACATCAGCATTGTTTCCTCCAACAGCAGAGCCTTCACAGAAGACATCCTACCCCCATTTTTCTAGAGTGCTAAATGTAACAGGTATTGATTTTCCAGTAAAATTACGTGACATTAAAAAATTTGAGGAAATGAACAACATATCAATTAACGTATACGGTCTGGAATCTAAATATGAAAATAATGAAGTAATACATGAAGTTATTGGTCCACTGAGGTATGCGTCAAAAAAGTTGGATAGGCATGTAAATTTATTGTTAATTACAAAAGACTGTAGTAGTAAAGATGGCGGTGAACATTTTTGTGATACGACTTGTTCAAAGAGTCATTATTGTTGGATTCGGGATTTATCACGTTTAGTTTCAAGTCAAATTAGTTGTCAACAACATAAAATATATTTCTGTGATGGTTGCCTCATTTATTTTAGTACACCGTCAGCTTTAACTTTACATCAAAGCTACGATTGTAACCACATTTTCACGCAAACACCCTCAGTGGATTTAAAAATCGATAAATTTGGAAAGAGTGTGCCGGAAAATATTTTAAAATTCGAGGGTATAGAAAAGCAAATGCGCGTTCCATTCGTGGTTTATGCAGATTTCGAATCTGTTTTAAAGCCCGTTGAAACGGTACAACCAAACCCACAAAATTCTTACACTGTAAAAAGTTTTAAACATGAACCATATTCTTTTGCTTATTTAATTAAATGCTCTTTTGACGACTCACTTTCGAAATTTGAGCTATTTCGGGGGAATAATGCAGCTCAAGTCTTTGTGGATCGTATCGAGTGTGATTTAAGGGCTCTATACAACACATATTTAAAAGACATTAAGCCTATGAAACCGTTAACGCCCGAAGAAGTATTTAATGATGCTAAAATATGTGGTATATGTGAAGGCCCTTTTGAAGAGGGTGAGATTAAAGTACGAGACCACTGTCACATAACTGGTGCAAACAGATTTGGTGCTGCACATTTCGTTTGTAATTTAAATTATAAATTACGCTCTTTTATCCCTATCATATTTCATAACTTAAGCGGCTACGACAGCCATTTATTTATAAAAGAGTTATGTAAATATGGGGATAAAATTGGTGTTTTGGCTCAAAGTAAGGAAAAGTACATATCATTTACCAAAAGCATTTATGTGCACGATTATTTTGATAGTAAATGTGGAAAAGTCAAGAGGAAATATTTAAAGTTGCGATTTATTGATAGTTTTAAATTTCTGTCAACGTCTTTGGAAAATTTAGGCAGCGGTTTAAACGACGACGATTTTATTGAAACGCGGAAACATTTTTCAAATATCAACCAATTTAATTTGATGCGTCAAAAGGGTGTTTTTCCCTATAGCTTTATTGACTCTATAGAAAAAATGGAAAATACATGTCTTCCAAGTAAAGATGAATTTTATGATAATTTACGGGAAGAACATATTAGCGATGAAAACTATAGAAGAGCAAAAGAAGTATGGCGCTTGTTTGGGTGTAAAACTTTGGGGGACTATTCGGACGTGTATTTAAAATCAGATGTGTTTCTATTGTGTGATGTTTTTGAGCAATTTCGGAATAATTGTTTAAAATTCGATAAACTTGATCCGGCACATTACTATATCCTTCCAAGTTTATCATTTGATTGTATGCTACGTATGACTAAGGTAGAGTTAGAGCTCTTAACTGATATAGACATGATACATTTTTTTAAGAAAGGTATACGCGGCGGCATAAGCCAGTGTACAGAAAGGAAGCACATCGCTAATAATATTTTTTTACCAGACTATGACCCAACAAAACCTTCTTCATTTATAACATACCTTGATGCTACAAATCTATATGGTCATAGTATGTCACAAGCATTACCATATGGTGGTTTTCGATGGTTAAGCGAGCGCGAAATTCTGGATTTAAATATTATGGCTGTTGGTGATGATAGTTTACATGGCTACGTTTTGGAAGTGGATGTGCATTATCCGACTGAGTTGCATGATGCACATTCTGATCTTCCATTTCTAGTAGAAAATATCATACCGCCAACAGAAAACGCTAAATTACCGAAATTAATTCCTAATTTACAAGATAAAAAAAATACATTGTACACTATAGAACTTTAAAACAAGCCATCGCCAACGGCTTAGTGGTAATGCAAACCCATCGAGTATTACAGTTTAAGCAATCAAAATGGCTAAAATCGTATATTGATTTTAATACCAATTTACGTAACAAGGCCACCACAAAATTTGCGAAGGACACTTTTAAATTAAAAAATAACGCGATATTTGGTAAAACTATGGAAAATGTGGAAAATCGAAAGGATATAAAATTAGTAACGCATTGGGAAAACAGTGTAGGCAGAAATGGAGCTAGAGCACTAATATCCCGCCCCAATTTCAATAGTAGCTCGATATTTACCGAGAACTTTGTTGCTATACATATGAATAAAGTTAAAATATTGTACAATAAACCAATTTATATCGGTTTTTCCATATTAGATATATCAAAGACTGTAATATACGATTTTTATTATAATTTTATTAAATCCAAGTTTGGCGATGATGCTTCGTTACTTTACACCGATACTGACTCGCTTATATTAAAAGTGTATACGGAAAACTTTTATCAAACTATATCAGAAAACCCCGAAAAATTTGATACATCAAATTACCCCGAAATTAATAATTTCAACATAATTAAAAGTAATTCTGTAGTTGGTAGAATGAAAGATGAGTTTCCTGGTGATCCGATAATAAGTTTTTATGGTACCGGCGCGAAGGCTTATTATGTAAAGTCCATTAATAATGAATTAAAAAAAGCCAAAGGTATCAAAAAATGTGTTATCGAGAAAGACCTTCATCAGGAAGACTACCAAAGAATTGTTGAACGGGGTGGTTTGATATTAAGAAAGATGAAGACATTTAGAAGTGAATTACATAACATTTATACCAACATAATAAATAAAGTAGCATTGTCACATAGCGATGATAAACGTTATGTAATTCCCAGTTCAACCAAAACTCTACCTTGGGGGCATGCAGACATAGATTTTTACAAAACAGACCCGGAAGAAAACTTAGCAAATTTAGTCACCGTGTTGGAATCATTTCTAAGTCAGGACAGCACGTAATCTGGAAAATCCATATTTCATTATTTGTATTGTTTTTATTATTTCTATTAAACATACAACATTAATATGTAACGATAGTATTGTAATTTTTTTTTTTTTTAAATAAAAAACATGTATTCATTACTTGATTGCTTTTTTATTGAACCTTTATTTTAAAATTATAAATATAATGAAGTGTCGACAAATAACAAACTGTAAAAGTTATTGTTGAAAAATTTGTCTAATAGTAAATTAAACGCACAGGTCTACGAATAAATGTTTAATGTGAAACAGTTTTGCTGACAAGATCCTCCATAGTCTTTTCAATTTTCAACATTCTAGAGTTAAGTTCATCACGCAGTTCGTCTTGCCTAAGTTCATATATTGCAATAACAGTATCATCAATGTATCCTCTAAGTTCTTGACCGGTTTCAATTAATTTCTTATGTACGTAACCTTCAAGTTGGTTTCTGAATATATCTTTAATAACAATTGTTGAGTCATGTAAAGCTTTCTGCGTATCTTACACACACTGAGCAAGGTTATTATTAACATAATTTCGTGTGGTCGCATCGTCTCCTTCAAGAGGTTCTGCTAAATAGCACAATCTTTTGCTTCCCATGTCGTAATCTCCATTAGGTGTAAGTTTAAAACCTATTCCTGAAGGACCTCGCATAAAGTTAAAATCCTTAAATTTTCTTTTGCGACCGAACTTATCAATAGTGTTTACTTCTGACATTGTTATGTGAGACTGATTTGAAACCATTAGATTTCACCCTAATATATGGTTCTATTTCATTAATAAACGGACTCTGCAGAAAAATATGGATTGCAAAACGTATTTTAGGTGATGTTTAATAAATACACGTACAGATTCATTTTACTATTGTTTTATTGAAAAAAAAAATTAAAATATAACAAAAGATTGAGTTTACTTTTTATTAAAAAAAAAAATAAAAAATATAACAAACAAAAAAATTAAAAATTAAGAAATAAAATACATGTTAATTTCTTCTGTACAGGTAAGCTTATTCTATGACCCAATTTCTTCTCTGGATGGCGCGTTCATTAATGTCCTTGAACTGGTAGTAAACTAGTCCACAAAAGCCGCATTGTACAAATTTAACCCTGAAAAGGTCAATGTAGTTGAAGTCGTACGTAAAATCATTTCGCCAGCAGATACCTAGTCTTTTACAATGATGACAAGTTAAATAAAAAGCTTTTGGTATATGACTGTATGTTTTGGCTGCTTCACTAGGTTGTTCATCAGTTGGCAACATGATGTTTGAATATGTTGTACTTTTCAATCGCGGTACTCTAATTATGTATTACTTTTTAAAATAACCTTGACAGGACCAAAAAAAATCCTTGAAAATTACAACCTCGAAAACGACCCTGACATTGACGGGTACTTTGACCTTGGCCTTGGCCTCGCATCTAACAAGTTTAGTACTATATTTATATGCTTCTTTAAAATAACCTTGACAGGGACAAAAAAAAATCCATGAAAATTACAACCTTGAAAACGACCCTGGTATTGCCGGTTACGTCGACCTTGGCTTTGGCCTTGCATCTGACAAGTTTAAATATTATACTTAATGCATCGAACAAAAGGAATAAAGGCGGTGTAGTGGGGGAAATGGGCATAAAAGCAGACTTGCTGGCTCGAGCTCTTCACAGTTCGTCAGAACACCAAACAGTACAGTGCTAAGAAAAAGTTAATGTGTGAGTTTTAATATCGAAAATGTCGAGTGTACGGTCTCTTTTAGATGCTCTTGACGTGAGCTGCGGTTCGCAGCAAGGCATGCTGGATAACATGAGTTGGTTGGAAGTGTTAAGTCCGGCGTGGAGCATGAAGATGCCGAAGACCGAGCCCTCAATGATGGTCGCGACGAAGAGTTAGTTCAGTCGGCAGCGCAATTCCTCGAATGCTGGACGGAGGAGAAGGAGCCAAAGATAAATGTGATTAGTGATGTGGTTGTGCGAAAAGCATCGCGGCCTAGGGAATCTTCTCCGAAAGCTTCGAAATTGAAAAAGCTCTTGACTATGCGGAAGTCGGAAATCGCCGATAAAAAAACATTTTATTCGGCGATTAAAGGTGTGGGACAAGGGAAGAAGAAAAAGTTTAACTTTAAGCGTCCCTCCACCCCTGTTCCATTACCCGACTTCCTAAAAACAGCACCAAAAGAGCCATTGTCGGTAGAAGTGGAAGTCATAGAAGGCCCCGATGGACCAACACCACCAACGCCACCAACACCGGCCAGCGTAGAGAATGAAATAGTGTCGGAGGTGAAGTCTTCCCCAGCACCACTGTCGCCGATATTGGGGTGCCGGAAATCCATGAAGAAGCGGTTTAAGCGGTGTTTTGAAGGCGATGAAGTTTCCGCTGCTTCGTCGTCGTCGTCGTCGTCATCGTCATCGTCTTCACCAAATAAAACCGCTTCTTCTTCGTTAATATATTCCGAGCCATCGCAACCGGAGTGGGTCGAAGACTTCACCAACTCTCAGAAGAACAAATTGACCGACATTTATGACATGAAAAAACGCTTAGTGAAAGAAGTGAACGAGTGTGACAGTGACATTTTAGAACTTGAAAGACAATTAGAGATAAAAAAGGTGAAATCTGCGCGGTTAAAAAGACAATTAGAGGACTTTAATAAATTATGTAGTAGGTGTTAGGTAGTTGTAGATATTAGCTTTTAATTTATAGTATTAAGTTTGTAAATATATATATATATATATATATATATATATATATATATATATATATATATATATATATATATATATATATATATATTGTAGTTAATAAAAAAGTGTTTGATCAAATTTTTTATATTTTATAATGAGAATAAAAATGACTTGAAAATTTATTTTTGTGTGTTATTTCATATAGGCCCTGTCCCACATAATATTAGGTAATAAAAAAAAAAGAGTGAATAATCCCCTAAAACTACGCAATAGCAATAGTTGTAAATATTTTCTGATAATATTTACAAGTATGCTAAAACATGGTTCGGTTTATGAAGTTAAGGTTCTGTGGCCAGAACTTCTAATACTTTGTATCTCAATATTGTATGTTTTTATGAAAAAAACATAAAATATTGGTTACAAAGTATTATAACCAACTAAAACTACGATCAAATTATTTTGTGGTCCTGAAAAGGACCGTTTGGTTGTAAAACATGCGACTCTTTTATTGTGTTGTGGAGTCGCACGGCCCGTCATCATCAGCGGGGGTGGTGGTGTTGTCCTCTGTATATTCGATGATGAACCGCCAAAGTTCATCCCATCTGGGATCGTTCGACTCCCACTCCAGACAATTCTCTGTGGTAGAATCTACCACAGGGCATTGGATGGGTTGTTGTTGTTGTTGTTGTTGAGTCGCAGACATGTTGAATTAAAATGATTGTAATAAGTATTGGTGGTCGTATATATAGAGACAAATTAATGGTGGGGGGTGAAAACAAATGTCGTATTACGTATTGAGACCAAAAGTTGTTTGCGGTCTCAAATACGAACGAACGATTTAGCTGGGTTCCACCAGCACTTAAAGTTTTAATACTTTGTATCTAATATTGTATATTCTATACATACAATATTAGTAACAAAGTACTAATATGTACTAAAACTACGATCAAAGTATTTTGTGGACCTGAAAAGGACCGTTGTTGTGTGCCCTTAAAAAGGGCCAGGGAGAGTGTGGGGCTTATGGTGCCCCATCCTCGCTGGTCGACCACCAGCTTGACGAATCGCAGGGGCCTTGCGGGTCGTCGGGTGTTGGTGATGCTGGAATTTCCAGCACCGCATCTTCCGTCGAGTCCGGCTCTGGCTGCGGCGATGGAGTTTCGAGTCTTTGTAAGACCCAATCGCCCGCATCGTCTAATTCCACTAGACCCGGATCATGGTCATATACTAGCGGAATCGACTCATCCAAGGCGTCCCAACGTAGGACGTCAATTTCAAAATCCACCTCGTCGTCGTCGTCGAAGACTTGCAGGTCTCCAACGTTGTCGGCTACGGTGTCATCACTAAAGATGGATGAGCCTCGGCTGGCGGGTCTTTCTTCCTCCATGTTCATCGTATGAGGGTTGATGAATATATGACTGTGTAACTGACCCAGTCTCATATATATAGAACTACCCCCACCCCACCAACGGATTCTAAATGTTATGTATTGGTGAGAGCTTATAGAATTATTGATTTTTTCAAAAACTTTAAATAAGGAATTAGATTTGTTTAGACAATAAGACTTATTCTTAATATTTTGTGAAGAATACATTACAAAAAAAAAAAAAATAATAGAAACCTTGTTTGAACTGTTAACATTTTCATAGGTTCTCAAGCATATAACTTGGCACTTAAGCTACGAGACAAATCGTCGTTAAACGAATATCTCGCCCCATAAGTGACGATTACTAAACTACGATCAAAATATAATGTGGTCCTGAAAAGGACCGTTTTTGTGGCCCTAAAAGGGCCTGGGGGGAGGGTGGGGTGCCTACCGTGGAGTAATACCCAACGATATTAACACCGACCTAGGTACAGCCCTTGGTCTTCTCATTGGCGGCACCATCGTCGTCGCTGGTGGTGTCGGCGTTGCAGTCGGTGCCGAAGGTGCCGCTCCTGGTGCGGTACCCCCGCACTCCTCACACTTGCATATTTTGCCGGGCACGAATGGCCTGACAATGCCAATGATCCTTTTTGGTATATCTTCCATCTTGCCGATCGAATGTGTAATGATGAAATAATTCTAATACCGGCCTCTATATACATTAAAAAAGTTGGAGGGGGTAAGGTGGAGTGCATATATGCATTATAGTAGTTTGAGAATAATATGATTTTATAACTCACCGTATCTCTGGTATGGACACAAACTACCCCCCTCCACTTTTCTAGCATATAGTACTAGACTTTCTCTACATTTTTTTCAAATAAATCGATTTTTTTTCCCTCCGCGGGTGGGAGGGTGGGGGAGGTGGTGGTAAACTTAGAAAAAAAAAAAAAAAAAACCTCCCCTACAACTTCCACATACTCCCGTTCGGCGGCCCTAGCCTCCTAACTCAAGAATTTCAATTTTTTCGTCTAAATTTTTTGTCATTTTTAAGATTTTCCAAATTTTTTGTTCACCATTGTATTCTACTCAAAATTCTAGGTAATTAAAGTGCTTTCATTTTTTCTCTATCTTGAACGGTTCCCGAACTACAGCGCTTTAAAGAATTCAAATTACTAACTTTCTATAACCCTTTTTTTCAAATTTCATTTTTTCGAATTTTCAAAAATACTACAATATGTAGAAAAAAATTCTCTCTTTAATTTCCTAATACCGTTTTTCTCTAAATCTTCAACTTTAGCGCGTATTCAGCATTTTCAAAAAAAAAATATATATATAATTTTTTTTACACCATCGCATTCTCCTCAAAATTTTGGGCTATCGAAGTGCTTTTATTTTTTTTCTATCTTGAACGGTTCCCGAGCTACAGCGCTTTAAAAAATCCAAATTACTAACTTACTATAACCCTTTTCTTAAAATTTCATCATTCCGAATTTTGAAAAGTACTACCATATGTAGAAAAAAATTCTCTTTCTAATTTCCTAATATCATTTTGCTCCAAAACTTCAACTTTTGCGCGCATTCACCATTTTTCAATTTTTTTTTGAAAAATTTTTTTTTTACCTTTTTACTATCAAGAAAAATGCTTGCTTATAGTACTCGATTTCCTCTATAATTTTTTCTTATAACTTTTTTCCCTATTCCTAACCGTTACTTTCCTACAAATTTTCTAAATCGTTGTTTTCATATTTTGCCTTAAAAATTTTTTCTTGTGTTATTTAAGCTCTTTTTTCCACTTAATAAACCACCATTTTCTAAATTCCCGTACTCTTTTCTTAAAGAGCGGGCTTTTCCGCCAGCTTTTTTTTTTGGTTGGGTTTCAAATAAATATAAAACTACTACTTCACTCATTACAAATTTATTGATTCAAGAACATTATTTTGTGTTACATATAATAGATACATTAAAATATAGATTTATTGGTCACCGAACCGTTTAATACATTATAACTAAAAAATGAGTCGTGAATAACTAATGCGTACACTTTAGTGTCTTTGGGGAATTTATTCTTTCTCGTTTGGAACTCCAATTTTACATCCACTGTCGATGAATTAATCGCCTCTGGTTGATGACTGCAATTGATAATAAAAACGGGGTTTTTCATATATTCCGCGAACGTTATCATCGGATCGTTTATCTCGCGCCCGTAGTAGCTGCTTTGGAAGTTTTCGTAATTGTAATAGGCTGCTGCGTACAGTTTCTTGGCGAAATCTAAATTCCATCTTTCGTAGGGATAAACGGTTGAATTCAGATACAGTCTAATGTCGCATACGTCGGCGTGGGTAAACTGGGTTGCGTTTTTTTCTTTCTTGTCTTGAAACCCGACGATTATATAGCGCGGTCTTTCCAGACTTGTACTCGTTCTCAAGGCCCACACGTCGGAAGATGTTTGCCTTAAAGCCGGTAATTCGTACAGATCCCATTTACGATATGCCATTTGAATACTGGCATTGTTTCCTCCTTTATTAATGCGAGACAGTATTTTCAATTTTTGCTTGTCGTCTGGAATGATGTGACGAATTTTCCATTCGATTTTGTCGATACTAATTTCTGCCTCTACTTCGCCGACGTAACAATTGGTAAAAGTGCGAGCTATAATCATAATAAGCTCTTGTTTTACGTTGAAAACACCTTTTGCGTAATCTTCGGCGAATCCCACAAGATATTTTAAGGGTAATTTCCCGGAGAATACGTTACTTGCCGTGTCTACGATATCTTGGTTTGCTTCGTCGAGACCCCACCCGCACATCATGAGAGATCTTTATTGCAAACTTCCGAATGAAACCATGGTTTTTAATGTCGTCGTAACTCCAGGTTTACGAACCACGGCGACCTGCTCACCTCCCATCTCGTAGCGAATTTCATCGAACAAAAATGCGAGGGCATTATTTGATAAAAAACATCTTTTCGTTGCGTCTATGGGTTTAAATTTTCCTTCGATATATATGTAACTTTCGGCGATATCCAGTATAATATCTTGAAAATTAATGGGGATACGGACTTCATCCGAATTGTTGAATGATGGAGATCCGTATGGTTTATACGTATGCTCTTCTAGACTAATAATGGAATTGTCCAAGATGGGCTCGGAGAAAACCTCTATTTTATCGCTGGTGGTGGAAATCATTTTCGCACTTTAAGACCGATTGATTTTAAAAATTTATAGTCTTCGGCAGATAACTGTTGAGATGTTTGTGATCTAACGTCTGGACGACGACTAACCTTGACGTTAACTCTTCTTTTACTTTTATTATGTTTCGGTGGTTCCCCCATCTTAGTCGACAGCGCACACAATTGACGATTGAAGCAAAAACCCATTTCTATGAAAGTTTCTTCAGTTCCAATTTCACGATTATTTTCTCGCCTTGAAAATTGATTAGATCACCGCTATCGTCCAAGATGCGAAGAGTAATGTTGTCGATAAACTGACGTCCTGCCGGCATTAACGGCATATAAATATTATTTTGTGGTTCTTTACTGATTTTGTAACCGGGCTCCACGTCGATATCGAATTCGAACAAGGTATGACCTTCCACCGAATTCATATATGCTCCGGAAATTACATTACAATCTACGCGTATGATGCGTACTTTCATTATTTCCACCATCTCGGTTGATTCGTGCTTTTTGTCTCTTTTTAACACTGTATGATTAAATCCTAACATTTTACCGATACTCGCCTCTCCCCGGAAATCTATAGTATATTGAGATTTCAGTTCACATTTCAGCGTATTATTATTAGCGACTAAGTAAAAGATTCCATCGTTCTTTTCTTCAGTTGAAATCCTCAAAGCCTCCAACATAGCTTTACCTATCTCATCTATTTCATAGGCCCCAGGTGGAATCTGCAATTGTATCAGCTCGGTGGTGTAACCCTCCTTCATGTAGGCAAACTTATTGTTGCTTTCGTCCACATTAAAAATTGAATTGTATGTGTAAAATCCCAGCAATGCCAGACCATATTTGTTTTCTCTATTTAATTCGACTGGTGGATAAAAATCGGCGCTTAAGACGCTCGAGTGTCCTGTTAGTGTGAACGTATAAGACATGACTAACCATTAAAACATCACACATCTCGGTTTTATTCTTAGCGGCAACATTTAAAAAGATTCATCTTCACACCTTTTCTCACTGCATTAGATAGTGATGTTTTTATGCTATTTTCTGCTTTTATGCGCACATCGCTGATTTTGCAATAACAACAAAATATTTTTCTAGCTGTATGATCCTCATCAGCCGTAACCTCGTTTAAATTGCTGCTGCTGCTGAAATAATGTTTGCAACCGCACTGATATTTTAATATATCGATATCGCTTTTGAGGTGCTCGGGCAACTTTTCCCAAACGAATGGAATTTCATTTGGGGCTAATGCAATCATTACTTCCTTGGGCATGTTTTCTAACTGTTTCACGGTCATTTTCCTTAATCCACCGGCTAGATGAAATGCTTTCAGTGATTGCAACATTTTAGTATAGTCATTGCGATCCATTTGCGGTGTTAATGGTGACGATGATGATGATGACATCTTTTACGCTGATGATTAGACAAGAAACTTTAAGCACAAATGTCCACACCAGACTGTTCCAAAATCCTGCTGACGATCGTATGTACAGTAAATAATTTTTGATGGTTCCGATCCCGTTTGTAGATATCGTACCAATTCGATCGGTGGGGGTAAATCGCCGAAGCTGTCATAATATGTTACTTTAGAATTATTTTTTCTATAAGCTACCCAATGAGTCCCTGCACCACGCGTACTATCCAAATTCACTATTGTTGCTTCGTAACGTCGAGGACCTTGTCTAGGTAATAAATCCCTCATATAAACGCCTCGAAAGTGTCCTATTCTTTTCTTTTTGGCATATTTTTCTATATCGATGTTAGATAGTGGTCTTCGAGGTAGGGATTCAATTAGTTTTTTGATCTACGATTTAAAAATAATCCCATACCTTTACGATATGGCTTTAGAAACAAATCATTTCCTTTCGATTTTAAATACAGGCCGGCACCGGTTTTATCTTCGCTGCTTTTTTTTACTGCTTTTATGGCGCGCACAATTCCCGCTGCCCCACCGGCTAATGAACCCAAAGCTGATAACCCGGCAAAAATTGGTATTAATGGTAATATTCCACCAGTTTTAGGAATCGGTATTATTCTCGGTGTACGAACCTTCCTTTTGCCACCTGCCGCTTTTACCGATCTACGTGCTACCGACAGAGCTATTTTAGATGCATTCATGACATTTTTTTCCAACACATTTTTACTTCCGGCTTTTAATAATTCCCTTCGAACTGCTTGTCGAATAGCTGTTCCGAAACTGGCTTTCCGAACATGTCGATTTTTATTAACACCTTTCCTTTTTGTATGACGTGTGCCTTTACTAGATGTTTTTTTTGTTGATAATGATGATGGTACATCCATACCAAAACGTTGTTTTCCTTTCATAATGTTTGTAACTAACCAAGCTGCTGTTTTTTCACCTAAACTGGAATCTTTCGATTTTACTCTATTCCAAGCACTTTGTTCTAGCTCGTAATCCGCTCGATGTCTCGCACTTATGTTGTCTTTATTATGTAAATAGGCTAAATCGTGTTTTTTGCATGCGGCATCCAAAGGATTAATGCCTGGATCACCTCTTGTTACACGTTTTATTACTTTTGTTCCGGGTCCGCAATATTGATAACCAGGAATGTGTACCTCGAATGGTAATTTATTTATTAACGAATTCACAATACCGTATCTAGTTTTGTTGGAAACGTGAGACCGTCCACTTCGTTTGACGCTCGGCATCTGAATGACAGTTTTTGTGAAAAATTGCCTATAAAATATCAAATTTTCCTAAGATGCGCGTTATCGATCTTAAACAAAAACTTCCTATTGACAATCTCGATGAAAAAGTCGGACTTGGATTTGAAAAGAAGATAATGAAGAGACACGGTCCTCTACTTCCTTCCTCTATTCGCGGCCTGTTAATTGGTCCATCCAATTGTGGAAAAACTAATGTCATGATTTCGCTGCTTACACACCCCCTTGGGCTACGTTTCGAAAATGTCTATATTTACTCGAAATCTCTGTATCAACCGAAATATGAGTATTTAAGGAAAATTTTAGCGCCCATCAAAGGTTTAGGCTACTATGCCTTTAGTGATTCCAGTAATATTGTGGAACCGTCCGATGCAAAACCAAACTCTATATTTACCTTTGATGATGTTATATGTGAAAAACAAGATGTTATAAGATCGTACTTTAGCATGGGACGTCATAAAAATATCGACTCCTTTTACCTAGCGCAAACATATTCGCGAGTGCCTAAACAGCTTGTGCGAGACAACGCCAATTTTATTATTATGTTTAAACAAGATGAGTTGAATATGAAACACATATTTTCCGACCACGTTTCACCGGATCTAACTTTTACTCAATTTCAAGAAATGTGCTCAAAATGTTGGGATAATAAGTATGGATTTTTAGTAATTGATAAAGACAGTGATGTGAAATCGGGAAGATACCGCAAAGGATTTGATAGCTATATATTACTGTAATAATAAGAGAAAACGCTCATTTGATTGTTGAAACGTCCTTTGTTAACATCATGAATAACGCGATCGACTTAAAACGTAAACTAGTGGAAGCCACCAATGCCGTCAGAAAAAAATTTAAACAAATTAAAGCGGCTAAAGAGTTTAATGTTGTGGAATTGGAAAAGTTTTACGAACTCATTTCTAAGCCATTGACAACTATATCTGATGTGGTTAAGCAACGTCAGCAGCAGCAGCAGCAACAACAACAGCAACAACAGTATCCAGCTACAAAGTCACATAGTCTCAGTACATCAGTGCAGTCGACTCAAATATCAGGTTTTTCCCAACCTACACATTCCTTTCAAACCTCCACACCTATTCAGCAGCAGCAGCAGCATCGCATTTCAAAAGAAGATATTAGCCAATCGGTGTTTGATACACCCTCGACATCAACTAATACATCTCTCGCATCCGCTGACACCACAACTTCCGATACTTTAAACGCACACCTGAAAGGATTACGTTCGAAACCATCTCTATACGATACTGTATATGGTGTACGTTTTGGTTCAAAAACAGATTATAGCAAAAATTTTATTGGTAATTTAGAGGTGCGTTTTCGAAATGGAAATATTGTCTTATACAAAAAAGGGAAAAATATTGCAGAATATGGTGGATCACCGGCACTTTATGATTTGTTATTTCTTAAAACACCCCCAAGTGTAGGCAAGGAACAACAACAATTAAGTGATAATGTACTTTCAACGTACAAGGAAATTTTGGAATCAACGAATGCTGTCTACAACAATTTTAAAAAAAGTGATGGTTTACGGGAGACCAGATGGAACAAATATTTACGAATTATTAAACCTCTGATAATGGGCACAAAATTAGGTGGTACTATTACAAGAAAAAATCTCTCGGAAAAACTACAGTTACCCACAAAAAAGAAATTATCTTCGAAAAAATTTCAATATGTCTACTGGAACAAAGCTAAAGAGTTGGTGGATCGTTTACGTTTGTTGTGGAGTTCCAAAATGGCCGGTCACACTGGACACGAAAATGAAATTATGTCAATCATAGAGGAATTACGAGAAGAAGATATAATATATTAAGCTCAATATTTAATGATATTATTCAGTTCTTCCTTCGATCTGAAACCTTTAGTATTACTAATAATATGGAGCCCAGTCTAGAAAAAATCAAGATTGTTAATGAACTACATAGAACGGCTAGAAAAAATTTTGTAAGACGGCGCACGATAATAAAAGGATACAGAGATTTGTGGCAAATTGATTTGGCTAAAATGCAACAGTATGCTGATGAAAACGATGGTTATCGTTATATATAAATTGTTACTCGAAATTTGTCTATACCAAAGCCATAAAAAACAAGACTGGTATAGAAGTTACTAATGCGATGAAAAGCATCATTGAAGAGGCATCATATACACCAACAAATCTGCAAAGTGATCAAGGAGAGTTCTATAATACAAACTTTCAAGCCCTGATGAAAAAATATAATATAAATCATTATTCCACTTACAGCACAAAGAAAGCTGCAATTGATGAGCGAGTCATAAGGACTTTAAAAAATAATTTATATAAACAATTTTCGACAAGAGGATCTTACAAATGGATACATATATTATCGGCAGTAACAAAAACCTATAACCATTCGAAACATCGCACCATTGGAATGAAGCCTGCAGACGTGCAAGAAAAAACATATATTAAAGCATATGATTATTTAAAAATTGTACCTAAAAAATTTAAGTTTTCCATGGGTGACATTGTGCGTATTAGCAAGTACAAAAGCTTATTAGAGAAAGGATATACGCCCTCTTGGTCAACCGAATTGTTTAAAGTTGTAAAAGTTAACGTTACAAATCCACCTACTTACTTGTTGGAATCGTTAGAAGGTCAGCCTATAAGAGGGTGTTTTTACGAATCAGAACTACAAAAAACAAGCAGTCCTGACGTTTATCTAGTAGAAAATGTCCTTAGACAACGCAAGAAAAATCACATCGAACAATTATTTGTCAAATGGCTAGGATTTCCCAACCACTTCAACTCTTGGATAAATAAAGCTAATATTGTTTAAATAACATATTGTATGACTATATTTTTTATTTAAAATGTGAAATAAATAAACAATATATTGTAAAATAAAGTTTTTTATTTCAATCTTCATTATTAAAAACAATGACAATAAAACATCATACACATAAATAACATTTCAATATTCTTGGAGGGAAGGTCCAATTCACCGACGACTACGACGTTATCTTCAAGGCTATGCCACTCGGAGTGCGTTCTCCTATTCTTTAACCTGCTTTTTTTAGATTTTTTTTGAAGTCGAGTCGTACGACAGTGCGCTTAATGAGTCATTTAAAGGCTGATGATAGAGTATTTTCTGCATAACTTCAATTTTTGTTTTAAGCTCACTATTATTTTTGTATATCATGGGGAGGACATCCTTGTTAAATATGTCACATATTACAACTGCAAAATTGTAAAACTTTCTATTAACAAAGTGTTTTGTCACAGCATCGTCATCATCTTTAGGTTCGCCTAAGTTGGTTATGATTTTTCCACCCATATCATACTGCCCATCCGCTGTAAGTTTAAAACCAATCCCTTGTGGCCCAGATAATATATGATATTTTTCATTATATTTCTGACGACCAAATTTATCAATTGTGTTGTTTCCTCGACTCATTTTCAATCTTTACTAAACTATTTTATTTTTATTTGCCCTACTTGTATTAAATATTTCAGCTGAGAAAAAGAAACACTGACTATGATCTACTGGGTTGGTATGTTTATAAAAGAAATAAAATAAAACTGTGATTGTAACAGATATTTATTTACAGTTATTTAATTGCACAAATACAAAAATTATAAAAAATTAATTTTCCATGTCTTCGTTTTCGTTGCTCAAAATTCTATCCCATCCGACACTATTTCGATCGTCAACGTCTTGGGCTGTTGCTGTTGCAGAAACCAATTCATATTTTGCAGCAAGCTCACCTGGTAAATGTGGAATATTGACGAGGTATTCTTTTAATTCTTCTTCAACCATTTCAGCACAAAATGTATCCATGTCTATGGAACCATATAAAAATTTGTCGCACAAGTGTGCCCCAGCCATAAAATTGATTGTATCCCTGATCTCGTTCTTATATTGATCTTTGGTTACATCAATATGCGACCAATCATTTACGCTATCTAACATATCGTGAGCCCTATTTCTTAATTCTCTCCCCAACCAAAATATGTATCTATCTACATATTCGTTGGCGGTCGTCGTCATCGTCGTCGCATCAGCAGACATCTTTAACAGAAATAATGAACACGCGTAAGTATTCTGACATGTGCAACTATATTTTAAATTTAATTACATCCTTTTTTTCAAACAATTTACATACAATTTACTCCAATGAGCCAAAACGTAATAATGTTCGAGTATTGTTTCCAAAAACTCTAGTGCCCTGCCCCAAATAAGTTAGAGTATATTTCCTTTTAGTTTTACTCATAATATCTACAATATCGTCAGATAGTGTTTCGGCCACACGTTTTGGTAAAAAAGTCTCAAATGTGCTATTATCACCGTCATCGTGTAAAGCTACTAAAAGAGTTTTACCAAATCGTGTAGTCATTGAAATCATCTTTACAATTTTATACACTTTGCCTACAATCATTTCGGTAACTTTTTTCTCTCTAAAACCTCGAAATCTTTGCTAAACATTTCATTAATTTCATCTAGAGTTTCTTTTGCAATACTCATTATTGAAAAAAATGGTATATAAATCCAAAAATTACCGTGAATATAAAAGCACTTTCAGAACACTACACGAACACAATATTTGATGTTTATGCCACTGATATCTGCGACTGTTTGAAGTCACTTCTTTTCCCACGAACCTTTATAGCGGGGTTTCAAGGTCGAATTGTAACAATGGTGGGGGTAGCTTAACGATAGAAATAGTGGGAGGAGTATTCAAGGTCAAATGACGTCACACATTTAAATTCGTATAAGGATAACTTCAAGGACAAAATATAATGAAACAAATAACTACATTTTATGTACTTTATTTTTTTCTGCCATTCTTCTATGCGTGTAACATTATCACCTAAACCTAATTTCCTTAATTTGTTCAATAATAATTGTTTGTTTTTATTTCTTAGAAAATTCTTACAAACTATACTAGCTAAAAGACACACTTCGGCATGGTCCATATACTTAAAAAATACACTAAAGTCCTGAGCCTCCGAATCTTGCATTTCATATGCGTAAAATTCCGAACAGGCTGCAGAAATTAGAAATTCCTCGTACATTTCTCGCACTAAACTTTCCATATTAACTACTACTACGTTAAACTTAAGTCCTACACTCTAATTTCATCTAACACAACCGGATCTGCAATGAACCTAATCAGTTTTTCCAAACAGTCACTAAACCCCAACTTTTTTATCTCACGAACAAAGTCTTGTAAATTTATTGTTTTGCTGCAATATTTACGACATGCATTCGCAGCCTTTTCATATTCATAAGCCAAATCACAATAGCGCGACGCCCATTCTGCTCGACTTTTCATTGCATCATTGAAATAATTACTAGCCGTTTCAGTGAACTCATCGCCCAATTTTTTTACTGTCTCTTGCAAAGCACTATTCATATTATTCACTCATTTTTTACATTCACGACACTTTTTTATTGCTGGTGGTGGCCCATCTATATAATGACGATATATTTGTTCATAGTGAATGTAACAGGGTAAGCTTAACTGTAGTTCCTTGTCACACCGATATGGCGCTGGCAGCTTATCCCAAATTTGCCGTAAACTCAGCGTATCAACGCAAGTTTTTAAATATTCGAGAGGAAAAAATGCAAGATCCTTCTCTTCAAAATCACACAAACTTTTTAAATTACTCTGATATAAACAAATTACTCTGCCGACTTGCTCTATAATTTTTTCTTTAGATAGTTCCGTATCTGACATTTCACACTGAATGAATGCAAATAGACTCACACAATTTATAGAACAATTTGCAAGGTCAAAATCATTTCAAGATCATCCCACACTACTACAATGCACAAATAACTACTTCAAGGTCACACACCCAAGATGACCTTCAACAAAGTCAAGGTCGTCTCGACCAAGGTCAAGGTCAAGGTCACACACACAACCTTGAACACAAGGCCAAGGCCAAAGCACACGTGCACTTTCAAGGTCAATGGCAAGGACATGTGGGCGGGGCCAAAGAGGGGTGAAGCAAGGTCAAGGTCAAGGTCGAGGAGTGGGGGGATCGAGAGAATCGGGTTATGTTTACTACTAGGGACCGTACGGAAGTATGTCACTCATTCTAATTGCAATAAGTGTGTAAAAGTGGCAAATATGTAGTAATCTAAAAATCATAGGACTATTACTAGGGCTTTAAGGTGGATTTATGAAGTATTGCTGTTTTCCTTGTCTTTGGAACAGTAGAGCAACACCAAACCATTACCAAGTAAGAAAATGACTTCCGTATTGATTACGTTTAGTGTTTAAATTTGAAAATTTAGTAAGAGAATTGTTAGAAGATTTTTTTATGAAGGAGGCATGTTCCCGAAATATTTATATTTTGACAGAGAAGAAAGACATGATCAGGATATTACATTGCATTTACAATAAATAGTCCATGCGAACTTTTTTTAAAGAAGCCGCCAAGTTATGTAATGACTTTTTAAACTTCTTTGAAGATTTTAGGAAGATAAGACTAAAGAGTGTAGTTAATGTAAAAACATAATTGCTAGAATGTGAATAAATAAAAGTGTTAAATAAATTTAAACATGTTTTATTGATTCTATTAAAATTCT
The DNA here is from genome assembly GCA_034092305.1 of Diaprepes abbreviatus. Taxonomy (NCBI): domain Eukaryota; kingdom Metazoa; phylum Arthropoda; class Insecta; order Coleoptera; family Curculionidae; genus Diaprepes; species Diaprepes abbreviatus. The sequence continues at coordinate 1,999,520 of JASJET010000103.1, forward strand.
GCTGAATCTTAAAATATAATTTGGAAATTATTGTGATGATCTCAATTAATAAAAAATATTTATAAGTTTAAAGTTGTACTATTCATTTATAAAAAAAAGTTACTTACATGGCTAATGCACTAGAAAATTCACTACATAGCAGACGGTTGAGAATGATTAACACATTTTGGAGTTGATTTAACTAAAAGAGTTTTTTTCATACAATTCAACTATAAGTTTAGTACAGCTTGACTTTTTTTCTCATTTAACATAAACAAATTATCCTTTTTCTTTTAGTTCACTGACTATAATGAAAAAATTATGAAGAAAACAATATCCTTTATTCCAGTAGATGCAGTGATTAAATTTCATTAACTATTCTGTTTTGAAATAATTTAAAAGGAAGATATTCCTCATCCTACGAGATTCTTTCGATTTATTTTTTTTCCAAGTCCTATACCAAATTTTTTTTTAATTTTCATTGCACCACTTATTCCAAGCACAGCTGTAGCTCCAAATGAAGCATTCTTAGATCTAAATCACGCTGTAGCTTATTCTGCTAAAATTTATCTGCAACCTGATTGGTTTTTTAAACATTTGGTTGGGAAGAGAAAATACAATGCTCTTTCTAATCTTCATCTAATAAATTTAAACTTTGATCAATTTTGGCAAACCTCAGACACTGGATCAAGGTAAATATAATTCAAAAACAACTAACTTATTAGAGTATTTATTAAACCACTTCCTACTTTATTGGCTCTTTTAATTTTGATAAATGATTTGTTTGTTTTACGCGATGGGCATTATATGTAACTGAAAAATCTAAACAAACTGACTAGTTTTAAGTTAGAACCAAACCTTTATCCATCCTTTTTTATAAACACATATCAACAAACAATTTTAGAAATATGGAAAATTGTTTGAGGGAAATAGTATAAGAGATTTAATTATTGGACCACAAGGGTGTGGCAAAATTAATATCATTATTAGTTTAATTGTAAATCTTATTCGTTTATGAAATAAAAATCTATATTTTTATTCAAAAACTTTTTATCAACCCAAATATGAATATTTAAGAATACTGTTTCTTCAAAATTGGATATTATTAATCCAAAAATGAAGAAAATATTGTCTCATCATCGGAAGTAAAATCAAACTCTATAATAATATTTGGTGAAACTGCGTGGTGTACTCAGAATGTCGTACTACTTTTGTTTTGGAATACATAAAAATACAAATTGTTTTTATTTGTGTCAAACCTATTCCTCTATTCGCAAACAATTAAATCCTTACAATGCGAATTTAATTACTATATTTCAACAACCAAACAAACGTAAATAATATTTATGGTTATCATATTAATGTTTGTGTGTTTACTGTATTGAAACTTTTAATTTAGACGTTTGGTAATCGACAAGAACAGCAATTAAAAATCTGATAGGTATCGAAAAGGATTGATTGGTCTGATATATGAAAGGCACTTTTTAAAATCATTTTAATCTTAATAATCAGCTTTTATTCTTTTAATTTATAATTTATTATTTAACTTCATATTTGCTTATTTTATGTACAAATAAAATAACTATAGTTCGTTAATTTTTTTCTCTGTTTTCTTTAAAATAAAAAATAGGAGATTAAATTAAAATCAAGGGTTATAATTAAATACTGAATACTCAATACCAATCACTAAATTATACACTCTAATAGAATAATTTTCATAATTTTCAATTTTAATTATATTCATTTTAACTCTACTCATTGGGCATGTGTGATTTTTTAGAACCCGTATTTCAATAAATTTGTGACAAAATGTGTGCACACAGGTAACAAGGGTGCACATTTTATCTATTACCATATCCTCGAGATAAACCAGACATTCTTCAGTTTGAAATTTAACTTTTTGTATGTTTGTTCTCGTTAGTTTTTCGTTAAATTAGTCTTTTTTTAAATGTCATTTTTTTACTACAGTATTATTACAAATTAAACACAATTTTGGGTAATAATTGTTACTGATAATGAATAAGTTATAATGCTGTCCGAGGGAGTTTAAAGCATCCTGATTGCGAATTCAACAACGAAAATTTTCCACCACGTATAGATTTTGAGTTATAGAATGTATTATTATTACAAAAATACACATGAAAATATATTTCTTTTGTACATAACTTTTTTGCAAATATTGACTTTCGTTTATATTCCTGATCGCTTTCTCTTATAAAAAATCAACAATAATCCCCCATCATTGCTGGATCTCAACTGCCTTAGTAGTGTTGCTCCATCGTTAGTATCTCTTTGTGGAACCTTTCTCCTTGCTCGTAATTAATTGCACCCAAATTCTCTAGGAAAAAAATTAAATGGAAATGCAAGAAGTGTGTTTTAAGAGACATGCGACAGCCCATTTCTCAGTAGCTTTCAAGTAGTTCTTCTACAAGTTTTTCGTAGTTTTCTACTTTTTTTTTTCCTAAAAGCTCCAAAACAGTTGTTTATAGATTCTTCTAAAATAAGTTTTAAAGCAATTCTGCCAACAAATGACACAGACGGTTCCTCTTGCACATGCAGTTGACCTGAAGGGACCGTACGAAAATATGTAACTTATTCTAAATGCAATAAGTGTGTAAAAGTAGCAAATATGTGGTGATCTAAAAGTCATAGGACTATTACTAGGGCTTCAAGGTTGATTTACGAAGTATTGCTATTTTCCTTGTCTTTGGGACAGTAGAGCATCACCAAACCATCACCAAGTAAGAAAATGACTTCCGAGAGTACTGTTACCTCCTTTACACATTAAACTGGGATTGACTAAAAATTTCGTTAAAGCATTAGATAAAGAAGGAGATGCGTTCAAATACCTTAAACAAGTTTTTCCTAAACTAAGTGATGCTAATTTTATGGAAGAAATATTTGTTGGACCACAAATTAGAAAAATACAAAGGGAGAAATTAAATATCTAGGGTTTATCAACACTTTTTCAAATATAAATAAAAATATTATTACGTTATTCAGCGTTCAAACAACCGGGCCCTAGTTCTGACGTTATGCTACTTCTACAGGGGTATGTTCGAAGAAGAAAACGATCAAGAATATAAACGAAAGGCAACATTTACAAAAAAGTTATGTACAAAAGAAATGTATTTTCTTATGTAATTTTGTTAATAAATACTGTTATCCTATTTTTTATTATTTTGACCTTATGTATAAATATTATATAAAAATGTTTGTATTAAATAAAAACAACTAATACATTCTATAACTCAAAATCTATACGTGGTGGAAAACTTTCGTTGTTGAATTCGCAATCAGGATGCTTTAAACTCCCTCGGGCAGCATTATAACATCAGTAACAATTATTACCCAAAATTGTGTTTAATTTGTAATAATACTATAGTAAATATTGAAGTAGATGGAGAAACACAAGTTTCATTATTTCCAATTAAAAAAATGCCATTTAAAAAAAGACTAATTTGACGAAATAACCAACGAGAATAAACATACAAAAAGTTAAATTTCAAACAGAAAAATATCTGGTTTATCTCGAGGATATGGTAATAGATAAAATGTGCACCCTGTTACCTGTGTGTACAAATTTTGTCACAAATTCATCGAAATATGGGTTCTAAAAAATCACACATCCCCAATGAGTAGAGTTAAAATGAATATAATTAAAATTGAAAATTATGAAATTATTCTATTAGAGTATATAATTTAGTAATTAGTATTGAGTATTTAGTATTTAATTATAACCCTTGATTTTTAATTTAATCTCCTATTTTTTATTTTAAAGAAAACAGAAAAAAAATTAACGAATTGTAGTTATTTTATTTGTACATAAAATAAGCAAATATAAAGTTAAATAACAAATTATAAATTAAAAGAATAATAGCTGATTATAAAGATTAAAAAGATTTTACAAAGTGCCTTTCATTTATCAGACCATTTTTGATAATTCAGACGAATATTAGGTTCAATCCTTTTCGATATCTACCAGATTTTTAATTACTGTTCCTGTTGATTACCAAAAGTATAAATTAATAGTTTCAATACAGTAAAACACACAAACATTAACATGATTACCATAAATATGTTTTACGTTTGTTTGGTTGTTGAAATATAGTAATTAAATTCGCATTGTAAGAATTTAATTGTTTGCGAATAGAAGAATAGGTTTGACACAAATAAAAACAATTTGTATTTTTATGTATTCCAAAAAAAAGTAGTATTTTCCAACATTCGCAGTACAACACGCAGTTTCATTAAATATTATTATAGAGTTTGATTTTACTTCCGATGATGAGACAATATTTTCTTCATTTTCGGATTCATAATATCCAATTTTGAAGAAACAGTATTCTCAAATATTCATATTTGGGTTGATAAAAAGTTTTTGAATAAAAATATAGATTTTTATTTCATAAACGAATAAGAATTACAATTAAACTAATAATGATATTAATTTTGCCACACACTTGTGGTCCAATAATTAAATCTCTTGTACTATTTCCCTCAAACAAGTTTCCATGTTTCTAAAATTGTTTGTTAATATGTGTTTATAAAAAGGGTTGGATAAAGGTTTGGTTCTAACTTAAAACTAGTCAGTTTGTTTAGATTTTTCAGTTATATATAATGCCCATCGCGCAAAACAAACAAATCATTTATCAAAATAAAAAGAGCCAATAAAGTAGGAAGTGGTTTAATAAATAATCTAATAAGTTATTTGCTTTTGAATTACATTTACCTTGATCCAATGTCTGAGGTTTACCAGAATTGATTAAAGTTTAAATTTATTAGATGAAGATTAGAAAGAGCATTATATTTCCTCTTCACAATCCAATGTTGTAAAAACCAATCAGGTTGCAGATAAATTATTAGCAGAATAAGCTACAGCGTGATTTAGATCTAAGAAGGCTACATTTGGAGCTGCAGCGGTGCTTGGAATAAGTGGTGCAATGAAAATTAAAAGAAAATTTGGTATAGAACTTAGAAAAAGAAAAATAATAAATCGAGAGAATCTCGTGGGATGAGGAATATCTTCATTTTAAAATATTTCAAAACGGAATAGTTAATGAAATTTCATCACTGCATTTACTGGAATAAAGGATATTGTTTTCTTCATAATTTTTTCATTATAGTCAATGAACTATAAGAAAAAGGATAATTTGTTTATGTTAAATGAGAAAAAAAAGTCAAGCTGTACTAAACTTATAATTGAATTTTATGAAAAGAACTATTTTAGTTAAATCAACTCCAAAATGTGTTAATCATTCTCAACCGTCTGCTATGTGGTGAACTTTCTAGTTCTTTAAACTAATAAATATTTTTTATTAATTGTGATCATTACAATAATTTCCAAATTAGATTTAAGATTCAGCAGAATTTTAATAGAATCAATAAAACATATTTAAATTTATTTAACACTTTTATTTATTCACATTCTAGCAATTATATTTTTACATAAACTAACTACACTCTTTAGTTTCATCTTCCTAAGATCTTCGAAGAAGTTTAAAAAGTCATTACATAACTTCGCGGCTTCTCTAAAAAAAGTTCGCATGGAGTATTTATTTTAAATGTAATGTAATATTCTGATCATGACTTTCTTCTCTGTCAAAATAGAAATATTTCGCGAACATGCCATCTTCATAAAAAGTCTTCAAACAATCCTCTTACTAAATTTTCAAATTTAAACACTAAATGTAATCAATACTTTCTTGCTTTATGAATTCTGGTAATAAAACTAAATCAGTAATATAACGTTTGAAAATTCAAACATCGTCAAAAAACCATTTTAATTTTAATATAACCCATAGGGATTCCAAATATTATTAGTTTTAATATAACGTTTGCACAATTTCCTGCTACCAGATGATTTTTTGATATATCCAAATAATATTTAAATCGAGATGGACCACTATCTATCGCATAATATTCAAACTCAAAAATTTATTGTGTACATTTTTAAAAAAAATCCTAATTTTGACATCTAATTCCCACACAACGTTTAAAGCGAAAGACATATTTTCATTTTAAGATATTTAGAACACGAGAACGACTACTTTTATAATAAAAAATTTAAGAAGGGATACAAGGTTGTATGACTATTAAAATTTAACAAGATAATCGACGAAAAATACAATTTTAAGACGTAGTGTAAGAGGATGAATTTGATAACACTCTTTATCCTCCTCCTTTCCGTACTTTTAAGCTCTCTCATATACTCACTCGTTCAGAGCTTATCTTCTAGTGAAGTTCAATGGTGTCAGGTCTGTCAAAGTTATAGGTTTTTGGCATGTTATCACTACTCATTTCCTACAGTGAGTTCATAACCGCTGATGCTGGTATGTCCAAGAGCAAGTCTAGTACACCAGACGTTCTTTAGTTCCAGCCTGTACGCCGCCATTCTAGCTTTAACACCGAGTGTTATATCGAGGGGGCAGGGGAGATTTAGTTAGGGTTTCCTGGCTGCTCTTGGGATGTTTGTTATGACACCTGTAATAAAAAGGCTAGTCTTTGAAATTTGGAGAGTTGTAGAATGGCCCTTCTCTCAGTAATTTCTATCCATTATGTAACCGAAACATAGGTTATTATGGGTCTTACCTCCGCAGTGTACAGCTAGTGCACAATATATGGTTTTAAACGCCACGCCTTGCCTAGTGCTTTTGCTCCCTGGATTGACATTTTACATCCAATGCGTCCACGATTACACCTAAATATTTAACCTCCTGGTTATCTACAGTTATGGATTGAAGAAAGTTGGTAATTATAATTCACCCAAATTTCTTCTTTTAGTGAAGATTATAAGTGTGATTTTTCCAGGGTTTACTCTAAGGTGTTCCTTGATATACCACTCCTCCATTCTAGTCTGAGCTCTTGCATGGGGTCTGATATTATTTTGCCATGACTATATCGTCAGCATAATCCTGGATATAATAGCCTTTATCATAAAGCACCAGAGTGATAAGCTCTTTACTCTTCACACGCTTTTATAGCCCACAATATCTTGTTGTGGGTTATTACTTTGTTGGAGATAATATCGGATTCGTCCTAAATCTCCGTAAAGTCCTATTATATTGCAGCAGTGTTCCTAAGGGGGATTTTGTACATCTTGACATAGCTACCTTTAGGAGCTACTCTTCTCTTCACTTATTTTTTGTTTTAGTCAATGAGTGTTTTAGAATATTTTGTCCATTCACCGGTTTTTTTCTCTTTGTTAAACAGTCTGCGTGTTTCCTTCCTTAATACTGTCAGATCGTTATCCCACCAGCTAACTTTATGCTGGCGGTTTCTGTCACAAGAAAATAGTTTTGTGGTATCATAGCTTTTGGCAGTTGATTAGAATATACCTCAGTACCCACATTAGTTCCTATATCCCATTTGACAATGTGCATTTTTAAAGCTTAGATCATCCTTATATTTCCCCAGCTTGTGAAACTAGGATCACGATACAGTGCGATTGGTTTCTCTACATCAGTTACCTGCATACAGATGTATGTGTTATCCGAGTGGGACGGCTTCGGGGAGATGCGCCATCGCGCTGTCGAAGAACTTATACGCGAAATCGCCATGGTTACGTCAATTATTACGGTGCGAGTTTTAGCAACAAAAGTGAGTCCTCCTCGCGATTTAAAATCTCCACGTTATTGGATAATACAAAATCAAAAAATGACAAATTAGTTCAAAGAGCTTCCGAAGTTTCTAAAAAATATATAACAATACAAAGACATGCGTAATAGAAGAATTAAACGGAACAATGGAAGACATGAGAAATCAGAGTATAAAATCAAATGTGATTTTTGAAACTAAAATTGACTTAAGAATTGACAACCTTTGAAAATAAAATTAAACAAATCAAACTTTGGAATATAAAATTGAAGATTAAGTTATTTAAAGAAGGTATTAAGAAATATTGTTCTAGTACCATAAGTGAGAATATTAAAGAAACAGTGATAGGTGAATTACATCAAACGGCAAAAAAGAATACACAAGAAAAATCAATTGGTAAAGGTGCAACTTTATTCCAAATTTAATCAAGACTATCGATATATTTGAAAGCATTAAAGACATTTCCAAAACTAATTTGGGATTATCTACTGTTTGGTATTAAAGTGTATAATATCTTTTGATTCCGCTTCATAATAAGAAGAGTTATTTTTACATTTACAATTCACAACTGGTACCTTTGCACTGGACCCTAAATGCGCGCTGCTGTGAACAGAGAACGTGTGAAACAAGTGGTACTATACGTAGCGTTTTGATGCGTATTGTGTAGCCTCAACGTCTTAGAATCATTTTGTACTTGTGTTGTTGTGAACCAGAATCACTGAAAGAGATCCTAGAAAGCCGAGCGGCAGAAGCAAGAGATGAAGAGTGAGTAAGTGCAGTATTTAATACCATTGTGGATAATTGTTAATTTTCGTATGACAAATTTCCTTATGCATTAAAAAAATAAGGTAGTCCTTTATAAGCTATCAAAATGCCAATCCGTTGTTGTCTTTAAGTCCCAATATTTGAAAGTTCTATGGAAAATTCAGTCTTCCAATATAATTTGACTTTGAAAATCGATAATTATTTTAGATAAAAATAAAAAAGTTTTTTTGCTCATCAAATGCCTATTTATTAATAAGTTGTTTTCTTAAGCCCGGCATTTTTGTTTTTTTTTTATCAGCAGTTACTTAGGGTTAGATCTTTAACTCTCAGAAAACTGATAATTAAGTGAATATTTCTTTAGATAAAAAATAAAGAAAATAATTATGTAGGTTTATTAATTAAATCACTTCAATCAGTTTTTGTGGTGGTGAATTAAATAATCTATTAATTATTCGTTAATTTAGAAATTAAAACTATATTTTCCTGAAATATTGTGTATGATGATTTCATTTATTTCGCTTGTGGTGGCAATTCTACAAATAGTAAATTTAATAACTTTTATCACTATGTATATGCATTACTTATTAAAAAAACCTTAATAATGTTCAAATTAAATCAATATCTTTCAACCTGTAAATAGTAAATACAGAATGTTTATTGTGATTTGTTCACATATAAAGTATTAATTTTTCAGTGAAACCTAAGACTTTAGTTTTGAATTTCAGTGTTGTGAACTTTAAGTAAGTAATAGTTAATAGCATGTTTTGATTTATCTTCTTTGTATTCAATATTTATTAGAATTAACATTAGTCATAAAACTTTCAAAATTAAATCGGTATATCGTGATCTATGTGAAGTAGAATATAAAGCGAAAAGTGATCTGAACGCTCAACGTCAGGCTAGTAATAGGTCGGATAGCTGTAATAGAATCAGATTACCAGAGATACTTAAATTTAATGGTGATTTTAAACAGTGGCCAACTTTCTTTGATGCATTCAATGCATTAATATATTAATGTACTTCCATCACAAATATTTAACGTTTTCAGAACGTGATCAGAACGCTCAGTCAGGCTAGTAATAGGTCAGATAGCTGAAATAGAATCAGGTTACCAGAAATACTTAAATTTAATGGGGATTTTAAACAGTGGCCTACTTTCTTTGATGCATTCAATTCATTAAAATATTAATGTACTTCCATTACAAATATTTAACGTTTTCAATTTTTGTTTCTTATTTAGATAAAGATGCAACGACAGTTTTTAAAGTTAGATATGTGTGATTTTACCAAATTTAATTTACTTTTGTGAAAAGTACACTTCTCTTTTAAAACACAATTTGAAATTGAATGTAATGAAAAGAAATTTTCGTAGTTTCAAGATTTATTTACATTTGTAGACAAACATTGCAAGGTATTTGAAAATGCTCAGCTTCTTCCAAAAGTTAGCATTAATCATAGTGACTTTATCATAGACAAATTTAGTAGAAATGATAATCTTACATCAGGTGTACCCAGTGGTGGCAATAGATAGGATGTTGGTCACAGTATTTATAGTTTTGTATCCAAAGTAAATACTTTTGACTGTATCTTTTGCAAACAAAATTTTTATAAGTGGATAAAATGTGAATCATTTTGAAGGGCTGATGTTCATGTACGGCATTCTCTTGCTAAAGAAAAACGACTTTCTTTTAACTGTTTGTCATTTAATGATTACTGTAATAAGTGTCAAAATTCTTCTTGCAAAATGTGTCATAAGAGACACCACACACTCTTATATTTTCCTACCCCACAAATACTTACGATGCTTCAAAAATTCCGTCTAGTGAAAATATATTTCCGACGAGTTAAAGTGTACCTTCTTCTAATGCTAATATGCCTTCTATCAGTGAAATTGGAAGACACGCGAAAGTGTCAATTCTTAACCTGAACCAAAATGTAAAGCTTTATTGGACTCCGCTAGACAAGCGAGCTGTATAACTGAATCATGCGTGAAAGGATTGGGTTTAAGATCTCTCAGATTTTCTACATCAATTCAGGGTTTGAATCCAATATCAACGTATACATCTTTGGAGGGATTGAATTTATGTCCTTGTCTTAAGGATGCTCCAACCTACAGTGTGAATGCATTTGTATTCTATTTCCTTTGGTTACAGCTCCTTATCAAAAGTGGAAATATTTACTAGGTTTAACTTTAATTTTTTCGAGTTTTATGCTGCTTCTGACGTGTATATGTATATTTTGCTGGGAGTTGATACGTTTGTTCAACTACTTGTACCCGGTTTTAATAAAAGTCAGAATGGTGATCTTTGTACATTAAATACGACATTTGATTAGGTATTATTTGGCTCAATGGAATGAAGATCGCCTAATTAGATTTTAAGTTTCTTTACAGGCTTTGCCAATCTATTGAATGAAGTGATGAAAAAATTCTAGGAATTGGTCAGCGATATGCAACCGGCCATTATCTTAGCTAATGACATGGCTTGTGAAAAAATGTTTTCTGAAATCTGTGATTGTCAGTCTTTTGATAGATCATCCTCCTTAGGTGATATAAGGGCTTAAGCCCTTCGTAGATTAGGGAAAATCATGAGTTAAAACTTCTGTATTCCAATTTTGTGCAGGATTACCTCAATCAAGGGCATATGACGGTGGCCGAACCACTTATGTATCCTAGTGGTTGTTATTATATACCAGATCATTATATAGTGAAGGCGGAAAATGCTGTTAAAAAGATTCATGTCAGAAGTGCAAAATCTTCCAATGAAATTTCCTTAAATGAATGCTTGTTTACCGATCCTAAACTCCAAAATGATATTGTTACCATTTTATTACAATTCCCAATTTATACTGTTGTGTTTACTATGGACATTCGTCTTATTGTCAGAGAAATATCGTGATTTTAAACGCATTTTGTGGCGTTTTTGCTTAGAAGAATTTATCCAAGAATTTCGATTATACACAGTAACAGATGGATTGTCTTCTAGCCCTTATCTTGCTATGCAGGGTTTGATAAAACTAGCAGATGATCGTGGTGATAAATATCATCTTACAAAAATGTTCTCGACAGTACGGCTGGTCGGTGGAGTTTCTCGAGAAGGCACAACTTGTCGGTAAGCAATATATACAGAAACCGGGCGACATCTAAGAGTTTATTACTCCCATATTCATGGGATCAAAATAGATTACGATAAACTAAGAAATGGGAGAACCTCCAAATTACCCTCTTCTCTCACTCTCGGAGAAGGAATCGAAGAGTTACCTCCCCCACCTCCATTAGCCCATTCCCGTTAGGTCTACAAGAAACTGTGCAGGTACATGTAGTATTTTCTAACCTTCCCAGTCCCAGTAATGCTGGAGGAATTGGAACAATACCTCCTGTTGAAAATCCTTCATCTTTTGTAGGGCTGAAAGGAAAAGGAGGAGCAGGGATTGTGATTGGAGCGAAAACAGGAGACTGTCTCTTCCCACAACGGTACTTCTCCTCTGAAGAGACTGCATAAGTTGTCGACCAAGTCGGGAAGCTCCGAAAAGGTGCTTCTCAAAAAACTTGGTGGCGGCCTGGCAAACAAATGTCAGAGGGATCCGGATTCAGCATCCCAGAACATCGTAAGAGCAAAAAAAGCGTTCCAAAAAGAAGCAATCTACTGGAATGCATGTAACTTATGCTCAGGTATCCGGAAACGAGTCCTCATGTTTGGTGATGAGTCAAGAGGAACAGACTACCGACTTTATTAACATCTAGGCATTGGAATTTTCGAATGAAGTAATGGGGGTCATTATGAATACTTTCTTTAGCAGCGGTGCTCTAACGCCTCGTTTTTAATAGACGAAGCTATGGAGAGACCAATTATTGGAAACTGCTGCGGATTATATGTCTAGGGACTGGCTCGACGAGGAACTGGCGAAGATCAGGCTTTGGGGTAATAAGTTGGTGGTCACTGATACGGTCACCTTCAAGTTGGACAGGGCCATTCTTTGGATTCATGGAATCAAGACTTCGCCTAGTAAAGAAGCTTTGAAAACTCTGGAAAGGGTCGATTCTGCATTCCCATGCTCAAAATGGAAACAAAAATTGGAATATTGGGGATTTTGGCTTGTTTTCGAGATCGGCGATGACCAGAGACTGCCCTGTAGGGACTAGAATGTAAGCCATTTTATGTTGTGACGCGGGCAATGGTTACTTTTAAAAGGCAACCATTGATTAGCAACAAGGAAGGAACTCGAGGCTCAGAAACTTCTGCGAAAACGAACAAGAATGGAACCATCGAAGAGGAGGTCCCAACCAGCCTCAAGTTCGAAGAAGGAGACAGTAACTAAGCGCTGTCACTTTATTTAGAATAGCCTCAGGTAAGTCCACATTGTTTTTCTTGACTTGGGTTCTTGTTCTTTTTAAAACTCTGAGTTAGGGCTAAGTCGGTGAGAATATTCTCAAAATAACATATAGATATATATTATAATATGCCTATTAAAATCACACAGGTTAACCTATATTGGAAAGCACCATCTGCTGTCCTAAGTAAAAAATTTGATGAATTGCGAATTCAGCTTGCGCAAATACAGGAGCAATGGTTATTTAACGATTCCGTAGCAAGATCAGAGGCCTGGGTTCTGCGGGAAGAACACTATGGTATTGCACCTCCTGTCAGAACCCTAGAACCAGTTTTATAATTCAACAACAACTGGATTATTTTCCTCTACTAGGATTCAGTAGTAGAGATCTGGTGAGGGTTATGTTATGGCATCAGCATACTTTTTCATGGAACAAGAAAGTCCGCCTTACGAGGTGGTGAACTTAGTAAAAATTTACGTTGAGCAAGACGCAGCAGTAGCGGAAAACCGAAACCCTAGGACTAGAAACTGGGATCTCTTTCGGGGGGAACTGGGAAGCAGATTCGTAGGATCCTTATAGAAATACCGTGATGAAGCTGATTTGGAGATCGCTTCCAAACAAATGAGTGATGCTTTTTAAAAAAGCGCTAAAATACCGAACTGAGAGAATACAAGAAGCTAATCAGGAACTCACAGAGAAACGTGTGGAAGAAATACTGCGAGAGCATCGAAAGTATGCTCTCAGCATTTCGCCTGCGCAAAATACTGTCTAAAGATCCTAGTGTCCAGGTAAGAGCACTGATTCTTCTTGAAAGGGGTCAAACCACGACAGAAAAGGGGACTATAAGGGAGCTATTAAGAGTGCATTTTTCAGCCTCAAATCAATATAAGGGTGAATCTAAAGACATATGAAAATATGAAATTGTCGGTAGAACACTTCCACTTAAAGCTACCTAATAAGAACAGTATATTTCCACCTTTGCTGCAAAATTCTTCCGATATTATAATAATCCATCTTGTAAAATTATTCCGCCATGAGCTTGGGGTATATACCAATAGAGTGGAGGGAAACAAAATTAGTCTTAATATCCAAGGTAACAAGGACAGACTACACAAACCCTAAGTCCTCCGCCCAATCAGCTTGACCAGTTTCTTATTAAAGATACTGGAAAGGCTGATGGATCGACACATCGAGGAAGAAATAATGGTATAGTGTCCCTTACATCCTTTACAATTTGCCTCGCAAGCAAGACAATACACAGACCCGTACAAGAGTCGAAAACGCTCTGTCGAATGGCCAATTCGCCTAAGGTACCTTTATCGATATCGAAGAAGCGTTTGATAACACATCTCACGATTCGATATGTAATCCTCTACAATAACGAAACTGAACCGATAGTAGTCGTATGGATCAGAGCAATATTGACCCAGAGACTAACATATACTGGGCTTAACAACGTAATTGGTAAACCGTTGTCAAGTGCCCATAGGGAAGAGTTCTATCGCCGTTGTTATGGAGCCTTCTGAGGGAATTAAATGACGCTGGTTTGTATACACAGGCCTACGCCGATGACGTGGTCATTTTCTGCTCTGGTCAAAATGATGCGGGCCCTCCGGATCGCGAAGCGATTGTATCACAAGGAATGGTTCGAAACAAAATCGAAAAAGGCCGAGGTGGTACTCTTCAGAAAAATGTGTAAAATGAGAGATTTCCCACAATTACATTGTCGAGAAGGACTCTTCAATACAAGGGAACAGTTAAATACCTGGGAGTAATTCTGGACTGACAACTGCGCTGGAACAGTTATATTAAGGCTCGAATCAAGGAGGCCATATCTGCTATCTGGGTTTATAAACGAGCCTTTGGGTGCATATTGGGGCTGACACTTAGAGTGCCATTTTGAATATACAATATGATGATCCGCCCCATGATAATGTACTCTATTGTTTCACCGTCTTTAACTTGACAAAGTTCAAAGAATGGCTTGTACGGTAATATTGAGTGCGATGAGGACTGCCTACAATCGGGCTATGGAAGTCCTGCTGAACCTGTTTCCTTTCCACTTATACAAAAACGAGCCCCTGAAAACCGTTTATCGCTTCAGTTGCCTAAGGCATCTCGGAATTGAAACGGGCAGCTACTCAGGTGTCTGGGAAAGCCTGGTGCATGCAGACAGATTACATGTCGGCATTTTTAAAACCCAACCACTTTCTGGAGATATTTCTGCCAAGTAAAGAGGATTGGAAGGGAGAGCAAAATATTTCGAGAAATGGATCCTGGTGGTATACAGGTGGATCTCGACAAGATTAAAGAGTTGGGGCCGGAGATTTCGCCAGGCGCACGGAAGACAAAGAATTGTACTCCCTCAAACAACTTACAAGGATCTTTACAGTGTGGCCATCTCTGTGAGAGGGACATAAACAGGAATACAGTAATAGACATATGCTCAGACAGCAAGATTGCGATAATGGCACTGAAATATAGTGTCTTAACTTCGCAACAGGTGTCTAAGTGGAAGGATGTACCGAACAGTCTGACGAGGAACGGCTGTACAATTATACAGATGTGGGTCCCGGATCACTCGAGCATAAGCGGGAATGAGAAAGCAGACCGTCTGCCAAAGATGGGGTCCGTAACTGGACCATATAGACTCCAACCAATTCTACCTGTTCCAATTTTTGTTGGTAAAAAGAAACTAAATTTGTTGCTGGAAAGCAAATTTATTTAATCGTGAAGTTGAGCTCCTAGAATGAGGTGAGTTAAGAAACATAACTGAACCTATCGCACGGTTTTCTAGGGAGCTTCTCTGCTTAGGAAGGAAAGAGCTGCAAATTGTGGTGGGATTGTTGGCAGCACATCGTCAACTTACGGTCCATTTTTATAAGATCGGTGTTGTAGACGACCCACGTGCAGATGGTATCTAGAGGAGAATTAAACTATTGACCATATCCTCAGAGACTACCCAGCACTCAACGGACTAAGATAGAGACATTTGGGAGATACAATTTTGTTACCGGAAGCAGTTAAGCAAGTTCAATTAACGAGGCTTCTTGGATTCGCAAAGGACTCGAATGACCTACAGCTATGATGGGATGTAAAGAGCCCAATGAGGCCTAGGCATTGACGATCAATTATCACCACTTTTGTTGATTCATTCATTCATTCAACCTACCTCGAAGGAATGTACCAATGAATCGGAAATTGCTAGAATGAATGATGTATTATGCTTTTTTTCCTCTCGTATTGGTGGCTAAACATTTAATTCAAAAATTGTGATTTTACGAACTGGATTGGGAGACACCTCAATCTATAAATATTATTGAACAGTGGAAAGTGTTTAACAATCAACTTTTTAGTAGAAGTTTACGGATTTTGTGAAAACCTCGAAGTGGGCTACATAGCGGTGGTTTATTTGAGGTACACGTTACCTAAGAATAATATTGCAGTTTCCCTGGCATATGCAAAAAATAGAGTGTTACCATTAAAATGTATTTATTTACCTACTTTAAAGTTGTGCGTAGGTTTGCTACTAGCGAGTTGTGAGATACAGTTGTTAGTATTCTTAGATTAGAAAATCAGTGAAGTGTTTGCTTTGTCAGGCTCCATGATCAAATCAGCTTTGATAATATCACCCACTCATAGATAAAAGACTTTTGTAGCAAACCGTGTCTCCCAAAATCAAACCAAATAGTCTACTGATTTCTGACATTTTGTGAATGGCAAGGTCAACCCATCTGACTGAGCTTCGCGAGAATTTTTGCCTGAACAACTTGCCTTGCATCCATTGCGATGGGCGAGGTCGCCTTGGTTTTGACAGAATGGATCGTGTTAGCCTTCAAATCGTTGTCAGGATGAAACAACTGTTGAAGAAAGAAAAATTGTGTATGTGTAATCTCGTGTACAGAAAATATTTTCGAAACCCTTCTGAACAAATATTCCTCTCTGAGAAATATTCTCAGAATTATTGCTTATTCTATTCGTTTCGTGAATAACTTAAGAATCTCTAAGTCATCTCGTTAGATTGGTGTATTTTCATAGTGAAATCTATAATGCTTTGGGAAAAATTGTGGAAATGGTTCAAATGGAATGTTTTGCCTCTGATATTTTATAATTGAAGGCAAACTTGTTATGGTTAAAATTTGATTATAAAGGTAAATATTTTTGTTTACATTTTTCTAGATAAAATTATAAGTTCAGTTCATTAATGTCATAATTGAATTTTATTTTGTGTGATTTTCTCTAAAACCGCGTCCACAGTAGTAAAAATTTACGTTATGTATAGCTTGCGGAAAAAATCTGTGCGGTTATATACAATTTATGCGAGTGTAGACTGTCATAAATTGTATATGAACGCATAAATTTTTGCCGCCTGCCATACATAATGTGAACGCGGCTGAAGGTTTGTTAGGGACACGTATATCATGAATATTGATTATATCCATAATCTTTGCCTTCTCTCTGTCAGGTTCTTTCTTTTGTTTACATATCAAAACTTAATCTGTTTCTGTAATTTGTAAATTTTGTGTGGTTCCTCAAGGAAATGTGTCCCGGATTGGAAAATATATTTTCTTCGTTATATCATAATTATAAACGTGTTTGACTGTTTTCTTTTTGATTTTCATTTTCAAAAAATGTTTATTTATTTTCGTATCCCAGCTGTCGCAGGTAAACAATCACTTCTGTTTGATTGCACTGAAAATTTTAATGGTTGTCTATACCGCATAAACGTGGAATATGTCGAAATAATAAATATGTAATGAGATAGAAATTGATTCTTTGATTATATTACTTTTAGTTCAGAAATTGATTTCAGTATAAATGTAATTATTTATTTTTACTTTTAAAATTAGAATTTTTGGTAGTTATTATATTTGAAATTGGACCCGTGAATCAGTTCGAATGAACTCGAACCCATTTTGAATATTTCGAACTCGTAAAGTACCTTAATAGAAAATTCGTTTTGTAGGATGAGACACTTTAGAATATTATGATTTAGTTGTTGGTCTCTGTCTGATTAATTTGACTTCTAGCCAGTAAATTCAGTATTTTTGTATATACTTTCTTCGAGTAGTTGAAATATTTGATAAATTTAAAGGTTTTTAGATTACTTGGTCAAGAATAACGTTATTTTCCAAGTTTATGGATTTGGCTGAAAATGGCTAATTAAGTTAACTAAAACAAAAGCCTGGGTGCAAATATTTATGGTTTGATTTTATCATTTCACCCTGCAGCCAATTTGGCGACAATTCTTCAGCCAGCCCAGAAATAACGGCTTAAAATTCTTTCAGATGTCACCATTTTGTTGAGTTCGAGTTGAGTTCTGTGTATGGTCTTGAACCTTTTATTGAACGAATTTAAATATTTGGACTTTATTACTCTATTGTGACACGATATCTTTTTTTACAAAATTAATCAAACAATTACGCAGAATAGATTACTTACGGTGAATCAATAATTTGTAAAATGAAACGAGGTCGATTGTATAGCGCTACAATCTCAAATATTAACTGCCAGATTCACTAAAAAGATTTAAAATTTAAACCCGATCTAGTTGTCATGAAATTTAAATCTTATAGTCAGCCAGTTTTGTTTTGCGCATTATATTGTCCTAATTTATATTAGATATCTCAACAAATAAATACTTAATTAGGTATATTAAGGATAAAAACCTTGCGACAAAGCCTTGAAATATGTACGAGAAATAGTTGTATCCTGAAAATAAATAAAGATCTCCGTTTTTGCCGGTTCAGTAATAAAACAAATTGATTTTATATACTAGTATTTTTTGGATCTAAAACTTGCTTGACTTCTTGTTGCTCTTGTCAGTTTCAGCACACTGCTGTCAATTTAGGATGGTTTTTGATTTTACTCATGTTAGTGAATCCGGCTGTAAATGTTTTATTTTGCTGTACCTTTCTGTAATTCAGGTTTTTTATGGTTCTTTTTAGAATCCAAAAGGGGGCGAATTTACCGTTTAATAATTATTTACTTTAATTCGCCAAATTTTACATTGAGAAATCAATTGAAATTTTAACTACTAAACAAATTAATGTTTTGATAACTATATTTTTACTTAGCCAGTGCAGCACATTACCTTTTATGATTCGAGACATTTTGTACAGAATTGTAACACTCATTTTCTTGGTATCGTTCTATGATAAATTTTTGCATATGCCTAGACTATTGGAAATTCGTGGCCTAGTTTGAGATAGGATTTGTTTTGATGCTCCTAAAACTTGAGATACATCTACTTCAACTAGAGTGCCAGTTCTTATTTACTATTGAAAGTGACTTTTCGCCTGCTGTGTAAAATGTTTGATTTATAACCACTTAACCGACAGTTATAAATTCCTTTCTATGATCTAATTTTCAAATATCTATCGCTTTTAATTTATTTGTAACTATCTGTCTCTCTAGATTCTAATTATTTATCGCTTGAAACTCTAATTATTTGTTGCTTTATCAATTTTTCAATTTGTTTTAACATTGCTTATTTTTTTTGATTGCGAAGTTGATAGTCTCTTACAGGGTTGGATTTATGGAACTTTATAGTCCCTTTACAGGAAAAACCGAATCCTTTCTAAAAAATTCTGAACACTTTATCCAAAGATTAAAACCCATCCAATTATAGCCCGGAGACATATTGGTCAGTTTTGATGTAGAATTCCTGTACACAAATGTTCCTATAGATGATTCAGTTTCCATAATATCTGACATTACGAAACAACAACATGGACAACGCCCTACTAGAATTAATTAAGGCATGTCTGATTTCCACTTGTTTTACTTTTCAAGGAACTTTCTTCGAGCAGACTTCGGGAGCGGCCATGGAATCTCCGCTGTCACCTGTGGTAGCTTACATCTTTATGGAAGCTTTTGAAGAAAACGCCTTATCTTCTGCTACTCTAAAACCTAAATTTTGGTGCAAATATGTGAATGATACATTCGTAGTTTGGCCAAATGACGCAAGTAACCTCCATAATTTCCTGGATCATCTAAATCAACAACACCCTAATATAAAATTCACTATGAAAACTGAATCAAATGGTGCCCTTCTCTTTCTTGATGTACTAGTACAAAGGAAAGAGAATGGCAATTCTGTGTACAGAAAACCAACACATACAAATCGATATCTCAATGCAACGTCACACCATCATCCTTCTCAAAAACAATCCGTCATAAATTCTTTGGTATATAGAGCATTTTCAGTCTGTGACGAATAATCACTAAAATAAGAAACATAAAAACCAACTAATGCTCTGAGAGGCAACGGATATTGCGCTGAAGATATAAGACGTTCTATTAATAAATATAAAAACCCAACTCCTCACCAAAATGTGATAAATGAACCTCTTATGGAGAGTGTTGTCTTACCTTGCATACACGGAATCATGTACAAGATTGCCAGATTGCTTTGAAAATCAAACATTCGAACAATTTTCAACACATGTAAGAAAGTTGGACAATGTTTGAAGTCTCCAAAGGACACAATTCCATTTCAAACAGAAGGCATTTACAAGATACCTTGCTCTTATGGTTAAGTGTATGTAGGTGAAACACGACGGCCTATATCCACTCCGCTTAAGGACCTTGAAAGATGTATAAAAAAGAAACAAATTGTCCAATCTGTAGTAGCTGAACACCAGCATTGCTTAAGTCACAATTTTAATGTAAGAGAAACTAAGGTGCTAGCATCAGTACCTGTTTTTTTAAACGTAAAATTAGAGAATCAATCGAAATTTGTAAATATCCAAATAATATTAATAGAAAGGCTGGTTATAGTTTACATCACACGTGGAAATCCATTATAACGCTGGGTCACGTTTCGCTGAGCACCAGTCGGATATCAATACCGGGCTGTTCCTCCTCGATAGTCATTCAGTGCTCTAATCTCGTGGAGTAAAGATCACTGAAGATGTCTCGTGCAATCGTAGGCGAAACGTCGGATAATTATTCCCATTTGACACGGTCTAAACCCAAGAACCATGATTTTCAAATTCATAGTCTAGTTTAAAATAAAGTGTTTTATCTTGTATAACTAGGCTATATGGACATAGACCCCTCCATCTGAAGTAGTCGCTTTGTTTACTCTTTTAATTGGTCTGCCGCCCACCATGCAAGAGACTGTCAAAATTAACTTACTCTACCTTCCTTACGTTAACTTTCAATTTTTTTTTAAATGATGGAAAGCCAATATCTTTTGAGCGACATTTTAACAAAATTTTTACCTCTTGCAATTTTTCCTGCATAATCGCATTTATGTCAGATGGCTACATAGAGGAGCTTGCAATAATTCACTCCGTGTTGTCATTTATTTCTGGGAAGGGATATACCGTCAGAAATAAATGTATTAAAGCTCGTTAAAAATAGTAGAAAATATAAAATAACGGATCTTACTCTGAGATGAGCTAGCATAGAAGTAGACTACAGTCAGCAGTAGATCAAAATTAGGTAAGTCTGAACTGAGGTCCCTTACAGGATGTTGCTGGGATTTTGTGAGGCGTTGAACCCTTCTTCATAATTAAATAAATTTCTTATTATATTTCATTAGAGCCTCATACAATAATAATTAAAATCTTCGATTTCACTGGCGCCTCACAATCTCTTCGTAAACTTGCACTTTTATTAAACGAAAATGGAATTTTTAGAGTAGGCGGACGTTTAAAAATGCTAACATATCATATGATGCTAAACATTAAATGCTTCTGCTAAGAACTCATCCTGTTACCTATTTAATTATACAATATTTTCACAATAAAAATTTCTATCCAGGTCCTCGTACCCTTCAGTATCTAATCACTCAACGATTTTGGATCTTATCAGCTCGCAGAGCCATTCGTCAGATGCTATCAAAGTGTTATGGTTGTTTTGCGTTAATCCCGTTCCATTGACACCGTATATGGGTGATTTACCTTCTCCTCAAGTTCCCCAAGGTAAAGCATTTTCCCGTTGTGGTGTTGATTTTGCAGATTCTATATCTATTTTCTTGAGCAGGTATCGAGGGGTGCGTAATCAAAGGGCGTGTATTTGTGTATTTGTCTGCCCTGGCACCAAAGCAGTTCATTTTGAGCTTGTTTCTGATTTGACATCGGAAGCTTTTCTCGCTGTTTTTCGCAGATTTATCGCTAGACATGGAAAAGGTAGTGCTATCTACAGTAATCGAGCAACTAATTTTATGGGAGTGAAGTGAAACCATCCTCAGGCTGCTCCTGCAGCCGAAACGTTAGTGGTTGTGAAGGATTCCAGTGTTTCATCATTGCAATGGCTATTGGATCGCACTGTAAAGTTTTATGAGAGTCCTGATAATGTTGCTCGAGTAGCCCATATTCGCACCATTAAAGGACTAATAGATCGTCCATTAATCAAGCTGTGTCCGCTATCAAACCAGTAGCTGACAAAATATCTAACAAAATTGGTTGTCGACAGTATTTAGTTAGTAAGTGATGGGAGAATAACTTTTTTGGCTTTTATGGGATATCTGTTGAGCAGAAAAAATATTTATTTATTCTTGATGGGTGAAATGTTTTTTATTAAATTAATATTGTCTTTTGATTCCGCTTCATAATTTAGTTATTTTTTTATTCACTATTCATAATTGGTAACTTTGCACTTAACCCTGAATACGCGCTGCTGTGAACAGAGAGACATCGTCAGACCGTGAATAAGTTAATATGTCGAAGAAGCATCTTGGCGTGAATCTTATATCCTCAATGGCTTAGAACCATTTTGTATTTGTATTGTCGTAAATTAAAACCATTGAAAGATATCCTAGAAAGCCGGTCGGCAGAAACCAGATTAACCATGGGCGAGTGCAGTATTTAGTACCATTGTGAATAACGGCTGATTTTATTTCTTTATATATTTACAAATAAGGTGGTCCTTTGTAAACTATCGAAATACCAACCAGCCACTTGAAAGTAAAAAAGGAAAAGATGTGAGTAGTGAACATAACCCGATCCTCATCATCCCCCCTCCTCCTCGGCCTTGACCTTGACCTTGTCCCACTCCTGTTTGGCCCCGCCCACATGTCCTTGTCATTGACCTTGAAAGCGCACGTGTGCCTTGTCCATGGCCTTGACCTTGTGTTCAAGGTTGTGCGTGACCTTGACCTTGGCCGTGCTCGCGGCGACCTTGGCTTTGTTGGATGCCACGTTGGGTGTGTGACCTTGAAGTAGTTATTTGTGCATTGTAATAGTGTGGGATGATCTTGAAATGATTTTGACCTTGCAAATTCTTCTATAAAATTGAGTGAGTCTATTTACATTCATTCAGTGTAAAATGTCAGATACGGAACTATCTAAAGAAAAAATTATAGAGCAAGTCGGCAGAGTAATTTGTTTATATCAGAGTAATTTAAAAAGTTTGTGTGATTTTGAAGAAAAGGATCTAGCATTTTTTCCTCTCGAATATTTAAAAACTTACGTTGATACGCTGAGTTTACGGCAAATTTGGGATAAGCTGCCAGCGCGATATCGGTGTGACAAGGAACTACAGTTAAGCTTACCCTGTTACATTCATTATGAACAAATATATCGTCATTATATAGATGGGCCACCACCAGCAATAAAAAAGTGTCGTGAGTGTAAAAATAAGTGAATAATATGAATAGTACCTTGCAAGAGACAGTAAAAAAATTGGACAGTGAATTCACTGAAACGGCTAGTAATTATTTCAATGATGCAATGAAAAGTCGAGCAGAATTAGCATCGCGCTATTGTGATTTGGCTTTTGAATATGAAAAGGCTGCGAATGCATGTAGTAAATATTGTAGCAAAACAATAAATTTACAAGACTTTGTTCGTGAAATAAAAAAGTTGGGGTTTAGTGACTGTTTGGAAAAACTGATTAGTTTCATTGCAGATCCAGTTGGGTCAAGTGAAATTAGAGTGTAGGACTTAAGTTTAACGTAGTAGTAGTTAATATGGAAAGTTTAGTGAGAGAAATGTACGAAAAATTTCTAATTTCTGCAGCCTATTTGGAATTTTACGCATTTGAATTGCAAGATTCGGAGGCTCAGGATTTTAGTGTATTTTTTAAGTATATAAACCATGCTGAAGTGTGTATTTTAGCGAGTATAGTTTATAAGAATTTTCTAAGAAATATAAACGAACAAATATTATTGAAAAAATTAAGAAATTTAGGTTTAGGTGATAATGTTACACGTATAGAAGAACGGCAGAAAAATGTCAATCAATAAAGTACATAAAATGTAGTTATTTGTTTCATTATATTTTGTCCTTGAAATCATCCTTATACCAATTTAAATGTGTGACATCATTTGACCTTGAATACTCCTCCCACTATTTCTACCGTCAAGCTACCACCACCATTGTTACAATTCGACCTTGAAAACTCGCTATAAAGGTTAGTGGGAAAAGAAGTAACTTCAAACAGTCGTAGATATCAGTGGCATAAGCATCAAATATTGTGTCCGTGTAGTGTTCTGAAAGTGCTTTTATATTCACGGTGATTTTTGGATTTATATACCATTTTTTCAATAATGAGTATTGCAAAAGAAACTCTAGATGAAATTAATGAAATGTTCAGCAAAGATTTCGAGGTTTTAGAGAGAAAAAAGGTTACCGAAATGACTTTAGGCAAAGTGTATAAAATGGTAAAGATGGTTTCAATGACTACACGATTTGGTAAAACTCTTTTAGTGGCTTTACACGATGACGGTGATAATAGCACATTCGAGACTTTTTTGCCAAAACGTGTGGCCGAAACACTGTCTGACGATATTGTAGATATTATGAGTAAAACTAAAGGGACATACACTCTAACTTATTTGGGGTAGGGCACTAGAGTTTTTGGAAACAATACTCGAACATTATTACGTTTTGGCTCATTGGAGTAAATTGTATGTAAATTGTTTTAAAAAAAGATGTAATTATATTTAAAATATAGTTGCACATGTCAGAATACTTACGCGTGTTCATTATTTCTGTTAAAGATGTCTGCTGATGCGACGACGACCGTCAACGAATGTGTAGATAGATACATATTTTGGTTGGGAAGAGAATTGAGAAATATGGCTCACAATATGTTAGATAGCGCAAATGATTGGCCGCATATTGATTCAACCAAAGATCAATATAAGAACGAGATTAGGGATGCAATCAATTTTATGGCTGAGGCACACATGTGCAACAAATTTTTATATGGTTCCATAGACATGGATACATTTTGTGCTGAAATGGTTGAAGAAGAATTAAAAGAATATGTCGTTAATATTCCACATTTACCTGGTGAGCTTGCTGCAAAATATGAATTGTTTCCTGCAACAACAACAGCCCAAGATGTTGACGATCGAAATAGTGTCGGATGGGATAGAATTTTGAGCAACGACAATGAAGACATGGAAAATTAATTTTTTATAATTTTTGTATTTGTGCAATTAAGTAACTGTAAATAAATATCTGTTACAATCACAGTTTTGTTTTATTTCTTTTACAAACATACCAACCCAGTAGATCATAGTCAGTGTTTCTTTTTCTCAGCTGAAATATTTAATATAGGTAGGGCAAATAAAAATAAAATAGTTTAGTAAAGATTGAAAATGAGTCGAGGAAACAACACAATTGATTAATTTGGTCGTTAGAAATATAATGAAAAATATCATATATTATCTGGGCCAGAAGGGATTGGTTTTAAACTTACAGCGGATGGGCAGTATGATATGGGTGGAAAAATCATAACCAACTTAGGCGAACCTAAAGATGATGACGATGCTGTGACAAAACACTTTGTTAATAGAAAGTTTTACAATTTTGCAGTTGTAATATGTGACATATTTAACAAGGATGTCCTCCCCATGATATACCAAAATAATAGTGAGTTTAAAACAAAAATTGAAGTTATTCAGAAAATACTCTATCATCAGCCTTTAAATGACTCATTAAGCGCACTGTCGTACGGCTCGAAAAAATCTAAAAAAAGGGAAAGCAGGTTAAAGAATAGGAGAACGCACTCCGAGTGGCATAGCCTTGAAGATAACATCGTAGTCGTCGGTAAATTGTACCTTCCCTCCAAGAATATTGAAATGTTATTTATGTGTATGATGTTTTATTGTCATTGTTTTTAATGATGAAGATTGAAAAAAAACTTTGTTTTACAATATATTGTTTATTTATTTTACATTTTAAATTAAAATTATAGTCATACAATATGTTATTAAAACAATATTATCTTTATCTAGCCAAGAGTTGAAGTGGTTGGGAAATCCTAGCCATTTAACATATAATTGATCGGTGTGACTTTTCTTGCGTTGTCTAAGGACCTTTTCTACTAGATTAATACCAGGAGTGCTTGTTTTTTGTAGTTCTGACTCGTAAAAGCACCCTCTTATAGACTGACCTTCTAGCGATTCCAATAAGTATGTAGGTGGATTTGTAACGTTAACTTTTACAACTTTAAACAATTCGGTTGACCAAGAGGGCGTATATCCTTTCTCGAATAAGCTTTTGGATTTACTAATACGCATAATGTCACCCATGGAAAACTTAAATTTTTTAGGTACAATTTTTAAATAAGCGTATGCTTTAATTTGTGTTTTTTCTTGTACGTCTGCAGGCTTCATTCCAATGGTGCGATGTTTCGAATGGTTATAGGTTTTGGTTACTTCCGATAATATATGTATCCATTTGTAAGATCCTCTTGCCGAGAGTTGTTTATATAAATTATTTTTTAAAGTCCTTATGACTCGCTCAACAATTGCAGCTTTCTTTGTGCTGTAAGTGGAATAATGATTTATATTATATTTTTCCATCAGGGCTGGAAAGTTTGTATTATAGAACTCCTTCCTTGATCACTTTGCAGATTTGTTGGTGTATATGATGCCTCTTCAATGATGCTTTTCATCGCATTAGTAACTTCTTTACCGGTCTTGTTTTTTATCGCTTTTGTATAGACAAATTTAGAGTAGCAATTTACACAGACCAAAATATAACGATAATCATCGTTTTCATCAGCATACTGTTGCATTTCAGCCAAATCAATTTGCCACAAATCTCTGTATCCTTTTATTATCGTGCGCCGTCTTACAAAATTTTTTCTAGCCGTTCTATGTAGTTCATTAACAATTTTGATTTTTTCTAGACTGGGCTCTATATTATTAGTAATATTTAAGGTTTCAGATCGAAGGAAGAACTGAATAATATCATTAAATATTGAGCTTAATATATATCTTCTTCTCGTAATTCCTCTACGATTGACATAATTTCATTTTCGTGTCCAGTGTGACCATTGTGGAACTCCACAACAAACGTAAACGATCCACCAACTCTTTAGCTTTGTTCCAGTAGACATATTGAAATTTTATCGAAGATAATTTCTTTTTTGTGGGTAACTGTAGTTTTTCAGAGAGATTTTTTCTTGTAATAGTACCACCTAATTTTGTGTCCATTATCAAAGGTTTAATAATTCTTAAATATTTGTTCCATCTGGTCTCTCGTAAACCATCACTTTTTTTAAAATTGTTGTAGACAGCACTCATAGATTCCAAAATTTCCTTGTACGTTGAAAGTACATTATCACTTAATTGTTGTTCCTTGCCTAAACTTGGGGGTGTTTTAAGAAATAACAAATCATAAAGTGCTGGTAATCCACCATATTCCGCAATATTTTTCCCTTTTTTGTATAAGACAATATTTCCATTTCGAAAACGCACCTCTAAATTACCAATAAAATTTTTGTTATGATCTGTTTTTGAACCAAAACGTACACCATATATAGTATCGTATAGAGATGGTTTCGAACGTAATCCTTTCAGGTGTGCGTTTAAAGTATCGGAAGTTGTGATGTCAGCGGATGCGAGAGATGTATTAGTTGATGTCGAGGGTGTATCAAACACCGATTGGCTAATATTCTCTTTTGAAATGCGATACTGCTGCTGCTCCTGAATAGGTGTGGAGGTTTAAAGGAATATGTAAGTTGGGGAAAACCAGATATATGAGTCGACTGCACTGATGTACTGGGACTATGTGACTTTGTAGCTGGATAATCTTGTTGTTGTTGTTGCTGTTGTTATTGCTGTTGACGTTGCTTGACCACATCAGATATAGTTGTCAACGGCTTAGAAATGGGTTCATAAAACTTTTCTAATTCCACAACATGAGATTCTTTTGCCGCTTTAATTTGTTTAAATTTTTTTCTGACGGCATTGATAGCTTCCACTCGTTTACATTTTAAGTCGATCGCGTTATTCATGAAGTTAACAAAGGACGTTTCAACAATCCAATGAGTGTTTTCTCTTATTATTACAGTAATATATAGCTATCAAATCCTTTGCGGCATCTTCCCGATTTCACATCACTGTTTTTATCAATTACTAAAAATCCATATTTATTATCCCAACATTTTGAGTACATTTCTTGAAATTGAGTAAAAGTTAGATCCGGTGAAACGTGGTCGGAAAATATGTGTTTCATATTCAACTCATCTTGTTTAAACATAATAATAAAATTGGCATTGTCTCGCACAAGCTGTTTAGGCACTCGCGAATATGTTTGCGCTAGGTAAAAGGAGTCGATATTTTTATGACGTCCCATGCTAAAGTACGATCTTATAACATCTTGTTTTTCACATATAACATCATCAAAGATAAATATAGAGTTTGGTTTTGCATCGGACGGTTCCACAATATTACTGGAATCACTAAAGGCATAGTAGCCTAAACCTTTGATGGGTTCTAAAATTTTCCTTAAATACTCATATTTCGGTTGATACACAGATTTCGAGTAAATATAGACATTTTCGAAACGTAGCCCAAGGGGGTGTGTAAGCAGCGAAATCATGACATTAGTTTTTCCACAATTGGATGGACTAATTTACAGGCCGCTAATAGAGGAAGGAAGTAGAGGACCGTGTCTCTTCATTATCTTCTTTTCAAATCCAAGTTCGACTTTTTCATCGAGATTGTCAATAGGAAGTTTTTGTTTAAGATCGATAACGCGCATCTTAGGAAAATTTGATATTTTATAGACAATTTTTCACAAAAACTGTCATTCAGATGCCGAGCGTCAAACGAAGTGGACGGTCTCACGTTTCCAATAAAACTGGACACGGTATTGTGAATTCGTTAATAAATAAATTACCATTCGAGGTACATATTCCCGGTTATCAATATTGCGGACCAGGAACAAAAGTAATAAAACGTGTAACAAGAGGTGATCCAGGCATTAATCCTTTGGATTGCGCATACAAAAAACACGATTTACCCTATTTACATAACAAGGACAACATGAATGCGAGACATCGAGCGGATTACGAGCTGGAACAAAGTGCTTGGAATAGAGTAAAATCGAAAGATTCCAGTTTAGGTGAAAAAACAGCAGCTTGGTTAGTTTCAAACATTATGAAAGGAAAACAACGTTTTGGTATGGGTGTACCATCATCATTATCAACAAAAAAACATCTAGTAAAGGCACACGTCGCACTAACGAGCATTTGGCTTCAAAAACCGGACAAAATTAATAACGTCGTTGTTTTTGACTCTAGACGTAACAAAATCAGTATCCGGTAATTTTTGAGGGCGCTAAGTTAATTTCTGGCATTATTTTACTAATCCGGTGAAGGGGGGCTGACTTAGGGTGGGGAGGGGGAGGGGAGTAATATCAAAAAAACGTAATGTTATCGTTTTATACGTTTTTAGGTTCTCCGATATCATTTCTGGCATTATTTTACCAATCGGGTGAAGGGGCGCTGACTTAGGGTGGGGAGGGGGAGGGGAGTAATATTTAAAAAACGTAATGGGTATCGTTTTATATGTGTTTAGGTGCTCCGATTTCATTTCTGGCATTATTTTACCAATAGGGTGAAGGGGCGCTAGTAGTGGATCTGGGGCGTTCCTATTACTCCGGATGGCATGTTCCATCGACTTCTTCACTTCCTCAGCAATGACCTTGAAAGAACTACCCTTAAAATGCAAGAACTACCCTTAAAATCAAAGAATTCTAAGAAATATGAGTGACGTAATTAGTTCTTCGGCATCGAGGTTCATCGGGGGTGGTTTTTCCATCGACTTCTTTACTTCTTCGGTAATGACCTTGAAAGAACCAGAAGCTTGAAGAAAGAAGCCGAAGGATACCGAGCTAAGCCGAAGCTTGAGCGAGTTAGTAATAATTGTTTTCCAAGAATTTCACTTAGTCACCGCCAAAAATAACTTCTTCGGCACTCGATTGCAAGAAGTAAAAATGTCGTAATTTGAATGATTCATACATAAAGTGTGATTAATAATATAAATTCATGTTTGTTCAGGTTAAACTTGGGCTCGGCTAGATGACTACATGCATGACCTCATCCTGGTTCGTGGAAGCTAATTTTATGCGCAATAATTAAAACATTTTTAATATATAATGAGTATAATTATTTTAAAACAATATTGTTTGTCTTTGACAACAGATTGAATAACATTAGTGATTATTTAAATTATTTAAATTAGTTATTTATTTAAAAAATATAGATTTAAAAAAAATGGATTGTATAAGTATGTGGGATGATATATCAGGTTTTCCTGATTTACCTTACAAATTTATGATTTATTTTCAAAATTATTTGAATTGGAAAATTGTATCAAGAAGACAAAAATTAAATTCGGATTTTATACGAACATTTCTGACAAAATTGAATTGGGAAGAATTATCAAAACATCAACAATTATCTGAGGAGTTAATTGAAGAATTTAAAACATGGGTAAATTGGAATTCTATTAGTAAATATCAAAAACTGTCTGAAGAATTTATTAGGAAACATAAAGATGAAGTTAATTGGATAATGATTATAAAATACCAGAATGTAGATAAGGAATTTTTAGATAAAATGAAATTTTCTTTTGAAAAACACAATGATAGCACTGAATATTGATATTATATTTTAATTTTTATAGTTATATTATTTTTTAAAATATATTTGTATTATATTTTTGTATAGATAATTTCATTAAAAAAACTAATATTATGTTTATTTTAATTTGATTGAAAAAAATAAAAATACAGTTTAAAAAAAATATATATTTTGTTTTATTTGATATATACATTATTTTTTTATTCAAAACTATTTTTATTAATCCAACTATTATGTTTATTATCAAAACCTAACCATTTTACAAATATTTCATTACCTTTACGCTTAAGTAATTTTTCTACTAAATATACATCAGGATATTTAACTTTTTGTAATTGTAATTCGTAAAAGCCTCCTTTGATTTCTTGACTATTTACATCTTTAAGTAAATAAGTAACAGGATTAGTTAATTGAATTTTTCTAATAGTAAATATTTCGTTTGACCAATTAGGTTTATATTTTTTATCAAATACACCTCGATATTTTGATATACGAACATGATCTCCAATATTATATTTCGGTTTTGATGTCATTTTAATTTTATTATAAACATTATTAAGTAAAAATTTTTCATGTTTTTTAGTTACATCAGTAGGTTTAAAACCTGTGGTGCTATGTTTTTTGTTATTATAAATATTAATAATTTTCGGTAATATTTTAAGCCATTTATAGGATCCTTGAAAACTAAATTCTTTCCACATTATATTTTTTATTGTTCGATTTACTCGTTCAACAATAGTAGCTTTTTTTTCACTATAAGTAACGTAATGTTTAACATTATATTTTTTCAATAAATTTTGTACTTCTTTTCCTGTAAATTCTCCTCCCGAATCTGTACACAAGTGAATTGGTCTTTGATTTTTGAAGACATTTTTCAGTGCATTTGCTACTTCCTTTGATGTTTTTGATTTTAATGGATATGCCCATACATATTTTGAAAAACAATTAATTACGACTAAAATATATTTATATCCATTATTTTCAGATGAATATTCTTGCATATGAACTAAATCAGCTTGCATTAAATCTAGTAATGATTTTATAATTACTTTTCTACGTTTAAAATTTATTCAAGCAGGTTTATGTAGTTCTTCAACAATTTGTCTTTTAACATCAGTTTTATATTTTGACATTTTAATTTTCTTAATTGAATATAAAATTAATACTGATTAATAAATAAAAAACAACCTATTTTTATATGGTTTATTATGAAAAATAATTAATATTCCAAGTTAAATCTTTCTTTATAAATTGTATTTCTATGTTCAATGGTTAAAATTTTATTAAGTATATCTTCTAAAAATTTAATTCTATTTCTAAAACGACATCTATCTAAGGCCATTTCCATATATATATATTTCCATTTCGAGCTTTGCGATAAGCAAAATTCCATTTATATAATAAATAAATTTTATTTTTGGATTCATTAAAAGTAACACTCTTTTTTTCTTTATTAATTTTTGTGTTTATTGTTAAAGACATTTTAAAAAAATTATTCAATTATATTGGCTTCATACAATTCTTCAATAATTGAATTAATTTCGTTTCGATTACTAGTATTACCAGCTGCTTCTGATGCAAGTAACAGATGAAGTCGTTCAACAAGTTCATTTGGGTCGTCCCAATAAATATAATCAGCTGATTTATTATTAATATTCATTAACATACCTTTGCCTTGAAGTAAATTTAATGAAATCTGTGATTCACCAATATTAGAATTATTATCATTGTCACTATTACTATAATTTTTAATTATTTAAAATTTTTCATTTGAGCTTCTCTTCATATTTTTTAAAACGTTTGTTCCCTTTAAAATGTTAACAAAATTTTTGGCATCATCTTTTGTATAAACAGTCGGTGGTTTCTGATTAAAAAGTAATCCATATAGACCTTTAGTACCTTTGTATTTTTTTCCTGCACCTATGATATCCGGTCCATCAAAATCAATTTTTTTATTTCCAATAGAAAACTCGCTACTTTCCTTTTCATTATATTTTATACGTAATTGATCAT
Organism: Diaprepes abbreviatus; assembly: GCA_034092305.1. NCBI lineage: Eukaryota > Metazoa > Arthropoda > Insecta > Coleoptera > Curculionidae > Diaprepes > Diaprepes abbreviatus. The sequence goes on from JASJET010000103.1 coordinate 2,032,044, forward strand.
TTGATTTACTAATATTTGGATCATTAATAAGTTTTTTAATATATTTAAGGGGTAAAGGGTGAAACTGGTCGTAATAATCTACTAATGACTTTTCATGTATTGATTTGTTAAGTTCGTTTTCATATTGTTTTTGTCTATTAATATCATTATTTTTTAAATCGTCAGCAATCTTTTCTATTAACATTTTTCTTAAATTATACGGTTTTTTTTCCAACGGTACTGAAACTTAATTTTCTTTTAAATTTTTTTTTGCTTTTTGAGGTGATGAAACTGTACCACGTGTTCCTTTGGGAGTTAAATCCTCTATTGGAGTAGAAGTTATCGGATCAAATAAAATGGATTCTTTATCATTGTTTGTTGTTTCTTTAATACTATCATTTTCAAATAAATCAGAATATTCATCTTTTCTCTTAATAGGAGAAAATAATGATTCTTTTTATTTATATTTTCTATAGTAGGTTTTAAATTACTTTCAATATTTTGTAAATGCTTGGTTATAGGTTGAAATAAGTCTTCATGAGTTTTTTGACCATGTTTTAGAATTAATAATTTATTTTTTATATTTTTTCCCTTTTCAATTAATTTTTCTTTTATATTTTGTTCTAATCTATTAGATTTTCTTTTCTTTTTTAAATTTACTAAATGATTAATTTTTCTTTTCTTTTTGAGAGCCATTGTTCTTTATTCACAGATTTAATAAATCTAACTAAAATTTTATTTTAATATTAAATGTATATATACTTATCAAAACCATAACGATATCGACCATTGTTTAGAGAATTATCTTTAAAAATTGAAATAAATCCAAGAGGTGATTTCCAACAATAAGAACATATTTTTTTAAATTTTTCAAATGACATATCTGTACCAACATGATCTGTATATATGTGACGTAAATTTAGTTCATCTTGTTTAAAACAGATTAATATATTAGCATTATCTCGAATTAGTTGCTTAGGTATTTTTAAATAAGTTTGACAAAGATAGAAACAATCTATTTTGTTATGACGTCCCATACTAAAATATTCTCTAATAATATTCTGTTTATCACATGCAACATCGTCAAAAATAAATAAAGAATTTGATTTTGCTTTAGATGGTGGTATTATATTTTCACTATTGTTAAATTCATAATAACCTATTCCTTTAATTGGTTTTAATAATTCATGTAAATATTTATATTTTGATTGATATAATGATTTCGAATACAAATAAATATTTTCAAATTTTAATCCATTAGGATGTTCTATAAGACTTAACATAGTGTTTGTTTTTCCACAATTTGATGGGCCTGTTATTATGCATCTTATTGTGTTTAGAAAAAGAGCGCTATGTTTTAAATTTTTTGTATGTGTTGTATCAGTATCGTGATTATCTACAGTTAAAGTAGTTTTGTGTCTTACAACATTTTTCATATTGTTTCTAAACTTATAATACTTATAAAAGAGTGTTGTTACTTAATATATAATTAGTTAACGTTCGAATTTTATACCGATAACAAAGAAAAATGAGATATTATTTAAGTCACGGTGAAATTAAAGGAAAAGTTTTATTAAATTCTTTTATAAATAAATAGCCATTTGAACTGCATTTACCTGGCTATAATTACTGTGGACCTGGAACAAAATTAGAAAAACGCCTCAGTCGTGGTGACGTAGGTATAAATCCATTGGATGAAGCATGTAGATTTCATGATATAGCATATAGAAATAGTTCAGAATTACATAATCGTCATGAGGCTGATCGAATTTTACTTAAAAATGCATTATCTAGAATTACTTCATCGGATGCATCATTCAATGAAAAATTAGCAGCTTTAGGTGTTTCTACTGCAATGCATACTAAACTTAAATTTGCAATGGGTGGAAGTGGAGAAATAAAACAAAATGGAAATAAAAATTTACAAGGAAAATTAAATATAAATAATGTAAATGTAATGCGCCAGAAGAACAATACTATAGTTAGTATGCAAACTGCCGATATATTACGAAAAAGTGCTAAAAGTATGCAAACCTATCTTGATCAAATAAAATTGTTGATAAAAAAAACTTGAACCTACAACTCATACGAAGGAAAAATACAAAAATTGCAAGAAAAAAAGAAAAAAAGATATTCGAAAACTAAAAAAAAATCTGATGAAAAACATATTGATAATTATCATGAGAAAGCAATAAAAGATAAAATATTACAAAAAAATTTTAAGAAAAAAATTGAACAAAATATGTTAAAATCCAGTAATGAATTATTAAATGAATCTCAAAGTAGAAAGAGAAAACTTATAGAAGATGATAGTAATAACGCTATAGATATGTTTAATATTAAAAAGATGAAACTGGATACATCAAATCAATTAAGAAATCGTAAATTTGTAGAAAATGAAGAAAATGATAATGCAGTTGATTATTCAGACAGTAGTGCATTAAAAAAATTTAAACAATAATTTTTTTCCTATAAAAGAAACGTCGATAGTTAATAATATGTTATTTTAGTTAAATCTATTATAATGACTAGAACATTATCTCGAGTAAGAAAACGTAACAGGCAAGTAAAAATAGAAAACGTAAATTTAAAAAACAGTTAAAAAAACGAAAACGTAAATTTAAAAAGAAATTAATGAATTTTCAATCTGTAACGAAAAAAATTAAAAATGTTATTATGAAAGAGAAACCTAAAAATCTTCATAGTGCTCTAAAGATAGCAGTTAAAACAATTAAAAATAAAAGTAAACAACTAAAATCACCAAGAGTAATTAAAATTCCAAAAACAGGAGGTATATTACCATTAATACCGATTTTTGCGGGACTTAGTGCTCTTGGAGCACTTAGTGGTGGAGCGGCTGGGATTGCCAGAGCTATAAATGATGCACGAGCAGCCGAACAAAAATTGGAGGAAAGTAAACGTCATAATAATACCATGGAAGCCATTGCAATGGGTAAAGGGTTATATTTAAAACCACATCATGCTGGTTTGGGTCTTTTTTTAAGTCCAACTTATTCGAGTCCAAAAAGACGAAAAAATTTCCAATAACTTTACCTAAAATTGCTTTAACCAATGTGGAAATTGATTTTTTTGCACATAAATTAAATATACCAAATTTTCGAGGAGTTTTCATGAAAGATCAATTACCAACGATGATTTATCGAAATGAAATGGGTGTAATTAATTTAGATAATTATTCAGGTCCTGGAACTCATTGGACTGCTTATAAAAAATTTAATAAGAAAATTTTTTATTTTGATAGTTTTGGAAATTTAAAACCACCCATTGAGTGTCAAATTTATTTTAATTCAAGTGGATCTTGCAATATTTACTATAATCATAATCCATATCAAACATATAATTCTATTAATTGTGGTTATTTATGTTTAGAATTTTTGTATTATCCTATTTTAGGTTAATATAATTATTATGTTTTAACTATTTTGTTTCATTTACTATTTATAATTCTTTCTGTTTACAGAGTAAAAAGAAATGTCTTATACATTTACATTATCAGCAAAAAGTTCAATTTTATCAACAAAAATGTATCCTCCTATAGTTCTAAACAGTGAAGATGAATACGTATTAGGACTTATAAACTTTGAAAGTTATAACACAATTCCAAACATTGATAGTTCAAATAATATATTTTATTTTGGTAATAATAATAAAATTGTATTGCCAAAAGGTTCTTATGAAATAAATGATATTTACCAATATATAAAAAATTATGTTTCTACTCATACTACGATCTCTTTAAATATTAATTCATTCATACCAAAAGGAATTGATAAAACAGAAAATTTAATATATAAAATGACCGACGAAGAAGATATAATTGAAATATTAGAAGAGCCATTCCAACTAACTCTTAAACCTAATAGAAATACTTTGAAATGTGAAATTTTGTGTAATTATGACATTCATTTTGAAAAGAAAAATTCAATTGGTAATTTATTAGGTTTTAGTAATAGATTACTTAAAGCTAATCAGTTGCATATATCAGAACATCCAGTGGATATATTTAAAGTTAATGCTATTTGTATAGAATGTAATTTAGTTATAAATTCATTTAATAATGGAAAACCGGTTCACATTATTCATATGTTTTACCCAACGACCGCACCCGGATTTAAAATAATTGAAAAATCAACGAATGTTATTTATTTACCAATTAGTACACATTATATTGATGAGATCATACTTAAAATTACAGATCAAAATGGAGATTTAATTAATTTTAGAAATGAACTTATTACAATACGTTTACATTTAACAAAAAGGCAAAATTAATTTATCGATAATTAGAAATAAAAAAATATATATGTAAATTTTTTTTTAAACCCCCCGCCACATTACCTTAAAAATTTTTTAATAAAAACCTAAATAATAGTATATATTTACCATTTAGTATATTTTACATTGATAAGATAACACTAAAAATTAATTTCTTTTCTAAAAAAATATAGTATTTCTTTATAATTATAATTCTTTAACTTTACCTAGTTCTTTTGATAGTCCTAATTTAAATCAATATAAATACGCTCCAGTTAACAAAAATAAGTTTAGTTATAAACGAAAGAGAAAACAATTAACATTAAAAAATAGAAAGTTCCTTAAATCTTTGGGATTTAAATTTAAAAAAAAAACTAAGAAAAAATAAATTTAAAAGAGTGTTGGTGTAATTTAAAGATACATATTAGTGTAAGAGCTGTAAAATTTTTAATATTACTTAAGTGTAAAAAAAAAGAAAAAACAAAAAGATTATGAGTTATAATATATTAAATGTTAATGAAAATATAATATATGATGACTCAGTTACAAGTTATCAGTATCATACCCACCAACCATATTCATCTTCAACTTTAAATAATAATGATGAAATTAGAATACCTATACAAACTCAAGATCTCTATACACTACCAAGTCAAAGTTATTTATATATTGAAGGAAAATTATTAAAAGACGATAATACATTTTCTGATAATGTCCAATTTATAAACAATGAAATTATGTTTCTTTTTGAAGAAATTCGATATGAATTAGGAGGACTGGTTATTGATCGAATTAGAAATCCTGGAATAACTACTACGATGAAAGGATATGTCTCATTTACCGAAGCGGAAAGTAAAAATTTAAATAATACAGGTTGGAATGAAAGTGAAAATCCTTCACTATTAGATGGTAATGGTAATTTTAATGTTTGTTTGCCATTAAAAATGATAATGGGATTTGCCGAAGATTTTCATAAAATAATAATGAATTTACGTCAAGAATTAGTTTTAATAAGAAGTAATAGTGATTTAAATGCAATAATTCAAATAAATGATAAAAAAGAAACTTATAAAGTAAAACTTGAAAAAATTCTATGGAAAATGCCTCACATTATGGTAAACGATAGTCAAAAACTACGTTTATTTAAACAGTTTGAAAGTAATAGAGATTTAACCATTGCCTTTAGAGGATGGGAATTACATGAATACCCTCAGTTACCCCAATCGAAAAACCATATGTGGACTGTGAAGAGCTCTAATCAACTTCAAAAGCCTCGAATTGTGATTTTCGGATTGCAAACTAACAAAAAAAATAATATTTCAAAAAATATGAGTCATTTAGATCACTGTAAATTATCTAATTTAAAAGTTCATTTAAATTCAAAAGTATTTCCATATGATAATTTAAATATTGATTTTGATACTAACAAATATGCAATTCTTTATGAAATGTTTACGCAATTTCAAAAATCTTATTATTATAAAAATGAAAGTTCAGCTTGCATTTATCCTATAAAGTATAAAAATATTGCTCCATTGGTAGTTGTAGATTGTTCACGACAAAGTGAAGACATTCTGAAAGGTGGTGCTATTAATATTCGAATAGAATTTGAAACAAATTCCTTAATACCTGCGAATACCACAGCTTATTGTTTAATATTACATGATAGATTGATTAAATATAATCCGTTAACTAATAATATAACAATATTTTAATATGTATGTGATAGATATTCAAGGATTTCAATATAAAGATTCTTCATTTATATGCAGAGAAATTGCTATTTTAAATATAAGAACTGGAAAACTATTTCATAAACATATTTACTTACCTTTGTCTTCCCAATGGTTGAACAATGAATTTAACCAACAAGTTAATTGGAGTACAACAAAATTACATGGACTGGAATGGGATTGCAAACTTAATAATAGAGACTCTATAGTAATTGAAAATATTTTTTCCTTCATGAGGTATGTAATAGAAAAGAATCAAAAAGTTTTTGTTCAAGGATTGGAAAAAAAGCATTGGCTACATAAAATTATTTTCAACGAAATTATAGATTTAGCTGATTTAGGATGTCCAAATGTTAAAAATATTATCAGTTCATATAATGTTAAAAATCTACATTGTAATAATCATTTGTATAATAATTTAAGATGTGCCAAACAAAATGTATTTGCATTAAAGAATGGATTGTATCAAATAATTATCAATAAATAAATATTTTTTTTTTGAAAAAGGTTTGTTTTTTTTTTAAAAAAACTCATTGAATAGATTCATTTTTTTTTTTATTTTTTTTTCAAATAATACATATTAGAATATATATAGGGAATACATAATATATAAAAATACATATTAGAATATATAGGAATACATAATATATAGAAATACATAATATATAAGAATACATAATATATAGGAATATTTAATATAATAAATATTAAAAATATTTATGACAATTTAAAAATAAATCCTCTTCATCCGGAATTGTTATTTCAATTCCTTGATTTTCTTGAACTTTGTCTGAAACATTAGTTGGTTTCTTTCTTTTAACTGGAACTGGAGGGGGTGGACGAAGTAGAAGAGTATCTGAACTTGACGATGACGATGGCAACATCGATTCGTCTTCGAGATTGAACGAATACTTCTTTACTGCCTTTTAGAATAATAAAAATTGTTCATCATCTTCAAGTTTGGCACGTATATATTGAATAGGTAGGTTTCCAAATTTTTTCAACAAAGTTACAGTTTTTGGAGAATATGTTAACTGTATAAATATTTTATCACCTTTTAATGTTATATCTTTAACACCAAATCTAAAAAAAAATAAAAAAAAACAATAGAGTTTTAGATTTTTTTAAAAAATTAAATTTTTATAAAGTTTTTTTTATTCTATTTCTAAAATAAAAAAAAAACTAATATATTAATTTTTTATATAAATTTTAAAATACTTTTTATTAAAAAAAATATATCATAAGTTTTTTGTAAAAAATTAAAAATATCTAATTTATTTTTTTAAATTAAAAAATGCTTATTGTTAAAAACGAAAAAAAATACTCACTGAAAAATCTGTTTCATGACTACCATTGCCATTTTAAGAGGAAAATTCACTTTGTCTGTAATTGCCACAATAATTGTACAAGGTGTTGTAGACATCTTTTTTTCTCGCAGATACGTAGGAAAAGAAGGAATTTCAAAATATAAGTGCACTTGTAACAAAATGTTCTGATACAATTTGAAAGAAGAACCTGTATTTATAAATATTGTTTGTAAAAATGTAGGAGAACTTGGAGTTAATTTACTCTACAACAAATTTGGTAAGCCGAAAAGAAATTTGGAGTTAATCTACTATACAACAAATTTGGTAAGCCGAAAAGAAATTTTTTGAAAAAATTAAGTCACAAAAAAATTTTGATATTGTATCTCCAAAACATAACGAACAATGTATATGGCCAGAAAAATGGTAATGAATTTTTAGAATTTCAATAGGTTTAAAATTAATAGATATTTTTCTAATTATTTTCATAAAATCATGATTTTTAAAACAATTTTTACAAATTAATGCTCCAATTGGGGTAATATTATGTGGAAAATTTGGGGAACTCCAAATGGCATAAAATTTGTTACAAGTAATTTCATTGGTCGTATGTTCTAATTTTTTAAGATATTTTCGAAGACAAATTTGGAAATTGGATGATAAATATAACGTTGCATCAGGCGAAAGAGTTACATTAACAAAATCAGGTTCTTCAATTAAAAGATTATTTAATATTTTTGCAACGCCATATGCGACAAATGAGTTTTACTATTCATAAAACATCTCACTTTACCTTGAAATTCCTCCTGTTCGTCTGGTTTTAGTTGGGTCACTTCCACTGCCTCTTCCTCTGCCTGTTCCTCTTCTTCATTCCAATAGGTACAGTTCATTTCTAATACCTCTTCGACTTCTTCTTTCACTTCGCAATCAATTTCTTTTACGACTTCTTCATCAACTAAAACCAGCGTATCTGAAAGACTTTCTGATTTTACGGACATTTTTTAAATGGTAAAAAGTTACTTGTATAAAGTTATCAACAAATTACTAGATAGTAAAATGAATAACAAAACTTAATATTCTCCTATTTTTATAGTAGAACAATTAATTCAGTGAATGTACAGGAAAACCTCATACACAATTAAAAAATGATGCAATGTTGCATCATCCAATTCTTAACTTTCAAATTATGCAAAAATAATAAATTGCAATAAGTTTTTCATATTGCCTCATTCTAGGGAAATAACAAATTAAATGAATAAATTAATCTTAATAAATATGTATGTATGTAATTATTTTAACTACAACTACAAGTGCTCATTAGTATTCAATTTAAAATGAAAACAAAAGAACAAATAAATGCAAGGAATAAATAGGATGTAATTATTTCTATTAAATGCAAGTGCTCATTGGTATTCAATTTAAATGGAAAAAAAACAAGTAAATTCATGAAATAAATTAACTATAATAAATAGAATGCGATTATTTTAATTCGATGCACATGTTAATTGATATTCAATTTGAGCGGAAAATATTTTATAGTTAGATAATTATCTAGGTACTGAGTAATAGGTATAATTAAAATTTCCATTTTTATTTAAAAAAAAAAATAAATTGTTACTATAATTTAAATTTAATTATACCATTAAGCATTGCATACATTTTAAAAGTATAATAAATAAAATGTAATTATTTTAAATGAAGTAAAACTACTTTCGATAATTAATTTTCCTTGTTTAGTTTTTTTTGTTATTGCATTAGTAAAAGGTATTTTTATATCATAAACCAGGTGAAAAATTAGTCATTTATAGTTGAAATATATATAGAGAATGAACGCTCCAACAGCTTCAACTAGTACCTCAGATAATTTTAATACAATAGTTAGTTCAGTGGTTGAGAAGATAATACAAGTAAGTAGATTAATTAAAACAAAAAATGATTATATATTTTGGATAGGATATATTCGAAAAACAATTAAATTAATTGAAAAATGTGAAAAAATAAATTAAAATGTTTGGGTAATTTGGCTGCAATAGAATCTAATTTAACAATATTAAAATATTACAAAACAATTTTTAAAAATAAAAAAAGATATAAATTTAGTAATTCTATTAATTTTAAAAATTTAAAAAAGAATTTAGAATGGCAAGATCTTGAATCTTGTTTTCAAGGAAGAATAAGGACAGGTATCATTTTAAATTTAAATATAATAGATCCTATAATATTTTTAAATAAAGCATATAAAAGTTTTTCCTTAAAAATAAAGAAAGAATTAAAAAGCTCTTTATTAAAATAAATACTACTTTTTCAGCCATGTTTATAAAACCACAAACTTTTCAAACTGATCTTAAATATTTTTCTACTAAAAACCAAATCATAGATAAAAATACTAATTTAAAAAATTGGTATACTGAAAAAGTTAAAAATAAAATTTTATTAAAATTAGAAAGTTTTCAAGAAAAGGACAGCGGATACGCTCTTTAGGAAATTATAGGATTAAAAGTAAATATAAATAATTATTCTCCAATAAACTGTGGTTATTCAACATACGTTAAATTACCAAAATTTATTCAAAACACAAAAAGCGTCATTAATATTAAAAATAATGATGAATATTGTTTTTTATGATCTATTGTTTGTGCTTTATACCCATGTCACTCAATGAAAAATAAACTACGTACTTCTTCTTATCCTCATTTCAGTGAAGTATTAAAATATAATAATATTAATTTTCCAATTCAACTTCATGATATACCAAAATTTGAGGATTTAAATCAAATATCTATTAATGTTTTTAAAATTAGAGAAAAAAAATCTGATATAGTTCTATTATGTTTAAGTGAAAAAAAAATTTCACCAAGAATTAATTTATTATTACTTTCTAATAAAAATATATATCATTTTGCGTTTATTAACAATTTATCACGATTGTTAAATAAACAAATGGGTAATCTAACTCATAAAAAATGATTTTGTGAAAGATATCTTAATCATTTTAAGACGCAAAATAATTTAGCTAAACATTTTGAATTATGTAAAACAATAAATGAAACAAAGATAACTTTACCTACCAAAAATAATAACATCTTAAAATTTACTAATTTTAAATTTAAACAAAAAATTCCTTTTGCTATCTATGCAGATTTAGAAAGTATTTTAATTAAACATAATGATTTTGGAAATGATAAAACAAAAATATTTCAAACGCATGAACCTTTCAGTATTGCCTTCTATTTAAAATGTTCTTATGATAATTCTTTATCAGATTTTAAATTGTATACAGGTAAAGATTGCATAGATTGGTTTGTTAATGAACTACAAAAAATATCCAATGGATCCTCTAAACAATGAAGAATGGCAGAATTTTAAGTCCGCAAATCATTGTCACATTTGTTTAAAACAATTTAATGAAAACGATAAAAAAGTCAGAGATCATTATCATTTTACGGGTAAATTTCGTGGTGCCGCACATAACTCATGTAATTTAAATTTTAAAACTAATTTAATAATTCCAGTTTTATTTCATAATTTATCTGGATACGATGGACACTTCTTAATTAAGGCCCTTAGTACCAATATAGAAGGAAAAATGTCTCTTTTACCAATTAATAAAGAAAAATACATTTCTTTTACTAAATATATTAAAAATTCAAATATTCAGTTTGGATTTTTAGATTCATTTCGATTTATGGCTTCAAGTCTTGATGACTTATCTTCATATTTACCTAATACTAAAAAAAATATTTTAAGATGTTATTATAAAAATGATGAACAATTTAATTTATTAATTCGTAAAGGAATATTTCCTTACGAATATTTAGACTGTTGGGAAAAATTACGAGATACTCAGTTACCATCCAAAGAATTATTTTATAGTTCTTTAAAAAACGAACATATTTCCGAAGAAGATTATAGTTTTGCTTGTAAAGTTTGGAATAGTTTTAAAATTAAATCTTTAAAAGAATATGCGGAAATATATCTTACAACTGATGTGCTTCTTTTAGCTGATATTTTTGAAAATTTTAGAGAAACATGTATAAATACATATAAGTTGGATCCTTTATGGACTTATACTAGTCCAGGTTTAGCATATCAAATTGTACTTTCATTAGGTATTGAATTAGAATTATTAACTGATATTGATATGATTTTATTTATTGAAAAAGGGATACGAGGTGGTATTTCACAATGCTCTAATCGATATGGAAAAGCTAATAATAAATATATGGAAACGAAATACGATCCAAATTTACCTTCATCTTATATTATGTATTTTGATGTAAATAATCTATATGGAACAGCAATGAGTTTATCATTACAAGAAAAACATTTTGAGTGGATAAATAATAATTTTACTCCTAATGATATACTAAATATTCCAGATAATAGTCCTGTAGGATATATTTTTGAAGTAGATTTAGAATATCCTAAGGAACTATTTCATTTACATATGGATTTTCCATTATGTCCAGAACATTTACGTCTACCCTCTTTAAAATTTAAAAATACAAAATTATTAACTACACTTTTTCCTAAAAAAGAATATGTTATTCATTATATAAATTTAAAGCAAGCTTTAAAATTAAATTTAAAACTAATAAAAATACATAGAGTTTTAAAATTTACTCAGTCTAATTGGTTAAAAAATTACATTGAATTAAATACAGAGTTACGAAAGCAAAGTAAAAATAATTTTGAAAAGAATTTTTTTAAGTTATTAAATAATGCATTTTTCGGGAAAACAATAGAAAATGTTCGAAAACATAAAGACGTTAAATTAGTAACACAATGGTCTGGTCGATATGGTGCTAATTATTATATTTCTAAACTAAATTTTCATAGCTGTTCTATAATAGCTGACGATTTAATACTTACTGAAATGTCCCGTTTAGAAATAAAATTAAATAAGCCAATTTATGCAGGATTCAGTATATTAGACCTTTCAAAAACATTCTTATATGATTTTCATTACAATTATATAAAAAATAAATTTCAAAATAAAGTAAAATTATTATATACATATACAGATTCACTAATATATCATTTTCATGTGGATGATATCTATCAATATATTAAAGGGGATATTCATAAATTCGATATATCTGACTATCCTGATAATAATATTTATAATATTCCACGTAAAAATAAAAAAGTTCTTGGTTTAATGAAAGATGAACTTAATGGAACTATTATTAATGAATTTATTGGATTAAGATCAAAAATGTACACTTTAAAAATGTATAAAACACATTTGGAACTAGAAAAAGATGTAGAGAAACTTGAAAGAAAAGGTACAAATAAAAAAGATATTGATAATTTTATTAACAATTATGGTACTATTAGGAAAGCTAAGGGTATAACTAAAGCTGCTCTTAAAACCATTACATTTGATGATTATTATAAATGTCTATTTAATAATAATATTTCTGAAACTAGTCAAAAAATTATTAAATCAAAATTACATCAAGTATATACCATGGAACAACAAAAAATTGCATTAAATCCATATGATGATAAAAGAATGGTAAATTATTCATTAACGGATACTTTACCATGGGGCTTTAAATAATCATTTTTTTTTAATTAATCGAAATGTTTGTAATTATCAAAAAAATCATTGAAAATAACAATTTCAAAAAAGTATAAAAAAAATATTTTTTTATATTATTTAAAAATTATGGATATCTAAAAAAATATGACCTAATGGAATTTAACTACCCAGGTAATATTTTTATTTTATATAATATATGTTTTTTTAATTTTTTTTTTATTTTTTCCAGGTTAAAGTTAAAAAGATTCATCCAAAGGCAATTATTCCTACAAAAATAAAAAGCAAATCTGCAGGATACGACCTGTACACTTTATCAAACGTGTCAATTAAGCCCGGATCAAGAGTTTAAGTAGGAACCGGAATTCAACTTCAATTACCCAACGATTATTACGCTGCAATTAGATCAAGATCTGGTTTAAGTCTTTTCTATGGAATAGAAGTTGGGGCTCGAATTATTGACGAAGACTATCGAGGCGAGACAAAAGTTGTCCTCTATAATCATTCTGATTCTACATTTATAGTTTGTCAAGGTTATAGAATAGCTCAATTAATTATTAAAAAATCAATCAATTCCATTTTAGTAGAAATCACTGAAAGTGAGGTTTTAGACCTATCACAAAGAGGAACTAAAGGTTTTGGGTCATCTGGACTTTAGAAAAAAATTACTATGGAAAGATTTAATCCATTAAATCAAGATCGTATTAAATTTATTTCAAAAAAATTTCAGCTTTGCATAGAAGATAATGTATTAAAAATTATAATATCCATAATATTATTACTAAACGGAAAAAAATTTAGAATATTTTGTGCTGGAGGATACGATTCTTATATTTTTAAGCGTACCAATAAATATATAGATATTGATCTGTATATAGAAGAAACAGAATCATTTACAAATTTTTATAACATAAATTCATTTATTTCCAGTGCCTTAAAACAAAAAACATTATCAATTTTTGAATCAGGGATATACTATTTAACACCATTCAAATCATATGGAATAAGAATAAACATTGAAAACAAAGAATATATTATTAATATAGTATTCATTCAACCAAATGCACAAATTAAAAGTATGGAACATTGGGTCTGGACAATAATTAATAATTTCGATTTGGATATTTGTAAAAGTGCATTTTATATTAATGGATTTAAAGAAATACTTCAAATTGTTGTACCGCAACAAATATTAGTTGAAGATTTTAAAGATACACAAGATATTACACTATATAAAAAAAGAAAATATATTGATCGTTCCTTGGAAAAAAATTGTCAACCAATGTCTTTAAAGACATTATGTTATAAAAAAATCACTATTCTTCGTTGAAATTTATAATTATTTTTGCATTCCTTTATTTAAATTTTATTATTATTTACATATTCTTATAAATATAATTAAGAGTTCGCTTACATATCTGGAAATGAATGAAAATTATATTTTCAGGTATTGTTTCTTAGAATTATATATTTTTTCAGGTATTATTTCTTAGAATTATATATATATTTTTTCAGCTATTGTTTTTTGGATGGTTTTTTTTTGCTGAATTGGTTATATGGTCTTGGTTTCTATTTTTTCAGCTATTGTTTTTTGGGTGTTTTTTTTTTGCTGAATTGGTTATAGGGTCTTGATTTCTTGGTTAAAGAGCCAACATTTTGATAATATTTTTTTTTCAGGTTTTATTTCTTAGAATTATATATTTTTCAGGTATTGTTTCCTAGAATTATAGATATATATATTTTTTTCAGCTATTGTTTTTTTTTTTTTTTTTTGTTGAATTGATTATATGGTCTTGGTTTCTTGGTTAAAGAGTCAACATTTTAGTAATCAGCTCTTCTTTTTAGGTTTTTCCGAATATATTTATATCATTATTATTAAAGTTTATTTTCAGTATTTATAAAATGGTTTCTTGGCTAAAGAGCCAACATTTTAGTAATCACCTATTCTTTTTAGGTTTTTCCGAATCTATTTATACCAGTATTATTAAAGTTTATTTTCAGTATTTATAAAATGCCAGTCCCAGCAAGACATAAGTGTTCTAAATGTAAAGGCGAATCTGATGTTCCAAATGACAACTGTTTAGGATGTGATTTACAGCAATATTTTAAAGATGAAGATAAATCTAAACATTTACCCTCTGGTTATTTAGAGAGTAAGGAAAGAGAAGGAAATATTAGAAACAATTATCGAAACAATAATCAAAACAATGGTCACCAGTCAAATAGATAAATTTACTTATATATGTATTTTTTAAAAATAATTTTATTTAGTATAGTTTATAGTTTACCAGAGAAAAGTTATTTTTATTGTTAGTATAAAAGAAGATATAATGGAGAATAAAAAAATGTGTTTTGTTCGTGGATGTCGTGAATCAGCTATTAATTGGGTAACATATAAAAGAAGTGGTCGAAAAATGGTCTGTGAACTTCACAGTTTTTGTTGTAAATGTGGCAAAAATCGAAGAGAGAGATTCGCAAAATTTTTTACATTTAATGAAAATTTATATTGCAGCGATTGTGATCCATTGTATCCAAGAGATCCTGTCAAGCATAATCCATCCGAAATTGGAGAAAATATAACCCATTATGTAACTAAAGATTGTCTTATTTATTGGAATTTAAATTTATTATAATGAAAATGCTCCCATTTTTACATAAAAAAAATTTTTAAATGTATGTATATTATTATGTCAATAAATTTTTTTGTATTTATTAAAAGTCTTTTATTTAAGCTAATAAAAAAAACACACATATATTTTTTTAAATAATCATTTTTATTTAAAATTAAAAAAACAATTCAAATTTATACATTCATGTTTTTTTTTTTAATTAGATCAAAATTTCATCAATACTCATTTTATCAAATTCAATATCTTTTAGGCTTATTTTATCTGATTGATCTTCTTCTTCCTTATCTGCTATATAACCATTAGATATATCT
Source organism: Diaprepes abbreviatus (assembly GCA_034092305.1). Taxonomy (NCBI): domain Eukaryota; kingdom Metazoa; phylum Arthropoda; class Insecta; order Coleoptera; family Curculionidae; genus Diaprepes; species Diaprepes abbreviatus. The sequence goes on from JASJET010000103.1 coordinate 2,047,821, forward strand.
TTTTCTTTTTCGTTGTCTGTTGTATAACCACTAGATAAAGTACATTCTTCATGATAACCACAAGGGAAAGTACATTCTTCATAATGTACATTTACGCTTACCGAATCATAATCTTCTAACAGAAAATTATCAAATGCACAATTAAACATATATGATTTATATTGTAAAATCGCAACTTTACAAAACATAGAGAACCCATTTTTACTTAATATACAACTATATTCAAATATAAAATAAAACTAAATACATAATTATTAAAAAAAATACTTTAAATTAACAAAAGCTTCCGCGAACCAGGATGAGGTCATGCATGTAGTCATCTAGCCGAGCCCAAGTTTAACCTGAACAAACATGAATTTATATTATTAATCACACTTTATGTATGAATCATTCAAATTACGACATTTTTACTTCTTGCAATCGAGTGCCGAAGAAGTTATTTTTGGCGGTGACTAAGTGAAATTCTTGGAAAACAATTATTACTAACTCGCTCAAGCTTCGGCTTAGCTCGGTATCCTTCGGCTTCTTTCTTCAAGCTTCTGGTTCTTTCAAGGTCATTACCGAAGAAGTAAAGAAGTCGATGGAAAAACCACCCCCGATGAACCTCGATGCCGAAGAACTAATTACGTCACTCATATTTCTTAGAATTCTTTGATTTTAAGGGTAGTTCTTGCATTTTAAGGGTAGTTCTTTCAAGGTCATTGCTGAAGAACTGAAGAAGTCGGTGGAACATGCCATCTGGAGTAATAGAACTTAGGGTGGGGAGGGGCAGGAGAGGGGAGTAATATTAAAAAAACGTAATTGGTATTGTTTTATATGTTGACTTAGGGTAATTTTTCGTTTTCCCATAAAAAGTCTATCTTTTACAAAGTTTGACATTCTAAAGTTTTCTACCGACTTTATTAATGGTTGTCAAATAAAAAATTTCAACGTATTTTGACAAAAACCGATTGCGATCAAAATTGGGTTAAATGGATTCAGTTTAATGTTTTATTAATGTCTAAACAAGGCCACAAACAATCATATTTAATTTAACTGTGCAAAATTCTAAGAAAAATAATTAACATCATACGATTTGCTGCCTGTTAATTCTATTTATATTTTTAATGCTAATAGAAGTGTGTGCATTTATGCACGATTTGCTACCTGATCGTTTATTCGTCCTTCAAGGTTATAACATTTTTTATAAGAACATATACACATTTGTATATATGAATTAAAATATGTAAGGTTTTTTATTTTTTTTTCATATGTACGTATATTCACACGCTTCTATTAGCAATGAAAGAATAAATAGGAACATAATTGTGTTGACAGCAGGTAGCAAATCGATTATTGTATGCTTTGAAAAATCTTTCTTTTATTTAAAAGGATACCAATAAAATGGACATCGAACTACAGCGATAAAAACTGTACAAAATGTATGGATTTTAAATGCAAGAATTGGAAATCCCAAAAAGATTTTTGTTGTTGTTTGTGTAAAGGGTGACAAAATGAAATCAGAGCTTTTGATTAGGGTCTCTATTCGCTTGCCGCGATTTGAGCATTTTATCTCAAAAACCGGACAAATTATTTCAACCTATTTTTTATGGAAAATTAATAAAAATGCATGAGTGAATTTAGTTAACATGTTATTTGATAAGAACAGAGAACAAATCATTAGAAAACACATAATATCAATAAATAATACAAATTGGGTCAGATTCATCAGATTGATTGATTCCAGCAGTTTCCTCTTCAACTGTTGATATATTTAGTTATTCGGGTTCTAACAATTCTAAAGTTTCCCTCAGGAAGGGTTAGCTTTTGCTATGTAGTTAAATGATATCCATCTCTTCTTCAAATCACTATTAAAATGTTTTAAATCGTGACTTAAGGTATGGTACTCGTTTTGGGGACATTGCGTCATTTCGCAGAGCTTATGTACCATAAATGATACCTTATCTTCAAGGGTTCTGGATGTGCTTTGTTTAAAAAGCATGTATAGCGTTTTCTGATATACCTTAATAACATTTGATGTCAAATGTGTACCTATAGGAAAAAAATATGCAGGTTAATAAAAAATAATCAAAATTATTGTAAAAAAAAAACTGTGGAACTCAAAGCGGTCTTTTTAAGAGGTGGAAACATGTGGAAAATGTTTTGACTGTTATGATATGGCTAATGTCTATAGTGTATTATAAAAAAAGAATTGTAGCCCGACCGAGCTCGGAACATTTTCAAAAACACTAATTAGTTAAAAAGAAAAACAAAAAAATAGAAAATTTTCTTGCATATTGTTTTAAGTCCAAAAGAATACTAAATAGTCATTATATTTTTAAATAATATATATTAAAATTAAGTACATATCTTTTTTTTCAGATTCCATCAAAAAAATTTTTTTTTTTTGATATTCACTTAACTAAATACCAAACACAATTCTAAAAAAATCTATCAAGAACGAATACGTACGTACTGAACGAAGCTTAGATTGCAATTAACTGTGCGAAGCGTAGCGGCGGGGAGGGGCCACTTTATCATAATTTTATGATAGTACGGTTACTCAGCTATACAAAAAAAATAATTTAGATGATTACTTGTATAGTTTGCATTTCTCTTTTTTGTCCGGTTTTTGAGGCCAAATGCTCGTTAGTGCGTCGTACAAAAAGGAAAGGTGTTAATAAAAATCGACATGTTAGGAAAATCAGTTTAGGAACAGCTATTCGACAAGCAGTTCGAAAGGAATTATTAAAAAGCCGGAAGGAAAAATATTTTGGGAAAAAATGTCATGAATGCGTCCAAAATGGCTTTGTCGTCAGCACGTAGATCGTTAAAAGCGGCAGATGGCAAAAGGAAGGTTCGTACACCGAGAATAATACCGATTCCTAAAACTGGTGGAATATTACCATTAATACCAATTTTTGACGGGTAATCAGCTTTGGGTTCATTAGCCGGTGAGGCAGCGAGAATTGTGCGCGCCGTAAAAGCTGTAAAAAAAAGCAGCGAAGATAAAACCGGTGCCGGCCTGTATTTAAAATCGAAAGGAAATGGTTTGTTTCCAAAGCCATATCGTAAAGGTATGGGATTATTTTTAAATCGTAGATCAAAAAACTAATTGAATCCCTACCTCGATGACTACTATCTAACATCGATATTGAAAAATATGCCAAAAAGAAAAAAATAGGATACTTTCTAGGCAGCAATAGTGAATTTGGATAGTACGTGTGGTGCAGGGACTCATTAGGTAGCCTATAGAAAAAATAATTCTAAAGTAACATATCATGACAGCTTCGGCGATTTACCCCCACCGATCGAATTGGTACAATATCTACAAACGGGATCGGAACCATCAAAAATTATTTACTATTCATACGATCATCAACAGGATTTTGGAACAGTCTGGTGTGGACATTTGTGCTTAAAGTTTCTTGTCGAATCATCAGCGTAAAAGATGTCATCATCGTTACCATTAACACCGCAAAAGGATCACAATAACTATACTAAAAGGTTGCAATCACTAAAAGCATTTCATCTAGCCGGTGGATTAGGGAAAATGACCTTGAAACAGCTAGAAATCATGCCCAAGGAAGTAATGATTGCATTAGCCCCAAATGAAATTCCATTCGTTTGGGATAAGTTTCCCGAGCACCTCAAAAGCGACATCGATATATTAAAATATCAATGCGGTTGCAAACATTATTTCAGCAGCAATTTAAACGAGGTTACGGCTGATGAGGGTCTTACGGCTAGAAAAATATTTTGTTGTTATTGTAAAATCAGCGATGTGCGCATAAAAGCAGAAAATAGCATAAAAACCTCACTATCTAATGCAGTGAGAAAAGGTGTGAAGATGAATATTTTTAAATGTTGCCGCTAAGAATAAAACCAAGATGTGTGATGTTTTAATAGTTAGTCATGTCTTATACGTTCACACTAACAGGACACTCGAGCGTCTTAAGCGCCGATTTTTATCCACCAGTCGAATTAAATAGAGAAAACAAATATGGTCTGGCATTGCTGGGATTTTACACATACAATTCAACTTTTAATGTGGACGAAAGCAACAATAAGTTTGCCTACATGAAGGAGGGTTACACCATTGAGCCGATACAATTGCAGATTCCACCTGGGGCCTATGAAATAGATGAGATAGGTAAAGCTATGTCGGAGGCTTTGAGGATTTCAACTGAAGAAAAGAACGATGGAATCTTTTACTTGGTCGCTAATAATAATACGCTGAAATGTGAACTGAAATCTCAATATACTATAGATTTCCGGGGAGAGGCGAGTATCGGTAAAATGTTAGGATTTAATCATACAGTGTTAAAAAGAGACAAAAAGCACGAATCAACCGAGATGGTGGAAATAATGAAAGTACGCATCATACGCGTAAATTGTAATATAATTTCCGGAGCATATATGAATTCTGTGGAAGGTCATACCTTGTTCGAATTCGATATCGACGTGGAGGCCGGTTGCAAAATCAGTAAAGAACCACAAAATAATATTTATATGCTGTTAATGCCGGCAAGACGTCAGTTTATCGACAACATTACTCTTCGCATCTTGGACGATAGCGGTGATCTAATCAATTTTCAAGGCGAGAAAACAATCGTCAAATTGGAACTGAAGAAACTTTCATAGAAATGAGTTTTTGCTTCAATCGTCAATTGTGTACGCTGTCGACTAAGATGTGGGAACCGCCAAAACATAATAAAAGTGAAATGAGAGTTAACGTCAAGGTTAGTCGTCGTCCAGATATTAGATCACAAACATCTCATCAGTTATCTGCCGAAGACTATAAATTTTTAAAATCAATCGGTCTTAAAGAGCGAAAATGATTTCCACCATCAGCGATAAAATAGAGGTTTTCTCCGAATCAATCTTGGACAATTCCATTATTAGTCTAGAAGAGCATACGTATAAACCATACGGATCACCATCATTCAACAATTCGGATGAAGTCCGTATCCCCATTAATTTTCAAGATATTATACTGGATATCGCCGAAAGTTACATATATATCGAAGGAAAATTTAAACCCATAGACGCAACGAAAAGATGTTTTTTATTAAATAATGCCCTCGCATTTTTGTTCGATGAAATTCGCTACGAGATGAGAGGTGAGCAGGTCGCCGCGGTTCGTAAACCTGGAGTTACGACGACATTAAAAACCTTGGTTTCATTCGGAAGTTTGCAACAAAGATCTCTCATGACGTGCGGATGGGGTCTCGACGAAGCAAACCAAGATATCGTAGACACCGCAAGTAACGTATTCTCCGGGAAATTACCCTTAAAATATCTTATGGGATTCCCGAAGATTATACAAAAGGTGTTTTCAACGTAAAACAGCTTATTATGATTATAGCTCGCACTTTTACCAATTGCTACGTCGGCGAAGTAGAGGTAGAAATTAGTATCGATAAAATCGAATGGAAAATTCGTCACATCATTCCAGACGACAAGCAAAAATTGAAAACACTGTCTCGCATTAATAAAGGTGGAAACAATGCCAGTATTCAAAAGGCATATCGTAAATGGAATCTGTACGAATTGCCAGCTTTAAGACAAACATCTTCCGACGTGTGGGCTTTGAGAACGAGTACAAGTCTGGAAAGACCGCGCTAAATAATCGACGGGTTTCAAGACAGCAATAATTGCGACAAAAAAGAAAAAAACGCAACCCAGTTTACCCACGCCGATGTATGCGACATTAGACTGTATCTGAATTCAACCGTTTATCCTAACGAAAAATGGAATTAAGATTTCGCCAAGAGACTGTACGCAGCAGCCTATTACAATTACGAAAACTTCTAAAGCATCTACTACGGGCGTGAAATAAACGATCCAATGATAACGTTCGCGGAATAGATGAAAAACCCCGTTTTTATTATCAATTGCAGTCATCAACCAGAGGCGATTAACTCATCGACAGTGGATGTGAAATTGGAGTTCCAAACGAGAAAGAATAAATTCCCCAAAGACACTAAAGTGTACGCATTATTTATTCACGACTCATTTTTTAGTTATAATGTATTAAACGGTTCGGTGAACAATAAATCTATATTTTAATGTATCGATTATATGTAACACAAATGTTAAAATATGGTACTTGAATCAATAAATTTGTAATGAGTGAAGTAGTAGTTTTATATTTATTTGAAACCCAACAAAAAAAAGCGGACGGAGAATCCCGCCTCTTAAGAAAGGAGTATGGTAGATAATGATGGTTTATTTAGTGGAAAAAAGAACTTAGATAACGCAAGAAAAATTTTTTAAGGCAAAATATGAACACAACGATTTAGAAAATTTGTAGGAAAGTAAAGGTTAGGAATAGGGAAAAAAGTTATAGGAAAAAATTATAGAGGAAATCGAGTACTATAAGCAAACATTTTTCCCGATAGTAAAAACATAAAAAAAGAATTTTTTCAAAAAATATTGAAAAATGGCGAATGCGCGCCAAAGTTGAGGATTTTGATCAAAACAATATTAGGAAATTAGAAAGAGAATTTTTTTCTACATAAGGTAGTATTTTTCAAAATTCGGAAAGATCAAATTTAAACAGAAGGGTTATAGTAAGTTAGTAATTTGGATTTTTTAAAGCGATGTAGTTCGGGAACCGTTCAAGATAGAAAAAAAATGAAAGCACTTTGATGACCCAAAATTTTGAGGAGAATGCAATGGTGCAAAAAAATTTTTTTTTTGTCGAAAATGCTGAATACGCGCTAAAGTTGAAGATTTAGAGAAAAACGGTATTGGGAAATTAAAGAGAGAATTTTTTTCTACATATTGTAGTATTTTTGAAAATTCGAAAAAATGAAATTTGAAAAAAAGGTTTATAGAAAGTTAGTAATTTGAATTCTTTAAAGCGCTGTAGCTCGAGAACCGTTCAAGATGGGGAGAAAATAAAAGAACTTTAATTACCTAGAATTTTGAGGAGAATACAATGGTGAAAAAAAAATTTGAAAAATTTGAAAATAAAGAAAATATAGACCAACAAATTCCAAAAATCAATAGAAATGAAGTTTTTACCACCGGACGGGGTTAACGGGAAGTTGTAAGAGGCGTTTTCTTTTATAAGTGCCCCCATCTCCCGCACCCATCCGCCGAGGAGGGCGGAAAAATCGATTTTTGAGAGTTTCAGAGCCATTGCGCAGCTCCTTCACCATTTTTCGCAATTTTTGAAATATCGATTATTTAATTTGCGGTGACAGAAGTTCGAAATTTATTTTTTTTTTGGTTTCTAGAGAAAATTCCCCACAATATATTTATTTTTCCAATTTTTTATCATTAACGGTTACGACGCCAGAGCCCACCCAAGTTGAGACAAAAAAAAATTTTTATATTAGCGAATCGGGAAAAATAGTGTGATATACTTCAACCCTTCCTTATTACGATTCCGTCAAAACATTTTCAAAATTTTTCTTACCTTGCCTGAAAAAAATTAAAATATATGCATAATTTGCATTTTTTGTAAATATGTAGCAAAGTAATGGTTAGGAATATCAAAAAAAAATTATTGGAAAAAATTGAGAGGAAGTTTAGTACTATATGCTAGAAAAGTGGAGGGGTTTGTGTCTATAACAGAGATACGGTGAGTTATAAAATCATATTATTCTCAAACATATATATACTGCATATATGCACACCACCTTACCCCCTCCAACTTTTTGAATGTATATAGAGGCCGGTATTAGAATTATTTCATCATTACACATTCGATCGTCAGGATGGAAGATACACCGAAGAAGATTATTGGCATTGTCAGGCCTTTCGTGCCCGGCAAGTTATGTACGTGTGAGGAGTGCGGGGGACCGCACCAGGAGCAGCACCTTCGGCACCGCCCGCAACACCGACACCACCAGCGACGGCGACACCGCCAGTACGGCTTTGGCAGCCCGAGCTCGTGGTGCAGCCAATGAGAAGCCCAATTGCTGCACCTAGGTCGGTGTTAATATCGTTGGGTATTACTCCACGGCAGACACCCGACCCTCCTTTTCAGGACCACATTATATTTTGATCGTAGTTTAGTGATCGTCACTTATGGGGCGAGATATTCGTTTAACGACGATTTGTCTCGTAGCTTAAGTGCCAAGTGATATGCTTGAGAACCTATGAAAATGTTAACAGTCCTAACAAGGTTTCTATTATTCTTTTTTTTTTTGTAATGTATCCTTCACAAAATGTTAAGAATTAGTCTTATCGTCTAAACAAAAAAAAACAAATCTAATTCATTGTTTAAAGTTTTTGAAAAAATCAATAATTCTATAAGCTCTCACCAATACACAACATTTAGAATCCGTTGGTGGGGTGGGGGTAGTTCTATATATATATATATATATATATATATATATATATATATATATATATATATATACATATATATATATATATATATATATATATATATATATATATATATATATGAGACTGGGCCAGTTACATAGTCATATACACTTCAACTCTCATACGAAGAACATGGAGGAAGAAAGATCCGCCAGCAGAGGCTCATCCATCTTTAACGATGATACCGTCGCCGGCAACGTTGGAGACCTGCATGACTACGTTGGGACGACTTGGATGAGCCGATTTCGCTGCTTTGTGACGACGATCCTGGTCTCGTGGAATTAAGCGATGCAGGCGATTGGGTCTTACAAAGACTCGACACTCCGTCGCCGCAGCCAGAGCCGGACTCGACGGAAGATGCGGTGCTGGAAATTCCAGCATCACCGACACCCGACGATCCGCAGGGCCCCTGCGATTCGTCAAGCTAGTGGTCGACCAGCGAGGATGGGGCACCATAGGCCCCACACTCTCCGTGGCCCTTTTTTAAGAGCACACAATAACGATCCTTTTCAGGACCACAAAATATTTTGATCGTAGTTTTAGATCATATTAGTACTTTCTTACTAATATTGTATGTATAGAATATACAATATTGGATACAAAGTATTAAAAGTTTAGGTGCTGGTGGAACCCAGCAAAATCGTTCGTTCGTATTTGAGACCACAAACAACTTTGGTCTCAATACGTAATACGACATTTGTTTTCACCCCCACCACTAATTTGTCTCTATATTTACGACCACCAATACTTATTAGAATCATTTCAGTTCAACATGTCTGACAGTGAATAACAGCCCATCCAATGCCCTGTGGTAGATTCTACCACGGACGATTGTCGCGAATGGGAGTTGGACGATCCCAGATGGGAAGAACTCTGGCAGTTCATAGGCGAATACACGGAGGACAGCACCACCACCTCCACCGTTGATGATGACGGGCCGTGCGACTCCACAACACAATAAAGAGTCGCATGTTTTTGCAACAAAACGGTCCTTTTCAGAGCTACAAAATACTTTGATCGTAGTTTTAGTTGGTTATAATACTTTGTAACCAATATTTTATGTTTTTTTTTTCATAAAAACATACAATATTGAGATGTGAAGTATTAGAAGTTCTGGCGACAGAACCTTAACTTCTTAAACCGAACCATGTTTTAGCATAATTGTAAATATTATCAAAAAATATTTACAACTATTGCTATTGCGTAGTTTTAGTAGATTACTCACACTTTTTTATTACCTAATATTATGTGGGAAAGGTCCCATATGAAATAACACACCAAAAATATATTTTCAAGTCATTTTTATTCTCTTTGTAAAATATAAAAATATGATCAAAGACTTTTTTTTATTAACTACAATATATATATATATATATATATATATATATATTTACAAACTTAATACTATAAATTAAAAGCTAATACCTACAACTACTTAACACCTACTACAAAATCTATTAAAGTCCGCGAATTGTCTTTTATATTGCACACATTCCATCTTTTTTAGTTCTAATTGTCTTTCCAGTTCTAAAATTTCACTCTCACACGCACTTACTTTTTTCACTAAGTTTTTTCTCATTCGAAACATGTCCGAGAGTTTGTTCTTCTGCGAGTTGGTAAAGTCTTCAACCCACTCCGGTTGAGATGTCTCAGAATATATTAAAGAAGAAGCAGTTTCGTTTCGTAATGAAGACGACGACGAAGCAGCGGAAACTTCATCACCTTCAAAACACTGCTTAAACCGCTTCTTCATAGGTTTCCGGTATCCCAATATCGGTGACAGTGGCGCTGGGGAAGACTTTACCTCCGACACTACTTCTTGTTCTACACTGGCCGGTGTTGGTGGCGTTAGTCCTTCGAGGCCTTCGATTACTTCCACTTCTACGGACAACGGCTTTTGCGGCGATGTTTCCAGGAAGTCAGGTAATGGAACAGGGGTGGAGGAACGCTTAAAGTTAAACTTCTTCTTCTTTCCTTGCCCCCCACCTTTAATCGCCGAATAAAAGATTTTTTTATCGGCGATTTTCGACTTCCGCATAGTCAAAAGCTTCTTTAACTTGGAAGCTTTCGGAGAAAATGCCCGATTTGGTCGCGAAGCTTTACGAACCACCACATCACTAATGACGTTGATCTTCGGCTCCTTCTCCTCTGTCCATGTTTTGAGAAAGTCCGCCGCCGACCTCACCAATTCCTCATCACGACCATCGTTGAGCGCCTTGTCTGCTTCAGCATCGTCTTTCTCTCGGTGCCAATCCTCGAGTACCCCGGAGTTAAGACTTCTAGTCCACTAATGTTTCCCAACATTCCTTGTTGGGAACCACAACTTACTTAAAGAGCATCCAAAAGTGATGCAACACTTTGCCGTTCGGAAGACATCTTGGCTACTTTTCACTTACATTTTAACTTTAGCTCTGAACTGAACTGTGTTCTGACGAATTGTGAAGAGCTGGAGCTGGCAAGTCTGCTTTTATGCCCATTTCCCCCACTACACCACCTTTATTCCTTTTGTTCGATGCATTAAGTATAATATTTAAACTTGTCAGATGCAAGGCCAAGACCAAGGCCGACGTAACCGGCAATACCAGGGTCGTTTTCAAGGTTGTAATTTTCATGGATTTTTTTTGTCCCTGTCAAGGTTATTTTAAAGAAACATATAAATATAGTACTAAACTTGTCAGATGCAAGGCCAAGGCCAAGGTTAAAGTACCCGTCAATGCCAGGGTCGTTTTCGAGGTTGTAATTTTCAAGAATTTTTTTTTGGTCCTGTCAAGGTTATTTTAAAAGTAACACATAAATGGAGTACAGCGATTGAAAAGTACAACATATTCAATCATAATGTAGCCAACTGACGAACAACCTAGTGAAGCAGCCAAAACATACAGTCATATACCAAAAGCATTTTGTTTAACTTGTCATTATTGTAAAAGACTAGGTATTTGCTGGCGGAATGATCTTACGTACGACTTCAACTACATTGACCTTTTCAGGGTTAAATTTGTACAATGCGGCTTTTGTGGACTAGTTTACTAACAGTTCAAGGATATTTTAATGAACGTGCCATCCAGAGAAGAAATTGGGTCATAGAAGAAACTTACCTGTACAGAAGAAATTAACATGTATTTTATTTCTTTATTTTTTAATTTTTTTTTTGTTTTTTATTTTTTTTTATAATAAAAAGTAAAGTAATTCTTTTGTTATATTTAAATTTTTTTTCTAATAAAACAATAGTGAAATGAATCTGTATGTGTATTTATTAAACATCACCTAAAATACGTTTTGCAATCCATATTTTTCTGCACAGTCTGTTTATTAATGAAATAGAGCCATATATTAGAGTGAAATGTAATGGTTTCAAATCAGTCTCACATAACAATGTCAGAAGTGATAAGTTTGGCCGCAAAAGAACATTTAAGGATTTTAAACTTTATGCGAGGTCCTTTAGGAATAGGTTTTAAACTTACACCTAATTGAGATTACGACATGGGAAGCAAAAATTATGCTATTTAGCAGAACCTCTTGAAGGAGACGATGCGGTCACACGAAATTATGTTGATAATAACCTTGCTCAATGTGTGCAAGATACGCAGAAAGCTTTACATAACTCAACAATTGTTGTTAAAGATATATTCAGAAACCAACTTGAAGGTTACGTACGCAAGAAATTAATCGAAACCGGTCAAGAACTTAGAGGATACATTGATGATACTGTTATTGCAATATATGAACTTAGGCAAGACGAACTGCGTGATGAACTTAATTCTAGAATGTTGAAAATTGAAAAGACTATGGAGGATCTTGTCAACAAAATTGCCCCACTTTAAACATTTACTCGTAGACCTCTGCGTTTAATTTACTGTTAGACAAATTCTTCAACCATAACTTTTACCGTTTGTAATTTGTCGACACTTCATTATATTTATAATTTTAAAATAAAAGTTCAATAAGAAATAATCAGATAATGAATACATGTTTTTTATTTAAAAAAAAAGATAAAAAATTACAATACTACCGTTACATAATAATGTTGTATGTTGAATAGAAATAATAAAAACCATACAAATAATGAAATATGGATTTTCCAGATTACGTGTTGTCCTGACTTAGAAATGATTCCAACACGGTGACTAAATTTGCTAAGTTTTCTTCCGGGTCTGTTTTGTAAAAATCTATGTCTACATGCCCCCAAGGTAGAGTTTTGATTGAATTGGGAATTACATAACGTTTATCATCGCTATGTGATAATGCTACTTTATTTGTTATGTTGGTATAAATGTTATGTAATTCACTTCTAAATATCTTCTTCTTTCTTAATATCAAACCACCCCGTTCAACAATTTTTTGGTAGTCTTCCTGATGAAGGTCTGTCTCGATAACACATTTTTTGATACCTTTGGCTTTTTTTTTAATTCATTATTAATGGACTTTACATAATAAGCCTTCGCGCCGGTACCATAAAAACTTATTATTGGGTCACCAGGAAACTTATCTTTCATTCTACCAACTATAGAAGTTTTCCGTATACACTTTTAATATAAGCGAGTCAGTATCGGTGTAAAGTAACGAAGCATCATCGCGAAACTTTGATTTAATAAAATTATAATAAAAATCGTATATTACAGTCTTTGATATATCTAATATGGAAAATCCGATATAAATTGGTTTATTGTACAATATTTTAACTTTATTCATATGTATAGCAACAAAGTTCTAGGTAAATATCGAGCCACTTTTGAAATTGGGGCGGGATATTAGTGCTCTAGCTCCATTTCTACCTACACTGTTATCCCAATGTGTTACTAATTTTATATCCTTTCGATTTTCCACATTTTCCATAGTTTTACCAAAAATCACGTTATTTTTTAATTTAAAAGTGTCCTTCGCAAATTTTGTGGTGGCCTTGTTACGTAAATTGGTATTAAAATCAATATACGATTTTAGCCATTTTGATTGCTTAAACTGTAATACTTGATGAGTTTGCATTACCACTAAGCCGTTGGCGATGGCTTGTTTTAAAGTTCTATAGTGTACAATATATTTTCTTTTATCTTGTATATTAGGAATTAATTTCGGTAACTTGGCGTTTTCTGTTGGCGGTATGATATTTTCTACTGTGTATCATGCAACTCATTCGGATAATGCACATCCACTTCCAAAACGTAGCCATGTAAACTATCATCACCAACAGCCATAATATTTAAATCCAGAATTTCGCGCTCGGTTAACCATCGAAAATCACCATATGGTAATGCTTGTGACATACTATAACCATATAGATTTGTAGCATCAAGGTATATTATAAATGAAGAAGGTTTTGTTGGGTCATAGTCTGGTAAAAAATATTATTAGCGATGTGCTTCCTTTCTGTACACTGGCTTGTGCCGCCGCGTATACATTTCTTAAAAAAATGTATCATGTCTATATCAGTTAAGAGCTCTAGCTCTACCTTAGTCAAACGCAGCATACAAACAAATGATAAACTTGGAATGGTATAGTAGTGTGCTGGTTCCAATTTATCGAATTTTAAACAATTATTCCGAAATTGCTCAAAAATATCACACAATAGCAACACATCAGATTTTAAATACACGTCCGAATAGTCCCCTAAAATTTTACACCCAAACAAGCGCCATACTTCTTTTGCTCTTCTATAGCTTTCATCGCTAATATGTTCTTCCCGTAAATTATCATATAATTGATCTTTACTTGGAAGACATGTATTTTTCATTTTTTCTATAGAGTCAATAAAGCTATAGGGAAAAACACTCTTTTGACGCATCAAATTAAATTGATCGATATTTGAAAAATGTTTCCGCGTTTAAATAAAATCGTCGTCGTTTAAACCGCTGCCTAAATTTTCCAAAGACGTTGACAGAAATTTAAAACTGTTAATGAATCGCAACTTTAAATATTTCCTCTTGACTTTTCCACATTTACTATCAAAATAATCGTGCACATAAATGCTTTTGGTAAATGATATGTACTTTTCCTTACTTTGAGCCAAAATACCAATTTTATCCCCATATTTACTTAACTCTTTTATAAATAAATGGCTGTCGTAGCCGCTTAAGTGTAATTTATAATTTAAATTACAAACGGAATGTGCAGCACCAAATCTTTTTGCACCAGTTATGTGACAGTGGTCTCGTACTTTAATCTCACCGTCTTCAAAAGGGCCTTCACATATACCACATATTTTAGCATCATTAAACTCCTTTTTTTCTTCAGGCGTTAACGGTTTCATAGGCTAAATGTCTTTTAAATATGTGTTATATAGAGCCCTTAAATCACACTCGATACGATCCAGAAAGACTTGAGCTACATTATTCCCCCGAAATAGCTCAAATTTCGAAAGTGAGTCGTCAAAAGAGCATTTAATTAAATAAGCAAGAGAATATGGTTCATGTTTAAAACTTTTTACATTGTAAGAATTTTGTGGGTTTGGTTGTACCGTTTCAATGGGTTTTAAAACAGATTCGAAATCTGCATAAACTACGAATGGAACGCGCATTTGTTTTTCTATACCCTCTAATTTTAAAATATTTTCCGGCACACTCTTTCCAAATTTATCGATGTTTAAATCCACTGAGGGTGCTTGCGTGTAAATGTGGTTACAATCATAGCTTTGATGTAAAGTTAAAGCTGACGGTGTACTAAAATAAATGAGACAACCATCACAAAAATATATTTTATGTTGTTGACAACTTATTTGACTTGAAACTAAACGTGATAAATCCCGAATCCAACAATAATAACTCTTTGAACAAGTCGTGTAACAAAAATGTTCACCGCCATCTTTACAACTACAGTCTTTTGTAATTAACAATAAATTTACATGTCTATCCAACTTTTTTGACGCATAACTCAGTGGACCAATAACTTCATGTATTACTTCACTATTTTCATATTTAGATTCCAGACTGTATATATTAATTGATATGTTGTTCATTTCCTCAAATTTTTTAATATCACGTAATTTTACTGAAAAATCCATACCTGTTAAATTTAGCACTCTAGAAAAATGGGGATAGGATGTCTGCTGTGAAAGTAATCCTGTTGGAGCAACCATTGCTGATATTACAGCCCACGCAAAGTAAAATTCGTCCTAGTTAATCACATTGACGACAGCTCCTTTTTTTTCAATAGAACACGGCAACTTGATGTATGATGAGCCACTCATGGGCGTATACTTGTGGATGCTAACTACCAAGTATAAAATTCGCACATCTTATAACAAGAAAAACAATATATAAAAATCAGTTTAATATACCGGGTTTTGATTTTTTCCATGCCTGAATCTTTGTCGTGAAACTCTCTCGCCTGCGTTTTTATTAATTCGATGAAAGAATGGTAAACGGCATCCAAATCACTTTCAACACTAATTATTTGATTAGAAGTGTTGAAGGATTTCTCACTGAATATTTCTTGGGATGGAAGCATGTACTCGCCAACAGCTGTCATGTTAATTTTTAAAGCATGATGCACACGTAATAAATTATTAACAAGTTCCACCACTTTGGATTTAATGTCTGCAAAGAACATTACATAATCGGAATGCTCCATATCACTGCTAACTCGATAGGTTGCAATTCTCCTTTTGAAGGCACATTCAACGAGTTGCACACCATGACATACCGGCAAACTTGAATTATTTTTATGTTGTTGTGTTCGTTTATGCGCTGACATATTATTTATTGGAACATCTACATTACATGTAGCGCAATTAATTATCGGAATCGTCGATGTATACTCTTCAATTCGGAGCCGTTTTCCTCCAGGCACTTCATTAAATCTCACCGCACACGATTCTCTTTTATGACGTCTCATATTATAACTATTGGTAAACTTAGAACCGCAATTTTGACAAACATATGCCATGATTTGTCAAATATTAACACATGTACTACCTATACAAGTCAGAGACAACTGATGAATGAAACTGCCCCGTACCTTATATAAAACCATTCAAGGTCACCCCAAACCACTTAACATAACTTCAAGGTCACACACCCAAGATGACCTCCAACAAAATCAAGGTCGCATCGAATAAGGTCAAGGTCACACACAACCTTGAACCCAAGACCAAGGACAAGGCCAAAGCGCACGCGCACTTTCGAGATCAATGACAAGAACATGTGGGCGGGGCCAGAGAGGAGTGGGGCAAGGTCAAGGTCAATGTAGAGGAGTGGGGGGATGATAAGGATCGGGTTATGTTCACTGCTGATGTGTCAACAGCAGAGATAGAGTCGACATCACGTGGACACGACTAAAGTCAAGGTCAAGAGTAGGGGCTGTAAGAAATTGGGTATTCTTCACTAGTTCCGTCCGTATATCATAACCTTCTAACTTCGTCAGTTTTTTATATTTTGCAATTAAGTTTTGCAAATTCAGGCACTTCAATAACCCAAAAATAGATTTAAGACTGAATTTGAGAAAAAGTGTGTATGAAATTAAAATTTTTCACTCACCCAATCGAGTGAATATCTTTCGACAAATCTTCAGAAATACAAATACACGTTGTGTATTACATGTTGTATTTTGATCTTTTATTTGTGAAATATGAATCTCCCAAGTATTTTTTTAATATACTCCCTTTAATTTTCTAATTTCAAGAAATAAATATAATATAGGTATAATAGCTCGTACTAAATATATGCAACGAAAATTTATTACCGGTAAGTTTCGTCCATTAATATATGCAATAAACGTTTAAAAAAAAACTGTTAAAACTATATTTTTTTTACACGATCGAGGAAGAAACCCTTGAGTGGCAGTTAGAAAATTCAGTTGCGATATTATAATATTTTTTATTTAGTCATCTCATTCACAAAATATTAGACTTTAAAGTTGCTTACAATTATCGCTCTATTTTAAGACTGTGAAGAATATAAGGATACTTGAAATGAAAGCGCGGAGTTCAACGAGCTTGTTTCCGTACTTCCATGATATCTGACTGCGAATTTATTATTCGTTTGAATATTTTCATCCCAGTTCTTTCCAGTACTTTGTATTCAGCATTTGTCAGTTCAATATTTACTACTACGTTTATATCGGTTTATAGAACGTTAGATTTTTTTATTAAATTCCAAGATAATTAGCCTTAGACATGAATCTGAAATTTTACTGTGCTCACCTTTGGTTATCCAACCACAAATTTTAAAAATCTTAAAAATTCAACATAACAGCGCTTAGTAGATCCTTTTAATGGAAATCATATTATTTTGACAAATAGCTTTCACCTTTGGTGATAACATTTTGCAGTCACATGCTTTTGATTAACTTAACAACAAATGTGTATCGAAGTTACAAAAACACCAACAACGCTAGTGACTGGTACAAAACTCTAATTTAATATGCATCCGACACGCACTTGATCAGTTTTTATATTGGTTTGACTTGTAAATTTAAGATTTTCCATCATCTCTAATGCAAAAATACGAACAAATTAAAAGTACTTTCGAGTAAATGAAATGTGTCTGGTAGGGCTGCGAAGTCGATCAGGGACTACTATTCCCACAAAGCATGGTATTAACATATTCTTACCATAACAAACAAGCCAAAAATTAAAAATGAATATAAATATGTAACTCAACTCAATCTATTAAATTAAAAATACTTTTGCAATAGTAATAATTTTATGTAAAATATTTTCGCTAAAATGATTGAAATATAATTAAAGATACATGTCAAATGTGTGAAATTGAATTCAGCTTATTTTGTTTATAAACATTATAGAAACAAGTAAAATTTTAAAAATGAATTACATCCCCCGAGTAGTAAATTATTTCTTCAAAAAACTCTGAAAAGGCATTAAAATTTCAATTTTAAACAAGGCCTTTTGAACGCAGCGACAGCATTACCGATTCCGTCGTACGTGTTTCTGAATTAAACAGTTTTAAGTTGTCTCTAAAACCTGTTTCACAATCCAAACATTTATTTCCCAAATACAGACGTGGTGCTGTTGGCACACAATGAGATTAAAATTAAAATTGTTCGTACGTTATCCACAGAAAAATCTAAGTGTGCCCGCTAATTCATAGGAAAAAGATTGATTTTACAATATATATGATGGTGTTTTCAAATGAACTCGTATTCTTAGTGTAAGGTACATGGTTTTACCCGAGAAAAAAATAAATCATTTTTTAAAATTTATAATAATGTCAACATAAAATTTAAGTAGATACATACCATTATACAAATCGATTTTAGATAGGCCAGAGTAAATATATATACACACACACATATTATATATATATATATATATATATATATATATATATATATATATATATATATATATATATATATATAATAAAATAGAATAAAATATTGGCGAAGCGGACGTGAAAATTTGTCAATCTACATGATTCTCGTATTAAAAAGTGCGGAGCACTCCAAAATATGGAAAAACTCCGGGTCCGACAGATGGCGACAGCGCTGTTTCGTCCTAATATGGGACTCGTCAGGCCACCGCAGTCGGTACAAACCATCATCTCGCCTTTGCATCATATAAAGCTGAATTTATAATCAAAACACAGCAAATAAGACGACCAAGGCGACATCTCGATGATCCACTTGATAATACAAGAACCACACAGATTAACAAAGTTTGTAAAAGAACCGTCATATGGTGGCGCGACGGTGAATTAAAACAGAAATATGTAAAATCGAGTACACGAAACGCGCTGCCCAAAGGATAGGGGTCGCATTTTTCGGTACTGGCAAGCAAGCCTACCGCCTATTTTGGCAGCCAAAGCTACGTGCCGCACCAAACGATCCCACCATGAGAGCATCGTTTAGCGTGTTTAAAAGCCAAACAAGTAAATAAATATGTAGATAAGTTTTTGTCCGTGTAATTTAAAATAAAATAGAATAAAATATTGGCGAAGCGGACGTGAAAATTTGTCAATCTACATGATTCTCGTATTAAAAAGTGCGGAGCACTCCAAAATATGGAAAAACTCCGGGTCCGACAGATGGCGACAGCGCTGTTTCGTCCTAATATGGGACTCGAAACAGCGCTGTCGCCATCTGTCGGACCCGGAGTTTTTTCATATTTTGGAGTGCTCCGCACTTTTTAATACGAGAATCATTTAGATTGACAAATTTTCACGTCCGCTTCGCCAATATTTTATTCTATTTTATTTTAAATTACATGGACAAAAACTTATCTACATATTAATTTACTTGTTTGGCTTTTAAACACGCTAAACGATGCTCTCATGGTGGGATCGTTTGGTGCGGCACGTAGCTTTGGCTGCCAAAATAGGCGGTAGGCTTGCTTGCCAGTACCGAAAAATGCGACCCCTATCCTTTGGGCAGCGCGTTTCGTGTACTCGATTTTACATATTTCTGTTTTAATTCACCGTCGCGCCACCATATGACGGTTCTTTTACAAACTTTGTTAATCTGTGTGGTTCTTGTATTATCAAGTGGACCATCGAGATGTCGTCTTTGTCGTCTTATTTGCTGTGTTTTGATTATAAATTCAGCTTTATACGATGCAAAGGCGAGATGATGGTTTGTACCGACTGCGGTGGCCTGACGAGTCCCATATTAGGACGAAACAGCGCTGTCGCCATTTGTCGGACCCGGAGTTTTTCCATATTTTGGAGTGCTCCGCACTTTTTAATACGAGAATCATGTAGATTGACAAATTTTCACGTCCGCTTCGCCAATATTTTATTCTATTTTATTTTAAATTACACGGACAAAAACTTATCTACATATTTATATATATATATATATATATATATATATATATATATATATATACATATATATATATATATATATATATATATATATATATATATATATATATATATATATATATATATATATACATATATATATATATACATATATATATATATATATATATATATATATATATATATATATATATATATATACCGGGTGTCAACGAATCTATTAGACAAGTCATAATTTCTAGAGTATTATGTGTATCAAAATGAGAATTGGTACAGGTAAATGTTATGTGAAGAGGAGAGTTTTCGCATATTTTCCACTTTCCGGTCACTTCCGGTTTCACCGGAAATAGCCCCGGTTTTGAATTCTTAAATAGAATACCCTGTATATTTTAACATCTTTGGATTTCTGAGACAATTCTAGATCAGAATGTGACATTTTAAAAACTTTTTACGTCCACTTCATTTTTTTTTTTAATTGCATCTAGGTGGCCATGATCGGACGCAAACTAATCTAACGGCCTTAGGTAATGTCAAAAAAATACAATCGCAAAGTTTTAGTGACTAGTATGAAAGACAGGAATTGGATTAAAAATTTAACAAAATTAACAAAAAACTAACAAAATAAACTAATAACTTAGACGACGCACTTAAAATATTTGAAAGTACAGTAGCTGAATTTGTTAAAAGTTTAGTGTAGTGCGCCAGCACAACAATTCCAAAAGTGAACACCGTACGAAATATGAGAATGCAACAAGGAGTAATAAACAGAGAGAAAGGTGTTACTGTGAGGAGACCCACGAAGTTGCCTGACAACAAAAATAGAGGATGCCAACTTATTCCTCAATAATATGATGTCAGAAATCCAGTTCAAACCATCGTCCAAACCGACACCCAATAATGTCAATGAAGAACCTTTGAAAACTCCACGTCCATTCATGAAAAACAAATTTCGTGTTTTTATTTCATTCAATTTAATGGAATTATTAGCAAACCAATATCTCGCACGCTCTGCCATAAGATACACTTCCTTCATTAAACATTCTGGATCTCTACTTTTACGAATTAGCGCCGTGTCATCAGCGTAATAGATACACAGACCCGGTGACAAATGCCTAAAGAGATCATTGATATATATATATATATATATATATATATATATATATATATATATATATATATATATATATATGGAGATTCATAAAAATCGTGAGAGATTCCACCAAAATTCTCACTTTCGCTCCTATAGCACTAGATCAGCTAATTTAATTAGGCCTTATAGATTGGAGAGATCTAAGAAAAATACACTGAATTAGTCACTGTACAACACGTTGCCTGAAACGTTTAACTATTTAGAATATATGAGATTTAAAACTAAATTAAAAGGATTTTATATCTTGACCAATACCATGACCTTCAAGGTAATTTTAAGATCAAATTGATTTTTTTTTTCAATAGGAACCCATATTCTTTTTTCCGGAAATGGAAAGACGTCCGAATATGAGCTCGACTTTGATCGGCTAGTTAAGACAAGATCAAGACCAATCCGGCCAATTAAGGCAAATTAGAAACGATTCAGTAAGTTAATTTAAGATCAGAAGTCATCCGGCCGATAAAGGTAAGATCAGAAGTTATCCGGCCGGTTAAGACAAGATCAGAAGTTATACGGCCAATTAATGCAAGATTAGAAGTTATCCCGCCAGTTAACAAAATATCAGAAACAATCTAGCTACTCAAGAAAGTGAAATTATTTATTTGAGAAAATGCTCGAATTAATTGATTGTAAAGTTGAATCCTTTTTTTAAAGTGTGGGATAGTTTTAAGCAATATATGGCACGGTATGCTTAAACAAGCTTCCGTTATCCTTTGTAGCATTTATTCTTTTGTTGTCGGTCTATCTTTATAAACAATATTTTTGAGGTAACCCCATTAGAAAAATTTGGAGAACATTCAAGCATAATGTGGTGCTGCCCCATTTTGCTGGAACCACATTCTTTCTCTTGTATCTAGATCAACGTCTTCGAGAAAATTGTAAAGCTCATCTCTTATTAAATGTGCTTTTGGATATCATTGGCAATGTTTAAAAGAATGCCGGATTATACCGCCGATGATATAGTTCACATTCGTTTTATTTTAGGAGCATATCGAAAAAATGATCCAGCAGCAGCAACGCTATATCAACAACGATTTCTTGGAGGACAGCATTATCTTGATCATAAAGTTTTAAGAAACATTGAAATACGTGTGGGATAAGATAATTTAATTCTATGAAGAAGGTCTTTGAGTGAAGAAAATTATGAAAATAATCCTCGTTTACTAGCAGTATTGCGTACGATGCATTTGAGTGTTCATGTAAGCTTACGTGAGATAGAATCAACACTTGGAGTCTTCTTCGATAGAGTTTTGAAATATATATATATATATATATATATTCGCATATTTTCCACTTTTCGGTCACTTCCGGTTTCACCGGAAATGACCCCGGTTTTGAATTCTTAAATAGAACACTCTGTATATTTTAACATCTTTGGATTTCTGAGACAATTCTAGATCAGAATGTGACATTTTAAAAACTTTTTACGTCTACTTCATTTTTTTAAAGCCACTTTTAAAATTGCATCTAGGTGGCCATGATCGAACGCAAACTAATCTAACGGCCTTAGGTGATGTCAAAAAAAAATACAATCGCAAAGTTTTAGTGACTAGTATGAAAGACAGGAATTGGATTAAAAATTTAACAAAATTAACAAAAAACTAACAAAATAAACTAATAACTTAGACGACGCACTTAAAATATTTGAGAGTACAGTAGCTGAATTTGTTAAAAAGTTTAGTGTAGTAAATGTTCAAAGTGCATTCCTTATTTTTCACGACACATTTCAGCTCGTTCAATTGTTTCTATCAACACGTTTTGTAGCATTTTTGGCTTTATACTTCTAAATGCCCGTAAAATTCTTTCTTCTAATATTTCAAGAGTAGCTGGGGCTGCTCCATAGTAAACCCTTTCTTTAACGTATCTCCAGACAAAGAAATCGAGCACAGTAAGATCCGGTTAGCGGGCTGGCCACCGTACCGGACCATTGGTTGCAATAATTCGATTATTAAAATGCTCTATTAAATAATTAAGAACTTCTCTAGTATTGTGAGGCGGTGCCCCATCTTGTTGAAAGTAAATTCGCCGTAAAACTGCTAAAGGTATATCATTGAGATGATTTTCGATTTCATTTTGAAGAAAACCTAAGTATCTAATCCCTGTTAACTGACCTTGAAACAATATTGGCCCAATTATTCTATTTCCAACGATACCAGCCCAGACATTGACGCCAAATCTTTCTTGAAAATTGCCCTCTCTCATTTCATGTTGTTTTTGTTGGACCCAGTACCGAGTATTTTGCTTATTGAACATACCATTATTTGTAAATCGGGATTCGTCGGAAAATAGAATAAAATCGATAAAATTTGGGTTAACTCTATGATTTTGAAGCAGCCAATCACAAAACACTACCCGTCTATCGCCATCCTCAGTATACAAATGTTGATGTAACTGATATTTAAATGCTCGATATCCATGCTTTTTCAGTATTTTTCTTGCTGATTCATAACTTATCTGCAGTTCTTGACTAATTTTTCTTAACGAAACTGTTTTATCAACCTCAACCATAGCAAGTACGTTAATCTCAGTCTCTTCATTTATGATAAACCCCTGTTCCGCCTCTTGATTTCCTATTTGCCTAAAACGAGTCTCGACATACGGAAAATACTGATGGGCTGGATGTTGCCGATTCGGATATCTATGAGCATACAACTCGGCAGCATTCCTTGAATTTCTATGACACTCTCCAAATATTAATAACATATCCACTTTTTCACTTTGAGTATACAATATTTTAACGAAAATTTCAACTAAACTTAACGAAAATTAAGAAACTTTTACGTCTGTACTTAGAGCGTATGTCACTGTCATTATCTACTTAAGTGAGTGCTTTGTTTTCCAAAGAAGACTTGATAAAAACAGTAAATTATTATGCATCATTTCTGTCCATGGCGCACTTGTTATAAGTAAATAAATTATCCAGTATTTTGCTTAATAATATTTAATTTCTGTTCTTATGTCTAATCCAATCGCAAATAAATTAGTACCGTTAGATTCGTCAAAGAATGCTTTTTTCGAAAAGTAGTTGTCAAAAAGGGGTCGCCATTTGAAAATTAATAGTTAGAAATGAAAACGCAATTTTGTCAACTTGTCTTATTCCTGTCTTTCATACTAGTAACTAAAACTTTGCGATTGTATTTTTTTGACATCACCTAAGGCCCTTAGATTAGTTTGCGTCCGATCATGGCCACCTAGATGCAATTTTAAAAGTGGCTCTAAAAAAATGAAGTAGACGTAAAAAGTTTTTAAAATGTCACACTCTGATCTAGAATTGTCTCAGAAATCCAAAAATGTTAAAATATACAGGGTGTTCCATTTAAAAATTCCGGTGAAACCGGAAGTGGCCGGAAAGTGGAAAATATGCGAAAACTCTCCACTTCACATACCATTTACCTATACCAATTCTCATTTTGATACACATAATATTTTAGAAATTATGACTTGTCTAATAGATTCGTTGACACCCGATATATATATATATATATATATATATATATATATATATATATATATATATATATATATATATATATATATATATGAAGTAAAATGCGAACAGTAAATGCAAACTTCGTTTCATCATATCCTTTCCATGTTGGAGGTTGCACAGTTTAAATAAATTGCTACAGAACACAATTTATCCTCTTCCACCACCATCGAGATGATGGCCTACCTGTACCACCATATCGTCAAAACTTACCCTCCCCGCTATAATGATACGGCAGAGGCACATGTTTCGTCAGGTTACCGACATGCACCTGTTTGTGCAAGGAACGGATCGGAAGGAGGTATACAACACTGAACGCGGCTCCGCCGACCTCCCGCCGGATGACGTTTATATGTTTATGCGGCTTTCACGGATTCCTCCGTGTGAGATGCAATAGCTGTGGATATATCCACATTATGTTACTGTAATGCTGAAATCACATGCAGCAAACATACAACTATATGCAACTTGGTGTATAGATGAAGTAAAATGCGAACAGTAAATGAAAACTTCGTTCCATCATATCCATTCCATGTTAGAGGTTGCACAGTTTAAATATATTGCTACAGAACACAATTTATCCTATTCCACCACCATCGAGATGATGGCCTACCTGTACCATCATATCGAGAAGAAAGTCAAAACTTACCATTCCCGCTAAAATAATACGGCAGAGGCACATGTTTCGTCTCTACTAGACTCATCAGGGTACCGACATGCACCTGTTTGTGCAAGGGACAGATCGGAAGGAAGTATGCACTGAACATGGATCCGCCGGGCGTATATATGTTTATGCGACTTTCACGGATTCCTGCGGGTGAGATGGAATAACAGTGGATATATCCACATCTCATCTCCTTATCTTGAATATGAAACTCCTATGACAGAAGTTCTAGAAATCCCCGGATTACTCCTTTTTCTTATTTTTATTATACCATGTAATATGGAAATACTTCCGGAAAATTAGGGAAACTTCTGGTATCGGTCAAAAGGATATGTAAAGAGTCCAGTTCGGCTTTCGTAAACAGTGTAGTTTAAGACATCGTCGATGTAACATGAATTATTTTGACAAGTGTCAGAATTAAAGTTGACAATAAAAAGCTTTTGTGTGTGTTCAAAGATCGGCCGTCCGGAACAAATTGGTGTCAGAGGTGCGATCAAATCCAGAAAAGGTTAATATATATATATATATATATATATATATATATATATATATATATATATATATATATATATATCGGGTGTCAACGAATCTATTAGACAAGTCATAATTTCTAAAGTATTATGTGTATCAAAATGAGAATTGGTATAGGTAAATGGTATGTGAAGTGGAGAGTTTTCGCATATTTTCCACTTTCCGGCCACTTCCGGTTTCACCGGAAATGACCCCGGTTTTGAATTTTTAAATGGAACCCTGTATATTTTAACATTTTTGGATTTCTGAGATAATTCTAGATCAGAGTGTGACATTTTAAAAACTTTTTACGTCTACTTCATTTTTTTAGAGCCACTTTTAAAATTGCATCTAGGTGGCCATGATCGGACGCAAACTAATCTAAGGGCCTTAGGTGATGTCAAAAAAATACAATCGCAAAGTTTTAGTTACTAGTATGAAAGACAGGAATAAGACAAGTTGACAAAATTGCGTTTTCATTTCTAACTATTAATTTTCAAATGGCGATCCCTTTTTGACAACTACTTTTCGAAAAAAGCATTCTTTGACGAATCTAACGGTACTAATTTATTTGCGATTGGATTAGACATAAGAACAGAAATTAAATATTATTAAGCAAAATACTGGATAATTTATTTACTTATGACAAGTGCGCCATGGACAGAAATGATGCATAATAATTTACAACTGTTTTTATCAAGTCTTCTTTGGAAAACAAAGCACTCACTTAAGTAGATAATGACAGTGACATACGCTCTAAGTACAGTATATATATATATATATATATATATATATATATATATATATATATATAGATAGATATAGATATAGATATAGATATAGATATAGATATAGATACAGATACAGATATAGATATAGATATAGATATAGATATATAGATATAGATATTTATATATATATATATATATATATATATATATATATATATATATATATATATATATATATATATATATATATATATATATATATATACAGGTGTGGAAAATCCAAAACAGAATCTCTAAAAAAAGGTAATGTAACAGAAAGCGACGGACAACCCGTTTAGCCATGTTGAAGAAGTGAAATAAAGCATACTCTTTTATCGTAGCTTGCTTTCTGGTTTCCAGCAAAGGTGGTTGGCGGGGTCATCAAAACACAGTGGGTTGAAAGCATGGATTTAATATTAAAAATAAAAATCGTATTCAATATAGCAGACTGAATCTTTAAAATCATGAAAATAAATCCGAAAAACGTCGAATGTGGTTCAATAGCTGTTAAATATGCAGTTTAAAAACAAAATAAAAAGAATAATAGTATTTCCATGAATAAAATATTGCGCTTGAGTCCAAGGTGCATTTTAAAAATAATACTATAATAATAAATACGTGGATATCGATAATCGTTAAAAAGGCAAAAGTACTTTTTCCTCTATGCTTAGGACTTCTTAACAAATACCAATGCAAATAATTTGTAAATATTATAATACTTATTGATTTACACAAATGAATAAATAATACGACTGTAATAAAAATAATAAAAAAAAGATTTTAATCATTGCCTTCTTTGTTAACAGCTCTTTTCTCATTCTCCAATACGTACGAATTATTGTCCGAATCCTTACGATGTCAAAAAACAGTGTAAAGATCCATCGACGCCAAAAGTTTTGGAACACATCCTCCATATTTTTCTCGAGAAGATTTTCAGGCAAAGTCTAGGCGATAGTTTCTTATTAACTTGTCCGTTGATTTTTGTGCATCTTTCGATAGTTTACCTATCTGTAATATTGCAATGTTGTACCAAGAATATCCTTTAAAGAATAATCTTGCTGTTTGAAGTTTGTATTCCCAAATCTTCTATATTGCAGTTTAAAGTTCGCTTCCAATAGTTTACAAAATGACTGAAAACCGGAGGATCAGTTTTCGTTTTACTCTTGTTATAATGGCTGTAGCTTGAAATACTCTGTATTTACTGGGACACAGTATCAATGTTGTTGAGTTGAGATGTTTGGCAGAGGTAATAACGTTGGACCGATTTCGCTCCAGCCAAAGCATTCACCTAGCCTTCTATCATCGTCATAGATAAGTTGTACTGTACTGAAGCTCGGGTGGAATTTCATCTTGTACTGGCTCTGACCTGACGTGCCATCGAAGCCCCATTTGCAAATGAAACTCATATCTACAAATCTAATTTATCGATTTGTTCAAGGGCGTCTAATTTTAAGTAATATAATTCGATCCACTGACTAGCTGTATATTTAAAACATTTTCTACACCATGATTTTACATTTTGACAGTAGTTCACCCAGTAAAATATTTCTCGGAGTTTGTCTGGAGTTTTGTTAACTCCTAAATGAGCACCAGATAGCCGATAATGAATTTCTTCTAAAATCCCTAGAACTTTGTTTCTGGGTACTACCCCAGAGTTTTGATTTTCTTGCCATCGGAACTTTCCCAGGATCTCTTTAGTAACTGGCCTTCAATTACTAGCGAGTCCCACTGAGCCCAAAGTGCCTTGAATGTGAGCCCTTTATTCGAGATCTCTTCCCCACTACGACGCAGTTTGAAGGAATGGCATCAGATCATTGTCTTTAAGCTGGTCTTTTCTCATCTGAGCTGTACTCCAGTCTGGATCAACGTCAAAAGTGACTCTTCGAATAGGAAACCATTCTTTTTGTTCCACTTTGCTGCAGTGCTTTCTTCCTTACATGCTCTTCTTGACAAGCCATATGCATTGTTATACAGTCTTCCTGATCTATGTTTGATTTTAAAATTGTAATGCTGTAGCTTCTTGAGCCATCTTGCTACTTGTCCTTCAGGCTGCTTCATGTTTAGGAACCATTTAAAAACTGCGTGGCCTCTTCTTATTAAAAATTCCTGTCTATACAAATATTTATGAAAATGTTTTCTTTCCGGTTTTGAATGCACTCTGCTGAAATATTCAATAACTCGTTCTTGACCATATTGTATCTGAGGCAATACAGCTCTGACCCCTATGTTACTGACACCCATATTCAATATATATTTTCCCTGATCTTGTGGGCAGCCTAAAATTGAACTGGAAAGTAAGACTGCCTTTAGTTTCCGAAAACTTGATCACACTCAGAATTCTATTAATAATGAGTCTTTTCTTCAGTGAACTTGTGTAAGGGTGAAGCAATATTGTCAAAACCTTCTACGAATCTTCTATAGTAAGTGCATAACCCAAGAAAGCTTCTCAATTTAGGTTTGTCACGTTGTCGGGGCCAATCTTTTATTGCTTGAATTTTCTTTTCATCCATATGGATTCCCTCTGGTGATACTACATGTCCAAGAAATTCAACTTTTTGTTGCAAGAGTATACACTTTTTGGGGTTAAGTCGAAGGTTAGTGTTTTTGATTCTTGCAAAAACTTTCGGCACATTCTGTAAGTGTTCATTAAATGTTTTCCACATAACCATGACATCATCAAGATAGACCAGACTTGTTTTCCATGTAAGGCCTCTCAGTATTGTTTCCATTAATTTCTCGAAATCCACTTTTAGATCCAGTATGGAGAACCATTGTGATCCAGCCAACGTTGTCAAAGTGTCATTAATTCAGGAAGTGGGTAGTTATCTTTCTTATTGACGTCATTAAGCTTTATATAGTCAACACAAAATCTAGTGGTTCTACCCGTTTTTGCTACCAGTACAACCGGAGATGACCAAGGACTAGATGATTCTTCTATAATTCCACCATTCAGCATTTTGTCAACAAGTAACTCCACTTCCTGGCGCTTGACTATCGGAAGTCTCTAGGTGGCTGGCGTATTGGTTATGTGCTGTCAGTATTTATTTCATGCTGTATGATGTTCGTTCTACAGGTATTACCATCTTCTGCCTCAAAAACCTCAATATGATCCTTTTTAAAAATCTTGGCTTTTTCAAATTCTTGTGGTGATAGATGTATCCAGTTAGTTTGGAGTGTCTCAATTAGTCCGTTACATGACAATTTTGATGTAGCCTTGCAGGATTGTTCACATTTTTCCATCCATTTTACTGGTTCATGTAATGCTACTTCGTCTTCTTTATTAATTTTGACACAGTTAGGGAGAATATCGGCTACTTTGATAGGTACGATGAAACCTGAATTATCTGATGCCTTCGCTATCAGGTATTTACAGGGTTTATTGTGGTGTTGAACCAATCCTACGTGGGCTTCAGAACTCTTGTCTAGTCTTCCGTAAATAATCTTCTTTGTACTTTCCTTTATTTTGGTTGTTTGTTCATCAATGACTGATTGGTTCGGTATTATGGTTCTTTGACAGAATAAATTCTTCAGTGCCAAACGTTAAGATGTTAAGTTTATTGTCGAAAGAGTATCCATGTTGAGTAATCAGGTCTATTCCCAGTATAAACTCATCTTCTATGTTGGCAACTAAGACCAAATGGTTTAATTTTAGACTTCGATGTTGACGCTCAACTTGCATTTCTCCAATCACATCAGCTGCTTCTCCCGTTACAGTTCTCAACATTTCTTTTCTAGACAATGGTAGAACCCTAAATTTATCAATAAGGTTTGCTTTTATCAGAGATATTGCTGAACCGGTATCAAGAGTTATGGTAATAGGTGTAGCATTGACTTTTTCTTCAATTATAAGACTGTCGGCGATTCTTTCTAAGCTTCGAATGAAAAGAACTCTGGGAGCCTTCTGGATATTTGTCAACACCCGACCCTTAATGTTGACTAATTGTTTTTCCCTGGTTCTCTTCTGTGCAGTTTCTGGATGGGGAGCGAGACCTTAATCATACCCGACAGTCCCTTCTCATATGCACAATTTGTCCGCTGTCTGAAACATTCTTTCCTGTTTCTTTTATAACGTGAATTATCATCCCTTGTGTTTGGTTTATTTAGGATTTCAAAACATATTGTCTATATTGTTTGAATCGGTGAATCCTTGTTTTCTTCTATAGTAACGACTCTAATTTTTGGTCTTGACACATTATAAGCTGCTTCTATTTCCAAAGCCCTGTCCAAAGCTTCACTATAATAATTAAACTGGCTTATACGCAACATACTCTGTATTTCTTGATCCCTGATTCCATCAATAAAATACTGGATTGCTAGCTCTTCTCGGAATTCTTCCGTAGCTCCTGAGTAAACCAAATGAACAAGACGTTGGACATCTGTCTCATATTCTTTCACACTTTCACCATTTCCCTAATGTCTTGATTTGAGCTGTGACTGATATAACTGACGCCGATGCTGATCTCCAAATCTTCTTTCTAACGCAGCACAAAGGATTTTATAGTCTTTTTGTTGGATTAGAGGAATTGTTTACAATAACTTCAGTGCTGGTCCACGAAGTGCAATTACTAAAGCAGTAGCCATTTCTTCGAAATTCCAGTTATTTCCAGTAGCGGCAGCTTCAAATTGTCGTTTGTACATTATCTAAGATATTTAACCATCTTAAGTTGGTGATTTGATGTTCTGTCCGGTGATTATTACTTTATCAGAAGGGTCCTTCTTCTTTATTTTATTGATTTCTATCGGAAAGCTTTTTATTTTAGATTCTATCCCGTTTATTATTTTTTTCACTTCTTGTCGCATTCCTCCTATGTCTTGTAATATTTCTTGGCGTACATCTCCCATGTCTTGTCGCACAATAGATTCAATACTATTTACTTCTTGACGTAATTTTGCTTCTATTTCTTTTCGCACTTCGCCTATTTCTCTCTTAAACTCTTGCGCTTGCCCATGTAAAATTTGATCGAATTTTTGCTCTAGAATGACTTCTCGTATCTATTTGTAAATTTTATCTTCACTTCTAGCACGACCTTCTTCCTGTTTTTCTTCCAGACGACATTGTTCTTCTTTTAGGCGACGTTCCTTTTCTTCCTGCTTTTCTTTTAGACGATGTTGTTCTTCTTTTTGGCAACGTGATTCTCCTTCCTTTTTTTTTGGAAGCGATCTTCTTCTTCTTGTTTGTCTTTACGGCGACGTTGTTTCTTACTTTCTATAAAATCAGCCAATATTTTATTTATTTGCTCTATTTCGACTGTTTGCTGTCTAGTATTTACCATAGAATGTTCTAGAACTTAGTCAAAAATTCGGTTCTAGGCTTCTTTCTTAATGGAAAATTCCATAGTGAAATCCGTTTTTCGTTATATCTTTTAGTTTTCAAGTAGAAAGTTCTGAAAATTTGTCGGAAATTCGATTCTAAGCTTGTTTATTAATGATAAATCCAATGGTGAAGTCTGTCTGAGTTTAAAAACGGAACGTTCTAGAACTTTATAGAAAATCTTCTTATTTTCCTTCTTGATAACAAATCCAAGTTTGATGATAATCCATCCCACTTCTGACATCAATTGTTACGATTTTTGTCTGGTGAAAATCGCTCAACAGGTTCGCAAAATCGACACAACAGTTTTCACTAAATAACTTCCAATACTTATATTAACAACTTATTAAGACATCTGCATTAAAATCACAACTAACTAATTATTCCTTCTTAATATTTCCACTATTCAAATACCACCATATAACTCTTAATTATCAAATAATACGACTATATTAGGCTTGTCCTAACTCTATCTATATATCTATGGAAATCCATATATAAATTTAGAGCATTAAAATTGAGATCTATCTAGAAATAAGAGTCATTGATACACTATTTCTTTCGGCCCATTATAATAAAGATGACTCATCACGTCGAAATATTTGTATATATGAGGGCGTATCAATAAGTTTTTCTGAGTCATTCGTAAGAATATTTTGATATTCTAATTTATTAATTAATATTCAATAATTTGAATGTAATGCAACCTAGCTTTATAGTGGACTAAACCCTATTAGTGTTTTAGACGTTTTATTTTTATTTTAGGGTTCTTCTTTCTTTCTTCCCATACCAGTTCTGTTAGGAGTTCTTCTTCTAGAACTGCTTCTTGTTCTTTCACTACTTCTTCGTCTACTTAGAAAGACTTACTTTGGTGGACCCGAATCGATCAGATAAGTTTACTGTTTAATTACGTTTTCTTTCTTTCCTTTTGCTTTGGTCCCAGACCATCAATCAACATTGCAGCTTTTGATTAGATTCATAAATAAAACTTTTAGGATTCACGCACCGTGATTGATAATTAGTTTTAATTACATTTAAGTGGTTTGATAATTGTATTGTTGTAAGCGTGATCACGGTTTACAAACGCCTACCTTGTAGTACTTAGGTATAGTTATGATGAATATTCCTAGTGTTACTATTATTATGACTGTTATCTACATCTTTTTGACCCGCAGGTTTAACACCTTGTAAAGTAGCGCATAACCCGTAATTACGTAGATTTCTGTAGCTATCACCAAAACTTCAGCTTTTTCATTTGTTTTTGTACGGTTTCAATACTCTGTAAATATTTATCCAATATATAGTTATTAATTGTTTGAATGTATATCCAGTTTATTCTTTTATTTATTATAATTTTTTTACCTTATTCATTTGGCTGAGTGGATATTGCAGGAAAAGCACCGTAACGATCTGCACCAGTTTCCGGTTTAGCTGGTTTAGAGCTGTTGACACCTTAAATTTATCGTACTTTTTCTTACCGAGCTGTTGGAGATTTACCCACTGAACGAAACTGCTTTTTTATATAAGGCTACTTCTGGTTAACTCTACCTAGTGTTAATTAACTTTAATTTAATTACACGCTCTGCTATCAAACAGAGGAAAAATGTAGCAAAACCCATCCCGAACTCTAAATGGTAAGGAAATGTTGATTAGTTAAAAAAAAAACAAGCTTTAAAGCACATCGTAGGATAAATGCAAATAAAGTAGTGAATACTTTTGCCAAGGAGAGCATTTATAGTGGTAAAGCAATTGAATCGAGTACAATGATGGTATCTATAATGTCAAAAAAGATATATTTAATAATTGGAAAGAAATATGATGCGCTCGCTCTGAAGACAAACCTACAAGATGCTCATAACTTGTTTTAACCACTCCAAAGAGCACTAGCAAAAAACACAAAAACTTAAATATGCCCGGATGTTATATCATAAGTATCAACCGTATAAAATTTGGTGATGAATCTTACCTTGAAAATCTGCATAAGATGAGAATTTCGCCTCCTGATAACGTGTGACCTTGGCCCTATCTTCTTTAAATGTAAACAATGTACTACAGACAGAAATATTGTATGAAACATGGACTAAACAATGTTATATAAGTTGTCCTCTTAAGTTACTTCATTTACTGTCGTTACGAAAAATTTCAGTTTGGATACTTTAGTGTAATTTTTCTATAAAATTTTTGAAAAATAAAATATAGTAAAAATAAGTAACATTCCACTTGAATCTTATATACTTATGTCATGTTTATAATAATATAAATTCAGATTTACAGGCCAAACGGCTTCGCACTCCCTTCAGGGACTATTGACTTATACCAGGTGTACAAAGATACCAAAAGTATGAAGCTCTGTGGGGACCATTTACATGTTATCGGGTCCTAGGTGGCGTGGTCTTTTGTATTTCCTACAAACTTTCAGACGGTCGGAAAGGTTACAAGGAGAATTGCTTTTTGTATCAATTTATACAGATGTTCACTAAGTTCCGTGATGTTCTGCAGGAAGTTCTTTGGTATCACTCCTGTTGTTGATAGTATTATGGGAATCATGTGGACACTGTTCATTGCCCACTGTCTGCGGATTTGCACCTTCAAATCTCTGTATTTGGCGATCTTCTCATGGTATTTTGATCTTAGGTTGTTGTTATTAGGTAATGCAATGTCAATCAGTGAAGTTCGCCTAGAAATTTTATCTGTTAGTCTGGCCTATTATGAGCAACTGTTTGATCTGTTAGAACCCTTCGGTTCCATTATAAATTGAACTCGTTGTTTTCAGGAATAGGCTCCGCATTGCATTTGTAGTAAAGCACTTTTTCTACTTGCAGTAGTTTTAACTTACCTACTAACTTTTGGTGGAGTATCTTTGCGGCTGAGTCGTGTTATAGTCACTGTGACGTATCAATGTCAATCAGTGTGGTTCGCCAAGAATGTTTATCTGTTAGTATAATGTCTGGTCTATTATGAGCAACTGTCTGATATGTAAGAACCGTTTTGTCCCAATATAGCTTTTGTGGTTGTTCAAAAATAGGCTCCGGGTTGTATTTGTAGTCAGGCAATTTTTCTACCTGCAATAGACTTAACTTATCTGCTAACTGAGGGTGGAATATCTTAGGAACTGAGTCATGTCTTTCTTAAACTCGGTTGCGGAAAACTCTTGGCATCCTCCAGTTATGTGCTGGCTTATATCTGATGTTCGACAGCCATACCTACATTGGTCGTTTTCTATTGAGGGATCTCTGATGATAAACTTCCGATAGATCTTCGTCGGAATAACCTGAATGGATAGATAACAAGAAGCCCTCCGTTTCCGGAAACATCTGTCCTGAAATCAACCAGTAGTTCGACGCTGAGTTTTCGACATTGTCCTGGATGACCTCATTTGGATGCCGTTCATGAAGTAATTTCTGTAGCTAGACTTGTAACGTCGCTTGGTCTGTTGGGTGGTGCGAAGCAATATCCCTTTCTCTCAGCTGTAGCGGCGTTGAGTCGTCTGTCTCTCATATGGCTCGGTGTAGTGTGGAAGAGTCTGCTAATCTGTGGAAATAAGAACATAAGTTTATTATTTGTTGATCGACCAATCCTCTTCCTCCTTTGAGTCTTGGAAGTATTGTACGCTCAATAGCATTCCGAGAGTGATGTTTGTGTGCTTTTGTTAAGAGTGTTCTTATTGTCCTTTTCCGGCGCGCAAAGCAATGATACGTGTTGAGCGCCTTAAACAAATTTCTACTATTTAGACTAGTTTTTAACACCCGTCTTACCCTCCTGACAAATTCGGCTGTCAATTCGGCCTTCATAGTGCGATGGTCAATCCGTTTAGCCTGTTTCATACCTAGGTATTTGTACGTTTGTTCTGCTTCCATTGCAGCTATAGTTTCACCGTTCTGTATCTCAAATGCTCCCGGTTGTATTTTTTCTTTTACGATGTTCAGAATACGGCACTTGTCAAGTCCGAACTGCATTCCGATATTCCCGGAGAACTCCTTCACAATTTTAAGCATTTATTCTAGATAGTTTCTGGTACCAGCCATCAGTTTAAGATCATCCATGTACAGAAGATGATTAAATTTTACTACTTCTTCGTTGTTACTTCTAATACTAAAGCCGTATCTGGTAGAGTTCAAATGGTGTGACAGAGGGTTTATTGAAAGGCAGAACCATAATCAGCTTAGTGAATCACTTTCAAATATTCCCCTTCATATTGGAATTGTATTAGTTTCGATGGTATCGCTGGATGGCACTTGCAATTGGATCCTAATAATCCAAGTTCACATGATGCGTTCTAAAAAGGAAACAAAATAATTATCGATCCTATACATTTTCAATATGGTTTTGAGCCACTCATGTGGCAGTCGAAGACCTTCTTGTAAGTCACGTAGGTAGCAAAGAGGTTTCTCTGTTGGTACAGGCTTGGTTAAATATGAGGGAGTAAACAATCAATTATCCCTTGCATCCCATTGCTTCCCTGGTGCATCCTCTCTGTTGAGTTGCGATGATGTTATTTTGTTAACAATGTGTATAGATGCGTTATGTCAAACAGGAGGCAATTACCTTATATAATGCGAGAAGGCAGGTGATTAGCCTGGGTCATATCTGCTATGTTGGTCCTTTGGCAAGAAATACGTAATACCTTCTATCAGGAACAATGGCATTTTTGCTGGGTTAAGAAAAACATCATTAAGATTAGCCAGTTAATGATGTATACACCAGAACTTCTTGAGCTAGTAGTTTTGGACCCGATGGAGACCTGGGGATTTCCAGTTATGGAATTCTTTGATTATGTTTGTGATTTCCTCAGTGGTAAATTGCTAAAACTGCATCTGGCTGTAGTCTTGGTAGGTTCGCTGTTCTTCATTGATCCATTTGGCTGCGATGCTATAATTGGTGTGGAAAGTTGGTTTCCCCCGAACTCCTCTACCTGCTCTCTGTTGGGATATATATTATCTGTCATATTAGGTGGAGAGATTAGCTTACGGTAGAAAGTCTTTTCTGATCGTTGGAACAGACCTATGTCTCGTTTTCAATTATTTCTGGTCTTGTATCTCTTCAGCCGTCCTGCAATAACAGAACTTCTGTTTCAGAGTCTCGAGGCATTGCTGAGCCATATTTCTTATTGGATCGTGTTGCCAATTGTAACTGGCTCGATTCATTATTTCTTCAAATTTCTTCAACTCTTTGAAGTTTACTTGTTCATATGCCTCTAATATACTCCGTCAGCTGTCCTATATCTTTTCGAAGATCTATTTTGTTATTTAGACGTCTCTCCCATGGTGGTGTGTTTGGTTTCATTCATGCTTATCGGGGCTCTGTTGTAGTTTTAATTTTTAAAGCTCTAGCTATCGCAGTCGTAGCACAATAATTTGTCGTATGGAAGAACTCTAGAGTATATGCCTCGAAAATATAGCTGAAAAATCCGTTTATTCATGATGTCTAACATGATATCCAGTTTTTTTAGATGAATTAATTTTTGGTAGTGCCGGTCTGTATAACGTATTGGTTCCATTATACTCCGACACCGCAGCACTCATTTCTGTTGATAGTTTCTAATAAAGAAATTCAGTTATTCT
The DNA here is from genome assembly GCA_034092305.1 of Diaprepes abbreviatus. Taxonomy (NCBI): domain Eukaryota; kingdom Metazoa; phylum Arthropoda; class Insecta; order Coleoptera; family Curculionidae; genus Diaprepes; species Diaprepes abbreviatus. The sequence goes on from JASJET010000103.1 coordinate 2,085,310, forward strand.
CTGTTGTGATACTTGTATGTGTGGATATTCTCTGCAGAATTTGTTACTTGTAGCCGGTCATCTCTTGTCCTAGATGATTTATCCTGTAAAACATGCGGATTATTGACTCATTCATGGGCACAGTCCATTTCATGCGTTGTCTTGGTCGTCCTGCTTGTATGAGCTCAGGTTGAGATTCCCGCTCAGCATCTTTGGCGGGTGGAGTTCTTAGAGTTGTTTGGCGTTCATGCTGATATAGTTGTTGTTGTCGTTATTGGTCTTCAGTGATGTCCTCTCTCATGCCGTAGCTTGGTTGTTCCTCCGGTTGTGGCGCAGATTCAGAGATTAATAATAATAGAATATCCTGGACGTACAAATACACCGACAGTGGGGAATAAGTAGCGTTCGGACGATACCTATAATTCTGTCAACAACCACCGTAATATCAAAGAGTCTTCTGCTTAATATTAAAGGACTAGGCCTAAGCGAATACTTGTATACGGCTATGCAAAACGTATTGCTGCTTGGAATCGCTCGAACTATCTTGAAGTTTATGGGAAATGCAAAGGATCATAATATCACCTGGGGTCCAACAACCTGAAAAAAGCCTCTACACAGCTCCCTCTTTATGATATATGAGTATATCTGAGATGAGGCTATGTTCCTAGGACAGAGTACGAAAGCCGTTGGGCTAAGTTTATGAAATAAATGTCTTTTATTTTTTCGAAAATACAATTTTAGATATATATCTGCAAGTAGGTTGTGACATTTAGCGAAGCTACTCTATCTAACCGCCCAAATAATAATAAGAGGGGTTTAAAATTACCAGAAATCATACAACATAGAACATAATTACCTGCTTTATGTCGTAAATTAAAAAGGAAATAACCAGAGAAAGAAAATAATATAATTTAAATTGAAGTGATAAAAATTTACCGAATAGATACATATTACATCCAAGAATTATTGAACATAAATTAGTCATTATTAGAAATATAGTTTAAAGTTTATTAATATGTACGCATGTGCTTATCGGGTGGCGCCCATCACTAAAATTGAAAGACTAGTTTTACATTCTGCCATTGAAGTATATGTGCTACATTAGGGCGCTAACATGTAAATTTTTGCAGCTCTGTATAAAAATGATCAAAACATGGTCGATCCACTACGCATCGGCACTACAAGAGAGTGATTATGGCTATTGTTCCTCAAAGAAAAGAACCATATACAAGTTTTCTCCTAAGATAAATAGGTAGTTCAAAAATCATTATCTTTTGAACCAAACCGGCAAAATGAAGTGTGAATCCATCATTAAGTTTTAACCACTTATAAGTATCATACACAAGGGTTACATAATCAAACCTGAGAGCTCTGCATGAAAAGCTCAAAAAATTGTTTTGTAGTTTTTGCAAATTTGTTCTATCACGTTCACTGTTACCAGAACGCGACCTATCACCCTCTCATTATTTGTTTTAAAAATGATGGGGAAAGCAGTTGATAACAATATTAAAACAGAAATTCTTGAACATGCGCCAGTGTACCCTTATCAACATGCGTATCAAGCGGACAAGTCTATGGAAACCGCACTAATACAATTAACAGATGAGATTCAAGATGCTGTCACTGTTAAAATTTCATCTTAAGTTTGCTATGGTTAATTTGGTTAACTTTACCTTATTTTTGCTAATATTCACATTTTGGGCAACACAATATCATTTTCATTGAGCATTTCTCATATATCCTTCGTATAACACCATATTCTTCGTTGCATTTTTAGGTTTTACTATATCCCGAACCATCCTAATTTCTCTTCCTACCAAATTTTCTTCCCAACTCGATTATTTTCTTTATCATTCTTTAATTTGCCTATAAGAAATAAAGCCTAAATTTATTTTTTATTCCTAACTTGTTTCATAGGCCGTTGACTCTACGTCACTGCACTAAGTTGTTTATATTTAGAGAAGGAATTTGTATTTACCTTTCTTTTTGTTAGATATCGTTTTCTTCCGGATATTCAAGTGAAATTCTTATGTTATCCATTCTTCAGTTTTTCCTGATTTCTTATTTTAAGTAATTTTGTATATTTTGTTGACAATTGTTGAATTTATGTCATTTGGCACTGTCTAGTGATTCATTTCGAGTGACCTATAGGAAAATTCTTATTCTTTTGGGCAGTAGCATGTTGGGCTGTGGTTACTGGTAAATAATTTTTGGAGAAAGTTTGGACGGCAATTAATACCGCCTTGCTAATGACTGGCAGGAAATGTATATTTCTTAATTTAAAAATAAAAATGAACAATGAATTTTTTATGACACTTAAAGGAAGTAGAGTGTTGCACCAGCTTGGTGATTGCCTATAAAATGGAGCCACTTTTGCCCTCATTTTCATTTTTTCTTGTTAGAATCGACAGAAGAAGACTGAAGACTTCCATCCCGCTGGTTCTGCACCATATTGTTGGATTTGGGTTTGAAGTACTAATTTAAATTGTCCGGTATCACTTTAGGATCGTTTGATTTGAGTTTTTTTTTTGCCTGCTTGATTTTTTTGTCATTACCGAGACAAAACCTGGAAATAGGGACTTTTTGTGAGTCTTCAGCCCGTTGTTAACAAGGAATCAGTCTAGGCTCCAGGAAATTGAGTAAGAAATACTAAATTACTATTTATTAAAACAATTCTTCATGGATTTCTAAATTTTGAAGTATTTCAGCTCAAAATTGATATTTACCGAAATTAGAACATAAATTAAAACCAACCATAATTTGCTATTCGAAGTCTGATTTAGGCCTAAAATTGACAACTTTAGCATATTATTAAGATGTATTTTGGGGTTTTAGGGCCGACTGTTGCTTTTTTTCATGATTATCAATTAATAATTTTTATAATTTTCTTGGTTTTCAATATCTGTTACCTTGCAGTGCCTAATTTTTCGTTTCTGTTATCAGTAAGAGTTGATTTTGAGAGTACTTTTGCTATAAATTGTAGTTTGTACTATATTTTGCTATATATTTGCTTCCTGGACGTATCATGATGTTCCCTATTTTTAGTTAAATTAATTTACTAGTAGTAATATGGTAATATTTTGTATTGTATGCATTCTTTGGGCCCCATTCTGAGCTTGTTATTGGTGAATTTAGTGTTGTCTAGCATCGTGATATATTCATGGCCACGTTAACTTTCAGTTTGATTTCAGCAATATTGTTTTTTTGTATTCGATTACAATATTTATGGACTACAGACTGGCTTTTTAAGTGAAAATTAAGAACTCCTTTCGCTCATTTAATTTTATTTAATTAAAAGTTTAATCTCAAACGGTATATCCTGATTTTTCACATAGTAGTTTGGTATTATTGTGATTATACTTTGAGCATCTTTTTTACTGTTGTTTTTGTCTTGTAGTTAGTTAACATTTTGTTACTTAAACTAGATTTAAGCCAATTTACTTAAAGTTTAAGAACGAAACATTGAGTGATCTAAGACCCTAAATATTGACTATTTATATTATCGCTATCTCTAATTATAGGTTGATTAATTTTGTTGTAAGTAATTATTTCGTTAATGAACTTTTTGTTATATTTTTATCTGGTTATTTTTGTGAATACCTGGAGTCGTGCTGATGTTTTATCGTATGCATTTCGTTTATTATTTACTCTTATGTAACTCGAGTTCAATAGTTAAAGCAAGCGACAACTATAAAGTAATATTTGTTTAATTTTGCTAATTACCTTTAATATTTCCTTCGCTAATAACTTAAAGATTACCTTTGATAATTATTTCTCTTTTTTTTATTGTTTTATGAGTTTAAAATTTTAAATTTAAGTATTTCTTGACAAAATAGCAGTAGTCCATTGATTCGTTTGCTTTTTCTATTCAGTGTGAACACTGTCTTATGCAATTGCTTTATTAAAGAGTCCATCCTACAGGCTAGACATTATAACTGCTGTCCACCCTACAGACCTGCAGCTTATTTTTTGTTGCTGTTTTCCACCCTATAGGCAACCACCCTACGAGTTTGAACATCACAGCTATCAGTCAGGACGAGAAATTAAAACAGTTTAATTTTAATTAAAGATTTTTCTTATTATAACGAGATACTACCGAATTTTATTTGAACCACCTACTGCTTGGTTCTGTATCTAATCTCGTTTTATTGTGCTTGCTGCAGAATAAAGTTGAAAGCTATTTCCAAACAATATCGTAGAACGCTTCTGCATTCAACCTAGCTTTAACTGCAGTTGCGCCCTTAATTTCCCACTCCTACTCTCCGACATAGGTATTGGCTCTCCTCTAGAACAGCAGAGGCAGAGATAGGGCAGGATACTATCGCGCTCTGTACCACCAGAGAATGCCCTCAGGAGGGAGTAACTTCTCCACTCATGTGGAGCTTAATTGTAGATCGACTCTTCTGTGATCTGGCTGACCTCGGCATATCTTGTCAAGGGTATGCCGATGACGTAGTGATAATCGCGAGGGTCAAATTTGAGCATATCCTTTGCGATATAATTCAGAGAGGACTTGAACAGACTAAAGAATAGTGGAACAAAATGTCAACTCCACCAAAACCACCTTAATGGTGTAGTGGGAAAACACACCTCAACCCGAAAACCATCAAAATGGATGGGTACGTTATTCAGTGGAAGTCATAGGTTTAATATCTGGGCTTGGCTCTAGACAATAAACTTCTATGACATAAGCATGAAAAAGAAGTAATCAACAAGGCTACAAAAGCCATAATGGTCTATAGAAACTTCGCAGGAAGACTGGGTCACAAATACAGAAAATTCTACAGTGGATGTACACTGCAATAGTGAGATGAATCATCACATTTGGGGCAGTGAGTGGAGTAAAAGAACCAGCTCCTACAAAAATGGGCTGAGATACCATTTCTGGAGCCCGAACCTTCCTGTGGAATGATTAGTAGTATAATATTGAAAGAACTAAAAAGAAAGGAAGGATCACCAAAGAATGAGACAAGCGAAGTTACTTCTTAGGAACTATGACCAGAAGAGATTCAAGGAATACATAAGCCGAAGCAAAACTCAACTTAGAGTTCTGACAAGAATCCTGATGGGACATTGCCACCTGAAGGGACACCTCAAGAAACTCGGATTGACAGAAAGAGAATGTAGATTTTTGCGAGGAGGAGGATGAAACCTCTATTCACATCCCTTCAGAGTGCATCGCTTTAGAAAATCCTAGAATGTGATTCTTGGGAGCACACCAAGTAGAAGAAGGGGAGAGACCTTCTTTAAAGCTTTCCAACATTCTAAGGTTCCTGAGGGAAATAGGACTGGAGGACTTGCTTTAGTCGGTAAGGTATGCCTAACGACTTAGCAGCAGATGGAAAACACAATAGCTTTATTAGGTCGCAGTGTAAAAATCCTCAATTTCTCACATATACATATACCGGAATGCCAGTAAACAACATCTGAATAAAACGTAGCAGACATAATGAGCGCGTTGCACAGTTTCAATTTAATGTCCAGTGATAGGTGATCCTTATAGAGATAAAAAATTTATATTTTTCATATCCCTTTTGAAAAAAGTAAGGAGCATATTCTCCAAAATGTAGCTGAAAATCCATGCTTAAGCCAAGATTTCTGACATGATCACAGGGGTTAAGAAATCTATTGTCGATTGTTATTTTAGAATTCATACTTGAATGCAAATGTTACCCTTGCTTGCCAAAAGAAAGCATTTGAGTCTTATTTGCATTCAATAACAGTCCATCTGTAATAGAATAGTCGGAAACAATTCTCTCATTGGTAGCTAGAGAAGTATCTCCAATATGTTCTAAAAGAAAATAATGGTACATCTGCTAACTGTCTTTATACTCATGGGAACAATATTTTTTTAAAAATTTACCAAAGTCAGACGTATATAATATACTCGTATTTATACAAAATAATAAAAGGAGTAAGACACTTTCTTGCCGAACGCTCTTAACAACTGGAAGAAAACCTGTACTACAGTTTTCCAAGACAACGCACTGCAAACTCTCCGAAAAACAGTTACTGAAAAAATTATGGGAGCTCGGACTGAATCGAAAAAACTTAACTAGATAAGTAGCACTTTGTAATATAGTATATTAAACACTTTAGTGTAATCTAAATAGCTGAAATAACTATTTTTCCCTTGATTATTTATAGAGATTATCGGAAGCTTTTAGAAGTACAAGTGTAAGAAATCCGGACACCGTCGTTGATAAAATCTTGTTAAATTTTGAAAAAATCAATTAATTTACCATTAGTGCAAGAAATAACTGTGAGTTTTGCTCTTGGTTCATTACAGCTCCACTGGTGAGATAACTAGGTGATCGAAAAGTGTATGGGGAGAGAACCAGAACTGAATTCGTAGGAAATAGCGGAGTATTATGAAACAAATTAAAAATCCTTTTTAACAATTTTTGTTGAAATTTCCCATTTTTATAATAACGTTGCAAATCATAACAATATAAGGTTTAATAAACCTGTAATAACGCCATTTAACCACAACTGTTTGTACGACTTAAAATAGCGAAATACTTAAATAATAGCGACGCATGTAGAAATACATAATTAAACGGACATGCAATAAAATACAAATTAATTTTTAAATACATTTTCAACTATACTTAATACAACCTATATTCGCAAATCACTCATAAAATGCAAAGTTGGTAGGCGTTGCAAAGTATAACTTGAAAACGAAACATGCTTCGAAATACAAAAGCTTTGGAATAGAGTGGGAATAATAACTATTAATTTTGATTTTTTTGCAGATATTCTACAGTGCAATAGTGGCACATTTTACAAGTGAATACTGCATTCTAATATAAAATAAATTTGAATTTAATTCTTTAAACAATCTATTCAACTTTATAATTATCCTTGTATAACAACGAAATATTTTTCCCTACTAATCGTAATAAACATTTTAAAAAAATTAGCTACATTTTTGTTAGAAAATCACTGATTGTATAGTACGTTATGACATTTATTATCATATAGCCAGAATTAATATATGAAGTGAGCCGGAGTGCTAGAACAACTATATTTGGGGTCCAATTTTGGTTATAATTAGTGACATTATCATCTTGTCAGAACTGGCTGAAACATTAATGGCTTCAAATTGACCATTTTCCAGTTCTGTAGCATTCGTTTCCTTTCGGTTCCTAGTCTCCATTCTATATGATGCATCCAAACCCTTGGTCATAGATTTTGTTCTTATAAATCATCAATTTTATATCTTCATAATTTTTTCCGAGCCTTATTTTCTTCTCCTTCGATAGCAAGTTCTATATTTGCTTGGAAAATATCTTATCTATCTTTGTTAGATTAGTTCTATTATCCTTGTTTTAACCTCCATGTCTCAAATCCTTGATTCTGGCCATCACGAAAAGCCAATCTGCAGCACTAGAAGTTTATTTTTCTATTTTTTCGTCGATATTCAGGTTTTGGACCCATATACATAAAACAGTGCTTTTAAATGTGATGTTATATAGGTCTTTTTCTTTTTTAGCTTCTGCTTCAGTACACATATATTTAGTTTTTGACATGTTGACTAATAGACCAAAATTTTGAAGAGTCTGTATGTCACAAACTTAAGGTCATCTTTGTCTTGCATCAAAATCACTAAGTCAATAGCAAAGGCTAAGGTGTAGAGTATAGTGTCATCATAGAATTTAAAACCGTACCATGACAAGTTTTTCGCCTGTTTTACAGTGCCTTATCCCTTGTTGGTGACAAATTACAACCTTGAATCAAACCAAAATCACAAAGTATTCGAAAAGTTGACTACCTAATTTGATTCTTAATACCAGGGATATATAAAGATGTTACATAGCTGTGATTATTGTAATGTTGATCTGCGTTTTTTTTTCAATTTAAAACAAAGTTTCTGGTAAATTGTCAAAGATGAGATTCCTTATTAAAAGCTATTTTTTTCTCGCTAAGTTGAAAAATAGTGAAGATATTATCTATTCAAAACTTCACTTCCCTAAACCCTTTTTGTTGTCAAGTTTTATTAGTTTTTAACTTCAAATTGATACCAGAACAATATACTATACGAAAATCACTACCTTTTTTCTGTAACAGAAATGATAAGTTATGATTAAGTTGTTAGATAAGATAGAGCAGATTCTTAATAACTTCCTTTTTTCTGTTTATAACAAGACTCAACCGAACCTTAATAAATATGTTCCGTTCGGTAATAAGCTGCAAAGCGATAGATATGAGGTAGTTAAGTGGCCCTTTTAAGGGTCAATATTAACTCCATTGGTTTAAATGGAACTATCTAGGTATATCGGTTGCAAGCTAATAACGCTTTCTCAAAAATTGATGCTTTAAGTGCCACTTTGATTTTCAACTAAAATGAAAATTTAATAGGTATTCAAAGGATAAATATTTATTTGGTGTATACATGTTAAGTTTGTTTTCATATCGAATCTTAGATTATTATAAATTTCTCGTTCGTAACGGAGTAGCCTGATGATGTATGTGAATAGATCACAAATTTAAAAAATAAATATAGTACAGTGATAATATTATTTTAGACCACTTGTTAGCACGCGCTGAATTTGATTTTGTAATTATTTATGTTTCTACTCCTGATTTATATTGGTAGGCTTACGATTTCTACTTTAACCATACTTTATAAAGTTATAAAAATTCTAAAAAAATTAGTTCTTGTTTTACCCCTGTAAGGAATATTTTTGCAAGATACTGAAACAACTATTCATTTACTGGTTACTTATTGATTTCTTTGTAATTATGAACCAAATAGGCCACTTTTTTTCCACTAACATTGTATAATCCGGTTTTTACCACCAGAGTAAAAATTGAAAAACTTTTTTTTTAGCTAAGAAAGACGTAAAAGCAAAGAACTACATTTTTATCTTGGAAACATTTGTAAGTCTACAATGATGAATCAGTCGGTTTATTCTCTAAATATCACATTCACAATATCCCAAGATATTCAAGAATTTTAAAATACATAGAAAAATAAATATCAACTGTTGTCATAAAATTAGGATTTTTACAGATTACATTTAAATTTTTAATTTAATTAAAATTATTAAAAATAAAACAGATTTTACAACAGTCTTAAAGTTTAAAATTTAAAACAGTGAAAATTATAAAATAGTGCATACCTTGAAAGTAGTTGTATTGTTTTAAATTTTAAACTTTAAGACTATTGTAAAATCTGTTTTATTTTTATTAATTTTAATTAAATTAAAAATATAAATGTAATGTGTAATTACTGTAATATATGTTTATTATAAAAAAATTCGTAATTTTGTAGATTTAAAATAAATATACCAGCTCTTTTGAAGAAGGTCACTATGTAGAGCGAAACGTCAGAAAAATTGTTGTCCTTTGTTTCTCTAATGGAAAAACCTATATATAATATTATAAATATTACAAAAAAATATTTAGTAAAAGGTTTAATATACAAAAATAAATTATATATATATATATATATATATATATATATATATATATATATATATATATATATGTTTATGCGGCTTTCACGGATTCCTCCGTGTGAGATGCAATAGCAGTGGATATATTCACATTATGCCCTTGTCGTTGTAGCGCTGATATCACATTCAGCAAACGTACAACTATATGCAGCTCCGTATGTGAATGAAGTAAAATGCGAACAGAAAATGCAAACTTCGTTCCAATCATATCCTTTCCGTGTTAGAGGTTGCACAGTTTGAACAAATTGCTAAGTAACACAATTTATCCTATTACATCACCATCGAGATGATGGCCTACCTATACCTCCATACCGAGAAGAAAGTCAAAACTTACCCTCCCCGCCACAGTGATACGGCAGAGGTACATGTTTCGTTTCTACTAGACTCATCAGGGTACCGACATGCACCTGGCTGTGCAAAGGACAGATCGGAAGGAGACATGCAAATACTGAAGATGGCTTCGCCGACCTCCCGCCGGATGGCATAAATATGTTTATGCGGCTTTCACGGATTCCTCCGTGTGAGATGCAATAGCAGTGGATATATTCACATTATGCCGTGCATAATGTGGTGTAATAGGAAAATTGTGTTACTTACCAATTTGTTCAAACTGTGCTACCTCTAACACGGAAAGGATATGGAACGAAGTTTGCATTTACTGTTCGTTTTTTACTTCATATATTATATATATATATATATATATATATATATATATATATATATATATATATATATATATATATATATATGTATATTTAGACTTCGCATTTAATGAACTTTCATTTAAAACCCCGAATGAAGAGAAAGGTGGTTTATGTAACTAAACCCCAAAATCACCCGCTTGCAATTTAAAAATTTTAAATATGATTTCTTTGACTATATGACAAATTTCACACTTTTACTCGCATAGTCTCTGAAAAAAATTGATCTGGACTCAGAATTTTTGCGACTCTCTTCATTTCGCACCCCAATTTATAAAACAGAATAATATATGTAACAGTAGCTTTTCATAAGTTACAAAAAAAAACAAAAATTCCTAGTAGAAGTCTGTTGGTAGTAATATGGGAGAGTTACTTTATTTTATTCTCTAGTGAATATAGCGATGCTAGTTTAAACAAAGAAAATAAAAACGTTCGGATTCACCGATGAATGAAGAAACTTGCAATTTTTAACAACACTTCTTCAAATATAATTAAAAATATTATCACATGATTCGTTAATCACATAACGGACTCTAGTTCTGATGATGTGCTACTTCTACAGAAGGTTTCGTTGAGCTTGTCATTCTTCAAATAATATCCATAGTATACATATTACAAATCCTAAAATGATTATATGTAATTTTGTGAGCTGGGGTTCATTAAAAAGAGGTAAAATATGAACTATTTGTCCTGTTCTTTACGAGTGTGTCGATTTAAAAGGTTGCATTTATGATAATTCAATATATTGGAAGCATGGGTCTTGCTGTTATATGTGAGTTTGGAAGTTTGAGTTGATAATTTCTTAAGTATAAAGACAACGCAATTTTTTTTTGAACTACAAGTTCTTGTAAAGGTGTGATTTCTCGTACTGCCCCTCTCTCTTGGACCTACCCCTGCATGGCATTGAATAAATTAATTTGAAAACATAATCATGGAGGGTGCACATTGCGTATACTTGTTTTTGATAAAATTATTACAATATGTATTATGAAATTCTGTTGGTCCATTCGGCTCAAAAAATAATCTTATCGAAATACAGTCATCATGAAAAACAAGGATATAGTTCATTTGGGAAGAAATCCATTTTACATTACAACAATTTCAAATTGCAAAGATTTAAAAAAAAATCGATTTTTCAACTTTCTAAGGTAAAGTTCAAATACAATATATTTTCAATATAACGAAAAATAAATTAATTATTTGCTAAGCAGTTCCCGCTGACCAATGATAAATGGGCAGTTTCATTCATTCATCAGTTGTCTCTGACTTGCATAGGTAGTACATGTGTTAATATTTAACAAATCATGGTTTGTGAAAATTGCGGTTCTAAGTTTACCAATAATTATAATATGAAGCGTCATAAAGGAGAATCGTGTGCGGTGAGATTTAATGAAGTGTCTGGAGGAAAACGGCTCCGAATTGAAGAGTATACATCGGTGATTCCGGTAATTAATTGCGCTACATGTAATGAAGATGTTCCAATAAATCATATGTCAGCGTATAAACGAACACAACAACATAAAAATAATTCATGTTTGCCGGTATGTCATTGTGTGCAACTCGTTGAATGTGCATTCAAAAGGAGAATTGCAACCTATCGGGTTAGCAGTGATATGGAGCATTCCAATTATGTAATGTTCTTTGCAGACATTAAATCCAAAGTGGTGGAACTTGTTAATAATATATTACGTGTGCATCATGCTTTAAAAGTTAACATGACAGCTGTTGGCTTCCATCACTAGCAATATTCAGTAAGAAATCCTTCAACACTGCTAATCAAATAATTATTGCAGAAAGTGATTTGGATGCCGTTTACCATTCCTTTACCGAATTAATAAAAACGCAGGCGACAGAGTTTCAGGAGAAAGATTCAGGTATCGAAAAAAAAACAAAACCCGATATATTAAACTATTTTTATATATTATTTTTCTTGTTTTAGGATGGGTTCTTGTGCGAATTTTATACTTGGAAGTTAGCATCAACAAGTATACGCCTATGGTTGGCTCATTATACATCAAGTTGCCGTGTTCTATTGAAAAGAAAGGAGCTGTCGTCAATGTGATCAACCAGGACGAACTTTGCTTTGCGTGGGCTGTAACATCAGCATTGGGTCCTCCAAGAGCAGCGTCTTCACAGCAGACATCCTACCCCCACTTTTCTAGAGTGCTAAATTTAACAGGTATTGATTTTCCAGTAAAATTACGTGACATTAAAAAATTTGAGTAAATGAACAATATATCCATTAACGTATACGGTCTCGAATCTAAATACGAAAATAATGAAGTAATACATGGAGTTATTGGTCCACTGAGGTATGCGTCAAGAAAGTTGAATAAACATGTAAATTTATTGTTAATTACAAAAGACTGTAGTAGTAAAGATGGTGGTGAACATTTTTGTGATACGACTTGTTCAAAAAGTCATTATTGTTAGATAAAGGATTTATCACGCTTAGTTTCAAGTCAAATTAGTTGTCAACAACATAAAATATATTTTTGTGATGGTTATCTCACTAATTTTAGTACACCGTCATCTTTAACTTTACATCAAAACTACGATTGTAACCACATTTTTACGCAAACACCCTCAGTGGATTTAAAAATCGATAAATTTGGAAAGAGTGTGCCGGAAAATATTTTAAAATTCGAGGGTATAGAAAAGCAAATGCGCGTTCCATTCGTGGTTTAAGCAGATTTCGAATCTGTTTTAAAACCTGTTGAAATGGTACGACCAAATCCACAAAATTCTTACACGGTAAAAAGTTTTAAACATGAACCATACTCTATTGTTTATTTAATTAAATGCCCTTTTGTCGACTCAATTTCGAAATTTGAGCTATTTCGGGGGAATAATGCAGCTCAAGTCTTTGTGGGTCGTATCGAGTGTGATTTAAGGGCTATATATAACACATATTTAAAAGACATTCCGCCGATGAAACCGTTAACGCCTGAAGAAAAAAGGGAGTTTAATGATGCTAAAATATGTAGTAAATGTGAAGGCTCTTTTGAAGACGGTGAGATTAAAGTAAGAGATCATTGTCACATAACTGGTGTAAAAAGATTTGTACTGCACATTCCGTTTGTAATTTAAATTATAAATAACCCTCTTTTATCATATTTCATAACTTAAGTGGCTACGACAGCCATTTATTTATAAAAGAGTTTTGTAAATATGGGGATATAATTGATGTTTTGGCTCAAAGTAAAGAAAAGTATATATCCTTTACCAAACGTATTTACGTGCACTATTATTTTTATAGCAAATGTGGAAAAATCAAGAGGAAATATTTAAAATTGCGGTTCATTGACAGTTTAAAATTTCGGTGAACGTCTTTGGAAAATTTAAGCAGCGGTTTAAACGATGACGATTTTATTGAAACGCGGAAATATTTTTCAAATATCGATCAATTTAATTTTATGCGTCAAAAGGGTGTTTTTCCTTATAGCTTTATTGACTCTATAGAAAAAATAAAAAATACGTGTCTTCCAAGTAAAGATCAATTTTATATATAAAGAAGTATGACGCTTGTTTGGGTGTAAAACTTTGGGGGACTATTCACACGTGTATTTTAAATCAGATGTCTTTGAGCACTTTCGGAATAATTGTTTAAAATTCGATAAATTGGATTCGGCACACTACTATACCCTTTCAACTTTATCATTTGATTGTATGTTGTGTATGACTAGGGTAGAGCTAGAGCTCTTAACTGATATAGACATGATACCTTTTTTTAAGAAAGGTATACGCGGCGGCATAAGCCAGTGTACAGGAAGGAAGCACATCGTTAATAACATTTATTTACCAAAATATGACCCAACAAAACCGTCTTCATTTATAACATACCTTGATGCTACAAATCTATATGGTCATAGTATGTCACAAGCATTACCATATGGCGGTTTTCGATGGTTAACTGAGCGCGAAAAACTCAATTTAAATATTATGGCTGTTGGTGATGATAGATTATATGGCTACGTTTTGGAAGTGGATGTACATTATCCGACTGAGTTGCATGATGCACATTCTGATCTTCCATTTCTAGTAGAAAATATCATACCGCCAACAGAAAACGCGAAATTACCGAAATTAATTCGTAATGTACAAGATAAAAGAAAATACATTGTACACTATAGAACTTTAAAACAAGCCAATGGCTTAGTAGTAATGCAAACTGATCGAGTATTACAGTTTAACCAATCAAAATGGCTAAAAATATATATTGATTTTAATACCAATTTACGTGACAATGCTACTACAAAATTTGCGAAAGACACTTTTAAATTAAAATATAACGCAAATTTTTGCAAAACTAAGGAAAAGGTGGAAAATCGAAAGGATATAGAATTAATAATGCATTGGGAAAACAATGTAGGCAAAAGTGACGCTAGAGCACTAATATCCCGCCCCAATTTCAATAGTAGCTCGATATTTCCCGAAAACTTTGTTGCTATACGTATGCATAAAGTTAAAATATTATACAATAAACCCATTTTATCGGATTTACCATATTAGATATATCAAAGTCTGTAATATACGATTTTTATTATAATTTTATTAAATCAAAGTTTGGCGATGATATTTCGTTACTTTACACCGATACTGACTCGCTTGTATTAAAAGTGTAAACGAAAAACTTTTATCAGAAAATTCCGAAAAATTTGATACGTCAAATTTCCCCGAAATAAATAATTTCAACATAATTAAATGTAATTCTGTAGTTGGTAGAATGAAAGATAAGTTTCCTGGTGACCCGATAATAAGTTTTTATGGTATCGGCGCGAAGGTTAGTTATATAAAGTCCGTTAATAATGAATTTAAAAAAGCCAAAGGTATCAAAAAATCTGTTATCGAGAAAGACCTTCATCAGGAAGACTACCAAAGAATTGTTGAACATGATGGTTTGATATTAAGAAAGATGAGGACATTTAGAAATGAATTACATAACATTTATACCAACATAATAAATAAAGTAGCATTATCACATAACGATGTTAAACGTTATGTAATTCCTAATTCAAATAAAACTCTACCTTGGGGACATGCAGATATAGATTTGTAACGAAACAGATCCGGAAGAAAACTTAGCAAATTTAGTCACTGTGTTGGAATCATTTCTAAGTCAGGACAGCACGTAATCTGGAAAATCCATATTTCATTATTTGTATTGTTTTTTATTAGTTCCATTGAGCATACAACATTAATATGTAACGGTAGTATTGTAATTTTTTTAAAAATAAAAAGCATGTATTCATTACTTGATTACTTTTTATTGAACCATTATTTTAAAATTATAAATGTAATGAAGTGTCGATAAATAACAAACGGTAAAAGTTATTGTTGAAAAATTTGTTTAACGAGTAAATGTTTAATGTAAAGCAGTGTTGTTGACATGATCCTCCATAGTCCTTTCATTTTCAACATTCTAGAATTAAGTTCATCACGCAGTTCGTCTTGCCTAAGTTCGTATATTGCAATAACAGTATCATCAATGTATCCTCTATATTCTTGACCAGTTTCAATTAATTTCTTGCGTACATAACCTTCAAGTTGATTTCTGAATATATCTTTAATAACAATTGTTGAGTCATGTACAACTTTCTGCGTATCTTGCATACACTGAGCAAGGTTATTATCAACATAATTCCGTGTGAACGCATCGTCCCCTACAAGATGTTCCGCTAAGTAGCACAATCTTTTGCTTCCCATGTCGTAATCTCCATTAGGTGTAAGTTTAAATCCTATTCCTGAAGGACCTAGCATATCGTTAAAATCCTTAAATTTTCTTTTGCAACCGAACTTATCAATAGTGTTTACTTCTGACATTGTTATGTGAGACTGATTTGAAACCATCACATTTCACCCTAATATATGCTTCTATTTTATTAATAAACAGACTATGCAAAAAAATATGGATTGCAAAACGTATTTTAGGTGATGCTTAATAAATACACACAGATTCACTTTACTATTGTTTTGTTATTAAAAAAAAATGAAAATATATAAAAAAAAATCAATAAAATGCATAAGCTAATCCCTACTGTACAAGTAATGTTCTTCTATGACCCAATTCCTCCTCTGAGTGGCGCGTTCATTATTGTCCTTGAACTGGTAGTAAACTAGTCCACAAAAACCGCATTGTACAAATTTGACTTTGAGAAGGTCAATGTAGTTGAAATCGTATGTAAGATCATTCCGCCAGCAGATACCTTGTCTTTTACAATGATGACAAGTTAAACAACAAGCATTTGGTATATGCTTTTATGTTTTGGATGCTTCATGGCTGAATAAAAAAACCGCCCCCTACAACTTCCCGATAACCTCATCCGGCGGTCAAACTTCACTTCTATTGATTTTTGGAATTTTTTGGTATATATTTTCTTTATTTTCAAATTTTCCACTTTTTTTTCACCATTGTATTTCCTCAAAATTCTAGATAATTAAAGTGCTTTTATTTTTTCTCTATCTTGAACGGTTCTCGACTACAGCGCTTTAAAGGATTCAAATTATTAACTTTTTATAAACCTTTTTTTTCAAATTTCATTTTCTCGAATTTTCAAAAATGCAACAATATGTAGAAAAAATTCTCTCTTTAATTTCTCAATACCATTTTTCTCTAAATCTTCAACTTTAGCGTGTATTCGCCATTTTCGAAGAAAATTTTTTTTTATACCATTGCAGAATTTTAGGTTATTAAAGTGCTTTTATTTTTTTTTGTATCTTGAACAGTTCCTGAGCTACGGCGCTTTAAAAATCCAAATTACTAACTTTTTATAACCCTTTCTTTCAAATTTCATTTTCTCGAAATTTCAAAAATACTACAATATGTAGAAAAAAATTCTCTCTTTAATTTCCTATTACCGTTTTTCTCTAAATCTTCAACTTTATAGCGTATTTGCCATTTTCGAAAAAAAAATATTTTTTTTGCACTATTACATTCTCCTCAAAATTTTAGGTTATTAAAGTGCTTTTATTTTTTTTCTATTTTGACCGGTTTCCGAGTTACAGCGCTTAAAATATCCCAATTACTAACTTATTACAACCCTTTTCTTCAAATTTCATCTTTCCGAATTCTGAAAAATACTAAGATTTGTAGAAAAAATTTGCTTTCTTATTTCCTAATATTGTTTTGCTCTAAAGCTTCTACTTTGGCGCGAGTTATGGAAGCTGAACTGCCAATCCTTCACATATAATTATGCTTACGTAGCAGACGCTACGAAATATTATAAATATAGGTCAAACGCTAAGAACATTGTCATTTGTTTCTTGTCTACGTTAAGTTAATCATTGTATTGCTCTAATTTGTCAATTAATAAATGTCCGTAAAAAAACTTTTTTTAAAAACAGTTTTTGGTGAACCGCCCATTTAACTGGCGCAGTCGGTAGGATATTCCTGGATTTTTCCGAAATTCAACAAGAAAACAGTATCGTTTTGAAAGAAAATCAAATCAGCGGGCAATCACGTTGACGTGCTAATGATAAAGTGAAAAACAAGAAAAATTTTATGTTTCAACGTGTAGCAGGAAAAGTCCTAAAAATTAGGCAAGTGATCGGACATTGATTTGAGGGAAAATCAAGTCAGCGGGCAATCGCGCCAAAGTGTTCGTGATCGTGCCGAAAACAAAAGTGAGTGGGCCAACCAAAAACACAAGACCTGGGGGAGGAACAAGCATCGTCCACACCTAGAGGCAACACTTAGATTAAGAAGACCTGGGGGAAGAACAAGCATCGTCTGAACCTAAAGGCACTAGGTTAAGGTAGAAATAAGAAAAACAAACTCAAAGAAATCGAGGAATCAATCAATGAAAATCATCCTAGTTCCATTCATTCCTTCTTATTCCATAACTTAGTAGTAGTTAATTATATAAAAGTCGTCATATTTTATTTTTCGCGAAAGAAATAAAATTTGATTTCTTTTAAAGATAAACCTCATTTAAACTTTTGTATATAAAAACCAACTCTTTCATTCTTTCACTTTTACAATAAGAAAAACAATAAAATAAAAAATGCCTAACGAAAATCAAGCGCAGCCTAACATTAACTATCAATTATTAAAACTGTATATCGATTCTATTCCATTATTAGAAGGAAATCCTTATACTTTAAATATTTTTATTGATAATTATGAAAATTTAATAACCAATTTCGCCCAAGTAAATAACAATACCTTTAATGACTTTTTGTTAAGAGCAATTCTAGGCAAACTAACTGGTCATGCTTTTATGATCATCGGTTCTAGAACAGAACTTAAATCGTGGCAAGAAATTAAAACCGCATTATATCTATGTTTTGGGGATCAACGTAACATTGATTGCCTGGTACAGGATTTAATAGCATTAAAGCCTTTAAAAAAACGAAACACCTTACAATTTTGGTATGAGATGTCAAGATATTCGTAGTTTAGTAACAAATAAACTTAATAGTCTAACTATCGATGTAGCCGAAAACGCAATTAGAATAGCAAGTTATGACGATTTAGCTATAAAAACTTTTATAAAAGGTTTACCTTTAAATTTACAAATAATAATTCGCCTAAAAAATCCTAATAGCTTGGAACAAGCAATGATTTTTGTTACTGAAGAAGAAAACTTTCTTTATTCTACAAGAGTTCTAAATCTTTAAACACACAAACAAATTTTAAACCATTACAGAGACAATTACCTATAAGACTGACAAACCAACAGAATTATAACATACCATCACCAAATTTGCAACCCTTACCAATTTATCAACCTAGACCATCTATGTTTAATAATCAATTTCCACAAAGACCAATAAATCCATTCATAAATCAATTTAGACCAAATTTTAACCCTACTATGCAAATACAAATTCAACGTCCATTTAACAACCAAAACTTTATTCGACCAAATCAACCTTTTAATAATCAAAATTTTAATCGTCCTAATTAAATAAATATTCAATAATCCAAATAATATTCGACCAAATCAATCAAATCAAAACTCTAATAAACCGGAACCTATGGACACATCCTCGAGTAATAGTCGTCTAAAACCAAAACCAAAATATCTCGCTACCGAACTGTATAATCAAAACATAGAATTTGAAAACCCATTTGAAAATGACAAATATTATTTTTCCAATAACGAACATATCGATGATAATACTATTGCCAATACTGACAATCATTATTACCTCTATGACCTTAATATGTACTATAATCCAGCTATGCAAACGCCTTATTTTTATGAAAACATATCACCTGATACATTCACTGAAACACTAAGTAATCCGATAAATAATACGACAAACAACGAAATAGATATTGAGACAAACTTACCGTCAGCACTTAATGATAATGTAAATTTTCAAAATCCCACGGGAACAAGCAATCCGAGCTAACCGGTTCTGCAATTTATCTTAATGTCCTAAAAGCAAACCTTCCATATATTTTTATACCATAAATTAACGCTAATTTTCTAATCGATACAGGAAACACAAAAAATTTGATCAATCCCGAATTAGCCCATAAATACTATCAAAAATTTATTTTTAATGAGAACTTTAATATTCAAACAGCGCATAATATTTCATCTCACAATGAAGTTGCCGAAATACCAGTTTTCAAAATTTTTAACGTTAACGAAACACACAAATTTTACCTTTTCAAATTTAGTCAAAAATTCGACGGATTAATAGGTATAGACCTACTTAGACAACTCAATGCAAACGTTAATTTAGGGACTAAAGAAATTAAGATACCTTTTGCTACTATTCCCATAACTTTAAACATAGACAATAAGCCTACAACACAAAACAAATGTTTTGCATTAATAATTGAACCACGAGTTCAACAAGTAGTAAAAATACCATTGAACCAAAAAGACGGAATAGGTATTCTAAATTACCAAAATTTCGGAGAACGTAAAGAAACTCCCAAAGCAGTCGTTAGCATTAAAAATAATTTTGCTATCACAACAATAACGAATAGCCGAGAAAATAAAGTACGCATTGATATACTAGAACCCCTAGATATCGAACCTCTAAATTTAATTGATGTTAATTTTATTGAAAAAATGAAAACGGATAATAATAATTCTTTACCGAAAAATTATGATAATCTTTTAAAACAAAATTTAAAAAAATTGCGATTAAAACACTGCAATAAAGAAAAGAATAACGCGATTCGTAAACTTTGTTTCGAATATAGATATATATTTTATTGCGAAGAAATACCGCTAAGTTTTACAAATGAAATTCGACATAAAATAAAAGTCACTAATGATTCTCCAATATTCACTAAAACGTATCGATTTCCTGAAATACATAAACAGGAAATAAAGTCCCAAATTAGTAAAATGTTAGAACAAGGAATAATACAACATAGCGTATCGCCTTGGTCAAGCCCAATTTGGGTTGTTCCAAAAAAAAATGGATGCGTCGGGACGCCGGAAATGGAGATTGGTAATTGATTATACATTATCGAACGAACGCAGCATTTCAGACAAATATCCGTTGCCAAATATCAATGATATTCTCGATAAACTCGGAAAAGCAAATTATTTCACTGCTCTTTCGCGAGCGGTTTCCACCAGATTGAAGTAGATCCCGAAGATATTCAAAAAACAGCATTCAGTATGGAATCAGGTCATTACGAATTCAAACGTATGTCCTTTGAATTAAAAAACTACAATTGGACAAATCGGAATTTCTCCAAAAATCAGTACAATTCTTAGGTCATATAATCACACCGGACGGAGTTAAACCCAATCCAGATAAAATATCAGCGATTAAAAATTTTACGATACCGCCGACACAAAAAGAAATTAAGTTTTTTAGGTCTACTAGGATACTATCGCCGCTTTATTAAAGATTTTGCTAAGATAACCAAACCAATGACGAAATGTCTAAAAAAGAACGCGAAAATTATTCACGATCAAGATTTTATTGAATCCTTTAACACTAGCAAAGAAAGTTTAACAAATGATCCTATATTACAATATCCCGATTTTTCAAAACCGTTTATTTTAAAAACCGATGCAAGTAATTACGCATTAGGAGCGATCTTATCACAAGGAACCATTCCGAACGATAAACCTGTAGCTTATGCATCAAGAACGCTTAACGAAACTGAATGTAAATATTCGACTATCGAAAAAGAACTTCTTGCAATAGTTTGGGCTTGTAAAAATTTTAGACACTATCTTTACGGCAGAAAATTTACAATTTATACGGATCATCGACCTTTAACATGGCTTTTTAGTCTTAAAGAACCAAATCCTAAACTCGTCAGATGGAGCTTAAAGCTTGAAGAATTTGAATATTATATAATATACAAGAAAGGCAAATTTAATACAAACGCTGATTGTCTATCAAGAATCAGTCTAAGCACTTTAGAAAACGAATCAATAATTAATAATCCGAGAGATGTTAATCAAGATATTCTAGAAACCCTACGAACCATGAGTGAAAAGGTATTACCCTCTCAAAATAATCAAAACTATTCTACACCATTAGATACACCAATAAAACAAAATGCTAACGATAAAATAAAAATTATTTCTGATATAACGATATCACGTTTGAACCCTGACCTAGATAATACAACTAATACGGAAATGTCCACACAGCATTCTCTAGCAAACGAAACAACCAACGATGGAATTAAAATCTGCAATGAAATTATTAATAATAAAATAAATCCAATAATAGTATTCCCTAATATTTTATCTAAATTAGATATTAAACATGAAACTTATGAAAACAACAAAATCATTACAATTAAATTACCCACATTCGATAACGAAAATTTAATTTTACAGTTTCTTAAAGAGTATACGGATATTAAAAATACTTATTATATGTACTTTCACTCTGATGAACTTTATAAAGATTTTTGTACAGTCTATTTAAAACACTTTTCGGAAAAAGGTCCAAAATTATTAAAATGTCTTAAACTTGTCAATACAATTACCGATAAAGAAGAACAGATTCTTTTGATGAAAAATCATCACGAAGGGAAAACCAACCATTGAGGTTTAAACGAAACCCTCGAATATTCAAAAAGAAATTACTATTGGAAAAATATGAAAGCAACAATCACCAATTATATAAACTCCTGTGAAATATGTCAAAGATCCAAATATGCGAGAAAAGACCCTTATGCACCCCTGATGCTAACGCAAACAGCTTCAAAACCATTTTAAATCATACATTTAGACGTATTTACTTTGGACGGAAAAAATTACTTAACTTTAGTAGACGCTTTTACGAAATTAGGACAAGCCATCTTTGTCGAAGGAAAAACTGCTATTCACATAAGTAACGCTTTAATTAAATAGTTTACGTTTTATGGGATACCACAAAATGTAATAGTAGATAACGGAAAAGAGTTCAATAACGAAACAGTACAAGAAATTCTTAAACTTCACAAAATAAACGTGCATTTCATAACACCGACACACCATGAATCCAATGGTATAGTCGAACGATTTCATTCCACTATAATAGAGCACTTACGTGTACTACGGGAAATATACCCCGATGAAAATAAAAATTTAATAAATTACGCAATTATTGGATA
Organism: Diaprepes abbreviatus; assembly: GCA_034092305.1. NCBI lineage: Eukaryota > Metazoa > Arthropoda > Insecta > Coleoptera > Curculionidae > Diaprepes > Diaprepes abbreviatus. The sequence goes on from JASJET010000103.1 coordinate 2,107,995, forward strand.
TAACAATTCAATTCATAGCTCTACAAAATTCACCCCATTTGAACTAACCTTTGGTCATACGAATTCTAGAAATTCAAATGAAATATTTATTCCAAACTCCTTTTATACAGATTACGCTGAAATTCATAAAAACAAATTAAAACATACGTACATACAAGTCAAAGAAATATCGAATCTCATAAAACTAAAATATTAACGAAACGTAATACACTGGGAGATATCAGTAAAGAGTTTAAACTAGGACAAATAGTTTATAAGAAGAACCCAAAAGGTAGAAATAAAAAGGACAATAAATTCTTAGGTCCCCTTGAAATAAAAAAATATTAGATAGAAACCGTGTTGAAGTAATAAACAAAAATAATAAAAATAAAACCGAAATCATTCATATCAAAGAACTTAAAAAACCATCTGTTGTTACAGATTTACCCTCTGCAGCATCGCAGCAGGACTAAACACTCCTATCTATCATGATTTAAACAACAACCTTGCACTCTTTCCTTTAAAATTAGGCAATGCCCAAAATAAAATCGACTATTGGACTTTCATACAAATATACGACCTAGACAAAGTCATTGACAAATTTATATCATTACAAAACATCTATACATTTATGAAACAAATAATCAATAATAATACTAAGGAACATGGCAATAAGAAAGAAATTTTCAATTCATATCATATTATAGATATTTTAGTAAACAAAATAAAAAATCAAATTAATCAATTAAACCCAATGTTAATAACGAGAACTAAAAGAAGCTTAATAGACGGGCTAGGCTCAATCATTAAATCTATTACAGGCAACCTTGATCAAAGCGATGCCGAAAAATATGAAAAGGCAATTAAATCGTTATCTGAAAATCAAAAAAACCTAAAAATAATTGTTAAAGATCAAATTACCTTACTTGAAAAATCATTTAAAATATTTCAAAATACTACAAATGTATTAACACGCAATCAGTTAGTAATAGATAAACAAATTAAGGGATTGCAGGTAATTATTAAAGAAACCCATAATAAAATTTCGGGAATATACCATTTTACTCATTTTCAATCAATAATATCTCAATTCATTTCAACATTTCAAATAATATATGATATCTTAGAAAAAATTAAGGTGGCAATTACGTTTTCAAAACTTAATACTATCCATAATTCAATAATAAACCCAAATGATCTATTAATAGAAATATCTAATGTCAAACAATATTTAGGGAAAAATAAATTCCCGTTTGAACCAATATTAAAAAATATTTTACTTTTTGAAAAAATAATAGATATTAAAAGCTATAGCAAAGGAAATCAAATTATGTTTATTTTAGAAATTCCAATTGTTGAATTCAATAATTATAACTACTACTACCTTTATCCTTTGCCAACTCCATCATTTAACACATTCAAAACCATACTCCCACAAGCCGAATACCTGCTCCTTAATGAATACCAATACGCCTTCAAGAATACAAGGTGCAAAGAAATTATCCAAGAAGAATTCCTTGTACCGACGCCCAGACTACAAAAATTAACAGGGACACCCCATGTGAAGTCCAGTTATTATAGTATGCAACTAATAGTACTAACTGTCAACAAATTGTTACCACAATTCAAGATATAGAAATTCGAAAAATTGAAAGAAATCAATATATACTTATAACCTCGAGCGGAGTAGTTATTACTCAAAAATGTGCAGAAAATAAAGATAATATACCAATAAATGGAACATATCTGATTGAACTAAATAGTGACTGTGAAGTAAAAATAAAAGACAATATTCTAAAAACTTTTCAAAATTTAAAACCACATTTTAAAGATATTGCATTACCTAAATTACATTTTAATTTGGACTCTGAGCGTGATAAAAAAACTAGACTTTAAAAACATACAGTTAGAAAATGTAAATGCAAATAATGGAATTAAAACAATATTCAGTGCTCTTGATAATCAAAAACAAAAACTGGACAATTTTTCGGAAACTTCCGTTCGATTCCAATATGTCAGTTTCTGTACTGTAATAATGAATTTTATTATAATTACTATCAAAAGAAGAAAGGAAAAGAATCCCAGCCACAAGCTGCCATGGAACTACAAGAGGTTAAATCAGTTCCCAATATCGAATTATCGAACTCTGGTACAACCCCATAGTTCTCCACTAGGGCCGGAGGAGTTATGGAAGCTGAACTGCCAATCCTTCACATATAATTATGCTTACGTAGCAGACGCTACGAAATATTATAAATATAGGTCAAACGCTAAGAACATTGTCATTTGTTTCTTGTATAAGTTAAGTTAATCATTGTATTGCTCTAATTTGTCAATTAATAAATGTCCGTAAGAAACTTCGTGTTTTTTAAAAACAGTTTTTGGTGAACCGCCCATTTCACTCGTGCATTCACCATTTTTCATTAATTTCTTGAAAAAATTCGTTTTTTACGTTTTTACTATGGGGAAAATGCTTGCTTATAGTACTTGATTCCCTCTATAATTTTTTCCTATAACTTTTTTCCCTATTCTTAACCGTTACTGTCCTAAAAATTTTCTAAATCGTTGTGTTCATATTATTTCTTAAAAAAATTTTCTTGCGTTATCCAAGCACTTTTTTCCACTAAATAAACCCCCACTATCTAAATTCCCGTTCTGCTTTCTTAAGAAGCGGACTTTTCCGTCCGCTTTTTTTTGTCGGGATTTAAATAAATATAAAACTGCTACTCCACTTTTTACAAATTTATTAATTCAAGTACCATATTTTAACATTATTTTGTGTTATATATAATGGATAACTACATTAAAATATAGATTTATTGGTCACGGAACCGTTTAATACTTTATAACTAAAAAATGAGTCGTGAACAACAATGCGTATACTTTAGTGTCTTTGGGGAATTCATTCTTTTTGGTTTGGAACTCCAATTTCACATCAACGGTCGATGAGTTAATAACCTCTGGTTGATGACTGAAATTGATAATAAAAACGGGGTTTTTCATATATTCGGCGAACGTTATCATCGGATCGTTTATTTAACGCCCGTAGTAGCTGCTTTAGAAGTTTTCATAATTGTAATAGGCTACTGCGAACAGTTTTTTGGCGAAATCTAAATTCCATCTTTTGTAGGAATAAATGATTGAATTCAGATATAGTCTAATGTCGCATACGTCGGCGTGGGTAAACTGGGTTACATTTTTTTCTTTTTTGTGAAAATTATTGTTGTCTTGAATCCGACGATTATATAGCACGGTCTTTCTAGACTTGTACTTGTTCTCAAGGCCCACACGTCGGAAAATGTTTGTCTTAAAGCTGGCAATTCGTACAGATCCCATTTACGATATGCCATTTGAATACTGGCATTGTTTCCACATTTATTAATGCCAGACAATATTTTCAGTTTTTGCTTGTCGTCTGGAATGATGTGACGAATTTTCCATTCGATTTTGTCGATACCAATTTCTGCGTCTACTTCGCCGACGTAGCAATTGGTAAAAGTGCGAGCTATAATCATAATTAGCTTTTGTTTTACGTTGAAAAGATTTTGTATAATCTTCGGCGAATCCCATAAGATATTTTAAGGGTAATTTCCCGGAGAATACGTTACTTGCTGTGTCTACAATATCTTGGTTTGCTTCGTCGAAATCTCATCTGCACGTCATGAGAGATCTTTGTTGCAAACTTTCGAATGAAACCATGGTTTTTAATGTCGTCGTAACTCCAGGTTTACGAACCACGGCGACCTGCTCACCTCCCATCTCGTAACGAATTTCATCGAACAAAAATGCAAGGGCATTATGTGATAAAAAAACATCTTTTCGTTGCGTCTGTGGGTTTAAATTTTCCTTCGGTATATATGTAGCGATATTCGCCTCTCCCCGGAAATCTATAGTTTATTGGGATTTCAGTTCATATTTCAGCGTATTATTATTAGCGACCAAGGAAAAGATTCCATCATTCTTTTTTTCAGTTGAATTTCTAAAGACTCCTATCTCATCTATTCCATAGGCCCCAGGTGGAATATGCAATTGTATCGGGTCGGTGGTGTAATCCTCCTTCATGTAGGCAAAATAATTATTGCTTTCATCCACATTAAAATTTGAATTGTATGTGTAAAATCCCAGCAATGCAAGACCATTTTTGTTTTCTTTATGTAATTCGATTGGTAGATAAAAATCGGCGCTTAAGACACTCGAGTTTCCTGTTAGTATGAACGTATAGGACATGACTAACCATTAAAACATCACACATCTCGATTTTATTCTTAGCGACAATATTTAAAAAGTTTCATCTTCACACCTTTTCTCACTGCATTAGATAGTGATGTTTTTATGCTATTTTCTGCTTTTATGCGCACAGCGCTGATTTTGCAATAACAACAAGATATTTTTCTAGCTATAAGACCCTCATCAGCCGTATCCTCGTTTAAATTGCTGCTGAAATAATATTTGTAACCGCACTAATATTTTAATATATCGATATTGTTTTTGAGGTGCTCGGGCAACTTATCCCAAACGAATGGAATTTCATTTGGGGCTAATGCAATCATTACTTCCTTGGGCATGTTTTCTAGCTGTTTCACGGTAATTTTCCTTAATCCACCGGCTAGATGAAATGCTTTCAGTGATTGCAACATTTTAGTATAGTTCTTGCGATCCATTTGCGGTGATAATAGTGGCGATGATGACATCTTTTACGCTGATGATTTGACAAGAAACTTTTAGCCCAAATATCCACATCAGACTGTTCCAAAATCCTGTTGACGATCGTATGTATAGTAAATAATTTTTGATGGTTCAGATCTTGTTTGTACTTATTTTACAAATTCGATCGGTGGGGGTAAATTGCCGAAGCTGTCATAACATGTTACTTTAGAATCGTTTTTTCTATAAGCTACCCAATAAGTCCCAGCACCAGACGTACTATCCAAATTCACTATTGCTACTTCGTAACGTCGAGGACCCTGTCTAGGCAATGAATCCCTCATATAAACACCTCGAAAGTGTCCTATTCTCTTCTTTTTGGCATATTTTTCAATATCGATGTTAGATAGTGGTCTTCGAGGTAGGGATTCAATTAGCTTTTTGATCTACAATGTAAAAATATATAGTTTTACGATATGACTTTAGAAACAAACTAATTCCTTTTGATTTTGAATACAGGTCGGCACCGGTTTTATCTTCACTTGGTTTTTTGCAGCTTTTACGGCACACACAATTCCCGCTGCCTCACGGGCTAATGAACCAAAAGCGGATAACCCGGCAAAAATTGGTATTAATGGTAATATTCCACCAGTTTTAGGAATTGGTATTATTCTCGGTTTACGAACCTTCCTTTTGACACCTGCCGCTTTTACCGATCTACGTGCTGCCGACAGAGCTATTTTAGATGCATTCATGACATTTTTTTCCAACACGTTTTTCTTTCCGGCTCTTAATAGTTCCTTTCGAACTGCTTGTCGAAGAGCTATTCCGAACATATCGACTTTTATTAACACCAGTCCTTTTTGTACGTCTTATTACTTTTGTTCCGGGTCCGCAATATTGGTAACCGGGAATGTGTACCTCGGATGGTAATTTATTTATTAATGAATTCACAATACCGTATCCAGTTTTTTTGGAAACGTGAGACCGTCCACTTCGTTTGACGCTCGGCATCTCAATGATAATGAAGATAATGAAGAGACACGGTCCTCTACTTCCTTCCTCTATTCGCGGTCTGTTAATTGGTCCATCCAATTGTGGAAAAACTAATGTCATGATTTCGCTGCTTACACACCCCCTTGGGCTATGTTTAGAAAATGTCTATATTTATTCCAAATCTCTGTATCAACCGAAATATGAGTATTTAAGGAAAATTTTAGCACCCATCAAAGGTTTAGGCTACTATGTCTTTAGTGATTCCAGCAATATTGTGGAACCGTCCGATGCAAAACCAAACTCTATATTTATCTTTGATGATATTATATGTGAAAAACAAGATGTTATAAGATCGTACTTTAGCATGGGACGTCATAAAAATATCGACTTCTTTTACCAAGCGCAAACATATTCGCGAGTGCCTAAACAGCTTGTGCGAGACAATACCAATTTTATTATTATATTTAAACAAGATGAGTTGAATATGAAACACATATTTTCCGACCACGTTTCACCGGATCTAACTTTTTCTCAATTTCAAGAAATGTGCTCAAAATGTTGGGATAATAAGTATGGATTTTTAGTAATTGATAAAGACAGTGATGTGAAATCGGGAAGATACCGCAAAGGATTTGATAGCTATATATTACTGTAATAATACGAGAAAACACTCATTTGATTGTTGAAACGTCCTTTGTAAATATCATGAATAACGCGATCGACTTAAAACGTAACTAGTGGAAGCTACCAATGCCGCCAGAAAAAAATTTAAACCAATTTAAGCGGCTAAAGAATCTCATGTTGTGGAATTGGAAAAAATTTATGAATTCACTTCTAAGCTGTTGACAACTATATCGGATCTGGTCCAGCAAGATCAACAACAACAACAACAACAACAACAACAGCAACAATATCCAGCTATAAAATCACATAGTCCCAGTACATCAGTGCAGTCGACTCATATATCAGATTTTCCCCAACCTACACATTCCTTTCAAACCTCCACACTTATTCAACAGCAGCAGAAGCATCTCATTTCAAAAGAGGATATTAGCCAATCAGTGTTTGATACACCCTCGACATCAACTAATACATCTCCCGCATCCGCTGACACTACAACTTCCGATACTTTAAACGCACACCTGAAAGGATTACGTTTAAAACCATCTCTATACGATACTGAATATAGTGTACGTTTTGGTTCAAAAACAGATTATACCAAAAATTTTATTGCTAATATAGAGGTGCGTTTTCGAAATGGAAATATTGTCTTATACAAAAAGGGGAAAAATATTGCAGAATATGGTGGATCACCGGCACTTTATGACTTGTTATTTCTTAAAAAAACCCCAAGTGTAGGCAAGGAACAACAATTAAGTGATAATGTACTTTCAACGTACAAGAAAATTTTGGAATCAACGAGTACTGTCTACAAGAATTTTAAAAAAAGTGATGGTTTGCGGGATACCAGATGGGACAAATATTTACGAATTATAAAACCTCTGATCATGGACACAAAATTAGGTGGTATTATTACAAGAAAAAATCTCTCTGAAAAACTACAGTTACCCACAAAAAAGAAGTTATCTTCGAAAATATTTCAATATGTCTACTGGAACAAAGCTAAAGAGTTGTTAGACAGTTTACGTTTGTCGTGGAGTACCAAAATAGCCGGTCACACTGGACACGAAAATGAAATTTTGTCAATCATAGAGGAATTACGAGAAGTAGATGTAATATATTAAGTTCAATATTTAATGATATTCTTCAGTTCTTCCTTCGATCTGAAACCTTTAATGTTACCAATAATATGGAGCCCAGTCTAGAAAAAATCAAAATTGTTAATGAACTACAAGAACGGCTAGAAAAAATTTTGTAACGCACAATAATAAATGGATACAGAAATTTGTTGTAAATTGATTTGGCTTTAGCAACAGTATGCTAATGAAAACGATGGTTATCGTTATATTTTGGTCTGTATAAATTGCTACTCTAAATTTGTCTATACCAAAGCGATAAAAAACGAGACCGGTATAGAAGTTACTAATGCGAGGAAAAGCATCATTGAAGAGGCATCATATACACCAACAAATCTGCAAAGTAATCAAGGAAAGGAGTTCTATAATATAATTTTCAAGCCCTGATGAAAAAATATAATATAAATCATTATTCCACTTACAGCACAAAGAAAGCTGCAATTGTTGAGCGAGTAATAAGAACTTAAAAAAATGATTTATATAAACAATTCTCGGCAAGAGGATCTTACAAATGGATACATATATGATCGGCAGTAACAAAAACCTATAACCATTCGAAACATCGCACGATTGGAATTAAAACTGCAGATGTGCAAGATGAAAGGCAAATTAAAGCATACGATTATTTAAAAACTGTACCTAAAAAATTTAAGTTTTCCATGGGTAACATTGTGCGTATTAGCAAGTACAAAAGCTTATTCGAGAAAGTATATACGCCTTCTTGGGCAAGACTGAATTGTTTAAAGTTGTAAAAGTTAACGTTACAAATCCACCTACATACTTGTTGGAATCGGTAGAAGATCAGCCTATAAGAGGGTGTTTAACGATTCAGAACTACAAAAAACAAGCAGTTCTGGCATTTATCTAGTAGAAAAGGTCCTTAGACAACGCAAGAAAAATCACACCGATCAATTGTTTGTCAAATGGCTAGAATTTCCCAACCACTTCAACTCTTGGATAGATAAAGCTAATATTGTTTAAATAAAATATTGTAAGACTATAATTTTAATTTAAAATGTAAAATAAATAAACAATATATTGTAAAACAAAGTTTATATTTCAATATTCATCATCAATAACAATGACAATAAAACATCATACGCATAAATGACATATCAATATTCTTTGAGGGAATATCCAATTCACCAACGACTACGACGTTATCTTCAATGCTATACCACTCGGAGTGTGTTCTCCTATTCTTTAACCTGCCTTACATTTTTTTTTAGTTTTTTTCTGAAGTCGAACCGTACGACAGTGTGCTTAATGAGTCATTTAAACGCTGATGATAGAGTATTTTCTGAATAACTTCAATTTTTGTTTTAAGCTCACTATTATTTTTGTATATCATGGGGAGGACATCCTTGTTAAATATATCACATATTACAACTGCAAAATTGTAAAACTTTCTATTAATAAAGTTTTTTTGTCGCAGCATCTTTATCATTTAGGTTCGCCTAAGTTGGTTATGGTTTTTCCACCCATATCATACTGCCCATCCGATGTAAGTTTAAAACCAATCCCTGGTGTCTCGGATAATATATGATATTTTTCATTACATTTCTAACGACCAAATTTATCAATTGTGTTATTTCCCCGACTCATTTTTAATCTTAACTAAACTATTTTATTTTTATTTGCTCTACTTATACTGAATATTTCAGCTGAGAAAAAGAACACTGACTATGATCAATTGGGTTGGTATATTTATAAAAGAAATAAAACAAAACTGTGATTGTAACAAATATTTATTTACAGTTATTTAATTGCACAAATACAAAAATTATAAAAAAATTAATTTTCCATGTGTTCATTGTCGTTGTTCGAAATTCTATCCCATCAGATTCTATTTCGATCGTCAACATTGGGCTTGTTGCTGTTGCAGGAACCAATCCATTTTTTGTAGCAAGCTCACCAGGTAAATGTGAAAAATTAACGAGGTATTCTTTTAATTCTGAAATAATGAAAATGCGTAAGTATTCTGACATATGCAACTATATTTTAAATTTAATTACATCCTTTTTTTTCAAACAATTTATATACAATTCACTCCAATAAGCCAAAACGTAATATTCATATTCACAAGCCAATTCACAATAGCGCGACGCCCATTCTGCTCGACTTTTCATTGCATCATTGAAGTAATTACTTGCCGTTTCAGTGAACTCATCACCCAAATTTTTACTGTCTCTTGCAAAGTATTATTCATATTATTCACTTATTTTTACACTCACAACACTTTTTTATTGCTGGTGGTGGCCCATCTATATAATGACGATATATTTATTAATAGTGAATGTAACAGGGTAAGCTTAACTGTACTTCCTTGTCACACCGATATGGCGTTGGCAGTTTATCCCAAATTTGCCGTAAACTCAGTGTATCAACGTAAGTTTTTAAATATTCGAGAGGAAAACATGCTAGATCCTTTTCTTCAAAATCACACAAACTTTTTAAATTAATCTGATATTAAGAAATTACTCTGCCGACTTGCTCTATAATCTTTTCTTTAGATAAATCTGTATCTGACATTTCACACTGAATAAATGTAAATAGACTCACACAATTTAATCGAAGAATTTACAAGGTCAAAACCATTTCAAGATCATTCCACACTATTATAATGCACAAATAACTACTTCAAAGTCATACACCCAAGACGGCCTCCAGAAAAGTCAAGGCGACCTTGAACTGGGCCACGGTCAAGGTCGCACGCAACCTTGGGCGCAGTTCGAAGTCAAGGCCAAGGACAAAGCACGCTTGCACTTCCAAGGTCGGTGACAATGACACGCGGGTGTGGCTAAAGCTGAAGTAGGACTATGCCAAGGTCAAGGCCGAGGAGTTGGGATAAAGAGAATCGGGTAATGCTCACTACTGAATATCTTGTTTAAGTCTTACAAAATATAAAAATGATTAAGATTAAAAGAATTGCTAGATGAATTGATAGTGTTTTACGTTTGATGTCTGCAGTTAAAATTATTTTATAGTGTAGCACGAAAATAGTGTCCCTATATTTGTTATTTGAAAAATTTAATATAGCCTGTGACATTGACAATCCTCAGATCAATTATATTGGACAAAATCTACCTCCGATATTTTGGGATAAAAAATCAAGATTATGTAAATATTATTATTTATTTTATTTTTTAAAGAAATCCCGATATCGATATAATATTTTTTTATGCAACTGATTTCGTTATTTCATGTAAGTTTCTCATGGCTTCGAAAATGATAGTAATAGTAGTAACATAGTAAAAATTACTTATTTCGTAGAGAGCAAGGCTTCGATTTCGTTACCAGAAATACTGAATTCTGGAGGACAGCTACACCTAATTTGAATGAAATATGACAGAAATATTCTATGGACGTAAAATGTTCATAATAATTTAGGAATAAACATATCTTTATTCACTGTTGACCCGTTTATTTGACGCAATTATAATCGTATATCTTGGCACCATATCGCCTCGCCTTGGAAACTATCAATCTTGAAAATGAACAAAAACACTTTGTAACATCTTAGTCGGATGCGGGATCATTTGTCATGCCACTGACACGAAAGAAGACGAAATTTTCCGAAATATCAAACAAAAGAAAAATGGAATAGATAGAAAAATAAAAACGCGAAAGGATAATAAGCGGAATAAATGTAATAAATCTCTGTTTCGACGAAAAAAGCCATTTCGTAGCGAAAACGACACAAGTAAGTGATTCTTGACAGCCTTTTTATTAACTGTGTTCTGTTTCTTTCATTCAGTTTTTCCCAAGATGGGACAACTTTTCATAATAAAAATGATAAATATGGTGGAAATAATCATTCCCAGTAAAACAAACCTTTTTATGGAAGTTCTGTCTTAATAGAAAAAGTTTTATTCATATTTATTAGAATAAATTACGCGACAGTAGCTCACTGGGTAACACAGTTTATTTAAATTTAGGACGTCTTTTAATGAAGAAAGCTTTCTAAAGGGGACAATCGGTTTGGATTGAATGCTTGTTAATACAAAATAACTTACGTGTATGAAAGAAAATGTGTTTTGTATGTTGCAAGCTTGGCCGAACGAATTCCAATTTTAATACAGAACATTCAAAAAACTTTTTAGTTTGGTAAAGATGAAGTCTGAGGTTGAACCATATGGACCCCAACTAACTATACTTTTGTTCAAACACTGTTGGAAGAAGCGAAGTAAAACTATTGCTGGAAAGCAAATTTAAAATTTAAAAGAATATACATTTTTAACTCGCTATCTTACTGCTGGTTTTGGGGATAAATTGACTCTTAAATTTTCTATGGGGTATCTATTGAAAAATAATAAAATGCGCAATCGCAACGAAACCTTCTGTATAAGTAACAGATCGTCAAAACCTAGAGTCCGTTGTGGGATTAGCGAATCACGTGATAATATTTTGTTTATAGTGTTGTTAAAAATTGCAAGTTTCTTTATTCATCAGTGAATCCATCGATTGTATGCTACCGTCTTTTATTCGCTGTGTTGAAATTAGTAACGGTATATTTACTGAAGAATAAAATAAAGTAAATCCCCTATATTAATACCAACAGACTTCTAGGAATTTCTTTTTTTTTTGTAACTTATATCATTGCCGATATGAATAAAATCTAAAAAAATAAATAAATTTCTCTCCACCGACCATAAACAACGACAAACTTGTTTTTGATGAGATCTATTGGAATAAGTTTAATTTAAACATATAAGTACTAACAGTGGGCAAAGATTTTTTTTGGTTTTTTGTTTTGGTTGCTCAAAATATTCTCGGGAATTACTCCTCTGATTTTTAAAAATTATTTCACTCTTGGAAAGTTAATATTTTACTGTTGGCTACATTATTCTGTTTTATAAATTGGGGTTCAAAATGAAAAAAGTCGGAAAAAAGTTTGAGTTCCGATCAATTTTATTCTGAAACCATGCGATTATTAATGTGAAATTTGTCATATAGTCAAAGTGATCATATATGAAATTTTTTAATTGTAATCGGGTGATTTTGGGGCTTAGTTAAATAAATTACTTTTTTCTTCGTGCGGAGTTTTAAATAAAAGCTCATAAAATGCGTAATATTTTAAAACTCATGACTATTTATTTCGTATAGAAAAACATCTATACGATGTAGATAAAGTACGAGATTATGATTGTGTACGTGCAGTTACTTGCTTTATGTCTTTCTTATTTACAAAAAAAAAAATATGTTTTTAAATCTTTACTTTGGTGGTAAAAACCGGGTTTTATAATGTTTGCAAAAAAAGGTGCAATATTAGGTTCATAATTACAAAGAAATCAATAAATAACTAATAAATAAATACTTGTTTCGGCATCTTGCGAAAATATTCCGAACAGTGGTAAATAAAAGTGACTTTATTTATTTTATAGGGTTTTTATAGCTTGATAAAGTATGGTTTAAGTTAAAATCATAAGGCTATCGAGATAAATCAGGAATAAAAAAATAAATATTCACAAAATCAAATTCAACACGTGCTAAGAACTAGTCCAAAATAAAATTATCACTATACTATATTTATTTTTCAAATTTGTAATCTAATTACGTACGTCGTCAGGCTACTCAATTCCAAATGAAAAATTTTAAAAAGTCTAAGTTTCGATATAATAACATAATATGTCTACACCTAATATGTATATACCAAATAAATATTTATCCCTTGAATACCTATTAAATCTTCATTTTAGTTGAAAATCAAAGGGGCACTCAAAGCATCAATTTATGAGAAAGCGTTATTGGCCTGCAACCAATATACATAGATAGCCCCATTTAAACCAATGGAGTTATTATTGACCCTTATAATGGCCACTTAACTATTCCATGTCTATCGCTTCGTTGCTTATTACAGAACCGAACATATTCATTACGGTTCGGTTGAGTCTTGCTATAAATATAGAAAAGAGAGTTATTAAAAATTTACTCTATCTTATCTAACAACCTACTCATAATCTATTAGTTATTTTACAGAAAAAAAGGTAGTAATTTTCGTATTGTATATTGCTCTGCTATCAATTTTAAATTAACAAACTAATAAAACTTGAAAAGAGCCCAAATAAGTCAGAACAATAAAAAAGTGACGTGCGGTTCTGAATAGATAATATCTCCACTATTTTTCAACCTAGCGAGAAAAAAGTAGCTTGTAATAATGAACCTTATTCTTTTTTGACGATCTAACTGTAGTCCATGACAATTTATCAGAAATTTTGGAAGAAATTGAAAAAATTCAGATCAACAGTACAATTATCAGAGCTCTGTGTTATTTTTATAAATCCCTGGCATGAAGAATCAAATTAGGTAGTCAACTTTTCGAATGTCTTGTGATTTTTAAGGGTTTAAGCCAAGGTTGTAATTTATCAGCAACACAGGATAGGACACTGAAAAATTGGCGAAAAGCTTGTCATAGTACGAGTTTTAAAATCTGTGATGAAACTATACTTTACACTTTACACTTTGCTGATGACTAGGTCATTTTAGGGTTACGACATAGAGATTCTTCAAATTTTCGTCTATTACTCAACATGTCAAATACTAAATATATGTGTACTGAAGCAGAGGCTAAAAAAAAGAAAGACCTATATAACAATATATTTAAAAACTCTATTTTGTGTATGAGCATCCGAAACCTAGCAATTGACGAAAATCTAAAAAATAAACTTCTAATGCTAGGGATTGGCTTTTAGTGACGACCAGAATCAAGGTTTCGATAAATAATGAGGATTGAAACAACGATAATGGAACTAATCTAACAAAGATAAAAAAAATATTTTCCAAGCAAATATAAAACTTGGTATCGAAGGAGAAGAAAATGAGACTGATAAACAATTAAGAAGATACAAGGTATGGACAATCATTTATAAGAACGAAGTCTATGACGAAGAATTTGGATGGATCATAAACAATGGAGCCTAGAAAGCGGAAGGCAAAGAATGCTATGGAATCGGAAAATGATCAATTTGAAACCATAAATGTTTCACTCAGTTCTTACAAAACGATAATGTCACTAATTGTAACCAAAATTGTGCTTCAAATATGATTATTCTAGGACTCCGGTTCACTTTATAAGTTAAGTCTGCCTATATGACAATAAATGTCATAATAATAAATGTCATAACATTAAATGTCATAACTTTATAGTAAGAGATAAAATTTTTAGGCGAACTACACTGATTGACATTGCTATACTAAATAACAATAAACTAAGACCAAAATACAATGAGAAGATCGACAAATACAGAGATCTGGAGGTGCAAATCCGAGACAGTGGGCAATGAACAGCGTCCACACGATTCCCATAATACAGTCAATAACTGTAGTGATACCAAAGAACTTCCTACAGAACATCAAGGGACTGGGCCATAGTTAGTATCTGTATAAACCGATGCAGAGGACAGTTCTCCTTGTAACCGCGCGGACTGTCCGAAAGTTTATAGGAAGTACAGAAGACCACGCCACCTAGGACCCGATAACATGGAAAAGGTCGCCACAGAGCTTCATTCTTTTGGTATCTTTGTATACTCGATATGAGTCAATAATCCCTGGAGGAAGTGCGAAGTCGTTTGGATTGTAAATCTGATAATGTCATAGTAATAAATGTCATAATACTAAATGACATAATGATCAGCGATTTTCTAGAAAAACTCTAGTCAATTTTTGTTTAAATTTTGTTGAAATATTTTAAGTTTTGCACACTTATTTTTTAAGCCTACTAAAAGTTTCAAGTTAGGAAAATAGATATACATATCTATGCACCCTTCAAGGCCGGCGACTACTGTACTTGCTCGACCATCTGCCCTACCAACTCACCATTGCTACCAATCTTGTAATTTTCTTTACTTAACTGCAATACTTGCTCGGTCGTTCGATCTGAAAACTCACCCTAATTATTTATCAACCCACCAACGTACAGATCAAGTATGCCCAGGGTTCAAATTAACAAAACAGCTCTACATGCCCAATCGCGAGTCCCATCAAGATAAGTAAGTCACGCAAATAGTTCTGAACCCAAGCAACCAAACAGTCATGCCTCTGAGACAGCGAGTCCTACCCACCCAAACAGTAGGCAGGCATATGATTTTTTTATTAACGGTTTTATTCGAAATTTGACTTTAGCATCAATTTCTGCTTCAATCGGAATGAAAATTAACCAAAAAAAAAAAAATAGTAACATGATTAGCATTATCTGACAATTTTAATTTTTTTTCAAAAAAAATTCAAAAGTGGGGTTATATCTCAAAATATCGAAAAAAAAAATGTTATTTTTGGATTAATTTAGACTTTTTGCCAATTTTTTGTAAATTGCACCACCGTTGCAAAATAAGACTCCACGCAACCAACATAAAACTTCTTTGTTTTGACAATGCTTCATCCCAGACATTTTGTTTGAAGTAGCACCATATTAAATGTGTCTTTTTCTATAAAATTCAAATAGGGCTATTAAAATTTTGTAACATGTGATGCAAAGTTTATTTGTTTTTGGCCCTGTATAAGGTAACTTCATAAAATAACTATTTTTGGAAACGAAGTATGTATTTAAAAGTAATGCATATTATAATTAAGAAAAACAAGTACACAGTGTCCTCAGTAAAGATTGCATTATGTGTTATTGTTACGAACGACTTAAACTTATTGATATGTCCTCGTATACACAAATATTCCGACGTGATGAGTCATCTTTATTATAATATGCTGAAAGGAATAGTATCTCAATGATATATCTTTCTAGATAGATCTCAACGCTTATGCTCTAGATTTATTTAGGAACTTCCATAGATATATAAATAAAGATAGAATAAGCGTAGTTAGTTAGTTGGAAGTTAGTCGTATAGTGGTATCGTTAAGAGTTATATAGTTGTATTGTAATAATGGAAATAATTTGTTAGTTGTGATGTTAATGTAAATATTGGAAGTGTTAGCGAAAACTGTTGTGTTTTTATTCTGCGAACCCAGTGAGCGATTTAGAAGAGACGAAAGCATAACAATCGATGTCAGAAGTGAGAATTATCACCGGATTTCCAGAAAATTATACTGGAAATTAGAACAGATAGTACTCTATCGTGGATTTGTTATCAAGTAAGAAAATAAGATTAATTTTCTATAAAGTTCACGAACTTTCTTTTAAAAAACCAAAAGAGATATTGAAAAACTGACTTCAATATCGAATTTGTCATTAATAAACAAGCTTAGAACCGAATTTTCGACAAAGTTTTAGAATATTCTATTTAGAAACTAAAGGATATATCGAGAAACAGATTTCATCATCGGATTTGTTATTAACAAAGAACCTTAGAATTGAATTTTCGACGTAGTTCTAGACTATTCTATTTGGAAACTAAAGGAAATATCGAAAAACAGATTTCACCATCGGATTTGTCATTAATAAAGAACCTTAGAATAGAATTTTCGACATGGTTCTAGAAAATTCTATTTGGAAACTAAAGAAAATATCGAAAAACAAATTTCATCATCGGATTTGTTATTAACAAAGAACCTTAGAATTGAATTTTCGACGTAGTTCTAGACTATTCTATTTGGAAACTAAAGGAAATATCGAAAAACAGATTTCACCATCGGATTTATCATTAATAAAGAACCTTAGAATCGAATTTTCGACATGGTTCTAGAAAATTCTATTTGGAAACTAAAGAAAATATCGAAAAACAAATTTCACCATCGGATTTGTCATTAATAAACAACCTTAGAATCGAATTTTCGACATAGTTCTAAAAAATTCTATTTGGAAACTAAAGGAGATAGCGAAAAACAGACTTCACCATCCGATTTGTCATTAAAATAGAAGAATAGAACTGAATTTCTGACAACATTCTAGAAGATTCTATGGTAAATACTAGACAGCAAACAGCCGAAATGGAGCAAACATTGGCCGATTTTATGGAACGTATTGAACAACGTCTCTTTCGAGACAAAGAAGAAGATGAAAAGCGTCGTCCAAAAGAAGAAAAACGTCGATAAAAAGAAAAACAGGATGAAGAAGCGCGTCGTCAACAAGAAAATAGGATAAAGAAGCGCATCACCAGAAAGAAAAGCAGGAAGAAAAAGACCGTCGCCTAAAAGAAGAACAACGTCGTCTAAAAGAAAAGCAGGAAGAAAAGGACCGTCGTCTGAAGAAAAACAGGGACAAAAAGACCGTCGCCTAAAAGAAGAATAACGTAGTCTAAAAGAAAAGCAGGAAGAAGAGGACCGTCCCCTGAAAGAAAAACGAGAAGAAGCAGAACGTCGTGGTAAAAGTGAAGATAAACTTTACAAATGGATACATGAGGTCATGGTACAAGAACAGCAAAAATTCAATCAAATTCTACTGGGACAAACGCACAAGTTTGAGAAAGATATAGGAGAAGTGCGACAAGAAGTGAAGGAAATCGTGGACGAGATAGAAGTAAAAGTACTTCCAAAAGTAAACAGTATAGAATTAACTGTGTGATAATATAGGAAAAGTGCAACAAAACATTGGAGAGGCGCGACAAGATGTAGGAGAAGTGTGACAGAACGTAGGAGAAGTGCGACAAGAAATGAAAGAAGTCGTAGGCAGGATCGAATCTAAAATGAAGAGACTGATAAAGTAATAATCACCGCACAGAATATTAAACGTCCAACTTACGACGGTCAAACATCTTGGCTAATGTACAAACGACTACAGCAAATAACTGGAATTACGAAGAGATGGCAACTGCATTAGTAATCGCACTCCGTAGACCAACACTGGAGTTGTTGCAAACCATTCCTATAAACCAACAGAAAGACTATGGAATCCTTAGTGCTGCGCTGGAAAGAAGATTTGGAGATCAATATCGGCGGTAATAATATCAGTCACATCTAAAGTCCAAATATCAAAGAGACGGAAAAAGTGTACAAGAATATGAAACTTATATCCGACGCCTTGTGCATCTGGGTTTCCTAGGAGCTACGAAAGAATTCCGAGAAGTGCTTATGATCCAATATTTTATTGATGAGATCAAGGATCAAGAAATACAGCGTATGTTCCGCATAAGCAAATTTAATTTTTGCGGTGAAGCATTCGATAGGGCTCTGGAAATAAAAGCAGCTTATAATAAGTCAAGATCTAAAATAAGAGCCATTACTATAGAGGAAAACAAGGATTTACCAATCCAAGCAACAGAAACAATGCTTTCTAAAATTCTTAAGAAACTAATCACAAGAAGTGATACTTTATGTTATAGAAGAAGCCAGATAGAGTGTTACAGGTGCAGACGAATTGGACATTTGAGAAGGGACTGTCAAGTACAATTAAGGTCTAGCTCACCATTCAGAGACCGCATAGAAGAGAAACAAGGAAAATTGCAACATTCCAATTCTAAAATCAAATGTAGACTGAGTGCTTCACGTTATAACCGAAACCAGATCGAATGCTCTAAATGTGAATGAACTGGACACATGAAAAGAAATTAAGAGACCAGATAAACTGCTAGAGATGTAGGCGAAACGGACACTTGAGAAGGGACTGTCAGGTAGAATTAAGAAGGCACATAAAGTGTTACAGATGTGGACAAATTGAACATATGAGATGGAACTCTCAGGTGCATTTAAGGTCTAGTTCACCATCCAGAGACCGCACAGAAGACAACAAGGAAAAATAAGAACAGTACAATATAAACCAGGAAGACTGCATAACAACACAGATACCATTTCAGGGAGACCATGTAAGGAAAAATACAAGCGCTGCAGCAAAATAGAAGAAAGAGAAGAGTTTCTTATTCAGAGAATCACTTGTGACGTTGATTCAAGATGGAGTATAGCTCAGATGCGAAACAATCAACTTCAACTTAAAGGAAAAATCAGTGCTACTCCTATTATTATAACTGTTGGTACTGGTGTTGCAGTATCCCTGATAATGTCGAGCCTTGTTGATAAATCTAGAATTCTACCATTGTTCAGAAAAGTAATGTTGAGAATTGTAACTGGAAAGGCAGCTGATGTGGTTGGAGAAATGCGAATTCAGCTTCAACTTGGAAGTCTAAAATTAAACCATTTTGTGTTAGTTGCCGACATAGAAGATGAGAGTTTATACTGGGAATGGATCTGATTCGTCAACAAGGATTCTCCTTAGATAACAATCTTAGCATTCTAAAGCTTGTCACCGAAGAATTTATTCCGTCCTAGAACCGTGATAACTAACCAATCAGAGGCATTGCAGAAGAAACAACCAGAACAAGATAAAACAGATTTCCAACAAACTCTGTAAATACCTGGTACCGAAGGCATTAGTCAGTTCATATAACATCAAGGCAAACTCGGCAGGGTTCCAGCAAGGTGATATTGTTTGGTTATGGAATTCATAGAGAAAGAAGGCCAAATCGCCTAGATTAACGCCATACCATGGAAATATGGACGCTGATCAGGACGATCAGAATTAAGAGGGAGGCAGTGTTACGAACGACTAAAACGTATTGATATGCCCTCGCATACACAAATATTCCGACGTGACAAGTCATCTTTATTATAATGTGCCGAAACGAATAGTGTCTCAATGGCTCATCTTTCTAGATAATTCTCAAAGTTTATGCTCTAGATTTATTTTGGAACATCCATAGGTATAGAAATAAAGATTAAATAAGCGTAGTTAGCTGGAAGTTAGTCATATAGTGGTATCGTTAAGAGTTATATAGTTCTATTGTAATTGTAGAAATAATTAGTTATGATGTTATTGTAAATCTGTTGTTAATATAAGTATTGGAAGTATTAGCGAACACTTTGTGTCTTTATTCTTCGAACCCAGTGAGCGATTTTGAAGAGACGAAAACGTAACAATTTGTATATATTGCTCTACTTTGTCGATCACTTAAATGCTATAAAATAACGTATTTTTTGATGTTGCTAATTCAAAAATCGATATTGCGCACGTAAACACACGCCATGTCAAGTTTTTTCAAAAAATCGAGTACGCCTCGCTCGGGCAACAAACCTTATATTTATGGGGAATCAACATTTTCATGGTAGTATCGAAATGTAATATATAATGTCTTGCTTTAAAGCGATGTCCACAAATTCATTTTATATTAATTTTGCGTAGTTTACTTTATCATTTTATGAAAATAATTTTTGTGTCAAAAAGCATCCCTTACAGTCTATGCCTGTCAATGCGAAATGAGAGTAAATCCCATTTTTCAAATATAAGGCAAAACACATAACATTTCACTCGTCATACTGCACCGTTTGTATAGAAGTGGAGTGCGAGTAATTTCGACCTTGCCTTTACTCTTGTGATATCGCCACCTCCCAAAGAGAAAGGCTGGACTCTCCTCTAACGCCACCTGCCGTGTTCTTTGAATAACTTTCCTCCACATAGAATGCACTGATCATGTCGAATCACTCATCCCGATATTTTTAAAAACATTTTAATTAAATTAAACTTTCCGAACGAGCTACCATTTCCCTATGTATATACGGGAATATTTGATATACTGATATTGAGAAATTACAAATAATCGAGCGAATACGCTCATTTAAAAAGGGTAGAATTTTTAATAAATTTTATTAATAAATTTTTAATATAGAAATATCACGAGTGATATATACGAGGGTTAGTCAAGTTAATGATTCTTTTTCTACCAATGTGCTTCATTTCTTTCAAAGTATTTTACTTCTCTTAGGTGGTATTAATATTAACTTTTTGTTAATGACAAGTATGTGCCAATCTGAGGCATGAGCATGAACAAAGAAAATTACTGATTACCCTTGGATGGCCGTGGCTAGAAAACATATGTATTGTTTAATGTAAATTAGCTTAGTTACGATTTGCAAATTTTCTTTTTATTATATACTATTAATTTTTAATAGTAAAATTTGTTAATAAGTTATTAAATTAGACAATTAACATTTAAAAGACTGGACCGAATAGCTTATTAAAACTGATAAATCTAATAAAAATTATTGAATTTATTAAACTTCATGCAAATAAATTTTTCCACAAAAAAAAAAACATACTGGATAATCTTATGTTTAAAATGTAATGGATTATATATTTATGTTGGTCGTCATGTAACCGGGAATAGGCTTACATAAGGTCACTTCGGTCGCTCGACATTTTGAGGACCCCCACAAGCTGTCACCTTTGAAACATAAATATTTTTGTAAGAAAAAGCAAGGAAACGTGTTATTTCGTTTTTAAATTGTATTGTTACTAATTTTATTTCCTGAATATTATTATATAGTATTAAAATACCATATTTATTATTCGATAATCTGAGATTTTTTAAAAATTTATTCGAAGAATTTTGATTTCTTTAATAAAGCCGCACATAATTTGTACCCACGAACTTATAATCTTTAAATCCGTGCATGTAACGTCACTATACTCTCTACGCCACCATAATTATCTCAAAATTAGTACAGGCTTCGTAAAGTTATCAAAAAAAAATCACACCAACCAATAAATAAATGCCTTTAACACCATTTTTTCTAAATTCTTTAAATTTTTTTAGTTTATTTTCTTTGAATTTGTAATTATAAATTAATTTGATGAGTTACATTTTTTTCTAAATAAGATAGAATAAAGTGTCGTAACACGAAAACTTTCAATAAATAAAATTTTATTAACAATTTATTTAATTTCTTTAAAGTACCATAGTACTGTAGTACCTCAGCAGATTGGTACCAATCATGGTTAACAATTAGAACTATTACCTCAAGATCTGTATTTTTTTAAAATTTATTCAAAATAATTAACAATAACACAAGTTTGACCGATTTTTTGAAAAACGAACCAAAACATACATTTTCGACGTAATATATATATATATATATATATATATATATATATATATATATATATATATATATATTTATAAATTCGCAAACAGAATAAATGGATTAGTGAAAAAGAAATATTTAAAGTTCCTTTTATCCGACATACCAAGAATAAGCAAAATAACTCTTCTACGATATTTGCAGAATGTTCAGGAAGTTTATACATCAGAATAGTAAATGAAGGAAAAGTTTATATAGATTGGGAACGACTACAGATGTATGATAATCTAACAGTATCACGTTGTTATCGGTGTCAAGGATTTCACCACAAGAGTAATAAGTGAACAAAGGAACAAGTTTGTGGTAATTGTGCGGAAGGTCATTGTTTTGAGGTGCGTGAAAATCAAGAAAAAAAGTGCATTAACTGTTTAAAAGCTAACAAAAAATATAGACTACAGCTCAATACCCATCATACGGCACTGGATCGTATCCAACACTCAAATGTCATATTGAACTTATAAAAAACAAAACAGATTTTAACACATAAAATATGGTTATTAATATTCAAGACGAAATATTAGAAGAAATAAGTGAAGGAGACTGTTCTCCGGACCAAAGAGTGGACTTACTGAATACACAATTGAAACAGGCAGCAAATTATGATTTTAATTTAATTCATTTTAACATACGAAGCTTATATAAATCGGGTTTAAGGAGTGTTGTTGGCAATTATCGGCCAGTCAGCCTCATTACTAACTTTGCAAAGCTTTTTGAAAAGTGCGTTAAGAATAGAGTGATGACTTTTATAAAACGATTTCAAATTTTGTCTGAAAATCAGTTCGGATTTCTCGAAGGGTGTAGTACTACTTACGCCATGCATACGTTAATAACGGATGTTGTCAATAATTTGAATCTAAATAAAAAATGTTTAGTAGTCTTTTTGGATTTGGTTAAGGCGTTTGATACTGTGCCTCACGGCAAACTATTTACAATTTTACACAATTATGGCATGAGAGGAACGACTTATAAAATGTTTGAAAATTATCTTTCAGAACGTGTACAAATGGTTAAAAATAACAATATTTTAAGTGGCAAAAAATTTGTCAAAATTGGTGTTCCCAGGGAACTGTTTTGGGCCCAATACTTTTTATTGTATATATTAATTCTTTGCTTAATTTAAAAAAAGGAGGGCTAATGGTTTCTAATGTAGATGATACAGCAATGGTCATTTCTGGGGACTCATGGGAAAGTATAAAAAATAAAACTGTAATAAATTTATCAAATATAAAAAACTGGTTACAAACCCAAAAATTAACATTAAACTTAGCAAAAACAACATATATAGCTTTCTCTCTGACAAAGGCAAATATACCTTTATATAATAACATTATAATTAATAATCACATCAATAATGAGACACCACACACCAGGTACCTGGGTATTGTAATCGATTCTCACCTTAAATGGCAACCACACGTCGACTATATTTCAAAAAAGATTCATGGCTTAGTGCATAAATTTTACTTATTAAGAAACTTTCTGGACAGGATAATTCTGATTATGATCTATAAAGCCTTGGTTGAATCGATTTTGAGGTACATTATTTTAGTGTGGGGAGGACTATACAATAATGCTTTATATAAATTAAATTTAATTCAAAAATATCTATTAAAAATTATATTTCATAAAAATAAATTACACCCCACACATTTACTCTTCGATAAAAATATACAAAATTTAAGATCGATTTATGTTTCATCTGTCTATTTTTATATATATTGACATTCAAACTTACAAACTTTTATTAATCACGATTATAACACAAGAATAAAAACCGACAAGCATATACAGTTATATGGGCTGAGCCCCTCTCAGGATTGTAAGGCAGTTGACGTTTCGGTGAAATCTCATTCACCATTTTCAAAGCTTACTGTATGCCGTCCTTGAGCGAACAGTTCGCTCGGGGACGCCATACATACATACATACATACATACATACATACATACATACATACATTTCCGACAATGTTTTAGAACATTCTCTTTGGACGCTTAGAATTGAATTTTCGACATAGTTCTAGAACACTCTATTTAGAAACTAGAGGAGCTAGCGAAAACGAATTTCACTATCAAATTTAATATCAAGAAAGAAGTTTAGAACCGGGTTTTTAACAATATCCTAGAAGTTTCTATGGTAAATACTTGACAACAAACAGCTGAAATGGAATATATAGAAGAACGTCGCTCTAAAGACAAAAATGAAGAAGAAGAATGCCGCCAAAAAAAACAACAAGAAGAATCACGTCACCGAAAGAAAAAAAAGATCAATATAAACTTTGCTAATGGATAAAAGGGATCATTGTAAAAGAATTAGATAAACGCAAAAGTTTAAGAAGGAGAGAATTTAAGTGTGACAAGACATGAGAGAAGTACGCCAAGAAGTTAGTAGTATTGAATCAATTGTGGAACAAGACATAGAAAAAGTGTGACAAGAAGTGAAAGAAGTCGTAGACAGGAGAGAATTTAAAATGAAGAACCTTCATACAGAAATCAATAAAATAAAGAAGCATGGGAACATCGAACACACAATTTACGACGATCTCGAATAATGTGCAGATACCAATTAAATATGCCGCTACTATAAATAATTGAAAATACGAAGAGATGGATACTTTATCAGTAATTGCACTTCGTGAATCAGCACTGGAGTTCTTGCAAACCATTTCTACAACTCAACAAATAGAGCGTATGTTGCGTATAAGCAAGTTTGGTTATTGGAGTAAAGCCTTGGGCATGGCTTTGGAAATAGAAGGAGCCTATAATGTGTCAAGACCAAAAATAAGAGCGGTTTCCAAAAAAGAAATCAAGGATTTATTGACTCAGATAGATAGTGGAGAAAATGTTATATGAAATCTTTAAGGAACCAAATACAAAAAGCGATACTTTACACTATAGAAGAAACCAGATAGAATTTATTGAGTCAGATAGAGGAGAAAATGTTATATGAAATCTTTAAGGAACCAAATACAAAAAGCGATACTTTACACTATAGAAGAAACCAGATAGAATGCTAAATATGTGGACCACAGTGTTGGCCAATATCGAGAATGCCCCCTGAGTCATTTTTATTCATAGCCTAAGAAAGACCGTCAATAGTCTTATAATTGAAGGATGTCAATGTTACGCCTTATATCATAACTGTTGATACTAGTGAAGCAATACCTTTGATAAAGTCAAACCTTGTGGTAAAATTAAAATCTTACCTTATCCAGAAGATCAACAATGGGAACTGTAACTCTAGAAGTAGATGTTGTGATTGGAGAAAAGTTTGTGGAGTTTCAATTTGGAAGGCTAAAATTAAACTATTTGGTGTTAGTTGCTGATATAGAAGATGAGCTTTTTCTAGCTATAGACCTGATTCGTTAGTATGAATTTTCCTTCGACAACAAGCTTATCATCCTAAAGTTTAGCACCAAAGAATTTATTCTATCTATGAAATACAATACCGAGCTAATCAGAGACGTTGCCTAGCAAGAAAATCAGAATAAAGAGAAGCACGAAGAAGATCGTTTACGAAAAACGGAACAGGAGTTCTGGCAGCCACGTCGAATAGGTACAACGCCTCAACCAGCCCTGTAAATATCTAGTACCGAAGGCAATAGTCAATTCAAATACCATCATATTAATAGGAGTAATGAATATTCTTCCTATGTCAAAATTATTAAAGAAGATGAAGTAGCATTATACGAGCCAACTAAATGTTTGGTATAATGTAAACAACTTGGCAAATCTATATGAAAGTCGTGATATAACGAACTTATGGAAGAGCTTCAGATAAATTCAAAACATCTTTCGTCTCAAGAATTTGAAGAAGCTAAGACGTGTATAAGGAGGCAAAATGATGAATGAGGGGACCATAGAAGAATCATCTAGTCCTTGGTTATCTCTTATAATATTGGTAGCTGAAAAGGGTGGAACAACTAAATTTTGTTTTGACTACAGAACGTTCAAAGACGTTACTAAGAAAGATTCAGCGTTGGTTGGATCACAATGGTTTTCCACACTAGATCTAATAAGTGGATATTATTGGCAAGTAGGTATTAAAAATAAAGATAAGGGAAAGACTGCTTTTTCCATTGGCACTGATCTCTATGATGTTATGCCAAATAGAACTGCGAGGTCTTACATGGAAAATAAGTCTATGATGTCATGGTTATGGGAAAAACATTACAGAATCTATGGGGAGTTTTTGCAAGAATTGAAAACGCCAAACGCCAACCATCGATTTAACCTCAAAAAGTGCTTACCATTTGAACAAAAAGTTGAATTTCCTGTGCATGTAGTATTCCACAATGAAGGAAAAAAGCAAATAATAAAAAATAGGCCTCAACCACATGACCAACATAAATGGAGAAGTTTTCTACGGTTATACACATACTATAGAAGATTCATAGAAGGTGTTGCCAATATTGCTTCACCCTTACATAAGCTTATTGAAGAAAAAAATCTTTATTAATGAACTTCTGATATCGATAAGCAAGGCTGCGTTATATTCCAGTTCAATTATAGACTATCAACAAGATCATGAAAAATTCATATTGGATATTGATGCCAGCAACAAAGTGGTAGAAGCTGTATTGTCTCAGATTTAGGATGGCCAAGGACGAGTTATTGACTATTTGAGCGAAGTGCATTTAAAACTGGAAAGAAATTATTGTGCCACGAGAAAGAACTGATCGTCAGGACCAAAGCTGTCCAACGTTTTCATAAATATTTATGTGGACAGGAATTTTTGATTAGGACAGACCATGCAGCTCTTAAATGACTCCTAAATATGAAGCAACCTAAAGGACAAATAATAAGATACCTTCAAAAACTACTACAGTAATATTTTAAAATCAAACATAGACCAGAAAAATTGCATAAAAACTCAGATGTCCTGTCAAGAAGGCCGTGTAACGAAGAATGCAAGTATTGTAGCAAAATAATACAAAGAGAAGTGTTTCCTATTCAGTCACTTTTGTCGTTGATCCAGAGTACAGCTCAGATGAGAAAAGATCAACTTGAACACAAGTGATATTTCTTCAACTTAAGGAAACTAATGAAAGGCATCGTAATTAAAAAGATATAGGTCAATGACTTACACTTATGGCACTCTGGGTTTAGAGGGACCACTATCGATTGAAAAACCTTTACTAAAGAGATCCTGGAAACATACCGATGGCAAGGAAATCAGAACTCAGGTGTACCTAGAAACAAACTTACAGTAGTTTTAGAAGAAATTCACAATGGAAAATCTGGTGCTCATTTAGGAGTTAACAATACTTCAGACAAACTTCAAGAAATATTTTACTGGGTTAATTATTGTCAAGACGTAAAATTATGGTATAAACAGTATTCTACATGTGCAGTCAGCCAAGGCTCAAGCACAAGATCTAAGGAAAAGTAAAGAAATATAATGTTGAAATATCTTTTGAACGGATGGCTATTGATAAACCTGAATTATTTCCAGAAACAGATATAGGCAAAAAATAAATCTTGTTTGCTATTGACTGTTTCAGTAAAGGGCTTGAGGTAGTTGCTATCCTTAACAGTAGCTGAAGTCTTAGTCAACAATGTGTTCAACCGATTTGTAATTCCTTTGGGGCTACATTCTGGCCATGGACGTAATTTGAATCTAAGCTTTTTTAATAGAACCATTCAAGAGTATCTCTCAAAAGTTGTGAATAGATATAAGAAAGATTGAAACAAATATTTGCTAATCTTCTTAATAGTTTACTGATCCGCAATTTACGAAGCTACTCCTCAAAAAAGATCTTAGATTGCTTTGGAGGTCAAAGACTGAGTGGATGCCTTATAAGAGAAGTTGCAAGAAGTTCAAGAATTAGTTAGAGAAAGCATGGATGTGGCAACAAACAGAATGGACAAAATCTGACATCAAGGCAAACCCGGCATGGTTTCAGCAAGGAGACAGAATTTGATTATGGAATCCACAGAGGAAGAAAGGCAAATCACCTAAGTTGAATCAGCTTTGAAAGGACTATGTATTGTTCTGAATAGAATCAATGAGGTTGTTTATTGAATCCAACGAAGTCCCAAGAACAAGTGAAAGCTATTCCACAGAAGTATCGAAACTGATCGGGATGATTAGAATTAGGAGAGAGGTAGTGTAACGACAACTACCTGAATACTACCCCCTTATTTATAGAAATGCAATCTAGAAACTTTTGTTAGTAATTTTTCTAAGGAGATTCTAGACTTTTTATTCTAGTATGTTGTATAACTGTATATAAGTAGGTAGAGTATGAGCTAGGAGTTAGTTATAATTTAATAGTGGATGAATATAAAAAGAGTGAAATCATAACAATCTAAATTTCTTAGTACTGCTGGAGTATGGCTCATACATGTTACCAGTTGTTGGATTTCATTATTGAATGAAAATTGAGTAAGAGTGGCAAAGTGTTTTCCAAGGCGAGCGAATGTTATTGATGGCGGATTTTTTACTCTACAGCGATGGGAATGTTTTCTTAATATTTTGTACCCCACCATATTAGTAAATGAATTAGCTTTTGCGAGCAAGTAGCTATTTTTTGTTGGAACAAAATTGTCTCTTACATTAAATAGAATATTAATATGTGCCTGACTATCGAAACTAAATAAGACTGCTTCTCTTCTACCTCTGTTGCCTCTTATAACCACATTTTAAAGGATTTTTTATAAAATATGTTCAACCAAAGATACAACTTTGTTAAATTCTTCATTAGCGCCCTTTTCTTAAGAATTCATATTATTAACATGTAAAGGCATTCTTCACAATCTTCTGGAACGTTTTTGTTTTAATAATATGACTCTGCAGTAAAAAGACTCTACCAAGTTATTATGGAATCTTTATTTTCTGTTAGATTTTTTAAATAGCATTATCAGCAGGATTTATTAAATTGTGTCATCATATCTTTAAGTCACTAGTTAATGAAATGACAGTTACTTTGTAATTTTATTAATTTTCAGATTATTTACGGCTTGTGATAAAACTTCAAATCTCCAGTTTAAGCGAATTAAAGTTTTTTAACTAGCTTCTGCTTCAGCAAAGGCGACAGAAAAATAATAAATATTTTTCCTATAAACATTTGTGGTAGCCATATCACAACACTGATTTAGTGGATATTCATCGCAAGTCGGAGATAAATATCTTTTTCAGAATCATACTTTGTGGTACATTGTTCAGCTTCAATAAATTATTCAAAGTTTCGTAGTGTCAATGCTGACGTCATATCAATATTAGTTAGCTCAAGTCTTGTCAGTTCAGTGAGGATTTTGCACAGGTGTATTATCTTTGTGGAAGCTACTTGTATAAAATGCTCTTCCCTGTGGGTACTATATTTATTGGCCATAATTCGCAAAATAAAACATCATTTTTCGCTTGTCTGTACGCATCTGAGGAAATACATCTTCTCATAATTTTGTTAACTATTTGGTTAGTTGCCAATTTTGATTGACATGTACATGCGTATTATCTTAATCCCGCCCGATTTTTATGCCATAATTCACCGGACGCAATAAAACAATATACACGCGATCAGTCAGATACCAAATAAAACAAATATAAAATTATTACTTAAAATAAACTTCAAGGTCACTCCAATAATCTATAAATAGAATGCTACGTTGCCAAACATCGGTCGCAATAATATTAAGAAATTGAAAGAACAGCGTAAGGGAAGCTATACAGAAATGTATATTTTTGCGCCTCTACACGGAAGTTCGCTGAACTAACGTTATACACTTGCTTTCAAAGTGATAATATTGTTGAGGCCAAAAAATTTTTGTAAATATACCTTTATTTCATCAGTCTTAATAGATAGCGCGGAACTGAAAATATATTCAGAAAGATCATGTGACAACCGATGAAAAAAATTTAAACTCACCTTAAATGGTCAATGTATGGCTGCAACAATGATAGCAGGCCAAATATATATATATATATATATATATATATATATATATATATATATATATATATATATATATATATCGTTCAACAATCTGACAACGCTAAATTTTCATATTTTTCATGTTAACTGGATAATATGAGAAAAACATTGGACTCTTAAAGTGTGGCAATTTCGTAAATATTAACCCTTCTTTGGTTATGTCACATAAAGTGGACTTGCTACTTCTTCATAACTAGGGTTTATTAAAGAATTTGGTAATAACGAAAAATGCTGTATTTGTGATCCTACTAGCTAAGTAAACCAAAAATTAAAGGAGATTTTATCAGTTCGAACATACGCAAATTCATGAAGGATTCAAAATTTGATCCATCAACCACTTCTATAGAAAAATCGGCATGGTTATTATTCAAAAATGTGGTGTAGAGTTTTCTTGAAAACAAAAAGCATGAAAACTATAAGAAAATTGTAGAGAATCTGAAATATGACACGAACCTGAAAATTCAGTTTTGCATAATTCTTTGGGCTATTTTCTTGAAAATCTTAGAGTGTCAATACGTTAGCTAATTACTGTTGGTATTTGAAATGTTACAACTACAATGAAAAGCACGATCAGAAGAGTTGTAGATCCAATTTCAAACCAGATTAAATATATTAAATTATTTTTAAGATTTAGCAATCATCTCAAAGAGAAAATAAATTTCTTCCAATCATCCTACATATTTTGGGATTTGTTAATTTATGTGAAATAAATAAATACATATTTATATCAAAATTATATTCATATTTTTAATGGATTTAAAGGTGCCCTTAATTTTAGAAGAGTAGAAAATACAATTTGAAATTAAAAAAAAACAGAATCTAGTAACACTTGTTCCCTTTGACTAAAATTAATGAGCTTCCAACTGTAACCATTTTTACTTGTTTCGTAATAAAACAACGCTGCTTTGCAAGGGGTCGTCGAAGCATTGTCGTTTTGGCATTGTTTTAAAACAGAAAAATTATTTTATAAATGTGTCAAAAACTAAGTTACAAGATTCACACTTCGACTATGCTTTTGTTGACTGGCGACAATAGTAACCTATAGGTTCCAAACACATTTGAAGCTGTATTAAAAGAGAACATAAAGAAAAGGGATTGTTCAGATACACCTAAACCGAAATATTAAAGAATTACAAAATTTTTATGCCAATCATTGGATCCAGATTGACTAACAATACAAAAGAATTATCTAGAAAATGACATTATGGACGTTTCGTGAGTACATATGTTCTCAAATGCTCCAAGCGCTTAGTTGTGGGATCTCCAATGAGTTGGTCACTTTTAGGCAAAAAGGATACCCTTAATGTTTATTATTATTTTTTCGAGGGTGTCGAATGCGAATACGAATACGAAGTTTATTTTGAACTCACATTGAGTAAATCTTGTTAAATCAGCTTTTAATCTTTAGGTATTCTTCTGGTTTGGAATTAACAAAGAATTTCATAGGTGGGACTTGCTACTCAAGGGCCATGAGGTTTTGGTTGCTTTGCTGGCCTGATATGTTGGATAGATGGGACCACTGCGCCGGCATATGGGTTTGATAGCCTAGGTTTATGCGTATTGAATTGGCTAGCTCAGCTTCCAAGTATAGGGTTTTGGAAAGATGGGGCATGCTGTTCCACGGCATTGGGGTTTGGTAACTTTCGTTTATGGCTGTTGTGTTGACATGCATCCCTTGCCTGTCTGCTGTTTGGGTAGGTGGGATTCGCTGTCAAAGAGGCATATTTGGTTGCTTGGGTTCATAACTATTGGCTTGATTGACTTACTTTGATGGGACTAGCGAATCGGCATGTAGAGCTGATTTATTAATTTGAATGCTGGGCATATTTGAGCTGTGCGTAAGTGAACTGATATACAACTTTATCTGGATTGTGAAGAGGAAGAGTAGTTTTTCCGGCCGAAGGCCTCATTGTCTGATCAAAAGTCGAAAAAAAAGTTTCTGGTTGGGGTATTTCTATTCTTGAGTTGACTAAAGTGATCCCCCTAAATGTAGAAACCATTCATAGTACTATCCTTTTCCCTAAATTGTTAACCATATATATATATATATATATATATATATATATATATATATATATATATATATATATATATATATATATATATATATATATATATATATATATATATATAAAATAAAATAGGAGGTTTTTATGTCCACATAGCCGAGAGTTTCTTATTTTATTTTAAAATTACACGGACGATAAGTTCTCTCTTTTGTATATATATATATAAACTGAAACCTAATCCAAAGAAGTTACCATACATTTATATATATATATACATATATATATATATATATATATATATATATATATATATATATATTTATACATGTATATATATATAATTTTTGCATCTTCAAAATGAACAAAATTGAACTTAATTTAGGAAAAAGTTTACATATTCTGTTGTATTTGGTCCTCTCACCTATTAGAGATAGTAGATAAAAGCACTGTCTATAAAATAGAAGAAAATTCAGCTGCGCCTTTTTGCGCCTTTTTTTAATGCTATTTTCTAAAAAAAATAGGTACAATATTCGCTTATGAAAAGGTGATAGAAAATGAAATAAGACAAGTATCTAAGCCTCAAAAAAAGAGACAGAAAGAGGGACAGAGAGAATCAGAAGTACATACAATGTACAGAATAACTAGCGAGTGAGATGGAACGAGAGGTAGAGAGAGAAAGAGAGATAGATGCATACACAGTAGGCTGTGATATGTACAGTAGGATTTAGAAAATGTAATCAAAAACTACCGAAGCTGCAGCTGCTGATCATTTTGCGTCAAATAGAAGGAAGAAACAAAAAGTATGGCCTGTATGGTGTATGTGAGTTTGTGATGGTGTGTGTGTGTGTGTATGTGTGTGTATGTGTGTGATGGTGTGTGTATGTATATGTGCGTCTTAGCATGCGCGTATTCCAATATCATATTCATTCTTATTTTTTAATTTAAATAAAGCTATACAAAATATAAAAAATATTTAATTTCAGTTCATATTGACATTCATTATACATAAACGCATTCGCCTACAGGCGTGTCTTATACATTTATTAGTTGTTCCCAAAAGTCAGTGAATGGAGAAAAAATTGTGAAAATTTCAATCTATAAATTTTTATATTATATTTTGATTTTTTTTTATGCATTACGGACAATTTTCCAATTATTTAGGCACAAATAACGTAATAACTCGCTATAAAAATTGTATAGGTTTTGGAAAAATACAATGTCAATTTTAATAAAATAAATTAGCTGCTTCTGCATCTGCTTCTAAATTCTTTTGTTAATTTAAATTGAAACCATAAGATTTTCTTCATATCTAAAATCTGTCATATAAAATTGAACCATCTTTTTAGGTTCCAGTGCTTTGGCCGAAGATGGCTTCACTAGACTTGAATTTTTCCAATTAATAAAAAATATGTTGTACTCAATATTTTAGAAATTTATAGGAAAACTGAACAATTAATGTCACCACAACAAAATTTAGAATATACAGGTGTGGAAAATCAAAACCGGAACGTGAATCTTTCTTAAGTAACATAAAGAAAATACTATCGGTTTGTTCCAACCCGCGTCAGAAACAGTTTCTGACCGTCAGGATTCTGCGTATTAACTTAAATATATTGTGTAATAAGTTAATGCGCCGAATCCTGACGGTCAGAAACTGTTTCTGATGCGGGTTGGAACAAGCTTTTTATTAACGAAATCATAGTGACACAGAATATAAGCATCGTAAGAATCGAAATAAGCAGCTTGACCCTAGGGCGCGGGGTAATAAAATGCAGGCGCGGTGAGAGCGGGCGGCAACATAGGCCATGCCCTAGCAGAACAAGTGTGTTCCACGGAATAAAAAGTGTAGATTATTAAGTGGTACTATTCTGGTAACGGTATGGATCGGCAGATTTGCATTTACATATGAAAATCATCATATTCCTTCAAAATCTAGAATTTCGGAAATTAATAAAAAATTTGACACAACCAATTGTCTAAAAATTTTTAAAAAATGCACTGATAATAATGAGGAGCAACCGGTTCTTCAAATTACTGAAGAACGAGCAAATCGAGAGACTGACAATTGTAGTTTAGCGGAAAATAATTTTCCTTGCGATAGTATATGTTATAAATTGCGAACAACTAAAAAAAAAAATTCAAGAACAGGAAAAACGTATGGTGTTTTGTAAGGAATGATGAAAAGGGCTATCAGGGACGATAGGTTCATCAGCAACATTTGTTTACTGATGAATCTTCATTTTTCTTGCACAGCCGTCACAATCTTTCTATCACCGTAGGATACTCTAGAGAGAATCAACATCTCAATATTCTTCAGAGAACATAATACCCTCAAAAGGTTGATATATATATATATATATATATATATATATATATATATATATATATATATATATATATATATATATATGAGTTTTTTAATTAATAGGAACCTAACTGTCAACAAACACTTGGACCTTTTGCGAAATTATGTCATTTCCGCAGTTCGAGCACTAAATATTAATTTTGAAGAAATTTGGTTTCAGGAGGATGGTGGCCCTGCACATAATGCGAGGGAAGTGCAACAGTTTTTTCAAACTATATTTCCAGAGCGCCTCATAAGCACAAAGGGAACCATTCAAATGTCACCCAGGTTCTCCCGATTTAGCGTCAAACGCTTTTTTTCTTTGGGGTCAAGTTTCCCAAAAAACTTATCGGTACAGATATGAATGTGCTAAAAATTTGAATGAACTGAGACAAAAAATTAATGAATTTCTTATAAATAAAACCTCTGAAGGTTTGGCAAATACGCGAACTGCATTTTACAATAGATTGAATTATTGTCTCGTTCAAAGTGCAGGCCTGTTTGAACACCTCTTTTTGTTGAATAGAATTTAAATATTTGCTTATTTACTTACAATTACTGAATGTGTTATTTTTATTTTTTACCAGAATCAAGGTTTATTTTTCAGAATGGTTTTTAATTTGAAAGTGGTTATTTACTTAGAAATTACCGTTACGTTTCACTAGTATTTTTATTAAAATCAATGTTTATCTTGTAACACAAATACTAGTTTTCTTTACGCCCATTGGCCGACAAAAAACATTTTTTTTTTAAATTTTGACTATTTGATGCATTTAAAACAATAAATATATCAAATAGTCAATAAATATTCCAAATTCCGTTGATTACGTTATAAGTTTAGACGAAAAGCAATACACCCTCTCATTCGTTTCAAGCTGTTCGTTTTTCGTGTTGCACGGAAGTTACAAAGGGTACTACGCCGTGTAGGCCAAAATTTAAAAAAAATTCTGATTAAGAAATTTAAACTAAATGGTTGGGTATAGTAACGTTTCTATTAAATCTCGGTAATATGGATGTCTTCTCTTCCTAAGGTTTTATTTAAGGTCAAAGGCTCTTTTGGGAGCGTCTCCTTTAGGAGGGATGCACTTAATTAAAAATTGCTATTTAATAGTTTTTACTAACTTTTATACGAAAAATGAAATAAATTATCTCAAAATGCGTTGACAATTGAAGTATAGGTTACAACTTCCACGCAATTTCGCTGAATCTCCAGTTTTTTCCGAACTTGCTTAATGCCAATGAAGGTGTCACTCTTCTTCTTGACATTGGATTTTCAAGAGACAAATATCAACGGTTACGAAATTGGGCTAAAAAAAGGCAGTAATATATTTCCGCCTTACTTTGGTGCATAAAATACAAAAAAAAAACATCATATCCACATGACGATTATCTGACCTTTACTAAATCAAAAACCGAGGTTAAATTGTTTATTGGATCACACAATGGATCGAATTATATTGCTTCAATTAGACGCCCTTGAACAAATCGGTCAATTAGATTTGCAAATAAGAATTTTATTTGCAAATGGGGCTTCGATGGAAAGTAAGGTCATAGCCAGTACAACATGAAATACACTGATCCGAATATTTCTGATACAAACTTATTCCTCACCTCTCTTGTTCCACTTCAATAGCAGATGTTAACACGCAAACTCAACAAGAACAGATTCTATTGTTCAATCCCAAACACTCCTCTACTATGAATTACAGGCTTCTAAAATTGGAATTTATTATCGAAACCTAACAAACGTCTTTAAAGAGAAATGAAAATTATAAACTCGTACTAAACAACTTGCACCATATAAAAGAGTTCTCTTTACCACCCCAGCTTCAGTACGGTACAACTTCTCTATGATATTGATAAAAGGCTAGGTGAACGCTGTGGCTAAAACGAAATTGGTCCAATGTTGCCAAACAACATCTCAGTTCAACAACATTGATATCGTGTCCCGGAAAATACAGAGTACTTCAAGATACGACTGTTAACTCTACATGCATGTATTCGAAGCTTCGAATGCTGCTTGTATTTGTCGTATCGGGGTATTACCACCCCTTTTTCATTCATTCATTCATTTGTCGTATCAACGTGACACACAGAAGTCCGTAAGCACAAAGACAAACACAAAGGTTGCTATCCCATCGGCCTTTAAGGAGAGAGATTAGGACTTCTTGTTAACATGCCAAGGAAAGAGTTAAGAAGCACTAACGATGGCACAACACCTTGACGTTTCTTCGAAAACAGTGATGAGTCAGCTATTATAACAAGAGTCAAGCGGAAACTGTTCCTCCGATTTCACGCCATTTTACAAACTTTTTGAAGCGGACATTAAACTGCAACAGAGAAGATTTGAGAATACACACTTCAAGCAGCAACGATGGGTCCTTAATTGTTTTTTGACGTCGTAAGGATTCGGCTAACAATTCGTACGTATTAGGGAACGAGAAAAAGCTGTTAGCAAAGAAGTCACTGATTGAAAAGTTCTTTTTATTATTTTTATAAGAGTTGTATTATTTATTAATTTATGTTAATCAATAAATATTATATTAGTTACAAATTATTTGCATAGGTATTTGTTAAGAAGTCCTAAGCATACAGGAAAAAGTACTTTCGCTTTTTTAACAATTATCGATATCCAGGTATTTATTTTTAATGCACCTTGAACTCAAGCGCAATATTTTATTAATAGAAATGCAATTATCCTTTTTATTTTGTTCTTAAATTGCATATATAACAGCTGTTGAACCACACTAGACATTTTTCGAATTTATTTTTACGATTTTAAAGATTCAGTCTGCTATGTTGAATCCGATATTCTATTTTTTTTTATTTTTAATGTTAAATTCGTGCTCATCCACGTGAAAATTCGTTTATACCTATTTTTGTCTATTTCAACCCTCTGTGTTGCTGGAAGCAAGCTTCGATACAACAGTTATGTTTTATTTCGCTTCTTCAACAGACCTAAATGGGTTATCCGTTCCTGTCTATTACATTGTCATTATTTAAATGTTCTATTTTGGATTTTTCACACATGTATATTATCGACAGATAAATAACAATATATACTAAATTGTTTTTTGATATAAAATAAAGGTAGATACAAACTCAAAGAAAATAGGAAAGATATTTCACAAAAAATGAAAAATGGCTGCAGACATATGTAACATTAAAATATTAAAAAGAAAATCAAAAATAATTAAATTCTGTTACGGGAAGGCTATCAATCAATTTTTCTAATACTACCGAAAGTAGTAAACGCAGAAGAACAGAAAATTTACGTTCGAAAAAATCGTCTGAAGAACTTAGTTATGTAGCAAAAATGAAATTGTCAGCAGAAGGAAAAACAGATGCTGCAAAAGTGTCGGAGGATATTAGGGAGGGATGTCCTACTAAAGCCAAAAAGTACAGCAAATCTTTCGACACAATACAAAGTCAGTTTTTTCAGCCGATGAAGGTTTACCACAATTTTTGGAACTGGGGTTATTAAAAAATAAATATCAGCAGCACGTAATACTTGTATACAAAGAAAACGTAAAATTCTTCCTTCACACAAGGAGCTCAGAAAAGCAAAAAAATGTTACCCATCTTCAGGTATTCATCTCAGTGGAGGTGAGACAGAAGTAAAATTACAATCTTTATTGAATCACACGGTTAATCGTAATATATTTAATCAAATGAAGGTCATAAAATCTTTACCAGAAAGTAACTTAGAAAATTTTATTTTGATTGGTAAGTAGCGCTGCTATGGTAACTGTATAGTCAATTTAAGTAAAAACTCGATGATGAAAGTGAAAGTGTCAAAAGATTTTTTGACGTCTTTTGTAAATTGTAACTTGTACACGTAGACAAATTAACAATGGAAAGTAAAGTACTCTGGAAAAATCTCAGACCTCCTTCATCAAGATTTTGCAGGCCCATTAAAATTGGATTTGGAGAAGAAGCAGTTACAAATACAGTATATAATGTATAAGAGTAAATAAATGAGCTAAATTCATTTGAAACTACTATTGACGAAAAAAAAGTATGCTTTAAATATAATTTGATATTGTCAATGATAGATACAAAAATCTGAAATTCATTGATGATTACAGAATCTGCGCAGCGTTGTTACCTGTGCAACTGTACATCAAAAGACTTTAATAATATATAGAAAATGTTAGAAGCCCTTATAATTAAAGATCACTTAAAATTTGACCTAAAATTTTAACATCGTTTGATACGGTACTTAGAATTTTTATCTTTTCTTTATCTTACAAAACGGACAACCAAAAATGGAAGACGCGTACAGATAACCAAAAGGAATTGGTCAAAAAAGAAAAGATAATATACAAAAAACATTCAAAAAAGAATTAGGTCTAAACGTCGACATGCCGAAATCTGGTAGTGGAACTTGAAACGATGGAAACACTGCTCGATGTTTTTTTTTTTTTTTGAAAATTATAAAAAATCTTCACAATTAACTCGAATCAATGAAGATATTATACTTAGTTTTTATATTATATTACAAACTACATCATGTGGTTATGACATTAATGTAGAAAATTAAAAGGATTATGTCTTAGAATTAGCTAGAAAAATGGTGCTGGAATATTTTTTATATTACTTGCCTACTTGAGTTAATAAAATTTTGATTCATGGCCCAGAAATAATAAAACATTCCATGTTACCGATTGGTCAAATATCCAAAAATGTACAGGAGTCCTGCAATAATTTTTTAAAAATTTATCGACTTAATTTTGCAAAAAAAATCTACGGCTAAAAACTATGGAGTTTTTTTACAGATTTTAAGTCACATCTGATTCCTATGTTTCCAGTTGCAGAAAGTTGCCTGCTAAACCCTTTAGATCATTATCAGCAGAGGTTATTACTTTATTATTATCTCCATCTATGTCAATAAATATTCATGAAGAAGTTGAAGATCAAATTGATGTCACAAGCTGTGCCTCTGAGTTAAGTACAGATGATTATGATTCTTTCTTTTTACTGTAACAGAACATTTTGAAGGGATAAATTATTTCTTGTACTTATTTCTGAACGTAGGATTTTAATGTAATTTACCGAAAAATTATTTTTTTATCTTACCTTGCAGTTTTGAATTTTTAATTTTTATGTTACTATTTCTAAGATATTCAATATTTTTCGGTATTTTCATTTCTAATTCAGAGATCATCCTTTTTAACTACTTAATTAACGATATTGAGGACATCATAACTTTCAGTAGATGTCTTCTTTATGCAGATGATTTAAAGATATTTCGGGTTGTCGGGAGCAGCAGTGATTGCGAGGGCATTCAGCAGGATCTAGCTCGGTTCTCTGAATGGTGTAAGTAAAATTTTATGCACCTCAATGTTAATAAATGCTCCATTATAAGTTTTTATGGTAAAAAGGATTGGATTTTGATTATTTTCTTGATAATAACGTGATTAATCGCGTTGAATGTGTGAAGGATCTGGGTGTTATATTTGATCGGGCCCTTTGCTTCGACACACATATTGATAATATTGTGAACAGGGGTTCGAAGTTGCTCAGGTTTGTGAAGAGAATGCTTACAGATTTTGATAGTGTAGACTGTTTTAAAGTGATATACTGCTCTGTA
This sequence comes from Diaprepes abbreviatus, assembly GCA_034092305.1. Lineage (NCBI taxonomy): Eukaryota > Metazoa > Arthropoda > Insecta > Coleoptera > Curculionidae > Diaprepes > Diaprepes abbreviatus. Next base: position 2,148,041 of record JASJET010000103.1, read on the forward strand.
GTTCGATTGTTCGTAGAATATGCATCCCAAGTTCGGTCACCTCATTATTTTACATACAAAGAAAAAGTAGAAAGAGTACAAAGAAAGTTTTTAAGTTTCATTGCCTTTAAACAGGGAATGCAACTGGAGCGGTCTGTATATGATGATAATGCCGATGCTTTGAGGTTGCTACCATTGTGTGTGAGATGCATATATCTTGACCTCGTTCTACTTTATAAGATTGTTAACTCTTTTATTGATTCTCTTGAACTACTCAACAATATTAGATTATCGGTTCCTCAAAGAGCTTTTAGAGCACACAATTTGTTTGATATGATATATCACCGAACGAATTATGGCATTAACAGTCCTATTTCTCGAATGTGTAGGGAAATTAATTCAGTTCCTACCGAGATTGATATTTTTCATTTGCCAGTTAATGTCTTTAAATTAAAAATTTTACAATTCTTGAAAAACTAGTTAGTTAATATTGTCAACTGTCAATACTTGTCTTTTGAAGCACTTTAATGCATGTTTAGATTTGTAAGTTTTTTTTTCTGACTGTTTTAAATAGTGTTTGTATTTTTTATTTTTGAAATGGATTGTATTTATTTGATCCGTTAATATACTATTGTTATTGTTAAATTTAAAAGGAACAATGAAAAATTTTTATTTAGACATCAGTTGAGTTTAAATAATTTGGGTGGTTAGATTTAATTGACCCGTTAGTTGTGCGAGTTTCATTAAATTGGTAACTGAAATTGTCATCTCTATTTTTCTCATAATATTTGACACTGTTTTTTTTTTAATTTAATGCCTAATTACTGCATTTTAAATGAATTTCTTATTTCTTAAATATTAGTAATTTTTATGTACTCAAGGTCGCCATATTGTATCCGTCATTTTGAATTTTTTGATAATGATAACGGATTTATAATCAGCCACCCCAAAAACTCCTAATAATGAATTTCAGATAAACTTGTTAATTTTTAAATATTTTACAAGTTTTTGATATTAAACGCCGTCATATTAAATCTGCTATTTTAAATTTTTCAATTATAATAATGGATTCGTAATCAGCGATCCGAAAAACATCCTAACACCAACTTTAAGATCATTTGCTTTACTATTCGACTTTTGGCGAGACAATGGGGCCTTTTCAGATAAATTTTAAGAAGAAACATTACTTCTTGTTTTAAAATAAACTGAAATTTAGAAAAAGACCGTCTTTTTTCCACGTTAATATATTTCTTAGACCTGACATGGTGGAGAAAGACGGATTCGATTTAATGTATAATTCTACTTCGGAAATCGATATTTTGGTTCTTGTTTCAAAATATTGCAGATCTAAGAATTATATTATTATTATTTTCCTTAATACTGGCATATTATAACTGTCTACTCCAGTCATAAGTGGGTCAAATTTCCGATTTAATAATTTTATGTAAATATGCATTGTGCCTAGTCGAGTTTATGATCAAAATGGTTTAATATTGCATCTCGTAGGCAATAATTTTCGGTACAAAAGGAGTTAGTCGGCCTATTAGCCTGAATAGGTTTATTTTCTCCAAACGGCTTAATCGAATATGCATGAATGCTGAAATGTATCGCGCCTTTATATTGGGGATTAATGAACACTTCGCCTTTTGTCCTACAAAGCTTTTCAAGTACACTTAAAAAGTTTAAAAATGCATAGAAAGGGGTCTCGTATGCAATTGAATTATGCACAAACGTAATTTACATCAATGTAAAATAAAATCGACCAAATAGAAAGACGCTTTGCATTAAAAGTGTTTCGTATTCTTGTTGGAAGAAATAAATTTTATTGTTAATGATATTTAGGCTTATTGAGAATTATTATTAAACCTTTCTAAATTTGTTTCGATTTTTAACTGATGTCAAAAAACTAGGAGATTCTAAGTTTAAATAGAATGTGTGCACTTTATTAAATCACATATAGCATTCTCATTTTTTTAAAGAAGGGAAAATTTAAATTAATTTCATCATTAATATTTGATATGTGAATATTACTCTCAATAATAATTCTATTATGAAAAAATTTACAGGGTTATTATAATAGATGTGTCCATGAACTATACTGTATTAAATTGGGTATGCTTAAAATAGTCGTGAAATCGTTTAAAATATAACTTAGTGCTTTGTGATGCTGAGTGGCACTGTTGAGAATTCGATATATGTGGACCCAGTATGGCTGATATAATTTTCTCCATTTTCCAAATCAAAAAGCCAGTCTCCGAAAAGCACAGCTTAAAATTGCGGATCTAATATGACAGCTAAGTATCCTATTTTTACTTTATTACTCACTCAAAATCCTTCATATTAGCTCAAAAATTTTCTCAGGGATGATTTCCATGTCATTAATTAAAAAGTTATTCTCTCTATTCTAATTCAATAAGGCAGATCCAATATGAGAGCAGAATATGCCATTTTCTTACTATAACTCAATCAAAATCCTTCAAAAAGTCTGAAAATGGTTACTTGTAGATTTTTCTTCCGATCACTGAGTGTAAAAATTTAAGAAAAGAAGGAGAATGAAGAGTACATACTTTGAATTACCTCGTATATGTTACTTTTGTTTATGAACTTGTTATTTTCGTCCATGTTGTCAGTAATAATTTTCTCTTTAGCTTTTGTTTTTGGATATCATCTAGCATTTTCCAACATTTAAAAATTCCATCCTACTCAAGTTTGAAATCTAAGCTTAAAAGAAAATATTTGTTGGAAAATGTTAACTTTGAAGAGTTTAATTTATTACTAATTAAATTGTGTTTGGTGGCTTTCCTATTAACGATTTTATTATAAATTTTGTTAAAAAAATTTAAGTTTGACATTTTTTCTAGACTTTATAGAATAATCATTTTTTATCTATATTCTTTTTTCTTTCTCCTCTAAAACTAATAAGCTTACCATCTTAATAAACTATATTAGGGTTTATATTGTTTATTATTTTTTCAGTGATTTGAAAGTCAAGAATATTACGGAGTGATTCTATTATTTTAAAACTATGTGCAACGGTGGGAAGAAATTGATGTATTTTATGAACAGGTTTTATATCTAAATGTGATCATTCGGCAATTTTTCAATTGATGTTTATTGAGTTCCCTTTAATTTCTACCAGAGAGTCGGAAATATGCTCTTTAAATCTTTCTAAATCATTAACTTTAAAACTTTATTTCCTCTAGTTTCATTATGAAAAGTAACACGAATATCTGTTTTAGTACGCAGTCGTAAGGCTACCAGACAATGTGTGCATTTTAGAAATTCCTGAGACACGTCGAGTTCCATAATATGGAGCCAATCCAGCTTGGATTTTTAGATCTTTGGGTCTTTGTAGGCCATATCTTCAACAATGCATAATAAAATTCACGATGCTAACTATACCGGTGCATTGACACTGAGGCAGAGAACGATGAAACGTGCGGTTTTTCTTAATCAGACGGATTGGCTCTCTGTTAAAGGACGAATGCAGGTACTTAATAAAAATACGGACTTTATTCAAATTACAATAACACGTCTCTCAAATATCACAAACAAATCTAGAAGCACAGACAATGCTGAATAATATACTGTTATTCTCTAAAAAAAAACGATATGGCGTGAGAACAGGGAAGTTGAGTCTATGGAAAACTGATATAGTATGAAAACAAAGTGAGTTTATAGAGAACCGATACAGCATGGGAATAAACGAATTGCGTTACATACACATAAATACTTGCACTCGCCCGTTAGTCTAGTGAACCTGGCCGCTATTAGTTAAGTGAGTTACTAGAGAAATTAACGTTTAATTTATAAAGTTAAAAGTTATATATAAATTAGAATAATATACAATATGGGTTATATATTTGATATAACAACTCCGCTTCATATTAAAAATCTATCTGGTAGATAAGCTGTAACTTTTTTAATTAGAGTTTACAATTTTTCTTAGGTACAAGTTCAATTAACATTTTTATTGTCTATACATTCAAACATTTCAATTTCTTCGACTATATCGTCATTGTGATTGATTGATCTTTTTCGGGTATATAATTTTGCTTTTCTAGCTGATAAAGGTAAGTTTTTTTTGAAGATTTGGATAAATCTTTTGTAAAGCAGATATTAATTCTTTCGGTATAATAATGGGCGTATGAATTATTTTAAGTTACGCAAATGTATTTGCATTTAAAACGTCGTTTAATTCGTTTCCATTAAAAGAGTAAGATTCCATTCAATGATGATAAAATCTAATTTTTTGTAGTTTTAATTTCATAAATTCTAAGTTGTCGGTTACTGTGTTAATTCTTTCATCTATGATTGTTATATAATGATTAAAAGTTTTCTCAATAATTCTGAATTTTTCTCTCATCTCTTTTCAAAGAGATTTGTTAATGGTTTTGAAGTTTTTACATAATCCAGTATATATCTTCGATAATATCCTGAGAGTTCGAAGAATAATTTTACTTCTTTAGTATTCTTGGGAATTATAAATTCTTGAATCGTTTCAAATTTATCTGGATACAACATCTGTGGTTATTAAATGTCCTAAATAGGCAACTCCTTTCATTATAAATTCACATTTATATGACTGAATTATTAAATTTGCACTCTCCGTTTGGAACATACCTTTTGTAGCCAAGCCATATGTTCATCAATAGTCCTACTGTATATTATGATATCGTCCGTATATACTGCCTATCACTCATTTTGGAAGTATCCAGTACATAAAAATATTATAGATCATCCACTGGAATGTTTAAGGTGCATTCTTTATTCCAAATGACATTGTAAGGGATTCGAAAGGTCCATTTTCAACATAAAGAGTAGTTTTTTTTATACATTTTTAAAATCAACTTCTACTTGGTGGAATCATGATGCTAAATCCAGTAATGTTAAGTACTGACAGTGTCCTAACTGATATAATAGGTCGGATATGTTTGGTAATTTATATCTGTCGTACACGCAAAGCTTGTTAAGCTTCCTGTAATCTATACACACTCTCCATTTCTGCTTTCCAGCATTTAAGTTTTTTGGTACAACCCATACTGGACCATGAAGAAAGTGAAGGTTGAATAATTCCTTGATCTAACATTTTGGTGATTTGGGCTTTAACTTCTTCTCTGTGAACTTGAAGACATCTGTAGGACTTCATATAGATTGACTTCATATCACTAGTTAGTATGACGTTCTTTATTTCACTAGAAAATGTAAGCTTATCTCTTGCTAAATAGAAAACACCGAAAAAATTTAAACAAATTTGAATAATCACGTTCATTTCTTCATCATTTAAATGTTTCGTGCGTAACTGATTTACCATCTCTTCTTCTCGGCTCAACTCTTGACAGGAAGTATTGACATTATGAAAGTTTTGAATGCACTTCAATCCAAAATTTCCCTTATTAAATGGTTCAAATTTTAAAATACAAAATTTTATTATTTTTGGTATTTATATTATCTACTGACGTTTAAAATTCACCATTTTTATTTATTTTAATTACAGCATTTGGAATATGTACCTTATCTATTGATTGGGCCAATAATATTGTTTCGGTATTTGTAATTATTTAGTTTGTAGTGAGCAAATTTTTTCAATTTGCGGTTGTATTTTAATTGTATTTTATACGTCTTCTTTTTGTGTAACATCGTTTGGTTTATTTATTTCGCAAATAAAAGATTTAACTTTAAACAAAGGAACTATTTCAAAATATGTTGTCAACTTCATATAATCAATATCTATTATACAGCAATAATATTACAAGAAATCTTATCCTAAAATTTCGTCGAATTTAATGTCCAGTTATATTTCTTGTTTATGTTGAAGGTGCTGAACATTTAATGATCATACTTATGATTTTTTACAGTATGACTGTACAAATATTAAATATTCCATTTATCCCTTAAAGAAATTCGGAAAACTTTAGTTTCAAAGTAAAATTCCTTAGTTTTTTTTTAACTCTTCCATTATTTTAATACATTTTTTTGGATATCTTTTCTCAACTTCGTAATGAAAGAGTTCAATTTAGTAATTAATTCTTGGTTTTTCGCCTCTCATTTGATATAAAATTATACAAATTCATACCTCTTGATATCATTTGCAACTTAAAAAAAATGTTGGATTATACCGCCGATGAAATAGTTGACGTTTTTCTTCTTTTAGGAGAATGTCGAAAAAATTATCAAGCAGCAGAAAGGCTATATCAACAACGATTTCCTGGAAGACAGCATTATCCTGATCATAAAGTTATAAAAGACATTGAAATACATGTGAGACAAAGTAATTTATTTGGAAAAAGAATCGTTTTTTAGCACTAGTAGGTATGATACATTTGAGTGTTCATGTTCACTTACGTGAAATAGGATCAACACTTGGAGTCCCAAGATCTACTGCAAATAGATATTTAAAAAAAGTTAAATATCATCCATATCATATAAGCTTGAATCAGGATTTAAGTGAAGGCAATCATCAGCGAAGAATCGCTATAGGGCTAAAAATACGAAAAATGTGTATCATTATAAATGTGAAAAATCATTGTTCTTTTATGTTTATAGAAAACAGTAATTTATATTTCTTGGCAAAAAAAATTGCTGAAGGCGCTGGATATTTATTGATCATACCTATAATTTTTTTCATCATGACTGTACAAATATTAAATATTCCATTTATTCCTTAAAGAAATGCAGAAAACTTGTAGTTTCAAACTCCAATTCCTTAGTTTTTTTTTTAAATCAGGCAACTCTCTTGTTATTTTAATTCATTTTTTGGGTTATCTCTTCTCAACATTGAACTGAAAGAGTTCAATTTGGTGATTAATTCATTTTTTCGCCTTCCATTTGATGTAAAATTATACAAATTCTTGCCTTGCCTGGATATCATTGGCAACTTTCAAAAAAGCTGCCGGATTATAGCGCCGATGAAATAGTTGACATTCTTCTGATTTTAGGAGAATGTCGAAAAAATTATCTAGCAATAGCCAGACTATATCAATGACGATTTTCTGGAAGACAGCCTTATCTTCTTTACTAGCAGTATTGGGTATTGCACATTTGAGTGTTCATGTAAACTTACGTGAGATAAATAAATAACTTATAGCAATAACTTTTCCGAATACATAGACCCCGAAGTTGTTTATTTTAATATATATATATATATATATATATATATATATATATATATATATATATATATAAAATAAGAAATTCTCGGCTATGTGAACAAGGACCGCTGACAAATATTATTATCATGTTAAAAAGTGTGGAGACCTCCAAGATAATGGAAAAGCTCCGGGTCCGAAAAATGACGACAACGCTGTTTCGTTCTAGTGTGGGACTCATCAGGACATTGCATTCGGTAGAAACCATCATCTCTTATCTGTATCCTATAAACAGATTTCACGGTTGAAAAATAGTAAATAAGACACAGTGGCAAATCAACAATGTTTATTGGATAAAACCGCCATCTAGTGGCGCGACGGCAAACTAAAAAAGAAATATATCAAAACTCGACACTCTAAGCTTGCTACTCTAAGGATAGAGATCGAATTATCCGGCATCGGCAACCATTTTTGATGTGGGTTATTCTTATGTTATAACTTCTCTGATCATTTAGCAGCCCAGAGTAGTAGAACGATCCACGTGTACAGAAAAATGGAGAATTTGGTAATAAATTTTTGTGTTCGACTACGAACGTATCGAATGCTGAATTGCATGCACAGACTCGACAAACTATGAGCCAGGTAATTTTATGTTATAAATAAAGATGGTTTTGTTAGATAATAGTTTAATAAATATGTGTTAGCAACAATGTGCTTTCTTTTTGTACACTGACTTATACCACCTCGTTTATCTTTCTTATAAATTTTATCATATCTATGTTAGTAGAGACCTCTAACCCTAGCTTTGTTATTCGTAAGCATGAACTCAAATGATAAACTCTAGAGGTTATAGTATTGTGCATGATTTAAGTTATCGAATTTTAAAAAATTATCCCGAAACTGCTCCATAACATCGAATAATAGCAACACATCAGATTTTAATTATACGTCTGAATAGTCTCTCAAATTTTTAAATCAAAACTTCTTTTGTTCGCCTATAGCCTTCATTGCTGATATGTTCGTCTTCTAAATTATCTTACGATTAATTGTGCTTTAGTTGGGAGACATTTATTTTTCATTTTTTCTATTGAATCAATGAAGCTATAGGGAAGAACACCCTTTTGGCGAATAAAATTATATTGCTTGTGATCTGAAAAATGTTTCCGTATTTTATTAAAATCGTTATTGTTTAAACCGTCGCCGGAGATTTCCGAAGAGATTGACAAAAAGTTAAAATTGTCAACAAATCGTAACTTTTAATATTTTCTCTTTATTTTCCCACATTTACTATCGAAATAATAATGTAAATAAATACTTTTTGTAAAGGATATATACTTTTCTTTTACTTTGTTCCAAAATGTTAATTTTATCCCTATATTTGTTTATAAAAGAGTTAGGTACTTTTATAACTGCTGGTGGTATACTCAAATTAATGGGACAACCACCACAAAATACAATTTATGGTCTTGAGAATCAACTTTACTCGAATAAGCGTGATAAATCTCTAATCCAACAGTAATAATTTTTCGAACAGGTTGTATTACAAAAACGTTAATCACCATTTTTACTACTACAATCTTTCGTAATGACCAATAAATTAATATGTCTTGACGTATACTTCAGTGGACCAATAATTTCGTATTTAGATTCTAAACCATATACATTAACTGATATGTTACATGGTTTTACTGGAGAACTCATATCCATTAAATTTAACACTGTAAAGAAATTGCGGTAACATGTTATCTGTAAAGTCGTTGCTGCTGTCGGAAACAATACTCATATTATATCATACGCAAGGCAACATTCTTCCTGCTTTATCCTATTGACGACAGCTCCTCTCCTTTAAATGGAGTACGGCAATTCGATGAATGATGAACTAGTTTTCCGTAGATGATGGTTTTATATCTTCAAAAGCGTTAACTGATTTTAGGTCCTGTAGTAAGGAAACGAGATGACTCTAAGATAATATAATAACATATCAAAAACATATAAATTTATATTTACATAATATAAATAATTTGAATATATCAAATAAATAATTACAATGATTAGGAACTATTTGCTCTGGATTATATTACAAAAAAAAAAGGGAAAGAAACTATGAACAATATTATCGCTATTCTGACATCATCTAGTGAAAATAAGTCGGTTGATGATGTTAATTTTTTTCAAAATAGAAGTGGTCGCCTTCCACGAGTGAGGTGATGCACTAATTATTTTGTGTATGCATGTAACAGTAATTGCACACAGAAAGTTTTAATACTTCCTAATTATAGGTGAAAAATAAAAATTTTCGGTAAGTATTCGGTAATAATACAGTTAATTATGACGTTATGATACTTGGAAGGCAGTCGTGTAACTGAATCGAGGCACTTTCAGCAGTCGGATGGGTTTTGGCTTCCGTGGGTGCAGTTGTTGGTTATTTATCGATCTGGAAGTTGGAATGAAAATCTAGTCTTCAGAAAGGTAGACAAAATCCAGTTTCAAGGAAAATTGTTTGTGACACGTACCTGTTCGTCTCTAATTTTTTTTTGGAATGATACATTTCAGTAGAATTTAATTAAATGTAATGAATTTCACTTTGGCAAATGATACCTTCACTCACTGATTTATTTTCCACTTTACTTTTTTTCCACTACCTTCGATTTAACGTCTGCCAAAAACATTTAATAATCGAAATGTACCAAAACACATTCGACCAGTTGCACATCACGATATACCGGCCAACATGAACTAATTTTATGTTATTTTGTTCGTTGACGTGCTAACATAAGATTTACTGGAATATCAACATTAAACGTAGAGCAATTAATTATTGGAGGCACCGATGCACACTCTTCAATTCGAAGCCATCTTCTTTTTCGCACTTTATTAAAGCTCGCTGAACACAATTCTTTTTTATAATGCCTTATATATGGTAAATTTAGTACCTTAATTTTCACACACATATGTCATGACTTGTCAAATAATAATACGAGTCCTACCTATTCAAGTCGGTGACAACTGAGGAATGGAACTCCCCCTATAAACTATATAAAAGTATTCAGTCACCCTAAAGTCTGTTATACATCTTCAAAGTCGCATGTTCAAAGCGACCTTGTACAAAATCAATGCGACCTTGAGCAGGATGAAGGTCAAGATCATGCACAACATCGAACATATAACCTTTCTCAAAAAAGTCAATGTTATGTACCCGTGGCCGAGGTCAAGACCACAGAGTAGGGGGATTGGGTGCATCGGGTTTTCATCGCTACTGTTGTATAAAGTGTATACTCATAATTGGTCACGCGCAGTAACTCATTGTACACTGTAAGCATTGGTAGTGGTTGGTCGGATTCAGGTTATTTAAATAGGGAAAGACAGCAAAACTTGTGTGTATATATATATATATATATATATATATATATATATATATATATATATATATATATATATATATATATATATATATCTATATATATATATATATATATATATATATATATATATATATATATATATATATATATATATATATAGTACAATTTAATTCTAATATGACGATTATGTATTTCATTATTTATGACACAGGACTTCTAAATTACCACGACTAGTGTTTTTAAATGGCGATGGTAGGGTAAGGAAATTTTTTTTAGGAATGTGCCTCAACTAATTTCCGTAGACTACGGTTCCATATCTTCAAAAGCGTCAAGGAGACGAGGTGACTCTAAGAAAATATAATAACATATCAAAAATATGTAAATTTATATTTACACAACATAAATAATTTGAATATACCAAATAAATAATTACAATGATTAGTGACTATTTGCTCTGGATTATATTACAAAATAGGGAACGAAACCATGAACAATATTATCGCTATTCTGACGTCATCCTCGGCAAAACGCAATGGACCCAGCCATAACCTACCCGATAGCTGATCTCGGTCAGCGTTTGTTTTTAAAGGTATCTAGTTAAAATAAGCCAGTTGATGATGTTTTTTCTAAATAGAAGTGGTCGTCTTCCACGAGTGAAGTGATGCACTAATTAGTTTGTATATACATGTAACTGTAATTGCACATAGAAGGTTTTAATACTTCCTAATTCCAGGTGAAAAATGAAAATTTTCAGCAAGTATTCGGTAATAACATAGTAAATTATGACGTTATGACACTTGGAAGGCAGTCATGTAACTGAGTCGAGGCGCTTTCAGCAGTTGGATGGGTTTTGGCTTCCGTGGTTGCAGTTGTTGGTTATGTATCGATCTGAAAGGCGTAATGAAAATCTGGTCTTTAGAAATGTGGGCAACATCCAGTATCAAGGAAAATTGTTTGTGACATATCAGGTATATGTACCTGTTCGTCTCTAAAATTTTTTTGGAATGATATCTTTCAGTAGGGTTTAATTAAATGTAATGAACTTCATTTTAGCAAATAATGCCTTCACTCACTAATTTATAGATTTAGCTGCAAATTGATATAAAAATAATATACTATTCTTGGAAATCAGCAAAAAAATTTCCGATAGTTACTTCAAACAAGATTTGGCTTAGAATTATCATTAACGTTTCTCAAAATCTCCATAACAACAAAACAAAAAACAAAATGGCGAAACAATGATTAACCCAATCTTTGCTGAAAGTACTTAAAAACGACTCAATATTGAACATATTGAGAACACTGAATTTTTCGCTGATTATATACATACCACCTATTTTGGAATCATAGAACACGAATCTGAAGTTTTCTTTAGCGGTCGCATATAGTTTTCCTAATTTTTTTTTTTTAATTTTTACACCTTATTGGCTGACGTAGCCCTTTAAATTCCTTCACTTTCACTAAAACACATTTGCAGATTTTAAAATATAGTACATTTCGGAAAAGATTGTACATACTATTTTATTAAACATATAGCAGAAACCACTAAAAATCCAGCAGAAAAAAACTTAATTAACTTTCCAGACTGATTTTTGTAAAAAGAATAACATACATTTTATTACAATTTAATTTATAAATTTTCAATGCAAATAAAATTTATAAACCATGTCAACATGACAACGTCGCATTTGGTAATAGATGTTTCTTTCAAAATGAACGGCAGAAAAATAATAGTCAAGATGACAATTTTTTTTACTTTCTATTGAAAATTTATATTTTCTGCTGTTTTTAACGTTAATTTTGTTAAAAAAAAAGTTTTAGTACTATGTTAGGTCTGTGTATTTTACTAAAAGTGACATAATTTAAAACTGGAGATAGGAAAATATGATTTATATGTGTGAAAGTAGAAATATATATATATATATATATATATATATATATATATATATTTATATATATATATATATATATATATATATATATATATATATATATATATATATGTTATATTACCGTTCCCACACGTGTCCAAGTTGACCTCAAGAAACATGATGACAGTGCATTTGCACCATTCCCGAAATGCAAACGTAATCAGTATTTTCACTTCGTAAGATTCTCACGGACGGAAATGCTGATTTTGCAGATAAGACTATTATAAATAGGAAGGTGTACTTAGTTTTAGAGATTAGTAATATAATTAATTGTAGCACGTTACTATGTCAGTTAAAAATTTGTTTTGTGTTTAATTTAAAGTATTGAAAAAAGTTGTAAAGTAAATAAATAAATTTTTAAAAAAGTGATTTTTGAATAAAGTGATATAAAATTGGCGCAGTCGGTAGGATCTATCAAACCCTATTAGAACAAGAAGAATCTAACTGGTAGCGGCGGATCCCAATCCCTTAACAGAAAAAGGACCAGCGGCATTGAGATTGCTCCCACTTGTCGAGGCTACGGAAGGAACACCTGGTGAAACCCCTGGTAGTTGCAGTCAAGAACACGACGGCTCAAATGCTCCTACTAGTGTAAGTTAATGAATCATCTCGTTCAATTAATTTGATTTTTATTTGATTGATTTAAAAGAAAAGTGTTCGATTATCTATTAATTTTCCCTTTTCTTTCGCATTTCCATTGCATACCAGTTTAAGAAAATATTTTTACCGTTACTGTTTAATATAAAAACAAAATGTCATTAACTTCCGAGTTAACCCACAAAGAACCCATCATCTAAACACTAACTATGGATACGACAGTTACCAAGACCCTTACAATTACTATCACTACGATTGTCAGGAATACGAGAACTCCCAAAGTCAACCCTATTACCAACCCTACGATGACAATTACAATCAAACTTCGCAAGAATACCCAGTCGAACACCTAGATCCGGAAAATTATCAGGATTTTCTGTCACTCCCGATTCTACCAAACCCACCGGACGAGTCCCATCAGGAAACGGAACTCCTACAGGATATACAAACAAAAATTCGGACGATGAACCTGGACGACATGAACCCCAACCTGAACTTTCCCGAACAGGAATTTCTTTAAAATCTCTTTTAACGGTCAACTCAAAAAACTTGTACTATATAAAGGATGCTTCGCAAAAATTTAAATTACTTATTGACTCCGATGCAGGAATTTCCATTTTTAAGGAACATACCGCTCAAAATTTCCGCCAAAGATTACCCGAAAGTGTCACAATTCAGAGTATTACAGATCAAAAACTTTCTATAAATGAGTCAACTCTTGTTCCCTTCACCGCAGGCAATCCGCACAAGGTCTACATTTACAATCTAGATATTGAGTTCGATGGCATCTTAGGTCTAGATTTCTTAGAGCATTATGAATGCGTAATCGATCTTAAAAATAAACAATTAGTTACAAATTTTAAAATTCTTCCTTTATACAAAGTAGGAGAAAACGAAAATGAACAAATTAATACTAATATTTCGGACAATCAAAATCTTAACACAATTTCTATAGAAGCTAGGACCGAACGGGTTTTTAAATTAAAATGCGATCTTTCCAATGTAGATGCCGTAGTAATAGCACAGGAAAAATACAAGGTTAGACTCCCTAACGCTTTAGTAAAAATCAACGAACGCGGCGAATTTTTTACGTCAATAATAAATGCCAACGCGATACCAAAAGTCGTCGAATTTTCAAACATTAACCTAGAACCGATAAACGACACTGCTGAACCTTTTTATAATTTTAAAACATGCAAGGACCAGAAAGATAATCATTACGATAGGGTTTCTATAATAAAAAATCTTTTACGAACCGGTGATCTGAACGAGGAAGAAAAAGAACTTATAACAAATTTATGTTTAGATTTTACAGATATATTTTACCTCGAAGGTGACAGTTTAACATTTACCAACAAAATAAAACATTCGATTGACACAAACGGCGCTCATCCAGTTTTTACCAAATCGTATAGGTAACCCCAAATACATAAAGAAGAGGTAAAAACACAAGTGAACAAAATGTTGACAGAAGATATTATTCGTCCTTCAATTTCACCCTGGTCATTGCCAGTATGGGTAGTTCCGAAAATACTGGACGCCTCTGGCAAGCAGAAATGGCGTGTTGTAATCGATTACCGTAAGCTAAACGAGCTTAGTGTAGACGATAAGTATCCTTACCCAATATTTCTGACCTTCTAGACCAACTTGGCAAGTGTGAATATTTTACGACACTTGATCTTGCTTCTGGATTTCACCAGATAGAAATCGACCCTAAAGATATCCAAAAAACAGCTTTCACTGTTGAAAACGGCCATTACGAATTCGTTCGAATGCCGTTTGGCCTCAAAAATGCCCCGTCCACATTCCAACGTGTCATGGACAACATCCTTCTTGGCATCCAAAACGAGCGTTGTCTAGTCTATATGGATGACATCATAGTTTATTCCCCCACCGTTCACGAACACATATCACGCCTAACAGAAGTCTTTAAACGTCTTCGAAAGGCAAATCTAAAAATCCAGCCAGATAAGTGTGAATTCTTAAGAAAAGAAGTCGCATATCTTGGCCATCTTATCACTTCAGATGGCGTAAAGCCCAATCCATCTAAAGTAGAATGCATAACTAATTTCCCAGAGACAAAAAAGGCTAAAGACATTCAATCCTTCCTAGGGCTAGCTGGCTATTACCGCCGATTTATCCCAAATTTTGCCAAAATATCAAAACCTCTAACTAGTCTCTTAAAAAAGGACACCCCGTTCCACTTTGACGCCGAATGCAAGGCATCTTTTGATGAATTAAGGAAAGCTCTTGTCTCTAACCCGATTCTCAAATACCCTAACTTTCAAAAACGTTTTGTGCTAACAACTGACGTAAGTGCATTCGCTATTGGCGCTGTACTCTCCCAAGGCCCAATAGGTAAAGATTTGCCTATTGCTTACGCGTCAAGAACCTTATGTAATGCCGAAACCAGATAATCCACGATAAAACGCGAATTACTCGCCATTGTTTGGGTAGTGAAACACTTTCGACCCTATCTTTATGGCCGAAAATTCACCCTAATTTGGACCATCGTCCATTAACGTGGCTCTTTCTATCAAAGACCCTGGCAGTAGGTTAGCAAGATGGCGGTTAAAACTGGAAGAGTACGATTATAAAATAGAGTACAAACCGGGAAAAGTAAACAAAAACGCCGACGCGTTATCGCGGATAAAAATAAATCATTTCTAACAATGCGCAGATTTTCAACACAAATATACGATTCACGCAAATAACGAGGATGACGAAACCGAAGACAGAAACAGCGAAGACGAGACCGACCTTCTTGACAAAATGACGACAGATTTCAATACATTCGTTCACTTGTATAAAACTAGATCAATTATTGACTATTCCAAATTTGAAATCTCAAATGCCCAACTTTTAGACAAAAATCATAAAAATATCGTTACATTTTTCCACCAAAATAAAATGCAGGATATTTCATTTTAAAATTATCGATGATATCTTTGAAGAATCTCCAAATTTTGTTCAAGATCAAATAAATACGTTGTCAGTCAAGCAAAACAGTTAAAGAATGAAAATATTTTATAATCCCTTTACGATTTGACCCAGAAAATGTGGTAGCAAATCTATTTTTCATTCTTTTTAAATATCAAAATGAATTTAAATCACCGATACCTACTGTATCGAAAATAATTTAGACCTACCAATATTAGAAATCTTTTCCTTTATTTTCGCCGATAAGGAAATAAAATTGAAAATCTGTCAAAACTCCGGACGAAGATCAAATCCCAATTATTCTAGACCAATACCATTCGGGAAAAAACAATTTACATCGCGGAATCAATGAAACAATAAAACGGATAAAAGAAAAATATAATTGGCCGGGACTTACTAAAGACGTAGAAAAATACGTAAGAAGCTGCGAAATTTGTCAAAAAGTAAAAATTTGTAGGAAAAATCTTTACCCCTTTAGTTATTACCGAAACACCCAAAACCCCTTTCGAGAGAATTAATATCGACATATTTGAATATCCTACACGAAACCACGCACTGACAATTCGGGACGAATTAACGAAATTCACTCAAGCCTACCAGCTTGAAAATAAAAATGCCTCTTCAGTAGTTAACACCTTACTGGTATTTTTCCAACACTACGGTACGCCACTGAGAATTCACTGTGACCACGGTCGCGAATTTGATAACGTCCTAATGAAAGACCTCTGCGAACTTTACGACATAAAATTGACATTTTCCAGTGTCCATCATCCACAGTCGAACGACTCCTTAGAAAGGTTTCACGCAACCCTCACGGAAATGCTAAGAGCTCATACGGCCGAAAACCCCGACGAACACCCTTTTAATATCCTTCCATACGCGGTTATTTGCTACAACAATACCAAAAACAAAACGCACGGTTTTACACCTTACGAACTAATTTTTGATCACACGTCGAGTAGACCTCCCGAAACCCTTTACAATCAAAAAGAATTAATATCAAAATATGTTAGGGACCTAAGCAATCGGATGGAATACTATTACAAAGTCGCACGCATCAAAACCGAACGACAAAAGGAAAAAGCAAAAATTCTATTCCATAAGTCAGTTTCTGAAAATATTCCACAATATAATCCCGGAGATAGGGTGTATGAAAAAGAATCCCAGATTAAGGATAAAGCCCAAAACAAATTTAATGGCCTTTTCGAAATACAAGAAGTATTCGGAACTTCAGCAACCGTACTAAACCCCGAAACAAAACAAACTTCTAAAATTAATTTTGATAGATTAAAGCCCTACTACGAATAGTCTCCTTCATTTCAGACTCTTCGGGCTACTATCAGCCACAAACTCACAGTTCACCATTACGCCGATCAATAACACCATAGGAATCTTCTTCCACGAGGAAAACACTATCAAGGTGTCAAACGACAAATGGACGCTCCTGGTATATAAAGAACTACAGCCCCTTAAGGAAACCATATCAAATAATGATAGAATCCTATCCCGTCTAGTTGACATGCTCGAGAATCCTGGACCTAAAATATTAGTCCTCAAGGCGGAAGTTCAAACACACATAAGTCTTCTAAAGCAAATCGCTGACTCAGTAAATCAAAAATACAAAGACATAATGACGGATACTAAACAATATGCCTTTCGATCAAAACGCGGTTTAGTAAATGGAATAGGGACTATCTGGAAATCTATCACGGGTAACTTAGATTCATCAGACGGTGAATATTTTAATGAATGCATAGAAAAGGTCACTCGCGATGAACACCAGATTGAAAATTTACTAAAAAACCAAATTTCTGTCACCACATCTGTAATTAAAAATTTTAATTCCACAATTCAAAAATTACAAATAGACGAGGAAACGTTTAATAATAATATACAGGAAATTCAAAGCGCAATATCAAACATTTCGGACGTTATGATATTTTTCGAAGGCAGAATAAAAATGGTAAATTTATGTGAATCATTAATGGAAAGTTACGTATTTCTTGAAGATTCTCTGAACGACATCCTAAACGCGATAACTTTTGCACGCCTAAAAATATTGCATAGTTCAATTATTCCCCAAGAGATCTGGTTACCTCCTTACACGAAATTTCTCGATCTCTCATAAGGAATAATTTACCTTTACCAACTTACTCTACAAATGTCGCACAATATTTAGACATAATAGAGATAGAAGCCTATAAATCGGATGCAAAGATAATTTTTGTCTTAAAAATACCGTTAACTGATCCTGAAATATATACCCTTTACCACCTCTACCCTATCCCAATATTAGATAATCGAACAGGTCTTCACCATATTCTACCAACAACTCAAAAATATATCGCGCGAGACGATGATTCATTGCTCTACTTGTCACTCCGAATCCTGAAAAAATGCAAGCCACTGGGAATCAACACGAAAATTTGCTCCGGTGTCCTTCCTTACCTCATCGATACCGATGCCATCTGCGAGGTCCAACTGTTAAAGCCATTAAGAGAGCTACCGAAAACTTGCCAACCTGCACTTTTGCTAGCTAAGGAATACAGTGTCTAAGAAATTAGCCAAAACTACTGGTTAATCACGGTCTCTGATCCTCTACCTGTTACAGTCAAATGCGGTAGCAAGGAAATAATTACGAGACTAATAAACACTAACTCTTTACTTCAGTTACAACCCGAATGCAACGCCTTCGTTGGAAGTACCAGAGTACACACGAAGTACCCTGTGGACAAGTATCAAACCATAACATACACGAGTCATACAGTGGAGATACCTTTCGAATGTTGTGGTCATCTTCCCGGAAAAATTCACATTCTAGACGTTGAAGCTAAGTAAGATTGATGTCGAAGATCTGAATATCGCCCAACACAAACTTGGCCAATATTCCGATGATTTGGATAAACACATTAATAATGAGCCATTTGTGACCAAACACTTTCATTGGTTCACAATCTTCACCATCACCTTGATTGCTGCCCTACTAGTCATTTATGTCTTCTGCAAATGTAAACGAAGAAGAAGCCCAAGAATTGGGCTGGCAATCACCAACGACGCCGATCCACCACCACCTCCTCCAGTTCCCAAATCCAGGGCTACATTCCATCCCGTCCACCAAAGGTTGCGAGACCTATTACCCAAGAGAAGACCCAGCACCCGTTCTACCAGCGATGCTCTTCACGAAGAAGAAGAAATCGAACTTCAGTTCAGCCAGGAACATTAAAAGTTGCTGCGAAGCACCAACTTTTCTTTAAAAAGGGGAGCTGTTATATTGCCGTTCCCACACGTGTCCAAGTTGACCTCAAGAAACATGATGACAGTGCATTTGCACCATTCCCGAAATGCAAACGTAATCAGTATTTTCACTTCGTAAGATTCTCACGGACGGAAATGCTGATTTTGCAGATAAGACTATTATAAATAGGAAGGTGTACTTAGTTTTAGAGACTAGTAATATAATTAATTGTAGCACGTTACTATGTCAGTTAAAAATTTGTTTTGTATTTAATTTAAAGTATTGAAAAAATTTGTAAAGTAAATAAATAAATTTTTTAAAAAGTGATTTTTGAATAAAGTGATATAATATATATATATATATATATATATATATATATATATATATATATATATATATATATATATATTTGTAAAATATTTGGGACTGCTACGAAAAACTTCGGATTTGTGTTCTGCGACAAAAAAATAGGAAAAATTCGTGTTTGCAGTATTCAGAATGATTACTAAAAAATTATATATATTTGATACATTCTTTGATATTTGACAGTATTTAAATTAACATTTACCAAAAGGACTATTTCCTGAGAAATTGGCATACAAGTGTGGTAAATGTTAATTTTATTAATATAAACTTTTATAATTTTACTTGAAGAAGAGCACAATCCTAACATGTTAAGGGTAATACCGCTTCTTCTATCTTTTGAGGGCATTTGAGCTATCATTTACAACCAAATTTCAGTGTTTTTCTATCTAAACTCAAAATTAAGTTTCTTCTAATATATAATGGATAAAAAAACTTCAAAAATGTCTTTAAAATGTAATTTAGTATAAATTCTAATATACAGTTTTTATTGATACAGGACATTCCAAAATTGATTAATCAAAAAAAAAATTTAAAATATTTTTACAGCAGTAATAACATGTACAGCCAGTTTAAGTATTATTTTGTTATATAATATATATTCTTGATATTCCGCTATCAAATATGTTTGAGTTAAGATTTTCTAATTATGATATTCCGTATTTTCAAAAGACGAATCCGTTAAACATGCCATTGTACGATATGACTAGTTCATTTAATGTTTATTTCTTTAAATAAAAAAATTCAAAAATGCAATTTTTTGCACCTCTTCTTTAATGCTGAAACATCGACATTCTTTTGTGAATCTATTTTGACAGCTTTTCTTTTCAATATAAAATAAGAATTAAATAAAGTTTCATTTCTTTAAGATAAGAGATGGCTCAACCAACAATTTTTTTCAGTTTTTTGAGTTTTGCAACAAATCTACCTGGAAAATTCTGTATGGGACTTTCTTGAGAATACTCTGTACAATATACTGAACACCCAATCAAGATATCTCAGTCCAATAAAAAGTTCATCAATAATTTTTTCAGATTTTTTTATGACAACCTCTTCAAAATATATCATTTAAGTTAAATGTGCAAACCTATAAACTTTTTCAGTTTTTAATTTCCTAGTAAACCTACTTTGACCAAGAGACGGTCTTAAAACGTATATTATAATATCTCGATCCTGTTTTATACATATCGAATGAAGAACATCTTCAATTTTTTAAGTTAAAAATCTGCATGAAAATTGATAGGTAAAAAAATTATTTCTAAAAAGTAGCCAAACAGTTTGAACTAAACGCTATTAGAACAACGCCTTGTTATCAGAAATAGATTTACAAATAAACGATGTTTCTAAGTTCTTTTACACTGTTTAGAGATAGTTTGAAGTTACCCTTAAGTATATTTTATAGATAGTTTGAAGTTACCCTTAGGTACTTGTAGGTTTAAAAAGTAGATGTAAGAAGAAGGGGTTAAAGAATGTCCTAGTTTCAGTTTTGTAAAAGAAATGGTTGATTAAAGCAGTAGATGGATATATAATTAACAAGAAAATAATTATAAAAATAAACCAAGATTGTGATATAAGTCTTAAATATGGCAGGTCTTGAAATGGGTCCCGTAAAATTGCCGCCTGATTTCGATATTCAGGGACAAAATGCTGCTGCAGAATGAAAATTTTGGAGAGCTGCTTTTGAAGATTATTTAGTAGCTCCTGGGCAAAATGAATCTGCAGATAATGTGAAATTGTCAATTTTGAGAAATATAATTGGTACGGAGTCTGCAAGAATTATGACTATCTTTAATATACCAGTAGGTGAAGTAGATAAATTTAATTATATGCTGGAGTTAATTAAGAAATATGTGAATTCAAGAATAAATTAATGTTTTGAGGGGTACAATTTTTTAAAAAGAATTCGAAAAGAAGGTGAAACTTTTAAACATTTTCTGATGGACTGCCGACTTTTAATTAAAACATGTAATTAAAGTGTGAATGACCCTAGTGAGACAAATGAAGACAAAGCATCTCAGATCCAACTACCAGACCGACATTACTTCGTCTTGATCAACTCACATTGGACAAAGCAATAAACTTTTGTAGAACAAGGGAACAAAGTAAAAATCAAAGTTTAAAAGTTGAAGAAAGTATGAAGCCAGAGATATACCACGTAAAAAAGAATAAGGGGCCCTCGGTGAGTTACAATAGTAAATTTAAAGAGAAAAAAGTGGAGAAAAATTCAAGTTTAGGCAATGCCAATCGGTACATGATCCTAGAGACTGTCCTGCATATGGGAAAAAGTGTAATAAATGTGGTTTATTAAATCACTTTGCTATCACATGTAAAGTAAAAGATATTAGAAATATCGAATAAGATGTTAATGATAGTACTAGTGATCAAGATGTATTTGTAGGAGTTCTAAATTCTTAAAATAATTCTAATATTAATTATAAACCTTCACAAAATATTTGGGAAGAATTTATAATAATAGAAGATAAAAAATTTAAGGTTAGATTAGATACTGGTGCTGATGTAAATGTGATTCCTCTAGAAAAATTTAAGTCTGTAAATAGACAACTTAAAATTATACTTACTAACTATATTTTAAAAGGGTTTGAAGGTTCAGAGGACAAGCCTATAGGTATTGTTAATTTATATTGTAAATATAATGATAGAGAAATTTATGAAGATTTTGTCTTAGTTAAAGGTACAAAACAGATTCTCTTAAGAGGTCAGATGTGTATAAACTTAAATTTATTGAAAAGGGTAAATATAGTGAATGCAAATGTTGTGGATAGTTCTGAAAAAGATAAATTTATAAATTTAAATACAGACATTTTTGATGGATATGGTAGATTTCCGGGTAAATATAATATAACTACTGTAAAAATTTTGAAGCAATAAGCCACCTCCTACAAAAGCTCTATTTGCAATACGTGAATCGTTAGAAAAAGAATTAGAGAAACTAATTGTTGAGTGTGCTATTGTTAAAGTAAATGAGATAGATCCGAGGGCAAATGTTAATAGGATAGTTGTAGTAGAAAAAAATAATGGCTCAATAAGATTATGCCTAGATGTCTCTGATTTAAATGCACAAATTATTCGAAAACCTCAAATATTGAAGAAATTTGTTCTAATTTTATAGGTAAAAAATTATTTACGGTTTTTGATTTAGCTGAAGGTTATCATCATTTAGAGTTAAATGAGGATTCATCATGGAAATGTCGATTTAATACTGCATTTGGAATTTACAGGTATATTGTTTTACCATATGGTTTGTCTAATTCCCAGGATTTATTTCAGAATGAGGTTGAAAGAAATTTTGGTGATTTAAAGAATGTGCAAATTCGTCATGATGACATGCTAGTGTCTGGTGCTTCAAAAGATGAGCATGATAGAGTAGTTGCTGAAGTAGTTAAAAGAGCTAGAGAAATTGGAGCTAAATAATAATAAAAATAAATTTCAATATTGTAAAACTTGAGTTAAATTTATGCGACAAATTTTTTCAGAAAAAGGTATGCAAATTGATCCTGATAGAATTGAATTACAAAGAATTATAGGTTATTTTAACTATGTAAGACCTTATGTAAAGAATATGGTTGAATATATGCATCCATTATGTGAATTGTTAAGAAATGATGTTGAATGGCAATGGTTACCTAAACATCAAGAAATTTAACTGAAATCCATGCTTAGTTACTTTTGATCCTTCTAAAAAAATAATTTTACAGTGTGATAGCTCCAAGAATGGATTAGGTTGTTGTATGTTTCAGGAGTATGAAAGTAATATTCTTAAGTTAGTAGCATGTGCATCTCGTACAATAAATAAACATGAATTAAATTATAGTCAAACAGAAAAAGAATTTTTAGCAATTTATTTTGGCACTCAAAGATTCCATGATTTTATATATGGTATGAATGTTGATGTATAATCGGATTACAAATCAATTATATCAATAATCAAAAAGTTATTCATAAGATTGGTTCAGTTAGAATACAGCGTATCAAACTAAAACTTTTGAAATATTCTCTTAATATTTATTACGTTCCGGGTAAAAAGATACACTTTGCAGATATGCTTTCACGATCAAGTTTACAATTACCTTATAAAGTTGGTCCTGAAATGTTTGAAATGGTTCATTTAATTATAAAACATTTACCGGTGAGTACTGAAAAAAGGAATGAATTTAGATTAGAAACTAGTAAGGATCCAGTACTAATGAAAATTCATGATTTCCATTATAATGGTTGGCCCAACGCAAATGCTATCTCTTCAGATTGTAAATTTTATTAGCCTTCAACAAATTATATACACTATATATATATATATATATATATATATATATATATATATATATATATATATATATATATATATATATATATATCTATATATTTATATATATCTATATATTTATATATATATATATATATATATATATATATATATATATATATATATATATATATATATATATATATATTGAAGCTGGTATTGTATTTACAGAAAATAAAATAATTGTACCAGAAAGTCTCAGAAAATATATTATTAATTTATTACATAAAAGACATATAGGTATAAGTAAAAAGCCCATAGTTTGTTTTAGTGGCCCCATATGGCTAATAATATAGCAAATTTTACAAAACAGTGTCGTGTTTGTGATAAATATATGCCTAGAAATTATAAAGAACCTTTATTACCTCACTCAGTTCCTAAGCTTAGATTCAATAAAATAGGAGCAGATATTTTAGAATTTGCTGACAAATCCTATTTAGTTGTCATTGATTATTTTTCACACTGGATTGAATTAGTTCTATTGAAAGATAAAACTTCTAAATCTGTTATAAATTGTTTTCAAAATATACTTAAGATTCAGATATCCTCAGTTTATAATTGCAGATAATCTACCCTTTATATCATCATATTGTAAAAAATATTATAGGGAAAAAGATATTACTATTAAAACTTACTCCCCTTACTATCATCAAAGTAATGGATTAGCTGAAAAGGCAGTTAGTATAGGAAAACCAATTTTAAGGAAAATCTCTGAAGAAAATAAAGATTTAAGGAATATGTAATGGAATATAACAATTTTCCTAGTATAAATCTTAATGCATTTCCCACTCAAATTCTTCAAAATAGAATTTTAAAATCACAATTACCAAGAAAAGATGTAATGTTAGAACTGAAAATTCAAGGAAATATTTTTAAACTTCTTT
The DNA here is from genome assembly GCA_034092305.1 of Diaprepes abbreviatus. NCBI lineage: Eukaryota > Metazoa > Arthropoda > Insecta > Coleoptera > Curculionidae > Diaprepes > Diaprepes abbreviatus. Next base: position 2,172,741 of record JASJET010000103.1, read on the forward strand.
GCAAACAAAAAGATAAAGTAAAACTACATTATGATAAAATAGTTCGTAGAAATCTTTTCGATTAGAAAAAAGAGGATAAAGTGGTAATTAGAAGTAGTAGAGATAAAATTCTGGCATAAAGCTATTATTATCGAAAAGGCTAAAGAACCAACATCTTATTGGGTGAGAAAAGAAAATGATAACCAAATTGTTAGGCGTAATACAAGTCAAATAAAATTATCATATACTAAATCAGAACCTAAATTTCTGAGTGAATTTGAGTTGTTACCTAATAATTTTTTTAATAATGTTAAACCATCTAGTATTGTATTAAATAATAATGTACCAAAGCCCGTAAGTGTAAGCATAAATACACCACATCAACTTAGAATTCCTAATAATGTCATACCTAAAAGGAATAATGTTTTATATAATCGTAGGCCGTACTGTTAAACCTCCATGTCGATTAGATCTACGAGGGGAAGGTGTTTACAGCTGGTTTTAAGTTACACTTAAGTATATTTTATAAATAGTTTGAAGTTACTCTTAGGTACTTGTAGGTTTAAAAAGAAGATATAAGAAGAAGAGGTTAAAGAATGTCCTAGCTTCAGTTTTGTAAAAGAAATGGTTGATTAAAGTTTTCCATTAACTTTAAGTATTTTTCTTTTACCCAAATATGAAATATTAAAACAGACACAAGTTTTCCCTTATACTGGTATGGAATTATTCTTCATTCAAAATTATAGGTTTCATTTTCGTGCGCCTAATTAAAGCAAGTATTAACTTAAAAAAATAGAATTAAGTTTGTGATACAGCAGTTCTTGAAATTATAACAAATATTAAAAACGCGTATAAGAATTCTTATCACTGGATGACAAATGGGGGCAATAAAAATAATCAACGGGCTTAAAACAGGAGATAAAAAGCTTTCTGTAATTAAAACACGAAAAAGCCATATTTCAACGCTCGGATTTGGATTTTGGGCAAAAGGAGGCCGGCGCGCGCCTCCTCTTATCTCTAGCCGCTTTTAATTTATGTTTGTCAAAGTCACGACTTTTGTGTCCGTTTCTAACTATATTTATTTATATTTCGCTATTAAGTTGGTTAAAAATAAATTCAAGGCAATGTGTCATAAAAAACTTTATTTAATCATAAATTTGCCGGTGACAATTACAAACGTAACATTATAAAAAAACAGGAAATATGGAAACAAGTTTATTATTGTTAAAATACATACAAAAATAAAACATAATTCAACATAGAAGACTTCTTATTTTAAGTAATTTTTATAAATTCTATCATTATCAATGTTTTGTTGGTTAATCATTAATTAGAATTTATAATAATGTAACAAATTCCTAAAAAGGTTTACTCCAAAAGGTTAATCTTTAAACCCAATATAGTTACCATGAAAGAGACCTTCTATCCCGCATAAAGTTAAATAAGGATTACTTTATATTTTCCCATATTTTGCTTACACCAGCTATTATATAAAGAAATTTATAACTTTTAAATGTAATAAACATTTTGAGTTTTTTACAGAAAAGAGTATATAAGTCAAAAATTTTATTAGGTTTTCATATTTAGAATTACTTTTATATTTATGTTACTTCTAAGTTAAGGAATTTTTAAATTTTAAAATAATAATTAATATTTCAAGCGAGAAGAATGCAAGCAAGGTATATGAATACTATTCAAGCTACTGTGATACTTACACGTACCAGAAATGGTGTTCTCCAACAACAAATTGCAGCCGAACTTTACATTATTATTTCAAAAACGTGGAATAGGTTTTTGGAGATCGGTGACGTAACAAGAAGACCATATGTACCCCGAGCATGAACTTCAACTGCTTGGTAGGACCAGATTTTGTTAAGAAGTAGTATTCAATATCAATGTTTAACCGTTTGGTAGTTACAAATCTACTGCTCAAAATATATTACCAGGCCTATAAGAAATCGCCCTAGAAAGATACAACCCAGATTTAGATGGGCAGCAAGGATGTCACAGGCCACAAGGCAACACCGTATGACTTGCGTTTTGTCGTGAACGTGGATATTGGGCGGACCAAGAATGGCAACGATTATTGTTCTCAGGCGAATCTCATTTACGAATATATAATCCTGATGGGCAGGTTCAAGTTTATAGAAGTGAAAAATTTCATGACAACATGGTTTTAGAGACTTACTATTTTGAATGACTGTATTACCAGTTTTTCTTTAGCTTCTAAAATATCTAAAATTTAGCAAAACCGATTTCTTAAATAAGTTTGAAAGAATCATAGTAAGAACAAAATTTTACAAACAATATTTTTATAATTTTTTTCTCATCTACAAAATTTATTTTATTTGCAATGTGACGTGACAGTTTTGAATTTGACAGATCGACTTTATCTCCTAAATACCTAAAAATTTTGAGTTTTTATTTCTTGTTCTACAAGAATTTCTTATCTCGAATATTATAATTTCTCAACCCTATTTTCTGACATAAAAGGCGGAAATATTTATAAGAAGGAGTATTTTGTAGGTACGGCCATATTATTTTTTAAATTAAATAAAAATTATTCAGCTATTATAATATTAAAAGTTAAAAGGAATAAAAAATATCATCGCTTCATGGTACGTTCGTCAGGCACGTACAATTTTCAATATGGTGTTATATCAAAGATAAAATAAATAAGAGATCTTATATTAAAAATATAAATGACGTAATATAAAATTACACCTACAACATTTCGAAATATTTTTATATATTCTTGGATTATAAAACAAATACTTAAATATATACTTTCTGTTTTTTATGTTTGATTACCAGTGTTTTTGATAGGTCATTCTAAATTATTTCAAAAAATACATTTGATAAAATTGAAAGGTAACTCAACACTCATTTTGATGATATGTAACTAAATAATTTAAAAACTGTGTTTTTATTTTTAAAAATATTTTTGCTGTATTTAAAAAATACTTCTCATGATGAATATTTCAGACCGAAATATTAGACAATCAGGTTATGCATATTCGGAGAGAAAATTGCCTTCGAAACAAGAAATAAAGACACTAAAATTTCACTAAGAAATAAAGAAATCGTTATTGCTGCAGAATTAGCTTGTTTAACAAGTGCCTATATTATTCTTCAGGAAAAGAAAAATATACAGACATTTTATTTCCTGCAAATGCAACTTTTATCCTCTCTTCATATGCGTTTCGACTACTTAATGATCTCATCAGTGATGCTGTAATGCACCAAGAGCAACATTCATAGTATCGCTATATTTTTCCTCTAACTGCCTGAAGAAGAATACACATATCCAACTTATTAAAGAAACAAATTCTACGACAATAAAGATTTATTTATTTATTTCTTCCTGAAATTTTACTGTTTACACTTTCTACTGATCCGGTGTATGTATAGATGTCGTTTGACTGACGATATTTTTCTGTCTGACATCAGCAGTTTTATATTCCGCCGGCATATCTCGGAATATATATTTTATATAGACGGCTGTTTTCTACGGATGTTGCTCTTGGTTTATTACAGATCCACTAATGAGACCATTAGGTGGTCGAAACGCATATGGAGAGAGAACCAGAGTTGCAGTTGCAAAAAATTGTCCATACATTCTTCCTTTAACTGCCTGAAGGAAAACATGGGCATCTTCGTAAACAAAGGAAAAAATTCAGATCAATAATTAAGCAATGGAAGTTGGCCTGTTCAATTTAAAACATACACTTTATTGTAGGTTAAGATTTATTTATGAAATTAATATTTATATATAAAACAAAATCTAAAAATAGGCAGTTGTTAAACAAACTAATTATACGACAGTAAAGATTTCTTTACTTCTTTCGGATATTCTAACTTTTTTTATTTCTTGTTTTGAAAGCACTTCTCTCTCCATTGTCTGATATTTCGATCTGAAATATTCCTCATAAGAAATGCTTTTCAAGTACAGCAAAAATATTTATGAATGAAAAATCCAATTTTTATATTATTTAGTTATATACTGTAAAATGAGGTTGAGTCATAAATTGCCAAAATATATAAGAAATCAACTCTCTATTTTCATAAATGTATTTTTTAAAATAATTGAAAATAATCTAACAAAAACACTGATAGTCAAGCATAAAAAAACAGAGTGCATATTTATAAAAATATTTCAAAGCGTTGTAGGTGTAATTTTATTTTATTTCATTTAGATTTTTTGATTAAGACCTTTTAAGAATTTAACTACTGTTTTATTAATCTTATCTCTGATGTAATGCCGTATTGAAAATGACATGTGTCCAGTAAATGTATCAAAAAGATCATATTTTTACTCATTTTAACTTTTAACATATTATGGCTGAATAAAATAAAAACTATTTATATTTTGTCTAATACAAGTTGCTTAAAGTATGTACTTTTCCGATGCTGAGATGCGCCGATCTATTCTGTACTGACGAGAACTAATAAGTTCGAAACCGGTCTACAGATGGCGGTGCACCACTATAGGAAAGGCTTCCACCCTTTCTTGGTATTCTTGCAATCTGAGATAGTGCTTTGTCGCTAACTGTGTTAGAACATAGTACGTTTGTCCTTATGGTATAAGGTTTTTTCAGTTGGTTGAGAACTAAGTTTCTCTTATATAATTGTAAAAACTATTTAATTTAAAAAAGTACTTTGGCCGTATGTAGAAAATTTTCCCTATGATAAATATTACGGACCTTTATTGAAGATGAAAAATACTTGTAAAACAATAAATAAAAACTCCAGGTCTGTATTTGAGAAATAAAAGTCGATCTATCAAATTCAAAACTGCTACATCACCTAAAAAGAGACGAAATTGGAAAACTAAGAAGAAAGTCGTTTTTGATTATAGGCGATTCAAATATTGAATTGGCAGACTTTTTATAACAACAATAACACTTCAGTTAAATAAAACCAATACTATAAAATAGGTTGATTGGCGAGAAATAATACATGACAAATTATAATTACTGTAAATTTAAATTTTAACAGCAAACTCAAACTAAACAGACAATGATGACTTCAATGTATTTCCCTCGGTATTTCCAGTAAATTCAATGATCTCATGTTTTATCTTCAAGTTCCAATTTGCTTTTATATTTAAATTTGTAATAATTCATTACCGCATCCCTATTTTATAATAAAAATGGAGAGAGTGATAATTACTTGACATAATAAATTTCAATTTGTCATTTTTCTAGAAAGTAATTGAAAACGATAGATATTGACTATTCTTCATAAAATAAATCTAATTTATATTTAGGAACATGACCCTTTGTTGTAGTGTTCAAATTAGTTACTTCATTCAATGTCAGGTTTGTAATAGCTGAATTTTATTGCATTATCACTTTTATTTTTAAAATTATGATGTATCGGTGATATAAAACAAATTACGACTTTATATAAATTGCAAGAGCCATACTTCAAAATAAATATTACTAATTTAACCGAAATATTTACTTCATTTATCATGATATCGCATAGACTCGTGAAAATTATAAAAATAAATCAACAATAGTAAAATCTTTTTGTTTAGAAATTGACAGTGTATCCATATGAATTCTCTCTAATGGTTTTGATCCTTAAGATGTTTTCTTAAGCTCAAAATTATTGGGATTATTTTCATATTTTGCTTTTTAACAAATGTTACAGTTATTAGCTACTTTTTGCCCAAATTGAGCCACTAGTAATTTTTTTTATAGATCCAGTAGTTTTAGATATGCCTCCGTGTCAAGTTTTATATACAAGATGATAGTTAATTTTTAATCTTTGTCTTTATTTGCAACGACGTCAGAAAGAGGCATAGGAGATGGGTTATTTTAATTATTATTTGATTTTTATGATAGTTTAATGTATTTTGTGACAAAGTTTTGTCGTGTTCTGTACAAATTATTTTGTGTTTCATTCGAATATTGAATTTCCAAACTATTTGATGAATTTCTTGGAAGTTCATGGAACATTTTCTGTCTTCAAAATAGACTCTGTAATCGATTTCTGATATAAGCACTACTTTAGAATTAGGATCTTTCAAGTTTTTAAACATTTTAAAGGTCATATTGGTTATAAACTGTCTTCCAAGGACGTCATGCCGAATTTATGTGTCGTCTGGACTGTGGCAAATGATTATTTTTTGTCACTGTATACTTAGTTTCTGTTCTACTGTTCATTCGCGTTAAAACAGTATAGATGGCAAATTTTCGTTCGTTACTAGATTCTTTCGAACAATTTGAACGAATTAGTTAGTTATATAAAATATCTTTGGCATAATTTAAGGATTTTTATAAAATCTTCAATATGTTTTATCTATTTAACTTGCTTCCATTACAATTAAAAGTTTTGTTGATTGGAGCAGTCAGCTATTTTTTTGTTTAGGCTCTATGCCGTGTAAAGTAACAATATAACCAACAAATTAAGTTTATCTTTTTATATCTAACTAAGTTTGCAAATTGTTTTTCAAAGCTGCTGGAACTTTTTCTCCAATTTTGAAAATGTTCATCTTGTGTTGTGGACAATACAACATTATCCGTCTAGACTAAATATATATTAATTATTTTAGAAGTTCATTTAGCGCTTATTAAAATATCGCCTGTGCATTTTTTAATTCACATAGTAAATTTGAGATGCATAGTGATAAGATGAAATCCATCAGCTAAATCTAGAGGATTAAAGTAATGAGCTCGGCCCAGCTGGTCTAATATAACATCAGTATCTGAAATAGATATTCTACCTTGTATACTTTTTGAAATAGAATTTCTACCTTGTATACTTTTATTATTTAATTTTCCGTATCAACGATTATTCTTCATTTTTAAATTTCAACAGAATCAGGTGTTTTGTGTACAATCCATATTGGACTAGACTATGGACTTATAAATTTTTGAATTATCTCGTCTTCAGGCATTTTCTATAATTATTCTCATACTTCCTTTTTAAGTACTTTTAAGAATCTACGGGATATTGTGTAGGTCGATTCTTCATCGATAGTTATAATTATATGTTGGGCCTAAGTGATTACCAAAAAGAGTTATTAGGACCGGAAAAATTGTGTAATAATCTTTTAACAGTTACATTAATTTTACGTTTTCTTCACTATTTAAATTATTCGATATAATTTTTAAGTTTCCCTTTAAAAATGTAAAATCTTTTATGAGGTAGGCCTCATTAGATTCTTTTAAACTTGCATGTGTATCTCTAATTTCTATATGATGTATTTCAACTATTCCTTGCCCCTTATTTACATTTCTAACATATTCATTCATTTTTAATTCTGGCTAGTAAGTGTATTTATAATGATATATTTTAATAATTAGAATTGTAAGGGGCACGGAACATTTGATCATTTTCCTTTTGTAGAACATTTCTTTTTCTGTCTCAGTAAAAATGTTGCAGAAGTCACCAGTTAGGTCAGTTATTGAAGTACTTATGAAAATATAAAATGTTTTTTTTCTTGTGAATTCAATTCAAACTTTATATCTTTTTATTTGTTATCCAGATAATGTCTTATTTAAATAGGTTTTTATTGTACCATTTCATTAAGTTACATTGTATATGACAATTAAAAAATATTTTTTTATTGTTCTAATGGGTATTAAGACTACAATTACTTTTTCGCTACAGTCCAGCAGACCAGGAGGCAGAATATCCATTGCTGTGATGGGAAAAGTTCTAATGGTTATTCCAGGGGACTGTTATGGTTAGTTCTAGTTATTTTTTTTAAATTTAATGTTACGTATTTTTGTGATCAGGATATTTCCGCCCAAACAAATGTTCCGCTAAATAACCGAGAAAATTAAATTCCTGTCAACCAAATTTTGGAACATTTCCATGTAAATCTCAACAACCTTTCTTAATATTTTGAATGTATCTGATTCCACTGGTGGTTTACTGTTTGATGCTGAAAATCTTCATCTACTAAGCATGTCCAGGAAAATATGTACTAATCCAGTGTTTAATAAAAATATATGGCTATGTGAATCTAAAACAAATTTTAGTGGTATGCCATGTAAACTTTTAATATAAGAAAATTTCCTGTTATTTATACAAGTTGCTGGAAATTTGTTTGATTAGCATTTATTGTTGCGTATTCCTGATTTACATATTCATGTAGATTTCTTCAAAATTTTGATTTGATCTGAAACTGTTTGTCTTTTATACTTCAGTATTAATAATGTCCTTATACTCATATTTCGAATTATTCTTATAATATAGCTCTTCGGAAATAACAGTAAACTAGACTATGGTTGATAATAATTTGGGTAATAATTGAAAAAATGCTTTTAGGTTCTGAACCATTTGTTTTGTTACTGTTGACATGGCTTGGTTATATGGTGGACAAAAATCACTAAAAGATGAGCAACTTTGTAACTCTCCAAACTCCAGAGAACCATCCAGCATCACGGAAGTCATGAGAAGTCCCTCAACAGCAGGCATGGAAATCCTACTAAACTTCCTCTTGATACAATTATCAGGACTCAGGCTAAAACTAAATGATCTAGACTATACCTGCCCTTGAACATACCAACATTAAAGGCATTGTGATGAACTCTTTGATGAAGTTGTGCGATATTACCATCCTAGGGACCTATAACTTTGACAGACCCTGCACAGTTCAGACTGACTGAAAGGTAGGATCCGATCAATCACTAAGTCAGCCAAGAGGCCTTATTTGGTATACGGCTGGGTTCAAAAGTGGCCATGAGAGAGGAGCTCCGGAATACACGGAGCCACATCGAAACTCAACATAAGTGAGGCACTGGAGCAGCTCACCAAGGTATTCCGAGCAGAAATATATGCTAATACCTGTCTTTGAGAGAATTTGTCGAAGGGTTACAGGGGCAGGACGTTTTCTATTTTCTCCGACAGTCAGGCAGCGTTGGAAGCTCTTGCGTGTCATCAGATAACATCAGAACAGGAGCGGGAGCAGTATTTGGCATTACCAAGGTTGCTATTTGTGGTTGGTTATAATAAAAAACTATCATGTAGCTTATGTGACGATGCAGCCTCACACATTGTCTTCGATTGCGAAGCTCTAACCTACTGGAGACACTTTGAAGGATCGATCAATCCGGAAGGTTTATACTGAGAGAACATGTTGTTCACATACAATAGATATAACAACCGACACAATTAATCACTGAACCTTAGCCTGCTGCATTATTTAATCAATAAATCAATATTATCGACATAGTAGTAGGATTTGGCGGCAGTTCCTATTGGTTTCCATATTAGTGGTCTTACCAAAAAAATTTTGATTTGAAAAATATCTCTCATATATTTATAGACTGATTAGTAAAATGTTTTTATCGGCTTTCAGGTAGCCTTTGATACATAAGTGGAGCCTAACAATTGGGCCGGCAGATTTTGCTAAAAAAAATTTACTGTCTCGAATCTTAGCAAGAAAATATTTTCTTTTTCTGGTAAACATTGCATTTGTTTATTTAATATTTCAAGCTTCTTTAGCCTTACAACTAACTAAATTGGAAATGGGAGGAATTTAAAAAAGTGTATTGTTGATTAAGAAAAGATTCTGAAATATTGATATCTAACAACAAAAGAATCACCATTTTCTTCGTCATGTTCGTATGAACTTTTCTCGATAAATTGTTAATGAAACAAATCACTATTGGTATATTAAATTAACCTTACTTGTGAATTTTTACTTTTTACATATATAGGAGCTTAACAAAACGCAAAAACCAAAGACATTGTTTAAAAAATAAATCTTAAATTAAATCCTTGTACTACCTTTTTTAGTAAAATATGTAATATAAAAAATATAATCTTCGGTGAAAATTCTTAAAAACGTTTCCCGGAGATATATCAGTTTAGTTACTAAGAAGTCCACTATGAACATTTATTAACCTTTATCTGGTTCCAGTAGCGGCGGCATTCACTATTTGAAAAGTCTGCATGGTCCACGAAACTGCAGGCCGATAATCCACAAAGTTTGTAGATCTTAAGTTATTTTTATATACTATATTTATATATATTTTACATCGACATTATTATATAAATTTTTATATTAGGAACCAAACTTTGCTCATATTAATTTTAAACTAAAAAAAGCTTAACAAATTATCCTATTTTTCTCGTTTTCTAATTTTCTTTCGAGATTGCGATTTAACAGATTTGGTTAGTTACAGAAACCGTATTGTATCCGCAAGAGCAACTTATAAAAAGAATAAATCAGATGGTGTTTTCGGCTAGGATCGTTTATATCCTGTCGAGACGAACGAATCGAGGGACTTGTTGAGTGAAAAACAATGCCAGATCGGGGCCTAATGCCCAGTTTTCGCATGAATAGAGGACAATATGATAATAGAATAGTTGTAGTTGCGATAAATTTGTATTTGGATTCTTTGACAAGTATTAGTAGATTAGTAAGTAATTTTAGTAATTATTTGATTTTCAGTTTTTAATATCCATTACTCAACAAGATAAGAATTTTGTTATAAACATTCACTCAAGGAAAAAATTGTTGTAGAGAATTGTGATATCAGAACCGACGCCTCTTTATTTAGCTGTAGTCTCATGTCTCATGTACCATTGTCAATATTCATGTGATATGTTTTCCATTTTATTTAGGCTCGTTATACTCGAAATTCAAAAACCACTAAACGAATCTTTATATAACGTGATGAAAATGAAAAGTAGAATGGAAGAGAAAAACTCTTCTTTTTCTAGTATCTACAATCTTTAGTTATTAACTAGAATGCCATTTTTTTCTTCGTATTTCTTTTTATTAACGCTACTTTACTAGCACTTATAACGTGTTATTAAGTTATATTCATGTCATTCTACAAATAAAAAACTTCAGAATATTACGGTATTTAAGGCGAAGACTTCTTTAACAAAGAACTGAAGTCTAACTTGAAGGCGAAATATCGATGGCCCTTTTTGTCTTTTTTAGGAGGGCATTTTGTCGCCGTCTCGCAACTTTCTGAAAGTATTTTTTAGACACATCCCAAACATGGGGAAAGAGACGCTCTTTTATGGCCTAGTAAATTTACCTAAATAATGTGTAAGACGAAATGGCTCTTTTGAGAATACGCCTATTTTTTGGGCGAAAGAAAGATGTTTATATGGATTATAATTTTAAATTTCTATTTAAATTAGAAATAAGTAATAATACTTCCAAATCCACAGAGAGAGATAGTTATGGATTAGGGATTCTTGGACTGCTAGGTCTTTTACCGCCCTTTAATGTTTTTCTTTTTCCCTTATTATAAGTTTTACATTTGTTAGTATGAATGAAATGAAATTATATTTGTGGTATTATAATATGAAAAAAGAGTCGTAATATCGTTTCCGGATTCTTGGCAGAAGGGATATTGGATGTATTTTCTGCATGATTAGTGTAGGGAAAATACTTTTCAGCATTTTTGGTATAGTAAGAAACTCTTCTAATGTATATTTCTTGGAGCCATCTGGGTTCATAGTCGTTGAATTTGGACTGAGTTATTTGACAATCGTGTGATTGAATCAGAAGAGAACAATCTTCATTTTTTTATTTATTAAGGTGAGTTCAGTGTTGTAGCTGAGAGGAGGGTGGTTCCATGGGAGGAATTAAATGGACATTTACGACTTCTATATGGGGAAAGCTGACCTTAGAAAAATTAACAAGGATAGAGGAGGTTTATCTTTTCGATGGATTTTGGACATTAAGAGGTTTGAGGAATTGTTTGTAGTGTGTATTAAATGGGCAAGAGTATTATAATCTCGCATAGTTTAGGGTGAGTTGTAGTCGTCTGTATTCAAGAGATAGGATTTCAGATTCACATACTGAGAACTGGCCTGGTATGAAATGTGGAGGAGCTGATGAGTAGACTGAACCCCCGTAGTTCGTTTTCGATAGGATTAGTGATTTGTATATCTTATTAGGTATGTACTATCTGAACCCATCTAGTATTGGCTAGCATACGGATGAAGTTTCGAGGGCACTTAGGCGTTTCAGTTAAGAAATTTGTCATATATTAGCACTATAAAATTATGTTGTATGTTGAGTGAAAATTGTGATTGTAGTTTTGAAAGTTTATGGTTATATTTAGGTTAGTGTTACAGTTCTTTCTGCGACAAAAATTAACAAAAGCTGATTTAGTAAGGAAAAATGAGAAGCCAATAGAAAGGGATCAGAAAATATGATTTAAGGTAAGCTGTCAGCTGTTATGTTTGTTAAAGAAATGATATAAAAGAATGTCGTCATCGAATATTTGAAGATAGTTTGATGGTGGGAAGGGTTATTTAAGGTTATTGATCAATACTAAAAAAACGGTAGGGCTAATGGATAGTTCTTGTAGTAAATTAGTGTTTCGCGGAAACCATTCCACCACGATACTTATTTCCGATTTTGTGAGAAGTTAAAGATGAATATGGGAGTTTTCCTAGGAAACCACATTCTTGGATCATATTAAATTTCGATTCGTGTTTGACATTATCGAATGTCTTGGTTATATCTAGGAAGACTGCAGTTGAATGCAAATTTTGATCGAAGGAATTATGAATGTCTATACTAAATCTAACCAGGTGGTGAGAAGTTGATCGTCTTATGTCCATTTGCTCTGAGACGAGAAGATTTTGTTTCTAGATAGTATGTCCGTCTGAATTTAATCATTCTCCCCAAAATTTGTCTGATTAGAGCTATGAGCCCATAACTATTCATGAATGTTCTTGTTTTTTTTGGGATTAGAATGGTGTCTCTCCATTGTGTGGGGATTGGTCATTGTTCCATAATAAATTCAAGAGTTTAAGTAGTGAATTAAGTTCAAAGGTAGAAAGGTGTTTAATCATGAAGACGTGTATTCCATCTGGCCCGAGAGAGCTGTCTCCATATTTACTTAGTTCACTGTACAGCTCTTCTTGGATGAGAGGGAGGTTGAATGGGAGAGTAGGGGAGTCTTGGGTTTTTTAAAGTGGTTGAGGGTAATTTGGTCAGTGAATATTGAGAAAATTTAACAACGGTTTGCTATTGTATTTGCTAACTCTGTAGGGTCTGTTTGCCATTCGTTATTATATATGATCCCGTTTATAGGATAGGCGGAACCTTTTCATCTGTTAAATTTATTTCAGAGTTACGTGTTGGAAATGTTTGAATTCATGGACTATGCAAATGTGTTTCTTGAATCACTCTTATCAGTGTTAATTACATATTTAGTTCGAGCTCTAGCCTTTCTAATGGAAATTAGCTTAGTGATTGTAAGTTGATGTATGTTGAAATCGGCCTTTCTTTCTTTTATTGCCCTGCGACATTGCCGGAAGAGGAGTTTTATTGAATTTCTTGATATTGGTATTTTAGGTATGTTTTTGTACGCTATATTGAGTATTGAGGCTAGGAAAAGGGAATTTGATTTATTTATGTCATGCGGATCAAGTAAAGGGGAAACGTAGAGAAAGTTGTACAAATCTCAGTTTTAGGTTTAGGGGGATGTAGGGATGAGTTTTGGGAGTTTTTTTGTCTTGTAGGTGGTTTGAGGTTGGGTATTCATTTGAAAGGATGTGGTGGATTGTGTGCAAGAAGAAATCTGGTTGTGTGAGGATGTTGGAGGTTTGGTAGAAGAGTATGCAGGGGTTGGCGGTGGGACAGCTGACAATGTGAGGTTTGAGTTTGAGAAGGGGAGGTGATCTCGTTGCTTGTTAGTATTTGAGAAAAGGCAGGAAGGCGGCTATCTATGATTCTTTTAGCTTCATGATATGGAATTTTCTATAATGTTTTAACTTTTGGAATTTTATATTCATATTGAAATCTAGGATATCCCTTGTAGTCCAGGAAGTGTTCCTCGCCACAGTTTGTGCAGTAAGGAGAGGGTTATATAAAGTTATTTTAAGAGAGTTTTTACCGCACTATGGACAGATAGCAAGATTTTTACAGCTCATAGAGGAATGACCAAATTTTTAGCAGTTAAAACAGGTTAGGGGGCATCATCCTATTTATAGATAATTCAAAATTACTAAGTTTAAAATTTATTTTAAATGTATTAATGCTAGTTTTCCATTGATGCAATTTTCTTACACGGGTAATACTGCCTTCAATTTGGTCATTTATGTTGTCTGGGATTTCTTGATGGCTGCATTTGCAGCAGGTGACTCTGCCTTTGACGATATTTATTTTTGAGTGAGGGAAAACTTCTACGGGGATATTGGCTATATCTAGTTTTATTAATTTTTTAATGTTTTTTGGTTGTTAGGTTAAAAAAAATGATCTATAGATTCGGAAAGGGGGAATTTTAAGAAAAAAGTAATTCTTAGGTTTATATAAATAAATCTATCAACATGAGATGTATAATTTTGGAATTGAAAATCTAGAGGAGGATTTCTTGTCTATGCTTTTCCTTTAACTGGTTTGAAAGTTGGGGGAACCGATTAGGGTTACGTTCATAACTATTAATATTCTGTCTGGTATCAGACTTATTTTCTTGCACCGTCTCCGATGCCACCAATGCGTGCTAAAATATCGTTGAACGGGCCTACTCTACATACTCCACACAGACTGGCACTAAGGTTCCGAATCTATGTACCTTAAGATTTGATCCATTATTGATACTACCATGTTCAAGTAATAATAGATTTACTGGACTGCACAAGACAAACGCAATATGACTAGGGCCCTGGTCTCATAACACCTATGCTATTGAAGTTAAAAAAGACGAAGAAGGAAGTAAATAGCTGAGAAAGAAAAAGAAAAGAGAGGAGAAAGAAAAGATGAATAAAGAGCAGAAAAGTCAAAACTGAGGAGAAAATATTTCTATCGTCTAACGGTTTTTCAAAAGCTCAGTACTCTCAAATGAAAGCATAGTTAGCAAATCACATAATTCTTCAAAAACTAAAATAGAGAGATGATATTTTTCAAGCGTAGTATTTAAACATTTACTAATACAGTACTAAGAAAGAATAGGTTCTTTGGTTGTCATATATGCTGAAAACTGTGATTCACATTATTTAAAAAGACTTCTCAAACTGTTAGTTTTTAAAAGTACTCCACTAGCAATATCTTCCAAAATATTAGGGTCCCTGTGATGCCAGCATATAATGGCATTATCAGCAAAAATCGTAAAAGCTCCGGTAAAATCAGTTGTTGGTAAGCCATTGACATAAATTAAGAAGAACATGGGTCTAAGCAGAGAACCTTCAGCGGCATACCTGCAGTTAGTATCATTAGCTGAGACATATTCCCAATCTTAACTCCCTAAGAGCGTCTGGACAAGTAAGGCTAAAGCCACTGAAGCATTCATTCACCTTTAATTTTTACTAGAGAAACTTAATTTTGCCATTGTTTCCATACAAAGTTTTAGCGCGAAATATAGTATAAATGATAAAAATCTTGTTCAGTAAATTTTCGAGAAAGACTTCAATGATAAGATATTTTTGAATTACATTTGCTGGGATTAATTCGCGATTAACGTCTGTATGAAATTATGTACTTGTGAATTTAAATCGCAAAGGTTTACTAGATATATTTTTATTTTGGGGCAAAACTTAGCATCCATTTAGATCTCAGTCCTTTATTCATCGAAGAAAACTTAAAGATAATAATTTGGTTCCTTTTCCTTCTTAAAGTTTTTGGTAAAATCTGTTTTTGGTTACAAAACTTGTTGCACCATTGAATAAGCATCTCTAAAATTTAAAAAAATGCGAACAGCCAGGGGCAATTCTAGTTTCACATATAACGCCAAACATAAATAATTATGACGGACGTGTTTGACAAAAAGCCGCTATTAATCCCCGTTTATTATCCAAATCGAATATTCCCTTTGTAATTCGGACGTCAGCTAGACCGGCTGGTACTGTAAATTACGCGAAACCCGTCACGTACAGTTTCATATTCTGATAATGAAAATTAAACCCGGCAAATGTCGAAGCTGACACATTTATAAAACAGGGACACTTGCAATATTGGATTTTGGTAATCAATGTCGTCAGTTAAAAAAAAATTAACCTGGCAATTATAAGCATAAATTTCTTTTATTATGACTTCTCTTCTTTTTATGATATAGAAACCGGAATTGTAAGCTGAAGTGATACTAGCTTTAACTTATAATTCATTTTCCCCTGTGATCCTATGAATTAGTGTTTTTACCACGAAAGTTCATAATTTATATTTAATATCCCTACACACTACACTTTTAATTTAAACCCACAACCACCTATTGGAATTGAGGCCACTAAACAAGAACTAACACATCAACGCGGACAACTTTTTCTTGAAATTGTAAACAAACTTAGAACACAGAGAATAATTGCGAAAACCTGGAGCATACCGAGCTTCTATGTTACGAACCAACATTTTTATCCCCCATAACTATATTGTGTGAATAAAAGACGGGTCCTTAGAAAATTATTTTCGTGACAATAAAATTAATAAACCTAATAACGATAACAAATATTTTGGAAAACTACTCAAAATTTTCATGATTATAGATGTTCTCCGAAAATATGCCTGCAAGAAAGGGAAACATGTCCCGTAATGTTGAGCCATCACAATTAGGAAAATTCATACGGAGCTAAGTCGCTTACTTCCTTGTTATTAAGTCTGACACTTTGATTTATAAATTCTGTCTCAACATCTTCAGGTATATAGATAACAATCATACGTTGAACTAAGTCTAAAAATCAATTTACAAGACTATTTCTTTTAACTTTAATGACTAATGGTTATTTCGTTGAATGGAAAGCGGTCTAGAGCTGAATAAAAATCCCTTTTTCACTAACGCCGATAATATAAACTTTTTGAAAGCTCGGCGTTAGTGAAAACGAAATTTTTATCCAGCCCTACACATCTACCCCAAGAGATTAAGTTGGTTTATATATATATATATATATATATATATATATATATATATATATATATATATATATATATATATATAAGGGGAGTAAACGCGACTGACTAGTTAAGAAACAATATTCCGAACTAGGGTTATTTGGGATGCAGTCTACTACCCAGAATAAAATCTCTTCAATATTGGCTGATTTAGAAAATATTATAGTGAGATTTGATGCTAAATAGAAAGATTGCTTTTGTTCTCAATACACTAATATCATTGCAAATTTTTTACATAACAATCATAATAATAGACTCTTTTTGTCAAACATTTATAACAAGAGCAGGACCTTTTTAAAGAACCACCCTGTTTTATAACTATTACGCAGTGATAATAGCAATGAAAAAGGACGAATATTTGTCAAAGAGTTGAGAATTGTTGGATGATGCCAACTTTTATAAAAAATTAAATCACAATTCAACTTACACACTTCACCTTAAAGCTAATATATTAGTTAAATCTCGGTATGACAAGGTTGCCGTTGATAAGGATTATAAATCTAAATTAATAAATTATGATACAGTCTGTCCTAGATTTTACACATTACCTAAAATTCATAAACCAACCTTATCAATGCGTCCCATTGTCTCATCAATTAATTGTCCAAATGGTTCTATAGCTAAATATCTCACTAATATTCTAACTGCAGCTTATAATTTTAATAATAAATTTTATGTAAAGGACTCTTTCTCATTTACCACTTTCATTAACAATTTTCAATTACCTAACAACTATGTAATTGTTAGTTTTGATGTAGGCTCCCTTTTTACCAATTTACCTTTATAGGCTTCAACAGCCTTCTTAATAAATGAGATGATATATCACAGCATTGTAGGATCGATTATGACTTCTTTGAGCAACTAATGGAATTTGTTTTCGATTCCAATGTGCAAGTGTTTAATGATAACTTTTGTAAATAGATTTTTGGGATACCAATGGGATCGAAAAATTTTCCCATTTTAATTAAATATGTTCTGGATGATCTGGTTAAGGATTGTTTCCAATAGATGTCTTTTTATATTCCATTTGTCAAGCGATATATTCATAACTTATTGCCTGATGTACCTACTGGTAAAATCGAGATAGCTCTAGAACTTTTTAGCTCCTTTAATCCTCATATTCAATTCACAGTGGAGGAAGAAACTAACAACAATATCCCATTTTAGGATACGTTAGTTATACGTACGAATGAAAACACATTTAAAACTAAATGGTATAGAAAATAATGTTTTAACAGATTCGTAAGTTATCATTCCTACCAATCTATGAGATCTAAAATCAATCTCATCATAGGCATGAAAGATAGAGCTGTCATATTTAGGTTCTACATGAATTGAAAGAAATTCACTTAACACAACGAATCAATATATGCCATATGGATTTCACGTGCAATGGTCGATCCTCTTTTGAAATGAATCATCACTGGTGATGAAAAATAGGTCATTTACAGAAACATTATTCGAAAATGATCATGGTCAAAGCGTGATACAATGACTTACCAAAGTGTTTATACATAAGTCAAAGAGGATGGATTTATTAGCAACGGCTAACCGAAAACAGACATATAAACTGCAATGTAGCACTTTAACTTAAAGCTTTATTAACCAAGTTTAAACATTAAATTCAAATGAGATAATCGGAAAAGATAACTAAATATTAATTTAATAGTTCACACCAGTCCTAATACACCAAATTAATAACAATATAGGAACACATTACAGACAAAACTAAATTTTCAGCAACATATGCTGTAATAGTAGATGACGCCTATTCCAAAGCTGTCTTAAAGCTGCCATTACCTGTTATTATCGATCGTACTT
Organism: Diaprepes abbreviatus; assembly: GCA_034092305.1. Classification (NCBI taxonomy): domain Eukaryota; kingdom Metazoa; phylum Arthropoda; class Insecta; order Coleoptera; family Curculionidae; genus Diaprepes; species Diaprepes abbreviatus. Next base: position 2,191,360 of record JASJET010000103.1, read on the forward strand.
CTGGAACTCGTACGCGCTACTACAATTTTTTCCAGATGTGTTAAAATATTTTAGCAGAAAAATTTATGATCAAAACAACGAGAAATTTACTGGATAAAACTCGAAACAATAGGTTAATATTATTACTACAAAATATCATTTAATAACTCCGAAAAAGGAACACTGTGCAGTAGAAGTAGAACTTAATGTTGCGTTCTCAATGGTTACCGTTTAGATTCAAAGTAGCTATCTCGCTTATCAGACAGCTGGCATACAGCTACCCTTACTACCACCCATGCTGCGACCGTCACTCTATTTTGACAATTGTTTTTGATATGTTTATACAATTATTTTATAAAATCATCAACAGTAACGAAAATATAACATTTTAACTATTCAATGTAACCAGAAACGTTAATTAATTATTAGCCACTAAAAGTGTGCTAGAAAGTGAAAAACGACTATAATTTTTTATATGAAATTGAAATTTTCGAAGTCGGCGCCAAACTATTACTTGACAAAATGTGGTTCACATAAACAGATTAAAAATACTTTATTTGTAATTGCTTTCTTAACACAATAGTAGTGAACATAACCCGATCCTCATCATCCCCCCACTCCTCGACCTTGACCTTGACCCTGCACAGCTCTTTTTGGCCTCGCCCGCATGTCCTTGTCATCGACCTTGAAAGCGCACGTGTGCTTTGTCCTTGGCCTTGACCTTGTGTTCAAGGTTGTGTGCCTGACCTTTACCTTGACCTTGTTCGGGGCGACCTTGACTTTGTTGGAGGACATCTTGGATGTGTGACCTTGGAGTTATGTTACGTGGTTTGGGATGACCTTTAATGATTTTATATAAGGTATGGGGCAGTTTCATTCATCAGTTGTCTCTGACTTGTATAGGTAATACATGTGTTAATATTTGACAAATCATGGCATATATTTGTGAAAATTGCGGTTCTAAGTTTACCAATAGTTATAATATGAGACGTCATAAAAGAGAATCGTGTGCGGCGAGATTTAATGAAGTGCCTGGAGGAAAACGGCTCCGAATTGAAGAGTATACATCGACGATTCCGGTAATTAATTGCGCTACATGTAATGTAGATGTTCCAATAAATCATATGTCAGCGCATAAACGAACACAACAACATAAAAATAATTCATGTTTGCCGGTATGTCATGGTCTGCAACTCGTTGAATGTGCCTTCAAAAGGAGAATTGCAACCTATCGGATTAGCAGTGATATGGAGCATTCCGGTTACGTAATGTTCTTTGCAGACATTAAATCCAAGGTGGTGGAACTTGTTAATAATTTATTACGTGTGCATCATGCTTTAAAAGTTAACATGACAGCTGTTGACGAGTACATACTTCCATCACAAGAAATATTCAGTGAAAAATCCTTCAACACTGCTAATCAAATAATTAGTGTAGAAAGTGATTTGGATGCCGTTTACCATTCTTTCACCGAATTAATAAAAACGCAGGCGACAGAGTTCCAGGAGAAAGATTCAGGTATGGAAAAATCAAAACCCGATATATTAAACTGATTTTTATATATTATTTTTCATGTTATAGGATGGGCTCTTGTGCGAAATTTATACTTGGAAGTTAGTATCAACAAGTATATGCCTATGGGTGGCTCATCATACATCAAATTACCGTGCTCTATTGAAAAGAAAGGAGCTGTCGTCAATGTGATTAACCAGGACGAATTATGCTTTGCGTGGGCTGTAACATCAGCATTGTTTCCTCCAACAGCAGCGCCTTCACAGAAGACATCCTACCCCCATTTTTCCAGAGTGCTTAATTTAACAGGTATGTATTTTCCAATAAAATTACGTGACATTAAAAAATTTGAGGAAATGAACAACATATCAATTAACGTATACGGTCTGGAATCTAAATATGAAAATAATGAACTAATACATGAAGTTATTGGTCCACTGAGGTATGCGTAAAAAAAGTTGGATAAACATGTAAATTTATTGTTAATTACAAAAGACTGTAGTAGTAAAGATGGCGGTGAACATTTATGTGATACGACTTGTTCAAAGAGTCATTATTATTGGATTCGGGATTTATCACGTTTAGTTTCAAGTCATGGTTGCCTAATTTATTTTAGTACACCGTCAGCTTTAACTTTACATCAAAGCTACGATTGTAACCACATTTTCACGCAAACACCTTCAGTGGATTTAAAAATCGATAAATTTGGAAAGAGTGTGCCGGAAAATATTTTAAAATTCGAGGGTATAGAAAAGTAAATGCGCGTTCTATTAGTGGTTTATGCAGATTTCGAATCTGTTTTAAAACCCGTTGAAACGGTACAACCAAACCCACAAAATTCTTACACTGTAAAAAGTTTTAAACATGAACCATATTCTTTTGCTTATTTAATTAAATGCTCTTTTGACGACTCACTTTCGAAATTTGAGCTGTTTCGCGGGAATAATGCAGCTCAAGTCTATGTGGATCTTATCGAGTGTGATTTAAGGGCTCTATATAACACATATTTAAAAGACATTAAGCCTATGAAACTGTTAACGCCTGAAGAAAAAAGGGAGTTGTTTTGGCTCAAAGTAAGGAAAAGTACATATCATTTACCAAAAGCATTTATGTGCACGATTATATTGATAGTAAATGTGGAAAAGTCAAGAGGAAATATTTAAAGTTGCGATTCATTGACAGTTTTAAATTTCTGTCAACGTCTTTGGAAAATTTAGGCAGCGGTTTAAACGACGACGATTTTATTGAAACGCGGAAACATTTTTCAAATATCGACCAATTTAATTTGATGCGTCAAAAGGGTGTTTTTCCCTATAGCTTTATTGACTCTATAGAAAAAATGGAAAATACATGTCTTCCAAGTAAAGATCAGTTTTATGATAATTTACGGGAAGAACATATTAGCGATGAAAGCTATAGAAGAGCAAAAGAAGTATGGCGCTTGTTTGGGTGTAATACTTTGGGGGACTATTCGGACGTGTATTTAAAATCAGATGTGTTGCTATTGTGTGATGTTTTTGAGCAATTTCGGAATAATTGTTTAAAATTCGATAAATTCGATAAAAACTATACCCATCCAAGTTTATCATTTGATTGTATGCTGCGTATGACTAAGGTAGAGTTAGAGCTCTTAACTGATATAGACATGATACATTTCTTTAAGAAAGGTATACCCGGCGGCATAAGCCAGTGTACAGAAAGGAAGCACATCGCTAATAATATTTTTTTACCAGACTATGACCCAACACAACCTTCATCATTTATAAAATACCTTGATGCTACAAATCTATATGGTCATAGTATGTCACAAGCATTATCATATGGTGGTTTGCGATGGTTAACCGAGCGCGAAATTCTCGATTTAAATATTATGGCTCTTGGTGATGGTAATTTACATGGCTACGTTTTGGAAAAATGGCTAAATCGTATATAGATTCTAATACCAATTTACGTAACAAAGCCATCACAAAATTTGCGAAGGACACTTTTAAATTAAAAAATAACGCGATTTTTGGTAAAACTATGGAAAATGTGGAAAATCGAAAGGATATAAAATTAGTAACACATTGGGATAACAGTGTAGGCAGAAATGAAGCTAGAGTACTAATATCCCGCCCCAATTTCAATAGTAGCTCGATATTTACCGAGAACTTTGTTGCTATACATATGAATAAAGTTAAAATATTGTACAATAAACCAATTTATATCGGATTTTCCATATTAGATATATCAAAGACTGTAATATACGATTTTTATTATAATTTTATTAAATCCAAGTTTGGCGATGATGCTTCGTTACTTTACACCGATACTGACTCGCTTATATTAAAAGTGTATACAGAAAACTTTTATCAAACTATATCAGAAAACCCCGAAAAATTTGATACATCAAATTACCCCGAAATTAATAATTTCAACATAATTAAAAGTAATTCTGTAGTTGGTAGAATGAAAGATGAGTTACTTGGTGACCCGATAATAAGTTTTTATGGTACCGGCGCGAAGGCTTATTATGTAAAGTCCATTAATAATGAATTTAAAAAAGCCATAGTTATCAAAAAATGTGTTATCGAGAAAGACCTTCATCAGGAAGACTACCAAAGAATTGTTGAACGGGGTGGTTTGATATTAATAAAGATGAAGATATTTAGAAGTGAATAACATAACATTTATACCAACATAATAAATAAAGTAGCATTGTCACATAGCGATGATAAACGTTATGTAATTCCCAATTCAACCAAAACTCTACCTTGGGGACATACAGACATAGATTTTTACAAAACAGACCCGGAAGAAAACTTAGCAAATTTAGTCACCGTGTTGGAATCATTTCTAAGTCAGGACAGCACATAATCTGGAAAATCCATATTTCATTATTTGTATTGTTTTTATTATTTCTATTGAACATACAACATTAATATGTAACGGTATTATTGTAATTTTTTCTTTTTTAAATAAAAAACATGTAATTACCTAATTGCTTTTTATTGAACCTTTATTTTAAAATTATAAATATAATGAAGTGTCGACAAATAACAAACTGTTAAAGTTATTGTTGAAAAATTTGTCTAACAGTAAATTAAACGCACAGGTCTAGGAGCAAATGTTTAATGTGAAGCAGTTTTGTTGACAAGATCCTCCATAGTCTTTTCAATTTTCAACATTCTAGAGTTAAGTTCATCACGCAGTTCGTCTTCCCTAAGTTCATATATTGCAATAACCGTATCATTAATGTATCCTCTAAGTTATTGACCGGTTTCAATTAATATCTTGCGTACGTAACCTTCAAGTTGGTTTCTGAATATATCTTTAATAACAATTGTTGAGTCATGTAAAGCTTTCTGTGTATCTTGCACACACTGAGCAAGGTTATTATCAACATAATTTCGTGTGGTCGCATCGTCTCCTTCAAGAGGTTCTGCTAAATAGCACAAGCTTTTGCCTCCCATGTCGTAATCTCCATTAGGTGTATGTTTAAAACCTATTCCTGAAGGACCTCGCATAAAGTTAAAATCCTTAAATTTTCTTTTGCGACCGAATTTATCAATAGTGTTTACTTCTGACATTATTATGTGAGACTGATTTGAAACCATTACATTTCACCCTAAAATGTGGTTCTATTTCATTAATAAACAGACTGTGCAGAAAAATATGAATTGCAAAACGTATTTTAGGTAATGTTTAATAAATACACATACAGATTCATTTTACTATTGTTTTATTGGAAAAAAAAATTAAAATATAACAAAAGATTGACTTTACTTTTTCATACTAAAAAAATAAGGAAATATAACAAACAAAAAAATTAAAAAATAAAGAAACAAAATACATGTAAATTTCTTCTGTACAGGTAAGCTTCTTCTATTACCCAATTTCTTCTCTGGATGGCACGTTCATTAATGTCCTTGAACTGGTAGTAAACTAGTCCACAAAAGCCGCATTGTACAAATTTAACCCTGAAAAGGTCAATGTAGTTGAAGTCGTACGTAAGATCATTCCGCCAGCAGATACCTAGTCTTTTATATTGAAGACAAGTTAAATAAAAAGCTTTTGGTATATGACTGTATGTTTTGGCTGCTTCACTAGGTTGTTCATCAGTTGGCAAAATGATGTTTGAATATATTGTACTTTTCAATCGCTGTACTCTATTTATGTGTTACTTTTTAAAATAACCTTGACAAGACCAAAAAAAAAATCCTTGAAAATTACAACCTCGAAACTGACCCTGGCATTGACGGGTACTTTGACCTTGGCCTTGGCCTTGCATCTGACAAGTTTAGTACTATATTTATATGTTTCTTTAAAATAACCTTGACAGGGACAAAAAAAATCCATGAAAATTACAACCTTGAAAACGACCCTGGTATTGCCGGTTACGTCGGCCTTGGTCTTGGCCTTGCCTCTGACAAGTTTAAATATTATACTTAATGCATCGAAAAAAAGGAATAAAGTTGGTGTAGTGGGGGAAATGGGCATAAAAGCAGACTTGCCAGCTCCAGCTCTTCACAATTCGTCAGAACACAGTTCAGTTCAGACCTAAAGTTAAAGTGTAAGTGAAAAGTAGCCAAGATGTCTTCCGAACGGCAAAATGTTGCATCACTTTTGGATGCTCTTCAAGTAAGTTGTGGTTCCTAACAAGGAATGTTGGAAAACATTAGTGGACTAGAAGTCTTAACTCCGGGGTACTCGAGGATTGGCATCGAGAGAAAGACGATGCTGAAGCAGACAAGGCACTCAACGATGGTCGTGATGAGGAATTGGTGAGGTCGGCGGCGGACTTTCTCAAAACATGGACAGAAGAGAAGGAGCCGAAGATCAACGTCATTAGTGATGTGGTGGTTCGTAAAGCTTTTCGACCAAATCGGGCATCTTCTCCGAAAGCTTCCAAGTTAAAGAAGCTTTTGACTATGCGGAAGTCGGAAATCGCCGATAAAAAAACCTTTTATTCGGCGATTAAAGGTGTGGGGCAAGGAAAGAAGAAGAAGTTTAACTTTAAGCGTTCCTCCACCCCTGTTCCTTTACCTGACTTCCTGGAAACATCGCCGCAAAAGCCGTTGTCCGTAGAAGTGGAAATAATCGAAGGCCACGATGCACTAACGCCACCAACGCCACTAACACCGGCCAGTGTACAACAAGAAGTAGTGTTGGAGGTAAAGTCTTACCCAGCGCCACTGTCACCGATATTGGGATACCGGAAACCTATGAAGAAGCGGTTTAAGCAGTGTTTTGAAGGTGATGAAGTTTCCGCTGCTTCGTCGTCGTCGTCGTCGTCGTCTTCATTACCAAACGAAACCGCTTCTTCTTTAATATGTTCTGAGACATCTCAACCGGAGTGGGTTGAAGACTTTACCAACCCGCAGAGAGCAAACTGTCGGACATTTTTCGAATGAAAAAAAAACTTGTGTAAGTGCGTGTGAAAGTGACATTTTAGAACTGGAAAGACAATTAGAATTAAAAAAGATGGAATGTGTGCAGTATAAAAGACAATTAGAGGACTTTAATAAATTATGTAGTAGGTGTTAGGTAGTTGTGGGTATTAGCTTTTAATTTATAGTATTAAGTTTGTAAACATATATATTTTGTAGTTAATAAAAAAAAAGTTTTTTATCAGATTTTATATTTTACAAAAGGAATAAAAATGACTTGAAAATATATTTTTTGTGTGTTATTTCATATAGGACCTTTCCCACATAATATTAGGTAATAAAAAAGAGTGAATAATCCACTAAAACTACGCAATAGCAACAGTTGTAAATATTTTTTGATAATATTTACAAGTATGCTAAAACATGGTTCGGTTTAAGAAGTTAAGGTTCTGTCTTCAGAACTTCTAATACTTCACATCTCAATATTGTATATTTTTATGAAAAAAAAAACATAAAATATTGGTTACAAAGTATTATAACCAACTAAAACTACGATCAAAGTATTTTGTGGTCCTGAAAGGGACCGTTTTGTTGCAAAAACATGCCACTCTTTATTGTGTTGTAGAGTCGCACGGCCCGTCATCATCAACGGCGGTGGTGGTGGTTATGTCCTCTGTGTATTCAACAATGAACCGCCAGAGTTCTTCCCATCTGGGATGGTCTAACTTCCATTCAAGACAATCGTAAGTGGTAGAATCTACCACAGGGCATCGGATGGGTTGTTCACTGTCAGACATGTTGAACTGAAATGATTGTAATAAGTATTGGTGGTCTTATATATAGAGACAAATTAGTTGCGGGGGTGAAAACAAATGTCGTATTACGTATTGAGACCAAAGTTGTTTGTGGTCTCAAATACAAACGAACGATTTTGCTGGGTTCCACCAGCACTTAAACTTTTAATACTTTGTATCTAATATTGTATATTCTATACATATAATATTAGTAACAATGTACTAATATGAGCTAAAACTACGATCAAAGTATTTTGTGGTCTTGAAAAGGACCGTTGTTGTGTGCCCTTAAAAAGGGCCAGGGAGAGTGTGGGGCTTATGGTGCCCCATCCTCGCTGGTCGACCACCAGCTTGACGAATCGCAGGGGCCCTACGAATCGTCGGGTGTCGGTGATGCTGGAATTTCCAGCACCGCATCTTCCGTCAAGTCCGGCGCTGGCTGCGGCGACGGAGTGTCGAGTCTGTGTAAAACCCAATCGCCCGCATCTTTAATTCCACGAGACCAGGATCGTGGTCATACAGCAGCGGAATCCGCTCATCCAAGTCGTCCCAACGTAGAACGTCAATTTCGAAATCCATCTCATCGTCGTCGAAGTCCTGCAGGTCTCCAACGTTGCCGGTGTCCTCGCTAAAGATGGATGAGCCTCTGCTGGTGGATCTTTTTTCCTCCATGTCCTTCGTATGAGAGTTGAAGTATATATGACTGTGTAACTGGCCCAGCCTCATATATATAGAACCACCCCCCACCCCACCAACGGATTCTAAATGTTGTGTATTGGTGAGAGCTTATAGAATTATTGATTTTTTCAAAAACTTTAAATAAGGAATTAGATTTGTTTTTTTTTTGTTTAGACAATAAGACTAATTCTTAACATGTTGTGAAGAATTTATTACAAAAAAAAATTAATAGAAACCTTGTTTGGACTGTTAACATTTTCATAGGTTCTCAAGCATATAACTTGGCACTTAAGCTACGAGACAAATCGTCGTTAAACGAATATCTCGCCCCATAAGTGACGATTACTAAACTACGATCAAAATATAATGTGGCCCTGAAAAGGACCGTTTTTGTAGCCCTAAAATGGTCTGGGGGGAGGGTCGGGTGTCTACCGTGGAGTAATACCCAACGATATTAACACCGACCTAGGTGCAGCCCTTGGTCTTCTCATTGGCTGCATCACGGGCTCGGGCTGCCAAAGCCGTACTGGCGGTGTCGCCGTCGCTGGTGGTATCGGTGTTGCGGGTGGTGCCGAAGATGCTGCTCCTGGTGCGGTACCCCCGCACTCCTCACACTTACATAGCTTGCCGGGCACGAATGGCCTGACAATGCCAATAATCTTCTTCGGTGTATCTTCCATCGTGACGTTCGAATGTGTAATGATGAAATAATTCTAATACCGGTCTCTATATACATTCAAAAAGTTGAAGGGGGTAAGGTGATGTATATATATGCAGGATATATATATATGTATATATATATATATATATATATATATATATATATATATATATATATATATATATATATATATATATATATATATATATATATATATGTTTGAGAATAATATGATTTTATAACTCACCGTATCTCTGTTATAGACACAAACTAGCCCCCTCCACTTTTCTAGCATATAGTACTAAACTTCCTCTACATTTTTCTCAAATAAATTTTTTTGATATTTCTAACCATTACTTTGCTACATATTTACAAAAATGCAAATTATGCATATATTTTAATTATTTTCAGGCAAGGTAAGGAAAATTTTGAAAATGTTTTGACGGAATCGTAATAAGGAAGAGTTGAAGTATATCACTCTATTTTTCCCGATTCGCTAATTTAAAAAAAAAATGTCTCATTTTGGGTGGGCTTTGGCGTCGTAACGGTGGATGATACAAAATTGGAAAAATACATATATTGTGGGAAATTTTCTCTAAAATCCAAAAAAAAATTTTCCGAACTTCTGTCACCGCCCTGGGTTGGGTGGTGAGGGGGGATGGAGGAGGTGTGTGCTGCGTAGCTCGTTAGCGCGAAAGCAGCACACTAAAAAAAAACCTAAGAACCTCCCCTACAACTTCCACATATTCCCGTTCCGCGCTCCAGCTTCCTAACTCGAGAATTTCAATTTATTCGTCTAAATTTTTTTTATTTTAAAGATTTTTCAAATTTTTTCACCATTGTATTCTCCTCAAAATTCTAGGTAATTAAAGTGCTTTTATTTTTTTTTCTATCTTGAACGGTTCTCGAGCTACAGCGCTTTAAAAAATCCAAATTACTAACTTACTATAACCCTTTTCTTCAAATGTCATCTTGAATTTTGAAAAATACTACCATATGTAGAAAAAAATTCTCTCTCTAATTTCCTAATATTGTTTTGCTCTAAAGCTTCAACTTTGGCGCGCATTCACCATTATTCAATTTTTTTTTTTAATTCTTTTTTTACGTTTTTACTATCGGGAAAAATGCCTACTTATAGTACTCGATTTCTTCTATAATTTTTTCCTATAACTCTTTTTCCTATTCCTAACCGTTACTTCCCTACAAATTTTCTAAATCGTTGTTATCATATTTTGCCTTAAAAATTTTTTCTTGCGTTATCTAAGTTCTTTTTTCCACTTAATAAACCACCATTATCTAAACTCCCGTACTCATTTCTTAAAGAGCGGGCTTTTCCGTCCGCTTTTTTTTTTTTGTTGGGTTTCAAATAAATATAAAACTACTACTTCACTCATTACAAATTTATTGATTCAAGTACCTTATTTTAACATTATTTTGTGTTGCATATAATAGATACATTAAAATATAGATTTATTGGTCCCCGAACCGTTTAATACATTATAACTAAAAAATGAGTCGTGAATAACTAATGCGTACACTTTAGTGTCTTTGGGGAATTTATTCTTTCTCGTTTGGAACTCCAATTTTACATCCACTGTCGATGAATTAATCGCCTCTGGTTGATGACTGCAATTGATAATAAAAACGGGGTTTTTCATATATTCCGCGAACGTTATCATCGGATCATTTATTTCGCACCCGTAGTAGCTGCTTTGGAAGTTTTCGTAATTGTAATAGGCTGCTGCGTACAGTTTCTTGGCGAAACCTAAATTCCATCTTTCGTAGGGATAAACGGTTGAATTCAGATACAGTCTAATGTCGCATACGTCGGCGTGGGTAAACTGGGTTGCGTTTTTTTCTTTCTTGTCGCAATTATTGCTATCTTGAAATCCGACGATTATATAGCGCGGTCTTTCCAGACTTGTACTCGTTCTCAAAGCCCACACGTCGGAAGATATTTGTCTTAAAGCTGGCAATTCGTACAGATCCCATTTACGATATGCCATTTGAATACTGGCATTGTTTCCACCTTTATTAATGCGAGACAGTGTTTTCAATTTTTGCTTGTCGTCTGAAATGATGTGATGAATTTTCCATTCGATTTTGTCGATATTAATTTCTGCCTCTACTTCGCCGACGTAACAATTGGTAAAAGTGCGAGCTATAATCATAATAAGTTCTTGTTTTACGTTGAAAACACCTTTTGCATAATCTTCGGCGAATCTCATAAGATATTTTAAGGGTAATTTCCCGGAGAATACGTTACTTGCTGTGTCTACGATATCTTGGTTTGCTTCGTCGAGACCCCACCCGCACATCATGAGAGATCTTTATTGCAAACTTCCGAATGAAACCATGGTTTTTAATGTCGTCGTAACTCCAGGTTTACGAACCACGGCGACCTGCTCACGTCCCATCTCGTAGCGAATTTCATCGAACAAATATGCCAGGGCATTATTTGATAAAAAACATCTTTTCATTGCGTCTATGGGTTTAAATTTTCCTTCGATATATATGTAACTTTCGGCGATATCCAGTATAATATCTTGAAAATTAATGGGGATACGGACTTCATCCGAATTGTTGAATGATGGAGATCCGTATGGTTTATACGTATGCTCTTCTAGACTAATAATGGAATTGTCCAAGATGGGTTCGGAGAAAACTTCTATTTTATCGCTGGAGGTGGAAATCATTGTCGCACTTTAAGACCGATTGATTTTAAAAATTTATAGTCTTCGGCAGATAACTGTTGAGATGTTTGTGATCTAACGTCTGAACGACGACTAACCTTGACGTTAACTCTTCTTTTACGTTTATTATTATGTTTCGGCAGTTCCCTCATCTTAGTCGACAGCACACACAATTGACGATTGAAGCAAAAACCCATTTCTATGAAAGTTTCTTCAGTTCCAATTTCACGATTATTTTCTCGCCTTGAGAATTGATTAGATCACCGCTATCGTCCAAGATGCGAAGAGTAATGTTGTCGATAAACTGACGTCTTGCCGTCATTAACGGCATATAAATATAATTTCGTGGTTCTTTACTGATTTTGTAACCGGGCTCCACGTCGATATCGAATTCGAACAAGGCATGACCTTCCACAGAATTCATATATGCTCCGGAAATTATATTACAATCTACGCGTATGAAGCGTACTTTCATTATTTCCACCATCTCGGTTGATTCGTGCTTTTGTCTCTTTTTAACACTGTATGATTAAATCCTAACATTTTACCGATACTCGCCTCTCCCCGGAAATCTATAGTATATTGGGATTTCAGTTCACATTTCAGCGTATTATTATTAGCGACCAAGTAAAAGATTTCATCGTTCTTTTCTTCAGTTGAAATCTTCAAAGCTTCCGACATAGCTTTACTATCTCATCTATTTCATAGGCCCCAGGTGGAATCTACAATTGTATCGGCTCGGTGGTGTAACCCTCCTTCATGTAGGCAAACTTATTGTTGCTTTCGTCCACATTAAAAATTGAATTGTATGTGTAAAATCCCAGCAATGCCAGACCATATTTGTTTTCTCTATTTAATTCGACTGGTGGATAAAAATCGGCGCTTAAGACGGTCGAGTGTCCTGTTAGTGTGAACGTATAAGACATGAATAACCATTAAAACATCACACATCTTGGTTTTATTCTTATCGGCAACATTCAAAAAGATTCATCTTCACACCTTTTCTCACTGCATTAGATAGTGATGTTTTTATGCTATTTTCTGCTTTTATGCGCACATCGCTGATTTTGCAATATCTACAAAATATCTTTCCAGCCGTAAGACCCTTATCAGCCGTAACCTCGCTTAAATTGCTGCTGAAATAATGTTTGCAACCGCACTGATATTTTAATATATCGATATCGCTTTTGAGGTGCTCGGGCAACTTATCCCAAACGAATGGAATTTCATTTGGGGTTAATGCAATCATTACTTCCTTGGGCATGTTTTCTAACTGTTTCACGGTCATTTTTCTTAATCCACCGGCTAGATGAAATGCTTTCAGTGATTGCAACATTTTAGTATAGTTATTGCGATCCATTTGCGGTGTTAATGGTGACGATGATGACATCTTTTACGCTGATGATTCGACAAGAAACTTTAAGCACAAATGTCCACACCAGACTGTTCCAAAATCCTGTTGACGATCGTATGTATAGTAAATAATTTTTGATTGTTTCGATCCCGTTTGTAGATATTGTACCAATTTGATCGGTGGGGGTAAATCGCCGAAGCTGTCATAATATGTTACTTTAGAATTATTTTTTCTGTAAGCTACTCATTGAGTCCCTGCACCACACGTACTATCCAAATTCACTATTGCTGCTTCGTAACGTCGAGAACCTTGTCTAGGTAATGAATCCCTCATATAAACGCCTCGAAAGTGTCCTATTCTTTTCTTTTTGGCATATTTTTCAATATCGATGTTAGGAAGTGGTAGGTAGGGATTCAATTAGTTTTTTGATCTACGATTTAAAAATAAGCTTTTAAGGCGCGCACAATTCCCGCTGCCCCACCGGCTAATGAACCCAAAGCTGATAACCCGGCAAAAATTGGTATTAATGGTAATATTCCACCAGTTTTAGGAATCGGTATTATTCTCGGTGTACGAACCTTCCTTTTTCCACTTGCCGCTTTTACCGATCTACGTGCTGCCGACAGAGCTATTTTAGATGCATTCATGACATTTTTTTACAACACATTTTTCCTTCCGGCTTTTAATAATTCCTTTCGAGCTGCTTGTCGAATAGCTGTTCCGAAACTGACTTTCCGAACAAATTGATTTTTATTAACACCTTTCCTATTTGTAGGACGTGTGCCTTTACTAGATGTTTTTTTTTGTTGGTAATGATGATGGTACACCCATAACAAAACGTTGTTTTCCTTTCATAATGTTTGTAACTAACCAAGCTGCTGTTTTTTCACCTAAACTGGAATCTTTCGACTTTACTCTATTCCAAGCACTTTGTTCGAGCTCGTAATCCGCTCGATGTCTCGCACTTATGTTGTCCTTGTTATGTAAATAGGGTAAATCGTGTTTTTTGTATGCGGCATCCAAAGGATGGATCACCTCTTGTTACACCTTTTATTACTTTTGTTCCTGGTCCGCAATATTGATAACCGGGAATATGTACCTCGAATGGTAATTTATTTATTAACTAATTCACAATACCGGGTCCAGTTTTATTGGAAACGTGAGACCGTCCACTTCGTTTGACGCTCGGCATCTGAATGCGCGTTATCGATCTTAAACAAAAACTTCCTATTGACAATCTCGATGAAAATGTCGGACTTGGATTTGAAAAGAAGATAATGAAGAGACACGGTCCTCTACTTCCTTCCTCTATTCGCGGCCTGTTAATTGGTCCATCCAATTGTGGAAAAACTAATGTCATGATTTCGCTGCTTACACACCCCCTTGGAATACGTTTCAAAAATGTCTATATTTACTTAAAATCTCTGTATCAAAGGTTTAGGCTACTATGCCTTTAGTGATTCCAGTAATATTGTGGAACCGTCCGATGCAAAACCAAACTCTATATTTATCTTTGATGATGTTATATGTGAAAAACAAGATGTTATAAGATCGTACTTTAGCATGGGACGTCATAAAAATATCGACTCCTTTTACCTAGCGCAAACATATTCGCGAGTGCCTAAACACCTTGTGCGAGACAATGCCAATTTTATTATTATGTTTAAACAAGATGAGTTGAATATGAAACACATATTTTCAGACCACGTTTCACCGGATCTAACTTTTACTCAATTTCAAGAAATGTGCTCAAAATGTTGGGATAATAAGTATGGATTTTTAGTAATTGATAAAGACAGTGACGTGAAATCGGGAAGATACCGCAAAGGATTTGATAGCTATATATTACTGTAATAATAAGAGAAAACACTCATTTGATTGTTGAAACGTCCTTTGTTAACATCATGAATAACGCGATCGACTTAAAATGTAAACGAGTGGAAGCTACCAATGCCGTCAGAAAAAAATTTAAACAAATTAAAACGGCTAAAGAATTTCATGCTGTGAAATTGGAAAATTTTATGAACCCATTTCTAAGCCGTTGACAACTAAATCTGATGTGGTCAAGCAACGTCAGCAGCAGCAACAACAACAACAACAGCAACAACATTATCCAACTACAAAGTCACATAGTCCCAATACATCAGTGCAGTCGACTCAAATATTAGGTTTTCCCCAACCAACACATTCCTTTCAAACCTCCACACCTATTCAGCAGCAGCAGCAGCAGCAGCATCGCTTTTCAAAAGAAGATATTAGCCAATCGGTGTTTGATACACCCTCGACATCAACTAATACATCTTCTGCATCCGCTGACACCACAACTTCCGATACTTTAAACGCACACCTGAAAGGATTACGTTCAAAACCATCTCTAGACGATACTGTATATGGTGTACGTTTTGGTTCAAAAACAGATTATAACAAAAATTTTATTGTTAATTTAGAGGTGCGTTTTCGATATGGAAATATTGTCTTATACAAAAAAGGGAAAAATATTGCAGAATATGGTGGATCACCGGCACGTTATGATTTGTTATTTCTTAAAACACCCCCAAGTGTAGGCAAGGAACAACAATTAAGTGATAATGTACTTTCAACGTATAAGGAAATTTTGGAATCAACGAGTGCTGTCTACAACAATTTTAAAAAAGTGATGGTTTACGGGAGACCAGATGGAACAAATATTTACGAATTATTAAACCTCTGATAATGGACACAAAATTAGGCGGTACTATTACAAGAAAAAATCTCTCGGAAAAACTACAGTTTAGGTTACTTTTAAATTCATAACTTACATCTTCAAGAACCCCCTATATCAATTTCAGAGAATCGAAAAATGTAAAATTTTTAGAAGGCCATATTGAATCCGCCAGATTGAGTTTTTCAAAAAATATTTTAAAATCATAATTAACACTAACAAAAATCCCCCAATACTGATTTTAGACAAAATCGAGAGATGTAGAATTTTTAATCATCCATCTGAGATCCGCCATATTTAATTTTTTTAAAATAGTCTCAGATTCGTTATGTGCGACTTCAAAAACTCCCCCATACCAATTTTGCAGAAAATCGGACAAAACTGATTTTTTCATCCACCATATTGCATCCGCCATATTGAATTTTTTAAAAATAATTTTAGATTCGTTATGTGCGACCTCAAAAGCCCCCTTGTATCAATTTTGAAGAAAATCGGACAAAACTGATATGTTTTCTGCCATATTGAATCCGCCAAATTGAATTTTTAAAAAATATTTTGACTTTGTTATGTGCGATCGCGAAAACTCCCCCACACAAGTTTTGGAGAAAATCGAATAAAATTAAATTTTTTTGTCCACCATATTGGATCCATTATATTGATTTTTTTAAAATAACTTCAAATTTGTTCTGTACGATCCCGAAAATTCTCCCATACCAATTTTGGAGAAAATCGAACAAAATTAATTTTTTGGTCGCCATATTGTCAGCGCCATCTTGGATTTTACCGCACATATTTTGTCTAAAAAAATATGGGACCACCACTGTTCCGTCTTTCCGAATTATCAATTTAAGTTATAATTTTCTCGGTAAAATTATCATATCTCCACGTTTGTATTTAAGCAAACTGCAGTTAATTTTATTTTATTCCCTTTTTCGCGCCATGTATTGTTTCGCGCCATATATGACAATCTCTTCCCAAAATGGCCAAGAAGTGACGCACGCATCTCAACGGTACATGAGAATCTGAAGCAACAACACGAGGGTGTTGCGAATACTAACATACCAAGCGAGTGTAAAATCTCGATATGCCGGCTAAACCCGCAAAATCTTAAAAACAATTCTTATTCTACATCTGTGACAGTGCCAAAACCAAAGGACTCAGCTCCAGAAAAGAACACGATTTCAACATCAGTGAGCAGCTACAAGGTAGGCCATTTTTATTATTCGAGATTGTCATACCTTCGTCGTTCACTGAAATTAAATTCTTTACCCGCGCAAAAAATACAGTCCACTACCATTTTCGTACAACCACAGTAATTTCCTGAACATAACGTAAAAAATTTCATTCAAATCGGTGCAGCCGTTCCGGACTAATCGATCTACATACATAAAAAAAATACATTGTCGACGAATTGAGAAAATCTTTCTTTTAGAAGTCGGTTAAAAAGCAGTAACTTTTCTGTTATTGGTAATAGAAAATAATTTTTTTAATCTCCAGTTTTTGGAGTATCGAAACTAGGATTTTTTAAAAATAATAGTTGAGGTTACAACTCCGTTTGTTTAAAAGCAAAAAATACCATTTGTTTAATATCAAAAAGCGGAATGTTTTTATCAAAAAATCGATTTATCGATAATATTTTATTGTTTTATACGATCTTTAGAGTAAAACACAGTTTCGTCTAGAACAAAAAATTGTGTCGTTTTCCCACAAAAATTAATAAAAAAACTCCCAGTATACACAAATCTCAGTAACAAAGCAACCTCTATTAATATATATATATAATCAACGAAGAAGTTATTTTTGCAGTAACTGTGGCATAAACTATTTTTGCAGTAACTAGTTAACAAAATGAAATATGCCATAGCTGAAAATGAAGGTTTGCCTACTAGCTACAAATTTTTGTTTAAACTTTTTTGTTCGTAATCAATACCTAAGCTCCTAAAATTAAAAAACTAAATTTTGATGTCGCCAACCGTCACGGCTAGTATTTTACTTACTTCCTCTACAATCTCTAATAGTTAATTACTCCGAAACGTCTGATTTTTTTACTGGATGTTGTACTATGTGTCAAAAATCGTTAATTTAATTATTGGTATTTTCAATTTTGTTTTACAGTTCCCTGTATCTAGTGGCATATGTCAATAGAGCATGTTCATTCATTTCATTCATATCAGCCCGTTTTCATCCACTCCGGAATGTAAGCCACTTCCATATTTTTCCATTTATGTCGGTCCGTAGCGATCCCCATCCAGTTTTTTCCGGCAATTTTCTGGATGTCGTCACGCCATTTCGTTTGGGGCCTGCCAACACTTCTCTTGTTCTCTCTTGGCCGCCATGCTGTTATCTTGTATGTCCATCTGTCTATGTCATGTCTTGAGATATGTCCAGCCCATCTCCATTTTAGCTGCGCTACTCGTTTGCTCACATCGGTTATTCTCGTTCTTCTTCTGATTTCTTCATTTGGAACTCTATCTCGTAAACTAATTCCCAGCATAGCCCTTTCCATTGCTCGTTGTGTAATCCTAAGCTTATTAATGGCTTTACATCTTAGGGAGGTTGTTTCAATACCATAAGTAAGAACTGGCAGGATGCACGACTCGTAGACTTTTTTTTTCAGACTTATGGGGGTGTTACTGGATTTAAGAATGAATCCGAGTTTGCCAAAAGCTGCCCAGCTGAGACTTATTCTTCTAGGAATTTCAGCCGATTGGTTTTCCTTCCCTATTTGTATTTTGTGACCTGGATATATGTATTCTCTTACGTTTTCTATTATTTTATCTTCAACTTTAATTTGTATTTGTTCTAGACTCATTATTTTTGTTTTTGACAGGTTTATTTTAAGTCCTATCCTAGCTGATGCTTGATGAAGTTCTTGTATCATACATTGGAGTTGTTCTGGTGAATCACTGATTATAACAATATCATCAGCAAATATTAAGTGGTTTAGTCGTGTTCCGTCTATATTAATTCCCTTGTCATGCCAGTCCAGGCCCCTAAATACATTTTCAAGTGCCAAGGTGAACAATTTTGGAGAGATTGTGTCTCCCTGACGTACGCCTCTTTTTATAGGTATGCTCGAGGTTTTTATATCCTCGTCTATTGTAACTTGCATGTAAGCGTTTTCATATATATGCTGAATCAGAGCAGAGTATCTTGAATCAATCCGAGCATTGTCCAGTGCTTTGAGAACTGCCCATGATTCGATAGAATCGAACGCCTTCTGGTAATCAACGAAAGCCAAATGCAGAGGTATATTATATTCCGTGGTTTTTTCGATAAGCGTGTGTACTGTCTGTAGATGGTCTATTGTAATGAAGTTCCTGCGAAATCCGGCTTGTTCTGAAGGTTGGTATGCATCCAACTTTTGCGGCAGTCTGTTAGTTATTATTTTTGTAAGAAGTTTATACAAATGGGACAGTAAGCTAATTGGCCGATAATTTTCTATGTTATTTCTATCGCCTTTTTTGTATAATATGATGACTTCTGCGTTTTCCCATGCCTCGGGTATTTTTCCATACATTAAGCACTTGTTCAACAAAATTCTCACGCTTTCTCTTAGTTGTTCTCCCCCTATTTTTAACATTTCAGCGGTTATACGATCCTCGCCAGGGCTTTTATTATTTTGCATTTGACTAAGCGCTTTCATCAATTCTGCGGTATTTATTTCGGACATCTCTTCTGAACCGACATTTCTTACTTCCTTTCTTTCGTAGTAAGGACCTTGAGTTTTTGGACTATATAACTCTGTATAAAAATCCTGGACAGCCATCGTGATTTCCTCCCGGGTACTAACTAATTGGCCTTGTTTAGTTTTAAGTCCGGAAATTTTTGTCCGGCCCCTACTCAATTGAGATCTGAGAACCTTCATTGATTTGTTAGCTTCTATCGTGTCTTTAATCACTTTTGTATTATGCTTTCTTATGTCCCTCCTTAAGTTTTTGTTAATTTCTTTATTTGTCCCTATATTCTTCACAGTTTCGGTCCACATTTCTTCGTTTTTCTATGAGGTTCTTGGTATACGGGCTGATTTTACTACTTTTTTCTTTATTTTTAAAGCATATCTCTTTTGTTGCTGCTCGTATGCTATTATTAATGTGTTGTGTTAATTCGTTGATGTCCATTTCTTCCTGGTCTTCTTTACTTTTAAGTTTATTCTTGGTTACGTGTTCGAATTTTTCCTTGTTTTGTTTTAGTATTTCGTTTGTTGGAATGGGTTTTCTTCTTATCAATTTATTTCTTTCCCATCTGGTGTTAATGGTAATCGCAGCTCTGATCAAGCGGTGATCGCTATTGGTGTCGAATTGGTTAAGGACAGTGATATCTTCGCAAATGTTTTTTTGGTTAGTTATAATATAGTCGATTTCGTTTTTTGTGATACCATTCGGGCTTTTCCAGGTCCATCTCCTATTTAAAGGTTTTTTGAAGAAAGAATTCATACAATACAAGTTTTCATTTTACAGTAGTTAATCAGCATATCTCCTCTGGAGTTTCTTTGACCCAGACCAAAGCGACCTATATTTGGGATATTGTTGTTGTCGTCGTGACCAATTTTTGCATTAAAGTCTCCCATTAATATTACGAATTTAGCTTTTTCTCTCGTTTTTACTGTAGTTATGTCCTCATATATCTGTTCAACCTCTGAGTCTTCTGAAGCGCTTGTTGGGGCATATACCTGTATTACCTGAATGCTATACCTTTTATTAATTTCTATTACTATGTAGATAACTCTGTCAGACATTGCTTGCCTCTTTGTTACTTTGTGTTTTAAACGTTTATTAACAAGTATTGCCACTCCTCCTTCGTAGTCTTTTATTTCGCTGTTATTTTGATATAGCAAATGTCCCGATTTTAATAAGGTAGTTATTTCTCCTTTGAGTCTCATTTCACTGAGACCTAAGACGTCCCATTTAATGTGATTAAGTTCTTCCTCCAATCTTTCGAGGTGTTCGTCTTGTCTCAGTGTTCGTATATTATAAGTAGCGAAGTACATTTTTCTGCATCTAGAGGATTTGTTGTTGTTTTGCCGGGGTTTATGGTTAGTCGAGTTTCTGTCTCCCCCAGAATCCATGAGGCTGACTGACGAATCAGTGTGGGATTCAAAACGCCGTGCGCCACCCACATGGGGTACTTTATTTTTGAAGTTCTACATGTTACCATGGAGTTTCGGAAGGTAATTGGCCTTAAGACGCCACGCTGGCCTTGCGTGTTGGCGAATTTGGGGGTAGGATGGTAGTGGGATGATAATTTGGATTTGGTTAGGTTAAAAGGGGGATAGGACATGAGTATCTCCCGGGGTTAGATATTTCATGGCTCACGTGGGCAGGGTCGCATCCCTGAAAAAGACCTGTCTCTGCCAGGACCGCAGAGAGTGTCTATCCGTTACCCATAGAGCATGTATTATCTTCAAATTGATACCAGCATGTTTGCTTTTATCTCCTACAGTTTTCCTAATAATGGCTAATAATCAAAAAATGACCTAATTTTACTTATGTATTGCGACTTTTACGAGGATAGAAACCAATTATATTTTTTATATGAAGTATAAACCCAATACGTGTTTTGTCGTACTATACAATTCTGTTTTGCAGTAATTAAAAAATCATTCTTAGTATTAATAAGAATAAAAAGTAAGATTGATACCTAATATTTACTTCATTTAATAATCAGAAAATATCTAATGAATACGTAGCCGTATCTCAGTTTTGATGTTTAATAATCATTAAATTCAGAATGTTTTTTTTAATAAATCGTTTAAAATGGAATTGAAAATATCAATATTTAAATCACAATTTTGGATACTCTGTCTAAAAAAAATAAATATTGTACCATTGCCAGGTAAAATAATCCCAGCTAAGACTTCTCACAAATTTTTGCAAGGAACTGAGGAGTGAATATTACAATTTAAGTAAAATATTTAAAAATTTGACAACGTCGCATCTTAAGGCAAATTTAGTGGTGAAGGGATAAAAATATAGGTCGTTATATAAAAAAAATAAAAATCTCACGATAAGCTTTTTTGGAACATCCTGTATATCCTAAGCTATTTTTAAATTGTATCCCGTTTAACCTCAGTTTCGAATATCGGAGTATTAAGTGGATACCCTGTATTATTTATATCGATTTTTTGACTGGAAAATTTACAAAAGAGAAGAGCGATAAAGTTTATACTCCATATTAAAAAACATAATGGGTTTTATCCCCTTTAAAGTCGTAATACGTAGGTAAATATCAACCATTTTTTGTTTCTTAGCAATTTTTGACAAAACTGTTGAAGATAAAAGGCAAACATGCCGGTATTAATCTGAACATGTTCTACTAAAAAAATTACGTATACAGATTTGAAAATATATTAATATTTAAACGACAATTTAGGACACCCTATATAAATCACTAAATATCGGACTATCATTAGATAAAAAGATTCCAGCTGGGACTTCTCACAAATTTTTACAAATGTATAGAGTTGTGGTGTGGGTATTAAAATTTAAGGGAAATACTAGGCATTTCTTGGCGTTTACCAGGTAACAGATTGTTAACAGAATTAGTTACCAACCACGTTTTAATGCAATTTTTGTGATTAAGAAAATTATAACCTTAAAAAATTTTGTTGTTTATGTATTTTTTACTCTTCCTGGTTCTTTTATTTTACAGAAGAAATTTTCTATTGTCGTGTTTTCTGTTGAACTTCATGTAGTGTCTTTTGAAGACTCTGAAGATATCGGTGTTAAACATCAAATAGGGGTCCCATCAGAAGATTTCTTCAAAATTGAAAGTGGTGGTAATTACTAAAAAAGGTAATGATATTTTGTGAAACGATATTTAATATATCCAGTGTTATGTTTTTAGATTTAGAAACTATTCAGATATACTTTTTAAGAGGACAGAGAGCTGTCCCACCGACAAATGAAAATGAGAATTGTTTTTCATGAAGAAAGCAAATGTCCAAGTCCTATTGGAAAAGATAGTAATTCACAAGATTTTTCTTTTATTCAAGAAACAGAAAATAATGTATTGTTGGATACAGGTGATGCCAGTAGTGAACATAACCCGATCCTCTTCATCCCCCCACTCCTCGACCTTGACCTTGACCTTGCCCCACCCCTCTTTGGCCTCGCCCACATGTCCTTGTCATTGACCTTGAAAGTGCACGTGTGCTTTGTCCTTGGCCTTGACCTTGTGTTCAAGGTTGTGTGTGTGACCTTGACCTTGGCCTTGGTCGGGGCGACCTTGACTTTGTTGGAGGTCATCTTGGGTGTGTGACCTTGAAGATATGTTACGTGGTTTGGGGTGACCTTGAATGGTTTTATATAAGGTATGGGGCAGTTTCATTCATCAGTTGGCTCTGACTTGTATAGGTAGTACATGTGTTAATATTTGACAAATTATGGCATATGTTTGTGAAAATTGCGGTTCTAAGTTTACTAATAGCTATAATATGAGACGTCATAAAAGAGAATCGTGTGCGGCGAGATTTAATGAAGTGCCTGGAGGAAAACGGCTCCGAATTGAAGAGTATACATCGACGATCCGGTAATTAATTGCGCTACATGTAATGTAGATGTTCCAATAAATCATATGTCAGCGCATAAACGAACACAACAACATAAAAATAATTCATGTTTGCCGGTATGTCATGGTGTGCAACTCGTTGAATGTGCCTTCAAAACGAGAATTGCAACCTATCGGGTTAGCAGTGATATGGAGCATTCCGATTACGTAATGTTCTTTGCGGACATTAAATCCAAGGTGGTGGAACTTGTTAATAATTTATTGCGTGTGCATCATGCTTTAAAAGTTAACATGACAGCTGTTGGCGAGTACATGCTTCCATCACAAGAAATATTCAGTGAAAAATCCTTCAACACTGCTAATCAAATAATTAGTGTAGAAAGTGATTTGGATGCCGTTTACCATTCTTTCACCGAATTAATAAAAACGCAGGCGACAGAGTTCCAGGAGAAAGATTCAGGTATGGGAAAATCAAAACCCGATATATTAAACTGATTTTTATATATTATTTTTCTTGTTATAGGATGGGCTCTTGTGCGAATTTTATACTTGGAAGTTAGTATCAACAAGTATATGCCTATGGGTGGCTCATCATACATCAAGTTGCCGTGTTCTATTGAAAAGAAAGGAGCTGTCGTCAATGTGATTAACCAGGACGAATTTTGCTTTGCGTGGGCTGTAACATCAGCATTGTCTCCTCCAACAGCAGCGCCTTCACAGAAGACATCCTACCCCCATTTTTCTAGAGTGCTAAATTTAACAGGTATGGATTTTCCAGTAAAATTACGTGACATTAAAAAATTTGAGGAAATGAACAACATATCAATTAACGTATACGGTCTGGAATCTAAATATGAAAATAATGAAGTAATACATGAAGTTATTGGTCCACTGAGGTATGCGTCAAAAAAGTTGGATAGACAGGTAAATTTATTGTTAATTACAATAGACTGTAGTAGTAAAGATGGCGGTGAACATTTTTGTGATACGACTTGTTCAAAGAGTCATTATTGTTGGATTCGGGATTTATCACGTTTAGTTTCAAGTCAAATTAGTTATCAACAACATAAAATATATTTCTGTGATGGTTGCCTCATTTATTTTAGTACACCGCCAGCCTTAACTTTACATCAAAGCTACGATTGTAACCACATTTTCACGCAAACACCCTCAGTGGATTTAAAAATCGATAAATTTGGAAAGAGTGTGCCGGAAAATATTTTAAAATTCGAGGGTATAGAAAAGCAAATGCGCGTTCCATTCGTGGTTTATGCAGATTTCGAATCTGTTTTAAAACCCGTTGAAACGGTACAACCAAACCCACAAAATTCTTACACTGTAAAAAGTTTTAAACATGAACCATATTCTTTTGCTTATTTAATTAAATGCTCTTTTGACGACTCACTTTCGAAATTTGAGCTATTTCGTGGTAATAATGCAGCTCAAGTCTTTGTGGATCGTTTCGAGTGTGATTTAAGGGCTCTATATAACACATATTTAAAAGACATTAAGCCTATGAAACCGTTAACGCCTGAAGAAAAAAGGGAGTTTAATGATGCTAAAATATGTGGTATATGTGAAGGCCCTTTTGAAGAGGGTGAGATTAAAGTACGAGACCACTGTTACATAACTGGTGCAAAAAGATTTGGTGCTGCACATTCCGTTTGTAATTTAAATTATAAATTACCCTCTTTTATCCCTATCATATTTCATAACTTAAGCGGCTACGACAGCCATTTATTTATAAAAGAGTTATGCAAATATGGGGATAAAATTGGTGTTTTGGCTCAAAGTAAGGAAAAGTACATATCATTTACGAAAAGCATTTATGTGCACGATTATTTTGATAGTAAATGTGGAAAAGTCAAGAGGAAATATTTAAAGTTGCGATTTATTGACAGTTTTAAATTTCTGTCAACGTCTTTGGAAAATTTAGGCTGCGGTTTAAACGACGACGATTTTATTGAAACGCGGAAACATTTTTCAAATATCAACCAATTTAATTTGATGCGTCAAAAGGGTGTTTTCCCTATAGCTTTATTGACTCTATAGAAAAAATGGAAAATACATGTCTTCCAAGTAAAGATGAATTTTATGATAATTTACGGGAAGAACATATTAGCGATGAAAGCTATAGAAGAGCAAAAGAAGTATGGCGCTTGTTTGGGTGTAAAACTTTGGGGGACTATTCGGACGTGTATTTAAAATCAGATGTGTTGCTATTGTGTGATGTTTTTGAGCAATTTCGGAATAATTGTTTAAAATTCGATAAACTTGATCCAGCACATTACTATACCCTTCCAAGTTTATCATTTGATTGTATGCTACGTATGACTAAGGTAGAGTTAGAGCTCTTAACTGATATAGACATGATACATTTTTTTAAGAAAGGTATACGCGGCGGCATAAGCCAGTGTACAGAAAGGAAGCACATCGCTAATAATATTTTTTTACCAGACTATGACCCAACAAAACCTTCTTCATTTATAACATACCTTGATGCTACAAACCTATATGGTCATAGTATGTCACAAGCATTACCATATGGTGGTTTTCGATGGTTAAGTGAGCGCGAAATTCTGGATTTAAATATTATGGCTGTTGGTGATGATAGTTTACATGGCTACGTTTTGGAAGTGGATGTGCATTATCCGACTGAGTTGCATGATGCACATTCTGATCTTCCATTTCTAGTAGAAAATATCATACCGCCAACAGAAAACGCTAAATTACCAAAATTAATTCCTAATTTACAAGATAAAAAAAAATACATTGTACACTATAGAACTTTAAAACAAGCCATCGCCAACGACTTAGTGGTAATGCAAATCCATCGAGTATTACAGTTTAAGCAATCAAAATGGCCAAAATCGTATATTGATTTTAATACCAATTTACGTAACAAGGCCACCACAAAATTTGCGAAGGACACTTTTAAATTAAAAAATAACGCGATATTTGGTAAAACTATGGAAAATCGAAAGGATATAAAATTAGTAACACATTGGGATAACAGTGTAGGCAGAAATGGAGCTAGAGCACTAATATCCCGCCCCAATTTCAATAGTAGCTCGATATTTACCGAGAACTTTGTTGCTATACATATGAATAAAGTTAAAATATTGTACAATAAACCAATTTATATCGGATTTTCCATATTAGATATATCAAAGACTGTAATATACGATTTTTATTATAATTTTATTAAATCCAAGTTTGGCAATGATGCTTCGTTACTTTACACCGATACTGACTCGCTTATATTAAAAGTGTATACGGAAAACTTTTATCAAACTATATCAGAAAACCCCGAAAAATTTGATACATCAAATTACCACGAAATTAATAATTTCAACATAATTAAAATAATTCTGTAGTTGGTAGAATGAAAGATGAGTTTCCTGGTGATCCGATAATAAGTTTTTATGGTACCGGCGCGAAGGCTTATTATGTAAAGTCCATTAATAATGAATTTAAAAAAGCCAAAGGTATCAAAAAATGTGTTATCGAGAAAGACCTTCATCAGGAAGACTACCAAAGAATTGTTGAACGGGGTGGTTTGATATTAATAAAGATGAAGATATTTAGAAGTGAATAACATAACATTTATACCAACATAATAAATAAAGTAGCATTGTCACATAGCGATGATAAACGTTATGTAATTCCCAATTCAACCAAAACTCTACCTTGGGGACATACAGACATAGATTTTTACAAAACAGACCCGGAAGAAAACTTAGCAAATTTAGTCACCGTGTTGGAATCATTTCTAAGTCAGGACAGCACATAATCTGGAAAATCCATATTTCATTATTTGTATTGTTTTTATTATTTCTATTGAACATACAACATTAATATGTAACGGTATTATTGTAATTTTTTCTTTTTTAAATAAAAAACATGTAATTACCTAATTGCTTTTTATTGAACCTTTATTTTAAAATTATAAATATAATGAAGTGTCGACAAATAACAAATTGTAAAAGTTATTGTTGAAAAATTTGTCTAACAGTAAATTAAACGCACAGGTCTACGAGTAAATGTTTAATGTGAAACAGGTTTGCTGACAAGATCCTCCATAGTCTTTTCAATTTTCAACATTCTAGAGTTAAGTTCATCACGCAGTTCGTCTTGCCTAAGTTCATATATTGCAATAACAGTATCATCAATGTATCCTCTAAGTTCTTGACCGGTTTCAATTAATTTCTTGCGTACGTAACCTTCAAGTTGGTTTCTGAATATATTTTTAATAACAATTGTTGAGTCATGTAAAGCTTTCTGCTTATCTTGCACACACTGAGCAAGGTTATTATCAACATAATTTCGTGTGGTCACATCGTCTCCTTCAAGAAGTTCTGCTAAATAGCACAATCTTTTGCTTCCCATGTCGTAATCTCCATTAGGTGTAAGTTTAAAACCTATTCCTGAAGGATCTCGCATAAAGTTAAAATCCTTAAATTTTCTTTTGCGACCGAACTTATCAATAGTGTTTACTTCTGACATTGTTATGTGAGACTGATTTGAAACCATTAGATTTCACCCTAATATATGGTTCTATTTCATTAATAAACGGACTCTGCAGAAAAATATGGATTGCAAAACGTATTTTAGGTGATGTTTAAGAAATACACATACAGATTCAATTTACTATTGTTTTATTGAAAAAAAAAATTAAAATATAACAAAAGATTGAGTTTACTTTTTATTATTAAAAAATAAAAAAATATAACAAACAAAAAAAAATAAGAAATAAAATACATGTTAATTTCTTCTGTACAGGTAAGCTTCTTCTATGACCCAATTTCTTCTCTGGATGGCACGTTCATTAATGTCCTTGAACTGGTAGTAAACTAGTCCACAAAAGCCGCATTGTATAAATTTAACCCTGAAAAGGTCAATGTAGTTGAAGTCGTACGTAAGATCATTTCGCCAGCAGATACCTAGTCTTTTACAATGATGAGTTAAATAAAAAGCTTTTGGTATATGACTGTATGTTTTGGCTGCTTCACTAGGTTGTTCATCAGTTGGCAACATGATGTTTGAATATGTTATACTTTTCAATCGCGGTACTCTAATTATGTATTACTTTTTAAAATAACCTTGACAGGACCAAAAAAAAAATCTTTGAAAATTACAAACTTGAAAACGACCCTGACATTGACGGGTACTTTGACCTTGGCCTTGGCCTTGCATCTGACAAGTTTAGTACTATATTTATATGTTTCTTTAAAATAACCTTGACAGGGACAAAAAAAAATCCATGAAAATTACAACCTTGAAAACGACCCTGGTATTGCCGGTTACGTCGGCCTTGGTCTTGGCCTTGCATCTGACAAGTTTAAATATTATACTTAATGCATCGAACAAAAGGAATAAAGGTGGTGTAGTGGGGGAAATGGGCATAAAAGCAGACTTGCTGGCTCGAGCTCTTCACAGTTCGTCAGAACACCAAACAGTGCAGTAGTAAGTTAAAGTTATAGTGTGAGTTGTAATATCGAAGATGTCATCGAGTGTAAGGTGTCTTTTGGATGCTCTTGACGTGAGCTACGGTTCGCAACAAGGCATGTTGGAAAACATTAGTGGCTTGGAAGTGTTAAGCCCGGGGGTATTCGAAAATTGGAATGGCAGGGAGCAAGAAGATGCCGAAGACAGAGCCCTGAATGATGGTCGCGACGAAGAGTTGGTTCAGTCGGCTGCGCAATTCCTCGAATGTTGGACGGAGGAGAAGGAGCCGAAAATCAACATGATAAGTGATGTGGTTGTGCGAAAAGCATCGCGGCCTAACAGGGAATCTTCTCCGAAAGCTTCCAAATTAAAGAAGCTTTTGACTATGCGGAAGTCGGAAATCGCCGATAAAAAAAACCTTTTATTCGGCGATTAAAGGTGTGGGACAAGGAAAGAAGAAGAAGTTTAACTTTAAGCATCTCTCCACCCCTTTTCCATTGCCCGACTTCCTGAAAACAGCACCACAAGAGCCGTTGTCGGTAGAAGTGAAAGTGATCGAAGGCCCCGATGGACCAACACCACCAACACCGGCCAGTGTAGAGCAAGAAGTAGTGTCGGAGGTAAAGTCTTCCCCAGCGCCACTGTTGCCGATATTGGGGTGACGGAAACCTATGAAGAAGCGGTTTAGGCGGTGTTTTGAAGGCGATGAAGTTTCCGCTGCTTCGTCGTCGTCGTCATCGTCGTCTTCACCAAACGAAACCGCTTCTTCTTCTTTAATATGTTCCGAGACATCGCAACCGGAGTGGGTTGCAGACTTCACCAACTCTCAGAAGAGCAAACTATCAGACATTTATGGAATGAAAAAAAACTTAGTGAAAAAAGTGAGTGCGTGTGAGAGTGACATTTTAGAACTGGAAAGACAATTAGAGTTAAAAAAGATGGAATGTGTGCGGTATAAAAGACAATTAGAGGACTTTAATAAATTATGTAGTAGGTGCTAGGTAGTTGAAGGTATTAGATTTTAATTTATAGTATTAAGTTTGTAAATATATATATATATATATATATATATATATATATATATATATATATATATATATATTGTAGTTAATAAAAAAAAAGGCTTTGATCAGATTTTTATATTTTATAAAGAGAATAAAAATGACTTGAAAATTTATTTTTGTGTGTTATTTCGTATAGGCTCTTTCCCACATAATATTAGGTAATAAAAAAGGGTGAATAATCCACTAAAACTACGCAATAGCAATAGTTGTAAATATTTTTTGATAATATTTACAAGTATGCTAAAACATGTTTCGGTTTAAGAAGTTAAGGTTCTGTCGCCAGAACTTCTAATACTTTGCATCTCAATATTGTATGTTTTTATGAAAAAAAACATAAAATATTGGTTACAAAGTATTATAACCAACTAAAACTACGATCAAAGTATTTTGTGGTCCTGAAAAGGACCGTTGTTGTTTGCCCTTAAAAAGGGCCAGGGAGAGTGTGGGGCTTATGGTGCCCCATCCTCGCTGGTCGACCAAAAGCTTGACGAATCGCAGGGGCCCTGCGGATCGTCGGGTGTCGGTGATGCTGGAATTTCCAGCACCGCATCTTCCGTCGAGTCCGGCTCTGGCTGCGGTGATGGAGTTTCGAGTCTTTGTAAGACCCAATCGCCCGCATCGTTTAATTCCACTAGACCCGGATCGTGGTCATACACTAGCGGAATCGGCTCATCCAAGTTGTCCTAACGTAGGACGTCAATTTCAAAATCCACCTCTTCGTCGTCGAAGACTTGCAGGTCTCCAACGTTGTCGGCGACGGTGTGATCACTAAAGATGGATGAGCCTCTGCTGGTGGGTCTTTCTTCCTCCATGTTCATCGTATGAGAGTTGATGAATATATGACTGTGTAACTGGCCCAGTCTCATATATATAGAACTACCCCCACCCCACCAACGGATTCTAAATGTTGTGTATTGGTGAGAGCTTATAGAATTATTGATTTTTTCAAAAACTTGAAATAAGGAATTAGATTTGTTTTTTTTTGTTTAGACAATAAGACTAATTCTTAAAATTTTGTGAAGAATACATTACAAAAAAAAAAATATAAACCTTGTTTGGACTGTTAACATTTTCATAGGTTCTCAAGCATATAACTTGGCACTTAAGCTACGAGACAAATCGTCGTTAAACGAATATCTCGCCCCATAAGTGACGATTACTAAACTACGATCAAAATATAATGTGGTCCTGAAAAGGACCGTTTTTGTGGCCCTAAAAGGGCCTGGGGGGAGGGTCGGGTGTCTACTGTGGAGTAATACTCAACGATATTAACACCGACCTAGGTGCAGCCCTTGGTCTTCTCATTGGCGGCATCGTCGCCGTCGCTGGTGGTGTCGGTGTTGCGGGTGGTGCCGAAAGTGCTGCTCCTGGTGCGGTACCCCCGCACTCCTCACACTTGCATAGTTTGCAGGGCACGAATGGCCTGACAATGCCAATGATCTTCTTTGGTGTATCTTCCATCTTGACGGTCGAATGTGTAATGATGAAATAATTCTAATACCGGCCTCTATATACATTCAAAAAGTTGGAGGGGGTAAGGTGGAGTGCATATATGCATTATATATAAGTTTGAGAATAATATGATTTTATAACTCACCGTATCTCTGTTATCGACACAAACTACCCCCCTCCACTCTTCTAGCATATAGTACTAAACTTCCTCTAAATTTTTTTCAAATAAAAATGTGCCGCGTAGCGCGTTAGCGCGGAGTCGGCACACTAAAAAGAAAAAAAAAAAAGAAACCCTATGACCTCCTCTACAACTTCCACATACTCCCGTTCGGCGCTCTAGCCTCCTAACTCGAGGATTTCAATTTTTTCGTCTAAATTTTTTTCACTTTTAAGATTTTTCAAATTTTTTTTTCACCATTGTATTCTCCTCATTCAATTCTAGGTAATTAAAGTGCTTTTATTTTTTTTTTCTATCTTGAACGGTTCCCGAGCTACAGCGCTTTAAAAAATCTAAATTACTAATTTACTATAACCCTTTTCTTGAAATTTCATCTTTCCGAATTTTGAAAAGTACTACCATATGTAGAAAAAAATTCTCTTTCTAATTTCCAATTATTATTTTGCTCCAAAACTTCAACTTTGGCGCGCATTCACCATTTTTCAATTTTTTTTTGAAAATTTTTTTTTTTACGGTTTTACTATCGAGAAAAATGCTTGCTTATAGTAACTTTTTTCCCTATTCCTAACCGTTACTTTCCTACAAATTTTCTAAATCGTTGTTTTCATATTTTGCCTTAAAAATCTTTTCTTGTGTTATTTAAGCTCTTTTTTCCACTTAATAAACCACCATTTTCTAAGCTCCCGTACTCCTTTCTTAAAAAGCGGGCTTTTTCGTCCGCTTTTTTTTTTGTTGGGTTTCAAATAAATATAAAACTACTACTTCACTCATTACAAATTTATTGATTCAAGTACCTTATTTTAACATTATTTTGTGTTACATACAATAGATACATTAAAATATAGATTTATTGGTCACCGAACCGTTTAATACATTATAAGTAAAAAAGGAGTCGTGAATAACTAATGCGTACACTTTAGTGTCTTTGGGGAATTTATTCTTTCTCGTTTGGAACTCCAATTTCACATCCACTGTCGATGAGTTAATCGCCTCTGGTTGATGACTGCAATTAATAATAAAAACGGGGTTTTTCATATATTCCGCGAACGTTATCATCGGATCGTTTATTTCGCGCCCGTAGTAGCTGCTTTGGAAGTTTTCGTAATTGTAATAGGCTGCTGCGTACAGTTTCTTGGCGAAATCTAAATTCCATCTTTCGTAGGGATAAACAGTTGAATTCAGATACAGTCTAATGTCGCATACGTCGGCGTGGGTAAACTGGGTTGCGTTTTTTTCTTTCTTGTCGCAATTATTGCTGTCTTGAAACCCGACGATTATAAAGCGCGGTCTTTCCAGACTTGTACTCGTTCTCAAGGCCCACACGTCGGAAGATGTTTGCCTTAAAGCTGGTAATTCGTACAGATCCCATTTACGATATGCCATTTGAATACTGGCATTGTTTCCACCTTTATTAATGCGAGACAGTATTTTCAATTTTTGCTTGTCGTCTGGAATGATGTGACGAATTTTCCATTCGATTTTGTCGATACTAATTTCTGCCTCTACTTCGCCGATGTAGCAATTGGTAAAAGTGCGAGCTATAATCATAATAAGCTCTTGTTTTACGTTGAAAACACCTTTTGCATAATCTTCGGCGAATCCCATAAGATATTTTAAGGGTAATTTCCCGGAGAATACGTTACTGGCCGTGTCTACGATATCTTGGTTTGCTTCGTCGAGACCCCATCCGCACGTCATGAGAGATATTTGTTCCAAACTTCCGAATGCAACCATGGTTTTTAATGTCGTCGTAACTCCAGGTTTACGAACCTCGGCGACCTGCTCAGCTCCCATCTCGTAGCGAATTTCATCGAACAAATATGCCAGGGCATTATTTGATAAAAAACATCTTTTCGTTGCGTCTATGGGTTTAAATTTTCCTTCGATATATATGTAACTTTCGGCGATATCCAGTATAATATCTTGAAAATTAATGGGGATACGGACTTTATCCGAATTGTTGAATGATGGAGATCCGTATGGTTTATACGTATGCTCTTCTAGACTAATAATGGAATTGTCCAAAATGGGCTCGGAGAAAACCTCTATTTCATCGCTGGTGGTGGAAATCATTTTCGCACTTTAAGACCGAATTTTAAAAATTTATAGTCTTCAGCAGATAACTGT
Organism: Diaprepes abbreviatus; assembly: GCA_034092305.1. Taxonomy (NCBI): domain Eukaryota; kingdom Metazoa; phylum Arthropoda; class Insecta; order Coleoptera; family Curculionidae; genus Diaprepes; species Diaprepes abbreviatus. The sequence continues at coordinate 2,224,879 of JASJET010000103.1, forward strand.
TGAGATGTTTGTGATCTAAAGTCTGGACGACGATTAACCTTGACGTTAACTCTTCTTTTACTTTTATTATGTTTCGGCGGTTCCCCCATCTTAGTCCAGAGCACACACAATTAACGATTGAAGCAAAAACCCATTTCTATGAAAGTTTCTTCAGTTCCAATTTCACGATTATTTTCTCGCCTTGAAAATTGATTAGATCACCGCTATCGTCCAAGATGCGAAGAGTAATGTTGTCGATAAACTGACGTCCTGCCGGCATTAACGGCATATAAATATTATTTTGTGGTTCTTTACTGATTTTGTAACCGGGCTCCACGTCGATATCGAATTCGAACAAGGTATGACCTTCCACGGAATTCATATATGCTCCGGAAATTATATTACAATCTACGCGTATGATGCGTACTTTCATTATTTCCACCATCTCGGTTGATTCGTGCTTTTTGTCTCTTTTTAACACTGTATGATTAAATCCTAACATTTTACCGATACTCGACTCTCCCCGGAAATCTATAGTATATTGGGATTTTAGTTCACATTTGAGCGTATTATTATTAGCGACCAAGTAAAAGATTCCATCGTTCTTTTCTTCAGTTGAAATCATCAAAGCCTCCGACATAGCTTTACCTATCTCATCTATTTCATAGGCCCCAGGTGGAATCTGCAATTGTATCGGCTCGGTGGTGTAACCCTCCTTCATGTAGGCAAACTTATTGTTGCTTTCGTCCACATTAAAAATTGAATTGTATGTGTAAAATCCCAGCAATGCCAGACTATATTTGTTTTCTCTATTTAACTCGACTGGTGGATAAAAATCGGCGCTTAAGACGCTCGAGTGTCCTGTTAGTGTGAACGTATAAGACATGACTAACCATTAAAACATCACACATCTCGGTTTTATTCTTAGCGGCAACATTTAAAAAGATTCATCTTCACAACTTTTCTCACTGCATTAGATAGTGATGTTTTTATGCTATTTTCTGCTTTTATGCGCACATCGCTGATTTTGCAATAACAACAAAATATTTTTCTAGCCGTAAGATCCTCATCAACCGTAACCTCGTTTAAATTGCTGCTGCTGAAATAATGTTTGCAACCGCACTGATATTTTAATATATCGATATCGCTTTTGAGGTGCTCGGGCAACTTATCCCAAACGAATGGAATTTTATTTGGGGCTAATGCAATCATTACTTCCTTGGGCATGTTTTCTAACTGTTTCACGGTCATTTTCCTTAATCCACCGGCTAGATGAAATGCTTTCAGTGATCCCCTCTCAGGGGAATCATCACCTTGTCGTTGGTGAGAGGGCTCAGTAACCTTCAATATCCAGGGAGCGATGCCGGCGGTAGCGTAGCTACTGGCAGGGACACCCATGCCGGTAAGGTCTCGAAGAGATGAAGGCGAAGCTAAGAAGGTTCCCACGCAGCGTCTGATCCAGAATGGGCGGCTGCAAACAGCGTCGGTACTTCATGTTAGAAGCGGCTGATTCTCAAGGCCAGGAAAGCAACGGGAAACTACCTGGTATCAAAATATTTCCCCAGGACACCACAATGGCTGAAAACAAGAAAGACACGGCCCTCAGTCCCGGGCACCCCTTAAATGGGGAGAGGGTGCTAAGAATCTCCCGGTCAGCCAATAATGTCCTAAATGTGAAAAAGATCGGTACTTGGAACGTTCGAAGCATGTACCAACCAGGCAAGGTAGCAAATATTATTCAAGAAATGAAACACCTAGACATAGATATTTTGGGATGCAGTGAAGTCCGATGGCCAAATTCCGGAAAAACAGTCATAGGCGAGCACCATGTCTACTACTCAGGAGATGAAACAACACGAAACAGAAATGGCGTAGCTATAATAATAAAAAATGAAATTGCTAAAGCAGTGATAGGATTTATACCCATGTCAGATAGAGTTGCACTGCTGAAGATTAACTCCAGATCCTCTAACATGAACATCATTCAAGTTTACGCACCCACAGCCGAATCTACTGAAGTAGAAATAGAAACATTTTATCAGACCCTAGAAGACGCTCTAAAACTCACGAAGAAACATGAATTAAATATTATCATGGGCGATTTTAACGCCAAAATAGGAGAGGGTACAGTTGAGAAGGTTGTGGGAAGATACGGTCTTGGCACAAGAAATGAGAGAGGCGAAAGGCTGATCCAGTTCTGCCAGGAGACTGACATGGTTGTCATGAATACATTTTTCAAACTGCATCCCAGAATGCTTTACACATGGAAAGCTCCAGGAGATACTCCAGAGAGAATTATTAGGAACCAAATTGATTTTATCAACATAAACAAAAGGTTTCGAAACTCTATCACCTCAGCAAAAACATACCCAAGCGCAGATGTCTTCTCGGACCACAATCTATTAGTGGCAAATATCAGGATACGACTCAAAGTTATTCGTAAGAAAAGGACTCCCAGAAAGAACATAAGACTACTGAAAGAAAATAACATCCAAGAAAAGGTGAAAGAAGAGCTAAATAAAAACTTTCCCAAAATAGCTGAAAGCTACACCGACGATATAGAAGAACAGTGGAACGAAATGAAGACAGTTATCACTACACTAACAAACGAAAATCTGAAATCAAGAAAAGAAAAGAAACAAGAATGGATGACAGACGAAATATTACAGATGATGGAGGAACGGCGAAGATTCAAAAATAAAAATATACACGAATACAACAAGCTCCACAAGAATATACTGCGGAAAATAAAGGAAGCAAAAGAGGCATTGTTGACTGAGAAATGCATAGAAATTGAAACTCTTCAACAAAAACATGATGACTTCCATATGCACAAAAAGATCAAACAGATGCAGAACATTGATAATCAACGCAATACCGGCATAATCGTAGACAACGAGGGTCAGATCTTGATCAGGATTGAAGACAGGCTGAAAAGATGGAAGGAGTACATGCAAGAACTTTTCGAAGATGCAGTCAGAACACCATACGAAACAAACCACCCCTGCGGCCCAGAAATAACAAATGAAGAAGTCAAGATGGCCATCAAACGACTTAAAGATGGAAAATCACCAGGACCTGATGATGTTCATGGCGAAATTTTAAAGTTATTGGAGGAGTCCCAAATCGCAGCTCTTACCAAACTATTTAACAACATATATGAAACTGGACAATTACCAAAAGACTGGCTGCTATCAATATTCATCCCAATTCCTAAAAAAATCAATGCGAGGAAATGCGAGGACCACAGATTAATTAGTTTAATGAGCCACGCGCTTAAAGTACTCCTTAATATCATTCACTCTCGCATTTACACCAAATTAGAAGAACACATCAGCGAAGTGCAATTTGGATTCAGATCAGGCCTTGGAACAAGGGAAGCACTTTTCAGCCTGCAAGTGCTAATGTAAAGAGCAAGGGATGTTAACTGCGATGTATTTGCATGTTTTATTGATTTTGAAAAGGCATTTGACAAGGTACCACATGGAAAATTAATTGATATTCTAAGAACATCGGGAATTGACAGTAAGGATATTGAACTTATCTCAAACCTATATTTACAACAAAAAGCAACAGTACGTCTCGAAAACGAACTATCCGATGTCTTTGAAGTCGGAAAAGGAGTTCGACAGGGATTCATACTGTCACCGACATTGTTTAACATATATTCTGAAAATCTCTTTAGAGAAGCCTTGGATGAATCGGAAGACGGCATTACAGTAAATGGTAAACCTATCAATAATATTAGATACGCGGATGATACCGTTCTGTTGGCAGATAGCGCAGATGGTCTCCAAAGAATAATAGATAATGTTGTGGAAGCATGCAGCGAATATGGATTAAAACTAAACTGTAAAAACACCAAAATAATGATCATTGGTAAGAACATCGACACTAACGCAAAATTTACTGTAAACGATACAACACTAGAAAGAGTAGAGAAAATATCCTACCTGGGATGCAATATCGGTGATACATGGGATCATAGTTACGAAATAAGGACCCGTATTGAAAAAGCCAGAAGCGCTTTTGGTCGCCACAGAAGAGTCCTTTGCAACCTCTCTCTAAATATCAATATACGCATAAGAATTCTCAGATGCTACGTCTTTACCGTTCTCCTCTACGGGGTAGAAAGCTGGAGTCTTACAGAAGCTGCCATCAAACGCTTGGAGGCATTTGAAATGTGGTGCTATCGCCGCATCTTACGAGTGTCATACACACACCACACAACTAACATCACGATTCTCGAGAGGCTCGGAAAAGACAGGGAAATTATCACCACTATAAAGAACAGGAAACTGGCTTACTTCGGCCACATTATGCGTAATGATAAGTATCGATTACTAAGATTAATTCTACAGGGCAAGATCGAGGGCAAGAGAGGCCCTGGACGTAGACGTATATCCTGGCTGACCAATCTTAGAAAATGGACTGGCCTAACATCAACTGACCTATTCCGAACTGCAGTGAATAGGATAAGATGGGCTAACGTGGTCGCCAACATCATAAGAAGATAGGCACCTTAAGAAGAAGAAGATTGCAACATTTTAGTATAGTTATTGCGATCCATTTGCGGTGTTAATGGTGACGATGATGATGACATCTTTTACGCTGATGATTCGACAAGAAACTTTAAGCACAAATGTCCACACCAGACTGTTCCAAAATCCTGTTTACGATCGTATGTATAGTAAATAATTTTTGATGGTTCCGATCCCGTTAGTAGATATCGTACCAATTCGATCGGTGGGGGTAAATCGCCGAAGCTGTCATAATATGTTACTTTAGAATTATTTTTTCTATGAGCTACCCAATGAGTCCCTGCACCACGCGTACTATCCAAATTCACTATTGCTGCTTCGTAACGTCGAGGACTTTGTCTAGGTAATGAATCCCTCATATAAACGCCTCGAAAGTGTCCTATTCTTTTCTTTTTGGCATATTTTTCTATATCGATGTTAGATAGTGGTCTTCGAGGTAGGGATTCAATTAGTTTTTTGATCTACAATTTAAAAATAATCCCATACCTTTACGATATGGCTTTAGAAACAAACCATTTCCTTTCGATTTTAAATACAGGCCGGCACCGGTTTTATCTTCGCTGCTTTTTTTTAGAGCTTTTATGGCGCGCACAATTCCCGCTGCCCCACCGGCTAATGAACCCAAAGCTGATAACCCGGCAAAAATTGGTATTAATGGTAATATTCCACCAGTTTTAGGAATCGGTATTATTCTCGGTGTACGAACCTTCCTTTTGCCACCTGCCGCTTTTACCGATCTACGTGCTGCCGACAGAGCTATTTTAGATGCATTCATGACATTTTTTTACAACACATTTTTACTTCCGGCTTTTAATAATTCCTTTCGAACTGCTTGTCGAATAGCTGTTCCGAATATGACTTTCCGAACATGTCGATTTTTATTAACACCTTTCCTTTTTGTATGACGTGTGCCTTTACTAGATGTTTTTTTTGTTGATAATGATGATGGTACACCCATACCAAAACGTTGTTTCCCTTTCATAATGTTTGTAACTAACCAAGCTGCAGTTTTTTCACCTAAACTGGAATCTTTCGATTTTACTCTATTCCAAGCACTTTGTTCGAGCTCGTAGACCGCTCGATGTCTCGCACTTATGTTGTCTTTATTATGTAAATAGGCTAAATCGTGTTTTTTGCATGCGGCATCCAAAGGATTAATGCCTGGACCTTGTTACACGTTTTATTACTTTTGTTCCGGGTCCGCAATATAGATAACCGGGAATGTGTACCTCGAATGGTAATTTATTTATTAACGAATTCACAATACCGTGTCCAGTTTTATTGGAAATGTGAGACCGTCCACTTCGTTTGACGCTCGGCATCTGAATGACAGTTTTGTGAAAAATTGCCTATAAAATATCAAATTTTCCTAAGATGCGCCTTATCGATCTTAAACAAAAACTTCCTATTGACAATCTCGATGAAAAAGTCGGACTTGGATTTGAAAAGAAGATAATGAAGAGACACGGTCCTCTACTTCCTTCCTCTATTCGCGGCCTGTTAATTGGTCCATCCAATTGTGGAAAAACTAATGTCATTATTTCGCTGCTTACACACCCCCTTGGACTACGTTTCGAAAATGTCTATATTTACTCGAAATCTCTGTATCAACCGAAATATGAGTATTTAAGGAAAATTTTAGCACTCATCAAAGATTTAGGCTACTATGCCTTTAGTGATTCCAGTAATATTGTGGAACCGTCCGATGCAAAACCAAACTCTATATTTATCTTTGATGATGTTATATGTGAAAAACAAGATGTTATAAGATCGTACTTTAGCATGGGACGTCATAAAAATATCGACTCCTTTTACCTAGCGCAAACATATTCGCGAGTGCCTAAATAGCTTGTGCGAGACAATGCCAATTTTATTATTATGTTTAAACAAGATGAGTTGAATATGAAACACATATTTTCCGACCACGTTTCACCAGATCTAACTTTTACTCAATTTCAAGAAATGTCCTCAAAATGTTGGGATATTAAGTATGGATTTTTAGTAATTGATAAAGACAGTGATGTGAAATCGGGAAGATACCGCAAAGGATTTGATAGCTATATATTACTGTAATAATAAGAGAAAACACTCATTTGATTATTGAAACGTCCTTTGTTAACATCATGAATAACGCGATCGACTTAAAACGTAAACTAGTGGAAGCTACCAATGCCGTCAGAAAAAAATTTAAACAAATTAAAGCGGCTAAAGAATTTAATGTTGTGGAATTGGAGAAGTTTTACGAACCCATTTCTAAGCAGTTGACAACTATATCTGATGTGGTTAAGCAACGTCAGCAGCAGCAGCAGCAACAACAACAACAACAACAACAACAGCAACAACATTATCCAGCTACAAAGTCACATAGTCTCAGTACATCCCTGCAGTCGACTCAAATATCAGGTTTTCCCCAACCTACACATTCCTTTCAAACCTCCACACCTATTCAGCAGCAGCATCGCATTTCAAAAGAAGATATTAGCCAATCGGTGTTTGATACACCCTCGACATCAACTAATACATCTATCGCATCCGCTGACACCACAACTTCCGATACGTTTAACGCTCACCTGAAAGGATTACGTTCAAAACCATCTCTATACGATACTGTATATGGTGTACGTTTTGGTTCAAAAACAGATTATAACAAAAATTTTATTGGTAATTTAGAGGTGCGTTTTCGAAATGGAAATATTGTCTTATACAAAAAAGGGACAAATATTGCAAAATATGGTGGATCACCGGCACTTTATGATTTGTTATTTCTTAAAACACCCCCAAGTGTAGGCAAGGAACAACAATTAAGTGATAATGTACTTTCAACGTACAAGGAAGTTTTGGAATCAACGAGTGCTGTCTACAACAATTTTAAAAAAAGTGATGGTTTACGGGAGACCAGATTGAACAAATATTTACGAATTATTAAACCTCTGATAATGGGCACAAAATTAGGTGGTACTATTACAAGAAAAAATCTCTCTGAAAAACTACAGTTACCCACAAAAAAGAAATTATCTTCGAAAAAATTTCAATATGTCTACTGGAACAAAGCTAAAGAGTTGGTGGATCATTTACGTTTGTTGTGGAGTTCCAAAATGGCCGGTCACACTGGACACGAAAATGAAATTATGTCAATCATAGAGGAATTACGAGAAGAAGATATAATATATTAAGCTCAATATTTAATGATATTATTCAGTTCTTCCTTCGATCTGAAACCTTTAATATTACTAATAATATGGAGCCCAGTCTAGAAAAAATCAAAATTGTTAATGAACTACATAGAACGGCTAGAAAAAATTTTGTAAGACGGCGCACGATAATAAAAGGATACAGAGATTTGTGGCAAATTGATTTGGCTGAAATGCAACAGTATGCTGATGAAAACGATGGTTATCGTTATATTTTGGTGTGTATAAATTGTTACTCTAAATTTGTCTATATTAAAGCCATAAAAAACAAGACTGGTATAGAAGTTACTAATGCGATGAAAAGCATCATTGAAGAGGCATCATATACACCAACAAATCTGCAAAGTGATCAAGGAAAGGAGTTCTATAATACAAACTTTCAAGCCCTGATGAAAAAATATAACATGAAGCATTATTCCACTTACAGCACAAAGAAAGCTGCAATTGTTGAGCGAGTCATAAGGACTTTAAAAAATAATTTATATAAACAATTCTCGACAAGAGGATCTTACAAATGGATACATATATTATCGGCAGTAACAAAAACCTATAACCATTCGAAACATCGCACCATTGGAATGAAGCCTTCAGACGTGCAAGAAAAAACACAAATTAAAGCATACGATTATTTAAAAATTGTACCTAAAAAATTTAAGTTTTCCGTGGGTGACATTGTGCGTATTAGCAAGTACAAAAGCTTATTCGAGAAAGGATATACGCCCTCTTGGTCAACCGAATTGTTTAAGGTTGTAAAAGTTAACGTTACAAATCCACCTACTTACTTGTTGGAATCGTTAGAAGGTCAGCCTATAAGAGGGTATTTTTACGAATCAGAACTACAAAAAACAAGCAGTCCTGTCGTTTATCTAGTAGAAAAGGTCCTTAGACAACGCAAGGAAAATCACACCGATCAATTATTTGTCAAATGGCTAGGATTTCCCAACTACTTCAACTCTTGGATAGATAAAGCTAATATTGTTTAAATAACATATTGTATGACTATAATTTTAATTTAAAATGTAAAATAAATAAACAATATATTGTAAAATAAAGTTTTTATTTCAATCTTCATCATTAAAAACAATGACAATAAAACATCATACACATAAATAACATTTCAATATTCTTGGAGGGAAGGTCCAATTCACCGACGACTACGACGTTATCTTCAAGGCTATGCCACTCGGAGTGCGTTCTCCTATTCTTTAACCTGCTTTCCCTTTTTTAGATTTTTTTTGAAGTCGAGCCGTACGACAGTGCGCTTAATGAGTCATTTAACGGCTGATGATAGAGAATTTTCTGAATAACTTCAATTTTTGTTTTAAGCTCATTATTATTTTGGTATATCATGGGGAGGACATCCTTGTTAAATATGTCACATATTACAACTGCAAAATTGTAAAACTTTCTATTAACAAATTGTTTTGTCACAGCATCGTCATCATCTTTAGGTTCGCCTAAGTTGGTTATGATTTTTCCACCCATATCATACTGCCCATCCGCTGTAAGTTTAAAACCAATCCCTTGTTGCCCAGATAATATATGATAATTTTCATTACATTTCTGACGACCAAATTTATCAATTGTGTTGTTTCCTCGATTCATTTTCAATCTTTACTAAACTATTTTATTTTTATTTGCCCTACTTATATTAAATTTTTCAGCTGAGAAAAAGAAACACTGCCTATGATCTACTGGGTTGGTATGTTTATAAAAGAAATAAAACAAAACTGTGATTGTAACAGATATTTATTTACAGTTATTTAATTGCACAAATACAAAAATTATAAAAAATTAATTTTCTATGTCTTCATTTTCGTTGCTCAAAATTCTATCCCATCCGACACTATTTCGATCGTCAACGTCTTGGGCTGTTGCTGTTGCAGAAACCAATTCATATTTTGCAGCAAGCTCACCTGGTAAATGTGGAATATTGACGAGGTATTCTTTTAATTCTTCTTCAACCATTTCAGCACAAAATGTATCCATGTCTATGGAACCATATAAAAATTTGTCGAACAAGTGTGCCCCAGCCATAAAATTGATTGCATCCCTGATCTCGTTCTTATATTGATCTTTGGTTGCATCAATATGCGAACAATCATTTACGCTATCTAACATATCGTGAGCCATATTTCTTAATTCTCTCCCCAACCAAAATATGTATCTATCTACACATTCGTTGACGGTCGTCGTCGTCGCATCAGCAGACATCTTTAACAGAAATAATGAACACGCGTAAGTATTCTGACATGTACAACTATATTTTAAATTTAATTACATCCTTTTTTCAAACAATTTACATACAATTTACTCCAATGAGCCAAAACGTAATAATGATCGAGTATTGTTTCCAAGAACTCTAGTGCCCTGCCCCAAATAAGTTAGAGTGTATTTACTTTTAGTTTTACTCATAATATCTACAATATCGTCATATAGTGTTTCGGCCACACGTTTTGGCAAAAAAGTCTCAAATGTTCTATTATCGCCGTCATCGTGTAAAGCCACTAAAAGAGTTTTACCAAATCGTGTAGTCATTGAAACCATCTTTACAATTTTATACACTTTGCCTACAATCATTTCGGTAACCTTTTTTCTCTCTAAAACCTCGAAATCTTTGCTGAACATTTCATTAATTTCATCTAGAGTTTCTTTTGCAATACTCATTATTGAAAAAATGGTATATAAATCCAAAAATTACCGTGAATATAAAAGCACTTTCAGAACATTACACGAACACAATATTTGATGTTTATGCCACTGATATCTGCGACTGTTTGAAGTCACTTCTTTTCCCACGAACCTTTATAGCGAGTTTTCAAGGTCGAACTGTAACAATGGTGGGGGTAGTTTAACGATAGAAATAGCGGAAGGAGTATTCAAGGTCAAATGACGTCACACATTTAAATTGGTATAAGGATAACTTCAAGGAAAAAATATAATGAAACAAATAACTAAATTTTATGTACTTTATTGATTGATTTTTTTTTGTCGTTCTCCTATACGTGTAACATTATCATCTAAACCTAATTTTCTTAATTTGTTCAATAATAATTGTTTGTTTTTATTTCTTAGAAAATTCTTACAAACTATACTCGCTAAAATACACACTTCGGCATGGTCCATATACTTATTACTTTATACGTATTTCAAATGCGTAAAATTCCGAACAGGCTGCAGAAATTAGAAATTCTTCGTACATTTCTCGCACTAAACTTTCCATATTAACTACTACTACGTTAAACTTAAGTCCTACACTCTAATTTCATCTAACACAACCGGATCTGCAATGAAACTAATCAGTTTTTCCAAACAGTCACTAAACCCCAACTTTTTTATTTCACGAACAGAGTCTTGTAAATTTATTGTTTTGCTGCAATATTTACGACATGCATTCGCAGCCTTTTCATATTCATAAGCCAAATCACAATAGCGCGACGCCCATTCTGCTCGACTTTTCATTGCATCATTGAAATAATTACTAGCCGTTTCAGTGAACTCATCGCCCAATTTTTTTACTGTCTCTTGCAAAGCACTATTCATATTATTCACTCATTTTTTACATTCACGACACTTTTTTATTGCTGGTGGTGGCCCATCTATATAATGACGATATATTTGTTCATAGTGAATGTAACAGGGTAAGCTTAACTGTAGTTCCTTGTCACACCGATATGGCGCTGGCAGCTTATCCCAAATTTGCCGTAAACTCAGCGTATCAACGCAAGTTTTTAAATATTCGAGAGGAAAAAATGCTAGATCCTTTTCTTCAAAATCACACAAACTTTTTAAATTACTCTGATATAAACAAATTACTCTGCCGACTTGCTCTATAATTTTTTCTTTAGATAGTTCCGTATCTGACATTTCACACTGAATGAATGTAAATAGATTCACACAATTTTATAGAACAATTTGCAAGCTCAAAATCATTTCAAGATCATCTCACACTATTACAATGCACAAATAACTACTTCAAGGTCACACACCCAAGATGGCCCCCCAACAAAGTCAAGGCCGTCTCGACCAAGGTCAAGGTCAAGGTCACACACACACACACACACGCGCAACCTTGAACACAAGGTCAAGGCCAAGGGCAACGCACACGTGCACTTTCAAGGTCAATGACAAGGACATGTGGGCGGGGCCAAAGAGGGGTGAGGCAGGGTCAAGGTCAAAGTCGAGGAGTGGGGGGATGAAGAGGATCGGGTTATGTTCAATACTGATGCCAATGATATGATGATTGGCGGGCCAAGAAATCAAGAAAGTAAGATGACAGAATGTGATATATTCTTAAATTTTGGTATATTTCACTATGGAAAAACATAATGTTTGTACGTTTATATTGTATTTTTAAAATCATTATTTAAAAATCACCAATATTTATTTTAATTTTTGATCTTGTTTGGACCCACAGCAAATGACAGAAAGGCTTATGTTGTTGAATGAAGAGAAACATAAAATTAAGCTGAAAAACAAAAGGGCCCGAAAAAAGACTTTTTTGTAGAAATTTTTAATTATTTAAAAAGCAAGGATTTAAAATTGTGGATACTCTGGAGCGGAAAGCGTCCATCAAAAATGGCGTAATTTAGAAAAAAGTTTCATAACATATGAGATTAACAAGAACCAAACTGGAGCTGGATAAATGTATGAACCATTATTATATGATTTATTATTTTAAATTTTGGGAAGAAAGCATAAAATTCATCCACCAAATTTGGTGGATTCTCTAGATTCTGAAGATAGAAGTTAAAGAAAATGAGCAAAAAATAAATAAAGAACTTACAAGAAGTTACAGAGTAGATCCAGGTAAGAAGTAACTATTTTAACAGTATCAAAAAAAAACTGCGAAGTTAAAGCGGGTATGGGAGGAAGTAAATAAATCTCTTTCCAGGTAAGAAGAGAATCAGGAAAAAAGATTTAATAGATTAGAAAAATTATTAGAAGATCAAAACCGACAGAGAGAATGTTCCAATGACTTGTTCGAGATTTTTATTAGGAAGCAATTTGAAAGTAACGATTAAATACAAGCTAAGATTTACATTTTGATAAATGATGTCATTGTTTTTGTTGGAATAATTACTTAGAAAAAAAATTTTTTTGATGAGATTTACAAGAATGTTATTTTTGATGTTTAAGATTTATAAGACGGCTATTTTGTTATTTTTTTTTAATTTATAATAATGTTATTTTGATTGTTTATATTTTTTGTTATGTTTAAAGTTAATTTTGTGTTTAGATTTTTTATATAAAAATTTCTTCAAGGTAGTTTTTTTGTTCAGAAATGTAACAAGTTGTTCACATATTGATTAATGTATATGAGCAATAGCCTAGATTTCCACTACATGTTTAACCAACACTCGTAATTTTCAATGGAGCCTCAATTTTTACTCAAATAAAGTGACTAAAATATTGTCTTTTAAATATTGTACATAATTAAAAATAATTAATAATTAATGGCCAATAAAACTGAAAATTATAAATTCGTACTTTGTAAAAACTCTTCTCTTTTTAAAGCAGCAGCAGCATAAATATATTCTCCTTTTTGAAATATTTGTCGTGATTTCATCATCACAGGATCGTTCTTCTAGAATGTTATTATTTAATAAACAAAAATTTTATAAAATGCAAGAAGCCATGACAATAACTGATGCAAATTTAATAACATTTACATCATATATTATAACCTTCTCCAACGGCCTTTAATAAGCCCAAAAGCATTTTCAATACAACATCTTGTCTTACTAAAAGAATAGTTAAATGATTCTTTCCTCTTGTTAAATTACCATAATCTTTAAATGAAGATATTAACGATTCTTTTAGAGGGTAGGCTGAATCACCAAGAATCGGAAATTTGACATGAAACAGTGATTATTGTCCTCGATCATTAGTCACGGCAGTATCATGTGCATAGCCAGGCATTCCCACACATACAGTCGAAAAAATTTTGTCATTTGTACATACACCTACAAATATATTTAATCGAAAAATTTGTAGTATAAAGAAAATGCAGTGCTTAAGGAAAAGTATCAAACTGAACATATATTAGTAAAAGACAGTACACGCACCCTGTAAAATGAATGATTTCGTCATTTTTCGATTGGTGTAACTACACTTAGTGGGATCTTCATATTAATATATGATCCACCTATTTCTCCGATCACTTCTGCAAACCAAATTTATATGTGGTTAATAAGGGTGTCTTCATAATTTAAACAATTAATATTTGGTTATAGAAATATACTCACTTGGGAAGTTTCCAATTTGCATGAATTTCTCTACAATTATTTCCCATTCATACTTTGAACGCCACTCTAAATATTTATTCTGTAATTTAAGTATTTGTTTCACACAGTCATGAACAATATTACAAGCTGATGATGGACCTAAATTAAAAAGTTCATCCATTCTGAAATAAGTCATTTGAGCCCTAAATATATAATTTCAACTAACAACTTTTTTTCTGCACTTAATTCGAAATTTTCTCCTACATAATCATTTTCCTTTAATGGATAAATTTTTTCAGTTCTTCAATAGATTTTGAAAAGTTTTTGGGCACATTCCATACAACTTATACAAGTCCATATCATATATCAAAGACAAAATTTTCGACATATAATGTTGGTCTAATACAAATTCCACGAATTTCTTTTACAATACCTCAAAACGATAGTCAGCTGTAAGCTTGAATACAATTTAAACTGCTTAAAAGAGATGTATTCAACAGACGTGACAATTTTGTAATCTTTCGTAAAAGGTCACATGAATGGACCACTATTTTGGTAATGGTTTTTCTGATAACATATTTCATCTCCTTTCTTTTTGTTTATCTCCGCTTCAGAACGCAAATACGTAGTATTATCTGTTGATTCATAATTTGTTACTTAATGAAAAAATATTGCTGCCATGTCACTATCTCTATCTTCAATTTTTAGTAATATTTACTAAAGGGTTTTCAGGAACGTAGATTCCGAGTTTAAAATTAGTTTGGAAAAAAGTTCAGGTTAATTCTGGCGAACCGATTTCTACTATTTGCAAAATTATTTCAAAATTGGTATTAGTAGATTTTCTGGCTAGACGAGTTGGATTCTAAAATTATTTTTAAAATTATATATATATATTATTGCATTTGCCAATATCTTTCAAAATTGGTATTTAGAGGTTTAAAAAAAATTGTTGCTGAATTTATTGTGGTTTACAATAATTTTGACCAAAAAGGTATTTGTTTTTTAACCAACTTCAAAAAGAGGTGCTGAATTCAAGTGCTAAATATTTTGGCGTTAGGTTTCGGAAGTTGCTTTGGTTATTTAATATAATTTTGACAAAAACTGAAAATTTTAAAATTATTTTCTTATTTGAATTCAATATGGTAGCAAAATAATTTATATTTTCCTAATTCTTCCAAAACTAGTAGTAGTTAGTTTTCGTGGGAGCAGTTCATACATCGAGAATTAATTTCTATAAATTTAATATAATGAATAAAATATGCCGGGCTAAAAAATTTAGATTATTTTGAAATTTGCTGCCTTAATAGTTCTTGTTTGAAAGTCAACGATCTTGGAATTCACTTTCCTTAAACTTTATTCATGACTAATTTGTCATGTAGAATTATCAAAACGCTGGAATAAGATATATCTAATGTTTCAGCAGCATTTCTGATCACTTGAAGTTAACTAAAAAGATTTCAAGTCCATTTAATATAGAAGTCGTATAATAGCTATGTCTTCTAACCAAAGATATGGAAAATAAATACTTGTTAAGAATATATTCGCAGAGCAGTTTTGCTTAGTGTTATACATACCACCACAAAACATTTTTTCATTTGTAATTATTGCCTCTTAAAGACAAGCTTAGATGCATAATAATTTTCTATTATGTGTCTGTTTGTTTCTATACATTCTTCTAAATTTAGGATTTAATCAAGAAAATTGAAATCTCGCACGGTTATTTGGTGCTTCTCCATTCGTGTAGTTTAATTAACACTAATATATTAAGTTATAAAAATCAAACTAAAAACATTCTATTATTCCATTATTCCCTTACCAAATATTTATGGAACCAATCACTTCACTCAAAAAAAACCTTTTAACTTCATTTAGAATATTTACTTAAAAAGTATTAGACTTATTAGTATTTCTACCTGGTTCATGAAAACAATAAATGTACTTAACGAGGATCAGTCGATTTTCAACTTTGGTCACGTGCGGCACAAGTCGATCCTTAATCATAATTGAAAAGATATACAACTCGATTGACCGAACTTCGTAGAAGTTTCAAGGTAGAAATTAGTTGAAAGAAAAAAGAATTTTAGATACACTGTGAGTATTTATTTGTTTGTTATGAGGATGGAATCTGTTGGCAAACTTATTTCGTTGGATGTACCTAAAACGCCAGAATAATTAACTCGAAATGGGGAATACATTTAAATAGTAACACTTTCTTCTATTAAAAAAGGTAACATTTAATATTTTAAAAATCCTCTCTTCTGGCCCAGACAAACACTGTACTTTTTATTCAGACACATAAATACCCTATGCGAGCATATATATATATATATATATATATATATATATATATATATATATATATATATATATATATATATATATATATATATATATATATATACTTATTATCTTGGCCAGTTGTTGTTGTTTATTATTGTTAGCCTTTTGGCACACACTATAATTTCTTGGACCTGTCCTACTGTCCTAAGCTAGGATAAAGTGCGGAGGGGTGTTTCCAAGAGTACGCAATAAAACATGTAAATTTATCTCAAAAGCGGCGTCATCTACTAGGTACAACTTTTTTTATAAAAGATGTAAAGAAATAGGTATTTTTAATCAGAATTTAATATATCAAGCCACAAAAAGTTTACGAAACTTTAGATGTAGGCGAAGTGCTGCTGGTAGCGACCTCTACAATGTTCATCGACACTGTAATCAGATCTTAATTTCTCATTCCTAAATACCACATTTAGTGCAAATCAAGCTATTATTAAAACAAATATTTGCACAAAAAGTTTAAAAAAATATATAAATTTGACACCCCGAATTTCCGAAACTACTAATTTTTGAACTAAGATAAATTGAGATAGATCCTCATATTTTAGCGTTAGGATTTTGCGCTTGAGTTTTGTACAGACCTTTTAGGGACACCCTGTATTTGTTCGATTCTCGAGGCCCGCATTTTGTATTTGTGCCTGTATAAAAAATGTACAGTGTGCAAGGCGATCATATACCTACTTTCGATTCCCAAGACTTTTATTGGGTATTTCTGTGTCTGAATATAAAATACAGTATTTTTGTGGGGATTTTTAAATTAAATTAAAATGTTTCGAGACCACAGCGCCAATTTATAACGCCAGAGGAGGTGGAATGGAATTAGAAGCTTAAATTAGTATTGGCAACTGAACGGTTTCCCCAGAGATACCTGGTGGCCCATGTAAAAAGCTTTCTGAGCCATGTCAATTAAAAAAAACGTTGGGAATGGGGTAAAATAATTTAAAATATTATTTGTTGACTAAATAGCATATATTTGTCAATTGGAAACGTAAATTAGTGATCGAAATTATAAAGTCTTATTTTTTTAATTCTAAATTAGAAATCGCGACCATATCTGACTTTGGGGCGAGCATCAGCAATGTTTTCATTTATTCAGTTGTTTTTCTTACCATATTTAAAACGTGCAATATGAGTGTTTCGAAAGTTGATAATGAAGATATGATTAAAATATTAGTGAGTGGTATAAACAAATTGTATGTATGTCCTCTTGTCCTGCAGGAAATGTAAGTGTGTTTTTGCTTCTTTGCAGCATATCACCAGGTACGTATATTTTCTATTTGAAATAATCACATAAAAAATGTTTTAGAAGAACTGAAAAAGCAGAATAGAGAATTTGCAACAAGTCAGTTCTACGGATGTTTTGAAGAAAAATATTTTCAGTTCTTCGTCAGTCACATAGCTAATACTAATTTTAGCATCAGCCTTATTGAAATGCCAATAATTCAACTTTTCCTCATTGTTGCTTGCCTTCTTTGCAAATTCTCCATTCTGCTTCTACAATTTGTCATTTATATACATTTTTCTTGTAATATTTGCATACAAAAGATACTTGTTGATATGCACCAAAGTTTAAAACATTTGCTGGCATTTCCTGCAGGACAAGACTTATATATAATCTATTTATGTATACCATTTACTGAAACATTAATTACAGTCTCCTGTGGCTTATCATTAAATCTAGAAGATTGCGCAATATGTGCCAAAATAGCAATTTCTTTATCATTTTTGCATTTAATTAATAAAATTTAACTTGCCTATAAAACAGTTTCTTCTTCGATAATTGGAAGTTTTGATTCGACTGAAATAATTAAAATATTTTGTAAATTCACTTCAATGGAAGTTTCCGAAAAAAACTCCTTGTGCGCATTTCGAATATAGTATGAAAAACAATTAAATAAATGAAAACATTGCAGATATCCGCTAAAGGGTCCGATACAGGGACGATCTTATATTCAAAACAAAATTAATCAGAATACTGAAGTGTTTAATTATAACTTGAGAAAATAAAACATATACTTTGATCTTTCCATATTTAGATCGAGAAATGTTTTATACGGTGTTCGTAAAATTTATGTTTGAAATATATGCGTTTTATTGTAAAAAAAAAATACAATATACTTACCTTCGTAAACAAATTTTCTAAGTTCAATTTAAACAAACACAGGAATTTTTTTTTTATTCTCAAAGCGGCAAAAACTATAACTATTTCTGTTGCCGATTCTAAGGTTTAATCTCAAGGTTTCATATTTAATTTTCCTTTTTAATTTTCCTTTTAAAAAGTTTTGTTAGCAAAAAACTTTGCGATATTACTTCCGGGTTTGAAAGTTAAACCTTTTTATGAATCTTGCTATTATTTTTTTTACAAATATTTACATATTTAGTACGTGAAGAGTACGACATACAGCTAATCGTTTAACTCAACTGTGCGGCAGGGTTACTATACAGTGTTTTGGGAAAAGAGAAATATAGGCGTCCTAATTTGTCGTTTTAACTTGATATTGAACATTTTTTTTATTTTCTTGTTTTGAATTACTGAGGATACTATCAATAAGCTTATTATTTTTGATTAGAAAATGACTGAATATAAAAATTTTTAATTCCTCCAATTATAAAGTGGTTATATCAAATAGGGTAATAAAGGTCCTATAAATTGATTTATGTTTATTTAGAATTATTTTTACGCTTAAGATTTTCTTGAATTTTTTGTTTTTCGGGAAAATAAAAAATGGTGCCAAAGTTTAGCATAATAGTAAGTCTTTTACAAGTCGGGTAAATACATATATATGTAAAAATATTAAAAGCTATCAAATCAATTACCTCTCTCTATTACAGGATACTGATATCGGCTATATCTATATATATTAATTTATTAACCAAAATTTAGAGTCCTACGTAATGAAATTTGTTTACGTCTCGGCACCGTTCTACAAGTTTATTAAAAGCATTCATAAATATTTAATTGAGTCAAGTAAAAACGTTATTTAATTACGCAAAAAAAAAACGAAAATTAAAAGCCTTTTACTTAAAGTTCAATAGCATGCTCGCTGAATACTTTAACGCGAGATAAGGCCAACTCTTTAAATATAATTTCTCTCGAGAGCATCTTTAAGTGCTTCTAACCTAAAATTACATTTAAAAAAAGGGCTACGGAGTTTTTAGATCAAATTCCAAATAGAGAGTCAGAGTGATTCCACATAGTCAATACTTTTTTAACATATTTCAATATTTTAAACATAGTAATAAGTAAAAATATTGGCATTGTTAATTATGTGAATTTTTAAAATTCAAGGTTAGTTACAACCTTCAGCATTTTTTGTTAATGTACCAATTGTTAGTTCTAGGATAAAATTTTCTGATAATATTCTATGGAAATTAATTTTTTGAAAAATTACATTTTTTGCATAGAATTTTTTGTAAATACCTTTAAATAAAGATATAGGTAAATCTGGGTGTAGTAAAATTTTGAAACAGTTATATTCAATTAAAAACTAAATTTATAATTAGCTTATCAATTCGTGATTAGCGAATCCGGAAACCACGTAAATCGAAATTATAAATAAAGATTTATACATCCTAATTTTAAAGAAACCATTTAAATTCCCAAAGATGTGTTTTGAACAATGATTAAATCGACTTTAGAAAATTGTGTTGAAAAGTAAAAATGATTTAACAAATGCATTATATTTCTATTAATTTAATAGCACTAAATTTAATTGTGGAAAATGAAAGGATTGAGATATATAGATCTCCCAAGAGATTTTTCTTTTCGGATTGCATGAAATTCCGAAAGATGGCCCTGCTTGCATCAAAATATTTATTGAGTTCAATATAAGTTGCCTGTAGGATTTAATGTTTTTTTGGCAGATGTACTTGCATACCCTATATTAATGAAAACTAATAAGTACGAAACCTGTCTGCAGATAGCGATACACTCTCAATGGGAGAGATTTCCACCTATTTATGGTAATACCTAACAACATAAGCTTTATTTGTTTATCCACTTACAATTTTTTAATCTCGGTACTACCTTTAAACTACTAAAATTATTTAATTAGTTACAATATAAAACAGCTCTTAATTTATTTTTTACTTTTTTTACTTTTTAGCCTAGTTGGTTTAATAAAAAATGTATATTTGTTGCAATATTTTTAGTTTCAATTAGTCTTTAAAATGAATAGGCCTAATAATATTATTTGTAGGCATGAAAGATTTTTAGAAGAGTGCGAAAGACAACAAGTTTTATTGAGATAGGATGGAACAGCCAATGGGTTAAAAAGCAATACCGAAACTAGATAGCGTTCGCCAACCAACAGTTTCTTAGTTTTCTTTTTAAAATTCTGCAATAAACATACCATGAAAATATTTTTACAGAACCCCCTTGCAAATACCTTCTATAACATAAACCAAATCAAAATATTACCCCTAATAAAATTTATAATTGAGAAAGTTTGTTGACCAGGAATTTTCCTTAGCTTTGAGCCACTTTTAATATTTTTATAGGATTCCCTCATAAGCTGTGTATAAATATGTTGAGTCATGTCTGTGATGATCCTCCTCTAAATTTTGCCAAGTTCGACCGCCGGCATCAAAGGAGATAATAAAAGCGTCATTTGTATTTTTCGCGAGCGGCGCGACCAAGGCTCGAAGTAACTCATTTTTTGTCGATTTTTGGTGCGATCACCAAGAAAAGTTTTTATCTAGTTGGACGGTTTCATAGCACGTTTTTGAAAAAATTTACTTCTCAGCGAGACCGACGACACGAGAAATATGATGAAACTGGCTTGTTGTATCGCAGATGATTCTATCATCTCGTTTGGCACCGGTCGCTGAAGGCACAAGACTTTCGTGAGAAATTTCCATGGTGGCTCGACATCGAACTCTACAAAATTAAAAAAAGACTCGTCACGGGTCCCCCTAATCTTGTTTTTACACGCATCTAGAATATGCTGAAAACTTGATCTCTCTTTCATCAAAAGTTACGAGCAACCACTTTCTTTTTTCAGGTGAGTTAAAAATATTCCTTGCTAACTATTAAATTTATTGAAACCGTAACTTTATAATTATATTTTCTTGTTTAAATCTAATGCTTTTTTGGATTAAAAAAAATACTTCGGCTGATAGTATTATTCAAATCAGTTTGAAAAAATAACGATATGTAAGAAACCTTAAATTTTATATCCTTTCTCAATTTTTCATACGCTTTCAAATAAATCATCGTATTTTGCCATGTAACATGTTTTGTAACATATTAAATTTTAAAGTATAAACAGTCAAATAACATTAATAAAATAAAAACTTTAATATTAGACTTGAATTGAAAATTTAAAATGAATTAATTAAAACGCCTTTCTTTTAACACATCTGACATCTATATTCTTAGATGGTTTATAATTTTCTTCTTTATACAAATAAGGAAACCAATGTAATGCTAAAACTGTACTCACAATACACATAAACAACAAAGTAATACTCCTAATTAAAAATAAAATAATAAACGTTCATGTGGTGCCTTCCTCCAATTTCGCAAAGCTCCGGACCAGATGGCTACTCTCTGAAGTTGTTTTGGGCAGTTTAATTTATTTTTATTGGAGATTCAAGAGGATAAAGCAGCTACAATATGGGTAGTTTTGTTTTAGGTTTATGTAATTCATTAAGAGAAAGGAACCTGGGGGTTGCAATAAAAGGAGAGGTATGTTTCGAAAGTGAAGGTTAAGAGATATTGGGTATTTTACACAAAACAGGAATGTTGAAATGTTAATTTAGAAAACGGAGTTTGAAGTTACATAAAAATATATTCTTTGTATTGCTGAATAACAAGAAATAGTTTAAAATAACAGTTCCAGTTGATTTATCATGTTAACTGTAAAAAAAATATTTATCTATATATAACTTAAATTTGACAAGCTACCGAGCTAATAGTATGACATAAGTTGTTTGCTTTATATCCAGGTATTCTGAAGCTAGGGGTTGCCATTCAGCGACAGTTACGTGAGAATCGAATTTACTCGACTGAGATTTAAATTTCAAATACAACAAACTAAGAGTCGCTTGTCAACAATAAAATGCCGATTTTAACCACAGTTAAGAATAAATGAGAATCTGTTGGAGCGGTTAGAAATATGCAAAAATAACAATATTCTTTTGAAAACCAAATCGCCCGACAAACCAGCAGTGGACAATGACAATGACATAGATCTTGAATCTTGATTAAATTCCGAAGGTGAGATGGAAATTACCGAAACTCATGCGAACGATTTGACTAAAATTACTAGTAAAAAACGGACAAGTAAAACCGCTATAGACCTAAAAACATATCCAGAAAGAATACTGGCCGAAATCAAATAATAACTCATTAAATTTAAATTTCAAGAAAGCGGGCTTGAAAAAGTTCAAAATTGATTCAAACAAAATGCAACGGTCCAAAGTTTCCAACATTTACTAACTTCTAGGAATCAAAATATTAGTCAAAATGTTCAAAATGCTAATAAAGTTACTAGGGTTTCACCTATAATCATCAGATATAAATCAAAATACACTGAGGGTTCTAAACATTTATGGTGCCAGATGGTGTAAAAATACATGCTAGATCCCCCAAAGGATTTAGTTCTATTGTGAGACTTCTCAATGAACAAAAAGTGCTCTACCATTCGTTTAGATTTTAAGGTTAGGATTTAGAATTTACACCTGAAGCATAATACCAAAGAACAAAGACCAATAAAACTCAATGCTACAAATGCCAAATTTTCAGCCATACACAGTTTAAGTGCACGGTAAAGACAAAGGGACTAAATGTGCAGGCGAGCATCTAACATACCAATATTACAAAGATAATGAGATAAAACTCACATGTGCAAACTGTGGCAGAGAGCATCTTTTTTTAACCTTTTAATTATGAAATATTATGGTTATTTACTGGTAGTCGATCATGCAAATTCACCAAGTCAGCAAGGTCGCTATCCGGGTCATGATGAACCGAGGTTGTAAGAAGGCGATTCGTTGACTTGGTGAAAAAAACAAAACATGATAAAAAGAACGGACATGCTTGGGAAAAGGTTGAATCAGTGCAATGAGTTTAAGGGTCAGTTGATCCGATGCAGAGCAGCCAGTCTATTGTGAGTTAGTTAATTGCCCAGAAGATTAGTGAAGCGAAAATCCCAAGCGTGTCCCAGTCCAGAGCAGGTCGACAAATAGTAAAACTCTAGTGACAATCCCCGTGAAGAGTGCCAAGATGAAGATAATCTTAATGTAAGTTAAAAATTTAGTCATAATGATGTACAGTCCAAAATGTTATTTTTGAATAAACTATTTTGTATATATTATCCGAAGTAAAAGAGTTTAGTTAGAGTGTAAGCTCTGAAGACAAAATTTCTAAATTTCCCTAGTCACACCTCAAAACTGGGCGTGACAATATATATATATATATATATATATATATATATATATATATATATATATATATATATATATATGTATCTATATATATATATATATATATATATATATATATATATATATATATATATATATATATATATATATATATAGTTTTTCTCGTAATAGACAATAACGAGAAGAGACTTTGTCACTCGTGTTACGAAATACTTCAATTTTATAAAAAGGTTGGTACTCACAAACACGTAAAAATTGCCGCTACGAATTTTTTTCTAGGTAATGTGTTTTAATTTTTAATAATACTGTAAATAATATTAAAGTAGATTGAGAAACACAATGTCACGAGAAAAAATACAAGAAGTTAAAACTCAGACAGAACAATGTCCTACTTGTCTTGAGAATATGGTAATAGATAAAATATGCACCCTACATGAGGTAGATAGTGGTTCATCTTGATTTAAATATTATTTGGTACTCGTATATCAAAAGACCATCTAGAAGTAGGGAAATTGTGCGAACCTTACTCGTATATTTAAACTAATAATACTTCGGAATTTATACGTGAAATATTAAAGTTAAATTTGTTTTATGATATTTGTAGTTTCAAACATAATATTTCTCATTCAGTTTTATTAACAGAGTTCATAACGCAAGAAGGTACTGAAGACGTTTAGTGTCTAAAATGGAAAACTTGGCGCGAAAATTGTTTAAAGACTTTATTACGAACGAGGTATGTTCGAGACATAATTCTTTTTTGGCAAGAGAGGAAAGTGATGGTCATAATTTTAAATTACATTTAAAATAAAAAGACCTTTTTTTTCTCTTAGGTTTTTGACTAATTATGAGGGAGATAATATCCTGTATTCTATTTCATTAACGATTCTGTTTGCTTGTATGTCTTTGGTGGCAGCATTTATAGAGAATAAGGTGGTTTAAAAACATAATGGGTGATTTTATATCCATATAACAATGCTAGTTATTTAGGTATAAACTTGTTGTATTTATCCTTAAATGACTGAATACCTAAAACGATTCCCATATTTTTAAATTAGCAAATTTTTTAATCAAAAATTGATCTTTTGAATAATCTTCAATAAGTTGAAAATCATGGTTTTTGGGTTTAGACCATGTCACAACTGGAATTATTATCCGACGTTTCGCCTACGATTGTACTAGGCATCTTCAGTGATCTTTACTCCACGAGATAAGAACACTGAATGAGTATCGAGGAGTAACAGCCCGGTATTTATACCTGACTAGTGCTCAGCTAACCATGATCCAACATTTTAATCGATTTCCACGTGTGATGTAGATTGTAACCCGCATCTCTATTAATATTATTTAGATATCTACATCCCACATTCCCTTTCTTGATGTACTAGTACAAAGGAAATGGCAAATTAGGACATACTGTGTACAGAAAACCAACATATACAAATGTCTCAATGCAACATCACTCCATCATCTTCCTCAAAAACAATCCGTCATAAACTCTTTGGTACATAGAGCACTTTCAATATGTGACGAACAGTCACTGAAACAGAAAAACTGAGTAATACTCTGAGAGGTAACAGATATTGCGCTGAAGATATAAGACGTTCTATAAATAAATATAAAAACCCAACTCCCCAACAAAATGTCATAAATGAACCTCCTATGGACAGTCTTGTCTTACCTTACTTACACGGAACCATCGACAAGATTGCTAGATTGCTCCGAATATCAAACATACGGACAATTTTCAACACATGTAAGAAAATTGGACAATGTTTGAAGTCTACAAAGGACGCAATTCCATTTCAAACAGAAGGGGTTCACAAGACACCGTGCTCTTGTGGTAAAGTGTATGTAGATGAAACAGGACGGTCTATATCCACTAGGCTTAAGGAACATGAAAGATGTATAAAAAAGAAACAAATTGTACAATTTGCAGTAGCTGAACACCAGCATTGCTCAGGTCACACTTTTAATGTAAAGAAACTAAGGTGCTAGCATCAGTACCTAGTTTCTTTAAACGTAAAATTAGAGAATCGATCGAAATATGTAAATATCCAAATAATATTAATAGAGATGCGGGTTACAATCTACATCATACGTGGAAATCGATTGTAGCGCTGGATCATGGTGCGCTGAGCACCAGTCAGTTATAAATACCGGGCTGTTATTCATCGATAGTCATTCAGTGTTCTAATCTCGCGGAGTAAAGATCCCTGAAGATGCCTCGTGCAGTCGTAGGCGAAACGTGGGATAATAATTGCAGTTTGACACGGTCCCACCCAAGAACCATGATTTTCAACTTGACCAAAGCCGTGAAAGCTTCCGTTCTTTATTAGTTTTGAATAAGATTCTTTAGATCGCTATTTTCTTTTATATCGTTCTATTTCTCCTTATTGTATTTTGAACAGTACTTTTCATGTAATGTTATCAAAGTTTTGGTGACAACTGAGTTATTTCTGTTTCATTTCTAAATTTAATATTGACGGTTGGTGTTGAATAAGAAATTAGAATTGGGTGACAGCTTTTGTTAATAGATTATAGCTAAATATCTTTTCAATAATTATAATATAATATGTTTCTGCTATGGCTGATGTTTCTTTTTTTGTTTCAAATTCAGGTCCCATGGTGACTCGGCCAGATTAACGTAAGCTAATAATGTAGACATTATCTTTAAATTCATTTGGGTTAAAAATTGGTTGTATTGACAAGTTATAATAGACTTTCCGAAATTCAGAAAACATTTCACAATGAACTAATTTACAAATATCTGCTTTTAAGTTATCACGTCTATTCCTTTGAAATCTAACTAAAATTTGCCATCAGAGATTGATTATTTTAATTTTTGGTTTTTTATCACCATAGGTTAACACTTTAGTGTCATCATTACTTCTTATTAGTAATAGTCCTTGTGATACATTTAAAGCCCTTCTTTTATAATCTTTAAAGAATGATAAGTACATCTTTAATGACATCTTATTTAAGTTTGAAACCTACACTCATAAGAAATTTCTCGTTGAGAGATGTTAATTTTTCAGAGTCTAATTTAATACTAATTAAATTTGGTTTGGTGCCTTCCTCAGCTACGTTTTTATTATTAATATTATTTAGAAAATTAAATTTTGATCTTTCTTTATTGTATAAAATAACCATTATTGGTCTTTCTTCTTCAGATGTAGTCTTACTGTTATGGTTTCTCCTTTGGAATTGATGAGATCACCATCTATGTCCACAATATTAAGGCTAATATTGTCTTTACTTTTACAGTGACTGGAAGGTAAAGAACATTTTGGAGTGATTTTATTCTTTTAAAAACAGGTTTTCCATTTAAATATAATTCTTTAAAAAAATGAATCGATGTTTATTGCATTTACTTTAATAATTTCTGCCGGATAGTAAGAAATATGCCCTTTATGTTTTTATATTTCTTAACTTTTAAAATCTAACATTTCTCCAATAGTCCCAACACGAAAAGTGATATATTTTTTTTTAATGAACAAAAGTACGAATATTTAATAATTTCTGAATAAGTTTATTTACATCATCGATTTCATCACTACCGAGAGTTGCAAAATTTACAATACCTTTGGAATAGTCAAAGCTGTTATCATATATTGGACGATGGATATTAACTGACAGTGTGGCAGAATTACCATTAATGACAAAACTCTAAGACATATATCTTTAATATTTTTGTTTAAAATGAATAGGTATTAATTTTAACACATTACTATAAAGAAATTTTAGATATAAGGCATCACAGTTTGTTTTGTTAAATGACGGATAATGATAATACGTAGATTTAGTTAATTCGACAGATGGTCGAAAATTGCCATATTTATCGAAGTATAATATATTTTAACCTTTTTAAGTAGGCAATGCCATGAGTTCTATTATTATCAAGATCAACAGTAGCACTTTTATTTTTTCTAATATTTTTTTGGTAATTTATCTATATATCACAAAATACCTTGAAAGTTGGGATTTTTTAGAAGCTCAATAAATTTAATTAAATCATAATTTGCAAGTGATTTTTCAGGTATAAGTTTTAGCGGTTTTTTGAATAAGGTTATAGATAAAATCCATATACTGTTTTATGAAGATTTAAATGAAGATTACTTCATTGTTCTGCGACAGTTGTTGATTCCGTAAATTTATTATGTCTTTTTGATTCGTCCAGATTTGTTTTAAGCAGCTTTCGCAATATTTGCAGCCCTTCCTCTAAGGGCACCCAAAGCAGACAATCCAGCGAATAAAGGAGTAATAGGTAGAAATCCACCAGTTTTTGGAATTGGTATATTTTTTCTCTTTGGGGATAATAATTTACTATTTTTTATGGTTTGTAAAGCAGTTTTTATATTGTTGTACAAACTTTGGATTGTTTTCCTGTCAATCCTTTTCTGGCTAAAATAGCTTGAGATATTCCTCATCCCACATGAATCTTTTTATTTATTATTTTTTTCTTCTAAGTTCCATAAGAAATTTTCCTTTAATTCTTATTACACATTTTTCCCTAAATGTAG
Source organism: Diaprepes abbreviatus (assembly GCA_034092305.1). NCBI lineage: Eukaryota > Metazoa > Arthropoda > Insecta > Coleoptera > Curculionidae > Diaprepes > Diaprepes abbreviatus. The sequence continues at coordinate 2,253,063 of JASJET010000103.1, forward strand.
CATCTGAATCTTGCTGTAGCTTTTCTGCTAATTATTTTTCTACGGCGTGTCTGCTTTTTGTATTATTTGATTGTTAATAGGCAATATTACGCTCTCTACAACCTCCTCTCATGAATATATACAACAATTTATTTGTTATATCTAGTGAATATTCTATACATCTGAAATCCTTAAACAAACTTACTAGTTTTAATTTAGAGCCAAACCTTTATACAGCCTGTTATACATAAATGAGAATTGAAAAAAGCAACTTTATTCTATTACATTAAAAAATCTATATTTAAATCCGAAAAATTTACGATTAGAACTTTTCTATATTATTTTAAAATCTTTCTATCAGACCAAGTGAGAATATTTGAGAATATTTTTTAGGCCATTAAAATACTGATTATTTTTGTTTGTGCCAAACCTATTCTCCCATTCTCAAACAATTAGTTCGTGTCAATGAGAATTTAAATGCTATATTTCAACAATACCGAACAAACTTAAATTACATATGTAAATATCATGTTAATATTAATACACAATCAATTTAATGTTGAAAAGATAAATTTAGATTTTAGGTAATGGACAATCTGGGTGATATCGAAAAGGATTTGACTCTTATATTTAATAATAAATGAAAACTTTCTAGAGAACTTGTTGAATCAAGAAAGGCTGACGAACATAAATATCAAAGTTTAAAAAATGCTGAATTTGAGGCACAATCTGAACTGGATGAAACTTATAAACCAATTACTCAACCCTTACAAGAACTAATTTCAACGTTTGTTACGATTGAACCGGTTGAGTTAAGGGAAGAGCTAGAAACTTCAATTAAAAATTTTTATTAAACCCGCTCACCACAAAAAAAAAACTTGTTTCTGGGGTAATAGTATAGCTTCAGTTAATCCAACGCCATTTATGTAACAAAGAAGTGTTATTACAGAAAGCAACCCTTCTTGAGGTTCTCAGCCTACCGATATACTTGAACAAATACAGCAAACATTTCAAACACATACATGGTATCCTTTCATTTAAAGCATATTTATCAGGATTCTATGAATTACCATGAATATATTGATAGTGGTGTAAAAGATGTAGAACATAAGTTTGATTTTCACTGTGGAATAGTATAAGATTTGAAAACTGACAAATTATTCTTGGGTTTTATCCAAAAACCTGTAGAAATTATTGGTAAATATATAAACGTTGAAGAAATAACCTATAAAGATATGGTAGGTTCATATGCATTATTATTTAGAACATAATCTATATGTTATGAAAAAGAAGATTTAAATAATTATAACAATATTTTAAAGAAAAACAGTGCATATCGTAGAAATTATGAGTGAAATGAGCAGGTTCACGGAAAATTTGTCTTTATTATGACCTTTTTTACAAAATCTAGAAGATTTTTTACAAGACACAGAGCTTCAGATAAAAAAATCTAATATCTTCAAAAAACAGGGTTCGGTATAACTTTAAACCGATTATGTATATCGGAATAATGTAAATGAACTTGCTGGTCGCCTACAGGACATAATATTGCAACTGTTGCTATTATAAAAGAACTGAAAGAAGCCAACCTATATATATATATATATATATATATATATATATATATATATATATATATATATATATATATATATATATATATATATATATATATATATATATACATATAAAAGAATAAAGTATATGTTAATATATCACATTTTTAAAATAACCATAGATAAATTTGGATGGCATATTTCAAAAAAGTATGTAGTAGATGCATTGTCATTAGAAAATAAAGTACTGGAAAAAGTTAAAAATTAAATATCAAAAAATTTTAACTATGATGATAAATATATTGAATGTAATAAGGGTTCCCAAATTTTTTAAGTTAACAGCGCACCCTCAGGTTTAATATTTTGTCATGGCACCCTAGTCGAAATATGTGTACAGTCGTGTTCAAAAAAGTGTCGTACAAGGTTTGCGCTTTACAACTTGCCTACTACATAGTAGTCAACCACAACACTTCATTGAACACGACTGAATATTGACACGAATGGTCTTAAAAAGGGGCAGCAATTTTTGAAAGACAACGAGCTCATTATAGGACGCGTATTTATGCAAACGTTTTTGACCGCCATCCTCAATAAACTTTCTTATCCATTACTGTATTTTTCTCCTAAACGCCACCATCTTCTTTAATAGTTTCAATATGTGCATGATATTGCCTTGCAGAGATAGATTCAAGGCATTCAGTTTGTCTAATATATCACACAAATATGCCAGTTTTAGTAAAAAGTCTGGTTCGGCAAAGTATCTGGAGTTTACACATCCTCTTCCAGAAAAGTGTGAATTTCTTGATGTAACTCGAATGTACAAGATAAGACATTTCTAAGTGAAAGCCATTGTGAACTCAATAATATAGCAGGGCTGTGTGTTTAGCTCCCATGTCTATGCAAAGTTTTTTGAATAGTCTGGCTTTCAGCGGTCTAATTTTTATGTAGTTTACTACATCTAAGATACCTTCTAATATCCAATTCAATTCACAGCTCATCGACTTCAACACAAGTGTTTTCCTATGGGTGATGCAATAGGCCCACATATCATGCGGTGATTTATTGCGAATAAGCGCTTGCATCCTCCATAGCGACCAGACATTGATTGAGCGCCATCACTACATACCCCGGTAAACTTTTCTCAATCTAAATTATTTTTTGTTATAAACTTGCCAAAAATGTCAAGCAAGTCTTGAGCCCTTGCGCCTTCAGCGATGCTTTTGCAGAAAAGAAGATCTTTAACAATAATATTATCATCTGGAGAGCGTACGTAACAAATAAGATGTCTATCTTTATTACGGTCAGTAGCCTCATCAAGTTGCAGACCAAATTCCTTGCCTTTCATTTTCTCTATTAATTGGTTATTGAGATAATATTAACCATGTCGAGAGCAGATAGTAAATTAAGGTCTTATGCAATGGTGTAAGGTTTTTTGCACATCACCACTCTGTATGCCACCTTGAAAGATGCTAGCAGCGCATTGTTAGGTACTGAAGCTTGTTAAATGAACACTTTTTTTTTGCTATTGTAAATTTTGCAACTTTCTATTAAAAATTCGAGGGATATTTCAACCATTGTGGAATGAAAATATACAAATTATTTTAAAAAGGATTCAGTTGTGAGATGAAAATGTTTTGCCGGAATATGATAGCAAGATATTAAAATCATGATTCTTGGGTTCAGACCGTGTCAAATTAAAATTATTATCCAACGTTTCACCTACGATTGCATGGGGTATCACAAGGGGTCTTTACTTCATGAGATTAGAACACTGAATAACCATCGAGGAACAACAGCCTGGTATTTAAACGTGACTGGTGCTCAGCGAAACGTGATCCAGCATTACAATTGATTTACACGTGTGATATAGACTGTAACCTATATCTTTATTAATAATATTTGGATATTTACAAATTCCGATTGATTCCCTAATTTTACTTTTAAAAAAAGCAGACACCGATGCTAGTACCTTAGCTTCTTTTATGTTAAGGTTTGACCTAACTAGTGCTGGTGTTCAGCCACTGCAGATTCTATAATTTGTTTTTTTTTTAATACATGCTTCGTGTTCCTTAATCCTAGTGGAAATTGACGGTCCGGTTTCAGTTACATACACTTTACCATAAGAGCAAGGTATTTTATAAACGCCTTTTGTTTGTAATGGTTTGGCGTCCTTTGGTGGTTTCAAACATTGTCCAACTTTCTTACATATGTTAAAAATTGTCCAAAGGTTTGATTTTAGGAGCAATCTCGCAATCTTGTTGGTGATTCCGTGTATATATGGCAAGACAACACTGTCCGTAAGTGGTACATTTATGACATTTTGTTGAGAAATTGGGTTTTATATTTATTAATAGAACGTCTAATATCATTAGCTTACTTACTAATGTTCTGATATGCAACGGATAATGCGCTGCAGATATTGGATGTTCTGTTAATAAATGTAAAAGTCCAACTGCTTAACAAAATATCATAAATGTACCACCTATGGACAGTGTTGTCTTGTCTTACACACAGAACCACTGACGAGATTGCTATATTGTTCCGAAAATCAAACATTCGGACAATTTTTAACATATGTAAGCAAGTTGGACAATGTTTGAAATCATCAAAGGACGCAATACCATTACCAACAAAAGGCGTTTATAAAATACCTTGCTCTTATGGTAAAGTGTATGTAAGTGAAACCGGACCGTCTATTTCCACTAGGCTTAAGGAACACGAAGCATGCATTAAAAAGAAACAAATTATAGAATCTGCAGTGGCTGAACACCAGCACTAGTTAGGTCAAACCTTAATATAAAAGAAACTAAGGTACTAGCATCAGTGTCTGATTTTTTTTAAAGTAAAATTAGGGAATCAATCGGAATTTGTAAATATCCAAATATTATTAGTAAAGATACAGGTTACAGTCTATATCACAAGTGGAAATCAATTGTAATGCTGGATCACGTTTCGCTGAACACCAGTCAGGTTTAAATACCAGGCTGTTGTTCCTCGATGGCTATTCAGTATTCTTATCTCATGGAGTAAAGACCCCTTGTGATACCCCATGCAATCGTAGGTGAAACGTTGGATAATAATTTTAATTTGACACAGTCTGAACCCAAGAATCATGATTTTAATATCTTGCTATCATATTCCGGCAAAACATTTTAGTCTCACAACTGAATCCTTTTTAAAATAATTTGTATATTTTCATTCTACCATGGTTGAAATATCCCTCGAATTTTTAACAGGAAGTTGCAAAATTTACAATGGCAAAAAAAAAACGTATTCACTTAACAAGCTTCAGTACCTAACAACGCACTGCTAGCATCTTTCAAGGTGGCATACAGAGTGGTGATGTGCAAAAAACCTTACACCATTGCATAAGACCTTAATTTACTATCTGCTCTCGACATGGTTAATATTATGGTAGGAAAGTCGGCGGGAAAACTAATTACAAAGGACAACTCTATTAGTTGAAGAATCTATCATATAGTTGAGGATCTCAATAACCAATTAATAGAGAAAATGAAAGGCAAGGAATTTGGTCTGCAACTTGATGAGGCTACTGACAGGAATAAAGATAGACATCTTATTTGTTACGTACGCTCTCCAGATGATAATATTATTGTTAAAGATCTTCTTTTCTGCAAAAGCATCGCTGAAAGCGCAAGGGCTCAAGACTTGCTTGAAATTTTTGACAAGTTTATAATAAAAAATAATTTAGATTGGGAAAAGTTTACCGGGGTATGTAGTGATGGCGCTCAATCAATGTCTGGTCGCTATGGAGGATGCAAGCGCTTATTCGCAATAAATCACCGCATGATATGTGGGCCTATTGCATCACCCATAGGAAAACACATAAAAATTAGGCCGCTGAAAGCCAGACTATTCAAAAAACTTTGCATAGACATGGGAGCTAAACACACAGCCCTGCTATATTACTGAGTTCACAATGGCTTTCACTTAGAAATGTCTTATCTTGTACATTCGAGTTACATCAAGAAATTCACACTTTTCTGGAAGAGGACGTGTAAACTCCAGATACTTTGCCGAACCAGACTTTTTACTAAAACAGGCATATTTGTGTGATATATTAGACAAACTGAATGCCTTGAATCTATCTCTGCAAGGCAATATCATGCACATTTTGAAAGTATTGAAGAAGATAGTGGCATTTAGGAGAAAACTACCGTTATGGATAAGAAAGTTTAATGAGGATGGCGTTTGCTTAAATACGCGTCCTATAATGAGCTTATTGTCTTTCAAAAATTGCTGCCCCTTTTTAAGATCATTCGTGTCAATATTAAGTCGTGTTCAATAAAGTGTTGTGGTTGACTACTATGTAGTAGGTAAGTTGTAAAGCGCAAACCTTGTACGACACTTTTTTGAACACGACTGTACACATATTTCGACTAGGGCGCCATGACAAAATACTAAACCTGAGGGTGCGCTGCTAACTGAAAAAGTTTGGGAACCCCTATTACATTCAATATATTTATCATCATAGTTAAAATTTTTTGATATTTAATCTTTAACTTTTGCCAGTACTTTATTTTCTAATGACAATGCATCTACTACATACTTTTTTGAAATATGTCGTCCAAATTTATCTATGGTTATTTTAAAAATGTGATATATTAACATATACTCTACTTTTTTATATAATTTATATATAGGTCGGCTTCTTTCAGTTCTTTTATAATTGTAACAATTGCGATGTTATGTCCTGTAGGCGACCAGCAAGTTCATTTACATTATCTCGATATACATAATCGGTTTATACCGAACCCTGTTTTTTTGAAGATATTAGATTTTTTTATCTGAAGCTATGTGTCTTGTAAAAAACTTCTCGATTTGGTAAAAAAGGTCATAATAAAGACAAATTTTCTGTGAACCTGTTCATTTCACTCATAATTTCTACGATATGCACAGGTTTTCTTTAAAATATTGTTATAATTATTTAAATCTTCTTTTTCATAACATATAGATTATCTTCTAAATAATAATGCATATGAACCTACCATATCTGTATAGGTTATTTCTTCAACGTTTATATATTTACCAATAATTTCTACAGGTTTTTGGATAAAACAAATTATACAATCAGCAGTAGGCTCAAAGAACATGAAAAATAATCTACAATCTGCTGTAGCTGACCACCTTCAATGTGATGGAAACTAAGGTGCTAGCATCAGTGTCTTGTTTCTTTTAAATTAAAATTAGAGAATTAATCAGAATTTGTAAATATCCAAATAATATTAATAGAGATACAGGTTACAGTCTACATCACACGTGGAAATGGATTAAAAAGCTGGATCACGTTTCTCTGAGTACTAGTCCAGTATAAATACCGAACTGTTGTTCCTCAATGATTATTCAGTGTTCTAATCACGTGAACTAAAGATCCCTGACGATGCCTCGTGCAGTCATAGGCAAAACGTCGGATAATAATTCTAAGAAATATGATTTTCAACTTGACCGACGTCGTGAAAGGTTTCGCTCTTTATTAAGAAAATATTAAATTTTAAAAATACTGTTAAAGACATGATAAACTGATAAAAAGTTTTCCACAAAAATATCGATATGTGAACGTGATTTATAACAATAAAACTGAAATATGAGTAAGTAAAAATTTTTGGAAAAACATAAAAATCAAAAGATGTGATACTTCTACAATAGTAAATTTTTACAAAATATTGTAAGAGATATGGTTAAAGTTTCAAGATTTTAAAAACAAATTTAATAGTAGGGTTACAGAAGTAGTAAAGAATTGTTAAAATATGCATGATAATATGAATAAAAAGAGAAATATTCAATTTCATAAAAATATAGTGATACTGTTAATAAAATGAAATAAAAAATTAGTCTTGTAGAAAATAATGCCAACGAAACTAAATTTTAACAAAATTTGGAAGAAAAATTACGTTCAGGTTTAACAAGTTTACACAAAAAAATGTTAAGTAAATTCTAATATCAAATTGTAAAAAATAATAGATAAATCATGGAGATAATCTCAAAATTTAACAATCTAAAAACAGAATCAAAAACAACTGTTGAAAATGAAACATGTAAAAAGATATTGGATAAAAGAGTCGAAAAAGAATTACGATATTTAGCAAAAGTTGTTCAAGCTATGATTGATACCACTAACAAGGATTTATCACAGGAAATTACAAAACACATTTAGTATAATAAAATGTTATTGAAGATCATCAAAAGATTTAAGGTTAAAAACAGATTTTAGGTAAGGAAATAATATCATTAAATTAATTAGTTCAAAGAGCAACCGAAGTTTCTACAAAAAATTTAATGATATTATGTCATATGCAAGAGAAGAATTAAAGTTAACAGTGAAAGACATGAGAAAAAAGAGTATGAAATTAAATGTGATTTTTGAAACTTAAATATAATAATAATTGTTAATCTTGAAGAAGAAATCAGGCAAATTAAAGATGTAATTAATGTGTCAATTACAACTTTTGAATATTACAGAAGCAGTGATAGATAAATTACATGAGCCGGTAGAAGGAGCAGACGAACTATTGTTAACTGACTTATAGCAGACTGATATGCTAGAAAAGTAACCCTATTCTAAATTTAACAAAACCTATAGATATATTTTGATAGTAAGAAACGTATTTCAAAAGTTTTGTTGGACTCAACCACTAATGAGTAAAACGTTGATAAATATGAAAGCAATTTAAAAAAAAAACAAGTAGTGGTAAGCAGCATCAGTTTTTATTCTTCGACCTTGAGAATGCACGCGCGCGCTGCCCTTGACCTATGACCTTGGGGGAGAGAGGTTATTAATGCATTATATGGTGTAACCTTGACTTCGATCAGGGCCACCTTGGATATGTTTCTTTGAAGTGATCTTTTGTGCATTGTTGGGTGTGGCCTTGAGTTTGATCAAGAGGAACTTGGAGGGGTGTGACCTTGAAGTTGTGTGTCAAAGTTTGGGGCAACCTTGAATATTTTTATATATGATATGGTGAAGGGAGTTTCATTCATTAGTTATCCCTTACCTGTACTTGTAGTACTTGATATCATTTTGACAAAACATGGCATATGTGTGTGAAAATTGCGGTACCAAATTTACCAATACTTATAATATGAGACATCATAATAGAGACTCGTATGCGGTAAGATTTAATGAAATGTGAGGAGGAAAACGCCTCCGAATTGAGGATCGTGAGTTACATCCCTGTATACTGCTGACAGCACTTATTACCACTCCTATAATATTAAGTTAAGAAATATTATAAATATATGTCAAATAGCTTTGTTAAGGCACTTTTATTGTTATAACAATTCTGTGAACTTGTTAAGCTCTCTCAAATAAAATTCGTTGTATTCACAAAATAGAAAATAAAGATTTTTCTGAAAAAAGAAAATTTTTAAAAACATCATTCCTTCAGCCTGAAATATAATTCGTGCAGCATTATCAGCAATAATTAGTTGTGTTACGTGTAATGTTCATGTTCCAACAAATCTTATGTTAGTACATCAACTAACACAACAACATAAAAATAATTCATGTTTGCCAGTACATAGTGGTGTGCAACTAGTTGAATGTGCTATTAAAAGTAGAATTGCAACCTATCGGGTTAGTATTGATAAGAAACATTCCGATTATTCAATGTTTTTTACAGACATTAAGTCGACAGCTATTGATATGTAATGTACACTCTCCCATCACCAGAAATATTTAGTGAGAAATCATGCAACACAGCTATTCAAATAATTACTGTTGCAAGTAATTCGGATGTCATTTACCATTCTTTCGACGAATTAATTAAAACGCAGTCAACTGAGTTTCAGGAGAAAATTTCATTTATGTAAAAAAAACATAACGTCTTTAACGGATATTTTTGTTAGAAATCCAAAACTAAGTGAATATCAACAAGTATATGCCTATGGTGGATCATCATACATTCAGCTGCCGTTCTTCATTGAAAATAAAAGAGCTGTTGTCAATGTGATCAATCGGGACCAATGTTGCTTTGCGTGGGCAATAACATCAACATTGTTCCCGACTACCACAGCACTAACACATATCACATCCTATCCTCATTTTTTTAGAGTGCTGAATCTGACAGGTTCGGTTAGGATTTTCCAGTAATATATAGGTTAATGTATACCGTATAGAATCCAAATACGAAGACAAAAAATTAAAGTATCAAATTATTGGTCCACTGAGGTCACAATGCGTCAAGAAAGTTGAATAGACATGTGAATTTTTTGTTAATTACAAAAAATTGTAATAGTAAAGATGGTGGTGAATATATTTATGATACGATTTTTTCAAAAAGTCAATCCTATCGGATTAAGAATTTATCACTCTTGATTTAGAGTCAAATTAATTTTCAAGAACACATTATATTTTTGTGATGGTTCCCTCATTAATTTTATTTCACCATTAGCTTTGACTTTACATTAGAAACACGATTGTGACCATATTTTCACGCAAACACCTTAAGTGGATTTAAAATTGATAAGTTTGGAAAGAGTGTGCCGGAAAATATTTTAAAATTTGAGGTATAGAAAAGCAAAGGCGCGTTTCTTTTATTGCTTATGTTGTATGCTCTTTTGAGGACTTTCAGGGAAGTAATGCAGCCCAAGTCTTCGTGGATCGTATTGAATGTGATTTAAGGGCTTTATATAACACATATTTAAAAGACATTAGACATATTCTTTACAAAAAGCATTTATGTACGCGATTATTTCGATAATAAATGAGGAAAAGTCAGGAGGAAATATTTAAAGTTGCGGTTTATTGACAGTTTTAAATTTCTGTCAACTTTGGAAAATTTAGGCAATGGTTTGAATGATAACGATTTCTTGAAACGCGAAAACATTTTTCAAATCCCGAACAATTTAATTTAATGCGTCAAAAGGATGTTTTTTAGAAAAAAATGAAGTATTACGTGTGTCCCAAGTAAAGATCAATTTTATGATAATTACGAGAAGAATATGTTAGTGATGAAAGCTATAGACAAGCAAAAGAAGTATGGCGCTTGTTTGAGTGCAAAACTTTAGGGGACTATTCAGACGTGTATTTAAAATCAGATGTGCTGCTATTATGCTATGTTTTTGAGCAATTTCGGTATACGCGGCGACAGAAGTCAGTATACAGAAAGGAAGCACGTTGTTAATAATATTTATTTACCAGACTATGATCCAACAAAACCATTTATATTTATAACATATCTTGATGCTACAAATCTATATGGTCTTAGTATGTCACAAGCATTACCATATGGCGGTTTTCGATGGCTAACGGAGCGTGAAATAGTCAATTTAAATATTATGGCTGTAGATGATGATAGTTTATATGGCTACGTTGGAAGTGGATTTACAATATCTAACTGAGTTGCCTGATGCACATTCTGATTTTCCTTTTATAGCGGAAAATAGCATACCACCAATCTTTAAAATTTGCGAAATTAATCCCTAATTTTCACAATAAAAAAATATATTGTACACTATAGAACTTTGAAACAAGCCATCGCCAATGGTCTAATTGTAATGCAAACCTACCGTGTATTACAGTTTAACCAATCAAAGTGGTTCAAAACGTATATTCATTTCAATACCAATTCACGTTACAAAGCCGTAAAAAAATTTGAAAAAGACACTTTTGAATTAAAACGCGATTTTTGTCAAAACTATGGGAAATGTGGAAAATCGAAAAAATATAAAATTAGTAACTCATTGGGAAGCCGTATAGGCAAAATTGGAGCTAGAGCATTAATTGCCCGCCCAATTTCAATAATAGCTCGATATTTACTTTGTTACTATATATGGTTTATATATATGCTCTTCTAAACTAATAATCGAGTTGTCCAAGATGGATTTGGAGAGAACCTCTATTTTAACGTTGGTAGTGGAAAGGATATCATCTTTACGCTTTTAGACCGATTTTAAAAATTTATAGTCTTCGGCAGATAACTGATGAGATATTTGCGACTGCGATTTCAGTTCACATTTTAGCGTATTATTGTTAGCAATTCAGGAAAATATTCCATCAATATTTTCTCCAGGTGAATTCTTCAAACCCTCCAACATAGCTCTACCTATTTCATCTACTTCATAGGTCCAAGTAAAATTTGCAATTGTTTCGGTTCGGTGGTGTAGGCGTCCTTCCTGGAGGCAAACTTATTGTTGCTTTTATCCACATTAAAAATTGATATGTATGGATAAAATCCCAGCAATGAAAAGCCATATTTATTTTCTTTACGTAATTCGATGGGTGGATAAAAACCGACAATTAAGACACTCGAGTGTCCTGTTAGTGTGAATTTATAAGACATGACTAACGATTAAAACATCTGACATCTCGCTTTTATTCTTAGCGGCAACATTTAAAAAGATTCATCTACATACCTCTTCTCACTGCATTAGATGGTGATGTTGCTTTTATACTCACATCGCTGATTTTGCAATAATAATAAAATATTTTTCTAGGTGTAGGACCGTCATCACGCGTATCCTCGTTTAAATTGTTGCTGGAAAAATTTTTGTAACCACACTGATATTTTAATATATCGATATCGTTTTTGAGGTGCTCGTGCAACTTATCTCAAACGAATGGAATTTCATTTGGGGCTAATGCAATCATTAATTCCTTGGGCATGTTTTCTAATTACTTCACAGTCATTTTCCTTAATCCACCGGCTAGATGAAATGCTTTCAGTGGCCGCATTTTAGTGTAGTTGCGATCCATTTGCGGTGTCAATGGTGGTGATGAAACATCTTTTACTGTGATGATTCTACAAGAAACCTTAAGCCCAAATGTTCATATGAGACTGTTCCAAAATCCTGTTGACGATCGTATGTATAGTACATAATTTTTGATGTTTCGGATTCCGTTTGCAGATATTGCATCAATTCGATCGGTGGAAGTCATAATATGTTGCTTTGGAATTGTTTTTTCTATAAGCTACCCAATGAGTCCCTGCATCAGACGTACTATCCAAATTCACTATAGCTGCTTTGTAACGTCGATGACCTTGTCTAAGTAACGAATTCCTCATATAAACACCTAGAAAGTGTTGTATTCTCTTTTTCTTGGCATATTTCAATAGCGGTCTTCGAGGTAGGGATTCAATTAGTTTTTTGATCTACGATTTAAAAATAATCCCATACCTATAAGATATTGCTTTAAAAACAAAAAATTTTCTTTCAGTTTCAAATACAAGCGGGACCGATTTTTTCTTCACTGCTTTTTTCTACAACTTTTACGGCACGTACAATACTCGCTGCCCCACCGGCTAATGAACCTAAAACTGATAATCCGGCATAGACTGGTATTAATGGTAATATTCCACCAGTTTAGGATCACTATTATTCTCGGTGTGCGAACTGTCCTTTTATCACTTGCCGCTTTTACTGATCTACGTGATGCCGACAGAGCTATTTTGAATGCATTCATGAGATTTTTTTTCCAACACACTTTTTCTTCCGCCTTTCAATAATTCCTTTCAAACTGCTTGTCGAATAGCTATTCATAAACTAACTTTCCGAACATGTCGACTTTCATTGATACAATTCCCTCTTGCAGAACGTGTGCCTTTACAAAATGTTTTTCTTGTTGGTGATTATGATGATGATACACCAAAACCAAAACGCTTTTATGTTGTCTTTGTTATATAAATAAGCTTAATCGTGCCTTTTGCATGAGATATCCAAAGGGTTAATTCCCGAATTACCTGTTATAACATGTTTTTTTACTTTTGTTACGGGTCCGCAATATTGATAACCGGGAATGTGATGGTTTACTGGAGACCAGATGGGACAAATATTTACGAATTATTAAACCTCTGATAATGGGCACAAAATTAGGTGGTACTATTAGAAGAAAAATTCTTTCCGAAAAACTACAGTTACCCACAAGAAAGAAATTATCTTCAAAAACATTTCAATATATCTACTGGCACAAAATTAAAGAGTTGATTGATCGTTTACGCTTGTTTTGGAATTCCAAAGTGGCCGGACACACTGGACATGCAAATGAAATTATGCCAATCATAGAGGAATTACGAGAAGGGGGTATAATATATTAAGCCCAATATTTAATGGCATTCTTCAGTTTTTTGTTCGGTCTGAAACCTTTAATATTACTAATAATGTGGAGTCCAATCAAGAAAAAAACAAAATTGTTTGGCTGAAATGCAACAGCATGCTCATGAAAATGATGGTTATCGTTATATTTTGGTCTGTATCAATTGCTACTCTAAATTTGTCCATGCTAAAACGATAAAAAACAAGACCGGTATAGAAGTTACTAATGCGATGAACAAGCATCATTAAAGAGACATCATATACACCAACAAATTTGCAGAGTGATCAAGGAGAGAAGTTCTAAAATAGTAACTTTCAAGCTCTGATAAAAAAATATAATATAAATCATTATTCCACTCACCCCACGAAGAAATCTGCAATTATTTAGCGAGTCATAAGAACTATTAAAAATAATTTATATAAATAATTCTCGGCAAGAGGCTCTTACAAATGGTACATATATTATCATCAGTAATAAAAACCTGTAACCATTCGAAACATCATACCATTGAAATCAAGCCACCAGATGTGCAACAAGGAACGCAAATTAAAGCATACGATTATTTAAAAATTGTACCTAAAAAAGGTTTCCATGGTTGACGTTAAAAAATACAAAAGCTCATTCGGTAAAGGATATTGGTAAACTGAACAGTTTAAAATTGTAAAAGTAAACGTTACAAATTCACCTATATACTTGTTGGATCGTTAGAAGATCGACCTATAAGAGGGTGTTTTTACGAGTCAGAACTACAAAAGACAAGCAGTCCTGGCTTTTATTAGTAGAAAAGGTCCTTAGAAAACCTAAAAAAAATCACACAGATCAATTGTTTGTCAAATGGCTAGGATTTCCGAACCAGTTTAACTCTGGGATGGATAAATCAGGCATTGTTTAATTCAGATATTGTATGAGTATAATTTTAATCTAAAATAAATGAACAATATATAGTAAAACAAAGTTTTATTGCAATCTTCTTTATCAAAAACAACAATAAAATATCATACACATAAATGACTTAAATATTCTCAGAGGGAAGATCCAATTCACCGACGACAATAACGTGATCTTTAAGGCCATGATGCTCGAAATGCGCTTAATGAGTCACTTAAAGGCTGACAATAGAGTATTTTTTGAATAACTTGAATTTTTATTTTAAGCTCACTATTATTTTTGTATATCAGAGGGAGGATACGACACAAAGTATAACTGCAAAATTGTAAAATTTTCTATTAAGAAATTTTTTTGTCACAGCATTATTATCATCTTCATGTTCGCCAATGTTGGTAATCGAATTTCCATCCATATCATAGTGTCCATCTCCTGTAAGTTTAAAACCAATCCCTGGTAGTCTGCGTAATATGTGATTTTTTTCATTACATTTCTGATGACCAAATTTATCAATTATGTTGTCTACATGACTCACTTTTAATCTTAACTAAACTATTTTCTTTTTATTTGCTCTACTTATACTATATATTTAACCTGGGAAAAAGAAACACAGACTATTATCTCTTGGATTGGTCTATTTATACAATAAGTAAAGTGAAACTATGATTGTAACAAATATTTATTTACTCTTATTCAATTGTACAAATCCAAAAATAAAAAATAATTAACTTTCTACATATAGAATGTCTTTATTTTCGTTGTTCAAAATGCTATGTTATTCAACATTATTACGATCGTCAACCTCTTGGGTTGTTGTTTGACCAATTCATATTTTGCCGCTAGCTCACCACGTAATGTGGAATATTAACGAGGTATTCTTTTAATTCTTCTCGACCATTTCAGCACAAAATGTATCCATGTCTATGGAACTTTATAAATTATATTGTACAAGTGTGCCCAGCCATAAGATTGTTATGTCGATTCACTCTCAATGTGAAACAAATTTGGGCTAAGCTGCCAGAGCGATATCGGCGTGACAAGGAACTAGAGCTAGACTTTCTGTGTTACATTTATTATGAATAAACATATCGCCATCTTACACATGGTCCACCACCAGCAATAAAAAATTATCGTAAGTGTAAAAAATAAGAAAAAATATAAATAGTTCCCAGTAAAACATTAAATTTACTAGAATTTGTTAGTGAAATAAAAAAAGTTGGGATTTAGTGACTGGAAAAATTGATCAGTTTCATAAAAGATCTGGTTTTATTAAATGAAATTAGAGTGTAGGACTTTTGTTAAACGTAGTAGTTAATATCGCAAGTTTAGTTAGAAAAGTTCGTGAAGAGTTTTTAATTTTTGCAGCCGATTCTGAATTTTACAAATATGAAATTCAAGATTAGGAGGCTCTCACTAAATTATATTTCTTAGATATATGGATTATGTTGAACTATGTAATTTAAAAAATGTAGTTTGTAAGGAATTTTTAAAAAATTAAAATGACTATTTATTATTGAGAAAACTAAGAAATTTGGGTTTAAATGAATATACTACATGTATAAGGGAACATTATATTTTGACTTAGAAGTTTTCCTCATACCATTTTAAACGTGTAAAGTCATTCGACTTTGAAGACTCTCCCCACTATTGCTGGTGTGTCTATCGTTAAACCACACCTCACGGTTGTTACAATTTGACATCGAAAATTCGCTATAAAGGTTAGTGGGAAAAGAAGTGACTTCAAATAGTCGCAGATATCGGTGGCATCAACATCAAATATTGTGTTCGTTTGGTGTTCTGAAAGTGCTTTTATATTTTTTTTTAGATTTTTCAATAATAAGTATTCTAAAAAAACTCTAGATGAAATTTTCAGAAAAGAATTCGAGGTTTTAGAGAGAAAAAAAGTTAATGAAATAATTGTAGGAAAAGTATATAAAATTGTAAAAATGGTTTTAATGACACGATTTGGTAAAACTCGTCTAGTGGTTTTACACGATGACGGTGCTAATAGCAAATTCGTGACTTTTGACAAAACGTGTAGTGGGAACACTGTCAGATGATATCGTAAATATTATGAATAAGACTAAAAGGAAATATGCTTGAACTAATTTTGAGCACGATACTAGAGTTTTGGGAAACAATACTCTAACATTTTGTCTCATTGGGTAATTTGTATGTAATGTTTGAAAAAAGGATACAAACAAATTTAAATTTTTTTACACATGTTAGAATACTTACGCGTGTTCATTATTTCTGTAAAATATATCTGCTGATTCGACTGTCAATGAATGTCTAGATAGATACATATTTTAGTTGGGAAGATAATTAAAAAACATGGTTCACGATATGTTAGATAGGGCTAATGATTGGCTGCATATTGACGCAACCAAATATCAATATTGAGAAATTTAAAAGGAAAATCAAAATTTCAGTAAGAAATAAAGAAATCTATCTGCCGTATTTAAATATTTGTTATACATGCAATACTCCTTTCAGGCAGAGAAAAGGATAAATATATACAAACAGTTTATTTCCTGCAAATACCGTTTTGGTTCTCCCTCCATACGCGTTTCGAATACCTTATAATATCGTCCATGGAGCTGTATTGGACTGAGAGCAATATTCGCAGGAAATAACTGATATATGAAATATAAATTTCAAGATATGTCGGTAGGATATTGCAAACTGCCACCTACCGACCTCAATGTAAGAATGAAGAATATTGCCAGTCAAACGACATCTATGAATCACTGGAGTAGTGAGAAATTAAAAAAAAAATCAAAATTTCAGTAAGAAATAAAGAAATCTATCAGCCGTATTTAAATAGTTGTTACACATGTAATTCTCCTTTCAGGCATAGAAAAGGAAAATATATACAAACAGTTTATTTCCTGCAAACACCGCCCTGGTTCTCTCTCCATATACGTTTCGACCACCTTATGATTTCGTCAGTGGAGCTATATCGAGAGTAATATTCGCAGGAAATAGCTGATATATGAAATATAAATTTCAAGTTATGTTGGTAGGATATTGCAACCTGCCACCTACCGACCTCGATGTCAGACAGAAAATTATCGCCAGTCGAGCGACATCTATGAATCATTACAGTAATGAGAAATTAAAAATAAAATCAAAATTTCAGTAAGAATTTTTAAAAAATCTATCTGCCGTATTTAAATAGTGGTTATACATGTAATTCTCCTTTCAGGCAGAGAAAAGGAAAAATATATACAAACAGTTTATTTCCTGCAAATACTGCTCTGGTCCTCTTTTTATACGCGTTTCGATCACCTTATGATCTCGTTAATGGAGCTGTATCGGACCGAGAGCAACATTCGCAGGAAATAACTGTTATGTGAAATATAAATTTCAAGGTATGTGGTAAGATATTGCAACCTGCCACCTACCGACCTCGATGTCAGACAGAAAATTATCGCCAGTCGAGCGACATCTATGAATCATTACAGTAATGAGAAATTAAAGATAAAATCAAAATTTCAGTAAGAATTTTTAAAAAATCTATCTGCCGTATTTAAATAGTGGTTATACATGTAATTCTCCTTTCAGGCAGAGAAAAGAAAAATATATACAAACAGTTTATTTCCTGCAAATACTGCTCTGGTCCTCTTTCTATACGCGTTTCGATCACCTTATGATCTCGTTAATGGAGCTGTATCGGACCGAGAGCAACATTCGCAGGAAATAACTGTTATATGAAATATAAATTTCAAGGTATGTGGTAAGATATTGCAACCTGCCACCTACCGACCTCGATGTCAGAGTGAAAAATATCGCCAGTCGAACGACATCTATGAATCACTCGAGTAGTGAAAATTAAAAAAAAATCAAAATTTCAGTAAGAAATTCAGAAATCTTTCTGTCGTATTTAAATAGTTGTTACACATGTAATTCTCCTTTCAAGCAGAGAAAAGGACAAATATATACAAACAGTTTATTTCCTGCAAATACCGCTCTGGTCCTCCATATGCGTTTCGACCGCCTTATGATTTCGTCAGTGGAGCTGTATCGGACCGAGAGGAACATTCGCAGGAAATAACTGATATATGAAATATAAATTTCAAGGTATATAGGTATATATAGTATAGTGCAACCTGCCATCTACTGACCTCGATGTCAAACTGAAATTGAAGAAACTTTCAATAAAAATGGATTTTTGCTTCAATCGTCAATTGCATATGCAAATTAGAGAAATATCGACTTATAATAAAAGTAAAGGAAGAGTTAGCATCAAGGTTAGTCGTCGTTCAGACATTAGAGTACAAACATCTCGTCAGTTGTCCGTTAAAAACTATGAATTTTTAAAATCAATCGATCTAAAAGTACTAAAATAATTTAAACTACCAGCGATAAAATAGAGGTTTTCACCGAACCCATCTTGGATAATTCCATTAGTAGTTTAGAAGAACATACGTATAAGTCATACGTATCTCCATTATTTAACAATGTTTCGATGAAATCCGTATTCCTATTAACTTTCAAGATATTATATTGGGTATTGTCGAAAGTTACATATCGAAAGAAAATTTAAACCACAGACGTAACCATAAGATGTATTTTATCACATAATGCCCTCGCATTTTTATTCGATGAACTTTGCTACGAGGTGGAAGGTGAGCAGGTTGCTATGGTTCGTAAACCTGGAGTTACCACGACATTAAAAATCATGGTTTCATTCGAAAGTTTTCAACAAAGATCTTAACGAAGCAAGCCAAGATATCGTAGAAACCACAAGTAATGTATTCTTCAGGAAATTATCCTTAAAATATCTTATGGGATTCACCGAGGATTATATAAAAGGTGTTTTCAATGTGAAACCAGAGCTTATTATGATTATAGCTGGCACTTTTACCAATTGCTATGTCGGTGAAGTAGACGCCGAAATTAATGTCTACAAAATTGAATGGAAAATTCGTCACATGATTCCAGATGATAAGAAAAAATTGAAAATATTTTCTCCCATTAATAAAGGTGGAAATAATGTCGGTATTCAAATGGCATATCGTAAATGATATTTGTACGAATTGTTAGCTTTACAACAAACATCCTCCAACGTATGGGTCTTACGGATGAGCACAAGTCTAGAAAGACCCCGATATATAATTATCGGATTTCATGACAATAATAATTGCGACAAGAAAGAAAAAAATGCAACCCAGTTTACCCACGCGGAGATGTGCAATATTAGACGATATCTATATTCAATCGTATTTCCCTACGAAAGATGGCATTTGGATTTCGCCAAAAAACTGTATGTATAATTATGAAAACTTCCAAAGCAGCAACTATGGGCGCGAAATAAACCATCCGATGATGACGTTAGCCGAATATATTAAAAACCCCATTTTTATTATCAATTGCAGTCATCAACCAGAGATTAACTTATCGACCGTAGATGTCAAAATGGGGTTCGAAACCAGAAAGAATACATCCCCCAAAGACACTAATGTGTATGCGTTAGTTATCCAAAACTTATTTTTTAGTTATAATATATTAAACGGTTCCTTGACCAACAATTTTATATTTTAATGAAATTTTTAATTCCATATAATACATAATAATGTTAAAACATATTGATAATGGTATGTCAATTAATAAATTTGTAAAATTCAAGTAGTTTGTATTTATTTGAAAAAGTGGACGGAGAAGTTCATTCTTAAGAAGGGAGTACGGGAGTTTAGATAACAACGGTCCATTTTTAGGGACACATAATTTTTTGATCGTAGTTTTAGTTTATTATTATTATGAAGCAGAGTTACAAAGACGAAAAGTGTGGAAAAAAGTACTTAGACAACGCAAGAAAACATTTTTTAAGAAATATTTGAACATAGTGATTTAAAAAATTTGTAGGAAAATAATGGAATATAGAAAAAAGTTTTATGAAAATTTTATAGAGGAAGTTCCGTACTATATGCAAACATTTTTTTTGACAGTAATAAAGTAAAATAAGAATTCTTTCAAAAAAATTTAAAGAAAATGGCGAATGCATGCTAAATTTGAATGTTTAGAGAAAAACAGGATTAGGAAATTAGAAAAAGAATTTTTTTCTACATTTTGTAGCATTCTTCCAAATCGAAAAGGTAAAATTTGGAAAAAGGGGTTTTGAAAAAGTTAGTAGTTTAGATTTTTGAAATGCTGTAGCACGGAAACCATTCAAGATAGAGAGAAAATAAAAGCACTTTAATTATGAAATAATTTTGAGGAGAATGCAATGATGTATAAAAAAAACTGAGAGCAAGGAAAGTCAAATATCTATAGAAACAAACCTCGACCGCCGGATGAGAGTATGGGGAAATTGTAGGGGAAGGTTTTTTTATAAGTGCGAATAAGTGAAAATAATTAAAATATGTGCATATTAGGAATATCAAAAAAAAATTATTTGAAAAAAACATAGATTAAGTTCAGTACTATGTGCTAGAAAAGTGAAGGAGTATTTTGTGCCTTTGTGCCTATATAATAGAGACACGGAGAGTTAGAAAATTATGTTATTCTAAAACTTATATGTATATATATATATATATACATATAAGTTTGAGAATAACATAATTTTCTAACTCTCCGTGTCTCTATTATATAGGCACAAAATACTCCTTCACTTTTCTAGCACATAGTACTGAACTTAATCTATGTTTTTTTCAAATAATTTTTTTTTGAAACATTTTTCTTTGGTTATACATATAACATATACATATGTATTTATACATATATATATATATATATATATATATATATATATATATATATATATACATATATATATATATATATATATATATATATATATATATATATATATATATATGTATAAATATATATAAGAAACATTTTTCTTTGGATATACATATAACATATACATATGTATATATACATATATATATATATATATATATATATATATATAAGAAATATTTTTCTTTGGATATACTCTCACCTTCGTAATAAAGTTACTTACTTACCCTTTTGGGTCTCTAATTTTCCACCAGTGCTTCTGACTGTCATGAATAACCTCATATTCCTGATTTTTTCCAGACTTAAATTTCCTATTGTAATTTCCTTATATTTGTACAAGGCTACTATGACCTTTTGCCTTGGAGGCGACTGTTTGTCCTTTTGTTTCGCAGAAGGAGTGTCTGGTATTCCGCCATCGGGCATGATTGGGCTAGATTGAGTACTTAAAATAATAAGAGGAGATTTTTGCAGTTTGTTTAATGGTAAACTCCAAAAAGGAGCAATATAAAGTTTCGTTGCAGTATTCTATTAACTTTAGACAACGTTTCAGAACTATTACTGATCTAACGATATTAATTTTTACACTTGACAGTTTATATTTTTTAAGATTGTGGAAATACGTTCAATCAATCAAATATCTGACAGCCTTGAAAATTACCAAAACAGCAATCTACCATATTTATTTAAAGATTATTACTTAATACTAAAAGTTCCATAAATTCCCAATTTTCGAGGTATATTCATGAGGAACAAACTACCAACAAAAATTAGGAAAAATGAAAGTGCTGTTGTTAATCTTGATAAAAATAGTAAAGATACTCATTGATTACCATACATTAAGAAGGAAAATTATATCATACTTTGATACTTAGAAAATTTGCAACCATCTACCTGTTCAACAAAATATTTTTCCACGACAAAAGTTAAAATTTCGTGAAATATCACTAAGATCATTATCAATCATTTAACGAAAAAAAATTGTGATGAGTTGTGTCTCAAATTCCTTTATAATAATGAATGAAAACCAATCTTAACTCATTTTGCACTAAAATTTTGGTTTTGTTATTTGTGGTAATTCTGCCACTCTGTCAACCAATATTCATCCCCCTATATATTTGGATGAAAAGGTTGGGTCATATATTTTGTAAATTTTGAAACTTTTAATGCTATACCAAATATTGATGAAACCAATATTCTTTTGATCTATTATACAAATGTATAATTCTAGTAGTCATGAAATAAATTATATAAATAACGTTATTAAAAACAATTGGATAACTGTTCTTTTGGTCATATTTATGCAAATAATAATATTTTACGAGCACATATTAAAACAGATATTCCTATCACTTTTCGTGATGAAACTATGAGTAAAAATACTAGGTTTTAAAAATAAGTAATTAGAAAGATGTAAAGAGTATATTTCAGATTATAAGGTGGAAAATATTAAAGTAAACGTAATTAATATGGTTTGTAACATTGAAGAATAATATTTAAATAGAAAACCTGTTCATATAGTACATCAATTTTTTGCTAGCGTAACACCTGCCAATTATGTTTTTGAATCACCAACTTGTGTTTTTAAAAATTATTTTATTTTCAAAAATACAATCAAAGTAACTACAAGAATGACAATTGAATGTTATTACATGTATTGAGATCACAAGAATTAAAGAATATTAATATTTAACTTATATATATTTATAGACTTTCTTGAAGGTCTTCTTAGTAAGCAGTTTCTGTGGGAAGCGCCCAGTCAGCTTGTTCCCATGTATGGTTCCTTAGGATTCTGTGTATGTAACTCCTCCCACCTTAAGCTGAGAAAATACAGGGTGTATTTTCGAGGGTTACTTCGTTTTCTTCTTTCTTCTTTTCTTTCTTTTCTTTTTTCCAAAATATTAGTTTTCTTTTTAAGAAAGAAAAAGAATATAATGGTAGCAATTAATATCATGAATATAAGTGTATCGATTACTATTGACGAATATCCATTTGATTGGTTTATCCCTTCAATTGGTTGCAATTGATTAGTTAGGTCCTTTAATTTATATATTTCATTGAGATTTACTTCGTTTATGTCGGGTATTTTTACCAATTTGGTTGAGGTGAAATTATCAAATTGTAGTTCTGGTAATAATAGAGGTTTTCCAATTTGGATTTCAATTGTATTGGTAAATTTTCTAGAGCCTACTTGTATTTGGCAGTTGTTAGGTATTTTCACTAAAGTTGGTTCTTCAGTATCAAAGTATTGGTCCATGTTGCATTGAGTATGGATTCTTTCCTTTTTCTGTGGCATTATAATTACTTCGTCGGCTGTCACTTGTTCGATTATTGATTTTTCAATATTGGCTTCGATTATCGGACAATCATTTGAGGGCACACCATCTAATAGCGTCAGAATGCATTTGTCTTGTGGATGAAAAGCTTCGTTACAGTAGAAGACTTCTTCCAACTGGGGGCAAGTGTTGTCTTCAAATTGGATTTCTTTTTCTGTACGTGCCATGTAGGGGTATTTTGGGATTATAATTTTTGATTTTTGGACAACGGGATATAAATGATAGAAAAGATACGTTTGAGGTTTTGCTATAGGTACGTGTACAGCAAAAATTACTTTTGTTTCTACAAATGTTACTTGTATTCCCAAAATTTGATAATAATTTAGAATATTTTTGAAAGTGGGTATTTCATTTTCATAATAAATTTCTCTTAAATATTTTAACATTTCTTTTAACTCTGCACTTGATATTATAGAATTATGTAGAGTATTTAATTTTGCAAATGTTATAGCGTCTTCTAAATTATCTATAAAATGTATTAAGCTTTCGCAATCGAAATTAATTTGCATTAACATGCCTTGAAAGAAAATATAATTATTTAAATTATTGATTTCTTTTTCGATAGTAGCCTCAAATATTTTTAAGCTTTTTTGTAATGTTTGTTGATTATTATAAATAGTAGTGATGGTTTTATTATAATTATTTATTAAACTTTTCGATAGCGATATCTGT
The DNA here is from genome assembly GCA_034092305.1 of Diaprepes abbreviatus. Taxonomy (NCBI): domain Eukaryota; kingdom Metazoa; phylum Arthropoda; class Insecta; order Coleoptera; family Curculionidae; genus Diaprepes; species Diaprepes abbreviatus. The sequence continues at coordinate 2,277,287 of JASJET010000103.1, forward strand.
AAGTTTATTTCTTTCATAATGTTTCTTTGATTATTTTGAAGGTTACTGATTGCTTCATCGTAACGTTTTCCGTCATCAGCTTCCAATGTGCCAAAGAGCCATTTTTGCGTATTGCCAATAAAATTAATTAAACCTCTTTTACTGCGTATGTGAGGATAAAGATTTGCCAACTTTTCTTGTGTATTTTTAACTAAATATTCAGTTCTACGAAGAGAGTTTTCGGATATGCCGTGATAGGAAATTGGATTTGTAAAATTTTGATTCTGAAGATGATTTTTAATAATATTAAATTGTTCTCCTAAATCTTTTAATTGATTAATAATTGGTAGTAAATCTATGTAGTGAATAAACGTATGTTTGCTACAAACTAATTTAGCTGTAAATTAACTGTATAGGTAATATTGGGTTTTTCATTTTTAGCATTTCAATGTTATTGCTTAATGTCGGAGGTACTAGGACCAGGATCATTGTCAGGATTCTCAACTGCATCTTCTACCTGTAAAGGGGATTTTTGTTTAAATTTCTGTTTTCTTGCAAAGTGTTTATGATGAGTACCTTGGTCAGTTATCAATTTTATGTCTGTTTGCGATATTAAATTTGCTTTTTTGAATTTTGGTTGGCTTTTGTTTCGAGCTTTGGTCTTTATATATACCGTATTTTGATTTTCGAAATCAGGGGGTTGAAGTCGTTTGTCATTTATTTTATTTATAATTTTTTCTTTCGTTTATGCATTTTTGCCTTGAATTTGTCTATATAAATCTTTCGCGTTTTCTTTGTGCGTTTGTACATAGTTTGCTACAGTGAGGTGGTAGTTTAGATCGAATGGATCTATATTATTTATATTTGACTCGAATTATTTGCGGATTTAATGATATTAATTTTGGGTCTTTTATTTCCTATATTTCTTTGAAGAATTTTATTTATGTCTTTTGAATCCAAGTTAGGAAGTGTTTCGTTTTGTTGCTAAAAGTCTTTATAAATAAACGGATTATAAAACGACTTTGTATGCACTAGAATGTTATCAGTAGTTTTAATTTCGCGTTTTATTTTTCAAGGTAAATGAAAGATCGTCACCGTTTGAACCCGGAGAATTTCAGTGAACTCATTGCATGATTTATATAACAGCTGATTTCCTTTTTAGGATAAAATTTAATGAATATTTTTGTTAATATATCACCTTTATGATCATTCTTGATTAATATTTTTATTATAAATATTTTTGGAAAGTTTGATTGAATTTTTATTTTAAAGTTATCTTTATTTAAGACTAATTTATACTCTAATGTATTTAGTAAGTTTTGACTAACTTTTATTACGTTCGTATTTAAGTTGCCCTTTATTAATCTGTTCTACAGAGGGGTAGTATGCATTTTTTCATTTTAACTTTTTTCCGAGTTTTATAGTTTTATAGTTCGTTTTATTCATGCTCATAGTTTTGAGCTTCTTCCTCGTTTTATAATTTATTTTGTTTTCACGCGTAGTATTGATTTGGTATAGTTCAGTTTTGTCAGGGTTTGGTTTATCATTTTCAGTTATTTTTTCTTTAACAGATATTGGGGTAGAGAAGTTTTTTACTGTGTTTACTTTATCGGGGTTTTCGGTGTTTCCCGGATTAATGCTCTTTTGTGTTATAATTTTTTGGAATTTTTCGATCATGGTTTTAGTAGGTGGGGATTCTATTATTTTTCTTATAAGGAATGTTGTGGGTTGATTGATTTGTTCGAGAGATTTCGGGTTCTTATCATTTTCGAAATCTTTGTTATTTGAACTATCAATATTCTGTGGTTTATTGGTCGTATGCTCTTCGTATGTATTTGTTGTAGAATTTATTGCAGTAACATAATTTTTTCCTTCTTCCTGAGGTTTTAGTATTTCGGTATTTTCGGAATTATTGGTTTTGGAACTGTCGATATCGTTCGATTGATTAAAAGGCATTCCAATATTTTCATTTATGAAGGGGAAAATGACATTTCATACTATTAGCTGACGTTTTCCACGATTAATATTTGCACCAATATAGTTTAAGAAGTCATAACCTAAGAGTCCGTCGAATATTGGGGAAAAATTAAAGATACAGAATTTATATTTTCCGATGATTTTAAAAGAAGGGAATATTGGAATATTTGCTACCTCATGATGCATTGAAATTGCATGAGCTGATCGTACCGTGAAAGGTTCGAAAAATATGGAATTTGGGTAGACTGAATATGCTAGGTCGAGTTTAATGAAACTTCTACCACTACCTGTATCTATGAGAAATTTTGCATTTAATTCTAGGATATAGATAAACGGTAAATAAGGGTTATTATAGTTATTTAGAGGGATTGGGTCTACCGGATTACGCGAAAGCGCGTCAGCAACTTGATTTAGTTTACCTTTTTTTATAATTTTCTCTTGAGGGTTTACTGAAAAAGAGAAGTTTATTTCGCTCGGTTCTCTATATTTGAAAGGAATTTTAAAATTTTTTGGACCGACTAGTTGTTTGTTTATTAGGTCTATATTGAGATTTAATTTTATTAGGTCTTGTAAGCCTAAGACTCCGTTGAAAAAATCATGAAAATCGAATAATATGAAATCAATTTTATTTTTTATGCCAAGTTCTGCAAATAAAGGTACTGATACATTAAATTTAGTTTTTTGAGTGCCTAATGCTGTTTTAATAATATTATTCGTATGATAAATGCAATTTGGAAAATATTTTTCAGCAATACTGGGATAGATCTCGAGCTGCCTGTATCGACTAATAATTTTAAAGGCGGGTTATTTATTTGTATGTATGCTAAGGCGTTAAAAGGCGAAATATTTATTTCAGTTATGGTGGTTGCTTTTCCTCGGCTATTTCGGGAAAATTTTGGTTTGTTTTTGGGTCAAAATCAGGATTATTTAAATTATCGTGTATCTCTTGGATCTCTATGGAATTTTCAAAATTTGGCTTGTTGTCATAAAAATAATTTTGGTTATCGTAGGGGTTCGGCTTGTAGTAGTAACTTTCGTTATATTTCTTCTGCGGAGATTCATCGTTTTCCTCGTATTCATAATTAAATAATTCTTCAGCTATAAAGTTTGGTTTCAGATTGGGTTGATTTCTAAAGTAATTTTGATTACCTCTATTCGGATAGTTATGCTGATTAAATTGTCTGTTAGTTTGTACTGTCGGGTTTCGTGAAGTTGTCGACATTGGGGTTGGTTTCGGTAGTTGATTAGGAGGAATTTGGTTTGGTTTGAAGACGTTTCTTGGAGGACCAAACACTTGTCTATTACTGAAATATTTTTGTGGTATTTGTTTAGGCTGAATATGTATTGGCTGATTTGGCCAAACTGGTCTTGGTGAAAAGTTTTGATTTGGGAAATACATATTTTGTGCATTTTGATATGGGTTGAAATTTGGGTTATTCAAATTTTTGACTAGATTTAACTGATGTGTTTTTGGTTTATTAGATTCATGAAGATTGCCAAATAACTTTTCGAAATTTTCATATTCATTAACATAAGCAATGGCATCCTCTAGGCTTTTTGGTTTTTTAATATACATATTATTTCGTAAATTACCGTCACAACCTGCAATAAATGTGTTTAAAGCTGTTTTATTATAGTGTTCAATCTGACAATTTCTTTGTTCATTGGACAAGGAAGTGTTATTGCTTATATGCTGGATAACGTTACTACTTATTACTAATAATCTATTACCAAAGTTTATTAGGTTTTCATTTTTAAAAGGTCTAGCCCTAGTGAGTTCTTGTACTAGGCAATCAATATCCCTACGATCGGCGAAACACTGTAAAAGAGCTGCTTTTAACTTTTGCCAAGTGTTTAATTCAACGCGCCTGCCTACCATAATTTCGGCTTTTCCGCATAATTTTTCTTATATGCATTGAAAAACATGTTCGTTTAATTCTGCATTATTAGCTACCGCGTATTTTTCTATAAAATCCTCACTTCTAGTGATGAATTTATTTAGCATATTACTGTCACCATCGAACGGTTTAATATTATCTAAGCGGGATTTAAGGAGGTCCCAGTTAACTTTTACTTCTGACATCTTGTACAGATTATTTATATATATTAAATTATTTATTCAAGTTTTGGGGTTTATTTTAATTTTACTTTCACTTTGAAACCTGCGGTTTTTTATTTTATTTTCAATTTAATTATTAACTTTTTACTTTCAATTTAACTTTTACTTTTTGAAATCTGCGATTTCTATTTTTTTTTCTTAATTTAACTTAATCCTAAGCTTTGTCTCCAATAGACTGAATGTTTTTGTGTACTGCGAACACGCTTAACCTATCCCTACAAAATCCTCAAACAAAAGGGTTTGAAAGGGGCGGAAAGAAATTTTTTTTTAGGCACTTACAGTATTCAAGGTTTGGCGTCCTGTCTTTCCCTGCCTTTCCCGATCCTTGCGTCTTATTGCTCGTTGTGGTGTTCTTTCGGGTGGTTTCGGATGTCCTCCCAGGGTTCTTTTGGATAACACTGAAGAGTGGATGCTCAGGTGGCGGTCTTCGACGTATGCGAATCTCTGGATAGCAGGAACTGGATTCCCGTGGTGGTTTTCAACCGATGCGAAAATTCACCACTTGTACTATCTAGATTTTTCACCACTGCGCTATCCTACCGACTGCGCCAATTATGTTTTTGAATCACCAACTTGTGTTTTTAAAAATTATTTTATTTTCAAAAATACATTCAAAGCAACTACAAGAATGACAATTGAATGTTATTACATGTATTGAGATCATAAGAATTAAAGAATATTAATATTTAACTTATATTTATAGACTTTCTTGAAGGTCTTCTTAGTAAGCAGTTTCTGTGGGAAGCGCCCAGTCAGCTTGTTCCCATGTATGATTCCTTAGGATTTTGTGTATGTAACTTGCCTTCAAAATAATAGAATTACCCGAAAATTTTGTTCACTTTCTAGTCAGTATAAAAGTATTAGATAATATAAGCCTTAATACAGTGGACCAAAATGGTAATCTCATCAATTTCAGACAAGAAACAGTAACAGTAAGACTATAGCTTAAGAAGAGATCTTTCTAATAAACAACGGAATTTTGTTAGAATAAATAAGATAACTTTAAACTTTTTTATTTATTCACATCTTAACAACTATGTCCTTACATAAACTAACTACACTACTTAGCGTTATCTTTCTAAGATCTAAGAGAATTTTTAAAAATTGTTTGTCTTTAAAAAGTCTCAACATTTCGCGGTCTTTTTAGGAAAGTTCGCATGATTTTTATATTTTACATGTAATACAATATCCTTCCCATCACTTTCTTATTCTGCTTAAATAGAAATAACGACTAAACGTCGTCAACACCTCCTTGCTTTATGAATTCTGTTAATATAACTGGATCAGTAATATAACCTTTGTAACCACATCATCGTAAAACCAATTTAGCTATAATATTTCACATGTAAATGGCGAAATATTATTACTGTTAAAATAACATTAGCCGAATTTCCCTGCTAAATGATTTTTTGATATATTCAAATCAATGTAGACTATTGTTTACCACATAATATTCACATTAGGAAACAATTGTTTACATTTTTCATGTATTTTTTTAAATTTTTATATCTAATTCACTAACGCTTAAAGTAGAACATATATTTTCATTATAAGATATTTACAACTTGAGAACTGCTTCTTTTAAAACAAAAATTTAAAGAAGTAAAATAAGGTTGAATAAATAAATAAATAAAGAATGGTGACACTTGATGAAAATTCCCTGTCAGTAGCCTACCACAATTCGCAGTTCCATAGTAAGTTGTGCATTAGGTCCACTTATATGTTCCTTGGCGCATCTCATTCTAGGAGTCCCCTACCATGTTTAAATAAATTTACTTTCAACAATTTTAATTCTTTTTTACCAACAATAATTCCAACAAGTAGAATTGGATGCGGTTTATATGACTCAATCTCGGACCTAATCTTTGCCATGCGATCTGTTTCTTTATTCCCGTGTATTCCCGAGTTATCTGGAACCTACACAAGTCTTGTTGTGCAGCTATTCCTTGTCAGATTTTTCAGTACATTCCTGCATTTAGACACTAGTCGCAAAGCTGCCGTTATTGTAGTCCTATTGTCTGAATATATGTTAATTGTATTATTCATGTTATATCCCTCTCATAGAAAAGCCACACTGCAGAATACCATAAATTTCCGCTTGAAAGATCGTTACACGATTTCCGAGGGAGTAAAATTCTCCGGCATCTTTGTTCCTACTGAACACTTCTGCTCTAGCTCTTTTATCTTGTCGAGATCGATCTGTAAACCACCAGAGACCATTCCTAAAAAGATTTTGCGTCTCTTCTCAATAATTTCTTCTTGGCAAAGTCTTTCAAGAGAGTGATTGACATTCAAAATCGAGCACCATATAATCTAGATGGGGAGTGATGGACATCTCTCAACTGCCCTTCTCCAACCACATGAGTAGCTACATATCTAGCAGCTAGACAACTAAGACGATAAACAATCTTTAGGGCCTCATTCTCGCTGTATAAATGGAAAGGAGGTACGAGGTTCAATAAGAGGCCCAGAACCCTACTAGGACCAGTTCCTATCACATTAATTTTTCCCACACAAGCCATTTTTTTAGCTTAGTCAAGTTGAAGACGGTATCTGGTTGCATAAAATGGATCACCATATTATATTTTTCTTATACCACTTTCAGTGTCAGCCCTCATGTGCACCAAAAGGCTCGTTTATGAGCGCAGAAGGCATGAACGACCTTCTTGTTATGAAACTCCAGGATTACTCACAGAGATTTAACAGTTTCCTCGTTTTTGTCCTGATTTATTTCGAGCTCTTTCTTATGGTGCCATCGTCCTGCTATGCGGAGTGCCACCAGTGCACAGAATGACCAAATCGTCTGCGTAGGTCTTTGTATATAAACCAGCCTTGTTTAATTCACTCAACGGACTACTCACTATAAACGGTATAACAGTCCCCCTGTCAAGCTACTGCTTAACAGTGCTTTAACAATTATATTTTTATGCTCAAAATATATTAGCCTCTGCGACTGATGAGACTATTGTCAATTCAGAATCTCGTCCTTGTAGAGCACTGCATATCGAATCGTGGGATGTATTATTAAACGACCTCTCAATATCTATGAAGGTACCTAAAGCGGATGAACCATTCGACTAGGCGTTTGCGCCTTTTCTAACGAGTCGATGTAGCTCCGTGTCCATGGATTTTCCTTCTAATAGGCAAATTGTAAAGGGTTTGCTTGGTCTGTTCTTGCTTTCTTTGGAATAAAGACCTTTTATGCCATTGACATGTACCCCAAACTCAGATTATTTTGGTTCGAAATTTTAGCATTCTTTAAAAGAGCTTCCGAATATTTTTTTGGCGGCCCTTAATTTGAGAGATCGATCAGGATATCTTGAAATTCTTAGGCCTTCGTCTTATTTGACAGCTAGTCTAAAAAGAACTCGGCTGATTTGTTTCAATCTCCACATTGCTTCTCCACGGTATCTCGATATAAACTCTACTTTCCAATTCCCCTGATAGAGATCCACGTTTATAATTCTAGGGTGTCAATATTCCGCTACTTCTGTCTTGCTTAAAGTCGATTTTAAATAGAATGTGTCTGTGATCTGATTTTGAAACTTTTTTACTAACTTTCTACCTTTTAATCAAGTTCTGCATATTTACAGGGCAAATATTTAGATCCCTAGTAGACTCAACTCCACTTGTAATGAATTTAGGCTCCCCCTGTTAATAACCTTCTGGTCTTTAATACTGAAGGAGCCCAATATAATTTCGCCTGACTTAGGAGAGATCCCCACTGCCACCAGGTCTCTGGTACTGATAGAGGGAAGTACTCCAGTTGTTGAATGATAATCCCGGTTCGAGGGTTTTCACAGGACAATGGCTTAGGTGTTAAAGCCAGTTAAATTCTCGATGTGACATTTGGCTCGCAACAGTGACCAATAATTGGCCTCTCTTCAGCCTTGTCGATAAAAAACGAGGTACTAGACTCACCACCAGACATTGCGCATAAGAAATCCGCATCCCAGCTGATTTATCAGTTCTTACTTGCTTTTACAGAGTCCTGAACCTTCGGATGTTTGGTTTTTTGACTAATGACCAGGTTTCTTAGAAGGCACCTTTTTAGAGCTTCCCAACAACCCATGGCAGTCTCTTCCGAAGCGAAATGCCTAACTAGGAAGGAATGGTCTCTTGCTACCGCTCTAATCGGGCTCTTCTCTTTTTCCGTTCGGCCTCACAAATGTTTGACCTTTTAAGTAGGGCTGAAGGTCTTTATTTGGTTCTTTCCGAGCGGTAATACTGTTTCAGTTCCAAGAAGGACGGGAAGAGCTAAAAGCACCTGTATGGTACCTTGTTGACCTGACACGAAAGAAGGTGGGTACCTTTTCGGTTCCTCTTACGAGATGGGTCCCGGGAGGAAGGAGAGAGGCTACGTTAAAGTTTCCATCGTTTTGAGGTTTTTGTTTTGATCTACTTTGGTCCTAAGAGTATGGAAGAAATAAAAGTTTACTCCCACAGCGACCCTTGTACGGGAGCAAGGCCAATTACTCTGAGATGTTACGCGGTTTCTCATACCTCAGTTGCTCCATTTGCGACACCTGGTAGGCCAGGCGCCACTCACACCTTTAGCACGGATCGCATGACACCTTAAGGTTAGGTCTTGTGTTAATGTATATATAGGTGTGTGTAAATATATAAGTGTATATGTGTAGGTCTCTCTCTTTCTATGTCACTAGAGCTCTATATAGTGCTTTTCGGCAAATTATGCCTTCTCCAGAAGCCTCACCGACCAACTGCACTAAGCGAAATCTAGATATAAGGTTATATGATTCTTGAATTTTCAAGAAGTTCATGGACGAAAATAACAAAGATGTTGAAGAGAAGAAGACGATGTTAATAATTTCAATTATTAATCTCAAGGAAACGTTTACAATGTAACTAGCGACCCGCCCCGGCTTCGCACAGGTGCAATGCTGATACTAAATACACTACAGAAAAACTGTGACTATTTATTTTATTTTTACAACAATTATTACATCGGCCTCCGACGCGCTATTTATAGGCACGCTGCCGCCGCCCCGGTCGGCCAGTACCGCCGCAAGCGCTACTTCCCGCTTAACGACATCACATTAGAAATCTCAAAAATAACAGTATTTCTCCACTATTTAATGGATGTTATTATACATATAAACCTTCCTCTAAACCGCATCAAAATCCGGTGCGTAGTTTTAAAGATTTAAGCATACAAAGGGACATAGGGACAGAGAAAGCGACTTTGTTTTATACTATGTAGTGATTGAAAAAGATAATCAAAAAGTCTCAGAGGAAGTACTTGTTAAAGAGAACATACTCGTAGTACATACTCTTTATCCTCCTCCCCTCCTTAAGCTCTCTCATATATTCACTACTAACTTGCATATGAACTCTCATAAAATTTTTTACAACTGTCAAATTTGACATTAAAAAAAAACTACCAGAAATGGCCCTTTTTCTCAAATTTCTGAAGAATATCACAAGAAAAATTACTTGTTTCTACTTGATTTTAGAGTGTAAAAGTTGTATTGCGCAAATTTGTCGACTGTAATTAGGCAAAGTTCCAACTAGGGCTAAGGCTATATTCATTGACTTTAAGGTTCATTAGAACTTTTGGGAAATACGATGAAAATTTTGTAACATGGTCCAAAGGAATGAGAGGTAATTATGAAATTACAGAAAATTTCTAATTGAATATACTATTATTGTACCGCTAGGGCAAATTTTATTTGAATAAATAGATAAAGGTTGTTTTCTCACTTTAAAATGACTACTGTATTACCCCTTTAACGAAGCATTTAAGAAAACATTGATCTAAGTGAAAGTGTTAGGAGTCAGAAGGTAACATCTGCACACGAGCTCGACTTTAATCTTGAGCTCAATTTTAGCTGTTATTCAAGGTTGTTAATTATTCTCAAATAGAAACTCCTATTTCTGACTGCAGAAATGAAAAGAACAAATTTGACGCCTAAACATGTTATCATATTACGAGGTGTCGAGCGGTGTAGATGAGGCCTCAACAATTTAAAATTAAATTTAAAAATTAATAAAAATTTTTCGATTTTGCTGTGCTTTGGTGATATACGATTAGGATAAATTTTTAAATGGTTTTTTCTATAACAAGTTCTTGCTAATATATTGTTCCGGACGAGCGATCTTCAAACAAACTACACACACTGTATTATTTTAATAATTTTTTATTGTCAACCTTACTTTTGACACTTGTCAAACTAATTCAAGTGGCGTCAACAAACTCTTAAAATATACTGACTGCGAAAGTCGATCTGGACGCTTTATATACCCTTTTGGTCGATACCGGAAGATTCCCTAATTCTCTAGAAGGATTTCCATACTACATGGGGTAATCAAAATAAGAAAAAGTAGTAATCCGGCGATTTCTAGACCTTCTATCATAGGCGTTCCATGTTAAAAATAAGGAAATCGAATTCTCTAAAAAGTTCCAGACCTTCTTTCATAGTCGCCTCCTGAGGAAATTAACAAAAATAAAATTAATTAAATAAATTATGAACTCGTAGAAAATATACCTAAAATCCTACAAACCATGAACACAAACTAATACTATGAAATATAAAATGCTACAAAGTTCGTTACATTAGGAAATATACCTAACACCTGACAAACTACGAATACAAACTAATACTATGAAATGTACAACGCTATAAACTTCGTAACAGTATATTATTGTAATTTACTTCAGTAATTGCTAATTGTTCGATGTTTTTGTAAGATTTTCCTTCTATAGACTGGATTATTTGGCAAGATCATGATATGTGAATCCAATATTATTTTCTAACGAAAACAAATATGATAAAACTTTTTAAAATTTCCTACGTACAACTAATAAAAATTTTTATTATTTATTTTAAGTCATTAACTAAAATTTGGTCAGATTTTCAAATTTAAGCAAACTAATACTAATATGTAAAATAAATATGATTCTAAATTCTTAAAATTAATTTTAAAAACTCTAAGAATAAATAAATAAATATATTCGTTATATAAAATATAATTATACATATGAGGATATTTTCTATATAGGATTACAGCAGGTCAAAACGACTCTTAGAAGTCGTTTAGAGCTGAGAAAATATATGAAAAAAAAGTTTTAATCTGTATTTACATTTAGATACTCCGATTTTACGCATGTTAAGGTGAAGCTAATTTCTTCTTAGGCTATTGCCAACAAGTCAGTGGAGCTACCTTTGAGTACTGGTGAGATCACCATTACATCTTATCTTAACTGGCCGGATGACAGTTGGAATTGAAAACGTTACTATTCTTTCTATTTCTTTACTTAAACATAAAAGTTTCAATAATAAAAAATTAAATGTATCAGGTAATGCTTAAAGTCAAAGTCTATATCGCCATTGAGTGTAATTACGGATCCCTATTACTTTTATCTAGAATATTATTATCCACATTTTCCCTCAGCAATTATTTAAATAGTGACAAACTTAACCTCAAAAAAACCTTAGGGGACAATTTGGCATCATTATATGACATTTTGAGTGGAAAAATTTTTCGACGTATATCAAAAACTTAAAATTGACCTTGAATAGCTCTTAAAGCTGACCTGAACAACTTTTATTTGTTAGATTTTTTTTTTACTTCATATATTTATTCCATCAATTAAGGTATATCCTAGTGACACAAAAATAATAAAATATTCAGTTTGAAATTTAACTTGACTCTATAATTATCTCCCATTCGTATAGAGCTCGTTAGAAAATTTCCATCACAGTGTTATCATCCTAAAAGTTCTCAAACACACTCCCTGAAGCAAATAAATATAACATTAGCCTTAATTAGACCGTTGCTTAATTACAGTCGAAAAATTTGCGTCAAACAACTTAAACCTCTTAGAGCACTATGTTTATAAATATTTGATTATTCTTTGCTCTGATAAAACAGTTATATACTGTAAAAAATCTTTAAAACTGTAGTCGTAATTAGCGATTAAAAATCGCGATTGTCTCTTTAAGCTGTTATATAAAAGGATCTAATCGATATTCGCAACGTCTTTTTGAAAGTAAACATTTTACCCTTAGAGGCGGTTTTTGTTCAATTTTATCAAAATGTAAAAAAAATTATCGGTTATATATATTTTTTAATTTATTTAATTATGTCGATATCTATAACAACAATAAGATTATAAAAAGAAATATTAACCATGACTTATGTACTTATAATCCTCTGCGTTTATCTTAAATCTTTAATAATAACTTTTTCTAATTTAAAATTTTAAGACATTTTATAACTCTTGATATACAAAAGGGATTTTTGATCCATTTAACCGAAGAAAGTATGTTCTTTACATTGAGTACTTTAATATCGAAACATTGCGTATACTATTTTAAACAAAGAAAATTTTGCAACTTAAATAAAAAAAAACTTATTTATAACCTGCTGTAGCCATAAAAACCATATCGAAGTTTTTAAAGATGTTATGATTTTCTTTTTGTAAACTAAATTTGTTTAATAAAACATTTCAATCAGCTACCCATAATGTAAAATAATAAATTATGGAAGAAATTTTAATGGATGATTTCTCACAATAATTCAACTGGGTCTCCTACAAAATTGACATGAAAAGGAAAAATAAATAATAAATAAATTCAAAAGGAAAATATGGCAAATATCTATCATTATTGCGTCCTTTCAAAAAACGATCTAATTGCAACCACTGGAAGGAATGATTTTAAGCGAATTTAAGCCGTGTATGTTGCTAGAGAATTTAGTTCTCTATCTAGTAGTTTTCAAATTGGAGATTTCTTCTTTTTTTATACGTTTTTTTTTTTACAAATTTTGTAACTTGTTGATTCCCTTCAGATTCAAAACAATATCATTTCCACGCAAATGTATCTTGTACATTTATTGTACATTACTACGGTCGGCACTATTGCCAAACTTTTATTTTTTATTAAAGTCAAAGAATAAATATAACATACTTTTGGATATTGTAACGGTGATGTAAAAACAGCCACCTGAGGAACATCTCACTCGTAGTTTCCGACGCCAAGAAGATTCAAATATCAGAAATGACATTATAGAAAATATGTCAAAGGGTGTCCGGTGAACCCACTGATGAGTCCACCGTCGATGTCAGGACGAAACACCCGGGATTTTAGTGGTCGAAAGTTTGCAAGTCGGTTACGGTGAATTACAACAATATTTTGAATAGCAGTCATTTAGTATTAAAATGGAACTTAAATACAAGGTCTGAGACTGTGCTTTTGTCATCGAGTATTCAGGATTATTATATGCCAATCATTAACATTAGTTTAGTGTGTCCAATGTACAAGTATACTGTTTATAAATGAATTACTCATCTAGCTCATTTATTTGATAAGCTTCACAAAAATGTAATCGTATCATTTCTAAGGAATTTTTTACAAACTTAAAAGAAAAACAATCAAACATTAGATTTTGAATTTACGGATGCATGCCTAGCTTCAACAAAATTTAAAAACTTCAAATGAGATGATAATATAGAGGGCATTCCATTTAAAAAATTTAAATTTTATGTCATATATCCACAACCTGATGTTCTATTATTTTTCTTTAAAATTTGTAAAAAAATCTTTAGAAACGCTAGCAAAAGAGTGGTGGCCTATTTATCACGATATACCCTGTAGATGAATAGTAGGTGTACAAGTGAGATTACCTGTAGCATATATTTATTTTCATGTTTAAAAATAAATATGAATGATGGACATTTTTGTTCATATTATAAGAAAATAGATCGGCGCGGAATAAATATTGACATTTTATTAAAAAATAATAAAGCATTCAGAAATAAAACATTAACAGCCGGATCCACTATCATGATTTAAATTTAGAACCATCCTAAATTGACAGCAGAGGGCTTAAACTGACAAGAGCAATAATAAGCCAAGCAAGTTTTAAACCCTAAAAATACAAGCATAAGAAAATCATTTGGTTTTATTACTGAACCGGCAAAAATGGAGAACTTTATTTTCGGGATTCAACTATTTCTCTTACATATTTTAAGGCTTTATTACCAGGTACTTATCCTTAATTTCCCTATATAATAATTTATTTGTTGACATATGTATTATAAATTATGACAAAATCGTAAGCAAAACAAAATTAGTCGACTATCATGTTTAAATTTCATTGCAACTAGATTGGGTTTAAGTGTTAAATCTTCTTGGTGAATCTTGGAATTGTTAAATAGAGAAGTATTTTTACGGAATTGAGTAAAAGTTTTTATTGTTATCAATCTGTATTTTCCCATCATAAGCTCTTCTCGGAATATATTTCTAGCCTATGATGAACGTATTCAGAACTTGGCTGGGTTAGTGTTGCATGTGTTAATTTAAAGCATTCATTGTCAACTTAGTACGGTTCAAAATAAGATAACTTTAGTGCATGAGAATGATAGATTTTATACATTTTTAGGTACATTTTTGCTCAATATACAAGAAACGATACCTTCTTTAGAGACAACACTTACTTATAGTTCTACAATCAGCTTTGCGCTTACTATGCTAAGATTAAATAAATATCGTTCTTAAAAACTAATCATCAAAAATGCTTTTAAAATAAAGAATGAGTTATGTAGACGCAAAAATAAAAAAGATGTTCTTTTCTTCTAGAAAATATAGAATAAATATTAAAACTATTATTTGTTCTTGTATTCCTTCTGTATAAGCACTTTTATCTTGATTCAGTCTTTATTTCCCATCAATTTAATATATGTTTATTTTAATTCTTCGCATTCTTACTTGTTCAAGAAATTCTTTTTTCACTTTTTTGAGCAGATATCCAAGAAATTGGATTACGAGGTTTTCCTTGTTTTAAGTTTAGAGCAGGCGTAGCAACAATATCAGCAGATATAGACGAAAGTGGATCATTAAGATTTGGTAATATGTTCTCATCAGTATCGCCTTCAGCACCACTCTCGTCGTTGTTACTATCTAACAAGTTTCCTTTCAAGGCGATATTAACTTCATCGAGAGTTTTACTTTTAAATTCATCAGATACACTTTTTCATTATGGTTCGAAGCTTGAAAACTTTGACTGCCATCATCTGGAAGTCTATATTGTAGTGAGGACCACCTGAGTACGAACCCTGTTTATTATAGAAACACCATCTAGAGGCTTATATTAGTCATTGCGTAGGAAGATTCTAGACTTTTATTCTAGTATGTACTATAGGTGTATATAGGTAGAAAGAGTATGAACTAGGAGTTAGTTCAAATTTAATAAAGGAAGTGTAAACAGGTAGTTATTAAAGTGTTGAAAGTAATTAGTGAAAACCAGTGTTATTATTCGAACACAGTGAATCAATTTAAACAGGCTAAAATCGTAAGAACTGGTGTCTAAAGTAAGGATCGTCATAGAATTTCCGGAAAATTCTATTTGTAAACCAGAAGAGATAGAGGAAAACAAGCTAAACTATCGGATTTGTCATGAAGTATGATGATAAAACTAATTTTGGATAACGTTCTTGAACATTCTACTTTGAATCAAAAGATAGTGAAAAACTGACTTTACCATGGAATTTGTCATCAAGAACGAAGCCTAGAACCGACAAAGTTCTACAACATTCTTTTTGGAAACTAGAAGAGGTAGCGACCAATTGATTTTACTGAAAAATTTTCGACATAGTTCTAGAACATTCCATTTGGACACTAAACGATATAGTGAAAAACTGACTTCACCATCGAATTTGTCATAAATAAAAGAGCTTAGTACCGAATTTTTGACAAAGTTTTAGATAATTCTTTTTTAAAACTAGAAGATAGCGAAAAAGTGACTTCACAATTGAATTTATCATCAAAAAGAAGCTTGGAAACTAATTTTCGACAAAGTTTTAGAAAATTATATTTGAAAACTAAAAGATATAACTGATTTCATCATCGAATTTGTCATTAAGAAAGAAGCTTAGAAACGAATTTTCGACAAAGTTCCATAACATTCTGTTTAAAAATCAAAAGAGATAGCGAAAACGAACTTCACTTTCAAAATTAACATCAAGAAAGAAGTTTACAACCGAGTTTCAACAATATTCTAGAAGTTTCTGTAGTAAATACTTGACAACAAACAGCTGAAATGGAATATTAAAAGGACGTCGCCTTAAATACAAAAATGAAAAAGAAGAACGTCGTTAAAGAGAACAGTTTCGTCTGAAAGAAAATCACGAAGAAAAACAACGTCGCCAAAAAGAAAAACAACAAGAAGGAGAATATCACCTAGAGAAGAAAAAGATCAATATAAACTTTGCTAATGGATGAAATGGAAAAGAATAAGATCAAATTACACTGCAATAAAAGCAAAAGTTTCAGAAAGAGAGAAGTTAAGTGTGACAAACATGGGAGAAGTACGCCAAAAAGTTAGTGGTATTGAATCAATTGTGCAACAAGATATAGGAAAAATATCACAAGAAGTGAAAGAAATCGTAGACGGGATAGGACCTAAAATGAAGAACCTCCATACAGAAATCAATAAAATAAAGAAGCATGGGCTGTTCTAACTACTAGAACGAACCCGCAACTTACTAGGATCAAACTTCTTGGATAAATTGCAAATACCAATTTGAAGGTGCCGCTAATGCAAATAATTGGAAATACGAAGAGATGGATACGTCATCAGTAATTACACTTCGTGGACCAGCACTGGAGTTACTACAAAGCTTTCCTACAACTTAATAAATACAGCGTATATTCCGTATAAGCAAGCCTTGGGCATGACTTTAGCAATAAAAACAGTCTATAATTGGTCAAGATCAGAAATAACAACGGTTTCCAGAAAACAAATCAAGGATTTATCGAGCCAAATAATGGAGAAAATGTTATATGAAATATTTAAGAAACTAAATACAAGAAGCAATAGTTTACATTATGGAAGAAACCATATAGAATGCTACAGACGTAGACCAAGATGTTGAACAATATTGAAAATGCCCCGTGAGTAATTTTTATTCATAGCCTAAGAAATACAGCCAACAATCTTATAATTGAAGGATAAGTCAATTCTCCGCCTTAGATCATAACTGTTGACACTGGTGAAGCAATATCTCTGATGAAGTCAAACCTTGTGGTAAATTTAAAATCCTACCATTGTCTAGAAGAGCAACAATGGAAACTGTAACTGTAAAAGCAGATGCCGTGATTGGAGAAATGCTTGTGGAGCTTCAACATGGAGGGCTAAAATTAAGCTATTTGATGTTAGCTACCGACATAGAAGATGAGTTTTTTCTTGCTATAGATTTGATTCGTCAATATGGATTTTTCTTCGACAATAAGCTTATCATCCTAAATTTTGGCATCAAAGAATTTATTCCGTCTATAAACCGTAATACCTAGTTCATCAGCGACGTTGCTGGGCAAAAAAACAAAATAAAGGGACACACAGAGAAGACCATTTACGAAAGACTGAAGCAGAGTTCTGGCAGCCACGTCGGACTAGTTCAACACCTTAACCAGTCCTGTAAATATTTGGTAGCGAAGGCATTAGTCAATTCAAATAACATCATATCAATAAGAGTAATGAATATCCTTCCTAACTATATATAACGAACTTATAGAAGAGCTTCAGACAAATTCAAAACATCTTTCGCCTCAAAAACTTGAAGAAGCTCAGACGTTTATAAGGAGGCATAACTAGGTTTCTGAAGCATGTACGACGTAATACATGTACGACAAACATCGTCTAGCATGATATAAATATTGGCAGTATACAATCAATAGAGCAACTATCCAGAAGACTTCCCACAAATGCCCGAAAATGCAGTTGTCTGTAGACAAAATGCTGAATGAGGGGATTACAGAATAATGATCTAATCCTTGGTTATCTCTTATAATATTGGTAGCTAAAAGATATGGAACAGTTACATTTGGTGTTGATCGCAGGACGCTTAAAGACGTTACTAAGAAATACCCAGCGTTGGTTGGATAACAATGGGTTTCCACACTAGATCTGATATGTGGATATTGTTGGCAAGTAGGCAATCAAGATAAAGAGATACGGAAAAGACTGCTTTTTTTAAAGGCGCTGATCTGTATGATGTTATGCCAAATAGAACTGCGAGGTCTTACATGAAAAACACGTCTAGTCTACCTTGATGATGTCATGATTATGGGAAAAACATCCGATGAACCTTTACAGAATCTACGGGGAGTTTTGCAATAATTAAACACCAAACGCCAACCTTCGACTAAACCTCAAAAAACGCTTACCATTTAAACAAAAAGTTAAATTTCCTAGACATATAGTATCACCAGGGGAAATCCACAGGGATGAAGGAAAAACCCAAATTATAAAAGATAGACATCTACCACGTGACCAACATAACTGGAGAAGTTTTCTTCGGTTACATACATTCATAAAAGATGTTGCCAATATTGCTTCACCCTTACATAAGCTTACTGAAGAATAATTTTTTTATTAATAAACTTCTGATATTGATCAAGCTTTCTGAAAACTCTAGGCTGCCTTATTTATAATCCAGTCCAAATTGAGTCTACCCATAAGATGATGAAAAATTCATATTAGATACTGATACCAGCAACAAAGTGGTAGAAGCTGTATTGTCTCAAATTTAGGATGGCCAAGGACGAATTATTGAATATTTCAGCGAAGTGCATTTAAAGCTGGAAATAAATGATTGTGCCACGAGAAAAGAACTGATCGCCATGACCAAAGCTGTCCTATGTTTTTATAAATATTTGTGTAGACACTCGGCTCTTAAATGGCTCCTAAATATGAAGCAACCTGAAGGACAAATAATAAAAAAGCTTAAAACCTATTATAGTACAATTTTAAAATCAATAATAGACCAGGAAAATTGCATAATAACTCAGATACCCTGTCAAGAAAGCCATGTAAGAAAGAACGCAAGCACTGTAGCAAAATAATACAAAGAAAAGAGTTTCCTATTCAAAGTCACTTTTGTCATTGATCCAGAGTTAAGCTCAGATGAGAAAAGACCAACTGAAGACAATGATCTGGTGACGTTTCTTCAACTTAAAGAAACTAATGAAAGGCGTCCTAATTAGGACGATATAGTTAAATGACTTACATATAAGGCACTTTGGGTTCAGTGGGACCACTATTGATTGAAAAATGTTTACTAAAGAGAAAGAAATTTACAATGGAAAATCTGGTGCTCATTTAGGAGTTAACAAGACTCCAAAAAAATTTTAAGAAAGATTTTACTGGGTTAATTATTATCAAGACGTAAAATTATGGTATAGACAGTATTCTAAATGTGCAGTCAGCCAAGGTTCAAGCTCAAGATCTAAGGGAAAATAAAGAAATATAATGTTGGAACGGATGGCTATTGATATATCTGAATCCTTTCCGGGAACAGATATAGGCAAAAAATACATCTTGTCTGCTATTGACAATCGCAGTAAATGACCTGAAATATTTGCTATCCTTAATCAGAAAACCTTAATACTAGCTGAAATCTTAGTCAACAATGTGTTCAGCCGACTTGGAATTCCTTTCGAACTATATTCTGATCACGGACGTAATTTAGAATCTAAGTTTTTTCAAAACTTTGGGTACTACCAAAGATTATTATAGCTAACGCTATATAGCTATTATAACCTTTGGTACTACTTAGCATCGAAAAGCAGCCAAACATCCTCAATCAGCTGGCATATTTAGACGATTTAATAGGACAATTGAAGAGTATCTCTAAAAAGTTGTGAACATATATCAGAAAGTTCTTAATAGTTCACTGATCTGCAATTCATGAAGCTACTATTCGGAACGGAATTTAGATTGCTCTACAACTTAAAAGTTTGGAGATCAAAGACTAGGTGGATGCCTTACAAAAGAAGTTACAAGAAGTTTAAGAACTAGTTAGAGAAAGCATGGATCTGGCAACAAACAGAATGAAGTCAAAGGCAAACCCTACATGGTTTCAGCAAGGTGGCAGAGTTTAGTTATGAAATCCACAGAGGAAGAAAGGTAAATCACATAAGTTGAGTCACCTTTGGAAGGACGATGTATTGTTCTGAAGAAAATCAATGACGTTGTTTATAGAATTTAACGAAGTTCCAAGAACAAGTGAAAGCCATTCCACGGAAGTATCGAAACTGATCGGGATGATTAGAATTAGGAAAGGAGGTAGTGTAAGGAAAACCACCTGAATGCTACCCTCTTCTTTATAAAAATACAATCTACAAACTTTTCTTAGTAATTTTTGTAGAGAGAACTTGATTTTTTATTCTAGTATGTGTTGTATAACTGTATATACTTACATACCTACTTAGGTAGAGTGTGAGCTAGGAGTTAGTTGTAATTTAATAATGGGTAAATATAAAAAGAGTAAAATCATACCAATATAAATTTCTATGTACTGCTGGAGTATGGCTCATAAATGTTACCAGTTGTTGGATCTCATTATCGAATAGATTAAAAAGTTGAGTAAGAGTGGCCAAGTGTTTTCCAAGGCACCACAGCAATGAGAATGTTTCCTTCATATTTTGTGCCCCGCAATATTAGTAATGAATTTGCTTTTGCGAGCAAGTAGCTATTTTTTGTTGGCATAAAATTATCTTTTACATTAAGTAGAATATCAATGTGTGCCTGACCATCGAAACTAAATAAAACTGGTTCTCTTCGCCCTCTCTTACCTCTTATAACCAGCTTTTTAGGATTCTTTATAGAATTCCTTCAGCCAAAGATACAACTTTGTTAAATTCTTCATAGGCGCGCTTTTCTTAAGAATTAGTATTATTAACCTGTAAAGACATTCTTTGTAATTCTCTGGAACGTTTTTGGTTTAATAATATTATTCTGCAGTAAAAAGACTCTATCAAGTTATTATGGAATCTTTATTTTCAGTTAGATTTTTGAAAATGCATTATCACTAAGATTTATTAGATTGTCTCATGCCAATAGCTTTAAGTCAGTAGTTAATGAAATGACAGTTACTTTGTTATTTTATTAAGTTTCAGATTATTCGCGGCCTGTGATAAAACTTCAAATCTCCAATTTGATTTAAAGAGGTGAAGTAAAGTTTTACAGCTAGCTTCTGCTTCAGCACCGACAATAGAAAAATAAGGAACATTTTTCCTATAAACATTTGTGATAGTTATATCACAACACTGCTTTAGTGGCGTAGGAATATTCATCATACAAGTCGGAGCTAAGAAAATAATTTTTTTTAGAATCGTACTTTGCAGTACATTTAAAAGCTTCAATAAATCACTTAAAGTTTCGTGGTTTCAACGCCGAAGTCATACCAGTATTGGTGGGTCAAGTTTTCTCAGTTCAGTGAGGATTTTGGACAGCTCTCTCATCTTTTTGGAAGCTACTGGTATAAAATGCTCTTCTCTGTGAGTATCATATTTATATACCTTGACCCGAATTTGCCAATTATTACATCATTTTTCGCTTCCAAGGAAACACATCTTCGGATAATCTTTTGTCATCTATTTTGTCAGTTACCAATTTTGATTGATATGCACATGCGTATAATCTTAATAATCCGAATTTCCCGCAATATATATATATATATATATATATATATATATATATATATATATATATATATATATATATATATATATAACTAAAAGGTGCTGGATCTAACGATTAGCTCAACCATTCTGTGCCATGGAATAAAAAATTAGAGAAAGTCATCTGAGCAATCATGCTCGAACAATAGAAACGTCCGGTCTAAAATTGACATGAATCCTAGATAGTAGTGCAATATTGTAATGCATGGGGTGCCCATTGAAGTTGCCAATTTCCCCAAGAACGGATTGTCTACAATATTCTAATTCAATGGGAAGTACTCAATAGTTTTTGATAAGTGAGTGAGTGAGTGAATTTTAAAATTGGTGAAGCTTGAGCTCTCCAACGAGTAGAAATCAAGGATGAATCTTCCGACGATAATGATTTTTAATCGCTTAATAAATTTTTCCCCTGATATTTTCCTTTAGTTTTGGAGAGAAGCGATTGTTGCTGGGGATCAGGTCTGATAAATAAGGTGGGTGTGAAGAAATTCAAATTCTGCTTGCACCATGGCAGACATGGCAATACAAAATGTGAGACTAGGCGCATTATCTTGATGAAAGGATATACTTTTAATAACTCGCATTTTTCTTCTACAATATAGATATAAGTTGAGCATAATAATGTTCTATCTTTGTGTGCTTGTCTTTAAATAATGAATATCCCTCCTTGAGTATCCCTGAAAGCAAATACCTTCGCAATAAATATTTGATGGGGTGAAGAGCCCCGATGTTTTATTTTCAGAATAACTTCTTGGATTTCACAGTCGTAACGATGAATCCAAGTTCCATTAGTTATGATTCTGTCGAGAAAATATTGTTTGTTCTCTAAAAATGTAGATAAAATCACCAAATAACTACTTGGCTTTTGGAATATCGTTGACATCCATGAAACTTGTTTTGCAACAACTTTGTCATATAAATATTGTGCTAAAATATCATCGACAATGTGATTGTATAACCAAATCTCTTAATGTCAGTTAGCTGTCTTGTAGAACAAAATCATGTACTTTATGGATATTTTTCAGTCATTACAGTTTCCAGAGACCCACTCGAATGTTCGTATTTAAATTAAGTTGAACCACTCATAAATTCACGGCTCTGTTGTTTCACAGTGTTATAGGCAGGCAAATATTCTTCAAATCCCCATTAATTTGACTTAGCATCATAAATTTTTGCAAGTGCTGCTCTTTGTTCCCCGTTTTGTGTTGTTTTATTGTAATACTAACATCTGCACTCATCAATTTACTATTCGGTCAAGCGAAGAACTTGTAAGTTTAAAGTAATTTCTTATTTTATTGGGGCAAAAAACGAGATTTAATGATGAATAGGAAAGTGACTCTGATATTAAAAAGTGGAGTGAGAAAACAATGAATTTACAGCATCATGCAAAATCTGCACCTCAGAAATATAACTCATGGATAAAGATTTAAGAGACAATCATCATCTCAGAAATATTCTGGAAATAGGAGGTCTGGATATGACAACTTAACTTACGAAAGTTAAGCGTGTGTATGCACTTAACAGAATCGAACACTATATTAAAAGTGCTGTTTTGTACTACATACTTGTTTGATAGCGCAAAACTAGTAACAAATTATCTAGCATTTCTTTTCGCATTTCGAAAACTCTCTCCGACTGTTAGCTGCTAACCTATTCGCTGATATTGCTTTTGACTTATTCAACCGTATTTATCGCCATAATATATTTGAGAATTTTTGCTATTTTACTAGAAAAAACATTTCCCATAAAAATTGAAAGTTGGTTAATATTTATAGTTGTTTGTTTCCAATGTATTTCTATATACGTATGTATATATAATAAAAAAAATTTATTTCTATCATTTTATGCATTCCATATTATATGAACTTACTAAATTAACAAAGTCCGATAAGAAACATAATTAAAAAAATAAACATTATGAAAATTCAAATTTTTTAATTAATTTACCTAATTATACCTTTTTGCGAGCAAACAAAATTAAATTTGTTGACTAAAAAGATAAATTAATAAATTAGATAATCCAAACCCATTTTTTAATTAAAGTTTTGACATTAATTTTGTTACGTTTTTCGGAATAGATGTGTCCTTTCTCTTTTGATGGGTCATCTGGCTGTGTCTGTTTTTTTAAAGCTTAGGTGTCCCTTAATTACATTGAATATTTATCAAGGGATTCTTGCCCTTTTAAATTTACATGAAAAACCGTTTACAACGCTCGGATTTTTAAATGATGTTTGGGGATTTTCTGACGGAGTGGAGGAGTGTGGCTAATTATTTAAAACTAATTTCTAAAGTTTTTCCATTACCCGTGAAAATTTTATACTTGTTGAATATTGATCTATTATTAATTTTGACAACTATATATATATATATATATATATATATATATATATATATATATATATATATATATATATTTATTTTTTTCTAATATTTTCTTGGGTATAGGTTTTTCCATTAGAGAAACAAAGGACAATAATTTTCTTTCTGACGTTTCGCTCTACATAGTGAGCTTCTTCAAAAGAGCTAGGTATATTTATTTTACATCTACAAAAATTACAGAATTTTTTATATAATAAACATATATCACAGTAATTACACTTTTATATTTTTAATTTAATTAAAATTAATAAAAACAAAACAGATTTTAAAATAGTCTTAAAGTTTAAAATTTAAAACAATACAAACAGGTTAAAATAGTGAAGATTATAAAAAAAATTAAAACTTTAAGACTATTTTAAAATCTGTTTTGTTTTTATTAATTTTAATTAAATTAAAAATATAAAAGTGTTATTACTGTGATATATGTTTATTATATAAAAAATTCTGTAATTTTTGTAGATGTAAAATAAATATACCTAGCTCTTTTGAAGAAGCTCACTATGTAGAGCGAAACGTCAGAAAGAAAATTATTGTCCTTTGTTTCTCTAATGGAAAAACCTATACCCAAGAAAATATTAGAAAAAAATATTTAACAAAAGGTTTAAGATACAAAAATAAATTATATATATATATATATATATATATATATATATATATATATATATATATATATATATATATATATATTTCTGCAACTCTTTCTTGGATATAGGTTTTTCCATTTGAAAATCAAATGACAACAACTTTTCTGACGTTTCGCTCTAATATATTGAGCTTCTTCAAAGTTATGGTATATTCATATCGATTCTACAAAATTACAAATTTTCTTTTCAATGAAACATGTATCACAATAATTGTCCTACAAAACTATTAGATTTATATTTCTAAGTTAATTCAAATTAATAAAAATGAAACAGATTCTATAACAGTCTTAAAATTAAAATAAAACGATACACAGGTTAAAATAGTAAAAACTATAAAATAGTATATACCTTGTAAGTAGCTTTGTGCGAATTTTGAAAATAAACTCAATTTTTACAATCTGGTCTGCAAATGATATGGATATATACCTTTTTATAACAGTAAATAAAATTTTTATAAAAAAAATGTACCGACTTCTAAAAGTGCGCTAAAACTTTTTGAAGTCGGCGCCAAACTAATACCTGACAAAATGTGATTTGCATAAACAGATTAAAAATACTTCATTTGTAATTGCTTTCTTACCATAATTTGTATATATTAGTAGATATTTATTTCGTGTACAAATAATTTGGCGCCGACTTCAAAAAGTTCACTTTCATATAAAAAATTATGGTTATTTTTCACATTTTAGCGCACTTTTGGAAGTCGGTTCAATTTTTTTATAAAAATTTTATTTTTCCATTTTTAGTTTTAGAATTCATTATGATATTCATAAATTATTTGAACTAAGTACTAATCGAGATTAGTATACCTCGTAATGACTCCAAACTGGCAAAAAAGTACCCATTTTATCCAAAGTTGTAAATCACCCTAAAATGAACCACTAAAAATTCTTTATTTCTTAGAGTTTTCCAAATACCCATCAAATTGGGTCAAATGAATATTTAGTCTGTCATAGAAAATCCACTATCTTAAATTTCGAATTAATTTTAGATTGGTAATATAGGCCCCAAAATCTTCCAATATCGATAGTTAAAGAAAATAAATTAATTTTTTATCCACCATATTGGATACGCCATATTGAATTTTTGTTAAAACAATTTTAGATTTGTCATGTGTGACCCCGAAAACTCTCCCGTACCAATTTTGATGAAAATCGGACAAAATTGATTTTTTTGTCCGCCATATTGAATCCGCCATATTGAGTTTTTTAAAAATAATTTCAGATTCTTTATTTGAGGCCCCGAAAACTTCCCCATACCAATTATAGTGGATCCGCCATATTGAATTTTTTTAAAAATTATTTTAGATTCGTTTTATGCGACTCCGAAAATTCCCCCATACCAATTTTGGAGAAAATCGGATAAAATTGATTTTTTCGTCCGCCATATTGGATCCGCCATATTGATTTTTTTTTAAATTATTTGAGATTCGTCATATGCGACCCCGTAAACTCCTTCTTACCAATTTTGGAAAAATCGGACAAAATTGATTTTTTCGTCCGCCATATTGAATTTTTTAAAAGTAATATCAGATTCGTTATTTGCAACCTCGAAAACTCCCCCATACCAATTTCGGAGAAAATCGGACTAAATTAAATTTTTTTGTCCGCCATATTGGATCCGCCATTTTGAATTTTTTTAAAATAATTTCCGATTCTTTGGGTACAACCCCGAAAATTCCTCCATACCAATTTTGGAGAAAATCGGATAAAATTAATTTTTTTGGTCGCCATATTGTAAGCGTCATCTTGGATTTTACTGCACCAATATCATCTAAAAAAATATGGGACCATCGCAGAAACTTCCTTTACATAACGTAAAAAATTTCATTCAAATCGGTGCAGCCGTTCCGGAGTAATCGGTGTACATATATAAAAAAAATACATAGTCGACGAATTGAGAACCTCCTTCTTATAGAAGTCGATTAAAAATAGGAAAAAAGATTATTGTTTTTTTTAATAACATTCTTTGATTTGCATGAGTTTATACCAAATTACATTAATAATGCCAATGTATTTCTTAGGATAGTTTAGGCATGGAATTGCTATATTACGTTAGATCTTTTTTTAGTGGGAAATTTGCTTTTTAATTTCGTATAAAGTGGTTCCAGTAAATTGTCGCCCTGTGGCACACCGTTATATTATGCGTACCTAAAATATATTTTATTTTTTCAAATAGTTGGTTTATATACGGTAATGCAATGAAGGTGTTTCGTGTTGTGGTAATGTTAACTTTTTTTTTGTGTTATAATGTGAAAAGGTACTTTGTTTAATTATTTTTTTATAAGGGATTTGGGAAAATGGTTCATTATTAGGGTTTCTTCTACTTTTTTTGGTACTTCTGGGCGAAATTCGGGTGAAGTTATTTTATAACTCGATCAACTAAACCGATTATGACACAATTTTTCTGTTGGATGTTGAGAGTTAAAATTTAAATACCAGCCTGACCAAGTATCTTTTGTATACCATTTTGTATGAATACTGTTATCCGTCTGCTTTCTGTGTACCTATAGTTAAGTCAAAAAAAAATTATTTTCTGTACCACTTAAATTTCAGATGTAAAATTTAGTTTTGGGTGGAAATTATTAAAATATTGTAATAAGATATCTATTTTGTTTTCGGGTACAGCAACAGCCAAACAGTCATCCACATAGCGTTTAAAAAATATTATATTAAAATCCAATTTTTTCAATAGTTCTTCCTCTACATATTCCACAACTATTTGTGCTATTGTTGAAGAAATTGGTGAACCCATAGCACAACCGTCTAATTGTTGGTACAGACTATCTTTAAACCGCAATATCACAGCTGGCATTTTCAAGTGATGCTTCCTCGGCGAATGCTCGACTTGGAATGAGCATGCTGGTCCTCTGCCGGCCTTTTTATAGTTTAGCGCTTACGCAGGTTATACCTTGTTTCTGCTTGGTGCGCTTCCTCGCTTCCCTGGGTCTGTGCCTCTTCTCGGCCCGCTGTTCTGTTCCTCTAGTGTGTTTTTTTGGTTTGGTTTTGAGTAGAGTTTTCCATGTATTTGAAATATTTTGTGCATCATGTTTCTCGTTAAAGTTTTTAGTGCTTTCTATTTCGAGTGCTTCTCTGATGATGCGCGTTCTATAGTGTTTTATGGGTGCTATCTGTTTCGTTCCTGGAAATTTATAGTATGTCCTGTCTCCTGATGATGGTAGAATAAAGATGATGTCGTTTGCTTATTCTTTATGCTATTTTTATGTTCTTAGACCCTTGTAGAGATTCTTCTGTTTGTTTGGCCAATGTATTCTTTTTCAAAGTCACTACATGGAATGCTTTACACTCCCTGATTTTCCAATGGTATTTTATCTTTAGGATTGCCTAATAACTTGTGTATTGTTGTTCGTGGCTTGTAAATTGTACATATGTCATGCTTCCTCAGAATTCTTTCAATTACGTCTGTTACACCTTTTATGTATGGCAGTGTGGTTTTTGATTTGGATTTGTCATCTTCTTTTTTTCTCTGCTACTGCTCTCTTATTCTGTATTTATGGCCTTTTTAATATTGCTTTATTTGTAATTGTTTTGTTTTAGAGCTGTTGTGATATTGTTGAGTTCTTCTTGGCGGTTCGTGGGTTTGGTTAGTCGCAAGGATCTAGAGATCAGTGTGTTGGCGACAGATTTCAACTGTGATTGATGGTGGTGTGATTCGGCGTTCAGGTATCTGTTTGTGTGTGTTGGTTTTCTGTAGACCGTATAATCGATGCTTAGGTCGTCGTTTCTGGTGACCAGAAGGTCAAGGAAAGGTAGCTGCTTGTTAACTTTGACCTCCAATGTGAACTGAATGCGGTGATGAATGCTGTTTAGTTCCTCTAAGAATATGTCTAAGTTGGATATTCCGTGTGGCCATATAATAAAGTTGTCATCCACGTAACGTTTTCAGAGGAATGGTTTTGTTTAGGTTTTTCCTATGGCTCCTATTTCAATATATTTCATAAAAAGGTTTGCGATGGCTGACGATAGCGAAGATCCCATAGGAGCACCATCTGTCTGTCGGTAGAAGTTATTGAGATGTTGGTGAAACGTCGTGAAATTTTTTCTATTGACGAACGGATTGGAAACCGGAAAAACACCAGTGCACATTCCGCCATCCGTGAAAATCTACTGTATATATATATATATATATATATATATATATATATATATATATATATATATATATATATATATATATATATATCAAAGTTTTTAATTTAAAAAATTGCGGAAACCGGAATTGGAACTATTGATATTTGTATAATCTGTAAAAAAACTGAATGATGTACTATTGCGAGATAAAATGATAACTTTTCACAAATATTTACAATAAAAAAATAGAAAACTAAAGGTATTAAAGTTTTAATTGAAATTCTGATTTGGAACATAAAATAAATAAAAAAGTATTAATTTGGTAACGTCGCATTTTAAGGCAAAAAATTCTGGGATTGGTGATAGGGTCTAGTGGGAATCTAACTTCGATTATAAATTGTAGGTTGTTTCATTTAAAAAAAAAACATATATTAACTTTTTTGTAAAAATTTGGGAGTAGTCTAATCTGGGATAATTCTATCTCAATATAGCAGAATACTTAATTTTCTTTGTACAGGGTGCTCTAAATTATTATTTAATTATTATCAATTTCAGCCTCGTTATACGTTATTTTCTGAAACAGAACACCCTGTATCTAGTAGCATGTATCGATAAAGTATTTATATGACTTCAAATTTATAACAACATTTTTGATTTAATCTCCAATATTTTTCTCAAATATAGCTATAAGCAAAGAATGGCCAATTTTCACATATGCAATGCGATGATACAAACCATTTATGGTTTTTTCTAACAACTAAAAAAATATAGATACTTTTCTGTTCTATACCATTCTCTCTCGTAGATTTTTCAGTAATAATAAAATCAATTTTAATAACAATAATAAGAATAAAAAGCAATATATATTGTGTATAGCCGGCAGTGTACTGCAACCAGCAGTGTAATTGTCGCTGCCTTTTAAAAATCCTTCTGTCTTGATCCACATACACACAATTCCTACATAATTGCTTAGGACCATATTCTTTCAGCTTTTCTACTAGATCCAGCTACGCGTAGATCCAGAGTTTTCCTCAACCAATCGTAGGAGGCGATTAAATGGGCAAAAATTTCAGATTTTAAATATGAATATGTCGACTGTTAAACATAAATTAACCCAGGTGGGTAGGACTAATGGTCCAGAATCTTACACCGCAGAAGCGGTCTGCCCACGGATTCTGGGGGGGAGGGGGACATATCAACATCTCCACCTTTAAGCGGTACGGTGTTAAGGAGGAGAACCCCTGTCGCACAAGAAGCTACAGCCCAACAAAAACAACATAAGAGCCAAACAACAGCGAGAGCTCAACCCTCCAAAAGTGTTGCGCACGAACCTCGGCCCGCACTCAATCAGGCGGGACTTCCAAGGCAGCGCATGGAATGGACAACATCTATGAATGAACAATAATAGGGTGACAGAACTAGGACGAGAAACAGTCGGCTATAGAGCACAGCTTCATGCCGAATTTTGTAGGGAATATCCACACCTACAAGTGTCACAACAGAGAGCAGCAGACCAATATAGAGCTATTCTCTGAAATAAACTAATCTCAGAAGTACGACTTAACATCATCAAAACTGAAATCGAATGAGAGATAAGAAGCATCGACGATATCAATGACCAAGTCGCAGAACCTGCGCTACAGCCAGTCCCCGAGGTTGAAGAACAACCAAACAAAGACAAGAGGGAGGACATCGCTGAAGACCAAAAGCAACAACAACAAATACATCAGCATGAGAGCCATACAACTTCAAGAGCTCCACCCATCGAGGATGCTGCGTGGAACCTCAGCCAGAGCTCACTCAAGCAGGACGGTCAAGACAACGCATGAAATGGACTGTGCCCATGAGTGAGTCAAAAATGCGAATTTTTTACAGGATAACTCATTTAGGATGAGAGATGATCGGCTACAGGCAACAACTTCACGCCGAATTCTACAGGGAGTATCCACACATACAAGTGTCACAACAGAGAAAACCTGACCAATATAGAGTTATTCTCCGAAACAGCCTAATTCGTGTAACACGGCTTAATGCCATTAAAGCGAAAGCTGAACGTGAGATCAGGGGCACTGACAATAACAACGATCCGATTCCTGAATCTGAGCCAGAGCCGGAACCCGAAGTCCAAAAACAGCAAGAACAGCTGAATGACGATACCCAATAGGACAAGGCTGAATTTCTTTATTAGAAAATACCAACAGAAATGAGTGCTGCGATGTTGGAGTATAATGGAACCAATCCGTTATGCAGACCGGCACTGCCAAAAGTTAATTCATCTAAAAAACTGGGTATCATATTAAACATCATGAACAATAAGATTTTACCAGCTTATGTTTCCGAGGCCACTATTAAACGTCAAAATATGCACACACTTGACATAACATAGAACAGAGAAGATCATAGCCATCTATTTAAAGGACATTTTCAGATTTTTAAATGAAGTATGTATTAAGTATAAATAATATTTCTTATTCTCATTAATATTATTTAAATTGACTTTATTATTACCGAAAAATCTGCAAAAGAGAATTGTATCGAGCAAAAAATGCCTACTGCTTTTATAGTTCTTATAAAAAACCATAAATGGTTTGTATCATCGCATTGCATATGTAAAAATTGGTCATTCTTTACTTATAGCAATATTAGAGAAAAACATTGGAGGCAAAGGCAAAATGTTGGTGTCAATTTGAAGTCAAGTAAGTACTCGATATATGCCACTAGATACAGGGTGTTCTAGTTAGGAAAATTATGTATAACGGGATTGAAAATGTCAATATTTAAATATTAATTTTGAACACCCTGTAATAAGAAAACTAGGTATTGTGCGATATTGAGATAAAATAATCCCAGCTTAGACTTCCTACAAATTTTTACAAAAAGTTCTATAATTTATATTTTTTTAAATGAAACAACCTACATTTTCTTATCGAAATTGGAGTCTCACTAGACCCTATCACAGGCGCGGATCCAAGGGGGGCGGTGGGGGCGATCCTTATCCTTGTCATAGACGTCGGGAGGAGGTTTATTTTATCACTAAAAATTTATGGCATATAATATTATTTCGGTAATAAAATTAAAATCAAATACATTACAAAATATAAATAATTTTGACGTAGTTAACACAAATAACAACTGTATTTTTATTATTTTTAATTTTGGCATAGAAACCGTTTTAGGCAAATTCAGACTAAAATGTAGCCTTATTCTCTCAATAAATTCTAACTTATTATTTAAATACTCACAAAATACCCATTGTCAAAAATACAAGAAATTAAGAATATATAAAAAAATAAATTCATCCATATAATATTAAAATTTTTTTGGGACTATCGGTCATTTTATTATTAATTAAAACCATTTTTAGGACATTTGACGTTTCAGCTTAATTATTTCTTAAACCATCTGCAGAATTACAATTAAATGCTAAAAGGGATTCAAATGTAATTAATTTTTATATGTTACAGTTAAAGTTAGACCTGCTTATTTTTATTTCCATCGCACTGACATCTTAATCTAATTTACTTTATTATATGGAAATCCGATAGCCCCAAAAAAATGAAATAAATACATTAATTCTACACGCTTAAAAAAAAGACAAATAAAATAATAAAATAAAAAAAAATACGGCTAATTGGTATTAAATGTATGTAAAATTAAAGAGTGGGACACACTAAAATAAGAATATATAAAAAAATATATAAACAACATTAAACAATAAAATACAACAAAAACAAAAATTTAAATAATAAATTGTGTTTACACTGGTAAACACTACGTATTTAATTCGTAATCAAAGTCAGTAAAGCTATCTTCGCTCAAATTAATTATAATTGGATCCTCTACTTCACCGATCATGAGATCGAGTCTCCACATTTTATTTTATTCTTTTATTATATGGATTTTTCCAAATTTTCCGCAATAACTTTATTCAAAAAAATCTTTCAAAAGTTCAATTAAATTACTAATTTTGTATGTTGTGTTATTTCTACCAACTCTACCTTTTACTTGAGAGAGATATTTCCTTCTCCAACGGACAGTTTCCGGACGATCTAAAATAACGGATTTCCTATCTAGGTTTTCCCAGCAAAAATTAAGTTCTCTGAGCAATTTTCAGAGCTCAGTTCTTTTAGTTTCAGGTAAATCCCGACCTTCATTGATTTTATTTCGAATTTTGTCGACGGTTGGGCTCTGCTGCTCATAACAAAATGTATGTACAACTCCTTTTAGTGCAGTTTTCATCTCTTCTTCCAACGAGGTTTTTCGTCTGCCTGTGATCGAATGTGGCTTGGGAGTCCTAACAATTCCAGTCGTTTTTTTCTCCTTCAGTATTCGGTACATAGTAGACTTTCCAACTCCTGTCATGTTGGAACACATCTCAATAAAGCTTTTAACATTATTATCTAGATATTTATATCTTAAGGCATCACAAACATTCATCGTAATAAGTTTTTCGTTGAGGAAAAAATGCCCTGGTTTAACGATTTTGGAATAAATATAGAGGTGGAAGACATATCTTTTGGGTATCGCACTAATCTCAAATAATATATAAAAACAAGCACAAACAAGATAAATCATTAAGGACACTGTATGGTGTACTTTGCTCACTGACAGAAATTAAATTGAACTATCAGAAATTTTATTGTTGCAGTAAATGTATAAAAGCTTATAATATTTTAAATATAATTAAATATAATTATATTTACGGCAGTCCTCAGTTACCAGTAGTGAACATAACCCGATTCTCTCAATCCCCCCACTCCTCGACCTTGACCTTGACCTTGCTTCACCCCTCTTTGGCCCCGCCCACATGTCCTTGGCATTGACCTTGAAAGTACACGTGTGCTTTGGCCTTGGCCTTGTGTTCAAGGTTGTGTGTGTGACCTTGACCTTGACCTTGGTCGAGACGACCTTGACTTTGTTGAAGGTCATCTTGGGTGTGTGACCTTGAAGATATGTTACGTGGTTGGGGGTGACCTTGAATGGTTTTATATAAGGTATGGGGCAGTTTAATTCATCAGTTGGCTCTGACTTGTATAGGTAGTACATGTGTTAATATTTGACAAATCATGGCATATGTTTGTGAAAATTGCGGTTCTAAGTTTACTAATATTTATAATATGAGACGTCATCAAAGAGAATCGTGTGTGGCGAGATTTAATGAAGTGCCTGGAGGAAAACGGCTCCGAATTGAAGAGTATACATCGACGATTCCGGTAATTAATTGCGCTACATGTAATGTAGATGTTCCAATAAATCATATGTCAGCGCATAAACGAACACAACAACATAAAAATAATTCATGTTTGCCGGTATGTCATGGTGTGCAACTCGTTGAATGTGCCTTCAAAAGGAGAATTGCAACCTATTGGGTTAGCAGTGATATGGAGCATTCCGATTACGTAATGTTCTTTGCAGACATTAAATCCAAGGTGGTGGAACTTGTTAATAATTTATTGCGTGTGCATCATGCTTTAAAAGTTAACATGACAGCTGTTGGCGAGTACATGCTTCCATCACAAGAAATATTCAGTGAAAAATCCTTCAACACTGCTAATCAAATAATTAGTGTAGAAAGTGATTTGGATGCCGTTTACCATTCTTTCACCGAATTAATAAAAACGCAGGCGACAGAGTTCCAGGAGAAAGATTCAGGTATGGAAAAATCAAAACCCGATATATTAAACTGATTTTTATATATTATTTTTCTTGTTATAGGATGGGCTCTTGTGCGAATTTTATACTTGGAAGTTGGTATCAACAAGTATATGCCTATGGGTGGCTCATCATACATCAAGTTGCCGTGTTCTATTGAAAGGAAAGGAGCTGTCGTCAATGTGATTAACCAGGACGAATTTTGCTTTGCGTGGGTTGTAACATCAGCATTGTTTCCTCCAACAGCAGCGCCTTCACAGAAGACATCCTACCCCCATTTTTCTAGAGTGCTAAATGTAACAGGTATGGATTTTCCAGTAAAATTACGTGACATTAAAAAATTTGAGGAAATGAACAACATATCAATTAACGTATACGGTCTGGAATCTAAATATGAAAATAATGAAGTAATACATGAAGTTATTGGTCCACTGAGGTATGCGTCAAAAAAGTTGGATAGGCATGTAAATTTATTGTTAATTACAAAAGACTGTAGTAGTAAAGATGGCGGTGAACATTTTTGCGATACGACTTGTTCAAAGAGTCATTATTGTTGGATTCGGGATTTATCACGTTTAGTTTCAAGTCAAATTAGTTGTCAACAACATAAAATATATTTCTGTGATGGTTGCCTCATTTATTTTAGTACACCGTCAGCTTTAACTTTACATCAATGCTACGATTGTAACCACATTTTCACGCAAACACCCTCAGTGGATTTAAAAATCGATAAATTTGGAAAGAGTGTGCCGGAAAATATTTTAAAATTCGAGGGTATAGAAAAGCAAATGCGCGTTCCATTCGTGGTTTATGCAGATTTCGAATCTGTTTTAAAACCCGTTGAAACGGTACAACCAAACCCACAAAATTCTTACACTGTAAAAAGTTTTAAACATGAACCATATTCTTTTGCTTATTTAATTAAATGCTCTTTTGACGACTCACTTTCGAAATTTGAGCTATTTCGGGGGAATAATGCAGCTCAAGTCTTTGTGGATCGTATCGAGTGTGATTTAAGGGCTCTATACAACACATATTTAAAAGACATTAAGCCTATGAAACCGTTAACGCCTGAAGAAAAAAGGGAGTTTAATGATGCTAAAATATGTGGTATATGTGAAGGCCCTTTTGAAGAGGGTGAGATTAAAGTACGAGACCACTGTCACATAACTGGTGCAAAAAGATTTGGTGCTGCACATTCCGTTTGTAATTTAAATTATAAATTACCCTCTTTTATCCCTATCATATTTCATAACTTAAGCGGCTACGACAGCCATTTATTTATAAAAGAGTTATGTAAATATGGGGATACAATTGGTGTTTTGGCTCAAAGTAAGGAAAAGTACATATCATTTACCAAAAGCATTTATGTGCACGATTATTTTGATAGTAAATGTGGAAAAGTCAAGAGGAAATATTTAAAGTTGCGATTTATTGATAGTTTTAAATTTCTGTCAACGTCTTTGGAAAATTTAGGCTGCGGTTTAAACGACGACGATTTTATTGAAACGCGGAAACATTTTTCAAATATCAACCAATTTAATTTGATGCGTCAAAAGGGTGTTTTTCCCTATAGCTTTATTGACTGTATAGAAAAAATGGAAAATACATGTCTTCCAAGTAAAGATCAATTTTATGATAATTTACGGGAAGAACATATTAGCGATGAAAGCTATAGAAGAGCAGAAGAAGTATGGCGCTTGTTTGGGTGTAAAACTTTGGGGGACTATTCGGACGTGTATTTAAAATCAGATGTGTTGCTATTGTGTGATGTTTCTGAGCAATTTCGGAATAATTGTTTAAAATTCGATAAACTTGATCCAGCACATTACTATACCCTTCCAAGTTTATCATTTGATTGTATGCTACGTATGACTAAGGTAGAGTTAGAGCTCTTAACGGATATAGACATGATACATTTTTTTAAGAAAGGTATACGCGGCGGCATAAGCCAGTGTACAGAAAGGAAGCACATCGCTAATAATATTTTTTTACCAGACTATGACCCAACAAAACCTTCTTCATTTATAACATACCTTGATGCTACAAATCTATATGGTCATAGTATGTCACAAGCATTACCATATGGTGGTTTTCGATGGTTAAGCGAGCGCGAAATTCTGGATTTAAATATTATGGCTGTTGGTGATGATAGTTTACATGGCTACGTTTTGGAAGTGGATGTGCATTATCCGACTGAGTTGCATGATGCACATTCTGATCTTCCATTTCTAGTAGAAAATATCATACCGCCAACAGAAAACGCTAAATTACCGAAATTAATTCCTAATTTACAAGATAAAAAAAATACATTGTACACTATAGAACTTTAAAACAAGCCATCGCCAACGGCTTAGTGGTAATGCAAACCCATCGAGTATTACAGTTTAAGCAATCAAAAGGGCTAAAATCGTATATTGATTTTAATACCAATTTACGTAACAAGGCCACCACAAAATTTGCGAAGGACACTTTTAAATTAAAAAATAACGCGATATTTGGTAAAACTATGGAAAATGTGGAAAATCGAAAGGATATAAAATTAGTAACACATTGGGAGAACAGTGTAGGCAGAAATGGAGCTAGAGCACTAATATCCCGCCCCAATTTCAATAGTAGCTCGATATTTACCGAGAACTCTGTTGCTATACATATGAATAAAGTTAAAATATTGTACAATAAACCAATTTATATTGGTTTTTCCATATTAGATATATCAAAGACTGTAATATACGATTTTTATTATAATTTTATTAAATCCAAGTTTGGTGATGATGCTTCGTTACTTTACACCGATACTGACTCGCTTATATTAAAAGTGTATACGGAAAACTTTTATCAAACTATATCAGAAAACCCCGAAAAATTCGATACATCAAATTACCCCGAAATTAATAATTTCAACATAATTAAAAGTAATTCTGTAGTTGGTAGAATGAAAGATGAGTTTCCTGGTGATCCGATAATAAGTTTTTATGGTACCGGCGCGAAGGCTTATTATGTAAAGTCCATTAATAATGAATTAAAAAAAGCCAAAGGTATCAAAAAATGTGTTATCGAGAAAGACCTTCATCAGGAAGACTACCAAAGAATTGTTGAACGGGGTGGTTTGATATTAAGAAAGATGAAGACATTTAGAAGTGAATTACATAACATTTATACCAACATAATAAATAAAGTAGCATTGTCACATAGCGATGATAAACGTTATGTAATTCCCAGTTCAACCAAAACTCTACCTTGGGGGCATGCAGACATAGATTTTTACAAAACAGACCCGGAAGAAAACTTAGCAAATTTAGTCACCGTGTTGGAATCATTTCTAAGTCAGGACAGCACGTAATCTGGAAAATCCATATTTCATTATTTGTATTGTTTTTATTATTTCTATTAAACATACAACATTAATATGTAACGATAGTATTGTAATTTTTTTTTTTTTTTTTTTTTTTTTTAAATAAAAAACATGTATTCATTACTTGATTGCTTTTTTATTGAACCTTTATTTTAAAATTATAAATATAATGAAGTGTCGACAAATAACAAACTGTAAAAGTTATTGTTGAAAAATTTGTCTAATAGTAAATTAAACGCACAGGTCTACGAGTAAGTGTTTAATGTGAAACAGGTTTGCTGACAAGATCCTCCATAGTCTTTTCAATTTTCAACATTCTAGAGTTAAGTTCATCACGCAGTTCGTCTTGCCTAAGTTCATATATTGCAATAACAGTATCATCAATGTATCCTCTAAGTTCTTGACCGGTTTCAATTAATTTCTTGCGTACGTAACCTTCAAGTTGGTTTCTGAATATATCTTTAATAACAATTGTTGAGTCATGTAAAGCTTTCTGCGTATCTTGCACACACTGAGCAAGGTTATTATCAACATAATTTCGTGTGGTCGCATCGTCTCCTTCACGAGGTTCTGCTAAATAGCACAATCTTTTGCTTCCCATGTCGTAATCTCCATTAGGTATAAGTTTAAAACCTATTCCTGAAGGACCTCGCATAAAGTTAAAATCCTTAAATTTTCTTTTGCGACCGAACTTA
Organism: Diaprepes abbreviatus; assembly: GCA_034092305.1. NCBI lineage: Eukaryota > Metazoa > Arthropoda > Insecta > Coleoptera > Curculionidae > Diaprepes > Diaprepes abbreviatus. Next base: position 2,315,661 of record JASJET010000103.1, read on the forward strand.
TCAATAGTGTTTACTTCTGACATTGTTATGTGAGACTGATTTGAAACCATTAGATTTCACCCTAATATATGGTTCTATTTCATTAATAAACGGACTCTGCAGAAAAATATGGATTGCAAAACGTATTTTAGGTGATGTTTAATAAATACACATACAGATTCATTTTACTATTGTTTTATTGAAAAAAAAATTAAAATATAACAAAAGATTGAGTTTACTTTTTATTATTAAAAAAAATAAAAAAAATAACAAACAAAAAATTAAAAATTAAGAAATAAAATACATGTTAATTTCTTCTGTACAGGTAAGCTTCTTCTATGACCCAATTTCTTCTCTGGATGGCACGTTCATTAATGTCCTTGAACTGGTAGTAAACTAGTCCACAAAAGCCGCATTGTACAAATTTAACCCTGAAAAGGTCAATGTAGTTGAAGTCGTACGTAAGATCATTTCGCCAGCAGATACCTAGTCTTTTACAATGATGACAAGCTAAATAAAAAGCTTTTGGTATATGACTGTATGTTTTGGCTGCTTCACTAGGTTGTTCATAAGTTGGCAACATGATGTTTGAATATGTTGTACTTTTCAATCGCGGTACTCTAATTATGTATTACTTTTTAAAATAACCTTGACAGGACCAAAAAAAATCCTTGAAAATTACAACCTCGAAAACGACCCTGATATTGACGGGTACTTTGACCTTGGCCTTGGCCTCGCATCTAACAAGTTTAGTACTATATTTATATGCTTCTTTAAAATAACCTTGACAGGGACAAAAAAAAATCCATGAAAATTACAACCTTGAAAACGACCCTGGTATTGTCGGTTACGTCGGCCTTGGCCTTGGCCTTGCATCTGACAAGTTTAAATATTATACTTAATGCATCGAACAAAAGGAATAAAGGTGGTGTAGTGGGGGAAATGGGCATAAAAGCAGACTTGCTGGCTCGAGCTCTTCACAGTTCGTCAGAACAGCAAACAGTACAGTGCTAAGAAAAAGTTAATTGTGTGAGTTTGAATATCGAAAATGTCTAGTGTACGGTCTCTTTTAGATGCTCTTGACGTGAGCTGCGGTTCACAGCAAGGCATGCTGGATAACATGAGTGGTTTGGAAGTGTTAAGTCCGGGGGTGTTCGAGAACTGGAATGGCGTGGAGCATGAAGATGCCGAAGACCGAGCCCTCAATGATGGTCGCGAGTTCAGTCGGCAGCGCAATTCCTGGAATGCTGGACGGAGGAGAAGGAGCCAAAGATAAATGTGATTAGTGATGTGGTTGTGCGAAAAGCATCGCGGCCTAGGGAATCTTCTCCGAAAGCTTCGAAACTGAAAAAGCTCTTGACTATGCGGAAGTCGGAAATCGCCGATAAAAAAACATTTTATTCGGCGATTAAAGGTGTGGGACAAGGGAAGAAGAAAAAGTTTAACTTTAAGCGTCCCTCCACTTCTGTTCCATTACCCGACTTCCTAAAAACAGCACCAAAAGAGCCATTGTCAGTAGAAGTGGAAGTCATAGAAGGCCCCGATGGACCAACACCACCAACGCCACCAACACCGGCCAGCGTAGAGAATGAAATAGTGTCGGAGGTGAAGTCTTCCCCAGCGCCAGCGCCACTGTCGCCGATATTGGGGTGCCGGAAACCCATGAAGAAGCGGTTTAAGCGGTGTTTTGAAGGCGATGAAGTTTCCGCTGCTTCGTCGTCGTCGTCGTCGTCGTCATCGTCATCGTCTTCACCAAATAAAACCGCTTCTTCTTCGTTAATATATTCGGAGCCATCACAACCGGAGTGGGTCGAAGACTTCACCAACTCTCAGAAGACCAAATTGACAGACATTTTTGACATGAAAAAACGCTTAGTGAAAGAAGTGAACGAGTGTGACAGTGACATTATAGAACTTGAAAGACAATTAGAGATAAAAAAGGTGAAATCTGCGCGGTTAAAAAGACAATTAGAGGACTTTAATAAATTATGTAGTAGGTGTTAGGTAGTTGTAGATATTAGCTTTTAATTTATAGTATTAAGTTTGTAAATATATATATATTGTAGTTAATAAAAAAAAAAGTGTTTGATCAAATTTTTATATTTTATAATGAGAATAAAAATGACTTGAAAATTTATTTTTGTGTGTTATTTCATATAGGCCCTGTCCCACATAATATTAGGTAATAAAAAAAAAAAAGTGAATAATCCACTAAAACTACGCAATAGCAATAGTTGTAAATATTTTCTGATAATATTTACAAGTATGCTAAAACATGGTTCGGTTTATGAAGTTAAGGTTCTGTCGCCAGAACTTCTAATACTTTGTATCTCAATATTGTATGTTTTTATGAAAAAAACATAAAATATTGGTTACAAAGTATTATAACCAACTAAAACTACGATCAAATTATTTTGTGGTCCTGAAAAGGACCGTTTGGTTGTAAAACATGCGACTCTTTTATTGTGTTGTGGAGTCGCACGGCCCGTCATCATCAGCGGGGGTGGCGGTGCTGTCCTCTGTATATGCGATGATGAACCGCCAAAGTTCATCCCATCTAGGATCGTTCGACTCCCACTCCAAACAATTCTCTGTGGTAGAATCTACCACAGGGCATTGGATGGGTTGTTGTTGTTGTTGAGTCGCAGACATGTTGAACTAAAATGATTGTAATAAGTATTGGTGGTCGTATATATAGAGACAAATTAATGGTGGGGGGTGAAAACAAATGTCGTATTACGTATTGAGACCAAAAGTTGTTTGTGGTCTCAAATACGAACGAACGATTTAGCTGGGTTCCACCAGCACTTAAAGTTTTAATACTTTGTATCTAATATTGTATATTCTATACATACAATATTAGTAACAAAGTACTAATATGTACTAAAACTACGATCAAAGTATTTTGTGGTCCTGAAAAGGACCGTTGTTGTGTGCCCTTAAAAAGGGCCAGGGAGAGTGTGGGGCTTATGGTGCCCCATCCTCGCTGGTCGACCACCAGCTTGACGAATCGCAGGGGCCTTGTGGGTCGTCGGGTGTTGGTGATGCTGGAATTTCCAGCACCGCATCTTCCGTCGAGTCCGGCTCTGGCTGCGGCGACGGAGTTTCGAGTCTTTGTAAGACCCAATCACCCGCATCGTCTAATTCCACTAGACCCGGATCATGGTCATATACTAGCGGAATCGGCTCATCCAAGTCGTTCCAACGTAGGACGTCAATTTCAAAATCCACCTCGTCGTCGTCGTCGAAAACTTGCAGGTCTCCAACGTTGTCGGCTACGGTGTCATCACTAAAGATGGATGAGCCTCGGCTGGCGGGTCTTTCTTCCTCCATGTTCATCGTATGAGGGTTGATGAATATATGACTGTGTAACTGACCCAGTCTCATATATATAGAACTACCCCCACCCCACCAACGGATTCTAAATGTTATGTATTGGTGAGAGCTTATAGAATTATTGATTTTTTCAAAAACTTTAAATAAGGAATTAGATTTGTTTAGACAATAAGACTTATTCTTAATATTTTGTGAAGAATACATTACAAAAAAAAAAAATAATAATAGAAACCTTGTTTGAACTGTTAACATTTTCATAGGTTCTCAAGCATATAACTTGGCACTTAAGCTACGAGACAAATCGTCGTTAAACGAATATCTCGCCCCATAAGTGACGATTACTAAACTACGATCAAAATATAATGTGGTCCTGAAAAGGACCGTTTTTGTGGCCCTTAAAGGGCCTGGGGGGAGGGTGGGGTGCCTACCGTGGAGTAATACCCAACGATATTAACACCGACCTAGGTGCAGCCCTTGGTCTTCTCATTGGCGGCACCGTCGTCGTCGCTGGTGGTGTCGGCGTTGCAGGCGGTGCCGCTCCTGGTGCGGTACCCCCGCACTCCTCACACTTGCATATTTTGCCGGGCACGAATGGCCTGACAATGACAATGATCCTTTTTGGTATATCTTCCATCTTGCCGATCGAATGTGTAATGATGAAATAATTCTAATACCGGCCTCTATATACATTCAAAAAGTTGGAGGGGGACTTAGAAAAAAAAAAAACCCTCCCCTACAACTTCCACATACTCCCGTTCGGCGGCCCAAGCCTCCTAACTCAAGAATTTCAATTTTTTCGTCTAAATTTTTTGTCATTTTTAAGATTTTCCAAATTTTTTCACCATTGTATTCTACTCAAAATTCTAGGTAATTAAAGTGCTTTTATTTTTTCTCTATCTTGAACGGTTCCCGAGCTACAGCGCTTTAAAGAATTCAAATTACTAACTTTCTATAACCCTTTTTTTCAAATTTCATTTTTTCGAATTTTCAAAAATACTGCAATATGTAGAAAAAAATTCTCTCTTTAATTTCCCAATACCGTTTTTCTCTAAATCTTCAACTTTAGCGCGTATTCAGCATTTTCAAAAAAAAAAAAAATTATAATTTTTTTTACACCATCGCATTCTCCTCAAAATTTTGGGCTATCGAAGTGCTTTTATTTTTTTTCTATCTTGAACGGTTCCCGAGCTACAGCGCTTTAAAAAATCCAAATTACTAACTTACTATAACCCTTTTCTTAAAATTTCATCTTTCCGAATTTTGAAAAGTACTATCATATGTAGAAAAAAATCCTCTTTCTAATTTCCTAATATCATTTTGCTCCAAAACTTCAACTTTGGCGCGCATTCACCATTTTTCAATTTTTTTTGAAAAATTTTTTTTTTACGTTTTTACTATCGAGAAATGCTTGCTTATAGTACTCGATTTCCTCTATAATTTTTTCTTATAACTTTTTTCCCTATTCCTAACCGTTACTTTCCTACAAATTTTCTAAATCGTTGTTTTCATATTTTGCCTTAAATATTTTTTCTTGTGTTATTTAAGCTCTTTTTTCCACTTAATAAACCACCATTTTCTAAATTCCCGTACTCTTTTCTTAAAGAGCGGGCTTTTCCGCCAGCTTTTTTTTTTTTTTTTGGTTGGGTTTCAAATAAATATAAAACTACTACTTCACTCATTACAAATTTATTGATTCAAGAACATTATTTTGTGTTACATATAATAGATACATTAAAATATAGATTTATTGGTCACCGAACCGTTTAATACATTATAACTAAAAAATGAGTCGTGAATAACTAATGCGTACACTTTAGTGTCTTTGGGGAATTTATTCTTTCTCGTTTGGAACTCCAATTTTACATCCACTGTCGATGAATTAATCGCCTCTGGTTGATGACTGCAATTGATAATAAAAACGGGGTTTTTCATATATTCCGCGAACGTTATCATCGGATCGTTTATCTCGCGCCCGTAGTAGCTGCTTTGGAAGTTTTCGTAATTGTAATAGGCTGCTGCGTACAGTTTCTTGGCGAAATCTAAATTCCATCTTTCGTAGGGATAAACGGTTGAATTCAGATACAGTCTAATGTCGCATACGTCGGCGTGGGTAAACTGGGTTGCGTTTTTTTCTTTCTTGTCGCAATTATTGCTGTCTTGAAACCCGACGATTATATAGCGCGGTCTTTCCAGACTTGTACTCGTTCTCAAGGCCCACACGTCGGAAGATGTTTGCCTTAAAGCTGGTAATTCGTACAGATCCCATTTACGATATGCCATTTGAATACTGGCATTGTTTCCTCCTTTATTAATGCGAGACAGTATTTTCAATTTTTGCTTGTCGTCTGGAATGATGTGACGAATTTTCCATTCGATTTTGTCGATACTAATTTCTGCCTCTACTTCGCCGACGTAACAATTGGTAAAAGTGCGAGCTATAATCATAATAAGCTCTTGTTTTACGTTGAAAACACCTTTTGCGTAATCTTCGGCGAATCCCATAAGATATTTTAAGGGTAATTTCCCGGAGAATACGTTACTTGCCGTGTCTACGATATCTTGGTTTGCTTCGTCGAGACCCCATCCGCACGTCATGAGAGATCTTTGTTGCAAACTTCCGAATGAAACCATGGTTTTTAATGTCGTCGTAACTCCAGGTTTACGAACCACGGCGACCTGTTCACCTCCCATCTCGTAGCGAATTTCATCGAACAAAAATGCGAGGGCATTATTTGATAAAAAACATCTTTTCGTTGCGTCTATGGGTTTAAATTTTCCTTCGATATATATGTAACTTTCGGCGATATCCAGTATAATATCTTGAAAATTAATGGGGATACGGACTTCATCCGAATTGTTGAATGATGGAGATCCGTATGGTTTATACGTATGCTCTTCTAGACTAATAATGGAATTGTCCAAGATGGGTTCGGAGAAAACCTCTATTTTATCGCTGGTGGTGGAAATCATTTTCGCACTTTAAGACCGATTGATTTTAAAAATTTATAGTCTTCGGCAGATAACTGTTGAGATGTTTGTGATCTAACGTCTGGACGACGACTAACCTTGACGTTAACTCTTCTTTTACTTTTATTATGTTTCGTCGGTTCCCCCATCTTAGTCGACAGCACACACAATTGACGATTGAAGCAAAAACCCATTTCTATGAAAGTTTCTTCAGTTCCAATTTCACGATTATTTTCTCGCCTTGAAAATTGATTAGATCACCGCTATCGTCCAAGATGCGAAGAGTAATGTTGTCGATAAACTGACGTCCTGCCGGCATTAACGGCATATAAATATTATTTTGTGGTTCTTTACTGATTTTGTAACCGGGCTCCACGTCGATATCGAATTCGAACAAGGTATGACCTTCCACCGAATTCATATATGCTCCGGAAATTATATTACAATCTACGCGTATGATGCGTACTTTCATTATTTCCACCATCTCGGTTGATTCGTGCTTTTTGTCTCTTTTTAACACTGTATGATTAAATCCTAACATTTTACCGATACTCGCCTCTCCCCGGAAATCTATAGTATATTGGGATTTCAATTCACATTTCAGCGTATTATTATTAGCGACCAAGTAAAAGATTCCATCGTTCTTTTCTTCAGTTGAAATCCTCAAAGCCTCCAACATAGCTTTACCTATCTCATCTATTTCATAGGCCCCAGGTGGAATCTGCAATTGTATCGACTCGGTGGTGTAACCCTCCTTCATGTAGGCAAACTTATTGTTGCTTTCGTCCACATTAAAAATTGAATTGTATGTGTAAAATCCCAGCAATGCCAGACCATATTTGTTTTCTCTATTTAATTCGACTGGTGGATAAAAATCGGCGCTTAAGACGCTCGAGTGTCCTGTTAGTGTGAACGTATAAGACATGACTAACCATTAAAACATCACACATCTCGGTTTTATTCTTAGCGGCAACATTTAAAAAGATTCATCTTCACACCTTTTCTCACTGCATTAGATAGTGATGTTTTTATGCTATTTTCTGCTTTTATGAGCACATCGCTGATTTTGCAATAACAACAAAATATTTTTCTAGCCGTAAGATCCTCATCAGCCGTAACCTCGTTTAAATTGCTGCTGCTGCTGCTGAAATAATGTTTGCAACCGCACTGATATTTTAATATATCGATATCGCTTTTAAGGTGCTCGGGCAACTTTTCCCAAACGAATGGAATTTCATTTGGGGCTAATGCAATCATTACTTCCTTGGGCATGTTTTCTAACTGTTTCACGGTCATTTTCCTTAATCCACCGGCTAGATGAAATGCTTTCAGTGATTGCAACATTTTAGTATAGTTATTGCGATCCATTTGCGGTGTTAATGGTGACGATAATGATGATGACATCTTTTACGCTGATGATTCGACAAGAAACTTTAAGCACAAATGTCCACACCAGACTGTTCCAAAATCCTGCTGACGATCGTATGTATAGTAAATAATTTTTGATGGTTCCGATCCCGTTTGTAGATATCGTACCAATTCGATCGGTGGGGGTAAATCACCGAAGCTGTCATAATATGTTACTTTAGAATTATTTTTTCTATAAGCTACCCAATGAGTCCCTGCACCACGCGTACTATCCAAATTCACTATTGCTGCTTCGTAACGTCGAGGACCTTGTCTAGGTAATAAATCCCTCATATAAACGCCTCGAAAGTGTCCTATTCTTTTCTTTTTGGCATATTTTTCTATATCGATGTTAGATAGTGGTCTTCGAGGTAGGGATTCAATTAGTTTTTTGATCTACGATTTAAAAATAATCCCATACCTTTACGATATGGCTTTAGAAACAAACCATTTCCTTTCGATTTTAAATACAGGCCAGCACCGGTTTTATCTTCGCTGCTTTTTTTTACTGCTTTTATGGCGCGCACAATTCCCGCTGCCCCACCGGCTAATGAACCCAAAGCTGATAACCCGGCAAAAATTGGTATTAATGGTAATATTCCACCAGTTTTAGGAATCGGTATTATTCTCGGTGTACGAACCTTCCTTTTGCCACCTGCCGCTTTTACCGATCTACGTGCTGCCGACAGAGCTATTTTAGATGCATTCATGACATTTTTTTCCAACACATTTTTACTTCCGGCTTTTAATAATTCCCTTCGAACTGCTTGTCGAATAGCTGTTCCGAAACTGGCTTTCCGAACATGTCGATTTTTATTAACACCTTTCCTTTTTGTATGACGCGTGCCTTTACTAGATGTTTTTTTTGTTGATAATGATGATGGTACACCCATACCAAAACGTTGTTTTCCTTTCATAATGTTTGTAACTAACCAAGCTGCTGTTTTTTCACCTAAACTGGAATCTTTCGATTTTACTCTATTCCAAGCACTTTGTTCGAGCTCGTAATCCGCTCGATGTCTCGCACTTATGTTGTCTTTATTATGTAAATAGGCTAAATCGTGTTTTTTGCATGCGGCATCCAAAGGATTAATGCCTGGATCACCGCTTGTTACACGTTTTATTACTTTTGTTCCGGGTCCGCAATATTGATAACCAGGAATGTGTACCTCGAATGGTAATTTATTTATTAACGAATTCACAATACCGTATCCAGTTTTGTTGGAAACGTGAGACCGTCCACTTCGTTTGACGCTCGGCATCTGAATGACAGTTTTTGTGAAAAATTGCCTATAAAATATCAAATTTTCCTAAGATGCGCGTTATCGATCTTAAACAAAAACTTCCTATTGACAATCTCGATGAAAAAGTCGGACTTGGATTTGAAAAGAAGATAATGAAGAGACACGGTCCTCTACTTCCTTCATCTATTCGCGGCCTGTTAATTGGTCCATCCAATTGTGGAAAAACTAATGTCATGATTTCGCTGCTTACACACCCCCTTGGGCTACGTTTCGAAAATGTCTATATTTACTCGAAATCTCTGTATCAACCGAAATATGAGTATTTAAGGAAAATTTTAGCGCCCATCAAAGGTTTAGGCTACTATGCCTTTAGTGATTCCAGTAATATTGTGGAACCGTCCGATGCAAAACCAAACTCTATATTTATCTTTGATGATGTTATATGTGAAAAACAAGATGTTATAAGATCGTACTTTAGCATGGGACGTCATAAAAATATCGACTCCTTTTACCTAGCGCAAACATATTCGCGAGTGCCTAAACAGCTTGTGCGAGACAACGCCAATTTTATTATTATGTTTAAACAAGATGAGTTGAATATGAAACACATATTTTCCGACCACGTTTCACCGGATCTAACTTTTACTCAATTTCAAGAAATGTGCTCAAAATGTTGGGATAATAAGTATGGATTTTTAGTAATTGATAAAGACAGTGATGTGAAATCGGGAAGATACCGCAAAGGATTTGATAGCTATATATTACTGTAATAATAAGAGAAAACGCTCATTTGATTGTTGAAACGTCCTTTGTTAACATCATGAATAACGCGATCGACTTAAAACGTAAACTAGTGGAAGCCACCAATGCCGTCAGAAAAAAATTTAAACAAATTAAAGCGGCTAAAGAGTTTAATGTTGTGGAATTGGAAAAGTTTTACGAACCCATTTCTAAGCCGTTGACAACTATATCTGATGTGGTTAAGCAACGTCAGCAGCAGCAGCAACAACAACATCAACAACAACAACAACAGCAACAACATTATCCAGCTACAAAGTCACATAGTCTCAGTACATCAGTGCAGTCGACTCAAATATCAGGTTTTCCCCAACCTACACATTCCTTTCAAACCTCCACACCTATTCAGCAGCAGCAGCATCGCATTTCAAAAGAAGATATTAGCCAATCGGTGTTTGATACACCCTCGACATCAACTAATACATCTCTCGCATCCGCTGACACCACAACTTCCGATACTCTATACGCACACCTGAAAGGATTACGTTCGAAACCATCTCTATACGATACTGTATATGGTGTACGTTTTGGTTCAAAAACAGATTATAGCAAAAATTTTATTGGTAATTTAGAGGTGCGTTTTCGAAATGGAAATATGGTCTTATACAAAAAAGGGAAAAATATTGCAGAATATGGTGGATCACCGGCACTTTATGATTTGTTATTTCTTAAAACACCCCCAAGTGTAGGCAAGGAACAACAACAATTAAGTGATAATGTACTTTCAACGTACAAGGAAATTTTGGAATCAACGAATGCTGTCTACAACAATTTTAAAAAAAGTGATGGTTTACGGGAGACCAGATGGAACAAATATTTACGAATTATTAAACCTCTGATAATGGGCACAAAATTAGGTGGTACTATTACAAGAAAAAATCTCTCGGAAAAACTACAGTTACCCGCAAAAAAGAAATTATCTTCGAAAAAATTTCAATATGTCTACTGGAACAAAGCTAAAGAGTTGGTGGATCGTTTACGTTTGTTGTGGAGTTCCAAAATGGCCGGTCACACTGGACACGAAAATGAAATTATGTCAATCATAGAGGAATTACGAGAAGAAGATATAATATATTAAGCTCAATATTTAATGATATTATTCAGTTCTTCCTTCGATCTGAAACCTTTAGTATTACTAATAATATGGAGCCCAGTCTAGAAAAAATCAAGATTGTTAATGAACTACATAGAACGGCTAGAAAAAATTTTGTAAGACGGCGCACGATAATAAAAGGATACAGAGATTTGTGGCAAATTGATTTGGCTGAAATGCAACAGTATGCTGATGAAAACGATGATTATCGTTATATTTTGGTCTGTATAAATTGTTACTCGAAATTTGTCTATACCAAAGCCATAAAAAACAAGACTGGTATAGAAGTTACTAATGCGATGAAAAGCATCATTGAAGAGGCATCATATACACCAACAAATCTGCAAAGTGATCAAGGAAAGGAGTTCTATAATACAAACTTTCAAGCCCTGATGAAAAAATATAATATAAATCATTATTCCACTTACAGCACAAAGAAAGCTGCAATTGTTGAGCGAGTCATAAGGACTTTAATAAATAATTTATATAAACAATTTTCGACAAGAGGATCTTACAAATGGATACATATATTATCGGCAGTAACAAAAACCTATAACCATTCGAAACATCGCACCATTGGAATGAAGCCTGCAGACGTGCAAGAAAAAACACATATTAAAGCATATGATTATTTAAAAATTGTACCTAAAAAATTTAAGTTTTCCATGGGTGACATTGTGCGTATTAGCAAGTACAAAAGCTTATTCGAGAAAGGATATATGCCCTCTTGGTCAACCGAATTGTTTAAAGTTGTAAAAGTTAACGTTACAAATCCACCTACTTACTTGTTGGAATCGTTAGAAGGTCAGCCTATAAGAGGGTGTTTTTACGAATCAGAACTAAAAAAAACAAGCAGTCCTGACGTTTATCTAGTAGAAAAGGTCCTTAGACAACGCAAGAAAAATCACATCGAACAATTATTTGTCAAATGGCTAGGATTTCCCAACCACTTCAACTCTTGGATAGATAAAGCTAATATTGTTTAAATAACATATTGTATGACTATATTTTTTATTTAAAATGTGAAATAAATAAACAATATATTGTAAAATAAAGTTTTTTATTTCAATCTTCATTATTAAAAACAATGACAATAAAACATCATACACATAAATAACATTTCAATATTCTTGGAGGGAAGGTCCAATTCACCGACGACTACGACGTTATCTTCAAGGCTGTGCCACTCGGAGTGCGTTCTCCTATTCTTTAACCTGCTTTTTTTAGATTTTTTTTGAAGTCGAGTCGTACGACAGTGCGCTTAATGAGTCATTTAAAGGCTGATGATAGAGTATTTTCTGCATAACTTCAATTTTTGTTTTAAGCTCACTATTATTTTTGTATATCATGGGGAGGACATCCTTGTTAAATATGTCACATATTACAACTGCAAAATTGTAAAACTTTCTATTAACAAAGTGTTTTGTCACAGCATCGTCATCATCTTTAGGTTCGCCTAAGTTGGTTATGATTTTTCCACCCATATCATACTGCCCATCCGCTGTAAGTTTAAAACCAATCCCTTGTGGCCCAGATAATATATGATATTTTTCATTATATTTCTGACGACCAAATTTATCAATTGTGTTGTTTCCTCGACTCATTTTCAATCTTTACTAAACTATTTTATTTTTATTTGCCCTACTTATATTAAATATTTCAGCTGAGAAAAAGAAACACTGACTATGATCTACTTGGTTGGTATGTTTATAAAAGAAATAAAATAAAACTGTGATTGTAACAGATATTTATTTACAGTTATTTAATTGCACAAATACAAAAATTATAAAAAATTAATTTTCCATGTCTTCGTTTTCGTTGCTCAAAATTCTATCCCATCCGACACAATTTCGATCGTCAACGTCTTGGGCTGTTGCTGTTGCAGAAACCAATTCATATTTTGCAGCAAGCTCACCTGGTAAATGTGGAATATTGACGAGGTATTCTTTTAATTCTTCTTCAACCATTTCAGCACAAAATGTATCCATGTCTATGAAACCATATAAAAATTTGTCGCACAAGTTTGCCCCAGCCATAAAATTGATTGTATCCCTGATCTCGTTCTTATATTGATCTTTGGTTACATCAATATGCGACCAATCATTTACGCTATCTAACATATCGTGAGCCCTATTTCTTAATTCTCTCCCCAACCAAAATATGTATCTATCTACACATTCGTTGGCGGTCGTCGTCGTCGTCGTCGTCGCATCAGCAGACATCTTTAACAGAAATAATGAACACGCGTAAGTATTCTGACATGTGCAACTATATTTTAAATTTAATTACATCCTTTTTTTCAAACAATTTACATACAATTTACTCCAATGAGCCAAAACGTAATAATGTTCGAGTATTGTTTCCAAAAACTCTAGTGCCCTGCCCCAAATAAGTTAGAGTGTATTTATCTTTAGTTTTACTCATAATATCTACAATATCGTCAGATAGTGTTTCGGCCACACGTTTTGGTAAAAAAGTCTCAAATGTGCTATTATCACCGTCATCGTGTAAAGCCACTAAAAGAGTTTTACCAAATCGTGTAGTCATTGAAACCATCTTTACAATTTTATACACTTTGCCTACAATCATTTCGGTAACCTTTTTTCTCTCTAAAACATCGAAATCTTTGCTGAACATTTCATTAATTTCATCTAGAGTTTCTTTTGCAATACTCATTATTGAAAAAAATGGTATATAAATCCAAAAATTACCGTGAATATAAAAGCACTTTCAGAACACTACACGAACACAATATTTGATGTTTATGCCACTGATATCTGCGACTGTTTGAAGTCACTTCTTTTCCCACGAACCTTTATAGCGAGGTTTCAAGGTCGAATTGTAACAATGGTGGGGGTAGCTTAACGATAGAAATAGTGGGAGGAGTATTCAAGGTCAAATGACGTCACACATTTAAATTGGTGTAAGGATAACTTCAAGGACAAAATATAATGAAACAAAAACCTACATTTTATGTACTTTATTCATTGATTTTTTTCTGCCATTCTTCTATGCGTTTAACATTATCACCTAAACCTAATTTCCTTAATTTGTTCAATAATAATTGTTTGTTTTTATATCTAAGAAAATTCTTACAAACTATACTAGCTAAAAGACACACTTCGGCATGGTCCATATACTTAAAAAATACACTAAAGTCCTGAGCCTCCGAATCTTGCATTTCATATGCGTAAAATTCCGAACTGGCTGCAGAAATTAGAAATTCCTCGTACATTTCTCGCACTAAACTTTCCATATTAACTACTACTACTACTACGTTAAACTTAAGTCCTACACTCTAATTTCATCTAACACAACCGGATCTGCAATGAACCTAATCAGTTTTTCCAAACAGTCACTAAACCCCAACTTTTTTATCTCACGAACAAAGTCTTGTAAATTTATTGTTTTGCTGCAATATTTACCACATGCATTCGCAGCCTTTTCATATTCATAAGCCAAATCACAATAGCGCGACGCCCATTCTGCTCGACTTTTCATTGCATCATTGAAATAATTACTAGCCGTTTCAGTGAACTCATCACCCAATTTTTTTACTGTCTCTTGCAAAGCACTATTCATATTATTCACTCATTTTTACATTCACGACACTTTTTTATTGCTGGTGGTGGCCCATCTATATAATGACGATATATTTGTTCATAGTGAATGTAACAGGGTAAGCTTAACTGTAGTTCCTTGTCACACCGATATGACGCTGGCAGCTTATCCCAAATTTGCCGTAAACTCAGCGTATCAACGCAAGTTTTTAAATATTCGAGAGGAAAAAATGCTAGATCCTTCTCTTCAAAATCACACAAACTTTTTAAATTACTCTGATATAAACAAATTACTCTGCCGACTTGCTCTATAATTTTTTCTTTAGATAGTTCCGTATCTGACATTTCACACTGAATGAATGCAAGTAGACTCACACAATTTATAGAACAATTTGCAAGGTCAAAATCATTTCAAGATCATCCCTCAATATTACAATGCACAAATAACTACTTCAAGGTCACACATCCAAGATGACCTTCAACAAAGTCAAGGTCGTCTCGACCAAGGTCAAGGTCACACACACAACCTTGAACACAAGGCCAAGGCCAAAGCACACGTGCACTTTCAAGGTCAATGACAAGGACATGTGGGCGGGGCCAAAGAGGGGTGAAGCAAGGTCAAGGTCAAGGTCGAGGAGTGGGGGGATTGAGAGAATCGGGTTATGTTCACTACTGTTACCTGCTGCACTGGAGCAGGTACGTTGGAAGTTTTGGTAACAGTTTTATTACTCTCTCTAGTTCTTGAATAGAGTATAGGAATGAGTATGCTTGTGATCACCCCCCCCCCCTTTCAAGAGCTTTGAGTTCAGGAAAATAGAACCGATTCTGCCTCTTATATTAGGAATGTGTATGTTGCTGGCATCCCCCCCCTGCCGGCAACTTGTTTTTTTCTGATCGCCCCCTCTCACCAAAAGCTTCAAATTCACAAAAATAGAACCGACCCTGCTTTTTGCACTAAAAATGGGAATGTTACTGGTGTCTCCCCCCCTCCCCGTCGACAACTTGCTTACGCTTGACATAGTGTATTTTAGGAAAATAAAAACCAATTATGTATTTTTCTGCGGTATAAATCTAACAAAAACTCTTCCATTCTATGCAATTCTCTTTTGTATATTTTCAAAAATTTTTAAGCGTATGCAAGATGTCCCAAAAATGGGTGTGCATTAGAGTTTTAGAAAAATATGGATTTCGACAAAAATATTTAAAAATGTAGTAACTGTCTTCGTCGGGTTTTAAGGCAAAGAAATTAGGGCCCAACTTCAATAAAAAATTTAGGTCGGATTTAAAAAATTAAATATTATCTACCATGCTTTTCTGGACACCCTGTATAGGTTAATATTAATATTTTAATTTGCCCTGAAATTCAGTGTCTATATAAGTATGAAATAAATTAAAATCTCCAGGAAGTAAAAATATATGGAAATTAAAAAAAAATCGGAAAAACACTTTTTTAGACTAAAATAGAAAAATACGTGGTTTATAAATCAAATTGGTAGCAAAAGGAGTGTTTACATGGCCGGTATTTTTGCGTGATTCCATTGAAAACCAATTGACGAGTCTTTGAAGTTAAAAGTACATAGCAGTAATGTTTATTATATTTACTGGTTTTTCAAAGTAACTACTGCCTCCGGTTATTTACATTGCAAGCTATTCCATTTTTGTTGGATGATGCTTTAAATATGGGATTTGTTGCAATAAAAACGAAATAAAAAATACTCGGTGATTATTAAATAAAGCGTTTTTTCTATGCTGAAAATCAAGTTTTTCTTGTTTCTTTGTTTGTTCTAGGTAATCTTGGGAACTGCTAATAAAGAAACTGTCATTGCGGTCTAGATAACTTTCCCCCAACAGTCATTGGCTACATTTTATGCAGTTTTACTAAAAGAGGGTGGTTTAAAAGAAGTAGAAAACGAAGACAGTCAGAAGAAACGGACAGACTTCGGAGGTTCCATAAATGTTTATCACAGACGGGTGTAAATTCATATCGCTGAAATTTGACATAGTCAAAAAGGCAAAGTACGAAAATATAAACTTGTAATCTTAAAAAAAATTCTCGTTCGAACACAGACTAATCGGTATTAATATAATAGTAGTCGGAGACTTTGTTGATATATATTTGGTTGTATCTTTTGAAATTTTTAATATAAGTAGGATTGCTTTGTTGCCTTTTCTGAATCATACGTTTAAGGAAAATTGTTTTATTTTGTAGATTTGAGTATATGTGATTCGTATCGATAATAATACTTCAACTTGGCAATCGCCGAAGTGGCGCGTACAGCTGATAGCATCGAAGCCAAGACGAAATGCTCCCTTGGAAGGGGAATGCGACGTTAGGATCTAAAATATGGAAATCATTTATTTTTCACGTAACATCAGCTCGAGTTAGGTTTTCGGGGGAATTACCTTCCTCAAGAAAAGTTGTTTAATAATGTGCTTTCTTGTGGTACCCTTCTAGACATGAGGTAAGCCTTATTTTTTTTTTGGGCAGCGTATTAATGCTTAAAAATATTGTTATAGAATCTCAAGTCCCTGTGATCCCAAGTTTTTGTGGTTCAGGGTTATTATGATTTCAATGTTGGTCCAAGTTCCTAAGGATTTTTCTTACTAACGTTCATCTCCATCATGCCACCTTGTTCTCCACAGGAGTGCGATCTATATCAAAACAACGGGGAAACACTCCAAACTCCACCTCATGTCTTTTCAAGCTGCTAACACTCTCTCCAAACACTGGAATCTTTTAGGACGCACATATTAATCCTCTGAACATTTGCTAATTTGGTAATTGTATATTTATTGTTAATTTATTTGTAGCACCTAATTTAACATTAATTAATGAACATTATAAGTGATTGTGTCCGTTCTACGATGCAGTCGTGATTTTTTTTATTACACATTGTACTTTTTTTTCTTTGACCAAGATCCTGTAATGAATTTAATGAAGTAGTATCATTATTATAACTGTGATGCATAAAAGTTTAATTTAAAATTTTATTTCAGGATATTTTAGATTTTGTTGTAAAGATTTACTTAACAGAATTGATCAAAATTAAACTCAGTTTATTTAATTTTCATACTGATAGTGAATACTATTAAATCGCTCTTCTCAATTTAGTGGTTTAACTCAAATAAAAAACAAATTCTACTAAGAATTTAGTGACGCCCTGACACAAGCACTCCGTTCACCATGCCACTGACTCACCGATCAAAAGCTGCCGTTCGCTAGTCTAGTTATCATGAAAAAAAAAATAGAATGAACTCTCAAAACCATATAATAAATACATTCTTATATTTTACATATAAAAACGAGGCTATATATATTTCTGGCGCCCAGAAACTCGGGGCCCGAGTGCTTATGCTATTTACTTTTTTTTAATTTTTACTGAGATTAACTCTGATAGTCGATATATTTTGAATTTCCACTTTTTCAGTTTAAATTATTTAAATTAGTTTAGATACAGGTGTATATTCACTTTACATTTTTTTTTGTAATTGTGAGCTACTTTTTCTCTCCATATACATATTTTCTCCGGAGTATTTTTAACCCATAGTCAAGGTTTCTTCGATTTTAAACATAATTCCCTTAACATTTATTTCTAGCGTACTATGTTAAATACACAAATAACTACAAGATATAGAATATTTTACCTTTGGCCAGCCATTTTATTTATATGTGATTTTAGTGAAGTGATATCGAATAAATTCTGTTTTTTTTTTGAGACTCCTTGCTTCTAAGTTATTTGACCTTCGTATCATAGCAGGCATTTTATGGTACATAGACTTGGTGATATTTATTGCAAAAAGTGTTCGAATAAAATGGAGATTTTAATGTTGGTCTTCAGCAATTCTAAATTATATTGTGTTGGAAAAATATTTTGCAATAATTTTTAGAATACTTTCTATCGGTAATATCTTATCAATTAATTCTTTATTACTGTGGCTAATAGTGATGACAAGCTTCAGGTAAATCACTTATTAGATTACGAACTCGACCATGAATTAACTATCCGTGCGGTATATACTAATAGAAAAGTAAATGAGAGAATCGGAAAATTTTAAATAGGCTTCTAAAGAAAGAAACAAATCAACCTGGTAGTCAGATCATTATGAAAACTTACGTATTTGATTTTAAACTTTAGCAAATTCAGATAAATAAAAGCCTTGACTCTATAAAAGGTATATCGGACTTTGAAGGAACGTCTTCAGATAATACTTATCTGCGTTGAAAATCGTGATTAATTCATATGGGCGATCGGATAAAAGGAATAATGGTACTTGAAGGAAACGATAACCTCATTATATTTAAGAACGAATCATTCGCTACGTGTTTACATTTCTAAGCCAATTTAGGCGAAAAATTAATCAATAAAAATAACATTTTAAATTGAAATTCAAATGTAATTCAGCCAATGTCACCGGTAGTTTATGTAAAACCTAGTATAACTTGGTCATCGAATAAGCAACCCATTTCCTTTTGGAATACTAAATTAAATGGTGACCCTAAAAATCTATTTTATTTTCTTAAAAAAATTACCGAAATTGCTAAAGCTCGCGATACTTCAGAAATTGAACTTATTAATTTAGCAGTAGAGGAAATGCTTTTATCTGTTATCGCAGAATTAAATCTACCATTTCAGATTGAGCATCTTTTATCTCTCATATAAAAAAAATTCTCCCTCCATGTGTAGACAATGAAGTTTGGGAACATATCAAACAGAAGGAACAAAAGAGAAATGAATCAGTTATTATTTACATTCTGTTTTATCTAATCTTCCGGCTGAAGTTTCTAAAGTCAAATATCTTGAAAAAGGTTTGATATCTGAATTTGTTAGTCATTTACCGCTACGTGTTACTAATAGTATTGGTGAACTGTTGACGTTATATAAAAGGCTTGAAGAGGCTAATCTGGTTAGAAAATGTTCTCAACTATCCGTAGTAGGTGATATAGGTCCTAGTGAGTCTAGTAACCGTGATAGCAGGGATTTTTTAACGCGTTCTAGAAAACCCTTTTCAAACTATTGTGTCGAAGATTCGGATTTCGCAGAAGCACTTTCCGACGGCATCGATATATCAGCTTCGTCCTCAAAAAATAATGGCGTTGCCAATAATTCTAAATAAAAAATAATTTGCTATGGTTGTAATATACCTAATTATATTTCGATTTTTTGCAAATGACAGCGAAAAATCATCTGTTTTGGTTGTGCCAAATCTGATGTCCTAGTTGTTCAAAAACAAAAAACTGAGTAAAACATCAAAAACTTGCCCGTGGTCGATGCCCTGATGTGAAGTTAACCACAAAAGTTTATTTTAACAAAGGAGACAGGAATAACTGGCTTTCTCACGTTTCAAATTTTTATAAATCTTGCAAAAATAATGTCAATCAAATTTCTTCTCTATTTTTAAATAAGAATTGCGACAATAGGCTTTATATTAAAGTACGTCTTTATGATCACGATATCAATGTTTTGTTAGATTCCGGTGCTAATACCTCCATTGTCGGTTCTGACGATATTAAAGTTTGGAATAAATTAAACATTGAAATATATCCCGTGTAAAATTCATCATTTTCAGTTATAAGTAGAGGCCAGATTACTGGTGACCCTTTTGGTTTATATAACGCAGCGCAAACTCAGCAGAGACTCGTTGATTCAATTTTCGGTCCTAAATATGAACCGTATATATTTTCTTATCTAGATGATATCCTTCTTTATTCTCTTACTTGAAAACATCGTATTCATCTTGTAAAGATTGCAAAAAATCTTCTGCAAGAGGCAGGTCTTACTATTAATTTCGATAAATGTCAGTTTTTTAAAACTTCCTTACAGCATCTTGGATTTGCAGTAGGAAAGGGTTCTCTTTTAAATGTTAAATCTATGGTTAATCATCCTCGACCTCGTAGTCGTACTGAAGTAAAACAATTCATAGGAATGTTCTCGTGGTATTGTCGATTTATAAAACATTTCTTTTCTCTTGCCAGTCTCTTAAATGGGCTTTTTAAAGATGAAAAGAAAACGGAACTTTTTGTTTGGAATGATGATGCTGAAGCCATATTTTTATCTACTGAACAAAACTAGTTAGTGCTTCTATTTTATCTCAACCAGATTTCACTCAGAATTTTTTTGTAAAATCAAATGCTTCAGACATTGGAATCGCTGGTATGTTAACGCAGTTAACAGATGGAGAAGAGAAGGTTATTTCTTATGCTAGTCATGCTTTATCAAGGACAGAAAAAAATTATTCAGTAAGAGAATGTGAGTGTTTGACAGTTATATTGAAAAATTCAGACCTTAGTACTCGTTTTATGGTCATCACAGGTCATTATAGTTTGCTATGGCTCAACAATTTAAAAACCCCTACTGGAAAACTTACACATTGTTAAGGTTAAGGCAACTTTCTTCTGATTTACACGATAGAAAGTGCTCCATGCATTTAAATCCGGATGCTTTGAGTCGAATCTCTTATTCTAACCAAACCTGTTACCCTTCTTCCTCCGAAAAGAGTATATCGCAACAAATATCTTCCACTTCTATCGATAATGACTCTCTTGATTCCTGGTTTCTTTCCCTCCGGGACTATACTATTCCGGACGACCGTATTTTAAACACACACTGTATTGTTGAACAGTTTCTATTATTTTAAAAGGTTTTTATTGTTAACTTCAATTCTGACACTTGTCAAATAATTCAAGTTACGTCGACCACGTCTCAAACTAAACTGTCCACAACAGCCGATCTGAAGCTTTCATATACCCTTTTGGTCGATACCAGAATATTCCATAATTTTCTAGTAGTATTTTCATACTACAAGGTATAACAAAAATGAGAAAAAGGAGTAATCTCGCGATTTCTAGACCTTCTGTCATATGCGTTCCTGTTAAAAATAAGAAAATAGAATTATCCAAAAAAGTTCCAGACCTTGTTTCATACACGTCTCCTGAGGAAATTATCGAAGGTAAAATTAATCGAATAAACTATGAACTTGTAGAAAATAAGCCTAAAACCCTACAAACTACAAACACAAACTAATAATATGAAATGTATAACGCAACAAAGTTCGTTACAATATTAACAAATATCCCGATAAATACCCTCAGGGGTGCGTAGAAAATCATTTGGTTCTAAAATTTACTCCCGGTAAAACGTCACACGTTTTCAATAAACATGACTGGAAAGTCTTGGTTCCGAAATTACAATGCACTAAAAATTATAGAATGCTATTATATACCTGCATTATGTGGATATTTTGATTTTCGAAAAACCCTATTATGTGTGGTGCGCAAAAGTATTCTAATTTACCTTGACTTGCTTTAATGGCAAGAGAAAAAGTTTACCTGGTCAAATATTTTCTGTCGATATAATAGGTCCGTTTCCGCGATCGAAAAAAGGTAAAAAATGGTTACTGGTTGTAGCTGATTAGTAGTGAACATAACCCGATTCTCTCAATCCCCCCACTCCTCGACCTTGACCTTGACCTTGCTTCACCCCTCTTTGGCCCCGCCCACATGTCCTTGTCATTGACCTTGAAAGTGCACGTGTGCTTTGGCCTTGGCCTTGTGTTCAAGGTTGTGTGTGTGACCTTGACCTTGGTCGAGACGACCTTGACTTTGTTGAAGGTCATCTTGGGTGTGTGACCTTGAAGTAGTTATTTGTGCATTGTAATAGTGTGGGATGATCTTGAAATGATTTTGACCTTGCAAATTGTTCTATAAATTGTGTGAGTCTATTTGCATTCATTCAGTGTGAAATGTCAGATACGGAACTATCTAAAGAAAAAATTATAGAGCAAGTCGGCAGAGTAATTTGTTTATATCAGAGTAATTTAAAAAGTTTGTGTGATTTTGAAGAGAAGGATCTAGCATTTTTTCCTCTCGAATATTTAAAAACTTGCGTTGATACGCTGAGTTTAGGGCAAATTTGGGATAAGCTGCCAGCGCCATATCGGTGTGACAAGGAACTACAGTTAAGCTTACCCTGTTACATTCACTATGAACAAATATATCGTCATTATATAGATGGGCCACCACCAGCAATAAAAAAGTGTCGTGAATGTAAAAATGAGTGAATAATATGAATAGTGCTTTGCAAGAGACAGTAAAAAAATTGGGCGATGAGTTCACTGAAACGGCTAGTAATTATTTCAATGATGCAATGAAAAGTCGAGCAGAATGGGCGTCGCGCTATTGTGATTTGGCTTATGAATATGAAAAGGCTGCGAATGCATGTCGTAAATATTGCAGCAAAACAATAAATTTACAAGACTTTGTTCGTGAGATAAAAAAGTTGGGGTTTAGTGACTGTTTGGAAAAACTGATTAGGTTCATTGCAGATCCGGTTGTGTTAGATGAAATTAGAGTGTAGGACTTAAGTTTAACGTAGTAGTAGTAGTAGTTAATATGGAAAGTTTAGTGCGAGAAATGTACGAGGAATTTCTAATTTCTGCAGCCAGTTCGGAATTTTACGCATATGAAATGCAAGATTCGGAGGCTCAGGACTTTAGTGTATTTTTTAAGTATATGGACCATGCCGAAGTGTGTCTTTTAGCTAGTATAGTTTGTAAGAATTTTCTTAGATATAAAAACAAACAATTATTATTGAACAAATTAAGGAAATTAGGTTTAGGTGATAATGTTAAACGCATAGAAGAATGGCAGAAAAAAATCAATGAATAAAGTACATAAAATGTAGTTATTTGTTTCATTATATTTTGTCCTTGAAGTTATCCTTATACCAATTTAAATGTGTGACGTCATTTGACCTTGAATACTCCTCCCACTATTTCTATCGTTAAGCTACCCCCACCATTGTTACAATTCGACCTTGAAACCACGCTATAAAGGTTCGTGGGAAAAGATGTGACTTCAAACAGTCGCAGATATCAGTGGCATAAACATCAAATATTGTGTTCGTGTAGTGTTCTGAAAGTGCTTTTATATTCACGGTAATTTTTGGATTTATATACCATTTTTTTCAATAATGAGTATTGCAACAGAAACTCTAGATGAAATTAATGAAATGTTCAGCAAAGATTTCGAGGTTTTAGAGAGAAAAAAGGTTACCGAAATGATTGTAGGCAAAATGTATAAAATTGTAAAGATGGTTTCAATGACTACACGATTTGGTAAAACTCTTTTAGTGGCTTTACACGATGACGGTGATAATAGCACATTTGAGACTTTTTTACCAAAACGTGTGGCCGAAACACTATCTGACGATATTGTAGATATTATGAGTAAAACTAAAGATAAATACACTCTAACTTATTTGGGGCAGGGCACTAGAGTTTTTGGAAACAATACTCGAACATTATTACGTTTTGGCTCATTGGAGTAAATTGTATGTAAATTGTTTGAAAAAAAGGATGTAATGAAATTTAAAATATAGTTGCACATGTCAGAATACTTACGCGTGTTCATTATTTCTGTTAAAGATGTCTGCTGATGCGACGACGACGACGACGACGACCGCCAACGAATGTGTAGATAGATACATATTTTGGTTGGGGAGAGAATTAAGAAATAGGGCTCACGATATGTTAGATAGCGTAAATGATTGGTCGCATATTGATGTAATCAAAGATCAATATAAGAACGAGATCAGGGATACAATCAATTTTATGGCTGGGGCACACTTGTGCGACAAATTTTTATATGGTTCCATAGACATGGATACATTTTGTGCTGAAATGGTTGAAGAAGAATTAAAAGAATACTTCGTCAATATTCCACATTTACCAGGTGAGCTTGCTGCAAAATATGAATTGGTTTCTGCAACAGCAACAGCCCAAGACGTTGACGATCGAAATAGTGTCGGATGGGATAGAATTTTGAGCAACGAAAACGAAGACATGGAAAATTAATTTTTTATAATTTTTGTATTTGTGCAATTAAATAACTGTAAATAAATATCTGTTACAATCACAGTTTTATTTTATTTCTTTTATAAACATACCAACCCAGTAGATCATAGGCAGTGTTTCTTTTTCTCAGCTGAAATATTTAATATAAGTAGGGCAAATAAAAATAAAATAGTTTAGTAAAGATTGAAAATGAGTCGAGGAAACAACACAATTGATAAATTTGGTCGTCAGAAATATAATGAAAAATATCATATATTATCTGGGCCACAAGGGATTGGTTTTAAACTTACAGCGGATGGGCAGTATGATATGGGTGGAAAAATCATAACCAACTTAGGCGAACCTAAAGATGATGACGATGCTGTGACAAAACACTTTGTTAATAGAAAGTTTTACAATTTTGCAGTTGTAATATGTGACATATTTAACAAGGATGTCCTCCCCATGATATACAAAAATAATAGTGAGCTTAAAACAAAAATTGAAGTTATTCAGAAAATACTCTATCATCAGCCTTTAAATGACTCATTAATGGCACTGTCGTACGACTCGACTTCAAAAAAAATCTAAAATAAGCAGGTTAAAGAATAGGAGAACGCACTCTGAGTGGCATAGCCTTGAAGATAACGTCGTAGTCGTCGGTGAATTGGACCTTCCCTCCAAGAATATTGAAATGTTATTTATGTGTATGATGTTTTATTGTCATTGTTTTTAATAATGAAGATTGAAATAAAAAACTTTATTTTACAATATATTGTTTATTTATTTCACATTTTAAATAAAAAATATAGTCATACAATATGTTATTTAAACAATATTAGCTTTATCTATCCAAGAGTTGAAGTGGTTGGGAAATCCTAGCCATTTGACAAATAATTGTTCGATGTGATTTTTCTTGCGTTGTCTAAGGACATTTTCTACTAGATAAACGTCAGGACTGCTTGTTTTTTGTAGTTCTGATTCGTAAAAACACCCTCTTATAGGCTGACCTTCTAACGATTCCAACAAGTAAGTAGGTGGATTTGTAACGTTAACTTTTACAACTTTAAACAATTCGGTTGACCAAGAGGGCATATATCCTTTCTCGAATAAGCTTTTGTACTTGCTAATACGCACAATGTCACCCATGGAAAACTTAAATTTTTTAGGTACAATTTTTAAATAATCATATGCTTTAATATGTGTTTTTTCTTGCACGTCTGCAGGCTTCATTCCAATGGTGCGATGTTTCGAATGGTTATAGGTTTTTGTTACTGCCGATAATATATGTATCCATTTGTAAGATCCTCTTGTCGAAAATTGTTTATATAAATTATTTTTTAAAGTCCTTATGACTCGCTCAACAATTGCAGCTTTCTTTGTGCTGTAAGTGGAATAATGATTTATATTATATTTTTTCATCAGGGCTTGAAAGTTTGTATTATAGAACTCCTTTCCTTGATCACTTTGCAGATTTGTTGGTGTATATGATGCCTCTTCAATGATGCTTTTCATCGCATTAGTAACTTCTATACCAGTCTTGTTTTTTATGGCTTTGGTATAGACAAATTTCGAGTAACAATTTATACAGACCAAAATATAACGATAACCATCGTTTTCATCAGCATACTGTTGCATTTCAGCCAAATCAATTTGCCACAAATCTCTGTATCCTTTTATTATCGTGCGCCGTCTTACAAAATTTTTTCTAGCCGTTCTATGTAGTTCATTAACAATCTTGATTTTTTCTAGACTGGGCTCCATATTATTAGTAATACTAAAGGTTTCAGATCGAAGGAAGAACTGAATAATATCATTAAATATTGAGCTTAATATATTATATCTTCTTCTCGTAATTCCTCTATGATTGACATAATTTCATTTTCGTGTCCAGTGTGCCGGCCATTTTGGAACTCCACAACAAACGTAAACGATCCACCAACTCTTTAGCTTTGTTCCAGTAGACATATTGAAATTTTTTCGAAGATAATTTCTTTTTTGCGGGTAACTGTAGTTTTTCCGAGAGATTTTTTCTTGTAATAGTACCACCTAATTTTGTGCCCATTATCAGAGGTTTAATAATTCGTAAATATTTGTTCCATCTGGTCTCCCGTAAACCATCACTTTTTTTAAAATTGTTGTAGACAGCATTCGTTGATTCCAAAATTTCCTTGTACGTTGAAAGTACATTATCACTTAATTGTTGTTGTTCCTTGCCTACACTTGGGGGTGTTTTAAGAAATAACAAATCATAAAGTGCCGGTGATCCACCATATTCTGCAATATTTTTCCCTTTTTTGTATAAGACCATATTTCCATTTCGAAAACGCACCTCTAAATTACCAATAAAATTTTTGCTATAATCTGTTTTTGAACCAAAACGTACACCATATACAGTATCGTATAGAGATGGTTTCGAACGTAATCCTTTCAGGTGTGCGTATAAAGTATCGGAAGTTGTGGTGTCAGCGGATGCGAGAGATGTATTAGTTGATGTCGAGGGTGTATCAAACACCGATTGGCTAATATCTTCTTTTGAAATGCGATGCTGCTGCTGCTGAATAGGTGTGGAGGTTTGAAAGGAATGTGTAGGTTGGGGAGAACCTGATATTTGAGTCGACTGCACTGATGTACTGAGACTATGTGACTTTGTAGCTGGATAATGTTGTTGCTGTTGTTGTTGTTGTTGATGTTGTTGTTGCTGCTGCTGCTGACGTTGCTTAACCACATCAGATATAGTTGTCAACGGCTTAGAAATGGGTTCGTAAAACTTTTCCAATTCCACAACATTAAACTCTTTAGCCGCTTTAATTTGTTTAAATTTTTTTCTGACGGCATTGGTGGCTTCCACTAGTTTACGTTTTAAGTCGATCGCGTTATTCATGATGTTAACAAAGGACGTTTCAACAATCAAATGAGCGTTTTCTCTTATTATTACAGTAATATATAGCTATCAAATCCTTTGCGGTATCTTCCCGATTTCACATCACTGTCTTTATCAATTACTAAAAATCCATACTTATTATCCCAACATTTTGAGCACATTTCTTGAAATTGAGTAAAAGTTAGATCCGGTGAAACGTGGTCGGAAAATATGTGTTTCATATTCAACTCATCTTGTTTAAACATAATAATAAAATTGGCGTTGTCTCGCACAAGCTGTTTAGGCACTCGCGAATATGTTTGCGCTAGGTAAAAGGAGTCGATATTTTTATGACGTCCCATGCTAAAGTACGATCTTATAACATCTTGTTTTTCACATATAACATCATCAAAGATAAATATAGAGTTTGGTTTTGCATCGGACGGTTCCACAATATTACTGGAATCACTAAAGGCATAGTAGCCTAAACCTTTGATGGGCGCTAAAATTTTCCTTAAATACTCATATTTCGGTTGATACAGAGATTTCGAGTAAATATAGACATTTTCGAAACGTAGCCCAAGGGGGTGTGTAAGCAGCGAAATCATGACATTAGTTTTTCCACAATTGGATGGACCAATTAACAGGCCGCGAATAGATGAAGGAAGTAGAGGACCGTGTCTCTTCATTATCTTCTTTTCAAATCCAAGTCCGACTTTTTCATCGAGATTGTCAATAGGAAGTTTTTGTTTAAGATCGATAACGCGCATCTTAGGAAAATTTGATATTTTATAGGCAATTTTTCACAAAAACTGTCATTCAGATGCCAAGCGTCAAACGAAGTGGACGGTCTCACGTTTCCAACAAAACTGGATACGGTATTGTGAATTCGTTAATAAATAAATTACCATTCGAGGTACACATTCCTGGTTATCAATATTGCGGACCCGGAACAAAAGTAATAAAACGTGTAACAAGAGGTGATCCAGGCATTAATCCTTTGGATGCCGCATGCAAAAAACACGATTTAGCCTATTTACATAATAAAGACAACATAAGTGCGAGACATCGAGCGGATTACGAGCTCGAACAAAGTGCTTGGAATAGAGTAAAATCGAAAGATTCCAGTTTAGGTGAAAAAACAGCAGCTTGGTTAGTTACAAACATTATGAAAGGAAAACAACGTTTTGGTATGGGTGTACCATCATCATTATCAACAAAAAAAACATCTAGTAAAGGCACGCGTCATACAAAAAGGAAAGGTGTTAATAAAAATCGACATGTTCGGAAAGCCAGTTTCGGAACAGCTATTCGACAAGCAGTTCGAAGGGAATTATTAAAAGCCGGAAGTAAAAATGTGTTGGAAAAAAATGTCATGAATGCATCTAAAATAGCTCTGTCGGCAGCACGTAGATCGGTAAAAGCGGCAGGTGGCAAAAGGAAGGTTCGTACACCGAGAATAATACCGATTCCTAAAACTGGTGGAATATTACCATTAATACCAATTTTTGCCGGGTTATCAGCTTTGGGTTCATTAGCCGGTGGGGCAGCGGGAATTGTGCGCGCCATAAAAGCAGTAAAAAAAAGCAGCGAAGATAAAACCGGTGCCGGCCTGTATTTAAAATCGAAAGGAAATGGTTTGTTTCTAAAGCCATATCGTAAAGGTATGGGATTATTTTTAAATCGTAGATCAAAAAACTAATTGAATCCCTACCTCGAAGACCACTATCTAACATCGATATAGAAAAATATGCCAAAAAGAAAAGAATAGGACACTTTCGAGGCGTTTATATGAGGGATTTATTACCTAGACAAGGTCCTCGACGTTACGAAGCAGCAATAGTGAATTTGGATAGTACGCGTGGTGCAGGGACTCATTGGGTAGCTTATAGAAAAAATAATTCTAAAGTAACATATTATGACAGCTTCGGTGATTTACCCCCACCGATCGAATTGGTACGATATCTACAAACGGGATCGGAACCATCAAAAATTATTTACTATACATACGATCGTCAGCAGGATTTTGGAACAGTCTGGTGTGGACATTTGTGCTTAAAGTTTCTTGTCGAATCATCAGCGTAAAAGATGTCATCATCATTATCGTCACCATTAACACCGCAAATGGATCGCAATAACTATACTAAAATGTTGCAATCACTGAAAGCATTTCATCTAGCCGGTGGATTAAGGAAAATGACCGTGAAACAGTTAGAAAACATGCCCAAGGAAGTAATGATTGCATTAGCCCCAAATGAAATTCCATTCGTTTGGGAAAAGTTGCCCGAGCACCTTAAAAGCGATATCGATATATTAAAATATCAGTGCGGTTGCAAACATTATTTCAGCAGCAGCAGCAGCAATTTAAACGAGGTTACGGCTGATGAGGATCTTACGGCTAGAAAAATATTTTGTTGTTATTGTAAAATCAGCGATGTGCTCATAAAAGCAGAAAATAGCATAAAAACATCACTATCTAATGCAGTGAGAAAAGGTGTGAAGATGAATCTTTTTAAATGTTGCCGCTAAGAATAAAACCGAGATGTGTGATGTTTTAATGGTTAGTCATGTCTTATACGTTCACACTAACAGGACACTCGAGCGTCTTAAGCGCCGATTTTTATCCACCAGTCGAATTAAATAGAGAAAACAAATATGGTCTGGCATTGCTGGGATTTTACACATACAATTCAATTTTTAATGTGGACGAAAGCAACAATAAGTTTGCCTACATGAAGGAGGGTTACACCACCGAGTCGATACAATTGCAGATTCCACCTGGGGCCTATGAAATAGATGAGATAGGTAAAGCTATGTTGGAGGCTTTGAGGATTTCAACTGAAGAAAAGAACGATGGAATCTTTTACTTGGTCGCTAATAATAATACGCTGAAATGTGAATTGAAATCCCAATATACTATAGATTTCCGGGGAGAGGCGAGTATCGGTAAAATGTTAGGATTTAATCATACAGTGTTAAAAAGAGACAAAAAGCACGAATCAACCGAGATGGTGGAAATAATGAAAGTACGCATCATACGCGTAGATTGTAATATAATTTCCGGAGCATATATGAATTCGGTGGAAGGTCATACCTTGTTCGAATTCGATATCGACGTGGAGCCCGGTTACAAAATCAGTAAAGAACCACAAAATAATATTTATATGCCGTTAATGCCGGCAGGACGTCAGTTTATCGACAACATTACTCTTCGCATCTTGGACGATAGCGGTGATCTAATCAATTTTCAAGGCGAGAAAATAATCGTGAAATTGGAACTGAAGAAACTTTCATAGAAATGGGTTTTTGCTTCAATCGTCAATTGTGTGTGCTGTCGACTAAGATGGGGGAACCGACGAAACATAATAAAAGTAAAAGAAGAGTTAACGTCAAGGTTAGTCGTCGTCCAGACGTTAGATCACAAACATCTCAACAGTTATCTGCCGAAGACTATAAATTTTTAAAATCAATCGGTCTTAAAGTGCGAAAATGATTTCCACCACCAGCGATAAAATAGAGGTTTTCTCCGAACCCATCTTGGACAATTCCATTATTAGTCTAGAAGAGCATACGTATAAACCATACGGATCTCCATCATTCAACAATTCGGATGAAGTCCGTATCCCCATTAATTTTCAAGATATTATACTGGATATCGCCGAAAGTTACATATATATCGAAGGAAAATTTAAACCCATAGACGCAACGAAAAGATGTTTTTTATCAAATAATGCCCTCGCATTTTTGTTCGATGAAATTCGCTACGAGATGGGAGGTGAACAGGTCGCCGTGGTTCGTAAACCTGGAGTTACGACGACATTAAAAACCATGGTTTCATTCGGAAGTTTGCAACAAAGATCTCTCATGACGTGCGGATGGGGTCTCGACGAAGCAAACCAAGATATCGTAGACACGGCAAGTAACGTATTCTCCGGGAAATTACCCTTAAAATATCTTATGGGATTCGCCGAAGATTACGCAAAAGGTGTTTTCAACGTAAAACAAGAGCTTATTATGATTATAGCTCGCACTTTTACCAATTGTTACGTCGGCGAAGTAGAGGCAGAAATTAGTATCGACAAAATCGAATGGAAAATTCGTCACATCATTCCAGACGACAAGCAAAAATTGAAAATACTGTCTCGCATTAATAAAGGAGGAAACAATGCCAGTATTCAAATGGCATATCGTAAATGGGATCTGTACGAATTACCAGCTTTAAGGCAAACATCTTCCGACGTGTGGGCCTTGAGAACGAGTACAAGTCTGGAAAGACCGCGCTATATAATCGTCGGGTTTCAAGACAGCAATAATTGCGACAAGAAAGAAAAAAACGCAACCCAGTTTACCCACGCCGACGTATGCGACATTAGACTGTATCTGAATTCAACCGTTTATCCATACGAAAGATGGAATTTAGATTTCGCCAAGAAACTGTACGCAGCAGCCTATTACAATTACGAAAACTTCCAAAGCAGCTACTACGGGCGCGAAATAAACGATCCGATGATAACGTTCGCGGAATATATGAAAAACCCCGTTTTTATTATCAATTGCAGTCATCAACCAGAGGCGATTAACTCATCGACAGTGGATGTAAAATTGGAGTTCCAAACGAGAAAGAATAAATTCCCCAAAGACACTAAAGTGTACGCATTAGTTATTCACGACTCATTTTTTAGTTATAATGTATTAAACGGTTCGGTGACCAATAAATCTATATTTTAATATATCTATTATATGTAACACGAAATAATGTTCTTGAATCAATAAATTTGTAATGAGTGAAGTAGTAGTTTTATATTTATTTGAAACCCAACCAAAAAAAAAAAAAAGCTGGCGGAAAAGCCCGCTCTTTAAGAAAAGAGTACGGGAATTTAGAAAATGGTGGTTTATTAAGTGGAAAAAAGAGCTTAAATAACACAAGAAAAATTTTTTAAGGCAAAATATGAAAACAACGATTTAGAAAATTTGTAGGAAAGTAACGGTTAGGAATAGGGAAAAAAGTTATAAGAAAAAATTATAGAGGAAATCGAGTACTATAAGCAAGCATTTCTCGATAGTAAAAACGTAAAAAAAAAAAATTTTTCAAAAAAAATTGAAAAATGGTGAATGCGCGCCAAAGTTGAAGTTTTGGAGCAAAAAGATATTAGGAAATTAGAAAGAGGATTTTTTTCTACATATGGTAGTACTTTTCAAAATTCGGAAAGATGAAATTTTAAGAAAAGGGTTATAGTAAGTTAGTAATTTGGATTTTTTAAAGCGCTGTAGCTCGGGAACCGTTCAAGATAGAAAAAAAATAAAAGCACTTCGATAGCCCAAAATTTTGAGGAGAATGCGATGGTGTAAAAAAAATTATAATTTTTTTTTTTTTTTGAAAATGCTGAATACGCGCTAAAGTTGAAGATTTAGAGAAAAACGGTATTGGGAAATTAAAGAGAGAATTTTTTTCTACATATTGCAGTATTTTTGAAAATTCGAAAAAATGAAATTTGAAAAAAAGGGTTATAGAAAGTTAGTAATTTGAATTCTTTAAAGCGCTGTAGCTCGGGAACCGTTCAAGATAGGGAAAAAATAAAAGCACTTTAATTACCTAGAATTTTGAGTAGAATACAATGGTGAAAAAAAAATTTGGAAAATCTTAAAAATGACAAAAAATTTAGACGAAAAAATTGAAATTCTTGAGATAGGAGGCTAGGGCCGCCGAACGGGAGTATGTGGAAGTTGTAGGGGAGGGTTTTTTTTTTTTTTTTCTAAGTTTTTTTTTGGATTCTAGAGAAAATTTCCCACAATATATGTATTTTTCCAATTTTTTATCGTCAACCGTTACGACGCCAGAGCCCATCCAAAATGCGATGAAAAAATTTTTTTTATATTAGCGAATCGGGAAAAATAGTGTGATATACTTCAACTCTTCCTTATTACGATTCCGTCAAAACATTTTCAAAATTTTCCTTACCTTGCCTGAAAATAATTAAAATATATGCATAATTTGCGTTTTTTGTAAATATGTAGCAAAGTAATGGTTAGAAATATCAAAAAAAAATATTTGAAAAAAATGTAGAGAAAGTCTAGTACTATATGCTAGAAAAGTGGAGGGGGGTAGTTTGTGTCCATAACAGAGATACGGTGAGTTATAAAATCATATTATTCTCAAACTTATATAATGCATATATGCACTCCACCTTACCCCCTCCAACTTTTTGAATGTATATAGAGGCCGGTATTAGAATTATTTCATCATTACACATTCGATCGGCAAGTGCAAGTGAATTCTTTAAAGCGCTGTAGCTCGGGAACCATTCAAGATAGAGAAAAAATAAAAGCACTTTAATTACCTAGAATTTTGAGTAGAATACAATGGTGAAAAAAAAATTTGGAAAATCTTAAAAATGACAAAAAATTTAGACGAAAAAATTGAAATTCTTGAGTTAGGAGGCTAGGGCCGCCGAACGGGAGTATGTGGAAGTTGTAGGGGAGGGTTTTTTTTTTTTTCTAAGTCCCCCTCCAACTTTTTGAATGTATATAGAGGCCGGTATTAGAATTATTTCATCATTACACATTCGATCGGCAAGATGGAAGATATACCAAAAAGGATCATTGTCATTGTCAGGCCATTCGTGCCCGGCAAAATATGCAAGTGTGAGGAGTGCGGGGGTACCGCACCAGGAGCGGCACCTTCGGCACCGCCTGCAACGCCGACACCACCAGCAACGACGACGGTGCCGCCAATGAGAAGACCAAGGGCTGCACCTAGGTCGGTGTTAATATCGTTGGGTATTACTCCACGGTAGGCACCCCACCCTCCCCCCAGGCCCTTTAAGGGTCACAAAAACGGTCCTTTTCAGGACCACATTATATTTTGATCGTAGTTTAGTAATCGTCACTTATGGGGCGAGATATTCGTTTAACGACGATTTGTCTCGTAGCTTAAGTGCCAAGTTATATGCTTGAGAACCTATGAAAATGTTAACAGTTCAAACAAGGTTTCTATTATTATTTTTTTTTTTTGTAATGTATTCTTCACAAAATATTAAGAATAAGTCTTATTGTCTAAACAAATCTAATTCCTTATTTAAAGTTTTTGAAAAAATCAATAATTCTATAAGCTCTCACCAATACATAACATTTAGAATCCGTTGGTGGGGTGGGGGTAGTTCTATATATATGAGACTGGGTCAGTTACACAGTCATATATTCATCAACCCTCATACGATGAACATGGAGGAAGAAAGACCCGCCAGCCGAGGCTCATCCATCTTTAGTGATGACACCGTAGCCGACAACGTTGGAGACCTGCAAGTTTTCGACGACGACGACGAGGTGGATTTTGAAATTGACGTCCTACGTTGGAACGACTTGGATGAGCCGATTCCGCTAGTATATGACCATGATCCGGGTCTAGTGGAATTAGACGATGCGGGTGATTGGGTCTTACAAAGACTCGAAACTCCGTCGCCGCAGCCAGAGCCGGACTCGACGGAAGATGCGGTGCTGGAAATTCCAGCATCACCAACACCCGACGACCCACAAGGCCCCTGCGATTCGTCAAGCTGGTGGTCGACCAGCGAGGATGGGGCACCATAAGCCCCACACTCTCCCTGGCCCTTTTTAAGGGCACACAACAACGGTCCTTTTCAGGACCACAAAATACTTTGATCGTAGTTTTAGTACATATTAGTACTTTGTTACTAATATTGTATGTATAGAATATACAATATTAGATACAAAGTATTAAAACTTTAAATGCTGGTGGAACCCAGCTAAATCGTTCGTTCGTATTTGAGACCACAAACAACTTTTGGTCTCAATACGTAATACGACATTTGTTTTCACCCCCCACCATTAATTTGTCTCTATATATACGACCACCAATACTTATTACAATCATTTTAGTTCAACATGTCTGCGACTCAACAACAACAACAACCCATCCAATGCCCTGTGGTAGATTCTACCACAGAGAATTGTTTGGAGTGGGAGTCGAACGATCCTAGATGGGATGAACTTTGGCGGTTCATCATCGAATATACAGAGGACAGCACCGCCACCCCCGCTGATGATGACGGGCCGTGCGACTCCACAACACAATAAAAGAGTCGCATGTTTTACAACCAAACGGTCCTTTTCAGGACCACAAAATAATTTGATCGTAGTTTTAGTTGGTTATAATACTTTGTAACCAATATTTTATGTTTTTTTCATAAAAACATACAATATTGAAATACAAAGTATTAGAAGTTCTGGCGACAGAACCTTAACTTCATAAACCGAACCATGTTTTAGCATACTTGTAAATATTATCAGAAAATATTTACAACTATTGCTATTGCGTAGTTTTAGTGGATTATTCACTTTTTTTTTTTTTATTACCTAACATTATGTGGGACAGGGCCTATATGAAATAACACACAAAAATAAATTTTCAAGTCATTTTTATTCTCATTATAAAATATAAAAATTTGATCAAACACTTTTTTTTTATTAACTACAATATATATATATATATTTACAAACTTAATACTATAAATTAAAAGCTAATATCTACAACTACCTAACACCTACTACATAATTTATTAAAGTC
Organism: Diaprepes abbreviatus; assembly: GCA_034092305.1. Lineage (NCBI taxonomy): Eukaryota > Metazoa > Arthropoda > Insecta > Coleoptera > Curculionidae > Diaprepes > Diaprepes abbreviatus. The sequence goes on from JASJET010000103.1 coordinate 2,351,323, forward strand.
CTCTAATTGTCTTTTTAACCGCGCAGATTTCACCTTTTTTATCTCTAATTGTCTTTCAAGTTCTATAATGTCACTGTCACACTCGTTCACTTCTTTCACTAAGCGTTTTTTCATGTCAAAAATGTCTGTCAATTTGGTCTTCTGAGAGTTGGTGAAGTCTTCGACCCACTCCGGTTGTGATGGCTCCGAATATATTAACGAAGAAGAAGCGGTTTTATTTGGTGAAGACGATGACGATGACGACGACGACGACGACGACGAAGCAGCGGAAACTTCATCGCCTTCAAAACACCGCTTAAACCGCTTCTTCATGGGTTTCCGGCACCCCAATATCGGCGACAGTGGCGCTGGCGCTGTGGAAGACTTCACCTCCGACACTATTTCATTCTCTACGCTGGCCGGTGTTGGTGGCGTTGGTGGTGTTGGTCCATCGGGGCCTTCTATGACTTCCACTTCTACTGACAATGGCTCTTTTGGTGCTGTTTTTAGGAAGTCGGGTAATGGAACAGAAGTGGAGGGACGCTTAAAGTTAAACTTTTTCTTCTTCCCTTGTCCCACACCTTTAATCGCCGAATAAAATGTTTTTTTATCGGCGATTTCCGACTTCCGCATAGTCAAGAGCTTTTTCAGTTTCGAAGCTTTCGGAGAAGATTCCCTAGGCCGCGATGCTTTTCGCACAACCACATCACTAATCACATTTATCTTTGGCTCCTTCTCCTCCGTCCAGCATTCCAGGAATTGCGCTGACGACTGAACTAACTCTTCGTCGCGACCATCGTTGAGGGCTCGGTCTTCGGCATCTTCATGCTCCACGCCATTCCAGTTCTCGAACACCCCCGGACTTAACACTTCCAAACCACTCATGTTATCCAGCATGCCTTGCTGTGAACCGCAGCTCACGTCAAGAGCATCTAAAAGAGACCGTACACTCGACATTTTCGATATTCAAACTCACACAATTAACTTTTTCTTAGCACTGTACTGTTTGCTGTTCTGACGAACTGTGAAGAGCTCGAGCCAGCAAGTCTGCTTTTATGCCCATTTCCCCCACTACACCACCTTTATTCCTTTTGTACGATGCATTAAGTATAATATTTAAACTTGTCAGATGCAAGGCCAAGGCCAAGGCCGACGTAACCGGCAATACCAGGGTCGTTTTCAAGGTTGTAATTTTCATGGATTTTTTTTTTGTCCCTGTCAAGGTTATTTTAAAGAAGCATATAAATATAGTACTAAACTTGTTAGATGCGAGGCCAAGGCCAAGGTCAAAGTACCCGTCAATGTCAGGGTCGTTTTCGAGGTTGTAATTTTCAAGGATTTTTTTTGGTCCTGTCAAGGTTATTTTAAAAAGTAATACATAATTAGAGTACCACGATTGAAAAGTACAACATATTCAAACATCATGTTGCCAACTGATGAACAACCTAGTGAAGCAGCCAAAAGATACAGTCATATACCAAAAGCTTTTTATTTAGCTTGTCATCATTGTAAAAGACTAGGTATCTGCTGGCGAAATGATCTTACGTACGACTTCAACTACATTGACCTTTTCAGGGTTAAATTTGTACAATGCGGCTTTTGTGGACTAGTTTACTACCAGTTCAAGGACATTAATGAACGTGCCATCCAGAGAAGAAATTGGGTCATAGAAGAAGCTTACCTGTACAGAAGAAATTAACATGTATTTTATTTCTTAATTTTTAATTTTTTTGTTTGTTATTTTTTTTATTTTTTTTAATAATAAAAAGTAAACTCAATCTTTTGTTATATTTTAATTTTTTTTTCAATAAAACAATAGTAAAATGAATCTGTATGTGTATTTATTAAACATCACCTAAAATACGTTTTGCAATCCATATTTTTCTGCAGAGTCCGTTTATTAATGAAATAGAACCATATATTAGGGTGAAATCTAATGGTTTCAAATCAGTCTCACATAACAATGTCAGAAGTAAACACTATTGATAAGTTCGGTCGCAAAAGAAAATTTAAGGATTTTAACTTTATGCGAGGTCCTTCAGGAATAGGTTTTAAACTTACACCTAATGGAGATTACGACATGGGAAGCAAAAGATTGTGCTATTTAGCAGAACCTCTTGAAGGAGACGATGCGACCACACGAAATTATGTTGATAATAACCTTGCTCAGTGTGTGCAAGATACGCAGAAAGCTTTACATGACTCAACAATTGTTATTAAAGATATATTCAGAAACCAACTTGAAGGTTACGTACGCAAGAAATTAATTGAAACCGGTCAAGAACTTAGAGGATACATTGATGATACTGTTATTGCAATATATGAACTTAGGCAAGACGAACTGCGTGATGAACTTAACTCTAGAATGTTGAAAATTGAAAAGACTATGGAGGATCTTGTCAGCAAACCTGTTTCACATTAAACACTTACTCGTAGACCTGTGCGTTTAATTTACTATTAGACAAATTTTTCAACAATAACTTTTACAGTTTGTTATTTGTCGACACTTCATTATATTTATAATTTTAAAATAAAGGTTCAATAAAAAAGCAATCAAGTAATGAATACATGTTTTTTATTTAAAAAAAAAAAAAAAAAAAAAAAAAAAATTACAATACTATCGTTACATATTAATGTTGTATGTTTAATAGAAATAATAAAAACAATACAAATAATGAAATATGGATTTTCCAGATTACGTGCTGTCCTGACTTAGAAATGATTCCAACACGGTGACTAAATTTGCTAAGTTTTCTTCCGGGTCTGTTTTGTAAAAATCTATGTCTGCATGCCCCCAAGGTAGAGTTTTGGTTGAACTGGGAATTACATAACGTTTATCATCGCTATGTGACAATGCTACTTTATTTATTATGTTGGTATAAATGTTATGTAATTCACTTCTAAATGTCTTCATCTTTCTTAATATCAAACCACCCCGTTCAACAATTCTTTGGTAGTCTTCCTGATGAAGGTCTTTCTCGATAACACATTTTTTGATACCTTTGGCTTTTTTTAATTCATTATTAATGGACTTTACATAATAAGCCTTCGCGCCGGTACCATAAAAACTTATTATCGGATCACCAGGAAACTCATCTTTCATTCTACCAACTACAGAATTACTTTTAATTATGTTGAAATTATTAATTTCGGGGTAATTTGATGTATCGAATTTTTCGGGGTTTTCTGATATAGTTTGATAAAAGTTTTCCGTATACACTTTTAATATAAGCGAGTCAGTATCGGTGTAAAGTAACGAAGCATCATCACCAAACTTGGATTTAATAAAATTATAATAAAAATCGTATATTACAGTCTTTGATATATCTAATATGGAAAAACCGATATAAATTGGTTTATTGTACAATATTTTAACTTTATTCATATGTATAGCAACAAAGTTCTCGGTAAATATCGAGCTACTATTGAAATTGGGGCGGGATATTAGTGCTCTGGCTCCATTTCTGCCTACACTGTTCTCCCAATGTGTTACTAATTTTATATCCTTTCGATTTTCCACATTTTCCATAGTTTTACCAAATATCGCGTTATTTTTTAATTTAAAAGTGTCCTTCGCAAATTTTGTGGTGGCCTTGTTACGTAAATTGGTATTAAAATCAATATACGATTTTAGCCATTTTGATTGCTTAAACTGTAATACTCGATGGGTTTGCATTACCACTAAGCCGTTGGCGATGGCTTGTTTTAAAGTTCTATAGTGTACAATGTATTTTTTTTTATCTTGTAAATTAGGAATTAATTTCGGTAATTTAGCGTTTTCTGTTGGCGGTATGATATTTTCTACTAGAAATGGAAGATCAGAATGTGCATCATGCAACTCAGTCGGATAATGCACATCCACTTCCAAAACGTAGCCATGTAAACTATCATCACCAACAGCCATAATATTTAAATCCAGAATTTCGCGCTCGCTTAACCATCGAAAACCACCATATGGTAATGCTTGTGACATACTATGACCATATAGATTTGTAGCATCAAGGTATGTTATAAATGAAGAAGGTTTTGTTGGGTCATAGTCTGGTAAAAAAATATTATTAGCGATGTGCTTCCTTTCTGTACACTGGCTTATGCCGCCGCGTATACCTTTCTTAAAAAAATGTATCATGTCTATATCCGTTAAGAGCTCTAACTCTACCTTAGTCATACGTAGCATACAATCAAATGATAAACTTGGAAGGGTATAGTAATGTGCTGGATCAAGTTTATCGAATTTTAAACAATTATTCCGAAATTGCTCAAAAACATCACACAATAGCAACACATCTGATTTTAAATACACGTCCGAATAGTCCCCCAAAGTTTTACACCCAAACAAGCGCCATACTTCTTTTGCTCTTCTATAGCTTTCATCGCTAATATGTTCTTCCCGTAAATTATCATAAAATTCATCTTTACTTGGAAGACATGTATTTTCCATTTTTTCTATAGAGTCAATAAAGCTATAGGGAAAAACACCCTTTTGACGCATCAAATTAAATTGGTTGATATTTGAAAAATGTTTCCGCGTTTCAATAAAATCGTCGTCGTTTAAACCGCTGCCTAAATTTTCCAAAGACGTTGACAGAAATTTAAAACTATCAATAAATCGCAACTTTAAATATTTCCTCTTGACTTTTCCACATTTACTATCAAAATAATCGTGCACATAAATGCTTTTGGTAAATGATATGTACTTTTCCTTACTTTGAGCCAAAACACCAATTGTATCCCCATATTTACATAACTCTTTTATAAATAAATGGCTGTCGTAGCCGCTTAAGTTATGAAATATGATAGGGATAAAAGAGGGTAATTTATAATTTAAATTACAAACGGAATGTGCAGCACCAAATCTTTTTGCACCAGTTATGTGACAGTGGTCTCGTACTTTAATCTCACCCTCTTCAAAAGGGCCTTCACATATACCACATATTTTAGCATCATTAAACTCCCTTTTTTCTTCAGGCGTTAACGGTTTCATAGGCTTAATGTCTTTTAAATATGTGTTGTATAGAGCCCTTAAATCACACTCGATACGATCCACAAAGACTTGAGCTGCATTATTCCCCCGAAATAGCTCAAATTTCGAAAGTGAGTCGTCAAAAGAGCATTTAATTAAATAAGCAAAAGAATATGGTTCATGTTTAAAACTTTTTACAGTGTAAGAATTTTGTAGGTTTGGTTGTACCGTTTCAACGGGTTTTAAAACAGATTCGAAATCTGCATAAACCACGAATGGAACGCGCATTTGCTTTTCTATACCCTCGAATTTTAAAATATTTTCCGGCACACTCTTTCCAAATTTATCGATTTTTAAATCCACTGAGGGTGTTTGCGTGAAAATGTGGTTACAATCGTAGCTTTGATGTAAAGTTAAAGCTGACGGTGTACTAAAATAAATGAGGCAACCATCACAGAAATATATTTTATGTTGTTGACAACTAATTTGACTTGAAACTAAACGTGATAAATCCCGAATCCAACAATAATGACTCTTTGAACAAGTCGTATCGCAAAAATGTTCACCGCCATCTTTACTGCTACAGTCTTTTGTAATTAACAATAAATTTACATGCCTATCCAACTTTTTTGACGCATACCTCAGTGGACCAATAACTTCATGTATTACTTCATTATTTTCATATTTAGATTCCAGACCGTATACGTTAATTGATATGTTGTTCATTTCCTCAAATTTTTTAATGTCACGTAATTTTACTGGAAAATCTATACCTGTTACATTTAGCACTCTAGAAAAATGGGGGTGGGATGTCTTCTGTGAAGGCTCTGCTGTTGGAGGAAACAATGCTGATGTTACAGCCCACGCAAAGCAAAATTCGTCCTGGTTAATCACATTGACGACAGCTCCTTTCCTTTCAATAGAATACGGCAACTTGATGTATGATGAGCCACCCATAGGCATATACTTGTTGATACCAACTTCCAAGTATAAAATTCGCACAAGAGCCCATCCTATAACAAGAAAAATAATATATAAAAATCAGTTTAATATATCGGATTTTGATTTTTCCATACCTGAATCTTTCTCCTGGAACTCTGTCGCCTGCGTTTTTATTAATTCGGTGAAAGAATGGTAAACGGCATCCAAATCACTTTCTACACTAATTATTTGATTAGCAGTGTTGAAGGATTTTTCACTGAATATTTCTTGTGATGGAAGCATGTACTCGCCAACAGCTGTCATGTTAACTTTTAAAGCATGATGCACACGCAATAAATTATTAACAAGTTCCACCACCTTGGATTTAATGTCTGCAAAGAACATTACGTAATCGGAATGCTCCATATCACTGCTAACCCGATAGGTTGCAATTCTCCTTTTGAAGGCACATTGAACGAGTTGCACACCATGACATACCGGCAAACATGAATTATTTTTATGTTGTTGTGTTCGTTTATGCGCTGACATATGATTTATTGGAACATCTACATTACATGTAGCGCAATTAATTACCGGAATCGTCGATGTATACTCTTCAATTCGGAGCCGTTTTCCTCCAGGCACTTCATTAAATCTCGCCGCACACGATTCTCTTTGATGACGTCTCATATTATAAATATTAGTAAACTTAGAACCGCAATTTTCACAAACATATGCCATGATTTGTCAAATATTAACACATGTACTACCTATACAAGTCAGAGCCAACTGATGAATTAAACTGCCCCATACCTTATATAAAACCATTCAAGGTCACCCCCAACCACGTAACATATCTTCAAGGTCACACATCCAAGATGACCTTCAACAAAGTCAAGGTCGTCTCGACCAAGGTCAAGGTCAAGGTCACACACACAACCTTGAACACAAGGCCAAGGCCAAAGCACACGTGCACTTTCAAGGTCAATGACAAGGACATGTGGGCGGGGCCAAAGAGGGGTGAAGCAAGGTCAAGGTCAAGGTCGAGGAGTGGGGGGATTGAGAGAATCGGGTTATGTTCACTACTCTGATTGATTTACAAAATACGCTTTTATCTTTCTACTTAAACATTCCAAATCTCCTCTAATGGTAGATCGGAGAGAAAATATTTTTCTAGAATTTGGTGTTCCTCACATACTTATTTGCAATAAGGTTAGCCAGGGTTTACTTCTTATTATTCTCCGCAATGTAATTTCGTCGAGAGAAAATATAATTACTACGACAATTCGGTATTATGTAGACAAAAATGAAGGTTGGGATTGACATATCTCGGAAATTAGGCAGGTTATAAACACTTTTGTGCATGAAGTGACCGGCTTTCCACCGACTTATTTGATGTTGGTCGACATATTTCCTTATCTGGTGACTATTATGAATTTCCTTTAACTGATCATTCAATTGTAATCTTGCCTGAAGACAAGAATTGATATGCTGAGAACCTGAAAGGATTCAGAGAAATCTTTTGTAGATACGTAACAAATTGCATTATGTCTATTAAACGAATTCAAAATCCTGTAATCTCCGTAAAACGGATGTCTGTTGTAACGTAGATAATAAGATGTGGCGTACTAACAAAGTGTTATCCAGTGCTCCAGATAAATTTGCCGCTAAGTTAAGTCCCAAGTGTCTCTTGTCGATAGTCTCTAAAAAATTGTCATCTGTGGTTTATGAATTAAAGAATCTAGGCGGTTCTAAGCCGGAAAATGACACGTTTTGTTATTATCTTATCTTATTTAATATTACCTTATCTTATATAATATCTTGTATTATTTGGTTATCTACTTATCTTATTTTGATTGTTTATAATCTTAGGTTGTTTATTTTACTTTAATAGGTTTATATGTATGTCGCTACCGTTCGCTTAGTAATGTATGGGTGTCCTGTATAGTTGATTGCTAAGTTTTAGTAGACATATCGATTACTGGCAATTCCCTAATATTGACCTTTTCACTAATATTGGACCAATTGTTTTGAGTTCCCTAATGAACGAGTGATACGCGTAAGATATCACTGTTTAACTTCGTCCGTGAATGTCCAGTCCCTCGAAACGCAAAGCATTGCCATTCTTCTCTCGTCCTTATTATGTCTGTTTGAATGTAGATTTGAGTATATATGACCTCTATCGATAATAATACTTTAACTCCAACGTGACAATCGCCGAAATGGGGCGCACAGCTGATAGCAACGAATTGAAGCCGAAATGTTTCTTTGGAAGAGGAACGCATAACCGAGTTAAGTTTTCGGAGGAATTACCTTCTTCAAGTAGTGTCGCTTAATAATGTCCTTTCTTGTGGTATCCTTCTAGACAAGAGATAGGCCTTTCCTATTTTTTTTGAGCAGCGTCTTAAGGTTCAGAAATATTGTTATAGGGTCCCAAGTCATTGTGTTCAAGGGTTATTAATGTTTCAATGTGGTTCCAAGTTCCTAATAATTTTTCTTACTGGTGGTAGGTTCATCTCCATTAGTGCAATCTATACCCAACGAGGAAACGCTCCAAACTCCACTTCATTTCTTTTCAAGCTGCTAACTCTCCCTCTAAACACTGGAATATTTTAGGAAAAATATATTAATACTCTGAACATTTGATAATTTAGTACTTAATTTGTATATTTATTGTTAAGTTATTGTGTCTGTTCTGCGATGCAGTCGTGATTTTTTTTATTACATATTGTATGTTTTTTATCTCTGGTCAAGATCATATGCGCTTGTAATGTATTTAACGGAGAGGTTCATTTAAAATTTTATTTCAGGATATTGTAAATTTTGTTATAACAATTTACTTAATAAAATTAATCAAAGTTAGTCTCAATTTATTTCATTTTCATACTAATAGAGAATACTATTAAACCACTCTTCCCAATTTGGTGGTTTAATTCAAATAAAAAAACAAATCCTAAGAATTGAGTGGCGCCCTGGTACAAGCACTCCGTACACCACGCCACTGGCATTAAAAAATATATCAATATGGTCGAAGGACCCTAAAACTTCTGTAATTCGCTGTATTTCCTGAAGCAAATATGAACGAACCAGGATTACCAAGGAAACTAAGAGTAAAATTACAAGAGCGGAAAATGGGAAAAAATTCTTCAGCACACATTATCTAATAAAGTCCGTGCAGTTAGAACACATGATGCAAGTCTTGTGTAAAATTTAACTCTTAAAAAATCGTGCAAAATGAAACTGTAAAGAAAAATAGTATGCTGTACTAAATTTAATTCAAAGTCTATGTTGTAAATATTATTTCTATGAGATTTTACATAACTCGCAAAAATTATAAAATAAAATAAAAATTAAGCGATCCTTGGAGACAAATTTCAAGATGGGTAAATAGTAAAAATGTAATAAATATTGCAACTAAAATTTTTGCTAAAAATATCTAAACATTTTAAAGGAGAAAATTGAAATCCAATGATTTTATTGTCAGTCAAAATATTTTTTTTTTCTGGCGTTGCATCTCTCTTCAATCGCTTTTGGCAATGAAATAGAACTTGGTTAATAAACAAACTTGCGTAATAGAACTTTGTTTATAAATTTTGATATTCTTGAAGTCAAATAGTTGCTTGACTTTTTGTTGCACCATCAATTTAAAGGTAATATTATTAAGTTAGTCCAGACATATAGTTAGACGCTGTTAATATTTTATTTAATTCCTCTAGTTTCAATTGGTCTTTAAAATAGGTAGGCCTAATAATGTGAAAAAAATAAGTGAAAGACATTTAAAAGCAATTAAAAATAAAATAATTTCGCTCAAATAAGATGATTTAAAAATAGACTCGCTATGAAGTTCGTTAACCACAATTTTTTTTTACTTTTTAAAATTTTTGTAATTAATATGATATAAAAATGTTTTTATGAGACCTCCTTGCAAACGAGATGAAAACTAATTAAAAATATCTCACTCTTATCAACATCTGCAGAAAATTTCTGTTCAGTTTTTAGTCTTCGTGCCTAAAACTACCATGACAATACTTTTAGGGGGGTGTTCTCGACGATACACTGAAAACTGTATAAAAATATCTTACTTCAATCAAAAGCTATAAGCAAACAAAGTTCCTTTTTCACAAGTTCTTGTTCAGTTTTTAAAATTTTTAGCCATAAACCTACAATGGAAATATTTTTATGGAAATACTCTCTCTGAAAACAGCAGCAAAATATTCCACTTCTAGTAAAAGCTTGAAAAAGTCTGCTGATCACCAAATTGTTTTAATTTGTGGAGTTTTCGCTTCAGATACCGGTGTACCCATTGCTTCGCACTCTCTTACATTTAGCATGCAATGTAAGGTTGGCCTCTTAAGTATTTAGTTATAATAATAAGAAAATGTCTCTTACCAATATAGTAATACTGTGATCCTGGTTCCGGTCATGGATCCTGGATCCTACGCGTCCTTTTGGTGCTCCGCCCAGTGAGCGGTATCCTGCCTGGAACTTAAATGGCTTCTGTCGGCATCTCTTAGTTCTTCCTTAGCTGGCTGGTCCCTACCTCAAGTTCCTGAATGGTTCCTGTGTCCTGTTGCCTAGAGCTGGTGTCTGATATTTCCTGCTCAACTTTTACGGTGAACTCACGTTCTTGTAAGTATGAATCTATAATTTCGCAGATCTACACCTGATAACCGGCGCTCTGAAGTTTTTAGATCTGACCCGCATGCCATACTCTGTCGACTGCTCTAGCTATATCAGGTAGTATCAATCCTGTCGATTGATTCCTGTTGAATCCTTCAGTAGTGAATTCAGCAATCTTCAGCAGCTGCAATTCAGTCTTTCTATGAATCCGAACTGATGTTGCAGGACACTGTCTATTTTATCAGTGGCAGTTTTGAGCCTTTTTATGATAAGCCTTTTAGCTGCTTTGCTGAGGGAGGGCGGCCACAAGCTGATAGGACTGTAGTTCTATGGGAAAGCATGATTTTTAGTTGGTTTAAGAAATACCTTAGTCTCTTCTGCTGGGCAAAAGTTTTAGCACACCGTTGATGTTCCTGTCTACTCCAGGCGTTTTCTTGTTTTTTAGCATATTGCTGATTGTTTTTACTTCGGCAGATGAGGTCGGCTCAGGAAGGGTGTGGTCCAGTCTTTTCTGGCTCTGCCTCCTCTGGTGGTGTTGAGTACCTCTTGTATGTTGACTTCGCCTTCATCCAGATGGCCGTCTAGTCTACACTCATGTTCCAGTGCATCCGCGAATGCTTCAGCTTTCTCTACCTTTGTAGAGACCATTCTATTTCTGCAGTGAAGTGTTAAAATGATGTTTTCCTTTCTCTGACTACTCTTTACCTGTTCCACAACGTGTGGTTCTCAGAATTTAGCTCTGGGAGCTCCTCTTTCCATCTGCGTATATTTAAGTCACTCAGCTCTCTCCTGAGGAGGGTGGTAATTTTATTAAACACCATTCTGTCCTCCTTTTTCTGAGCTATTCTGTATCTTTTTTTAAGACGTCTTCTCTCCATAGTAATTCTTTTGATTCTAAGTGGCGTAGATCTAAATGGATGCCTTGGTATACTAGTTATCTGTTCTTAAATGGCTTTCTGGTGGGCGGTGATAATAGCTGTTTCTAAACTTAGTATGGCTGCATTCAACTCTTCTACTTCGCTGATCCTAGGAATTGCACCTAGGTTTTTGTAAGCCTTATCAAATAGCGCTTAGTTTTTTTTGACCCTCGTTAGACTTGGCCTATCAAATCGATACTTAAGGTAGTTCGCGAATGTCATTCTATTATTATTTCTGGGTCTGGTTTCCTGAATGGTCAGCACATCAGGTGTGAACTCGGCCAGGAACTCGATAACTTCGCTTCGTCTAGTTTTCAAGCAGTTCACATTCCGAGATGCTGTCTCTATTGTTTTTGGCTTAGTTGAGAAGACAAACTATCCAAACTATTAGGGAATGAAACCTACAGTTACAGGAATGCATGGGGTGGCAAGCCTACCGAGGGTTGGAAAGTTTGGCCTTTTAAGAAACAATAAACTTCAGTTACAATCTGGGATTCGTTAAAGTCGGTATACGGTCTTGAGACTCCTTTTCTTAGAAAATTATATATCGTGTATACTCGGCGAACTTTTCTTTGTTTTGTTTTTTTTTTATTTCTTTTGGGGAATTTTTATTTTACTAGGTAAAAGGATCTATTTTAATACTGTTATTAAAGTAATATAAATAACTGTTTTTTCGCGTTTTTATTATTTATTCTGTTTAATATTTTAGGAAGCTATTTATACGTTTTATCTTCTAAATTGGAATTTTCATTTTTACCAATAGACCGACCAACGGGAACAATTATTTTGGTATCTTGATGTTGTTATTCATTACCAATTTTAAGTTTCTCATTGTAAATAATTTCGTTTCCGATATATTTCTCTTAATTCCAGGGAGCCTTTGTCTTTGTAATAATTTTTTGTAGAATTTTAGAATAGCTATTAATATAGGTCAGCAAAATGATTGTACACGGAACGGCCAACGCTACCAAAATATTCCGGTTGCAAGAGTCTATGATCAAATGCTGTCAGATTGTTTTCAGCTACGAAGTCAGTTTTCTGTAGTCGGAGTCACTTTTATATCTTTTACCGCTCTAGTTTTTGTGAATCCATTTTCCAGTGCTGATTATCACAGGAGGTATGGTCTCAGCTGCACGAGCATAGTTAAGAGGCTAAGCTACCCTTTTTTCAGCGTTTTCCTTATCTTGTTCCGTTTCCATTTCTATCAATTCTACTTCGATACAGCTGTTCTTAGTGGGCGTTCCAGCTTGTCCTTTTTTCCTTCTTTTCTATCTTCGTCCGCGCTTATATTGCTTTTTAGGGAGTTTGTTTTCGTCTTTGAGGCGCCTAGCGGAGTCTTAGACGACCTTATAGGCACCTTTAAAATTCCTGGGTCGGTCCCTAGAGAATTTTCCTTGGAGGCCTTCGTTTGCTTTGCAGGTTTCGAGGCTATTTGTGCCTCAAAACGAGTCACAGTTTCCTCCATGATCTTCATTTGCTTCTCCATGCAAGCAATTCTTATCTGTAACTCAACCTTGTTATATTTGACTTTATTCTGCTTAGTCTATGGAGTTGTGAATTCCAACTTTACAGGCGTTGTTCAGACACCACACTATTACACTAATAAATTAACTAAGAATAACAGCTTACTTACACTTGCTTACAGCTGACGACAGTATCCAACATACTTCGCTGATTACAGTAACTGACAGTACTTATATCACAAAAACTCATACATAAACTAGTTGTTGCCTTAAAAAAGGCAAAACGAATTTCTTTTATAAGCTATCGCCTAATTACTAAATTAACTTATAATATCGTCATTCGTTCGTTTGCTCGAGTTTAGCCGATCTTAGCCGATGCTTAGACACTTAATCAATAATGCCACGTATTGGAATCTAAATTCTTGTTTTCAGATCCTGTATAAAAATAAGGTTTAAATAATAATTTATAAGGCATTTGAAAATAGAAATATATTTTCCCAAATCTGGAAATATTAAAAATTATTCAGTTCGAGTAAAAACTGCTGAAACATTCAATTGTTCTAGTAAAATGTTTGCTTATACATTTGATGAATTTTGATTTCATTCACGTCAAGATATTGGCGGGCCTACAGTTATGTGCACGCTGCTCCGATAATTTTACAGTCAATTTCAAGTTAGTTTTATGTACATAGTGTGACAAAGGTTTTCGTTTTCAAAGTGTTCAAGTAACGGATCGGATGCTAAAAATAATTTCCTAATTAGACTGCCTTAATTTATTTTGGTATTGTGATGAATATATTATGGTGATCAATGAAAAATTGAATATCAGTAAAAAAATCGAAAAATTGGAACAACAATCTAAAGAATGTTTCAAGAACTCCTCAGATATTTTATAGGATTTACAAAATATTAATCCCGTCATGGTTCCTAAGGACGAATGGTCTAGTGTGGTTTAAATGATATGCTCCTTCGTTCTTAATTAAACTCAAAAATATAAATTAAGATAGCAATACAACAGAGGAAATCATCATGTAAAAATTAAGCCCATCAAATTCGATCAGACAAAGTTCAATTGTTATTGAATATAATGATAGTGAATGTCTAGAAAAATTAAAAAATAAGGTGGTCGCAGAGCTATCAGCTGAATATGATTTTGAATTACCTAAAGCGGCTAATCCAGTAACTGTCATTGTCGACATCTCTGAGAAATATTTTTATTCGGAAGAAAAATGAAATGTTGGTACTAGAGGACAGTCAAATTAGATTATTAAAGAAATATATAAGGAAAAATGCTTATATAACGTTATACTTGAAATATCATCAGCCTTTTTTAAATACCTTTTGAAAAGCCGGAAAGTATTTGTTGATTGGGTTAGTTTCCTAGTATATGAATATATTGGAGTTTTACGCTGCTACGGATTGCGGCCAGGAAAAAATTGTTTGTCTTTTATGTAATAAAAACCCTAATAGTAGTGAGGGCCAATTAAATATTAAGGAGTGTACTAATTGTAAATTTACAACTGATATTTTAAAAATATTAAATATTGACTATCAATACACAGTTTTTGATAAAAATTGTGAGTCTTGTAAAAAGGCACAGGAAAGAATAAAATAACGAATACATTATATACAGTAAATAGGGCTATCTAAAAATAGATGTACAGTGAGAGATGGATTGTTTTTTACGTATTAATAGACAAGGACTAGTGGAACACATGAAAGAACTGAGAAAATTAATAAGCAACATTATTCCTTTAGCTACGTGCATCAGTGAAACTTACTTTACTAAGGATATAGAAGGCATGTGAGTTTGAATTAAATGACTACATAGCTTTTGTAACTTGTTCAAACATTAGACATGCAGGTAGATGTGTATTATGTGTATTATGTGTATTATGTGTTCAAAAAAGTTTAAAATATAATTTAGCGAATCTGCTGACTATAACTATTGGGCACTGATAGTGGCTTTGCAATAAAATATGGAGAGAATAATGTTGGGAATAATTTATAGATCCCCAAGGGTCTCCACTGGAGATTTTTTGGCTTATCTAGAGGCAAAGCTAAACGATGGAATAGAACATCGACAAAAATCATTTCAATATTAACTATTTTGGGAATTTTCTTGACTGTCGAAATCTAAAAACTACAATAAAATCTGTAGGTCTTAAACAAATAGTTATTACTAACAGGCCAGCTACACTTATTAGTTATTATATGATAATTTGAAATATTTTTGGTTGGCAGAAATATTTAGAACTTTTTCAATGATTACTGTCCACGAAATTATTGGTTACTAAACAGAATTTTTAAGGGAACAATCTGTAGAGTTTGTACATAGGAGAGATCAAAATATAAAAAATATAGAAAAAATTAGGGCTTTTTAATTGGAAGAAATTGGAACTGTACTTCCACTAACGTTGATATAATTTATTATAAGTTTATGAATAAAATACACAAAGTGCTATATGAGCTCCTATACAAAAAATTAACTTGGATCACCAAAAATACCCATGGATTACATAAGAGGTTAGATCTACACATTATGAAAGGGACGATGCATACCGGAGATTTTGTTTTAGTGCAAATGCTGATGCTTGCAATAAGTATAAAAGAAAAGGAAATAAAGTTACTTCAATAATGAAGAAAAAGAGAAATATTTTACCAAAAATATTGATAAATGCAAGGGAGATGGTAAAAGGATGTGGAAAACTTTAAAAGAACGAGCAAAATAATAATTAACAAATTTCTGATTTTAAGTTGATTTCGAACCATATCATCACAGAACAGAAGAAAATATAAATAACTTTTTTGCAGATAGTCTGAATGATATATCGAAAAGTATTGATACGAAACAGTGGGACAATAAATTAAAAAAGAAATGTAGCTTTAAAAAGTCATTTATAGTTTAAAAAATAGAAGTTCAAGTGATAATGGATTGAGTATTACTAGTAAAGGATTTGTTCTGTGACATCGGTTATCCTCTCTTATTTTTAATAAATACGTCTATTACTATAGGAAGATTTCCGAGGACATTAAGATATCATAATGAGCTGAAAACTAAAAATTGAAAAATAAAATTTTTATAAAAAAAAATTGAACCGACTTCTAAAAGTGCGCTAAAAAGTGAAAATTAACTATAAATTTCTATATGAAGTTGAAATTTTTGAGGTCGGCGCCAAGTTATTTTTAAATGAAACAAATAACTAGTAATATATACAAATTATGGCAAGAAAGTAATTACATACAAAGTATTGTTAATCTGTTTATGCGAATCCCATTTTGTCAGGTATTAGTTTGACGCCGACTTCATAAATTTCAATTTCATATAGAAATTTACAGTTATTTTTCACTTTTTAGTGCACTTTTAGAAGGTTCAATTTTTTTATAAAAATTTTATTACGCAATTTGTTGCGCTAAATTCAAATGGGTTCATTAAAATTAACTGTCATGTCAGGATTTTCAGATATTTAAACATAAAAGTTATAAAATTGACATTTTTAAGTACATTTATACTTGAATAGCTCAAAAATCTAAGATGCTTTAGGAGCATGGTGGTAAGCAATTTTAAATTCTGCACGAAAAAATCATCAGAAATCAATCGTAAAATCCAGGGAAAGACTTGGGCCTATAGCTTCAATATATAGTCACAAAATATGTACATTCGAAAACTGAAAATATGTTTTGTTATTTGAACTAAGAATGTCTGGTTATAAAAATCCAAATGACGGATTCAGTATGGCGGTAGTTAAATACAAGTAAATATGCACAGAAATCAGAGCCGATAAAAAAATTGTGTGGGAGAATTTGAATTCTACCTCAAAAAGTCACAATCAGGCGTCCAATTTGTAACTGCTTTGCTCAAGGGCCCTTTTAATTATTTCAACAATTTATACAGAATTTGAGTGCTTCCAGTTGCAAAAGGGCTTAAATAATATTTTTGAATGTATATTCGGTGTAAATCCAGGTTAGAGTCTGAGTCGTTCACAAAGCTTTATGATTGATTTCAGTAGATTTTTTCATGTAGAATTTAAAACTTGCACACTAACTTGCACTTTCACTATTTGTTTTTTCAAGTATTGGTGTCAAAATGTACCTAAAACTAGCCATTGTGTCACTTTCATGTAACTCTCAATCTCAAGATTTTGATGTAATAGCCAATTCTGGTAAATAGATTTGGACTCATCATATCAAAGTAAGTAGACAATGACCTTCGTTATCAAATAAAATTATTGAAATCTGCTGCAAATTATCACTAAATTAAACAAATAACTACTAACACGAGATACATACAAGCTACTATAAAAAAGAAATTACAAATAAAGTATTTCTCAATCTTTTTATGGGTATCACACTTTGTTAGTTTAGTTCGGCGCATGCTTCAAAAATTTTAATTTCATATAAAAATGTATGTTGTTTTTTCTGCTTTTTAGTGCTACTTTATAAAAATCTTATTTGGTTAACAATTGTCAGTGTCTACGTACTTTGGTGCGCTGAGTCCAAATCCATTTGCCAAAATTGGCATGTCATGATTTTGAGATATTCTAAATTGAAAGTGACAAATTTCATATAAAAATTTATGTTGTTAATTTTTGCTTTTTAGTGCTACTTTATAAAAATTTTATTTGGTTAACAATTGTCAGTGTCTACGTATTTTGATGCGCTGAGTCCAAATCCATTTTCCAAAATTGACGTGTCATGATTTTGATATATTTTAACTTGAAAGTGACAAAAATGGCCATTTTTAGGTACGTTTTGACATGAATATCTCAAAAAACTAATGGCAAAAGCGGTGAGCAGATTTCAATTCTACATGACAAAATCTATTGAAATCGGTTATAAAATGTTAGGAACGACCCAAGATCATAACCTGAAATTACACAGAATGTGTTCACTCAAAAACTAAAAATATGTAAATGGAAGCTCTCCAACTCCATGAATTGTTGAAATAGTTAAAATGACTCTTGAACAACACAATTACAAATTCGACATGTGATTGTGACTTTTCAAACTCTCTCACACAATTTTGTATGACTTCTAGTTTCTGTGTATCTTGGCTAGTATTTGACTACCGCCATATTGAATCCATCATTTGGATTTTTACAACCAAATACTGAATTTTAAATTATTTTTTTAGTCTCTCTTGATTATTTCTGTAATGCATACAGAGTTTGAAAGCTGGTTCCACTAACAAAGGGTTTAATAATATATTTTTCGTTTTTGAGTGCACATATTTTGTAACTATAGATTGGAATTATACGTCCAGGTCCTTGATTTTACGATTGATTTTCATTGATTTTTTCATGTAGACTATAAATTTGTTTATCAACATGCTCTTAAATGCAACACCTTAGGTTTTTGAGATATTCAAGTGCAAATGTACTCAAAAATGATCATTTTGTCACTTCTAGATTAGAATATCTGAAAATCCTGATGTGAATTTTAAGGAACAGATTTAAATCCAACGCAACAAATTGCGTAGAAAATAACTCATGTCATGAAAATAGGTTACTCTTGTAATTCTGTGTAATGAATTAAAATTCAATCTTACAAGGGGCGTAATATTTTAATTACATATAGTACAGACGTAGGTTAGTCTATCAATCTTTTGGTTCAACTTTAATATTGAAATTGCCTAAGAAATAACCCATATCATAAAAAAGGTTACTCTTGTAGGTCTGTATAGTAAATCAAAATTCAATCCTACAAGTAGTATAATATTTTTATTACAGGTAATATAGGCGTAGGTTAGTCGGTCACCCTTTTGGTCCACTCTTAATAAGGATTGGACTTAAATAATTGATGTTGTATGTATTTACTCTAAGCTCAAAATAAGACATCAGCCAACCAAATAGTCATATTCACTATAAACTTTATCACTTGATTGATTTTTTTTTCGAGTACTCCGTATTTGCTTGTTAGTAAACTTTTGCTTAACAATCTTAACTATTTTCTTACCTGTCTTTTGTTCGTCTTTTATAACTTTGTTTTTCGGAGCATGTGTTCATCATATACTTGCCGGATTGATTTCTGATTTAATATATTTTAGTAATATTTTCAGTGTGCCAATTGATATCAAGAGTTGTTTGTTGCCAATTAGGAAAATGTTGTTAATCTGTTGAAAGTTTAAATATAAAATTAACAAGATTTCATTTCTTAGTATGATAAAAATAATTTTGAAAAATTTAATGTTATTTGAGAATCGACCAACAAAATTCTTTCGGTTTGCTACATCTACAAAGTAGCTGACTATGTATCAATCGAAATGGGTTTCATAGAAAACTAGAATGAAGTCCACAAAAAATGATTAACCCTCACTGATCTTCAGGAGAAAATGAGATTTGATAATTTAATTTTTAAAAATAAATAATTTCCCCATAAAATCAATAAGCAATAAATGAACATAGATAACCTGTGGCGTAATTCAAACGTTATTACATTTTGCGGGCAATAATCTCATCGCCCTTATGTCAACCAACAAATGCGTACTAAACCTCCCATCAACTCAAATCCCATTAACTGTCACTTTCCCTTAATTTTCGCACGAAAGTCACGCGTCCCGATCTTAATTTAATCAATAATACATGCGACTAATATTCGTCCTTTCACTCACTAAAGAAAATTCGATTTTAGATTACCATTTACGTTTTGAGCCCCAGTTGCAATTATATCATTCCGTCCCGTTTTTGACACCTCCACCCCTCTAGTCGCGTGCTTTTGATCGATGGTCCTTTGGAGAATTGTCCCCCGTGATCCTACAGAGTCTTTATGAGTTTTTACACTCTGGGAGTCATAGAAACTGCTTTGTTATAAAGTGAATATACAACATTTGTTGCATATTCCTTATTGCTGATCCAAATTTAAAAAATTAATGTAAAAAGTTGACATTCATAAGTTGCGACAGATAATGAAATGAAGCGGGATAACCTTAAAAGAACAAGTGATATTAAAAATTTTGTCTAGTCCTTACATCAACTCATTCAACTCACAATATCTATAAAGAGGCAATTATTTTTATTTTTTACCTTCTCTAAGAACGAGTTGCCTGCCAAAATAATTCATAAAGTAACTATCTTCTTGATTAATAAATTACGCCAATTAAAAAGGTGTGCAAAAGTAAATAGTTTTCATGTATATAAAATTAATAAAACTAACAGCGAGAAATGATATTTTAGAAAACTACTGGAAAAATGTAAGTGAATATTTAAATCTCATCAAAAACATACCCATAAACAAGAAAAAAGGACTCCTGACTGTTTAGCCACAAAAGTTAGCAACATTTAATTTGAAGACAAGTCTATAAGCCTTCTTATTATTGTTTGATACTTTCGTCTACTATATTTCAAATTAAATAAAATGAATTATGTTGGCAGTTATTCAGGATAAAAGTATAAGAAATATTCATTTTATTGAATAACCTAACAATAATATATTGAATTATATCTACAATATTTATCCCCAATACTTTAATACAGTACTATTGCCTAAAACTTATTTAACCATATTTACTACTAAGGTTTAAAGGAAGACAAAGAAGGGATACCAACTCAAAGTCTCTAATTTAAATAATTTTTTGATATGTTGTTGGCCACGATGAAATAGGATACAAGTAATTTTTTTTATTTGCGGAAAAACACTTTAAAAGCGCGAAATCTGCCCCCAAAATTCACCCTCGAAAATGAATTTTCCAATATATCTTAGGTCCTTATTGAAATTTTGCAATGAAACAAATTGCATATTACTTCTGATATTAATGTGCAATTAACTGATGCAGGTTTGATCATTAGGTTTGCAACCCTCATTTTTAGCATTAAAAAATCTGGCGAGTATTCCAACTAGACGCCTCCAATTTTAATAATTTTTTGATATCTTGTAAGCCACGATGAAATAAGCGAAAGGAAATTTTTTTGAGAAAAAATACTTTAAGGAAGTCATATCTGACCTCAAAATTCACCCGCGAAAATGGATTTTTCAATATATCTCCGATTCTCATTGGAATTTTGCGTGTTTTTTCTGATGTTTATGTGCAACTTACTAATGCAATTTCGACCATAAAGGCTGCAACCCCTATTTTTTACATTGAAATATCTACTTTTTTCTGTCTATTTGGATAAAAAAAAAATTGAAACTGAGCTAAGGAAAATTAGAAAAGATATATTCGTTAATTGAATACTAAAATAAAGTAGGCTACATCTAGATTATTTTCTTAAACCACCCTAAATGAAAAATTATCCCCTAAAAAAGGTTTATCAGTATGCTTCAGCTTCTGACTGATATTTTGTTAATCTGATGCGATCTGAACCCCAAAGGTTGCAACCCTTACTGTCAAAAATTCTACGGCCAATTTATTCTTTGCAATTAAGGTAATATACCATTTGGTTATTGGCAAAATATCAATTAGAACCTGATATTAAGGAACCTTTTTTAGGGGGATGAAATTTCCGTTCACGGGTGGCTACAAGAAATTGTCTTGAAAAGGTCAACTTCATTTGTGTATTCATTGAGTAAAAATACTTGTTCAATCCATTTAGAACTCTTTTTTATGGAAATAAACACAAATTAGTTCGATTTTTTAAAATAACCTACAACATATCAAAAAATTATTGAAATCGGAGGGGTCGAGTTGGGATGACTCCTTGTTAGACCCGATCTAGTTGCCGTGAGTGTGAAATCTTCTAGTTGGCCTGTTATGTTTTGCTTATGATATTGTTTTAATTTGGATTACAGATATCAACAAATAAATACTTACATAAAAAAATTAAGGACAAAACCTTCAAAATGAAGCCTTGGGATCGGTAAAAGGAATAATTCTATCGCGAAAATAAACAAAATGTTTTATTTTTAACGATTGAATAATAAATAAAAACACCTTTTTTTTTAATTTTTAAGATTCAAACTCGATTGACTTATTATTGCTCTTGTCAATTTAAACCCTTTATTGTTAACTTAGACCGGTTTTAAAGTTAGATAATGTTAGTGAATTTTAGGGTAAAAGATTTAAAATGTGGGATTTAAGCAACAGCGGCCATCAGCAGTTGGCCATGTATTAATAACTGGCCCCATTTGAGATGTCGCTAAAGCTGAAGTGTAACACCTTTAGGGTATATTTCTTACGAAAAAAATATATTAAATTTTGCTATATAAATATAACCGAGATTTGTGCATAGATCCTCATATGTGAGAATTCCTTGTATTTAATTTGTCATCTAGGTTACTTATATATCTAATGTTCTAAAATTTTAATAAAATGCCCATATCACATAAAACTTTTAGAAGGTTTTTCTGTAAAATAGCCTAAATAATAACCTTCAAAATTTAAAAACTTCTGTACATAGAGGAACTAAGTCAACTTCCATATTACCCGGTAGAAAAATGTCCCATTTTTCGTAACTTTTATACAAAATGTTTTTTCGTAGCTTTTATACAAAATACTTAAGCAGGGTATATTAAACAAAGAGAGCAAACAAGAATAGGTTACGGGCGGAAATTTGAAAGTTGCAGATTTATTTAAAATAAGTGCTTCCTGAGACACGTGTACATTTATTATATTTTAATCTCATCTTTACCTAAACAGCGGAAGAAATGCTTATTTTTTATAAAAAAAAATAATGCTTTTTTAAAAAGTAATAGTAATTTTTAATAAACAATACACCCATGGACAAAATTATCGAATATTTAAAAATTTCCTAGCTTCCCCTTGGATCAATAAATTTGAATAAGTTAAAGAATTTTCCCACTTGATACTGGAAAAATTAGTTTATTTTACAAATTTTAAGCCAACAATACAAAATTTTTATGAGAAGAAAATCGTGAATATAAATTAATTCTATATTACTAAAATTAAGGATATTTTATATTCAATGTAAATATTTTTGGGAAAACAAGTCTTGTGATTAAAATAGAGCATAGTTAGTAATGTATTGTCTCTTCTAGAGCTCCACTTGTTGCTTGCAACCCTCTCATGTTACTAAGTAAAGTTTAAAGGTATTCTTGAAGAACTACATTCCATTCATATTGTGCTACAAACCCAAGCTCTTTTATTGAATTTGGAACTGGTCATATGTTGCGTTAAAGCTGCTCGAACATGTGGTCTATTGGATTCAAGTCTAGGTCATATGGAGGCCAATCTAAAGGCAATAAATATTTTTTTATCTAATATGGCCAACACAACAAAAGAACGGTCATTAATAACTGTTGCACACTTTTTACACCCTTGACCGGATCTTGGTACGAAAATTCTA
This sequence comes from Diaprepes abbreviatus, assembly GCA_034092305.1. Taxonomy (NCBI): domain Eukaryota; kingdom Metazoa; phylum Arthropoda; class Insecta; order Coleoptera; family Curculionidae; genus Diaprepes; species Diaprepes abbreviatus. The sequence continues at coordinate 2,374,424 of JASJET010000103.1, forward strand.
GTTTCTTGAAATTTTTCAAAAATATTTGATACTATAGATTGACATTTCTTGAGAGACGAAAAGTTTATCATGGGTATATAAAAAATTATGTATTAATAGTAGCTCCGACATTATATTATTTACTGAAATATGAGACCGATTACTCATATTAGTAGTAGCTAGATCGTTAAAAAAAATATTTTTTACAACAAATAACAAATAATTTCTTTAAGTAATTCAAATGAAAAGAGATTTTATGATTAATTCAGTTTGAAATCATTTTATCAGTAAATGTTTATAATTTGTGACTATGAGCAATGTTGTTTAATACAGAGTTGAACTAAAATATTTTTTGTGATACAATTTTTTTTCTTCATATACATAATTTTATTCACTTAAGTCAATATACATAGGTAAATTATTTGAAATGTTCCTTGCAATAAAAATATATTCAGCTTCCATGCATATGCCTCGTTGGGCTTAATACATTCTATCATGACCGCAAATTGTTCGAGGCTGATTGCTTTTGCGAATCCAAGCAACCTCGTTGCCTGACCTTGCCTGACCGCTTCGAGTGATATTATTGTATCCCCAAAATATCTCTGCCTCAATCCGTGGAGTTCCGGGCCCTCTCTGGTCAACAGTTCCATCGTCCTCCAAGCACAACTGAATACCAGTTCATCCGCCACGCCAGGCGCATTTCTCAATCATTCAAAAATTTTGCTTTTCAGCAACTATTTCAGTTTTAGTAATAGTAATTGGAAAAATATAATGAATTGGGGGCCGTTTGGCTCAGTTGCAGATTCCATTTTTACCAAACGATCCGCTGTCTTATTTCCTTGTGTACTCAAGTAATCCGGGACCTACATGAGTCTAATTGTGCAGTATTTTTTTGTCAAATGATCAAGTTTCTACCTACACCAGTCGTAAAGCTACTAAATTGGACTCCAGAGCTAATATTGCAGTCCTACTGTTTGAGCATACGTTCATAGTTCTTGAAATATTCAGATTTTAGGCGTCAGAGATATGATAATTTTAAAATGAAATTGAAAGTACGATTGTCAGCTATAAGTATGGTCAAACACCTCATGAAATCCCAGCAACTCTCTGTAAGGGTGTCCTAATGCTGACTAGAGTCTACTTATACACTAGCTCATCTCAGGGTAGATTCGGTATTTTATATTTTTCCACTACTTTTAATCAACTTTAACTTTACCTCGATCTAAATTTTATTGTCAGTGTAAGTTTTATGAATGTTTAAATCAAAAGAAAGGGGCCACCAAATTTTATTTTAAAATTTGCTGTATTGATTATAAGACGAACAGAAGTAATAGAGAAAATTTGGAAAAGAACAAATTTGTAATAGGCCATAACCGGGTAAGTTGATCGCTAATTTCTATTACTTAAAGGTATTCTACATTAAAATTATAGAGAATTAAACCAAGTAAATAGAAGCCAATACATTTATTCCTTATGGTATACCCCCTCCCAGAAATATCTATGGGGTCTCTTAACACTACGTATGTTACAAGTGACAAAAGGGATAGGCAGCATAGGCCAAGCAAAAATCTATTTATAAAACTTAAATGTTAAGTTATTAAAATTTTCAATTAATTTGTCAATGTAAAATTTAGTGATCTACAGTAAGTAATTATTGAACTGTTAATTGGTTCACTCTTGGACGACTCTGAAATAAACAGTTAAAAAACCTTAATTACAGAAACGTAGGTGAAAATAAAACATTGTTTAATATTTGAAGTTATAGCCCTACGCAGTCGACTCCGTGTCATTTTGCTATGATTGGGCACTTAGCTGTGTAAATTTCAAACTGTATTGGTTCAACACGGCCTGTGAAGTAGATGGCTTCACCAGAGATGTCGTTGACCTGGTTTTAATACGGAGATTGTTCCATTCAGAGGCTCAAAATTCTAAAAGTGTAGCACAAATCCAAAAACTGCAAGTTAATGCCACAACGCTGTATATTGCAAAAGAAGATACTCTAAGATATCATAAGATACTCTAAGTCATATGGAACATATCTAAAATACCCTAAAATAAAGAAATAAAAATCCAACTCAAAAAGTTAATGCAAAAGCTAGCTTAACAAACTGATTGTTTGAAAAAAAAATATGTACGTACCTCGAACTCGGCAAAATGGTGGCTTCTAAGAAAAATTCTAAGCCGTTGTTTATGGCTAACTGGAGAAAATTTATAGCCAAATTGGTTGCAGGATGAAACAACTAAAAATTTTTGCACCCAGGCTTTTGTTTTAGTGCACTTAATCGACCAGTTATAGCCAAATCTCTGAACTTGGGAAAGAAATAACGCAAAATACTTCTTCACGCTCGTGTGTCAGATATTCAAAAGAGAGTGATTTTACTAGAATCACTATCCCCTTCCGACGAAAAAAAAACTTGATCTTGATACAATAATCTAGAAACCTTTATATTTATCAAATAATTTCCACTACTCCAAAAAAATCTATACTTATCTTTCAATTAACTGGCCAGGAGTCAAACAAGTCAGACAGAGACAAGAATATTCTAATACTCTAAACTGTCTCGTCCTACAAAACAAATTTTTTATCAACAAGGTACTTTACGGGTTCGAAATATTTAAAATGGGATCGAACTAGTTCGAAAGGGTTCGAGGGTCTAATTTCAAAGAGAATAACTACCAAAAATTCTAATTAGCAAAATTATTTAGATTTGCTCTAAAATTAATTTCTAAACTAAAAATAATTTAACCAAAAAGTCAATTTTTTCCTTATTACGAATTTCGTAATTCGACAAATTCAACAGTTGTGCCGTCTAGGCAACCATAAATACATCAATCAAATGGGCAGCCAGCATGTGAAAATAAATATTTTTTGAAAAGGAAAATGAAAGAGAAAATAAAAAAACACTGTCTATATTTATTAAATCTTGAAGAAAATACTTTTCCCAATCTATGATACAATTCCTTGAGGAACCAAATAAAATTTGCAAATTACAGAAATAGACTGAGTTTTGATATGCCACCAAAGGGAAGGATCTGGTCCAGAAAAAGTAAAAATTATGGATATTATCAATATTAATGATAGCAAAACTCAAGGTAACCATTAGTTCTATAATAAAAAAACATAGTTTATAACAAATTTAAATTCCAAATGATGCATGGCATTAACAGATCTTAAAGATAATAAAAAAATTATTTAGGACTTCAGTAACCTGAACTTGTAATTTTATGTAGAAAAATGTGAGCAAAAATATTTATCATTTTAGGCCAAATTTTAACCTTAATATCCTATTCCCGTTTTTGTCCTCATGAAGATGGCTACATTGCAGAATAACATAAATTTCCGTTTGAAGAATCGTTGCGTGTTATATCAGAAAGTAAAACTTTCTGAACACTCCAGCTATGGCTCTTTCATCCTGTCGAGATTCCTTTATAAACCACCAGAATTAATTTCTTTTTTGATATATATATATATATATATATATATATATATATATATATATATATATATATATACATATATATATATATATATATATATATATATATATATATATATATATATATATATATATATCAAATCGGTGTTAGCTCCCATGTACATCCAAAAGCTCCCTTACATACCAAGAAAGCACATATGGCCTTCTTGGCTCGAGCCTCAATATGATCATTTCAGCTCAATAGTGAGTCCAGAATGTCTTCCAGATATTTCTGGGTCCTGAGAGCATAAATGTGGGTAGTTTCCTCATTTTGCTCTTTTTTTGTAAAGAGTACCACCTCGCCTTGCCTGGAGTTATTCTGGGCCCCTTCATCTAGCACCTTCTTTCTGCAATCCAGAGTGCTCATATTATCGGCTACAGGATGACTAGATCGTCTGTATATCGTTTAGCTCATTTAGTAAGCTATTCATTACAAGGCTTTACCCCAAGGTTAACAAAACACCCCCCTGCGGGTAGTCCCTACTTGACGGTACTTTAACAGTTGCACTGCTAAGCTCAGCATATATTAGTTTTTAGTCATCAATGTTCTGATCCAGTTGACCACCGTAGGTTCAGAGCCTAGTCATTAAAGAGCATTGCATATTGAATAGTGAGATGTGTTGTTGAAGGCTCTCTATGTACCACTAGTCCCTCCTTGATATGTCGACTCAACAACCTTGCCAATGTCTATAGTAAAAAAAAGTTAGGCTGATGGGATGGAATAAATTTGGGTTGTGTAGTCTATTCTTTCTACCTTAGAAATAAAGGTTATTTCTGTCTCCCTCCATGCCACTAATATGTATCCTAAGCCGAGGTACGAGCAATATAATTTTATCAGATGTCTTGTTTTATCGGAAAAAATTTGTAGTAAGGCTGAAAATATACCATCCTTACCAGGTGACCTAAAGATTGCAGAGCTCTTTTTTGACCATTTTACCCTATCATATATGACTATTGTTTTGAATATGTTTTAGTTACGTATTCATCTTTAAACTGATTTAAGCTCGGAAAGTGCATTCTCAGTAGCTCCCATAGTTATCCTTTTCTATTGTAGCTTGATCTTCTTCAGAGGGAAAGTCAGTGTTCCAATCCGGGCACCATAATCTTTAGATAGTATCTTCCAGAAGCAAAATGCTGAGAGCATATTTTCTATGCTCACAATATTTCCTCCACTTGTTAATTTGTGAGTTCCTTAGTTTTTTATGTTCTTTCTGGGCAGTTTGATATTATAATGCTGTTTTAAAGAGCGTCCGAACATTTTTCCGGTGGCTGTCAATTTGAGTATTTTACCATGATAGCTTAGATTTCCTAGGTCTTCGCCTTATTTGGCAACTAACCTCAAAAGAACCTCGAAGTGCCTCGCTGATTTATTTGGTGGCAACCTTCACATCAGATTTATCACGATATCTCGATATACAACCTTGAATCAGTTCCTTCCGAAAAAGATCCCAATATGTAGCCCTAAAGTTTCGATATTCCGCTATTTTTATGTGTTGTTTAAGGTTAATTTCAAATAGGATGTTTCGGTGGTTTGATAACGAGGCCTCAGTACTAATTTCCTATTTCTTATTTCTTAATTCAGTTCCGTATATTTGAAGAACAAATAGTTAAATCAAAAGCAGATGTCCTCTACTCAAGATGAAAGTAGACTATTAATAAATTTCAGATTATTAATACTAGGGAAGTCTAACAAATCGCTTCCCAGGGAATGACATCTTTACATCCCCACAAAATGTGGTGCACAATCGCAGCTCAAAAGAATTGATAGCCATTCCCCTCCTTTTCGTATATTTTACTAAATTCACCCACTGGGATAGTAGACAACATAATTTTTACCAGTCTTGAGAGAGACTCTCACCGCTACCAGGTCTCTCTCTCTCTCTCTCTCTCTATATATATATATATATATATATATATATATATATATATATATATATATATATATATATATATATATATATATATATGTCATGTCGGATATTTTCACGGGTGTGATGTGTAATCGAAGATTTTATGGCATCCCGTGTATGATGTGCTAAGTCCTTCTCAGGGCTGTAGGGGAGCGTACTTTTCGATGAGATCTCGGTCACCATTTTCAAAACTCTCTGTACGGCATCGGCGGGCGAACGCCTAAAAACCTTCGATTATATATATATATATATATATATATATATATATATATATATATATATATATATATATATATATATATATATATATATATATCTTGGTGTATCCTTATATTGACCCCAGTTTAAAAACCTAAGGATAGAAACAGCAATATAGACTTACCTGAGGAGATTGTGGTATCTTCTTCTTTTTTAAACCACAACACTTAAGTGCTGCCTCCTTTTTCGCCCTTAACTAATTTGCATCTCATCCTCGACGGCTCTATCTGGGACGTCCTTTTCTTGGAAGGCCCTGTTTTCTCAGATCCTTCCTTGTTGCTTTTTAATGGTTGCCTTCTAAAAGTTACCATTGTCCTTATAGTCCCGTAAAAAGAAGTACAATCCAATATTTCCTGAATCTTCCCCGAACCTTCCTCGATCTCGAGAATGAGCCGTAGTCTCTTAGGTTCTACTTTTCGCTCACAGATCCTCGATTTGGAATACAAGAGTTCAAGATTTAAAGAAGCTTTTAGGCTTCTTAATTAGAAGGGTTCTTCATGCCAGGAATCCAGAGAATCGCCTTGTGTAACTTGAAGGTGGCCATATCAGTGACCACCAACTAACACCATAGGGTCTGATCTTTGTCAGTTTTCTAGTGAATCAGTCGCCGGATAATTGGTCTGCAGCTGAGGGTAATAATTGGTCTCCCTATAGCCTCATCGATTGGAAACGAGACGTTGGTATGTCGCTAGTAAGAGAAGTACCCTTAACGATTTTCATCACTATGTGGGATAATTTTCCGTCCTACTCACCACCAGAAATAAGAAATAGTCTGCCGACATTTGCGCGTAGGTGATAGGTGTATAGTGTTACCCTTCTTTATCCGGGCTTGGCACCAGTCATTACAGATGTATATAGCGCTTATCGACAAGTCGTGCGTTCCCAAGAATCTCCATCAACCAGCTGCACTGAATGTAGCTTAGACATCCCCTGACTTACTCTGTTGTGTAGTTCTCTTTAAAAATATTGAAGTTTGGTGCAAATTTAGACCTTAGGTTACAAGTAAGGGAAAAAATTCAAGAATTACAATTTTCTTATTATACTAGATATAATTAAATTGCTGGCTTCACCTGAAATAAATTTTGTCGAGAGGATTTTCGACAATGATTCAAGCAAACTTGAAAACATTTGCAGAGTAGAACAGACAAACTAAAATCATTTCAGTAAAAATGTCAATATCAGACAGTTATTATTCATTCGGATCGAATGACGATTATCTTCCGGTAAATCTAAGCTATGCTATCTAAACCAACGAGAATAGCAGAAAATCTAGCCCCATTTTTTACATTAATATTTTACGTAGGTTTAGCTAACAAAAATGTTCATACAAAGGGATTTAAAATCATAGATAAAAGTTAAAACATATTATTTAAAAGAGCTAGAAAATTGATTTTGCTTTTTAATCACCATGTGAACGTGAACAGAATGTCACAAATAAATTTTACTATTTGGATTTTAAATAGTGAGACTTTATACCAAAAAGGTTTTTTTTGATCTACAATCCAAAACATTTATTTTTAAATAGAGTAGTATAAAGTAAGGAGATAAAGGTTATTTTATACAGAAGATAAAAGATCTGTTATTATCATTTTTCGTATGCTTTTTGAAGCTGCAACTACACAACAATATCTAAAGCCCTATTTTTCTTTAAATTTACATACCTTTATCGTTATTCAAAGTCAAGAAGCTTTTAATAAAAATGTGCTTCGTGCAAAAACTACAAAGTTGTCAACTTTTGAGTATAGAGGCAACTAGAAAGCCATTGGATCCAATACATACTTTGTATTTTATTTGAAAAAATATAGTTACTATTTATACCATTTCAAGAAGAAGAGATATCCTAAAAATAAATAAATGAGTATAAAATAGAAGAATTAGTTTATGCGCTTGGCAGTTTGGAACCGAATGATTCATTAATTTAATTAAAAACAACTAGCATTGTTAAGCAAAAAAAAATTAAAAATATTCTTTGTTTTTCCAGAAAAATTACGTTTATTATCCAGGTTTGGCATTCATTTGGTTTGTAGTATTCAGGACTATTTACAGCATGCTTGACAGAGAATTTAAATGATGAGTTCTGAAATAACTTAATCTTGAGAATTGAGAAAATGAGAGTTGAGAAAATGAGTTCAAAACGATTGGAGTTTTGACTCAAATAAACAAAAACTGTTTCTATTAAATATTATTGGGAAACACAACAACAAGCTTGGCAAACAAGTTAAAACTCAAAAAATCGCATATCAGGTGAACTCCAGACGTAACTAAAGCTCAAAGGGAAGATATTAGTAATGTGCACAAGAAAATGAATGACCGAATAGCCTCGGGTGACACAAAGCTTAGGGTGAAACAAACCACTCCGTTCCCTTCAGGCACTGCTCCCCATTCATTGTAAAAAATGGCGCTTAAATCATCAATTAACCAACGATTAAGCCGTTATTTTCAGGTTGGATGGATTTAATCAAGAATTGAAAACGTGAGCCATGCTGCTGATTTATATATTAATGATGTTATATTACAAGTGGAAACATGGCTCATAAGTGATATTGGTAGTCGTGTATTTCATGTTTCTAATATTTGTACATATAAATTGGTTCTAAACTCAGTTACGAATACAATAAACACAGATGACTCTCCTAATAAGGCGCTTTGAGAGCCAGTTTGAAAGCCATATATTGAATCGATGAGCCTTTCCTTGTTAGCTCATTGGCTTTTTCGTTTCCATGTATACCTCGGTGTCCTGGAACTCACCACAGTAGAGCTTTGTTACTCTTTTTATGACCGATTACTTTATCTCTATGGATTGGTACGGGAGACACTGATCTCAATATAGCACGCGAAATAATTTATTACTAGCTTTGAAAAGTAATAATTATCCTTGTTAATTTTCAAGCAAATTTCAGCAGAGTAATATTGGAAAGAAATCTATGCATGTTCAATATAATCATACTAATGATCGTCAGTAATATTATCGGTTTTGCATATGAAAGGTGCAGGGAGCTTCTCGAAAAGCGCCGTATAAATTGTACTTACAATTGATTTGATGACCTTATGGAGCTGATTTGATGACCTTATGGGGTTTATAGTTTTCCATATGTTTATTCAGACAGAAACTGTACATTTCCCACTTAGATTACAGTTGAAGATATACCCAATAATCTGACAAAGAACGGCTGCTCAGTCAGACTCATATGGACTCTGTGTCACTCGGATATACACAAAAAAAAGGAAGCAGATCGTTTGGCAAAGATGGGGTACGCGATTGGTCCATACGGAACCCAACCAATTATTCCTGTTCCGGTTGTAGTTGGTAGGCAAATTTAATGTACGCTGGAGGAAGGCTTTGGAACGAAATATCCCCAGGAACACATAATTAGACCTAACACGCAATTTAATATGAAAGATCTTTTCCTGAAAAGGAACCAACTGCGAGTCCTAGTTGAATTCCGACGGACCATTGTGACTTCCGAGGCCATTTTCATGTCTAAGAATAATAAAAGTCTTGTCCATGTTCTCAGGGAATGCAAAGCACTCAACGGACTGAGAAAGGTATATTTTGAAGGTACCATAGTATCACTCGAAGCAGTCTGGCAAGTTCGGGTAACGAGGCTGCTTGGATTCACAGTGGCGATTTGCTTTGAATAAATATCACGATAGGATCCAAACATCTCAACGAGGTCTAAAAATCGAAGATGGAGTGTTATCAATCTTATTTAATCACTCTGTGAAAACAGTAGAAGCAATCCATATAATTGAACAGTCAGTCTAGATCTTCGATGCTTATCATTTACAAATCAGGAGAAAAAAGTAGCATTGAAAACTCTAGGGATATTTGTCAACATTCTTCCATCCCCAAAAACTCTTTATAAGTTAGTCCTTCAAAAACTATTGTCATTGACTGGTGAGATAATTTTAAAATAGAAACGTGGTTTTTGTTCTAGATATTCCACAGTAACCAGTCTTTTGGAATAACATCACTTCCTGAACGGTTTTCGTGAGGCGGCTTTCAGTTTAATAGTATTTATACACACTATTCCAAAGTCCTTGACCGAGATAGTTATTCTTTATTGCTGACCAAACTAAAGCAGATGGATATAAAAAGAGTAGTCTGAAAGTAGTTAAGAGGTTTTTGGTGGGCTGGAATTAATATGTAAAAATATATAATTTTTTCTCAAATGAATTTATGATGCCTTCTAGTGTACCATAGAAGCCGCACTATGGAAACATTCTTTTCAAGCTTTTCACAAATGGAGATTATTCGCTATCGGATCATTTGCTTTTTTGCTGATGATCTTAAATTATATCAATATTATATAGATAACCTTCCAAAGTGTTCATTTCATAATAAACTAACTAACCTAAAACGAACCTGAACTAATTTTAAATAACGGTTTTTATCTTTTCAAAGAATCATAATTTTTATCAATATGTTTATGACACATTTTAATAAGGACTTCGATCAGGATTGATACTTCGCTATAGTAAGCACGTTTTACCTTCAAGACTATTGTTTTACACTAACGTTTTTCGTGCTTGGAATAAGGGTTAGGTTCCCATATTGCAGGACTCATGCGAAAACTATAGAGAGGATGCAAGGTAGATTACTAAAATCATATGCATTTAGAGTAGGACTCTTGTTCTATCTAAGGTATATGGGCATTTTGGGTTCTTCTCCTTCCAGTGCATATCCACTAATAGATGTTTGCAATCACATTTTTTATAACTTCTCTCTTTCTTGCGGCATGTATAAGTGATTCTTCATTTTTGCAATTCCTCTTTCGTTTTCGAACAGCTGAACAACTGAAGTTCCTATCACATCTTAATAAGATCACCGGGTAGGTAATGACGAGGCTTGGAGTTATATTTCACCATAGTAAGCACTTTTCACCCGAAACGTTAAAACTATGGTTTTACGCTCTACCGTGGTTCGAAAATAGGTAAGTGGTTTAGTCTCCATATTTAACAATTAAGGTGAAAATCAAAGAGGGAGTGCAAGGTAGGTTTCTAAAATCAGATACATTTAGAGTTGGGGCCTTTTTGTTCTGTTCGAGGTATCTGGACATTTTGAGTTCCTTCTCCATCCTATGCATAACCACTAATGGATGTTTGCGATCATATTTTCCATACTTTCTCTATTTTTTGTGGCCGGTATCAGTGTTATTATATAATAATATATTATAATTTTATAATATTATCACCCTCTTTCTTCAAATTCTCCTTCGGCCCTCGATTTTGCGTTTAATCTCCAACTACAAAAATCGGTATTTTTCATTACGCATAATATGCCATTTTTTAAAAATTATATTGAAAGTTCATGTTTCTTGTCAACTTACGTAATAACTTCCTTATTTGTTATCGTCGCTGTCTACGGTGTCTGAAGGAATTCGCGGTATATTCACATCTTGAAAGCATCTATTTTGTTTATAGCTCTGGCCCTCTACACCTTAAAGGACCATCTACCAAATGAAACGATCTTCGAAATTTTTTAAATGTCAGTCACGCTTGTTCAATAGGGCATTCTATTTGGTCGTCAGATGTCCAGTATTCCAGAAATTCTTTTGTCCAAATGTTTAACTTTGCTTATCTTTTATAGACATTGCTTCAAATGGTATGAAAGTGTGTTGGGATGATAACGAATTTAATCTTTATGGTATTGATATTTAGGCCGATTGGTTTACACTACTCTCCAATTACATTGATTGATAGTTGTAGATCATCTATATTTTAGGTGATTAAAACCGCATAATCAGCATAACGTGTGTTGTAAATCCATATTCGTTAAAGTTACCTCCTATTTGAACGTATTTCAAAGCCTACTGGGTTTGCTTCCTGTAAATTATTTTATGCGTGTTCTCTCTCATATGTTACTTTACTACTATTGCTATAGAGTTTAAATAAGCAAGTCTTTTTTTTTTGATATAGTTTTATTAATTCTGCTGAAGCTGAAATATTATATTAAATAAAAAAACAAATTCTGACAAATTTAATACTACTTTAGGTAACTTTTCTCTCACATGAAATTTTGAAATAGAATATCCACACTCTTTAGATATATATTATAATAATAATGATCTATATATAAAAAATAGTTTAATGTTTTCACGACAATTATCTGAATCTAATCCATCCTACATTGCTTATCTAGTTGTTAAAATATCGTCAAATATTTCTTGTCAGTACTTTTATATAACTTCATTATTAATTCTTATGGTATTCCTTTCTTCTTTGACGAACTGTGCGTTTTGAATAGAAATTTATCAAATTTACGTGAATAAAATTTACTTTTGCGCCATTTTATTTTACTAAACACAAAACCTAGAAACTAACTTATAGGAATAACATCTGAATAAATTTCGGTTTAAAAGCGAAGAAAAATATTAAAATAGGCGTGAATACAAAAGTTTACTTTAATCTTAGACAAAATTAATAAATATTACTTTCAACGGGTAAGAACAATTAGTTCGATCTATTTTTAACTTTTTTGTCTATTTTTGTTTGTAGACGAAAATTTAAAATATCAAAAATAGTAAGTAATTTAGTCTTGTAGTTTGTAAATGTAAAACAGTGTTATATAAATTATAATTAGAAAACATATTGACATATGATAAATAATTGTGTAGGAGTTATAATATCGATACCGACAGCCAATTTTCTGGAAACAATTCGGAGTTAACACTATTTTAAATTTAAAAATATTTTGTAATGACACAATTTGATGAGTTATACATCTACTTTTTAAATAATTTTAGCTTTTAGCGGTAGTAAAATAAATTGTACTGTACCATAAGAAATAATAACATTTAGCAACTTTAAGATACTTACTAGTTACCCAAGTCTAAATATTGTAAATATATACTTTCTTGAAGTCGTTGAGTTTTATATCCTATAAAATCAAAAATATCTTATAAATAATACATGTATATTTTGGAATTTTTATTTTTTCTCAACTAAGTAATACTGAAATATCTCTTATTACAAATTTTTACGATAGAATATTCCACAGGAATTTTACTTAAAATTACTTAAAATGTTGGTGGTTACGAATTACCTCTTACAGCAGAAAGTACTAATTTAGGGGAAAATAAAAAATAAATAAAAAGATATATAATATCAAACATAAAGTATTTAATAGAACATTTTCCCAAAATTAAATTTCAATTTTCTACAAAGTAGTGAGTTTATCCAGAGTTTTTGTTCCAAACAACCCCTTTAAATTGGATATACAGGCCATATAGTAAGGGCATATACCTCTTCCTCTATTAAAGGCTAAAAGAGAATAAATTCGGGTTATCGTACGCACTAAACGCACCCCTATTTCGAGTCACAATAGACCGGAGGCCAAACATCGCGCAGGAGAATGAAACCGGCCGCCGCAGGCAATATCATCCCTCTGTCGCTTCCTGCAGTCGGATCTCCTCTTGCAGACACGCTCCGCAGGATACACACCGCGCCATTGTCCTTAGGGAATCCAGATATAATAATAGACTTTCTTCTTTTATGTTTTCATCGAGAGTTTATTGGGAAAAAACGACTTATTTAGGCCTACAGATTTTGTTGAAAATTGGAAGAAAAATACATTTATCATTTACAGAGCAGGGGTGTACAAGTTGCCTGACAGAGGCGGCGACACACTAGTTCCAAAGTAGGGAAAACGTTTTTCTGGATTTTGTTTATCATCTATCATATTTACTCAATTACAATTATTTAATAAGCAAACATTTATATGGTATAAATTGTTACATAATAACAGTTCACTATCATTTAAGCACATTACGGAAGTAAAATTAGAAGTCGTATTTATGTGTTCTGCAATATGAGGCCAATTCTATAACATATTTATTCCCAATATCTTACACAATTCTTTTTTTGGAACTTAGGGTGACTTAACCGTTAAGACGCTGAACGCAAGTACGGGTAGTAGCTGTAAATGCTAGGTCAATTAACTTTTTTTTAACCTACGTTTTAAGGACCTAAATAGATTCTTAAATGAATGGGTTTATAATAAAGGTGCTATAGACTAGCTGAACGTCAGAGCTTAATAATTTGCGTAGGCAAATGGTTTGGCGTTGCTTTTGCAGGTATGTTTTTATAATATCTCATTATTTTAAAACTTATTAAAATTAATCCCCATTAACTAGTAATGGGGGAGGAATACATAGCTATTTTTTATTTTTTATTTCTTTATGCACTGAACACTATTTTCATATCAAATTTTAAATTTTAAGGCTGCTGGAAGTAACTTTGATTTTTGATGAGCGGTGAGTATGAGAGAGTCAAAATAAAGAAAGTAGAAATAAAATTTGGAGGTTAAATCCAGATGTCCTAGTTTTATTGGTAATTAAAGTTTAATTCTTAGTTGGTTCCAGTAAAAGTTGCCATGTAGTTTTCGCTCGATTTGGTACAGATCCCAAGACGTATTGTAATAATTCGAGGTTGCACGTCGATGGAACTTCAAGAAGTAAATTAAAAATCATTTACAAATGCTGCTTACTAAAACTTCAAAGACCAAATGCTTTTAACTAAATTTAATTTATTAAAGCAGATGTAATAAAATTAAATGATAAATTCTATGGCCATGTTCATACGGAGATAATAAAGGGTTTTTATAAACAAATTTAATATGTTGTTCAGGTGTGAAAAACCATATTGGATTAAACAAGTAAAATAGTATGTAAACATAGAAAACTAAAAACCTAATTTTCCTTTCTAGAGGCTATTAATAAATATAATTAAAAATTTATATTCAATGTTGTTGAAAGATACTGATTAAAAATACGAATAGAAGTGCAAATGGAATCCCAAAAGCACAGACTTTCTTTGAAATAACTATTTTTTTTTCACTTATCTGTTTTCTCGTTGTGTTGATCCAAGCAATAAAACCATCTCAATTTTATTTTTAACCCTTTTACTGTTCCTTATAATGTTTATTGATCATGAAATAGCAATTTGTTAAACTGAGAGTATAAATATAACTTAAAGAATAAGAAATGGAAAATACATTTTTTAAACAGCCGTCACTGTTGCGTGATGGAGGTAATTCTAACTTAACATCTTTTACATCTCAGGTTTAAAAAAGAATATTTAGGTAAAAGGACGTTCGGATAAAAGTGCTTATTGTCACTTTTTATATTAACTCCAGGGTTATTTGAATGCGTCTGTCTAAAGATAATAAACAGCTACAACTTACAAAAGTTGACAACGACCGCTGATATTTCGCCTATATCATGTTTTGTTTTCGAAAATATATTTAAATTTTGACACAATATATTGCTTTTAGATAGTTGTATTATTTAGGAGCGATTTTTTAAAAAAATAAGACTTCATTAATTTGCACTACAAATAAAAATAAAATAAAATTATTTTAGAAATTATTTATAATCGATTTACTTATCTACTTGGCGTTCTTTTTTTTTTAAGTCAGCGCTACATTGATTAAGGGAGTTATTTTTAAGTTTATTTTTGGTGCATTAGTAGGTATTTTCTTCGTATCATTATTATATTTTATTAGTAGTTTTGCTTTTAATTTCATTTCTTTTGCATTGATTAGTGTGTTTATATGACAAGTATTTTCTATAAATTCTAAATTGAATTCCGAAAAATTGCTAAATGAAGAAGTAAATCGCCATTTATTAATTTACCTGCAATATGAAACAGTTGCTAATATGTTTTTTTAGTATCATCTTATAAATCGGTTTAATAAAATATATAATCTTTTAGTATCAAATGCAAAAAACAGAGAGTGAAAATGTAAAAAAATATCCTCACACTAAGCTAATTCCTGAAATATCTCTAGGGAACCCCTTAGCAAAAATATTCTCTGCTATATGCTGAAAACCTAATCAAAATGTATCAAAAATTATGTGCAAATAAGTTCAGTAATTATTTTTTTTAGGTTATCTTACATAAACGAACTTTGGAAACAATTTTTACGAGATCTCCTTAGGAGTATCCTCTACAATATGCTGATAACCGAATCAAAATATTTCTTTACAAAAATATTCGCTCAGGAACACATTCCTTCAATTTTCTCAGTTTTTAACTCCCTTGCAATAAATTTACCCCTAAAAATATTTTACACTGCTAATGAAAAAAAATAATGAGGTTATCAACTCAAAGCATATGTTTTCTTATGAGGTTTTTAGCATGTTCTGTGGAGTAGGTAATTAAAGAAAGTTAAAGATTATACTTAATTTATACAATATATTTTAACTATTTAAATAAGAATTATCTACCGCCTTTAATAACCGATAATATAATTACGTAATCCATCTATATCAATTTATCTCTCCAATTCTCCAGTATCCTATTTCAAGCAACCCTTTTTGTTTCTGCACCCCAACAATGACATTTAACGTCCTGCAAAAATTACTCCGTTAATCGAAAATTTGACAGGGTTTGAATGTTTGCTCACCCTTCTCTTTAGTCATGCGATTGTTATTTTTGGTATTTAGCATTATAACCCTGAAGCATTTAGGGATGGAACAAAGAAAGGGGATACAAATAATCACGTTACAAAACTATGCATAATGTTCGATAAAAAATCGCCCTAGTGATTATAAAAATAGAGGGATGCTGACAATTAGCGTAATTACTAATAAATTCGTTAGTTTTAAAAGTGAAAAAATCGTCACTTTATAGTGGCCCAAAAATTCTATTAAATATAGTATGCATAGTGTTTCAATATTTCATTTCAATAGGTTAATGAATTTCTTGACTTGATGTCAAAAAATAAAATTAAATACTTAACGAAATTAGTAAAATTTGATTATAGTATTTTTTTGTTATTATTTTATTCTTTTATGTAGTCGTTTATCGAACAAACCGATTCTTTTCGTGGAAATTTATGTAGCTTTATAATTTCATATACAAAATATGAAATATGAATAAAAATACTCACAATTAAGCGTAAACAATAATGTTAAATTGAATCCATTAGAAATCCCCTTAGATATTTGGTTTTGCGGGAATCTGATTTTTCTCATTGGGTTAAGGTTAAATAGTTTGTAATCGTATTCTTTCAATTTCACAATTTCTGAATGTCGGTAGCGAGACAAGAATGGTCATGAAATTTGATTTTGGTAAAAAACCTTTGGTAACATCTGTAAGTTGAAATAATCTATGATAGACACAGAATATACAGTCAATAAATATTATTTTAAAAACCCAAATCACAGCGAAATATATTAAACGCATAAAGAAAAAATAAATTTCCGATTACTGATAAAATCCGAAATTCTTTTATAGAGTAAAATGCGTCGGATGTTAGGACTTCTTAAATTTATTCTTTAAAAATAGTTAGACTGTATTTTATTCCATAGAATAGTAGACTGTATAATTTATGCTCACTAAAATAAGTAATTTTTTATAACCCATATGGAATATTTCCCCTCGATTGGAACCCAGTATCATATTCATGTGATGAACAAACCTAAACTATTGGTATAATAAGAATGTTTGTTTGGATCAAGTAATAAGATTTTTTGTGTCACAAATGAAGTACTGTCCCTGAGATACATATCCGGGAAAATCATTGATAAATATTCAAAAGTGTCGAACAGAGTTTATATCCGGCGTCGACTTGTATGCAGTTCTAACTACAAAATTATTAACCATATTAAGTTTTTGGCTTAAATCAGCAGTTAAAATTAGACAATAACAAAAAATTATTAAAAAATGAAAATTTAAAAAGTTGAACTATTAATATAATTTTGGAAAATATATTTCTAATTACTCCCATATATCATATCAAACGTGCTTAACACAAGTTTAAAATGTATATTAAAATAGAGGCATATTAATTTTACAGAAATAGCACTTTACTGCAGATGTCGAGATTTAAGCAACTTAAAACAATCTATAACAAAAACACTTTCTTCTCATACCTATATTTTCATTTATAAACTTCCACCCCTTCTGTTGATCCAGGCCATAAAAACACCCCTATCTCATTTTTAACCCTTTATCTTTCCCCTGTTTGAACAACGACATTTTAACGTAGAGTTCAGCAGAAATTGCCCGTCTAAAATTGGGAAAGATGGGATAACACTTCTTTAAAATTTAAATTAGAGGTAATCTGTATTTAAGATGAACGAAATAACACCGTTGCTTGGCGGTTTACCTTTCACCCTACGTTTCCAATCAATGTTTTACATCTTTGCCTGATATTGTGGAGATTTTCACTGATTACCGCGGGATTATGCGCAATGATTAGGAAAAAGGGAGAATTCCCTTGTACTTTCTTAACTAGCAAAGTTTCAGTTTCGAATTTAAAAAAAACGTAAAGAAAAATTTCATCAAGAATATCAATACGAAAAAATTAGCTCAAATAATTTATTTAACTTATAAAAGATTTAATACCGATCTATAACATAACAGTTCCGTTTCAATAGTAAATTAATGTGACACATAAATTCTGTAAATGAACTCAATATAGTTCACTTTTGTTTTATGTTATTAAAAGTTGAAAATTTTTAAATAAACAGCCTTTTATTACAATAGGTGAACAAGTTCAAAGTGAATAATTATAATTATTTAAGATAGCAGCTATATATTATGAATAGGCAAAAACGGCTTAATTTTTGTGTTATTTTAATATTATTGTCGATAACCCTCCTAAGAGCTTTTATTATTCAACTGACGCGAATTTTATTGTGTCTCATTAAAATATAGCTTCTTAAAAATTTTCAGCCTATTTGACGAAACGGCTCTCTCCATAAGATATGTACAAATTTTTTCCAGTTCCCAAGATGAAATTTTAGTTTCCTTTATTGCAAGTTAAAAAAAAAATTATCGGTGCCTTGCAAGTATGATGTAAATAGCGCTATTGTAGTGTGATGGTGTGACTCTATAATGATGTTATAAGATCGTTGTTACAATGCTTAGCTCTGTCATCTAGCTATAGTGACTTCGATAAAGTTGGTGAAAGTTTAGGTTATAATGGGCCTCCACAGATGCGACGGAGAACTTTGTTTTAAAACCTCTCCATTCTACTGAATCTTCATCTGTCCGAGGTGATCCACATAGGAGCATCAAAAGAAACGGTCGATCTTCTAAGAAGCTTGCAGATCATTAGTTTCAGCTTTAAATTGAGCCTGTTGTTTCGACTCAGCCGAAAATAGAATGCTATCAGTGAAATCTTCACTTCGCTCAATAAGTAATTGGTGCTTAGAAACCAATTAATCGAAATTATTTTGAGAATATTTCGAAAGCGGTATTTCAGCGAACAAAAAGAGTTGGTATATTGATCATGTGGTATGTCTGACATATATAGGTTGAACAGAGTGGGACACAGAGGACAACCCTGAGAAACCCTCGCTTAAATTGATCTCGTAGTAGATATAGCGTTATCAGACTTACTACGAATGTTTTTCCAGGTTTACCGGATAGTTGGGGATCTCTAATATCGAAAAAGATTGACCCAGTATAGAATTTCCTATTGAAACCCTGCGTTATAAGCTACGCCAGCCTACTGGACTGCTAAACGCTGCTATGGCTCGCTCTGAACTCGAATTGTTCCGAAGGCAAGATATTCCTTTCAGCTATAAAGTCGGTCAATTGATTAAATATTACTCATTCCACCAGTTGTCCAGATTGGAAAGTAGACTAATAGATCTATGGCTTATGATATCAGTGGTCCGTTCGCCTTTCTTTCTAATCAAAATAATCTTAGCTACTTTTCAATTTGAGGGAAAGTAGTGTGTGTAATATCGCATTAGTTATGCTAGTGAAGGCTGAAAGGGTATTGTCGGAAACTCTCTTCAGAGCTGCGTTAGGTGGATCATCCAAACCTGGCGCTTTCTTAATGATGGGACTTGAAGAAATCTCTCGTAATTTACCAAGGCTGACCTCCGGTATACCCGGGACGATAAGATGTATGGACATATAATTAAGAAGTATTCGATCGAAGTTGCTTTGTACGATCGAAACACAAGTTTTATTGAAATTTACCATACAATTTGTTTCCAAATCTGTTGGGTTTGTCGTGCGGGTCCGTCAAGGTGACGTTATCGCTAATAATGCGCGGTAAAAGTGCTTTGTATAAACTGCCTTCATGGGATTGGGGGTTTTCCAACTTGGGTTACCAGCATCGAGTAGTCGTAAGGCTCTCGCCGTATCTCTCCAAAGCTCTGTTTGCTTGTCTGTTAATGGCGGGATCACCAGTTCTGTAAGATCTGTTCTTGAGATGGTTCTTTTCCCTGGTCCTAACAAATTATTAAATCTGTTGGAATTTTGATTATTGGAAAACCCTTTAACTTGAGTTATCCACGGATATTCATCCCGCTAGTTAGTCAAGGCCACTTTGGGACTCAAGTATACTGATTCTAGAGTCAGGTAAACATTAGTCATCTTAACGCTGATGAATATCCCTTCAAGGATATCATCAGAGTTCGGTATATGTGAGGCAATGATGTGGTTCTTTCACAGTATCATCGTGCCTCAAAGAAACCAGTTTTGTCTATCAATTCGAAAGCATTGTAATTTGAATATGTGAATCGATCTGCATTTAGCCAGGTTTCTTGGATTCAGACAGCACCAATCCCGTGCCTTTTAACGATGTTTATGATTTCAAGTTTTTTATCTTTAACTCCGTTAAGGTTTGGTGTGTAAGAGGGATTATCATCACCGTGTTCATTTTAGAATAATACCAATATATACCGTCAGCATGCGTATAGACAGCTACCCCTGCAATTGCATATTGTCATCGTAAACCTCCATTAAGGTTAGTATAGAATTAACAAACGTCCGCAACTGAGCAGAGATGGGTCGGGCACTAGGAATTTCCATTTTCTGTTTACCTGTGAGCCTACGGTGGGACTGTACTGGTGTAATTGCGGGGTGTCCCCTGCTGCAATTTGCATATATGTTAGATGAACCTTGACGCATTTAAGGCACCTAAGCTTAGCTGTATATTTGGATTGTGTAAGTACAAATAACTGGCACCGATGGCATTGGATGTTGTGGCTCTTAGACTTGTGGGCCTTTACTTTAATTGACATGTGGAACAATTCCTTCAGACCATAAATGGCCTTTTATTTTTTAAGTAACGCCACAAAAACCACTGACACTGGTGATTTGTTCTTGTTATACCACCACCTGACAGACTGTGGCGTGAAGCTTAAGGCCTCCAGGATTCAAGTGCGCCCCTGATGACTACCTGCAATAATTTGTCAGCTTGAAAAGTGTAAGTGTAGAACGGCATTTGATCATTAGAAGTCAGTGGATGAAGCTTAATACCCTCAGTAATTGTTATACCCAAGTTCATGCCATGAGCTTTTATGATAGTTTTTATTTTACTTTCATTTATTTATTTTCTGTTTTAATATTGAAATGTTCATTTATTCAAGTTTTAGGTCATGGCACCACGTTATTAATGCAAAGAAATACGAGGCACTTGGAGTGAAGCTAATATGCAATCAGCTATATCAGCTGTTAATTTTAACAGCATCAAAATGTTACACTGTTCGTAGACGAACGCTCCGACGATATCTGGCACAAAAATTTATCAAAAAACTGAAGTTGGGAAGAAACCTCTGCTTAGTTCCCAAAAAAAAGTTAGCATCTCATATTACGCGTCAAAGAGATGTCGAATCTCATTTAGCTCCACCTGTACTTCGCATGTGCGTCAAAAGGTATTGTGAGACAAACAATATTGTAAAGGGCAATGAAAGAGAAGGGATTGGCTAAGAGGATTTTGAAATGGTACCGGAAGATCTGGAGAAGCAATACCCAAAATTTAAATCTAGCTAGGGCTCTAAAGCTAAACAAAGCAGTAGTTTCAGAAAATTTCAAGAAACTTATCTCATATATAAACATAACGGATTTATAATATCGATGACAAAGGTTATCAGCTTAAGCTACATAAGACACCTGAAGTATTAGCAGAATGTGGTATGAAGAGAACACACCTAGTGGCCCCTAAGCATGCTGAGAACGTCACTATTATCTCATTTGGCAGTATTGTTAGCCATATAGTCCTTTTAGTGATTTTATTTAAGGATAAGGGGATGAAATTAGAGTGGTTAGACTCACTACCAACAGGCACAGATGGTCAAGTGACTCCCAAAAGCAGTATGACTATTAATGCTCTAGTCAACTGAATTCACCATTTTGCCAAATTCAAACTTTCTCAGGCATATATTCTAATATATGATGGTTCTAAATCTCACTTGGATGATTACACTGTAAATTCTGTGGACAAATTTGAGCCTAAGGCTTTCTGTCTACTGAGTAACATAACACACGAATTACAGCTTATGGACAAATCGATTTTCAGAGCCTTTAAATACTACTGGAATGAAGAAGTGTTGAAATATTGGTCTCAGCATCAGAACAGAAAAGTCATCAAACAGAAATTTGGAACAATTTTCTTCAATGTTTAGGACAAATTTCTAACTTCGGCTAATATCAAAGCAGGATTCGAGGCTACGGGGATATATCCCCTAGATCCCACAAAAATTCCTGAAGGAGCATACGCGTCAAGCATTCTAACTGATCGCCATTTCCCATTTTCCAATTCCACCACATTTAATTCTTTAGCCGCTTTAGTCTGGTTAAATTTTTGCTAACGACATTAGCAGCTTCCACTAGTTTACGTCGATCGCGTTATTCATGAAGTTAACAAAGGACGTTTCAACTATCATCTGAGTGTTTTCTCTTATTATTACAGTAATATATACCTATCAAATCCTTTGCGGTATCTTCCCGATGTCACATCACTGTCTTTATCAATTACTAAAAATCCATACTTATTATCTCAACATTTTAATCACATTTCCTGAAATTGAGTAAAAGTTAGATCCAGTAAAACGTAAGCAGAAAATATGTGTTTCATATTCAACTTATCTTGTTTAAACTTAATAATAAAATTGGCATTGTCTCGCGCAAGTTGTTTAGGCACTCGCGAATATGTTTGCCCTAGGTAAAAGGAGTCGATATTTTTATGACGTCCCATGCTAAAGTACGATCTTATAACATCTTGTTTTACACATATAATTTCATCAAAGATAAATATTGAGTTGGGTTTTGCATCGGACGATTCCACAATATTACTGGAATAACTAAAAACATAGTAGCCTAAATCTTTGATTGGTGCTAAAATGTTCCTTAAATACTCGGTTGATACAGAGATCTCGAATAAATAGAAATATTTTCGAAACGCAACTCAAGGAAGTGTGTAAGCAGCGAAATCATGACATTACTTTTTCCACAATTAGACGAACCAATTAACAGACCGCGAATAGAGGAATGAAGTAGAGGACCGTGTCTCTTCATTATTTTCTTTTCAAATCCAAGTCCGACTTTTTCATCGAGATTGTCAATAGAAAGTTTTTGTTTAAGATCGATAACGCGCATCGTAGGAAAAATTGATATTTTATACGCAAATTTTCACAGAAACTGTCATTTAGATACCTAGCGTCAAACGAAGTGGACGGTCTCACGTTTCCAATAAAACTGAACACGGTATTGTGAATTCGTTTATAAGTAAATTACCATTCGAGGTACACATTCCCGGTTATCACTATTGCGGACCCGGAACAAGAGTAATAAACGTGTGAGAGGTAATCCGGGCATTAATCCTTTAGATGCCGCATGCAAAAACACGATTTAGCCTATTTACATAATATACGCGCGAGACATTGAACGGATTACGGGCTCGAACAAAGTGCTTGGAATAAAGTAAAATCGAAAGATTCCAATTTAAGTGAAAAAACAGCAGCTTGGTTAGTTACAAACAATATGAAGGCAAAACAGCGTTTTGGTATGGGTGTACCATCATCACGATTACCAACAAAAAAACATCTAGTAAAGGCACATGTCGTACAAAAGAAAGGTATTAATAAAAGTCGACATGTTCGGAAAGTCAGTTTCGAAACAGCTATTCGACAAGCAGTTCGAAAGGAATTATTAAAAGCCGGAAGAAAAAATGTGTTGGAAAAAAATATCATGAATGCATCTAAAATAACTCTGTCAGCAGCACGTAGATCGGTAAAAGCGGCAGGTGGCAAAAGGGAGGATCTTACACCGGGAATAATACCGATTCCGAAAACTGGCGGAATATTACCATTAATACCGATTTTTGCCGGGTTATCAGCTTTGGGTTCAATAGCCGATGGGGCAGCGGGAATTGTGCGTGCCGTAAAAGCTGTAAAAAAAAGCAGTGAAGATAAAACCGGTGCCGGTCTGTACTTGAAATCGAAAGGAAATGGTTTGGTTATAAAGCCATATCGTAAAGGTATGGGATTATTTTTAAATCGTAGATCAAAAAACTAATTCAGTCCCTACCTCGATATTGAAAAATATGCCAAGAAGAAGAGTATAGGACGCATTTAAGGTGTTTATATGAGGGATTCATTACCTAAACAAGTTTCTCGACGTTACGAAGCAGCTATAGTGAATTTGGATAGAACGTCTGGTGCAGGGACTCATTGGGTAGCTTAAATAATTGTAAAGTAACATATTATGACAGCTTCAGCAATTTACCTCCACCGATCGAATTGGTGCATTATCTGCAAACGGGATCTTAACAATCAAAAAATATTTACTATACATACGATCGTCAGCAAGATTTTGGAACAGTTTGGTGTGAATATTTATGCTTAAAGTTTCTTGTCGAATCATCACCGTAAAAGATGTCATCATCACCACCAATAACACCGTAAATAGATCGCAACAACTGTACTAAAATGTTGCGATCCTTGAAAACATTTCATCTAGCCGGTTGATTAAGGAAAATGCCCAAGGAAGTAATGATTGCATTAGCCCCAAATAAAATTCCATTCGTTTGGGATAAATTGCCCAAGCACCTCAAAAACTAGATGGATATATTAAAATATCAGTGCGGTTGCAAAGATTACTCCAGCAGCAATTTAAACGAGGATACGGCTGATGACGGTCTTACATCTAGAAAAATATTTTGTTGTTATTGCAAAATCAGCGATGTGCGCATAAAAGCAGAAAATAGCATAAATCATCACTAGTTAATGCAGTGAGAAAAGGTGTGAATCTTTTTAAATGTTGCCGCTAAGAATAAAACCAAGATGTGGGATGTTTTAATGGTTAGTCATGTATTATACGTTCACACTAACAGGACACTCGTCTGTCTTAAGCGCCGATTTTAATCCACCCATCGAATTACATAAACAAAACAAATATGGTCTTGCATTGCTGTAATTTTACACATACAATTCAATTTTTAATGTGGATGACAACAACAATAAGTTTGCCTACATGAAGGAGGGTCACACCACCGAGCCGATACAATTGCAGATTCCACCTGGAATAGATGAAATAGGTAAAGCTATGTCGGAGGCTTTGAGAAATTCAACTGAAGAAAAAATGATGGAATCTTTTCCTTACTCACTAATAATAATACTCTGAAATGTGAACTGAAATCCCAATATACTATAGACTTCCGGGGAGAGGCGAGTATCGGTAAAATATTAGGAATTAATTAAACAGTGTTAAAAAGAGACAAAAAGCACGAGTCAATCGAAATGCTAGAAATAATTAAAGTAAGCATCATACGCGTAGATTGTAATATAATTTCCAGAGCATATATGAATTCTGTGGAAGGTTACACCTTATTCGAATTCGATATCGAGGTGTAACCGGTTACAAAATCAGTAATGGACCACAAAATAATATTTATATGTCGTTAATGCCGGAAGGACGTCAGTTTATCGACAACATTACTCTTCGCATCTTGGACGATACCGGTGATCTAATCAATTTTTGAAGGCGAGAAAATTATCGTGAAATTGGAATTGATGGAACTTTCATAGAAATGGGGTTTTGTTTCAATCGTCAATTCTGTATGCTGTCGACTAAGTTTGGGGAACCGCCGAAACATAATAAAAGTAAAAGATGAGTTAAAGTCAAGGTTAGTCGTCGTCCAGACATTAAATCGCAAATATCTCAACAGTTATCTGCCGAAGACCATAAATTTTTAAAATCAATCGGTCTTAAAGTGCGAAAATGATTTCCACCACCAGCGATAAAATAGAGGTTTTCTCCGAACCCATCTTGAACAATTCCATTAATAATCTAGAAGAGCATACATATAAACCATACAGATCTCCATCATTCAACAATTCCGATGAAGTCCGTATTCCTATTAATTTTCAAGATATTATACTGGATATTACCGAAAGTTACATATATATCGAAGAAAAATTTAAACCCATAGACGCAACGAAAAGATTTTTTTTTATCACATTATGCCCTCGCATTTTTGTTCGATGAAATTCGCTACGAGATGGAAGGTGAGCAGGTCGCTGTGGAGTCACCACGATATTAAAAACCATGGTTTCATTAGAAACTTTGCAACAAAGATCTCTCATGACATGTGGATGGGGTCTCGACTAAGCAAACCAAGATATCGTAGCCACGGCACGTATTCTCCGGGAAATTACCCATAAAATATCTTATGGGATTCGCCGAAGATTATACAAAAGGTGTTTTCAATGTAAAACAAAAGCTTATTATGATTATAGCTCGCATTTTTACCAATTGCTATGTCGGCGAAGTCAACGCCGAAATTAGTATCGAGAAAATGGAATGGAAAATTCGTCACATCATTCCGGACGATAAGTAAAAATTGAAAATATTTTCTCGCAATAATAAAGGTAGAAGCAATGCCAGTATTCAAATGGCATATCGTCAATGGGATCTGTACGAAATGTCAGCTTTAAGACAAACATCTTCCGATGTATAGACCTTGAGAACGACCACAAGTCTAGAAAGACTGCGCTATATAATCGTCGGATTTCAAGACAGTAATAATTACGGCAAAAAAGGAAGAAACGCAACCCAGTTTACCCACGCCGACGTGTGCGATATTAGACTATATCTGAATTCAACTGTTTATCCCTACGAAAGATGAAATTTAGATTTCGCCAAGAAACTGAACGCAGCAGCCTATTACAATTACGAAAACTTCCAAAGCAGCTACTACGGGCACGAAATAAACGATTCAATGATAACGTTCGCGGAATATATGAAAAACCCCGTTTTTATTATCATTTGCAGTCCTCAACCAGTGGTATTAACTCATCGACCGTGAATGTGAAATTCCGAACCAGAAAGAATAAGTTCCCCAAAGACAATAAAGTGTACGCATTAGTTATTCACGATCCATCTTTTAGTTATAATTAATTAAGCGATTCCGTGACTAACAAATTTATATTTTAATGTAGTTATTCATTATATGTAACACAAAATAATGTTAAAATATGGTACGTCAATTAATAGATTTGTAAAAATTAAGTAGTAGTTTGATATTTATTTGAAACCCAACAAAAAAGTGGACGGCGAAGTTAATCCATATTTATATTGTCACCATAACGAGTAATTTAACGCATTATGAATGATCTGATGAGATTAGTTAATTTCGTTGTTTTATGACTGGAAAATGCCTTAATGTCATTAAACATCCAATAAATTTTTTCATACCGAGGGGGCTGAACAACGTTTAAGTGACGACCGATCCATTCATTTTTCGAGTAGGAAAGTCACATGCAAACGAGAGGAGAACTGATTTTTTCTTGGCGGAGTCACTCGCGGGACCTACCGACCTTTGGCGCGAGCGACTCCGCCAAGAAAATATCAATGGCGCTCGTTTGCACGCGACTTCATTACACGAAAGGCGAATGGGACGGTCGTCACTTAAACGCGATCCAGCTGGCGTTGGTTGGCTAGGGGATTCCAAAATAGCGCGAAGCGCCTTTTTTATCAAATAAGACCAACGTGATTTGTCGTGTATTTCAACCGTTTGAACAGTATGTTGAATATAATTAACAAATGCACAACGTCTTACCCCTCCAGCTTTCTTGAATGTATATAGGAGCGGTATTCGAATTATTTCATCATTACATATTCAACCGTCAGGATGGAAGATACCTCAAAAAAGATTATTGCCACTGTAAGAAGGGCATTCGTGCTCGGCAAATTATGTACGTGCGCGGAGTGCAGGCATACCGCACCATCACCAGCACCTTCGGCATCGCCTGCAATGCCAGCACCGATGGCATCGCCAGTAACGCCCACACCACCAGCGACAGCGACACCGTCAGTACGGATTTGGCAGCCCGAGGTCCAGGTGTAGACAAAAAGAAGACCAAGGGCTGAACCTAGGTCGGTTTTAATATCGTTGGGTATTGCTCAACGGTAGGCTCCTGACCCTCCCCTCAGGCCATTTTAATTTGATCGTAGTTTAGTAGTCGTCACTTAGGAAACGAGATATTCGTTTAACATCGATTTGCCTCGTCGCTTGTCAAGTTATAGGCTTGAAAACGAGGTAGCCGCTTAATACCTGACCTATAAAAATGTTAACAGTCCAAACAAGGTTTCTATTAATTTTTTTTTAATGTATACTTCACAAAATATTAAGAATTAGTTTTATTTTCTAAGCAAAAAACAAAATCAAATTCCATGTTTCATGTTTTTGAAAAAAAAAATCAATAATTCTATAAGCTCTCACTAACACAAAACATTTCAAACACGCTGGTGCGGTGGGGTTCTATATGACTAAGACCGGGCCGGTTACACAGTCATATCTACTTCGACTTTCAGACAACTAACATGGAAGAAGAAAGACCCGAAAGCAGAAGCTCATCAATATTTAGCGACGACACCGTCGCCGGCAACGTTGAAGACCTGGAGGACTTCGACGACGTGGACTTTAAGATTGGACCTCAAGCCCTTCCTGGCCCTTTTTAAGGGCACAAAACAACCGTTCTTTTCATGACCACAGAATACTTTGATCGTAGTTTTAGTTCATATTAGTACTTTTTTACTAAAATTGTATTTATAGAACATACAATATTGGATACAAAGTATAAAGTTTTAGGTGCTCTTGTCTCTATATATACGGCTACCAATACTTATTACAATCGTTTGAAATTAAAATGCCCAATGAGCAAAACCAACCAATCCAATGTCCGGTGGTAGATCCTACTACGGACAATTCTTTGCAAAGGGATTTGAAAGATCCTAGATGGGATGACCTCTGGGACTTTATAATCCAATGGGTGGATAACAACGTCACCGTTGAAGGACCGTGTGACTCTACAACACCATAAAGAGTCGCATGTTTCTGCCACACAACAAAACGGTCACTTTCAGGACCACAAAATAATTTGATCTTAGTTTTAGTTGGTTACAATACTTTGTAACCAATATTTTATATTTTTTTCATAAAAAACATACAATATTGAGATTCGAAGTATTAGAAGTTCTGGCGACAGAACCTGAACTTCTTAAACCGAACCGTGTTTTAGCATAGTTGTAAATACAATCAACAAATAATTACAACTATTGCTATTACGTAGTTTTAGTGGATTATTGACACTTTTTTACTACCTAATATTATGCGAGAAAGGTCCTATACGAAATAAAATACCAAAAAGTATATTTTCAAGCAATTTTTATTCTATATATAAAAATATATATTTGTAAAACAAACATTTCTTAAAATATAAATATCTTTCTATTAAACATATTTTTTTTATTAATCTTCAAAATACATTTACAAAATATATTTACAAATTTAATACTATAAGTTATAAAATAATACTTACAACTACTTAACACCTACTACACAACTTATTAAAATCTGCTAATTGTCTTTTATACCGCTCACCTGCACTTTTTCTAACTGATTTCTAGTAATTGTTTTTCCAGTTCAACTATCGCACTGTTATTTTCACTTACTTTGGCAATGAAGTCTTTTCACTCTTAACATGTCCGGTAGTTTGGTCTTTTGCGAGCTGGTAAAGCCTTCCGCCCCTCCACATTTGGAAGCACCAGTTCCGTTTGGTGATGAAGGAACATCAGATGCTTCTTCGCCTTCATAACACTGTTTAAACCGCCTCTTTAATGGTTTGCGACATCTCAATATCGGAGAGAGTGGTGCATCAGTCTTTACTGGTGAAGACTTTACCTCCGGCACTGGCCGGTGTTGATGGAGTTGGTCTATCGACGCCTTCAATTACTTTGACTTCGACAGACAAAGGTTCTGTCGGTCGCGGTGGTGGTGATAGCCTTGACAAGAAATCGGGTAAAGGTGCGGGCGTCTTTTGTTTCTTGAAGGAAAATTTCTTTCTCGCCTGCCTTTAATTGCCGAATAAAATGTTGTTTTGTCGGCGATTTCCAATTTCGGCATACTCAACAGCTTCTGTAATTTTGAAGATCTTGGAGAAGATGTCCGATTTATACGCGACGCTTTGCGCACAACCACATCACTTAGAACTTTTATTTTCGGCTCCTTCTGCTCACTCCAAGTTTGACGAAATTTTGTCGCAGATTGCACCAACTCTTCATCCCGACCATCATTGAGGGCTTTGTCATCGGTATCCTCTTGCTCCCTGCGCCAATTCTCGAACACACTTGGAGTTAAGACCTCCAGACCACTCATGTTCTCTAACATGTCTTTCTGGGATCCGCAACTTACATTAAGCCCGTCCAAGAGTGAACTTACGCTTTTCGCTCTGGAAGACATCTTCATTTTTTTTTTACTTTAGTTAACTTTGACTTGCACTTACTACTGCACTCTTTGCTGTTCTGACGAACTGTGAAGAGGTCTAGCCAGAAAGTCTGCTTTTATACCTATTTCCCCTACTACACCACCTTTATTCCTTTTGTTTGATGCATCAAGTACAGTATTTAAATTTGTCAAATGCAATGCCAAGGCCAAGGTCAACGTAACCGACAATGCCAGGGTCGTTTTCGAGGTTGTAATTTCCAAGGATTTTTTTTGTCCCTGTCAAGGTTATTTTAAAAAGTAACATATGAATATAGCACAGCGTTTTCAAAATTACAACATATTCAAACATCATGTTGCCAAGTGATGAAGAGCCTGGCGAAGCAGCCAAAACATACAGGCATATACCAGGAGCATTTTCCTTAACTTGTCATCGTTGTAAAAGGCAAGATATCTGCTGGCAGAATGATCTCACACACGATTTCAACTACATTGACTTTCTCAGGATCAAATTTGTTTAATGCGCTTTTTGTGGACTAATTCACTACCAGGACAAGGACATTAATGAACGCCCCATCCGCAGGAGGAATTGGGTCATAGAAGAAATTGTACAGAAGGAATTAACTTATGTATTAGAACTAATCTTTATTTTTTTATTTTTTTTATTGTTATATTTTCATTTTTTGATAATAAAACAATAATCAAGTGAATTTTTTTTGTTACATTTTCATTTTTTAACAATAAAACAATAGTAAAATGAATCTGTATGTGCATTTATTAAACATCACCTAAAATACGTTTTGCAATCCATATTTTTCTGCGTACTCTGTTTATTAATGAAATAGAAACATATATCAGGGTAAAATATAATGATTTCAAATAACAATATCAGAAGTAAACACTATTGATACGTTCGGTCGCAAAAGAAAATTTAAGGATTTTAACTTTATGCGCGGACCTTCAGGAATAAGATTTAAACTTACACCTGACGGGTATTACGACATGGGGAGCAAAAGATTGTGCTACTTAGCGGAACCTCTTGAAGGAGATGATGTGGTCACAAGAAGTTATGTTGATAATAACCTTGCTCAGTATGTGCAAGATACACAGAAAGCTGTACATGACACAAGAATTTTTATTAAAGGTATATTCAAAAACCAACTTGAAGGTTATGTACGCAAGAGATTAATTGAAACTTCTTAAAAACTTAGAGAATAAATTGATGACTCAGTTATGAACTTAATTTTAGAATGTTGAAAATTGAGAAGACTATGGAGGATCTTGTTAACAAAACTGGTCCACTTTAAACATTTACTCGTGGACCTGTGCGTTTAATTTACTGTTAAACAAATTTATCAACAATAACTTTGCCGTTTGTTATGTGTCAATACTTCATTATATTTATATTAAAAAAAAAGGTTCAATAAAAGTAATCAAGTAATGAATACATGTTTTTTATTTAAACAAAAATTATAATACTACTTATATATATTAATGTTTTATGTTCAATGGAACTAATACAAACAATACAAATAATGAAATATGGGTTCATAGGAAATACAGCAGACCATGTCACTTAGGACCCGATAACATGGAAAGGGTTCCAACAGAGCTTCATGCTTATGGTATCTTTGTATGCCTGGTATGAGTGAATAATCCCTGAAGGGAGTGCGAAGCCGTTTGGCTTGTAAATCAAAATGAAATATGGATTTTCCAGATTACATGCTGTCCTGACTTAGAAATGATTTAAACACAGTGACTAAATTTGCTAAATTTTTTTCCGGATCAGTTTTGTAAAAATCTGTGTCTACATGTCCCCAAGGTAGAGTTTTGGTTGAATGGGGAATTACATAACGTTTAACATCGCCATGTGATAATGCTACTTTATTTATTATGCTGGTATAAATGTTATGCAATTCCCATCTAAATGTTTTCATATTTCTGGATAACAGATTTTTTAATACTTTTGGCTTTTGTTTAATTCATTATTAATAGACTTTACATAGTAAGTTTACGGTACCATAAAAACTTATTATCGAGTCACCAGGAAACTCATCTTTAGTTCTACCAACCACAGAATTACTTTTAATTATGTTGAAATTATTTATTTCGTGGTAATTTGGGGTATCAAATTTTTCGAGGTTTTCTGATATAGTTTGATAAAAGTTTTCTGTGTACACTTTTAATATAAGCGAGTCAGTATCGGT
This sequence comes from Diaprepes abbreviatus, assembly GCA_034092305.1. Taxonomy (NCBI): domain Eukaryota; kingdom Metazoa; phylum Arthropoda; class Insecta; order Coleoptera; family Curculionidae; genus Diaprepes; species Diaprepes abbreviatus. The sequence continues at coordinate 2,406,729 of JASJET010000103.1, forward strand.
GTAAAGTAATGAAGCATCATCGCCAAACTTGGATTTAATAAAATTTGATATATCTAATATGGAAAATCCAATATAAATTGGTTTATGGTACAATATTTAAATTTTATTCATATGTATAGAAACAAAGTTTTCGGTAAATATCGAGCTACTATGGAAATTGGGACGGGATATTAATGCTCTAGCTCCACTTTTGACTACATTGTTTCCCCAATGCGTTACTAATTTTATATACCTACGATTTTCCACGTTTTCCATAGTTTTGCCAAAAATCGCGTTATTTTTTAATTTCGCGAATTTTTTTGTGCCTTTGTTACGTAAATTGATATTAAAATCAATATACGTTTTTAGCCATTTTGATTGGTTAAACTGAGTTTGCATTACCACTAAGCCGTTGGCGATGTCTTGTTTTAAAGTTCTATAGTGTGCATTGTATTTTCTTTTATCTTGTACATTAGGAATTAATTTCGGAAATTTGGCGTTTTCTGTTGGCGGTATGATATTTTCTACTAGAAATGGAAGATCAGAATTTACATCATGCAACTCAGTCGGATAATGCACATCCACTTCCAAAACTTAAGCATGTAAACTATCATCAGCAACAGCCATAGTATTTAAATTGAGTATTTCGCGCTCTATTAACCATCGAAAACCGCCATATAGTAATGCTTGTGACATACTATGATCATATAGATTTGTAGCATCAAGATATGTTATAAATTAAGATGGTTTTGTTGGGTCTGGTAAATAAATATTATTATCGATGTTCTTTCTTTCTGTATACTGTAGCTCTACCTTAGTCATACGCAACATATAATCAAATGATTAACTTGGAAAGGTATCGTAATGTGCTGGATCCAATTTATCGAATTTTAAACAATTATTCCGAAATTGTTCAAAAACATCGCACAATAGCGACACATGTGATTTTAAATACACGTCTGAATAGTCCACCAAAATTTACACCCAAACAAGCACCATAATTCTTTTGCTCGCCTATAGCTTTCATCGCTAATGTGATCTTCCCGTAAATTATCATAAAATTGATCTTTACTTGGAAGATATGTATTTTTCATTTTTTCTATAAAGCTATAGAGAAAACACCCTTTTGAAGCATCAAATTAAATTGTTCGATATTTGAAAAATATTTCCGCGTTTCAATAAAATCATTATCGTTTAAACCGCTACTTAAATTTTCCAAAGACGTTGACAGAAATTTAAAACTGTCAATGAACAGCAACTTTAAATATTTCCTCTTGACTTTTCCACATTTATTATCAAAATAATTGTGCACCTAAATGCTTTTGGTAAAGGATATGTAATTTTCTTTACTTTTAGCCCCATATTTACATAACACTTTTATAAATAAATGGCTGTCGTAGCCACTTAAGTTATGAAATATGATAGGGATAAAATAAGGTAATTTATAATTTAAATTACAACCGAAATGTGTAGCACTAAATCTTCATCACCAGTTATGTGACAATGATCTCTTATTTTAATCTCACCGTCTGTAAAAGGGCCTTCATATATACCACATATTTTAGCATCATTAAACTCCACAATGACTTGAGCTGCATTATTTCCCCGAAATAGCTTAACTTTCGAAATTGAATCGTCAAAAGGGCATTTAATTAAATAAGCAAAAGAATATAGTTCATGTTTAAAACTTTTTACAGTGTAAGAATTTTGTGGGTTTAGTTGTACCGTTGCAACAGGTTTTAAAACAGATTCGAAATCTGCATAAACCACGAATGGAACGACAATTTGCTTTTCTACACCATCGAATTTTAAAATATTTCCCGGCACACTCTACATTCTTTGTTGTTGACAACTAATTTGATTTAAAACTGAGCGAGATAAATCCTTAATCCAACAATAATGATTTTTTGAACAAGGTGTATCACAAAAATGTTCACCGCCATCTTTACTACTACAGTCTTTTGTAATTAACAATAAATTTACATGCCTATCCAACTTTCTGGATGTATACCTTTGTGGACCAACTTCATCCATTACTTTATTATTTTCATATTTAGATTCGAGACCGTATAGGTTAATGAATATGTTGTTCATTTCCTAATTTTTTTTTAATTTCACGTAATTTTACTGGAAAATCCATACCTCTTAAATTTAGCACTCTAGAAAAATGGAGATAGGATGTCAGGTTTGAAGGAGCTGCTGCTGGCGGAACCGATGCTGATGTTACAGCCCACGAAAAGCAAAATTCATCCTGGTTGATCACATTGATAACATAGGCGTAAAATTGTTGATGCTGACTTCTAAGTATAAAATTCGCACAAGTGCTCATCCTATAACAAAAAAAACTATAAAAACCAGTTTAGTATATCGGGTTTTGATTTTTACTTACCTGAATCTTTCTTCTGAAACTCTGTCGCCTGCGTTTTTATTAATTCGGTGAAAGAATGGTTAACAGCATCCAAATCATTTTCTGCAGTAATTATCTCATTAACACTCGCCAACAGCTGTCATGTTAACTTTTAAAGCGTGATGCACACGTAATACATTGTTGACAAGTTCCACTCCCTTCGATTTAATATCTGCAAAAAACATTACCTAATCGGAATGCTCCATATCACTGCTAATCCGATAGGTTGCAATTCTCTTTTTGAAAGCACATTCAAGGAGTTGCACACCATGACATACCGGTAAACATGAATTATTTTTATGTTGTTGTGTTCATTGATGTGCTAACATATAATTTACGGGAACATCCACAATACATATAACACAATGAATTACTGGAATCACCGATGTACACCCTTCAATTCGTTGCTGTTTTCCTCCTGGCAATTCATTAATCCTCACCGCAGACGATTCTCTTTTATGACACTTATATTATAACTATTGGTAAACTTAAAACCGCAATTTTCACAAACATATGCCATGATTTGCCAAATAATAATACATGTACTACCTATGCAAGTCACAGACAACTGATAAATTAAACTGCCCATATACTATATATAAAACTATTCAAGGTCGCCCTTAACTATGCCACATAACTTCAAGGTCACACACCAAAGACGACTTCCAGCAAAGTCAAGACGACCTTGAACAAGGTCAAGACCGAGGACACGCACAACCTTGAACACGGCCTTTTTAAGGTCAAAGCCATATCAGCGCAGGGTCGAATATCATGACCAATGTGCGGGCTCAAGATTAAGGTCAAGATCAAGGATTGTGGGGGGTTGAGCGCATCGGGTAATGCTCGCTATTCCCAACTCCATATGTTGCTATAGATCGACCAGACTGACACTATAACTCTTGTAGTAAGGTGGCATTCCTGATAGAGGATAGGTTACTACAGGGATATCTTAGGAAGTCAGCTCATCAAATCTTATTTCCAGCGTTCTCTATTTCCACCTATAATCTAATCGCTAGCTTGAGACACCAACTAAGTCAACATCAGAAGAGAGCGAAGGAAATAATTTCTGGTACGTCTTATAATCGGATAGATTTAAACAGCTGTCAAATAATGACTGCATTAGTCAATATTCTGCAGTGAGCAAAGGAAACACAATAGGAAAGCACCTCATTAATTCAGCTCATTAAACTATCAGTATTGGACAGATTTTAAATAGTTGGAGGGTGCCGCGAAACTGCCGGCAGCGTATGAGAGATGATAACCTTAATTAAGTACTTGAAACGTGAGAAGCCTATATGAAACAGGAAAGATGCATAATTTCTTTATAGAAAGGTTAAGACTAAAGGTATATGTTATGAGAATCAGCGAAATATGCAGGTCCGTACACGGGTATCCTTGACGAGGAAAATTTCATCATATACTATTCGTATAGACAGGACACAGAACGATATCACAGACACGGAATTTTAGGGACGTGCAACAATCATCTCAGAGGAAATATCGGTCATTAAAACCGCCAGTTAACCTCTCAATTAACCTCATTTGATTATATACGTTACCAGCTGACAAGTTAAATTATGAGATCATAGATTTTTACAAAGATATAAACAGAGCGTTGAAGATTTCCAAAAAGGAAGAGATTGTGATAGTATTGGGTAAATTTAATGCTAAAGTGGATAAAGGTAAATAAGAGGAATTAGTAGGCAATGTCGGCATAGGAGGTAGATATGAATGTTGATAGAATCCTGCCAAGAGAAAGAATTCATTATATCCTGCATCTACTCCCTGTTTCCACCATGTAGAGTGCATAAGTAGTGAACATAACCCGATCCTCTTCATCCTCCCACTCCTCGACCTTGACCTTGACCTTGTCCCACCCCTCTTTGGTCCCGCCCACATGCCCTTCTCATTGACCTTGAAAGTGCACGTGTGCTTTGGCCTTAACCTTGTGTTCAAGGTTGTGTGTGTGTGACCTTGACCTTGACCTTGATCGATACGACCTTGACTTTGTTGGAGGCCATCTTGGGTGTGTGACCTTGAAGTAGTTATTTGTGCATTGTAATAGTGTGGGATGATCTTGAAATGATTTTGACCTTTCAAATTGTTCTATAAAATTGTGTGAGTCTATTTGCATTCATTCAGTGTGAAATGTCAGATACGGAACTATCTAAAGAAAAAATTATAGAGCAAGTCGGCAGAGTAATTTGTTTATATCAGAGTAATTTAAAAAGTTTGTGTGATTTTGAAGAGAAGGATCTAGCATTTTTTCCTCTCGAATATTTAAAAACTTGCGTTGATACGCTGAGTTTACGGCAAATTTGGGATAAGCTGCCAGCGCCATATCGGTGTGACAAGGAACTACAGTTAAGCTTACCCTGTTACATTCACTATGAACAAATATATCGTCATTATATAGATGGGCCACCACTAGTAATAAAAAAGTGTCGTGAATGTAAAAAACGAGTGAATAATATGAATAGTGCTTTGCAAGAGATAGTAAAAAAATTGGGTGATGAGTTCACTGAAACGGCTAGTAATTATTTCAATGATGCAATGAAAAGTCGAGCAGAATGGGCGTCGCGCTATTGTGATTTGGCTTATGAATATGAAAAGGCTGCGAATGCATGTCGTAAATATTGCAGCAAAACAATAAATTTACAAGACTTTGTTCGTGAAATAAAAAAGTTGGGGTTTAGTGACTGCTTGGAAAAACTGATTAGGTTCATTGCAAATCCGGTTGTGTTAGATGAAATTAGAGTGTAGGACTTAAGTTTAACGTAGTAGTAGTTAATATGGAAAGTTTAGTGCGAGAAATGTACGAAGAATTTCTAATTTCTGCAGCCTGTTCGGAATTTTACGCATATGAAATGCAAGACTCGGAGGCTCAGGATTTTAGTGTATTTTTTAAGTATATGGACCATGCCGAAGTGTGTCTTTTAGCGAGTATAGTTTGTAAGAATTTTCTAAGAAATAAAAACAAACAATTATTATTGAACAAATTAAAAAAATTAGGTTTAGGTGATAATGTTACACGTATAGAAGAATGGCAGAAAAAAATCAATGAATAAAGTACATAAAATGTAGTTATTTGTTTCATTAAATTTTATCCTTGAAGTTATCCTTATACCAATTTAAATGTGTGACGTCATTTGACCTTGAATACTCCTCCCACTATTTCTATCGTTAAGCTACCCCCACCATTGTTACAATTCGACCTTGAAACCTCGCTATAAAGGTTAGTGGGAAAAGAAGTGACTTCAAACAGTCGCAGATATCAGTGGCATAAACATCAAATATTGTGTTCGTGTAGTGTTCTGAAAGTGCTTTTATATTCACGGTAATTTTCGGATTTATATAACATTTTTTCAATAATAAGTATTGCAAAAGAAACTCTAGATGAAATTAATGAAATGTTCAGCAAAGATTTCGAGGTTTTAGAGAGAAAAAAGGTTACCGAAATGATTGTAGGCAAAGTGTATAAAATTGTAAAGATGGTTTCAATGACTACACGATTTGGTAAAACTCTTTTAGTGGCTTTACACGATGACGGTGATAATAGCACATTTGATACTTTTTTGCCAAAACGTGTGGCCGAAACACTATCTGACGATATTGTAGATATTATGAGTAAAACTAAAGGTAAATACACTCTAACTTATTTGGGGCAGGGCACTAGAGTTTTTGGAAACAATACTCGAACATTATTACGTTTTGGCTCATTGGAGTAAATTGTATGTAAATTGTTTGAAAAAAAGGATGTAATTAAATTTAAAATATAGTTGCCCATGTCAGAATACTTACGCGTGTTCATTATTTCTGTTAAAGATGTCTGCTGATGCGACGACGACGACCGCCAACGAATGTGTAGATAGATACATATTTTGGTTGGGGAGAGAATTAAGAAATATGGCTCACGATATGTTAGATAGCGTAAATGATTGGTCGCATATTGATGCAACCAAAGATCAATATAAGAACGAGATCAGGAATGCAATCAATTTTATGGCTGGGGCACACTTGTGCGACAAATTTTTATATGGTTCCATAGACATGGATACATTTTGTGCTGAAATGGTTGAAGAAGAATTAAAAGAATACCTCGTCAATATTCCACATTTACCAGGTGAGCTTGCTGCAAAATATGAATTGGTTTCTGCAACAGCAACAGCCCAAGACGTTGACGATCGAAATAGTGTCAGATGGGATAGAATTATGAGCAACGAAAATGAAGACATGGAAAATTAATTTTTTATAATTTTTGTATTTGTGCAATTAAATAACTGTAAATAAATATCTGTTACAATCATAGTTTTGTTTTATTTCTTTTATAAACATACCAACCCAGTAGATCATAGTCAGTGTTTCTTTTTCTCAGCTGAAATATTTAATACAAGTAGGGCAAATAAAAATAAAATAGTTTAGTAAAGATTGAAAATGAATCGAGGAAACAACACAATTGATAAATTTGGTCGTCAGAAATGTAATGAAAAATATCATATATTATCTGGACCACAAGGGATTGGTTTTAAACTTACAGCGGATGGGCAGTATGATATGGGTGGAAAAATCATAACCAACTTAGGCGAACCTAAAGATAATGACGATGCTGTGACAAAACACTTTGTTAATAGAAAGTTTTACAATTTTGCAGTTGTAATATGTGACATATTTAACAAGGATGTCCTCCTCATGATATACCAAAATAATAGTGAGCTTAAAACAAAAATTGAAGTTATTCAGAAAATACTCTATCATCAGCCTTTAAATGACTCATTAAGCGCACTGTCGTACGGCTCGACTTCAAAAAAAATCTAAAAAAAGGGAAAGCAGGTTAAAGAATAGGAGAACGCACTCTGAGTGGCATAGCCTTGAAGATAACGTCGTAGTCGTCGGTGAATTGGACCTTCCCTCCAAGAATATTGAAATGTTATTTATGTGTATGATGTTTTATTGTCATTGTTTTTAATGATGAAGATTGAAATAAAAAACTTTATTTTACAATATATTGTTTATTTATTTTACATTTTAAATTAAAAATATAGTCATACAATATGTTATTTAAACAATATTAGCTTTATCTATCCAAGAGTTGAAGTGGTTGGGGAATCCTAGCCATTTGACAAATAATTGATCGATGTGATTTTTCTTACGTTGTCTAAGGACCTTTTCTACTAGATAAACGACAGGACTGCTTGTTTTTTGTAGTTCTGATTCGTAAAAACACCCTCTTATAGGTTGACCTTCTAACGATTCCAACAAGTAAGTAGATGGATTTGTAACGTTAACTTTTACAACTTTAAACACTTCGGCTGACCAAGAGGGCGTATATCCTTTCTCGAATAAGCTTTTGTACTTGCTAATACGCACAATGTCACCCATGGAAAACTTAAATTTTTTAGGTACCATTTTTAAATAATCATATGCTTTAATATGTGTTTTTTCTTGCACGTCTGCAGGCTTCATTCCAATGGTGCGATGTTTCGAATGGTTATAGGTTTTTGTTACTGCCGATAATATATGTATCCATTTGTAAGATCCTCTTGTCGAGAATTGTTTAAATAAATTATTTTTTAAAGTCCTTATGACTCGCTCAACAATTGCAGCTTTCTTTGTACTGTAAGTGGAATAATGATTTATATTATATTTTTTCATCAGGGCTTGAAAGTTTGTATTATAGAACTCCTTTCCTTGGTCACATTGCAGATTTGTTGGTGTATATGATGCCTCTTCAATGATGCTTTTCATCGCATTAGTAACTTCTATACCAGTCTTGTTTTTTATGGCTTTGGTATAGACAAATTTAGAGTAACAATTTATACAGACCAAAATATAACGATAACCACCGTTTTCATCAGAATACTGTTGCATTTCAGCCAGATCAATTTGCCCAAATCTCTGTAACCTTTTATTATCGTGCGCCGTCTTACAAAATTTTTTCTAGCCGTTCTATGTAGTTCATTAACAATCTTGATTTTTTCTAGACTAGGCTCCATATTATACGTAATATTAAAGGTTTCAGATCGAATGAAGAACTGAATAATATCATTAAATATTGAGCTTAATATATTATATCTTCTTCTAGTAATTCCTCTATGATTGACATAATTTCATTTTCGTGTCCAGTGTGACCGGCCATTTTGGAACTCCACAACAAATGTAAACGATCCACCAACTCTTTAGCTTTGTTCCAATAGACATATTGAAATTTTTTCGAAGATAATTTCTTTTTTGTGGGTAACTGTAGTTTTTCAGAGAGATTTTTTCTTGTAATAGTACCACCTAATTTAGTGCCCATTATCAGAGGTTTAATAATTCGTAAATATTTGTTCCATCTGGTCTCCCGTAAACCATCACTTTTTTTAAAATTGTTGTAGACAGCACTCGTTGATTCCAGAATTTCCTTGTACGTTGAAAGTACATTATCACTTAATTGTTGTTCCTTGCCTACACTTGGGGGTGTTTTAAGAAATAACAAATCATAAAGTGCCGGTGATCCACCATATTCTGCAATATTTTTCCCTTTTCTGTATAAGACAATATTTCCATTTCGAAAACGCACCTCTAAATTACCAATAAAATTTTTGTTATGATCTGTTTTTGAACCAAAACGTACACCATATGCAGTATCGTATAGAGATGGTTTCGAACGTAATCCTTTCAGGTGTGCGTTTAAAGTATCGGAAGTTGTGGTGTCAGCGGATGCGAGAGATGTATTAGTTGATGTCGAGGGTGTATCAAACACTGATTGGCTAATATCTTCTTTTGAAATGCGATGCTGCTGCTGCTGAATAGGTGTGGAGGTTTGAATGGAATGTGTAGGTTGGGGAAAACCTGATATTTGAGTCCACTGCACTGATGTACTGAGACTATGTGACTTTGTAGCTGGATAATGTTGTTGCTGTTGTTGTTGTTGTTGTTGTTGCTGCTGCTGCTGCTGCTGACGTTGCTTAACCACATCAGATATAGTTGTCAACGGCTTAGAAATGGGTTCGTAAAACTTTTCCAATTCCACAACATTAAATTCTTTAGCCGCTTTAATTTGTTTAAATTTTTTTCTGACGGCATTGGTAGCTTCCACTAGTTTACGTTTTAAGTCGATCGCGTTATTCATGATGTTAACAAAGGACGTTTCAACAATCAAATGAGCGTTTTCTCTTATTATTACAGTAATATATAGCTATCAAATCCTTTGCGGTATCTTCCCGATTTCACATCACTGTCTTTATCAATTACTAAAAATCCATACTTATTATCCCAACATTTTGAGCACATTTCTTGAAATTGAGTAAAAGTTAGATCCGGTGAAACGTGGTCGGAAAATATGTGTTTCATATTCAACTCATCTTGTTTAAACATAATAATAAAATTGGCATTGTCTCGCACAAGCTGTTTAGGCACTCGCGAATATGTTTGCGCTAGGAAAAAGGAGTCGATATTTTTATGACGTCCCATGCTAAAGTACGATCTTATAACATCTTGTTTTTCACATATAACATCATCAAAGATAAATATAGAGTTTGGTTTTGCATCGGACGGTTCCACAATATTACTGGAATCACTAAAGGCATAGTAGCCTAAACCTTTGATGGGCGCTAAAATTTTCCTTAAATACTCATATTTCGGTTGATACAGAGATTTCGAGTAAATATAGACATTTTCGAAACGTAGCCCAAGGGGGTGTGTAAGCAGCGAAATCATGACATTAGTTTTTCCACCAATTAACAGGCCGCGAATAGAGGAAGGAAGTAGAGGACCGTGTCTCTTCATTATCTTCTTTTCAAATGTAAGTCCGACTTTTTCATCGAGATTGTCAATAGAAAGTTTTTGTTTAAGATCGATAACGCTCATCTTAGGAAAATTTGATATTTTATAGGCAATTTTTCACAAAAACTGTCATTCAGATGCCGAGCGTCAAACGAAGTGGACGGTTTCACGTTTCCAATAAAACTGGACACGGTATTGTGAATTCGTTAATAAATAAATTACCATTCGAGGTACACATTCCCGGTTATCAATATTGCGGACCCGGAACAAAAGTAATAAAACGTGTAACAAGAGGTGATCCAGGCATTAATCCTTTGGATGCCGCATGCAAAAAACACGATTTAGCCTATTTACATAATAAAGACAACATAAGTGCGAGACATCGAGCGGATTACGAGCTCGAACAAAGTGCTTGGAATAGAGTAAAATCGAAAGATTCCAGTTTAGGTGAAAAAACAGCAGCTTGGTTAGTTACAAACATTATGAAAGGAAAACAACGTTTTGGTATGGGTGTACCATCATCATTATCAACAAAAAAACATCTAGTAAAGGCACACGTCATACAAAAAGGAAAGGTGTTAATAAAAATCGACATGTTCGGAAAGTCAGTTTCGGAACACCTATTCGACAAGCAGTTCGAAAGGAATTATTAAAAGCCGGAAGTAAAAATGTATTGGAAAAAAATGTCATGAATGCATCTAAAATAGCTCTGTCGGCAGCACGTAGATCGGTAAAAGCGGCAGGTGGCAAAAGGAAGGTTCGTACACCGAGAATAATACCGATTCCTAAAACTGGTGGAATATTACCATTAATACCAATTTTTGCCGGGTTATCGGCTCTGGTTTCATTAGCCGGTGGGGCAGCGGGAATTGTGCGCGCCATAAAAGCTGTAAAAAAAAGCAGCGAAGATAAAACCGGTGCCGGCCTGTATTTAAAATCGAAAGAAAATGGTTTGTTTCTAAAGCCATATCGTAAAGGTATGGGATAATTTTTAAATCGTAGATCAAAAAACTAATTGAATCCCTACCTCGAAGACCACTATCTAACATCGATATAGAAAAATATGCCAAAAAGAAAAGAATAGGACACTTTCGAGGCGTTTATATGAGGGATTCATTACCTAGACAAGGTCCTCGACGTTACGAAGCAGTAATAGTGAATTTGGATAGTACGCATGGTGCTGGGACTCATTGGGTAGCTTATAGAAAAAATAATTCTAAAGTAACATATTATGACAGCTTCGGCGATTTACCCCCACCGATCGAATTGGTACGATATCTACAAACGGGATCGGAACCATCAAAAATTATTTACTATACATACGATCGTCAGCAGGATTTTGGAACAGTCTGGTGTGGACATTTGTGCTTAAAGTTTCTTGTCGAATCATCAGCGTAAAAGAGGTCATCATCATCGTCACCATTAACACCGCAAATGGATCGCAATAACTATACTAAAATGTTGCAATCACTGAAAGCATTTCATCTAGCCGGTGGATTAAGGAAAATTACCGTGAAACAGTTAGAAAACATGCCCAAGGAAGTAATGATTGCATTAGCCCCAAATGAAATTCCATTCGTTTGGGAAAAGTTGCCCGAGCACCTCAAAAGCGATATCGATATATTAAAATATCAGTGCGGTTGCAAACATTATTTCAGCAGAAGCAATTTAAACGAGGTTACGGCTGATGAGGATCTTACGGCTAGAAAAATATTTTGTTGTTATTGCAAAATCAGCGATGTGCGCGTAAAAGCAGAAAATAGCATAAAAACATCACTATCTAATGCAGTGAGAAAAGGTGTGAAGATGAATCTTTTTAAATGTTGCCGCTAAGAATAAAACCGAGATGTGTGATGTTTTAATGGTTAGTCATGTCTTATACGTTCACACTAACAGGACACTCGAGCGTCTTAAGCGCCGATTTTTATCCACCAGTCGAATTAAATAGAGAAAACAAATATGGTCTGGCATTGCTGGGATTTTACACATACAATTCAATTTTTAATGTGAACGAAAGCAACAATAAGTTTGCCTACATGAAGGAGGGTTACACCACCGAGCCGATACAATTGCAGATTCCACCTGGGGCCTATGAAATAGATGAGATAGGTAAAGCTATGTCGGAGGATTTGAGGATTTCAACTGAAGAAAAGAACGATGGAATCTTTTACTTGGTCGCTAATAATAATACGCTGAAATGTGAACTGAAATCCCAATATACTATAGATTTCCGGGGAGAGGCGAGTATCGGTAAAATGTTAGGATTTAATCATACAGTGTTAAAAAGAGACAAAAAGCACGAATCAACCGAGATGGTGGAAATAATGAAAGTACGCATCATACGCGTAGATTGTAATATAATCTCCGGAGCATATATGAATTCCGTGGAAGGTCATGCCTTGTTCGAATTCGATATCGACGTGGAGCCCGGTTACAAAATCAGTAAAGAACCACAAAATAATATTTATATGCCGTTAATGCCGGCAGGACGTCAGTTTATCGACAACATTACTCTTCGCATCTTGGACGATAGCGGTGATCTAATCAATTTTCAAGGCGAGAAAATAATCGTGAAATTGGAACTGAAGAAACTTTCATAGAAATGGGTTTTTGCTTCAATCGTCAATTGTGTGAGCTGTCGACTAAGATGGGGGAACCGCCGAAACATAATAAAAGTAAAAGAAGAGTTAACGTCAAGGTTAGTCGTCGTCCAGACGTTAGATCACAAACATCTCAACAGTTATCTGCCGAAGACTATAAATTTTTAAAATCAATCGGTCTTAAAGTGCGAAAATGATTTCCACCACCAGCGATAAAATAGAGGTTTTCTCCGAACCCATCTTGGACAATTCCATTATTAGTCTAGAAGAGCATACGTATAAACCATACGGATCTCCATCATTCAACAATTCGGATGAAGTCCGTATCCCCATTAATTTTCAAGATATTATACTGGATATCGCCGAAAGTTACATATATATCGAAGGAAAATTTAAACCCATAGACGCAACGAAAAGATTTTTTTTATCAAATAATGCCCTCGCATTTTTGTTCGATGAAATTCGCTACGAGATGGGAGGTGAGCAGGTCGCCGTGGTTCGTAAACCTGGAGTTACGACGACATTAAAAACCATGGTTTCATTCGGAAGTTTGCAACAAAGATCTCTCATGACGTGCGGATGGAGTCTCGACGAAGCAAACCAAGATATCGTAGACACGGCAAGTAACGTATTCTCCGGGAAATTACCCTTAAAATATCTTATGGGATTCGCCGAAGATTACGCAAAAGTTATTTTCAACATAAAACAAGACCTTATTATGATTATAGCTCGCACTTTTACCAATTGCTACGTCGGCGAAGTAGAGGCAGAAATTAGTATCGACAAAATCGAATGGAAAATTCGTCACATCATTCCAGACGACAGGCAAAAATTGAAAATACTGTCTCGCATTAATAAAGGTGGAAACAATGCCAGTATTCAAATGGCATATCGTAAATGGGATCTGTACGAATTACCAGCTTTAAGGCAAACATCTTCCGACGTGTGGGCCTTGAGAACGAGTACAAGTCTGGAAAGACCGCGCTATATAATCGTCGGGTTTCAAGACAGCAATAATTGCAACAAGAAAGAAAAAAACGCAACCCAGTATACCCACGCCGACGTATGCGACATTAGACTGTATCTGAATTCAACCGTTTATCCCTACGAAAGATGGAATTTAGATTTCGCCAAGAAACTGTATGCAGCAGCCTATTACAATTACGAAAACTTCCAAAGGAGCTACTACGGGCGCGAAATAAACGATCCAATGATAACGTTCGCGGAATATATGAAAAACCCCGTTTTTATTATCAATTGCAGTCATCAACCAGAGGCGATTAACTCATCCACAGTGGATGTGAAATTGGAGTTCCAAACGAGAAAGAATAAATTCCCCAAAGACACTAAAGTGTACGCATTAGTTATTCACGACTCATTTTTTAGTTATAATGTATTAAACGGTTCGGTGACCAATAAATCTATATTTTAATGTATCTATTATATGTAACACAAAATAATGTTAAAATAGGGTACTTGAATCAATAAATTTGTAATGAGTGAAGTAGTAGTTTTATATTTATTTGAAACCCAACAAAAAAAAAAGCGGACGGAAAAGCCCGCTCTTTAAGAAAGGAGTACGGGAGTTTAGATAATGGTGGTTTATTAAGTGGAAAAACGAGCTTAAATAACACAAGAAAAAATTTTTAAGGCAAAATATGAAAACAACGATTTAGAAAATTTGTAGGAAAGTAACGGTTAGGAATAGGGAAAAAAGTTATAAGAAAAAATTATAGAGGAAATCGAGTACTATAAGTAGACATTTTTCCCGATAGTAAAAACGTAAAAAAATATTTTTTTCAAAAAAAAATTGAAAATGGTGAATGCGCGCCAAAGTTGAAGTTTTGGAGCAAAATAATATTAGGAAATTAGAAAGAAAATTTTTTTCTACATATGGTAGTATTTTTCAAAATTCGGAAAGATGAAATTTTAAGAAAAGGGTTATAGTAAGTTAGTAATTTGGATTTTTTAAAGCGCTGTAGCTCGGGAACCATTCAAGATACAAAAAAAATAAAAGCACTTCGATTGCCCAAAATTTTGAGGATGGTGTAAAAAAAATATATTTTTTTTTTCGAAAATGCTGAATACGCGCTAAAGTTGAAGATTTAGAGAAAAACGGTATTGGGAAATTAAAGAGAAAATTTTTTTCTACATAGTGTAGTATTTTTGAAAATTCGAAAAAATGAAATTTGAAAAAAAGGGTTATAGAAAGTTAGTATTTTGAATTATTTAAAGCGCTGTAACTCCGGAACCGTTCAAGATAGAGAAAAAATAAAAGCACTTTAATTACCTAGAATTTTGAGGAGAATCCAATGGTGAAAAAAAAATTTTGAAAAATTTGAAAATAAAGAAAATATAGACTAAAAAATTCCAAAAATCTATAGAAAGGAAGTTCGACGGTCTCATGGGAGTATCGGAAACTTGTAGGGGAAGGTTTGGAAAGTTGTAGAGGTTTTTTATAAATCCGCCCCTTCTCCTGGTTGTCTATGCCCCCATAAGCCCCACACTCTCCCTGGCCCTTTTTAAGGGCACACAACAACGGTCCTTTTCAGGACCACAAAATACTTTGATCGTAGTTTTAGTACATATTAGTACTTTGTTACTAATATTGTATGTATAGAATATACAATATTAGATACAAAGTATTAAAAGTTTAGGTGCTGGTGGAACCCAGCTAAATCGTTCGTTCGTATTTGAGAGCACAAACAACTTTTGGTCTCAATACGTAATACGACATTTGTTTTCACCCCCCACCATTAATTTGTCTCTATATATACGACCACCAATACTTAATACAATTATTTTAGTTCAACATGTCTGCGAGTCAACAACAACCCATCCAATGCCCTGTGATAGATTCTACCACAGAGAATTGTCTCGAGTGGGAGTCGGACGATCCCAGATGGGATGAACTTTGGCGGTTCATCATCGAATATGCAGAGGACAGCACCGCCACCACCGCCGTTGATGATGACGGGCCGTGCGACTCCACAACACAATAAAGAGTCGTATGTTTTACAACCAAACGGTCCTTATCAGGACCACAAAATAATTTGATCGTAGTTTTAGTTGGTTATAATACTTTGTAACCAATATTTTATGTTTTTTTTCATAAAAACATACAATATTGAGATGCAAAGTATTAGAAGTTCTGGCGACAGAACCTTAACTTCTTAAACCGAACCATGTTTTAGCATACTTGTAAATATTATCAAAAAATATTTACAACTATTGCTATTGCGTAGTTTTAGTGGATTATTCACTTTTTTTTATTACCTAATATTATGTGGGACAGGGCCTATATGAAATAACACACAAAAATAAATTTTCAAGTCATTTTTATTCTCTTTATAAAATATAAAAATCGGATCAAAGACTTTTTTTTATTATTAACTACAATATATATATATATATATATATATATATATATATATATATATATTTACAAACTTAATACTATAAATTAAAAGCTAATACCTACAACTACCTAACACCTACTACATAATTTATTAAAGTCCTCTAATTGTCTTTTATACCGCGCAGATTCCATCTTTTTTAACTCTAATTGTCTTTCCAGTTCTAAAATGTCACTCTCACACGCACTCACTTTTTTCACTAAGTGTTTTTTCATTCGATAAATGTCTGTTAGTTTGCTCTTCTGAGAGTTGGTGAAGTCTTCAACCCACTCCGGTTGCGATGGCTCGGAATATATTAAAGAAGAAGAAGCGGTTTCGTTTGGTGAAGACGACGAAGCAGCGGAAACTTCATCCCTTCAAAACACCGCTTAAACCGCTTCTTCATAGGTTTCCGGCACCCCAATATCGGCGACAGTGGCGCTGGGGAAGACTTTACCTCCGACACTACTCCCTGCTCTACGCTGGCCGGTGTTGGTTGCGTTGGTGGTGTTGGCCCATCGGGGCCTTCTATCACTTGCACTTCTACCGACAACGGCTCTTGTGGTGCTGTTTTCAGGAAGTCGGGTAATGGAACAGGGGTGGAGGGATGCTTAAAGTTAAACTTCTTCTTCTTTCCTTGTCCCACACCTTTAATCGCCGAATAAAAGGTTTTTTTTATCGGCGATTTCCGACTTCCGCATAGTCAAAAGCTTTTTTAATTTAGAAGCTTTCGGAGAAGATTCCCTGTTAGGCCGCGATGCTTTTCGCACAACCACATCACTTATTACGTTGATCTTCGGCTCCTTCTCCTCCGTCCAACATTCGAGGAATTGCGCAGCCGACTGAACCAACTCTTCGTCGCGACCATCATTCAGGGCTCTGTCTTCGGCATCTTCTTGCTCCCTGCCATTCCAATTCTCGAATACCCCCGGCCTTAACACTTCCAAGCCACTAATGTTATCCAACATGCCTTGTTGCGAACCGCAGCTCACGTCAAGAACATCCAAAAGAGACCTTACACTTGATAACATCTTCGATATTACAACTCACACTATAACTTGATCTTAGTACTGCACTGTTTGGTGTTCTGAAGAACTGTGAAGAGCTCGAGCCAGCAAGTCTGCTTTTATGCCCATTTCCCCCACAGATGCAAGGCCAAGACCAAGGCCGACGTAACCGGCAATACCAGGGTCGTTTTCAAGGTTGTAATTTTCATGGATTTTTTTTGTCCCTGTCAAGGTTATTTTAAAGAAACATATAAATATAGTACTAAACTTGTCAGATGCGAGGCCAAGGCCAAGGTCAAAGTACCCGTCAATGTCAGGGTTATTTTCGAGGTTGTAATTTTCAAGGATTTTTTTTTTGGTCCTGTCAAGGTTATTTTAAAAAGTAATACATAAATAGAGTACAGCGATTGAAAAGTACAACATATTCAAACATCATGTTGCCAACTGATGAACAACCTAGTGAAGCAGCCAAAACATACAGTCATATACCAAAAGCTTTTTATTTAACTTGTCATCATTGTAAAAGACTAGGTATCTGCTGGCGAAATGATCTTACGTACGACTTCAACTACATTGACCTTTTCAGGGTTAAATTTGTACAACGTTTGAACTAGTTTACTACCAGTTCAAGGACATTAATGAACGTGCCATCCAGAGAAGAAATTGGGTCATAGAAGAAGCTTACCTGTACAGAAGAAATTAACTTGTATTTTATTTCTTAATTTTTAATTTTTTTGTTTGTTATATTTTTTATTTTTTAATAATAAAAAGTAAACTCCATCTTTTGTTATATTTTAATTTTTTTTTCAATAAAACAATAGTAAAATGAATCTGTATGTGTATTTATTAAACATCACCTAAAATCCGTTTTGCAATCCATATTTTTCTGCAGAGTCCGTTTATTAATGAAATAGAACCATATATTAGGGTGAAATCTAATGGTTTCAAATCAGTCTCACATAACAATGTAAGAAGTAAACACTATTGATAAGTTCCGTCGCAAAAGAAAATTTAAGGATTTTAACTTTATGCGAGGTCCTTCAGGAATAGGTTTTAAACTTACACCTAATGGAGATTACGACATGGGAAGTAAAAGATTGTGCTATTTAGTAGAACCTCTTGAAGGAGACGACGCGACCACATGAAATTATGTTGATAATAACCTTGCTCAGTGTGTGCAAGATACAAAAGCTTTACATGACTCGACAATTGTTATTAAAGATATATTCAGAAACCAACTTGAAGGTTACGTACGCAAGAAATTAATTGAAACCGGTCAAGAACTTAGAGGATACATTGATGATACTGTTATTGCAATATATGAACTTAGGCAAGACGAACTGCGTGATGAACTTAACTCTAGAATGTTGAAAATTGAAAAGACTATGGAGGATCTTGTCAGCAAACCTGTTTCACATTAAACATTTACTCGTAGACCTGTGCGTTTAATTTACTATTAGACAAATTTTTCAAGAATAACTTTTTCAGTTTGTTATTTGTCGACACTTCATTATATTTATAATTTTAAAATAAAGGTTCAATAAAAAAGCAATCAAGTAATGAATCCATGTTTTTTATTTAAAAAAAAATACAATACTATCGTTACATATTAATGTTGTATGTTCAATAGAAATAATAAAAACAATACAAATAATGAAATATGGATTTTCCAGATTACGTGCTGTCCTGACTTATAAATGATTCCAACAAGGTGACTAAATTTGCTAAGTTTTCTTCCGGGTCTGTTTTGTAAAAATCTATGTCTGCATGCCCCCAAGGTAGAGTTTTGGTTGAACTGGGAATTACATAACGTTTATCATCGCTATGTGACAATGCTACTTTATTTATTATGTTGGTATAAATGTTATGTAATTCACTTCTAAATGTTTTCATCTTTCTTAATATCAAACCACCCCGTTCAACAATTCTTTGGTAGTCTTCCTGATGAAGGTCTTTCTCGATAACACATTTTTTGATACCTTTGGCTTTTTTTAATTCATTATTAATGGACTTTACATAATAAGCCTTCGCGCCGGTACCATAAAAACTTATTATCGGATCACCAGGAAACTCATCTTTCATTCTACCAACTACAGAATTACTTTTAATTATGTTGAAATTATTAATTTCGGGGTAATTTGATGTATCAAATTTTTCGGGGTTTTCTGATATAGTTTGATAAATTTTTCCGTATACACTTTTAATATAAGCGAGTCAGTATCGGTGTAAAGTAACGAAGCATCATCGCCAAACTTGGATTTAACAAAATTATAATAAAAATCGTATATTACAGTCTTTGATATATATATATATATATATATATATATATATATATATATATATATATATATATATATGGAAAATCCGATATAAATTGGTTTATTGTACAATATTTTAACTTTATTCATATGTATAGCAACAAAGTTCTCGGTAAATATCGAGCTACTATTGAAATTGGGGCGGGATATTAGTGCTCTAGCTCCATTTCTGCCTACACTGTTATCCCAATGTGCTACTAATTTTATATCCTTTCGATTTTCCACATTTTCCATAGTTTTACCAAATTTCGCGTTATTTTTTAAATTAAAAGTGTCCTTCGCAAATTTTGTGGTGGCCTTGTTACGTAAATTGGTATTAAAATCAATATACGATTTTAGCCATTTTGATTGCTTAAACTGTAATACTCGATGGGTTTGCATTACCACTAAGCCGTTGGCGATGGCTTGTTTTAAAGTTCTATAGTGTACAATGTATTTTTTTTTATCTTGTAAATTAGGAATTAATTTCGGTAATTTAGCGTTTTCTGTTGGCGGTATGATATTTTCTACTAGAAATGGAAGATCAGAATGTGCATCATGCAACTCAGTCGGATAATGCACATCCACTTCCAAAACGTAGCCATGTAAACTATCATCATCAACAGTCATAATATTTAAATCCAGAATTTCGCGCTCGCTTAACCATCGAAAATCACCATATGGTAATGCTTGTGACATACTATGACCATATAGATTTGTAGCATCAAGGTATGGTATAAATGAAGAAGGTTTTGTTGGGTCATAGTCTGGTAAAAAAATATTATTAGCGATGTGTTTCCTTTCTGTACACTGGCTGATGCCGCCGCGTATACCTTTCTTAAAAAAATGTATCATGTCTATATCAGTTAAGAGCTCTAACTCTACCTTAGTCATACGTAGCATACAATCAAATGATAAACTTGGAAGGGTATAGTAATGTGCTGGATAAAGTTTATCGAATTTTAAACAATTATTCCGAAATTGCTCAAAAACATCGCACAATAGCAACACATCTGATTTTAAATACACGTCTAAATAGTCCCCCAAAGTTTTACACCCAAACAAGCGCCATACTTCTTTTGCTCTTCTATAGCTTTCATCGCTAATATGTTCTTCCCGTAAATTATCATAAAATTGATCTTTACTTGGAAGACATGTATTTTCCATTTTTTCTATAGAGTCAATAAAGCTATAGGGAAAAACACCCTTTTGACGCATCAAATTAAATTGGTTGATATTTGAAAAATGTTTCCGCGTTTCAATAAAATCGTCGTCGTTTAAACCGCTGCCTAAATTTTCCAAAGACGTTGACAGAAATTTAAAACTGTCAATAAATCGCAACTTTAAATATTTCCTCTTGACTTTTCCACATTTACTATCAAAATAATCGTGTACATAAATGCTTTTGGTAAATGATATGTACTTTTCTTTACTTTGAGCCAAAACACCAATTTTATCCCCATATTTACATAACTCTTTTATAAATAAAAGGCTGTCGTAGCCTCTTAAGTTATGAAATATGATAGGGATAAAAGAGGGTAATTTATAATTTAAATTACAAACGGAATGTGCAGCACCAAATCTTTTTGCACCAGTTATGTGACAGTGGTCTCGTACTTTAATCTCGCCCTCTTCAAAAGGGCCTTCACATATACCACATATTTTAGCATCATTAAACTCCCGTTTTTCTTCAGGCGTTAACGGTTTCATAGGCTTAATGTCTTTTAAATATGTGTTGTATAGAGCCCTTAAATCACACTCGATACGATCCACAAAGACTTGAGCTGCATTATTACCGCGAAATAGCTCCAATTTCGAAAGTGAGTCGTCAAAAGAGCATTTAATTAAATAAGCAAAAGAATATGGTTCATGTTTAAAACTTTTTACAGTGTAAGAATTTGGTAGGTTTGGTTGTACCGTTTCAACGGGTTTTAAAACAGATTCGAAATCTGCATAAACCACGAATGGAACGCGCATTTGCTTTTCTATACCCTCGAATTTTAAAATATTTTTCGGCACACTCTTTCCAAATTTATCGATTCTTAAATCCACTGAGGGTGTTTGCGTGAAAATGTGGTTACAATCGTAGCTTTGATGTAAAGTTAAAGCTGACGGTGTACTAAAATAAATGAGGCAACCATCACAGAAACATATTTTATGTTATTGACAACTAATTTGACTTGAAACTAAACGTGATAAATCCCGAATCCAACAATAATGACTCTTTGAACAAGTCGTATCACAAAAATGTTCACCACCATCTTTACTACTACAGTCTTTTGTAATTAACAATAAATTTACATGTCTATCCAACTTTTTTGACGCATACCTCAGTGGACCAATAACTTCATGTATTACTTCATTATTTTCATATTTAGATTCCAGACCGTATACGTTAATTGATATGTTGTTCATTTCCTCAAATTTTTTAATGTCACGTAATTTTACTGGAAAATCCATACCTGTTAAATTTAGCACTCTAGAAAAATGGGGGTAGGATGTCTTCTGTGAAGGCGCTGCCGTTGGAGGAAACAATGCTGATGTTACAGCCCACGCAAAGCAAAATTCGTCCTGGTTAATCCCATTGACGACAGCTCCTTTCTTTTCAATAGAACACGGCAACTTGATGTATGATGAGCCACCCATAGGCATATACTTGTTGATATTAACTTCCAAGTATAAAATTCGCACAAGAGCCCATCCTATAACAAGAAAAATAATATATAAAAATCAGTTTAATATATCGGGTTTTGATTTTTCCATACCTGAATCTTTCTCCTGGAACTCTGTCGCCTGCGTTTTTATTAATTCGGTGAAAGAATGGTAAACGGCATCCAAATCACTTTCTACACTAATTATTTGATTAGCAGTGTTGAAGGATTTTTCACTGAATATTTCTTGTGATGGAAGCATGTACTCGCCAACAGCTGTCATGTTAACTTTTAAAGCATGATGCACACGCAATAAATTATTAACAAGTTCCACCACCTTGGATTTAATGTCTGCAAAGAACATTACGTAATCGGAATGCTCCATATCACTGCTAACCCGATAGGTTGCAATTCTCCTTTTGAAGGAACATTCAACGAGTTGCACACCATGACATACCGGCAAACATGAATTATTTTTATGTTTTTATGTTGTTGTGTTCGTTTATGCGCTGACATATGATTTATTGGAACATCTACATTACATGTAGCGCAATTAATTACCGGAATCGTCGATGTATACTCTTCAATTCGGAGCCGTTTTCCTCCAGGCACTTCATTAAATCTGGCCGCACACGATTCTCTTTTATGACGTCTCATATTATAACTATTAGTAAACTTAGAACCGCAATTTTCACAAACATATGCCATGATTTGTCAAATATTAACACATGTACTACCTATACAAGTCAGAGCCAACTGATGAATGAAACTGCCCCATACCTTATATAAAACCATTCAAGGTCACGTAACATATCTTCGAGGTCACACACCCAAAATGACCTCCAACAAAGTCAAGGTCGCCTCGACCAAGGTCAAGGTCAAGGTCACACACACAACCTTGAGCACAAGGTCAAGGCCAAGGACACGCGCACTTTCAAGGTCAATGACAAGGACATGTAGGCGGGGCCAAAGAGGGGTGGGGCAATGTCAAGGTCAAGGTCGAGGAGTGGGGGGGTGAAGAGGATCGGGTTATGTTCACTACTTGCATACACGGAAAGCGCTTGGTGTTCATCCTGGCAGTAGTACAAGAATCTAAATTGACTTTGTTCTGATTAATAATTTTCGAAACCGCATTAAAAGAATAACAGCATACCCAGGAGTATATATATTTTCAGACCAAAATCCTTTAATAGCTCGTGTCAAACATCGCCTATCAAAAGGGAAGGAACTAATAAACATTTCAGTAATTAGCGTGAAAAAACCAAAAAAGAACACAAAACAGCAGGAAAGGTACGTAGATGAAAAAACATCAATGAAATATGTTGCCACATTAGAACTATGGTTTCTAGCCCAAGACACAACTTTATATATGAAGTAACACTATCAAGGAAGAAGGAATGGATGACGGAGGAAACCTTCAGTTTAATGGAGATAAAAATAAAACACAGTTCGACAACAACATATCAAATATAAAATAACACAAAGATTGATTAGTTAAAAGATCTAACAAGCAAAAGAACAACTGATTATAGAACCTTGCATTTAGATTGATTGAGAAAGAGACATTCATTTGGAATGCATAAAAAAGACAACGAAATCTTTGGAATTCATAAAAAGAATGCTACTGAAGATCTGGTCACGGACAAAGAAGAGATAAGCAGATATGAAGGTAACATACAAGCAAACTTTTCAATAATCAAAGGCAAGACCAAACATCTATTCCATTTTCTGAGAAAAACCTATTCAGCTTCGCGACGATCAAATATAGTAACCGGTCTTAACGGTATACAAACTTATTAACATGGTTTACAATATAGGGCAAATCCTGAACGACTGGCTACTGTCTCACTTTATAATTATCCCAAAGAAATCGAATTCCACTATATATAAGGGACACCGCCTAATATGCCTGATGAGTCACTCACTAAAATTCTTTTTATGCATTCTACACATGCGAATGTTCAAACGATTAGAAGAGTTAGGCGGTGAAATACAATTCGGTTTTAAAAATAGTATGGGAAATTGAGAGAAATTGTTTTATCTTAACACTCATGCAAAATTGTTATGATAAGAATAAGGGTGTACACCGGGGGTTCAAAGATTATGAAAAGGCATTTGATACTATCAAACACGATATCCTCATAATATACTTACATAATGTTAACATAGATCAAAAGATATAAGGATAATTCAGAAACTATATTGAAACCAAGAAGGTAAGATTTAAATAAATCAAGAAAAGACACTCGAAAAATTAGAGGTACGGAAAGTGGTGAATCACCAGTAGTGCATTTTTTCACCAATGCTTTCCAACGTGGAAAATATTTTCTCAAATATATTGGAATATGTTGAAACAGTAACAAAGTTTCAAGATACAAATATAAGTAATTTATGATAAGCGAATGGCACTGGCTAATAACGAATAGAAATTCCGATGCTTCCAAATAAAAATAGCGAACTAGACAAGAGGAATGTCTTGTTTACATATATAGAGAAACAAAATTTATGATCGTAAACAGAAACACCTATTCCAATATCGGAAGAACATTTGACAGTAAAGAACAAATAATGAGGCTGAACACAACATGAATTTAAATGTTCTATCGAGCACTCCAGATAAACATTCTTGAAATTCAAAATGCTTCTGTGTTACCAAAACCTCTTCTTTGCGAACCGTTACAGGATAGGAAATGTTATATATTGGCCAATGATGCTTTATAGGGTGAAAGCATGAACGTTAAAAATTACATCCATGAATAAATTAAGCGCATATGAAATATGACTTCTGAGAAGATTATTTTAAATCTCTAGGTGAACCAAGTACGAAGTGATCATGTACTGAGAAGAGCAGGAGACACAACTTATTTTTTAAGGCAAAATGGGAGAGAAGACGACACGTTAACAACTCTTTTATCTACGGAACATCAGGCAATAGATGGGTATTCATAACTTCGGAGAACTAGGCCAAGTAGCCAAAGAAAGATTACTAACAATGAGATAGTCGCTGACACATCCTGAATGTATGGCACTCTAAGAAAAAGACCAACTATAATAATAATAATAATAAATAAGCTATTTATGTTTTTTGTCGGTTCATATTTATTTAGTTTCCTGACTTCTTTTTTAATTTGTTCATCGAGCTGTTTGTAATGTCATGTGTCACCCATGTTTGACTCATTTGTTGGTTTTTAAGTTATTTTCTCTTGTTCATTCATTTAGGCTTGTTTTCTTATTCGATTTATATTTCCTGCTCATTGCTTGCTTTGTCAATTTCCCAGAAAGGTCTCGGTAAATTATATCTCTTAAGGCAGGGCTTTATAGTTGTTTCAGATCATATGTTGTTCTTGTGTTTATTCACTCTTTCCATTTTTACGTTAAAGACTCTTACTATGGGTTTATGGATAGAATTCAGATTAGTTCCTGGACTTGCAGTTGTTTCTGAATCATTTGTTATTATTATAAAATCTATCTGATTTCTAACGACTTGGTCTGGAGAATCCATTGGAGATATCAAAATGTAAAACCTTCTTGCTGGTAATTTCCTCTTCAATAAATATACTTCGGCGGTCACCACTAGCATTACGTCGCCCAAATCAAACTATAAAATACTTTCTACAATATGCTTTAATCAATTTTGGCATTGAACTCTCCCATGATAATATTTGAATGTTCCCTTTTAAATTTTTTTTAATGTGTGTGAGAGTAAACAGTAATTTTCTCCTACTTCTTGATCACTTTGATTGGTTGTCAAGCATAATCATGTACAATATTAATGCTCATTGGAAATGTATCTGGTTATACATAAAGTTTATGATATTTATGTTAAACTTTTTGTTGATAAAAATTCGTATATTAAGTTCGTGTTCGTTGTCTTTACCAGAATAATATATAGTCTGTTCTCTGACTGTACTGGGTCCATTTTCGGCGCCTGCCCGTTTCCTTCAGAACTTGACTACCACTCCACGTATCTCATAAATGCATATAGACATTTATGAAATTAAAAGGATATTAATACCAATTTTTCTTCGGTGAAACTTCTATTTAAATGAAAATATGTTCCATTAATAAAAAAAATTGATTTAAATTTTTCTAGCAAACGTTTTTGTATCTAAAGCAACGATTTTTGAATAAAAATTAGTTTACCCATGAAAGAAATATATTTTCTCTTGAGGCGTACACGCCATTGATATAATCAGTAACTGTTTAAAGATACTCCAGATTTTTTTTTTCGCAAAATTTGCTCTCTTTTATGAAAGTGTTAAATTGCTTCAAAATCTCTTAGTTTCACTTTAGTATGGCATGATACTACTCTAATTTCAAAATCCTCATTCCTACTCATACAGATCTACCAGAATATTTAATACAAATTTAGATATTCGCTCTGTTTGTCAATGATCATCTCCCCCATGAACACGACAAGTCAATCTGTTTTCCCGGCCTACTGGATCGAACCAATATGGTAATGGGCTCGCTAATACACTATTTATACGGCGATCTTATCTCAGATGGAACGCAGAGGGCCGACCTGCCATCTATCGGCAATATGGCTGTTAATATGCAGATTAGTGGGCCATCTGCATTATTTAGCATTGTTTCCGAGAACAGTTGAGCGCTTTTTACTCGAAGAATTAAGATTTACTTCCGATGGGGGTCTTAATGTTTAATCTTGGGGGAATTAAGAGAGGTAGAACAAACACTTTCTTTCAAAAAATTAAAAGAATATCATAGGTAATGCGCTTAATCTATAAATAACAAATAAGTGTGTACATTTTATTAAGAAGAATTTACAAAGAGGAGACTTATGTTACAAAACATTATTTAACTAAAAATATTTTCAGTATACTCTCTGTGTTATTAAAGACAAATTGAAAGTTTTATCCCTAGCTTATAAATACCTCAGTTATTTGACGTTACAAAGCGGTGGCTGTTAAAGATTTGGTATCTCAATACTAAATCTATTGGAGATTTCATAATTATTTTTGATTTAAGTAGTTTCTACAAATTTTGTTTTCTTCATGTTTCATTCCATATGCTAGGTTAAACATTTTAATGTAGATCTAGGAGAAATTTTTACTTGAAATGATAAAATCTGAGAAAAATTTCAAATAAAGAAAGTCCAGACAGCAGCTTATCAAAAAAGTTAATTTGAAGTCCAATTTTAGCCATATTGGTACGTTTTATTCAATTGTTACCACAACTTTCAACATCACAACTTTCTACTCTTATTTATTATTTGCCAGAGCCAATTTTCCCATTATTAGAATATTGCTCTCATATTTGAAGCTCTACTCCTAAGCATATCTTGAAGTTACCGGATTTAATTTAAAAGAGAACTATGAATGAATAATTATAAGAAATTTGTGATAAAGAAATCAACATGGCCCATGTGAGGTTCATCTAATTACTTCTATTACCATAATATTCAGAGTTCCTTTCCTTGAAAATATCCTGAAGCCAATTTCGCAGTAAGTACCGGTTCAGCGATTGAAATCTAGAATAGACGTTTTAATACATGCCCGGACTACCTTAGGAACTTAAATCTATCAAAAATCTGTTGCTTTGCTTTTCATATTTCAAACTTGTTTTTCATGCCTTTTTAAGGAAATTATACACCTGTCAAATTATTATTGAATCATAAAATAATTAATACTAATTATTTTTTATTAAAATTTATTAATTTATGTTTAATTTGCAATAATATTGTTTTTGATTTAGTCAATTAATCATCTAAAACTCGCTATTTAGTTTTTTCCGATAATTTTCAATTGGTATCGATTTATTTCACTTGGCGAATCTAGTAATACATTAAACAAAACACTTAAGTATAGAAAATTATCAACATTCAATATAACTTTTAATATACATCTAAATGAAAAAGCTTTTTTTTTTAAAAAAAAAAAACATATGGTAAAATTTCTTGACTAAATATAAAATGTAGAATAATTTTTATTTGTCCCCAGTAAAACAAAATATTGCGGTTTTAATTTAAACCAGAGTTTTTTATTAATACGGTTTTTAGAACAACAAAACATAACATAACAAAATGGGAAACTACGGCTTTATATATCATACAAATACAACAGCTGTCTGAATATCACACGTTTTGTTATTTCACAAAGAGAGCTGTTAGCATACGTTATTTATACGGTATACAAATTTCTAGCTCGAAGCAAATATTATAGTAGTAAAATAAGTATTTGTATCGTCTAGTTTAAATCTAGACTAGTATAGTGTTAATAAAATTCTGATATACCGTAAGCTAATAAAAATCCCTATTGCTCTTTTTTTTTCTACATTGTGCCAAATTATATCGATATACACACAGAATTTGTACAAGTTGAAGAAGTTTGTAACATTTAGATGACTACGCTAACGGAAGTTAAATCTCCACATAGTTTGTAACATTTAGATGACTACGCTAACGGAAATTAAATCTCCACATATTTTTTAGAAATTACATTTAAGGATTGAGCCAAGACAAATATTTGATGATATGTGTTATTAAAATATTCCAGTATAGTGATTGCCAATTTATCGGGAGGTTAAATATACCAAGTGCCTCACGGTGACGGTCCATCAGAACATCTTAGGAAATAATGCGATTTGAATTCTGCAAAATTGTATAGTGGGGTTTTCGGTGATGTTCTCTTCAGATGTATCTTATATTTTTTCGTATTCCTTTCTTCATGTCGGCATAACTTTTTTCAATTTTTTTTTGTCCTATTTTAGCCGTTTTTGAGGACAAAAATATTTTTTCCAAATTTTGATTTTTAACAGGATGTTGCCGAAAATTAAGTATCGTTTCAAAAATAAAATAGTGAGACTCATAATTCTGGTATATATTATTGGGCTCCATAATGAATTGTTTGAAAATAACATTTAACATACAGGAAAAGGGAAAAGTAACAAGTTTTGGGCTCCATCAAAAAATTTTAAAAAACTTTATTTTTTCAAATACGATGCTACGTTTTTAATTCATTCCGTAGACAGCTAAGAATATTACCTATCTGTTTATATATGGTGCCCTCATATCTAGCTAAAACAGTTTTTTTTATTCATAGCTTATGTAATAGAATTATAAATCAAATATGCAGAGTTTTCAATGAAAAATATTGTAACTTAACACCAATGAATAGAAGAAAATTTAAAACATTATGAAAAATCATCTCAATTTTGATAACATTTTATAAAAAATTGCCGCGATGGACAGTAAGTAATGATAAATAATAAGTAATAACAAGAAACAGCAAGTAACAAGTTGAAATAATCACAAAAAATTATCTTAATCCAAATGTTCAATATGACTCCCATTGACATTAAACATTTTCGAATGTTACACATAAGAGCTTCTGTAGTAACTTTTGCTATTTCATCTTGATCGGGTTGGTCGGTAGTTCTTCTTATTCGAGCTACTAGTTCTTCCAGTGATTCAATCGGCCGCAAAGGTCTGGACTGGGGACCTTGGTGGCCAATTCCACGGTCCTAGACGCTAATCTATCTATCCTCAAACATATCATACAACTTCTGGTTTATCACATTTCCATATTGTGACGGGGCACTGTCCAGTTGCTTACTTCATCGTGTATAATTAAAGCAAATACATTTACGCTAAATCTGTTTTGGAAATTTCTCTCCCGAAGGACATGAAGATTTTCAATGCTCCAGAAGTGAGAATTCTATGTATTTAAAATACCTTCTCTTGTAAATTTTGATTCGTCTTTTCATATAATTTTACGTAAAAATGCCAGATCTTCTTGTATTCGCTCTAAAATCATTTAACAAAACTCTTCACGTTGTAGTGCGCCCCGGAATGAATAGACTGAAGGTTGAATTCATAGGGTGCATGTCATGTTCTGTTAAAATTTTTGAAATAGAATGAAACTCCTAAATCGTATTCTGCTACACGAGTAGAGGCTGAGGGATATACAAATAAAAACAGACCAACACATTGATTATATTACCTTTAGTTGACGTTATTGGCCTGGGGAAAATTCTTTCTGCATTTACTGTTCCATAATTCAAACAATTTTTCATGTTTTTAAATTTTCTTCTTGTCATTGGTGTTGTTTCGTTGAAAACTCTGCATGTTCAAATATAATTCTGTTGCACTTACCTTGCATATGCAAATAACTTTATTCTTTTAGCGTTTATATACGTCCCATTTCCCATTTTTGGTATTATTTTTCGCGAACAAATAAAGTGGCAAATAGTCGAGAAATAATGGTATGGTGACACCCTAAATGGACAGATAGGAAATGTTCTTGCATTCATACTAAATGAATCACCAACGTAGCATCCTATTTGAAAATTTAGTTTTTTTGGATATTTTGATACAGCTCAAAATTTGTAACTTTTCCACTTTCCTATATCTAAAATGTCATTTTCAGACAATTCATTATCGAGCCCAATAATATCCAAAGCCACAACTGGAATTCCGAGCTTCACTATTTTATTTTGAAACGACACCCCGTTAAAGGACAAAACTTGGAAAAAATATTTTTTTCTCAAAAAACGCTAGACAGGGCAAAAAATTTTGAGTAAAAGTGACCGGAAATGAAAAAAGGAATACAAAAAATATATATTACACACAGATTGATCTATTTAAAATAAGTAAGTTCCAGATAACTTCCAGAATAACCGGAAGTAGCACAAGATCACCATTACTTCATTTGAAAAGAGCGTCACCAAAAACCTCATCATACAAATTTGGAAAATTCAAATTGCATTACTTCCCGAGATATTCTAATGGACGGTCACCGTAAGACACCTTGTATGTAAGATATTTTTACCACAACAGAAAAATATTAACCAAGACTTAGGCTTTCTATTTCGGTCTCAGAAGGTAGGACCTTTCTAGGACAGAAATCTAAAGAAAACATCTATTTAGATGTCTTATTCATTATTTTCACTTATTTGTACATTATTTTTTACTTCCTTTGTTTCTCACTTTGCGCATGATCTATCTTTTTTTAACAATACCTAAGCACGAAGCGGTATTCGGAATTACGTTGTTCATGTAATCAAGCATAATGCTAGGCAAGCATAATAATCCTCATGAAAAATAAAATAATTCCCCATCGTTCCAACTACCTTAACTGTTTAATCTCTCTAAAGTTTCTTTTTGGCAAAGCAGTGGTTTTTAAGAGGATTTATTTTGTTTAGGGGGATACTCTGGTGGTTTATAATGGGGCGAAGTAAATTTATGGCGGATTAAGAGTAATTTTTAACGGTTCAAGGGGTGTAAACTCCACTTCCAATGAATCAGTCTGAAAAGCCAGTCATCACTTTCCATTTTTTACTGAATTACGATGTTTCATGTAGTTATGTATGATATGAATTTATTTTAAATTTTTAATTTAAATTAAAAGTTTCCTTGACATAAACTTTTGTTACATTAGTTTCTTGCTTACTTACCGTAGTACTCTTAACAGACCATGAGCAGCCATACTACTTTCCCTCCCTTATTTTAATTTTATTCCGATTCCAGAGTTCATTACAAAAGTCCTAGTAACGGCAAGTGAAAACGCCAATCGAACCAAGAAAGATGTAGCCCGTCATGGCCTTAGCCTACGACCCTGACAATTCTTATGAGCACTCCCACCAGAGGAAGATGATGCAACAATGAAAATAAGTACTTGATTCCATGCTGCAATATAAAGAGACAGAGAGACAGAAACATCAACATATAAAGTAAGTACCTTTGTTAATATTTGTCTACAAACAACACTAATATGCGCACTTTTATAAATGCAATCAGGGACGAGAAAATTAATCCAACTCTTGTAGATAAATTTATATTAAATCGATCTAATATTGAAATGTCTCTGACAGCCCTCAAAGGCCTACCACCAGCCCATGAGGATCAAAATAAAGTCACCTAATTTATTGGTTATTTAACAGAGACAACCAAAACTGACTAGCTAAACTCAAAGAGAATTCAGGGCAACTCCTCTAAAAAGTAATTATTTCAGAAAATTGGAAAAAATATAACACTTCCCTCACGGAATATGATAAAGAGTTCAGATAATGAAAAAGGAGGATATGGACAAAAATGTGCTAGAGAATAACATAATTTGCCTCTGTCCACAGATTCTATAAATTTTCTCTTTTTCATGTTCCGTTCCATATACAAAGTTACACATTTTAATGTAGTCTAGGAGAAATTTTTGCTTGAAATAACAGGATCTAAGGAAAATTTGACACTTTCACAGTATTGGGAATATTAAAAAGACGAACGGAGAGTGTACGAAAAACCAGAAAAAAAAAGTTTATTTGCTGTTCTATAGACTAAGTTTTCCGAATTCAACCTCGTAAATAGAAATGAACTGCAAAATGCTTAAACAAAAGATGCTATATATAGCACCAACAACTCTAGTAGACGCTTCGCAAAGAAATCTCTACTACACATTAAATAAAGGGGGCCATTAAAAACTTTCAAATCGTCCAGAATAGATCGAATTTTTCCCGCCCTTATACAAAGAGATATACAAACAATAATCTCCCTACTGAAAGGGCTGTTTAAAGTCAGCTGTTCCTTATCTTACGTCAATGGAAAGAGATCGGGGTAACGTTCATATCTAAAACTGGAAGACGACGATCGGATTAATCAAAATGATACCGCCCAAACCCTTCACAAAAAAAGCCTGATATATATATATATATATATATATATATATATATATATATATATATATATATATATATATATATATATAAAATGTATGGTAACTTCTTTGGATTAGGTTTCAAAAATTAATACTATTATTCTGTGCTTGACGTTTCGCCCAACGTAGTAGGCTTTTTCAAAAGTATAATCTAAAATAAAAACAAAATACAACTAACATTGTCACAAACGCACACTCACAAGACTTAGAATTAAACACTTAATTGGTACAATATTAATTAAAAATATCAATTGATAAAATAATTTGACATTAAAATCAAGAATTCAAATTAAAAATTACAAATTAATTCCAGATACGCACCTCAATTTACCTTGGCCATGTTTCTCAGTGAAGTGTTTGACGATTCCTTCAGTTACTATCAACTTAATATATTTTTTTTTATTTCGAAACCTTTTTACTCCGTTTTTTCTGATTTATAAATAAATTTTATCGATATTGACTATACAGTGTGTTGCAAACAATAAGGGTTACAATAGGTGGTTTAGTTTATTAGGTTAAAATATATTTGGCTCAGCTTTTTGATATCTTGTTTGTCATTGATTGCTTGTTTTTCTTTTTTTATATGTAGCATTTCCTTTATTTGAAGTTTATGGTAGTTTCTTTCCTGGGTTAAAATCTTTGTGTTTGAAAAATCAAATTCATGTTTAAAATTTGTCTCGTGTTTGTGTAATGCTGTCGTTGCGTTTTTTGTGTATTTATGTCCGTTCAATCTGCTGTCTAGATATTGTGTTGTCATTCCAATATATTTTTGTGGACAATTTGGACATGGTACGAAATAGACAATGTTAGATCTCTTTTTATGGGTCACCTTACTTTTTAGCTTTGTAAATAGTGGTGACAAGTGGTTGTATGTTTTGTGGCAAACTATAATATCGTGCTGTTTAAGGATGTGTGTAACTTTTTCTGACAATGAATTTATGTATGGTATTGCAACATATGTTTTTGGGTTGTTATTATTATTGTTATTATTATTATTTTGTGTAAGGGCGTTCTTATATATATATATATATATATATATATATATATATATATATATATATATATATATCAAGCTGCCAAATTCAAAGTCAGTGTCCTACACTATATAATGGTTAATCTGAAAAAACACTAATAGCAAAAGAAATCTATTTGAGCTCTTTTGTCAACACCCAGGGAAAATGAAACCCTAGTTAGAGGTTTAGGGCAAGGCAAATAGATCTCCTCTCTCAAAATAGATTCAATTAATGCTAAAACGCAAATCTTTAATGTCGTTAAGAGGGCGTTAAGTCCGGCATCTTTGCCATTGTATTTGTCATTAACAACTAGTTCCAATGTTTTATATTAGATGTCACCCTTACGCAGAACAGAAGATAAATTTCTGCGCATAAAATATAGTAAATCTTAAAGTGTAGAAATCTCGAAAAAGTAATTTCTGTAGTAAAACACAGTAAAACCTAGGTTGAACACCACCTCCATTGATGGAGGTAGTGTTGTCAAACATTATTTTACATCTTCGATTAAACCAAAATTTAATGTTATTTGGTCATGTTCTAGCACAAAATATAAGAAAATGGTGAATATCTTGTATGTTTTATAATCCATGATCGAAAAGTTAGGTTATAATAGACTGACATACAGAATATTTGTTTCTGGGAGTAATAAATTTTGTGCCATGTGTTCAAGATCGAATTACAGAAATACAAAGCCATAAAATTCTAAATATTATAAAAATTAAAAAAAAAACATAAAATTGCATAAAACAATGTAAGCATTTCATCGTAGAAAGGGAATCAGTACTTTTGCAAAAATAAAACAGAGGTAGGTAACTTATGGTACATTTGTACAATTAATTACTATATTTTTAGCTTCATAAATTCACCAAAATGTTTATGTTTTATTTCTGGCTGAAATCATTACAGTGACCAAAAGATTTCAAATTTTTTGCGTTTCCAACAGGCCCAATGGAAAGAAGAAGATGGATTTCTTTAATAAAGTTTCTAATTATAATAGCAAATTAACCTTGACTGCCATTTTTGTCTGATCAAAATATAGTGCGTTTATTTTGGAGGACAAAATGGTTTAAAATTTTTGAAACGCTAAGTAAAGTTAGACCTCGTATTGATGAAAGAAAGTTTTTCATGTTTTGCATCACGGCCACCAAAATGGTGCACTAAAAACTGAAATGAAAATTCAATTGAGCGCTCCCAGAAAAATTTGGGCTAGCATGAGTAAAATATAAATTTTACATTATCAAATTGTAAAAATTAAATTACTTACACAAATTAAAGTCGTTTAAAATATATTTATATTTATAAATTTTTAAGTTTTTCTTAGTAATATTATAAACCATAATAATATAACGCTTAACAAAGTTCACTTCACGTCATTTATAATAATTTTGATTGTTCGTAACATTTAAAATATTAAAATAGCGAAAGCGTTAAAAGATAAAACCAAAAATATATTAATTTTTCTTAAAATGTATGTCTTTCTCGGCACGAAATTGAATTAAAATGAATATTGAAACGACTTATTGTTGTGGCGTTGTTCTTCTAGGCGTATAGGAATACAAAACTTTGCATGTTTGAATGCTCGGATCATTCTTTTTTTAAATTCCAATTACCCAAATCCTATCTCTAGAAAACAATTTTTGCCGTACAAATCTGTTTGTTATGGTTTAAGTTAACGTAGAAAAAGGTAATAATTCTCCTCATCCTCCTCTATATCATAAAGAATATCGTTTTTTCGAACTTTATTTTTTAATCTATATGAACAAATCTAAAAAAATTTATGCATATACTTTCAAAAGTGTATAATATTGTTTTCAATTTTATTTAAAAGTTACTTCTTACATTTTTTATGAGGAAAACAAGTATATATTTGCATATTTCTCATCCTTTTTACTTGGTAATCTTATATTTTACTGCAAGAAATAGAATTATTGAAAAAAAAACGGAAAACTGCATCTATCTAGGAACAGGGACAGATAATAAATACGCATTTTCAGTATATCTATATGTACGGGGAATAGCGCAGAGTTCTTGATACATAGATATGTTGATATGACTATTCGGTCTTAAAACCTATTCCCGTTTTAATTGGACAGACCTTGATATTGGTGAACAATGATATTATTAAATGTAGTAAATAATTATGGATTATAATTAAGGTTAGTCTGCAATATGGATTGATATTTCAACTCTTGATCATAATACTAAACAGATACCACACATGGTTAAATTGTTAAAAAACAGAACATATTTTCGTCATAGACGTTTTCAATTTTTTTCAATAACCGTACGTTATTTCAAATCTTAACGGCTTGTCTATAACTGAATTATCGGCATTTATCCAGCTGTTTTGTCTTGTCTGCATAGATACGGTACTCAGCTATAGATTTATTATTGATTGATTTTTACTAGTTTAGGTGCATGACCTAATAAATTAAGTAGTGGTACAATACGTAACTAGTGTATAATGTGGTTGCTCACGACAACTGAGAATTTTAATTTGCCCGCGCAAAGTAATGAACACACAACTTAAGAATACCACTTTTACACTGGTTACATACAATATTCGATGTCACAATGACTCACCCATATGCTCTCCTATACCAGTTCGTTTAAAGGACTTTTTTATATAGTTCTGACTTAATTACTCAAATATGTTTTCAGGTATACTTCATGAAAACTTAAGGAAGAAATTACTACCAAAAATGAATTTATATTGTTATGACGTCCATTATAGCTGATTTACTGGCAAATAGTTTAATGATTTACAGCGAAAAAAAATCTTTGTTTTAGGAACTTAAAGATCTGTAGCTGCATATTTCATGAGTTGATACAATTTATCTCTTTTTTTAGAATACTTAATAAAGATTTTCTAGAAGCATATAGAATTTTTCATCCTATTTTTGATGAAAGCGAAATCAAAAGGGTTGTTAGGGCTTGGCTTGATACGTCCAACACGAGACATAAGAGATTTTTAAAGTAACTAATATAATAATTTTTATAAAAAAATTTTTAATTATCCGTAAACTCTCAACTGATTTTTTTGTTTTCAGGGATAAAAATACGCAAGATATTTCAATACTAGTTATGGACCTATCAAATGGTTAATATGATGGATTCTTATATTAATTTATTATACAACTGTCCAAAAAGGATGGAAATTTATATCTCAAATCGTATTCATCCAATATTTTTATTTAATGCATTAAGATGATAGCTTTATAGGGTTAGGGTGTCATCACAATGCATGTTCATAAATATTATACAATAACACATTGACATATATTATGAACATAATAACGTAAAAAACGGACTTTTACCTATGTTTCTATTTTATAAAAGACAATATCGTCAACTAAAATAATACAAAATATTAATAGTTAAACGGAAAGCCTTCATTATATTTCATTTAGTTTCAAGTTGGGAAGGCTCATGAGCGTTTCCAAATTAAAATCGCATAAAAAATAATGTGTTTTGTAGATAATTTTTCGTGTATTTTTTTAGGATAATGGATAGGTTTGGAAGGAGAAAGAAGCGTTTTAATAAGGACAGCGTCCTTTGGTGGAATTAATTCATATTGAATTGAGACTGATATTTTATTTAAGGGAGGTTATATGGTTGAAGGATTGAATACTGAGTCTTTAGTTATAACTGCACTGTAAAAGATATCGAAAGTAAGTTTTTTTTTATCTTCAGAATACGAGATCTTTTAGTACGGTGTGAAGATTATGAATGTCAAATTCCTTTTTGTAGAGGGCACATCCTTTATATCTGTCAAAGTGGTTAGTGTTGCAATTGGAACAAATTAGAGGACATAAGGGATATAGTGGCGAACTCTCGGAGGATAATACCGAGCACATATTCTAGTTTGAAAGTTTTAATGGTAATGATGTATTTATGTGAGGGAAATTATTTTCCAATCTTTTAGATTTTCTAGAATTTCTTGTTTAGTACAGTAGGAAACATCCTTAAGAAAACAAATGTAACTTGAAATGTATGGAGTTTTTTTGTGTGATTAGTTTTTCTTTGTAACTTCTATCAACAAAGAGTCATCGTTCTGTTTCTCGACACCAGAAAGGGTACCAAAATATGACTGGAAGACCTTAGGCAACAAAAATGGAGAGATGTTTTTAAAAGAACCCTCAGACATCTTTTTTGAGAAAAAATTATCACAAACGTTAATTGAATGTATTCGAGACTCTACTTTGGGCCTTTTTAAGAGCTCGCTAATAAAGGAAAAGTCACAATTACTGATGAATATCCCAAGAGAGACTTTAAAAATTAAAGTTAGCTATAGCCAGGATACTCTGGTAAGGTTAACTACTACCAGAGGGCGCCTGGTATCTAGGAGATACAATTTGCGACTATTGCCTCGAAGCCGTTCATCCCATTAGCTCTGTTACTATCACTATAAATTTACGTTTATTTATATATAGGACACCAGAAGCATGATATGGGTACCTCGAGATTGTTAATTCCCATAACCCATGATAATATCAGTCCCCTAAGAGGTTTTCAAACAAAAAATGACATATAATCTAAAATAAAATATATTGTATTATTTTTATTGCTCCTTGAATTCTGATAAATAAAACTATAATTTAAAAACATTTTCATGAAGAATAAAATTTTAACTTTTAACGAACACTCTCAGCTGTTAATCAACTCTGAATATTATTAGTATGTATTTCTACCATTATGTTTCTACTATATATATATATATATATATATATATATATATATATATATATATATATATATATATATATATATATATATATATATAGTAGAAAATTTGTCTACAAAAATTTAACACAATTTAGAACTACTTTAACATATAAAAAATTATGAATCTTATGATTAATATTTTCTTCCTGTTATTATAATAGAAACACCCAAGAATTTTAAGCAATATCATATTTACTTTTATGAAAATAAAAAAAAATAGTTCTGGGTCTTATACGCAAATTATTTGAAGCATAAAAATGTTTTATAGAAGACAGCTCATATTTATAATGAGGTCGTTCACTAAAGAAACAAAATTATATTTAAATTAAAAGTATGAATCAAATGAATACTCTACAAAGTCAATAAACATATTTTTTCATAAACTAATATAATACTATTATAGTAGTCCTTTAGGTCGAGCATAAATAATCCAAATTAGGAGAAATATTGAATTGGCTATTCATTGATTATATTCCAATTAATCAAAACCATATCTGTAACATATTTAACCAATAAACAAGAATGCTAAAGTAACTATTAGAGCAAATTGCAATATTATTTATTTGGTTGCAGTTATACCATCCAGTAACAAATTTAGAAAAAAGAACGAATAAAAAATTTTGTTAATAAACAGGCTATCTTTTGACAAAATCCTACAATCTTTCCCATTTTGGATTTCAATTTAAAAACTGCA
Source organism: Diaprepes abbreviatus (assembly GCA_034092305.1). Taxonomy (NCBI): domain Eukaryota; kingdom Metazoa; phylum Arthropoda; class Insecta; order Coleoptera; family Curculionidae; genus Diaprepes; species Diaprepes abbreviatus. Next base: position 2,445,925 of record JASJET010000103.1, read on the forward strand.
TGTAAAATGAAAAAAAAAATAACTTGAACGTTCAAAGTAAAGGCAGCCTTCAATTTCTCCCTAGTAACTAAAGTGACAACCCAGGGACAGACTTGGGGCAAAAGGTCCTCGAGGTATTTAAGGAAAAAACCCTAAGGGTACTGTAGAGGGTCCATATATCTCAGGACCATTACAGCTCAATATTTAAAAATCGTAGAATATATACATTCAGGCTGCGTTCAAAATGAAAATATTGAATTCCATAATTTGCAAAAAATGTTACGAAAGTTTTTCTTCAGTCATCTCAGAGTACTAGCGCGTCCTTAACAGCTTAATATTTAAAAACCCTAAAATGTATTCATCTCGGCCGTGGGCAAGACGAGAAACTTGTATTTAGATTTGCAAACAATTTTATTAGTATCTTTCCCGTTACAAGAACCTGAAGTACTACTGGGGGCCCATCGGACATTTTTTCGGTTATCTGGTAACCCATTTCGCCCCTGTGGCTACCTAATATAGCGTAGATAGCGAAAGTCTAGATCAATTTTATCGAACGAAAACGTTGCTATCTCCTAATCAAAACCATAGTCTTATTTAAAAATCGTCTAGAATCTTCTTTATAATTTGGATATTATAGAGATGCCTGCGTGTGTCAAAATTACGAGAATTGTAAAAAAATGAAGTATATATTCTTAATGAGCTTTTTTTGACGAATTTTTACGCTACGAAACTGTCAAGTTATTTAAAAGATATAGAGACTTACAAAGATTAGTAAATGATATCGTACTAATTTTTATGACCGAGCTCTCATAAGACTTGACTCCGTTTTTTACAGATATTATTATGACGGAATATGTATTTTCTGATTCTGAAAATTTAAAATTGTTTAAACGGGTTGCTTAGTGGTTATATTTGACTTTATTATAATATATTTGATTATTTCAAACATATAGTCTAAAATTTGCATGACTTATTAGCATATTCTGAATTCGTTTTTTAACTTTTAAAAATAGGAAATAAAAAATTATTCATTAAATTTTCCTTATTACCTAAAGCGACCGCTGTTACAAAAATGAAATTTCGCTAATTACTCTCCTTTCCCTAGTACTAAAATTTAAATTATCTTCCACGAAACACTTTGAGCATTCATTAAAATTTACCCAACAAAACAATCATAAAAATTCGTTCAAATTTCAGCAAGCACAGGGAAAGGTGTCACGATACCTTTTCTTTTTACCCTGTGCCTTATTGTGTTTTATATGTACAAAAAGTATCCTCCCAAGTATAATATTGTATTTTTCATACATGAAAATATTGATGTAATATAGGAGAAAGTCTGGTTTTACTACTTATCGACTTGTCCCTATATACCCCTATATTACAAGCACGTTCGGTTGTCTTTCTCTGTCTCTCATATGGACTGTCTATATCGGTCTCTTTTCTCGGGTTATTCTGTCGTCATCGGGTAATTTTGGCAGGGAAAACCTACAAAAGACCTGCCGTGTCTAAATCGGGTTTCATTTATATCGAATTTCTCTCTAAAAATGTGGGTGTTTCATCCCGGTACCAACTATAGGACTCATCAGTGGTATTTTAGTTGGTATCTTCCCAGACACCCGTCGTACTTATTTATGTTCGGATCTTGTATTTGAAGTTAAATCTGACCGGAAGATGGCGGTAAGATGTTGAATAATACGACACCCCCCCCCCTTTAGACAAGACAACTTCGTCGTTCTTTGAGATTTCATAATCTTTGATCTCGAACGAACGCCGAACGTTGGATGCCTAGAAACTGCAGGGACTGACACCCCGAATTACGTATTTTTCAACATCGTGACTAGGGCTTCACTGGGCTTTATAAGTTTATTGCTATATTTCAGTCCCTTTGGCTGATAGCTCAACTATTTTTCCACCAGTTATCCCTTTACGTGTCACATCTGTCGTGGGCTCAGCATTAGCTCAATGCTTTTCCATGCAGGGATCATATATTCCGTCGAAGTTGCGACCCGCTGCAATCGACTTGTCCCTGTATAACCCTATATTACAAGCAGGTTCGGTTTTCTTTCTCTGTCTCTCATATGGATCGTCTATATCGGTCTCGTTTCTCGGGTTATTCTGTCGTCATCGGGTAAGTTTGGCAGGGAAACCTAGAAAAAACCTGCCGTGTCTAAATCGGGTTTCATATAAATCGAATTTCTCTCTAAAAATGTGGGTGTTTCGTCCCGGTTCCAACTATAGGACGCGTCAGTGGGATTCTACATAGAAAGAAATTTAGTATTACACTGCTACGGGGACTCGTATAATCTTACTTCGATTAAAAACACGAGAGTTTTTAATTCGATAATCAAATTGCAGTGCTTCGCTAGAGAATAGTAGAAAGTAAGTTCAATCGTCGTAACAGTAACTCTCAAATTCAGAGATACAAAGTTACGATATTACTTTGGAGGAAATGGCTACGCCCAGTCCAGAAGCAGGCGAGTGCGCGCACCGACGCAGCGGGCTCCGACAGACAGTCAGCGTGAAAGCCTTCGATCTTTTCGGTCTATCGAAGCCAAAGGCTTTGATTCAGGATCACGTATTCTCGAGAATATGTAGTCTTATACCACGATCATTCATCGTAGCAGTGTAATACTAACTTTCTTTCTGTGTAGTTGGTACCTTCCCAGACACCCGTCGTCGTACTTATTTATGTTCGGATCTTGTATTTGAAGTTAAATCTGACCGGAGGATGGCGGTAAGATGTTGAATAATAAGACAATATACTACAATGTTGACGCTTATTTGAATTTCCTGTCTGTGAGTCTCATTTATATACTTACTATGGACAGCATTCGGAATCATGTGGCTTACTCACTATTATGAAAATCCCCTTTATGAAAAGTGATACACGATCCAGAATAAAAATATATATCAAGAAGAGATTTAAAAATCTCCAGTTCCTTGCAAGGTTGAGTATAAATCAACCAAAAAAAAAACTTAAATTTAAGCTTGGTGAGTTATTTAGCTTAATCTCACAATCTTTTCATTTAGCTCTGCATTACTTGATATGGGATATTTATGTTAAAATAATATGTAAGTTAACCTTCAATCTAAAAAACACTAGTTAAAATGATTTTTTTTATTGACTTAATACATTTTTCTGTGCAAATACCTGCTGTAGCTGAGATTTTTCCGAGCCTCTACCATTAGATTTACATTTATTCTCCACAGTATTTTAGTTCGCTTGTGGCTGGATGTACTAATGAGAATACACGTACATAACACTGCATTTATTTATTATTCAGAATAAAATAATTAACAAAACTTTCTTAACTAGGGAAAAAACTGACATTACAAAATTTACTTTAATCCAGTGTTGCCAACCTTTTGATTTATGAATATCGTACAGAGCTTTTTTGTAATTGACTGAATTAAAAAAAAAGATGGAAAATTTTCTGTATTTATCGGTCTTAGTATTTTAAGCGGGCGATTTTCTTCCTTGCATCTTTCTTTTAAACCCGTCACTCTAAATTTGACATTAGGTTTCCTTTTACGTGTAAAAATCATAAAACAATTTTTGCTTATAATAGTACCGTAATAATTATAATATTTAGAGATCGAAATACAGTAAAAAAATTTCAGCCAGATTCACTAAGAAGGTTCAAGACTTAGAACCAATCTAGTTGCCATGGAAATTAGATCTTCAAGTCGGCCAATTTTGTTTTGCTTGTGATACTCTTGTAATTTGTATTACATACTATATATCAACAAATAAACGCTGTACCAGGAATATTAAATAAAGATTGTCGAGGGGAATACTTGACTTAGGAAAATAAACACAATATTCTATTTTTACCCGTTTAGTAATAAAGAAAAATAGTTTTTTTCACCTTGCATTTTTAAGGTTCTAAACTTGCTTGACTTATCGTTACACTTGTCAATTTAAACCCTCCACTGTCAACTACACCGCTTTTAAAGTTAGACCATTTAAGTGAATAAGGTGGTTCAACTTTAATATAAAAAATATTTTTTTATGTAAGAAGAATCACAGTAGGGACATTTTGGCTTTGAAACTAATCTTTTTGATTGGGTTTCAGTTTGCATCTCGGAGCAATTTTCTCTTCATGGTTAGTGAAGTATAAAGGCAACGTAATATTGGGATCTTCAATTTCCTTTAAGTGTTTTTGATTGAGTGTGGCTAGTCGAGGTTGTTGACCACGTATTCTAATTGGCCTAGCAGAAGCTAAGTCATCTTCTTGCTGAGCTTTGTATAATATCAAATCTGATACGTGATATTTTCCTAAAGGAATATTTGGACCACTTATGATGAAACTGGAAAGTGGTTGGTGATACAATATATAATAAGGTACGGTCCAAATTTAGATGATTAGGAATCTTTGGATTTACTGAGGACATGTGTACTAACAAGTACTTTATCACCACATTTATAACCGGATATATCACGACGATATTTGTCAGCATATATCTTAGTTCGGTCCCGTTGAAATTTATGAGTGTCGCGAGCTTCTCGGATGGTTTCACCAAGACTGCGTAAATACGGAGTGATTTGACTTGCAAAATTTTTATTCCACAATAGCATGTAGGTGAACATAATCTGAAGTTCGTAATTCGTGTCCAAAAATAATATATGCTGTAGTGCAACCAAAGACTTTGGCTAGTATTCATGGAAAAACGTATAGTTGGTAATTTATTTTTCCAATGGGTATAATTATCTGCTACTAAAATGGATAATTCAGCTTTCAGGTCATGATTCTTATGTTCTATTGGATTAGCTTCAGTATGATACGAGAGAGTAAGAGATTGCTGGAATCCAAGACACTGGGCAACTTACTGCACTATAGCACTGACAAATTATACACCGTTGTCGCTTATTCTACTTCGTGGTACCCATAACGTAATATAGCCTCATAGATGACTATGAGGACGTGGGCACAATATTCAGCGGAAGCTACTTTAAGTGGAAACAGTTCTACCCATCGGCTTGTGGTGTCTTCTACAATGAATATTCACTTGTAGTTATCAGGTGTCTCAGGTAAAGGATCAAAAAGATCAATGCATAAGGTCTCAAAGCGTTGGCACTGATTTTTCAAGCCCAGCGAGCTTTAGGTTTGAAACTTTATAACGTTGACATTCAACTTAGTGACGTAATCAGTAATTATTCTGCACATGAAAGACCAAAAGTAACGACTTGGTATATTTTGGTAGGTGTGTCCACTTAGCAGTGAGTAATGATATTCTGCTAGAATAGTGAAAATTTGGGATTTGGATACAACTTGTTGAGCTTCTTCCTCATATAGTTCGGAAACATAACGGTAAAGTATACCATTTAGCATTATGTATCTTCGTTCTGTCCATTTCTTGTCATCAAGACTATGATTATCTAGGTTTTCAAATCAGTGGATGATTTTTGACACCTCAGGTTTATTTAACTGTTCTCGTCAAATGTCAGCAGCATTCTGTCTAGACAGATCAATAGTCGTTAAATTGGCTTCTGTTTCTGCTATTGGAGGTCTTGATAACATAACAACTATATTTGTTGGGCTTGGGGTATAATCAATTTGTAAATTAAATGATTGTAGAGCTAATGTCTATTTTGCTAGACGGTTCATAGTAAATTTTAAGGTCATTAGACATTTTACTGGTTTATGGTCACTTTTAACAATGACTGGATCACACTTTAGCTGTTTTCTGAATGTAAGATTGAGCAGGATCGACTTATTGAAGAATAAGGTCTGATGTAAGTAGATACATAACCTTTTCAAATGCTTTTCTTTAAGTAGGGCCCCAAGCCCTTTTGACTTTATTCTTGGTTAGGATATTTAGTGGCTTTGAAATTTGTGCAAAATTTTCTATAAATCTTCTATATCAAGCATGTTTTCTTCACTGCAGGTAGGAAACATCGATACCAGGCAACGGATACCTATTTAGGCGTGTCTTGACATTAAGATGGCGATAATCAATTGTCAATCTTTTCCCACCACCTTTTTTCGGGATAAGAAGAACGGGAGTTCCTCATTAACAAGCTTGTCAATTTCTTTCTTTAATCCTTTTTTTTTCATTTCCTAAGAACGATAAGGAGGTACGTGGATTCGTCATCTGTCAAAGTCATAACATATTCAGCAAATGGAGTGGGTTCATTACTAGGTTCGAAAAAATCTTGGTTTGTTATAAGAATCTCATTAAGGCTGTTCTTTCTTCTTCAGTCAAGTTAATTCCTTCATCTCCACCTGGTATAAGCGGGTTAATACCATATGTCACTTTGTTATAATAACTTGAATGTATGCAGTTAATGTTGGCTTCCGTTTCAAACGTGTAACTATGTGAGAAGCATCTCCATAAAACAAGTCATCATTAGGGATATCCACTATAACGTTGGATGTTTTAATAAACTATGTACCTAAAAGAGTTCTTGTATAGTCTGGAACTGAAATAAGAATCACATGATGATCTCTGTTTTTAAATTCACTGAAACACCGAAAAAGTGAGCATTTACTGTTGTAATTTTACCAGCTGTTAAAGTTTTATTTAAAGGTTTTTCTTGGTAAGGTACATTCTCTCTTAATAAAGTTTCTCTTAACTCAGCACCAGAAATACTTAACTGTGTATCAGAATCAAGATAAGTTAATCCATGATGCCCTTCGATCTTAACACAGGTCAGCGGTAGAGTGTTATTGGTACCCTTTAGTATTGACGAAACATGTGCTTAGAAATATCGTAGAATTGTCTGAATTAGGAGCAGATTATTTAAAACAATTTGAACAGTTGCTTTTAATATACCCAGATGTTTTGCAACCATTAAAATTTACAGAAAATGGCTTAGTAGACATATTACTGCTAGAAGCTGAATGACTTGCTGATTTATTTAAAGGCATGGAAGAAGTTTTATCAACTTTCAGAGTAAACTCGAGTTAGTTTCTTACAGTGTTCTTTAAAATGTCCAAATTTTTGCAGTAAACACATTGAGTTTTGGGTTTACATGTAAAATCATTTTGAGTCAAACTGTCCAGAGAATAATCTACAAGCGCAGCAGCTAAACGAGCTGCTTCAATAAGTTCTTTAAAAGTTTTAACACTCTCTCGTAATACTTTTTCTTTGATTCGAACATTACATAAACCATATACCATGTCAAGTTGAACATTTTCACCTTTTAAATAAACTAAAAGAACTCGTGCTTTACTAACAAAAATATCAGTTTTTTTCTTCACCTTGTACTTTTGAAAAAAGTTCTCTTGACATTTGATACGGTGGTCTTGAATAACCATAAGCATGTCGTAATGATAAAATAGCTTCATCAAAACTGTTAACGAAAAATTTTATTTCTTGCCACCAAGTAGCTGCAGAGTCATGCAGAAGCATTGATAAACCATTGAGAGCATATTGATCTTGAATATTTGAACAACTTTTGTAAACTGTGATAGCATCATTTATTGCTCCCACATTTTCATCAAAATTTCCATTAAATCGAGATTTGCATGCAGAAAAATTAGAAACGGTACTTACATTTGTCGTACATTAGTAGCTTGGTGTACCTGCGAATTAATATTCATGTTTTGAACACTCGCTAATAATGTCTGAAGCATTTCTGGCATCATAACAATTTCTTGGACTGCAGGAATACTTTTCTCTTTTACTGATATTTTCTTAGATTCAAGAATTTTACCAGATCTTAAAATAATTCAAGTCCAAAAAATCTAAAAATAACGTTAAAGTGTACTTTGGTGTTTCGATTATATTTGGCAACCTTGGTACCTTAATCGCAGAAGAGAGGTTTATATGACAACAGATTAATCTCGGATTACAAAAGAGATAAACGTTGGCAACAATGATACGTCAGATGAAAAATATTAACGAAAGCTGACAACAATGGATTTACGTGTTAAACCTTGAAATAGAAAAACAATCTCTTGGCAACAATGCAATTTCAAAGACGAATGTTTTTTGATGAAAAAATGAGTTTTTCACTAATTACTGTTACAAATCAAGCCAAAACACTGTAATTTTAATGTTTAGTCACATTAAATACACTAATTGTCTTGAAAATGTCTTAATCTTCACATGGCATCCCGGTAAGCGTCAATTTGTAGTGGAGATTTTTCCGAGTCCCTGCCGTTCAGGGCTGTTAATTTGCCCGTAATTCCTTATATTTGCCAGGAATAATTAGCTATGCCAGTAATTTTTTCAGGAATACTATCATGCCAGGGATTTGCCATATCTTGTACTCAGAAATTAATAAAATATTAAGGCGAAATGTACATACAATTGATGGCAAGTGTATGAAAATCACCAAGATGCCCCATCTCTAACATTAAATCTCTCTACTATCTCTTTTAGCTTCTCACATGTAGTTATTTCTTTCTTTATTTTATAGTTTTGTAGTCTCAAATTTAAAGGATGTTATCATCTGTCTTTTTCTAATATTCAGTTTAATTGAGCAATATCACTTTTTTTCTTATCACACATATTTTGCCAGGAATAAATATAAAATTTGCAAGCATTTTTCTGTGGAACATTTGACAGCACTAATACTGTTAGGTTTACTACATTTTTAACAGTATTTTGGTTCACTTGTGGCTGAATGTAGTAATGAGAACACACGTACGCAACACTGCATTTATTTATTGTTTAGAATAACTGGGAAAAAACTGACATTACTAAATTTATTTTAACTCAACCTAGAGTTGGTCCAGCGAGAGAATATCCATGCATCATATATAACGTTTATATTCATATATATGTGCCTATTGCACAGTCGAACGAAACTAAATTGTATATTAAAAATTTCGCTATATTTTTGGATTCATTGTCAGGAAAACGGAAAAATTACAACTTATATTATAACAGAGATTATACTCCTTTTTAGGTAAATGAAAATATCAATGAAACAATAATAAGAAATAGATTTATTGAAAAGAAAAAAATTATCATAAAACACAAAGAGGCGAAATTAGGACTTTTTTCTTTACCGAAAGGTTTACCTTCAAACACTTGAAATAAGCATTTTTTAAATGATACAGACTATGAAAAGTTATTCATAATTTTTCCGTTAGCTCTTTTGAATGCAAATTACTCTTAAGATTTTCTATATACTTTCGAAGTTCTTGCTGAAGCAATGCATGCTCTTTCAATTAATGCTGTTCTCTTATCATTCTTTTATACTTGAATCTCAGCTCTTCCCGCAGAATACTGAAAGACGAATTATCCACAGACACAATCTTTTTGTTGATGAGTTCCGTATTTAAACTTTTTAGAATAACATACTTTTCTCAAAAGTAAAAAATACATTAAGAATTTTAAATATAGACCAAGAATGCTACTTTTAAGGTTAGTTTATATTATACTTTTACTGTCTTAGTATATATTGTAGAGTGTATTTCGGACATTCATTTTGGATTTTTTCCGGAACATTTGTGGTTCTTTCTTATCGATCAGGTCTATTTTCTCCAGGAAAAGAAATAATTGGAGGGTTTTCTTTCCGTTTTCCCAAAAATAAAATTATTTTATTACCTTTCGAACTAATTCCACAGGACCATCGTTTCTCTTCTATACTCACACAAATTAAGCACAAACTGTTGTGCTTGCCTATGAAGAGTTTCGCTACGTATTATCTAAAAGAACAAATCGAATCTCATTATTTTATTCTAATTTTTAATACCTGATTATAACAACTGAATAAAATAGTGCGAGAAACATTTTAAAATTATATACGTGTATCGGACATTTAGACACCGATGACAGATTCGAAGGTAAGAAATATTTATAAGCCTAGGTTAAGTTTTTCATAAAGATAATACATACTTACCGGTAATAAATTATAAAATAATAACTAATAGCTTTTATACAGTATAAGCTCCTGTTTTAAATTCACTTGAGTGATCAAAATTTATAAAAAACACAAAGTAAATAAAACTCTGAACGATGACTGTCAATAAAATAATGTTTTGATTGAAGTCAAAAGAAAGTCTGTATTAATAAAACGAAATGACTCATTTGCCTCAGTTGTCTCTTTCTATTTTGCTCTACACATAATGTCAGATTTTCTGCTACGTATGGCTTGGATTAGAAGAATAATATTTTGTTTTCCATCCTTTTATAATTTCTATATAAATTAAGATGATCAGGTCTCAAAACTGTCTTTGATATGTTCTTCCTATTCTACGATTGTTATATCTTTTGAATTGGCTACAGATGTGTGACACAGAAGCGGAGTAGTATAATTTTGTTACACTGCTAAATTTAAAATAAAAAAATCATATCTAGAAGGTGTGGAGCTCCTGTTGCTGCATCATTTGCTGCTAGAGAAGGTTTCATCACACTTCCAAATATCTGAGACTAGGATAGATTACAATGAATAAGCAGAGAAATTTTTCGTAAGAATTATTTTACGCACCCCCTAGTACTTTTCAGACAAGCTTGTTCTATGTAATCAGATTCACAAGCTCAACACTAGGCAGAAAGGATTGCTGGGTGTTCTCGAAAACTCCATGGTTCTATTTAAGGATTGTTTATGTTCGGTTCCACCTTTTAATAACAGAATTCCCTTTTGCTATAAATACTTCAATAACCATCAATTCTGTATAATACTTTTGAATGAATCATAAATGGAATAAGGTTTTTTTGGTGAGTTTTTGTCTTTGTCATTGTGGTTCTTTTTATACTAGTAGAATTTTTATTCCCTAATTTAAATATACTATGAATGATATCTTTGTTATTTTAAGATTTTATGTTGTGTATTCAGATTTTAGGCATATTATTTCGAATATGTTAAGTACTTGTTTAATAACTGTATTTTTTATATCTACTGAAGTTAATAATTAGAATTGGTAACCACGGCTACGCGTTTTTCAAGGTGTTTTTCGAGCGGAAAAGGCATTTGAGTGACGTGCAATGGCTGGTGTGACTTATGCCTGCGACTCGGATAAATTAATAGTGAACTTAGATATTGAGGTAATTTCTAGATAAATCATTTCTTAATCATGTTAAAAATAATAATACACCTTTACGCCAGTTTGAAAATATCAACTCGAAATCGGAAAAATTATTTATTGGAAAATTGACAATTTTTTTCCCGTTACATCTACGTAAATATCAACTGCAGAGAAAAAAATTGCATTGGACAAAATTTGTTCGTTAGAAAATTTCCTTTCAATTTTTGAAATATGCAAATTTACATTGCAAAACGGAGACACGCGCAAAAAAAAGTTGAAACAAATGATCTTTTTTCAAGTGTACGATAAAAAGTTAAATTCAGCTAATATTGTTGGTCTTTGAAAACAAAACACCTCTTTTCAGTAAATACACCCCCTTTTGTCTGGTCTCGATCGGTAAAATTTTTTTCACAATAATTTGGTAATCCAGCTGAGCGCGAGAGTAAAGAGTTGAAAACAATTGTTGTAAATATGTTTAATAATAATTTCTCGAGGGTGCTGACTTTTTAACGTATACTAGATATTAGTAGCTTTAAGACCTTTTTTCATTTTTTGAGATTAAACAATTAGGAGAGTAAGGGGAATTTAAAAAAGAGCTTTTTTGCTCATAAACAAATTGAATATTTTGATTTTTTTTTCATTCAAAATTTACATACAAATATATACGCTGAAACTGTTACGAGAAACCTTACTTTTGTAAAGAAAAATCGTTCCAATCTGATCAATAGCTACGGAGATATAACACTTCAATATGAAAGCTCGTTTAATGCTAAACAACATAACATGTAGTGACCATTTTTAAACATTTGATTGATTTTTCAAAGTACTTTATGAATATAAAGCTTAGAATTGGCGTATGCTTTGGCTTTATTGTTTCAAAGGCCTTGGAAGTCACTGGCACCGCACCAAAATTGAAATTGAAAGTTCAAAGTTGCATCGTGCCGTAAAGCATCAATAACTGTGTATAAGGTTAAAGTTAAAGACATTAGGTGAAAACAACCCATTCAAGCCCAGGTAAAATGATTAATGAGGCGATTAGAGATCACACCGATAGGCTCGCGACAACTAAAAATTTAAGTGGAAAAAAACTTACCTAAAGCCTAATACAGGCCGCCGGGTAACACCGGCCCCTCCCTCTGATAGTAGTTTTATCTGAAACAAATGTATATATGTAAATATACAGTGCTTTCGTAAAGTGGTAAATAAATTCAACACAAAGTAAATGGATGCTTGTTTGGAAAACCGTTCAGACAAATCACATTCTATTTTTAGTTTAAAGTTTTCTTGCGTGATACCGAAGTATACAGGATAATACAAGAAGGAGCTATATTTTTTTTCAATTGTAAACTCAATTTTTTATTCCAGAATCAAAAAGAGCTTATTTTTTACATACGACAAGGTAAATATCGATGTTGGTTACATAAGAAAATTGTCAAGAAAAATTACTGTAAACTCGAAACGAAAAATCTCAATTAAATTTAATTAAAATCTCAATTCAATTGGTAAGAATATAATAAGCGCACTTACTCATTCGCTCAAATAACATGTTAAAATTTTTATTTTCGTAAAAATAACAATGGCCAATCGAAATCACAATAATAATGACGACGCAGTCGATCAGTATAAACTCCCGAAATATTTTTACTGATACTATAATAAAATGATCATCAAATTTCTTTAAACACATTCTTAAACGCTTGCAATAAAGCACACCAAACGTGTACCGCCGACCAACAAGTCTTACAAATCATAAGAATTAAAAATCAATTGAAAGCAAAAGCCGCACAATTCATAGATTCTAGAAATATCCACATATGGAACGAAATATCTCAACTTCTCACGGTTCATTTCAGTGACTCTCCTGATCCGTGATATAACCTCATTCATTCAAGACATAACTAGCGAAAGTCCTATAACTTTTTCCGCCAGATTACAAACACACAACGCGAAAATGTATTTTACAAAGCAGAAATTAAATTAAGGTCAAAAGAATGCTTAAACAATATTAATAGACAAAATGTGTCCGAACTCATTACTAACGAGCCTAAAACCAAAATTAGGACCAATAAGGGCCAGCAACATTTTACGATACTTGACGTAGTCAATCAATTAAAACATGAGGTAGAAATCTCATATTTACAAAATCAAAAATTTCAACGTAGAATAAGGCGCAGGCACTTTCAAAACCGATTCAAAAATTTTGTAGTTTCTGCCAAAAGAATAGTCACCCAATCATTAAATGTAAAATGTGATAAATACAACGCAAATTCAAAAAAAGGGCTATCCTCAAATAACTAAAAACTTTCCACCAGTATTTTAAACGTATCGGCAAAGAGCACAAAGTTTTCAACCAAGTCAAAATCAAAATGGCTATATCACGCAGTCTTCGTATAGGAATAAATACCCACAAAGCCAAAGCTAGCTAAATCATAGAATAGAGGCGCAGCCATAAAACAATCAAACACGAATACGCATTTTTAAAACCAGAAACGCACCATTGTAATTTAAACCAAAATGAGTATTATAACTCTAACAAGCAAAATTAAATTTTTGAAAATTCGAATGCGAACTACGACAACCCTGACTATAACCCTGAGTTTGTAAATAATATTTACCGTATTACAATTAAAATGATCCAATATAAGATCTAAGAGCGAATGATTACGACGAATATCACCAAAATACTGATTAATATTTTTCTTAATGTAAGGAACATTTTCGAACAAATGCTTTGAAAATTTCGGAGATAACGGACCAGTTACAAATAATGCATATCAACAACCAATAGCAAGTCAACCCCAAATCTTTAAAAAAAGATTTCATTTAAATACAATAACTTTCCAAAATCTCTTTTACATTTACGACGTAACAAAAACTTTTAAATATTTAATCGATACAGGAATTTCTATTTTTAAACTAAAAGGAAGATTTTCAAAAAATTTAATGACAAAAAGCATAACTAATCAAAACATTTTAATAATCGAAACAACACTAATTCCTTTTGGATATGAGAACCTACATAACGTTTAGGATCAGATTTCTTACAATATTATCGCTGTTGATATTGATAAAAAGAAGCTATTTGTAATTTTTTGTAATATTAAATTTTGATAATGTTAATACTCTTGATCAAAAGTTTAGCAGAAGAAAATGGATAGTAAATAAATTATGGAACATTGAAATGATGTAGAAATAATTTAAAATGTGTTTGGATTTTTCCTATATTTTCTATTTAGAAGGAGATAAACTTACATTTACCAGCGAAATAAAGTACTCTATACCAATTAGTGATACAAAAACCAATATACACGAAGTCCTATAGATGTCCTCAGGTACATAAAGAAGAAGTTAAAACCCAGATCAATAAAATGTTAGATTGAGGAATCATTCAACCTTCAGTTTCTCCATGGTCAAGTCAAGTATAGGTTGTATCAAAAAAATTAGATGCCTCCGAAAAACACAAATGAAAAATGTTCATAGATTATAGAAAATTTGACGAGCTTTGTCTAGATGACATATTACCATTAGTGAATATACTTGATCTATTAGACCAATTAGGACACTCTCAATACTTTATGCGACTAGATTTAGCATTAGGATTCCACCAAATAGAAGCTGATTCAAACATGTAACAAAAACTGTTTTTTCTGTTAACAATAAACATTATAACTACCTCAGAATGCCATTTGGACTAAAGAATGCACCTTCAACATTCGATAAAGTGATGGATAACAGTTTCATGGATATCTAAAATGGAAGAAATAAAGTATATATGGACGATATCATAAAATACAGTAAGACTATTCATGAACACATGACAAGACTAAAAGAAGTATTCTCCCTAATAAAAAAAGCAAACTTAAAAATTTAACAAAGACGCCAATTTCTCAGGAAAGAATTTGCCTATTTAGGAAATTTAATAACCAAAGATGGAGTAAAACCAAATTCAGACAAAATTAAGGCAATTCAAGAATTTTCAATTCCAAAGATTACTAAAGAAGTAAAATCATTCCTCAGACTATCATTAGTATATTATCGCAATCGCAAGCAATGTCACGAAACATTCAACAAATTAAAAGAAAAACTTGCAACAGACCCAATTTTAATCTATCTAAATTTCGAAAAACCTTTAATTTTTAACTACAGGCACATCATTATATGCAATTGGAGGAACTCTATCCCAAGGCCCAATAGGAGAGGACTGTCCTATCCCTTATTCATCTAAAATCCTATGTCCAGCTGAAACAAAATATAACGTAATAGAAAGATTCTCTTTCTATTAGCCACCGTATGGACAGTTAAAAATTTTAGACTATATCTATTTGGAAGAAAATTTAAACTAATAACTAATCATACACCATTAACTTTATTTTCAAAGGTTCAGGCCCAAGATTAGTAAGATTGAGACTAAAATTAAAAGAATACAATTTCGAAATTCGATACAAACCTGGACCAATGAATAAAAATACAAATGCTCTTAGCAGAATTAAAATAAATAACATTCAAAGGGCATTCAATAAAAAATAAACCAATAGCAACAATCTATTTGTTTAAATTCAGAAAATTATGATGAGGATACTAAGTTAATGTCATCTCAAATTTTTTGAAAACCAAAGGAATTGATTCGGAGACCTTATTAAACAAGTTGTTTATAGACTGCTCGAAAATTAGATATTCAGATGATCAACTATTAGATAAAGACCATTAATATATAATTGTTAGCTTTCAGCAAGCTAGATTTCAAGACCTTCATTATAAAATAATCGAAGATTTTCACGAAGACCACCCACAATTCGACGATGACAAAATTAATATTTTAAACTTAAAAATAGTTAAAAACGAAAATATTATTTAGGTACGCTACCCTTCCAAAACGAAGATGGAATTCCAACAAATCCTCAAAAAAAGAATTAATGAAAAATACAATTAGACAGGATTAAGTAAAGATGTAGAAAACTACATAAAAAAGTACGAACTCCGTCATAAAAATAATTTTTGAGAAAAAACCTAGATAATTCTTTCGTTAATATACTAGAAATACCAGAGAAAAATTATACTCTCACCATGAGGGACGAATTGATCAAATTTATTCAAGCATACCCCGTTAACGGATAAAACTTCAAAATCTGCAGTAAACGCTCTACTTCTATATTTTCTACTTTACAGAACACCTTTAAGAATCTTCTCCCATTTTGGCAGAAAATTTAATAAACAATTAATAAAAGACCAATGTAATCTCTATAATATAAAAATAACTTTCTCTGGGGTAAACCACCCTCAATCAAACTGTTCTTTAGAAAGATTTCATGCTACTTATTCTGAAATGAAAAGAGCTATGTTACAACTAGTCATTAAACAAAACAATATGGTATACTCCTTACGAATCAATATTTGACCATACATCAGCCAGACTTCCAGAAACCCTCTGTAATCATGGAGACAAAGTTTACGTGAAAGAATCCCAAATAAAATGCTTATAAATTCAATGGTCTATTCAAAATTAAAGAAATACATCTAAATTCAGCGACAGTTGGAAATCTCAAAACCAAACCATTGACCAAAGTTAATTTCGATAGAATCAAACCCTACATTGACGATATTATTATTATTATTATATCAGACGATACAAAAGCTTACAATAACCAATCCGACAATAATAATTCGACACTGACGGACATTTTTTTTTATTTCAGGTTAACTGTTGCTAAGCACGAATATAAGAGAAATTTCAACATTAATTCAAGAGAATGAAAAATATCTATATACCTTAAAATCGACTGAAAACAATATAGGACTCGATTTCCCAAGGGAAATGAAATTAAGAGTCTCAAATAACACATACAATCTACTTGTGTTTAAAGATTTTAATAAACTTCAAGAAACTGATAATAACAATAATAATATTTTAAATAATATTTTATTAACTGTAATCAGAAAAATCAATAAAATAAAACTTTTCAATCTCGATTTACAAACGCATGTAAGCTTACTCAAACAAAAGCTTTGGAACTGCGCGAATTAATTAACGTTGCCTGAAATTTGACAATTTATAACTGGTAATTTAGACGTTATAAACAGCGAATATTATAGTAAATCTGTAAATAAAATCGAAAAGTATGAACATGAATTAGAAAATCTGATGAAAAAAGAAATAATAGTTACAACTTCAGTAATCGAAAATTTTAATTAAACTCTACAGAAATTCAAAATTGATGAAATAATCAATGATGAAATAATTCATACAATAACTGACAAATTAAAAATAAAGTTACTAATGAAATTTTGTCAACATATAATGGAATTTTTCTCAAAATCTTTAAAAGACTAACTTACTTTTATCAATTAGAAAAGTAAAAATAGCTAATTACCTAAAAATCATAGAATTGTCAGCTTTTCAAACGATTGATAAATTAATCTTTGTACCAGATATACCTTTAATTGAACCAGACACTTATACAATTTATCGATTATACCCTATTCCTACAAAGGATAAACGAACGCAACAGATGCTAAGGTAATATATCATATCAGTAACGGTACACCCAGAACGTGTATTACATTAATTTTTGTCTTTCAAAATTCTTAATGAGAGACCTCGTTCCTATTCGAGCATACCTCGAACTGCAGAAGAAAAACCTAGAGATCATCATAGCCTCATGCTACTTTGCAGAAGACGGGCCTATACCTCCACCGGAAGTTCAAAGGTTGGTAGAATATTGCCAGGAAAAGGAACTGCCACTACTACTGGGGTGTGATGCCAACGCTTACAATACAATCTGGGGCAGCAAACACATCAATCAAAGAGATGAGCAACTTTTAGAATACATCTTTAAATGTAATCTTTCCATAAACAATATAGAAAATATTTCTATATTTGTAACACGGGTAAGCAGATCATAGAATAATCGCATTCAGTTTAGAAATCGATCATACTGAACCAGTCCACAGAAGGAATCCTAAGAAAACAGATTGAGAAAAATACAGCACTAACCTGAAAACAAACTTATCACGTATTCAGATCAAAGGACAAGCTAAGCACAATCTGGAGCTGGAAAGTGACGAACGAAGTAAATGAGACAATACTGGAAGGCTATGAATCGAGCTGCCCCTTACAAACAAGCAAAAGTTGTGGGGATGTACCTTGGTGGAATGATCATGTGTCAAGGCTAAGATCCTAAACGCGCAAACTCTTTAATAGGGCTAAGCGAGATGGAGAATTCTAGCAGAGCTATACCAAAAAACATAACTTACAACAAAGAAATTAGAAAAGCTAAAAGAAACACCTTCAAAAAATTCTGTGAAAACATTTAATCTACATTTGCCGCAGCTAGACTACACAATGTCATGGCGAAAGGTAGGGTCGACACAGCAGTGGCACTCAGAAAGTCAGACGGTAGCTTCATGGAGAGCGTGGAGGATAGAGCATTATTCTTACTCAACACTCACTTCTCGGGAAGCAAGCTTAGCATCGCGAATGATGTAATAGAACATCACAAATGGCTCACTAGAAAAGCTGTAATAATGGCCAAAGACATATGCAATAGCGATCGTTTCAAATGGGCAATCAACACCTTCCAACTAATTAAAACCCCAGGAATAATTCTGGCCCTGCTTCAACGAGGGCAGAAGAGATTTTACCACATATAATACGCATCAGTCAAAGTAGCATGGAATTGGACTACATACCAGAAATATGGAGAAGGGCCAGAGTCACCTTTATTCGGAAAGCGGGAAAAAAGAATACTACCGACCTTAAATCCCTACATCAGTCTCACATCGTTTATTTTAAAAACGATGGAGAAAACAGTGGATAATTATCAGAACAGCATGCGTATTAAACGGATAGGTCTAATACCACACTTATTCTCCCTCAAATCTTCTCTGCTAGGGATTTCCCTCCCTTTGAAACCAACTTTAATCTTTTTCAGTATGATAAGAACAATAATCCCTTAATTTTATCATTAAACAACACTTCTTAGCCTGATTAACTCAAAATTCTAAACCTTCAAATTATCTTTTACCGATGGTTTCAAATCAGATCAAACAGCATGCGTATTAAACGGATAGGTCTACGGAAATCGCAGAGATACAATTAACAGATAAGAATTAAGAAGTACTGAACATTAAAGAAACTGTAATATGTGTCTTTCTTGATATAGAAGGGGCTTTTGCCAACACTCCACATGAGGCAGTCAAAAGAGCACTTGATAACAGGAGAGTGGATGAAACGAAGTCCAAATAAATAGCGCAACTTACCTCCATTAGAACAGCAGAGACAGAGATAGGACAGGACACTATCGCCCTCTGTACCAACAGAGAATCCCTCAGGGAGGAGTAGTCTATCCACTTATATAGATCTTAACCGTAGATTGACTCCTCTGTGATCTGACTGACCTCGGCATATCCTGTCAAGGCTATGCCGATGACGTGATCTTGATCGCAAGAGGCAAATTCGAGAATACACTCTGGGACATAGTTCAGGTTAGTTCAGGTTAGTTCAGGTTAGTTCAGTTTAGTTCAGGTTAGTTCAGGTTAGTTCGCATAGTTCAAAGAGGATATAAATACACTAGGGAATGATACCAGATGATGTGACTAAATATCAACCCCAGTAAAACCACCTTAGTGCCTTCACAAGGAAAAGAAACCTCTATCTGAAAACCATCAAATTGGATGGGAACATTATTGAGTGGAAGTCAGAGGTTAAATATCTAGGACTGAACCTAGGTAATAAACTTCTCTAGAACAAGCACGAAAAAGAAGCAATTAATTAGGATACAAAAGCCTTGATTGTCTGTAGAAACTTTGCTGGAAAAAACTGGAACCCAAACCCAAAAATCCTGCAGTGGATGTACACTGCAATAGTGAGACATGTTATCATATATGGGGCAGTAATCTGGAGCAAAAGGATTAGTCTGTCTAACAAAAAAGCTAACCTCTTGAAAGTTCAACGACTGGCCTGTGCGGGGGCATGAAAACCTGCCCTACGGCCACCATCGAAGTAATCCTAAACCTTTCACCTCTACATAAACTTGTGGAGAGTATAGCGAACAGGATAATTTATAGGATGACGAGAGATAAGGTCATAAAACAAAGGCTAAATCTCTTATCCAGAAATCAACAAATCAGGAACATGGTCCAAGATGAAATGAAAAAGAAATTCAACTGTGTGAAAAACTTCAGCACGAAGTTGAACCGCAAAAGCGAATGGAACAGAGATACCATTGAAAAACTCAACAAGAAATCCATATACAGATGGCTCCAAAACAAAGGAGAGAACCGATAGAGGAATATATGAACCCAGTACCAGACCTTTGGTAAGTTACCAAGCATTTTCTAGGCAGAAATATATGCTATTAGGAAATGTATTCATTTCAACAAAGAAACAAATTATCGCAGCCAAGAGATGATCATTATGTCGAATAGTCAAGCTGCTATCACTGCGCTGAAATATCAAGTAATCAGCTCAAAGGTGGTCTGGGAATGCCCATATGAATAAATTGAATTGAGTAAGAATACTAAGGTCACCCTCATGTGGGTTCCGGGACCCATCGAGGTAAAGGAGAATGAAATAAGCTCGCAAGAAAACGCTCTGAAACACCATTTCTGGGATCAGAGCTTTTCTGTAGAATCAGTACCAGCGTAATACTGGAAGAATTAAAAATAGAAGAAGAATGCAGGAAATCCAATTATTGAACGGAGCTGCAAGAATTGACACAAGCGAAGATGCTTCTTGGGAAATACGAGCAGGAGAGATTCAAGGAATGCATAAGCCTAAGTAAAAACCAACTTAGAGTTCTGACAGAGATCTTGACGGGGTATTATCACCTGAAGGAACACCTCAAGAAATTCGGATTGGCAGGAGGAGAAAAGTGCAGATTCTGCGAGGAGAAGAACGACACCTCTATTTATATTCTTTTAGAGTGCAACACTGTAGAAAACCCAAGGATGCGGTTTTTGGGAGCACACCAAATACAAGAAGGGGAGCTACTCGCTGTAAAGTCTTCCAATATCCTAAGGTTCCTGAGGTAAGTAAGGGTAGAGTACTTGTAAGGCATCCCTTACGACTTGGCAGCAGTTGGGGGACCTAATAGATCCATTAGGTCGTAGTGTACAAAACCTAATTCTACGTAGATACATCTTCATGATCTAATCAAAGAACCTTGTATTAATAAATATATCTCGTGGTTTACTCATATTTCAATTTTCCTGATAATAGCTAACATTTGTTTAAATATTCATTAAATGCAAAAAAAAAAGTAGAAACACGATTAGAACTGAGTCATCCAATATACCTCCACCGCCTCCAAAACATCAATTTCTCTTATTAGGAGGGACATTTTCAGAAATACTACCCCCAAGAAGACCCAGCATTCATATTAGCAAAACAGCTGAAGTAACCGAAGTGTTCGAATTTACAGACAATAAAAATGTATCTAGGGAAAATTTTACACTCTAATTAAAATAGTTACAGCTTATCTAGCAGATAACTTTTTAATATGAGAGTAAGTTGTTCTTTCAAAAATATAACACTTATTGTATATTATTTTAAGTTGTTGATCTATAAAATGCTGACTTTTTAACAGGTGCAGTAAATAATTATTAAAACATAATATATTTGTTAATCCTAATAGATGCAAGTGTTGAGCAAAGATGCTGACTTTACTTAGATAACAATAATACTTTTCTCAAATATCATAAACAACTTTAGACGCACAGACATTTCTGAATAATGACCTATTATTTTCCATAGAAATCTGACACAGCATCAGAACAGAAAAGTTATGTCAATAGAAACCTGATATTCTGTGTGAACGAACAAATAGTTGCACTTGCTCTACGCTTTTCAGCGTGCAGCTTAATTTCAGTGTACAGTGAGTAAGCATCCAAGCTAGTAAATAGCCGAATTTTATGAGTATTAACAAAACTATTTTAGATAAAATTATTAAGCTAAAAGTTAAAATCTTAATAATAGAGTTAAACTGAAAGTGTGATACAATTCATTGTAAAAAGAACAATTCAAAATAAATTATTGTTAGTCGTGTTACTACAATTAAATGTTTTTTTCAAAAGCCTTCTCATTCTTCCACGGCATAACATATATATATATATATATATATATATATATATATATATATATATATATATACCTTTTTAAGTATCATAAATATAGGGTTCAGATTCTCATACGCTCCTCAAAATATACAATTCCATTATTCTCCCCAACCTGGACTATGGATGTATCGCTTATGACTCGGCTAGGCCCTTATATATCTCTTCCCTCGATTCTATCCAGAACCAAGATTTACGTTTATTGATTGGTGCATTCCGCACCTCCACAAAAGTCAGTCTCCAATGCCTTACTAACACTACCCCTTTGTGTCTCCGACGCTCTTCCTTACTTATGAAATACGTTATATCTGTTAAGTCTAGGCCTTTCCTTTTAGATCATGATAAAATTATTAATCCTTCTGATTTACCAGCTCTTTCAAATATCACCTTGGGCGCCTCTGCTTTTATAACTTCCCACAATATAACCATCCCTAATAGCACACTCATTCTCCCTCAAATCTTCTCTGCTAGGGATTTCCCTCCCTTTGAAACCAACTTTAATCTTTTTCAGTATGATAAAAACAATAATCCCTGCCTTTTATCATTAAACAACACTTCCTTAGCCTAATTAACTCAAAATTCTAAACCTTCAAATTATCTTTTACCGATGGTTTCAAATCAGATCAAAGTGTAGGCTCAACTGCTGTAACTAGTTTTTCATGTAACAAAACAAGGCTAGACCCCCTTTCATCAATCTTTTCAGCTGAGTTGTTTGCCATCAAACAATGTATCAGGGAAATAATTAAACACTCCTCCACCTCCAAACATCTAATCATTTCGGACTCCATGATCTGCCTCAAATCGACCAAAGCCCTTAACACGTCCCACCTCGTCATGAATCAAATTCTCGATCTTTTTAAAACGGGATTCCAACATAACTTATATATAGCCTTCATGTGGGCCCCGAGCCACATCGGCATGAATGAGAATGAGTTGCCGGACTCTCAAGCTAAGTCTGCAATTCTTGAAGAAACTCTTTTCCTCCTTTTACATAATTTTAAAAAATTCAATAGTCACATCGATAGCATCATTCGTAATATTGCACAAAATCGCTGGAAATCTCTTGATAAACCTAGTAAAAAAAAATCTCCTTAATAACGAGGATCTCCCTCAATGTCTGTCATGCCGTTGCCCCTAACTGTAAAGCATATCATAACTGATTGCCCTTTATATAGAAATGCCTGACAAATCCTTTATCCAACAGTAGTGAATTGTTGGAACATCTTGCGTTAGAATCATGTTCACTATTGGCATCTTAATTATTGCAGTCTTTTGTTACCAGAAACAAATTTACATGCATTTGTAGCTTTTTGTAGCATATCTTAATGGACCGACGACCTCACATTTCATCTTGTTATTTTCAAAGCTGGATTTTAAAACATTTATTGAAATATTAGTAAGTTGTTTAAATTTTGTAATATCGCGCAATTTAATTAGAAATTTCATACCTTTTTCATCAAAAACTGTGGCAAAATGTGGATAGGATGTTATCTGTTCTTCTTCGCTTTTACGACGTTGCCTATCTGAATCTTTCACCTGAAATTCACTGGACTGCATTTTCATGGCCTCTACAAAGGATCGATATACTTTCACTCACCGTCTCCTATGATGGTAGACAATAATGACCGACAGCAACCATATTGATATTTAACGAGTGTTCAACCCTTAATTTTTCCGCTTTTAGATTCAACACTTTTGTCTTGACTTCATCAAAAAGCATTCCATAGTCCATATAATTATTGCCGCTAGTTATGCGATACGATGCTCTTCTATTTATAAAAGCACCTTGGATTAGCTCTACACCATGAGACATTGGCACACAACATTTAGTTTTATGCTCCAATGTTCTCTGATGGACCGGCATATGTTTTTATAACTACGGGTAAAAGTCTTTCCACCCTTTTCACATACGTAAGACATCGTTCCTATGGTTATGGTTTATCTACACCTTATTGCGTCAATACAAAACCACACCACATCACCACCAGCACCACAAGCCTTTATACAAAAATTTTCAGAGTCAAAATTATTTAAAGGTCCTTCCTTGTTATTAACAACTGTCAAGATCAAATCAAGATCATATCCAGGTCAACTTTACGGTCATTCTCAAGAACAAGTTCCATGTGAAGTCCAATGTCACTTAAAAATCAAGGTCATATCAAGGACGAGCTCGCGGTTGTGTTCAAGGGCAAGTTCAAGGTTGCATTCAAGGTCAAGTTTGCAGATAAGATGAAGGTAGCATTCATGGTCAAGTTCGAGAGCACGTTCGAAGTCAAGCCCAAGGTAAAGCGCAAGGTTGCGTTTAAGGTCAAGGGTAAGGGGCGGGATAAAGTCGAGGCGTGAGGGGTGACACGAGAATCTCATTTCCACTCTACTTACATAGATGACTGCATAAGCGCGATCCCAAAAAATAAATGTCATTATATTTTAAATAGATTCAACAGCTACCACCTTAAACTTCAATTTGCAAAAGAAAAGTAAACTCAAAATAAAACTTCTTAGATGTCACTATCTACGATATAAACAACAAACTAAAAACAAAATGGTTTACCAAACTAACTTGATCATTCAGAAATCTACATTTTAATTCACAATACCCCTTACCTAAAAATTCAGTAATTATAGGTTTTGCAGATCGCAGTATAAGACATATGTAATTAATAAAGCAAACATACATTAAAATGTAACATACCACGATAAGCCAATTAATGCCATTTAAAAAAAAGAATACACTTCTTTTACAATAACAGTCAGATTCAAACAAAACCAAAAAAAACTTCCAATATATTTCAACGCCATATATCCCTAAGTTGTCAGAACAGTGACAAAATGTTTTAAAAAACAACAATACGACCCTTAGCTACAAAGGACATAACCTCCTAAAAGCCAACTACGGTCGAATAAAATCGAAATTATCCAGAGACAAGAAAATCCATCATCAAATTCTATGTGAAGGATGTAATGGACTATATATCAGACAAACCAACCAATACCTCACAAGCAGATTAAATGGCCATAATTGCGATAAAAAAAAACCGTGTTAATGAAACACAAGTATTGAAACAAAACGTACCTGTAGTTACAACAACACAACAGTTTTGAAATCTGAAATACTTATAAGAAACGAGAATTTCTAGAAATAATAGAATTACAAAATGATAAAAATGCCATTATGTCTAAAACGGACACAACATAATTCAAACCAAGCAACATATACTATAGCATAAATAAAAAATATCCTGCACTCACTATCTATTTGCACTATATCCGTGAAACCACCCCCGAAATTAAAATCATCTGACATCAAGTGTCCGAGATCTACCTAAAACACATACAAGACAAAAGGTCAATATTTCGGTATTAATTCGACAGTACATTCCATTTTTTGTCCTTTTTGGCTGAACCTGTTTGTTATTTGGTAGTAATTTGTTACATTTAGTTTGAATTTGCCTACTTCAAAAATTTCATTTAGAAATAAAAATGTATAAAATTATTTTTTGCATTTCAGGGCCTCTTTTGGAAAAGGTTAATTTTTTCTTTAAATTTCACAATAGACTCTCCTCATGGGTGGCATATCATGTTTCGTTAAGATTTACGATGTTTCTTCCCTAGTGACGATATTCTTGAATTTGAAGTATTTCTTAACATTCTCATTCTCATTCTATTTAATATTTTACAGAAAATATTAAAATCCATAATTATTTTTTGAAGCGTGGAATAAGAAGTTATCTTTAACGAATTTTCTTTATTATATGTTCTAGAGTGTGTGAAGTTATTTTTGTAAAAAATTCGTGAGCAATTTTTTATATCCTTATTTTAGTCGGTGTGTGTATTAATGCCAGTTTCGGTTTGTAAATTTTCTTCTTTTCACACACTTTTTCTTTATTTACTATGCCGCTCACAGTATATCTAAGGGAGTTTATATTAATATAGAGACCGTAAAGTCTATTCCAAATCATATCATAGTTTACAGCCAAAATTGCTATGAATACGCGATGAAAAAACCATATAATCTTATGCGCCACAGCAATGTTTGGTATGTCACCACGAACCTATTTTTTTTAAGAGATGCATGTGGTCCACACATTTATATATGTTTGCAAAATACGCAATATTTAATCATTTTTCTCAATTTAATTCACTTTGTTCCACAAAAACAAACCAATATCTTTAAAATAATACTTAAAATCAAAATGAAATCACTATTAGAAGAAAAAGAAAAGTGCCAATTGTCACAAATTACAGACAATAACTAATGATAAGCAGTATTGTCGGATTACGCAGATAATCTTGAGAAGCTAAAATGTTATAAATTCTAGCAATTTATTAGATGAACCTTAATTGTTGTTTCATACTTAAAAAATTAACAACTTAGAATACATTAATTTTCACTAGCAAGTTAAATGGTACACTGTACTTTCATTTGTTCATAGTCTCAACTCAAAATTAACAATTAGCCATTAAATAGTTGACGAACATTCAACTTTTCAGTTTAGTACTTAATTTTTTACTAATTCGAGTCCACTTTGGGATGTTTTTAACTGGAGAAAAAATAAATAAATTCATAAAAATAGAAAAAATAACATTATAAAGCAATGGAGGATAAAAAAATGTTACAGACGATTTTGATTGGCCATCCTTAATTCAACTAATTGCTGAATTTTGATGTATGAACAACGCATTTTTATTTTGTAGAGGAAGCATTAATTTAGTTGAAATTTTTAGTGTTGGGAATTTTGAAGAGAGTTTGTCTGTGCCTGTTTCACTTATCAGCTGAGTAATTAGCTCTGAAGGCTTTAAATTTAGTCCTCTAAAGGCCTTCAGAGAGGTGTTTATCCGATATTTTTTTTTTCAGGCGGGCTGTATAAACGGTTACTTTCTTCGATCATTTCTAGTGGATGTTAAAATATTATAGTAAATTAACCACAAGTAAAGAAAATAAAATGTCTCAATAGCAACAATAATAATATGAACAAAAACAATTTAGAAGCCACAGAAGCTATTTAAAAGCATATAAATGAAAATAATAAAGGTAATATACAAATAACAAAACTAAAGAATAATTCGGTATGTTGAAAATCAATAAATACCCGAAATAATATATTTTAAATACCTATATCTATTCAACAAAGTTTTTTATATTTATACATATAATTTTTTTCTATTTTAAGAATGTCGATGACAAAAATCTAAGCTCCTCCAGCGTAAGCGGCAAAGTCATTACTTCAAAAAAAAAAAAAGACAAGACCGCTTGCAAAAAAAGCATTTACGTTAAGTCAATAAGAAAAACTTATTTTACTATTTTTTGGTATTTTTAAATTAGAAACCAAGTCATATCAAGGAATAGGCAATGCTAAAGATATTAACAAATTTGTCACAAATAGTTGAATTTTTTGATATACGTCATATAAAATAAAAAATGGTGAAATAAGTTTCCGCATTTGAAAGGTGCTCATCAAATTTAAGAATTTCAATAATCCTTCTCTAAAAAATTTTTCATTTTCGGTCAGATATACATCAAGAATATTTTTGATCAAAATGACCAGTACCGCTGCACTTTTAAGACATACTGTAAATAACTGAAACACACTTTTATGGTAGCGTTCCGGTTGCTCTCTCGTAGTTTTTAATTTAACTACAAAAACTTTTCAACTCTCATGCTAATTTTTATATTTCATTATTTTAAGCAACATCAAAAGGGTTAGACCATAATTTTAAATGAAAGCAACAGACAAAATGCCGTTTTTCCTTAACAGCGAAAAATAATGAACTAAAAATTATTCACGAGGAGGAAAAAATTGCTTCTAAAATTATAAAAGATTATCTGTTTTACGAATAGCGTGTGCTCGCCTTGCGATCTTTAAAGTTAAGTGGATATATTTATGTAAATATAAAAACCGAAAAGTTGTGCCCAATCTCTGAGATCCTACAAATTGTATATAATATATAAAAAATTAAAAATTTTAATATAATTCTGGGTCTTTTGTTGTCAAATCGCGATTACGGATATATACAAAAAAGTGTTAAAAAGTTTAATAAAATAAGAATTATCATTATCTGTTGTGTTTTGATCCAAAGAAAATTGAGAAAGCCAAGCTATTTTTTGGTAGAAGAACTAAAAAAGACATACCCGCAAACATCATCCGATTCACCTCAACAGCTTTTAAACTTCCTGAGACTAACCATTCTTAGAATCTGAACATATTGAGAGATTAAAGGATTACATTCAGAAAACAGCGAAGTCGTCATATCCAAAAAATAAAGAATATCTAAACATATTTGATTGCAATCTTCAGGAATTTTAATCGAACGTAATTCGCATTAATAACATAGCTTGATATAGCTGTTCGATAAGACCCTGCCACTTAATATTGTGAAGAATACTCTTTAATACCAAGCCAGTCGTTGTTAGAATTATATAGTTCACATATTCCCTACTTTCTATAGATTTGTATCTTCAAGTTCCTTATTTGGCGAACTTCTCATTATTTAAATTTCTCCTTTGGATTGTTACTAGGGATGGCGATCTCAATTAGTTTTACTCGTCTAGGTGATTACTACACTCATATAAAATCAGCTCTGTTATGAATAACTATCTGATCTGTAGGCTTGATTGCGTTATTTTCGAGTACTAGCTCCCAGCTTTAGTTCCAGTATGTACGATTTGACAAAGGCTTGAATATCCTAGCGTTACGTGTTGAATTGTCTTCAATGTTTGATGGACTTTCGGGAGTCCTTTGTTGGAATAGCTTGGTCCTGAATATCTATTAACAAGCCTTTATTCTCTGGAAACATCTGTTCTGACGGCAACGATTAGTTCTTTGCTAATTTGTCAATTTTATCTT
This sequence comes from Diaprepes abbreviatus, assembly GCA_034092305.1. Lineage (NCBI taxonomy): Eukaryota > Metazoa > Arthropoda > Insecta > Coleoptera > Curculionidae > Diaprepes > Diaprepes abbreviatus. Next base: position 2,474,783 of record JASJET010000103.1, read on the forward strand.
GGATGACGCCATTTGGGCAAGGTCTCTGAAACTTCTCTTGGTCTGTTTAGTGGTAAGGAAGCATTTTATGTTCCTTCAAACAGACAGACAGAAATACGCAGATAAGTTTAATATATCCTCCTCGGCATATTGGCTGCATTGTCTGTTCAATAGAACTATGAAGTTACTCTTAAGTACATTGTTAAGAGTATTGTGACTTTTCTTTATAGACTATCTAGGTCAGTTTTATTCCATTAAAAATTTCAAAAGAATAGCTGACTTATATAATGATTGCCTTAAATAGTTTTTTTCCCTTCCTATTAGGATTGTATCTATCTCCATGTTGTTGAGAGAAGATATTTTGCAGTTTTATCTTAGTTCTTCAGACTGACATATGATCTCGCTAAAAAAGATTCAATGTGAATGTTAACCCTGTACTTCTTCAGTATAGCTACTAGTCAGTCATGTAACACTCAAGTTGAAGGCTTCTTTGTGGTTCACGTAGGCGGTAAAAAGATTCCTTCGGTTGGCATGCTTGACTATAAATCATTACCATCATGTCATCAAATTGCAAGCCGTTGTGCCCCTGAAATATCCTTTTTGCTGATTTGCAATGATGTTGTTTCGATCATAATGTACAGGAATATATTATGTCAGGCAGAATGATAGCATTGAGAGGCAGACGATTAGCTGACACTTGGATCGGTAACTTTTGAGTGTTTCGCATAAAAACCGATTTCTCTCGAAAACCGGCCGTTTTTCTGAAATATATTAGTACCTTTTTTGAAGAAGAATGACCAATGTATTTCAAAAACCAGTTTTCAGTTCTGTAAAATGACACCTGTCAAAAATTAGGCCCAACGAATGTAGCTGCAAGTCTGCTCCTGACTTCTCTGATGATCTAAAACATCTAATGTAATATGGTTTAATGAATCTTTATGGCCTATACAAAATATTCAAATTTCAATAAATTATACCAATATATTCAAAACTCAGAGCCGATAAGGTAAATCGCTGGGTACACTTTTAGGGCTCTGTATTTCTGTTAAAGGGCACTTTAGGAATTTTTTTTTTCAATGAAAAAGTAGTGTTATTTGTCCTCCCCTGTATGCTTCCGAGAAATTAGGACATACCTATCGGACACCCTGTATTTAGTCATATTTTGATACCTCTAATATACTTTACAACTGCTTCCTGAAAAGAGTCGATCTTTTTATTAACGTGCAACTGCAACGTATGAGCCTCTGAAACATAAATTGGTAAAAAAATGTTGTTGGTGGTTTCTAGTAAATATTTCCCCATCCCTGTACACTCCTTAGATTTCTGCTGTTAGGGATGATAAGCTCAATTAGTGTTCCATGATTAGAGGTTGCATCTAAGATAAGTTCTGATCTGTTATGAGCAACTTTGTAGTTCGATGCCAGTACAACTTTAACTCTTTATTTTCCAATAGACGTTCCGGGCTGTATTCTTATTATAACATTTTCAGTATACTTGCCTTAAATAAGTTTTTAGTCATCAGGTTTGTTCACAATTTCTGCCTTACCTGCTTTATGAACTCGTTTATTAATTCGACGCTCTTTGCAGGTCAATGCTTTGTGCCTGATTGATGCTCAAATACGTATATGTCTATTCTGCCTCCATTGCCGTAATGGTGTGATCTTTCTGCGTCTCATACTCTCGGTTGTATCTTTTCTATATTTATGTTTAAGGTATTGAATTTTTTGCGGCTGAACCGCGTTCTCCGAAGAACTCCAGCGCAATTTTGAGCATTTGTAGAATTATGGAGGAAATCTTCAATTTAAGGTCATCCATACAAAAAAGATGGATTAATTTTTCCACATCTTCGTGTTTTTTTCCATACTAAAGGCGTTCCTCGTAAAGTTTAAAAGACGTGATAGTGAATTCATTGTAATGCAGAATCACAATGAGGTTAATGAATTGCCATAAAATATTCCCCTCCATATTGGGACTGTATTTCTCTCGATGTTGTTGTTGTAGTAGATCAGTATATGTGAATGATTCAGTATGTGAGCCTCGGAAATGTAAACTCAGTTGCTTATGCCAAATCGTGTTTTTAGAGGAGATTATTGTTTTCAGTGATCGCATATATAATGGATTGATTCTATTTTACTCCAATATCACATAATTCACGTTAAAGAATGGTAGAGTTCAACATTGTCCTCTCGAGTGTTTCCATTTGAATGTTCTTGTAACTCGAATTCGGTCTATGGCTAACGTTCAACGACTTGTTGATCCTCAAGCTCCTTTTTCATTTTTATAATGTTAAGTTACATCTCTTATCCTAGATGAGTAACCTTGCAAAAATTCTTGATCGTTAACTTCTAAAATTCCTGCTGTGCTATCAACTAATAGTATAATCTTTTAATATATTTCATACTTAAATCATATCTAATATCAATATTATGTGTTTTCATTCATCACAATATTAACTTTCGAAGAGTGGAAAAGTTCAATAACAAGCAGATGTTTTAAATTTATTTTAGTTAATAAATCCCGATGAATCTAAATACCCAATGAGTTCAAATCAAAAAAGATAAAATTTTTTTTTTTAAATAAGTTAATACTTATTTATATTTTTTGTCGTTGAAGCAAATTGGAATGGCAGAGGGACATAAATGTTTTTGTTAGAATATTTTTTTTTATTTTGATATCGTTCTGTAATATTTATACTACGAGTACATTCCATGCGAAGACTTGGTAAGAAGGTAATGGCAAGGTTAGGATGGTGTAATAATAATTCCATACATGGTAAAAAAATTATGCTTTTCTGACTTTTTCCTTATTTGTAACAAGTGTAAATTCGAGCAAAATTTTAGTATTCTAGGTTAATAAGACGTTGTCAATAGTTGTGGAGAGACACGTCAATGACAGTCAAGTTGTTTTTTGATGCTCTAACATTAAACCCGTAGAGATCAAAAGTAGACAAGACTTTTATTGTTAGTCAAAACATAAGAAATTTTATGTCTCCAGCCTAACCGAAAAAAATTATGTTGGTGGAAATTAGCTCCTGTCTTTTTGTTTGACACTTTAGAAGTAGTGAACATAACCCAATCCTCTTCATCCCCCCACTCCTCGACCTTGACCTTGACCTTGCCCCCACCCCTCTTTGGCCCAGCCTGCATGTCCTTGTCATTGACCTTGAAAGTGCACGTGTGCTTTGACCTTGACCTTGTGTTCAAGGTTGTGTGTGCGACCTTGACCTTGACCTTGGTCGAGACGCCCTTGACTTTGTTGGAGGTCATCTTGGGTGTGTGGCCTTGAAGATATGTTACGTGACCTTGAATGGTTTTATATAAGGTATGGGGCAGTTTCATTCATCAGTTGGCTCTGACTTGTATAGGTAGTACATGTGTTAATATTTGACAAATCATGGCATATGTTTGTGAAAATTGCGGTTCTAAGTTTACTAATAGTTATAATATGAGACGTCATAAAAGAGAATTGTGTGCGGCGAGATTTAATGAAGTGCCTGGAGGAAAACGGCTCCGAATTGAAGAGTATACATCGACGATTCCGGTAATTAATTGCGCTACATGTAATGTAGATGTTCCAATAAATCATATGTCAGCGCATAAACGAACACAACAACATAAAAATAATTCATGTTTGCCGGTATGTCATGGTGTACAACTCGTTGAATGTGCCTTCAAAAGGAGAATTGCAACCTATCGGGTTAGCAGTGATATGGAGCATTCCGATTACGTAATGTTCTTTGCAGACATTAAATCCAAGGTGGTGGAACTTGTTAATAATTTATTGCGTGTGCATCATGCTTTAAAAGTTAACATGACAGCTGTTGGCGAGTACATGCTTCCATCACAAGAAATATTCAGTGAAAAATCCTTCAACACTGCTAATCAAATAATTAGTGTAGAAATTGATTTGGATGCCGTTTACCATTCTTTCACCGAATTAATAAAAACGCAGGCGACAGAGTTCCAGGAGAAAGATTCAGGTATGGAAAAATCAAAACCCGATATATTAAACTGATTTTTATATATTATTTTTCTTGTTATAGGATGGGCTCTTGTGCGAATTTTATACTTGGAAGTTAGTATCAACAAGTATATGCCTATGGGTGGCTCATCATACATCAAGTTGCCGTGTTCTATTGAAAAGAAAGGAGCTGTCGTCAATGTGATTAACCAGGACGAATTTTGCTTTGCGTGGGCTGTAACATCAGCATTGTTTCCTCCATCGGCAGCGCCTTCACAGAAGACATCCTACCCCCATTTTTCTAGAGTGCTAAATTTAACAGGTATAGATTTTCCAGTAAAATTACGTGACATTAAAAAATTTGAGGAAATGAACAACATATCAATTAACGTATACGGTCTGGAATCTAAATATGAAAATAATGAAGTAATACATGAAGTTATTGGTCCACTGAGGTATGCGTCAAAAAAGTTGGATAGACATGTAAATTTATTGTTAATTACAAAAGACTGTAGTAGTAAAATGGCGGTGAACATTTTTGTGATACGACTTGTTCAAAGAGTCATTATTGTTGGATTCGGGATTTATCACGTTTAGTTTCAAGTCAAATTAGTTGTCAACAACATAAAATATATTTCTGTGATGGTTGCCTCATTTATTTTAGTACACCGTCAGCTTTAACTTTACATCAAAGCTACGATTGTAACCACATTTTCACGCAAACACCCTCAGTGGATTTAAAAACCGATAAATTTGGAAAGAGTGTGCCGGAAAATATTTTAAAATTCGAGGGTATAGAAAAGCAAATGCGCGTTCCATTCGTGGTTTATGCAGATTTCGAATCTGTTTTAAAACCCGTTGAAACGGTACAACCAAACCCACAAAATTCTTACACTGTAAAAAGTTTTAAACATGAACCATATTCTTTTGCTTATTTAATTAAATGCTCTTTTGACGACTCACTTTCGAAATTTGAGCTATTTCGCGGTAATAATGCAGCTCAATAAGGGCTCTATAAAACACATATTTAAAAGACATTAAGCCTATGAAACCGTTAACGCCTGAAGAAAAAAGGGAGTTTAATGATGCTAAAATATGTGGTATATGTGAAGGCCCTTTTGAAGAGGGTGAGATTAAAGTACGAGACCACTGTCACATAACTGGTGCAAAAAGATTTGGTGCTGCACATTCCGTTTGTAATTTAAATTATAAATTACTCTCTTTTATCCCGATCATATTTCATAACTTAAGCGGCTACGACAGCCATATATTTATAAAAGAGTTATGTAAATATGGGGATAAAATTGGTGTTTTGGCTCAAAGTAAGGAAAAGTACATATCATTTACCAAAAGCATTTATGTGCACGATTATTTTGATAGTAAATGTGGAAAAGTCAAGAGGAAATATTTAAAGTTGCAATTTATTGACAGTTTTAAATTTCTGTCAACGTCTTTGGAAAATTTAGGCAGCGGTTTAAACGACGACGATTTTGTTGAAACGCGGAAACATTTTTCAAATATCAACCAATTTAATTTGATGCGTCAAAAGGGTGTTTTTCCCTATAGCTTTATTGACTCTATAGAAAAAATGGAAAATACATGTCTTCCAAGTAAAGATGAATTTTATGATAATTTACGGGAAGAACATATTAGCGATGAAAGCTATAAAAGAGCAAAAGAAGTATGGCGCTTGTTTGGGTGTAAAACTTTGGGGGACTATTCGGACATGTATTTAAAATCAGATGTGTTGCTATTGTGTGATGTTTTTGAGCAATTTCGGAATAATTGTTTAAAATTCGATAAACTTGATCCAGCACATTACTATACCCTTCCAAGTTTATCATTTGATTGTATGCTACGTATGACTAAGGTAGAGTTAGAGCTCTTAACTGATATAGACATGATACATTTTTTTAAGAAAGGTATACGCGGCGGCATAAGCCAGTGTACAGAAAGAAAGCACATCGCTAATAATATTTTTTTACCAGACTATGACCCAACAAAACCTTCTTCATTTATAACATACCTTGATGCTACAAATCTATATGGTCATAGTATGTCACAAGCATTACCATATGGTGGTTTTCGATGGTTAAGCGAGCGCGAAATTCTGGATTTAAATATTATTGCTGTTGGTGATGATAGTTTACATGGCTACGTTTTGGAAGTGGATGTGCATTATCCGACTGAGTTGCATGATGCACATTCTGATCTTCCATTTCTAGTAGAAAATATCATACCGCCAACAGAAAACGCTAAATTACCGAAATTAATTCCTAATTTACAAGATAAAAAAAATACATTGTACACTATAGAACTTTAAAACAAGCCATCGCCAACGGCTTAGTGGTAATGCAAACCCATCGAGTATTACAGTTTAAGCAATCAAAATGGCTAAAATCGTATATTGATTTTAATACCAATTTACGTAACAAGGCCACCACAAAATTTGCGAAGGACACTTTTAAATTAAAAAATAACGCGATATTTGGTAAAACTATGGAAAATGTGGAAAATCGAAAGGATATAAAATTAGTAACACATTGGGATAACAGTGTAGGCAGAAATGGAGCTAGAGCACTAATATCCCGCCCCAATTTCAATAGTAGCTCGATATTTACCGAGAACTTTGTTGCTATACATATGAATAAAGTTAAAATATTGTACAATAAACCAATTTATATCGGTTTTTCCATATTAGATATATCAAAGACTGTAATATAAGATTTTTATTATAATTTTATTAAATCCAAGTTTGGCGATGATGCTTCGTTACTTTACACCGATACTGACTCGCTTATATCAAAAGTGTATACGGAAAACTTTTATCAAACTATATCAGAAAACCCCGAAAAATTTGATACATCAAATTACCCCGAAATTAATAATTTCAACATAATTAAAAGTAATTCTGTAGTTGGTAGAATGAAAGATGAGTTTCCTGGTGACCCGATAATAAATTTTTATGGTACCGGCGCGAAGGCTTATTATGTAAAGTCCATTAATAATGAATTAAAAAAAGCAAAAGGTATCAAAAAATGTGTTATCGAGAAAGACCTTCATCAGGAAGACTACCAAAGAATTGTTGAACGGGGTGGTTTGATATTAAGAAAGATGAAGACGTTTAGAAGTGAATTACATAGCATTTATACCAACATAATAAATAAAGTAGCATTGTCACATAGCGATGATAAACGTTATGTAATTCCCAGTTCAACCAAAACGCTACCTTGGGGGCATGCAGACATAGATTTTTACAAAACAGACCCGGAAGAAAACTTAGCAAATTTAGTCACCGTGTTGGAATCATTTCTAAGTCAGGACAGCACGTAATCTGGAAAATCCATATTTCATTATTTGTATTGTTTTTATTATTTCTATTGAACATACAACATTAATATGTAACGATAGTATTGTAATTTTTTTTTTTTAATAAAAAACATGTATTCATTACTTGATTGCTTTTTTATTGAACCTTTATTTTAAAATTATAAATATAATGAAGTGTCGACAAATAACAAACTGTAAAAGTTATTGTTGAAAAATTTGTCTAATAGTAAATTAAACGCACAGGTCTACGAGTAAATGTTTAATGTGAAACAGGTTTGCTGACAAGATCCACCATAGTCTTTTCAATTTTCAGCATTCTAGAGTTAACTTCATCACGCAGTTCGTCTTGCCTAAGTTCATATATTGCAATAACAGTATCATCAATGTATCCTCTAAGTTCTTGACCGGTTTCAATTAATTTCTTGTGTACGTAACCTTCAAGTTGGTTTCTGAATATATCTTTAATAACAATTGTTGAGTCATGTAAAGCTTTCTGCGTATCTTGCACACACTGAGCAAGGTTATTATCAACATAATTTCGTGTGGTCGCATCGTCTCCTTCAAGAGGTTCTGCTAAATAGCACAATCTTTTGCTTCCCATGTCGTAATCTCCATTAGGTGTAAGTTTAAAACCTATTCCTGAAGGACCTCGCATAAAGTTAAAATCCTTAAATTTTCTTTTGCGACCGAACTTATCAATAGTGTTTACTTCTGACATTGTTATGTGAGACTGATTTGAAACCATTAGATTTCACCCTAATATATGGTTCTATTTCATTAATAAACGGACTCTGCAGAAAAATATGGATTGCAAAACGTATTTTAGGTGATGTTTAATAAATACACATACAGATTCATTTTACTATTGTTTTATTGAAAAAAAAAATTAAAATGTAACAAAAGATTGAGTTTACTTTTTATTATTAAAAAATAAAAAATATAACAAACAAAAAAATTAAAAATTAAGAAATAAAATACATGTTAATTTCTTCTGTACAGGTAAGCTTCTTCTATGACCCAATTTCTTCTCTGGATGGCACGTTCATTAATGTCCTTGAACTGGTAGTAAACTAGTCCACAAAAGCCGCATTGTACAAATTTAACCCTGAAAAGGTCAATGTAGTTGAAGTCGTACGTAAGATCATTTCGCCAGCAGATACCTAGTCTTTTACAATGATGACAAGTTAAATAAAAAGCTTTTGGTATATGACTGTATGTTTTGGCTGCTTCACTAGGTTGTTCATCAGTTGGCAACATGATGTTTGAATATGTTGTACTTTTCAATCGCTGTACTCTATTTATGTATTACTTTTTAAAATAACCTTGACAGGACCAAAAAAAAAGTCCTTGAAAATTACAACCTCGAAAACGACCCTGACATTGACGGGTACTTTGACCTTGGCCTTGGCCTCGTATCTGACAAGTTTAGTACTATATTTATATGTTTCTTTAAAATAATCTTGACAGGGACAAAAAAAAAATCCATGAAAATTACAACCTTGAAAACGACCCTGGTATTGCCGGTTACGTCGGCCTTGGCCTTGGCCTTGCATCTGACAAGTTTAAATATTATACTTAATGCATCGAACAAAAGGAATAAAGGTGGTGTAGTGGGGGAAATGGGCATAAAAGCAGACTTGCTGGCTCGAGCTCTTCACAGTTCGTCAGAACACCAAACAGTACAGTGCTAAGATGAAGTTAATAGTGTGAGTTTTAATATCGAAGATGTCGAGTGTACGGGCTCTTTTAGATGCTCTTGACGTGAGCTGCGGTTCGCAACAAGGCATGTTGGATAACATTAGTGGCTTGGAAGTGTTAAGTCCGGGGGTATTCGAGAATTGGAATGGCAGGGAGCAAGAAGATGCCGAAGACAGAGCCCTGAATAATGGTCGCGACGAAGAGTTGGTTCAGTCGGCTGCGCAATTCCTCGAATGTTGGACGGAGGAGAAGGAGCCGAAAATCAACATAATAAGTGATGTGGTTGTGCGAAAACCATCGCGGCCTAACAGGGAATCTTCTCCGAAAGCTTCTAAATTAAAGAAGCTTTTGACTATGCGGAAGTCGGAAATCGCCGATAAAAAAACATTTTATTCGGCGATTAAAGGTGTGGGACAAGGAAAGAAGAAGAAGTTTAACTTTAAGCATCCCTCCACCCCTGTTCCATTACCCCACTTCCTAAAAACAGCACCACAAGAGCCGTTGTCGGTAGAAGTGCAAGTGATAGAAGGCCCCGATGGACCAACACCACCAACGTCACCAACACCGGCCAGCGTAGAGCAGGAAGTAGTGTCGGAGGTAAAGTCTTCCCCAGCGCCACTGTCGCCGATATTGGGGTGCCGGAAACCTATGAAGAAGCGGTTTAAGCGGTGTTTTGAAGGCGATGAAATTCCCGCTGCTTCATCGTCGTCGTCATCGTCGTCTTCACCAAACGAAACCGCTTCTTCTTCTTTAATATATTCCGAGCCATCGCAACCGGAGTAGGTTGAAGACTTCACCAACTCTCAGAAGAGCAAACTAACAGACATTTATCGAATGAAAAAACACTTAGTGAAAAAAGTGAGTGCGTGTGACAGTGACATTTTAGAACTTGAAAGACAATTAGAGTTAAAAAAGATGGAATCTGCGCGATATAAAAGACAATTAGAGGACTTTAGTTGTAGGTATTAGCTTTTAATTTATAGTATTAAGTTTGTAAATATATATATATATATATATATATATATATATATGTATATATATATATATATATATATATATATATATATATATATATATATATATATATATATATATTGTAGTTAATAAAAAAAAAGTCTTTGATCAGATTTTTATATTTTATAAAGAGAATAAAAATTACTTGAAAATTTATTTTTGTGTGTTATTTCATATAGGCCCTGTCCCACATAATATTAGGTAATAAAAAAGAGTGAATAATCCACTAAAACTACGCAATAGCAATAGTTGTAAATATTTTTTACAATATTTACAAGTATGCTAAAACATGGTTCGGTTTAAGAAGTTAAGGTTCTGTCGCCAGAACTTCTAATACTTTGCATCTCAATATTGTATGTTTTTATGAAAAAAAACATAAAATATTGGTTACAAAGTATTATAACCAACTAAAACTTCGATCAAATTATTTTGTGGTCCTGAAAAGGACCGTTTGGTTGTAAAACATGCGACTCTTTATTGTGTTGTGGAGTCGCACGGCCCGTCATCATCAACGGCGGTGGTGGCGGTGCTGTCCTCTGCATATTCGATGATGAACCGCCAAAGTTCATCCCATCTGGGATCGTCCGACTCCCACTCGAGACAATTCTCTGTGGTAAAATCTACCACAGGGCATTGGAAAGGTTGTTGTTGACTCGCAGACATGTTGAACTAAAATGATTGTATTAAGTATTGGTGGTCGTATATATAGAGACAAATTAATGGTGGGGGGTGAAAACAAATATCGTATTACGTATTGAGACCAAAAGTTGTTTGTGCTCTCAAATACGAACGAACGAACGATTTAGCTGGGTTCCACCAGCACCTAAACTTTTAATACTTTGTATCTAATATTGTATATTCTATACATACAATATTAGTAACAAAGTACTAATATGTACTAAAACTACGATCAAAGTATTTTGTGGTCCTGAAAAGGACCGTTGTTGTGGGCCCTTAAAAAGGGCCAGGGAGAGTGTGGGGCTTATGGTGCCCCATCCTCGCTGGTCGACCACCAGCTTGACGAATCGCAGGGGCCCTGCGGGTCGTCGGGTGTTGGTGATGCTGGAATTTCCAGCACCGCATCTTCCGTCTAGTCCGGCTCTGGCTGCGGCGACGGAGTTTCGAGTTTTTGTAAGACCCAATCGCCCGCATCGTTTAATTCCACTAGACCCGGATCGTGGTCATACACTAGCGGAATCGGCTCATCTAAGTCGTCCCAACGTAGGACGTCAATTTCAAAATCCACCTCTTCGTCGTCGAAGACTTGCAGGTCTCCAACGTTGTCGGCGACGGTGTCATCGCTAAAGATGGATGAGCCTCTGCTGGCGGGTCTTTCTTCCTCCATGTTCATCGTATGAGGGTTGATGAATATATGACTGTGTAACTGGCACAGTCTCATATATATAGAACTACCCCCACCCCACCAACGGATTCTAAATGTTGTGTATTGGTGAGAGCTTATAGAATTATTAATTTTTTCAAAAACTTTAAATAAGGAATTAGATTTTTTTTTTTTTTGTTTAGACAATAAGACTTATTCTTAATATTTTGTGAAGAATACATTACAAAAAAAAAATAATAGAAACCTTGTTTGGACTGTTAACATTTTCATAGGTTCTCAAGCATATAACTTGGCACTTAAGCTACGAGACAAATCGTCGTTAAACGAATATCTCGCCCCATAAGTGACGATTACTAAACTACGATCAAAATATAATGTGGTCCTGAAAAGGACCGTTTTTGTGGCCGTAAAAGGGCCTGGGGGGAGGGTGGGGTGCCTACCGTGGAGTAATACCCAACGATATAACACCGACCTAGGTGCAGCCCTTGGTCTTCTCACTGGCGGCACCGTCGCCGTCGCTGGTGGTGTCGGTGTTGCAGGTGGTGCCGAAGGTGCTGCTCCTGGTGCAGTACCCCCGCACTCCTCACACTTGCATAGTTTGCCGGGCACGAATGGCCTGACAATGCCAATGATCTTCTTTGGTGTATCTTCCATCTTGACGGTCGAATGTGTAATGATGAAATAATTCTAATACCGGCCTCTATATACATTCAAAAAGTTGGAGGGGGTAAGGTGGAGTGCATATATGCATTATATAAGTTTGAGAATAATATGATTTTATAACTCACCGTATCTCTGTTATGGACACAAACTACCCCCCTCCACTTTTCTAGCATATAGTACTAGACTTTCTCTACATTTTTTTCAAATAATTTTTTTTGATATTTCTAACCATTACTTTGCTACATATTTACAAAAAATGCAAATTATGCATATATTTTAATGAGTAGCGCGTTAGCGCGAAAGCATCACACTAAAAAAAAAAACCCTAATGACCTCCCCTAAAACTCCCACATACTCCCGTTCGGCGCTCTAGCCTCCTAACTCGAGAATTTCAATTTTTTCGTCAAAATTTTTTTCATTTTTAAGATTTTTCAAATTTTTTTTTTCACCATTGTATTCTCCTTAAAATTCTAGGTAATTAAAGTGCTTTTATTTTTTTTCTATCTTGAACGGTTCCCGAACTACAGCGCTTTAAAAAATCCAAATTACTAACTTACTGTAACCCTTTTCTTAAAATTTCATCTTTCCGAATTTTGAAAAATACTACCATATGTAGAAAAAAATTCTCTTTCTAATTTCCTAATATCATTTTGCTCCAAAACTTCAACTTTGGCGCGCATTCACCTTTTTTCAATTTTTTTTTCGTTTTTACTATCGAGAAAAATGCTTGCTTATAGTACTTGATTTTCTCTATAATTTTTTCTTATAACTTTTTTCCCTATTCCTAACCGTTACTTTCCTACAACTTTTCTAAATCGTTGTTTTCATATTTTGTCTTAAAAATTTTTTCTTGTGTTATTTAAGCTCTTTTTTCCACTTAATAAACCACCATTTTCTAAACTCCCGTACTCCTTTCTTAAAGAGCGGGCTTTTCTGTCCACTTTTTTTTTGTTGGGTTTCAAATAAATATAAAACTACTACTTCACTCATTACAAATTTATTGATTCAAGTACCTTATTTTAACATTATTTTGTGTTACATATAATAGATACATTAAAATATAGATTTATTGGTCACCGAACCGTTTAATACATTATAACTAAAAAATGAGTCGTGAATAACTAATGCGTACACTTTAGTGTCTTTGGGGAATTTATTCTTTCTCGTTTGGAACTCCAATTTCACATCCACTGTCGATGAGTTAATCGCCTCTGGTTTATGACTGCAATTGATAATAAAAACGGGGTTTTTCATATATTCCGCGAACGTTATCATCGGATCGTTTATTTCGCGCCCGTAGTAGCTGCTTTGGAAGTTTTCGTAATTGTAATAGGCTGCTGCGTACAGTTTCTTGGCGAAATCTAAATTCCATCTTTCGTATGGATAAACGGTTGAATTCAGATACAGTCTAATGTCGCATACGTCGGCGTGGGTAAACTGGGTTGCGTTTTTTTCTTTTTTGTCGCAATTATTGCTGTCTTGAAACCCGTCGATTATTTAGCGCGGTCTTTCCAGACTTGTACTCGTTCTCAAAGCCCACACGTCGGAAGATGTTTGCCTTAAAGCTGGTAATTCGTACAGATCCCATTTACGATATGCCATTTGAATACTGGCATTGTTTCCACCTTTATTAACGCGAGACAGTATTTTCAATTTTTGCTTGTCGTCTGGAATGATGTGAAGAATTTTCCATTCGATTTTGTCGATACTAATTTCTGCCTCTACTTCGCCGACGTAACAATTGGTAAAAGTGCGAGCTATAATCATAATAAGCTCTTGTTTTACGTTGACAACACTTTTTGCGTAATCTTCGGCGAATCCCATAAGATATTTTAAGGGTAATTTCCCGGAGAATACGTTACTTGCCGTGTCTACGATATCTTGGTTTGCTTCGTCGAGACCCCATCCGCACGTCATGAGAGATCTTTGTTGCAAACTTTCGAATGAAACCATGGTTTTTAATGTCGTCGTAACTCCAGGTTTACGAACCACGGCGACCTGCTCACCTCCCATCTCGTAGCGAATTTCATCGAACAAAAATGCGAGGGCATTATTTGATAAAAAACATCTTTTCGTTGCGTCTATGGGTTTAAATTTTCCTTCGATATATATGTAACTTTCGGCGATATCCAGTATAATAACTTGAAAATTAATGGGGATACGGACTTCATCCGAATTGTTGAATGATGGAGATCCGTATGGTTTATACGTATGCTCTTCTAGACTAATAATGGAATTGTCCAAGATGGGCTCGGAGAACACCTCTATTTTATCGCTGGTGGTGGAAATCATTTTCGCACTTTAAGACCGATTGATTTTAAAAATTTATAGTCTTCGGCAGATAACTGTTGAGATGTTTGTGATCTAACGTCTGGACGACGACTAACCTTGACGTTAACTCTTCTTTTACTTTTATTATGTTTCGGCGGTTCCCCCATCTTAGTCGACAGCACACACAATTGACGATTGAAGCAAAAACCCATTTCTATGAAAGTTTCTTCAGTTCCAATTTCACGATTATTTTCTCGCCTTGAAAATTGATTAGATCACCGCTATCGTTCAAGATGCGAAGAGTAATGTAGTCGATAAACTGACGTCCTGCCGGCATTAACGGCATATAAATATTATTTTGTGGTTCTTTACTGATTTTGTAACCGGGTTCCACGTCGATATCGAATTCGAACAAGGTATGACCTTCCACCGAATTCATATATGCTCCGGAAATTATATTACAATCTACGCGTATGATGCGTACTTTCATTATTTCCACCATCTCGGTTGATTCGTGCTTTTTGTCTCTTTTTAACATTGTATGATTAAATCCTAACATTTTACCGATACTCGCCTCTCCCCGGAAATCTATAGTATATTGGGATTTCAGTCCACATTTCAGCGTATTATTATTAGCGACCAAGTAAAAGATTCCATCGTTCTTTTCTTCAGTTGAAATCCTCAAAGCCTCCGACATAGCTTTACCTATCTCATCTATTTCATAGGCCCCAGGTGGAATCTGCAATTGTATCGGCTCGGTGGTGTAACCCTCCTTCATGTAGGCAAACTTATTGTTGCTTTCGTCCACATTAAAAATTGAATTGTATGTGTAAAATCCCAGCAATGCCAGACCATATTTGTTTTCTCTATTTAATTCGACTGGTGGATAAAAATCGGCGCTTAAGACGCTCGAGTGTCCTGTTAGTGTGAACGTATAAGACATGACTAACCATTAAAACATCACACATCTGGGTTTTATTCTTAGCGGCAACATTTAAAAAGATTCATCTTCACACCATTTCTCACTGCATTAGATAGTGATGTTTTTATGCTATTTTCTGCTTTTATGCGCACATCGCTGATTTTGCAATAACAACAAAATATTTTTCTAGCCGTAAGATCCTCATCAGCCGTAACCTCGTTTAAATTGCTTCTGCTGAAATAATGTTTGCAACCGCACTGATATTTTAATATATCGATATCGCTTTTGAGGTGCTCGGGCAACTTTTCCCAAACGAATGGAATTTCATTTGGGGCTAATGCAATGTTTCACGGTCATTTTCTTTAATCCGCCGGCTAGATGAAATGCTTTCAGTGATTGCAACATTTTAGTATAGTTATTGCGATCCATTTGCGGTGTTAATGGTGACGATGATGATGACATCTTTTACGCTGATGATTCGACAAGAAACTTTAAGCACAAATGTCCACACCAGACTGTTCCAAAATCCTGCTGACGATCGTATGTATAGTAAATAATTTTTGATGGTTCCGATCCCGTTTGTAGATATCGTACCAATTCGATCGGTGGGGGTAAATCGCCGAAGCTGTCATAATATGTTACTTTAGAATTATTTTTTCTATAAGCTACCCAATGAGTCCCTGCATCAGACGTACTATCCAAATTCACTATTGCTGTCTCGTAACGTCGAAGACCTTGTCTAGGTAATGAATCCCTCATATAAACACCTGGAAAGTGTCCTATTCTCTTCTCTTTGCATATTTTTCAACATCGATGTTAGATAGTGGTCTTCGAGATAGGAATTCAATTAGTTTTTTGATCTACGATTTAAAAATAATCCCATTTCCTTTCGATTTTAAATACAGGCCGGCACCGGTTTTATCTTCGCTGCTTTTTTTTTACAGCTTTTATGGCGCGCACAATTCCCGCTGCCCCACCGGCTAATGAACCCAAAGCTGATAACCCGGCAAAAATTGGTATTAATGGTAATACTCCACCAGTTTTAGGAATCGGTATTATTCTCGGTGTACGAACCTTCCTTTTGCCACCTGCCGCTTTTACCGATCTACGTGCTGCCGACAGAGCTATTTTAGATGCATTCATGACATTTTTTTCCAACACATTTTTACTTCCGGCTTTTAATAATTCCTTTCGAACTGCTTGTCGAATAGCTGTTCCGAAACTGACTTTCCGAACATGTCGATTTTTATTAACACCTTTCCTTTTTGTATGACGTGTGCCTTTACTAGATGTTTTTTTTGTTGATAATGATGATGGTACACCCATACCAAAACGTTGTTTTCCTTTCATAATATTTGTAACTAACCAAGCTGCTGTTTTTTCACCTAATCTGGAATCTTTCGATTTTACTCTATTCCAAGCACTTTGTTCGAGCTCGTAATCCGCTCGATGTCTCGCACTTATGTTGTCTTTATTATGTAAATAGGCTAAATCGTGTTTTTTGCATGCGGCATCCAAAGAATTAATGCCTGGATCACCTCTTGTTACACGTTTTATTACTTTTGTTCCGGGTCCGCAATATTGATAACCAGGAATGTGTACCTCGAATGGTAATTTATTTATTAAGTGATAATGTACTTTCAACGTACAAGGAAATTTTGGAATCAACGAGTGCTGTCTACAACAATTCTAAAAAAATTGATGGTTTACGGGAGACCAGATGGAACAAATATTTACGAATTATTAAACCTCTGATAATGGGCACAAAATTAGGTGGTACTATTACAAGAAAAAATCTCTCTGAAAAACTACAGTTACCCACAAAAAAGAAATTATCTTCGAAAAAATTTCAATATGTCTATTGGAACAAAGCTAAAGAGTTGGTGGATCGTTTACGTTTGTTGTGGAGTTCCAAAATGGCCGGTCACACTGGACACGAAAATGAAATTATGTCAATCATAGAGGAATTACGAGAAGAAGATATAATATATTAAGCTCAATATTTAATGATATTATTCAGTTCTTCCTTCGATCTGAAACCTTTAATATTACTAATAATATGGAGCCCAGTCTAGAAAAAAACAAGATTGTTAATGAACTACATAGAACGGCTAGAAAAAATTTTGTAAGACGGCGCACGATAATAAAAGGATACAGAGATTTGTGGCAAATTGATTTGGCTGAAATGCAACAGTATGCTGATGAAAACGATGGTTATCGTTATATTTTGGTCTGTATATATACATATACACCAACAAATCTGCAAAGTGATCAAGGAAAGGAGTTCTATAATACAAACTTTCAAGCCCTGATGAAAAAATATAATATAAATCATTATTCCACTTACAGCACAAAGAAAGCTGCAATTGTTGAGCGAGTCATAAGGACTTTAAAAAATAATTTATATAAACAATTCTCGACAAGAGGATCTTACAAATGGATACATATATTATCGGCAGTAACAAAAACCTATAACCATTCGAAACATCGCACCATTGGAATGAAGCCTGCAGTTCAAGGCCCCCATATTTAAGCATTTCATTGGAAATATCGTCGGTTCCCGGAGCTTTTCTATTTTTCAGTTTGGTCAGCATTTCGTGTACGTCTTCTATTTTTATGTTTTCGTTTTCCATGATCGGTTTTACCTTATCTAAATCTATTTGGATGTCCTCATTATTATATTCCTGGTTATTTTAGAGGCTCTGCATGTATTCTTTCCAGTTTTCTGCCGTTATAGAGTTGATTACCATTTCTTCGTTGACTTCTTTTTTCCTATTTCTTATTACGTTCCAAACTTTCCTTTGCCCCCCCATATAAATTCCTTTTCATTTCGGTGGAAAAATTTTCCCAGTATTAATTCTATTTCTCACGGCTTTGTATGCTGAGTATTCTTCTTGCATTCTTATATTTTTGTATTTTAAGTATGCTTCCTTCTTTTGTTCTGCCCTTTTGAGAAACTTCATTTTAGTTAGAAGGCGCGATATTGAAAAAAAAAACTTTCGTTTTATTTAAAAAATCATTCACTATGTTTATATCGATGCTTTCAATCCGAATTGAAACTGAAGCGGCTTATTCCAGAAAGGATATACGCCCTCTTGGTCAACCGAATTGTTTAAAGTTGTAAAAGTTAACGTTACAAATCCACCTACTTACTTGTTGGAATCGTTAGAAGGTCAGCCTATAAGAGGGTGTTTTTACGAATCAGAACTACAAAAAATAAGCAGTCCTGGCATTTATCTAGTAGAAAAGGTCCTTAGACAACGCAAGAAAAATCACACCGATCAATTATTTGTCAAATGGCTAGGATTTCCCAACCACTTCAACTCTTGGATAGATAAAGCTAATATTGTTTAAATAACATATTGTATGACTATATTTTTAATTTAAAATGTAAAATAAATAAACAATATATTGTAAAATAAAGTTTTTTATTTCAATCTTCATCATTAAAAACAATGACAATAAAACATCATACACATAAATAACATTTCAATATTCTTGGAGGGAAGGTCCAATTCACCGACGACTACGACGTTATCTTCAAGGCTATGCCACTCGGAGTGTGTTCTCCTATTCTTTAACCTGCTTTCCCTTTTTTAGATTTTTTTTGAAGTCGAGCCGTACGACAGTGCGCTTAATGAGTCATTTAAAGGCTGATGATAGAGTATTTTCTGAATAACTTCAATTTTTGTTTTAAGCTCACTATTATTTTGGTATATCATGGGGAGGACATCCTTGTTAAATATGTCACATATTACAACTGCAAAATTGTAAAACTTTCTATTAACAAAGTGTTTTGTCACAGCATCGTCATCATCTTTAGGTTCGCTTAAGTTGGTTATGATTTTTCCACCCATATCATACTGCCCATCCGCTGTAAGTTTAAAACCAATCCCTTGTGACCCAGATAATATATGATATTTTTCATTACATTTCTGACGACCAAATTTATCAATTGTGTTGTTTCCTCGACTCATTTTCAATCTTTACTAAACTATTTTATTTTTATTTGCCCTACTTATATTAAATATTTCAGCTGAGAAAAAGAAACACTGACTATGATCTACTGGGTTGGTATGTTTATAAAAGAAATAAAACAAAACTGTGATTGTAACAGATATTTATTTACAGTTATTTAATTGCACAAATACAAAAATTATAAAAAATTAATTTTCCATGTCTTCATTTTCGTTGCTCAAAATTCTATCCCATCCGACACTATTTCGATCGTCAACGTCTTGGGCTGTTGCTGTTGCAGAAACCAATTCATATTTTGCAGCAAGCTCACCTGGTAAATGTGGAATATTGACGAGGTAGTCTTTTAATTCTTCTTCAACCATTTCAGCACAAAATGTATCCATGTCTATGAAACCATATAAAAATTTGTCGCACAAGTGTGCCCCAGCCATAAAATTGATTGCATCCCTGATCTCGTTCTTATATTGATCTTTGGTTGCTTCAATATGCGACCATTCATTTACGCTATCTAACATATCGTGAGCCATATTTCTTAATTCTCTCCCCAACCAAAATATGTATTTATCTACACATTCGTTGGCGGTCGTCGTCGTCGTCGCATCAGCAGACATCTTTAACAGAAATAAAGAACACGCGTAAATATTCTGACATGTGCAACTATATTTTAAATTTAATTACATTCTTTTTTTTCAAACAATTGACATACAATTTACTCCAATGAGCCAAAACGTAATAATGTTCGAGTATTGTTTCCAAAAACTCTAGTGCCCTGCCCCAAATAAGTTAGAGTGTATTTACCTTTAGTTTCACTCATAATATCTACAATATCGTCAGATAGTGTTTCGGCCACACGTTTTGGCAAAAAAGTCTCAAATGTGCTATTATCACCGTCATCGTGTAAAGCCACTAAAAGAGTTTTACCAAATCGTGTAGTCATTGAAACCATCTTGACAATTTTATACATTTTGCCTACAATCATTTCGGTAACCTTTTTTCTCTCTAAAACCTCGAAATCTTTGCTGAACATTTCATTAATTTCATCTAGAGTTTCTTTTGCAATACTCATTATTGAAAAAATGGTATATAAATCCAAAAATTACCGTGAATATAAAAGCACTTTCAGAACACTACACGAACACAATATTTGATGTTAATGCCACTGATAGCTGCGACTGTTTGAAGTCACTTCTTTTCCCACGAACCTTTATAGCGAGGTTTCAAGGTCGAATTGTAACAATGGTGGGGGTAGCTTAACGATAGAAATAGTGGGAGGAGTATTCAAGGTCAAATGACGTCACACATTTAAATTGGTATAAGGATAACTTCAAGGACAAAATATAATGAAACAAATAACTACATTTTATGTACTTTATTGATTGATTTTTTTCTGCCATTCTTCTATACGTGTAACATTATCACCTAAACCTAATTTTCTTAATTTGTTCAATAATTATTGCTTGTTTTTATTTCTTAGAAAATTCTTACAAACTATACTCGCTAAAAGACGTACTTCGGCATGGTCCATATACTTAAAAAATACACTAAAATCCTGAGCCTCCGAATCTTGCATTTCAAATACGTAAAATTCCGAAAAGGCTGCAGAAATTAGAAATTCTTCGTACATTTCTCTCACTAAACTTTCCATATTAACTACTACTACGTTAAACTTAAGTCCTACACTCTAATTTCACTTAACACAACCGGATCTGCAATGAACCTAATCAGTTTTTCCAAGCAGTCACTAAACCCCAACTTTTTTATTTCACGAACAAAGTCTTGTAAATTTATTGTTTTGCTGCAATATGTACGACATGCATTCGCAGCCTTTTCATATTCATAAGCCAAATCACAATAGCGCGACGCCCATTCTGCTCGACTTTTCATTGCATCATTGAAATAATTACTAGCCGTTTCAGTGAACTCATCACCCAATTTTTTTACTGTCTCTTGCAAAGCACTATTCATATTATTCACTCATTTTTTACATTCACGACACTTTTTTATTGCTGGTGGTGGCCCATCTATATAATGACGATATATTTGTTCATAGTGAATGTAACAGGGTAAGCTTAACTGTAGTTCCTTGTCACACCGATATGGCGCTGGGATGAAGAGGATCGGGTTATGTTCACTACTTTTAGAATAGTCCCGTTTATTAATCTAGGACATAACTTCCCAGTCTTTTATAGATTTATCAACAAGAAATAAATATCATGCTCCCCTCTATCATGGTAGTTGTATCTAATTTAAAACAATATCAAATGGTATTAGAAAATTGTTTATTATGAATTAGACAATTAATATAGAAATTAATGAGTAATAAGTAAATAATTTTTAAATGTAATAAAGTTAATATGCGGTTCTCGTCTTTTTTCAAGGAAATATAGTACTGAGTCAAACAGGGTATAAAATGATTCAGACGAATATCTTTAAAGAGCCACTGAACTCCTGTGTAAAGCTGCAATCGATTGAAATCTTCATTATTTTTACTACATAGTTGACTAAATAATCTGTAATTCAATGAATTACTTTCGAAATGGACGAAATTTGCAGACATTTATTCAGTTTCTTCGAAAATGTTGAATAGAAATAAAACAATCTACAGCAAGTATTGCTTGTTTCAAATATGCTATGGAACCTTTTAATGCCTCGTTATGGTTGAAGCACCATGAGTAGCCGCTAACAACATATTATATACGGGAATTCCTTTCACCAAAAAAATATTCCCTAGTATTAAATTTCGATTCTTCCTTTGTATCGGTTTTTGAACTTTCAGCATATAATAATTCTTGACAAATATTTTTTTTTACTTTATGAATCGTACATATGATAAGAGTAGTGATATACAGGGTGATTCAAAAATCGATCACGAAACTTAAGGAGGTGATTCTACTTGACAAAATAAGGGTAGAGCTTCATATAATTTTTTTTCAAAATGTCATTCGTTTTCGAGTTACAAGCCGTCCAAGTTCAAGTTTTTATTTTTTGTTTTTTGAATTACTCGCTTACAGGAAAATCGATTTGACTAATATTTGAAAGATAGGCTAAGTCTTCTGCGCTTCATCATTTTAGTAACAATTCACATTGATTGTTTGCCGCTAGAGGGCACTTTACCTACATTGAAAATTGTTTTTTTGTCATAATTTTTTAGTGTTGATAGCTACAGTAGTTTTTGGCATAATTTCTGAAAGACTGATGCCAGGCCTTTAAAAAAGGTGCTCTTTATTTACATCGCTAAACCCAACGGTTTAGACGTAAATCACCCTTAAAAATTAAGTGGTAAATTTACTTTTCTCATTTCATTACCACCAGCTACCAGGTAAATAGCTATCAAAGTATACTAGAGCTGTCAGTTTAACATCAAATAAATTCGCTTTTTAAACTATTTAATTTATAATCTTAAAATAACTAATAATGGCTAATCAGTAAATATTCATATTATGGATTATTGCGATATACATTTAATTGATAAAAATTAATGAAACAGTACTAAACAAACTAAAAAAGATTCTCAAAATGTCCCCCATTTTCTTCCATACATTTCCTAACACTCTTCAAAAAATGTCGCCTAACTCGATGAAAAATTTCTGGTGTTTCTTTAATAATTTGGCACTTTTCGATTATCCTGAAGCGAAGATCCTCGACGTTGATTACTGGAATATCGTACACCAATTGTTGCAAATGACCCCAAAAGAAAAAATCCATAGGATTAAGGTCTGGTGACCTCGCTGCCCATGCCAATGGTCCACTTCGTCCTATCCATCGCTCAGGATACGTTGCATTCAAATACTGTCGGACACGTATACTAAAGTGGGGCGGAGCTCCGTCTTGGAGGATCCACATGTTGGCCCTTACTTCCAATGGCACATCTTCCAGATACAATGGGAGACGATTTTGGATAAAATCTAAGTATACGTCACCAGTTAATGGGCCATCAAAGAAATGAGGACCAATAAGGTAATCTCCTATTATCCCTGCCAACACATTTAGTGAAAATCTACGCTGATGTTTCGTTTCTACCACATTGTTTGGGTTCTCGTAAGCATATGTGTGGATATTGTGTAGATTTGTTATGCCATCACGAGTGAAACCAGCTTCGTCAGTGAATAATATGACGCCAATTAATCGATTATCGTGTTCATACTTAGCTAGGATCTGATTGCACATTTCCAACCGTCTCGGCCGATCATCGTCATAAAGAGCTTGCACCTTTTTTGAATGAAACGGGTAGAGTTGTTCTTCTCTTAGTATCCTCCATGAACTAGCCTGACAGAGCCGCACTTCATTCCCAATTTTTCTAGTACTAATACCTGGATTATCTTCAATAATTTCAAGCACTCTTTCTTCTTGTTGCACGTTTCTAGCAGTTCTAGGTCTTCCCCTATTTCCATTATAACTTTTAAAGGAACCACATTCCGCAAGCCTCCTGTGCACACTGGAAAATGTTTGAGCATGAGGGATATTTCTTTCCGGATAACTCTCCATATAATATCTTCTTGCCAACTCTGCATTACCATTTGCTTTTCCATAACAAAAATGGATATCACAATATTCGATATTTGAATATTGGTGATTAGCCATTATTAGTTATTTTAAGATTATAAATTAAATAGTTTAAAAAGCGAATTTATTTGATGTTAAACTGACAGCTCTAGTATACTTTGATAGCTATTTACCTGGTAGCTGGTGGTAATGAAATGAGAAAAGTAAATTTACCACTTAATTTTTAAGAGTGATTTACGTCTAAGCCGTTGGGTTTAGCGATGTAAATAAAGAGCACCTTTTTTAAAGGCCTGGCATCAGTCTTTCAGAAATTATGCCAAAAACTACTGTAGCTGTCAACACTAAAAAATTATGACAAAAAAACAATTTTCAATGTAGGTAAAGTGCCCTCTAGCGGCAAACAATCAATGTGAATTGTTACTAAAATGATGAAGCGCAGAAGACTTAGCCTATCTTTCAAATATTAGTCAAATCGGTTTTCCTGTAAGCGAGTAATTCAAAAAACAAAAAATAAAAACTTGAACTTGGACGGCTTGTAACTCGAAAACGAATGACATTTTGAAAAAAAATTATATGAAGCTCTACCCTTATTTTGTCAAGTAGAATCACCCCCTTAAGTTTCATGATCGATTTTTGAATCACCCTGTATAGTTGATATACCTGACTTATCGAGGTGAATCGAAAATGTAATTTCCTAATGACATTTCAATGTTTTTAGCTATTTTATCAATTTTTCTTTGCCCGAAAGAATTTTTTTGATGACGTTGGGTGCATTTTTATGACGGAGAACAGTTCTTAATACGTCTTACACTGCCGGCAAGGCTAATGTTTCACCAATTGTGTGTAGGTGTCTTTAGCGATTAACAATGAAATATTATATTATAAAGCTCGTGGTTTCAAATATTTCTCTTTCAGTCCATGAAATATGATACATTTTTGCCTATTTCACCAGCATTCATTTTATTCAAAAACTTTTGTAGTCTAGAAGGCAAAAAAACGAATTAATAATGATATGAGAGAGCTTAAAAAGAGGAAGAGGATAAGCCCGTTCTCTTAGACTTTATTATTATCTTCTTGAATTACCTCGTATACGGTACCTTGGGTCTAATAATTTATAAGAGGTTTAACCTTATCTTTAGCCTTAAATTCGATGTAGAATCTTACTACAATTAAAAAAGGTATGACAGATCTAAAATTTGTTATTTGGAAATCAAATAGTGTCCGTAATTAAATATTAAATATAGAAGATTTTGAAGTTTTAAATATTAAATCTTATTAGTTGTATAAACAAATCTCAGAAAAAAGAATAAGGAGTTACTTCGGAATATGTACAACTTTAGTCTTAACGATGACAAATTTACGAAAAACTTTATAAACTGTATGGACTGTCTTGTAAACAGAGTTGTTATTTAGGTCATATGCTTCCAGCAAGGGAAAAGATTAATTCAGCGTTCGTACCGAAAATGGGAAGATGCCAATCTGATGAACCAAAAGCGTACCACCTAATAAGTCACAACTCTCTTCTGTTAAAAAAAGTGTAGAAACTTGTTGATCGACATCTAAGAAGTAAAACACTCAAACAGAAATTACTTCACAAATACAAGTTTGTATATCAAACTGGAAAATTAACAGTAAATGCTCTACACCCTCTAGTTAAAGCTCCAGATATTAAACAAATAGAGCCTCCGTTAATAATATGGATTCAAACGATGTTAAAAAGCAGAATCATCATTGTATCAATTGGCAGCAAAGCGGCTGCAATCACCACAGTCCAAGAATGTTCCCAACAGGAAACACTGTCGCCTCTGCTTTGGTCTTCGGTAATGGATAGGTTGCTGAGCCAACTAACTGACTGAGAATTTACCTAGTGGTCAATTTCAGAGACGAAAGGAAAGAAACTGCCTCAAGTCTTATATAAACAACATTAAATAAAATTAGAAACTGGTGCATAGAATAAGGACTACATGTTAATCCTAATAAAATGATCATCGTGATATTTATAAGGAGACGAAAACTAAAAATGAAAGTTTCAACTTTAAATGAATCAGAGTTTCTTCAACAAGTCAAATATTTGAAAGTAATAATAGGCCAAAAATCTATCTAGAATAGACACATTGGCAATAGCGGCAAGCAGAACATGTCGGAGAATCTTTGGAAAAACTTGGAGTTTCAGACCGGAAATGATAGTCATATGAAATGAGCATCAAGCCCATGTTCATATATGCCACATAGTATGGTGGCACAACTACTAGCAGCTCAAGAAAGTAGCAAAAAATACAGAGGTTAGCCCGTGTCACGGGGGCTCCCACCATTACAGATGTGATGAGAGTCGCAGCAATAAATGCCCTTAAGCTGTTTTAAACAGAAAACCTCAAACCTGGAAACTTTCCAAACATAAACAGAAATCATATCAAAAAAAAATAATTTATAAATAAATATCCAATAATGTAGGAAGTTGTTTAATAAATACTCTAATGAATAAGTTGTCGATTAAATTACATTTATTAGGATAACATTTCTATGTAAGCAAAACAAAACTAAAAAAGAGGCTGGCTAAAGGTAATATTTCATATTCATAATAAAATCATATATAATCAGACACCAAGCTGATAAGTTATGAGCTGAAAAAGCTACAGCTATATTCAGATCTAAAGATGCTATACTTGGAGGAAAACGGCTGCTCTTGGAATAAGTAGTGCAAAGAAAATTTTTAAAAATTTTGTTTTGGGAGTTAAAAGAAAAAAAATAAATCGAAAATGTCACATGAGATGAGCTCAAGTCATTTCAAAAGCTAAAGTAGACTATAAAACTTCTACGAAGCTTGAAACACCTAGATATGTTTTAATTGCTTTTAGAAGGATAAATATGATAATTTCAAAGCATATTTGAGTAAATTTGATCATTGTGAAATAGGGAACATGTATTTTTAAATTCTAAAATATATCCTTACTTAGATCTATCATTTTGATTTTAAGAATAATAGAGTTCCCACTCTATAAGAAATGTTTTTGAATTTTGTCAGCTTTATTGTAACTTGTCAATAAAACCAATTTTTTTTCCAAACAAATTTAAAATAATGCTTCTATTGTTTACATTTATAGCTCACATCAAAAAGATTATTTGCAATCTGGCCCAGTAACGATGCGGAGTGATTTGAAATAAAACAAAAATATCAGCTAAAACCATAGCATATTATGTTAAAATGCATGATGAAATATTTAGCTACAATTCATTCTTTCTATTTAACATGAAATATTTATATTAAATTTTAAAATGAAATAGAAATAAATCTGTTGTCGCTGAAACTTTGATAGAATCGTATCAAAAGTATTATTGAAAATACAAAAAGGAAATATAGAACAATTTTTTTAAAAATTAGATATGTAAGAGGTTTTATTAAAAATTATTTAAAAAAAAATAAATTGTGATTACAAAATTTGCTAATTTAAAAATATGAAAATGGTTTCGGCTTTACGATCCAACTAAATGTCTAAAGAACTGGTATCGCTTAATAGATGTAAAATAAATCACTACGTTTCTAAACCATCCTATTCTCTCCAAATGATTCTACCAGAACATATAAGCAAGCAAAACGGTTAATGAAATTTCATCACTGTATCCACTGGAATACATAATATAGACTTCTCCATCATTTTTTTTTTACTACAGTAAAAAAACTTATCAAAAGAGGACAATTTGTTTGTGCTAAAGGAGAAGAAAACCAAATTTTATTAAGAATTACTGTACTAGCCCTATAATTGAATTGGATGAAGAATCTGCTTTAGTTAAATCTACTCCTAAATGTCCTTAAGGTTTTTATCATTCTCAGTCATCGCCTATGTGTGCTCTTTCTAATGTATTATTTAGGAATGAAAAGATTTTTAAGAATGAATAAAACAATTTTAAACTTACAAACATTTTTTATTCGTTAACTTCCTTAAATAATTACCAATTTCGCTGCTTATATAAATTAATAGCATTGCCTAATCCAATCTTTTTAAGATTCAACAGAATTTTAACAGAATGACTAAAATAAGTTTAAACTATAAACATATTTATTTCTTCACTTCCTAGCAATTACATTTTTTCTTTAAGTAAAAAGATTTAATCCCATCTTCGAAGAATTTTGATAATTTTTTTGTGTTTAAAAAGTCACTACACAACTTTGCGACCTCTTTACAATGGTATTTATATTTTAAATGTAATATACAAAGATAGTTTGTTATATATGTAATTCTCCTTTCAGGCAGAGAATATGAAAAATATATAAACAAACAGTTTATTTCCTCCTCACATCATGATCTCGTCAGTAAAGCTATATCGGACCGAGAGCAACATTAGGTGATCGAAACGCGTATGGAGAGAGGACCAGAGCGATATTTGCAGGGAATAAACTGTTAGTGTATATATTTTTCGTATTCTCTGCCTGAAAGGAGAATTACATATATAACAAACTATTTAAATACGGCAGAAAGATTTCTTTATTTCTTACTGAAATTTTGATTTTTAAAAAATTTCACATAGAAAGATTTCTCGAATATGTCGTTTTCATAATAGAGTCTTTAAAAAATTATCTCAGATTTTCCATTCTTAACATTGAACGTCATCAACATCTTCTTGTTTTATGAATTCCGCTACTAAAACCGAATCAGTAATGTAACGTTTGAAACCACAAACGTAGTCCTAAAATTAATTTAAGCTTAATATTTCACGTATAAATTTCAAAATAATAGTTTTAAATAATATTCGCCAAACTGCTCTGCTTTTAAATGATTTTTTGATATATCCAAAAAATATCCAAACCAAGATATATTACTATCTGCCGCATAATGTTTAAACTCGGAAGCCAATTGTTTACATTTTTTATATATTTTTTAAATCTTTATATCCAATTGATTAACGTTTGAAGATATTTAGAAATTGAGAACTTTAACAAGTTCATGAACGGAAATAGCAAGTTCAAAAACGAAAGTAATTCAAAAAGATTGCATGAGAGCCTAAGAGGAGGAGCTTGATAAAAAGTATATATACTCAAAGAATATATACTATTTATCCTCTTACTCCTCTTAAGATCTCTCATATATTCACTACTAAGCCAATTCAAGTAAAATTTTGTTAATATATATATATATAAAAGCATCCGCAGTTTCTTGTATCAACGTTAGTTTTGTGATTTATCAAAAATTGCTCGCAGCACAAGTTGAAACTTCTAGGGTAGTGCTCGATATGGGCAGTAATAATTACGTCACTGTGTGGCTAGATAAATAAGTTTTAACGAAAATGCATCTAGACTGCTTTAGCTTTGGTGAAGGGAGTGCCTAGAACATTAATTTTCTTTTGACGGCCTACCTAAGGCTAAACTACTAAACAAATATAATTAATGTTACTAAAAAAGAATATTCTTCATGTCAGGATCGTGAAGATCGCGCGCAATGTATTTACAAAATGATCATTGTACATAGCTAACCATTATAGTGTCTTGGTTATTCGGAAATTTAGTATTTGAGGATTGTTAAAGAAGATTGTGAATTTATAAATATATTATTAGAAGTTACTCAAATGTGATAGATCAAAATTCATCATTTGAAAAGAAACATTTAGTTCGATATGTTGAAAATTTCCTTATGATTTAAATGAGATAAAGTGATTATCAGGTTTCAAAATCACGATTTACAAATCTGTAGATCGTCTCTTCAGTGCAAAATTATATTTTATTCTAAACACCAAGATCTTTGGTACGTATGATAATTCTCCCTAAGGGGTCTAAGTAAGCTTAGAGAATTCAATATAATGGGCTAAATAGTTCTTTGATAGGAAACTGGGAACATATTTATTTACAAATTTATGTATAAATGAAGAGCAAACCAAATGAAGGTAGTGTTGAATATAAATTCTCGAAATGAAAAAACAATAGTTATTTAAATTTTTCTCTGTCATAATTTTCAATGAATGTCTCTATTATCTGAATGGTTTAAAAATCTTATAATAAGAGGGAGATGGGAAGCTAGTGATATGTAGTGTTAAAAAATTTTGTACGTTGGCCGAACTTCGAGAACTAGAGATTCTGAACTAACCTGAACTAAATAAAGTCGTAAAAAACGTAACTTTTCATTTTTCGGAATTGTTTTGTATGCATGATTTTGTGCTGCATAGAAAACATACTTAAGGTATCAAGATTACTCTTAAATCTCGTATTTCTTCGTAGCGGAAACAATTTTTTACATTTCACTTATGTAAAGAAAAAATTACTTATTATATTGTTTTAGCCATCAGGGAAATTAATTAAGAGTTTAAACAACATGAGTATAGTGAAATAAAGCAACACTTCTTAAAAAAGGAACATAAAATATTCAAAATATAAAATCAACAATGTAACACCGGACAGAATTTTAAAATGCGAGAATTTTATAAAGTAAACGAGTTTGCAACCATGTCGGGGAAAATTTGTTCTTTTACCAGATCGGAAAAGTAAGCAGAGTTATTTGAATATTGACCGGAATGCGGAATAAAATATTACCCTAAATAAATATTAATTTAATGAAGTAATAATATTGCTTTAGAAGTATAAAGATCTACTGCCTTCACGTAATGGGTAGAAAAATACACCAGGCAAAGTCTTCGATGCTCGTTAGAAATGATGATAAAGTTGCATATTGAATAATTATTAGTTCTTTATGAATTATGCGTAATTAATAGGTATTTCGATTAGTAATGTCAAAATTTGAGCATTTGTTTCAAGAACAAAATAAATTACCTCAATTATCCAAAATATTGGCCCCAACTATGGCAATAATTTTTTTTTTAACTTTTTGTCAAGGATTGGATTCCACAACAAAAGAACTGTTATTTTTTTGAGACCAACCATTCATCAAGCCAAATTTTCACTTCTTCCTAAGAATGTAAGTTTTTTTAAAAACCAAATTTCAGTAAGAAGTAAAATAAAATTGCATTGTTTAAATAAATGCCTATATGTGTTCTCCCTTCAAGCAAATAAAGGAAAGAATAAATACAAACAGCTTGTCGGTAGATTTTTAATATCCTATCGACATGCTTCGAAATTTATAATTTATAAAGCAGTTGCTTCCTGCGAATGTTATTCTTGGTTCTATACAGCTCCACTGACGAGATCACGAGGTGATCGAAAGGTGTATGGAAAGAAAACCAAAGTTGTATTTGCAGGAAATATATATATATATATATATATATATATATTCTTTCCTTTATCTGCTTGAAAGCAGAATAAATATAGGCAATTAAGATAAGTATTGTTCTGCAAGAAGTCCGTGCGGCATTGAACGAAATAATTGGCAGCCAAAGGGGCCAAGTCCGATAATTACGGTAGGACGTCCCAGAAAGAATTTCGTAAAAATATTTCCAAGGTAGGTTTATTGTAAAAAGATTTAAATCTGAAGCATTATCCAACTTTTTTGTGAATAACCTTTGACAGAATTGATATATTTGATGATCACATGAAAAGTATCGTTAGAATTTGAAAAGAGATAAAATATTTGTAATGGCTTTGGGTTTTATATGTTCCTGTATTGAAACCTTTTTGTTGCATCTATCTTTATTTTATCTCTTTTAAAGTATTATTTAGAATATTGTGGACTCAAAGATATTAAGTTCAGAATTTAAAAAATACAGGTAATGTTAAAACTGATTCATTCATATTACCTATACCTTGCATTTAAAATAGTCTTTTGTATTCTTTAATTCGAATTTCCGAATGGACCAAGACTTGTTCGCCGCTTGCTAAAAGAATTTTTTGAATTTTTAAAAGGATAAAGTACGTGTAAATGACTAATGAGTTCTATTATCAGAAATAATCAGTCAGTTATTGCGAGGACTTTGATTGTATCACATGAAATATTGAGTTCGAGATACAGAGATAGAATAGTTTTAAAAGCATACAAAGATCTTATTGTAGATAATACAAAAACTATTTGTGGGTGAAAAGATCTTGGTCTGTTTAAAAATATGAGAATAGTTTTAGATATACAGGCATTTAATAATGAGTACGGCAAGTTTATTCCTAAAGAACTAGCAGTTTTTGATGGATATAAAATCAGTCATTATGATTTGAAATCACCATATTCTCTACAAATACTTTCAACAGAAACATGCAAGCAAGTTCAGTGATTAATGAAATCGTACCACTGCATTCAATGGAATGCAGGATTTACTCCTCTTTATAATTTTCCCTCTATAATCAAGAACCTAACAGAGAAAGTACAATTTGTTTATGTTAAAGGAAAGGAGAAAGCCAATTATATCAGAGAATACTGCAACAGATCTGTAATTGAATTGGATGAGCAACCACTTTTGGTTAAAACACTCCTAAATGTTTTTATCTTTCAGAATTACCTTCTATGTGTGCACTTTCTAATGAATTGTATATGTATAAAAATTTTTTCAGGAATGAAAAAAACAATTTTTTGCTTGAAATATTTTTATTTATTGAATAAGCAAACAAAAGCTATATATGTATGTTGATGATTATTTTTCTTTGGTTATGATAAAACATACAAAATTACAATAAATATTTTAATCCTAGATAAATATAAATAAATATCTATTTCAAAAATTTTAACAATATCACTAATCTAATTTTTATTAATGAGGATTATTCATATAAAAAATAACTTAAAAAAAATTCTGGTATTTCTACATTTAAAATTATTACAGCACGTTTAAATGAAATACTTAAACTAATACTACTTTTATAAATATTAAAGAATAAAAACATAAATCACCAACTAAGTTAAATAATTAGGATTTTATTGGGTTATATTTATTGATATTCATTTCCAAAAATAAAGCTTAACTAAAGTCCACCCAATATTTTTTTCCATAAAACAACCAGATTTTGCGATTAAAATTTCCATAAAGCACTGTATGTAAGAAAAGCATCATGCAATATTAAAACATACAGTTTTGTGTGTTTAGCAAACTTTTTTCTTCCCTCAAATTCAAGTTTTATATAAACCGTGGAGTTTTTAATACCTTCTGGTTGATTAAAACAATCTATGACAAATACTGGATTATTGGAAAATTCTTCAATATTGATCGAAGGATCATTAATTTCTTTGTCGATAAAACTACATTGGAAATTCTAGTAAGTGTAATAAGCTGGGTCAATAAGCTTCTTATCACTAGCGATAAATTTATTAACATCCTTCTCCCTGTTATTAGACTGTTCTAGTTTCTGGAAACAAACAATTAAATAGGGAGGTTTTTCCAGAGCAGGTACCGTTTTCAAAGTCCAAATATCTGATGGAGTCTCTCTCAGCGAGAGTAATTCGTAAAGATCCCACTTTCACCATCATCTGGAATAATATGATGAATTCAATTTTTTGAGTTTCATTTGATGCTTCAACTTCACCAATATAACAATTATCAAATATGCGAGCAATTATTAAAATTAACTCTTGTTTAACATTCAAAATTCCTTTGGGATAGTCTTCTGCAAAGCCGAGAAAATATTTCAGTTGTAGCTTCCCAGAGAATATATGGCTAGGTTTAAGTAATATATCTTGGCGAGACTCACTAAGACCCCAACCTAAACTTATCATACGCTTTGACTGCATTTCTCCAATTAACACCAATGTTTTTAAAGTAGTAACGATTTTAGGCTTACGTACTCTAGCTATTTGTTCACGACCCATTTCATATCGAATTTCATCGAAAAGGAAGGCCAGAGATGAATCATATATAGGTGTTCCAAAAATTTTGCAAGTTTTCACCCATTTTACACAATCAAGAAACTGTTTCTTTGACTACGTTTTAAAGATTCTCCTTTAAAGACCTTTGGTTAAACTAAAACTTTCTCGCCTTTGTTTAGTGTATATATATATATATATATATATATATATATATATATATATATATATATATATATATATATGTATATATGTTTTTTCAAATACTCATTAGTATAAGCATCCTCCAACTGTGATTTGTCATACCGGAAACCCATGATTTTTCTAATAAAGTTTCTTTAATTTCAATTTAACTATAACTTTCTGACCTTGAAAGATTACCAAATCACCATTATCCTCCAATATGCTTATAGTAATGTTATCGATAAACTGACGTCCTTCCGGTTTAATAGGCACATATATATATATATATATATATATATATATATATATATATATATATATATATATATATAATATTTTGAGGCTCCTTCGTGAGCTTATATCCTGGAGCAACATCAATATCAAACTCAAAAATAGTGTGTGATTCTATAGAGTTAGAAGTTATATTACAATCTATTCGGATCATGCGAACTTTCATAATGTTAACTGGATTTATAGATTGATGTAAAATATCTGATTTTAATATTGTCCGCTCAAAATCTAATATAGTTCTAATGGATGTTTTCGGTGAAAAATCTATTTCATATTTTGATTTTAGCTCACATTTAAGCGTATTATTATTAGCATCCAAATAAAAAATTTCATTCTTATTGTTCTCTGTTATCTGATGAATATTAGCTTTTTTAATACCTCTCAATATTTCTTTATGGATTTCTTCAATCTCATATGCTCCATGATTTATTTCAATAAACGTTGTTCCAGTTTGATCCGCAATTTTAAATCCAATCAAGTTAGAAGTTTTTCTAATTCCAAAGCTGGAAAAAAGTCTGCGCTTAGGACGCTTGAAGGATCTGATAAAGTGAACGTATAGGCCATGACGGTTTTAAATTCCAATTATCAAGCTTACTTATATAATACAGCAACTACCACTTCTTTCAGTAGAATTCGACATTTTTACTTTGTTATCGGATCCCATAGATACTTCTTTAATAGTAAGTAAGCAGTAACAACAAAATATTTTTACTCAACTCTTTACCGGTCTATATTTCAAATATTTTAACAATATCACTAATCTAATTTTTATTAATGAGGAATATTCATATAAAAAATAACTATTCTGTACAGAACAAATATTTTTTTATTTTAGAGTCTTGTTGTAGTGTTTCTGGGAGCTTATAATAAACCAAAACGATCTCATCCTTCTTCCTCTCTAGTCATATCTTTCAAACATTGTTGCTTAGCAAAGGCTTTCGGTCGATTTAAGACCCCCTCCATATTTTCAAAATGCGTAACTACTATTTATCACTTAGAAATTTTAGACACAGATGACCGCAAAGTACTGAATTAAAAGATTGTCCTTTTTGTAATTGTACAAGATTTTCATGGTTGGATTGGCACCTGGGTGGGGCAAGTGACTAAAACTGTCATAATAATGAGTGATAGATCCATGCGTTTTAAATGTTACATTATTTCAATCTAAATTTACTATAATTTTCTCATATTGGTGGGGTCCTGATAGAGGTAAAGTATCTCTCATGTAACGCCTCTAAAATTTGGTATTTTCATACGTAAACCACATTTCACTAAATCAAAATTTGTTAAGAGGTCTTTGATGTAGGGATAAAATCAGTTTATTGATTTATTTTTTTGCAAGTATAGTCCTAACCCATTGCGGTATGGTTTCAAAAATAAACTGTTCCCATGTTTACCAAGGGCTATACTTTCAATTGCTTTAGTATGTCTTTTAGACTCGGCTGGAGCTTCTTGAACACTTTTCAGCTTATTTACAGCTCTCGCAATAGCAGCCGCCCCGCTAGCTAATGTTCCTAACGTCGAAACCCCACAAATATTGGGAGGAGGGGTAATAACCCCCTATTTTTGGAATAGGTATAACGCAAGGAATTCTTACTTTCTTTTTACCCCCATTGGTTTTCAGAAATCTTCAAGCAGCAATAACAGCTGTATTAGCAGAATTAATTAAAGTTTTATTTTTCCTATCACGATGCAATGATTTTAAAGCTTCCTTGGTATTTTTTACTAGACCTTTACCAAAGGCATTTTTTTTAGATGTGACCGTCTCGTTTTAGAAGTTTCCTTGGTGTTTTTTAGAATTTTCATATGTTTCAATTTTTGCTGTTTTTTTTTTGATCCAAGACCTAATTTTCTTTTTGTTTTCAAGGCTGTTGTAATAAACCATGCAGCAGTGTTTCTTTAAAACCTGAATTTCTCACCTCAAACCTCTTCCAAGCCTTTTGTTCTAAAATATAATCTGCTTTATGTCGTGAATCTAAATCCGTGTCTTCTGCATAGGCTATATCGTGATTTTTGCACGCTGCATCAAGAGGATTAATACCTTTGTCCCCTCTTCTCAATCTCGTTGATAGCTTTGTTCCATGACCACAGAACTGATACCCGGGTAAGTGTAGCTCAACCGGTAAGTTATTTAATAAACTATATACCATACCGTAACCAGTCTTATTCCGATCTTTACGGAGAGAAGAACTAATACGTGTGACCTCTGTGTCAGCCGACATTCGAATAAACACTAGCGTATAATATGTAATATTTTATATAAATTACCATGAAAATTGTTGAATCGTCTCACAAGCTCGAAGTAGATAATTCAGATAACGCTGTTGGATTGGGATTAGAAAGTCACACATTTCAAACTTATGGACCCTTATTACCATCAAATATCAGAGGCTTAATAGTAGGACCAGCAAACGGTGGTAAAACAAATGTAATGATTTCATTGATTATACATCCTGAAGGCCTACGGTTTGAAAATGTATCCATATTTTCAAACTCACTTTATCAGCCAAAATACAAATATCTACACAATGTGTTAACACCTACAAAAGAAATTTGATATTATACATATAACAACAATGATAAAATTTTGAATCTTACAGAAGCAGAAGAAAATTCAATTTTTATATTCGATGATGTAATATGTGAATGTCAAGAGAAAGAGCTTATTTTTGTATGGGACGTCACAAAAATATATAAAGTTTTTACCTCACACAAACTTACTCTAAACTTCCGATACAACTAATCAGGGACAATGCAAATCTCATAATATTATTTAAACAAGATGAAACAAATCAAACATATTTTTGCAGATCATGTTTCACCAGATGTGATATTTGCACAATTTTTAATTATGTTTTCTGAATGCTAAAAAGATGCACATGAATTTTTAATAATAAACAAGGAGAGCAACATGGATTTGGGAATATACCGCAAAGGATTTCATAATTATCTCTCTCCCTCTCTCTCTCTCTCTCTCTCTCTCTCTATATATATATATATATATATATATATATATATATATATATATATATATATATATATATATATATATATATATATATATATATATATATATATATATCCATAATTATAAGACCCTGTAACCATTACATGTTTAACTGTTCCTATATAAAGATCAAATTTGGATAACTTTAGCGACAAAATAAATTTAAAACGTACGATGACTGAGGCTACAGATACGATGCGGAAAAAGTATAAAGCCTTGAAATTGTAAATTGCTGAAAACAAATCCGAGTTTAATGATTTTCATGAACCTGTAACTACGCATTTAAAAACAATATCTGCTGCGGTGACAAACAAACCGAAATTGTTATTTACACCACCATAGTACGCCTATAGGCAATGAAGATAAAAAATGACAATCCATATTATTAGAAAGTTATGTTCCTTCCACACCTGAATCACTTGGAGCTTCTCGTGAAGAATATGCAGCACCGATAGATACGACACCGATATGTACAGTTACTGACAAGTCGAAACATCTTACATTTTATTCAGAAGAAAAAATACATAGCCTCGATGCGAAATATCCCGATAGACTAAAGCGAAATGATGTTATATTTGATACTACTTTTGGCGTATATATTGATTCCAACAATAAGTTTCGATGTGATGCAATTGTATGCTTCCCACCAGAACAAGTTTTACTATGGAAAGGTTCAAGAAATATAGGTAAATATCCAGTAACTGACTAACTTCTTGATTTGATTTTTCGCAAACACCCCAAGGCATAGTATCATAGACAAAATTACTGATGAGGGGAAAAATACTTACTCAGATATTTTACTTAAAACCAATACTGTATATCAAAACTCTAACCTCCTAGGTTAGGCTAAAAAAAAATAATACTAATAAGTATAAAAAAAAAGAATAAAACCACTTCTCGAGAAGGTGAAAATTGGTATGGATGGCTCTGGCTTAACTCCCTTAAAACTACCCACTGAAACGGTTTATAATTGTAAAAAGAAAGTTGAATTTGTATACTGCGATAATGTTGGAGAACTTATTAATAGATTAGAACTTCTTTGGAATTCTAAGTTACCTGGTAGCACTGCTCATGATAATGAAATACGTTCCATAATCGAGGAATTGCGGGAGGCTGGAATTATTTATTAATACACAGTTATATAATGTATATAAAGAAAATTTTACTCAAATTGAATTAGTATATTACGAAAATGTCGGGAGTTCACACCTCTACAATAGATAAATTTGGTCGTCAGTATGGCTCTAAACCCATGAAAATAAAGGGATCTCCAGGAATTGGGTTTAAGATAACGAGTGAAGAAAACTATGATATGCAGGGTAAACGTTTGAGTAATCTTGGCAAACCTCTTGACAAGCAAGATGGAGTGACTCGAGATTATGTAGATTAGCAGGTGGTTAACAATATAGAACAAGTGAAAGTAGGTCTTGAAGATGCTATACATATATTAGATACCAATGTGAGACTAACTATGGATGAAGCCATGGGTAAAATGCTAGGAGAGTTGGAAAAATACATCTCTTTGGTATCTACCAACCTTCAAAATGTTATGTCTGGAATAGAAAAAATTGAGGCAACTATTGTACTTTTCTCTAAATGGGAAGTATGACTGGCTAACAATTTTAAATGAGATAACTCATAAATATAACAATACTCAACATAAAACGATTGGTATGAAACTTAGTCAGCTCTTCTTCTTCTTCTACCTTCTACAATAGATCCCTGACCTGTTCCTTCTTCGATTTTCCTCATTCTGGACTTAAATTATCGCTCCACTTTTTCCGTGGTCGACCTCTACTGCGTGTACCACTAGGCGATTTATCTCGTGCGATCCTTACCAGTCTATCCTCTGTCATTCAGCTTATGTGTTTGTTCCATTGTGTCTTACGTTGTAGGACCCATTCATTAATGCAGTCTGTGTTGCATGATTGCCTGATGTTATCGCTTCTTTCTCTATCTAGTAGCGTTTTTCCTGTTATTCGTCGAAGTATTCTCATTTCTGTAGTCTCCAATAGTTGTTTCGTTTTTGTCGTCTCTGGCCGTGTTTCTGAGGTGTATGTCATAATAGGTCTAATTGTGGTTTTGTAGATCCGAACTTTTGTTTCTTGTTGTAAGTGTTTGTTTCGCCAGATCACGTCGTTGAGGCAGGTAACCTCTAAAACTATAATAGCTTTTAATTTCCCTAAAATATCCTTATCAAAGTTTAGACGTAAGGTTGGAGATGTTGTTAGAATAAGTAAACATAAAGGAGTGTTTAGTAACGAATTGTTTAAAATTGATAAAATTAGTATGACAAACCCAGTTACTTGTAAGCTTAGAGACTTTGATGATTTACTTATAAAAGGCTGTTTTTATGAAACAGAATTGCAGAAAACACACTATTCTAATATGTATTTGGTAAAGAAAATTATAGGAGGAAAGAGAATGGTGTTCAACAAGTGCGCGTACACTAATTAAGTTTTAAGAATCCTTCTTGGATAAATAAAAATGGTCTAGTTTTAGAATAAGTTATAATGTACATGTATGAAATATTTTGTTATGAATGAAAAAACAGTTTAAACTATAAAACATGTTTTATTTAATGAATAAGCAAACAAAAGCAATTGATATATATTTTCCTCTGCTTATAATAAACCAAATAAAATTATAGTATTTCACTAATATATAAATGTGGGCGAATTCCCCATTCTCGAACAATATTTTAGCAATATCACATAAAAATCTACAATAGTTGGATCTTAAAAATTCTAGTATACAATATGAATTGTATTTTGTTTTGCAAAAGTGTCTTCACTATTATTTTGAACAACCCATTGCAAGATATTGTAATAATATTCATGAAAATATAAATTTATTAAAAGTTTAAGTCTATAATTTACAACAGAAATATAACTAATGAAAATGGATACCCACTCACTACAAAAGAACATTACAGATCCATGTATTTCTACTTTTAACAAATTATCTTCTCTACAAGGAATAATAGATATTAAAAAATTTGTTAGCTATAATATATTTTCACAGAACTTTCCTTCAGCATTAATAATAGGTTTTACATGTATGTTGTTTACAAAATCAGCCAATCGAGATCAGAAAATTAAATCACAATCGCTTCACTAGTTTCTGGTGTTAGCTGAATCATCCTCACAGTAGGTACAAAATCTCGGGCAGGAGTGATTCCTGTGTATAGTTTAATAGGTATATCTGCTAAAGTGAGAGAAACATCATTAATTAAGTTTGTTTTTGCTATTCCTTGCTCATAATTCAAATCCACATTATCCATGCAACCAAGGAAATCCCATTCTGTTGGAACTGATCCAGGGTTTGATGTTGAAACTTCATTTTCAACAATCATTTTTATACAAATTATTTATATAATTAAATAAGACACTTTCAGCACTCAAACTACTTGGACATTGGGTTTAGTTTTGTATATAAATATTATAGCCTTCTCCCCACTCGTTAATCTTCCAAAAATTTTCGAGTTTGTTTAATACAAGGCGGTCATATAGCTATATACAATCTCTTCTTCAAACATAAAAAGACTGCAAAAGGGACTATATATATATATATATATATATATATATATATATATATATATATATATATATATATATATATATATATATCGAAACTTATGAAATCATAATAACATTGAAATTGTATACGGATACTATAACTAATTAAACATTTTAAGTTAAGTTTCATTTTGTGGGCTTAATATTTTGGAGATTCACATTTTGTTTTAAAAAATCTATTAACTTTTTAAACTCAGTATTAATAAAAAGACTAAATTTATGTCCCCAATTTACATGTACAATCTGTACAACGGTCGCATCACTTATTATCAATTATTTCACCAATTTTAATTTAAAATTCTTTATTTATGTTTATTACTCTGTCATAAATTTTAAATGTAACTGTACGTGTGAAATCTATAATGTTAAAAGACTCTGAGTTTTCCAGATAAATAATCACAGTCACTCAAATAACCACTGTCATTCAAATAATCAATATCCATCGTATCAAAATTTATATATATATATATATATATATATATATATATATATATATATATATATATATAACTGCCTCGTCTATTATATATACCTAAGCATACCTTCTCCACAGAAAGGGTATAAAGGACACGTGTTTTCTAAACCTGTAGAGATGTGTCTATTCCCTCTTCGAATGCAATATGGCACTCGTTATTTCGTTTACCGAAAAGTTAATTTATCGCCCTTATATGAGCCATAGAAATAGGATTCAACTTGCTCCAACGAGTCTTTAACAAGATTAGGCATTTAGTTTCTTAGTCTGCTCATGTAAAGAATCAAGTATATATACATAGATTTTAGGTAGTTCAGATTAGTTCGACGACTAATTTTTCTGAAAATTATGAATAGTGTACTACTTGTAAAAATTGAAAATCATTTAGGAAAGCTTAGAAAGTTAATAACGGATTTAGAATTGTTTAGTACCAAGAAGACGATGTTTGTTTCATTGTATCTGAGTATGGAATCACCGTGGAATAAAGTGTTTACAGCGAAATCAAGGTTTGAAAATATACCATCAGCACAAACTCGCATTAATCCAACTCAAGTTTATGAAATTGATGGCGTTATAAGAGTTATATTTACGGGATTGAACGAGCAGCAAGTCTTTGGAGACTATGAGTTTTGAAAAGATTTGTTTTTCTCATAAAGATTTTGAAGATTTTTTGTTGAAAGTTGTAAATTATTATTTAGCCACCCTGAAGAAGAAAGAAGTCTAACATTCCTTGATATCAAGAATTCATACTTATCTCTCTGTTGCGAAAATATATAAAATATATAAACTCATTTTATCAACATGGATATAAATTGCATGACACAAATTGTATAAAAAGTATGAGATAAACAAAACCAATATTATAATAACAAAATCTTTGATTTTTAATTAACAAGTCAAAACAAACAGATTATAATAATGAAAATATGTAAAGTATATAACAATATATGTTTATATAAATAACAAGATGAGGTATATGAAAATATATAATAAAATATATAATAAAAATAAAAAATTAAAAATAAATCCTAATCTTATATCACAACCCTATGAAAGCATAAAACGATAAAAGAGTAAAAATGTTTTATATTGATAGCCTTAACTCTCCTATGGTTCTTCATACACCTAATCACGATGACCCCAAGCAAGCGTGTACCCGGACTCGGGTATAAGATAGGGCTTATCGTCCGCGTAAAATAAAGCTTATCTTATTTTTAAGTTCGACATACATGTCGTGTAAATGTGAACGGAAACTGGACATCTCATGATATGTTTTTGTACCCTCTACGTCAACCGCTAATTTGTAATCTTCAAGCTGCAGCTCTTTTATAGTGATATAGTCAGGCACGCCTTTAGCTCCGTCTACGTTGACACAATATGCCTTCGCGCCCGTGCCGTAAAATTCCCACACAATTTTTCCCGCATATTCATCTTTCATTTTAACCAAAATAGATTGGTTTAAGAGAATACCATGTTGGTAATTTTCAGGGTAATTAGACGTATCTAATTTGTTTAAATTTTCACGCATATCATTATAGAAATTGTCAGTTTAACATGTAAAATTAGGGAGTCAGTGTCAGTGTACAGCAGACTTGCGTTATTGTCATATTTGGCTTTAATATACGCGTACAAAATGCATCTGGATAGCTACCAGATTCTCGCTAAAGATACTGCAATTTTTAAAATTTAGTTTTGCTATTAACGCTTCGACCCCTAATCTCTTACCAATATTCTCCCAATGGGTAACCAATCTTGCATCTACCCTTTTCTCAAAATTTTCCATTGTTTTTCCGAACACAGCATTGTTCATTAGTTTGCAGAAATCTTTTTCGAATTTATTTTGACCGTTGTTTCTTTTTGCTATGTTCAAAATAATATAGGATTTAAGCCAGGGTGATTGGTCAAAAGAAAGAACGCCGTGAATTTTAACAAGTTTGAAGCCATGATTTATTGATTGTTGTGGAATTTGATAATGAATAATATATTTTTTTTTTTAAGCAAATTTGGAATTCATTTTGATATTTTCGATTCCGACTTTGGCAAAACGATGAACAGCGTACAAAAAGGTAGTTCATTATGTAAATAAAGCAAATTTTCAGGATATTCTAAATAAACTTCTAAAATGTATCCAGTAGGAGAATCTTTCGCGATAGACATATAATCGAAATTTTGAATATTACCCTCATCTACCCAATTAAAATTACCTTTTGGTAAATATTGTGATATGGCTGCCCCATATAAGCTGGTTGCACCTA
Organism: Diaprepes abbreviatus; assembly: GCA_034092305.1. Taxonomy (NCBI): domain Eukaryota; kingdom Metazoa; phylum Arthropoda; class Insecta; order Coleoptera; family Curculionidae; genus Diaprepes; species Diaprepes abbreviatus. The sequence goes on from JASJET010000103.1 coordinate 2,517,888, forward strand.
AATACATGATGTAAGAGGTTGGTTTGAGGGCATCATAATGTGGCAAAAATTTATTATTTGCCTCTGCCTCCCTTTTACTACACTGACTGACTCCACCGCGAATATCTCGTTTCAGGAAATGTCCCATCTCCACCTCCATTGGTCGCTCAAGTTCTACACCACTGCTTTTAAGCATACAAGAAAATGCTAAGCCTAGACTGGTATAGAAACTTACAGCATCTAATCCGTAGATTTCGAAGCACATTTCTCTGATATTCTCAAAAACATCAGCTAAAATTAAAACATCGGATTTTAAATAAATATCTGAGTATTGACCTAAACTTTCGCAATTAAACAAATTCCATACAGTCTGAGTACGATAGTAATCTTTAGGTGTTATATGCTCTTCTTTGAGAGTATTATAAAATTCCTCACGTGATGGTAGTTTTGTATTATTTAATTTTGAAAATGAAACAATATACGAATATGGAAAAACGCCCTTCTGTCGAATTAACTGAAATTGATTATCATCAGGGAAATATTTCATAATTTCGCGACATTGTTCCGGTTTTAAATTATGACTAAGTTTATCCAAACTGCTAGGCATAAAACGTAGTGAGTCTAAAAACCGAAGTTTTAAATATACTTTTGTTCTCGATCGTTTTCCATTTTAATGTTATCGACCAAAATATGTTTAAAAAATGTAATGTAACGTTTTTTATTTGGAACGATAACATCCAACTTTTCGTTTTCGATAGCCAACTGTTCAATTATCAGATGATTATCGAAGCCGCTCATGTTGTGGAAGAAGATCCGTATATATTTTGGAACGTTTAAGTTTATGTTACAGATGGAGTGAGCAGCCCCTCAGAACCAACCTGTCAAATTGCAATGATCCCTTACTTTTACGTCTTCAATATTAAAGACTTTTTCGTAGATATGGCAGAGTGTGACCACACTGAACTCAATCTGTTCTTCTATCGTTAGAGGAATCATAGGCTTTACGATTTTTATAAATTTTTTGTAAAGTCGTTTATAAACTTATCACTAGCATCCACATCCCTATAACTCCGAAAAACAGATTGTGAGACGTCGAAAGAACATTTAATATAGTAGGCAAAAGAATAAGGTGTATGTTTGTGAGTTTTAGTAGTGTAGGATTTGTTGAGATCTAACTCATTTTGCTCCATCACATTTGGTTCAATAATAGTTTCAAAATCTGCATATACAACAAAAAGTACTTTAAATTTCTTTTCGAAATCTTCAAATTTAAGTAAATTTTCAGGAACGTCTTTATCATCTTTTTCCTTGCGTAAATTCAGAGTAAGTAATTTAACAGTAACGTGGTTACAATCGTATGCCTGGTGGATTTTTAACTTATCATGAGTTGCAAAGTATTGTAAACAACCATCACACACGTACTTAGCACCAACATGTTTAGATAACTGACTTAAGACAACCGACATAAATTTCTTATTAAACAGTAATGATTATTACCATAATCATCGCTGATTAATAACAAATTAACATGCCTATCTTTTCGTGATTTGGTAGAGTGCAAAGGACGAACAACTTCAATAATATTTTTATTATTTTTAAACTGTCTATACGTTGATAGAAATATTATTGTGTTGTTAAAACTTTGGAATATCAACAAGTTTCATATGAGAATTATCTACACCTGCAAAGTCCAGCTCTTTCTTGTACGATATATATATATATATATATATATATATATATATATATATATATATATATATATATATATTTATATATACTATGAAATATCAAGAATTAAGTTTTGTTTCAAATGTATAAATGCTAACGTACCCAAAACCTTAAATAAAAATTACATATAATTATTACAAAATAATAAAACTTATGATTTTAAAGTCGTGTTTTTTTCGCTGCAGGTTCCGACGGAATTTTTCCAGCACTTTTTCGATGATATTTTATTATATAACGTTTCAGCGACATCTCTGACTTCCATATTTCTCCACAAAAGCAATAAAATGATGTTTTAATGCGGCGATCACCGTGACATTTCAAACAGTCTTTACATGTAAAATTGCGGCAACAATATTCACAGGTAAACATCTTGTACACAAAAAATAAAAAACGATTCAGATAATACCCAAATGAGTGAGTTGGTTCAAGTATTGAATCTCAATTCGGTGAGTTTCGTATTTATGCGGGAAGCCCCGCCACCCTTTTAGAAATTACTGATATACAAAAGCCCATTTAAAATATGTAAAGCAATAGGTAAATACATTCCGGGAATCCATTAAAAATTCCCTAAAGACTTATTTTGGTTAAAACGTTCATTATTTAAAATATTAGTTTAAATAATAATAGACCCCAAACTTAAAAGCGAACATAATAGGTATATTTTATGCCTTTTCAAATTCTAAAAATTCTTTTAACGAGCGGCGATAGCATACAGGCAAGGACGAGTCTTGGTCCATCCAGAAATTCGAATTAAAGAATACAAAATACTCTTTTAAATGCAAGGTATGGGTAATGCGAATAAAGCAACATTACCTGTATTTGTCTTCTTAACTTAATCTCTTTGAGTCCACAACAATAAAAATAATACATTAAATGAGATAAAATAATAATAGTTGCAACAAAAATGATTTAATAAAGGAACATATAGAACCCAAAACCATTACAAATACTTTATTTCTTTTCAAATTCTAACAATAGTTTTCATGTGACGGGTGGTCAAAAGCAGGTAGGACAAGTTTCGACAATGACGGGTCCGGAAATACAATAGAACCCTTCGTCCCGATAAAGGAAGGCATCTGATGAACGATATCGTGTATGACGTAACCCAAAATATCCACCCAAGTTACACCCAAGGCAATGTTGCCAGATCATCGTTTTTTAAATAAGATTTATTATGATTATTTAATTAGATTAGATCGATTCTTGTTAATTATTTTAAAAAATAGCATAGGCCACGTATGTGGCAACATTGGTTCCGCCTTTGGCGAAGCCCCAGAGACCATGCTGTCAGACTCTCGTTTTCCTCCTTTAATTTATTATGATTATTTAATTAACATAGAGTAATTAATTAGATTAATTAATTAAAAACAATAGAAATAACCCTTCAACCCATTGTCTTAAGGGAAAAACAGGGTCAGGTTAGGTCGATTTTTGTTTATTATTTAAAAAAAATAGCATAGGCCACGTGGCTGGCCCTCCTAGTTCCTCCCTGGGGAGGCCCCAGAACTGTCACATTCTATCTACTATTGAACTGACGTGATAAAACATTTATGCCATTCTGATAGACCATATTTTTTAACGCTAAATAAGTTCTAAAGTTATAGATTTGTTTTGTAGCATACATGCAGCCCGTGAAATTAATAAAAGATAGTTGAGCAAATAAAAAAAGTAAATGCACTTTTCGTGTTTTGTCTCACGAAACAAAGATAGGCATAAAAGCCAGAGAGAATTATAATACTATCAAATGTCTTTAACTTTATTTTGTCTACTGTATCTTCGCAGAGGTTGAATTTTTTTCTTATTACAGAACAGATAATTAGATTTACTTTGAAATTAGGATAGTGACACTTTCTAACAGTAACAAACAGTATAATTTCTTAAATGGTATAAAGCGTGCCTTCAACTTAAATTCAGAAGAAATTTATTTTTTAATTTCAAGCCTTTTTTGCAAACGATTTTCCGTGAAATTTAAAAGAAGCCATTTAGCAAATGATAAAATATAAATTTAATTTTCATATTTGTATTATAGAATAAAAGCAGTCACAAAAGACAAAAAAGATTTTTTTATTGACAAACACATTGAATGTAATTTATATCTAGAGTATGTTTCGTTCTGGGCCTAATTAAAGAGACACATTTTATTTCTTATTTTATTGGTACAGATAATTTTTGTAAAAAGTTAGGGTGAAATTTTTCTTTCACTTACTCTATTGAGTATCGTATTGCTGTTAAGTGTGTAATATAACATTTTTTATTTAGCCACCCTTGGATTTATAAATATTTTCGATAAAAAAAAAACAAAATATTAGAGAAGAAAATAAAATGATGACCTTTGACCTTTCTCCGTAATATTTCCAGGTATACGCAACTCAGGGAATAAAAGAATATAAAAACCTTAATAACATTTAAAATTTTAAATAGCCCATCATATTCCTAATAATCTCCCTAAACATTCATGAAACTCAAATAGTAATCAACCCAACCTGACCTAGTAATCCACTTTATACATCCATAATTGTATTATAACCATAGTGTCCATTTCTACGACCTGATATGTAACGTCAATTATGTTGCATTAAATTTTAAATATTTCGGGTTCATATCCTTATAACAAACCAAACTACATGACTGAAGTGTCGGGAGAAATACTTTTGTAATGCCATTACTTATGAAAAATTCAGATAAACTTACCTATATTTGTATTAAACATTCACTTCATATTTTGAAAGGAACTTTTTTATTATTAAATCGTTTTATCATGAATATATAAATTCATAGTTTCAAGTTCTTATTAAAAATTTAAAAAAAAATGTAATCAAAAAAATAAACAACAAATCTATATTGCAATTAATTTGTTAAAGTCAGTGCCTCAGTAATGGTAGGGGTTATTTTTAACTTAGACCTAAGTCAGTCGATATTTTCTTCATGTGATTATTATATTGTTTGCATTGCTTTTGTGTTTCATTTCTTTCCATCTTAAATATAAGTGTAATGATATAAGCTTGCAGGTATTTTAAATTGGTGCCGACCTGAAAAAGTAACCAAATAATTTATGTTTTAATGTTTGGTATAACTGTTTAAGTCAGTTTTATTTAAATTGCTTTTGAGAATCTCCTTACAACATCAAGAAAACAGCATCATAACATCAACTATCAAAAATTATGCGTGAACTAATATTAAAAATGTTTATTTCCAACAGTAGTAGTGATAAGTCAGTTTTGATTAATTAGACCTTGGCATTGATAAATTGAATTAAGTTTTACTTTGACCTGATGTGTATTTGTAGAAGTTGCCTTTTCTCCTGGACGAAGCGGCAAATAATTTACTCTATACGAATTTCACTCTGGTTCTCTCCCCATACTAGTTTCAACCACCTGATAGTCTCATTAGTGTAGCTGTAACGACTCAAGAGCGGAATTCACAAAAAATAGCTTTCTACTTAAAATCTCGAATCCGTAATATGTCAGCAGGATATTACAGGCAGAACTTAATTCCGGACTATAATCATCAACAGTACAAGCCAACATTTAAATATACCCCGGAGCGGTATGAATTTAATAAAAATACATATTTTGATAGTCTACATATTTAGAAAAGTTTTCTTTTCTCCATAAGACTGTGAGGAACGGAGCAGTTTATTCTCTACTTTAGTTCCCTCCCTGTACTAGTTTTGACTACCTAATAGTTTTTTAATGGAGCTGTAACGAAATAATTATAATAAAAGGAGTGTAAAGGAGATGATGGAAATAAAAAAAGGAAAAACGCAGTTAACGACAGAACGGAGATAATTAATCTAATCCAGATTTACACAAATCTGATTAAAAATTAAAATACCCTCTTGAAAGTCAATAGATGGGAATATTCTCTTAGTACACTTATATTTTATTAATTTTAATATAAAAAAAAACACTAAAGAGTAATGATTTAAAAAATAATGTAGTAAAATAGGAATCGTTTTATCAATACCACAATTAATATATTTTATCAGTCAGTATCGAAATATAAATAGTAAGCTCAAGGTACGTACTTATACATTTTTGTAAAGATTTTAATAATTTTAAAATCATATAAGTTTTAATTGTAAAATAAATTTTTGGAAAATTTTTTTGAAATGTCTTTTAACTTTTTCTGCCAATGTGTGGAATTTTAACAATAATTTGTGTATTGTAAATTTTAGGTTATTAAATTAAGGAAAATAATATAAAAAAAAACTTTTTGAAAATGCCTTAAACAAAAGGCGAAACGTCAGAACACGTTATTTTTTTCACATCCACCTAAAAACCAGACCCCAAGAATATATTGATACATTATATATATATATATATATATATATATATATATATATATATATATATATATATATATATATATACTTATTTTCTTGATTCTTGAACCATAGATTATATCATTTTTCTTTATTTTGTCTTTTCTTGGGTTTAGGTTCTATATTTAATATATTTTTTTTTCATAATGATATTATTATATTTATTTTCAATTTACGTACCTGTAAAACAAATATGTGAAACATTCAAGTTTAAAAACGTAGGGAATAGATCTAAATGTTTACATCTTAATAAAAAAATTCTTCTATTTTTTGAGCGGCCAGTTTAGTGTATAATTTTGATAATTTCTTAAGATGCATTACCACGTGCGGTCCATGTGATACTTCTATTTCCTTATAAAATATCATAATGGAGGTTTGTTAGTAGCTTCAACCCAAACTATTAATATTTATTTTCTTGATTCTTGAATCATAGATTATATCATTTTTCTTTATTTTGTCTTTTCTTGGGTTTAGGTTCTATATTATATATATATATATATATATATATATATATATATATATATATATATATATATATATATATATATATATAAAATAAAATAAAAAATTCTCTGCTATGCGGATTAAGACCGTTGATAAATATTGTTCTCATGCTAAAAAGTGAGGAAATCTCCAAAGAACATGGAAAAACTCCAGGTCCGAAAAAATTACGACGTCGCTGTTTCGTCCTAATATGGGATTAGTCAGGCCACCGCATCGCTACAAATCATCATCTCGCCTTTGCATACTAGGACGAGTCCCATATTAGGACGAAACAGCGCTGTCGCCATCTTTCGGACCCGGAGTTTTTTCATACTTTGGAGTGCTCCGTACTTTTTAACACGAGTTATGTCACGGCCTAACCTTAGGACATGCTGACCAAGCAATTCAAGATGTCACGTTTATATACCCGACTTGGAGAATACGCCTCCAGTCAGTTTGAAGTAGTTGCCAGGTTAGTTTAAGGCACGACATAGTGTAAAACTAATAATTAATAAGTAAATATTGTATTTAATCAATAATTCTGTAACAAAAGAAATAAATTGTTTTTAAAAAGAATCTCTTCTGGTCTCGTGAGTTAACTGGCGCAGTCGTTCGGATCTTCAGAAATCAATTGAATCGATCATTTGATTTTTCGTGTAACGATTAACCGAAGAAACCAAGTGTTGTGACGTTGGTGGTTGGTGCTTGAAGTGGAGTGGATTTTTCAAGAAATCGAAAAATTCCCCATCCATAGATGATCTACAGAAACCCATCAATCAACTGAACATCGGAGGACAGGACCGATATTGCTTGTCTTCGTGAGAACCCAGATTTTGGGGAAGACTCAAATTGCGGAACCAAAGCCTTGATCTTATAATTAAGGAATGACCATAGAAAGAGGATTCATCATAAGCTTAATGTAAGTGTAGTATAATAATAAACATTTAATGTCAATCGATCTCCTAATCGAAAACCTAAATAAGTTAAAAATAGCAACACCTTCAACTGACTCTGTTTCTCAAGGAAACTTATAGACATTAAATCTAAGTGAAACTAGTTTAAGTGAAACTAATAAAAATAATTTTGAAAACAATATATTAAGTACAGAATTGATAATTGATAATAAAATGTCTCAATTCAAATCGGAATATTTGAATTGCATGCCAAATTTTGACGGCAATCCAAATGATTTGACTAGATATTTGTCTACTTGCCAAAGTCTAATAGATTCATTTTACGATGTAACCAAAACAAACGCAGAATGTTTTCAAAATATTTACTTGCTAAACTCTTTAATCAGTAAACTAACTGGTCAAGTTAAAATAATAGTTAACATCCAAAATATTTTTACGCGGGATGAACTTAAAGATACTCTAAGACAAAACTTCGCAGATCAAAGGGACGAAGCTTATTTAAATCGCGACCTAGTTATGACAAAATAATTACCTAATGAAAAGCCCAATCAATTCTATAATAGAATATTATATCTTTTAAATTTATTGTGTTCATATGTAGATTTGCATGAAAATAATGAACCAAAAAAAATTCTAAAAAGACAGTTATATAATGAACTTGCTTTAAAAACGTTTTTGTCGGGATTAAAAAACCTTTAGGCACTACAATACGTTGTATGCGACCTAATATTCTTATGCAAGCATTGCAATTTGTAACGCAAGAATATAATGTTCAATATTTTCAAAATCAAGCTAAATCAAATGCCTTTATTCTAAAAAATAATAATAATAATTTTAAATAGATTCCAAAAAATAATAATAATTTTATCATTTCAACCAAATATGTTAGTAAGACTGAATTATTCATTTAATGCAAATACGCCTCATAATATGTTTAAACCAAACTTTCCATCACAGCCGGTAAATATTAAGCCGAATTTTCATAGACCACAACCAAAATATTTTACAAATTCTCAAGTTTTTGAAAAAAACAAAACAAATGTTTTTAAACCAAACCAACAAAAACAAATTTCCCAGCCGACACTTATGTCCGGAGTGTCAACCTCTAGATTCAAGCCATTACCAGGCCCATCTAATACAAACTATAATCCTCCGAAATTTATTTTTGAAGAGTTATATAACACTCAAATACAAAATACTGATCAAACTGAACCTAACGAATATGACAATTATAATAATTATTATCCTAATCTACATAATGACCTACCTTATTACTACCATGACCTACCTAATAATGACCAACGTATGACGAATATTACGAAAATGTTATTCAACCTGACTATTACCTAAGTCAATAAAATTAAAAGATAACGAAAATAATGGAAATTTTCAAGAATCGCCTCAAATAGAAGAACAAATTTAATACCGCAAGTAATTTCTTTAAATACATCTAGTAATAGTGAACTATCGTATATAATTTTTCCCGAAACTAATATTAAAATTTTAATTGAATCTGGATCGACTAAATCATTTATTGATCCTAATATTGCTAGAAAATTTTGTGCTGATAAAATAATTAATGATCCATTCATAATTTCGACAGTTTTTCAAAAGTCTGCTCACCAATACAGTGCGATAATACCCTCTTCTAAAATATTTAAATTATCAGAAAATAAAAATTTCAAATTTAATTTGTTTAAGTTTTACCACGTTTTTGATGGACTTATGGGACTTGATAATCTAAAAATATTACAAGCAAATATCAATATCAATTTTGATAAAGGATTTTTAGAAACGCCTTATACCTGTATAAAATTACTTTTTTTTGAAACAAAACCTGAACTTAACTGCATTACAATTCCACCTAAAGTTGAACAAGTTATAAAAATAAAAACCACGATAAGAAACGGTGATATAATCATACCGCATCAAAAATTTCATAACTGGGAGATACCAGAATCTTTATCAACTGCAAAAAATGGCTTTGCCATGACAACAATATTAAATAATACGTGTGAATTAGTAACGTTAGATTTTACCGAGCCCATTGAAGTAGAAAAATTTAATTTACAGGAAATGGGCGAAATTGAACTAAATAATTTTAATAACGAACCAGAACAAAAATATTTAGATTTTTCCAAATTTAGAACTGACCATCTTAATGATGAAGAAAAGTATAAAATTTTTGATTTAATAAAAGAATATTCTGATATATTTTATAATGAAAATGATCCATTAACCTTTACCAGTAAAATTATACATAGAATTAAAACTACCGATGAAACACCCGTTTATTCTAAATCATACCGTTACCCTTTAATTTAAAAAAAAAAACATGTAGAAAAACAAACTAAAAAAATGTTAGATCAAAAAATTATACAACCAAGCAGTTCACCTTGGAGTTCACCGATTTGGGTTGTTCCCAAGAAGACAAAGGCCTCCGGAGTACCAAAATTTAGGGTAGTTTGCGATTTTAGGGGTTCAAATTCAAAAACCTTACACGATAGGTATTCTTTACCGAATATTACGGATTTATTAGATAAATTGGGAAGATGCCAATATTTTACCACTTTAGATTTAGCCAGTGGTTTTCATCAAATCCAAATGCATGAAAATGACATAGAAAAAACAGCTTTTAGTACCGAAATCGGACATTATGAGTTTTTAAGCATTCCTTTTGGACTTAAGAATGCTCCAGCGCATTTTAGCGCGTATTGGACAACAGCCTTCGCGGAATACGAAATGAAAAATGCCTAGTATATTTAGATGATATAATAGTTTTTTCAACCACATTGTAGGAACACTTAGAAAGACTAAAAAGTGTTTTTCAGCGACTGAGAGAATCTAATTTTAAAATCCAGCTAGATAAATCAGAATTTTTAAGAAAAGAAGTAGCATATCTTGGACATATAGTTACAGCAGAAGGAGTAAAACCCAACCCTGATAAGATAAAAGCAATCAAACAATTTCCAATACCCAAAACAACCAAACAAATTAAAGGATTTCTAGGTTTACTTGGATATTACCGAAGATTTATTAGAGACTTTGCTAAAATTACAATACTACTTACGAAATGTTTAAAAAAGGTATAAAGATAAAAATTAACGAAGAATATCTAAAATGCATTGATACCTGTAAAAATCTATTAATTAATGAACCAATACTCTAATATCCAGATTTTTCTAAACCATTCAATTTAACTACAGACGCTAGCAGTGTTGCAATTGGCTCAGTATTATCGCAAGGAGAAATAGGGCAATATTTACCCTATGCATCGAGAAAATTAAATGATTCATAAAGAAATTATTCTACAATAGAAAAAATAACTTTTGGTAATCGTTTGGGCAACCAAATATTTTAGACCATATATTTTTGGAAGAAAAACAAATCTAATCACAGATCATAAACCATTACAATGGTCATTTTTACTAAAAGATTCAAGTTCAAAATTACTAAGATGAAGAATTAAACTTGATGAATTTGACTATAATAATATATAAAAAAGGAAAATTAAATACTGCTAATGCTTTATCACGTATCGAATTACATACAAAAGATACTGAAAAAATCTTTCAATTAAAAAACTATATCGACAAATTTAATAAATAATTAGAAACTGAAATTTTAGAGCAAGTATTCATTATAGCACAGGTGGATGCCAATGAATTCAATGAACTTAATGAAGTTAATGACACCGCAGCTCATAAAACGGCTGATGAAGATAACATAACAATAAATACGAATGAAACAAAAGCCCCAATCGTAGGTATACCAATAGTTGACATACCAGTAAATTACGAAGCAAATCAAATAATTATTTCATCTGAATTACACTCACCTGTGAAACCAACAATAACTATTTTATTCGAGAAAAAGCGTAGAATTCAAATATCTCAAAATAATTTTGACCAAGACATTTTAAATTTTGTAAAAGAATTGATTATTCCTGAAAAACAATATTACTTGAATTTTGAAAAACCAGAAATGTATGAACCATTCTCTGAAGTAATTAGAAAAATCTTCAAATGGCCCTCTGTAAAATTTAAAGGAAGTTTAACAAACTTAATAAATATTACTGATAAAACAGAAATCCCAGAAATTATACAATATTATCACGAATCTGAAACTAATCACCGAGGAATTGACGAAACGTTAGAACAAATAAAGAAAAAATATTATTGGCCAAATTCAAAAAATTCAATACAAACATATATTAATAATTGCGAAATATGTTAAAGAAGTAAATATGAGCGACATCCAATAAATATAGAAAGAAATATTGCACCAACGGCATCAAAACCGTTTGAAATTATTCATTTAGATACTTATACGTTAGAACAAACTAAATTTTTGACTATAATTGATAGCTTCTCAAAATATGCGCAAGCATATTCAATTTAGTGACTTGCCGCTACCGAAATCGTTGATACTTCTCTTATATTTTTCTCACCATGGTGTACCGAAACAGATAATAGTTGATAATGGTACCGAATTTAAAAATACAGTAGTAACGGAACTTTGAAATTTACATAAAGTAAGAATACATTTTTGTTCATCTAATTACCCAGAATCTAATGGAGTTGTCGAAGGACTACATTCTACCCTAGGTGAACATATACGTTTATTAAATAATCAAAATTTTGCTTCAACACCGATATCACAAAAAATGATATATGCGATATTGGCATATACCCATTCAATACATTCAGTTACTAATTTAAAACCAATTGAAATAATCAATGGAAAAATATGCTCAAATGATTCTTTTGACATATAATTAGAACAATTAATATTAAATGACTACGTGAAGGCACATTAAGAAAAATCACACTTATTATATTCTAAACTAAATCAGAAACTTTCGGAAAATAAAGAAAAAGTAATATTGAAAATCAATATTAATAGAGATGAACCAGAAATATTTCAAAATAATCAACATCACGAAAAAACGTGAGACAAAATACGCAGATAAATTTTCTAAGCCAACGGAAATTCAACCAATCAATAAAAAAAGAAAAACAATAAAAACACAAAATCAATCTAAAATTTATATGGATAATTTAAAACGTCCATTAAGATAGACTTATAGTTTTGACTAAAACCAAATATTTTATTTCAGGCTTATTACCGCCATTATCGGAGACGGAAAAGACAAAGAAATACTAATCAAACCTATAAACGATAATCCTGAACTTTTACCCTTAAAACTAGGACAAGTAAAAATTACAGAGTACACTCACACACTGATACACTACTATAATTTAAATCCAATTATAACAGAAATTAATAAATTACATTTTAAATCTAATATTAACAGATTCATTACTTCAACATAAAGATTACTTTAATGAAACTTCTAACTATTAAAAAATATTAAAATTAATTCAAGGTAGGGTAGAAAATAAAATAAAGGAAATTTTTGCTCATCCTAATAGAATAAAAGGAGGCTTAGTTAATATTATAGGCTCAGTATTCAAAGCTGTGACCGGAAATTTAGACGCGTCGGAAGGCGAACGATACTAAAATCTAATAAAAAAAACTTACAAGAAAATCAAAACAAATTCAATTTCTAAAAGTATTATTGAAAAATTCAACAACACTATTCAAAAAATAAGTCAAAATGAAAAATTATTGGAAAGTAGAATTAATCAAATCAATATAATAATTCAAAGTTCAAGACAAAGGGAAAATATAATTCTTATTAAAGACATTTTAAATCAAATTATTAATTTATATGAAATAATTGAGTCAATTCTACAAGATATAAAAAATGCCATTACTGTCTCTAAACTAAAAAATAATGCATCCTAGTATAGTTACTTTAAAAGACCTCTTAATAGAATTGAAAAAACTTGAAACAATAATAGGCACTAATAGACTACCTTTGCAAATCAAATTAGAAAATGTATTTTATTTTGAAAAATTAATAAAGGTAGACTGTTTTATATTAAATAATAAAATTACGTTTTTACTAAAAATACCAGTTGTTGAAACAACTAATTTTGAATATTTCCATTTGTACTCAATACCAGTTTTACAGCAGAGTCTGTTCAAGGTTGTTATCCCTCGCGATAAGTATTTAATCAAAAATCGATTATACTACGCTTATCGAGGAACCCCTTGTAAAGAAGTATTGCCAAACAATTATTTATGCGACAAAGAAGACTTGCAAGAAATTGAAGACAAACGCCCTTGTGAAATGCAGCTGATTCAATCTACAAAGAGCACCTCCACCTTGTCAACAAATCGAAGTCGATGTAACCAGACCAATAATCAATGAATTAGATTCCTCAATGGAATGGATACTATTTCTGCCAACCGAAGAAGTAATTGAATTAAAATGTCAATTACAAGATGAAAGACGAAAATTACATGGTACATTCTTATTAACCCTGCCTAATGGATGCCGAGCAAAAATCAATGGACTATCGATCACTAATAGCCAAAGTACGGTCTAGTCAAAGAAACAACCGATAATTTTCCCAGATTTTGAAGCAACGCCGCCGCAGTTCCCTCTGCTCAACCTGAGTCTTCACTTACAAGAAATTAAATTGGATGAATTACATAAACTAAAAAATAAAATAGAAGAAATTGAGCCTCGCCTATTCTTTCAAGAAGTGTCCAGTCTATGGACAATTTTAATTTACCCAATTTTACTGTTTATTCTAGGGTACTTCATATACAGATATTTAATCCGTAAATATTACCTAGGAAGAAAAACCACCCCGGATTAAGAAAATGGACCACGTTCACGGATTGAACTACCCCTTGGCAAGGTATAGTTCAAGCTAATGGGGGAGGAGTTATATCACGGCCTAACCCTAGGACATGCTGACCAAGCAATCCAAGATGTCACGTTTATATATCCGACTTGGAGAATACTCCTTCAGTTAGTTTGAAGTAGTTGCCAAGTTAGTTTAAGGCACGACATATTGTAAAACTAATAATTATATATTGTATTTTATATATTGTATTTAATAAATAATTCGGTAACAAGAGAAATAAATTGTTTTTAAAAAGAATTTCTTCTGGTCTCATGAGTTAACTCACGAGAATGATGTGGAGTCACAGATTTCACGTCCGTTTAGCCAAGATTTTATTCTATTTCTTTTTAAATTACACGGACAAAAACTTATCTATATATATATATATATATATATATATATATATATATATATATATATATATATATATATAAATATATAAATATATATATATATATATATACATATATATATATATATATATATATATATATATATATATATATATATATATATATATACATATATATATATAAATTTATGCGGCTTTCATGGATTCCTCGGTGTGAGATGCAATAGCAGTGTATATATCCACATTATGCCGTTGTAGAGCTGAAATCACATTCAGCAAACGTACCACTATATGCAACTCCGTGTATAATTGAACAGTAAATGCAAACTTCATTTCATCATGTCCTTTCCGCATTAGAGGTTTCACAGTTTAAATAAATTGCTATAGAACACAATTTATCCTATTCCACCACCATCGAGATGATGGCATACCTGTACCACCATACCGAGAAGAAAGTCAAAACTTACCCTCCCCGCCTCAGTGATTCGGCAGAGGTACATGTTTGTCTCTACTAGACTCATCAGGGTACTGACATGCACCTGTTTGTGCAAAGGACAGATCAGAAGGAATTATACAACACTAAACGCGGCTTCACCGACCTCCCGCCGGATGACGTATATATGTTTATGCGGCTTTCACGGATTCCTCCGTGTGGTATACAATGGCAGTGGATATATCAACATTATGCCATTGTGGTCCTGAAATCACATTCAGCAGACGTATAACTATTTGCAACTCAGTGTATAAATGAAAGTAAAATGCGAACAGCAAATGCAAACTTTATTCCATCATACCCTTTCCGTGTTAGAGGTTTTAAATATGAATAAATTGCTACAGAACACAATTTATCCTATTCCACCACCATCGAGATGATGGCCTACCTGTACCACCACACCGAGAAGAAAGTCAAAACTTACCCTCCCCTCTACAGTGATACGGCAGAGATACATGTTTCGGCTCTACTAGATTCATCAGGGTACCGACATGCAACGTATTTTTACTAAATTGAAGAAAGAAAATTACGATTTTGAGTTACTTTTACTAATTTGATAATAGTCTGTTCATCACGAAAGAATGATAAATAAATTGCTCAAACTCAGTAAATATATTTAGAGATTTTCGGGTTTAAAATAATACGGTGTAGATTAAAGATTTATTAAGTCTAATTTCGACGATAGTTTTCGGAGTAACAGATTATAACTATTTCATTGAATATGAATTTTTTTCGGCAAAGTATTTATTTCTTTCTTTTAGTAATTAACATTTCTAGTATAATGTACACTAATTTTCCAAAAAAAATTAAAATTTTCGTAAAGTTCCTTTAAGTATAGAGATATTTTCATACTAAATAATTTTGTTACATATTTACCTATAATACTCTTATTAACGAGAATGTGAACAATTTACGCAGAAAATACTATGGCAATGAAATTATCTATTGTTTCATTAAGACACCCTATAACAAAATTATATACATGAGATTTAGTTTAGTTAGAATATGAAATGTGAATTAGGTTGTTAATACACAAATTAATATGGATACTGAACAGTTTTGATGCTAAATAGACTATATAAACTGCAATATTGTAAACATCCCTACGGCTTTTTGGTTTATGTGTTACTGGTGATATGGCATGAAGTTATAAGCCCCATATACTTATTCTGATTGGCATTATTAATATTATGTATTATAAAATGGTAACTATAATATTTTAACCAAAAATTTACTTACTCATGTTTAAATATGTTGTTAACCAGTCGCAAAGAGAAAATATAATTTATACAGAAACCGTCAAGATAAGAATTTTTAAAAATATTCAACAACGATAAAAATATAAATGTGAAAAAATAGAGCAAAATTTACTAAAAAAAGTGACATTCAACTTTCCAGAGAGAAAACTGATATATGGAACATAAATTTTAAAATAAAATGGCGGTTTTTACTTTACAGGTTACATAGCACCGAAATTTTTTTCGAGGAAAATCTAATGTGTGGGTACAATTTATCCAACGATATTTCATAAAATGTCATCTTCTACTTTTTTTATTGTTTACTCTAAAGCTGACAAACTCACTAAAAACTCAGTTTCGAAAATTTTTACAATTCATTTTGATATGTCGCCAAGTACCTACCTTTTTGTCAATCTAATTTTTGACAACTCGGGAGTAACGTGCTTCATATCAGAATCGATTCTTAGGTCATTTAACAGGCAGAATGAATTGTGTCAAAAAATTTTCCTATGTTCAAATTTAGTAATTATTGTGAAAAGTTAGAATATTGAAAATACCGATTTTTTTTGCAAACTCATGTTTTGCAGTTGTAGAACATGAATTTTTTGGTGGTCTATAAAATTTTTTCAAAAACAATTTTTTTATATCTAAGTATTTTCCGACATATTCCTTTAAATTTTGTCACTTCCACTAAGATACTTTTGAGTATGAAAAAACGGATTTTATACAGGGTGTCCGGGGAAATGTGGGAAATCTCCCGGATATGAACACGTGAACGGAATACTACAAGTTCATATAAACTTTTTTCGTATAGGCCTCCTCTTCGGAGATATGGGCGCTCAAAGAGGTACAATGGGATCAAGTTTTTTATACATCATTATTGAACCACGAGGTATATTTCAATTTCTTTTTAATATGATGAATACCAGGTAAGACCCTTCAAACTACTATCCAAGAAAGTTTTGTGTGAATTACTCAGAGCTGCAGGGACGGACTAGCTGTGACGCTCATGACCCCATACTTTTTCGCCCTGTATAACGAGAACTTTGGACAACATCTTTTACATACCTTTAACTATTGACTAAAAAGTAAGTACTCCTCATTCATGTCGATAATCCTAATCGTTTTTGAAAAAACGTCATTTTGTTTTCATCATGTCTTTAGCGTATTCCGATAGAATATACTTCTTTCCCCTGTCACCACAGTTTCAATAAAAAGTTAAACAACCGCTTAGTTAAAACTTCATAAGAGGGTTCAAGATGAACTCCGCGAAGTCTGATACACTCGCGGGCATGACGAATTGAGGACTGCTGTACCCGCTAAATAATTCAGCATTGTTACTTATTTGATCACATTGAAACGTGATTCTTTGTAGAAGTTTCTCCTTACTATCGACCGAAGTGGAATACACAAATTTTTGAGGTATTCCCGCAGGTAAAAATCCAAGGGCGTTAGGTCGGAATATCGAGGAGGCCAGGCAATAGGTTCCCCTCTACCACTCCAATGGTTTGGATAGACGTTATTCAGGTGCTCCCGCACAGCAAGGCTGAAGCAAGATGATGCCCCATCGTGCATGTAGTACATGTTTCGGCGACTTTTCATTCAGTCGTGCTGGCAATAGGAATGGTTCAATCAAAAAATTGCAAACGATTCCTGCCCAGACATTAATTGATTGAAACTGATGTTGATGATGCGAAACAATAGTTGCATGAGGATTTTCATCAGCCTATACATGTGAGTTGTGTAAATTTATGATCCCATTTTTGGTAAACCCTGCTTGATTCGGGAAGAGAATATTGCTAAAGACGTTTCGTTGCTGATCCAACAGCCAGTTTGCTAACTGCATTGTACGGGGAAAATCTTTAGGAGCCAGTTTATGCAGTTTTTTCAAATGATATGGATATAACAACTATTCTTGAAGAACTTCATGTACTATTGTTTTCGACGTATTAAACTGTGCTGCTAATTTTCGGGCGCTCGTTGAAAAAGTAACATCTACAGAATTTATAATATTTTCCTCTAATTGCGGCGTTCGTAGTGTTCTTCCCCGACCAGCATCAGTAATTCTTTTCCCAAAATATCCTAAACTTATAAAGAAATTTAATACAATAACTTATTAAATGGAATCATCTATCATTCTCCCTTAGACGTTTGTCAACTCGTTCAAATGGTTTCTGATCTGGAAAAGTATGATTAGGATATCTGTCGTGATATAATCTCCTGGTTTCCAAAGCATTGCAAGATGCAAGACCATACAACAGACGCATATTTGGATACTTACTAGATGTGTATTCCATATTTCGAATTATTTCACAATTAAATTCAACACGAAATTAAAAAATCAATAAATACATATCCAAGTAAAGAATCAATCAATGTGTCAGGGATATGAAAGTTGACAAGTTCTAAAATGCAGGATATTTATTTCTTTCATACT
The DNA here is from genome assembly GCA_034092305.1 of Diaprepes abbreviatus. Classification (NCBI taxonomy): domain Eukaryota; kingdom Metazoa; phylum Arthropoda; class Insecta; order Coleoptera; family Curculionidae; genus Diaprepes; species Diaprepes abbreviatus. The sequence goes on from JASJET010000103.1 coordinate 2,536,600, forward strand.
TAGCAACATTTGCAACAACAATACTTTGTTTTTGGTGCCAATAAAATAAAAAGCGAATTTTTTGCGAACCTAGGTCGAACTGCAATTTACAGAATTAGAAGTTTTTAACTAAAGAGGCAAACTCTAATTTTGGACCGAATTTTTTTATCATAAGGTTGTTGGTTGAACATTTGATAGGAACAAAGACGTATCTTTTATTGAAATACGCCAAATACATGTTGTAAATAAAATGACGTTTTTTTGAAAACCGTTAGGATAAGCAACATGAATGAGGAGTATTTCATTATTAGTCAATAGTTAAAGGTATGCAAAAAACGTTGTCCAAAGTTCTTAACATACAGCGGGTAAAAAGAACGAGGTCGTGAGTGTAACAGATAGTCCGTCCCTGCAGCTGTGAGTAATTCATAACACTTTCTTGGATAGTAGTTTGAAGGATCTTACCTGATATACATCGTATTGAAAAAAAAATGAAATAAACTTTGTGGTTCAATAATTATGTGTAAAAAATGTGATTGTATTGTAGCTCTTTGGAAGCTCATATCTCCGAAGAAGAAGTCTATACGAAAAAAATTTATATGAACTTGTAGTATTCCTTTCACGTGTTTTTCTCATATCTGGGAGACTTCCCATATTTTCTCGGACACCCCATATGAACCTGTACCCAACATGTTGTTAAAATAAATCAGTACACCCGATAAAAAGTAAAGTAAATAAACATTGACCCCGACGGGAAAATATTTTATAGTTGCTAAATGTTAAAAGATATAAAATTGCATTTTTCTCTAATATCAGTGTAATAATTCTCTCCTATTACTCCAAAATGGCGTCTTAAGCAAAAGATGGAATTACTCTTTGAAGGAGATTGATAGGAATAAAATGACAATAATGTCAAAGAAACGTGTATTAGGATGAAACTGGTTAAATTATTATGAAATTTTATCAGCGCGAGACATTTCCCAACTTTTCAGAAAAAAATTCTTTAGAAGAACACATCGTAACCACAAAGACATCTGTAAATATTTTTTAAGCATAAAACCCCAAACAATAATTAATATGAGCCAAGTTACTTCAGGTCTCTAAAATTTGTATGTAGAATCAACTTTGAGAAAGTAAAACTGAAATCATACACTATTTAAAATTAAAAAAAAATAATCCTACCTAAACATACCCTTATGATAGTTTTTAGCATCTGTCCTCCCACTATTCTGACAGAGAATGTTCCTGCTTCCTTTAATCTCTAGTGGGCTATGACATTTTTTTATTAACATAGAAAATACAAAGAAAAATACACAATATAATAACAAAGACAAATTATTATATAATATAATAAAATGGTAACAGTGCAAAAATATACAAAATGTAGTACACTATAACTTTAATAAAAATTAATAATTATGTTGTGAGTGCTTTATTGTGTATAATATTTCATCCTATAGTTTAGGAGTTAATCCAACTAACTACAATTTTTCTTCCAAGTTTTTCTCTCTTCCTGAAAGATAGCGCGCAGTTCCAAATTTTCTATGTCAACTTGAAAGGCTATTTTTCTCCACTATTACCTAAGTGCTTGTGATCATGAGATCTGTTTAATGTTGTTTTTATTCTGCGATTTTATGAAGTTTGTAAGTTTTGTTATTTTCCAAATATAAGCAACACCGAAGTGTTGAAATATTTTATCTAAGGTTTATCTTCTACAAAAATTAATGCAGAGGTAAATATTATATTAGGTGAGTGTGCTCTTTTAGTTGAAACTATAAAAACGAAGTTTAAAGACTTCGAACTCGGTCTCCCTTATGACCCACCCAACCAGACTGAAAGACTAAATGTCTATCACTACCATAGGAGTCGTCCAAAAAGTCATCGAAAATTATGAATGATTCCTCATTAAAACTAATCTACATAGCTGACATTATTAGTATATCGAAAAAAGAGAGTATAATATTTTAATCTTGCGGAGGATGAGAAATTGTCAGCAAGTTGCCAACCCTTTACTAGTCCAACCCAAGAGAACATTTGCTGCGATTTGTTACTGTGTATCCGTACTGGGTACACCATTATATGTTCTAGACAAATCAACAATCCAATCAGATGTAACGAGCATCCCATCAGCAGTGAAGATCACTAACATTATTTTTTAGAGCACTTAAGTATCTTGGTAGTTTATATCAAAAATGGTGGCAGGATTTCTGCCAAATATTATGCTCAAGAGCAATTGAAACAAAAATCAAGGTAAAAAAGGCCAGGTCTGATGACATAGAAAGTTCTCTTTCATCAAGTCAACGCTGGCAGCTACAAAGCTATTACGATGATGGTCTAAATTCATAAATTGAATTTTAAAGTTATGTCACTTGCACCCTATTTAAGCAACTTGCCGCGTTCGGAATCATTTTTAAACCTCAAAATACTCCTTATAAATTGGAAGAAACCACCTCCAAAGGAAAGATCCAAACACTACAGCACCAGTGATACAAATGGATATCTTTAAAAGAAGAATGTAAAGAACAGTGAAGTAAATTTATGTCATTTTTGTATTTTTCTTATTTGTCCGGAGACTTTTCATCCTATCCTTGTATCTTTCTATATGAAAGCGAAAATTTTTATAAGACTAACAAGAAGAACTTCAGATTCGTGTTGTACAATCCGAAAATATGAGTATGTTAACAAAACACTCGATGTTTTCAAACAGGGGCGGTTTCAGCCTCTCCCTTTGCGGGTGCGGCGATATCACAAGCAAGAGAAAGGGTATTGTCGATAGGCGGGAGTGCCAACCACATCACGGCGGATTGTTGACGGAGGTCAGCGACGATATTCACATTTCTAATGCAACAAACAAGGAGGAGTCTATTTTTCTGAATTCGAATCTCTTGGGGGGAGGGGCGATCGCGCAGTATGGCAAGTGAAAGCTAGTTGTCGACGGTGGAGGCAGTAGTAGCACCAACAACATTCCTGCTCCTAATGCAGCAGGCAGGGGCAAGCTTATTTTTCTGAATTCGACCATCCACCGCTCCCTCTTGGATCCGCGCCTGTTCTCAAATAGTTACCCTAACTGTTAAAAGATAGGCTTTACAAAACCCAGTCATTTTTCGCATTGCAATTCAATAATTCAATAAATACAAATTATTATTAGTTCTCACTTCGTATTTGTACAGCAGGAATAATTCCTTACAACTTTTTTACTACAAAATTACTTTAACTGCCTCTGTGAAAAAATCTTAACATAACTTGAACATGTAAATTTAAATATAACATTTCGCAAAAACATACTCAGATATATTTGAATATTAACTAGGATGACAAATAAAATATTTTCTCCTACAACAATATTTAAATTTTAAAGATTGTAATGACAACACTTTGTTTACTCGTAATATAATAGATTATTGCTTCGTTATTTCTAGAATTTTATGTTTAAATTTTAATGACTGGCTTTCTTTTCGTCCTTGTGTCGTTCTGTCATGATATGTGGATTTAATTTTAATTCTTCATAGTATAGAACATGAAAATCGTTGCTACTTATTTTGTTGATTGACTAATGGACGACATATTTGTATCGTAAAATTTCACAAAAAATCTGTAGTTTTTTAGTATGCGTGCGAGTGTGAAATTAAACAGTGCGATTTAAGAGTTTTAACAATGTTTATAATAAAATCGCGCTTGCACTCAAAACGGATTTAGCGAAAAGAAGATTTAAAATGGGAAGACTCTTAAAACAATATCAATAAACAATAATAAAGTAAGAAAAATCACGTTTTCAGAGTAGCATTGTGAACGGTAAGGAATATTAAACCTTAAGAAAAAATACAATGATATAATAAAATATAATAAATATGTAAACAGAAAAAGATATGGGAGACATTCCGTGTTTTTGACAAAAGAGTATGAGGGGCCTAGGGCCGCTACACATATTTCCAAAAATGCCGATTTGCAGACCATTAATCAGTAAAATGTCCATATTACCGTTCTAGACCAAGCAGAGTTATACTTGAACTTAAAAATATTTAAGTTGTTTATCCTTATGTAACACCTACCCTGAAATATTCAGTAAGTCAGTGGCAAAGCTGTTATCTTTGGATTAATTTACCTTAGAAATGAAAGTTTTAAAGTAGGAAGTGGATTTTTGTTTGTTCGGGGTAATCAAAAAGCTACTCGATCAGTAGCAACAGATTTTTACCCATATTTCTCAGCATAAATGAGAAGGTTTATAGATGTATTTCATCTCGATAAACTTTAACTACAATAAGAAATACATGATCATGCATATGTAGTATGCTGGCGCGAATTACTGACTTATTATGGTTTTCTCTCCTAGTATTCATTCACTAAGTCCAAATAATAAAATCACTTTTCACTAATTAATTTAAACTTTTTAATAACTACTTACTAACACATTCATCATTCAAATGCAACTGAATCTTAAATCCTATCCTATATATTTATATACACTTATAGAATATACTCGATTAAAAGTCCATAATTCCACTAGAAACATGACTAACGATGATGACTAATCAATATCATATTTCTATAATGACACTTCCGGACTCCAGACAGTTCTTCATTACAATATTTCTATAAAGACGCTGTCAAATTACCCCAGTCCTTTGCTACACTGTCCTCCCGTCTATTTCTGATCGTTCTCATTAGCTTCAATACTTTCATGGTATGCTTTCAAATTGTGAAGGAGTACTACTTTCATTTTGATCTTTGGACTTTGTTAGATTCGATAAACAACCTCGTTGATTCTCCTCAGAACAGAATATGGCCCTTTCCATGCTGGCATCAACTTAAGAAATTTGCCTTTATTCCTCTGTGAATTCTATAACCGAACTCTGTTAACTCGCTGGAATACTGTCGAGTCTACGTTGATCTTATATCTTGTCCTCATTTTATCTGCAGCCAGATCCATACGTTCTCTAACTAGTTCATTAAATTCTCGCAACTTCTCTTGTGAAAAATCCACCGAGTCTTCAATCACCATACTTTCATCAATTAAGGAATCAAACATGATCTTGCAAGACAATCGCTTCCAAAGATCTTAGCTGATGTAATTTCGGTGGTTTCATTAAGAAGACTGGCATATCTTTTTGACATTTGTCCACAACCTTTGATCCTATTACATCGTCCAAGCATGCCATCTTACTGAGGATGTAAAGCTGTTGTCTTGATTTTATGGACGCGAAGTAGTTCTCATAACTCTTGAAAAAGCGTAGACTCAAGATTACATTCTTGGTCAAAATGTACCTTTAAAAGAATTCCAAATTGGCTGAACACATTGTCGACCAAGACTTCAGCTACTATTGAGGTCTCTTGATGAGTGATGGCAAATACCTCATACCATTTATTAAAGTGGTCAATAGCAACAAAACAACAATTGCTTTTATCTGTTTCAGAGAATGGTCCAACTCTATCAATAGGCGACATTACACTTCTTCATTTTTTCTTAAGGTCTTGTACCTGGATTTTTGCTAGCTGTACATTTAGAGCACGGTTTACACCATGATCTTACGTCCTGACTGTAGTTAACCCAGTAAAATCGTCCTCAAAGTCTGTTAACTCCGAAGTAAACACCAGGCCTCCCATTGTGAGTTTCTTGAAAACCACTGGAACTTTGTTTCTGGGCACTACCAACTAAGTTTTGATTTCTTTCTTATCGGCACTTGCCCAGGATCTCTTCAGTAACTGGTCTTCAATCAATAGCGAGTCCCACTGACCCCAAGATATCTTCCCAACTAGGACACATTGCGTTATTTCTTTAAGTTGAAGAAATCACGCCAAATCATTGTTATCAAGTTGATCTTTTCTCATTTGAGCTGTACTCCATTTGCGCTCAATGTCAAAAGTTACTCTCTGGATAGGAAACCCTTCTCGTTGTTCTGTTTTGCTACAATCTTCCTTAATGGTTTTCTTGACAAGGCATCTGCGTTGTTATATAGTCTTCTAGGTCTATGTTTAATTTTAAAATTGTACTATTGTAGCTTTTCAAGCCATCTGGCTATTTATTCTTCAGACTGCTTTATATTTAGAAACCATTTAAGAGCTGCGTGATCTGTTCTTATTAAAAATTCCTGTCCATATAGCATTAATCATGACAATAATTATATGTTCGTATCTTTCGGGTTTTGAGTACACTCGCCTGAAATGTTTAATAATTTGTTCTTGGCCATCCTGTATCTGAGACAATAGAGCTCTTACCCCAGTATTGTTAACATTCGTAACCAATATGAATCTTTCCTGATCTTGTAAGAAGGCTAAAATTGAAATGGAATATAAAACAGCTTTTAGTTTCCAAAAAGCTTGATCACAATCAGAATTCCTTTGATGAGAAATCATTCTTTCAGTAAGCCTTTGCGAGCATAAAGCAATATTGGTAAAACCTACGAATCTCCTATAATATGTGCATAACCCGATAAAGCTTCTTAATTTATGTTTGTTACGTGGTCGGGGTCAATCTTTTATTGTTATAATTTTTCTTTCATTTCCGAGTGAATTCCCTCTGGTGATACTACATGTTGAAGAAATTAAATTTGTTGTTAAAATAGTAAGCCCTTCAATGGGTTGGGCCAAAGGTTAGCGTGTTTAATTCTTGCAAAAGCATCTTGTAGACTATAAATGTTCATCAAATGCTTTTCCCATCACCATCAACGTTGACTAGACTTGTTTTTCATGTAAGACTTCGCAATACTGTTTCAGTTAGTCGCTCAAAGGTGGAAGGAGCGTCGTACCGCCGGAATGACATAACAATAAAATGATACAGACCAGCGCCAGTGGAAAAAGCTGTATTTTCCTTATCTTCGTCTAGGATGCCTACTTGCCAATATCCACTTTTCAGATCATGTTGTCAAAGTGTCATCAATTCTAGGAAGCGGTTAGCTCTTCTTCTTAGTGATGTCATTAAACTTCTTGTAAGCAACACGAAATCTAGCCGTTTCATCCTTTTTGCCTACCAATATAACAGCAAATTACTAAGGACTAGACAATTGTTCTTTAACTCTCTCATTCACCATTTTGTCTACGAATAACTCCATTACTTATCGTTTGGATGTGGGAAGTCTTCTAGATAGTTGGCGTATTTATTGAGCACGGCGAGTATTAATTTTATGCTGGATTATGTTCGACCTACCGGTATTATCATCTTTTGCTTGAAAAACATCATTTTGCTTCCTTATAAACTTCTTGACTTCTTCAAGTTCTTGTGGCGTAAAATGTTTTCAGTGTATCTGGAGCTGCTCAATTAGGCCGTTATATAATGATTCTGATATAATTTGCCGGGTTGATCATATTTTGCCAGCCATTTCAGTGACTTCTGTAGTGATACTCCTCTCCTTCATTAACGTTGACACAGAAAGAATACTGGCTACTCGTAATGGTATGATGTCATCAAAATTGACTAATACCTTCGCCACCAAGTATTTATAGGGTATATTGGAGTGTTCTAATCAGATGTGTTTTCCAAAATTCTTGTCCAGTTTTCCGCAAATGATTTCCTCTGGGCTCCTCTTTATTCTGGTGGTTTGTTCGGCAATGACTCTGATTGGCTTGGTATTACGGTTCATTGACAGAATAAATTCTTCGGCGCCAAGCTTTAGGATATTAAACTTGTTATCGAAGAGAAATCCATGTTGACCAATCAGGTTCATACCCAGAATAAATTCATCTTCTACTTCGGCAACTAACACCAAATGGTTTAATTTTAGCCTTCAAGCTTCGTTTTCACTTCTTCAATCATATCAGCTGCTTCTCCAGTTACAGTTCTCAACCTTATTCTTCTAGATACCTGTAGGATTTTTAATTTATCAACAAGATTTGACTTTATCAGAGATACTGCTGCACCAGTGTTAACAGTTCTGGTAACTAACGTAGCATTGGCCTTTTTCTTCAATTATAAGACTATCGGTTGCCCTTTTTAGACTACAAATTGAAATACTTCTGCCGGCCTTCTTGATATTAGTCAACGCCCTCCACTTAATGTAGACTAATTGTAGTTTTTTAGGTTCTCTTATATGCGATCTCTGGATGGTGAACGAGATCATAATTGCACCCAACAGTCCCTTCTCATGTGTCCAGTTTCCCATATATGTAACAGTTTCTTCTATAACGTGAAGTATCATTTATTGTGTTTAGTTTCTTAAAGACCTTAGATAACACTTTTTCTGTTATTTGAATCGCTTAATTCTTGTTTTTATGGCTTTTGGTAACGGCTCCTATTTTTAGTCTTGACACATTATAGGCTACTTCTATTTCCAAAGTCCTGTCCAATGCTTCACTACAGTAACTAAACTTGCTTATAGGCAAAATATGCTGTATTTTTTGATCTTTGATGTCATCAATGAATTGTAAGCTCTCTCGGAATTTTCTGTAGCTCCTGACATCTGATTCTTTATTTAATTGCCTTCTATCTAAGGTTCTTCATCTTAGAATCTATAATATCTACCTCTTGTCTCACTTCTCCTATATCTTTGACTTTGTCTCAGTATAATTTGATTGAATTCTTGCTGTTAATCTAAATTGATTTCGTGTAACCATTTGCAAAATGTATCTTGAATTTTTTACGGCATTGTTCCTCTTCTTATTTTTCTTCTTCTGTTTGGCGTCGTTCTTCCACTTATTCTTTTTTCTTTTTGGTGACATTCTTCTTTTTATTGTTTGTCTTTAAGGCGACGTTCTTCTTCTTGTTGTTTCTCTTGTTGGCAACTTGCTTCGCCGTGCTGTTTCTCTTTTTTGGTGACGTGCTTCTTCTTCTTGTGTTTCTTTTCGTTGACGTGGTTCTTCTTCCTGTTTTTCTTTCAAACGATGTTGTTCTTCTTTTTGGTGACGTGCTTTTTGTTCCTTATTTTTTTTGAAGACTTGCTTCTTTTTTCTGTTTTTTTTTTGCGAATGACATTTCTCTTCTTTTTGTTTGTCTTTAAAGCGATGTTCTTCTATATGTTCCATAAAATTAGCCAATACTTTAATTATTTGCTTCATTTCGGTTCTTTATTTTGTAGTATTTACCATGGAAATTTCTAGAATGTTGTTGAAAACTCAGTTATAAGCTTCTTGATGACAAATTTGATGGTGAAGTCAATTTTTTGCTATCACACCTAATTGTCAAAAAAGAATGTTCTAGATCTTTGTCAGAAACTCGATTCTAAACTCCTTTTTTAATGATAAATGCGATGGTGAAGTGCATTCCAAAAACCTTATCGGAAATTAGTTTTATCTTCTTACATGATGACAAATCCACCAGTGAAGTCCATTTTTCTCTATGTCTTCGTACTGACAAATATAATTTTCTGGAAATCCTGTGATAATCCTACTTTTGACACCAATTGTTACGGTTTTTCCTTCTAATATTCACTCACTGGGTTCAAAGAATAACACCACTTTTCACTAATTACTTTAAACTCTTTAATAATTGCTTTTTAATACTTGTACTCTTTAAATGCAATTAAATCTTATACCCTATCTATATTTATATACACCTATAGAATATAATCGATTTAAAGTCTAGAATGCCACTAGAAACATCATTAACAACCATGATTAATCGATATAATATTTCTATAAAGACACGTCCAAACTCAGAATTTTCTTAGTGCTTTGTTACAATACTGTTAGAAAATGAGTGGGCTACGCGAGATGGGGATGCTAATTCAAATTTAAAGTGTGTTCAATAAAATATGTCTAAAATTTTTTTAGAGTATAAAGATTTGAAAATATATAGAATTTTTAATATAAAAAGCAAAGTTCTTACATCTGAACAGTCCCTAAATCTTCTATTCTTTCAGTATATCCTACCTATTCCTGTTTTGCCTTTGTCTGATCTTGTTTCGCATGAGTGAAATAAGCGAAACTATGGTAAAACACTAGCTGAAACTTGTCAGTTCAACTCGTGCCACTTAAATTATTTTTGTAATATGTAACTTTCTTTCTAATGCCTTAATAAAAAACTTGAATCTTCTTCAAAAAACTTTAAACTTCGGCGTAAATATAAATTCCAACTCGAATCTTACATTAATGTAAGATGCATCTTGCATCCTTTACTTTTTTATTAGTTTTGTACTAAATTTGTAGTCCAATTCTTTAACTTCAAAAATTATTTATTTATTTAGACTGTATACAAAAAGCAAAGTATAAAAAACAAAGAAATGTTCGGATCAAACATTATTATCAGAACAAGCCAAATAGCGTCGCAAACATATATTTTCGAAACAAAATTAGTTGACCATCAGCTGAGCAGCGAATATGCTTCAGTGGGCCATGACAAACCTGCCTTGCCTGACCGGTTAGTTTGATTAGCCCAACCAAATGCACCTAATGTGTCGGATTAAATTTGACGGATCTCGAATGTACCGGATAATTGGGAAAGTTCTAATTTTGGTTTGATATATTTTTGATGCATTTTCACTTCTTTGTTATTAGTAATAGAAACACTGATCGTTATGTTCCACCCATGACATACTTTTAATATTGTTTGTCAAAATTCTTTTATTGCCTATTACAAGTTTTCGCTGACACGGTAGACGCGTAAATTGATGAGCAAAGTGTATTGATATCAAAATGCAACATATCAAGCAAAGAACTAAAGAAAGGGATAATTTAACTGAAAATCACGAGATCACAAGGAAAACTTTCTTATGAATTGTGAAATCGTAGTGTCATGAATTTAAGAGCAGAATTTCACTACGACTCAAAAAAAGCATTGATAAAGTATGTGATCTTATTCTACAAGTTTTTGACTAAAGATGAAACACTTAGTTGGAGAACCTCACTTCTTGTATCATATTGGCTATGACATAATAACAAAATATTTAAATATGATAAAGGTGTTGGTCAGATGGGTATGACGGATGTTACCGATATCACAAAATAGCAATCGTCTAATGATTTCAAAACTTCTTTTATATAGGATTAAAGGATATAGACAAAACTTTCTTGGCCTATTAGTAAGGACGGATAAAACGTGAGTTAATTACTACAATCCTGAAACTAAGAGACGTAATATATTATGAAATGTCTCCCTCAAAAATTCGAGGTGCTAACTTTTGCTGGTAAGATTATTGCCTCGGTTTTATTAAATGTTTGGCGATTTCAAATCAGATTATTTTTATATTCCTTAATGTATAAAATATGCCTAAAATGAGTTATTTGGAATTTTACAGGACAACATTATCTAGCAAGACTACTTATCGAAATTGTTATTAAGAATATTTGATCGATTGGTTGAATAATACAACAGGCCAGGGTTAAGAAGCCCTCACACTACAGCCTAGTGGCTTATTGTGTCGCCTGTTACATCTGTTATATGTGAACAGGTTGGTGCCGTTAATCAGGTTTTGCTACCTGTTTGCTAGTTTGACTTCTGGGTATAAGCCTTTAGGATTAATCGATCCTTAAAGATGTTTACAGTCTGTTGGAATTTCGTACTTGAAGATAATGTGTGACGCTGTTTTTTTCTCTTCGTCACATAGTCTACATGTTGGTTATTTATTATATATCCCCAATATGTGTAAATGTTTTCTTAGGCTGCAATGGCTGTTAATCAGTCCTCTCGCCAACCTAATCTGTTATTTGCTTAATCGCAGGCTCGGCTCGATTTGGCGGATGGTTTGCTCAGCAATAGTGTGTTGATCCTGTAGCCCACAATGTGGTTCCAGTGGGTCTGGAGTTGATGGCTTATCCACAAGGATATCTACCCACGAATACTAGCCGTAGTAATGCCAAATACTGGTCCAATAAACGTGGTATCAGATCATTGTCTCGCAAGTTGGTCCACTTCTTCATTGCCTAAGACAGCCTTATGTCCTGGTACCTACGCAAGAGTAACGTTGTAGTATTTTGCCATAGTAATAAGATTTTGAAGATGATTCAGATTTATTTCGATATTACCTGATTACTTGCGATGACTTTCAGTTCTTCCTGACTATCGGAGAATATAAGAATAGTCTAGTCCCTCGCCCAATTTTCTTTATAGGTAATTCTACCAGGAATGCCGAAGTGTGCTGCCCCAGTTTCTCACTTATGTTGAGTTTTGGCGTGGCTCCATGTATTCCGATTTCTGTGCCATGGTCAGTTTTGGACTCGTTTGTAAATCAGACAAAGTTTCCTAGATAACTTAGTGATCTGCCAGATCCTGCTTTTCAGTCGATCTGAAGGGCCTATCAAAATTGTAGGCTCTTAGCATGGTGTCACTACTCATTTTTAGCAATGAGTTCGTCACCATGCCTTTAATATCGATGCATCCGAAGACAGGTAGAGCCAACCTAACTTTATTTTTTCCAGTCTGTATGCCTCCACCTTCCCCTCAATCTTGATTATTGAAAAAAGAGAGAGGGAGGATTTACTAGGCTTTCCATGGCTGCTGCTGGGGTGCTTCTTATAGTTCCAGTTGTACTAGTCTCTGGAGTTTAAAGAGCTCCAGAGTAGCAGCATCTGAATGGTTTTTGTCCACCATAGAACCGAGCCATAGATTATCAGAGCTCTCCTTTGGTAATAACTTTTTGCAAATGTGATTTCAAGTAAGCTTTGCATCCAAGGTGCTTAACCTCCTGGCTCATCTGTAGTTGTGTGTTAAAAAGAGTTAATGGTTCTAATTCGCCAAGCTCTATTTTTTTTAATAAAGTGTGGATTTTCCAGGATTTACCCTAAGATACTCCCTGTATGAGTTGCGATTATATTTTGCTGTGCTTCCCAACTTGAGCTTGACTAGATCGTCAGCTTACCCCTAAAATAGTGTATTGTTTATATTCGATGTTAGGATAAAACTTGGTTATCCATCGTTTTTGCTATCGACTCTTTGGTGATCCAATAGAGGAAAACTTGGCTCATATGTTCAAATTAATTTTTGTGGAGGGATACTCTTTCTAAATCTTCTATTCCAATTTCTTTGCAAAAAAATATTTTTTCTTGTAGAGAAAATTACCGTTATAAAATTTAAATTTTCATTTTCTGAATTCTTCTTGGGCACTGAACTTCAAGTTCCTAAGTGTAAAATGCATTAATTTTCCTAATTCAAGAACACATCAAGTGACGATTTTAATTATGGCTTAAGAATTGTATTTGTATGCCAAAGTGGATTATTACAAAGCCAATATAATATACTTTACATAAGCCTGCATCAACTTTTATCTATTTAATTCAATTTTTCAAAATCTATTCTGCGATATTCACATGATAAGTAGACGAAAAATAAAATTTCACCTTAACTTTCCACGTTTGAAGAACTACCCTACTTTTTTGCCATTTTGCTTTACATCTATCTTAGGAATAATAAAAAGATTATTTTTGCAAAACTTCAACGTGAAAGAACAGAAAATCACATTGTTACAAAGCTATGATATAGAGACGAACGGACATGGTACAATTATTAAAAATTTTAGTGGCTATACAACACTAAAACAGGTTCAAATAAACAAACAGTAAGATCCGTAAATGCATCTGTCGACCTTTCGTATAATGCAGATGCTGATTTAAGAAATGAGGTGTTTTATTTCTTACATTCGCAAAAATGCCTGTTAAAATGTAAATAAGAGAAATAAGAATCCTGGTAAAACTAAAATATATTTTCTAATTATAATAATAGATACTATCAAAATGAACTATTTTCGATACTTTCGATTTATATATACGGAATAAATATGATGGATGTATCAACAAGAAAAAAGCTTATTAGTGTAATATAACAGAAGTTGAATAGCTGATAAAGTCAATTACTTTTTAACCAACTTCTAAAAGAAGGAGGTTCTCAATTCCACCGACATGTAATTTTTATGTATGTTTATCGATCACTCCGGAACGGCGGCACCGATTTGAATTTTTTTTTTACGGTATATTCAGGAAGTTGCTGCTTTGGTCCCATATCATTTTGGATGAAATTGGTGCAGTAGAATTCAAGATAGCGCTGGTAATATGACGGATAAAAAAATTGATTTTGTCCAAAATTGATATTGGGGAGTATTTGGGCTGGCACATAACGAATGTGAAATTATTTTAAAAAATTCAATATGGCGGATCCAATCTGGCAAACAAAAAGATATATTTTTTACCGATTTTTTCCAAAATTGACATGGCAATATTTTTGAGGTCGCACATAATGAATGTGAAATTATTTTTAAAAATATCAATATGGAGGAAAAATAAATTCATTTTGTCCGATTTTCTCCAAAATTGGAATAGAGGAGTTTTCGGGGTCGCACATAACGAATCTGAAACAATTTTTTTAAATATTCAATATTTTTTTCCGATTTTCTCCAAAATTCGTAAGAGGAAGTTCTCGAGGTCGTACAAAACAAATCTGAAATAATTTGTGAAAATTAAATATGGCGGACAAAAAAAATTACTTTTTCCGTTTTTTTTTTCAAAATTGATAATGGGGGAGTTTTCAAGGTTACGTAACGAATCTGAAATCATTTAAAAAAAAACGATATGGCTAGCAAAAGAAACTAATTTTTTCCGATTTTCTCTAAAACTGATATGGGCGGGTTTTCTGGGTCGCACAGAACAAATTTGAAATGATTAAAACAAAATTAAAAATGTCGGATCAAATATGGCGGGTTAAACATTTTACATGTCGATCTTGATCAAAATCGGTATAGAAGAATTTTTTAATGTGATAGTTAGGAATTTAAAATATTTTTGGAAAATTCATTTTGACGGATCCAATATGGCGTCCTAAAATTTTTTTTCTCCAAAATTGATATAGGGGCATTCTTGAGGGTGTAAATAAAAATTTTAAAATTAGTATTAAAATATGCAATGTAATATGGCCGACTAAAAATTTTGCATTTTACGATTTTATGTAAAATTGGTTATGGGTCATTTTGAGGATGTAAATAGCGGATTAAAAATTATTTTAAGAAAATTTAGTGTGTCAAATTCAATATGATGGTCTAGAAATATTACATTTTCGGATTTTCTCGAAATTGACACTAGGGGCTTTTCGTGTTAAATATGTTAGAATTATTTTACGTTATTCATATTTTTTCATATTTGGGTTTTCAGAGTCGTAGGTTACGAGATGGACAGATACATTATAGAGGACTAAAAATTTCACATTTTTCCGATTTTGTCCAAAATTGATATTGGAAGTTTTTTTGGAGCGTATACAAACTCTATATGCAAGATAAAATATGTCGGACTAAATTTACGTCTCAAGTTGTTTAAATATCGGTTTTGGGGAGTTTTGGAGGCCTATATAAGGACTAATATAAAATTAATTTATAATTCAAGATAGTGGATTTACTATGGTAGAATAAATATTTGTTTGACACAATTTCATTCAAAACTGGTATTTGGAGATTTCTAAGAATCAAAGAATTTTTAGTTGTTTATTTTAGTGTGGTGTACAACTTTGGATAAAATGAATCGTTTTTTTCGACCTGAACATCATTGCGAGGTACATTAATCTTGCTTAGTACTTAGTTAAATTAAGATATATCTTATATAAATTATAGATATCAAAACAAATTCAAAACTGAAAATCGAAGAATAAAATTTTTATAAAAAAATTGAACTCTGACTTCTAAAAATGCGCTAAAAAGCGAAAAATAACAATATGAAATTTTATATAAAATAAACTATTACCTAACCAAACGTAATTTTCTTTATAAATATAGTTTATATCTGGTGTTAGTAGTTGTTTAATTTAGAATTAATTTGGCGAAGATTTCAAAAATTTCATTTTCATATAAAAATTTATATTGTTATTTTTCGTTTTTTAGTACTTTTTTAGAAGTCAGTTCTATTTTTTATAAAAAATTTATTTTCTATATTTTTACACTTAGTTTAAGTGGGGTGAGAACTTAACAAGATTATCGTTCGTGTTTATTTATGGCACTGTATCGGTATATAATGTAACGTAACATGCAAATTGGAACACGATTACAAATAGACGGAAAAACATTATATAAAATTACATACTTTGTGCCAATGGAATTCTGGAAGGATGATGTATATTTGAAATTAGAGGGATTTATCAACTTTTTTTTGGTTATTGATTAATTTTTACCACTCTATCCTTTAAAAGAACTGCTGTAAACTTTATACTCACTAATCTCAAACAAAGAGGTAATAAAAGGTTCGTAGTAGTTGCACATTTACCATTATAGGAAACAACATCCAAAACTAACTAGCAATTAAACTAGAAAACCAACAATTTTAAAACAGTTTATTTTTTCTCATAAATCTTTAATAGTCAATTTTGTTGCATTGTTTATCGAAATCACATGGTAAATATTAAAATCTGAAAATATCCACACACTATTTCGGTTAAATATTCAACAGTCGATACATAATTCTACATATATTGCGAATTTCACATAGCAACATCGAGGTTTTTGGTTAACTCTAATGGACCGCAATCATGAATTTTATTAGCTGTATGCATCAGTAAAAATAACTTGAAAACGTTTTATTATCATTCATTAAAAAATACTAACACAATTTTGTATGGACTTTTTTTTTTAATTGCCACTTTATAGGAAAATTTGTTAAATTTATTTTTTATGAAATAATATGACGTTTTTAACATATCTTTGGGTCTCTAATATTTTATAGGCATGGTGTTGCTATTTCTTAAACAGTAAGAGGTAGAAATAAAAACTAGAAAATAACGGCGTTATTTAGACATTTTGAAAATACCGTTTCAAAAACAAAAAAATTCATTCTTTCCTGAAATATACTGAATACCATCGATTTGGTTTTTATTTATTCCCTCAGATAATACTTGGACGAACAATTAAAAATTTTACTTGAACAGTTAATTGACTAAGAAAAATAAATTGACATTACAAAAATTATTCTTCTTTTTAGTTTTAGAGATACGCTACATAAAATTTTATACCATTGAGTAACGTTAACAATGCTTACTACAACTATATATGACTCATAGATATTATTATGTGAAATGGCACACACAAAAGACAATAAATAAACATTTTTTGTGAAATAATCGAGTATCTTTGCTTAAAATTAAGTAGCCCAATATTTTCAAACGGTACAGTATTATAGACCAGCTGAGTTAGCTTCATATGAGGTGATTTTGAAATTTATTGTTAGTAGACTTTTGATTACATAGAAACCTTCAGAATAATAATAGTAATTATGTAGTATCTAATGTCTCTTTTTTTTTATTTAACAATTAAGATGTGAAAAAAGTTATGCGCTTTGAAAATATCTATAAAACGAGCTAAAGCTCATCAAAATGGGATAATTTGTTTCTTAGTTGTTGCAAAAAAACTTGCTTAAATGGCTGTTTTTTCAATTCTTAATAAACAATAGAAAAATATATTGCACTGACCTTATACTACACCAAAAGAAGCCTCTTGTTGCATACAACAAGTATATAATATTTCAAGAAAAATATTTTATAGTTTTTTGCACATGAATTTGTTTATGCGATTATATATATTTTTTTTTGATTGTTTATTCTCAGCGATCTAGAGATCGTACCGTAACCTGCAGGTGCGCAAATGAAAGCTCGAGAATTGTACTAACAATAACAAAAATGAATGAAATTAATTGTTGATTTTAAATTGTTGAAACAGATAAACAAATTGGGGTTCATTTTTTCATTATAAACAAATAGTTGTTGATATCGAAATGCCGATAAGTGAAAGCGATAACTGGGATTTTGGCTCACATTTTGAATAAGAAAAGAATTGTGTACGACCACTAGAAGCTGAGATGTGTTTTTTCTAAAAACCGCGGTGGCGTTGTTTATTAACATTAAGGAGATTATTTAAGTAGGAACTTATAAGGAGATGATTAAACAATTGTGTGCAGCAGTTTCAACTCAATTATTTCAAAATTGTTGATGTAGCAATAGTTTAAAATTGTAGCTAGTCCGAGAGTCAGAAAGTGAGCAGTGGAGGGGGCGTCCTTTCAGTCTGTGGCGCGCGGAGAAAAAGTGACTCGGACGCTTCAAATTCGAACAATGGATGATATGTTTTTTAATCAAATTATTGTTAAACATAGCAATAAACAAATTGTTGCATTTTTATACATTTTATGCATAATTATAATTTTACCGTACTTATGTGCTTTTCAAATATCGAAAAAATTGTTACAGTACTCAACAGTCCACTATTAATTAGGAATATGAAAAATTAGTTTGATTTTTAATGTACCATTAATATTTATCGAGATATAGTATGAAACAACTAACAACATGTGTTGATAGCACTATTTTCTTTCGAGATGCAAAATTAACTACACTTGACGATTATATTGTCAGCAATTACCCAAACGGAAATTATTGTAATATTACTTTCAAAGACGATAAAAGTAATAGGGGAGAAAATAGTTATGAATATAACAATAATGATGGTGTGATAATTATGATGATAATTGTAATCATAATAATGAAACATAAGGGTTTCGAAAATGAGTGTCCATCGATGCCTAAGAAACGGAGAACGGAATAAGTATTTTTTATAGATTTAAGCAAAAAATATATACGTTAGCAAAAAATTTTCTATATGAAAAATGTTCCAATAAAATAAACAAAAAAGTTAACATCTGTTTTTCTTATACAAGAAATAATTTGGTGGCAAATGACAATCGCAATTTGTTTCATGCTATAACTCTATAAATATTAATGGTACATTGAAAATCAATGTGATTTTAAAGATTTTTTTTTTTGCAATTTGAAAAGGACGTGCAACAATTTGTTTATTGCTATATTTATCAATAATTTAATTACAAAAACATATCATCCATTGTTCATATCTCTTCGAAAAACCACAAATTAAAAAAAAAAGAAGATTCTACGACCAATATTCACCGAGATAATATAAATTTTTCCGGTGAAATGAATGTGAATCGTCCGAATTACGTTTTTCTCTTCACGTGCCGCAGTTTAAGGAGCGCCCTTCTCTACTTCTCACTTTGAAGTAGGTGCCACTCTTGGCGTAGGAGTAGTGAATATATAAGAGAACCCTCCTCCGGACCAAGGTCAAATATTTCAAGGCCATTTTTTTCAAGGCAAAGTTTTTTCAATGCCAGGTTTTTTCAATGTCAAGGACGTTTGTAGGTCGAATGTTTTTCAAATTTGAAATCGGCCTGAATATGATATTGGCTTTGATCTTGATAGTTGCTAATAGTGTAGGATGATCTTGAAATAATTTGGACCTTGCAAATTCTTCTATAAAATTGTGTAAGTCTATTTACATTCGTTCAGTGTGAAATGTCAGATACGGAATTATCTGAAGAAAAAATTATAGAGCAAGTCGGCAAAGTAATTTGTTTATATCAGAGTAATTTAAAAAGTTTATGTGATTTTGAAAAAAAGGATTTTGCATTTTTTCCTCTCGAATATTTAAAAACTTACGTTGATACACTGAGTTTACGGCAAATTTGGGACAAGCTGCCCAGCGCCATATGGGTGTCACAAGGAATTACAGTTAATCTTACCCTGTTACAGTCACTATGAACAAATATATCATCATTATATAGATGGGCCACCACCATCAATAAAAAAGTGTCGCGAGTGTAAAAATAAGTGAATAATATGAATAGTGCTTTGCAAGAGACAGTAAGAAAATTGGGCGATGAGTTCACTGAAACGGCTAGTAATTATTTCAATGATGTAATGAAAAGTCGAGCAGAATGGGCGTCGCGCTATTGTGATTTGGCTTTTGAATATGAAAAAGCTGCGAATGTATGTCGTAAATATTGCAGCAAAACATTAAATTTACTAGACTTTGTTTGTGAAATAAAAAAGTTGGGGTTTAGTGACTGTTTGGAAAAACTGATTAGTTTCATTGCAGATCCGGTTGTGTGAAATTAGAGCGTAGGACTTAAGTTTAACGTAGTAGTAGTTAATATGGAAAGTTTAGTGAGAGAAATGTACGAAGAATTTCTAATTTCTGCAGCCTGTTCGAAATTTTACGCATATGAAATGCAAGATTGGGAGGCTCAGGATTTTAGTGTATTTTTTAAGTATATGGACCATGCTGAAATGTGTATTTTAGCGAGTATAGTTTGTAAGAATTTTCTAAGAAATAAAAACGAACAAATATTATTGAACAAATTAAGAAATTTAGGTTTAAACGATAATGTTACACGTATAGAAGAACGACAGAAAAATGTCAATCAATAAAGTACATAAAATGTAGTTATTTCTTTCATTATATTTTGACCTTGAAGTTATTCTTATACCAATTTAAACGTGTGACGTCATTTGACCTTGAATACTCCTCCCACTATTTCTACCGTTAAACTACCCCCACCACTGTTACAATTCGACCTTGAAAACTCGCTATAAAGGTTAGTGGGAAAAGAAGTGACTTCAAACAGTCGCAGATATCAGTGGCAGAAACATCAAATATTGTATTCGTGTAGTGTTCTGAAAGTGCTTTTATATTCACGGTAATTTTTGGATTTATATACCATTTTTTCAATAATGAGTATTGCAAAAGAAACTCTAGATGAAATTAATGAAATGTTCAGCAAAGATTTCGAGATATTAAAGAGAAAAAAGGTTATCGAAATGATTGTGGGCAAAGTGTATAAAATTGTTAAGATGGTTTCAATGCCTACACGATTTGGTAAAATTCTTTTAGTGGCTTTACATGATGATGGTGATAATAGCACATTCGAGACTTTTTTGCCAAAACGTGTGGCCGAAACACTGTCTGACGATATTGTAGATATTATGAGTAAAACTAAAGGAAAATACACTCTAACTTATTTAGGGCAGGGCACTAGAGTTTTTGTAAACAATACTCGAACATTATTACGTTTTGTCTCATTGGAGTAAATTGTATGAAAAAAGGATGTAATTAAATTTAAAATATAGTTGCACATGTCAGAACACTTACGCGTGTTCATTATTTCTATTAAAGATGTCTGCTGATGCGACGACGACCGTCAACGAATGTGTAGATAGATACATATTTTGGTTGGGAAGAGAATTAAGAAATATGGCTCACGATATGCTAGATAGCGCAAATGATTGGCCGCATATTAAGGCAACCAAAGATCAATACAAGAACGAGATCAGGGATGCAATCAATTTTATGGCTGGGGAACACTTGTGCGACAAATTTTTATATGGTTCCATAGACATGGATACATTTTGTGCTGAAATGGTTGAAGATGAATTAAGAGAATACCTTATTAATATTTCACATTCACCTGGTGAGCTTGCTGCAAAATATGCATTGGTTCCTGCAACAGCAACAGCCCAAGATGTTTTCGATCGAAATAGTGTCGGATGGGATAGCATTTTGAACAACGAAAATGAAGACGTGAAAAATTAATTTTATATAATATATGTATTTGTACAATTAAATAACTGTTTGTTACAATCACAGTTTTGTTTTATTTCTTTTATAAATATACCAACTCAGTAGATAATAATCAGTATTTTTTTTCTCAGCTGAAATATTTAGTATAAGTAGAACAAATAAAAATAAAATAGTTGAGTTAAGATTAAAAATAAGTCAAGGAAAAAACACAATTGATAAATATGGTCATCAGAAATTTAATGAAAAAAATCATATATTACCCGGGCCACCAGGGATTGGTTTTAAACTTACGGCGGAGGAGCAGTATGATATGGGTAGAAAAACCATAACCAACTTAGGCGAACCTAAAGATAATGACGATGATGTGACAAAAAACTTTGTTAATAGAAACTTTTACAATTTTGCAGTTGTAATATGTGACATATTTAACAAGGATGTCCTCGCGCTGATATACAAAAATAAGAGTGAGCTTAAAACAAAAATTGAAGTTATTCAGAAAATACTTTATTACCAGCTTTTAAATGACTGATTAAGCGTACTGTCATACAGCTCGACTTCAAAAAAAAATCTAAAAAAAGTGAAAGCAGGTTAAAGAATAGGAGACCGCACTCCGAGTGGCATAGCCTTGAAGATAACGTCGTAGTCGTCGGTGAACTGGATCTTCTCTCCGAGAATATTGAAATGTCATTTATGTGTATGATGTTTTATTGTCATAGTTATTGATAATTAAGATTGAAATAAAAGCTTTGTATTACTATATATTGTTTATTTATTTTATATTATTTTAAATTAAAATTATAGTCATAAAATATTAGCTTTATCTATCCAAGAAGTGGTTGGGAAATCCTAGCCATTTGACAAAAAATTGATCGGTGTGATTTTTCTTGCATTGTCTAAGGACCTTTTCTACTAGACAAACGCCAGGACTGCTTGTTTTTTGTAGTTCTGACTCGTAAAAACATCCTCTTATAGGCTGACCTTCTAACGATTCCAACAACTATGTAGATGGATTTGTAACGTTAACTTTTACAACTTTAAACAATTCACTTGACCAAGAGGGCGTATATCCTTTCTCGAATAAGCTTTTGTACTTGCTAATACGCACAATGTCACCCATGGAAAACTTAAATTTTTTAGGTACAATTTTTAAATAATCGTATGCTTTAAATTTCGAATGGTTATAGGTTTTTGTTACTGCCGATAATATATGTATCCATTTGTAAGATCCTCTTGTCGAGAATTGTTTATATAAATTATTTTTTAAAGTCCTTATGACTCGCTCAACAATTGCAGCTTTCTTTGTGCTGTAAGTGGAATAATGATTTATATTATATTTTTTCATCAGGGCTTGAAAGTTTGTATTATAGAACTCCTTTCCTTAATCACTTTGCAGATTTGTTGGTGTATATGATGCCTCTTCAATGATGCTTTTCATCGCATTAGTAACTTCTTTACCGGTCTTGTTTTTTATCGCTTATGAATAGACAAATTTAGAGTAGCAATTTATACAGACCAAAATATAACGATAACCATCGCATACTGTTGCATTTCAGTCAAATCAATTTGCTACAAATCTCTGTATCCTTTTATTATCGTCCGCCGTCTTACAAAATTTTTTCTCACCGTTCTATGTAGTTCATCAGCAATTTTGATTTATTCTAGACTGGGCTCCATATTATTAGTAATATTAAAAGTTTCAGATCGAAGGAAGAACTGAAGAATCTGATTAGATATTGAGCTTAATGTATTATATCTTCTTCTCGTAATTCCTCTATGATTGACATAATTTCAGTTTCATGTCTAGTCTGACCGGCCATTTTGGAACTCCACAACAAACGTAAACGATCGACCAACTCTTTAGCTTTGTTCCAGTAGACGTATTGAAATGTTTTCGAAGATAATTTCTTTTTTGTGGGTAACTGTAGTTTTTCAGAGAGATTTTTTCTTGTAATAGTACTACCTAATTTTGTGTCCACTATCAGAGGTTTGATAATTCGTAAAGATTTGTTCCATCTGGTCTCCCGTAAACTCACTTTTTTAAAAATTGTTATAGACAGTACTCGTGGATTCCAAAATTTCCTTGTACGTTGAAAGTACATTATCCCTTAATTGTTGTTCCTTGCCTACACTTGGGGGTGTTTTAAGAAATAACAAATCATAAAATGCCGGTGATCCACCATATTCTGCAATATTTTTCCCTTTTTTTATAAGACAATATTTCCATTTCGAAAACGCACCTCTAAATTAGCAATAAAATTTTTGTTATAATCTGTTTTTGAACCAAAACGTACACCATATACAGTATCGTATAGAGATGGTTCCGAACGTAATCCTTTCAGATGTGCGTTTAAAGTATCGGAAGTTGTGGTGTCAGCGGATGCGAGAGATGTATTAGTTGATGTCGAGGGTGTATCAAACACCGATTGGCTATTATCCTCTTTTGAAATGCGATGCTGCTGAATAGGTGTGGAGGTTTAAAAGGAATGTGTAGGTTGGGGAAAACCTGATATTTGAGTCGACTGCATTGATGTGCTGGGACTGTGTGACTTTGTAGCTGGATGATGTTGCTGTTGACTTTTCTTGACCACATCATATAGAGTTGTCAACGGCTTAGAAATGGGTTCATAAAACTTTTCCAATTCCGCAATATGAAATTCTTTAGCCGCTTTAATTTGTTTAAATTTTTTTCTGACGGCATTGGTAGCTTCCACTAGTTTACGTTTTAAATCGATCGCGTTATTCATGATGTTAACAAAGAACGTTTCAACAATCAAATGAGTGTTTTTTCTTATTATTACAGTAATATATAGCTATCAAATCCTTTGCGGTATCTTCCCGATTTCACATCACTGTCTTTATCAATTACTAAAAATCCATACTTATTATCTCAACATTTTGAGCACATTTCTTGAAATTGAGTAAAAGTTAGATCCGGTGAAACGTGGTAGAAAAATATGTGTTTCATATTCAACTCATCTTGTTTAAACATAATAATAAAATTGACATTATCTCGCACAAGCTGTTTAGGCACTCGCGAATATGTTTGCGCTAGGTAAAAGGAGTCGATATTTTTATGACGTCCCATGCTAAAGTACGATCTTATAACATATTGTTTTTCAATATAACATCATCAAAGATAAATCTAAAGTTTAGTTTTGCATCGGACGATTCCACAATATTACTGGAATCACTAAAGGCATAATAGCCTAAACCTTTAATGGGTGCTAAAACTTTCCTTAAACACTCATATTTCGGTTGATACAGAGATTTCGAGTAAATATAGACATTTTCGAAACGTAGCCCAAGAGGGTGTGTAAGCAGCGAAATCATGACATTAGTTTTTCCACAATTGGATGGACCAATTAACAGGCCGCGAATAGAGGAAGGAAGTAGAGGACCGTGTCTCTTCATTATTTTCTTTTCAAATCCAAGTCCGACTTTTTCATCGAGATTGTCAATAGGAAGTTTTTGTTTAAGATCGATAAGGCGCATCGTAGGAAAATTTGATATTTTATGGGCAATCTTTCACAAAAACTGTCATTTAGATGCCTAGCGTCAAACGAAGTGGACAGTCTCACGTTTCCAATAAAACTGGACACGGTATTGTGAATTCGTTAATAAATAAATTACCATTCGAGGTACACATTCCCGGTTATCATTATTGCGGACCCGGAACAAGAGTAATAAACGTGTGAGAGGTAATCCGGGCATTAATCCTTTAGATGCTGCATGCAAAAACACGATTTAGCCTATTTACATAATATACGCGCGAGACATTGAACGGATTACGGGCTCGAACAAAGTGCTTGGAATAGAGTTAAATCGAAAGATTCCAATTTAAGTGAAAAAACAGCAGCTTGGTTAGTTACAAACAATATGAAGGCAAAACAGCGTTTTGGTATGGGTGTACCATCATCACGATTACCAACAAAAAAAAAACATCTAGTAAAGGCACATGTCGTACAAAAGAGAAAGGTGTTAATAAAAGTCGACATGTTCGGAAAGTCAGTTTCGAACCAGCTATCCGAGAAGCAGTTCGAAAGGAATTATTAAAAGCCGGAAGAAAAAATGTGTTGGAAAAAAATATCATGAATGCATCTAAAATAACTCTGTCAGCAGCACGTAGATCGGTAAAAGCGGCAGGTGGCAAAAAGAAGGATCTTACACCGGGAATAATACCGATTCCTAAAACTGGCGGAATATTACCATTAATACCGATTTTTGCCGGGTTATCAGCTTTGGGTTCAATAGCCGGTGGGGCAGCGGGAATTGTGCGTGCCGTAAAAGCTGCAAAAAAAGCAGTGAAGATAAAACCGGTGCCGATCTGTACTTGAAATCGAAAGGAAATGGTTTGATTCTAAAGCCATATCGTAAAGGTATGGGATTATTTTTAAATCGTAGATCAAAAAACTAATTGAATCCCTACCTCGAAGATCTTTATCTAACATCGATATTGAAAAATATGCTAAAAAGAAGAGAATAGGACACTTTCGAGGCGTTTATATGAGGGATTTATTACCTAGACAAGGTCTTCGACGTTACGAAGCAGCAACCATGAATTTGGATAGTACATGTGGTGCAGGGACTCATTGGATAGCTTATAGAAAAAAGAATTCTAAAGTAACATATTATGACAGCTTCGGCGATTTACCCCCACCGATCGAATTGGTACAATATCAACAAACAGGATCGGAACCATCAAAAATTATTTACTTTACATACTATCGTCAACAGGATTTTGGAACAGTCTGGTGTGGACATTTGTACTTAAAGTATCTTGTCGAATTATCAGCGTGTAAGATGTCATCATCGCCACCATTAATACCGCAAATGGATCGCAATAACTATACTAAAATATTGCAATCAATGAAAGCATTTCATCTAGCCGGTGGATTAAGGAAAATGACCGTGAAATAGCTAGAAAACATGCCCAAGGAAGTAATGGTTGCATTAGCCCCAAATTCCATTCGTTTGGGAAAAGTTGCCCGAGCACCTCAAAAGCGATATCGATATATTAAAATATCAGTGCGGTTGCAAACATTATTTCAGCAGCAATTTAAACGAGGATACGGCTGATGAGGTTCTTACGGCTAGAAAAATATTTTGTTGTTATTGCAAAATCAGCGATGTGTTCATAAAAGCAGAAAATAACATAAAAACATCACTATCTAATGCAGTGAGAAAAGGTGTGAAGATGAATCTTTTTAAATGTTGCCGCTAAGAATAAAATTGATATGTGTGATGTTTTAATGGTCAGTCATGTCTTATACGTTCACATTAACAGGACACTCGAGCGTCTTAAGCGCCGATTTTTATCCACCAATCGAATTACATAAAAGTAGTGGATATATGAGAGAAGGAAAGAGGAGGAGGAGTAAGAGTAAATCATCAACACTTTTCATTCTTCTCCTCTTTCCTTCTCTCATTATACTTTTCAAATCTCTCATTATACTTATTAAAAAACCTCGTATCATCAACACTTTTCATCCTCCTCTTCTGTTTTCTCATTCGAATTATCTCGTATACATTCGAGTTACTTCGTATACATTCGAGTTACTTCGTATATATGTTAACATGACCTTGTATCCCTTCTTTAAATTTTGATTATAAAAGCAACACTTTACCAGCTTAAAACATACTAAAATGAAATATGTTTTCTGCTTCTAACGAAAGTGAATTAAATTTATTAATTCAAAAATTTTATAAAAAATGTAAAAGTTCTGCTTTTGAGTTCGAACATTATGCAGTTGATAGTGGTCCATCTTGGTTTCAATATTATTTGGATATATCCAAAAACCATATAGAAGCTGTGAAATTGTGCGAACGTTATTTTCAAAACAAAGATATTGTTGTATAACTATACGTGAATTAGTGAAGTTAAGTTGGTTTCATCATGAAGTTCGTCATTTAAATCAATATATTAGAGATCCTGTTGTATTACAAGAACTAATCAAATTGCGTGGTGAAGATGATGCCTAAAATTGAAAATTTTGTGAGGGACCTTTATGAAGGGTTCATTATGAACGAAGCATGTTCCAGATATTTATCTTGTTTAGTTGAAGAAGAAAGTGAGGGTCAAGATTTATTGTTATATATAAAATATGTTGATCATGCAAATTGTTGTAAAAAAGCAGCAGAATTGTGTAGTGAATTTTTGAAGACTAAAAATGTGTTAAAATTCTTTGATGAACTTAAAAAAATTAGACTCAATAAAGAAATAAATTTATGTATTGATTTATTGGTTAATTAAAGTTAGTGTGAAATAAAATATTTAAATTTTTATAGTTGTTTTATTATTGTGTAACGGCTGTTATGTTTAAATATTTGATTATGTAAAGATAGGAAAATATAATTTTCTGTTAGTAATGTGGGGATGTGGATAAATAAAAAAAAAAATATTACATTCATTGTTAATTTATTCATACATAAAAAAAATTTTATACATAAAGAATACATTAGAAAGGGCACACATTGAAGGTGATTGAGAATGATAAAAACATTTAGGAGATGATTTAATTAAAACAGGTTGTTCGTCCAATTCAATTATTGGCTTAGTACAATATTTTCTAATAAAAGTAGCTTTCTCTTCTCCTTTAATATAAATGAATTCTCCTTTTTCTGTTAAGTTTTTTACTATAGATGAAAAATTATGAAGAGGAATATATCCTGTATTCCAATTGATGCAGTGATGACATTTCATTAACCATTCTACTTACTTGTATGTTTCTGGTGGAAGCATTTGTAGTGGATACGGTGGTTTAAAAATATAATGACTCATTTTATGTCCATCAAACATTGCAAGTTCTTTAGGAATAAACTTGTTGTGTTCATCCTTAAATCCTTGAACATCCATAACTATTCTCATTTTTATTTAGCAAATTTTTAAAGTACTAAATTTTTTTATTACAAATTGTTTTTTCGAATAGTCTTCAATAAGATTTTTTAGATGTTTAATTTTTTTTTAAAAAATAGTTCTATTTTTTCTTTTTGTATTTTGTACATTCCATTTGATGTGCAACAAACTATGGTATAGAAACAACTGATCTTATTCGATATATTTTCATTTTAATAATGATATTTGATGTGGTGGGAGAAGTTAAAGTTGTTTAACAATTTTTGTTAATGGATTATAGCTAAATACTTTATCATGTATTATAACACAATACGCAGCTGTTTTTCCCGATATTTTTTCTTTTGTCTCAAATTCAATTCTCATGGTTACTGGGCCGGATTGTAATAAATCTCTCTGATGAGAGCAATTAATGTAAGCAATAGGTGCATTATCTTTAAATTCTTTGGGATTAAATATTGGTTCTATTGGAAAGTTATAATATACTTGACGAAATTCAGAAAACATTTCATACAGGGTAGCAAACTTATTATTTTTAAAATCAAGCTGAAGATCCTGGTAAGGATATCTTTCTGAATTTAAAAACACATTTATATTCCTTAGGTCACAATGATCAAATTTACTCATATCTGATTTTAAATTACCACGTCTATCCTTTTGAAAAGCAATTAGTACATGTCTTGGTGTTTTAATTTTTGTGGAGGTTTTGACAGGCCAATTATGTCTTGTATTTTCTAATAACTCTGGATATTCAATTAATTCCCAACTTCGGAAAGTAAGAAGAATATCATTGTTTTTATCAATAATTTTCGTTAGTGCCAATTCTTGGGGAATGGCCACAGTAAGATGTGGAACTCGCCAACAAAGTTTGGTTATTTTAATTTTCGGTTTTTCATCATCACTTGTGGTTACTAAAGCGTTAGTGTCATCATTGCTTCTTATTAGTATTAGTTCTTGTTGTGAATTTAAAATTATTTTGTTATAATCTTCAAAAAATCCCGAGTACATTTTTAATGGGACGCATAGGGAAACGTTTCCTTTTTCATCAGTCATAATTTTTTCTTTAAGTTTCGTTTTTGGATACCATCCAGCATTTTCCAATTTAGCACTTTCGTTTTGATTAAATGATATGTATCCTGTAAGAGTTGAAGTAATTCCTACATCTCGAACTGAATCAATTGTAACAACATTTAAAATATAACGTAATTCTTTAAACAAGAATGCTGGAGCATTGTTGATTAATACCGTATTAGCCAATGGAGTATCATCTTCTTTGGTAATTTGAATTCTAAATATTGTTCATTTTTGAAAGGTAAAGGATATTTTCCTGTTTGTTGTAGAGCAATTCTAATTTCATCATTTAATCCAAGTTTTGTAGGATTGAAAGGTTCAAATGATAGTATTTCCCAGCTTAATATTGATTCATCTACAAGAATATTTTCTTTTACATTTAAATATTCCATTTTATTTTAGTTTGAAACCTAACTGATCAGAAATTCTTTATTAGAAGGTGTTAACCTTTGTGAGTTTAATTTATTACTAGTTAAATGTCGTTTAGTATCTTTCTTATTAATGTTTTTAGAGTAAAATTTTTTTGAAAAATTATAATTTGAGACTCTTTTATTATATAAAATAACCATTATTCATCTATTTTTTTAAGATGTAGTCTTACTATTACCGTTTCTCCTCTGAAATTGATGAGACCACCATCTTGATCTACTATTTTAATGTTTATATTGTCTATTACCTTTACAGTAACAGGAAAGTAAAGGACATTTTGTGGTGATTCTATTATTTTAAAACCAGGAGCTACACTAGGAAAAAATTGATGTATTATATGAACAGGTTTTCCATTTAAATATGATCTTTGGGCAATATTACAATCGATGTTTATGGCGTTTACTTTGATAATTTCCGCTGGAAAATCTGAAATGTGCTCCTTAAGACCTTCTAATTCCTTATTTTTAAAACCTAATATTTTTTCTATAGTTCCATCACGAAACGAGATAGGAATATCTGTTTTAATATGTGTTCGTAAAGTATTATTATTGGCATAAATATGAAGAAAAGTACGATTGTCCAAAAATTTTTGAATAAAATTATTTACATCATCTATTTCATAACTACCTGGTGGTATTCTAATTCCTTTATTTGAGTCATAAATGAAAAGATTATTAGTCTCATCAATATTTGGAATAGCATTAAAAGTTTCAAAATTTACAAGTCCAATGGAATATTCAAAATTTTCATCTAAATATATTGGAGGATGAATATTAACAGAAAGCGTGGGGGAATTACCACTAATGACAAAACTGTACGACATATCTCTTTAAAAACTTTTAACAAAATGAATTAATATTGTTTTTCAACCATTATTATAAAGAAATTTAAGACAGAGCTCACCACAATTTGTGTTGTTAATTGATTGATAATGGTCGTAGTTATATTTCACAATATTTTTCTTTTTATCGCTGAAAAAATATTTTGTAAATTCGGTAAATGGTCGCAAATTGCCATAACTATCAAAATATAAAATATTTTTCCCTTTTTTATGTATGCAGTCCAATGAGTTCCATCACCACTATTCTTATCGAGATTAACAATACCACTTTCATTTTATTAATTTTTTTTTGGTAATTTATCTCTCATGAATATACCTCGAAAGTTGGGAATTTTAAGTAGATTAATATATTTACTTAAATCATAATTTGTAAGTGGGTTTCGAGGTATAGTTTTTTGAATAAGGTTTCAGATATAATCCACATCCAGTTTTATATGGTTTTAAATAAAGACCACTTCCTTGTTTTCCTACTGCTATAGATTCCATCATTTTATTATGTCTTTTGGACTCTTCTAATTTTTCTTTAGCAGCTTTTGCATCGTTGACAGCTTTCGCAATACCTGCTGCTCTTCCTCCAAGAGCACCTAAAGCGGATAAACCAGCAAATAAAGGAATAAGAGGTAGAAATCCACCAGTTTTTGGAATTGGTATTATTCTATTTTTTGGTGATAATATTCTACTATCTCCGATAGATCTAAGTGCGGTTTGAATAATATCAGTCAAACTTTTAAATTGTTTTCCGTTTAGTGCTTGTCTTGCTTTTGAAATAGCTTGAGATAAAGTTATTCCTCGTCCTAGACGAGTTTTTCGACTTCTGTTTTTCCTTCTTTTTTTTAATCCCATACCAAATTTCCTTTTAATTTTCATTGCACCTCTTATTCCAAGTGCAGCAGTTTTTTCTCCAAAGTGGCGTCTTTTGCTCTGAACCTTTCGGCAGCTTTGTCACCTAATAATTTATCAGCAGCGTGTCGGCTTTTTATATCATTTGATTGTGCATAGGCAATATCATGCTTTTTACAAGCTTCATCCAATAAGTTTATGCCTTTATCGCCTCTAGCTAGTCTCTTTTCTAGTTTGGTTCCAGGTCCACAAAAATTATACCCAGGTAGATGTAATTCAAAAGGTAACTTATTTATTAGAGTATTAATTTAACCACTACCTCTTTTTCTGACTCTTCTTTTATAAATGGATTGTTGCTTATATGAGATTGGCATTATATAATTGAAATCTTGGAACAAACTGACTAGTTTTAAATTAGAACTTACCCTTTATACATCCTCTTATATATGAAAATTGTCAAACAACCTTATTCAATTATTATTAAAGACCATGAGACTTCAAGAAATAATTTTAGAAAACATGGAAAATTGTTTGAAGGCTCTAGTAAAAGAGGGTTAATTATTGGTCCATCAGGGTGTGGTAAAACTAATATCATTATAAGTTTAATTGAAGATCCCAATGGTTTACGGTTTGAAAATTTATATATTTATTCAAAGTCTCTATATCAACCAAAATATAAATATTTGAGATTACTTTTTAAACCATTGAGAGAAATTGGATATTATGAATCCGAAAATAAAGAAAATATTGTTTCTCCACAAGAAATAAAACCAAATTCCATAATTATATTTGATGATATAGTGTGTTGCAATCAGAATGTTGTAAAAGATTATTTTTGTTTCGGAAGACATAAAAATACTGATTGTTTTTATTTGTGTCAAACGTATTCTTCGATTCCAAAACAATTAATTCGTGACAATGAGAATTTGATTGTTATATTTCAACAAGACAAAACGAACTTAAAACATATTTATGATGATCATGTTAATGTTGATATGTCATTTAATCAATTTAATGAGTTATGTTTGATGTGTTGGAAAGATAAATTTGGATTTTTGGTAATAGACAAGGATTCGAATTTAAAATCCGGTCGATATCGAAAAGGATTTGATTCATATATTTTCTTATAAAAATAAAAGTTTTGTGAAAAATTTAACTAATCATGAATGAACGCTTAGCAAGAGAGCTTGTTAAGTCAAGGAAAGCTGTTAAACAAAAATATCAAAGTTTAAAAAATGCTGAATTTGAAGCACAATCCAAATTGGAGGAAACCTATAAACCAATAACTCAACCCCTACAACAATTAATTTCAACAATTGGTAAAATTGAATCGGCTGAGGTAAAGGAAGAGCTACAAACACCCATTAAAAAAAATTATGAAACACCAGAAAAAAGATTGTTTCCAACACTAACACCAAGAAAAAAACTACAGTATGGAACATCAACACCAGAAAAAAGAAAGACAGGGAAAACTCCAATTCTTCCTACAGAAATACCAACAATTATTGATTGGGAAACCAGTATAGCTTCACATAGTCAGATGCCATCTTTACAACAAACAAGTGTCATAGCAGAAACCACCCCTTCTTCAATTTCACAATCTACGGTAGGAAATCTTTCGGATATATTAGAACAAACACGCCAAACGATTCAAACATTTGTCAGTACACCTTTATATCAAGAATATTTATCAGGATTTCATGAATTACCTCGTCAATATATTGACGGAGGGGTAAAAGATGTGGAACATAAGTTTGATCACCTCTATGGAATAGTACATGATTTTGAAACTGAGAAATTCTTTTTGGGTTTAACACAAAGAGCTGTAGAAATTATCGGTAAAAACATAAAAGTTGAAGTTATAACTTATACAGGTACACCAAGTTTATATGAATTATTAAAAAGAACCAGTAGGTTATAAAAAACAAGATTTGGAAAATTATGTGGATATTTTAAAGAGAACCAATGCATACCGTAGAAATTATGATCCAAATGAGCAGGTACAGGGAAATGGATCACAAAAATATATTTCTATAATAGGGCCTTATTTGCAAAATAAAGGAATTACAAAAATTAAAACCATAAATCCCGAAACTCATAATATAGTTCAAGGATTTTTTGACAGACGAAAAGCTCCATACAGAGAAACTCGAATATCTTCGAAAAGAACAGGATCTGGTATAACTTTAAAAGTTAATAAACCTTATACCGATTACGTATATTGGGATAATGTAAATGAATTTGTTGATAGACTTCGACTGTTGGTAGCATCTATAATGGCTGGGAATACAGGACATAACAAAGAAATTATTTCTATTATAGAAGAATTGAAAGAAGCCAATATAATTGTATAAAAAAATGTAGTAAATATTATTACATAACATTGTTAAAATGACCATTGATAAATTTGGACGTCATATTTCTAAAAAGTATACAGTAGATATACCTACAATAGAAAATAAAATACTAACCAATGTTGAAAATGAAATATTAAAAAATTTTAAAAGTGATGATAAATATATTGAAAATAAAATTGTTCAAAGATTTGAACCTGTGTTAAAAAATGATATTGTAAATTTAAAAAAGAGAGTTAGTGAAAATGATGAAAATGTGGAATCTATTTCAAAAAAAATTAAGTTATTTGAAGAAAATGTTGTGTCAAACTATGATAACAGGATATTAAATATAAAAAATATTGTCAAAGACAATGATGAACTATTAAAAAGTTTTTCTCAAAAAACATCGAAGTGTAAATATGATTTTAAAACAATAAAACAGAAATATTATGAAGTAAAGAGATTTGAAAATAATATAAAAAATGAAATAACATTGGTTAAATCAAAAATAAATGATACTTCTGCAATAGAAAATGTTAAACAAATTATTATAAAAGATATGGTATCAAAGTTCCAA
This sequence comes from Diaprepes abbreviatus, assembly GCA_034092305.1. Taxonomy (NCBI): domain Eukaryota; kingdom Metazoa; phylum Arthropoda; class Insecta; order Coleoptera; family Curculionidae; genus Diaprepes; species Diaprepes abbreviatus. The sequence continues at coordinate 2,570,768 of JASJET010000103.1, forward strand.
GAATTTACGAACAAATTTAATAATAGGGTTTCTGAAGAAATAGGTAATTTTCAAAACATTCATGATGGTATGAATAAAAACACACAACAAATAGAGAGAGCTATGAATACACACTTTATAATCCATAAAAAAGATAGCGATAATATTAATGAAATAAATCAGAAAATTAATTTAATTGAAAATAATGCTGAAATAATTCTCTTAAACTTGAAAAATTTGGAAAAGAAATTAAACACAGATTTACAAAATGTAGATGAAAAAATTGAAAATAAATTTAAAAATGAAATTTTAAAAAATAGTGAACAAATCATGGAGATAATCTCACAATTAAACAATCTAAAAACAGAATTAAAAACCACTGTTGACGATGAATATTTTCAAAAGATGTTGAATAAAAGAATTAGAATCTTTAGCAGAACTAATACAAGCTATGATTAACACCTCTATTCATGATTTAAAAAAAGGACTTGCACAACACAGTTCAAAAATTGAAGAAATTTCAACAAAGTTAAATGACTATGAAAAATCTTTGAACGATGTAAGAATTGAAATTGAAAAAGCGATTTTAGATATAAAGAAAATAGAAAAAAAATTGGTAGAAATAAAATTAAATTTAACAAATGTAGAATTTCAATTAGGAAAAGATATAACAAATCTAGAAAATAAATTGGAAAAAGAAATAAAATCATTAAACGAATTAGTTCAAAGAGCAGCCGAAGTTTCTAGAAAAGAGTTTAATGACACAATGGCATATGCTAGAGAAGAATTAAACGTAACAGTAAGAGAAATGAGAAACGAAAGTATAAAATCACTTGTTCTTTTTGTAACTAAAATTAATGTAAGAATTAGCAACATTGAAGATGAAATCAGAAAAGTCAAAGATTCGAATAATGCATCTTTGAAAATTTGGAATATAAAATCGAAGATGAAATCAAAAAAGTCAAAGATTCGAATAATGCATCTTTTAAAACTTTGGAATATAAAATCGAAGATTTACTAAAAAAAGATAACAAACAAATAAAATAATTTATTTAAAGAAGGTATTAAGAAATTTTATTCTGGTACTATGAGTAAAAATATTAAATAAACAGTTGTAGATGAATTACATAAACCGGCAAGAAGAAGATATAGAAGAAGACGAACTATTGTTAAAAGTCTAAATGACTTATGGCAAGCTGATTTGGTAGAGATGCAACCCTATTCCAAATTTAATAAAGGTTATAGATATATTTTGGTGGTGATAAATGATTTCTCAAAGTATGTTTGGATTCAACCACTTAAAAGTAAAAGAGGAAAAAATGTAACTGAAGCTATGAAAAAAATTTTAGAAAAAACATGTAAACCGCAAAATTTGCAGACAGATTTGGGAAAAGAATTTTTCAATAAAGATTTTAAAGATCTTATGAATTATTACAAAATTAATCATTATAATACTTACTCTAATCTCAAAGCGAGTATTGTAGAACGCGTAAATCGAACTTTAAAAAATATAATGTGGAAATATTTTAGTAATAGAGGGAATTACCAATGGTACTCTATTTTACCCACTATTATTGAAAAATATAATAATAGTATTCATAGAACTACCGGATATAGACCTGCTGAGATTAATAAAAAAAAAATGAGAAAACTATACTGCAAAATTCTTTTACTTTTAAAAAAACATTTGATTTAAAGCGCACTAAATTTAAAGAAAATGATTTTGTTAGAATTTCCAAACAAAGAGAAGCTTTTGAAAAAGGATATACTCCAAATTGGCCAACTGAAATTTTTCAAATTAGAAAGGTTCAGTTAACAAATCCACCCACCTATTTATTAAAAGATAGTAAAAATGAATATATTGAAGGAGGTTTCTACCAAGAAGAGTTACAAAAAGTTAAACATCCAGATGTGTTTTTGGTTGAAAAAATTTTAAGGAAGAAAGGGAACCAAGTTTTTGTTAAATGGTTAGATTCGATAAATCACATAATTCATGGATTCTTAAAAAAGATATTTTGTAATTAATTTTAAGTAATATTGTATATCAAATTTTTAAATAAAAGACCTATTTATATAACATATTTTTTATTTAAGATAATCCTTTTTTACAACAAATACTAACAATATAATTTTTAAGATGTTTACAACTGAGATTAACAATATAAATTTATATTTTTACATTAAATCTTTCAATATATATTTTTTTTCTATGATCTACATCAAAAATACTTTTCAGAATACTTTCACATTGTTCAACTTGTTTTTCAAATCTTAGTCTGTCAAGATAAAATTTCTGATATTCACTTTTTCGAGCTTGTCCAAATGCAAAGTCCCATGTCACTAATATATAAACTTTATTATTGTTCTCACTGATTGTCACTGCTTTCTTCATATTTCTATTGTAATGCACCGGATTTTCTTAACTTGTTTTCTAATTCCTGTTTATGTAGAGATAACATTTCTAAAACAGTTCCGACATTCTCACTGTTTAAATTCTGACATGGATCCAAAACATTATAAATATGAGACAACACATCTCCTGACTGATAATTATAGTGATGAAACAAATTAAAATATTTGGAAAATTCTTGCTTTTTAATTATATGAATTCTGTAGTCAACAAGTTCGTCGATTTCAACTAATTTATCTATTGATTCTTTTCCCAGAATCACATAATGTTCATCCTTTTGAATTCTGATAACAGGAGAATGATTTATTTTTTCAAAAAACACTGTGATTTTTTCAATTTTTAGTGGTTATGCATATGCTTGAGAAGAATAAAAATAATTCACCAACACTCCTTGATTTTTTTGAAGTTCTTTCCATTCTTCTTCATTCAAGTAAATGTGAAATCCATTTCGACCTCCAATTAGAACTTTTGGTGTAAAATCATTTATACCAATTCCAACACAAACAAATTTTGATAAGGAATTGTTAAGATAGTATATTTTTGAATTTAATAATTTTTTACTACACTGACAAATTTTATCATTGGTTTCACTGGAACTGGATTTATATCCATTAAAATTGCTACTACTAAACATGATGTCTTGATGCTAACTAAAAACTAAAATATTGGGTCTGAATATATCTTATCCACCCCACTTCTCTATAAATTTCAAGGTCAAGCAAGTTTATTAAACTTTTATGACCTATCTTGATAAAACAAAATTGTCAAGAACGACAAAAGTGAAAAACTACCTATTGATAAAATTATATTGAAGATAAATAGAATTAAACAGTTTTTACCTTCTTCATCATTTTTAACATGAGCACAGCTAGAAATCGTAAATGGTTTTTTATTTTTTTCAATCCAGTTAGTGTCAAAAATTGTATTATTTGGATAATGAAAGTAAATTTTGAAAAAATTACTATTAGATTGACTATTATTCATATTATATGCGAAAGCAGTTGAATAATTATTAATATTCATAGCTTTCATATAATTACATATTTCAGGTTTAATAGTAGAGGTTTCGTTTTCAAAACACACCATTCCATGTAAAACCCTTGGAGGATAAAGTACATATAAAGTATTATTTAAAATTGAATGCAAAACAATGTAGTTGATAAGGGATGCCATTAAAACACTTTTCAATTTTAATTGTCCATTAACAAAACAATAAGAGATTGAAATAAGACTGAACAGTTTTAATTAATTTTCTACAATATATAGACATTTTTTTTTCAAAATATTAAATAATTTGTTTACAAATTAGAGATATAAACATGGTTATTAAAACTATTAAAAAATGAAAGATGTTGACATATTTTTTTTCACTTTAAGGACATTAAATAATTTGTTTACAAATTAGAGATACAAACATAGTTACTAAAACTAATAAAAAAATGAAAGATGTTGACATATTTTCTTTCACTTTAAGGACAACAGGTTCACATTTTTTATTTTTTTCACCTAACCACAAACACTCGATAAGTCACAGTTGTTCCAGTGACGATAATGTTCCTTAATTGGACAATCATCAATTTTCCAGGCAAATATTTCTGCACCACAGTAAAAACATTTACAAACATCATGAATAGCTAAATAATAAAACCCTGATTGGGCTAACACTTTAGGATTTAATTTTCCATTCCAGAATTTAAATGAGGAAAGTCTTTTTTCATATGTTCTATATAATTTGTTATCAATTTCTTTTTCAAAAGATTCTAAACACATATTTATTCTAGACGGTGGTATATTTTATACTGATATAATTTTAAAATTTACCATGTTCTTAAATACTTCAAATTTAACCTTGAAGAGTAAAACTTTTAATCTTAAAAGAATTTTTTATAATTCATTTTCATGGTCTATTAACCACTGAAAAAATGGAATATCTTGGTGACCCCATGCTAATGTATCATAACTATTGGGAATTTTAAATCTTTTATCATCATTAGAAGTGAGAGCTAATTTGTTAACTAATTCTGTATAAATATTGTGAAGTCGAGATCTAAACAAATACATTGTACAGAAAGCTTTTAAATTTTGTTCTACAACATCTTTATAATGTGTTAATTCTAATTGTTTTTTAATGCTACTTTTCTTTATTCCCTTAGCTTTTTTAAGCAACCCATTTTCTGACTTAACACAATAAGCTTTGGCCCCTGTGCCACAAAAGCTTTCTATTGATTCACCAGCATATTCATCCTTAAACTTTCCAACAACAGATTTAGTTATTGGTATTTCATGAATATTATTAACATCATAATTTGAAGTATCGAATTTATCAATATTAACCCTAATGTCTTCATAAACATTACTTGTCTCAATTTCCAAAATAAAGGAATCTGTATCTGTGTACAGAAGTTTAATATTATTCTTATATAAAGGTTTTAAAAACCCATAAAAAAAGTCATACATCACCGTTTTTGATATATCTAAAATACTAAAGCCTACATAGACAGGTTTATCATATTTACGCATTTGCACAGCTACTAAATTCTCTGAAAATATTGTTACATCTTTAAAGGATGGTTTAGCAATTAAATTTTCTGCCCCATTTTTTCTATGATTTTTTGCCCATTGTGTAACCAATCGTATATCTGTCCTTTTATCCACATTTTCCATTGTTTTACCGTAGATGCTATTATTTGCCAATTTATAAGAATTTTTCTGAAATTGATTTTTAGATTGATTTCTTAAATTTGTATTTAGATCAATAAATTTTTTTAACCATTGAGATTGTGTAAACTCTACAACCCTATGAATTTTAGTTAGTTTAATTCCATATTGAATACATTGTTTTAATAAAGTATAGTGAATTACATATTTTTCTTTATTTTTTGAATTTGGAATTAATTTAAAAGTTTTAGAATTTTGAGGCTTATAATTTTCTGGACAGAATGGAAATTCATTATGTGAATTGTGTAAATTTTCAAGATATTCTAAATCAACCTCTAGCACATAACCCTTGTCATTAGTCTCAGATATATTCATTATATCTAAATTTTGAATTTGTTGATTTGACAACCAAACAAAATCTTTTTCGGGCAGATATTGAGACATCGCATATCCGTAAAGATTAGTTGCATCAAAATACATAATATATTTAGATGGTTGTAATGGATCATAATTTGAAAGAAATAAATTGTTTGCTATAGATTTCCTACATACACAGGTACTGATTCCTCCTCTTACACTACCTTTAAAAAAATTTAACATATCTGGGTCTGTTATTAACTCCAATTCGACTCCAGTATATCTTAAACAAGCGTCAAAACTTAAACCTGGAAAAGTATAATAATGTGCAGGATCAAGTTTGTAAGTTTCCATACACGTTTTTCTAAAATTTTGAAAAACATCTGCCAAAAGTAATACATCAGATTTAAGATATAAATCGGAATTTTCACCGATTGTTTTACATTCAAATAAATTCCAAACATTTTTAGCTCTCTCATATTCTTCATCAGTAATGTGTTCATCCGTGAGGTCAATATAAAAAATTTTTTTATCCTTTTCATTTAATTTGGCGATATTATCAATATATTTATAAGGGAAAACGCCTTTTTGACGGATATACTTAAATTTTTCTTTTTCATTAAAATATTTGAACACTTCTTTGCATTGTTCATCATTAAGGATGGAAGCTAAATTTGACAAAGAATATGGTAGGAACTGAAATGAATCAATAAACTTAAGAAATAGAAATTTTGACTTGGTGAAACCAGTTTTTTCATCTAAATATTGATCTACTTCAATAGATTTTTGAAATGAAATGTATTTCTCTTTATTCTGGGCTATGACAAATAATTGTTCATGATTTGGATATAAATTTTTTATAAACAGATGAGAATCATAGTTACGCAAATTGTGTAAAACTACTGGAATGGAATTAGATAATTTATAATTTAAGTTGCATATAGAGTGTGACGGACCTCTATAGGAACCTATTAAATGACAATGATCAGCAACCTTATCCGAAATTATAGGTTTATCACATATATGACAATCATTCGTATATTCAAAATGTAATTGTTCCAACACATTTAATTTTTTCATTGGTATTAACTTTTTCATATGTTTATTGTAAATATTAAGAACGTCTCTTTCTAAGTAAGTTATAAAAATTTGTGCACAATTGGGACCCATATAATTTTGAAATTTGGAAATTGAATCATCAAATGAACACTTTATATAATAAGCAAACTAATATGGAATATGTTGACATTTTTTTTCAGTATATGGAGAACTTGGATCTACATCATTAATTTCATTATTTAAAGGCTTAAGAATGCATTCAAAATCTGCATATATAACAAATGGAACTTCAATTTGTTTTTGTATATTCTGAAATTTTAAAATATTTTCGGGAATAATATTTCCAAATCTATCTATTTTGGTTTCAGTTGAAGGTAGATTTATTCTTACAAAATCACAATCATATGTGTTATGCCTGACTAATAATTCTTCAGTAGTAAAATATTGTAAACAACCGTCGCATAAAAATTTTTTCCCATGATGTTTAGATAATTGTTTAGAAATTAATCTAGATAAATCCGAAATATAACAATAATGGAAATTTCCATTATCATCTCCAATTAATAATAAATTAAGGTGACGTTCTCGCTTATTTTTTGTATAATGTAAAGGTCCTATAATTTCGAATTGAGTTTTAAAATTATTCTTGATTTTTTCTAATCCATAAACATTAACCGAAATATTGTTTAAATTTTCAAATTTACTTATGTCTTTTAAAGTTAAAGGAAAATTGATAGCTTTAAAGTTTAAAATAGTGGTGAAATGTGGATATGACTCCACCTTTTCAATTGGTCCGTTAGGTGAATGAAGAGCTGCAACCACAGACCAGGCGAAACAACATTCATCATTGTTTTGAACGTTGACTACAGCATTTTTCAACTTGATCTCTGACGGTAGTGGTATATATGAAGAAGCTTTTAAGGGGTTGTACTTGTTGATGTTAAGCTCAACGTGTAATATTTTTATTAAAATCCATCCTGAAATTAAAGAAGAATAATTAACAACAAATTCATTTTTGGTTTAAGTTTAGTTATTAAATATTTAATAAAAAATAATTTACCCGAATCTTTTTCTGCCAGTTCATCAGCTTTCCGGTCGATAATTTTTATAATATCTTCTAGTTCTTGCGTTAATTCTGAACTATTACATAAAATCCAAAATGGGGTATTGAAAGACTTAACTTCATGACTTTCATTGGGAGGATTTAAGTAAAGACCAAATAACTCCATGTTGAGTTTGATGCAGGTGTGTCTTTGGATTTCATAACTGATTATCTCAATTATTTTTTGTTGTATTTCGGAGAAAAAATCATAAATGTTGATTTGGTATTGAGTCGATGATATTTTATATGAAATGATTCTTTCCTTAAATACCGATTTTATTACAGACACATTTTCATCCCTAATCACCATTGAATTAGTTTTGTGTTTATTTGTTCTCAAATGACAGAACCATAATGACTTTTTTATAAATATTTAGCAGAATTGACAATATCTTCTTTCACCTAAAATTTAATAACTTCTTTATTAAATTTGCCTCTAATTCATCAAATTAATAACTAATTATTAAATTGAAACAAAATTTCTATTTAAAATTAAACTTACAGCTTTTCTTCTTCTGTTCTAACTGGGGGCCATTGTTAGAGTGAATTATCTTCTTGTGGCGATTCAAATTGTCTTTTCGAGTAAAAATTTTGAAGCACTCTTCACATTTAAAATCCATTTTTCTAAAACGAATCTCTTATTGTGAAGCCCGAGTCGATTTTAACACACTGAAGGTAACACGGTCAGGTATGAATTTAAATGGTGGAAAAGAAGTAGGAGAGGAGTTAAGGAATGGGATGCAAAAAGCTAAGAGTAGCTTTATAAAGTTCTATCGGCCTCTCCCACATCTTCCTTTTCTCCTCAGCTGTTTTATTAGGATCGCAATTTAAAATAGAATCCAAAACAAATCCTAATGATCTTTGATAAGACAAATGTTTATTTTTAATTTTGAAATTTGATTTTGAATGAAAGCTTAGTTTCGGATAATCGTTTTCGAAGGGGATTGACACTTCCGTTTGTGTTAAAACAGAATTTTGAACTGTCTCTGTTTGTGTGGAAACAGAATTTAAAATTTCATCGAAATCTGGTGGCGAGTTTTCAAAAATTATTGGAGAGTTTGGAAAATTGAATTCACAGTATGTATTTTGGCCGCACGGAATTGAATTTTGAATAAAATATTTATTTTTTTTAGATGGTTCACTTATTATTGGAAGAATTTCTTGGGAAACACCACCACTAGTAAACGATGCTCCCAAATCTTCTCTACAATCTGAAATTTTGTAACTATCCCGTGAACCATCCTCCTCCCCCAAAACATCAACCCCCCTATTTCCACTACTAGTCGATTCCGAAATTTTTTTTTTTTTTTTGATTAGTTGAAATTTTGAACAGAGATAGAGGAGAAAATGAAGAATTACCCGGTATTCCTCCAGAATTGTTTTCACTTTCAAAATTTATAGTTTCCAACATTCCAAAAAAATTTTGTGATTTATTTGAACTCGAATCATTGTCACTGTCACGGTCACTGTTACTCTAATAATTTGTTAAATTTTTATTAATTTTGAGAATCCCCATTAGCTTTTTAAAATTGTCGATATTATCTAAATCCTGAGTTAATATGTCGGGAGTATTTGTAATGGGAGTGTCCGTTGTTACATCTAAATCTTGAGTTAAAAAATTTGGGGTTTCCGGCGTTAAAATATTATTAAAATCTAAATTTTGTGATAAAATTGAATTTTGAAAGTCAAAATCTGTCTCCGAAATATTCTCTAGTTCAGGCAAATATTCCAAATTTTCTAAAAATTTTATGTTCGTTTCTGAACAACTTTGGAGTAATTTGTTTTCTAAATTTTTTTCTTGCATCGTATTAATCATCGCGTTAAAATTTTGGGTTCTCTGACTTAAATTTTGGTTGTCACTTTCATTTTCATTTTTCAAAAAAGCAGGCTGAATTATTATATCTGAAATTATATTAATTTTGTTCACCACTGCTAACTGTTCAGTGGAAGTTGAGGCAAAAGGAAAAGACATACCTTTAAAATTTGAGTACACTTGACAGCAACAAACTAAAACACACTAAAACAAACTAAAACAAACTAAAATTGGAGACTTTAAATTTAAAGCGTGGTAAACTTGACTTAAGCTTGCTATAAACTGATCCTCGACCGTTTTATATGAAAGCAGACCACGGTTTGTCCTCGTAAGTATAGTGACCTCAATAAAGGTCAATGACCGCAATTCTGCGAGTCACACCCCGCGGAGCCCCCCTTCCCCTTCCCCTTCCCCCGCAAAAACTTTTTCCCTCGCCCCCTTCTCCCGCAAAGCCCCCTTCCCCCTTCCCCCCGCTGAGCCCCCCAGCTGAGTCCCTCTGCTGAGCTGCTTAGGGAGCTACGTCCCCTATAAGTCTCAGTGAGACGTCCTAAAATGTGCTGTAACTATAAAAACTCGAGAGGTTTGCTGGCGTATAAAACACAAAATTCTCTTCGGAGCACCTTACCTTAGGGGTCCCCTATAACTCTCAGTGAGACGTCCTAAAATGTGCTGTAACTATAAAAACTCGAGAGGTTTGCGGGCGTATAAAAAACACAAGGTTTATTTCGGGGCATCTCGCCTGGTGCGGGGGGTCCAGGGGGCGGGGGTGGGGGTATGGGAGAAGTATAGGGGGCGGTTTGAGGGGCCCTCTCCGCGATTTAAAAATCGAAATTTTACCTTGACCTACTTTCATAAAATGACTGTTTTGCGAGGTGACTTTTTCACTTTTGGTTCATCACCATTGCTGTCCGCATAAATTTTAATTTTTATTATTTTTAATATGTTCAGGAATAGAAATTTGAAAATTCAGGTTATGGATGGGAACAGAATTGTAATAAGAAGAAGAGTCAACGTTCATCCTCCGGTACAAGTACCATCTATAACCTCAACAACAAATCCAGAGGAAAATGAGGATCCTCAAGTGGAACCTCAAATAAATTCAGAGGAACCAGTCCAGTGTGACGAAGTCGATTCCACTACAAAGTAAGTAGCTTATATTAAGCTTATATTAAATTTATTATTAGTCTTCCTAATATCAAAATACTAATTGATTTTTTTTTTCAGTTGACAGATACAAACAATAGACCAAGTTTAGGGACAGTGTTAAGTGAAACTATTTTTAGGTTAAGTTAAAGTGTTTAAGTGATAGTGAATAGTAACGGAGACGATTTAAGGTAATGTAAATTTTATTTAATTGATCTAATTATAAAGGAGTATGAAGATAACTGTACCTAAATTTCCTATAATATTTTTTCCTTCATATTTATAAACTTATTAATTTTAGATTTAAAACTCTCTAAAATAAGAAAGGATTAAGAATTTTTGAACAGGGTGGTTAATTTAAAATATTTTTTCAATTTATTATGACTAATCAAAACTTTTGTATTGAGTTGTTATGTTTGTTCGTTATTCTTATAAATAAAACATTTTTTTTTTCGAAATTGTTCAATTCTTTATTCCAATAAGATAAGAATAAATGGATAAATTAAATACAAACAATAATAATTTTAAAATAATAAAAATTAAATAATAATACATTTTAAAATAAATATTCTAGGATTATAATTTCTTCATTTTCACATTTATGAAGTGGTTTGCAACACATAAATATTAAATAATACATTCTAATCTAAATATTCTAGGATTACAGTTTCTTCATTTCACATTTAATTACGCATAGTTCATTGCGACAGATTGGACATGTTTTATTAATTAACATCCACATTCCTAAACAAGGGATGCAAAATCTGTGATTACAAGGTTCTGGTGATATCATTTTATTAGATAATATATCTTCAAGACATATAGGACATTCTTCGGTTTTATTTTCAATTATTTCGTTAACAACTTTTTTTTTACCCTTCGCGACTTCCTATCGTTTTTATATATTGGTTTTTTACCAGGCATTATATTGGCACCACTGGAACATTTGCGTCCCAATCTAAATCAATATTTTTAACATTACTATTGCAAATTAAACAAACTTTGGGGGTAATAATTTGATACAACTGTCTTGAACATATATCGCAATGTAAATCATCACTTATGCGTCTTAATTTTCTCTTATTATGAGTATTTACATGTCTATGAGCCCCTGCCCTTTGATAATATTGTATAATTTGGTAGCATGCGTGACAAAGAGTTTGTTCTTGATTTTCTGTCACTACAAACACTACGATATAACTCTGAGTAATACAGAACACAACTTCTTTGGGATCAGTGTACTTATGTTTCACTAAACAAAATTTAGCACTAGCACTGTCTTCTTCATTATCTTCTTCAATATCGGAGTCACCAGAGTCAGCTTCAATTTGTTCGAAATTATTTATATCGTAGTTTAAACAATTTCTGAAGTTCTTCTGAAATTTTTTTTCGTTAAGATATGTATTGTAATCCAATACTCCAATTAATTCATCTAGATCTGGATCTTCTTCTTCAATATTATTATCCATAAATTTTTGAATGAATTTTTTTAATATTTACTTTGTAATATTTACTATTAAATATAAAATTATTTACTTATTATTTACTTATTATTTGTTGGTATTTTATTTATCATCTTTTGTTGCTCCACGTATCTATTTTATAAATTTACTGAAGTGAAAATTCATTGGTGGTAGGACTTTATATCGACTTCATGGTCAAATAAGGTTATCCACCTCAAGGTCAAACATAAGGTTAGATCTCCTACTATGATCGGATTCGATGTAACGTTAGCCATGTTGTTAACTTTAATATTAAACTCAAGGTGATGTATACGAGGCTTTTTGATAAGTATAATGAGGGAACAAAAGAGGAGGAGGATGAAAAGTGTTGATGATACGAGGTTTTTTAATAAGTATAATGAGAGATTTGAAAAGTATAATGAGAGAAGAAAAGAGGAGGAGGAGGATGAAAAGTGTTGATGATTTACTCTTCTTACTCCTCCTCCCCCTCTTTTCTTCTCTCATATATCCACTACTCATAAAGAAAACAAATTGGTCTGGCATTGCTGGGATTTTACACATACAATTCAATTTTTAATATGGACGAAAGCAACAATAAGTTTGCCTACATGAAGGAGGGTTACACCACCGAGCCGATACAATTGCAGATTCTACCTGGGGCCTATGAAATAGATGAGATAGGTAAAGCTATGTCGGAGGCTTTGAGGAATTCAACTGAAGAAAAGAACGATGGAATCTTTTACTTGGTCGCTAATAATAATACGCTGAAATGTGAACTGAAATCCCAATAAACTTTAGATTTCCGGGGAGAGGCGAGTATCGGTAAAATGTTAGGATTTAATCATTCAGTGTTAAAAAGAGACGAAAAGCACAATATAATTTCCGGAGCATGTATGAATCCTGTGAAAGGTCATACCTTATTCGAATTCGATATCGACGTGCAGCCCAGTTACAAAATCAGTAAAGAACCACAAAATAATATTTATATGCCGTTAATGCCGGCAGGACGTCAATTTATCGACAACATTACTCTTCGCATCTTGCACGATAGCGGTGATCTAATTAATTTTCAAGGCGGGAAAATAATCGTGAAATTGGAATTGAAGAAATTTTCATAAGAAGTGTTAACGTTAAGGTTAGTCGTCGTCCAGACATTAGATCTCAAAAATCTCAACAGTTATCTACCGAAGACTAAATGATTTCCACCACCAACGATAAAATAGAGGTTTTCTCCGAACCCATCTTGGACAATTTCATTATTAGTCTAGAAGAGCATACGTATAAACCATACGGATCTCCATCATTCAACAATTCGGATGAAGTCCGTATCCCCATTAATTTTCAAGATATTATACTGGATATCGCCGAAAGTTACATATATATCGAAGGAAAATTTAAACCCATAGACGCAACGAAAAGATGTTTTTTATCAAATAATGCCCTAGCATTTTTGTTCGATGAACTTCGCTACGAGATGGGAGGTGAGCAAGTCGCCGTGCTTCGTAAACCTGGAGTTACCACGACATTAAAAACCATGGTTTCATTCGGAAACTTGCAACAAAGATCTCTCATGACGTGCGGATGGGGTCTCGACAAAGCAAACCAAGATATCATAGACACGGCAAGTAACGTATTCTCCGGGAAATTACCCTAAAAATATCTTATAAGATTCGCCGAAAATTATGCGAAAGGTGTTTTCAACGTAAAACAAGAGCTTATTATGATTATAGCTCGTACTTTTGCCAATTGCTACGTCGGCGAAGTAGAGGCAGAAATTAGTATCGACAAAATCGAATGGAAAATTCGTCACATCATTCCAGACGACAAGCAAAAATTGAAAATACTGTCTCGCGTTAATAAAGGTGGAAACAATGCCAGTATTCAAATGGCATATCGTAAATGGGATCTGTATGAATTGCCAGCTTTAAGACAAACATCTTCCGACGTGTGGGGCTTGAGAACGAGTAAAAGTCTGAAAAGACCGCGCTATATAATCGTCGGGTTTCAAGACAGCAATAATTGCGACAAGAAAGAAAAAAACCAAACCCAGTTTACCCACGCCGACGTATGCGACATTAGACTGTATCTGAATTCAACCGTTTATCCCTATGAAAGATGGAATTTAGATTTCGCCAAGAAACTGTACGCAGCAGCCTATTACAATTACGAAAACTTCCAAAGCAGATACTACGGGCGCGAAATAAACGATCCGATGATAACGTTCGCGAAATATTTGAAAAACCCCGTTTTTATTATCAATTGAGTTCATCAACCAGAGGATATTAACTCATCGACAGTGGATGTGAAATTGGAGTTCCAAACGAGAAAGAATAAATTCCCCAAAGACACTAAAGTGTACGCATTAATTATTCACGACTCATTTTTTAGTTATAATGTATTAAACAGTTCGGTGACCAATAAATCTATATTTTAATGTATCGATTATATGTAACACAAAATAATGTTGGTACTTGAATCAATAAATTTGTAATGAGTGAAGTAGTAGTTTTATATTTATTTGGAACCTAACAAAAAAAAAGCGGACCGAAAAGCCCGCTCCTTAAGAAAGGAGTACGGGAGTTTAGATTGTGGTCGTTTATTTAGTGGAAAAAAGAACTTAGATAACGCAAGAAAAATTTTTTAAGGCAAAATATGAAGACAACGATTTAAAAAATTTGTAGGAAAGTAACGGTTGGGAATGGGGGAAAAAGTTATGGGAAAAAAATATAGAGAAAATCGAGTATTATAAGCAAGCATTTTTCCCGATAGTAAAAACGTAAAAAAAAATTTGAAAAATCTTTAATATGAAAAAAATTTAGACCAAAAATTTGAAATTCTCGAGTTAGGAAGCCGGAGCGCGACACGGGAGTGTGTGGAAGTTGTAGGGGAGGTTATTAGTGTTTTTTTTTTGTGTGCCGACTCCGCGTTAACGCGATACGTCGGCACACCCCTCCTTCCACCCCCTCACCACCCAATTTTGGGCGAAATATTTCATTTTTGATGGTTTCAGAGCAATTTTTGTGACTTCGATTTTTTAATTTGCGGTGACAGAAGTTCGGAAATTTTTTTTTTTGGATTCTGGAAAAAATTTCCCAAAATATATGTATTTTTCCAATTTTTTATCATTAACGGTTACGACGCCAGAGCCCATCCAAGATGAGACAAAAAATTTTTTTATATTAGCGAATCAGGAAAAATAGTGTAATATACTTCAACTCTTCCTTATTACGATTCCATGAAAACATTTTCAAAATTTTCCTTACCTTGCCTGAAAATAATTAAAATATATGCATATTTTTCATTTTTTGTAAATATGTAGCAAAGTAATGGTTAGGAATATCAAAAAAATTTATTTGAAAAAAATGTAGAGGAAGCTTAGTACTATATGCTATTAAAGTGGAGAGGGGGAGTTTGTGTCTATAACAGAGATATGGTGAGTTATAAAATCATATTTTTCTCAAACATGTAAATACTGCATATATGCACACCACCTTACCCCCTTCAACTTTTTGAATGTATATAGAGGCCGGTATTAGAATTATTTCATCATTACACATTCGACCGTTAACATGGAGAGTGCACCAAACAAGATTATTGGCATTGTCAGGCCATTCGTACCGGGAACATTATGCAAGTGTGACGAATGTAAACCGGTACCGTCGGCAACACCGCCAACTCCAGCACCGCCGACACCTTCAGCAACGCCAGCACAGCCAGTACGGCTTTGAAAGCCCAAGCTCGTGGTGCAGCCAAGGAGAAGACCAAGGGCTGCACCTAGGTCGGTGTTAATATCGTTGGGTATTACTCCACGGTAGACACCAGACCTTCCCCCCAGGCCCTCTAGGGCCACAAAAACGGTCCTTTTCGGGACCACATTATATTTTGATCGTAGTTTAGTAATCGTCACTTATGGGGTGAGATATTCGTTTAACGACGATTTGTCTCATAGCTTAAGTGCCAAATTATATGCTTGAGAACCTATGAAAATGTTAACAGTCCAAACAAAGTTTCTATAAATTTTTTTTTGTAATGTGTTCTTCACAAAATGTTAAGAATTAGTCTTATTGTCTAAACAAAAAAAAACAAATCTAATTCTTTGTTTAAAGTTTTTGAAAAAATCAATAATTCTATAAGCTCTCACCAATACACAACATTTAGAATCCGTTGGTGGGGTGGGGGGTAGTTATATATATATATATATATATATATATATATATATATATATATATATATATATATATATATATATATATGAGACTGAGCCAGTTACACAGTTATATACACTTCAACTCGCATACGAATAACATGGAGGAAGAAAGACCCGCAAACAGAGACTCATCTATCTTTAGCGAGGACACCGTCGCCGGCAACGTTGGAGACCTGAAGGACTTCGACGACGAACGAGATTGAAGTCCTACGTTGGGACGACTTGGATGAGCCGATTCCGCTACTCTATGACCACGATCCTGGTCTTGTGGAATTGAACGATGTAGGCGATTGGGTCCTACAAAGACTCGACACTCCGTCGCCGCAGCCAGAGCCGAATTCGACGGAAGATGCGGTGCTGGAAATTCCAGCATCACCGACACCCACGATCCGCAGGGCCCCTGCGGTTCGTCAAGCTGGTGGTCGACCTGAGCGGATGGGCCACCATAAGCCCAACACTTTCCCTGGCCATTTTTAAGGGCACACAACAACGGTCTTTTTCAGGACCACAAAATACTTTGATCGCAGTTTTAGTTCATATTAGTATATTGTTACTAATATTGCATGTATAGAAAATACAATATTGGATACAAAGTATTAAAAGTTTAGGTGCTGGTAGAACACAACACAATCATTCGTTCGTATTTGAAATCACAAACAACTTTTGTCTCAGTACGTAATACGATATTTGTTTTCACCCCCCACCACTAATTTGTCTCTATATATACGACCACCAATACATATTACAATCATTTCAGTTCAACATGTCTGACAGTGAATAACAGTCCATCCAATGCCCTGTGGTAGATTCTACCACGAACAATTGTCGCGAATAGGAGTTGGAAGATCCCAGATGGGAAGAACTCTTGGAGTTTATAGTCCAACACATGGAGGACAGCACTACCACCACCGTTGATCATGACGGGCCGTGCGACTCTACAACACAATACAAAGTCGCATGTTTTTGCAACAAAAGAGTTCTTTTCAGGATCACAAAATACTTTGATCGTAGTTTTAGTTGGTTATAATACTTTGTAACCAATATTTTATGTTTTTTTCATAAAAACGTACAATATTGAGATGCAAAGTATTAGAAGTTGTGACGACAGAACCTTAACTTTTTAAACCGAACCATATTTTAGATTACTTGTAAATATTATCAAAAAATATTTACAACTATTGCTATTGCGTAGTTTTAGTGGATTACTGACACTTTTTAATACCTAATATTATGTAGGAAAGGTCCTATACGAAATAACATACCAAAAATATATTTTCAAGTCATTTTTATTTTCTTTGTAAAATATAAAAATCTGATCAATGACTTTTTTTATTATTAAACCACAATATATATATATATATATATATATATATATATATATATATATATATATATATATATATATATATATACATGCAAACTTAATACTATAAATTAAAAACTTATACCTACAACTACTTAACACCTACTACAAAATCTATTAAAGTCCGCCAATTGTCTTTTATATCCCGCACATTCCATCTTTTTTAGTTCTAATTGTCTTTCTAGTCTTAAAATTTCACTCTCACACGCACTTACTTTTTTCACTATGTTTTTTTTCATCCGAAACATGTCCTAGAGTTTATTCTTCTGCGAGTTGGTAAAGTCTTCAACCCACTCCGGTTGAGATGCCTCAGAACATATTAAAGAAGAAGCGGTTTCGTTTGGTGATGAAGACGACGACGACGAAGCAGCGGAAACTTCATCATCTTCAAAACACTGCTTAAACCGCTTCTTCATAGGTTTGCGGCATCCCAATATCGGTAACATTGGCGCTGGGGAAGACTTTACCTCCGACACTTTTCTTCTTCTAAACTGGCCGGTCTTGGTGGCGTTGGTCCAAGGTAAGTAATAAATGAGGAGGGTTTGGTTAAGTCATAGTTTGGCAAATAAGAATTGTTAGCAATATGCTTCCTTACCGTACACTGACTTATACCTCCACGAATACCTTTTTTGAAGAAATAAATCACATCAATGTCCGTCAAAAGCTCCAACTTTACCTTGGTCATACGAAGCATACAATCAAAAGATAAAGTTGGAAGAGTAAAGTACTGTGCTGGGTCCAATTTATAACCGTTTAAATATGTGTCTCGGAATTGTTCGAAAACATCACATAATAATAATACATCAGATTGTAAATATAGGTCTGAATATTCTCCCAAATTTTTACATCCAAATAAACACCATACTTCTTTTGCTCTTTCATAATCTGCATCACTAATATGCTCTTCCCGCAAATGATCATAAAACTGATTTTTCGTTGGAAGATTTGGACTATTCCTTTTTTCCATAGAGTCAACAAAACTATATGGAAAGACGCCTTTTTGACGCATTAAATTGATTTGATCATTGTTGGTAAAATATTTTCGCGTTTCTTCAAGTTCATTAATTCTTGAACCATTACCCAAATTTTCCAATGATCTCGATAAAAATTTGAAACTATCAATATCCCCATATTTGCACAGTTCTTTTATGAACATATGGCTGTCATAACCACTTAAGTTATGAAATATTATAGGGACAAAATTAGGTAATTTATAATTTAAATTACATATTGAATGTGCAGCGCCAAATCTTTTTTTACCTGTTATGTGGCAATGATCCCTTACTTTAACATCATTTTCTTTGAAAGGTCCTTCACCACATAACTCAGCATTTTTAAACTCTTCTACCTCATTAGGTGTTAAGCGATTCATCAGTTTAATCTCCTTTAAATATGTATTATCCATATATCTTAAATCCGTTTCAATACGATCTATAACAATTTTAGCTGCATCAGCCCCCTATATAGCTCAAATTTGGAAACTGTATCATCAAAAGAACATTTTATTAGATATGAGAAAGAGTATGGCTCATGCTTGAAAGTTTTCACACTATATGAACTTTGGGAACTGGGTTCAACTGTTTCAACAGGTTTTAATACCGATTCAAAATCTGCGTAAACAACAAAAGGAACTCGCATTGGTTTTTCGATATTTTCGAATTTTAATATATTTTCAGGAACGCTCTGTCCAAATTTATCCACCTTCATATCCGTTGAGAGTGTTAAGGGATATATGTGATTACAATCATATTTCTGATGTGACACTAAAGCTGCTGGTGTTAAAAAAGTAATGAGACAACCATCACAAATGTGCCCTTTATTATGATTATTAGATAATTGCGAATGGACTAATCGTGATAAATCTTTAATCCAGCAATAATGTGCCTTGGAACAGTTTGCGTCGCAATTATGATCATCACCAGCATCTTTAAGATCACAGTATTTTGTTATTAATAACAAATTTATGTGTATTTGTAATTTTTTAGTGGCCAATCTCAATAGCCCCACTACTTCATATTTTAGTTTATTGTTTTCAAAGCTAGACTCTAAACCATACACATTAACTGAAATATTATTTAAACACTCAAATTTAGAAATATCACGTAATTGTACTGGAAAATTCATACCTGTAAAGTTTAACACTCTAGAATAATGTGGGTAGGAGGAGCTGGGCTGGAGAGATGCGAACAATGTTGGAAATAATGCCGATGTTACGGCCCAAGCAAAACAGCACTCGTCTTGGTTAAACACATTGACTACTGCACGCTTTTGCTCGATGAATTTCGACAATTTAATATGTGATGAGCCGCATACAGGTGATCTCCCAATGAGTTCCTACTTAAATAATTCCTTAATAATAAATAACACAGTTCTCTGAGCTTCCAGTAGTTGTACAAAATTTTTTTTTCAAAGTATGCGGCGCTGAAATCTAACCTATCACGTCCACTTATCGGCATTTCGATATCAACAATTGTCGAAGAGTTATTTCACTTATTTATAACGAAAAAACCAACCAAAACTTTCTTTATCTGTTTCAACAATTTAAAATTAACAATTCATTTGGTTCTTTTTTGTTATTGTTTGTATAAATTTCGAGCTCTCATTTTCGTACCCGCAGATCCCTAGATCGCTGAGAATGAACAATCACAAAAAGCATAAAATATTATAAATAAATTCACTTTGCAAAAAATTATTGAATATTTTTATTTGAAATTTTGCATACTTTTTGTACACAAGAAGCTCCTTTCGGTATAGTATAAAGTTAATGTAATATATTTTTCTATTGTTTATTGACAATTGAAAAAGCAGCCATTTTAGCAGGTTATTTTGCAATAACTAACAAACAAATTATCCGATTTGGATGAGCTCATTTTATAGATGTCTTTAAAGCGCACAACTTTTGTTTGAAACTTTTTTACTGAAAAATAATAGTTTTTCTTAGAACTCGAAAAAACTATTTTTTCACATTTTAATTGTAAAATAAAAAAATTTCCCCAAAAAAGAAATAAAATATAAGATACTACAAAATTACTATTTTCATTCTGAAGGTACATTAAATTTAAAGTATGATCATTAATTTTTAAGGTATCTATGTACATTGAATATACAGCAAGTGTTCATTGAATTTAAGATATGCTAAAACATATTAAACGCACCAACATTAATACGAGATCAAAAAATTTTGTTACCAGGAAAAGGTAAAAATTTTCCCATAGGGAGGTTACCGTCATCTTCTCACCAATTTCGAACTCATTGGTTTCCGTCAGTACCGGCAGACACGTACACTCCATCATAAGAAAATTGAGTCCTTTAAGCAACTTATATCATACTAAATAAAAAGTTTAGTACAAGTTGCGCCATCTCCCGGAATCTCATGCAATGGACCATGAATATTATTGCAAATTCATGTAATGTTAAGATATATATGAAATAATTTTAATATACAGAGAGTTGAAATATCTTTTCAGTTACTTTATTGATATCTAAGATAATATTTAATCAAATTTAATGTACAACGAACTGATATTTGAATGATTTGCTTTAGATTTAAAGTAAATATAAATTATTCAAGATTTTAGATAAAAAATCATTAAATTTAATATAGAATGGACATTAAATTTGCAGTAAATTTAAGGTTATTTTTAAAAGTGTACAACGAATTTAAGTTCTAGTTTACTACGTTAAATTAGGACAATTTGTTGCATAAGAATGTTTTTTGATTAAAAATATCCTTACTATGGTCAACAGAAGTAAAAATCTGCGTAAAGCTATGCTTTTTAAAAGAAAAATCCATTTAGAAACAAGACAAGTTTCCAGCAAACAATACAATTTCCCTTATTTTCTCTATTTTAGTGTTCGATTTATAGTCATATATTTTAAAGGGAAAGCAGGAAAAGGGGGAGATCCATCCTGCTGTGCCCCGGGGATTCCTGATGTAATAGACTATCAACCAGACATAGCTGTTATTTTTGATAAATGTTGAGGAAAAAATGTTTCTATGAAACGTAAATATATTTATTTTCTATTTCGAGATGAAATGGAATAAGGTAATAAGAAAATAAAAGTTATGACGTGGAGTAAGAAACCTCTCGACAGTTTAATATAACTTAAAAATGAAACAAATGTTGAAGTTTCATTATATGGAATAAAAAAGTACGTATTTAAGAAGTTTAATTTAATTTAATTTTAGGTCAAAAAGTTTTTGTTATTTAAGAAATTGACCTAAAAACAAATTTTTTACCCATTTAAAAGTATTATGGATATAATAAAGGAAAACAATTTTAGGATGTCATTTTAAGGTGATTTAGACAAATTCTTTAACATAATGGCAAAAGCTCTTTAAAAAATTGATGTACACAAATCTCTAATCATACCAGGGGATTAAAATCCATTATAGTGAAAAAGACATCAGAGCTCTAAAATTGTGTAGTTTTTTGGGATCATTTAATATTAAAAAAAAACGTTTAAATTTAACACTCGTGCTGATATATGTCCCGATAATATCTTTTCAAATAATGGGGGCATTGCAAAACCAGTAGATCTACTCACATTTCAGGCTATAAAGGTATTTTCTTTCAGACTAACTATCCAGCTACAAATTTTCAAAATAGAGCATGTTATAGACCAATAACAGACCTTTCCAATCTATACCAAAACATGCTGAAATACAACTTTCATTTTGTTAATGATGATAATTTGGATATTAATTTAAAATTCAAAATGCTAATTTAAGCGTTAACAAATTGTATAAATATCTCTTTTCCAGAAAAAAAAACAAGACTATTCAATAGAAATTATCCTAATAAAAAAGTAACCTGGTGCAATGATAACTTAAAAGAGATGCGTAATAGACTTCAGTTTTTGATAGCATTAAATAAAAGAGATCCCATTACGATGATAAAGAGTATCATAATTGAATATAGGAAAAATTACACAAAATCCACTAGGTTTGCAAAAATTAATATAATGTATATATATTATATATATATATATATATATATATATATATATATATATATATATATATATATATATATATATATATATATGAAGTCAAATGCAAACAGTGATTGCAAACTTCGTTCCATCATATCCTTTCCGTGTTGGAGGTTGCACAGTTTGAATAAATTGCTATCGAACACAATTCATCCTATTTCACCACAATCGAGATGATGGCCTACCTGTACCATCATACCGAGAAGAAAGTCAAAACTTACCCTCCCCGCCACAATGATACGGCAGAGATACATGTTTCGTCTCTACTAGACTCATCAGGGTACCGACATGCACCTGTTTGTGCAAAGGACAGATCGGAAGGAAGCCTGCAACACTGAACACGGCTTCGCTGACTTCCCGCTGGTTGGCGTATATACGTTTATGCGGCCTTCACAGATTCCTCCGTGTGAGATGCCATAGCAGCGGGTATATCCACATTATGACGCTGTAGTGCAGAAATCACATTCAGCAAACGTACAACTATATGCAACTCCGTGTATAAACGAAGTCAAATGCGATCAGTGAATGCAACCTTCGTTCCATCATATCCTTTCCGTGTTGAAGGTTGCACAGTTTGAATAAATTGCTATGGAACACAAATCATTCTATTTCACCACCATCGAGATGATAGCCTACCTATACCATCATACCTAGAAGAAAGTCAAAACTTACCCTCCCCGCCACAGTAATACGACAGAGGTACATGTTTCGTCTTTATTAGACTCATCAGGGTACCGACATGCACCTGTTTGTGTAAAGGACAGATCGGAATGAAGCATGCAACACTGAACACGGCTTCGCCGACTTCCCGCCGGATGGCGTACATACGTTTATGCGGCCTTCACGGATTTATCCAACACGGAAGGGATATGATGGAACGAAGTTTGCATTCACTGTTCACATTTAACTTCATTTATATACGGAGTTGCATATAGTTGTACGTTTGCTGAATGTAATTTTAGCACTACAACGGCATAATGTGGATATATTCACTCCTATTGCATCTCACACATACCATAAATTTTGGAGTAAACTTAAATGCAGGATTAACCTGGGAGCAGCAGCATTAATCTCTCAAAATCTATCTCGACAACTATTCCTATTCAGGAGTCTTGTATGGGTAACTTCCAGTGACACCCTTCTACCAGCATATCATTCTCTTCTGACTTACCCTATTCTTTCCTGGGGCCATTCTTGTCATACGGATAAGGAATTTGGACAACAAAGAAAATGCATTCGTATTATTTCTGGGATTGGTTATAGAGAGGACTGTCGAAATTCGTTTAAGAATTTAAAAATTTTAACTTTACCTTGTGTGTATATTTTGCAGTATTTGTTTTACGTTAAACAAAATCATGATCTGTACAGATCACATGAAGATATTCAAAACTATTCAACAAGAAACAACAACAATCTTGTACCAGACTTTGGCTGGCTTGAGATATCCAGAAATGGTTCAAGATATTTAATAATAAACTTCTACAACTGCTTGCCAACTAGAACGAAAGCTTCTAACTTCAGTCAGTACAAAAAACATATCATGAGCTACTTTGTGCTGAAGGCGTTTTATTTTTCATTTCAGGTGTATTTTGAATCCAATTTTGCTCTATAGAGTTGTCTTTCGTCTGTTGTCAGCTTGTCTTTGTTTTTTTGAGGTAGATTTTTTCTTAAGGAAAATGAATATTGCGTAATTTTTTATTTGTACTAATGATATAACATTTGACAATTGAGTTAGTAAAGTTCAGTACTTGCTGCCTTGTACACAAAATTTTAACATTTTGTTTGACTTACTTAAAAGTACTATTTGTATATTATTACCAATAAATTATCTTATCTTATCTTAAAGTATTTACCTCCTGTATAGTCTCGTAACTATATAAAAATATAAAATTTTTCTAACAATAATGGGAAACGAAAATTTAAATAATCGGTTTAGGCCAACAGTAATTTGTAACTAATAGGTTTAAAATATGGCAGGGTATTTCACGTCACAGATTTAACACGCCAAAGTTTTAGGATGCATCTAAAGTTTTAACTGATGTGTTCTAAATGGTCTTATGTTCTAGTTCCAAAAGACTTTAGAACTTTAATGGTTATAATTAATGTCTATAATCAATTCAAGAGCCTTACAGGCTAGAATTAAAGTTTGGAGGTTCAAGAGATACAACAAAATAATATTACCAATATATTCAGACCGAGCTACTGTAAATTTGTAATGTAAACGTTTCGAGAAATACAATAGTAAGTTAAATAAGTTTTTCACATGTTTTAAAATTTTATCTTCGATTTCAGCGTTGTAGCAACCTGTCTGATGTTTTTAATTTGCCATTTTGTATTAAAACGATTTATTCAGAAATAATTGAAAAGTGCACTTTGTAATATAGCATTTTATTATTTAAAGAAAAGTGAGACACATATACATATATTTAATAATGGTATACATTTTTTTTTAAATATGAAGTAATTCATGTCTTTTCTTCTTAGTTTACACGAAGCCGATCTTTTCATCACTTTATTCTGATATTATTGATCTGGGCAAAAAATAAATGAAAAATTGTGTTTTGATGTTTTTGTAGGTGCAGGAACTAGTTCAAGAAGCAAGCAGTTAAAAGTGTTACAAAAAGTCTTATAAATACAAAATTATTTTTTCAAATTTCGTCTATCAAATTTACTTTTTAACCAGAGACTTTTGCTTAAAATTTTAAAGGATCTTTTTGATAGAAACTGTTAAAATTTTATACCATCTTATATTTCATTAAGATTCATTTGAATTATGTTCATAAAAATAAATTTGTCTTAGATTACGTGTGTTCTAGGAACCTTTATAATCCTGTTACGTTCTTCGATCCGTCCGTTCGTCTGTCAGCCTTGAAACTTCCCCATTTTGCCATAAAGTAGTACGGGCATATGCTGTTAATTAATCCAAAGACAAACGCGAAGCAAAACTGTAAAACAAAATTTAGGATACCTCCACGTAAATATGGGAAAAGTAATAGTGGAAGTTTTTCGCTTACCTCACTCAATGGGACATCATTGAATGGGTCTTCAAAGATACAGTTTAGGATGTCATATAATGTTTTATTTAGTCGCCTTTTTGCGAAATATTAGCCTGCTAGGTTGCTTACAATGTGTCTCGTTTCTTTAATTTGCCAACAGAAAATTTTAAAAATATAAAAGTGAATATTTTCCACGAAATTAATAGGCTTAAGTTACTAATTTATGAAACACAAATAAAATCGTGTCTGAATTAAAATTTTAGCTATAATGGAAACCTATGGTAATGCGTATTCGACAAACATTTGCCCGTTTTTTAAAACATTATCCATAATCATGTTTTTATTAAGTATTGTAACAATATAATAAAGAAAGAAGCGCTTCGAATCGCATTAAATATATTTTCAAAGCTACAGACAAGATGTTAAAGCTAAAACGTCATAAAATAACATCTTTATATTATGTTCATTTTTCGCCCTTCAACAGGCCGAAAAAGACGAAAAGTCGCTGGGAAAAGGGTATTGGTTATACAAGATTACTACGAAAATGCTGTCATTTTTGTTAGGGATAGAATAAATGCCAAAAAACGTGATAAGCCTGCTCTTAAACGGCTTCTTTTATGTGTAAAACATTTTATGAATAATTTGAGGATTTGAGATTAAATAAACGTTCTTTTATAAAAATAAAATATTGTAAAATTTTATGCTTAGTCAAAAATATTTTTTAGATAAATGGTTACATTTAAAATTAACAAGTCCAACACTATATGAGGTTTATTTTGAAATAGTATCAACCATGATACAGCCTTTGTCTAGAAAATTCAGTAGTAGTTTTTCCAAGAAGTTTAATGAACGATGTCAGAGTAGTTAGGTCAATGTCATGCGTTTTATAACCACCTACGTCCTCGATATTACAAACGGAATGTGTATTTTATTCCAAGGCTTGCATTTTTCTTCAATTATATTTTTTATAAATATATTATATACAGTTTTTTAAAAAAGGTCGTTTGGACTTCAAGGTAGTTAACTGGCGCAACGGTAGGATCTGCTGGATT
The DNA here is from genome assembly GCA_034092305.1 of Diaprepes abbreviatus. NCBI lineage: Eukaryota > Metazoa > Arthropoda > Insecta > Coleoptera > Curculionidae > Diaprepes > Diaprepes abbreviatus. Next base: position 2,597,365 of record JASJET010000103.1, read on the forward strand.
GGAAATGTTTCGAATGTGTCAATTTCTACTTTTCAATGAACTAACCGAATATAGTGGTGGTGTTGTGGTTGGTGAAGGTGTTTAAACAGAATGGCTCTCAACAAATCAAAAACCCAGTCTATCGAGAACCTGTGGACTCATTTTCTCTAGCAACTCACCGGACACCAGGACCACTTTGTTTAGTTTCGCAACGACTGGAATTTTTGGAAGGACCACATCGCCAACGGAAATCTGTTTTTTATAGGAATGAAGACCATAGCTGACTTTATTTTTAATGTATGTGCAATTCAATTATATCTTCAAAATTGACGATATCATTGATAATTTATCAAATTTAAAATGTGAAGCTGTTTCTCGTAATTCTTCAAAATTTCAATTACTAAAAGGAATAGAAGAGACCTATACTAATCAAAAAATAAATCAAAAATTTAACATGTTAACGAATTTTTAAGTAATAATTTAAGTTTACCAATAAATAATAAAACAGCTCAATTTAAGCCTGAGTATTTAAATTGTGTACCGCAATTTGATAGCAATCCAAATTACGTAAATTGTTATTTGACTATCTGTCCAAGATTAATTAATACATTTTGTAAACCCGAGAACCCCAACGATTTTCAAAATATTTACTTACTACGCAAAAATAGTCTTACGGACTTTTGCTGTCAATACTTGGGATAACGTAAAAGGAATTATGCAAAGAAATTTTACCGATCAACGTGACGAATCCTGTTTAAATAAAAGTGTAATAATGTTTGAGTAACAAAATAATAAAAGATCTAATCTATTTGAGGATCGAATTTTCCATATATCAATTTACTTTGTATTTTTGTTGATTTACATGAAGCAGATGACACTTCTAAAATATTCAAAAGATATCTATATAATAATTTAGCTTTAAAAACGTTTTTATCTATTTTAAAAAGAACCTCTTGGGACAACTATAGGTTGTTTGCCTCCAACAGACTTTCCTGCAGGCTTACAATATGTAACGTCAGAATATAATATCAACTATTTCCAAAATTTTAATGTTAAGCCTACTATTCAAAAATAAACTAACCAGAATTCTAGGTCCATTGTTAATAATTCAAATAATTCATGTACATTTTAGACACCAATATCTAGGCCAAACTTAAGTCATTTTAATGCGCATACCTCGCATAACCAATTTAGTAAATCATATTTTCCATCGCAACTGATTTCCGTTAGACCCAACTATATTTATCCCCATAAATGTTCTCTTCATTCTGAGTTATTTAGTAAACCACAACAAACAAACGTATTTAAATCTAATCCAAACAAACCACTGCCTCGACCTCCCTCGATGTCAATGAGCACGAGACAAACTTCAAATAATTCTCGACTAAACGTCCAAAATGCTTCTAATTCTCAACAAAATATTTTTTTGTTCGAAAAACTTTATAACCCAGAAACAAATCAGATGTCCCAATACGACCAAAATAATCAATAATAATACCGAAATATACAGCATGAGGAAACAAATTATTTTGCGAGCAACCCCTTAGCCGAATATGACGAAAATGACCCTTATATGCAGGAGCAATATCCTATTGATAACGAAGATAAAGATATAAATTTTCAGCAAGTTGTCATGGAACCCAACAAGATGTAAACTCCCAAATTATTTCCTTTAATATGACTTACTCCAGTAAGTTACCGTATGTTGTATTCCCTGAATATAATATAAAAATGTCAATCGCCTCCGGCTCAACAAGATCTTTTATTGATCTTAATATAGCAAATATTTTTTTTCCGAATTCTATTCTCAATGATCAATTTATGGACACTACAGTTTTTCAACAATCGGTACATAAACATAGTACCCCCTTCTAAAATATTTAATTGACTCGCAAATAAACGTTTTAAGTTTTATCTATTCAAATGTCATCACGTATTCGATGACTTTTTGGGTCTCGAAAACTCAAAATTTTTGCAAGCTACTATAATTTCTTATAAAGGACTTTTAATAACACCATATGCTTGAATTAAGTTACAGTTTTATAAAACCAAACTAGAGCTTAATAGTATCACATTATCTCCTAAATCTGAAGAAGTTGTTAAAGTAAAAACTGAATCCAAAACGATGAAATTATAATCTCGCAAAAAGAAACACATATATTTGAAATCCCTAATCAATATTTGCGGGAAATGGTTTTTCATTAATAATTTTGAAGAATACCTGTAGTTCAGTCACCTTAGATTGTACCGAACCACTTTGCGTTGAAAAAATTTTTAGAAATGAAATCCAAAATATCGATCTGAAAAACTTAAACGAATCATAAACTCCTAAATTCGACCCTTCTTACATTCGTACTGATCATTTGGACATTCAGGAAAATGGACTAAAACTTCAAATGTATGGAAGGTGTCTTCCAACATATTCTATAAGAGAAATGAGCTCTTACTCTTACCAGCAAAAGTAAACACCAAAATGTCAAAAACTCCAAGAGGAATTAGCAACTCCTACGCCAAAAGTAACTAGAAACTGTACTAAAATTATATTCGACAAACCAATAAATATTAAAACGCCGCAATATGAATATTTCCAAAATACTGAAACATCAAAAACTTTTTTAGCAATTAAAAATTCTTTGGATCTAATTCTTGATTTAAAAACCTCGGGTGTACACAAAACTAACTATAAAAAACAAAAAAAAAACTGAATAAAAGACGCGCAAAACAATCAAAAATTGTAAAATTAGGAAAAAAGGAACATCAAATTCCCGTACAAAATTTCAGAAAACCACTTTGAAAAAAATATCTTAAGTTTTATAAAAGAATATATAACGCTCACTAAATTATATCTGAATACTGATTCTTTTAATTATTATCAGTAACATTTTATCCCTATTTGGTACTAGAGTATGTTTAAGATTGTTTTACTGCGAACTAAATATGTATTAAAAAATCAATTGCATTATTCCTACCGAGGCCAACTTTGTCAAGGAATATTACCCGTATAGTATATTTGCCATAAAGAAAATGTGGAAGAAATTCGAGTAAACAGCCCCTATGTACTCACACTATTGGACTCAAATAAAGACACCTCCACCTGAAAGCAAACCAAAGTAATTACGCACCCCGTAGCAAATCAACTGGATAACAGAAGTCAATGGATCTTGGTTTTGCATCACAAAGAACCAATTAAATTGCACTGTTGTAATCAAGAAGAAAGCCTTAATCTCTTTGAAACTTCTCTTATTCAAGTTCCATTAAAATGCATAGTCACCACCAAAGAAAAAGTAATATCCAATGAACAAAAACTGGTTAAAACGATTAGTCAGCCAATATTATTTCCGGATTAACATTTACAAGAATTAAAGTTAGATAGGCTTTATACATTAAAACATCAAATAATTAAAGACCAACAGTAGTGAGCATTACCCGATTCGCCCAATCCCCCACTCCTTGACTTTGACCTTGTCCGCGGCTCTGACCTCGCCCATTGGCCATGATATTCGACCTAGGGTTAGGGATCTTGAAATGGGTTTGACCTTGCAAACTCTTCTATAAAATTATGTGAGTCTATTTACATTCCTTAAGTGTGAAATATCAGATACGGAACTATCTAAAGAAAAAATTATAAAGCAGGTCCGCAGAGTAATTTGTTTATATCAGAGTAATTTAAAAAGTTTGTGTGATTTTGAAGAAAAGGATCTAGCATTTATTCCTCTCAAATATTAAAAACTTATATTGATACATTGAGTTTACAGCAAATTTGGGATAAACTGTCATCATATTGGTATGACAAGAAACTACAGTTAAGCTTACCCTGTTACATTCACTATGAACAAATATATCGTCATTATATAGATGGGCAACCACCAGCAATAAAAAAGTGTGTGAGTGTAAACATAAGTGAATAATTTGGATAGTGATTTGCAACAGACAGAAAAAAAATTGCGCGAAGAGTTCACTGAAACGGCAAATAATTACTGCAATTATATAATGAAAAGTCGAGCAGAATAGGCGTCGCGCTGTTGTGATGTGGCTTTTGAATATGAAAAGACTGTGAATGCATGTAATAAATATTGCAGTAAAACATTAAATTTACTAGACTTTGTTTGTGAAATAAAAAAGTAGGGGTTTAGTGACTGTTTGGAAAAACTGATTAGTTTCATTGCAGATCCGGTTATGTTAAATGAAATTAGAATGTAGGACTTCAGTTTAACTTAATAGTAGTTAATATGGAAAGTTTAGTGAGAGAAATGTACGAAAAAGTTTTAATTTCTGCAGCCTGTTCGGAATTTTACGCATATGAAATGCAAGATTCGGAGGCTCAGGATTTTAATGTATTTTTTAAGTAAATGGACGATGTTGAAGTGTGTATTTTAGCGAGTATTGTAAGAATTTTTTAATAAATTAAAACGAACAAATATTATCAAACAAATTTAGGTTTAAATGATTATGTTACATATATAGAAGAACGACAGAAAAATGTCTATCAATAAAATACATAAAATGTAGTTATTTGTTTCATTATATTTTGACCTTAAAGTTATCCTTATACCAATTTAAATGTGTGACGTTATTTGACCTTGAATACTCGTCCCACTATTTCTACCGTTAAGCTACCCCCACCATTGTTACAATTCGGCCTTGAAAACTCGCTATGAAGGTTAGTGGGAAAAGAAGTGACTTCAAACAGTCGCAGATATCAGTGGCATAAACATCAAATATTGTGTTCGTGTAGTGTTCTGAAAGTGCTTTTATATTCACGGTAATTTTTGGATTTATACATCATTCTTTCAATCATGAGTATTGCAAAAAAACTCTAGAAGATGAAATTAATGAAATGTTCAGCAAAGATTTCGAGGTTTTAGAGAGACAAGGTTACCGAAATGATTGTGGGCAAAGTGTATAAAATTGTAAAGATGGATTCAATGACTACACGATTTGGTAAAACTCTTTTAGTGGCTTTACACGATGACGGTGATAATAGTACATTTGAGACTTTTTTGCCTAAACGGGTGGCCGAAACACTGTCTGACGATATTGTAGATATTATGAGTAAAACTAAAGGGAAATACACTCTAACTTATTTGGGGCAGGGCATTAGAGTTTTTGGAAACAATACTCGAACATTATTACGTTTTGGCTCATTTGAGTAAATTGTATGTAAATTGTTTAAAAAACAGGATGTAATTAAATTTAAAAGATAGTTGCACATGTCAGAATACTTACGCGTGTTCATTATTTCTGTTAAAGATGTCTGCTGATGCGACGACGACCGTCAACGAATGTGTAGATAGATATATATTTTGGTTGGGAAGAGAATTAAGAAATATGGCTCACGATATGTTAGATAGCGCAAATGATTGGCCACATGTTGAGGCAACCAAAGATCAATATAAGAACGAGATCAGGGATGCAATCAATTTTGTGGCTAGGGCACACTTGTGTGACAAATTTTTATATGGTTCCATAGACATGGATACATTTTATGCTGAAATTGTTGAAGAAGAATTAAAAGAATATCTCGTTAATATTTCACATATACCTGGTGAGCTTGCTGCAAAATATGAATTGGTTCATTCAACAGCAACAGCCCAATATGTTTTCGATCGAAATAGTGTCGGATGGGATAGAATTTTGAGCAACGAAAATGAAGACATGAAAATTAATTTTTTATCATTTTTGTATTTGTATAGCTGTAAATAAATATTTGTTTCAATCACAGTTTTGTTTTATTTCTTTTATAAATATACCAACCCAGTAGATCATAGTTAGTGTTTCTTTTTTTCAGCTGAAATATTTAGTATAAGTAGAGCAAATAAAAATAAAATAGTTTAGTTAAGATTAAAAATGAGTCGAGCAAACAACCTAATTGATAAATTTAGTCGTCAGAAATATAATAAAAACTATCATATATTATCCGGGCTATCTGAGCAGTATCATATGGGTGGAAAAACCATAACCAACTTAGGCGAAACTAAAGATGATGACGATGCTGTGACAAAAAACTTTGTTAATAGAAACTTTTACAATTTTGCAGTTGTAATATGTGACATATTTAACAAGGATGTCTTCCCCATGATATACAAAAATAAGAGTGAGCTTTAAACAAAAATTGAAGTTATTCAGAAAATACTCTATTATCAGACTTTCAATGACTCATTAAGCGCACTATCGTACAGCTCGACTTCAAAAAAATCTAAAAAAAGGGAAAGCAGGTTAAAGAATAGGAGAACGCAATCCGATTGGCATAGCCTTGAAGATAACGTCGTAGTCGTCGGTGAATTGGATCTTCCCTCCAAGAATATTGAAATGTCATTTATGTGTATGATGTTTTATTACCATTGTTATTGATGATGAAAATTGAAATAAAAAACTTTGTATTACTATATATTGTGTATTTATTTTAAATTAAAATTATAGTTATACAATATCTTATTTAAACAATATTAGATTTATCTATCCAAGAGTTGAAGTGGTTAGGAAATTCTAGCCATTTGACAAACAATTGATCGGTGTCATTTTTCTTACGTTGTCTAAGGACGTTTTCTACTAGATAAACATCAGGACTGCTTGTTTTTTGTAGTTCTGACTCGTAAAAACACCCTCTTATATGCTGGCCTTCTAACGATTCCAAGAAGTATGTAGGTGGATTTGTAACGTTAACTTTTACAATTGTAAATAGTTTAGTTGACCAAGAGGGCGTATATCCTTTCTCGAATTAGCTTTTGTACTTGCTAATACGCACAATGTCAACCATGGAAAACTTAAAATTTTTAGGTACAATTTTTCAATAGCAGTATGCTTTAATTTGCGTTTCTTTTTGCACATCTGCCGGCTTCATTCCAATGGTGCGATGTTTCGAATGGTTATAGGCTTTTGTTACTGCCGATAATATATGTATCCATTTGTAAGATCCTTTTGCCGAAAATTGTTTATATAAATTGTTTTTAAGAGTTATTATGACTCGCTCAACAATTGCAGCTTTCTTTATGCTGTAAGTGGAATAATGATTTATATTATATTTTTTCATCAGGGCTTGAAAGTTACTATTATAGAACTCTTTTCCTTGATCACTTTGCAAATTTGTTCGTGTATATGATGCCTCTTGAATGATGCTTATCTTCGCACTAGTAACTTCCGTACCTGTCTTGTTTTTTATCACTTTTTCATAGACAAATTTAGAGTAGCAATATATACAGATCAAAATATAACCATAACCATCGTTTTCTTAAGCATACCGTAGCATTTCAGCAAAATTAATTTGTCACAAATCTTTGCATCCTTTTATTATCGTTCGCCTTCGTATAAAATTTTTTCTAGCCGTTCAATGTAGTTCATTAACAATTTTGGTTTTTTCTAGACTGGGCTCTATATTATTAGTATTATTAAGGGTTCTGGACCGAAGGAAGAACTGAAGAATATCATTAATATTGAGCTTAATATATTATACCTTCTTCTCGTAATTCCTGATTGATTGACATAATTTCATTTTCATGCCCAGTGTGTCCGGCTATTTTGGAAATCCACAACAAACGTAAATGGTCTAACTACTCTTTAGCTTTGTTCCAGTAGACATATTGAAATGTTTTCGAAGATAATTTTTTTTTGTGGGTAACTGTAATTTTTCGGAGAGATTTTTTCTTGTAACACCACCACCTAATTTTGTGTGCATCATCGGAGGTTTAATAATTCGTAAATATTTGTTCCATTTGCTGTCCAATAAACCATCACTTTTTTTATAATTTTTGTAGACAGTATTCGTGGATTTCAAAATTTCCTTGTACATTTTAAGTTTATTATCACTTAATTGTGTTTCCTTGCCTAAACTTGGGGATGTTTTCAGAAATAATAAGTCATAAAGTGCCGGTGATCCATCGTATTCTGCAAAATTTTTCCTCTTTTTGTATAAGGCAATATTTCCATTTGGAAAACGCACCTCTAAATTACCGATAAAATTTTTGGTACGATCTGTTTTGAAACCAAAACGTACACCGTATACATTATCGTATAGAGATGGTTTTGAACGTTATCCTTTCAGGTGTGCGTTTAAAGTATCGGAAGTTGTGGTGTCAACGGATGCGAGAGATGTATTAGTTGATGTCAAGGGTATATCAAACACTGATTGGCTAATATCCTCTTTTGAAATGCGATGCTGCTGCTGCTGTTGAATAGGTGTGGAGGTTTGAAACGAATGTATAGGTTTGGGGAAAACCTGATTTTTGAGTCGACTGCACTGATGTACTGGGACTATGTGACTTTGTAGCTGGATAATGTTGCTGTTGTTGTTGTTGTTGTTGTTGCTGTTGACGTTGCTTGACCACATCAGATATAGTTGTCAACGGCTTAGAAGTGGGTTCATAAAACTTTTCCAATTCCACAACATGAAATTCTTTTGCCGCTTTAATTTGTTTAAATTTTTTTCTGACGGCATTGGTAGCTTCCACTAGTTTACGTTTTAAGTCGATCGCGTTATTCATGATGTTAACAAGGGACGTTTCAACAATCAAATGAATAGTTTCTCTTATTATTACAGTAATATATAGCTATCAAATCCTTTGCGGTATCTTCCCGATTTCACATCACTGTCTTTATCAATTACTAAAAATCCTTACTTATTATCCCAACGTTTTGAGCACATTTCTTGAAATTGAGTAAAAGTTAGATCTGGTGAAACGTGGTAGAAAAATATGTGTTTCATATTCAACTCATCTTGTTTAAACATAATAATAAAATTGGCATTGTCTCGCACAAGCTGTTTAGGCACTCGCGAATATGTTTGCGCTAGGTAAAAGAGTCGATATTTTTATGACGTCCCATGCTAAAGTACGATCTTATAACATCTTGTTTTTCACATATAACATCATCAAAGATAAATATAGAGTTTAGTTTTGCATCGGACGGTTCCACAATATTACTGGAATCACTAAATACATAGTAGCCTAAACCTTTGATGGGTGCTAAGATTTTCCTTAAATACTCATATTTCGGTTGATACAGAGATTTCGAGTACATATAGACATTTTCGAAACGTAGCCCAAGGGGGTGTGTAAGCAGCGAAACCATGACATTACTTTTTCTACAATTAGATGGACCAATTAACAGACCGCGAATAGAGGAAGGAAGTAGAGGACCGTGTCTTTTAATTATTTTCTTGTCAAATCCAAGTCCGACTTTTTCATCGAGATTGTCAATAGGAAGTTTTTGTTTAAGATCGATATCGCGCATCGTAGGAAAATTTGATATTTTATAGGCAAATTTTCACAAAAACTGTCATTCAGATGCCGAGCGTCAAACGAAGTCGACGGTCTCAAGTTTTCAATAAAACTGGACACGGTATAGTGAATTCGTTAGTAAATAAATTACAATTTGAGGTACACATTCCCGGTTATCAATATTGCGAACCCGGAACAAAAGTAATAAAACGTGTAACAAGAGGTGATCCGGGCATTCATCCTTTGGATGCCGCATGCAAAAAAACACGATTTAGCCTATTTACATAACAAAGACAACATAAGTGCAAGACATCGAGCGGATTACGACCTCGAACAAAGTGCTTGAAATAGGGTAAAATCTAAAGATTTCAGTTTAAGTGGAAAAACAGCAGCCTGGTTAGTTACAAACATTATGAAGACAAAACAGCGTTTTGGTATGGGTGTGTACCATCATCATAATCATTACAAACAAGAAAAATATCTGAAATGGCACACGTCGTACAAAAGCGAAAGGTGTCAATAAAAGTCGACATGTTCGGAAAGTCAGTTTTGGAACAGCTATTTGACAAGCAGTTCAAAAGGAGTTATTAAAAGTCGGAAGAAAAAATATGTTGGAAAAAAATCTCATGAATGCATCTTAAATAGCTCTGTTGGCAGCACGTATATCGGTAAAAGCGGCAGGTGGCAAAAGGAAGGTTCGTACACCGGAAATAATACCGATTCCTAAAACTGGCGGAATATTCCCATTAATACCAATTTTTGCTGGGTTATCAGATTTGGTTTCATTAGCCTGTGGGGCAGCGAGAATTGGGCGTGCCGTAAAAGCTGCAAAAAAAGCGGTGAAGATAAAACCGGTGCCGGCCTATATTTGAAATCGAAAGGAAACGGTTTGTTTCTAAAGCCATAATTTTCAAGATATTATACTAGATATCGCCAAAAGTTACATATATATCGAAGGAAAGTTTAAATCCATAGACGCAATAAAAAGATGTTTTTTTATCAAATAATGCCCTCTCATTTTTGTTCGATGAAATTCGCTACGAGATGGGAGGTGAGCAGGTCGCCGTGGTTCGTAAACCTGGAGTTACAACGACATTAAAAACCATGGTTTCATTCGGAAGTTTGCAACAAAGATTTCTCATGACATGCGGATGGGGTCTTGACGGAGCAAACCAAGATATCGTAGTAACGTATTCTCCGGGAAATTACCTTTAAAATATCTTATGGGATTCGCCAAAGATTATACAAAAGGTGTTTTCAATGTAAAACAAGAGCTTATTATGATTATAGCTCGCACTTTTACCAGTTGTTATGTCGGCGAAGTAGACGCCGAAATTAGTATCGACAAAATCGAATGAAAAATTCGTCACATCATTCCAAACGACAAGCAAAAATTGAAAATATTGTCTCGCATTAATAAAGGTAGAAACAATGCCAGTATTCAAATGGAATATCGTAAATGGGATCTGTACGAATTGCCAGCTTTAAGGCAAACATCTTCCGACGTATGGGCCTTGAGAACGAGCACAAGTCTAGAAATACCGCTCTATATAATCGTTGGATTTCAAGACAGTAATAATTGTGACAAAATAGAAAGAAACGCAACACAGTTTATCCACGGCGACGTATGCCATATTAGACTATATCTGAATTCGACCGTTTATCCCTACGAAAGATGGAAGTTAGATTTCGCCAAGAAACTGTACGCAACAGCCTATTACAATTATGAAAACTTCCAATGCAGCTACTACGGGCGCGAAATAAACGATCCAGTGATGACGTTTGCCAAATATATGAAAAACCCCGTTTTTATTATCAATTGCAGTCATCAACCACAGGCAATTAACTCATCGATATTGGAGTTCCAAACCTGAAAGAATAAATTCCCGAAAGACACTAAAGTGTATGCGTTAATTATTCACAATTCATTTTTTAGTTATAATGTATTAAACGTTTCAGTGACCAACAAATCTATATTTTAATGTAATTATCCATTATATGTAACACAAAGTAATGTTAAAATATGGAAGGTCAATTAATAAATTTATAAAAAGTCAAGTAATAGTTTTATATTTATCTGAAACCCAATAAAAAAAAGTGGATTCTCTTAAGAAGGGAGTACGGTAGTTTAGATAAGATGGGGTTTATTTAGTGGAAAAAAGTACTAAGATAACGCAAAAAAAAATTTTTAGGGAAAATATGAACACAACAATTTAAAAAATTTGTAGAAAAGTAACGGTTAGGAATAGGGAAAAATTATGGGAAAAAATTATAGAGCAGGTCGTATACCATAAGCAAGCATTTTTTCCGACAATAATAAAGTAAAAAAATATTTTTTTCAAAAATTAGTTAAAATGATGAATGCGCGCTAAAGCTGAAGAGTTGGAGCAAAACAATATTAGGAAATTAGAAAGAGATTTTTTTTCTACATATTATAGTATTTTTTAAAATTCGAAAAGGTGAAATTTGAAAAAATGGGTTAGGAAAGCTTAGTAATTTGGATTTTTTAAAGCGTCGTAGCTCGGGAACCGTTCAAGATAGAGAAAAATCAAAAGCACTTTAACTACCTAGAATTTTGAGGAGAACGCAATGGTGTAATTTTTTTTTGAGGAAAATGGCGAGTGCGCGCTAAAGTTGAAGATTTAGAGAAAAACGGTATTGGGAAATTTGAGAGAGAATTTTTTTCTACATATTGCAGTGTTTTTCAAAATTCGGAAAGGTGAAATTTGAATAAAAGGGTTACGACAAGTTGGTAATTTGGATTTTTTAAAGCTCTGTAGCTCTCCGTTCAAGATAGAGAAAAACTAAAAGCACATTTATTACCTAGAATTTTGAGGAGAATCCAATGATGAAAAAAAAATTTGAAAAATTTAAGGAAAAAAAATAGAGACCACAAAAATCCAAAAATCAATAGATAGGAAGTTTGACCGGCGGATGGGGTTATCGGAAAGTTGTAGGGGGCGTTTTTTTTGTTACCTCCCCACCTTCTAAATATGCAGCAAAATAATTGTTAGGAATATCAAAAAAAAGTTATTTCGAACAAATATAGAGGAAGTTCAGTACTTTATGTTAGAAGAGTGGAGGGGGATAGTTTATGTCTAAAGAACAGAGATACGGTAATTTATAATATCATGTTTTTCTCAAACATGTATATTGCATATACGCACACCACCTTACCCTCACCAACTTTCTTGAATGTATATAGGAGCGGTATTCGAATTATTTCATCATTACACATTCGACCGTCAGGATGGAAGATACCCCGAAGAAGAATATTGCAGGGGTATCGCACGAGGACCAGCACCTTTGGCACCGCCGGCAACGCCAGCACCGACGGCACCATCAGCAACGCCGATACCACTAGCGATGGCGACACCGCCAGTACGGATTTGGCAGCCCGAGGTCCAGATGCAACTAAGAAGAAAACCAAGGGCTGTCCCTAGGTCGGTGTTAGTATCGTTGGGTATTGTTCCACAGTAGATACCCGACCCTCCCCTCAGGCCCTTTTAGGGCCACAAAAACGGTCCTTTTTAGGATCACATTAAATTTTGATCGTACTTTAGTACTCATCACTTATGGGGCGAGATATTCATTTAACGACGATTTGTCTCGTCGCTTAATTGTCAAGTTTCTATTAGTTTTTTTTTGTATTCTTCACGAAATGTTAGGAATTAGTCTTATTTTCTAATTAAAAAAAATTAATTTCCGTGGTTTTAAAAAAAAATCGATAATTCTATAAGCTCTTACCAATAAACAACATTTAGAACACGCTGGTGGAATGGGAGTAGTTTTATATAACTGAGGCCGGGCCAGTTACACAGTCATATTTACTTCAACTTTCATATCGCTAACATGAAAGAAGACCTGGAGGACTTCGACGACGACGTGGACTTTGAGATTGACTTCCTATGTTGGGACGACTTGGATGAGCCAATTCCACTGTTCTATGACCACGATCCTGGTCTTGTGGAGTTGGACGACGTGTATGACTGGAGGCTTCAGCGCCTCAAAGATGACAGTCCGCAGCCAGAGCCGGACTCAACGGAGGACGCGGTGTTGGAAATTCCAACATCGCCGACGCTCAAAGATCCCCAGGGTCCTTGCGACTCTTTGAGCTGGTGGTCTGTCGATGAGGACGTACCACCATAAGCCTCACACTCTCCTCAGCCCTCAAGCACAAAACAACGGTCCTTTTCCGGACCACGGAATACTTTGATCGTAGTTTTAGTTCATATTAGTACTTTGTTACTAATATTGTATTTATAGAACATACAATATTGGATACAAAGTATTAAATTTTAGGTGCTGGTGGAACCCGGCAAAGTCGTTCGTTCATATATGAGATCACATACAACTCTGGTCCCAATACGTAATACGACATTTGTCGTTATCCCCACCACTTATTTGTCTCCATATGTACGATCACCAATACTTATTACAATCATTCGAAATCAAGATGCCCCATGAGCAAGATGAACCAATTCAATGTTCGGTTGTAGATTCTACGACGGACGATTGTCGTGAATAGGAGTCGGATGGTCCCAGATAGAATAACCTCTGAGACTTTATAGTCCAATGGGTGGAAAGCAACGCCACCGATTAAGGGCCATGCGACTCTACAATACCATAAAAAGTTGCATGTTTCTGCAACAAAACTGTCCTTTTCAGGGCCACAAAATACTTTGATCGTAGTTTTAGTTGGTTATAATACTTTGTAACCATTATTTTATGTTTTTTTTTTCATAAAAAACATACAATATTGAAATGCAAAGTATTAGAAGTTCTGGCGACAAAACCTGAACTTCTTAAACCAAACCATGTTTTAGCATAGTTGTAAATATTATCAAAACTAATTACAGCTATGCTAAAACCTGGTTTTAGCGGAATATTGGCAATTTTTGTTACTACCGAATATTATGCGGGAAAGATGCTATACGAAATAAAACACCAAAAAGTATATTTTCAAGCAATTTTTTTATTTTATATTGTTACGAACTTTATAGCGTAGTACATTTCATAGCATTAGTTTGTGTGTGTAGTTTGTAGGGTTTTAGGTATGTTTTCTAATGTAACGAACTTTCTAGCGATTTATATTTTATAGTATTAGTTTGTGTTTATAGTTTATAGGGTTTTAGGTATATTTTGTACGAGTTCATAATTTATTTAATTAATTTTACCTTTGTTAATTTCCTCAGGAAACGTCTATAAAAGAAGGTCTGGAACTTTTTAGAGAATTCTATTTCCTTATTTTTAACATGGAACGCCTATGATAGAAGGTCAGTGTGTGTTCGAAGATCGGCCGTCCGGAACAATATATAAAAAATATATATTTGTAAAAAAACATTTGTTAAAATATAAAAATCTGTTTCTTTTTATTAATCTACATAATTCATTTACAAAACACATCTACAAACTTAATACTATAAACTATAAATTAATACTTATAACTACTTAACATCTACTGCACAACTTATCAAAGTCTGCCAATTGACTTTTGTGCCGCTCACGAGGATTTTTTCTAACTGATAATTGTTTTTATATGTCGAGTAATTGTTTTTCTAGTTCACTTATCGCACTGTCGTTCTCACTAAATTTATTCATCAAGTCTTTTTTAATTTTTAACATGTCTGATAGTTTTGTCTTTTGCTAGCTGGTAAAGCCTTCAGCCCACTCCGGTTAGGATGTCGCAGAACATTTTGAAGTATCAGTTTCGTTCAAGGACGAAGACGATGAAACATTAGATGTCTCATTGCCTTCATAACACTGCTTAAACCGCCTCTTTAATGGTTTGCGGTATTCCAATATCGGAGACAGAGGCGCATCAGTCTTCGCTGGTAGAGGCTTTACCTCCGACACTTCCACTACACTGGCCGGTATTGGTGGAGTTGCTCCATCGTCGCCTTCTATTATCTTGACTTCCACGGACAATGGTTCTATCGGTAGCGGTGGTGGTGATGGTGTTGCCAAGAAATCGGGTAGCGGTGCGGGTCTCTTAGGTTTCTTGAAAGTAAATTTCTTTCTAGACTACCCTACACCTTTAATCGCCGAATAAAATGTTGTTTTATCGGCGATTTCCAATTTCGGCATCATCAAGAGCTTCTGCAATTTTGAAGCTCTTGGAGAAGGTGCCCGATTTGTACGCGACGCTTTTCGCACAACCACACCACTTAGAACTTTTATTTTAGCCTCCTTCTCCTCACTCCAACTTTGAAGAAATTCCGCCGCCGTCTGCACCAATTCTTCATCCCGACCATCGTTGAGGGCTTTGTCTTCGGCATCCTCTTGCTTCTGGTGCCGGTCCTCGAAGACCCTTGGAGTTTCCACTTCCAGACCACTCATGTTTTCCAACATATGGAATCCGCAACTCACATTAAGTCCATCCAAAAGTAAACTGACACTAGGTGCTCTTGAAGACATCTTCGTTTTTTTTTCTTGCTTTACTTCGACTTGTACTTTCTACTGTACTGGTGGCTGTTCTGACGAACTGTGAAGAGCTCTAGCCAGCGAGTCTGCTTTTATCTCTATTTCCCCCAGTACACCACCTTTATTCCTTTTGTTTGATGCATCAAGCATGTCTTGTCGAATGCAAGGCTAAGGCCAAGACCCACGTAACCGACAATGCCAAGGTCGTTTTCGAGGTTGTAATTTTCAAGGATATTTTTTTTTGTTCCTGTCAGGGTTATTTTAAAAAATAACATATAAATATAGTACTAAACTTGTCAGATGCAAAGCAAAGGTCAAGGTCAAAGTAACCGACAATGCCAGGGTCATTTTCGAGGTTGTAATTTTCAAGGATTTTTTTTGTTCCTGTCAAGGTTATTTTAAAAAGTAACACATAAATAGAGTACAGCGTTTGAAAAGTACAACATATTCAAATGTCATGTTGCCAACTGATGAACAATTTGGTGAAGCAGCCAAAACATACAGGCATATACCAAAAGCTTCTTGATTAACTTGTCACCATTGTAAAAGACAAGGTATCTGCTGGCGGAATGATCTTATATACGATTTCAACTACATTGATCTTCTCAGGGTCAAATTTGTACAATGCGGTTTTGTGGACTAGTTTACTACCAGGACATGGACATTAATCAACGCGCCATCCAGAGAAGAAATTGGGTCAGAGAAGAAGCTTACCTGTACAGAAAAAATTAATTTATGTATTTTATTTCTTTATTTTTTATTTTTTTTTAATAATAAAAAGTAAAGTTAATTTTTTTGTTATATTTTCATTTTTTTACCAATAAAGCAATAATAAAATGAATCTGTATGTGTAATTATTAAAAATTACCTAAAATACGTTTTGCAATCCATATTTTTCTGCATAATCTGTTTATTAATGAAATAGAATCATATATTAGGGTGAAATGTAATGGTTTCAAATCAGTCTCAAATAACAATGTCAGAAGTAAACACCATTGATAAGTTCGGTTGCAAAAAAAAATTTAGGGATTTTAACTTTATGCGCGAACCTTCAGGAATAGGATTTAAACTTACGCCTAATGAAGATTATGACATGGGAAGCAAAAGATTGTGCTACTTCTTAGCGGAACTTCTTGAACGAGACGAGGCGGTCACACGAAGTTATGTTGATAATAACCTTGCTCAGTGTATGCAAGATGCGCAGAAAACTTTACATGAATCAACAATTGTTATTAAAGATATATTCAAAAACCAACTTGAAGGTTATGTACGCAAGAAATTAATTGAAATTTCTCAAGAACTTAGAGGATACATTGATGACTCTGTTATTGCAGGATATGAGCTTAGACAAGACGAATTCAGTGATGAACTTTATTCTAGAATGTTGAAAATTGAAAAGACTATGAAGGATCTTGCCAACAAAATTGCTCCACTTTAAACATTTACTCGTGGACCTGTGCGTTAAATTTACTGTTAAACAAATTTTTCAAAAATAACTTTGTCGTTTGTTATGTGTCAATACTTTATTATATTTATAATTTTTAAAAAAGGTTGAATAAAAAGCGATCAACTAATAAATACATGTTTTTTACTTAAAAAAAAAATTACAACACTATCGCCATACATTAATGTTGTATGTTCAATGAAACTAATAAAACCAATACAAAAAAATGAAATATGGATTTTCCAGATTACGTGCTGTCCTGACTTAGAAAGGATTCCAACACAGTGACTAAATTTGTCATATTTTTTTCCGGGTCTGTTTTGTAAAAATCTATGTCTGCATGTCCCCAAGGTAGAGTTTCGGTTGAATTCGGAATTACATAACGATTGTCATCGCTATGTGATAATGCTACTTTATTTATTATGTTGGTATAAATGTTTTGTAGTTCACTTCTAAATGTCTTCATCTTTTTTAATATCAAACCACCCCATTCAACAATTCTTTGGTAGTCTTTCTGATGAAGGTCTTTCTGTATAAAAGATTTTTTGATACCTTTGGCTTTTTTAATTCATTATTAATAGACTTTACATAACAAGCCTTCGCGCCGGTACCATAAAAACTTATTATCGGGTCACCAGATAACCCATCTTTAATTTTACCTACAGCATTACTTTTAATTATGTTGAAATTATTTATTTCAGGGTAATTTGATATATCAAATTTTTCGGAGCTTTCCGCTGTAAGTAACGAAGGATCATCACCAAACTTGGATCTAATAAAATTATAATAAAAATCGTATATTACAGTCTTTGATATATATAATATGGAAAATCCGATATAAATTGGTTTATTGTATAATATTTTAAATTTATTCATATGTACAGCAACAAAATTTTTGGTAAATATCGAGGTACTTTTGAAATTGGGACAGGATATTAATGCTCTAGCTCCACTTTTGCCTACACTGTTTTCCCAATGCGTTACTATTTTTATGTCCTTTCGATTTTCCACATTTTCCATAGGTTTGCCAAAAATCGCGTTGAAAATATGTTAAAAGACAGGGTGATCTGCTTGGAGAGTCGCTGATTGCACGGGTGACTGGGGGGTGTCCGCAGGGGGAGTCCTCTCCCCACTGCTTTGGAACCTAGTAGTGGATGGGCTTTTGCGAACCCTGAGTAGGGAAGGTCACTCAGTACTGAGATATGCAGATGACTTGGTAATCTTAACCCAAGGCAAATTTAATACAACAGTAAGAGAGAGGGCTCTTAAAGTCGTAGAAAGATGGGTAAGGCAGGAGGGACTCAATATAAGTTCCCAAAAGACTGTCCTAATCCCCTTCACAAAACGGAGAAGGATAGAGGATCTCGGTCCCATCATCCTCCAAGGAAACACAATACCACTTTGCAGAGAAGTAAAATATCTGGGGGTGATTTTAGACTCCAGGCTGACCTGGAACAAGCAAGTGGAAAACATAACCAGAAAATCGGAAACAACTCTTATGACTGTTAGAAGATTATGTGGGAAAACATGGGGTCTCTCACCGGAAATGGTACATTGGTTATACACCAGTGTTGTGAGACCAGCCATCACTTACGCAGCCTTGGTCTGGTGGCCCAAGGTAATGCAGATAACAACCATGACAAAGCTGAGTGGAATATAAAGGGTCACCTGTCTGTGTATTACTGGGGCCATGAAATCAACCCCCACTTCGGCAATGGAGTGTATTCTGGATCTGCCTCCGCTACACATAGTGATTCAAGCAGAGGCAAGAATGGGACTCCACCGACTAAATCACTCAACATTAAAATCGCAAAGGACGTTGTCAGGACACAAAAAAATATGTAAAAAAATCAAGAGCCCTGAGTTGAAAATGGACACAGACCATATGAACTCGAGCTACCGTTATAATATACCGTTTGAAGTCACAATAGAGGATCGAATGGCAAGTAAAAGAGAAAAACCGGAAACATTCTCAGGTGCAAGTATCTGGTACACTGACGGTTCAAAAACTGGGTACTGGAGCTGGGATATATGGGCTACAACTGGGGAAGGAATTAACCCTTCCCCTTGGGAAATACCCAACAGTATTCTAAGCAGAAATATACGCAATCTTACGGTGCGCGGACGAGATAAACAGGAGAGCTTACAAAGGGAAGCAAATCCTCATTTACTCTGACAGCCAGGCAGCCCTAAAAGCCCTCAAGGGCCAAAAGGTATCATCGAGGCTGGTTTGAGAATGTCAGAGTGAGCTGGGAATTCTGGCAAAAGACAACAGAGTTATGTTAAAGTGGGTACCAGGACATGAAGGCATACATGGAAATGAAAAAGCTGACGAGCTGGCTAGAGCAGAGTCGGTATCTCAATACATGGGTCCAGAACCGGCCTTTGGGGTGCCGCGGTGCGCGGCCCGGGAAGCAGTCATAAAATGGATTAAAAAAAACATAAAAACCACTGGATGACCAGACAGGGTTTACAACACAGCAAGCTATTTATTGGGAATCCTGACCCGAAACTGGCAAGGAAATTACTACAAATGAGTAGGAACTAATTAAGGACTATTACGAGTATAATGACGGGACACATGGCCATCAAAGTACATCTGAATAGAATGAATCTATATAAGGGAAACGTCGGCTGCAGACTGTACAGATTTAGCCAGGGGGCTAGGTTAACAGAGTGGCTGTAATGTCTAGGGTGAGCACAATAGGCCTACTCTGGCCGCAGTGCATCCGGCTTTAGGACGGACCCGGGAATATAATAATAAAAAAAAACTATAGGAAAAACACCCTTTTGTTCAATATTTGAAAAATGTTTCCGCGTTTCAATAAAATCATCACCGTTTAAACTGCTGCCTAAATTTTCCAAAAACGTTGACAGAAAGTTAAAACTGTTAATGAATCGCAATTTTAAATATTTCATCTTGACTTTTCCATATTTACTATCAAAATAATCGTGCACATAAGTGCTTTTGGTAAAGGATATATATTTTCTTTACTTTGAGCCAAAACATCAATTTTATACCCATATTTACATAACTCTTTTATAAATAAATGGCTGTCGTAGCTACTTAAGTTATGAAGTATGTTAGGGATAAAAGAGGGTAATTTATAATTTAAATTACTAACGGAATCTGCAGCACCAAATCTTTTTGCACCATTTATGTGACAATGATCTCGTACTTTAATCTCACCATCTTCGAAAGGGCCTTCGCATATACCACATATTTTAGCATCATTAAACTCCCTTATTTCTTCAGGCGTTAGCGGTTTCATAGGCGTAATGTCTTTTAAATATGTGTTATATAGAGCCCTTAAATCACACTCGATAAGATCCACAAAGACTTGAGCTGCATTATTCCCCCGAAATGGCTCAAATTTCGAAATTGAGTCGTCAAAAGAGCATTTAATTAAATAATCAAAAGAATATGGTTCATGTTTAAAACTTTTTACAGTGTAAGAATTTTGTGGATTTGGTTGTACTTTTCCAACAGGTTTTAAAACAGATTCGAAATCCGCATAAACCACGAATGAAACGCGCATTTGCTTTTCTATACCCTCGAATTTTAAAATATTTTCCGGCACACTCTTTCCAAATTTATCAATTTTTAAATCTACTGAGGGTGTTTGCATGAAAATGTGGTTACAATCGTAGTTTTGATGTAAAGTTAAAGGTGACGGTGTACTAAAATTAGTGAGATACTCATCACAAAAATATATTTTATGTTTTTGACAACTAATTTGACTTGAAACTAAGATTGATAAATCCCTTATCTAACAATAATGACTTTTTGAACAAGTCGTATCACAAAATGTTCACCGCCATTTTTACTACTGCAGTCTTTTGTAATTAACAATAAATTTACATGTCTATCTAACTTTCTTGACGCATACCTCAGTAGACTAATAACTTCATCTTATACTTTATTATTTTCGTATTTAGATTCGAGATCGCATACGTTAATCGATATGTTGTTCATTTCCTTAAATTTTTTAATGGAAAATCCGTACCTGTTAAATTTAGCACTCCAGAAAAATGGGGATAGGATGACAGCTGTGAAGGCGTTGCTGCTGGCGGAACCAATGCTGATGTTACAGCCCACGCAAAGCAAAATTCGTCCTGGTTGACCACATTGACTACAGCTCCTCTTTTTTCAATAGAACCCAGCGTATACTTGTTAATGCTAACTTCCAAGTATAAAATTCGTACAAGAGCCCATCCTATAACAAGAAAAAAAAATATAAAGATCAGTTTAATATATCGGGTTTTGATTTTTACATACTTGAATCTTTCTCCTGAAACTCTGTTGCCTGCGTTTTATTAATTCCGTGGAAGAATGGTAAAAATGGTAAAAAGTATTTGATTAGCAGTGTTGAAGGATTTCTTACTGAATATTTCTTGTGATTGAAGCATGTACTCGCCAACAGCGGTCGTGTTAACTTTTAAAGCTTGATGGGCACGTAATACATTATTAACAAGTTCTACCACCTTCGATTTAATTTTTGCAAAAAACGTTACATAATCTGAATGCTCCATATCACTGCTAACCCGATAAGTTGCTATTATCTTTTTGAGAGCACATTCAACGAGTTGCGCACCATGACATACCGGCAAACATGAAATTTTTTTTATGTTGTTGTGTTCGTTGATGTGCTAACCTTTGATTTACTGGAACATCCACATTATATGTAGGCCAATTAATTACTGAAATCCCCAATGTACACTCTTCAATTCAGAGCCGTTTCCCTCCTGGGACTTTATTAAATCTCGCCGCACACGATTCTTTTTTATGACGCCTCAACTATTGGTAGACCACAATTTTCACAAACATAATCCATGATTAAACAAATAATAATAGTACATGTACTACATATGCAAGTCAGAGACAACTGATGGATG
Organism: Diaprepes abbreviatus; assembly: GCA_034092305.1. Classification (NCBI taxonomy): domain Eukaryota; kingdom Metazoa; phylum Arthropoda; class Insecta; order Coleoptera; family Curculionidae; genus Diaprepes; species Diaprepes abbreviatus. Next base: position 2,619,319 of record JASJET010000103.1, read on the forward strand.
AAATTGCTCCATACTATATATAAAATCATTCAAGATCACCCTAAACTACGTCACATAAACTCAAGGTCACACACCCAATATGACCCCCAGCAAAGCCGGGGCGACCTTGAACACGGCCAAGGTCAGAGTCGCACACACAACCCTGAACACATCGTTTTCGAAGGCCAAGGCCATGTCAACACACGGTCAAGTCATGGACACTGTCAAGGTCAAGGAGTGGGGGGTTGAGCGAATCGGGTAATGCTCACTACTACCAACCCCAAACGCTTTCTGCAAAATTCACAAACTAACATGGACATTGACTTTGCATTTCATATTGATCCTTAGCTGCACCTACCTACGTTACAAAAATTTTTTGACAAGACAACGCTCCCAGAGCAAACAAGAAGAAAACCGTCCAGAGATACAACTAATTCAACTACACCTTCAAACCTTGTAGTTAAATCTTATGGAGAAAGGAGTTATATAGCCACCTCTATCACTGATATTTCATACAGACTACATATTTTATTGCATTGTTTGCATTTTTCTTTAATTATATTCTTTAAAATTGTGTAATTTAAAGTCAGTCAGTTGTTAATTGTGAAGCTGGGAACATCTAAATTTTTTAAAAAGGCAGTTTGGACTTCAAGATGGTTACTCACGTAAATATTATCAATCAGTTTAAATTATGGTTTAATTATCATTTTCTATTAATATTGTATTATTTTTAAAAGAACTTTAAATTTTTCTTTTGTTTTTTCTTCTGTACTAGAAATCCTTATAATTTCATGATGCTCGTCTTTTTGCATGTAGTAGTCTTGTAACTTCGTAATGTTTTCTACTTTTACAATGAAATTTTACAAGCTTGTGCTTTTCCTTCACCAGAAGCCAGTCGTGAAGCGGACAAAATTGGGATACCTCTCCGTACGTGAGAAGTATTTTTTTCTGTTAGTTGCCGCATCACAACTATTTTTTAGTAGTGTCGTTAGCCTAATATAATTCTTCAAAATTGATCTTAGTGTGATTTTATTGTGAATGATTTACATTTACTTAACATGGTGCGTTTATTAATTCAAAACTGTTCGGTAAAAAACCTCACTACTATAGTAATATAATATATTTTATATCAATTATGATTTCTTTTAATGGGTTGAGGTCAACATATTTAGAGGTATTTAAGTGAAATTAAAGAATTATTGACTTTTCACTAACGTTTCGGTTTATTTTAACTAAACCTATAGAGTAATTTTTTTAACTAAAAAAACGAAAACATGATATTTTTGATGGAAAATTTTAAAAGTTAAATGATATTATTTATTAAGGCGTAAACTTATTTAACTAAAACTAACTATTTAAACTAATATTTGTTATATTTTAAATAGTTAGGTTTAGTTAAGTTTGCACCTAAATAAAATATCTTTTAAGGTTAGAAAATTATATTTAACTTTTCCATTAAAAATATCATGTATTCGTTATTTTAGTTAAAAAAATTCTCTGAAGATGGTTTAATTGAAATAAACCGAAACACTAGTGAAAAAAAAAATGCTTTCATTTCCCTTAAATTCCTCTAAAGATATTGACCGCAACCCATTCTAAGAAATAATAATTGTTTTAACTAACATGGTTAACAAAAGTAATATACATATATATATATATATATATATATATATATATATATATATATATATATATATATATATATATACATATATGTATATATATGAATATATATATATATATATATATATATATATATACATATATATATATATATATATATATATATATATATATATATATATATATATATATATATACATATATGTATATATATGAATATATATATATATATATATATATATATATATACATATACATATATATATATATATATATATATATATATATATATATATATATATATATATATATATATATATATATATATACAGGGTGATTCAAAAATCGATCACGAAACTTAAGGGGGTGATTCTACTTGACAAAATAAGGGTAGAGCTTCATATAATTTTTTTTCAAAATGTCATTCGTTTTCGAGTTACAAGCCGTCCAAGTTCAAGTTTTTATTTTTTGTTTTTTGAATAACTCGCTTACAGGAAAACCGATTTGACTAATATTTGAAAGATAGGCTAAGTCTTCTGCGCTTCATCATTTTAGTAACAATTCACATTGATTGTTTGCCGCTAGAGGGCACTTTACCTACATTGAAAATTGTTTTTTTGTCATAATTTTTTAGTGTTGACAGCTACAGTAGTTTTTGGCATAATTTCTGAAAGACTGATGCCAGGCCTTTAAAAAAGGTGCTCTTTATTTACAAATCTAAACCCAACGGTTTAGACGTAAATCACCCTTAAAAATTAAGTGGTAAATTTACTTTTCTCATTTCATTACCACCAGCTACCAGGTAAATAGCTATCAAAGTATACTAGAGCTGTCAGTTTAACATCAAATAAATTCGCTTTTTAAACTATTTAATTTATAATCTTAAAATAACTAATAATGGCTAATCAGTAAATATTCATATTATGGATTATTGCGATATACATTTAATTGATAAAAATTAATGAAACAGTACTAAACAAACTAAAAAAGATTCTCAAAATGTCCCCCATTTTCTTCCATACATTTCCTAACACTCTTCAAAAAATGTCGCCTAACTCGATGAAAAATTCCTGGTGTTTCTTTAATAATTTGGCACTTTTCGATTATCCTGAAGCGAAGATCCTCGATGTTGATTACTGGAATATCGTACACCAATTGTTTCAAATGACCCCAAAACAAAAAATCCATAGGATTAAGGTCTGGTGACCTCGCTGCCCATGCCAATGGTCCACTTCGTCCTATCCATCGCTCAGGATACGTTGCATTCAAATACTGTCGGACACGTATACTAAAGTGGGGCGGAGCTCCGTCTTGGAGGATCCACATGTTGGCCCTTACTTCCAATGGCACATCTTCCAGATACAATGGGAGACGATTTTGGATAAAATCTAAGTATACGTCACCAGTTAATGGGCCATCAAAGAAATGAGGACCAATAAGGTAATCTCCTATTATCCCTGCCCACACATTTAGTGAAAATCTACGCTGATGTTTCGTTTCTACCACATTGTTTGGGTTCTCGTAAGCATATGTGTGGATGTTGTGTAGATTTGTTATGCCATCACGAGTGAAACCAGCTTCGTCAGTGAATAATATGACGCCAATTAATCGATTATCGTGTTCATACTTAGCTAGGATCTGATTGCACATTTCCAACCGCCTCGGCCGATCATCGTCATAAAGAGCCTGCACCTTTTTTAAATGAAACGGGTAGAGTTGTTCTTCTCTTAGTATCCTCCATGAACTAGCCTGACAGAGCCGCACTTCATTCCCAATTTTTCTAGTACTAATACCTGGATTATCTTCAATAATTTCAAGCACTCTTTCTTCTTGATGCACGTTTCTAGCAGTTCTAGGTCTTCCCCTATTTCCATTATAACTTTTAAAGGAACCACATTCCGCAAGCCTCCTGTGCACACTGGAAAATGTTTGAGCATGAGGGATATTTCTTTCCGGATAACTCTCCATATAATATCTTCTTGCCAACTCTGCATTACCATTTGCTTTTCCATAACAAAAATGGATATCACAATATTCGATATTTGAATATTGGTGATTAGCCATTATTAGTTATTTTAAGATTATAAATTAAATAGTTTAAAAAGCGAATTTATTTGATGTTAAACTGACAGCTCTAGTATACTTTGATAGCTATTTACCTGGTAGCTGGTGGTAATGAAATGAGAAAAGTAAATTTACCACTTAATTTTTAAGGGTGATTTACGTCTAAACCGTTGGGTTTAGATTTGTAAATAAAGAGCACCTTTTTTAAAGGCCTGGCATCAGTCTTTCAGAAATTATGCCAAAAACTACTGTAGCTGTCAACACTAAAAAATTATGACAAAAAAACAATTTTCAATGTAGGTAAAGTGCCCTCTAGCGGCAAACAATCAATGTGAATTGTTACTAAAATGATGAAACGCAGAAGACTTAGCCTATCTTTCAAATATTAGTCAAATCGGTTTTCCTGTAAGCGAGTAATTCAAAAAACAAAAAATAAAAACTTGAACTTGGACGGCTTGTAACTCGAAAACGAATGACATTTTGAAAAAAAAATATATGAAGCTCTACCCTTATTTTGTCAAGTAGAATCACCCCCTTAAGTTTCCTGATCGATTTTTGAATCACCCTGTATATATATATAGTAATTGGCTCGTCATGCCTATATATATTTGTGGACAATTTGTGCAAGGAATCGCAAATTTTACTTCTTAAATTAGTAAATAGCGTATTTAATTTATTATGAGACCTGTGGCATACGATAATATTATGCTTTTTAAAATGTGTTTTATTTTTTCTGATAGCTCACTAATCTAAAGTAATGCTACATATTTTTGCTGTTTATGTTCAATGTTTCTTGCTATTGGGTTACTATCAAATTTATAGATTGGTTTATTAATTATTTCGGTGATAGTCTTATCATTGAAACTATTATTTAATTATGTCTTTTTTACTTTTTGCAGTATTCTTGGTCGGAATTCTGGAGACGTTAGAGAGATGGCACGATCAGATAGGCCGGTTATAACACTATTTTTGTAAGTTTTTGTGTGATTAGAGAAATAGTTTAGATATCTATCTGCCCAAGTTGATTTGGTCTACCATTCAGTTAAAATTACTGAATGGTAGACCATTCTTTTTTTCTTTTTTCTGCATATAACTGTCATATCTAGAAAACGTATTTTATTATTATTTTCTGTTTCGGACGTAAATTGTAATTTTTCGTTGAAACTATTAAACTCCATTCTATTGCTTATCAAAATTCCTATGGGATTGCATTTCAAATAGTACAGGAAAAAACGAGTTTTTTATTAAAGATTCATTCGCCTTTAGAAAAAAAACATTAATACAGTAAACCTGCTCGAAAATTACAGGCTCATTTCGTTAGATATTATATCTTTGTATACAAACATACCAAATCAACTTGTCCATACTATTTTAGCAGAAAAATGGGAAAGTTTAAAGAAACGTACATCACTATCAAAAAATAATTTTATGGATGCTGTTGACCTCGTTCTAAACACAAATTAATTTCAGTACCAAAAAACACCTTTTACAAACAACTCGATGGATGTGCTATGGGCTCACCAATTTCATCTACCATTGCTCAGTTAGTAATGAAATATTTAGAGGAAATATTTTAAGAAAAATTAAATTTTAATACAATATTTTTTAAACGGTTTGTCGATGATTGCCTAGTACCCGTGCACAGGATAAAATCAATAAAATTCTCCAAGAGTTTAACAGTTTCAACGAAAAATTACATTTCACGTCCGAAATAGAAAATAATAATAATAAAATAAATTTTCTAGATATAACACTTCTACGCAGAAAAACAAAATTTTATCTGAATGGTACACCAAACCAACTTAGTCAGGTAGATATCTAAACTGTTTTTCTAATGACTCAAAAATTCAAAAAAATAGTATTATAATCGGTCTGTCTGATCATGCCATCTCTCTAACGTCTCCAGAATTCCGACCAAGAATACTGCAAAAACTGAAAAAGACACTAATAAATTATAATTTCAATGAAAAAACCCAAAATAATTAATAAACGAACATATAAATTTGATATTAACCTAATAACAACAAACGTAGAACATAAACAGCAAAAATATGTGGCATTACCTTACACTTGTATGTGGCATTACCTTACACTAGTGAGCTGTCAGAAAAAATAAAATACATTTTAAAAAAGCATGATATTATCGTATGCCACAGGTCTCATAATAAATTAAATACACTATTTACTAATTAAAAAAGTATAACTCCTCACAGGAATAAATCAAATGTATATTCGATCCCTTGAATAAATTGTCCCAAAAAATATATACGCATGATGAGCCAATTGCCAAAGGATAGATTGAAGGTCATAAATACACGAAAAATGAGTCAATAGCGTTAAACAAACACACCCAGGACGAAAAACATACCTTTGATCATAATGATACGATAATTATAAACAAAGATATGAATTACCAAAAATTACAGATAAAGGAAATGATAAAAATTAAAAAAGATAAAAACACTCTTAACGACAGAACGGATATAGGAAATTTGAGCCACTGTAGTGTGATTTAACCTTTAGAAGTGATTTGGCAATAGTGTCGGTTAAATCAAGTACGGACAATCTAGCAACAGTACGTGAATCATCGGGGGAGGACAGCCCGTTTTACAGTAGACAGAGTGCAACGGCGTTTTTAGCCAGTAAAATATTCATGTTAAAATAGTTTTGATAAACAATTAGTTATTGTCTGAATTTAAATTAAGAAACAATTACAAGACAGCCACATTTACACCAGCCTAATTTAAACAAAACTATTAAGTATTCGATCTTATTAATAAACATCAAAAATTGAATATCCTCTTAAATATAAAATTAAATATATGCGTTCTTTGGGTTTTTTTGGTGCATTGTAAAATATAAAAAAAACACATTCGCATTATATGTATCCTCAGTACCTAAATAGAAGATGTAAAAGTTTCATTTCATTATTAATAAATAGGCGAAATGTCAAGGTGTGTACTGGTAAAATTAAATACTTTTTGAAAATTTGAATAGTGTTTAAAGTGTTTTTTTTGTCTTTTAAATTTATATATATGTTCTTATATGAATGTTTTTAATTATATAAAAAATATTTTTAGGAAGATAAATAAATAAACAGACAAACATTTTTGAAGATGCCATAAATAAAGGGCGAAACCTCAAATTGTTTTGGATATTTTGTTAAATAAAGAACCTAAACCCAAGAAAAGACAGAATAAAAAAATTATATATATATGTATATATATATATATATATATATATGTATATATATATATATATATATATATATATATATATATGAAGTAAAATGCGAACAGCAAATGCAAACTTCGTTCCATCATATCCTTTCAGTGTTAGAGGTTGCACAGTTTGAATGGATTACTACAGAACATAATCCATCCATTTCCACCACCATCGAGATGATGGCCTACCTGTACCACCATATCGAGAAGAAAGTTAAAACTTACCCTCCCCGCTACAGTGATACGGCAGACGTACATGTTTCGTCTCTTCTAGACTCATCAGGGTACCGACATGCACCTGGCTGTGCAAAGGACAGATCGAAAGGAAGCATGCAAATACTGAATGCGGTTTCGCCGATCTCCCACCGGATGGCATATATATGTTTATGCGGCTTTCACGGATTCCTCCGTCTAAGTTGCAATAGCAGTGGATATATCCACATTATGCCGTTGTAGTGCTGAAATCACATTCAGCAAACGTGCAACTGTATGCAACTCCGCGTATAAGTGAAGTAAAATGCGAACAGTAAATGCAAACTTCGTTTCATCATATCCTTTCAGTGTTAGAGGTTACACAGTTTGAATAGATTGCTACAGAACACAATCCATCCATTTCCACCACCATCGAGATGATGGCCTACCTGTACCACCATATCGAGCAGAAAGTTAAAACTTACCCTCCCCGCTACAGTGATACGGCAGAGGCACATGTTTCGTCTCTTCTAGACTCATCAGGGTTCCGACATGCACCTAGCTGTGCAAAGGACAGATCGAAAGGAAGCATGCAAATACTGAATGCGGTTTCGCCGACCTCCCGCCGAATGGCGTATATATGTTTATGCGGCTTTCACGGATTCCTCCGTGTAAGTTGCAATAGCAGTGGATACATCCACATTATGCCATTGTAGTGCTGAAATCACATTCAGCAAACGTACAACTGTATGCAACTCCGCGTATAAGTGAAGTAAAATGCGAACAGTAAATGCAAACTTCGTGCCATCATATCCTTTCAGTGTTAAAGGTTGCACAGTTTGAATGAATTGCTACAGAACACAATCCATCCATTTCCACCACCATCGAGATGATGGCCTACCTGTACCACCATGTCGAGAAGAAAGTTAAAACTGACCCCCCCCCTCCGCTACAGTGATACGGCAGAGGCACATGTTTCGTCTCTTCTTGACTCATCAGGGTACCGACATGCACCTGGCTGTGTAAAGGACATCCACTGCTATTGCAACTTACACAGAGGAATCCGTGAAAGCCGCATAAACATATATACGCCATTCGGCGGGAGGTCGGCGAAACCGCATTCAGTATTTACATGCTTCCTTTCGATCTGTCCTTCGAAGTTTACATTTACTGTTCGCATTTTACTTCACTTATATGCGGAGTTGCATACAGTTGTACGTATGCTGATTGTGATTTCAGCACTACAACGGCATAATGTGGATGTATCCACTGCTATTGCAACTTACACGGAGGAATCCGTGAAAGCCGCATAAGCATATATATATATATATATATATATATATATATATATATATATATATATATATATATATATATATATATATATATATATATATATATATATATATATATATATATATATATATATTATATATATAGTCTCGTCAGACTCATTAAAAACTATAAAGTTTTACTAGTAGCTTTATATATTAAATAAGAAAGACTAAATAAATGTCGCTCATTTAATGACACCACGTCTCCTAATATCTGTTAATTGGTTTAGGCGATGCCGTTGTGAATACAAAACAGGACTAGCCGAAAACATTAAATGCGGATTTACCTTTGGCAAAATAATCCGGTCCCTATAAATCAGCATTAACCCAAATAATTTCGAATTAAAGCTGAGGATTAATAATTTGTGAACAAAGCCGGTCGATTGGCCATCATTGTTGGAGCGTGGTGGATTTTCGATCAGACCATTTGTTTAATTTCGATTCCCAAAAAGCACTTAATTTCGGTTTTGGCTCCGATCGACGTGATTTTGAAACAAATTTTAGCCCATTTATATTTCGAATGTTAGTTCCTAATAAGATCATGGCATATACAGATTCGACTGTGCCAAATTACAGTTTTAAAATTAAGACACATCATTAAGGAATATATGTTGCCATGAATAGGGTTCACAAAGTCTACGTTAGGAAGATAAAGGTTCCAGAAAAATATTTTAAAAACAATTTAGACCTCTGGTGGAATAAATATCACTTATTCACCATAACAGCAATTTTTCTATTTTTCTAGTAGCATAGTCTTAGACCTAAAGACAGATAGAAAACGTAAATCAATTACTAAATCATTGTGTTCTTTATATTATTGTTCAGCTCTGAAATTTCAGAACTAATTTAAAATTAAATAGGATTTCCTAAGTTTTCATCAACTCTTCTTAAATAATAAAGTACGCTTAGAAACTGTGGACCATTTTATTTGTATTTTACAATCAACGACACAACGTCGGAAAATGTTAGTATAACATAGTCTAGACTCAAAAATATTTTTCAGTAGGAATTATTATAAGATAAATAAGTTTTTTCTAACTATAAAAATATCAAGCATTTATTTTCTTCTTATAGAGAAAATCAGAGCTAATAATATTTAAAAAAAATCTTGTGCACCTCAAAACTCCTGAAATAAAGCCCCTTTCATTTTTATATTTGAAACGTTCTGTATGAATTAATTTAACACGATCATTTTTATTTTTCTTATCTTCCATTTTTCCATGGAATTTTCCTTATTCCACCGCCCAAAACGCTGATATGACTCATTTAATCTTAATCCATTGTGATGGAGCCGCATATGCCCAAACAGAAAAGAAGCGTGCTTATAAAAATTTATATGGATGGATAAACATACCTAATGTATTCTTTTTTATCTCGAGCCTTCAGGCGCTGAAAAGATGCCGTGTTGCCAAATGGTAGTGTCTTGTAAATTTAAAATTTTACTCTAGAATGTTTATGTAAAAATGGAAACGTTATATGTTCTCTTGTCTTAGGATAGGATAGTAAAATTACTTAAAATTAATATTTTATATTATATGTTGTGGAGAAAATGTAATAAATTAAGTAATGGCATTTATTTATGTTAGTTAATATATTCGATTGTTAAATAATTATTGTAAAAATGTTTTAAGAACTATGCTTTTTTAGAAACAGTATATGAATAAAGTCTTCTTTTTATATATTCTACTCTACCTTTCACGTAAACAAGTTTAGAAAGCCTTAGCATTCTTAAGAGTATTGTTAAAATGAATCACAAGCGTAAACCGTCACTTACCCGATTTTAACAATTGCTGGTGTTATCGAGCAATTTGCGGGTTCACTACTAACATATTTCTTAAGAATATTTAATAGTTTAGTTATTTTTCAAGTTATTGTGGAATAAACTTCAAAATGCAAGTCGACCACAATAACGTTCCTGTAGCAAATGTACTTATAATTGAATTTTTTTTTCAAAAATAATGATTTTGATGCAGAGGAACTCAAAAATATGAAAACAGCAATATAAATATTTCTTGCAACTTACTTATCCAAAGAAATCATATCAAAAACTTTAATAATGGTGGCAGACGATTGTTCAGCTTCAACTGGTTACAAGCATGTAGTTGCCTTTTTGATGTGAGCTCATAGAAAAAGTGAAGATGTCCCTTGCACTTTTATAGAATGTTACTGGAAGAAACGTACTTTGTCTAGAGCAGGAACATCAATTAAATATAGTACTGTGCAGCAGATATATAGTGAAAAAGGTCCACACCAGTCCATTTCAACAGTGCTTTTAACAAAATTTCTTACTGAAGCAAAGAAAAAAAATTGATAACTGCGAATTATTAAAATATCAGATTGACTACGAATATACTGCTATCATGCAGTATTTACTGACCATTTTATGATGGAACAATATGCAGACATCAAAAAAGATGTAAATAAGTTTGTAAGGTCGATGTGGGGGAAATGTCATAAAACCGCAATAAGTGCAATTAAAGAATCTATTAAAATCACAACTGCGGAACTTAAGAATGTAAAAACGACAATATGAGTATTGCAACTTACTTATTCAAAGACATTACTGAAGAGTAACCTGAGTATAAAATCACCATATAAGTTTCGCCAACAATAAAATTGCACGTAATTACAACAAAAATCTTTGGTTTTATACGTACTTAGGGATTTAGACTTTGACTCTAATCTATTAGAAAATAATAATTCCTTTGTCTAGAACCAATGATTTCAGGTCCCTATAGGTTATGTGTACATGATGAAGCTTTAGAGAAGAAGCATTGATAAAGATTTGCAACAGCTCAGACGTAGGATATTTCAGTAATATAAAAACACAAAACCAGAGAATCATCTGCTATGCATCTGAGGTTTCTCGAAGCTAGTTTTAACCACTATTTTCGCATTTTAGGATCGACTGGTACAGAAACCTACACTTTTTCTGAAGGGTTTATTGACGTCGATGTGCATTGTGGCACTATGCACCATTTATAAGCCATTTTATATTGGCAAAGAAATAAAATTCTCAATAAATCAAACCAACTATCGTTTGGTGTTAATTTGTTAACAGAGTGTGACAATATAGATGTCACCTGACAAGCGCCATTACTCAAATTGTGTTTCGGCACGCTTTTCTTCCATTCGAACAAATTTTTAATTGATTTTTACAAAAGATATAACATATTTTCACGAAATATTTATGTAGGGTGCTTTAGTGTAAAAAAAGTAATATGAAATAATTTACCAGTAATAGTTATACCCTATTATATTGATCATATATGATCATCTTAGTTGTGCCCATCGGTCGCAAATTATTGCTCAGATTAATTCAGGCTTCTCCTGTAAGCGTGAGTGTTACTATCTGGTTCTATTACGTCAGAGGTTATGAAAAATATAGACAAATTCTAAAATTTTCAGCCTAAAAAGAGGAAAAAGACTGATCTGTATTTATCCTGTCGATATTTAATTCCATCAATTAATATCATTAAACCAGGGACTAACTTCTTTTAAAAAGCAATCAAATTACACTTAAGCATTAAGTTAACACTTACAATTTTCACTGTATACAAATTAAACACTGGCAAATGAAAACATGTTTCGCTATACTGTATCTTCTTCAAATGTTCTACTCTGAATGAACAATATGTATTACTATATTTAGTAGAAGATAGTAATAAATATTCTCTATTTAGATTCGAACAGTTGTTTTGAGTGTTTAACTTCAATATATTGAAAACTTTAAGTAAAACTAGTATTTTTTATAGAAACGTGTAATTATGACTCTCCCTCAAGTAATGGCTGAATCAAGTAAAAAGGTTAATGATAGTCTCTCTGTGTTAAAAGTTTAATATATGCTGGCCTGTCAGAATATTTCGCAGTCTACGATTAAATTAAAAAAAATAATAATAATAACGGTATTTTATAGGTCACATTCATTGAGGGTAGATAGATGGCTTTTTATCTATCCAGAGTAATTCTTTAATTTATGTTGGTCATTTTAATTAATGTTTGTTCAGCCGAATTTTACCTTTTCAATGTTGTTTCAAATATTGACAACATCGTAAAAACACAATATTTATATATAAATTTGAATTTTAAAAGCAAAATCAAAATACCGTCTCTAAATATTGGGGTTTTCCATTTTAATAATGAAAATATGTCTAGACGCCTTGACATCAAGAAGTGATTATTTTTAGAAGTTTTGATAAAAGTTAAAAGTCATATTTCACTTTTTGTCATTATATTTATATATTCCAGAGTATAAATCATAAATTATATAAAATATTTGTAAAAAAAATAGGTATACTTTACTTGGAAAATATAGGGAAAGTTATACAAATGAAGCATCAATCATTTAGTTTTTTTAAAGAAGTATAGATATGGTATTTTCGGTGTCTTTTAACAATCTAATCAATTTTCGAAAATTTTAAAAATAGAGAAAATTAGATTTTCAGATTAGAAATATATTACCGAATGTTCTATTCTGCTATAAATAAAATGATTATGAAGAACCAATATTCCAGCGTCGTTATTATGACCTTCATCCGTAATTTGAAGTAAATTTAATCTCATCAAAAATATATCTGAAGGTCGCCATGTCTCCTGACTATTTGGCCATGAAAATTAGTCAGATTTCATATAGGGCCAAATATATAACCTTTTTATTATTATTTGCAAAAAAAATAAAGCATGAAACTAAGGGTAAACGAAGATTAATTCTTACGCTATATTCCAAGTATTCTTTATCACATTTTGTTTATGAAATAAGCTAAACGTTCATAAAGCATGGGTCTTAATAAGTTCTTCGCTCGGCAGGACAAATTCGTAAAATGCTGAGTATTAAAATGCAATGTGCACTATCAAGTAATGAAAAATTATCTTTAAAAAAATATATGTACCCTACTCCAGTCCACAAGGTCTTGAAGAATACTTTGGGTGGCTATTTTCTTTCTTAGAACATTGTTACGGGGGTGCCGCAAATTTAGGTGTGGTAAAACTTCATGTGAAAACGATAAACAATCGGATGAACCTCCGGTAACTGATCTGAAAAACCGACGGCTGATGATGAGAGATTTAGTTGGAGAGAAATACTTGTCATATTATACAATCATATTAAAATATTTAGATACGAAAAAGTTGTCGACAAGATGAGTATCTCGAATGTTAATTATATCTCAAAAGTGAACTTGTGCAGTAAGTCCAAAGCTTTCTTTAGCTAGCTTGAGAGAGAACATGTCTTTCTCGACAGATCCATAATGATAAGTTCATCACTAAGACTAAAACTAAAAGTCGTAGTATGGAATAGAAAGATTTAGGCTCTCCACCTATCAAAAATATTACAGGCACACAACACCGAGAAAAGATAATAGAAGGACACTCTTCCATTAAAATAATGCACCCAGCCATAAAACTTGTATTGCCATGAGTGATATTACGTGAGCAGGATTTAAAAGACTTCAACATCCATCATATGAATCTGTCCTAGCTCTCAGTAACTATCGTCTATTTCGGATACTAAAAGAAGGTATATATGACAAAAAGTTTTCATCTGATCATGTTAATACTGATGTAAATCAATAGCTAGATAAGGTGAGGGCAATTTTTTTCCCAGGAAGACATAGAAACAATGTGTGTAAAAGTAAGGTACAGTACAGTTTATATTCTAAATAGATCAGAGGTGGAAAACAGCATAAAATTTTTAGCAAAAATAAATTTGTCCATGTAATCTTCCTCACTGCAAATGACCTTTGAATATTTTGAATTTAAAAGGTCAATAAAATTAACAGGAAACAGTTGTGCTTTCAAATCTATTTTTATACAATTTAAGTTAACAAAAGTTTTATTTGGGTAATTTATTTAATTACAATTATAAACTTATTTTGAATTGACTTGAATTTGAAATACAATCATGTATCACTTCTAAATTACCATAATTATTTATAATGCTTAACAGCTCTTTTACTAAACTCCATCAATCAATCATATATACCTAATCAAACTCCCCAAAGATCACCGACTATAAAAAATCCCCCTAAACACCATTTTCTCCCTTCTTCTTTCTATATACTTATTTTTATTAGAACACACAAGGTGTCTAACTTGCCAGATAGAGTACGTGTCAGTAAAATACTACAGTCGAAAATATATGTCGTTTTCTCTCTAACAGAGGCCTATGCTGGTTAGAAGTTTAATCAAACTTTTGCTGTTTGGTCAGGGGTGGCTGTGTTATGAAACATAGTAAATAAAATGTTAGGCATATTGTAATTTTTGCTATTAAATGGAAATAATCCTATTAATAGAAAGTTTCTAAAATTACCTGTATCTTCCATATCCCGAATATAAGTTTAATACTTTTTTACAGACATTATTAAATAGGCATTATTTTTCACTAGTTTCTAACTTGTTACACCATTATTATTACTTCTAAATTACTATTATAAGTTTTGTTGCAAATTAAAGAAGCATAATAGTGAAGAAGATTTATATCAAAGTCTTCATACACTCTAATCGTCATCGACTTTTTCATAAATGTTCTACGATTCTAAGACAACCAAAAAGGTAATTGTAATACCCCTCTAGTGATTTTGTTAATATTTTCAGAGATACTGTATTATTAAATCTACAAAACTGTAATTTTCTGAAGAAGCTATAATGATGCAAAAAAGTCTATGAGCAGCTGCGTGGAAATTTTATTAACCTATTTCAAATAAATTAGAACGTTCTCACAATTCAACTCGTATATAGATATTTTTATTGATTGTTCATACATAACTACCAATAATAGTGAGTTATTTTAATGCTGTTTTCAAAATATTATAAGGGGTTTTCCGAGGGATACAAAATGATTTTGCAATGGGGTCAAAAACTGAAAAACAAGTAAGCAAGTCGATGATGAGCGAACTTTTTTGCCCTTAATTTTGTATAGAAGTGAGATATATTAATTCGCAAGTTATAAGGGGTACTTTTACGTGGGTCTCGATAAAAATATTTTTACGATAGGTTAATCACAAAGTGGCTAAAAATTGAAAATAAATCGTTGGTTCGAAAATTTTTCTATTTAAGTCATCATCTTTTTTATTTCATCTCAATAAAATTACTTTACTTTTTTTTCTCTCATTAAATGACTTTAATGCAATCGTGTAACATTATAATTGGCACTACTTATCGTAATTAAAACTAAAAAGAAGAATTAAATTATAAAAAATAAGCCTATTTAAAAAAGTTTAAAATGTATTGTTTGTACTGCAATCGAAAATTGTAGGTTGACTTATGTACTTAGCACTTTTTTAAAGTAGACGTCAAATTTTAAATTTACAGAAAATATCTGCAAAAGACAAAAAATTAATCGAAACACAAATCAAAAGCTATAAATATTATAGAAAAAATACCTATTCACCAAAAATCAATTAAAGGATACTATTGCGAGAAGTTCAAAAAAGTGCTTAGTAGGTATAGTCCAAGCCATAGGTAAATAGAGTGACGTAAAATCCGAGATGGATAAGACCTACCCAGGGGTGTCGGGGGCAATGTAAGTACAAAGCCAAAAATAGGTTGAGGCCAAGAGGGAGAGGGATCAAAGTTGGCAGAGATTTTAAAAACCTACAATTTGAGCTTTTATGCGATCTCTAATGTTACTTTTTTGTTGCAAAAAAGCCAAAAAAGCCGGTCATTTCTTTCATATCAATTATTTATTGCAAAATTAACTTTTTTTGCACTTTTTGCTTTTATAGGGACGTCCTCTTCTTTCTTTATAAAACAATATTTTATAAAAGTAAATCGGATAACTTGTTGCTGAAATATTGCTAATTGTTTATCCCAAGACGCAAAACTTTTTTGAGTGAATATTTTGACCTCCACAAAGGTTCAATCTCTTCGTGTAGGCCTAAACTTTCATATCTTGTTAGGGGCAAATGAAAAAATTTGTTTTCCATCCCTTAGATATCACTTGAAAAAAGGGTGCGAGTTTTTTTTATAAAGAAGTAGAGCTCTCGCGCGCGCGAAAAAACTGAACTCGCAGCTCTAAAGCAGCAGCGCTCCAAAAAATTCGTCGTGTTTGAGCAATGAATAGATCAATTTCGGTGTTTTTTTTTAATCCGGGTAGCTCGAAAATATATGAATATAGCACACTTCCTTTTTTAGAACGATATTTAAGGGGTTGAAAATTAATTTTTTCATTGGCTCTTAATAAGATATGAAAATTTAGACCTTCACGAAGAGAATTATTCCTTGTGGAAGTCAAAATATTCACCCAGAAAATTATCTGATTTACTATTACAAAATATCATTTTGTTCAAAATGACGAAAATGGTCGCAGAAAAGCTCATTTTTTTTTTTTCAAAATACGTTTCTTGGATTGTAGATCCAAAAAACCTGTTTAGCCAACTTTTACTCTCCCCTCTTCGCCCTAACCTATTTTTTGCTGTTACATTATATGTAGAGTTTATTCTTACATTCACCCCAATACCTCTGGACAGGTCTCATCCATCTCGGAATTTACATTGTTTATATTCATTGCAATTACAGTACATCAATTCCATCGTTTAATACAGTAAACATTTAAAAGCACATATCTCCGCCTCTGATTTTACTACACATCACCTGTAACATCCCTCTAGTTGCCCAGATGATGGCATCCAGTAATAAAACAAAAAAATACCAGCCTTCATTCGGGGCTAATGTTGATTAGCTAGATGTTCTTTTCCCGGTCAATCGTTGATGCATTAAATGGCGTTTTCGGTGAGCAAATGCAATTGGGGAGACAGAGGAAAAGTTTTTCTTCTAAAAGTTTATTATTAGGAAAAATTACAGGCCAATGCCAAAGAGAGAAATAGAAAATTAAGCTCAGAGTAATATAGTTATTTCACTTTTACTTTGAAAACAAGAAATTTATGTTTGTGAATTGTGCAAACGTCAGTCAAAATATTATTTTTAGATTTTTTTACTATAAAACTATAGCGCGGCTTCAAAATAATAAAAAAGGTCAAATGCGACAGGGCAGGACTGTAACCTGGTTTAAAGGATTAAAAATATAACAAAAATCATTTTTGAAAATATATGAAGTATATATTTTCCCATACAGCTAACTATAAGTGTGTAATTTGAATTCAGTAACATGTGTCCTAAAGGGCTTCTTGATCAAGATTCAAGGTGATGAAACTTAAGAAAAAATATTTGTCCACGATTGTTTCAAAATTTGTTTACTTGGCTTTTGTTTCATCAACTATAATGATGCACATTTTTAATTAGAGTGATTATTACCAGTGATTAATGGCCATTAATCATGGCTGCCATGGCTGACAGAAACGTCATTTTATAACTTTAATATGATAAATATGATATTATAACTTTATGTTATGATTTTTCATATTCATTAAATTAAATGTTGTTGCAAAAATTAAATTTTAATAACAAATAATGTTTTTTTCTCAAAAAAAAAATTAACTAATTGAATGGAATGGAATTATGTCAAGTTTATAAGACCTATATTGAAAATTGACGTCATATACTGGAAGTGCAATGGGTAAAACTTCGAGTCCCAACACTTTTTAACCTTCTTAATTTTTTTTTCTGAGAAAAACCTTTTTGTTGTTAATATGAAAAAATTAAAATCCTGCCTTGTCCATTTTTCTAAACTCCTAGCAGAGCTTCGTTTCACCGAAAACGTAAAGATCGAGGGTGTCTATATTGCTAGTAGACAACTTTTGACAATTCTTATAAAATACATTACTCTTTTTCATCTTTTTTATGATAAATATATTTTTATTTAGTGATAAATGCGTCCATGTACTGGCAACTTATCGTACATAACCTTTAAAACCTGTTGCTTGAATTTTGAGTTTTTTTAAATATTTTGGGGTACTTATGCCCGTTTATGCGTTAGCGAAACAAAAGCGACAGAAACTTTTAGTTATCTACATCACATTTAAATGAACATCGGCTGACTCAGTCCAAACGTTTTATTCTGTAGTTAGCGACAGCAAATGTATATTCACGAAACAGTTTAATTTTGTAAAAAAAATTGTTGTTTTCATATTGTAGTAAGAGTATCATATTATAAAACCATTGTACAATGATCTCTAAAACAACAATTTTTCTTTTAATAATGAAATTGTTTTTAAAAGCACTTCAATATAACTGCTTTTTAAAGGCAGAGAAAGCAATTTTAAAATATTTTTAAAATATATTCATAACTGAATTAAAAATGTCGCCCAATTTATGAAAAAAAAAACTGTATAAAATAATTTAATTTGATTGTAATGTCTTATAAATTGTTTTTAGCAACGCTTCTATGATAATTTTGTGACTGTTTTATAATATATTTTATAATTTTATTATATAAATGTTTTTATGAAAAATTTATAAAACATTTTACTTGCCTAAAACAGAATAATGTCCATTGCACCTCTATATAATCAATTAGCATTTTAGAAGTAGTAATAAAATTCAAATAAAATAAAACTGTTGTAGAAGCTTCAGATTATAAAATAACTTTTCAACACTTCTTTCTTTCTTTGTGGCTTTATGTGGAATTTCTTCAACATTTGAAAATATCTTCTATTGAAAGGACCACCATATTATCAGCCAATTTGGAGGCTTATGTAATGCGAATGTAGCGGCTAAATAAAAAAAAGTTATAGGATATATTTTGTTGAATTTTTGCATTTCGCGTTACGACTACGTTTGGATTAATTGAAAGCACAATCATGCAAAAAGGAGGATAAATTACAAAGTTGTAGCATATGAACGAACAGGTGGACATAACAAAATGATAAGGGCTACATAACCCTAAAAAGGAGGTCACCCCGAACGATCAATTAGAGAAAATAGAGAAGATTATTCTTTGTAAAAATTAGCTACGCGTAACGTAAGGTATATTTTAAAAACTATATTAAATTAATATGAGGTAAACTAAAAAATATATCAAAACTTCGTTATTTTCTTTTTATTAAGATATCATGTGCACTAAAATATTTTTGAATGTTCATATTTTGTGATTGATTCTAGATATTAACATATTCTCTACCTAAATAAAAAGTTCTTCAGATATTAACCACCGACAGTTCTTCACTTGTCTTTTATTTTTTAAACCAATTTCATCTCTTATGCTTTTTAACAACTATGCTACGTGGAATATCTCCCAAGTGGAATCGATATGGCAGCGGTTTATTTAAATCAGGAGAGTAGTTAAATTTTCTGATTTCTAGAACACCGCAGGCGATATAATAGATAATGTGGTTGTTAATGCAGGTAATGGTACTTATTATTCGAGTTGTGTGTGTAATTGGCGTGTTAATTGTCAGTTTGATTTATTGCGGCACTCTAAGTGTGTGTTAGGCGTGTAATAAGTAGTTGTTCTACAGGGTGATCCAAAAAAGTAAGTAAATAAAATAAATTACAGTTCAGGAACTCCGCTTCTGGGGTGGCAGCTGGGGCGGGCGGTCTGTTGTGGGGTGCAGGGTTTTTTGTATGTTGTTGGTACTGTGTATTTGTTTGTATTTTGATATTTATTTCTATGTGTATGAAAAGAGCCCGGACTATATAGAAATGCCCACGGACTATTGCAGAATTACGTGTGCGGTTGGTATTCCGCTCGAAGGCATTTATGCGAGTATGTAATTAATTTACATAATGTGATCTGGCTGGTTTATAATTTATGGGGGGTTTTATCTGGTTTACTGAAGAAATAACTATAAAAATGTAGGTGTTAATGGATTTGTAGTAAGAATAGGTAATTGATATCTATAATGTGTAAAGTAATTCTAGAGGATGTTATAGAAAATACGGGTGTGTGCGGTTTAGGTCTGTTTTTGGTAAATGGTAAATAGTAAATAATTATTTTATATATTGACAATTATTTATTTAAATAACTATATACATATACGAGGTATATTTAAAAATTATTCATATTCAAAAATATTTTGTCTTCGTTCGATGTATGGTTTCATTTCAGTCATAAATTCTGGAGTAACTCTTTGAAATTTGGTTATATATTCCCAGGTAACTTGTTGTTTGTGCCTTCTAATAAATTCTTCAGATAAGTTTTGATATGTAGAAATATAGTCCCAATTCACCGATGTTTGAAATTCAGTAATAAATTTTTCACTTAATACTTGATACTGAGATATGTAGTCCCAGTTAACTTTTGTAAGATATGTACGAATAAAATCTTCACTTAGTTTTTGTTTTTTTGATAGTATATTCCAGTTCAATTTATCTTGAAAAAAGATAATGAAATTATTTTGGAGGCCTGGAAATGTTGAAATATCATCCCATATTTTAGAACAATCCATTATGGTTATAATGTGCACACAACGCTGGTAATATTAATAATGAGTAATTTATAGAATTATCAACCTTTTAAGAATGCTAAATAATTGTATAAATAATAAACATTACTTAGTGCGCAGATGCATTTTTGATTTAAATGGTAAAAACATAGAGGTTCAGATGGTTTTAAACATGGTTGTTCTGGAAGTTCTGTAACAGGTTTAGAAGAGTATTTTCGAATGTAGTTTGCTTTTTCTTTTCCTTTGACAAATACGTGATTCGCTTTGGCTGTTAATTCTCTAATAATATTCGGGAGCTGGTGCAATGGAGTAAATCCTTCCGACCAATCGATACAATGATGATTTTTCATTAACCATAGAGCTTGTCGGTGCAGTTCATTTGTTAATAATTTAATGTGAAAGGGTTTTTTAAAAACATAATGACATACTTGTGATCCATCATAGGCGGCCAGTTCCTTTGGTACAAATTGGTTATTTTTAGTTTTGAACCCCTGAATGTCTATTACTAAATTCATGTTACTTTTGTACTGAAGGGTCTATGTGGTTTGAAGTAATATAAATAGCTTTTTATAGGCATGCGTATCAGACTAATTCACTTTTGTTAATCCACGAATTATGTCTATTATCAAATCCTAGCCATTTTACATAAACTTTATCACCCTTTCTTTTTAAGATGCGTTCAACAAGATACATTTCAGTATATTTCACTTTTTGAAGTTCACTGGTATAGAACGTGCCTTGAATCTCATCGCTATTGTTATCCGTCAGAAGATAAACTCGAGGATTAGTTTCACGTATCTTGCTAATTTTGAAAATTTCATTTGACCAATTGGGTGTATATCCTTTTTCAAATACTTGGCGATATTTACTTATTCTTACAAAGTCCCCCACTTTAAATTTAGTAGGATTTGAATCAATGATTTTTATAGGGCTATATGTTTTTGATAAAATTTCTTTTTCATTTTTTTTTGTCACATCCCTCGGTTTAAGTCCGATAACAGAGTGTTTTGTATTATTGTAATTATATACAATTTTATCTAAATTATTTAACCATTTATAGTTTCCTTGTAAACTAAACTGCTTCCATAATTTGGTTTTCAAAGTTCGAATTACCCTTTCGACTATACTAGCTTTAAGGTTAGAAAATGTGCTATAATGGTTTATATTATATTCATCCATTAATTTTTTAAAATGTGGATTGTAGAATTCTCCACCCCTAAAATAAAAAAAAGTGGTATATTAGTAGACAATGAATAAATAATAATAAACTGAGTTCTATATTACCTATCAGATTGAAGATTTCGAGGAACGGCATTTTTCATTTTAAGTATTTTTTTCATGGCATTTGTAACAGTTTTACCTGTTTTATCTTTAATTGGTTCAACCCAAACATATTTTGAGAATGCGTCAATGACTACCAAAACGTATTTGAAACCTCGATTAAATTTGGCATAAGGGATAAGTGAAATTAAATCTATTTGAAGAAGATCTTTAAGCCCCTTAATAATTGTCTTTCTTCGAGCATAATTTTTACGAGCGGGTTTATGCAATTCATTTACAATTATTTGTTTGATATTAGTCGTACTCATCGTTGGAAACAGCCACCTTTATGACTAACTCTATTATTCCGTCTCCTGTTTTTGGGGAATCCAAAGACCTTATTATCAAAATCTTATCTCCTTCCGATAAAGTTTCCCCTTCAAGGGTGTCAATAAGTTTGTGGTTTAATATAAACTTAATTTCTCGGTGAAATTTTCTACAAGTTTCAATGGTTCCAGAAGGTAAAGGATAAACCCAATTATAGCTTTTTTTATTAATTTTATAGGAAAAGACAGTAGTTGAAGTTCCTAACGTGAATTTGTTTTCTAAGTCACTAGCTAGTAATGGAATAAAACATTGATAATACACATTTTTATCAAAATTTTTGCTGGAAATGTGACTTCCGAATTTATCAATTGACATGATTAAACTATTGTAAATTGTTTGAAACGTTTACTTTTATTGAATTAATTTAGCCTCTCTTAACTCTTCGATTATAGAAATGATTTCGTTTGTATGGGAGGTGTGCCCTTCAGCTGAAGAAGACATCAATAATCGAAGTCTATCCACTAATTCATTCGGATTATCCCAATACACATAATCAACATTTTGTTTGTTGGTTTTTAATGTTATTCCCTTCCCTAATTTGCCAGTTTTTGGTCGCATAGTTCTGGTAGGTGGAGGAGGTTTGACAAATTGTGATGACACAGATATATCACGAGCAATGTCACTTAAGATTTTCGATCCCTTTTTTGTTAATCCTTTTTTATGCAAATAAGGTAAAATAATTCGTCTAAATTTTGCATATCGATTTGAACTTGTAATTATATTTCCTGTTTCATCTTTATATGCATTTGTTCGTTCTAATATATCCATGTAGTTCTCTAAATCTTTTGATGTATACAATTTAGGTTCCTTTTTAAATAAAAGTTCGTATAATCCAACGGTGCCAGGGTACTTGATTGTTTTAACCTTTATATCTTTTCCAATAAAGTCTATAGGTGCTTGTGTTAAACCTAAGGTAAATTTATTTTCTTGAAAATCGTGAATAATTCCAAATTTATGATCAAACTCGTTTTCTGTGTCACGTATATTGGCATCAATGTATGATCTAGGTAATTCATCAAAATAGTCTAGATACTCATCATAACCAGGTTGACCTACATACTGTTGTATGCTTTGTCTAGTTTGATTAATTATATCCTCTAGAGTTGCTGTGGGTGTTAGGTCTTGTATTTCCTGCTCTGCGTCATCGGCTGTTGCAATTACACTAGTTTCTTGAAATGGTACTTCACGAGCAGTTTTATTTAACAAATTATCATATCTATTTTCATTAAAAAACGATGGCATCTCTGTAGGAACTTGTGGGGTTTCAGACATTTTCAATTTGGTTTTTTTTTTGGGTGTAGAAACATATGGAAAAACATAACGATCATAATCTTCTTCTTTAATTTCTTGTTTTGGTATAATTGATTCTGTGTGATCGATTTTTGTTATGAGTTGTTTTAGAGGTTGAATTATTGGCTTATAAGATTTTTCTAATTTAAATTCTGTCGCTGCCGTGTCAGATTTTAGTTTTTGATACTTTTCTTTAACGGCTTTTCGCGTTTTAACAAGTTGTTGGGATGTGTGTTTATCCATGTTAATTTTTTAGCGACTGATGGTGTTTCTAATAATTACTTTTAATTTATAGTGAAATAAATCTATCAAAACCCTTACGATACCTTCCTTTCGTCATTTCACAATCTTTATCAACAACTATAAACCCATATTTATCTTTCCAACAATTTTGGCATAATTCTTTGAACTGTTGATATGACATGTCAACACTAACATGATCATCGAAAACGTGTTTTAAATTTGTATTGTCTTGTCTAAACATTATTATTAAGTTTGCATTATCACGAATCAGTTGTTTAGGAATTGATGAATACGTTTGACATAAATAAAAACAATCTACATCTTTGTGACGTCCAAAAGAAAAGTAGTCTCTAATTATATCTTGATTACAAGAAGCAATGTCGTCAAATATTATTATCGAATTTGGACTAACTTCGGCTGGTGGTATAATGTCACCACCCTCTTCATATTCATTATAACCTATTTCTTTTATTGGTTTTATAAGCTGTCTTAGATACTCATATTTAGGTTGATGAAGAGATTTCGAGAAAAGATATATATTTTCAAATCTTAAACCGTTTGGGTGTTCAATTAAGGATATCATAACATTAGTTTTTCCTGATCCCGAGGCACCAACTAATAAACATCTTTTTGATTGCCCTCCAAATAAACCACCATGTTTTTGATATTTTTTTATTTCAGTTTTAACATCAATGTTAGAAATGGGGAGCGTAATTTTAGATTTTCGAATCTTCATATCACTATGTTATTCTAAAAACTAACTTGTAAATATTTTAAAAGCATATTTATAGGTTAGTAATAATGGAAATTGGCTTAGTAGTTTTTAAGAGGTGCTATAAAATGATAGTTCATCAAGATCCTACTTTTATTCACAGCCGAGGTCGTGTGAAGAAAGGATCGGGTTTATTTGATAAAATTATCAGTAATCTACCTTTTGAAGTGCATATTCCAGGATATAGGTGAGTATACATAAAAAAATAGCACCGTTTATTTAAGTTATGTTAAGAAAGTGTTTTTAATTTGCAGATTTTGTGGTCCTGGAACCAAACTAGACAAGCGAATTAATCAAAAAGGAATAAATCCATTAGATAGTGCTTGTAAGGAGCACGATATTGCTTACTCACAGTATAAGGATTTAGAAGCCAGACATAAAGCTGATAAACTCTTGGCGGAAAAATCTTGGGAGCGTGTTATTGCCAAGGACTCTTCTATACCAGAACGACTATCAGCTTTAGGTGTTACAGGTGCAATGCGAATTAAACGAAAGCTAGGAATGGGTTTGAAAAAAAATGAACAGGCTTCAAGAATAGTGAACAAAAAGCGGGTTAAACGTGGGAAGGGGTTGAAGGGTAGAGCTAAGAGGAAACGTATAATTAAAACCCCAAAAAAGATAGGTGGTATTTTACCATTACTCTTTCCACTTTTGGGTGCGTTGGGGGCATTAGGGGGAGGTGCAGCAACAATAGCAAAAGCTGTCAATGATTCTAAGGCTGGAAAAAAACAACTTGAAGAGTTCCAAAGACACAATAAAGCAATGGAAACACTAGCAAAGGGCAAAGGGTTAAAAATTAAATCGAGTAAGAAAGGACGAGGAATGTTTTTGGCACCTTATAAAAAAAACTTCCAATAAGTCTTCCTCGGCATGCGTTATCTAATATCGATTTGAATAAAATTATTAAGACATTAGAAATACCTCATTTTAGAGGTATCTTTATGAGAAATAATTTGCCTAGGAAGATTAGAAATTTCGAATGTGGTATCGTTAATCTAGACGATAAAGATGGCGAGGGATCTCACTGGACTGCTTATATTAAGAAACAAAAAGAAATTATTTATTTCGATCCTTTTGGAAACCTAAGGCCGCCCCTTGAACTGATTTATTATTTTAATAGTTCAGGGTATAATAGAATAAAATATAATTATGATAGTTTACAAACTTATGGTTCTTCTAAATGCGGACAACACTGTATTATGTTTTTATATAATAATTGTAAATAACAAAATTTTAACATTTAAATATAACCCGTTCGAGAGACAAAATGTCCACTACTTTCACAATTTCCGGAAATGAATCGGTTTTGAGTGCAAATTTTAATCCACCAATATATTTAGAAGATGACAAAGATTACTTTATTGGTTTGGCAGATTTTGAAACATTTTTAACAATACCAAATATAGAAAGGGGTTCTAATAAATTCTATGTGGGTACCAAAGTTATAACAATTCCAGAAGGTTCTTATGAAATTAACGATTTAGAAAGAACTATTAAAAGGGAAATGTACGAGAAATTTCCTATGGAAAAATTCGATTTATATATCAGGGGTAATACGAACACTCTAAAGACGATAATCAAGTGTTCTCATCCGATTGACTTTACTCACGAAGATTCCATTGGAAAATTGCTTGGTTTTGAAAAAAGGATTATTCCTGGTAAAAGGAGAATGGAATCCGATAATGTTATAGCAATTTTAAAAGTAAACGCCATTTGCATTGATTGTAATATAGTGACAGGTTCTTTCCACAATGGCAATCCTGTTCACATAATTCATCAATTTTTTCCATCTGTGCCCCCTGGTCATAAGATAGTAGAATCCCCACTACCCATTTTGTATTTTCCTGTTAGTGTTAAAACAATTAACAATATAACTATAAAAGTGGTTGATCAAGATTATAATTTAATTAATTTTAGAGGTGAAACTATTACTGTGAGACTCCATCTAACGAGAACACTAAAGAACAATGGTTATTAAATATAATAATAAATTGAAAGAAGTAAAACTTACAAAGCCTGAAACTGTTTATAAAAAAACAACTCAAAAAAACATTGTTAGTTCGAAATCAAACCTGAAACGATTGACAGCAAAAAATCGTCAATTTTTACGTACCTTAGGATTTAAAGTGTTTCCAAAATAATAATGGACCTTTTAAACATTACCGAAAAGCTTCTTGTTGACAATTCTATTTTAAGCTCGGAATTACACACGTATCAACCCTTTGTTACATCAAAATTTGAGTATAACGATGAAATTAGGATTCCTATTCAAGAACTTGATACTTACACATTACCTTGTGAGAGTCTTTTATATATTGAAGGAAAATTAACCAAGGATGATGGAACTAGGGCTACCAAACTTAAGTTTATTAATAACGGGGTGACTTTTCTATTTAGAGAAATTCGTTATGAATTAAACGGTGTAACGATTGATTCTATTCGAAATGTTGGTTTAACATCTACAATTAAAGGGTATCTATCCTATAATACCAATGAAAGTATCAAAATGCAAAATGCTGGGTGGTTTCCAAAATCTGATTCTAGTATGACCGTTACCGATAAGGGTGCATTCAATGTCTGTATACCTTTAAAAATGCTGATGGGATTCTTTGAAGATTATCAGAAGATTATAATGGGGATGAAACAAGAATTGGTTTTAATTCGTGCTAGCAACGATTTAGATGCAGTAATATGCGAAGACGAAAGTGAAAAGCCAAAAGTAGAATTTGAAAAATTGTGCTGGAAAGTGCCACATATTACAGTTGATATACCACAACAGTTAGCTCTTACTAAAATATTAGAGAAAAATATCGAAATTGTTATGGGTTTTAGAAGTTGGGAGTTGGTGGAGTATTCAGCGTTACCTTCAACTACACGACATACTTGGCCAGTTAAGACCGCCAACACTCTTGAAAGCCCTGCCCATTGTATATTATCATTATCGAAGGATAAAAGGGGCAAAATAAAGGAGGATATGAGCAAATTTGATCATTGCTTCCTAACTAATGTTCGAGTCTTTTTAAATTCTGAAAGATATCCGTACCACGACTTGTATCTAAACTTTGAAGAAAATAAATTTGCAACTCTTTATGAAATGTTTGCAAATTTCAGAACATCGTATTACGAAAAAACAACAGAACCAATTTTTACCCCTGAAGAATTTAAAAGCATATGCCCAATTGCATATATAGATTGTTCACACCAAAAGATAAATATGCAAAGTGGTTCTGTTGTAATGCGTATTGAATTTGAAACTAGTAAAGAAACAGAAAAGGGCACTTCAGCCTATTGTCTTATTCTTCATGATAAAGTATTTAGCTACACTCCTCTTACAAAAATGGTTCGACAAGTTTAATTATATTGTTAAATATATTATTTTTTAAAATGTATAAAATAAAACTACAATAATTGAACAAAAATATTTGTTTTATTAAACCTTTGATTATAAATAAATAATCTATAATTTACATTTAATATACTATCTAAAATAGATTCGAGATTTTTTATTCTTCTTTGAAAATGGATCCTATTTGAGAAGGCTTCAAAGTCCCATTCTCTGGCCTTTCTGTACGCAAAGTTCCACACTACCATAAAGTACACTTGATTTTTCGATTCGTTAAATGTTACTGATTTCTTCATAATAGTAGGTGGGCTTCTTTATTTGATATTTCAACTTATACTCGAGTAAATCAGGGTGTTTTGTAAGTAATTCCAACATAGTGCTAATATTTTCATTGTTGGGGTTTTGTTTCGGCGACAGAATATTATAAACATTTGTGAGCAAATCACCTTGTTGCCTGTTTGCATCGTTTTTCAGCGTATTAAAGTATTTTTCAAATTGTTGGTTTTTTATCATGTTTAGTCGATATTCAATTACAGGTATTAAATCCCATAGTTTGTTGATGCTTTCACAACCAAAATAAATATAACGTTGATTGTCGTGTTTTATCTTCACCACATTATAATCATCAATTTGGTCAAAATAAATGGTAAAGTTGTTGAATCTAATAGGAACATCAAAATAACCAGTACAATAGAAATAACTTGTAATTGTACCTTGATGTTGTAGTAAACACTTCCAATCGTCCTCGTTCAGTAATACGGACCCATCAAATGCTTTACTGGCAGCAAGTTCTATGCATGGTAAAAATTCATCTCGAAGGTTTAATCCTATGTTCACATATTTCGTATTCGAATTGTTTAAATAATAAAGTTTGCCATTTAAAAGGTCACAACTTTCGTACTGGACTATATAATTTGGTATCGATCCTGTATTAGTACTGCTCGAAGCAAACGTATTCATCATTTTCTATTTGACGTACATACGCGCACACACTAGATTTTCACACTGCGGTTATCTTTTATATGTCAGTTGTCGAGGAGTTGAAAAATTAAAAAAGTGGGGACTCTATCTTAACTTTTTATAAAATATAAAAATTACAATGCTCGAGGCTATCAATATTGCACAACACAAACTGTAGCATAGAAAGTAATTACAGGAGATGTCGTGGCAAGAATTCTCATTGAAAGGTACCCACTCAGAATTAAATTTACTCCTGTTTGAATATGTGTAAATTATTTTGAAATACCTGAAATCACTTTTTTCCAACTCGAAGCTATCCATAGTATACGAAAAAACCGGCAAATCTTCATTAATTCTGGTAATCTTCATTGCTTTACAAGAACAACAGTCTATTTCGGTATTGTTACTTTTATTAAAACATATTTGAGACTCGGCAACTTTCGGTTGATAGTGAATATATAATATATTACTAGCTGTCAACCAATAGAGTAAAATAAATTTCATTTTGTTTGTTTTTAACTTTTTTTACAAAACACTGTTGGATCCACTAATAGCAGTAGTAATATAAGTATAAAAAAAACAACTGTCCAATAATTCTTTTTCGATGTTAGTGCTTCCCTTTGATTATTATTAAACGTTTTACCCAACCATAAGATGTGCGCAAGACTACAATGTGATGCAATCTTATAGTGTTCTTCTATCGGGCAATCTTCCTTTTTCCACTTAAAAATTTCAACTGAACAATAAGCACACTGGCAAATATCTAGGTATTGTGTAAAATAAAATCCTGCCTTTGCTAAGTTAATTGGGTTGACGGCACCCCTCCAATTTTTAAATGTCAAGAGTCTTTCTTCAAAACTCTTCCTAACTTTATCTGAATCTAAACTTTCCAAGCACATTCGGATATAACAACTAATAATTATCCTTTGTTCGCTACTTTAAATATACGTTTTTGTTAGAACTAACCTACCACACCCACCAGCCGTAGAAAAAATGCTTTAAACTTGTCGAGACTCGTTTTTACTAATGTTTTCATTCCCTTTAACCTTATACAAATGAATGTCTACTTATTTATTTTTTCGAGATTTTAATTTAGTATATATAGAGAAAAATAGTGGTGATGGTGGTGTTTAACAGATGTCTGGACCAAAATATGTAGCGCCCGCTCCCACCCCCGCACCAGCATCTATACGCTGATACAGGGTCTCTGATAAGTAGTAAAAGATCTAATTACGAGGTAAGATCGAACTGATGAAATTTTGTAGATTTTTTCCTTTTTTTATTCAATAACTTAATAAATTGCACTTTATTAGTTGTTACCCTATTTCTTTGTTTTAAAGGAGAGGAAAAAGGAATATAAATAAAAACACAGACACTGAGAACAATAGGTTTTTATTTTTCATTAGAAACACACAATTCGGAACTGGGTTTAAAGTTTTAATTTTAGTGTGAGTATACCCACACACAACACATGTTTGTCTTATTTCGTAACGTCTTAGTTTGGTGGTTCTTTGTTTCTTTGTCGGTAACGATGACATGGTTATTATATACACCCTACAGTGATTAAAATAAATTTATATAAATTTTTGTTTTAATATAATAACTAGGAAATTTAAAGTACAATATATCATTTAAAAGAGAAAAATACTAATATTCAAGACAAATGATGCTTTACAAATCATCTCGCAAAGAATAATGCCCATATGGTAAAGTTTTAATGTTACATTCACATATTTTCCGCTTATCATCTGACCTATCTAATACAATTTTATTTTGTTCAAAAGTATATACATTCTGACCCACCGATCTAATTAAATATTGTTCTTTTCTCAAGCGTTCACCACTCTGTAAACATTTTTTATAGTATTCTAAATTTAATGCCCTTATTGTTTGTGAAGGAGTCCCCTTTACAACACACTTACTTTCGCTTGTTTTGTGAACCTTAAATGAATACATTTTAGGTCTAAGACCAACAAATTCTTCTAGTATTTTACCACTCAACTCATCTTTCATTACACCCATTACTTTTTTATTCACTTGTGGAATACCATATGGGTTGTTAGATGGATAATCTGAAGTATCAAACCACTTAGTTAAATCACCCTTAATATCTTCATATACATCGCTAGTCTTAATTAAATAGATACCCGAATCAGTGTCAGAATAACATAATTTTAAACGGTCAAGAGGATATTTGTTCAACATATATTCATAATGAAATTTGTATAACCGAACCTTTGCTAAATCTAAAACTGTAAAACCGATAAATATGGGCTGATTAAAATATACTTTACATCTATTTAATTCAACAGCAACACACCCTTCATCGAAAATTACTCTGTCTTTAAAATTTGGTTTAGAAATATAATAATTTACCCCGTACGAACCCTCATATTTTGATATCAATTTGATATCTCTAAATTTTCTTACATTTTGCATTGATTTTCCAAAACAAGCATTATTATTTAATTTATAATAATGCACTTCAAACTCATTTACAGCCTGCGCTCTTAAGCGAGTGTTTAACGATATATAAGGCTCCATCCAGGCAGATTGCTGAAAACTTAAAACTCTATGAATGTTCTTTAATTTAAGACCATGTTTAAGACATTGTTGAAGCGCAATGTAATGTATTACATAATTTTTTTTGTCGTAAAGAGTAGCTAAAAGTTTCTTTTGTTTACCCCCCTCAGGTGCTAAACGTTGTGGGCAAAACGGTAAATCTGAGTGTAAATCGTGTAATTCAGTGGGGTATTCTAAATCAACCTCTAAAATAAAACCTACTGATGCATCAGATGGGACATTTTTTATTTCTAAATTTTTAATTTCATTGGGTTTTAACCATCGAAATTCACACAAGGGAAGAGTTTGGGACATCGCAAATCCATATTGATTGTTTATATCAAAATACATTAAAAATACATCCTCCAAGTTTTTATCATAATTCTCCATATATTTGTTATTAGCCCTAGCGTGTCTATGAATACATGTTGACAAACCACCTCTGATACCCTGTTCTATAAAATGTAACATGTCAATATCTGTAAGAAGCTCAATTTTTACTCTTGTGGTGTATAACATTAAAGACCAGGATAAACTCGGGGTTCCAATATAAAAAATAGGGTCAATTTTATAAGTTTTTATAGTAAGATTCCTAAACGACTCAAAAACATCTGCTAAAAGAAGAATGTCTGTTTTCATATATATATTCGAATAGTCTAAGATATTTTTACATTTGAAGGCTGACCAAACATTTTGAGCATGTTTATAGTCTATATCAGAAATATGTTTATTTTTTATTTTATCAAAAAATTTATCTTTTGGCGGTAATTGAGATTCATATAAGATTTCAAAAGAATTTACGTAGCTATAAGGGAAGACGCCTTTCTTAAACAAAAGTCTAATATGTTCTATAGGCCAATTATGGAGCATATATTCACTAATTTCGTAGCTCGTTAAAAATGATGAAAGGCGTTCCAAACTAAATAATAAAAAATTTATGCTATCTATAAACTTTAAGTGTATAATTTTATAGTACTCACGGTTATCTTTTGAGATTTTCAATTTAAGTTTCTTTGTAAAACATT
The DNA here is from genome assembly GCA_034092305.1 of Diaprepes abbreviatus. NCBI lineage: Eukaryota > Metazoa > Arthropoda > Insecta > Coleoptera > Curculionidae > Diaprepes > Diaprepes abbreviatus. The sequence goes on from JASJET010000103.1 coordinate 2,651,855, forward strand.
TATATTTTTCCTTATTATAAGGTAACACTGTAATAGGACCCTCCAAATCAGAACAAAGCTTTTGAATAAAAAATTTACTGTCAAAATTAGATAGATTGTGGAATACCACTGGAATGAAATTTGGAAGCTTATAATTCAAATTACAAGTATAATGTGCTGCACCTCTGAATTTCCCAGTTAGGTGACAATGATCTTTAACCTTAAAATCAGATTCAGAGAAAGCTTGCTCACAAATATGGCATACAGAGGATTCTTCAAAATTAACTAATTCCTGAGGGTTTAGTTTTCTCATGGGGATAATATTATCAAATGTTTTACAAACAAATTCAGCGACTTTATACAATTCACTTATAAACCAATCAATACAGTCTCGACCCGAATAAGATTCAAATTTCCATAGTGATTTGTCATAAGAACAGTGCAGAAAGTAACCTATATTATACGCAATATGTTTTTCTGTGGCTGTTATATAAGAACATTCAGGTGAAGGCATAGAATTTGCAATTGAAATTGGTAAAGTTTCTAAATCACAATACAGTGCAAAGGGGACCCTTTCCTTATGAGAAAAATTTTTAAAATATACAAACTTATTTTTTTCGTTGGGCATTACGCTTTTTACACTTTTAAATTCTGAACAGTAAGTACTGTGACTGTTTAACTTTTGTTCAGTTGAGAAAATTGATAGGCATCTGTAACAAATAAATTTTTTTGTTCCGCGTGTTTTGTATTGATTTCCGAGTAGTCTACTAAAATGTTTGATCCAACAAAAATGATAACGCGTTTCATTTTCATTTATCCTATCATTTCCCTCCTTAGTTTGTATTAATAACAAATTAATATGCTTTGGTTTAATAACATCTGAAACAATTATAGGTACTATTTCATATTTATCTTTTTGTGTTTCGGGTGTAACTTCATCATTGCTCTCATTTTCGCTCTCACTTTCACTAATCAACGTAATTGTTTTCCCGACATAAAATTTATTTGATTTATTTTTTTCTTTAATGGTATATATATTTACAGTTAAGTTATTTTGTTTTTCAAATTTTGATAACTGATTAAGAGTAAATGGTTGACTTATTCCTTCTAGACTTAAAACTTCAGAATAATGTCTATATGAATTAACTCTATGAACATTATTTTTAGCCGGCTCCAATGCTGAAGTTACAGCCCAAGCAAAACATGCACCATCATTTGTTTGAATATTTACACAGCATTTTTTACGTTTAATTTCATCAGGTAAATCTCTGTAACAAGCCCCGACCGAAAAAATTGTACATCTATTAATTTTGATATCTAATTTAATTATTTCTTTAAGAGTATACCCCGATCCCTGATCACTGAATTCTGATAATTTTCTTAAAATTACATCAAAAATATTCTCTTTATAAAATTTTTTTGCTAAATTAATATTATATAAAATTTCGTTTTTAGTATTTATAAATATATCTCTTTGATTTATATCTTCCCCCGCATCTGAATCATTTTCACCCCCTTTAGGAATAATAAATTTTCCCAACATAGTTACATTAATTTTACACGGAAAATTATTGACTCTTTTAACCAAGTCGGGGAATATTATTTCGATTTCCTGTAAAAATTTGATAGGATCTAAAAAACCTAAAGTATTTCTAATTTCTATAGTAAGTAATCTACATTTAAAAGCTGTCTCCACGATTACTGGTTCTAGCTTTGTAACCCCCGACATTCTCACTCACTCAAAAATTCGAACTCAATGTCATTAATTTCGCGACCTGTTGATATCTTCCTTTTTCCCCTATAAATAAATAGGACTTTTTTACCCTTATTTATTGATTCTAGGTATTCATCTGACAAATCCTTAAAGCGTTCGGGTAACCATAGAGCCTTCCCCTCTTCGAAAACTATCAGAATTCTTCGGCCGTATACCGTGTCGACCGCTCTGAATTGTAAAATAGGTTTTTTTACATTTATAGGCACATCAGCAAATTTAATCACCTCATAGTCTAATTTTCCTAGAAAATTAAGAGTTTCAAGTGTATTCATGTTCTGCAAATAAAAATGAAGGGTGAGTTGTGTTTGAAGATTAATTTCTTACTTTTTGAGTGTGAAAATAAAATAAGCGAGGAAAATAAATTAATTTTATAAAGTGTTAGTGAATACCCCAAATGTTTCGTATATATTTTCTTTAGAAAAACCTATAATATTTTGAGCTGAAATTGAAATTAATTTAAAACATAATACAGAACAACAAATTTGACACCAGCTGATATTATCCCCAATTTCTTGTAAAAGAGATTCTCTAGAAATATCTTCTTTAAGTTTTATTTTTTTAAATTTTGCATAAGTTAAATTACATCTGGACCAAATAGACCAATAAACCCTCTTAAAACATTCGGGGCAACATATTATAACACACCCATACCAGCATATACTATAGCACCCCCAAATTATTTCATGTCTTATATAATCGTCGATAAAATCCAAAAAACTAACTGAATTAATTCCCCCATTGTGAAAACCACCCCATTTTTTATATAATCTTAAATAATATTCTGAAACACCCTCTTCAAACTGAAGTATAGAATTAATTAAAAAATTATTATTTTTTTCCTGTTCTAAATACACATTTTTAAATTGATTTAAAAGCTGGCTTTTTAATTGTGATGGTATAGGTAATGTTATAATACCTAATCCACTTGTTAATTTTCTCAAAATAGCTTTTGATGCAAAGGATTTTAGAGAAGGTACTTTTTTATTTTTTATTATATTTTCACACTCACTAAAATCAAAATCTTCAACGTCATTAAAATCAGACATTATAAAAAATAAAATGGAAAATCTACTTACGTTTCTTTTCTTTATTTCTGACGATGGAAACTACTTGATTATTACAATAATTTTCCGTTTAAATTCTTCTATTTATATACGTTGCACATTCACCTTATTCGCCTTGATGGAAATAAAAAATCACAAACTAGGTGCGCAATTGCATATAAATACTGCATTTATTACCTAATGTTCGCAAACTGAAATCATTTACATTAGATACAAGACAAAGTAAAAGTGTAAGTAAAATGTTTTCGTCATATAAAAATAGTTTTATTCAAAATTATAATGAAAAAGAAAAGATATATAATCCTAAAAGTTTATTTATTATTTCTTTAGGAAATTGTTTCAAACCAGTATTTAGTATTCCTAATGGTTTTGTAAAACTATTAACAGGCAATCTCCAATTACCTTTTTCAGTTCAAAAACAACTTTTCAAAAATCGACATAGTCTTTGGAAAATCTATTTTGAAACTTTTAAATGTGATATATTTGACTGTATTAACCACATTAATTTAAATAGCGGATTAATTGAGCCATGTTGCCAAATATTTTTAAACAATATCGATAATTCTAGTTTAGGTAATTTTTCTATCAAAAAATATAAATATATAATTAGTGTAAATAATAAAGTATATGAAATTTGTAAAAATTGCTATAGTTATTTAAAAAAAAACAACCAAAAATTTGTTGTATATAAATACATTCATTATTTTAAAAAATACCATAAATGTACATTAATAATTAATAACTTTAAAGGTAATTATTGCCAAATTTGTAAAACCGGTTCATTTTTTTTCTCAAATTTGACATTTTTTCCTTTGTCGTGTGTATCTTTTGAAAATAACTCGGTGGAAATTGGTAGCTCCAATTCTGATTGTCTCGATATAGAAAGCTCCGATGATGACTTATAAAGGTAAGAATTTTTTTTAATAATATAAATTTAACTTTTTATTATTTTTAATACATGTCTTCAATAAAATATATTAATCCACCAAGTTTGGAATTTCTTGATATTCAAATAATTTAAATCCAAGATATAACAAATTTACCTCCCTCTTTTTAATGAAATTAACTCATATTGACGTTTTGAACCTTAACAGGATCATCACTAAAAACGGTATATGAAAAATGTAAGCGTTTCATAAAGTACCAATAGCTTTAATTTTTTCTAAATTATACTTAAACTTTTTGCACAAAAATTTATTTAACAAAAAAAAAACATTTCTCTAAAATTTTACAGATGACTACCCATAAATTTTAGAAAGAAACACCTGCTAACTAGGAGCAACCTCATATAGTGCAGAGCTCGACCTATATAACTTCGAAAATTGTCCCATCCTCCCCAATGGAAAAAGCACTCTTTTCGACACTGACCCGCTCACTCTGGATTTACATCTTTTTATTTGTAACATAAAAACCTTAGGGTAAATAATTAGATCCCTTGGTAAATAAGTTTACTACATTAATAAATTTCAATTAATTTTTGTTTAGTTTCTTTTATTTAAAAATATATCCAATCCTTAAAATTATAAACCAACCAGATTAGAATTGCTTTCCTCATTCTAGATATCAATTACCTACTATTAACGCTAACCCAATAACATTTACATTTTTATAGTTATTTCTTCGCTAACCAGATAATATCGCCATAAATTAAATACACACTCGCATAAATGCCTTCGAGCGGAATACCAACACATAAATTATAAACCAGCCATCGAGCGGAATACCAACCGCACACGTAATTCTGCAATAGTCCGTGGGCATTTCTATATAGTCCGGGCTCTTTTCATACACATAGAAATAAATATCAAAATACAAACAAATACACAGTACCAACAACATACAAAAAACCCTGCACCCCACAACAGACCGCCCGCCCCAGCTGCCACCCCAGAAGCGGAGTTCCTGAACTGTAATTTATTTTATTTACTTACTTTTTTGGATCACCCTGTAGAACAACTACTTATTACACGCCTAACACACACTTAGAGTGCCGCAATAAATCAAACTGACAATTAACACGCCAATTACACACACAACTCGAATAATAAGTACCATTACCTGCATTAACAACCACATTATCTATTATATCGCCTGCGGTGTTCTAGAAATCAGAAAATTTAACTACTCAGGAGACACTACATGGTAACTGTTATTAGCACCAAGGCAGCATACTTTTGAATACCCTGTACCTTTGCATTGAAAATGAGAAGATGCTTGGAATCTTCGTTACCAAGAGAATTTGGCAACCTGGACTTAAACTCTATATTTCAAGTTGCTGTCATTTCAGTTCCAAAATTAGTTAATTAAAAACTTTCTATATTTTACCATGCAAGTTTACCCACTCACCTATCTTCTAAAAACAAAGGTACACGCAACACTCAGGTTTAATATTTAGTATGGAAATAGTTTAAATAAAGTATTTATTTGCTCATTTAAAAAAAAATACTACTAACAAAAAGATGTGAAATTCCATCAAAAACGTACATATAAAAAACAGGACAAAATGTCATGACCATTTGGCCATAAAATTAGTAAGGTCTCATGTAGAGCCAAGTCTACAGGATCATATTATTACTTATGCCACTAACCAGAACGTTTTTAAATAATAGTCATATGTAATTTTGTTAATATAATCCCATATGTAATTGTTATCAATATAGTATCTTTCAGCATAGATTCAAAGATAATAGCTCCTCTTTGGTCTTAAAAGACAATTGCCATGAGTCGCCTAGCAAAAGATTTTATGTCAGGGACCCCTGAAGGATTCTGATTTTGTTTATATACTCCATAAATGTACTGAAGTCTGATTGTCTATTCCAATATGAAAGAAAAAGTCTGGGTCTGGATCTGCAGATTCCAAACGATTATGGAAAATTTTCCGCCTAAGCAATTTTTGTTCTCGAGTCAATAATCTTTGAACTCACTTCGCTGAACCATTACTCATATCTAGCTTATCATGTAAAATTATTAAAACGCTGGGTTTAGACATGTTTAATAATTTAGCAATACTAGACAGAATCAAACGAGGTTTTTCGAGAATTATTGTGTCCTTTTTCCGGGAAATATCTGGTTAGGTTGGATGAGAGCTAAGTTATAATTGCAATTTATAAAAAATGTTTCATGTTTGCGTAGACCTTCAAAGAAACATTTTATATTCTTACATGATCCGATTATAAAGGATATAATAAAACTGACATAAAAATGCATCCCATAAAAGATACGTTTTTGCTTCATTGTAAGGGAGGGTCACAAGATATATTATGGGGTGTATAATATAAGTGGCCATTCTTGGGGAAAATTAGAAAAATATAGTGTTTTTGTTATCTGATATATTTCTTGCAGGTTCATTTAAGATTATGTGTTAGAGTGTTTATAACTTACGTAGTACTAAGGGAAGTTAAGATCTTAATAACAAGATTTTTTATACAGTTTATACACAGCGTATCAGGAAAACAGTTTTAAATTATAATCCATAAATCCTTCCAGTATATTTGACCAGACCATAAATACCAAGAATAAAACAGGAAAAAAGAGTTGTTAGATGGTACATTTGGTCAAACTACAAAAAATTTCTCTGCTCAGATATCAATATTTCGAATTTTATTTATGTGTAGGACATACAATACAAACTGTGTAAAGACTTCATCAAAGAAATCCAAAATTCAAACGTATAAGGGATATTTCTTAAGAAAAAAAATTATTATTGATTGTCTAGCTTCTTTGAAACTTATTGCATAAACAAAATAATTTTCAAAGAGACCGAAGTATTACACGCATGGTTTTAGTATTCCGTAATAGTGGTTTTCTTATTGCTTCTATATTATTTTTCTTTTTATCGCATAAATCAGTGAACGTAAGTTAATAATTTTTCAAATATAAATAAAAATATTATTACGTTGTTCAGCGTTCAAACAACCGGGCCCTAGTGCTGGCGTTATGCTAATTCTACAGGGGTATGTTCGAAGATTTTGTGTAAAAATACAGTTTGTAGTAATATTTTTTGTACATTGCTACAATTTTGTTATTTTACGAACAAAACTATAAACAATTTTACCAATAATACCAACAATAAAGCTAATACTCACCACAAATTAATCCTTTATTTTCATCAAGTAGTCTCTTTATTAAATAGTAAATAAAAAACTAAAGATTTATTCACTTGTCACATCAAAAACCGGTATTATAAAAAATTCACGTGTGTCTAAAAATGCTTCAAACACTCCACTTTTGCCACTTTCATCAAGGGTGTAGTTAATTTTTTTTTCTTTTGTTTTTGGCGCTCTCGAAATTTCTAGAAGCGTTAGTAGAGAGATTCTGGGCCAAGCAGAGTTTTTACTGATTTGCTAAGAGTACAATACTACTTTTATTCCTATTTGCAGCTAGAATCATAGTTTAGTGTGTTAAGGCATTATTTGCCAAATAGTAAGGATAAACAAAGTTTTTATTGTATTCGTTTTTCGTTAAGTACACCGCAGTGAAAGTGATCACACCTAAGAAGTTAACTCACCATCTTTGTGACTTTTAATACTTGGTGCACCCTTAAAGACAATCAGGTACATACCATAAACAGTTTTTGTTATACTGGGACTTTGCATTCATGTCTAAGATTGGAATTGCCTGCCAGAACCGGCATATAACATACCACTGCTCCCATAGAGGCCAACGGCTATCCAGCTTGCCGAAAGTGTTTGGATTTAATGACAAAACTGCCTTTCAGGTATTAGTACTTCATGATAAACAGTAGTATTATCGATTTGAAAGTATACTTTCACTTTTCCCCTGTGACTGGGGACTAATAAGACTTACTGCGAGCAATTACAAGACACTTTATATTTAATTTCATCTAAAATATCTTGTAAACCGACGATATACGTATACACTAGGTAATTTAGAAAATCATTTTAATATACACACACATATTAATAGTAAAACAATTTTAATTAGGTTTAAATAAACATAATTTTAATCTTCATCGGCCTACTAGATAGTCTATTCTTTCAAAAGAAATATAAACATTGGAACGAAAACAAAAGTAATGTTATTCAACGCGGCTGTTCCAGTTTAAAGCTAGACCTAAAGCTAACCGACTTGGGGTTTGGCGCAGATGGCGTCATACTTGTAATAGTGTTATTGTTTCTTTTTTTTTTTTTGCATTATATGTAACAAATAGTTACATATTTCTTTTAGATTAAGTTAAAATACCCATAATTTGTAAATCAAAATTCATTTTTTTATTTATTGCTAAATATAGATTTTAATTGTTTTTGGATTCGAGGTGTTTTATTTTTGAATATGGTTGTTTCCTGTTTTCGCTAACATTATCGCTTCTTCTTACCGACGGGCCTAAAAATAGGTGACACTTTGAATTTATATAATCCCCCCCCCCTAATCTTCGGCATGCTAGCCTAGGCACTGCCCTAAAGGAAGGAAGGATCAACACCAAAGAATTACCACCTGTATCCGAGCAATTTTTAATATTTATTTTTAGTATTTTTAATTTAAATTCTTTCTCTGCCTAGCAAAATTTGGCGCCCTAAACGTGTTAAGGGTTGTTTGTTGACAACACTAATGTGACTATTTGTTTAATTTTTCTAATTTTTTTTTCACCGCACTTAGTTTCTTTCGATAAATCTTTGAACCTTATACAGTAACAATGAATAATGTTGCTTGAGATTTTAACAACAAATCTGAATGTCATCTGTAGCTAATACGTATTTTATTATTGCTTAAGTGACATTTGCACTGTGTGTGTTTTAGGGTAAGAAAAGTATTAATTATTTCAGGTGAAGACTTAAGTCTATAGTACATTGGAGTTGTTGTTTTGTTTTGTGCAGTACACTTTTGGTGATTTTTAATTAACCCAACAATCGTATTGTGGTTTCTAACTATATTATAAAATTTACATTTCTATTGAATATTAAGCTATCGGGTATGCGCAAAACAAAAACGAATTTTTCAGTTGTACATTTTAGATTCCTTAATTAGTTTCTTCTAGATTAAGCTGATTTATTTGAAATAATATTTGGATAAACGTATTATTAGGTATTTTTTTTGGCGTAGAAGAACCTGCGGTTCTTTTTTTCATTAGTAGAGGGCGGGTTTCGTGTCACTGATAATCTCTCAATAGTTTTACTAATAATTTTAGTGCATATTGGCGTACTGATAGAAATTTTTGTTTAAAATGAGTGTAAATTACTTAGGTAAGGAAGAGCTAAAGTATGAACTATATATTCGTGGGTTGCCTCTTACCGGTACTATTGCGCGAAAACATACAGGCCTCTTTATACTTCTGCGCTTGATGCAGAGAGTGAATTGTGTCTCTGCAAAGGCAAACTTTACTCAATAGAGCGTGACGTACAGACCTACGATTTTGGTTGAACAATGAGTTTAAGAAATTAAAAATTTCCTGTTTTTTTTTAAATCAAGCGAATTCATGTAGCTTCCGAAGCATATCAGATCCTAAAAAACGATCTTATTACTCGTTGTGCTAACTTAATCAGGGAACTTACTATGACTTATGACAAATCTTATTTCTCTAGAGAGTACTTTCAAACGCCAGTAAATAATTCGGTAGCACAAGATGCACTAGAGTCCCAGCTTCATCAGGCATCGGTTACTTATGACTTGATAGATTTTAGTGATAACAATAATTTTAATGGTAACCCTGTCAATCAACAAAGTTTACCAAAGAGCAACACAATCTCATCTACCACTAATCATACATATGTTGATAAAAACTCCCAGTTTGACTTAATAAACTTTCATAGTGAGGTACCGGCTCCAACTATATATTTTCATATTTCTCGTAATACACAGCCTATGATATCTGATTTTCCTCCATGCAGCACTGATTTTACGCAGTCATTATTAGACTGTGAAATTGCAGCTTCTACTACTCCTTTAGCCCCTGTCGCTCCTACGAGTTCAAGTCTTTTAGATATTAGCACTCATAACAATCCAGTGCATTCCCGATGTCGGATATTACTTAAGGATCATTTGCCATTTATCAAGCACAATCCTCACCATCTCGTAGTGAATATAGTTCAAAGTACCCCTCAGACACAAGTCAATCCAATAACTCGTCAACAAGCATTTTTCTCACAACATTTGAATCAGTTAGAGCCCGAAAGACTTGACATTGTCCTACACTCTCATTAATACATTGAGCAGTTTCGGCAGCCCATTACTGAAAGCTTTTCGCGAAATGTGCACCCGTCCTTTGACGAATTTCGACTTTCCGACAGACCAATAGTTTCTCAATCTCCTCACTGGCTAGTTCTCACTTACAGGCTACGCCTGGTAAAGTTCATAATGTACCATTTCACAATCAGCCCATGGTGACAATTCAGTCTAGATTAAACATGGATATTACTCAGCCTCAAGTGAATCCGTCAATATATTCTACTGCCGAGCAGTTGCGAAATTTTGCCTCTTCTAGCAGAAATTTGAGAGCACCTGCCTAACATTGAGTGTGGCTTATCACAAATCAGTTTGAATGTGTTTAATTCATTTGTCCCCAATAAAGCCAATATAAACTCAACCAGACCCACAGAGACACTTTCTCAGACCATGCCTCTTGTTGACCTAACCAACCGATTGAATAATCTTGAATTTTCTTCTCTCCATAAACCTTACCGCAATGGTTTGCCTACTTGTGCGACCCCATCTAGGTTTTACGATATTATTCGTTGGAACTTAACACATGATAGCCAATCTAGCTTTACTAATTTTCTTGAAAAAATTGAGAAGCTAAGATTAATAAGACGTGTATTTAAAGATCATTTACTGCTTGCAGCACCCGAATTATTCACCCGCGTTGCACTCTTGTGGTATCGAACGCGTTCATTTAATGACTGGCATGATTTAACCTCAGAATTACAAGAAGCTTTTCGACCTTATGATTACGAGTTTAACCTTTGGGACGAGATTCGTAATAGAACTCAGGGATCTCAGAAACATGTCCTAAATTTTGTTGTTGCTCTGTAAAATTTGTTTCGTAAATTACCCGAACCAATCTCGGAAGCAGTACAGCTTCAACTAATCCGCCGAAACCTTCTGCCATATCAACAGAGTCGTCTATCTAGTCACCAAGTATCTTTATTTTCTGAATTAATTCGAATTAGTCGAGCTATCGAGGAAACAGAGTTATGTCTTCAACGCTTCGCTCCACCACCTACTAATTACAGGCAACTTTTGGAACCTGAATTAGCATACCATAAGCCTACCCATCATTCTGTCTCAGTGGAGTGCCCGAACCTAAATCCTCTAGACTCGTCGATGCCGTCAACCCCTGATTTTAATGATGAACGTTCTGCAACTCCGCCAGTTAATGCAATGGGTGCAACAAGTCAACTTAGTTGCTGGAATTGTGATAGAGGAGGACACCGATTTCGTCACTGTGATAAAGCCCGTAAGTAGTTTTGTTTTCGATGTGATAAAAAGGAAGTTACCAGCAAGAATTGCCCATCTTGTTCAAAAAACGGCCTCTTGGCAAGGTCATAGACCGTAATCCTTGCGAGAATTCTACGGCCATTGTATCTCGAAACACTGTATTACATTATATGTTAGCACATGCTAAGGATGATCAGCGTCCCTTTTTGAATGTACAAGTTTATGGTAAATCATTACTAGGTCTTCTTGATAGTGGAGCTTCTAAGACTATCCTCGGCTCTACAGGATGGCACTTATTGCAGCCCTTAAGCAAACTTAATCCATCGTCAACTTTCAAGTGTATTGTGGCTAATGGTCAATCATGTCCAGTTTTAGGTGTAATACAGTTACCTATTCAGTTACGTAACCGTGTTACTTTGCTAGAGACTTTAGTGGTCCCCGCATTACCCCATACGCTTATATTTGGAATTGATTTTTGGACACGGATGGAAATTGTGCCTAATCTATAAGCCTGGTCCTGAAGAAACACAAACGCAACAACTTTCTGCCATACAGACGGTAGAAATGCTTTCTTCTGAATAAAAGCAGACACTAGATATACTGATAGACGAAACATTTTCCACTATGAGCAATGGTCTTGGTTGCACGAATATAGTGGAACTAGTTATCAAGACGGACTCACAGCCTTTAAAACAACGGTAGTACCCCCTATCGCGAGCACTTCAAAACGAAGTAAACAAGGAGCTACCGCAGATGTTACCAGACGATATTATTGAACCATCTGACACTCTCTCTGGCGCTTTTATGTGGATTATCGTGCGCTTAATAAAGTAACCGTTCCTGACGCTTATCCTATTATCTACGTATCTGCCACACTAGGTAAACTGCGAGACGCCCGATTCCTTACTTCTTTAGATATTAAATTAGCTTATTGGCAGATTCTCATTTTCAAAGAGTCTAGACTACTAACTGCCTTTACTGTACCATCACGAGGACTTTTTCAATTTAAGCGTATGCATATCGGACTTACTAATGCTCCTGCGGTGTGGCAAAGACTTATTGATGATGTTGTTATGTGCACGCCAACGTGTGACGAGCATATTAGAGTGTTACGTGAAATTATTAAGCGTATACTGTACAAAATGTAATTTTTGCAAATTCGAGCTGAAATACCTTGGTTATGTTGTTAATTCGTCCGGACTTTCAGTTGACCCAGAGACCCAGAGAAAAGGCTGTTTTACGCATCCCAATTCCTAAGAATGTTTTCGAGGTGCGAAGAGTAATCAGACTTGTGTCATGGTACCGAAGATGCGTACCAAATGTTTCATCTGTAGTATCGCCACTTACTGTCCTGAACAGGAAAAACGTTATATCTATTTAGGACGAAAATTGTGAGCCTGCTTTTAAGTTAGTAAAAGAATATCTTATTAAGGCTCCAGTACTCTCTTGTCCTGATTTTGAGAAGCCCTTCATTTTTAAAATGCGATGCCTCAGATTTTGGTCTAGGTGCTGTTCTTTCTCAGATCATCGGTGGTCAGGAGAGTGTTATTTGCTATCTAAGCTGGTCACTTACTAAAAACAAACGAAAGTTTAGTACCACCGAGAAGGAGTGCTTTGCTGTATTATATGGAATCGACAAGCTCCGTCCATATATTGAGGGTACCCATTTTACAGTCATTACGGACCACTACAGTTTCAAATGGTTGAATTCGATAACGACCCTGTCGGTCGAATAGCGCGATGGGCCGTAAGGTTGCAACAATACGATTTTGATATCGTCCATTGAAAAGGAAAAGAAAACGTCGTCTCAGATGCCCTTTCTCGCTCAGTGCCAATTATTTATACAACAGTAGACCAACCTGTCAGTCCTGGGCCAGTAATCCCGTCCACCTTATCCTCTGACCGATGGTAAAAGGGAATGATCAAAAAAGTTGAAGAATGCCCTTCTCAGTATTCTTTGTTGTGGTTTCAAAATGGCACAATGTATAAACGAGCTAAATTCCTTTATCCTTCACTAGCCGAATCCGAAGATGCATGGCGTATTGTTGTTCCTCGTGAGCAGCGTTCAGCAGTCATCAAGGCTCATCATGATCCACCTATCTGCGGACATCTGGGTGTTTTTAAAACATTCTCCAGGATTAATCAGAGATATTACTGGCCGAGTATGAGAGCTGATGTGGCGAAATATATTCGTCGCTGCTATACATGTCTACGAGCTAAACCTATTCAACAGGCTCCCGCAGAGCACTTGCAGTGCGCAACCTACCGCTACTCGACCATAGAAAATCATTAATATCGACATAGTTAGACCCCTTCTACGTTCATAGTCTGGCTATTCTTACATATTCTCGGTTCTGGATGTTTTCAGCAAATACACCCTCTTTTTTCCACTACGTGCCGCTACGTCACCTAGTATACTTCGGTGCCTGGAAGATCACGTCATTCTGATTTATGGTAGACCTGATAAAATTATCGCTGATAACGGAGTGCAATTCCGAAGGGCCCAAAATCAGGTGGCGCTTTTATTTATATAACCCCCCTAATATCCGGCATGCTAGCCTAGGCACTGCCCTAAAAGAAGGAGCGATCAACATCAAAGAATAACCACCTGTATCAAAGCATTTTTAGCATAATTAATTTTTGCATTCATTTTAATCTTAATCCTCTCTTTCTCGCGGCGTAGCAACATGCCCACAAAAAAATATAAGCCTACTGCTGTTGACACAATATAATTGCAGCGTATATTATAATACTAAGCACAGGTGATTTTATACCTACTTGTCAAATATTTAAATTATCAATCGTTTATTTCGTTCGCAAATAGCATTGTAAATGCCTTGACATCAATTAGAGCGCTAATTCTAATCTAATTACTAAACAATTTTATTTATACCCAATAACCTATTTAAAATGAGTCAAAAGATTAAATGATACTTACGTTCTTAACTGGATTCAATGCAATAATGGAATCCTTATAAGATATGAATGGATTAAACCTTTCAAAGTCCAACTCGATTTTATTTATATACACTATGGTGATTCTGCAGTTGGTTCCATGTGACACATTTTTTAAATGCTTTTTAATATTTCAGTAATTTAATAGAGGTCAGTAAACTCTACGTATGTTTCGCCTTGTGAGAGCTGTTTAAAGAGTACTTTTAATACTAAAATTAAAAAAGTTTTTTAGAATTTATATATATCTTATATTCTATTGTCTATTCTAAAGAAACAAATTTTGTTACTGTAAATTCAGTGTGAATATACATATCTCATTAAAACATACATATAAAAACGGGGCCAAGTGTCGCCATAAAAATTCTTGAAGTTCTATGTGGAACCAAGTCTACAGCATACTTATTATTAAATCTAATACTTTGATTCTGTATGTATCTACATCTTGAATTACATAACTTCAAGTGACGTGACAGTTATATAATAGTTGTATTGAAAAATGTAGCAATGATATATTGAACTAAGTTTTCAATATTTGTAGAGTATTTTTTTAACTATGCCATTTCATACTTAAGATTACTTAACTGTTACATCGTTGAATATAAATTGGAGCTGCTAGATTCTTTTTCTGGATCACTACTAAGTCACTGATAATTATGAATTTTAAAATGTATAGACTTAAAAATTTGTAAATGAAAGTGTCAGTGATCAGTGGTAAATAAAATAGGTCTACCAACACACTTATCGTCCATTAGTTGGTTAAGGAGGAGGGATATACCGTATATATTTAATTTGCTTTCCTTGGTGAACACCAAATTTTAAATTTCTAGGGGTACGAGAAGTACTTTTTATTTTGATGGTCGGTGTTTGCAAAATTTTCTCGACAACAAGAGTTTGAAGAGTGTTCCAACTTTTCTTGACGTGAAGTTTAACTAAATGTTACTACGTAGCGCATGCTGGACAATATACATTTTCTTAAAAGTAAACAAGTTCTTTAAAAAATGTTATATATTTGTTTCCTTAATTTTTAGTTCTTATTAATGTATTTGTTAACCGTTGAGCTTATAATTTTATCAAATGGCTACTTGTAAAAAAACAGAAATAAAAAAATGGAAAAGGTAAAATGATATTAATACAGATTAACGACGAACAACTGTGAATAAAAATGGCTGGACGCTGGATCTGATAACATTCTTTAGGATGAAATATCATAGAAAGTTCTAAATGTATGTTAAAATACCTAGCGTCATTTTGCATAAAAATTTCAAATCCTCATATTTTTATCAATCACATAAATTTCATTTCCAATTATTATCAAAGCTGCCTTATGAAATTTTGAGCTGCGATGTAAAGCCATGAACCAGAGACTTTTCTGTAAAGAAAATATATTTTAAATATGCGGATAACATTAAATTTTGGCTCAGAATTCTGTTGACGAAGATTTAATTTTATAAAAAATTTTTAAACTAGTTATTTTACTTAAAATAAAACTAATAAAATTGATATATTTAGTAGAAAAAGCAGTTATTCTTCCTGATAGTGTAAAGGAATTTCAGTTTCAGTTTCTTTCCCTCAAAAGCATCTATCAGGTCTCAAATGTTTTCAAATTCAATAAAAATTTAGAAAAAATACCACCTTTACAAATCACATTTAAATATCTACATAAAAGCTTTAGCTTAAAGTTACCATGTAGTTCTTATATACCCCTGATCCTTTTCTTTTAATAAAATACGTTAAAATTAGTGTTAAATCGTGAATAATGAATTAATTAAACGACCCTATTAGTAGTAAAAATATGAGAGAACCAAAAGGAAGGAGGAGAGGGACAAAGAGTATATAAGTTATTAACAGGTTGTACACCGAAGAAATCAAGAAATTGACGGATTTTGTATTTCAGTGTATATTTACACTGAAATACAAAATCCGTCAATTTCTTGAAAGAGTATATACTCTGAGTATATTCAAATTTACTCTCTTCCTTTCAGCTCCTCTCAATATACCAACAGTGAGTATAATATACTTGCGGTTGGTTGTATAAAAACATTTATATTCGAGAAAGTATTTTAGTTCCTCACCAATTGAAAAAACCTTATAATATAAGGTCAAACGTACTCTGTTATAACACGGTTAGAGACGAAGCACCATCTCAAATTGCAAGAACACCAGGATAGGGTGGAAGCCTCTCACATGGCAGAGCACCATCATCTGTGGGCCGGTTTTGAACTTCTTTGTTCTCATCATTACAGATTAGGTAAGTGCACCTCAACATAGAAAAAGCGAATCCGTTAAGTAACCTATATTAAACAAAATATATAGTTTAATATAAGCTGCACCATCTCCCAGCATTAAACACAATCTGTACAATTAATCCCTTATGGATCAACATACCAACAATGGATATAATATACTTGTAGTGAGGTGTATAAACACTTTCATATTAGAGAAACTCTTGTAGTTCTCAAGAGAGTCCGTCTGCCCTTACAGTAGGTTTTTTCAATTGGTTGAGAACTTAAATAGTTTCTTTAATAAAAACCTATTTATACACCCAACTGTAAGTATATTATATCCACTGATGATATGTAAATCCTTACGAGATTAAATATCCAGGATTTGCTTTTTGAAGATTCGCTTGCCTTTTCTGTACTGACTAGAAGCAGTAGTTTGAAATATGTCTACAGATAGCGGAATACTACTATGGGAGAGGCTCCCATTCTTTTCTGTTATTTTTGTAATCTAAGATAATGCTTTCTCCGTAACCGTGTTGGAACCAAATATGTCTGCCCCTATAGTATAAGGTTTTTTCAGTTGGTTGAAAACTAAAACACTTTCTCTATTATAAATCTATTAATATATTTTCTATTTTCATTCATAAACTTGTTAAAGTTTAGTAATCGTGGAGGAGAAGTAAAATTTTCTTCTCTTAAGTCTAACTTGGTTATGTTCAGTAGTCGCATATCCATATATCCCTTCTTAACCAAAGCGCAAACTAAAATGGTAGACAAGTAACGTGTCAAAAAGTGGTAATGAACTGGCAAGAGGAACCTGTAAAGCATATGTAATCAAATGCGACCTTGCTGATTAAAGGAGTTTAGCGGTGAGGTTGGACGGGTTTTCATCTGCCATCAGAAATTTGTTAAATTTTTTGGAGATTTTGGGAATATGGAATAAAATAGTGTTGTTAGTTTATATCAGAATGTATTTGTTGAGATGTGAATAAATAAAAATATTTATAGGTTTAAAGTTGTTTTATTCATTACGTTAAATTTTGTTGAATCTTGGAAGGAATGGATTAGACAAGGCAATAAATTAATATAAGTAGCCAGATACATATTTATTTTAATGAAGTAAGTAAATAAATATATTTATAAGTGTAAAGTTGTTTCATACATTTATAAAAAAAAATATACATAGATAACACATTTAAAAAGTGTACACACAGAGTGTGATGGAGAAGGATAAGGACAATTAGGAGTTGATTTGACTAAAATTGGTTGTTCATGTAATTCAATTATACGTTTAGTACAGTATTGTTAATGAAATTGGCTATTTCGTCTTCATTAACACAAACAAATTGTCCATTTTTTTAGGTTCTGGAAAAAAGTATGTAGAGAAGCATATCCTGTATTCCAGTGAATGCAAATATGAAATTTTATTGTTACTGTTTTTATATGAATCAAACATTGCTACTTTTTTTAAGTATAAATTTGTTGTGTTCATTCTTAATGGTTTGCCTACCCAAAGCTATGCTCATATTTTTAAATTGGCAAATTTAAAATGTTTTTTTTAGTAATCTCCAATAAAGTTCTTTAGGTATTTATTTTTTTTTTAATCATTCTGTTATTGCTTCTTGTATTTTGAACATTATTTTTAAAATGATAACATCAAAGTTTTAGTAACAACTTAGTTTTTCTATATTATTTTTAAATTAAATATTGATGGTTGGTGTTGAGAAAGAAGTTAAAGTTGGTTGATAACTTTTATTAATGGAGTGTGATTTTATCATATATTATAACATAATATGCTGCGGTTTTCGTTGCTATTTTTTCTTTTGTTTTAAATACAACCCTCATGAGCCAAGTTGCTGATGTGAGCTATTCATGTATATAATAGAAGCATTATCATTAATTTGTTTTAGATTGAAAATTGATTCTATTGAAAAGTTATAATATACTTGACTGAAATGGGAAAACATCTTATATAGTAAAGTAAACTTATTTTTCTTTAAATCATGTTAATGATCTTGTTAAAAATATACTTCAATATTTAAAAATAATTTATCTCTTAATTCACAATCTGCTTTTAGCTTGCTAAGTCTACCCTTCTTAAAAGCAATTAAAACATGTCTTGGTGTTTCAAACTTAGTAGAATTTTTAATAGGCTTACAATAATTCTGGATATTCAACTAACTTCCAACTTTGAAAAGTAATAAGTATATCAATAATTTTAGTAAGCGCTAATTCTTGGTAGAATGTGAAACTCGTCAAGGAAGCCTCATTATTCTAATTTTCATATTTTCATCATTATTGGTGGACACTAATGCATAACTGTCATCATTACTTCTTTTTCGTATTAGTTTTTGTTGTAAATTTAAAAAAATATATTGTTATAATCTTCAAGGAACCCTGAGTAAATTTGAAATCTAAAATCATAGAAAATTTCTCGTTAAGATGTTAATTTATTACTAATTATATTATGTTTGGTGGCCTTCGTATTAACGTTTTTCTTGTATATTTTGTTCTGAAAATTAATATTTGTGGCCTATTTTTGTATAAAATATCTGATTCATCTGTTTTTGGAAGAAAGTCTTACTATTACAGTTTCTCCTCTAAAATTGATGAGATCACCATCTTGATTCACTGTATTAAGGCTTATATTGCGTATTACTTTTACAGTGGTTGGAAAGTACAGAAAAATTCGGGATGATTTTATTATTTTAAAACTGATGTATTATATGGACAGGATTTTCATTTAAATATGATCCTCTATCAAATTTTTAATCGATGTTTATTGCCTTTAATAGTCTCTGCCGGATAATCAGAAATATGCTCTTTATATTTCTCTAATTCTTTATTTTTATTGTTTGCATATATGAGCAGTTTGATTATCTAATTATTTTTGGATTATGTTATTCATATCATATATTTCGTAACAACCAAGAGGTATTCTATATTCAATATTTGTAACAAATATGAAAATATTATTGGTTTCATCAATATTTGGGATAGCATTAGAAGTTTCAAAATTTACAAGACCTAAAACGGTCAAGATTTTCATCCAAATATATTGGAGGATTAATATTAACAGTGTGGCATAGTGACCACTAATAGCAAAATTATACGAAATATCTCTTAAATTTTTTTTTTTTTTGCAAAATGAATTAAAATTAGTTCTCACGCCTATCATAAAATAATTTGAGACATAACTTTCCACAGTTATTTTTGTTAAATAATTGATAATGGTCATAGTTATATTACACAATATTTTAATTTTGAGCTCTATAAATATATTTAGTTTATTCGGCAGATGATCGCAAATTTATATAACTATCAAAATATAATATATGTTTCTCTTTTTAACGCAGGCAGTCGAATGACCATCACCACTAGTATTACCTAGATTAACGATTCCATTATCATTCTTTATTTCTTTTTTTTTTTCGATTATTTATTCTAATGAATATATCTGGAAAGTTATGAGTCTGTAGAAACTTACTATATTTATGTATATAATGTTCAAGTGGATTTCGAGGTACATGTTGTAACAGATTTTTGAATAAGGTTTCATATGCAATCCACATCCTTTTTTATATGGTTTTAAATAAGGACCAATTCCTTGTTTGCCGACACCTGTTGAAAGAATCTTTTGCAATACTTATTATTGAAAAAATGGTATAAAAATCCAAAAATTATAGTGAATAAAAAAGTACTTTCTGAACACTACTCGAACACAATATTTGATGTTTATGCCATTGATATCTGCGACTGTTTGAAGTCACTTCTTTTCCCACTAACTTTTATAGCGAATTTTCAAGGTAGAATTTTAACAATGGTGGGGGTAGCTTAACGGAAGAAACACCAGAAATAGTGAGTGGGAGCCTACAAAATCAAATGACTTCACACGTTTAAAATGGTATAAGGATAACTTCAAGGTCAAAATATAATGAAACAAATAACTACATTTTATGTACCTTATTGATTGACATTTTTCAGTCGTTCTTTTATACGTGTAACAGAATCGTTTAAACCTTAATTTCTTTAATAATATTTGTTCGTTTTTATTTATTAAAAAATTCTTACAAACTATACTCGCTAAAATACACACGTCAACACGATCCGTATACTAAAAAATACATTAAAATCCTGAGCCTCCGAATCTTGCATTTCATATGCATAAAATTCCGAACAGGCTGCAGAAATTAAAAATTCTTCATCAATTTCTCTCACTAAACTTTCCATAACAACTACTACTAGGTTAAACTTAAGTCCTACACTCTAAATTCATTTAACACAACCGGACCTGCAATGAAACTAATCAGTTTTTCCAAACTGTCACTAAATCCAAACTTTTTCATTTCATAAACAAAGTCTAGTAGAATGAATGTTTTACTGCAATATTTATGACATGCATTGGCAGCCTTTTCATATTCAAAAGCCAAATCACAATAGCGCGACGCCCATTCTGGTCGACTTTTCATTGCATCATTGAAGTAATTACTTGCCGTTTCAGTGAACTCATCACCCAATTTTTTATTGTCTCTTTCAAATCACTATTCATATTATTCACTTATTTTTACACTCACGACACTTTTTAATTGCTGGTGATAGCCCATCTATATAATGACGATATATTTGTTCATAGTGAATGTAACAGGGTAAGTTCAACTGTAGTTCCTTGTCACATCAATATGGTGCTGGCAGCTTATTCCAAATTTGCTATAAACTCAGTAAATGGACGTAAGTTTTCAAATATTCGACAGGAAAAAATGTTAGATCCTTTTCTTCAAAATCACACAAACTTTTAAAATTATTTTGATATAAACAAATTACTCTGCGGACTAGCTCGATAATTTTTTTCTTTAGATAGTTCCTTATCTGACATTTCAAACTGAATGAATGTAAATAGACTCACACAATTTTATAGAATAATTCGCAAGGTCAAAACCATTTCAAGATCATCCCACATTGCTACAATGCACAAATAACTACTTCAAGATCACACTCTCAAGATGACCTCCAGCAAAGTCAAGGTGGCCTTGTACACAGTCAAGGCCAATATCACATACAAAGTTGAACACAGTATTTTTCAAGATCACAGTCATATCTACACAAAGCCGAATATCATGGTCAATGGGCGGTGCCAAAGAAGGTAGGAACATGGTCAAAGTCCAGGTAAAGGTCAAAGAGTGGGGGGGTTGTGCGCATCGGGTAATGCAAATTACTCAAATCATTTTCGATATGGCCTGGATTTTACCTTTGAGCCTTTGTCTATTACTAAAAATCCAAATTCATCCTTCCAACATAGTAAATCTAATTCATTATATTAACATATCAATAGCAACATGATCATCATCAACACTTTTTAAATTTGTCGCCTAACTGAAATATAACAATTAAATTCACATTAGCATGAATGGTTGTTTTGGAATGGAAGAATAAGTTTTACACAAAAAAAATCTGTATTGTTTGCCTTCGGAATCAAAACTAGATTTTTACAAAGTTCTAATTACAACACACCATATCATCAAATATTTTGTTCCTTTTCGGATTTATTTTTTCCTCCAATATTTGAAAAAATATTCTTAAATATTCGCACGTGGGTTGATATAATGATTTTGAATAAATATATAAATTTTTAAATCTTGAGTTATTAGGATCATCCATTAAATCAATAGTAATATTAGTTTTGCCACACCCTGATAGTCCAATAACTAATCTAGTTTTACTACTTCACACAAATTATTTTCCAGGTTCTCTAAAATTAGTTGTTGAAGCCTCATTACCTTTAATTGTAATAAAATAAGGATTTTTCGAACTTTCGTTTATATATGAAAGTTTGATTCTAATTTACTGCTAGTCAATTTGTTTATAGATTTTATTTATATATATATATATATATATATATATATATATATATATATATATATATATATATATATATATATATAGTGCCTATCGCGTAGGAATCGGCCTAACAAATACTCTAATAAAGGAGTTGCCGTTTGAAATACATCTACTACAGGATCCAGTTTCTGTGGACCTGAAATAAAATTAAAAAGAGACTAGCTGAAAGTGATCAAGATATAAATTTATTGAATGAAGTTTTTATTGTTGCCTCCTCACAAATAAATAAGATGAAAAGTAGACTCACTTCAGAGAAATTATTAGTTAAAAACTCCAGCTAAATTTATATATTTGGAGAAAAAATTGTTGCCATGGAATTAAGTGGTGCAATAAAATTTAAAACAAAAATTTGGTATGGGACTTAGAGGAAGACAAAGAAGACATGAAAAGGTCGTGTGGGACTAGAACTATTTTTATCACGAGCTATTTGAAAAGCTTGAAAAGGCAAAAATAATTTAAAAGTTTTAACGACAGTAGAAAAGTCGTGTTAATGTCTATAGGAAATAATAAGATAGTATTCCCAAAGAAAAAATGTATATTAATTCCAAATACTGGTGGATATTGTCCCCTTATTCCATCCTCTAGTTTGTTTGCAAAAGCTGTAAATGATGCGAAGGCCGCTAGAATAAATTTGGAAGGATCCAAATGACAATAAATTGATGGAGTCAACAGCTGTCGGCAAACAAGGAATTGGGCCTTATTTAAAACCATATAAAAAAGGATGTGGATTGCATATGAAACCTTATTCAAAAATCTGTTACAACATGTACCTCGAAATCCACTTGCACATTATATACATAAATATAGTAAGTTTCTACAGACTCATAACTTTCCAGATATATTCATTAGAATAAATAATCGAAAAAAAAAAAGAAATAAAGAATGATAATGGAATCGTTAATCTAGGTAATACTAGTGGTGATGGTCATTCGACTGCCTGCGTTAAAAAGAGAAACATATATTATATTTTGATAGTTATATAAATTTGCGATCATCTGCCGAATAAACTAAATATATTTATAGAGCTTAAAATTAAAATATTGTGTAATATAACTATGACCATTATCAATTATTTAACAAAAATAACTGTGGAAAGTTATGTCTCAAATTATTTTATGATAGGCGTGAGAACTAATCCTAATTCATTTTGCAAAAAAAAAAAATTTTAAGAGATATTTCGTATAATTTTGCTATTAGTGGTAACTATGCCAAACTGTTAATATTAATCCTCCAATATATTGCGGCGTCCCCTTTTTACAGGGTACGGCAACGGATGCGTACGGCAGCTCAATATGTCGGAGGCTAGGTTCGTATCTCTTTTAGAGATAGTTGTGCTCTGCTTTGATTACCCAATAGGCGCCACCTGTTTTACATTATCTGTGTTACTTACCTAGTGATAAAACAGGAAAACACTTAGGTATGGGGAATGATTTTAAATTATTGACGGTAGGTGTATAGCTCCACAATAAAACGACTTAATTAAAACAAAATAGCAATTCCATTTTATTCCCAATAAAAAATTATTATTTACATAAATTTGAATTGTGCTTACAATGTTCTATTTTTACTCTCTTGATAACTATCACCTCGGTTTTAAAAAATTATATAAGATTTGGCCGCAAACGTTCTAGAACCTTAGTCGCCAATAACGTACGTTTTATTGAGTTATCAAAAGTTCTCACATGTTATTACATCACCAAATATATTTATGTTGCATTGTTTGTGTTATAAAAAATTGATTCACAACTAGAATCTCTAAATTAAGGTTTTTCTCCTACCTGGTATATACAATGGTACCTCTCACTTCAGCGCTGTTGCTAGGATTCCTGTTGTGTTGTGGATGGATTGAGGCTTCACAGGGCCACTTCCAACTCACCAATCAAACGCAGGGTAAGGTTGATACAGTCGTGGTCGCCTGTACAGGAAAACTAGGACCCGAACCATCAAGAAGTCATGACAGCAATATCAAGATGAAAAGCCCAAAGATGAAAAAGAACTGGCTTCAAATATTCACATAGCCAAATAGTTAAATAGCCAAGTAGCCGAGTAGCCGAATAGCCAAAGAGCCCTGAAATAAAATGTTGTTTTTACCACATGTTCGTAAAGATAAAGGGCAAAATCTTACCTCATTGATTAGTGGACTTAACGAAAAAAAACTTGACCGTCCGCCCTTTCAGAGCTGGTGGCAGGATTGGTCTGCTGCCTTCGGCGGTTCAACAGGAAAGGGAACGAAAATACAAATCTCTCTTGCAACCAGACGTGACAAATCTTAGTGATATTAATATTTAGTCTTGCCAACCTTATTCTCAACCTGGAGCACTTTAACCTAGTTCCGAACTTACACTGACCACCAGTTAATACGTCAAGTATGGGCAGACCATGGAAAATTATCAAAAAGAAAATTATGATCAAACAGTTCAAAGTCACTAATCACGATTAAAACAAAGTTCTAAAAAATTGCCACAAATTCCATACTGCACACTCAACCTTAAATGATCGATCTCGACATGCCGTGTTCGTGTCAACGAATGGGTATACATTCACAGCAAATGCTAACTGAACCATGTCACCGACTATAACCTTATACTTTTAATACTGAAATTGAATGTAAATAAATGAGAGTTTATTAAAAATAAAATATTTACGACTTTTAAATTCAAACCAAATTATGTGATATATAAACTACAGCAATTTACGAACTGTGTAAAAAAAATGATAAGTTACAAGACCAAAAGAGTTGTAAACCAAAAAAATAAATTCTATGTTTACTATTTTAAACTACGGGATAAATAATTAAATTTAATCAGGTAAAAATATACAAATTATATCATATTACTAAAAACATGTAGCATTGATGCTAACTGGTAAATTTAAATGCTACATTTACCCCTCTCCGAAAAAAAATAGACTATCTTGATAGGCTATTTTGAAAACAAAGGAAAACATAACCCTGTCCTTGGAAAAACATTTGGATTGATATCTACGCGTATCATACGTCCTTGCGGAAGACAACATCGGTAAGTCAAATCTGGAAAACTACAAAGTCGTGAAGAGTCAAAATCGGTAAAGGTCTGCCAAATTACATACAAGTTCAGAATTACAACTCCTGAAAAAATTTTACAAATACCAAAGAAATCACTAAAAAGATAAAAATCATAAACTAAAATGTACAAAAAAAAAATCTCTAACATTATACACCCAGAATTGTTAATACAAGTAAACAGATTGTCATGACTATAGATTTAAATTAGGACAAACTTATCAGCAGTATACTTAGACACACGGCCGTAACAAATCCAGTTATGAGACCATTATATCAACACTATACAACTTCAGATTTACTTATATACAATTCACTGTAGAATCGAATGCTCTAAGCATTCAAACAAATTTCCGGGAAACCATCCCAAAGTGAAATGCCACTAAAAACTCTATAATTTGAAAATAACCAACCTTTAGGTTATACAAGATCTAAACGATACTAAAATTTATTCAAAACCAGTCTATACTTAAACTAACCTTCCCTCAGAAGGTATAAAAACTCTAAACGTTTGCTTCAAAAAAAAACAAGGTAAAAAACCTATCACTCAAACAATACTTCGGATATGGCCAGTATCCAGAATACTTAAAAAATAGCAATACAGCTAGTAACTAAAAATAACTACGAGTCATCACTCAATAATTAACTTAAACAAACTTACTAATCTGGAAGCAAACTTCCTAAAAATCTCAAAATAGCAAAACTGCTAATAACTAAAAATCAATACAGGTCAGCACCAGTAAGTCTCTTAAACAACTTATCTACTTGGAAGCAAACTTCCCAGAAACTTAATAAACTTAAAAGTAGCAAAACTGCTAATAATCAAAAATCAATACGGGTCAGCACCCAATAAGTCGCCTAAACAAACTTACAACTTTGAAGCAAACTTTTCAAAACTTAATAAACTTATTCTTCTTCTGAAAGGTCAGAATCAGAATCCTCTGAAATAGAATCATTGAAAGGTTTTAGATCTTTGATATGCCACTTTCCAGCTTTAGAACCATCAATATTATCTAAATCATAAATAAGATTGGAAAGTTTCTTTCTTACTTTACAATGAACATATTTGGGGACTAACTTTGCGGTAAACTTATCTACAGCACTTGAAAGAACTTTATTTTTACGCCAAACATGGTCACCTACATTAAAAGAAATATCGCGTTTTCTAAGATTATACGCACGAGAATTACGTTCATACGCCTTATGAATCTTCATTCTCACTTCAACAAAGATATCTTTTAGACCTTTTAAGTTGGCCGCATAGGCATTTCTGTCACCAGGAATTATTTCATCATCAACACTGACGTCGACATTCAAATCTTTGTAATAACTACCTGACAAAGGAACATGCCTACCGTAAACTAAAAACGCTGGAGTAAAACCGGTGACTTCATGTTTTGAAGTATTAATAGCTTGTTGAATTTTAACTATTTCTTTATCCCAATTTTCGTGGCTGTCTATGTAACTCCTAATTGCTGTACCAATTGTCCTATTATTTCTTTCTACGAAATTACATTGTGGTGAATAAACAGGATTAAATCTTATATTAAACTCATATGTTTGACTTAATTTTTTGAAAGTTTTTGAAACAAACTGTGTGCCATTATCGCAAATAAGTAGAGATGGAGGACCATGAACATGAAAAACTTTATTTTCTAGTACCTCTTCAATATATTGAACTTTGGAACTTCTTAAAGGAAAAAGTAATGTGTACTTGGTAAACCAACAAGCGACTACTAAAAGCCATTTGTTTCCTTTTCTTGAACGAGGTAGAGGGCCTATTAAGTCTACTGCTATTACTTGAAATGGATAATCTACTGATTTCTCTTTACCCGTATGTCCCATTTGCGAAGTATTTGGTGCTTTCTGAGCTCCACAGACTAAACAATTCTTAACAAATTTAAGAATGTCTTGGCGCATTTTTGGCCAATAATATCTTTCTTGTAGACGATGAAATGTCTTATAAAATCCGAAATGACCACAGTTCGGAGGACTATGACAAGAGTCTATAATTTCTGCTCTTTGGGGTTTAGGTACTAAGTATTTCCATTCAGGAACATTCACATTCATAGAAAGGCAGTTTGGGACAAATTTCAAAACAAAATCATTATCCACTTTCCATTGTGGATAATTGTTTGGATTATCTAAAATTTTCTGGCGTAAATTATCGTACCACGGATCAATACGATCGACATCTAGGGTTCCCACCACTAATTCTTCCTTACTGCTTGAATCAGAATCTTCTATCTCTTCTTCTCTATGTGGATTACGGGACAAGGCGTCTGGGATGACATTTTGAGCTCCTTTTCTGTGTACTAAATCAAATGTATGCTGTCTAAGTCGAACAGCCCAACGAGCTAATTTTCCACTTGGATTTTTTAGAGTGTTAAGCCACAATAAACTATAATGATCTGTAATGACAGTAAAAGGAACACCTTCAATAAATCCTCGGAATTTTTCAATACAAAAAAGTACACCCAGGCATTCTTTTTCCACTACAGAATAGTTTCGCTCTGCTCTAGATAAAGATCTACTGGCGTAGGCAATCACTCGCTCTTCACCATCAATTATCTGCGTTAGAACTCCTCCTAAACCTGTATTTGATGCGTCGCTCGCTATATAGAATCGCTGTGAAAAGTCTGGTTGAGATAATATAGGAGCAGATACTAAAAGTTGTTTAATTTTAATAAAAGATTCTTCAGCTGCACTATTCCACTCAATTTTTTGTCCTTTCCTACGTCCTTTTAAGAGATCATTTATTGGAGACATCAGAGTAGAAAAATCCTTTATAAATCTTCTATACCATGAGCAAAGACCAACAAAACGCTTTATTTCAGTAGTATTCCTAGGTCTGCTATAATTAATCATGCTAGAAACCTTATCGGGGTCAGTACGCAAAGAATTCGAACCCACAATATAGCCTAAAAATTTTAAAGATGTTTTGAAAAAGTCACATTTTTCCAGATTTATAGTTAGATTGGCATCTTTCAATTTTTCTTTGACCTCTGATAACAATCTAAGGTGTGAATCAAGGTCTTCTGACACTATTAAAATATCATCGAGATAGGTGAATATATTTGGCTCATAGCGAGGACCAAATATTGCATCTACCAGGCGCTGTTGCGTCTGTGCGGCATTTCTGAGACCAAAGGGCATGGTAACAAACTGGAAAAGTCCTCTTCCGACTACTGCAAAAGCTGTTTTTTCTTTCGAAGATTTATCCAAAGGGATCTGCCAAAAAGCTTTTCGAAGGTCTATCGATGAAATATATTTAGCATTTCGAAGAGATGTTAAAATTCTGTCAATATTAGGCATTGGATACCGGTCAGGACGACTGACTTCATTAAGTGAACGTCCATCAAAACATAATCGGTACGTTCCATTTGGTTTCTTAACTAATAAAACAGGAGAACACCATGGACTTGTAGATGGCTCTACGACACCTAACTTTAACATTTCATCCAACTCATCGTTCAAAATTTCTGACATATATGGAGACAAAACAAACGGTCTCTTTTTAAAAGGAAGCGCGTTACCCGTGTCAATAGTCAAAGTAATTTTATCCGTACGACCTAATCTATCTTTACTACTAATTTCATTAAATGATTCAATAATTTTGTCCGCTTGTTCGCGCTCTGCTGTAGAAAGTTCATCCAAAGAATGTAATCTCAAATTACAACTATTAAAAGAGTGACTCAAATCATTATTGGACACTTCTAATTTAGAATTTATATCTTGCACATGCCAAGAATTATTCTTAAAATTAACTACAATATTAAATTTTTTCGCAAAGTCACACCCAAATATAAATGCTTGTGGCAATGAAGGAACCACTAGAGCATTAATAACTTGAGAAGAATTGTCAATAACAAGAGGTAAATCAACTGTGCCTTTAACACTTTGCTGTTTACCATCAGCAGTACAAATATTCTTAATTTGTGCTGGGCATATCTTAAGACCTAAATTACCTAAAATATCTACACCTCTAGAACCAACTATAGAAGATGTAGCACCTGAATCCAATAAAACTGTAATGTCCACATCAAGCAACTTCACATTTATGTAAGGTCGGTTATCTAAATATTTATTAATGAATAAGGGCGAAACTTGCTTGTTTTCAGAAAAATGGAGTCGATTAAAAGAAGTACTATCTTTAAAAAATTTAGAAACCGTATTCAGCCAGTTTTTCCAATCAGTATGGCTAAAATATTCTCTTTTTAAATTTTTATTATTAGAATTAAAAAATGTTTTTGATTTTTTAAAAGACTTATGAAAACTACGGTAATTAAATGAGGCACGAGTTCTGGGAAAGGTGAAACTGCCTCTTCGATTCACTTCCCTTACTAGTTTTTTGAACATTTAGGGCACCCTGAAGATTTGGTGTTAGGTTCGCCACATTTAAAACAAAATAAACCTCTAGGGGCCTTACAGTCCAAATAAACATGATTAGGCTGTTTACAATTCCAACATGTTACAGAAGCTTTAGGTTTATTATCTTTATTAGAATTATTTTTATTTAAATTATTATCAGGTTTGCTGTTAGATGTAGAAGGCAAATTTTTAGAATGAAAATGAGAAAATCTTTGACCATCTTTTTTGAAATTTTTTCTAGAATTATTTTGCTTGTTAACATGACTATTATTATTTAAACTTTGGTTCGTGTTAGCCATACTGTTGATGCTAGCAATTTCATCCTTAGGCCTAGATTTATCTTTAAGGTAATCAGCCTCTTCTAACTTACGACAGAGTTCTGAAAGTTCCGAAATATTATTAACATCTATTAAAGCCAACCTACTAATAAAATCTGGTAAAAGATTTCTTTTAATATTTTTAACTTTTGAAACTTCTGCTGGAGGTCTAGATAATCGAGAAAAAAGAGCTTCTAAATGAGCAATAAAAACTATCGTAGATTCATTTTTCTTTTGTTTCCTTCTCTTAATTTGCTCCCATATATCATCATCTATATCATCATGAAAAAAATCTTTCTTTAATTTCGATACCAATGAATCCCAATCAGTTAACGAAGATTTAACACTTCGATACCACACAAACGCGTCTCCTATGAAAAATTCGGCAGCTGAATTAAATAACTCCTGCGGAGAAATATTACGTGCCTGCGCTAATTCAGTTAACCGTTCCAAAAATGGATAAAGTTTTTTCGCGTCCCCATTAAAATTAACTTGCCACTCACTAATAGGTAAAATACGCGTCGCGCAATGCACTACAGGTGCTGCTACATTGATCACCGGCAACTGAGATGTTGTAAGTTCAACATGCTGACCGTCCGGAATTTTATCTAACAAGTTCGATTCCAATAAAAGACAACTCGCGGTCACTTCTTGAATATAAGAAAATATTACAGAAGCTCTATTTTTATCCTCGGGCATTGGAATTCTTTTTGCTCTTCCTACCACGTGAGCTAAACGCGACTTCACTCTATTAATAAGAGAATCATTTGCATTGCCGTCAAATTCTTCTATCACCCCTTGTATAGAGTCTAAACTGCGTTGTATACTGATTTTTTCTTCCTCAAAAGTCAAAGTGCAAATATTTAAGTTAATATCTTTACCCGGACTCGATTGTTCTCTCTTTAGAATTCTAGCAAGTATTTTGCGTTTGTCTGCGACAGTACGTAAAGAAGTTAATAAACGAATTTTTAACTCGTAGTCCAACTCATATTCAAGTAAATGATTGGGTTGAAAATTATAAATATCCATGATGATATAAAATTTGAAAATAAATACACTAAATCAAGTTATTATTTTTAAATGACAAAGTATTCTTTACTTAGTTGAATATAATAACCGTATCTCTAAAGTTAAATCATTTTTATAAAACAAACAGTTTGTCCTACCCTGTATAGCAAATCAAATAGAAAAAATTATTTTATTTCAAAAGCAATTATATAGCTTCACTAAAATCTAAATCAAATGATTGCATTGATCAAACATTAAAATGAGGAAACTAAAAAAAAGTAATCGTACACCCTGTATCAATAAAAAAATAATTTATTTTATCAAACTTCAGAATAATAAGTCCCAACTAATCATGCATAAATTTTTAAGCAAAGCTAAATTTTAAAATTGGTATTTATTTCTATTCATATCCTGTTATCTATAAAAAGTACCCAAAAAATAAAATCTCAAGTTTCTTTGGCGTGGTCAACAACAAATTTTTATTTATATAAAAAAAGTCAAATTCTCTAGATTACTTTTTGCTGGACTTTTAACATATTTAAATCAAGTTTTAGGAAAATAGCTGTAAAATACCGAAAAAATTAAATATTTTTCTTATCACAAAATATTTTAAACTGTTATCGGTTCAAAATGGTTTAATAGCAAAAAAAGTATTTCTAACCGGGTATAAATCTTACTACCTGAGATAAAATGTAAAATGATTCTACAACTTTTAAATAGCTCAAAAAAAATTATGCAAATCTTCACGAGACTTAAAATGTCAAAAATATGTACGATATGAAATGCCTTTTAAACTAAATTAACTCACAAACTAATTAGAAAATCTTCAACAAAAATTAGCCAAAATAATAGACCTTACATAAACGTATAAAAAACTGTGTCCACCTGAACACCCTGTACATAAAAAGTACAAAATTCACTACTATAAGCTGTAAAATACCTAAAATACTGTGAAGTTACTGTGATATTAAAATCAATGAGGGCTCTTAAAAAAATATATAAATTATAACCTTACTGTTTCTCGGAGAAAGTTTACTCGAGTAACCTGTGAATGTTTCTTAGGTTTTATAAAACTGTCATTATTCAGACGAAACAAAATGGAATTACAATAAAAATATGTTACTAATGAAAATTAATTTAAATCTGACACAAATTTAACCGCATAGAAATTTCAATTCAATTCAGGATACTCAACGTTAAATTATTTTGCTAAACACCAGTAAAATATAAAAATTCAAAACAAAGCACAAGCTCCACGTTCAGGGCGTCATTTTTTGCGGCGTCCCCTTTTTACAGGGTACGGCAACGGATGCGTACGGCAGCTCAATATGTCGGAGGCTAGGTTCGTATCTCTTTTAGAGATAGTTGTGCTCTGCTTTGATTACCCAATAGGCGCCACCTGTTTTACATTATCTGTGTTACTTACCTAGTGATAAAACAGGAAAACACTTAGGTATGGGGAATGATTTTAAATTATTGACGGTAGGTGTATAGCTCCACAATAAAACGACTTAATTAAAACAAAATAGCAATTCCATTTTATTCCCAATAAAAAATTATTATTTACATAAATTTGAATTGTGCTTACAATGTTCTATTTTTACTCTCTTGATAACTATCACCTCGGTTTTAAAAAATTATATAAGATTTGGCCGCAAACGTTCTAGAACCTTAGTCGCCAATAACGTACGTTTTATTGAGTTATCAAAAGTTCTCACATGTTATTACATCACCAAATATATTTATGTTGCATTGTTTGTGTTATAAAAAATTGATTCACAACTAGAATCTCTAAATTAAGGTTTTTCTCCTACCTGGTATATACAATGGTACCTCTCACTTCAGCGCTGTTGCTAGGATTCCTGTTGTGTTGTGGATGGATTGAGGCTTCACAGGGCCACTTCCAACTCACCAATCAAACGCAGGGTAAGGTTGATACAGTCGTGGTCGCCTGTACAGGAAAACTAGGACCCGAACCATCAAGAAGTCATGACAGCAATATCAAGATGAAAAGCCCAAAGATGAAAAAGAACTGGCTTCAAATATTCACATAGCCAAATAGTTAAATAGCCAAGTAGCCGAGTAGCCGAATAGCCAAAGAGCCCTGAAATAAAATGTTGTTTTTACCACATGTTCGTAAAGATAAAGGGCAAAATCTTACCTCATTGATTAGTGGACTTAACGAAAAAAAACTTGACCGTCCGCCCTTTCAGAGCTGGTGGCAGGATTGGTCTGCTGCCTTCGGCGGTTCAACAGGAAAGGGAACGAAAATACAAATCTCTCTTGCAACCAGACGTGACAAATCTTAGTGATATTAATATTTAGTCTTGCCAACCTTATTCTCAACCTGGAGCACTTTAACCTAGTTCCGAACTTACACTGACCACCAGTTAATACGTCAAGTATGGGCAGACCATGGAAAATTATCAAAAAGAAAATTATGATCAAACAGTTCAAAGTCACTAATCACGATTAAAACAAAGTTCTAAAAAATTGCCACAAATTCCATACTGCACACTCAACCTTAAATGATCGATCTCGACATGCCGTGTTCGTGTCAACGAATGGGTATACATTCACAGCAAATGCTAACTGAACCATGTCACCGACTATAACCTTATACTTTTAATACTGAAATTGAATGTAAACAAATGAGAGTTTATTAAAAATAAAATATTTACGACTTTTAAATTCAAACCAAATTATGTGATATATAAACTACAGCAATTTACGAACTGTGTAAAAAAAATGATAAGTTACAAGACCAAAAGAGTTGTAAACCAAAAAAATAAATTCTATGTTTACTATTTTAAACTACGGGATAAATAATTAAATTTAATCAGGTAAAAATATACAAATTATATCATATTACTAAAAACATGTAGCATTGATGCTAACTGGTAAATTTAAATGCTACAATATTTGGATGAAAATCTTGACCGTTTTAGGTCTTGTAAATTTTGAAACTTCTAATGCTATCCCAAATATTGATGAAACCAATAATATTTTCATATTTGTTACAAATATTGAATATAGAATACCTCTTGGTTGTTATGAAATATATGATATGAATAACATAATCCAAAAATAATTAGATAATCAAACTGCTCATATATGCAAACAATAAAAATAAAGAATTAGAGAAATATAAAGAGCATATTTCTGATTATCCGGCAGAGACTATTAAAGGCAATAAACATCGATTAAAAATTTGATAGAGGATCATATTTAAATGAAAATCCTGTCCATATAATACATCAGTTTTAAAATAATAAAATCATCCCGAATTTTTCTGTACTTTCCAACCACTGTAAAAGTAATACGCAATATAAGCCTTAATACAGTGAATCAAGATGGTGATCTCATCAATTTTAGAGGAGAAACTGTAATAGTAAGACTTTCTTCCAAAAACAGATGAATCAGATATTTTATACAAAAATAGGCCACAAATATTAATTTTCAGAACAAAATATACAAGAAAAACGTTAATACGAAGGCCACCAAACATAATATAATTAGTAATAAATTAACATCTTAACGAGAAATTTTCTATGATTTTAGATTTCAAATTTACTCAGGGTTCCTTGAAGATTATAACAATATATTTTTTTAAATTTACAACAAAAACTAATACGAAAAAGAAGTAATGATGACAGTTATGCATTAGTGTCCACCAATAATGATGAAAATATGAAAATTAGAATAATGAGGCTTCCTTGACGAGTTTCACATTCTACCAAGAATTAGCGCTTACTAAAATTATTGATATACTTATTACTTTTCAAAGTTGGAAGTTAGTTGAATATCCAGAATTATTGTAAGCCTATTAAAAATTCTACTAAGTTTGAAACACCAAGACATGTTTTAATTGCTTTTAAGAAGGGTAGACTTAGCAAGCTAAAAGCAGATTGTGAATTAAGAGATAAATTATTTTTAAATATTGAAGTATATTTTTAACAAGATCATTAACATGATTTAAAGAAAAATAAGTTTACTTTACTATATAAGATGTTTTCCCATTTCAGTCAAGTATATTATAACTTTTCAATAGAATCAATTTTCAATCTAAAACAAATTAATGATAATGCTTCTATTATATACATGAATAGCTCACATCAGCAACTTGGCTCATGAGGGTTGTATTTAAAACAAAAGAAAAAATAGCAACGAAAACCGCAGCATATTATGTTATAATATATGATAAAATCACACTCCATTAATAAAAGTTATCAACCAACTTTAACTTCTTTCTCAACACCAACCATCAATATTTAATTTAAAAATAATATAGAAAAACTAAGTTGTTACTAAAACTTTGATGTTATCATTTTAAAAATAATGTTCAAAATACAAGAAGCAATAACAGAATGATTAAAAAAAAATAAATACCTAAAGAACTTTATTGGAGATTACTAAAAAAAACATTTTAAATTTGCCAATTTAAAAATATGAGCATAGCTTTGGGTAGGCAAACCATTAAGAATGAACACAACAAATTTATACTTAAAAAAAGTAGCAATGTTTGATTCATATAAAAACAGTAACAATGAAATTTCATATTTGCATTCACTGGAATACAGGATATGCTTCTCTACATACTTTTTTCCAGAACCTAAAAAAATGGACAATTTGTTTGTGTTAATGAAGACGAAATAGCCAATTTCATTAACAATACTGTACTAAACGTATAATTGAATTACATGAACAACCAATTTTAGTCAAATCAACTCCTAATTGTCCTTATCCTTCTCCATCACACTCTGTGTGTACACTTTTTAAATGTGTTATCTATGTATATTTTTTTTTATAAATGTATGAAACAACTTTACACTTATAAATATATTTATTTACTTACTTCATTAAAATAAATATGTATCTGGCTACTTATATTAATTTATTGCCTTGTCTAATCCATTCCTTCCAAGATTCAACAAAATTTAACGTAATGAATAAAACAACTTTAAACCTATAAATATTTTTATTTATTCACATCTCAACAAATACATTCTGATATAAACTAACAACACTATTTTATTCCATATTCCCAAAATCTCCAAAAAATTTAACAAATTTCTGATGGCAGATGAAAACCCGTCCAACCTCACCGCTAAACTCCTTTAATCAGCAAGGTCGCATTTGATTACATATGCTTTACAGGTTCCTCTTGCCAGTTCATTACCACTTTTTGACACGTTACTTGTCTACCATTTTAGTTTGCGCTTTGGTTAAGAAGGGATATATGGATATGCGACTACTGAACATAACCAAGTTAGACTTAAGAGAAGAAAATTTTACTTCTCCTCCACGATTACTAAACTTTAACAAGTTTATGAATGAAAATAGAAAATATATTAATAGATTTATAATAGAGAAAGTGTTTTAGTTTTCAACCAACTGAAAAAACCTTATACTATAGGGGCAGACATATTTGGTTCCAACACGGTTACGGAGAAAGCATTATCTTAGATTACAAAAATAACAGAAAAGAATGGGAGCCTCTCCCATAGTAGTATTCCGCTATCTGTAGACATATTTCAAACTACTGCTTCTAGTCAGTACAGAAAAGGCAAGCGAATCTTCAAAAAGCAAATCCTGGATATTTAATCTCGTAAGGATTTACATATCATCAGTGGATATAATATACTTACAGTTGGGTGTATAAATAGGTTTTTATTAAAGAAACTATTTAAGTTCTCAACCAATTGAAAAAACCTACTGTAAGGGCAGACGGACTCTCTTGAGAACTACAAGAGTTTCTCTAATATGAAAGTGTTTATACACCTCACTACAAGTATATTATATCCATTGTTGGTATGTTGATCCATAAGGGATTAATTGTACAGATTGTGTTTAATGCTGGGAGATGGTGCAGCTTATATTAAACTATATATTTTGTTTAATATAGGTTACTTAACGGATTCGCTTTTTCCATGTTGAGGTGCACTTACCTAATCTGTAATGATGAGAACAAAGAAGTTCAAAACCGGCCCACAGATGATGGTGCTCTGCCATGTGAGAGGCTTCCACCCTATCCTGGTATTCTTGCAATTTGAGATGGTGCTTCGTCTCTAACCGTGTTATAACAGAGTACGTTTGACCTTATATTATAAGGTTTTTTCAATTGGTGAGGAACTAAAATACTTTCTCGAATATAAATGTTTTTATACAACCAACCGCAAGTATATTATACTCACTGTTGGTATATTGAGAGGAGCTGAAAGGAAGAGAGTAAATTTGAATATACTCAGAGTATATACTCTTTCAAGAAATTGACGGATTTTGTATTTCAGTGTAAATATACACTGAAATACAAAATCCGTCAATTTCTTGATTTCTTCGGTGTACAACCTGTTAATAACTTATATACTCTTTGTCCCTCTCCTCCTTCCTTTTGGTTCTCTCATATTTTTACTACTAATAGGGTCGTTTAATTAATTCATTATTCACGATTTAACACTAATTTTAACGTATTTTATTAAAAGAAAAAGATCAGGGGTATATAAGAACTACATGGTAACTTTAAGCTAAAGCTTTTATGTAGATATTTAAATGTGATTTGTAAAGGTGGTATTTTTTCTAAATTTTTATTGAATTTGAAAACATTTGAGACCTGATAGATGCTTTTGAGGGAAAGAAACTGAAACTGAAATTCCTTTACACTATCAGGAAGAATAACTGCTTTTTCTACTAAATATATCAATTTTATTAGTTTTATTTTAAGTAAAATAACTAGTTTAAAAATTTTTTATAAAATTAAATCTTCGTCAACAGAATTCTGAGCCAAAATTTAATGTTATCCGCATATTTAAAATATATTTTCTTTACAGAAAAGTCTCTGGTTCATGGCTTTACATCGCAGCTCAAAATTTCATAAGGCAGCTTTGATAATAATTGGAAATGAAATTTATGTGATTGGTAAAAATATGAGGATTTGAAATTTTTATGCAAAATGACGCTAGGTATTTTAACATACATTTAGAATTTTCTATGATATTTCATCCTAAAGAATGTTATCAGATCCAGCGTCCAGCCATTTTTATTCACAGTTGTTCGTCGTTAATCTGTATTAATATCATTTTACCTTTTCCATTTTTTTATTTCTGTTTTTTTACAAGTAGCCATTTGATAAAATTATAAGCTCAACGGTTAACAAATACATTAATAAGAACTAAAAATTAA
The DNA here is from genome assembly GCA_034092305.1 of Diaprepes abbreviatus. Classification (NCBI taxonomy): domain Eukaryota; kingdom Metazoa; phylum Arthropoda; class Insecta; order Coleoptera; family Curculionidae; genus Diaprepes; species Diaprepes abbreviatus. Next base: position 2,690,050 of record JASJET010000103.1, read on the forward strand.
GGAAACAAATATATAACATTTTTTAAAGAACTTGTTTACTTTTAAGAAAATGTATATTGTCCAGCATGCGCTACGTAGTAACATTTAGTTAAACTTCACGTCAAGAAAAGTTGGAACACTCTTCAAACTCTTGTTGTCGAGAAAATTTTGCAAACACCGACCATCAAAATAAAAAGTACTTCTCGTACCCCTAAAAATTTAAAATTTGGTGTTCACCAAGGAAAGCAAATTAAATATATACGGTATATCCCTCCTCCTTAACCAACTAATGGACGATAAGTGTGTTGGTAGACCTATTTTATTTACCACTGATCACTGACACTTTCATTTACAAATTTTTAAGTCTATACATTTTAAAATTCATAATTATCAGTGACTTAGTAGTGATCCAGAAAAAGAATCTAGCAGCTCCAATTTATATTCAACGATGTAACAGTTAAGTAATCTTAAGTATGAAATGGCATAGTTAAAAAAATACTCTACAAATATCGAAAACTTAGTTCAATATATCATTGCTACATTTTTCAATACAACTATTATATAACACTAATATGAACTAAAACTACGATCAAAGTATTCTGTGGTCCTGAAAAGAACCGTTGTTTTGTGCCCTTAAAAAGAGCCGGGAGAGTGTGAGGCTTATGGTGGCACATCCTCATCGACAGACCACCAGTTTGAAGAGCCGCAAGGGCCCTGGGGATCTTCGAGCGTCGGCCATGCTGGAATTTCGAACACCGCGTCCTCCGTTGAGTCCAGCTCTGGCTGCGGACTGTCGTCTTCGAGGCGCTGAACACCCAGTCACTCACGTCGTCCAACTCAACAAGACCAGGATCGTGGTCATAGGGCAGTGAAATTGGCTTATTCAAGTCGTTCCATCGTAGGACGTCAATCTCAAAGTCCACATTGTCGAAGTCCTCCAGGTCTTCAACGTTGCCGGCGACGGTGCTGTCGCTAAATATTGAAGAGCCTCTGCTTGCTGGTCTTTTTTCTTCTATGTTAGTCATATGAAAGTTGAAGTAGATATGACTGCGTAACTGGCTCGGCCTTAGTTATATAGAACTACCCCCACTCAACCAGCACGTTCTAAGTATTGTATGTTGGTGAGAGCTTATAGAATTATTGATTTTTAACTTTTAGTACGAAATTTGATTTTTTTTTTTTGGTTTAGAAGATAAGACTAATTCCTAACATTTTGTGGCGAATACATTTAAAAAAATCATAGAAACTTGAGAGCGACGAGACAAATCTTCTTCTAGGTAATAAATGTGCTTTTAGTTTTTCTCTATCTTGAACGGTTCCTGAGCTACAGCGCTTTAAAAAATCCAAATCTATAACTTGTCGTAAACTTTTTTTCAAATTTCACCTTTCCAAATTTTGAAAATTACTACAATATGTAGAAAAAATTCTCTTTCAAATTTCCCAATCCCGTTTTTTTTTAATTGTCAATTTTTGCGCGCATTCGCCATTTTCCTCAATATTTTTTTTTACACCATTACATTCTCCTCAAAATTCTAGGTAATTAAAGTGCTTTTAATTCTTTTCTATCTTGGACGGTTCTCAAGCTATGACGCTTTTTAAAAAATCCAAATTACTAACCATTCTTAACCACCTTTTCTAAATTTCACCTTTTCGAATTGGGAAAAATACTACGATATGTAGAAAAAATTCTCTTTCTAATTTCCTAATATTGTATGGCCCCAAATCTTCAACTTTAGCGCGCATTGACCATTTTCACTAAGTTTTGAAAAAATTATTTTTTTATTTTCTTATTGTCGGAAAAAAATGCTTACTTATAGACTCGGCTTTCTTTATAATTTTTTCCCATAAATTTTTTTCCTATTCCTAACCGTTACTTTTCTACAAATTTTCTGAATTGTTGTGCATATTTTCTCTAAATAAATTTTTTTTGTGTTATCTAAGTATTTTTTTACACTAAATAAACCCCTATTATGTAAACTCCCATACCCCCTTTTTAAGGGAATCCACCTTTTTTATTGGGTTTCAAATAAATATAAAACTTTTTACAAATTTATTAATTGACGTACCATATTTTAATATTATTTTGTGTTACATATAATGGATAATTACATTAAAATATAGATTTGTTGGTCATGGAACCGTTTAATACATTATTACTAAAAAATAAATCGTGAATAACTAATGCGTACACTTTAATGTCTTTGAAAAATTTATTCTTTCAGGTTTGGAACTCCAATTTCACATCCACGGTCCATGACTTAATAGCCTCTGGTTGATGAATGCAATTGATAATAAAAACGGGGTTTTTCATATATTCGGCGAACGTCATCATCGGATCGTTTATTTCGCGCCCGTAGTAGCTGCTTTAGAAGTAGCTGCTGCATAAAGTTTCTTGGCGAAATCTAAATTCCACCTTTCGAAGGGATAAACGGTTGAATTCGGATACAGTCTAATGCCGCATACGTCGGTGCGTTTCTTTCTTGTCGCAATTATTACTATCTCGAAATCCGACGATTATATAGCGCGGTCGTTCTAGACTTGTGCTCGTTCTCAAGGCCCATACGTCGGAAGCTGGCATTTCGTACAGATCCCATTTACGATATGACATTTGAATACTGGCATTGTTTCCACCTTTATTAATGCGAGACAATATTTTCATATTTTGTTTGTCGTCTGGAATGATGTGAGGAATTTTCCATTCCATTTTATCGATACTAATTTCGGCGTCTACTTCGCCGACGTAGCAACTGGCAAAAGTGCGAGCTATAATCATAATAAGCTCTTGTTTTATATTGAAAACACCTTTTGTATAATCTTCGGCGAATCCCATAAGATATTTTAAGGGTAATTTCGCGGAAAATACGTTACTTGCGGTGTCTACGATATCTTGGTTTGCTTCGTCGAGACCCCATCCGCATGTCACTAGAAATCTTTGTTGCAAACTTCCGAATGAAACCATGGTGTTTAATGTCGTGGTAACTCCAGATTTACGAACCACGGCCACCTGCTCACCTCTCATCTCATAACGACTTTCATCGAACAAAAATGCGAGAGCATTATGTGATAAAAAAAAAAACACTTTTTCGTTGCGTCTATGGGTTTAAATTTTCCTTTGATATATACGTAACTTTCAGCGATATCCAGCATAATGTCTTGAAAATTAATAGGGATACGGACTTCATCGGAATTGTTGAATGATGAATATCCGTATGGTTTCTACGTATGCTCTTTTAGACTAATAATGGAATTGTCCAAGATTTGTTTGGAGACAACCTCTATTTTATCGCTGGTGGTGGAAATCATTTTCGCACTTTAAGACCGATTGGTTTTAAAAATTTATAGTCTTCGGCAGATAACCGTTGAGATGTTTGCGATCTAATGTCTGGACGACGAGTAATCTTGACTTTAACTCTTTTTGTACTTTTATTATGTTTCCGCGGTTCCTCAATCTTCGTCGACAGCATACACAATTAACGATTGAAGCAAAAACCTATTTCCATGAAAGTTTCTTCAATTCCAATTTCAACTGAAAATGGATTAGATCACCGCTATCGTCCAAGATGCGGAGAGTAATGTTGTTGATAAACTGACGTCCTTCCGGCATTAACGACATATACTGATTTTTTTAATGTGGCTCCTCATCGATATCGAATTCGAATTAGGCGTGACCTTCCATAGAATTCATATATGCTCGGGAAATTTTATTACAATCTACGCGTATGATGTGTACTTTCAATATTTCCACCATTTCGGTTGACTCGTGCCTTTTGTCTCTTTTTAACACTGTATAATAAAATCCTAACATTTTACCGGTATTCGCCTCTCCTCGGAAATCTATATTATATTGGGATTTTAGTTCATATTTCAACGTATCATTATTAGTGACTACGGAAAAGATTCCATCTTTCTATCTTCATTTGAATTTCTTAAAGCCTCTGACATAGCTTTACCTATTTCATCTATTTCATTGGCCCCAGGTAGAATCTGCAACTGCATTGGCTCGGTGGTGTAACCTTCCATCATGTAGCCAAACTTATTGTTGCTCTCATCCACATTAAAAATTTAATTGTATGTGTAAACTCCCAGCAATGCAAGAACATATTTGTTTTCTTTACGTAATTCGACTGGTGGATAAAAATTGGCGCTTAAGACGCTCGAGTGTCCTGTTAGTGTGAACGTATATGACATGACTAACCATTAAAACATCACACATCTCGGTTTTATTCTTAGCGGCAACATTTAAAAAGATTCATCTTCACACCTTTTCTCACTGCATTAGATAGTGATGTTTTTATGCGATTTTCTGCTTTTATGCGAACATCGCTGATTTTGCAATAACAACAAAATATTTTTCCAGACGTAAGACCGTTATCAGCCGCATACTCGTTTAAATTGCTGCTGGAATAATATTTGCAACCGCATTGATATTTTAATATATCCATCTAGTTTTTGAGGTGTTCGGGCAACTTATCCCAAACGAATGGAATTTTATTTGATGCTAATGCAATCAGTACTTCCTTGGGCATGTTTTCTAGCTGTTTTCTGGTCATTTTCCTTAATCCACCGGCTAGATGAAATGCTTTCAGTGATCGCAACATTTTGGTATAGTTGTTGCGATCCATTTGCAGTGTTAATGGTGTTGATCATGACATCTTTTACGGTGATGATTCGACAAGAAACTTTAAGCGCAAATTTCACACCAGACTGTTCCAAAATCCTATTGATGATCGTATGGATAGTAAATAATTTTTGATGGTTCGGATCCCGTTTGTAGATATTGCACATATTACATTCTTGGGGATAAATCACCGAAGCTGTCATAATACGTTACTTTAGAATTGTTTTTTTCTATAAGCTACCCAATGAGTCCCTGCATCAGACGTACTATCCAAATTCACTATTGCTGTCTCGTAACGTCGAAGACCTTGTCTAGGTAATGAATCCCTCATATAAACACCTGGAAAGTGTCCTATTCTCTTCTCTTTGCATATTTTTCAACATCGATGTTAGATAGTGGTCTTCGAGATAGGAATTCAATTAGTTTTTTGATCTACGATTTAAAAATACCCCCATACATTTACCATATGGCTTTAGAAACAAACAATTTCAAATACAGGCCGGCACCGTTTTTACTTCACTGCTCTTTTTTGCAGCTTAACGGCACGCACAATTCCCGCTGTCCCACAGACTAATGAACCCAAAGCTGATAACCCGGCAAAAATTAATATTAATGGTAATATTCCGCCAGTTTTAGGAATCGGTATTATTCTCGGTGTACGAACCTCCCTTTTGCCACCTGCTGCTTTTACCGATTTACGTGCTGCCAACAGAGCTATTTTATATGCATTCTTGAGATTTTTTCCAACACATTTTTTTTCCGGCTTTTAATAACTCCTTCCGAACAGCTTGTTGAATAGTTGTTCCGGAATTGCTTTTCCGAACATGTCGACTTTTATTGGCCCTTTCCCTTTTGAACGACGTGTGCCATTATTAAACGTTTTTTTTTTGTTTGTTGGTAATAATGATGACGATGGTACACCCATACCAAAACGCAGTTTTGCCATCATAATGTTTGTAACTAACCAAGCTGCTGTTTTTTGACCTAACTGGAATCTTTCGATTTTACTCTATTTCAAGCACTTTGTTCTAGCTCGTAATCCGCTCGATGTCTCGCACTTATATTGTCTATGTTATGTAAATAGGCTAAATAGTATTTTTTCGCATGCGGCACCCAAAGGATTAATTTCCCGATCACCTCTTGTTACACGTTTTATTACTTTTGTTCCGGGTCCGCAATATTGATAACCGGAAATGTATACCTCGAATGGCAATTTATTTAATAACGAATTCACAATACCGTGTCCAGTTTTGTTGGAAACGTGAGACCGTCCATTTCGTTTGACGTTCGGTCTCTTCAGTGACCGTTTTGGTGAAAATTTGCCTTGGAAATGTCAAATTTTCCTACGGTGGCGTTATCAATCTTAAACAAAAACTTCCTATTGATAATCTAGATGAAAATGTCGGACTTGAATTTGAAAAGAAAATAATGAAGAGACACGGTCTTCTACTTCCTTCCCCTATTCGCGGTCTATTAATTTATCCGTCTAATTGCGGAAAAATTAATGTCACAATTTCGATGCTTACACACCCCCTTGGGTTACATTTCGAAAATGTCTATATTTATTCGAAATCTCTGCATCAACCGAAATATAAGTATTTAACGAACATTTTAGCACCCATCAAAGGTTTAGGCTAGTGTGCCTTTAGTGATTCCAGTAATATTGTGGAACCGTCCGTTGCAAAACCAAACTCTATATTTATCTTTGATGATGGTATATGTGAAAAACAAGACGTTATAAGATCGTACTTTAGCATGGGATGTCATAAAAATATCGACTCCTTTTACCTACCGCAAACATATTCGTGAGTGCCTAAACAACTTGTGCGAGACAATGCCAATACTATTATTATGTTTAAACAAGATGAGTTGAATATGAAATACATATTTTTCGACCACGTTTCACCGGATCTAACTTTTACTCAACTACAAGAAATGTGCTCAAAATGTTGGGATAATAAATATGGATTTTTAGTAATTGATCAAGACAATGATATGAAATCGGGAGGATACCGCAACAGATTTAATAGCTATATATTACTGTAATAATAAGAGAAAACCCTCATTTGATAGTTGAAACGTTCTTTGTTAACATCATGAATAACGCGATCGACTTAAAACGTAAACTAGTGAAAGCTACCAATGCCGTCAGAAAAAAAATTAAACAAGTTAAAGCTGCTAAAGGTTTAAAAGTGGTAGAATTGGAAAAATTTTATGAACCCATTTCTAAACCGTTGACAAGTATATCTAATGTGGTAAATCAACGTCAACTACAACAACAGCAATATTATCCAGCTACAAAATCACATAGTCCCAGTACATCAGTGCAGTAGACTTAAATTTCTGGTTTTGCCCAACCTACACATTCCTTTCAAACTTCTGCACCTACACAGCAGCATTGCATTTCAAAAGAGGATATTAGCCAATCGGTGTTTGATACACCCTCGATATCAACTAATACATCTCTAGCATCCGCTGACACCGCAACTTCTGATACTTTAAACGCACACCTGAAAGGATTACGTTTAAAACCATCTCTATACGATACTGTATATGGTGTACGTTTAAGTTCCAAAAAATATCGTATCAAAACTTTATTGATAATTTAGAGGGGAGTTTTCAAAATGGAAGATATGGTCCTATACAAAAAGGGGAAAAATATTGCAGAGACGATGGATCACCTGTACTTTATGACTTGTTATTTTCTTAAAAGACCCCCAAGTTTAGGTAAGGAACGACATTAAGTGATAATGTACTTGCAGCCTACAAGGAAATTTCGGAATCCACGAGTGCTGTGCGCAAAATATAAAATAAGTGATGGTTTATTGGAGACCAAACGGAACAAATATTTACGAATTATGAACCTCTAATAATTGACACAAAACTAGGTGGTGGTGTTACAAGAAAAAATCTCTCCGTAAATCCACAGTTACCTACAAAAAGGAAATTATCTTCGAAAACATTTCAATATGTCTATTCGAACAAAGCTAAAGAGTTGGTAGACCATTTACGTTTGTTGTGGAGTTGCAAACACTGGACATGAAAATGAAATTATGTAAATCATAGATGAATTACGAGAAGAAGGTATAATATATTAAGCTCAATATTTAATGATGAAAAAATTTTATACGAAGGCGTACGATAATAAAAGGATACAGAGATTTGTGGCAAATTGATTTGGCTGAAACGCAACAGTATGCTGATGAAAACGATAATTATCGTTGTTGCAAACACTGGACATGAAAATGAAATTATGTAAATCATAGATGAATTACGAGAAGAAGGTATAATATATTAAGCTCAATATTTAATGATGAAAAAATTTTATACGAAGGCGTACGATAATAAAAGGATACAGAGATTTGTGGCAAATTGATTTGGCTGAAACGCAACAGTATGCTGATGAAAACGATAATTATCGTTATATTTTGGTCTGTATAAATTGCTATTCTAAATTTGTCCATGCCAAAGCGATAAAAAACAAGACAGGTATAGAAGTTACTACTGCGATGAAAAGCATCATTCAAGAGGCATCATATACACCAACAAATTGGCAAAGTGATCAAGGAAAGGAGTTCCATAATAGTAACTTTCAAGTTCTGATGAAAAAATATAATATAAATCATTATTCCTCTTAAAGCACAAAGAAAACTGCAATTGTTGAGCGAGTCATAAGAACTCTTAAAAATAATTTATATAAGCCTTTTTCGGCAAGAGAACCTTACAAATGGATACAAATATTATCGACAGGAACAAAAGCCTATAACCATTTGAAACATCGCACAATGGGAATGAAGCCGGCAGATGTGCAAGAAGAAACACAAATTAAAGCATACGATTATTTAAAAACTGTACCTAAAAAATTTAGGCTTTTCATGGGTGACATTGTGCATATTAGCAATTACAAAAGCTTATTCTAGAAAGGATATATGCCCTCTTGGCCAACTTTACTTTTTAAAATTGTAAAAGTTAACGTTACAAAGCCAGCTACATACTTGTTGTAATCGTTAGAAGGCCAGCCTATAAGAGGGTGTTTTTACGAGTCAGGACTACGAAAAACAAGCAGTTTTGGCCTTTATCTAATAAAAAAGGTCCTTAGACAACGCAAAAAAAATTACACCATTCAATTGTTTGTCAAATGGCTAGGATTTCCCAACCACTTCAACTCTTAGATAAATAAATCTTCTATTGTTTAAATAAGATATTGTATGACTATAATTTTAATTTAAAATAAATAAACAATATATAGTAATACAAAGCTTTTATTTCAATCTTCATCATCAATAACTATGACAATAAAACATCATACAAATAAAATACATTTCAATATTCTCGGATGGAAGATCCAGTTTACCGACGACTACGACGTTATCTTCAAGGCTATGCCACTCGGAGTGCGTTCTCCTATTCTTTAACCTACTTTCACTTTTTTCAGATTTTTTTGAAGTCGAGCTGTACGACAGTACGCTTAATCAGTCATTTAAAGGCTGATAATAAAGTATTTTCTGAATAACTTCAATTTTTGTTTTAAGCTCACTGTTATTTTTGTATATCAGGGCGAGGACATTCTTGTTAAATATGTCACATATTACAACTGCAAAATTGTTTTTGTCACAGCATCGTCATCATCTTTAAGTTCGCCTAAGTTGGTTATGATTTTTCTACCCATATCATACTGCTCATCCGCCGTAAGTTTAAAACCAATCGCTGGTGGCCCGGGTAATATATGATTTTTTTCATTATATTTCTGATGACCAAATTTATCAATTGTGTTGTTTCCTCGGCTTATTTTTAATCTTAACTCAACTATTTTATTTTTATTTGTTCTACTTATACTAAATATTTCAGCTGAGAAAAAGAAATACTGATTATTATCTACTGAGTTGGCATATTTATAAAAGAAATAAAACAAAACTGTGATTGTAAAAAATATTTATTTACAGTTATTTAATTGTACAAATACATAAATTATATAAAATTAATTTTTCACTTCTTCGTTTTCGTTGTTCAAAATGCTATCCTATCCGACACTATTTCGATCGAAAACATCTTGGACTGTTGCTGTTGCAGGAACCAATGCATATTTTGCCGCAAGCTCACCAGGTGAATGTGAAATATTAACAAGGTATTCTTTTAATTCATCTTCAACAATTTACATATAAAAATTGGTTGCACAATTGTGCCCCAGCCATAAAATTGATTGAATCCCTCACCTCTTTCTTATATTGATCTTTGATTGCCTCAATATGCGGCCAATCATTTGCACTATCTAACATATTGTGAGTCATATTTCTTAATTCTCTTCCCAACCAAAAGATGTATATACCTACACATTCGTTAACGGTCGTCGCATCAGTAGATATCTTTAACAAAAATATTGAACACACGTAAATATTCTGACATGTGCAACTGTTTTGTAAATTTAATTACATCATTTTTTCAAACATTACATACAATTTACTCCAATGAGCCAAAACGTAAAAATGTTCGAATATTGTTTCCAAAAACTCTAGTGCCTTGCTCCAAATAATTGAGAGTGTATTTCCCTTTAGTTTTATTCATAGTATCTACAATATCGTCTGACAGTGTTTCGGATACAAATTTTAGCAAAAATGTCTCGAATGTGCTACTATCACCGTCATCGTGTAAAGCTACTAGAAGAATTTTACCAAATCGTGTAGTCATTGGAACTATTTTTACAATTTTCTACACCTTCCCCACAATCATTTCGAAAACCCTTTTTCTCTCTAAAACCTCGAAATCTTTGCTGAACATTTCATTAGAGATTTGGTGAAGGATTGTGGGGAAGGTGTAGAAAATTGTAAAAATAGTTTCAATGACTACACGATTTGGTAAAATTCTTCTAGTAGCTTTACACGATGACGGTGATAGTAGCACATTCGAGACTTTTTTTGCTAAAATTTGTATCCGAAACACTGTCAGACGATATTGTAGATACTATGAATAAAACTAAAGGGAAATACACTCTCAATTATTTGGAGCAAGGCACCAGAGTTTTTGGAAACAATATTCGAACATTTTTACGTTTTGGCTCATTGGAGTAAATTGTATGTAATGTTTGAAAAAATGATGTAATTAAATTTACAAAACAGTTGCACATGTCAGAATATTTACGTGTGTTCAATATTTTTGTTAAAGATATCTACTGATGCGACGACCGTTAACGAATGTGTAGGTATATACATCTTTTGGTTGGGAAGAGAATTAAGAAATATGACTCACAATATGTTAGATAGTGCAAATGATTGGCCGCATATTGAGGCAATCAAAGATCAATATAAGAAAGAGGTGAGGGATTCAATCAATTTTATGGCTGGGGCACAATTGTGCAACCAATTTTTATATGTAAATTGTTGAAGATGAATTAAAAGAATACCTTGTTAATATTTCACATTCACCTGGTGAGCTTGCGGCAAAATATGCATTGGTTCCTGCAACAGCAACAGTCCAAGATGTTTTCGATCGAAATAGTGTCGGATAGGATAGCATTTTGAACAACGAAAACGAAGAAGTGAAAAATTAATTTTATATAATTTATGTATTTGTACAATTAAATAACTGTAAATAAATATTTTTTACAATCACAGTTTTGTTTTATTTCTTTTATAAATATGCCAACTCAGTAGATAATAATCAGTATTTCTTTTTCTCAGCTGAAATATTTAGTATAAGTAGAACAAATAAAAATAAAATAGTTGAGTTAAGATTAAAAATAAGCCGAGGAAACAACACAATTGATAAATTTGGTCATCAGAAATATAATGAAAAAAATCATATATTACCCGGGCCACCAGCGATTGGTTTTAAACTTACGGCGGATGAGCAGTATGATATGGGTAGAAAAATCATAACCAACTTAGGCGAACTTAAAGATGATGACGATGCTGTGACAAAAACAATTTTGCAGTTGTAATATGTGACATATTTAACAAGAATGTCCTCGCCCTGATATACAAAAATAACAGTGAGCTTAAAACAAAAATTGAAGTTATTCAGAAAATACTTTATTATCAGCCTTTAAATGACTGATTAAGCGTACTGTCGTACAGCTCGACTTCAAAAAAATCTGAAAAAAGTGAAAGTAGGTTAAAGAATAGGAGAACGCACTCCGAGTGGCATAGCCTTGAAGATAACGTCGTAGTCGTCGGTAAACTGGATCTTCCATCCGAGAATATTGAAATGTATTTTATTTGTATGATGTTTTATTGTCATAGTTATTGATGATGAAGATTGAAATAAAAGCTTTGTATTACTATATATTGTTTATTTATTTTAAATTAAAATTATAGTCATACAATATCTTATTTAAACAATAGAAGATTTATTTATCTAAGAGTTGAAGTGGTTGGGAAATCCTAGCCATTTGACAAACAATTGAATGGTGTAATTTTTTTTGCGTTGTCTAAGGACCTTTTTTATTAGATAAAGGCCAAAACTGCTTGTTTTTCGTAGTCCTGACTCGTAAAAACACCCTCTTATAGGCTGGCCTTCTAACGATTACAACAAGTATGTAGCTGGCTTTGTAACGTTAACTTTTACAATTTTAAAAAGTAAAGTTGGCCAAGAGGGCATATATCCTTTCTAGAATAAGCTTTTGTAATTGCTAATATGCACAATGTCACCCATGAAAAGCCTAAATTTTTTAGGTACAGTTTTTAAATAATCGTATGCTTTAATTTGTGTTTCTTCTTGCACATCTGCCGGCTTCATTCCCATTGTGCGATGTTTCAAATGGTTATAGGCTTTTGTTCCTGTCGATAATATTTGTATCCATTTGTAAGGTTCTCTTGCCGAAAAAGGCTTATATAAATTATTTTTAAGAGTTCTTATGACTCGCTCAACAATTGCAGTTTTCTTTGTGCTTTAAGAGGAATAATGATTTATATTATATTTTTTCATCAGAACTTGAAAGTTACTATTATGGAACTCCTTTCCTTGATCACTTTGCCAATTTGTTGGTGTATATGATGCCTCTTGAATGATGCTTTTCATCGCAGTAGTAACTTCTATACCTGTCTTGTTTTTTATCGCTTTGGCATGGACAAATTTAGAATAGCAATTTATACAGACCAAAATATAACGATAATTATCGTTTTCATCAGCATACTGTTGCGTTTCAGCCAAATCAATTTGCCACAAATCTCTGTATCCTTTTATTATCGTACGCCTTCGTATAAAATTTTTTCATCATTAAATATTGAGCTTAATATATTATACCTTCTTCTCGTAATTCATCTATGATTTACATAATTTCATTTTCATGTCCAGTGTTTGCAACAACGATAATTATCGTTTTCATCAGCATACTGTTGCGTTTCAGCCAAATCAATTTGCCACAAATCTCTGTATCCTTTTATTATCGTACGCCTTCGTATAAAATTTTTTCATCATTAAATATTGAGCTTAATATATTATACCTTCTTCTCGTAATTCATCTATGATTTACATAATTTCATTTTCATGTCCAGTGTTTGCAACTCCACAACAAACGTAAATGGTCTACCAACTCTTTAGCTTTGTTCGAATAGACATATTGAAATGTTTTCGAAGATAATTTCCTTTTTGTAGGTAACTGTGGATTTACGGAGAGATTTTTTCTTGTAACACCACCACCTAGTTTTGTGTCAATTATTAGAGGTTCATAATTCGTAAATATTTGTTCCGTTTGGTCTCCAATAAACCATCACTTATTTTATATTTTGCGCACAGCACTCGTGGATTCCGAAATTTCCTTGTAGGCTGCAAGTACATTATCACTTAATGTCGTTCCTTACCTAAACTTGGGGGTCTTTTAAGAAAATAACAAGTCATAAAGTACAGGTGATCCATCGTCTCTGCAATATTTTTCCCCTTTTTGTATAGGACCATATCTTCCATTTTGAAAACTCCCCTCTAAATTATCAATAAAGTTTTGATACGATATTTTTTGGAACTTAAACGTACACCATATACAGTATCGTATAGAGATGGTTTTAAACGTAATCCTTTCAGGTGTGCGTTTAAAGTATCAGAAGTTGCGGTGTCAGCGGATGCTAGAGATGTATTAGTTGATATCGAGGGTGTATCAAACACCGATTGGCTAATATCCTCTTTTGAAATGCAATGCTGCTGTGTAGGTGCAGAAGTTTGAAAGGAATGTGTAGGTTGGGCAAAACCAGAAATTTAAGTCTACTGCACTGATGTACTGGGACTATGTGATTTTGTAGCTGGATAATATTGCTGTTGTTGTAGTTGACGTTGATTTACCACATTAGATATACTTGTCAACGGTTTAGAAATGGGTTCATAAAATTTTTCCAATTCTACCACTTTTAAACCTTTAGCAGCTTTAACTTGTTTAATTTTTTTTCTGACGGCATTGGTAGCTTTCACTAGTTTACGTTTTAAGTCGATCGCGTTATTCATGATGTTAACAAAGAACGTTTCAACTATCAAATGAGGGTTTTCTCTTATTATTACAGTAATATATAGCTATTAAATCTGTTGCGGTATCCTCCCGATTTCATATCATTGTCTTGATCAATTACTAAAAATCCATATTTATTATCCCAACATTTTGAGCACATTTCTTGTAGTTGAGTAAAAGTTAGATCCGGTGAAACGTGGTCGAAAAATATGTATTTCATATTCAACTCATCTTGTTTAAACATAATAATAGTATTGGCATTGTCTCGCACAAGTTGTTTAGGCACTCACGAATATGTTTGCGGTAGGTAAAAGGAGTCGATATTTTTATGACATTCCATGCTAAAGTACGATCTTATAACGTCTTGTTTTTCACATATACCATCATCAAAGATAAATATAGAGTTTGGTTTTGCAACGGACGGTTCCACAATATTACTGGAATCACTAAAGGCACACTAGCCTAAACCTTTGATGGGTGCTAAAATGTTCGTTAAATACTTATATTTCGGTTGATGCAGAGATTTCGAATAAATATAGACATTTTCGAAATGTAACCCAAGGGGGTGTGTAAGCATCGAAATTGTGACATTAATTTTTCCGCAATTAGACGGATAAATTAATAGACCGCGAATAGGGGAAGGAAGTAGAAGACCGTGTCTCTTCATTATTTTCTTTTCAAATTCAAGTCCGACATTTTCATCTAGATTATCAATAGGAAGTTTTTGTTTAAGATTGATAACGCCACCGTAGGAAAATTTGACATTTCCAAGGCAAATTTTCACCAAAACGGTCACTGAAGAGACCGAACGTCAAACGAAATGGACGGTCTCACGTTTCCAACAAAACTGGACACGGTATTGTGAATTCGTTATTAAATAAATTGCCATTCGAGGTATACATTTCCGGTTATCAATATTGCGGACCCGGAACAAAAGTAATAAAACGTGTAACAAGAGGTGATCGGGAAATTAATCCTTTGGGTGCCGCATGCGAAAAAATACTATTTAGCCTATTTACATAACATAGACAATATAAGTGCGAGACATCGAGCGGATTACGAGCTAGAACAAAGTGCTTGAAATAGAGTAAAATCGAAAGATTCCAGTTAGGTCAAAAAACAGCAGCTTGGTTAGTTACAAACATTATGATGGCAAAACTGCGTTTTGGTATGGGTGTACCATCGTCATCATTATTACCAACAAACAAAAAAAAAACGTTTAATAATGGCACACGTCGTTCAAAAGAGAAAGGGCCAATAAAAGTCGACATGTTCGGAAAAGCAATTCCGGAACAACTATTCAACAAGCTGTTCGGAAGGAGTTATTAAAAGCCGGAAAAAAAATGTGTTGGAAAAAATCTCAAGAATGCATATAAAATAGCTCTGTTGGCAGCACGTAAATCGGTAAAAGCAGCAGGTGGCAAAAGGGAGGTTCGTACACCGAGAATAATACCGATTCCTAAAACTGGCGGAATATTACCATTAATATTAATTTTTGCCGGGTTATCAGCTTTGGGTTCATTAGTCTGTGGGACAGCGGGAATTGTGCGTGCCGTTAAGTTGCAAAAAAGAGCAGTGAAGTAAAAACGGTGCCGGCCTGTATTTGAAATTGTTTGTTTCTAAAGCCATATGGTAAATGTATGGGGGTATTTTTAAATCGTAGATCAAAAAACTAATTGAATTCCTATCTCGAAGACCACTATCTAACATCGATGTTGAAAAATATGCAAAGAGAAGAGAATAGGACACTTTCCAGGTGTTTATATGAGGGATTCATTACCTAGACAAGGTCTTCGACGTTACGAGACAGCAATAGTGAATTTGGATAGTACGTCTGATGCAGGGACTCATTGGGTAGCTTATAGAAAAAAACAATTCTAAAGTAACGTATTATGACAGCTTCGGTGATTTATCCCCAAGAATGTAATATGTGCAATATCTACAAACGGGATCCGAACCATCAAAAATTATTTACTATCCATACGATCATCAATAGGATTTTGGAACAGTCTGGTGTGAAATTTGCGCTTAAAGTTTCTTGTCGAATCATCACCGTAAAAGATGTCATGATCAACACCATTAACACTGCAAATGGATCGCAACAACTATACCAAAATGTTGCGATCACTGAAAGCATTTCATCTAGCCGGTGGATTAAGGAAAATGACCAGAAAACAGCTAGAAAACATGCCCAAGGAAGTACTGATTGCATTAGCATCAAATAAAATTCCATTCGTTTGGGATAAGTTGCCCGAACACCTCAAAAACTAGATGGATATATTAAAATATCAATGCGGTTGCAAATATTATTCCAGCAGCAATTTAAACGAGTATGCGGCTGATAACGGTCTTACGTCTGGAAAAATATTTTGTTGTTATTGCAAAATCAGCGATGTTCGCATAAAAGCAGAAAATCGCATAAAAACATCACTATCTAATGCAGTGAGAAAAGGTGTGAAGATGAATCTTTTTAAATGTTGCCGCTAAGAATAAAACCGAGATGTGTGATGTTTTAATGGTTAGTCATGTCATATACGTTCACACTAACAGGACACTCGAGCGTCTTAAGCGCCAATTTTTATCCACCAGTCGAATTACGTAAAGAAAACAAATATGTTCTTGCATTGCTGGGAGTTTACACATACAATTAAATTTTTAATGTGGATGAGAGCAACAATAAGTTTGGCTACATGATGGAAGGTTACACCACCGAGCCAATGCAGTTGCAGATTCTACCTGGGGCCAATGAAATAGATGAAATAGGTAAAGCTATGTCAGAGGCTTTAAGAAATTCAAATGAAGATAGAAAGATGGAATCTTTTCCGTAGTCACTAATAATGATACGTTGAAATATGAACTAAAATCCCAATATAATATAGATTTCCGAGGAGAGGCGAATACCTGTAAAATGTTAGGATTTTATTATACAGTGTTAAAAAGAGACAAAAGGCACGAGTCAACCGAAATGGTGGAAATATTGAAAGTACACATCATACGCGTAGATTGTAATAAAATTTCCCGAGCATATATGAATTCTATGGAAGGTCACGCCTAATTCGAATTCGATATCGATGAGGAGCCACATTAAAAAAATCAGTATATGTCGTTAATGCCGGAAGGACGTCAGTTTATCAACAACATTACTCTCCGCATCTTGGACGATAGCGGTGATCTAATCCATTTTCAGTTGAAATTGGAATTGAAGAAACTTTCATGGAAATAGGTTTTTGCTTCAATCGTTAATTGTGTATGCTGTCGACGAAGATTGAGGAACCGCGGAAACATAATAAAAGTACAAAAAGAGTTAAAGTCAAGATTACTCGTCGTCCAGACATTAGATCGCAAACATCTCAACGGTTATCTGCCGAAGACTATAAATTTTTAAAACCAATCGGTCTTAAAGTGCGAAAATGATTTCCACCACCAGCGATAAAATAGAGGTTGTCTCCAAACAAATCTTGGACAATTCCATTATTAGTCTAAAAGAGCATACGTAGAAACCATACGGATATTCATCATTCAACAATTCCGATGAAGTCCGTATCCCTATTAATTTTCAAGACATTATGCTGGATATCGCTGAAAGTTACGTATATATCAAAGGAAAATTTAAACCCATAGACGCAACGAAAAAGTGTTTTTTTTTTATCACATAATGCTCTCGCATTTTTGTTCGATGAAAGTCGTTATGAGATGAGAGGTGAGCAGGTGGCCGTGGTTCGTAAATCTGGAGTTACCACGACATTAAACACCATGGTTTCATTCGGAAGTTTGCAACAAAGATTTCTAGTGACATGCGGATGGGGTCTCGACGAAGCAAACCAAGATATCGTAGACACCGCAAGTAACGTATTTTCCGCGAAATTACCCTTAAAATATCTTATGGGATTCGCCGAAGATTATACAAAAGGTGTTTTCAATATAAAACAAGAGCTTATTATGATTATAGCTCGCACTTTTGCCAGTTGCTACGTCGGCGAAGTAGACGCCGAAATTAGTATCGATAAAATGGAATGGAAAATTCCTCACATCATTCCAGACGACAAACAAAATATGAAAATATTGTCTCGCATTAATAAAGGTGGAAACAATGCCAGTATTCAAATGTCATATCGTAAATGGGATCTGTACGAAATGCCAGCTTCCGACGTATGGGCCTTGAGAACGAGCACAAGTCTAGAACGACCGCGCTATATAATCGTCGGATTTCGAGATAGTAATAATTGCGACAAGAAAGAAACGCACCGACGTATGCGGCATTAGACTGTATCCGAATTCAACCGTTTATCCCTTCGAAAGGTGGAATTTAGATTTCGCCAAGAAACTTTATGCAGCAGCTACTTCTAAAGCAGCTACTACGGGCGCGAAATAAACGATCCGATGATGACGTTCGCCGAATATATGAAAAACCCCGTTTTTATTATCAATTGCATTCATCAACCAGAGGCTATTAAGTCATGGACCGTGGATGTGAAATTGGAGTTCCAAACCTGAAAGAATAAATTTTTCAAAGACATTAAAGTGTACGCATTAGTTATTCACGATTTATTTTTTAGTAATAATGTATTAAACGGTTCCATGACCAACAAATCTATATTTTAATGTAATTATCCATTATATGTAACACAAAATAATATTAAAATATGGTACGTCAATTAATAAATTTTTAAAAAGTGTTATATTTATTTGAAACCCAATAAAAAAGGTGGATTCCCTTAAAAAGGGGGTATGGGAGTTTACATAATAGGGGTTTATTTAGTGTAAAAAAATACTTAGATAACACAAAAAAAATTTATTTAGAGAAAATATGCACAACAATTCAGAAAATTTGTAGAAAAGTAACGGTTAGGAATAGGAAAAAAATTTATGGGAAAAAATTATAAAGAAAGCCGAGTCTATAAGTAAGCATTTTTTTCCGACAATAAGAAAATAAAAAAATAATTTTTTCAAAACTTAGTGAAAATGGTCAATGCGCGCTAAAGTTGAAGATTTGGGGCCATACAATATTAGGAAGTTAGAAAGAGAACCGTCCAAGATAGAAAAGAATTAAAAGCACTTTAATTACCTAGAATTTTGAGGAGAATGTAATGGTGTAAAAAAAAATATTGAGGAAAATGGCGAATGCGCGCAAAAATTGACAATTAAAAAAAAACGGGATTGGGAAATTTGAAAGAGAATTTTTTCTACATATTGTAGTAATTTTCAAAATTTGGAAAGGTGAAATTTGAAAAAAAGTTTACGACAAGTTATAGATTTGGATTTTTTAAAGCGCTGTAGCTCAGGAACCGTTCAAGATAGAGAAAAACTAAAAGCACATTTATTACCTAGAAGAAGATTTGTCTCGTCGCTCTCAAGTTTCTATGATTTTTTTAAATGTATTCGTCACAAAATGTTAGGAATTATTCTTATCTTCTAAACCAAAAAAAAAAAAATCAAATTTCGTACTAAAAGTTAAAAATCAATAATTCTATAAGCTCTCACCAACATACAATACTTAGAACGTGCTGGTTGAGTGGGGGTAGTTCTATATAACTAAGGCCGAGCCAGTTACGCAGTCATATCTACTTCAACTTTCATACGACTAACATAGAAGAAAAAAGACCAGCAAGCAGAGGCTCTTCAATATTTAGCGACAGCACCGTCGCCGGCAACGTTGAAGACCTGGAGGACTTCGACAATGTGGACTTTGAGATTGACGTCCTACGATGGAACGACTTGAATAAGCCAATTTCACTGCTCTATGACCACGATCCTGGTCTTGTTGAGTTGGACGACGTGAGTGACTGGGTGTTCAGCGCCTCGAAGACGACAGTCCGCAGCCAGAGCTGGACTCAACGGAGGACGTGGTGTTCGAAATTCCAGCATGGCCGACGCTCGAAGATCCCCAGGGCCCTTGCGGCTCTTCAAACTGGTGGTCTGTCGATGAGGATGTGCCACCATAAGCCTCACACTCTCCCGGCTCTTTTTAAGGGCACAAAACAACGGTTCTTTTCAGGACCACAGAATACTTTGATCGTAGTTTTAGTTCATATTAGTACTTTGTTACTAATATTGTATTTATAGAACATCCAATATTGGATACAAAGTATTAAATTTTAGGTGCTGGTGGAACCTGGCAAAATCGTTCGTTCGAATATGAGACCACATACAACTCTGGTCCCAATACGTAATACGATATTTGTCGTTACCCCCACTACTAATTTGTCTCTATATATACGGTCATCAATACTTATTACAATCAATTGAAATCAAAATTCCCAATGAGCAAAACCAACCAATCCAATGTCCGGTGGTAAATTCTACCACGAACAATTATTTACAATGGGATTTGAATAATCCTAGATTAGATGGGATGCCCTCGGGGACTTTATAATCCTATGGGTGGATAACAACACCACCGTTGAAGGACCGTGCGACTCTACGACACCATAAAGAGTCGCATGTTTCTATCACAAAACAAAACTGTCCTTTTCAGGACCACAAAATACTTTGATCGTTGTTTTAGTTGGTTATAATACTTTGTAACCAATACTTTTTTTTTCTTAAAATACATACAATATTGAGACTCAAAGTATTAGAAATTCTGGCGACAGAACTTAAACTTCCTAAACTGAACCATGTTTTAGCATAGTTGTAAATATTTTCACAAAATAATTACAACTGTTGCTATTAGGTGGTTTTAGTGGATTATTGACACTTATTTTACTACCTAGTATTATACGGTAAAGGTCCTATATGAAATAAAACACCAAAAAGTATATTCTCAAGCAATATTTTATTCTATATATAAAAATATATATTTGTAAAAAAACATTTATTGAAATATAAAAATCCTTTTTATCAAACACATTTTTTTATTAATCTACAAAATATATTTAGAAACTTAATATTATAAATTATAAACTAATACATATAACTACTTAACACGTACTACACAACTTATCAAAGTCCGCTAATTGTCTTTATATCGCTCACCCGCACTTTTTCTAACTGTTAATTGTTTCTGTATTTCTAGTAATTGTATTTCAAGTTCAACTATCGCACTGTCATTTTCATTTTTTTTTTGGTTATTAAATCTTTTTTCACTCTTAACGTTTCTGATAATTTTGTCTTCTGCGAGTTGGTAAAGCCTTCATCCCACTCCGGTTGAGAAGTTCCAGAACATTTTGAAGCACCAGTTTCGTTTAGTGACGAAGCTGATGAAACATTAGATGCTACTTGAAATCTCATAATTTTTGCTCTCTAATGAAATCTCAAAATTTTACCATGAAATATACTATATTATTAGCAACTATGAACGCCTTACCAAATCCTTGCAACACCCTGTAAGGTACCTCAGTTCAGACTTACCTAATGATTGTCCTAATGCTGACTGGAGTTTACCTATACGCAAGCTCATCTCAGGGTAGATTCGTTGTTTTTATATTTTTCCACTATTTTGAATATATTGCCTGTGTAAGTTTTATAAATGTCTAAATCGGGAAAAAGGCGCCACCAAATTTTACTTTAGAATGAGCCCTAATGATTATACTACGAGCAATTGTAGTAAAGAAAACTTGGAAAAGAATAAATATTTAATATGACATATCCGGGTAAATAAATCGCAGAGTCTAAGTACTTAAAAGTATCCTAGTTTAAAATTATAGGAAATAAAACCAATTAAATAGAAGCCAATACATTTAATCCTCACGGTATACCCCTTCCCAGATAATAAGTACAACCCCTGGAAAAAGTTATCACCATGTGAATTATTGCAAGGTCCTCTAATGGGGCTATCTAATAGAAGTGCGATTACAAATGTTAAATTGAAATAGAGAAACCTTGTTGACTTAGTCGAAAGTTATTGTCTTTCTATGACGTAGAAAAATGTGAATATTAAAAACAAAAGAATAGTAAATTAAACTTGACAGTGTCCTGCACAGTGAACGGCAAACCGATCCAAAAAGTAAACAAATCAGCTACTACCTTTGGAAGGTTTACGTCGACATAGCCCAGTTATAGAAGAAAAGAACACACTCTATTTTAAACTGGACTATGAAGTTCCATAAGCTCAACAATGCAGGAGACTATCAACTTTGCAGTAATAAAAAAATAAGCAATATCAAAAAAAACTACAAAAATATCTGCAAAGAGAAAGAATTAGAAAATTGATAAGGAGAGAGATAATGAGTGTTTAAATGACAGATAACAAAAATATAAGCAATAGAAAATTAAAAAAAAAAGTGATAGATAATTACAAAAATTAGATCATAGAAATCAATTTATAACTGTCGCTCAAGTGGTTAAAATCTTAATAAAATTTTTCTGAAAAGTATGTTACAATTTTGAACAAAATAACTAGTTTCCAAAATATTCAATTATTAAGCAATTAAAATTTTCAATAAAGGTATCATTATCATAATCATTAATTTAAACAATAATTAAATGGGTACTCGGCCACTCTGGGACTCTAAAACAGAACCATAAAAAAACCTCAATTACAGTAGAGTATCGCAAAAATAAAACATTTACATTTGAGGTTGTAGCGCAACGAAATCGACTGCGTTTCAGCTTACATAGTTTACTGGTTCGCCGCAAATATATGATATGGTAAATTACCAAAAGATAAATATCATTAAAAAAATATATATTAAAGTCCAGATATTTAAAGTCTATTAATTAGAAAGGTTCAAAAACATATACACAAGAATCCCCTACCTGTTAGCCCTCTAGGTAATCGAACAGAAAACTGTGTTTAGATAACTAAACGATTCAAAATACAGGTTTAATACCCATTAGGCTTAACAGTCAGAAACTCTTGTGTACATACTTTGGCTAAAATTAGGCACTTAGCTGAATCACTTTAAAACAGGTGGTTGAACAAGGCCTGTGACATAGACGGCTTCCCCAGAAAGGACGTTGACCTGGCTCAATATGGAGATTGTCCCTTTCAGGGGCTCACAATCCCAGCAGTGCAGCACGAAAACCCAAACTGTACATTATAACTATTCCAAAACATACTATAGTTTACCCAAAGACGTAATTATTCCAAAGACATAATTATTCCAGACATATTGTACTTATCCCAAAGACAATACTGTAGTTATTCCTAAGACCCTAAAATAAAGAAATAAAAATTCCTACTCAATCAGTCGTACAAAAGGCCTACGCAAAGCCTAGCTAAATTTTGCTTAAACACAAAAACTGATTGTTTCAAAAGAAATATGTACATACCTCGAACTCAAGAAGATGGTGGCATCTGCTATGTGATAAGCCGTTGTTTCTGGCTGGCTGAAGAAAATAATCGCCAAACTGGCTGTAGAGTGAAACGACCAAAATCACCAAAAATTGTTTGCACCCCGACTCGGTTTTGTTACATTAATCGGCCATTTATGACCAAGTCCCTTAACTTGGGAAAGTACTAACTAAAACCACGTCTTCACGCTCTTGCGTCAGATAGCCAAAAGAGAACGATTTCTCTCAAATCACTAGCACATTTCTTCCAACGGAAGTTACCAAAAAAACTTTATAAAAACGTCTATCAAAAATCTATCAAAAAAAAATAACCTTAATCTCGTAGCCATAAACTCGAACCCTTGAAATTTATCATACAATTTGAACTACTTCCGGAAAATATATGCAAAAATTCTTCTATCTCAATTTTAAACTGGCCAGTACTGAAATCAGATAGAGACAACCAATATATTAATAATCTGACCTGCCTCGTCCTACAAAATGAATACCCAATAACAAACTACTTAATGGGTTCGAAATATTTAAAAATGAAATCCAATTAAGTTCAAATTAGTTCGAATTAGTTTGAATTAGTTCGAGGGTCTAATTTCAAATATTTTATTTACCAAAAATTCTAATTAGTAAAGTAAAAGGGAAATATTCAACTAATAAACTAAAAACAACATAATGAAACAGTCGATACTATTTTATTTCGAATTTAGCATTTCGATAATATTCAACCCATGTACCATCTTATAGGCAACCCTAAAAACTTTCACGAAATCTCGTAGAGCTGACCATTTAACAGCTGATATGTGACAATAAATAAATATTTTCTGAAAAAGGAAGATCAACAAGAAAGCACATAACCCTATTTATATTTATCCAAACATTAAGAAAACGCTTTTCCCAATCTGTGATACATTGTCTCGAGGTACCTAATGAAATTTATAAATTACAGAAATATATTAAGTTTCGATGTCAATCAAAATTTCAAAATGTAAACAAAAGGAATGATCTGAATATAGATGAAACCAATAATAATGAATGAAAAACAAAAGGTAATCATTAGTTTTATAGTAGAAAACATCGTTTACTATAAATTTACGTACAAAACAAAAATCTATTTATGACTTTAGTAATCTGAACCTGTAATTTAATCTTGAAAAATGTAAACAAAATATTTATTATTTAAACCCAATTTTTAACCGTAACATACTTCGCCTTCATAACACTGCTTAAACCGCCTCTTTAATAGTTTGCGACATCTCAATATCGGAGAGAGTGGCGCATCAGTTTTCACTGGTGAAGACTTTACCTCCGACACTTCCTCTACACTGGCCTGTGTTGGTGGAGATGGTCCATCGTCCCTTTCAGTTACCTTGACTTCGACGGAAAAAGGTTGTGTCGGTCGCGGTGGTGGTGATGGTGTTGACAAGAAACCGGGTAACGGTGCTTGCGTCTATGATTTCTTGAAGGTAAATTTCTTTCTCGACTGCCCTACACCTTTAATCGTCTAATAAAATATTTTATCGGCGATTTCCGATCTCGGCATAGTCAACAGCTTCTGCAATTTTGAAGCTTTTGGAGAAGGTGCCCGATTTGTACGCGATACTTTTCGCACAACCACACCACTTAGAACTTTTATTTTAGCCTCCTTCTCTTCACTCCAACTTTGAAGAAATTCCACCGCCGTCTACACCAATTCTTTATCCCGACCATCGTTGAGGGCCTTATTTTAAGCATCCTCTTGCTCCCTGTGCCAATTCTCGAACACCCTGAAGTCATTTCCAGACCACTCATGTTCTCCAATATGTCTTTCTGCGATCCGCAACTTACATTAAGCCCGTCCAAGAGCGAACTTACGCTTTGTGCTATTGAAGACATCTTCGTTTTTTTCTTACTTTACTTAACTTCGACTTGAACTTACTACTGCACTGTTTGCTGTTCTGACGAACTGTGAAGAGCTCCAGCCAGCAAGTCTGCTTTTATGCCTATTTCCTCCACCACACCACCTTTATTCCTTTTGTTTGATGCATCAAGTATAGTATTTAAACTTGTTAATTGCAAGGCCAAGGCCAAAGCCAATGTAACCGGCAATGAACAGGTCGTTTTCGAGGTTGCAATTTTCAAGGATTTTTCTTTTTGTCCCCGTCAAGGTTATTTTAAAAAGCAACATATAAATATAGTACTAAACTTGTCAGATCCGAGGCCAAGGTTAAGGCCAACGTAACCGGTAATGCCAGGGTCGTTTTCGAAGTTGCAAATTCCAAAGATTTTTTTTGTCCCTGTAAAGGTTATTTTAAAAAGTAACACATAAATAGAGTACAGCGTTTGAAAAATTACGACATATTCAAACTTCATGTTGCCAACTGATGAACAATCTGGTGAAGCAGCCAAAATATACAGGCATATACCAAGAGCTTTTTGTTTAACTTGTCAACATTGTAAAAGATAAGGTATCTGTTGGCGGAATGATCTCACACACGATTTCAACTACATTGACTTCCTGAGGGCCAAATTTGTACAATGCGGTTTTGGTCGACTAGTTCACTACCAGGGCAAGGACATTAATTAACGCGCCATCCAGAGAAGAAATTAGGTCATAGAAGAAGCTTACCTGTACAGAAGAAATTAACTTATGTATTTTATTTGTTTTTTTTTGGTATATTTTCATTTTTTAATAATAAAAAGTAAAGTATATTTTTTTTGTTATATTTTTATTTTTCAACAATAAAACAACAGTAAAGTGAATCTGTGTGTATTTATTAAACATCACCTAAAATAGGTTTTGCAATCCATATTTTTCTGCATAGTCTGTTTATTAATAAAATAGAACTATATATTAGGAGGAAATGTAATGGTTTCAAATCAGTCTCACATAATAATGTCCGAAGTAAACACTAGTGATAAGTTCGGTCGCAAAGGAAAATTGGGATTTTAACTTTATGCGCGGACCTTCAAGAATAGGATTTAAACTTACACCTAATGGAGAATACGACATGAGCAGCAAAAAATTATGCTACTTAACGGAACCTCTTGAATTAGACGATGTGGTCACACGAAGTTATGTTGATAATAATCTTACTCAGAGTGTGCAAGGTATGCAGAAAACTAAACATGATTCAACAATTGTTATTTAAGATATATTCAAAAACCAACTTGAAGGTTACGTACGCAAGAAATTAATTGAAACTTCTCAAGAACTTAGAGAATACATTGATCATACTGTTATTGCAATATATGAACTTAGACAAGACGAACTGCGTGATGAACTTAATTCCAGAATGTTGAAAATTGAAAAATTATGGAGGATCTTGTCAATAAAACTGCTCGACTTTAAACATTCACTCGTGGACCTGTGCGTTTAATTTACTACTAAACAAAAATTTTGCCATTGGTTATTTGTCAATACTTCATTATATTTATAATTTTAAAATAAAGGTTGAATAAAAAACAATCCAGTAAAGAATATATGTTTTTTATTAAAAAAAAAAAGAAAAAAATTGCAATACTAACGTTATATATTAATGCTGTATGTTCAATGGGACTAATAAAAACAATATAAATAATGAAATATGGGGGAAGATACAACCAGGGGCTTTTGAAATGCAGAACGGTGAAACTATAGCTGCAATGGAAGCAAACCAAACATACAAATATCTAGTTATGAAACAGGCTAAAATAATTGACCATGGCACTATGAAAGCCGAATTGACAACCGAATTTGGCAGGAGGGTAAGGCGGGTATTACGAACTAATTTAAACAGTAGACATTTGTTTAAGGCTCTCAATACGTATGCTTGCTCTGCGCTAAGCTGCTCTTTTGAAATTGTAAATTGGAGCAGGACGGACATTCAAAACCTGCAAAGAAAAATAAGGACACTCCTAACAAAAGCACAAAAACATCGGAGTGCTATTGAACGTACAATGCTTCCAAGACACCAGGGAGGAAGAAGATTGGTGGATATTAGTAAGTAGCTCGACAGCAAATAATAAACTTACGTTCATATTTCCACAGGTTAGCGGATTCTTCCACACTATATCGAGCAATATGCGAGGCAGACGATTCAACGCCGCTACAGTTGAGGGAACAAGATATTACTTCTCACCACCAAACAGACCAAGATAAGTTACAAACCTGGCTACAGAAGCCACTTCATGGACGGTATCCAAATAAGGTCAATCAGGACAATGTCGACAACTCAGTGTCGAACTACTGGTTGATTTCAGGACAGATGTTTCCGGAAACGGAGGGCTTCTTGTTAACTATCCAAGACCAGATTATTTCGACGAAGAACTATCGGAAGTTCATCATTAGAGATCCCTCAACAGAAAATGACTGATGCAGATATGGCTGTCGAACATCGGAGACAATTCAGCACATAAATGGAGTATGCCAAGCGTTTGCCGCAACCGAGTATAAGGAAAGACACGACTCAGCCGCTAAGATACTCCACCAAGAGTTAGCAGAAAAGTTAAACCTATTACAGGTAGAGAAAGTGCCTTATTACAAGTACAATCCGGAGCCTATTCGTTAGAACAACCAGTTCAAGTTATATTGGGACCGAACGGTTCTGACGGATCAGACAGTAGCTCATAATAGACCAGACATTATACTAATAGATAAAATTTCTAGGCGAACTACACTAATGGACATTGCTGTACCTAACAACAACAACTTAAGGCCGAAATACAACGAGAAGATCGCCAAATACAGAGATCTAGAGGTCCAAATCCGAAGACAATGGACAATGAACAGCGTCCAAACGATTCCCATAATACTCTCAACAACTGGAGTGATACCAAAGAACCTCCTGCAGAACATCAAGGGATTGGGCCTTAGTGAGCATCTGTGTAAACCTATGCAGAAAGCACTTCTTCTTGCAACCGTGAGAACCGTCCGAAAGTTCGTAGGAAATACAGCAGACAAAGTCACCTAGGACCCGATAACATGGAAAGGGTTCCCACAGAACTTCATACTTTTGGTGTCTTTGTATGCCTGGTATGAGTGAATAATCCCTGGAGGGAGTGCGAAGCCGTTTGGCTTGTAAATCTAATAATGAAATATAGATTTTCCAGATTATGTGCTGTCCTGACTGAAATGATTCCAACACAGTGACTAAATTTGCTAAATTTTCTTCCGAGTCTGTTTTGCAAAAATCTGTGTCTGCAGGACCCCAAGGTAGAGTTTTGGTTGAATTGGAAATTACATAACGTTTATCATAGCTCTGTGATAATGCTACTTTATTTATTATGTTGTTATAAATGTTATGCAATTCACTTCTAAATGTCTTCATCTTTCTTAATATCAAACCACCCCGTTCAATAATTTTTTGGTAGTCTTCCTGATGAAGGTCTTTCTCGATAACAGATTTTTTGATACCTTTGGCTTTTTTTAATACATTATATGGACTTTACATAATAAGCCTTCGCGCCGGTACCATAAAAACTAATTATCGGGTCACCGGGAAACTCATCTTTCATTCTACCAACTACAGAATTACTTTTAATTATGTTGAAATTATTTATTTCGGGGTAATTTGATGTATCAAATTTTTCGTAGTTTTCTGGTATAGTCTCATAAAAGTTTTTCGTGTACACTTTTAATATAAGCGAGTCAGTATCGGTGTAAAGTAACGACGCAGCTTCGTCAAACTTGGATTTAATAAAATTATAATAAAAATTGTTTATTACAGTCTTTGATATATCTAATATGGAAAATCCAATACAAATTGGTGTATTGTATAATATTTTAACTTTATTCATATGTATAGCAACAAAAACTTTCGGTAAATATCGAGCTGTTATTGAAATTAGGGCTCTAGCTACACTTTTGCCTACACTATTTTCCCAATGCGTTACTAATTTAATATCCTTTCGATTTTCCACATTTTCCATAGTTTTGCAAAAAATCGCGTTATTTTTGAATTTAAAAGTGTCTTTCGCAAATTTTGTGGTGGCCTTGTTACGTAAATTGGTATTAAAATCAATATACGTTTTTAAACATTTTGATTGATTAAACTGTAAAACTCGATGAGTTTGCATTAACACTAAGCCGTTGGCGATGGCTTGTTTTAAAGTTCTATAATGTACAATGTACTTTATTTTCTCTTGTACATTAGGAATAAATTTAGGCAATTTTGCGTTTTCTGTTGGCGGTATGATATTTTCAGAAATGGAAGATCAGAATGTGCATCATGTAACTCAGTGAGATAATGCACATCCACATCAAAAGCGTAGCCATGTAAACTATGATCACCAACAGCCATAATATTTAAATTGAGTATTTCGCGCTCTGTTAGCCATCGAAAACCGCCATATGGTAATGCTTGTCACATACTATGACCATATAGATTTGTAGCATCAAGATATGTTATAAATGAAGATGGTTTTGTTAGATAAGTAGTTAGGTAAATAAATATTATTAGCGATGTGTTTCCTTTCTGTACACTGGTTTATGCCGCTGTGTATACCTTTCTTAAAAAAATGTATCATGTCGATATCAGTTAAGAGCTCTAGCTCTACCGTAGTTATACACAACATACAGTCAAATGATAAACTTGGAACGGTACAGTAGTGTGCCGAATTTTAAACAATTATTTCGACATTGCTCAAAAACATAGCACAATAGCAACGCATATGATTTTAAATACACCTCTGAATAGTCCTCCAAAATTTTACACTCAAACAAGCCCCATACTTCTTTTGCTTGCCTTTTACTTTCATCGCTAATGTGTTCTTCCCGTAAATTATCATAAAATTTGTTTGATATCTGAAAGATATCTCCGCGTTTCAATAAAATCCTTATCATTCAGACCGTTGCCTAAATTTTTCAAAGATGTTCACAGAGATTTAAAACTGCCAATAAACCGCAACTTTAAATATTTCCTCTTAACTTTTCCACATTTTTTATCAAAATAATCGTGCACATAAATTCTTTTGGTAAAGGATATGTACTTTTCTTTACTTTGAGCCAAAACATCAATTTTATCCCCATACTTACAGAACTCTTTTATAAATATGTGGCTGTCATAGCCGCTTAAGTTATGAAATATGATAGGGATAAAAGAGGGTAATTTATAATTTAAATTACAAACGGAATATGCAGCACCAAATCTTTTTACACCAGTTATGTGACAATGATCTGGTACTTTAATCCCACCGTCTTCAAAAAGGCCTTCACATATACCACATATTTTAGCATCATTAAACTCCATTTCTTCTTCAGGCGTTAACGGTTTCATAGATTTAATGTCTTTTAAATATGTGTTATATAGATCCCTTAAATCACATTCGATAAGATCCACAAAGACTTGAGCTGCATTATTTCCCCAAAATAGCTCAAATTTCGAAATTGTAAGAATTTTATGGGTTTGGTTGTACAGTTACAGGTTTTAAAACAGATTCGAAATCTGCATAAACCACGAATGGAACGCGAATTTGCTTTTCTATACCCTCGAATTTTAAAATATTTTCCGGCACACTCTTTCCAAATTTATCAATTTTTAAATCCACTGAGGGTATTTACGTGGAAATGTGGTTACAATCGTAGTTTTGATGTAAAGTTAAAGCTAACGGTGTACTAAAATTAGTGAGAAAACCATCACAAAAACATATTTTATATTGTTGACAACTAATTTGACTTGAAACTAAGCGTGATAAATCCTTAACCCAACAATAATGACTTTTTGAACAAATCGCATCACAAAAGTGTTCACCGCCATTTTTACTACTACAGTCTTTTGTAATTAACAATAAATATACATGTCTATCCAACTTTCTTGACGCATACCTCAGTGGACCAATAATCTATTACTTTATTATTTTCGTATTTAGATTCGAGAATGTATACGTTAATGGATATGTTGCTCATTTCTTCAAATTTTTTAATGTCACGTAATTTTACTGGAAAATCCATACCTGTTATATTTAGCACTGTAGAAATATGGGGATAGAATGTCAGCTGTGAAGGCGCTGCTGCTGGCGGAATCAATGCTGATGATACAGACCACACTAAGCAAAATGCGTCCTGGTTGATCACATTGACGACAGCTGCACTCTTTTCAATAGAACTCGGCAACTTGATGTATGATGAGCCACTCATAGGTGTATACTTGTTGATGCTGACTTCCAAGTATAAAATTCGCACAAGAGCTTATCCTCTAACAAGAAAAAAAAACTATAAAAATCAGTTTAATGTATCAAGTTTTGATTTTTACATACCCGAATCTTTCTCCTGAAACTCTGTCGCCTGCATTTTTATTAATTCGGTGAAAGAATGGTTAACGACATCCAAATTACTTTCTACAGTAATTAGTTGATTAGCAGTGTTAAAGGATTTCTCACTGAATATTGCTTGTGATGCAAGCATGTACTCGCCAACAGCTGTCATATTAACTTTTAAAGCGTGATTCACACGTAACACATTATTAACAAGTTCCACCAACTTCGATTTAATATCTGCAAATTCAACGAGTTGCAGACCATGACTTACCGGCAAACATGAATTATTTTTATGTTGTTGTGTTCGTTGATGTGCTAGCATATAATTTACTGAAACATCCACATTATATGTAGCACAATTAATTACTGGAATCACCGATGTACACTCTTCAATTCGGAGCGGTTTTCTTCCTGGCACTTCGTTAAATCTCGCCGCACACGATTCTCTTTTAAGCCGCCTCATATTATAACTATTGGTAAACTAAGAACCACAAACATATGGAATGATTTGCCAAATAATAGTACATGTACTATCTATGCAAGTAGATGAATGAAATTGCTCCATACCAAATATAAGACTATTCAAGGTTGCCCTAAACTACGTCACATAACTTCAAGATCACACACGCAAGATGACCTCCAGCAAAGCCAAGGTGACCTTGAACAACGTCAAACTTAAGGTCGCGCACAACCTTGAATACAGCATTTTTCATGGTCAACGCAAAATCGAATATCGCGGTTGGTGGGCGGGGCCAACAAGGGGGGAGGGGCAAGGTCAATGTCAAGGAGTGGGGGGATTGAGCGCAACGGGTAATGCTCACTACTGATTTAAAAATAAAATATTTGTAAATAATTATATCAGTCATGAATGAACGGTAATAGAGAAAATCTATTAAATCAAGGAGGTTTATTAAACAAAAATATAAGATTTTAGAAAATGCAGAAATTAGAGCCCTATCTAAATTGTGGGAAACTTATCAACTAGTAGCTCGACTCTACTTCCGTAACTTCAACAAATGTTAAAATTGAACCGGGAAAACGTTTCAGTATGGAAAATGAACACCAGAAAAGAGCAACACCAATTAAACTCCATTTCTTCCTGCAAAAACCCCAACATTTATTGATTGGAATACCAGTATGGCTTCAGTAGTGAACATAACCCGATTCGCTCGATCCCCCCACTCCTCGACCTTGACCTTGACCTTGCTTCACCCCTCTTTGGCCCCGCCCACATGTCCTTGTCATTGACCTTGAAAGTGCACGTGTGCTTTGGCCTTGGCCTTGTGTTCAAGGTTGTGTGTGTGACCTTGACCTTGACCTTGGTCGAGACGACCTTGACTTTGTTGAAGGTCATCTTGGGTGTGTGACCTTGAAGATATGTTACGTGGTTGGGGGTGACCTTGAATGGTTTTATATAAGGTATGGGGCAGTTTCATTCATCAGTTGGCTCTGACTTGTATAGGTAGTACATGTGTTAATATTTGACAAATCATGGCATATGTTTGTGAAAATTGCGGTTCTAAGTTTACTAATATTTATAATATGAGACGTCATCAAAGAGAATCGTGTGCGGCGAGATTTAATGAAGTGCCTGGAGGAAAACGGCTCCGAATTGAAGAGTATACATCGACGATTCCGCTAATTAATTGCGCTACATGTAATGTAGATGTTCCAATAAATCATATGTCGGTGCATAAACGAACACAACAACATAAAAATAATTCATGTTTGCCGGTATGTCATGGTGTGCAACTCGTTGAATGTGCCTTCAAAAGGAGAATTGCAACCTATCGGGTTAGCAGTGATATGGAGCATTCCGATTACGTAATGTTCTTTGCAGACATTAAATCCAAGGTGGTGGAACTTGTTAATAATTTATTGCGTGTGCATCATGCTTTAAAAGTTAACATGACAGCTGTTGGCGAGTACATGCTTCCATCACAAGAAATATTCAGTGAAAAATCCTTCAACACTGCTAATCAAATAATTAGTGTAGAAAGTGATTTGGATGCCGTTTACCATTCTTTCACCGAATTAATAAAAACGCAGGCGACAGAATTCCAGGAGAAAGATTCAGGTATGGAAAAATCAAAACCCGATATATTAAACTGATTTTTATATATTATTTTTCTTGTTATAGGATGGGCTCTTGTGCGAATTTTATACTTGGAAGTTGGTATCAACAAGTATATGCCTATGGGTGGCTCATCATACATCAAGTTGCCGTGTTCTATTGAAAAGAAAGGAGCTGTCGTCAATGTGATTAACCAGGACGAATTTTGCTTTGCGTGGGCTGTAACATCAGCATTGTTTCCTCCAACAGCAGAGACTTCACAGAAGACATCCTACCCCCATTTTTCTAGAGTGCTAAATGTAACAGGTATGGATTTTCCAGTAAAATTACGTGACATTAAAAAATTTGAGGAAATGAACAACATATCAATTAACGTATACGGTCTGGAATCTAAATATGAAAATAATGAAGTAATACATGAAGTTATTGGTCCACTGAGGTATGCGTCAAAAAAGTTGGATAGGCATGTAAATTTATTGTTAATTACAAAAGACTGTAGTAGTAAAGATGGCGGTGAACATTTTTGCGATACGACTTGTTCAAAGAGTCATTATTGTTGGATTCGGGATTTATCACGTTTAGTTTCAAGTCAAATTAGTTGTCAACAACATAAAATATATTTCTGTGATGGTTGCCTCATTTATTTTAGTACACCGTCAGCTTTAACTTTACATCAAAGCTACGATTGTAACCACAT
Organism: Diaprepes abbreviatus; assembly: GCA_034092305.1. Classification (NCBI taxonomy): domain Eukaryota; kingdom Metazoa; phylum Arthropoda; class Insecta; order Coleoptera; family Curculionidae; genus Diaprepes; species Diaprepes abbreviatus. The sequence goes on from JASJET010000103.1 coordinate 2,724,284, forward strand.
TTTCACGCAAACACCCTCAGTGGATTTAAAAATCGATAAATTTGGAAAGAGTGTGCCGGAAAATATTTTAAAATTCGAGGGTATAGAAAAGCAAATGCGCGTTCCATTCGTGGTTTATGCAGATTTCGAATCTGTTTTAAAACCCGTTGAAACGGTACAACCAAACCCACAAAATTCTTACACTGTAAAAAGTTTTAAACATGAACCATATTCTTTTGCTTATTTAATTAAATGCTCTTTTGACGACTCACTTTCGAAATTTGAGCTATTTCGGGGGAATAATGCAGCTCAAGTCTTTGTGGATCGTATCGAGTGTGATTTAAGGGCTCTATACAACACATATTTAAAAGACATTAAGCCTATGAAACCGTTAACGCCTGAAGAAAAAAGGGAGTTTAATGATGCTAAAATATGTGGTATATGTGAAGGCCCTTTTGAAGAGGGTGAGATTAAAGTACGAGACCACTGTCACATAACTGGTGCAAAAAGATTTGGTGCTGCACATTCCGTTTGTAATTTAAATTATAAATTACCCTCTTTTATCCCTATCATATTTCATAACTTAAGCGGCTACGACAGCCATTTATTTATAAAAGAGTTATGTAAATATGGGGATAAAATTGGTGTTTTGGCTCAAAGTAAGGAAAAGTACATATCATTTACCAAAAGCATTTATGTGCACGATTATTTTGATAGTAAATGTGGAAAAGTCAAGAGGAAATATTTAAAGTTGCGATTTATTGATAGTTTTAAATTTCTGTCAACGTCTTTGGAAAATTTAGGCAGCGGTTTAAACGACGACGATTTTATTGAAACGCGGAAACATTTTTCAAATATCAACCAATTTAATTTGATGCGTCAAAAGGGTGTTTTTCCCTATAGCTTTATTGACTCTATAGAAAAAATGGAAAATACATGTCTTCCAAGTAAAGATGAATTTTATGATAATTTACGGGAAGAACATATTAGCGATGAAAGCTATAGAAGAGCAAAAGAAGTATGGCGCTTGTTTGGGTGTAAAACTTTGGGGGACTATTCGGACGTGTATTTAAAATCAGATGTGTTGCTATTGTGTGATGTTTTTGAGCAATTTCGGAATAATTGTTTAAAATTCGATAAACTTGATCCAGCACATTACTATACCCTTCCAAGTTTATCATTTGATTGTATGCTACGTATGACTAAGGTAGAGTTAGAGCTCTTAACGGATATAGACATGATACATTTTTTTAAGAAAGGTATACGCGGCGGCATAAGCCAGTGTACAGAAAGGAAGCACATCGCTAATAATATTTTTTTACCAGACTATGACCCAACAAAACCTTCTTCATTTATAACATACCTTGATGCTACAAATCTATATGGTCATAGTATGTCACAAGCATTACCATATGGTGGTTTTCGATGGTTAAGCGAGCGCGAAATTCTGGATTTAAATATTATGGCTGTTGGTGATGATAGTTTACATGGCTACGTTTTGGAAGTGGATGTGCATTATCCGACTGAGTTGCATGATGCACATTCTGATCTTCCATTTCTAGTAGAAAATATCATACCGCCAACAGAAAACGCTAAATTACCGAAATTAATTCCTAATTTACAAGATAAAAAAAAATACATTGTACACTATAGAACTTTAAAACAAGCCATCGCCAACGGCTTAGTGGTAATGCAAACCCATCGAGTATTACAGTTTGAGCAATCAAAATGGCTAAAATCGTATATTGATTTTAATACCAATTTACGTAAAAAGGCCACCACAAAATTTGCGAAGGACACTTTTAAATTAAAAAATAACGCGATATTTGGTAAAACTATGGAAAATGTGGAAAATCGAAAGGATATAAAATTAGTAACACATTGGGAGAACAGTGTAGGCAGAAATGGAGCTAGAGCACTAATATCCCGCCCCAATTTCAATAGTAGCTCGATATTTACCGAGAACTTTGTTGCTATACATATGAATAAAGTTAAAATATTGTACAATAAACCAATTTATATCGGTTTTTCCATATTAGATATATCAAAGACTGTAATATACGATTTTTATTATAATTTTATTAAATCCAAGTTTGGCGATGATGCTTCGTTACTTTACACCGATACTGACTCGCTTATATTAAAAGTGTATACGGAAAACTTTTATCAAACTATATCAGAAAACCCCGAAAAATTCGATACATCAAATTACCCCGAAATTAATAATTTCAACATAATTAAAAGTAATTCTGTAGTTGGTAGAATGAAAGATGAGTTTCCTGGTGATCCGATAATAAGTTTTTATGGTACCGGCGCGAAGGCTTATTATGTAAAGTCCATTAATAATGAATTAAAAAAAGCCAAAGGTATCAAAAAATGTGTTATCGAGAAAGACCTTCATCAGGAAGACTACCAAAGAATTGTTGAACGGGGTGGTTTGATATTAAGAAAGATGAAGACATTTAGAAGTGAATTACATAACATTTATACCAACATAATAAATAAAGTAGCATTGTCACATAGCGATGATAAACGTTATGTAATTCCCAGTTCAACCAAAACTCTACCTTGGGGGCATGCAGACATAGATTTTTACAAAACAGACCCGGAAGAAAACTTAGCAAATTTAGTCACCGTGTTGGAATCATTTCTAAGTCAGGACAGCACGTAATCTGGAAAATCCATATTTCATTATTTGTATTGTTTTTATTATTTCTATTAAACATACAACATTAATATGTAACAATAGTATTGTAATTTTTTTTTTTTTTTTTTTCAAATAAAAAACATGTATTCATTACTTGATTGCTTTTTTATTGAACCTTTATTTTAAAATTATAAATATAATGAAGTGTCGACAAATAACAAACTGTAAAAGTTATTGTTGAAAAATTTGTCTAATAGTAAATTAAACGCACAGGTCTACGAGTAAATGTTTAATGTGAAACAGGTTTGCTGACAAGATCCTCCATAGTCTTTTCAATTTTCAACATTCTAGAGTTAAGTTCATCACGCAGTTCGTCTTGCCTAAGTTCATATATTGCAATAACAGTATCATCAATGTATCCTCTAAGTTCTTGACCGGTTTCAATTAATTTCTTGCGTACGTAACCTTCAAGTTGGTTTCTGAATATATCTTTAATAACAATTGTTGAGTCATGTAAAGCTTTCTGCGTATCTTGCACACACTGAGCAAGGTTATTATCAACATAATTTCGTGTGGTCGCATCGTCTCCTTCAAGAGGTTCTGCTAAATAGCACAATCTTTTGCTTCCCATGTCGTAATCTCCATTAGGTGTAAGTTTAAAACCTATTCCTGAAGGACCTCGCATAAAGTTAAAATCCTTAAATTTTCTTTTGCGACCGAACTTATCAATAGTGTTTACTTCTGACATTGTTATGTGAGACTGATTTGAAACCATTAGATTTCACCCTAATATATGGTTCTATTTCATTAATAAACGGACTCTGCAGAAAAATATGGATTGCAAAACGTATTTTAGGCGATGTTTAATAAATACACATACAGATTCATTTTACTATTGTTTTATTGAAAAAAAAATTAAAATATAACAAAAGATTGAGTTTACTTTTTATTATTAAAAAAAATAAAAAAAATAACAAACAAAAAAATTAAAAATTAAGAAATAAAATACATGTTAATTTCTTCTGTACAGGTAAGCTTCTTCTATGACCCAATTTCTTTTCTGGATGGCACGTTCATTAATGTCCTTGAACTGGTAGTAAACTAGTCCACAAAACCCGCATTGTACAAATTTAACCCTGAAAAGGTCAATGTAGTTGAAGTCGTACGTAAGATCATTTCGCCAGCAGATACCTAGTCTTTTACAATGATGACAAGTTAAATAAAAAGCTTTTGGTATATGACTGTATGTTTTGGCTGCTTCACTAGGTTGTTCATCAGTTGGCAACATGATGTTTGAATATGTTGTACTTTTCAATCGCGGTACTCTAATTATGTATTACTTTTTAAAATAACCTTGACAGGACCAAAAAAAATCCTTGAAAATTACAACCTCGAAAACGACCCTGACATTGACGGGTACTTTGACCTTGGCCTTGGCCTCGCATCTAACAAGTTTAGTACTATATTTATATGCTTCTTTAAAATAACCTTGACAGGGGCAAAAAAAAAAATCCATGAAAATTACAACCTTGAAAACGACCCTGGTATTGCCGGTTACGTCGGCCTTGGCCTTGGCCTTGCATCTGACAAGTTTAAATATTATACTTAATGCATCGAACAAAAGGAATAAAGGTGGTGTAGTGGGGGAAATGGGCATAAAAGCAGACTTGCTGGCTCGAGCTCTTCACAGTTCGTCAGAACAGCAAACAGTACAGTGCTAAGAAAAAGTTAATTGTGTGAGTTTGAATATCGAAAATGTCTAGTGTACGGTCTCTTTTAGATGCTCTTGACGTGAGCTGCGGTTCACAGCAAGGCATGCTGGATAACATGAGTGGTTTAGAAGTGTTAAGTCCGGGGGTGTTCGAGAACTAGAATGGCGTGGAGCATGAAGATGCCGAAGACCGAGCCCTCAACGATGGTCGCGACGAGGAGTTAGTTCAGTCGGCAGCGCAATTCCTGGAATGCTGGACGGAGGAGAAGGAGCCAAAGATAAATGTGATTAGTGATATGGTTGTGCGAAAAGCATCGCGGCCTAGGGAATCTTCTCCGAAAGCTTCAAAACTGAAAAAGCTCTTGACTATGCGGAAGTCGGAAATCGCCGATAAAAAAACATTTTATTCGGCGATTAAAGGTGTGGGACAAGGGAAGAAGAAAAAGTTTAACTTTAAGCGTCCCTCCACCCCTGTTCCATTACCCGACTTCGTAAAAACAGCACCGCAAGAGCCATTGTCAGTAGAAGTGGAAGTCATAGAAGGCCCCGATGGACCAACACCACCAACGCCACCAACACCGGCCAGCGTAGAGAATGAAATAGTGTCGGAGGTGAAGTCTTCCCCAGCGCCAGCGCCCCTGTCGCCGATATTGGGGTGCCGGAAACCCATGAAGAAGCGGTTTAAGCGTTGTTTTGAAGGCGATGAAGTTTCCGCTGCTTCGTCGTCGTCGTCGTCGTCATCGTCTTCACCAAATAAAACCGCGTCTTCTTCCGAGCCATCACAACCGGAGTGGGTCGAAGACTTCACCAACTCTCAGAAGACCAAATTGACAGACATTTACGCCATGAAAAAACGCTTAGTGAATGAAGTGAACGAGTGTGCCAGTGACATTATAGAACTTGAAAGACAATTAGAGATAAAAAAGGTGAAATCTGCGCGGTTAAAAAGACAATTAGAGGACTTTAATAAATTATGTAGTAGGTGTTAGGTAGTTGTAGCTATTAGCTTTTAATTTATAGTATTAAGTTTGTAATATATATATATATATATATATATATATATATATATATATATATATATATATATATATATATATATATAATGTAGTTAATAAAAAAGTGTTTGATCAAATTTTTTATATTTTATAATGAGAATAAAAATGACTTGAAAATTTATTTTTGTGTGTTATTTCATATAGGCCCTGTCCCACATAATATTAGGTAATAAAAAAAAAAAGAGTGAATAATCCACTAAAACTACGCAATAGCAATAGTTGTAAATATTTTCTGATAATATTTACAAGTATGCTAAAACATGGTTCGGTTTATGAAGTTAAGGTTCTGTCGCCAGAACTTCTAATACTTTGTATCTCAATATTGTATGTTTTTATGAAAAAAACATAAAATATTGGTTACAAAGTATTATAACCAACTAAAACTACGATCAAATTATTTTGTGGTCCTGAAAAGGACCGTTTGGTTGTAAAACATGCGACTCTTTTATTGAGTTGTGGAGTCGCACGGCCCGTCATCATCAGCGGGGGTGGCGGTGCTGTCCTCGGTGTATTCGATGATGAACCGCCAAAGTTCATCCCATCTAGGATCGTTCGGCTCCCACTCCAAACAATTCTCTGTGGTAGAATCTACCACAGGGCATTGGATGGGTTGTTGTTGTTGTTGTTGTTGAGTCGCTGATATGTTGAACTAAAATGATTGTAATAAGTATTGGTGGTCGTATATATAGAGACAAATTAATGGTGGGGGGTGAAAACAAATGTCGTATTACGTATTGAGACCAAAAGTTGTTTGTGGTCTCAAATACGAACGAACGATTTAGCTGGGTTCCACCAGCACTTAAAGTTTTAATACTTTGTATCTAATATTGTATATTCTATACATACAATATTAGTAACAAAGTACTAATATGTACTAAAACTACGATCAAAGTATTTTGTGGTCCTGAAAAGGACCGTTGTTGTGTGCCCTTAAAAAGGGCCAGGGAGAGTGTGGGGCTTATGGTGCCCCATCCTCGCTGGTCGACCACCAGCTTGACGAATCGCAGGGGCCTTGTGGGTCGTCGGGTGTTGGTGATGCTGGAATTTCCAGCACCGCATCTTCCGTCGAGTCCGGCTCTGGCTGCGGCGACGGAGTTTCGAGTCTTTGTAAGACCCAATCACCCGCGTCGTCTAATTCCACTAGACCCGGATCATGGTCATATACTAGCGGAATCGGCTCATCCAAGTCGTCCCAACGTAGGACGTCAATTTCAAAATCCACCTCGTCGTCGTCGTCGAAGACTTGCAGGTCTCCAACGTTGTCGGCTACGGTGTCATCACTAAAGATGGATGAGCCTCGGCTGGCGGGTCTTTCTTCCTCCATGTTCATCGTATGAGGGTTGATGAATATATGACTGTGTAACTGACCCAGTCTCATATATATAGAACTACCCCCACCCCACCAACGGATTCTAAATGTTATGTATTGGTGAGAACTTATAGAATTATTGATTTTTTCAAAAACTTTAAATAAGGAATTAGATTTGTTTAGACAATAAGACTTATTCTTAATATTTTGTGAAGAATACATTACAAAAAAAAAAAAATAATAGAAACCTTGTTTGAACTGTTAACATTTTCATAGGTTCTCAAGCATATAACTTGGCACTTAAGCTACGAGACAAATCGTCGTTAAACGAATATCTCGCCCCATAAGTGACGATTACTAAACTACGATCAAAATATAATGTGGTCCTGAAAAGGACCGTTTTTGTGGCCCTAAAAGGGCCTGGGGGGAGGGTGGGGTGCCTACCGTGGAGTAATACCCAACGATATTAACACCGACCTAGGTGCAGCCCTTGGTCTTCTCATTGGCGGCACCGTCGTCGTCGCTGGTGGTGTCGGCGTTGCAGGCGGTGCCGAAGGTGCCGCTCCTGGTGCGGTACCCCCGCACTCCTCACACTTGCATATTTTGCCGGGCACGAATGGCCTGACAATGCCAATGATCCTTTTTGGTATATCTTCCATCTTGCCGATCGAATGTGTAATGATGAAATAATTCTAATACCGGCCTCTATATACATTCAAAAAGTTGGAGGGGGTAAGGTGGAGTGCATATATGCATTATATAAGTTTGAGAATAATATGATTTTATAACTCACCGTATCTCTGGTATGGACACAAACTACCCCCCTCCACTTTTCTAGCATATAGTACTAGACTTTCTCTACATTTTTTTCAAATAAATTTTTTTGATATTTCTAACCATTACTTTGCTACATATTTACAAAAAATGCAAATTATGCATATATTTTAATTATTTTCAGGCAAGGTAAGGAAAATTTTGAAAATGTTTTGACGGAATCATAATAAGGAAGAGTTGAAGTATATCACACTATTTTTCCCGATTCGCTAAGACAGAAAAAAAAAAAAAAAAAAAAAAAAAAAAAAAAACCCTCCCCTACAACTTCCACATACTCCCGTTCGGCGGCCCTAGCCTCCTAACTCGAGAATTTCAATTTTTTCGTCTAAATTTTTTGTCATTTTTAAGATTTTCTAACTTTCTATAACCCTTTTTTTCAAATTTCATTTTTTCGAATTTTCAAAAATACTACAATATGTAGAAAAAAGTTCTCTCTTTAATTTCCCAATACCGTTTTTCTCTAAATCTTCAACTTTAGCGCGTATTCAGCATTTTCAAAAAAAAAAAAAATTATAATTTTTTTTACACCATCGCATTCTCCTCAAAATTTTGGGCTATCGAAGTGCTTTTATTTTTTTTCTATCTTGAACGGTTCCCGAGCTACAGCGCTTTAAAAAATCCAAATTACTAACTTACTATAACCCTTTTCTTAAAATTTCATCTTTCCGAATTTTGAAAAGTACTATCATATGTAGAAAAAAATCCTATTTCTAATTTCCTAATATCATTTTGCTCCAAAACTTCAACTTTGGCGCGCATTCACCATTTTTCAATTTTTTTTGAACAAAATTTTTTTTTACGTTTTTACTATCGAGAATGCTTGCTTATAGTACTCGATTTCCTCTATAATTTTTTCTTATAATTTTTTTCCCTATTCCTAACCGTTACTTTCCTACAAATTTTCTAAATCGTTGTTTTCATATTTTGCCTTAAAAATTTTTTCTTGTGTTATTTAAGCTCTTTTTTCCACTTAATAAACCACCATTTTCTAAATTCCCGTACTCTTTTCTTAAAGAGCGGGCTTTTCCGCCAGCTTTTTTTTTTTTTGGTTGGGTTTCAAATAAATATAAAACTACTACTTCACTCATTACAAATTTGTTGATTCAAGAACATTATTTTGTGTTACATATAATAGATACACTAAAATATAGATTTATTGGTCACCGAACCGTTTAATACATTATAACTAAAAAATGAGTCGTGAATAACTAATGCGTATACTTTAGTGTCTTTGGGGAATTTATTCTTTCTCGTTTGGAACTCCAATTTTACATCCACTGTCGATGAGTTAATCGCCTCTGGTTGATGACTGCAATTGATAATAAAAACGGGGTTTTTCATATATTCCGCGAACGTTATCATCGGATCGTTTATTTCGCGCCCGTAGTAGCTGCTTTGGAAGTTTTCGTAATTGTAATAGGCTGCTGCGTACAGTTTCTTGGCGAAATCTAAATTCCATCTTTCATATGGATAAACGGTTGAATTCAGATACAGTCTAATGTCGCATACGTCGGCGTGGGTACACTGGGTTGCGTTTTTTTCTTTCTTGTCGCAATTATTGCTGTCTTGAAACCCGACGATTATATAGCGCGGTCTTTCCAGACTTGTACTCGTTCTCAAGGCCCACAAGTCGGAAGATGTTTGCCTTAAAGCTGGTAATTCGTACAGATCCCATTTACGATATGCCATTTGAATACTGGCATTGTTTCCTCCTTTATTAATGCGAGACAGTATTTTCAGTTTTTGCTTATCGTCTGGAATGATGTGACGAATTTTCCATTCGATTTTGTCGATACTAATTTCTGCCTCTACTTCGCCGACGTAACAGTTGGTAAAAGTGCGAGCTATAATCATAATAAGCTCTTGTTTTACGTTGAAAACACCTTTTGCGTAATCTTCGGCGAATCCCATAAGATATTTTAAGGGTAATTTCCCGGAGAATACGTTACTTGCCGTGTCTACGATATCTTGGTTTGCTTCGTCGAGACCCCATCCGCACGTCATGAGAGATCTTTGTTGCAAACTTCCGAATGAAACCATGGTTTTTAATGTCGTCGTAACTCCAGGTTTACGAACCACGGCGACCTGTTCACCTCCCATCTCGTAGCGAATTTCATCGAACAAAAATGCGAGGGCATTATTTGACAAAAAAAAACATCTTTTCGTTGCGTCTATGGGTTTAAATTTTCCTTCGATATATATGTAACTTTCGGCGATATCCAGTATAATATCTTGAAAATTAATGGGGATACGGACTTCATCCGAATTGTTGAATGATGGAGATCCGTATGGTTTATACGTATGCTCTTCTAGACTAATAATGGAATTGTCCAAGATGGGCTCGGAGAAAACCTCTATTTTATCGCTGGTGGTGGAAATCATTTTCGCACTTTAAGACCGATTGATTTTAAAAATTTATAGTCTTCGGCAGATAACTGTTGAGATGTTTGTGATCTAACGTCTGGACGACGACTAACCTTGACGTTAACTCTTCTTTTACTTTTATTATGTTTCGGCGGTTCCCCCATCTTAGTCGACAGCACACACAATTGACGATTGAAGCAAAAACCCATTTCTATGAAAGTTTCTTCAGTTCCAATTTCACGATTATTTTCTCGCCTTGAAAATTGATTAGATCACCGCTATCGTCCAAGATGCGAAGAGTAATGTTGTCGATAAACTGACGTCCTGCCGGCATTAACGGCATATAAATATTATTTTGTGGTTCTTTACTGATTTTGTAACCGGGCTCCACGTCGATATCGAATTCGAACAAGGTATGACCTTCCACCGAATTCATATATGCTCCGGAAATTATATTACAATCTACGCGTATGATGCGTACTTTCATTATTTCCACCATCTCGGTTGATTCGTGCTTTTTGTCTCTTTTTAACACTGTATGATTAAATCCTAACATTTTACCGATACTCGCCTCTCCCCGGAAATCTATAGTATATTGGGATTTCAGTTCACATTTCAGCGTATTATTATTAGCAACCAAGTAAAAGATTCCATCGTTCTTTTCTTCAGTTGAAATCCTCAAAGCCTCCAACATAGCTTTACCAATCTCATCTATTTCATAGGCCCCAGGTGGAATCTGCAATTGTATCGGCTCGGTGGTGTAACCCTCCTTCATGTAGGCAAACTTATTGTTGCTTTCGTCCACATTAAAAATTGAATTGTATGTGTAAAATCCCAGCAATGCCAGACCATATTTGTTTTCTCTATTTAATTCGACTGGTGGATAAAAATCGGCGCTTAAGACGCTCGAGTGTCCTGTTAGTGTGAACGTATAAGACATGACTAACCATTAAAACATCACACATCTCGGTTTTATTCTTAGCGGCAACATTTAAAAAGATTCATCGTCACACCTTTTCTCACTGCATTAGATAGTGATGTTTTTATGCTATTTTCTGCTTTTATGCGCACATCGCTGATTTTGCAATAACAACAAAATATTTTTCTAGCCGTAAGATCCTCATCAGTCATAACCTCGTTTAAATTGCTGCTGCTGCTGAAATAATGTTTGCAACCGCACTGATATTTTAATATATCGATATCGCTTTTAAGGTGCTCGGGCAACTTTTCCCAAACGAATGGAATTTCATTTGGGGCTAATGCAATCATTGCTTCCTTGGGCATGTTTTCTAACTGTTTCACGGTCATTTTCCTTAATCCACCGGCTAGATGAAATGCTTTCAGTGATTGCAACATTTTAGTATAGTTATTGCGATCCATTTGCGGTGTTAATGGTGACGATGATGATGATGACATCTTTTACGCTGATGATTCGACAAGAAACTTTAAGCACAAATGTCCACACCAGACTGTTCCAAAATCCTGCTGACGATCGTATGTATAGTAAATAATTTTTGATGGTTCCGATCCCGTTTGTAGATATCGTACCAATTCGATCGGTGGGGGTAAATCGCCGAAGCTGTCATAATATGTTACTTTAGAATTATTTTTTCTATAAGCTACCCAATGAGTCCCTGCACCACGCGTACTATCCAAATTCACTATTGCTGCTTCGTAACGTCGAGGACCTTGTCTAGGTAATAAATCCCTCATATAAACGCCTCGAAAGTATCCTATTCTTTTCTTTTTGGCATATTTTTCTATATCGATGTTAGATAGTGGTCTTCGAGGTAGGGATTCAATTAGTTTTTTGATCTACGATTTAAAAATAATCCCATACCTTTACGATATGGCTTTAGAAACAAACCATTTCCTTTCGATTTTAAATACAGGCCGGCACCGGTTTTATCTTCGCTGCTTTTTTTTACTGCTTTTATGGCGCGCACAATTCCCGCTACCCCACCGGCTAATGAACCCAAAGCTGATAACCCGGCAAAAATTGGTATTAATGGTAATATTCCACCAGTTTTAGGAATCGGTATTATTCTCGGTGTACGAACCTTCCTTTTGCCACCTGCCGCTTTTACCGATCTACGTGCTGCCGACAGAGCTATTTTAGATGCATTCATGACATTTTTTTCCAACACATTTTTACTTCCGGCTTTTAATAATTCCCTTCGAACTGCTTGTCGAATAGCTGTTCCGAAACTGGCTTTCCGAACATGTCGATTTTTATTAACACCTTTCCTTTTTGTATGACGCGTGCCTTTACTAGATGTTTTTTTTTGTTGATAATGATGATGGTACACCCATACCAAAACGTTGTTTTCCTTTCATAATGTTTGTAACTAACCAAGCTGCTGTTTTTTCACCTAAACTGGAATCTTTCGATTTTACTCTATTCCAAGCACTTTGTTCGAGCTCGTAATCCGCTCGATGTCTCGCACTTATGTTGTCTTTATTATGTAAATAGGCTAAATCGTGTTTTTTGCATGCGGCATCCAAAGGATTAATGCCTGGATCACCTCTTGTTACACGTTTTATTACTTTTGTTCCGGGTCCGCAATATTGATAACCAGGAATGTGTACCTCGAATGGTAATTTATTTATTAACGAATTCACAATACCGTATCCAGTTTTGTTGGAAACGTGAGACCGTCCACTTCGTTTGACGCTCGGCATCTGAATGACAGTTTTTGTGAAAAATTGCCTATAAAATATCAAATTTTCCTAAGATGCGCGTTATCGATCTTAAACAAAAACTTCCTATTGACAATCTCGATGAAAAAGTCGGACTTGGATTTGAAAAGAAGATAATGAAGAGACACGGTCCTCTACTTCCTTCCTCTATTCACGGCCTGTTAATTGGTCCATCCAATTGTGGAAAAACTAATGTCATGATTTCGCTGCTTACACACCCCCTTGGGCTACGTTTCGAAAATGTCTATATTTACTCGAAATCTCTGTATCAACCGAAATATGAGTATTTAAGGAAAATTTTAGCGCCCATCAAAGGTTTAGGCTACTATGCCTTTAGTGATTCCAGTAATATTGTGGAACCGTCCGATGCAAAACCAAACTCTATATTTATCTTTGATGATGTTATATGTGAAAAACAAGATGTTATAAGATCGTACTTTAGCATGGGACGTCATAAAAATATCGACTCCTTTTACCTAGCGCAAACATATTCGCGAGTGCCTAAACAGCTTGTGCGAGACAACGCCAATTTTATTATTATGTTTAAACAAGATGAGTTGAATATGAAACACATATTTTCCGACCACGTTTCACCGGATCTAACTTTTACTCAATTTCAAGAAATGTGCTCAAAATGTTGGGATAATAAGTATGGATTTTTAGTAATTGATAAAGACAGTGATGTGAAATCGGGAAGATACCGCAAAGGATTTGATAGCTATATATTACTGTAATAATAAGAGAAAATGCTCATTTGATTGTTGAAACGTCCTTTGTTAACATCATGAATAACGCGATCGACTTAAAACGTAAACTAGTGGAAGCTACCAATGCCGTCAGAAAAAAATTTAAACAAATTAAAGCGGCTAAAGAGTTTAATGTTGTGGAATTGGAAAAGTTTTACGAACCCATTTCTAAGCCGTTGACAACTATATCTGATGTGGTTAAGCAACGTCAGCAGCAACAGCAGCAGCAACAACAACAGCAATAACATTATCCAGCTACAAAGTCACATTGTCTCAGTACATCAGTGCAGTCGACTCAAATATCAGGTTTTCCCCAACCTACACATTCCTTTCAAACCTCCACACCTATTCAGCAGCAGCAGCAGCAGCATCGCATTTCAAAAGAAGATATTAGCCAATCGGTGTTTGATACACCCTCGACATCAACTAATACATCTCTCGCATCCGCTGACACCACAACTTCCGATACTTTAAACGCACACCTGAAAGGATTACGTTCGAAACCATCTCTATACGATACTGTATATGGTGTACGTTTTGGTTCAAAAACAGATCATAACAAAAATTTTATTGGTAATTTAGAGGTGCGTTTTCGAAATGGAAATATTGTCTTATACAAAAAAGGGAAAAATATTGCAGAATATGGTGGATCACCGGCACTTTATGATTTGTTATTTCTTAAAACACCCCCAAGTGTAGGCAAGGAACAACAACAATTAAGTGATAATGTACTTTCAACGTACAAGGAAATTTTGGAATCAACGAATGCTGTCTACAACAATTTTAAAAAAAGTGATGGTTTACGGGAGACCAGATGGAACAAATATTTACGAATTATTAAACCTCTGATAATGGGCACAAAATTAGGTGGTACTATTACAAGAAAAAATCTCTCGGAAAAACTACAGTTACCCACAAAAAAGAAATTATCTTCGAAAAAATTTCAATATGTCTACTGGAACAAAGCTAAAGAGTTGGTGGATCGTTTACGTTTGTTGTGGAGTTCCAAAATGGCCGGTCACACTGGACACGAAAATGAAATTATGTCAATCATAGAGGAATTACGAGAAGAAGATATAATATATTAAGCTCAATATTTAATGATATTATTCAGTTCTTCCTTCGATCTGAAACCTTTAGTATTACTAATAATATGGAGCCCAGTCTAGAAAAAATCAAGATTGTTAATGAACTACATAGAACGGCTAGAAAAAATTTTGTAAGACGGCGCACGATAATAAAAGGATACAGAGATTTGTGGCAAATTGATTTGGCTGAAATGCAACAGTATGCTGATGAAAACGATGGTTATCGTTATATTTTGGTCTGTATAAATTGTTACTCGAAATTTGTCTATACCAAAGCCATAAAAAACAAGACTGGTATAGAAGTTACTAATGCGATGAAAAGCATCATTGAAGAGGCATCATATACACCAACAAATCTGCAAAGTGATCAAGGAAAGGAGTTCTATAATACAAACTTTCAAGCCCTGATGAAAAAATATAATATAAATCATTATTCCACTTACAGCACAAAGAAAGCTGCAATTGTTGAGCGAGTCATAAGGACTTTAAAAAATAATTTATATAAACAATTCTCGACAAGAGGATCTTACAAATGGATACATATATTATCGGCAGTAACAAAAACCTATAACCATTCGAAACATCGCACCATTGGAATGAAGCCTGCAGACGTGCAAGAAAAAACACATATTAAAGCATATGATTATTTAAAAATTGTACCTAAAAAATTTAAGTTTTCCATGGGTGACATTGTGCGTATTAGCAAGTACAAAAGCTTATTCGAGAAAGGATATACGCCCTCTTGGTCAACCGAATTGTTTAAAGTTGTAAAAGTTAACGTTACAAATCCACCTACTTACTTGTTGGAATCGTTAGAAGGTCAGCCTATAAGAGGGTGTTTTTACGAATCAGAACTACAAAAAACAAGCAGTCCTGACGTTTATCTAGTAGAAAAGGTCCTTAGACAACGCAAGAAAAATCACATCGAACAATTATTTGTCAAATGGCTAGGATTTCCCAACCACTTCAACTCTTGGATAGATAAAGCTAATATTGTTTAAATAACATATTGTATGACTATATTTTTTATTTAAAATGTAAAATAAATAAACAATATATTGTAAAATAAAGTTTTTTATTTCAATCTTCATTATTAAAAACAATGACAATAAAACATCATACACATAAATAACATTTCAATATTCTTGAAGGGAAGGTCCAATTCACCGACGACTACGACGTTATCTTCAAGGCTATGCCACTCGGAGTGCGTTCTCCTATTCTTTAACCTGCTTTTTTTAGATTTTTTTTGAAGTCGAGTCGTACGACAGTGCGCTTAATGAGTCATTTAAAGGCTGATGATAGAGTATTTTCTGCATAACTTCAATTTTTGTTTTAAGCTCACTATTATTTTTGTTTATCATGGGGAGGACATCCTTGTTAAATATGTCACATATTACAACTGCAAAATTGTAAAACTTTCTATTAACAAAGTGTTTTGTCACAGCATCGTCATCATCTTTAGGTTCGCCTAAGTTGGTTATGATTTTTCCACCCATATCATACTGCCCATCCGCTGTAAGTTTAAAACCAATCCCTTGTGGCCCAGATAATATATGATATTTTTCATTATATTTCTGACGACCAAATTTATCAATTGTGTTGTTTCCTCGACTCATTTTCAATCTTTACTAAACTATTTTATTTTTATTTGCCCTACTTATATTAAATATTTCAGCTGAGAAAAAGAAACACTGACTATGATCTACTGGGTTGGTATGTTTATAAAAGAAATAAAATAAAACTGTGATTGTAACAGATATTTATTTACAGTTATTTAATTGCACAAATACAAAAATTATAAAAAATTAGTTTTCCATGTCTTCGTTTTCGTTGCTCAAAATTCTATCCCATCCGACACTATTTCGATCGTCAACGTCTTGGGCTGTTGCTGTTGCAGAAACCAATTCATATTTTGCAGCAAGCTCACCTGGTAAATGTGGAATATTGACGAGGTATTCTTTTAATTCTTCTTCAACCATTTCAGCACAAAATGTATCCATGTCTATGGAACCATATAAAAATTTGTCGCACAAGTGTGCCCCAGCCATAAAATTGATTGTATCCCTGATCTCGTTCTTATATTGATCTTTGGTTACATCAATATGCGACCAATCATTTACGCTATCTAACATATCGTGAGCCCTATTTCTTAATTCTCTCCCCAACCAAAATATGTATCTATCTACACATTCGTTGGCGGTCGTCGTCGTCGCATCAGCAGACATCTTTAACAGAAATAATGAACACGCGTAAGTATTCTGACATGTGCAACTATATTTTAAATTTAATTACATCCTTTTTTTCAAACAATTTACATACAATTTACTCCAATGAGCCAAAACGTAATAATGTTCGAGTATTGTTTCCAAAAACTCTAGTGCCCTGCCCCAAATAAGTTAGAGTGTATTTATCTTTAGTTTTACTCATAATATCTACAATATCGTCAGATAGTGTTTCGGCCACACGTTTTGGTAAAAAAGTCTCAAATGTGCTATTATCACCGTCATCGTGTAAAGCCACTAAAAGAGTTTTACCAAATCGTGTAGTCATTGAAACCATCTTTACAATTTTATACACTTTGCCTACAATCATTTCGGTAACCTTTTTTTTCTCTAAAACCTCGAAATCTTTGCTAAACATTTCATTAATTTCATCTAGAGTTTCTTTTGCAATACTCATTATTGAAAAAAATGGTATATAAATCCAAAAATTACCGTGAATATAAAAGCACTTTCAGAACACTACACGAACACAATATTTGATGTTTATGCCACTGATATCTGCGACTGTTTGAAGTCACTTCTTCTCCCACGAACCTTTATAGCGGGGTTTCAAGGTCGAATTGTAACAATGGTGGGGGTAGCTTAACGATAGAAATAGTGGGAGGAGTATTCAAGGTCAAATGACGTCACACATTTAAATTGGTATAAGGATAACTTCAAGGACAAAATATAATGAAACAAATAACTACATTTTATGTACTTTATTCATTGATTTTTTTCTGCCATTCTTCTATGCGTTTAACATTATCACCTAAACCTAATTTCCTTAATTTGTTCAATAATAATTGTTTGTTTTTATATCTAAGAAAATTCTTACAAACTATACTAGCTAAAAGACACACTTCGGCATGGTCCATATACTTAAAAAATACACTAAAGTCCTGAGCCTCCGAATCTTGCATTTCATATGCGTAAAATTCCGAACAGGCTGCAGAAATTAGAAATTCCTCGTACATTTCTCGCACTAAACTTTCCATATTAACTACTACTACGTTAAACTTAAGTCCTACACTCTAATTTCATCTAACACAACCGGATCTGCAATGAACCTAATCAGTTTTTCCAAACAGTCACTAAACCCCAACTTTTTTATCTCACGAACAAAGTCTTGTAAATTTATTGTTTTGCTGCAATATTTACGACATGCATTCGCAGCCTTTTCATATTCATAAGCCAAATCACAATAGCGCGACGCCCATTCTGCTCGACTTTTCATTGCATCATTGAAATAATTATTAGCCGTTTCAGTGAACTCATCACCCAATTTTTTTACTGTCTCTTGCAAAGCACTATTCATATTATTCACTCATTTTTACATTCACGACACTTTTTTATTGCTGGTGGTGGCCCATCTATATGATGACGATATATTTGTTCATAGTGAATGTAACAGGGTAAGCTTAACTGTAGTTCCTTGTTACACCGATATAACGCTGGCAGCTTATCCCAAATTTGCCGTAAACTCAGCGTATCAACGCAAGTTTTTAAATATTCGAGAGGAAAAAATGCTAGATCCTTCTCTTCAAAATCACACAAACTTTTTAAATTACTCTGATATAAACAAATTACTCTGCCGACTTGCTCTATAATTTTTTCTATAGATAGTTCCGTATCTGACATTTCACACTGAATGAATGCAAGTAGACTCACACAATTTATAGAACAATTTGCAAGGTCAAAAACATTTCAAGATCATCCCACACTATTACAATGCACAAATAACTACTTCAAGGTCACACACCCAAGATGACCTTCAACAAAGTCAAGGTCGTCTCGACCAAGGTCAAGGTCAAGGTCACACACACAACCTTGAACACAAGGCCAAGGCCAAAGCACACGTGCACTTTCAAGGTCAATGACAAGGACATGTGGGCGGGGCCAAAGAGGGGTGAAGCAAGGTCAAGGTCAAGGTCGAGGAGTGGGGGATCGAGCGAATCGGGTTATGTTCACTACTGGCTTCAACCAGTCTGATGTTATCTATATAATAAACTACCACTTATTTGGGTTCAGAGTTTAGGTAAAAAACACGGGAAATAGTTCAAACAGATTTTTATATAGGGAATATTTATCAACACATATTGATGAAGGCGTGAAAGATGTTGAACATAAGTTCGCTGACTATTATGAAATAATTCGTGATTTGAAAACTGAGAAATTATCCTTGGGCTTATCCCAAAAAAAACCTGTAGAAATTATTAATAAAAACAGAAAAGTTGAAGAAAAAACCTACAGGTATACAGGTACACTAGGTTCATTTGAGTTATTATTTAAAAAGGAATTTATAGGTTACAAAAAAACAAGATTTCAATAATAATATGAATATCTTAAAGAGAACAAACGCATACCATAAAAACTATAATAGAAAGGAGCAGGTTCAGGAAAATAGAAAACAAAAAATATATTTCTATATTTGGTCCCTTTTTACAAAATAGGAACTACAAAAGCCACAACGGTGAATCCCGAATCCCATGATATAGTTGAACAATTTTTTTTTCAGGACGCAGGACTTTATATAAAGAAAGTCGAACAGGTTCCTATATAACTTTAAAAGTTAACAAACCTAACACCGATTATGAATTTTGGAATAATGTAAATAAACTTGTCAATGGATTTCGACTATCGTTTCTATGATGTCTGATCATACAGGAGATGACAACAAAATTGCTTGTCTAATAGAAGAAATAAAAGAAGCCAATATAATTATATAAAATAATGTAGTAAATATTAATGTATCGCATGGTTTAAATGATATAGGTATGCTCTACCTTCAATAGAAAATAAAATATTGGCGGGTGTTAACATAAAATACTAAAAAATTTTAAATATATTGAAATCAAAATTGTTCAAAATTTTATACCTTGGCTAAGAAGTTATATTGAAAATTTAATAGAATTGATGAAAATGTACAAATTATTTCAAAAAAGCTTAAGTAATGGGAAGAAAATATTGTCTTCGAGAATGATAAGAAGACATTAAATTTTAAAAATATTTTTACATATAGTGATGAACTGATTAAAAAAAATCCCAAAAAATATCAAAAGTTTATTTGAGGATCTTCGGAAGTAAGTATAGTCTTAGGGACTTATTGAATTTTCGTGCCGTATCGGTTTTCGGTTGACATTCGGTTCTTTGGGTAAGTCCATGATTTTGGATTTCGTTGGTTTTTCGAGATATATGAAGAGATCCCTTGGCACAGGCTTGTAAGCAAAGTCTTTCCAGATACATTTCATTTTTGTAGTATAGTCTTCGGTACTTACAAGCCAAGATAGACACCATCAATGGTTCTGAAGAAGGGGGAGAAACCAATGCCAACTTATAGGTACGATCTACGACCACTTGATTGTATTTGTTCTGTATCTTTTCTCTAAGATGAGCATTGTGATATTTGTCCAATATTAAAAGTGTTCTCCTTATTAAGGTGTGATAGGTTATCCTTATAAAAGCTGAAAGCACGTTGTTATTAAAAAGGTAAGGTCGCATAGTAGGATGTAGACTTTCTCTCAGTTTTTAATATAGTCCAGCTTGTTTGAATAGCTCCTCCCCGTAGAGTTTCACAGATGAAAACATTTGATTCAATATTAATCAGAGAGTACATCTGTTCGATCGCTAGATTTCTTTTAAAATTCGCAGACGTTTCACCTGAATCTCATTTGGTATCTTCTATGCAGGCTAGTTAAAGATCAACTGAGAAAATTTTAATGTGCAATGTACTTTATATGCGGTCATACCTATTGGTTGGCATTGGCTCCGCACCCTTTTTGAGAGCCATTGGTGGTGTGGTATCAGCAAGAGCGGATTCAGGGAGTATAACGGAAATTTTATAGATATTTTAAAAGACCAGATATATATATATATATATATATATATATATATATATATATATATATATATATATATATATATATATATATATATATGTTTATGCGGCTTTCACGGATTCCTCCGTGTGAGATGCAATAGCAGTGGATATATCCACATTAAGCCGTTGTAGTGCAGAAATCACATTCAGCAAACGTACAACTATATGCAGCTCCGTACAAGCTTCCTTCCGATCTGTCCTTTGCACGGCCAGGTGTCGGTACCCTGATGAGTCTAGTAGAGACGAAACATGTACCTCTGCCGTATCACTGTGGCTGAAAGGGTAAGTTTTGACTTTCTTCTCGGTATGGTGGTACAGGTATGCCATCATTAACAACAAGTAACAATTTATTCTAACTGTGCAACCTCTAACACAGATATATATATATATATATATATATATATATATATATATATATATATATATATGTATATATATATATATATATATATATATATATATATATATATATATATATATATATATATATATATCGCCTTTTAGTTCAATAGATCCATCCTTGGTTAGTCTAGACTCATGAATACCGAAGAATATACTACAAAATTGAAAGATATCTTAAAAAAACCTTGCTTGCAAGCCTATGTCAAGGGATCTCATCACATATCCATAAGCAAAATGCCTCTCTCCCACTAGAAAACTAGAAAAATACATCTGGATCTTACGTAAAAAAATTAGGAACAATTCCTAAAAATTCTACACTCCGCAAGACATGACTAGGATAATATCATTGCAGGGTTCGACGTATCCAAGCCTACCGACAGAATAAGCACTGGACCAGATTCCCCAAGAGAGGATTTCCTAACTCAATAATGTTTCTCAACAGACATTGCCTTAAGAACGTTTGGCGGTCAGATATACAGACAGAGCTGCCAAAAACTAATTACTATCTCTAGCTGTTGCAAATATATTCATACACTATTTCTAAACCAATGCTCTTGAATCCTACCCCAAACCTAAACTCTGATGTCGTTACGTGGATGATTTTACTATGAAATGACCCCATGATAAACACCTGTTCAATCCTTAATTTTAGCCACTCAAAGCTACAGTTCATTCTGGTACTTCAGCTCCCATTCCTAGACATCTTTGTGATTAAAACAATATATTGACACCTGCAATATACAGTGTATCGAAAACCGGACGCAAACGCACCGATACTTTAATGCTGATTCTCATCACCCCTCACAAATAAAGGGCGTAGCCAGCATCCTCCAATAGAACCTCTTGAACTTTTTCAAGAGTTTTTATAAAACCTAAGTGTCCGCCACCATCGCCATTATGTAAAACTTGCAGTACTTCTGGAACCTTTTTGATGGATAATATAGTCTGGTATTTGTAGTATTTTCCATCAGAGCTCTCCGAAAGTATTTTTAATAGACCATCGTGCATAATCAAGGAATCCCCTTAAACCCAGTAACCTTTTACTTTTTGAGATTTGGACGAGATTTCTTGAAAAGTGGGTCGATTTGACTTATTATTCTTTAATTTGATGATAATGTTAAGATCTTGGTCTTCTTGTTGTTCCTTGGAGATGGTTTTGGGATCCCAATCTAAAGAGCATTTTAGTTGTGTTCTTTGGCAATAGAATTCGCCAGGATTTTCTCCCTCTTCGTGTCTGTTACAGTAGTTGCATTCTTCTGGACATGATCTCCTTGACAAAGAGTCTGCATTTTTGAGGTTCAAGCCTTTTCTATGTTCAATTTTAAAATTGTACTCTTGCAAACGTTGTAACCATCGTGCAATTTGACCTTCAGGATTTTTAAATTGTAAAAGCCACTTTAAGGATGTCTGGTCTGTTCTCAGGAGAACTTTTGATCATATAAATATTTGTGAAAGTGTTTCAATGTCTTTATAATGGCGAGTAGTTCTTTTCTTGTTACATAATAATTTCACTCAGCTTTGCAGAGTACTTTGCTAAAATATGCAATCACCTTTTCTCTGACATTTTGCATCTGGGACAAGATTCCACCTATAGTGGAGTTACTAGCTTCAGTACTCGTTAAAGAAGATCAATGATAAGCTTCTGGTGCTCCATGACGTGTAGACGTAGTATTACTTCGTCCAAAATATCAGCAACAATAACCACATATTTGAAAGTAGTGTTTCTCAGGGTAATTCGGCTTCATGTATCCCTTTCACAAGTATTACTTCACCATTGGCGGTTTGCAGGACATAATACTTTTCCGGAAGACAAACTTTACAATGAGCCAAGATGTCCGGCTTTACAATAGTGTGAGTAGAATCAATATCTAACACTATTTCGTATTCCCGACCGCATACCTTTCCGGGTACTACCAAGCTGGAACCATTGTTTTGCAGCCGGGTGACCTTAATTGTTATTGTTGATGGAGCTTGGTAGAACCTAGCCAGCTTTCGCCCCTTTAAGCTGGCTACTGGGAGTTTTCCTGATTCTGATCACTGTCAAGAGCAGTACGGTTATGACAGCGCCTTTGTACATCCCTCTCTCGGCCACACTTCCAATAACGAATTCTATTTCTGCTGTGTAAGGTTGTGGTTCGGTTGTCACGTGCCTTTTGTTTGATTAAAAATTCTTGCATCTCCCGCATTAGTTTCATGAAGAATTCCTCGTTGGTCTTGCGATTATCCTGGGACATTGATTTTTCTCATGATTCTTCCATGGATCTTTGAAGTCTGCTTCCTCATTGGTATTGCGGTCATCCTGGGAAACACTGACTCTTCTTATGACTCTTCGTTGGTTCCTTGAGGTCTGTTTGGCTGTCTCAAACTGAAGGGCATAAGCAAGGGCCCCGGGAATTTTCTTCAGTGGGGTCATTCTTAGAGTTTGAATTGTTTCTGGATCGCGTAAATCTTCAATAAAACTTGCTTTATTTCTTCTGGGTATGTTGGGTAGGTCAAATCTATTAGTCTCATTATATTCGCCTCATATTCTTGAAGACTTTCGTTGTATTTTTGTCTTCTTCTTTCGAGTTGGTCTTTATAAACTTCTTGGAGGTGAGCTTCCCCATAGCGCATCTCCAGAAAAGTAATAATAAACTAATAAATCATTCTGTGTTTCTTCAGGAATGTTACGTAGAACTTCCATAGCTTCACTTCGTAGTACTAGAACAAGAGCATGTGCCTTCTCCGGGAAATCCATTTATTGCCAGTTGCAGCAGCTTCAAATTAACGGACATAAGTAAGCCAAGGTACTTTGCTGTCGAATGTAAGTGGTTCCATCGCACTAGTTGCAAGAACACAATCTACCTTTATTATATATGTACTGGCTACCTTCTCCATTTGGAAATGTAATTGTTGCATCTGTTTGCGGATTCCTATCACATCATGTTGTATTTCGCCATGTACGTCTTCTCTAATTTGCAGATGTAATTGTTGCATCTGTTTCGGTATTCCTCCCCACACATTAACCGACCACCTATTTTGGTTTCTCATAATTCTATATTCATGCAGAAGAATAGTAATGGAAATTGTATCTATTCACGAAACCATTGTTATGAATAGTACATTCATCACTAAACAACATATTAATAAAAAAAGTGTTCATTTTCTGCCGCTTTATCTAACACCTACAAGCAGAATTCAGTTCGGTTGTCAAAATCCTTTTCGTGAAGCTCTTGACAAAGCTGGATGAGACGCCCTCTGGCAGTGGGAATCCACCACAGTTTGAGGAAAATAAGTACACAGGAGGCATTTTATGGATCACGTGTGCCAATGTAAATACAAAAACCTGGTTGCAACAATCTGTTGAAAAACTAGGGAATTTATGGGAAGAAGTAGACCTGACAGTAGTCGAGGCTAAGGACCTTCCGAAAAGACCTAAAGTCCTCGTCTGGCTACCAGGGACAGACGATGTAGAAAAAGCCAGAACACGCCTGGGAACCCAGAACCCAGGGCTGAGGGTGAGTGACTGGACGAATTTAAGCCGCAAAATAGACGAAAAAGGTCAAACACTGGCCTTCTCGGTTGATGCGGCATCCTTTAAATGCCTTGAACACACCCAGTTCAAGGCATTCTATAAATTCGGGAATGTGACCTTCCGTAGTCTGGGAACCGGGAAGAAAAGTGAGGGTGATACAGGCAAACCTCCAACACAGTAGGGCGGCTTCGGGCACTCTGTGCAGGGAGATGAAGGACTGTGACATCGCCCTCATTCAAGAACCCTGGATACACCAGGGGAAAGTAAAAGGGATTACGGGAATCGGATGTGAGCTCATATACTGCAGAACAGCCGATAACCCAAGGACCTGTATAATGTATAAAAAACACCTTAAAGTGCTTGCACTAACGAAACATATTTCTAGGGATCTTGTTGCCGCAAAAATAGCAACAAGGGGAGCTGGACCAACAACCATCACTATCGGCTCAGCCTACTTCCCCTATGATGACCTGGAAGTACCAAAACCAAGAGCAGTGGCAGACCTGGTGAGAGACTGCAGAGAAAATGGATCGCAGCTGATCATTGGGTGTGATGCCAATGCCCATCACGATGCTTGGGGTAGCACAAACATCAACCAAAGAGGTAAGTCAGTCTTTGAATTCATAATGGTAAATAACTTAGACATAATGAATAAAGGCAATGAACCCACCTTTGTCACCAGACAAAGGCAGGAGGTCATTGATATAACGTTAAGCACGACATATCTTGGCAACTTTATAAAAAACTGGCATGTGTCTAGGGAGGCAAGCTGTTCTGACCATAGGTGCATCAGGTTTGAAATAACGGGTATAGAATGGGAACAACTAAACTACCGGAATCAGCGAAGGACAAACTGGGGAAACTACTGCCTAGACCTAGAACAGAGACTAGCGGAAATCAAAAGTTCGGTAGGCAACATAATAGAAGTAGAACTGATGGCAGAACAACTAACAGAAGCCACTTTCTCAGCCTTTGAAGCTAATTGTCCTCAGATCACTCAACATTCTACTCGCAATGTGCCGTGGTGGAATGCGAAATTAGAGGCGAAAAGAGGACAAGTTAGGAAACTATGGAACAAGGCGAAAATAACAGGAAACTGGGACGAATATAGACTAGCCCTGACTGAATACAACAGGAACTTGCGTAAGGCTAAGAGAGAATCTTGGAGGAAGCACTGTGAGGTGATCGAAACGACCCCAGAATGTGCCAGACTCCGAAAGATACTCTCAAAAGATACGCAACCATCAATAGACTCTTTAAAAACAAATACAGGGGAGCACACCTATACTGGGAAAGAAACAATGACCGAGTTATTTCGGGCTCACTTCCCAGGGTCAACAATAATTGAGAAATCACCGGAGACTTGGAGGACTGAAGCAGAGATAAATACTGCTGTGAGAGCCACCAAGGACAATTGGCAAACGGCAAAAAAGGTGATTACTTATGAAAAGATAAAATGGGCCATAAACTCATTTGAACCATATAAATCGCCGGGACCGGACGGGATTTATCCAGCAATGCTACAACAGGGTCCAAACCTGTTGATCAACAGACTTTGCACTCTAGCTCTAGGATATGTACCAAAGGTTTGGAGGTTAACCAGAGTAGTGTTCATTCAAAAACCTGGGAAACCCAACTATTCTACAGCAAAGGCATTTAGACCAATCAGTCTAATGTCGTTTATCCTTAAGATTCTCGAGAAGCTGTTGGACAGATATGTCAGAAATGATTTAATGGTAAACAGTCCATTTCATCGGAGCCAGCATGCATACAGAATCGGGAGATCCACAGAGACAGCGCTCCATGACTTGGTCAGCAAGTTGGAAAACACTCTGGAAAATGGAGAAGTGCTTCTAAGAGCATTTCTAGACATAGAGGGGGCGTTCGACAACACGTCTTTTCAATCAATCATCACTGCAATAAGGAACATCAACCTGGAAGAGACCTGTTGCAGGCGGATTGGAAATATGTTACAAGACAGAGTGATCTATACAGAACTGCTCGGAGAGTCGCTGATGGCACGGGTGACTGGGGGGTGTCCGCAGGGGGGGGGGGGGTCCTCTCCCCACTGCTTTGGAACCTAGTAATGGATGGGCTTCTGAGAACCCTGAGTGGGGAGGGTCACTTTGTGCTGGGATATGCAGATGACTTGGTAATCTTAACCCAAGGCAAATTTAATACAACAGTAAGAGAGAGAATGCAGAGGGCTCTTAAAGTTGTAGAAAGATGGGTAAGGCAGGAGGGACTCAATATAAGTCCCCAAAAGACTGTCCTAATCCCCTTTACAAAACGGAGAAGGATAGAGGATCTCGGTCCCATCATCCTCCAAGGAAACACAATACCACTTGCCAGAGAAGTAAAATATCTGGGGGTGATTTTAGACTCCAGGCTGACCTGGAACAGACAAGTGGAAAACATAACCAGAAAATCGGAAACATCTCTTATGACTGTTAGAAGATTATGTGGGAAAACATGGGGTCTCTCACCGAAAATGGTACATTGGTTATACACCAGTGTTGTGAGACCAGCCATCACTTACGCAGCCTTGGTCTGGTGGCCCAAGGTAATGCAGAGAGCAACTATGACAAAGCTGAGTGGAATACAAAGGGTCGCCTGTTCGTGTATTACTGGGGCCATGAAATCAACGCCCACTTCGGCAATGGAGTGTATTCTGGATCTGCCTCCGCTACACATAGTGATTCAGGCAGAGGCAAGAATGGGACTCCACCGACTAAATCACTCAACAGAAAAATCGCAAATGACGATGTCAGGACATAAAAACATATGTAAAAAAATCAGGAGCCCTGAGTTGGAAATGGACACGAACCATATGAACTCGAGCTACCGTTATAATATACCGTTTGAAGTCAAAATAGAGGATCGAATGGCAAGTAAAAGAGAAAGACCGGAAACACTCTCGGGTGCAAGTATCTGGTACACTGACGGTTCAAAAACTAGTGAGGGTACTGGAGCTGGGATATACGGGTTACAACCGAGGAAGGAACTAACCCTTCCCCTTGGGAAATACCCAACATTGTTCCAGGCAGAAATATACGCAATCTTACGGTGCGCAGATGAGATAAACAGGAGAGCTTACAAAGGGAAGCAAATCCTCATTTACTTTGACAGCCAGGCAGCCCTAAAGGCCCTCAAGGGCCAAAAGGTAACATCGAGCCTTATTTGGGAATGTCAGAGCGAGCTGGAAACTCTGACAAAAGACAACAGAGTTATGTTAAAGTGGGTACCAGGACACGAAGGCATACATGGAAATGAAAAAGCTGACGAGCTAGCTAGAGCAGGGTCAGCATCTCAATACATTGATCCAGAACCGGCATTTGGGGTGCCGCGGTGTGCGGCACGAGAAGCAGTCAAAGAATGGATCAAAAGAGCACATAAAAACCACTGGATGACCAGACAAGGTTTAAACCACAGCAAGCTATCTATTGGGAATCCGGACCCGAAACTGGCAAAGAAACTACTACAAATGAGTAGAAACCAATTAAGGACTATTACGGGTATAATGACGGGACACATGGCCGTCAAAGTACATCTGAATAGAATGAATTTATATAACGGAAACCTCGGCTGCAGACTGTGTGGACAAGCCGAGGAAACGGTGAAGCATATCATATGTGACTGTGAGTCACTGGTGAGATTTAGACAACAAACTTTCGGGTCAGCAAAATTGGAACCGGGAGAAATACTCACTCACTCCTTAGCAGGA